>JASWHV010000006.1:69964448-72464448 GCA_030760725.1 Neostapfia colusana
ATCGGACGGTCCACGTCAGCCCCGCATTATAAAGGCTGGGATTCTTATGTGCTACCCCCTGGGGTTCTCGGAAAATACGAGCTAGCCCCGGAAATTTCTGATCTAGCCCCTGGAACTTCAGAAAATCATGTAAATTCATTTAAAAATCGGTTTTAGCCCCTGGACTTAATAAAAATTAGGAAAACCCCTCTGTTATGTGTAGTTAGACCCCTGGAAATTCTTAAAATAATATAATAGACCCTGTAGTGGGGTGAGTTTACCTTTTTAACCCTATGTGATATTAAATTTAGGAATTTGAATATGTGTTTAGTATTTAAAATCTAAAAGATGGGACAAACACATTGTAAATTCAAATTAAAAACTTTCCTAGTACTTGGAAAACTTTGGAGTGAGATAAAAATAGATTTTTGGCTGAAAGGAATCTGTCTAATTGATTATTTATATTTATTAGTTATAGGGACACATTTTAAGTAGAGAATAATTATGAAAATTAGTAAAATAAATGTAAAATAGTTCACATCAGAGGAGAAGTTCAAAAATATATTATTTAATATTTAGACCCAAAACCTATTCTGTTTAGATGAGGTGTCTTACTATTTTCATAATAAAGTTCACATTTAGGCATGGGAAATAAATCTGAAAATATAGCAAGCTAGGTATGAATAACTAGAAAATGATAAATGAAGTTTCCAAAATCCAAAGAATTCAGTTTAGGGTTGGTAGAATATCTGAAGACACATTTGGAGTAGGAAAATACCCTCCATGCACACTTGGTAGCTAAAAGGTGTATCAATTGAATATAAGGAATCTATTTAAATTGGAAACTCATATATAGTATGCAACATAAATATGAATACAAAAGTAGAAATCATATGCACATGTTTAAAGGTGCATGGAAGCCAAAATAAATACACATAGAGTAAACACAACACATAGAAATGTGAATGGCTTTCATAAATGTGAATGTGTGGTTTGTATGAAGTGGAAGTGTGAACTATGTCTTATGGATTGTTGTTTTCTTTTGCTATGTGTGATGGTATGAGTAGAACCTGCTCCAGAGCAAGTTCTTCCTTTCCAAGATCATGACTACCCATTCCCAGAGCAGCAGGAAGAAGGCAAGTGTCCTTGACCACTTTGTTCCTATACTAGGATGTGTAGATAGAATTATTTGCATTGTCAATTGAAAATATGAAACCCATGCTAGGATGTTTCCCTAGAATTGCATTACCTTTTTTCCTTGTAGCTTGGGTTGGGATTCATTTTATCATGTCATTTATTATTATGCATATGCTTAGCCATGCTTAGAATGGGATATTTGGGATGTGAGATCATCGGTTTATTTTACCATACTCTTCAATGAGATATTATGAGTTATGTAGAGGTAGGGATCAGGGCAAGTTGGATGTTTTGGTTGGTGCTGGGTGAACGAGACTCGGGTTTGTGTTTAGTACTTGCCTGGATCCTAAGGACCGGTTCATGGAGTATGTAACCTGGCTTTACCGTGCCAACCACATGCTGAGATGGGGCAGCTTGGCCAATTAATTAGGTGTATCCCCGGGGTAGTATGGGTGTGTTGGATGGTGTGGGGAGTAGGTGTTAGCTGGACTACCATATGAACCGCAAGGCTCAAGAGGGGGCCACTACAGCGGGGTTGGAGCCTCTTGTATGCTGTTAGGGGTGAAACCTCAGCGGGCCCACGCTCGTCGGGAATCCCTTTGTAAAGACTTCGTAGTGATCTCCTGGCTACACACCTGGGAAGTGTGAATGTGGTTCGTAGCCACTGGCATAATGGAGGTTCTTTTAGTCCACCGGGCAACGGGGGATGAAATCCCTACATGTGGGTACAGTGGTGCAAACTCTGCCTTCTCCACCAGCAGCCTCCCCACCCAAAGCAGAGTCAGAAGGCAGCCGCAATAAAGAGGAAGATCCCGAGGAGCCAGCTCAGGGATACGAGTAGTGCAGAGTCTTTCCCTTAGTTAGCAAGATGTCGAATAGTCGAGTCGTTACCTTAGTTAATGGTGTGTTAATGCTTGGTGTGTGACGTGAGTTGTGGAAGCCATGAGCAATTGTCCACAACCTCGTCTTCGATTGTTTTGCTTTGGTGTGTGAACCCACATGAAATAATAGTGCATTTATTTTTGTGTCAGACATGAACCCTCAGAAAGTATAATAAAGCCTCAACACTTCAAAGTAAAAACAAGTGAAAGTAGTAAGATAATACGTAATGCTTTAAATTAACATTTGGTTGATCATGCTAGATGGCCGGAAGAGGAAAGGGTCATGCTGCCAACCCCGCCAACAACAACGATGAGGCCTGCAACCCTCATCTTTCTGGGAGCCAAGACAGGGGTGGGCGCCGTGAGGGAGTCGATCCCATCCACCAAATGCTTGAAAATCAAAATCAGCTCATCCAGAACCTGACTCAAGTGGTGGCCAACTTGCATCAAGTTCCACCTCCACAAGCTGTACCACGCCAACCAAGGTTGAGTGAGTTTCTAGGAACTCAACCTCCGAAGTTTGCAAGTGCTGCTGAACCTCTAGAGGCAGATGACTGGCTAAAGACCATTGAGAGCAAGATGAGGATCATACAGTGCCAAGGGTATGAGAGGGTGCTGTTTGCCTCTCATCAATTGCATGGACCTGCTGCTGATTGGTGGACTGCCTACGTGGCCGCACATCATGACCCTGAGAACATCACTTGGGAAGAGTTCAAGCGTAGCTTCCGCAACCATTACATACCAAGGGGTGAACTCAAAAACAAGAGGAAGGAGTTCTTGGGGTTGCAGCAAGGAAACATAACTGTGAGGGAATACCTCAATAAATTTACTCAACTCTCCCGTTATGCCCCACGGGACATAGAGACTGATGAGCAGAAACAGGATTGTTTCATGGAAGGACTTACCGCAGAAATGCAGTGTGCAATATCCTCCAACGAGTATGAAAGCTTCCAAAAGATGGTGGACAGAGCATTTTTGGTAGAAAGGAAGCTGAAGGCCTTGGAAAATGAAAACAAGAGGAAGGCCGGGTGGTCACACCAAGCCTCCGGGAGCAACACCCGCCCACGTCTGATGCAGCAACCCGCAGGGCAGACGAACCGTGCTGCGGTACCCTACTCAGCACCAAGAGGGTACAACCCGAACTACAGGCCTCCGGCAGCACCAATACAGCCACAACGTCAGTTCGTACAGCAGCCTCGCCCTACATATCAACCTCGACCAGCAGTGCAAGGACCCCCAAACCAACCCCAAGACAACAAAGGCCAGGCACCTAAGGTTGGGGTGCAATGTTTTAACTGTGGTGAAGTGGGGCACTATGCCCATAAGTGCCCAAAGAAGAAGCCAACTCAGCCGCAACAGCAGAATGTAATGAGAGGACGGGTGAACCACGTCACCATGGAGGAGGCGCAAGAGGCACCCGACGTGGTAGTTGGTAAGTTTCCTGCCAATTTACACATTGCAACCCTGTTGTTTGATTCTGGTGCTACCCACTCGTTCATTGCCCAAGGGTTTGTTAAGAAGCATGACCTAGCAACAACACAAATGAACCATATGCTAGTAGTAAACTCTCCAGGGGACAAATAAGGACAAGACAAGTGTGTCCCAAAGTGAACCTAGACATTAATGGGGTAGTATTTACTGCTAACCTCATAGTGATAGATTCACAAGGGATAGATATTATCTTGGGTATGGATTGGTTGACCAAACATAAAGGAATCATCCATTGTTCGACCAGAACGGTGGAACTAACTCACCCTAGTAGCACAAGAGTAAAGTTTATAACAATACAAGAGCCTAGGAGGGACATTACATTAAATCAAGTTGAGGTGAAAGTGGAGGAGATGAGGACCATCAGGGAATATCCAGATGATTTTCCGGAGGAGTTGCCAGGTATGCCTCCTGATCGTGAAGTGGAATTCGCAATTGAGCTGGTGCCTGGAACAGCAACGATATACAAGAGACCTTATCGGATGGACTCCAAGCAGCTGGGAGAACTCAAGGATCATTTGAGAGAATTGACGGAGAAGGGGTATATTCGTCCTAGTTCCTCACCATGGGGAGCTCCAGTGATATTTGTGCCCAAGAAGGACGGAACTCAAAGGTTATGCGTAGACTACCGTGCCTTGAATGATGTAACCATCAAGAACAAGTACCCATTACCCCGCATTGAAGACTTGTTTGATCAGTTGAGGGGAGCTTGTGTGTTCTCGAAAATTATCTCAGGTCGGGATACCACCAACTTAAGATAAGGCAAACCGATATTCCCAAGACAGCTTTCGTATCTCGGTACGGACTGTATGAATACACCGTCAAGCCTTTCGGGCTAACCAATGCCCCGGCATACTTCATGTATCTCATGAACAAGGTATTCATGGAATATCTGGACAAATTTGTAGTGGTTTTCATAGATGACATTCTCGTCTTCTCCAAAGATGAAGAGGAACATGAGAAACATCTAAGGTTTGTGTTGCAGAAGCTGAGAGAACACCAACTATATGCCAAGTTGAGCAAGTGTGAGTTTTGGCTGAAGAGAGTTCCCTTCTTAGGACATATAATCTCGGAGGGAGGAATCTCTGTAGATCCCACCAAGATCGAGGATATACAGAAGTGGAAGACCCCTGAGAATGTCGGGGACGTTCGAAGCTTCTTGGGATTGGCTGGATACTATCGACGGTTTATTGAGGGATTCTCCAAGATCTCGAGACCCCTTACCAAACTGTTGGAGAAGGGAATCACATTCACATGGACGCTGCAGTGTGAGACGAGTTTTCAGGAGTTAAAGAAAAGATTGACAACAGCCGCAGTGCTAGTTATGCCAGATATGCAGAAGAACTTTTCGGTGTACTGCGATGCCTCTGGAAATGGGTTGGGATGTGTTCTCATGCAAGAAGGGCATGTCGTGGCTTATGCATCCCGGCAGCTCCGGAAGCACGAGAAGAACTATCCTACACATGACCTAGAACTAGCCGCAGTGGTACACGCGTTGAAAATTTGGCGGCACTACTTGATGGGGAAGAGGACAGAGATATATACGGATCATAAGAGTTTAAAGTACATTTTCACACAGCCAGATCTCAACCTCAGACAAAGGAGATGGTTAGAGCTAATCAATGACTTTGATGTGGGCATCAACTATCATCCTGGGAAAGCAAACGTCGTGGCAGATGCTTTAAGTCGGAAAGTGCAGGTCAATAAGTAGAGCTTGAAGGACATGCCTGCAGAATTGAAGGACGAGGTTATAAGGCTCAATTTATGCCTGGTGAATAGTGGTGAAGCCATCGCCATGGAAGTGGACTCCACACTAGAGCGAGACATACGCGAGGGTCAAAAGAATGACGAGAAGATACAACAAATCAGACAACTCATCAAGGAAAATAAAGCCCCTGGTTTCAGAGAGGATGAACAAGGTACGGTGTGGCACGGGAAAAGAATCTGTCTGCCTGAAGTAAAGGAGATCCGTGAATTGATTTTGAAGGAGGCTCACGATTCTGACTATTCCATTCATCCTGGGAGTACGAAGATGTACCAGGACCTCAAGAGCAGGTATTGGTGGTGTGGCATGAAGCGAGATGTCGCGGAGCATGTTGCCCTATGTGACAGATGCCAGTTGGTGAAAGCAGAACATCAACGACCCGCGGGATTATTGCAACCACTCAAAGTTCCTGAATGGAAATGAGAAGAAATTGGTATGGATTTCATAGTGGGATTGCATAGGACCCAATCAGGATATGATTCAATATGGGTCATCATCGACAGGCTAGCCAAGGTAGCTCATTTCATCCCCGTGAAAGAAAGCCACAGCGGATCCAAATTGGCAGAATTGTACATGTCAAAGATCGTGTGTTACCATGGAGTGCCGAAGGAGATAGTGTTGGATCGAGGGGCACAGTTAACCTCGAGGTTCTGGCAGAAGTTGCACGAAACCATGGGAACCCATCTGAACTTTAGTTCTGCCTATCATCCCCAAACTGACGGGCAGACGGAAAGGACCAATCAGATTCTTGAGGATATGCTGAGAGCGTGTGCACTCGAAAACAATCGGAGTTGGGACAAGAACTTACCGTATGCGGAGTTCTCCTATAACAACAGCTATCAGGCTAGTATGAAGACGTCACCGTTTGAAACTTTGTACGGGAGGAAGTGCAGAACTCCCCTATTTTGGAACCAAACAGGGGAAAGTAAAGTGTTTGGTCCCGAAGTACTACAAGAAGCCGAGGCGAAAGTGAGGGAATTTTGCAACAACTTGAGGATAGCACAGACACGACAAAAGAGCTATGCCGATGTACGAAGAAGAGAGCTCGTTTTCAACGTGGGGGACTATGTCTATCTCAAGGTGTCCCCTATCCGAGGACTTCGTCGGTTCAAGGTGAAAGGGAAGTTCTCACCTCGATACATCGGACCCTTTCAAGTTCTGGAGAGGAAAGGCGAAGTGGCGTATCAACTAGAATTACCGGCTCGCCTATCGGATGTGCACGACGTATTCCATATGTCACAGCTCAAGAAATGTCTGAGAACACCTGAAGAGATGTTACCCATGAATGAGGTTGATGTAGCTGAGGATCTGTCTTATGCCGAGCAACCATCCAAGATTTTGGAGACAATGGAGCGCCTCACAAGAAATAAAAGAATCCGGATGTGCAAGGTGCAGTGGAAGCATCATTCGGAAGAGGAAGTCACATGGGAGCAAGAAGACGATCTTAAGGCACAGTTTCCGGAATTGTTTTCCTAGAACCACCAATCTCGAGGACGAGATTTCTTTTAAGGAGGGTAGAAGCTGTAACACCCCAAAATCCTGTTAAGAGGGGAATTTAAAAATTTTTGGATGTATTGCATGTGTTGCAAAAATTCAAATTCAAACTGGAATTCAAATTAAACTCAAAACAGAAATGAAAAAGAAAAAGAAAAGGAAAAAAATAAAACCCCCCGGCCAGTGTGCCGAAACCCACCAGCCGGCCCAACTTACCCCCGCGCCAAAGACTTGGGTTCAAGGAAATTAGATGCAACTTCATGTTGTGTTTCCACATTGTATAGTTAGTTCCATCAAAGTGAGGTGGTTTGCCTAGATGAATTGATAAATAACTGGAATGAGAATTTAGTCGTTCATAGTTAAAAGGATATCGGGAGTAGTCTTGTTGACCACTCTTGAGTTTCTTCTCTAACTTCTCCTTCTTTTTCTTTTGAGCCTCCTCCTTCTTCTTTTTGAGGAGTGCCATGAGACGAAGAACTTCTTCATCTTCTTCTGAGCTTGTAACGTCTTGTGGAGGAGCAACTGCGGGAGGTGGGTTAGAACCTTGTTCTTCAAAGTTGCTCGAACTTGCTCCTTTTCCCTTGTTGATATCAATTTGGATACCGACCTTGTCCCCCATCTCCTCTCCAATCAGTTAAGCTTTTGTGGAGAGTTAGGCTCTGATACCAATTGAAAGTTGCCTAGAGGGGGGTGAATAGGCTAATAAAATCTGAAATTAAAATAAACAGCGGATAAAACCAGAGTAGGACGGACTAGTCCGGTATGAGGTTGGACTAGTCCGGTCTGAGCCTAATTTGTGTTTTTGTTTCCTTTTGAGTTTGTTCGAGCTAAAAATATATGGTAGTCAAATGATATCACAAATTAGTTGAGAATAATTAGTTTGCAAAATAATAGAACAGTTTGCGGGAAATAACACAATGAATGCTTGATAAGTAATTCTAGTGAGCAAGTAAGATAGTAGAGAGGACATGAGACACGATTTATTCCGAGGTTCGACCACACAGGAATCTACGTCCTCGTTGAGGAGTCCACCAAGGACCGGGTCTTTTCCAACCCTTCCCTCACCGAGCGATCACCAAGATCAAGCCCGGGCTTTCTCACTATCAATTGAATGTGAATACAATGCTCTTAGGGGCTACTCACACTTTGAGGCTCCCTACACCAACCAAGTAGTTCTAGAATTCAAAGTACAACTGTTAAGAACTCAAAAACAGTTAGAGTGCAAGAGAATCAAACTGAGAGCTCAAAACGTCGGTCACCACGTCTTTCCTCTCACAAAAACCACTAACTCCTTAAGATCCGATCTTAGGGGTCTAGAAGGTGAGGAAAGAGGCTTAGAAGAGCTATAGGAATGAGTTTTCAGCGCTTGGGTTCGTGTCAATTCAATTCTCAGCCGGGGGGTCTCCTTTTATAGAAATCCCGGCATTTAGCCGTTACCAACTAAAGTCTGGACTGGTCCGGTCCCAACCCCGGACTAGTCCGTTCTTGAGGGACCACTCACGTCACATCTTACCAAATAAAGTTTTAGTGACCGTTGGATTCAAACGGTCATGAATCCCCGGACTAGTCCGGCCAAGAGCGGACTAGTCCGATCTCAATCAGGAACCTTTGTTCTGTATGAGAACGGACTAGTCTGGTCTTACCAGACTTAGTCTAAGAACTCTCTAATCTAGGGCTGTGGACTAGTCCGGCCAACTTCGGACTAGTCCGAGCTCGCACAGGAACCTTTGTTCCGTCCTAAATCGTACTAGTCTGAAGGGAACAGACTAGTCCGGTCCACAGAGCGGACTAGTCCGATGTCACTCAGAGACTTCTTCTCCGGACAACAGCGGCTTAATCCGCTTAGTGGACTAGTCCGGCCCTCTGAGACTTAGTCTCATAACGGCTCTGACTCACATGATAACCGGACTAGTCCGGCCTGGGACGGACAAGTCCGAACTCACTCATAGACTTTCTATCCGGTCTAAATCGGATTAGTCCGGGTAGGAATGGACTAGTCCGGCCATTTGTCCGGACAAGTCCGGTCTTCCCTTTTCTTCATATCTATGACTACTTCGTCTCATGATTCTAACGTTCTATCCTTTGTTTGAGCTCTCTAGTGATTCTCAAGCACTCTAAAAGAGAAGACCCTATACACAACTAGAAAAATGTGAAGATTAATAGAAAAAGCTATTTTCTATTCTTTCAAGTCTTCTTCTTTTCCTTTTGCTTCTTGAGAGACTCCATATCCATTACTTTGATAAACACCTGTGCTCATACTTAGTAGAAACTTATTAGCATCTTAATTGTTGTCATCAATCAGCCAAAACCACGGGGATTATCTAGATGCACTTTCACGGCGGTCCCCGCGGGTCAAGGGGGGAGCCGCCCCCCGCGGTTTTCAGGGCAGCGCCGTGAACACCAAACGGAATTACATAGATCGCATCTATGAAATCACTATGAAAATTTCATCGAATTGATCAAATCAACCCGAATCTGAGCCATTCAGAATGCCTCAATTTTCATTGTGATTGGTTATCCACGATAAGATCGCGACACATGACCATGATCTGTTGGCTCAATCTGTTAGCTATGTACACTATTAGTCCCGTTGGTGATTCCAGCCGGTAGGGACAGGTTGCGCACACAGCAGAGAAGGAGCACAAACTAATCCCTTAGTCATATGATGGAAATCTACTCTAACCAATTCCAAACCCCAAAAGCCGAACAATAAAAATTCATCATATGAACTTGTCTGCAGTAGATCGCATCTAAGATCCAGACCAAAAACTACGCAAGTCGGCTCTGATGCCACTGTAGGGAAATAGGCGATGCGCTACTCTAGCAATTCGACCGTATCACCCAGGAAACATGCGAGTAAGAAGGTCATGGATCGTTACCACTAGACGCGCAGCGCAGCGGATCGTAGATGCGCGACGTAGCCGATCAGCGCAGCAGTAACAGCAGCGCCTCCACGGAGTCCACACGTACAGGGAGGAATGTCGTGCGTCGGTGTGCTAGCACCGCGCATGGACAGGGGTTTTGGCGGTTAGCCTGTGAGGGGCGGTGGCTGGGGCTGTTATTCGGTGGATTCATCTGCTCCTAACCCTATCCCTCATATTTATAGGCGCACTAATGGGCTTTCAGGTCACAGGCCCATTAGTACCCTAATTCTTATGGATCAAATATCCATCAGGCCTTTATCCGAATTGTTATGATTGCCTCTTGGGCATATCACCAACAGTGCGAACTACCGTCAACTTGCCTGTGAAGTTGGAGATGGAGCCGCAGCCATGTTTAGTTTGCTTCCGCTATCGTTTAGAGACTTCCGCTGCTAGAATAAGTTAGAGACTTCCGCTACAAGAATAAGTTAGAGATTGATATAATAAAGTACTTAAACCCTATTATTCGTGGTTATATTATGAATTCAGTTTGTGGATTACATGTGTATGTGTGATGAACATCCTGGGCACACATATGCATTAGCTTGGTTCCTTTTTCACGGGATCGGGCGTCACAGGTTGGAGTTGACAAGGAACATACTAATCACGACGTCCTCAGCCTGCGCCTCCTCAGCGGAGACATGATTCACGTTGCCACGAGCGTAGTTCTGCTGCCCACGGTTACCTTGATTAGATCCTCCATTTGGCCACGGGTTCTGCTTGGGCACGTTGGTCGGCTGTCCAAGGCCTTTCCTCAGGCACTGACTTGCAAAGTGTCCCGCCTCTCCGCATGCAAAGCATGCCTTGTTGCCCAAGACAGCAGGAACATTGGGGCGAGAGTGGTTTTGAGCATATGTGCCCATGATGGGTCAGGGCGCAGGAGGAAAAGGCACACGAGGTGCTTACATAACGGGACGTTGCTGTGGTGGTTGATTAGGGCGAAAAGTAGAAGCGGACGAGCCATACTGTGGTGCAGCTGGGGGCATGAAGCGGGGACGTACATTGCTCCCTTGTCGCTGGTATGGCATCTTCCTCTTGCCCTCTTGCTCGATCTCACGGATCTTGCTCTCAACCACTATAGCCTTGTCAACAAGTTTCTGGAAGTTTGCAGAGTCGTTGTTGAGCAGCTGAACTTGGATCTCATTGTTCAACCCTCTCATGAACAAGTATTGCTTCCTTTGATCCGAGTTGACGTCTTCTGGAGCATACCTTGAAAGCTACGTGAACTTGTTGAGGTACTCATTCACGCTTTTCTTTCCTTGGCGGATACCTTCGAACTCTTGCCTTTTAAGCATCATGACTACAGCAGGGACAATGAGAGCGGGAACTCTCCTTGAACTCAGTCCAAGTGATAGTCTCCTGGTTGACATGAGCATTGCAAAGAGCGTCCCACCAGTCAGCGGCTGCTCCCATAAGTTGGTGCGATGCGAAGAGAACTTTCTCCCGATTATTGCACTGAACAATGGCAAGCTTCTTCTCCATGGATTTCAACCAATCATCAGCCTCCATGGGATCATTAGCTTATGAAAAAGTGGGCGGTCGAGTCCTCATGAACTCTCCCAGTCTGTTGTGAGCTGGCGGTGCTGGCGGTGGTGGTGGTGGTGGTGCAGGAACGGGGTTAGGATTGTGGTTGTTGTTTGCTTGCAGCTGACCCAAAGTTTTGATCATAGTTTGCATGAGCTGGTTCTGCATATATCAACCGTTCAAGGTTGTTTGCAGCAGCCCCGAGGTCACCATTCTCAGGAACTTCAACGTGTCCATCCCCTTGTAGTTCCTGGTTGCCACGAACGTTCCTTCTTTGACGGCCGACGTTTTCTCTCACCATCTGTGAGAGAGAGTTGAGTGGAATAGAAGTTAGAAGTTTAGATTGATCCCCCCAACTATATGCATCAAGGGGTATGAACTAAATAACTTCCTTTACTAGTGAGGATGTGAACAAGTGTCGAAACCCCTCACATCCCTCTACTATGTGTTGATGTGGACCTTCACCGAAGCATGCCACAACTCACACTAAGCACACAAACACAAGCAATCATCACAAAAGTTCAACACACCACTCCTATTACGACGTTTTCAATGGGAGTCCTAACTTAATCATGTGAACTGGTGTTGTTCCCGCCGTATGGCAGGGGTGGTCCAAGCATGGGTGCACGCCATAGTTAGTTGACAGTCCATGTATGGTTAAATGGCGTTGATCGGGAACACCAGCACCATCTATAAATGGGACATGAGAACACTTTGAGAAGGAAGAATTATCTCCAAAACTTCAGAAGTTATGGAGCAAGAAAGCAAAGGTGTGGCTGTCCAAAAGAAGAGAAAAGAGGGGCTGAAAATAGCACTTTGCGGTGGCTGAATTGACAAGGAGTGCAGCAGCAAGCAATTTTCGAAAATAGAAGTTTAGAAGGGTGTTCCTATGTGTTTTAGAGTGTCCATTCTACCTAGGCTTGCATCCTACGATCAATGTGGTTCCGATGCCAATCTGTGCATTCTACCTAGGCTTGCGTCCTACGGTCAACGTGGTTTCGACGCCAGTCTGTGCATCTTATAGGCTTGCGTCCTACTGTCAACGTGGTTTCGATGCCAATCTGTGCATCCTACCTAGGCTTGCGTCCTACGGTCAACGTGGCTCTGATACCAATCTGTGACGCCCGGTCCCGTAAAACACAGAACCCAGCTAATGCATATGTGTGCCCAGGATGTTCATCACACGTACACATGTATTCCACAAACTGAATTTAGAATATAACCATGAATAATAGGGTTTAGGTACTTTATTACATCAATCTCTAACTTATTCTTGCAGCAGAAGTCTCTAACTTATTCTAGCAGCAGAAGTCTTTAAACGATAGCGGAAGCAACAAAACAGCAGCGGCTCCATCTCCAACTCCACAGGCAAGTTGACGGTACTTCGCACGCCTAGTACTCCACATTATCTTCAAAGTACTCTTCTCCTGTTGCTGATGTTTGTATGATAATGCAAGGGTGAGTACATGTCGTACTCAACAAGTGCGGGAAAAGTATGACATGTAACTTACAACAAGGTAGAAATAAAAAGGCTCATTGCAGAAAGCAAAATTTATTTCACAAACATGATAAAAACAGCAACTATATTTATGTGAATTTAATCCCAACATATACTTAAGTAAAACAGCAACATACCTCCTTCATGATTCACCACATTTCATATCTCAACCAACCATTAATCTTTCTCAATTTTGTCTCATGCTCATAATAACCATCTCATGTTCATATCCATCTCATAATCATATAACCGAACCAAAACTCATTGTCATGTCTTAACAGTCCCAAAACCAATCTTATTACCAAGACTCAACAGTCCCAAAACCAATCCCAAGACCATACCATAACCATACCAATAACCATCCCGATAACCATCCCAAACTTCCCTCTAATCATGTGAGTTGGTCAGGCACTTGCGACCGTAAGCACGACTATCATGATAGTTTTGCACTCTTAAGAGGTTGCACCACTTTACCCACAAGATTGTGATTAAGTCACCCGTCGGCGACTGCAGAACCTCCATTATACCAGTAAACAACCGTCGGTGTATGGCCAAGAGATCAAAAAATAGCCTTTACAAAGGGGCTACTAGATGTATGGACTCACTAAGGTTTCACCAGCAGACTCGAATCACCATTCTCCCACCTACAGGCCCCCTCTTGTGCCATGCAGTTCCCAGGGCAGTCCTCTGTCGACTCCCATTCCCCACGCCTTCCGCGGTCCACAACAAACTAGCAACTTAGTTAGTCAGCTAATCCACACCCATATTTGGCCTTGTGGTGGCACTATTTTCCTTGCATGTGCTGGCATGAACCGGTCCTAAGATCTACGGCAAGTAAATCTCCATCTCATTCTACCACATCCATGAACCAAACTTAACTAGATCTCCCCCGATTCTATGCTCATTATTATCATCAAGTTTTCATCATCTTTATTCATATGAGTGCAGTACTTAGACATGTTCTACTTCGCCTTCCCATATCCCATAAGCTAAGCGAAGCAAAAAGCAAAAATGACCTTACCCGACTCATAAACATTCCCAGCAACAAGGGTGGTTAACAAAACTAGTAAACTCCTACAAAAGGATTTCCCATCAAGTTGACTCAAGCATACATGCTTTTGCAAACAAAACAGTTTCCAAAACATAGGATCAATATGGTCAAGGGGCACTTGCCTTGTTCCTGTCGCTTTTGTTGCTCACGTGTCTCGAAGTCTTGGTGCTGTAGTCCTTCGTAGATAGCTTCCTGAGCTTGTCCTTCTACTCACGACCACGCACATACAAGATTCACAGCAATTAATCATCATGCACAAACTTTACTTAAAATGCAATGGTGTAGATCCTATGATGCTGTTTTATTAGACCAGTTTGTATGTGTCCTTGCATATTTTACTGGGCTTGCATAGGGTTTTATGGTGAACAAGGGTGTAAGGATCAAGTGTGGACGTGGTGATGATCTTGACTCAAGATCTAGATCAATTCCACCATCAAAATACGATCAACACGTGATATGTCCACACGAAAAAGCTTCTGTTCGAAGGGAACGAAGAAAACAGATGCGAAGAAACCGCGATAATGTCGTAAGGTGGTAACGAAGACCTACCTCATCCTTTCTCCTAGCAATGGCAGCAGGACAGATGGTCGGCTCTCTTCCGGCGATGGCGATCGTGACGGGGCTCGTCGCCGGTCTCACCGGTGGCTGAACTCCGGCGAAGGGGGTTAACTCGGCGAGTTGGGGGCTAGGGCCTCCAAGTCGTTGACTCGGGAGGTGGAAAATAGGTACGTGGTTGCGGCCAGGGGGGTTTGGGTTCTATTTATAAGGGGTGAAAGAAGAGTCCTACTCCAATTGGAATTCAAATAGGAGTCCTATTCAATTTGTTTTGGATCTTAACAACTTATCTCCAATTGATTTGGTGCGGCAGCAACGTGGATATCATGTCGGTTTCCTCAGTACCGGGTACTCGCGCACAGGGGAAAAACCGCTGAAGGATCTCATCCTTCCGCAGGGATGAGCTCTGGAGGCTCCACGCGTCCAGCGGGGGCCGGGTCTCCCTTTTCCTCAGGGGCGAGCTCCGGGTGCGCCACGTGTCTTGCAGGCGGGACCTCCATCTCCCTAAGAGGCCTGGCGGGCAGGACCTCCCTCTCCCTCAGAGGCGAGCTCCGCATGCGCCACGTGTCTGGCGGGCAGGACCTCCCCTCTCCTTAGAGGCGTGCTCCGCGTGCGCCACGTGTCAGTGCCGGACCTCCCCTCTCCATAGAGGGGGCTCCGAGAGTGCCACGTGTCCAGCAGCGCTGGACTTCCTTTCTCCTCAGAGACGAGCTCCGAGATCGCCACGTGTCCAACAGTGTCGGTCCTCTCGGAGGAGAGCTCCGGGGGTGACACGTGTCCAACAGTGTCGGACCTCTCGGAGGCGAGCTCCGAGAGCGACACGTGTCTGGCGGAGCCAGACCTCTCCCTTCCGCAAGGGTGAGCTCCGAAAGTTCCACGTGTCCCGCGGGGCAGAGCTTCGCTTCTCCGAAGAGACTACCTCCGAAATCAACACGTGTCCCGCGGGGCTGAGCCTCGCTTCCCCGCAGAGACTAGCTCCGAAGGCAACACGTGTCCAGCGACCTCGCCCCTTCTCCTGAGGTGAGCTCCGAAGACGCCACGTGGCCAGCGGCCGCGGGAAGTGTTGACAGCGCTCCTTGGCTAATTGGAATTGGCTCTTTTCAGCTATCTTTCTCCCATTTTTATGATTCTTTCACATTTTATTTCTTTATAATGTTTTTCTATATGCAGTGCATGAATATGAAAAGAGGGTGTTACATTGAGCTTTTCCTTCTACTCATGACCTCGTACATACAAAATTTACAGCAACGAATCATCATGCACAAACTTTACTCAAGATGCGATGGGGTAGATGAATGCAAATCTTATGGTGCTGTTTTATTAAACAAGTTTGTACGTGTTCTTGCATGTTTTAACGGGCTTTCATGGGGTTTTATGATGAACAAGGGTGTAGGGATCAAGTGTGGACGTGGTGATGATCTTGACTCAAGATCTAGATCAATTCCACCGTCAAAAATTGATCAAAACACGATCTGTCCACACGTAAAAGTTTCTGCTCGAACGGGGCGGAGAAAAGGATGCGTAGAAACAGCGGCGACGTCGTAAGATGGGTAATGGTGACCTACGTCACTTCCTTTTCATGGCAGGGCCTTCCTCCTAGCAACGGCAGCAGTGGGGAATTTTTCTATGGAATATTAGGGCAGGACAGATCGTCAGGCTTCTTCTTCGGTGACGGCGGGGCTCGATGGGGCTCGACGGCGGCCAAATTCTGTCAAGGGGGGAAACTTGGTGACTTGGCAGCAAGGAAGGGGGCTTGGCAGCAGGGGGGGGCGACCAAAAGGGATCGGGGTCGGCCAATGGGGGTGGGGGGTTATATTTATAAGTGGGAAAAGGAGAGTCCTACTCCAATTGGAGCTCAAATTAGAGTCCTATTCAATTTTTTTGGATCTTAACAAACTTATCTCTTGTGGTGCCGCAGCCTTGGGGATTTTATCCCCAAAATGTGGGGAAAATTCCCTTTTTCGGGAATTGGGGAATTTAGATATTTTCGGGGAAATTTGGGAATGGCTCATTTCAGCTATTTTTTCCCATTCCTCACCGTTTCTATGTCACTTGCTCCATTTCTACATTCCCCTCTCCATTTCTATGTCCCATTCTCCATTTCTACATTCCCCTATCCATTTATATGTCCCATTCTCCATTTATACATTCCCCTCTCCATTTCTATGTCCCATTCTCCATTTCTACATTGCCCTTCTCCATTTCTATGCCCCATTCTCCATTTCTATATTCCCTTCTCCGTTTCTGTGGTTTTTCCTCCTTTTCTATGGTTCCTTCCTCCATTTCTATGGTTCCTTCTCCATTTCTATGGTTCCTTCCTCCATTTCTATGGTTCTTTCTCCATTTCTATTGTTCATTTCTCCATTTCTATGGTTCTTTCTCTATTTCTATTGTTCTTTCTCAATTTATATAGTTCTTCCTCCATTTCTACTTCTTTTATAATGTTTCTCTACATGAAAAATGTATGCAATGCATGGAAATGAATTTGAGGGTGTTACATGGTATCTTTCTCTTTCCCTCGTGTTCAATCTTGTGGATCTTGCTCTCCACCACTATAGCTTTGTCAACGAGATTTTCAAAGTTTGCATAATCATTGTTGAGCAGCTAGACTTGGATTTCATTGTTCAATCCTCTCATGAACAAGTACTGCTTTCTGTGATCCGAGTTGACATCTTCTGGAGCATACCTAGACAGCTGTGTGAACATGTTGAGGTAGTCATTCACGCACTATACCAATTTGTGACACCCGGTTCCAAAAATGAACGAAGTGAATGCATATGTATGCCCAGGATGTTCATCACACATACACAGGTTTATCACAAACTGAATTCAGAATATAACCACACACAAATAATGTTTATGTACTTTATTACATTGACTCATTGTCTCACTCATGAATATCTAACTTATTCTTGCAGCAGAAGACTCTAAACGACGGCGGAAAATGACTAAAACAGCGGTCTCGAACTTCAACTCCACAGGAATGTTGACGGTAGTGCGCACGCCTAGTACTCCACCTGTTCCTCGAAGTATTCTTCTCCTGTAGCTGATATATATGTGGGAATGCAAGGGTGAGTACATATCGTACTCAGCAAGTGCAGGAAAAGTATGACATGTAGCTTACAACAAGGTAGGGAATAAAAAGGTTCATTGCAGCAAGCAAATTTTATTTCACAATCATGATAAAAACAGCAACCTTCTCTAGGTGAGTTAAATCCCATCATAACCAAGTAATTCATCATCATTCCTTCATCATAGAACCGAAACCAAACTAATTGTTATGATCCAAAAAAGTCCCAAAATGAGTCCCAAAAACCATTCCCAAATAACTATCCCATGTTTTGCCTCTAATAATGGAAGTTGGCCAGGTGCTTGTAACCGGAAGCATGACAATCATGATAGTTTACACTCTGCAGAGGTGGCACCACTTTACCCACGAGTTCGTGATTTTGTCAACCGTCCGCGACTAGAAAGAACCTCCATTCTGCCACTACCCAACCTTCAGTGTATGGCCAAGAGATCACAAAATATCCTTTACAAAGGGGCTACTAGAATGTAAGGACCCACTGAGGTTTCTTCAGCAGACTCAAATCACCATTCTCCCACCCACGGGCCCCCCTCGTGTGCGATGCAGTTCCCAGGGTGGTCCTCCTCGACTCCGAGAAGAGAGGAAGTCTAGCGCTACTGGACACGTGGCATTCTCGGAGCCCACCTCCGAAGAGAGGGGAGGTCCGGCTCTGACACGTGGCACTATCGGAGCTCACCTCCGAGGAGAGGGGAGGTACGGAACTGACACGTGGCGTACGTGGAGCTCGTCTCTGGAGAGAGGGGAGGACACATGGCACACGCGGAGCTCACCTCTGAGGAAGAGGAATGTCTCGCCTGCCTGACACGCGGCACAACCGGAGCTTGTCTCTGTGGAAGAGGGAACCAGGTTCCCGCTGGACACGTGGAGCCTCCGGAGCTCATCACCGCGAAGGTGACGAGATATGAAGCGGTTTTTGCTTCTGTACGGATGGGAATACCGACACGGAAGGAAAACGACACGAATTCCACGTTGCTACCGCACAAAATCAATTGAAGATTAGTTGTTAAGATTCAAAAACAATTTGAATAGGACTCTTATTCGAATTCCGATCAGAGTAGGACTCTTCATTTCCCGGTTATAAATAGAACCCGAAACAACCCCTTGGTCGTAACATCTTTTCTAAGCCGACAACTTAGAAGCCCTAGCCCCCAACTCGCCGAGCTAAACCCCTTCGCCGGAGTTTGATCACCAAAGAGACCGCCGACGAGCCCAGACACGATTGCCGCTGCCGGAAGAGAGCCCCGACGATCTGTTTTTACGAGGAGGAAGGACCCGGAGGAAACAAATTTGGTTTCCAATACCACCTTACGACATCATTGCATTTTCTTTCCATCTGTTCTTCGATCCCTTTGAACAGAAGCTTTTTCATGGACAGATCACATGTTGATCGGTTTGATCTAGATCTTGTGACAAGATCATCACCACGTCCACATTTGATATCTACATCTCTGTTCATCGTAAAACCCATGCAAACATGCAAGAACATGTACAAACCGATCTAATGAAAACTGCATCATCAGATCAGCATGCATATGCACCATCGCATCTTGAGTAAAGTTTGTGCATAGTGATTGATTGCTATATATCTTGTATATGCGTGATCGTAATTAGAAGGACAAGCTCAGGGAGCTACCTACGAAGGACTACAGCACCAGAACATCGAGACACAAGAGCAACAAGAGCCGCAAGAACACGGCAAGTGCCCCATGACCATATTGATCCCATGTTTTTGGAAAACTGTTTTGTTTGCGAAAAGGTGTGCGTGCTTGAGTCAACTTGATGGGAAACCCTTTCATAGGCATTTACTAGTTTTGTTAACCACCCTTGTCACCGGGAAAGTTATTGAGTCAGGTATGGTTTTTGCTTTTATGCTTCGCTGAGTCCATGGGATACAGGAAGGGAGATGGATGTGTCTAGCTAACTGCACTCGTATGAATAATGAGAAACGGATATTGTTAATGAACATGAATTGGAGGGAAATCTAGGCAAGCTTGGTTTGTGAATGAGGTAGAATGATGGTGGTTACTTGTTGTAGATCTAAGGACCGGTTCATGCGAGCCATGCCAGGATAACAGTGCCACCACAAGGCCAAATATGGGTGCAGCTTAGCTGACTAATTAGGTAAGTTGCTAGATTGTTATGGACCGTGGAAGGCATGGGGAATGGGAGTCGAGTGAGGACTGCCCTGGGAACTGCATGGCACAAGAGGGGGCTCGTGGGTGGGAGAATTGGAGATTCTAGCCTGCTGGTGAAACCTTAGTGAGTCCATACATCTAGTAGCCCCTTTGTAAAGGCTATTTTGTGATCTCTTGTGACACGACCCCACGGTCTTGTCGAGCCAGGATCACGCTGAGGGGTGCAGCATTGCATAGCACCGGATAACACACATCAAAGGTACAAAGCGGAAGCAAAGTTTTATTACATAAAAAGATTTATGAACATTTGTACAACAAAATATGTTCAGTCTACACTCACGGGCGTAGACTACGCATCGGTTTCACGTTCAGCCCGTGAACGTGTCCCCGCTAGCACGCACACACACTAACACGGCGGCGTGCATGACTCCCACTCGACGGGGTTTCCCTCCTGGGGTTCCGTCTCCTCCCCGGGAGTCCCTTCCTCATAAAACCCTGCAAATGCTTCAAACACAAGCAGTGAGCACGATGGCTCAGCAAGACTGACCCGTCTCTCCTATGCATGAAACTTCTACATGGAAGGTTATAGGTTACATGAGGTAAAGTAAGTTGCAAGGACTCACCTAATTAGTGGAACTTTACTTTCAGGTTTTAGCAACAGGTTGTGGAGACTTTACGCTAAGGCACATGAGAGAGCCGCAATCAAACAAGAAACACATTTCTCTCATGTACTTTGCCCAAAGTCGAAAAGAACTTTAGTTAGCTCTAGGCTACAGCAAATCATTAACAATCAAAGTCCATGTTTCAATCAGCAACATTTTAACATGTACCTAGCCTGTTCTTTCTACGTCATGGTACAGTGAACAAGTGGAACTCACTGACCGCGAGGGACGGCGATTATAATCGATTTACACCTGCAGGGTTACCCGAATAACCCGTCACGTACGCCCGTACTCGATGCTGCCTACAGCAACCATCACGGACGTAGTACGCAACCACCTTTCACCCGTCAGCCAAATATTGAACCGGTCCTCTCGTCCCGAGCAAGAGGTCTCTGCACGCGCATCTCAGTGCCGCCAGCCGATTTACACCTCAAGCTCTCAACCTACCCTCTGAACGACAGGCAACGCCTCAATACCCAGCTACCCAAGTTACATTGGTTTCCCGGTTCCCATATAGCCGGTAGGTCTTCGGTACTGTTCTAGCTTGTTCAACAGGCCCGCACACGGCTCGGTCCTCAATCAACACAAGCGGAGCTATAGCACACAGGCCCCAAAGTCCTGCTGCCCTTACTCTCCGCTCGGTCTCATTTTTCTCGCCATGTGTTTCATTTGCTATCTCTACCCGTGCGATGTGCCTCTAGCCTATTCTCGCGAGTAGTTCCAACTACTCGACTTGTACCGAATCCTACTCTATCTTTAGCATTGCAGTGGCTAACGAGGTTTTCAATCTTAATTCTGACCCATGGTTTTCTTGGCTATGCATTTGGGTTTCAAACAAGACTCTAATGCAAGAATTAAGTGGTACTCAAAGGAAGTTCTCAAAACAATAAAATTTGTGAAGAGGTTAATGCAAACTGGAGCTTGCCTTGCTGCTCTGGTCGCAGGCTAGCTGCTCTTCCGGAGTCACCAAGTCTAAGACTTCGGGTTCCTCCTCAACCTTAGCGACTACATGATATAACAAGTATATGTATTAATTTAATGCATTTGAATTGAATTTCAACTAGTGAGGACTATAAGTCCAACTAGCCGGACCCAATGACTCTGAAATTTTTACTGTGGTTTGGATACAACCTAAACAGAGACTTGGCAAAGTTTTATTTGCAGCAAAGATCATTTGAGCTCTCCACAAATAATTATGTACTTGACCTTAATTGGAGCTCTTAGGGTTTTCTAGGAATTTTCATGGAGCAAGCCATGACTTTGTGAAAACTGGATTTTTATATGGTTCTAATGGAGTTGGTCTCACTTAATTCGAAGGTACCTAGCTAAAGATATGAGCTAAACAATTTCAGAGAAATTCTGAAAATGTTTATGGACATTTTCTATTTTCTCTGGAATAGTTCTAGTAATCACACCATTAGGTGGATCAAATGAGCTCAAATGGATCTGAAATTTTTATGGTAGCTCAGGGATATTTTGGTGAACATCCCAGCAAAATTTCAGAATTTTCCTCCAAAGGGTTCTCCAGTTAAAATTCTAAACATTTTAAATTTTCAAGAATTAATTCTGGAGAAATAAGAAATTTCATGAAGTGAAACTTGATTTTTGGAAAGTACTCAGAGAGCTGAATCCAAAAAATTCGGTTCACTCGATTTGGAGTTTCCTAGCCAAAGTTATGTGGGTTTGAAGTTTGAACTAAATCTGAAAATCGGGGAAATGTTTAAATCTGCCGGTGGGTCCACGGATACACGTGTCGGGGGGCCGAGGCGACGGCACAACGGGCTACAGGTTTACTTCCTTGCTGCCACAGTCAATCCGTGCCCACAGAAGATCAAACCGCCCGGTTTTCTCCCACTGACAGAGGGCCCGCTTCGGTCGTCTTCAACCTCGCGCCTCCCGCGCGGTAGCGCCGTCGAGGTCGCCGGAGCACCGCCGAACTCGATCGTCCGGTCAGCTCCCGAGCTCCAACTCGCTGCTAGCCTCTAATTTTGTGTGCTGAACATGTTGGGAGGGTTTCCCCCCATTGACGTTGGCTCTAACCGAGCTTGCGACGGCACAGCGGCTCGGGAAGAGTCCAGTGATGTCTCTCCGGCGTACTAGCCTGCCAAACGCCTGGCAAAGCGGCTCTATAGAACCAGTGGTGGCTCGGGAAGCTCGACATGGTGATGGGCAGGCTTGGGGAGAGCTCCAAAGTGGTTCTCACCGTGTGCCCGATGCTGCCCGAATAAGCTGCCGTTGGCAAGCTCGGAATTACGCCATGTACAAGGGTTCTCACGCTATGTGTTGTAAAGCAAACAAGCCCGGGATGAGGCTGCCCACGAGAGCATCTCTGCTCGGCTTGGTGGCGACTGCCGCGGATCGGTGTGATTCTCTGGGTAGAGAGCACGAGATCAATGGATGATGGTTTGAGGGGGTAGTGGAGAGTGCTGTGAAGCCGTTTTACTGCTCAGCTGAGGCTTGTGCGCGAGATTGGCGGGTGGCAGAGGATCGGAGGAGTAGAGGCGGCTCTGGTCAGTTTCTTGCGCGAGGGAGCAAGGAACTGATCGGTTCTGCTTTCGGCCGGCTCGGCTGGGGGATAAGAAGGCCGCGAGAAGGTTCAGCGATTCGGGGCGGCAAACAGCTGCTGTCCCGATCGATCTCTCGCCGTGGCGGCTGCTGGCTTGCGCGCGAGTAACCGAGCCCGGTGACTTCAGTCGGTTGAATTGCTTCAGTGGCTGACATGTGGGTACCACCTGGGGTTTTAACCTCTGAAATTAACTTTTCTCCACTGCTCTAAACAGTAGAGACCAAATTAACCTAAGGCATTTGAATTATCTACCCCTGAGCCATTTGAATTGGATGGAATTCAAATTGTTTTTTGTTTGGACATATTTTCAGCAAATATGCAGTTTGAATTTCAAATGGAGTTTGAATTCATTAAACCTAGGTCATGCCAAAATCAACTCCAAATGGAGTGAAAATTGGTGTGTGAGCTCACAAAAATGTGCTGAGTAATAATGTGCCTCCCACTTTTGAATTCATGGGATGAAAATAGTTTGAATTGGAATTTGAGTTCAAACCACCCTCTTTCTAACTATCCCCAAAAGACCTCAAAAAGTTTTGAATTTGGGTGAAATTTGGCATGGACGTTCCTAGCAAAGTGTAGGACTTTTTCATATGTTCAGCCCCTATATGATGCATGTGGGAAATACCACTTTTGCATTTTGTGAGTTTATTCTCTAATGATCATGTTGATGGTGGTTACTGTAAAAGTCCCAAAACTTGTAAATAGAAAACTTGAGCTATGAATAAAGTTGAGTTTATATACGAGAAATGGGACTTACAAAAACTTTTGTGTTACTCATGAAAGTGTTGGCATGTGCAATAAAACTTTGAATTCAGTTTGAATTAAGAGGGTCACTTCAAAAGGAAGAAGGGCACTTTCAAAAGAGGGAATTCAAACTGTTGTTTGAAAAGTTGTATTTGCATTAGCCAACTCAAAGATCATAGGACATATTTGAATTCCTCAGGTCCAAATTATGAGGAAACCAAGTTTTGAGCAAATTTGGAGGGGCTTTGATAGGAATATCAAAGGAACTTGTAAATTCCATCCAAATTTGAATTTAAACTCAAAACTGAGGAACAACTTGTCAAATTGCCAAATGACTTTTGGATTTGAGCTCCTCAGAGCTGAGTTTGCGCTAGGCCAAAAATTGAAGATCTTTTGGGGCTGAGGGAGTGGTGGGCCCCACTTGTCATAGAGAGGGGGGCTGATGACTTACTGCTTAAGTCTGCCTCTGTGTGTTGGTTTCCACCCGAGGTACGGAGGTCGCTCCCGGCGCCACCGAGCGCACGCTGTTGCCACCTCCTCACCGAAGCAGCACACTGGAGAGCTGCCTGGACGCCTACCCTTCCTCCCGTGCGATCTTTTGCTTCATCACCGACGCCTCGGCAGCCTTTCCGCCCTCGCACAACAAAAGAACCGAGGACGCTGCGCCTCTGGCGATCGACCGGGAACTGAGGGAAATCGAGCGTTCAGAGGCCAGCCAAGCCAAGAAACCACTCGGTGAGCTCGTCCTCCACTTCCTAAGTACAGCATCCAACGAGTTGCTGCCTCCCCGACCCGTAATTGGCTCGTCGCCGCAGCGACTTCATTTCACCGAGGGTTGGGGCGCTCATGGACAGCCTAACCCAGGCACTTCCACGCCCAAGCAAGGCCACCTCCGGACGCGCTGCTGAAACCTTCTGCTCACCCCCAAGCCTCAAGTCGAGCTGTGAATCACCGAGAGCCAATTCGGGAATTTTCATTCGGAGGATGCAATTCGACCTTCCAGTACGAGGTAATTAAATTCGATTGCAACTCGTGTTTGTAGCTCATCAAATCATGCATGAATAAACTAGACTGGCTAGCGGTCCGATCCCCTTCACAACCCTAGCTGGAAACCTCGGGTTAGCGACGAATTCCAAGCTTTCCGATCTACGGCTATGGCGGGAACGTGCGGGCGCACGGTGACAACCGGGTTGCTGCCATTTCCTAGCCAGTTTGAGGCCATGCCGAGCTTGTCTGACCTTCACTGGTGCTTTAGAGCAAATTCCCCGAGCTTTTGGCGGGATAGTGTGCTCGGGCCACGGTGCCGAAGCCTCACCGAGGTGTGCGCACGTCGTCGACCGGTTTCCGGTCGCCGGCAGCCCGAATGCACCACACCGTTGAATTCCTCGTGGCTGAAAACCCCCAGGCGGCGAGTACTGAGCCAGGAGACGGCCTAAGCCGACTCCGGCGAGCCCCGATGAGTTGCCGGCGAGGGGGCGGCGCGGGAAAGGGGACGGGCCGAGGAGGAAGAAGGACCGGCGGGTCCCACGTGTCAGTGGCGGAAAAATCAAATCCCTGATCAGCTGTGGCCCCGGGATCCTTTGCGACAGCGCGGGAAGTAGTCTGTGGCCCCGTGTGGCTTAGCTCCGGCAACCGACACGTGTAGGGTGGACCAACCGTCAGAGTTTGAATATTTCCCGAATTAATTTGAATTCCAGATTTAGTTCAAATTTTAGAACCTCATAACTTTTGCTAGGAAGCTCCAAATTTAGTGATTCAAATTGGGTTGGATTCAGGATGAAAAGCTCTATCCAAATATATAACCCAATTTGCTTGAAAACCAATAGAAAGTTCTGGAGAATTCTTTAAAACGTTTCAGAAAATGAATTTTAGGGGGAGTTTGGTTCATCCAAAAATCCACAAATTTTGCCAGAATATTCTTTAGGATATTTGGAGACTCCTGTAAAAGTTTCAGCTGATTTGGAGTTGATTTAATTAGGGTAATTCTAATTCCTAATTTCTGCATTCAAATAAATACAGAAACATTTTCAGGAAAATTTCCAAAACATGGAAATTCAGTTCTGACCATTCCTTAGCTCCACAACTCCTAGGAAAATTCAGGCATACTCCCTGAGCTATGTATGAAATTGTAGTTCACTTGGATTTGCATGAAAGTGCAAATTTAATTAGAATTAATTCCTTTATGCCTAAATTCTTAGGGAATTGTTCTGGGTGACCTAAGCAGTGAAACTTTCTGAATTTTGGTCCAGAGGACTTTCTTGTGACAAGGAACTCACAAGAAAATTTCCAGCTCCATTGGAGCCCTGGATCATTATGTCCTGTTCAACTCATTAGTTGATCCCCACCCAAGTGATGAAACCCCACTCATCACTTGATCTTAGTACTTAAACACAAACCCAAACCACTAGCACCAGTGTGATTTTAAATTCTTGAACAGAGTTCCAGTTTTAAACTTGTCTTTAGAACTTGTTAGCAAATGTTTTACAATTTAAGATATATGCATGTTCATAACGTGTAGTGATAAAACGTGGAAAGTGAAGAAGGAGAAGTTGAGCTTGGATCAAGGAGCAAGAAGGGCAGGAGTTGAACTTCAACACATCATCAACTAACCCCATATTATCTGACTCTTGTCACCTGCAAAACCAAGGCGAGCCCCAGTTTGCACTTAAGTTGTTTTTAAAGTTTTTACTTTGTTCACTACTATGGGTCAAAGTTTGTATGTGCATTAGGTCAGGGATGTTTTATACCCCACTTGCATAACCATAGATGAACCCTGAGGTCAAGGGTAGAGTTGTGTCATCGCTGTAGAATAAGGCCAGGCTAATTAGACTAGGGCATCCGGTAGAAGACGAGTAGTTGGAATCTACTCACGAGCTATAGTTCAGAATATCATGTGTGGTTGGGGAAGGAAGCAAACTAAAGTTTACATTCCTAAAGATGAGATCGGGCAGAGGGGTTAGGCAGTGACAAGACGAGGTCTTGGTCGAGTAGCTCGGCCTGTGTCGGTTAAGGACCGATGGGTGTGCCGCGTCCAGGAGTAAGTATTGAGTTGTGTACCGGATGCTTACTGATATATGGGAACCAGGAAACCGATGTACCAGGTTCACTGGGTTGTAGATGCATACCACATCGTCTCGTTAGACCTAGAGCCTGAGATGGCGCGACCGGCTCTACAGTCTATTGTCCTGAGAAAGGTTGCCACATACGACGTAATGAAGGACTGCAGAGTTGGGTCTTCAGAGGCGGGCGTATGTGTCGAGTTATCCGGGTAGTGTTTGATTCGAATCACCGTCCCTCACGGTTATTGGTTACCGCTTGCTCCAATGTTGTGACGTAGTAATCAACTTGTGTGGAAACAGTTTGCAAAAGTATAATTGCTGTTATGATTATGTTAAGTTGCATGAAAACCTTGTTTGAAGTAGAGATAGAGCAAACTAAGTTTATTTTTCATCTTGGGACAAGTAACATTGGAATGAAGCGTTTCTTGTTTGATTGTGGAGTTCCAATGTTGCTGGGCGCAAGGTCACTACAATTATGGCTAAAATCTGAAAGTTAAGGAGGAACTCGTAGGCGAGTCTTTTCACAAATTACAGGATAGATCTTAAGTTACCCTCATGTAGAGTTCATGTCTTAGGAGAGACGGTTAAGCCTTGCTGAGCCTTTGTGCTCACTCTTGCTATATAAGTGGTTTTGCAGGTAAACTTCGATGCTATAAAGGAGGTTGTCCGGTGGGACTCGGGAACTTCCGAGACAGGTCACCTTGGAGAACCTAGCCGCTGCCGTGTCTTCGTGTTGCTAGCGAGAGGAGTCCGCGGGCTGGACCTCTTCTCGAGTGCTTCATAGTTATTCAACGTGAGCTGGTTATAGACTTCCGCTGTAGCTATTTTATGTAAATTATTTACAAAGAACAGTTGTAAGATTCCGCTTTGATTTATGTAATACATGGTTCCTTATATGTGTGCTGTTGGGTGCCGCATAACACGGCACCACCCAATGTGATTCCTTGGGCGAGGTGGCAGGACCCCGTGATGGAGGTCGGGCCCCCTCAGTTACTTGCTCTTCAAATGTGTTCAGCAAGTTTCTTCAAATGAAGTGTGTGTGTGTGGTGATGGACACTTTGAATATGTGCCAAAAACTTAGGCCCTTACATCCCCCCCTTAAAAGAATCTCGTCCCGAGAATATAAGGTATAAATGAGAGAGACGACGGTGGAAAAATTACCGTATATGCGACGTGAAAAAGTCGGGGTAGTTTGTGCGAAGAAATCCCTCGCTCTCCCATGTCACTTCGTCCATGGAGTGATTACTCCATAGAACTTTGTAGAACCACAACATACGGTTGGGTGTGGTTCAGGCCTTTTCATCAATAATCTGAACCGGTTCCTCCGGATACGTGAGATCCGGTTTCAGTTCTTCTATGTCCTCCAGCTGAATGGTAGTTGATAGCTTAAGACACTTCCTCAGCTTGGAAATGTGAAAGACGTCGTGCACAACGGAAAGTGCTTCTGGTAATTTCAACCAGTACGCTACTGATCCACATCTTTCTGTAATCTGAAATGGACTGATGAATCGGGGTGCCAACTTTCCTCTCACCCCGAATCTGTTCACGCCCTTCATTGGAGACACACGTTGGTATACGTGATCCCCGACTTCGAATTGTAATGGGCATCTTCTCCGGTCCGCATATAGTTTTTGTCGGGATTGGGCGGCTTTTAGGTTCTTTTGAATCAGCCGAACCTTTTCCTCGGCGTTATTGACAAGGTCAATCCCGAAGGTAACCCTTTCGCAAGACTCACACCAATTCAGTTGTGTGTGGCATTTTCTCATGTATAGCGCCTCGTAAGGTGCCATTTTGATGCTGGCTTGGTACCCATTGTTGTACGAGAACTCGGCCAACGGCAAGTGATCATCCCAATTCTTGCCGTGGTTGATAGCGCAAGCTCGTATGATATCTTCTAGAATTTGGTTTAATCGCTCAGTTTGTCCATCAGTTTGCGGGTGGTATGCTGAACTACGGATCAGCTTCGTCCCCAATGCAGCGTGTAGCTGCTCCAAAAAACGGGACACAAATAAACTGCCCCGATCCGATATGATGGTACTGGGTACGACATATAAGCATAGGATCCGTGAGATGTACAGTTCAGCATACTTCTTGGTGTTGTAGTTGGTGTTGACCGGGATAAAATGGGCATCTTTGGTGAGCCCGTAGACGATCACCCACACAGAATAATGTTTCTGAAAAGTGGTGGGTAAACCGACGATGAAGTCCATGCTCACATCTTCCCACTTCCAGGCAGGAACGCCCAGTGGTTGTAGCAGTCCCAGTTTCCGCATATGATCTGCCTTCACCCTTCTACATGTATCACACTCGGACACGTACTTTGCAATCTCCCGCTTCATCCGTGTCCACCAAAACCTGCTTCTGAGTTCTTGATACATTTTGTTGCTGCCGGGGTGAATAGAAAACTTTGACAAGTGAGCCTCATCAAAGATTTTCTTCCGTAACTCCGGGTTACGGGGTACGACAATCCGGTCCTTGAACCATAGGACGTCGTCTCCGTCCTTCCGGAAACATTTCAGCTCCCCACTGTCTATACGTCTCCGCAAATGCGACATGCCCTTGTCATGTTTCTGAGCTGCCGCTATCTCTTCATGGATGGTGGGGATAAAAGCTAAGTTGTAGAGAGCTTCATGTGGAATCACATGCAGTGGTGGTTTGCTCTCTTCCAACGGTGTGATGGTTAGATTGTTGACGTGTGACTTGCGGCTCAGCGCATCCGCCACTACGTTTGCCTTGCCGGGGTGATAATGGATCTCTATTTCGTAATCCTTTATCAACTCTAACCATCTCCGCTGCCTCATGTTCAGCTCCTTCTGAGTGAATATGTACTTAAGGCTTTTGTGGTCGGTATATAAATGTACGAGGCTACCGAGTAAGTAGTGCATCCACATTTTCGACCAATCTTCGGTCTTGCATCAGCACACATCCGAGCCCAATGCCGGATGCATCACAGTACACATCGAACGGTTTTTTTGTTTCTGGCTGCGCCAAAACCGGTGCTGATGGTAGGTGCTTAACTAAAGCCTTGAATCCTGCTTCACATGCTGGACTCCAAACATATTTCGTAGCCTTTTTCAGTAGCTCCGTCATCGGCTTAGCAATCTTTGAGAAGTTCGGAATGAACCTCCAATAATGTCCCGCGAGTCCGAGGAAACTCCGTACCTCATGAAAAGTTCTCGGGAACATCCAATTCAGCACTTGTGTTATCTTACTCGGGTCTACAGCAATGCCCTCCGCTGAGATTATATGCCCGAGAAAAGGTACTTGCAATATCCAGAACTCGCACTTGCTGAATTTCGCATATAGCTTGTGATCCCGCAGCCGTTGCAAGACTATACGCAGATGCTTCTTGTGCTCTTCCTCCAGCTTGGAATATACCAATATGTCGTCGATGAAGACCATGACAAAGTTGTCCAACTCCGGCATGAATACCGAGTTCATCAAATACATGAAATGAGCTCGAGCATTGGTGAGGCCGAAGGACATGGCCAGGTACTCATAAAGTCCGTACCTCGTCAAGAAAGCCGTCTTCGGAATATCCTCAGCCCGTATCTTGATCTAATAGTACCCGGATCTTAAGTCCATCTTGGAAAAGATCTTTGCTTTGAACAAATGATCAAACAACATGTCGATCCGTGGCAACGGGTACTTGTTCTTGATAGTTACGGCATTTAATGGACGATAGTCCATGCAAAGCCACAACGTCTCATCCTTTTTCTTCACAAATAATTCCGAACAGCCCCATGGCGAGGAGCTCGACCTAATAAAACCCTTCTCCAGCAAGTCCGTTAGCTGAGTCTTCACTTCAGCAACTCCTTAGGCGCCATCTTGTACAGCCTTCAGGATATTGGCATGGTTCCCGGCGCAAGTTCAATCTTGAACTCCACCTCTGTGTCGGGCGGCATCCCCGGTAAATCATCCGGGAACACGTCAGGGAACTCTCGGACCACTGGAATGTCTTCCAATCTGATGGTTGTAGATTTATACACACTTGGAAGTTTTATTTCTGCACTGTCCAGAAATAAGGAGCGATATCCGTGCACTTCTGAGTTCAAGTGCACGATTCGAAGGACGGTGTCTAAAACAGTGCCGTGGCGGGTTAACCATGACATCCCTATGATGACATCGACCTTCTGTCCCTCTAATATTATGAGAGACGTAGGGTACACTCTACCCGCTAAGCATAATGGTGCTTTGGAAACCATTACGCTTGCTGAAATCTTCCCACCTGGTGAACAAATCAAATATGGACTATCGGTGGGTAGTATTTGCAAGCTGTGTTTAGCAATGAAAGCTTGGCTAATAAAATTGTGCGTGGCACCTGAATCAAACAATACTATGGCGGGATGCTGGTGGAGTGGGAACATACCCGCAAGGATTGACTCACCCTCCGGCACGTCCTCTATGGCAAGTTGGTGGACGGTGCCGGGCCTAGGGTTTGCCCGCCACGCAATAGTAGGGTTCCGCGGTTGATTCCTCCCCGGAAGTTGCGGTGCAACTCCGCTGCCTTGCCTCTCCTCAATAGCGTCGTCCCGCTCTTGAGTAAGGACCTCGTTCTGCTGGGTCAGAGCCTGCACCTGTTGTTGCAAAGCCGTGATGTCGACACGGCTTTTCTTCATCGCCCTCTTCAGATGATGCAACTGATTGTGTTGTTCGTTCAGTCCCTTTACCGTCGGAAGGAGCACATTGCGGAGTGCACTGTGAGCACTCTCGAAATGGTCTCCACGGCTTGTGCTCTCCTTGAGCTTTGCAGCAAGACAATCCGTATGAACAGCTTGGCTGTCCATCACGGCTTTCCCTGCCCTCAATTGGAAACTGAGGTTCGCCTCCGTGGGGTTGTACTTTGGGCAACCCGGATCTGTTGCCTCCATGTACCTCCCTTCCCACATTTGATTAGCTCGTCCCTCCACTAGAACGAGCCCCGTATGGAGTGCCCTCCATAGCTCTCACGTGTAGCTGGCAGAAACGCGACATAGTGTCGCGGGCTGCCACTTGCCACATTCTCTACGGTTGTCTACCTCTTACTGTAACGGTGAACAGCGCCCAACCGGGTGGCATAGGTCCTGCAGGAACTTCGACATGGATCATCCACGTCTTGTTCCCATCCTCGACTTCTTCTTTGGCGAAGTACTGCAGCATCTTGTCGTACCTGAAATATTGAAGCATTTGCCTCAATGCTTCCGGATAGCCGCTACGGTGAGAACAGTGAGACATCACCCAACCGTTCTCCAACTGTTTATCCGCTGTCATCTGTAAAAATATATTTGAGAAATGTAAAATATTTATTTGAACAGTAAACAACTGAGTTATAACATAAAACATGTCATTGAACTAATAAGCCTTGGAAACATAGTTCAAACTTAAACAAATTTGACTGCTGATCTGCTGTACAACATGACAGCCCTGATCAGTTTCCATTACAACCTGATTTACACCATGCTACAGGCAAAACCAATCCTGGAGCTCAACATCAAAGTTAAAGATAACTTCAATAGCTTTCCAGAAAGTATTTGTAACATCCCAAAACCTGTTAAAGAGGGGAATTTAAAATTTTTGGACGTAACGCATGTGGTGAAGCAATTCAAACTCAAAGTGGAATTCAAATTTGAATCAAAACAGAAAAGAAAAAGGAAAAAGAAAAAGAAAAACGGCCAATGGACCAAAACCCACCTCAGCCGGCCCAACAGCCCGCGGCTGTTTCCCCCCTCTCTCTGACGCGCGGGGCCCGTGTGTCATCTCCTTCCTCCGCGCGCGCCCCCAACTGCCCCGATCTTCCCGCGCCGATCGCCGCTGCCTCCCCGATTTCCACGCCACGAGCCACAATCTTCGGCAAAGCGCTGCTGCACATCTAAACCGACCCCCCGCCGCCTCTCCTCGTGCCTTTAAACTCCAGAAAACCCCGTCGTTCTCCCCGCATCGCCATGTTTTCCGCTGCGGTGAGAACCGATCGTCCCCCACCGAAAAACCTTCGGATCTCGTCGCTTTTCTCTGATCTAACGGGCTTGTCACGTTCCACCGCCGCCGGGGAGCCCTGCAGGTGAAGGAAACGACGTGTCTTGCACCCTAGATACGGCTTCGACAAGCACTGAGGAGCTGCACCAACCACCGTCGTCGCAGAGCCGAATTCCGACCTCTCCAAGCCCGATAAACCCCTAGGTGAGCTTCCCCTACCCTCCGCAGTCGATCTGTGCGAAAAGATGCAAGTTCTAGCGTGTAGCGGCAAGGAACCGAAGCTGCGCCGGCGATATCGCCACCCCGCCGCCACGCGCACGGGCTGGCTCCGGCCAGGGCGACGTGGCCCCCTGAGGCCCGTCCATTTTAAATCATGCGGTTCCGAATAGATCTAACCCGTACCGATTCGCGATCTAATCTCAGCCCTTCGTTTTAAATCCAATGGCCCACGTCAGCCCCACGTTATAAAGGCTGGGAATCTTACGCGCTACCCCCTGGGGATGTCGGAAAACACAAGCTAGCCCCGGAAACTTCTGATCTAGCCCCTGGACCCTCAGAAATTGATGTAAATTCATTTAAAAATCAGTTTTAGCCCCTGGACTTAATAAGAATTAGGAAGACCTCCCTGTTTTGCACACTTAGACCCCTGAGAATTTAGAAAATGAGAAATGGGGCCCCACTGCAGTGTGAAATTGCACATCAGCCCCTGGGAAGTATTAATTTCAGGAAATTGAATATGTGAATAGGATTTAAATTTAAACATAAGTGTAGGTTCAGTTGAATTATTCTAACCCTGTTGAAAATTGGTAGAAAAATCTGAGGTCTGAATTTGGAGGGGAAATAAACTTTTAAACTAAATGAGATTGCTGTTTTGTAATTTATCTCAGAAATATATCCTTTAGGCATAAAACAAGTTTAAAATGTGGGAAAATGAATATAAGTAACAAAAAAGGGGTAGGAAAAATTTATGAAGGTTCTGTTTAGGTAATTGGAACAGTAAAAATTTTTGTATGAATTTAGGTTGCTGTTTTATTGGTGGAAATTCATTTTTAGATTAGAAAATAATTCTGAAAATGGTTAAAAATAAATTTGAATTGATCCTCATCAGAGAGGAAGTCAAAAGATATTTTATTGGACATTTTAGATCAGAACACATTCTGTTTAGGAGATATATTGTGCTATTTTAGTATTAAAGTTCACTTTTAGATATGGAAAATAAATATGAAAATATAGGAAAATAGGTATACCTAATTAGAAAATGTCAAGTGAGGTCCCCAAGTCCAAAACTTCAAATTAAGATTTTGTAGAAGATCTGAAAACCTATTTGGAGTAGGAAGTTATATTTTATACAAATTTTGTGGCTAAGAAGTGTATTATCCAATATAGAAAATTTGTTCAAATTGGAAATTCATATATAGTGTGCATTTAGAAATATGAATATTAAAGCTAGAAATAATAGATATGTTTAAAAGTGCATGTATGCTTAGAATAAACATAACTAGGGTAAACACAAACCTTAAATATGTGTATGACTTTCATATGTATGCATGTGTGGTTTGCATGAGTGGAAATGTGGACTATGGCTTATGGAATGTTGTTTTCTTTTGCTATGTGTATTCGCATGAGTAGAACCAGCCCCAGAGCAGATTCTCACCTTTCAAGATCAAGACTTTCCATTCCCAGAGCAGCAGGAAGAACGCAAGTGTCCTTGACCACTTTGATCCTATACTAGGATGTGTAGTTAGAATTTAATTGCATTGTCAATTTGGAATATGATGCCCAAGCTAGGAAGTTTCCCTAGATTTTCATTATCTTACTTCCTTGTAGCCTGGGTTGGGATTTATTTTATTATGTCATTCATTTATATTACTTATGCTTAGCTTAGAATGGGATAAATGGGATATGAGATCGTCAACTTGTTCACCTTACCCTTGAATGAGATATTATGAATTATGTAGAGGTAGGGATCGAGGCAAGTTGGATGCTTTGGTTGGTGTTGTGTGCATGAGACTCGGGTTTGTGTTTAGTGCTTGCCTGGATCCTAAGGACCGGTTCATGGAGCATGTAAACTGGCTTTACCATGCCAACCACATGCTGAGATGGGGCAGCTTGGCCAATTAATTAGGTGCATCCCCGGCGTAGTATGGGTGTTTGGATGGTGCAGGTAATAGGTGTCACCTGGACTACCATATGAACCGCAAGGCTCAAGAGGGGGCCACTGCAGTGGGGTTGGAGCCTCTTGTATGCTGTTAGGGGTGAAACCTCAGTGGGCCCACACTCATCGGGAATCCCTCTGTAAGGGCCTCGTAGTGATCTCCTGGCTACACACCTCGGAAGTGTGAATGTGGTTCGCGGCCACTGGCATAATGGAGGTTCTTTTAGTCCACCCGGCAACGGAGGATGAAATCACTACATGTGGGTACAGTGGTGCAAACTCTGCAGAGTCAAAACTGTCATGACAGCCGTGCTCACGGTCAAGAGCGGCTTGGACTTATTCATGATTAGAGGATGAGGAATTGGGAAGTTGAGGATGTTAAGCGGGGAGCCTAACATTGGAAATGCTGTTATGGTTACTTGATATTGATGATGGGTTGGGGGATTGGGACCATTTCACCTATGGAGTAATGTAGGTGCTTAATAAGCTAAGGTCATAAGTATTAATTGCGTAGTGCTTTAACCATGAGTTCAACCTCTCCTTGCTCTAGCCATGCATGACATAATTTTCCCACACTTGCTGAGTACTAACGGTACTCAAGCTTGTTTTTCTGTTGGTTTAAATTTCTGCTCAGGCCAAGGGAATGACGTGGTGTTCAATGACCAATACGTCGGACCCGAAGAAGGATTCTAGGTTCACGGAGTCCCCCGGGCAACGCCTGTGATGAAGCTCACAAAGACTTATCTTCCGCTGCTGTTTTATTTACATGTTATAAACATATTATCGTCCATCGAGACGTTATGCTATGTAAGACTTATTTATATTTGAAAACTTGGCTTGTAATATAATGATGCTTCACTATTTGTCATCACATGTATGAGAAAATGATCCTGGCATACATGTGATATTCACTCGGTTGCTCTTTGAAGAAACCGGGTGTGACAGAAGTGGTATCAGAGCCAGGTTGCCCGTAGGAACATGGACCTAGGTAGAAATGGACGTATTTAAGGACCCTATGTTCTTAAAAACTATTTTACAAAAGGTGTGGGTTGAAAGTGTTATTTAATGGGGTCACTTTATTTGTTCATCTTGCCCCAACTTTTATTCAAAATACAATCTTTATTTAATTCTTATCTAACTTGATTTTAAATGCTTTATGTTTTAGATGGTTCGTATGGTCCGCATTGCCCGCAAGTCCACCGGAGGGAGAGTTCCTGTAGCTGCCAATTGCCTTGAGGGAGGAGAACCGCCCGGTGACGTACCACTCCTACGGGTTGGCAGTAGGAGGCTTGTTGCGCCATCTTCGGCGTATGATCCACGCCGCTGGCAATGTTGGCAAGCTGATCATACACTACAGCTCCACCAGGACCATCCGTGAGAAGCGGGATGAATGGAGCTCAGAGATGAGGATTATCCATGACAACCAGCTGCTCAAGATCCACCGCTCTCCAGCTTGTTGGGCGACTCAGGCCGATGCTGAGAAGGATGTCACCTAGGAGGCCATCACCTGCCAGAGTTACATCAACCATCACCACCTGGACAAGACGGAGTACATGTATGTCCTCCAGCGTGAGAGTGGCACCGTGGAGTACAAGTACCCGCTGGTGCAGCAGGGGACTTCCCATGAGCACATGGACCTATGCCTGGCGGATGCAGCTATGCTCAGCACTTGACTGCAGGAGTGCCAGTAGGAGCTTCAGGATGTTCGTGACACCCTGAAGGAGACTGAGGCGTTGCTTTGCGCCAGCTTGAGGGCGAGAGAAAGAGGAGATGGGAATGAACTGTGTGTCACCGTGAATGACACGTGGACTCCTGAGTCCCCAGACCGCCGGGCGAGCAAGCGTCGCCGCACTTCTACACCAGCAGCTTCCCCACCTAAAGCGGAATCAGAGGGCAGCCGCAATGATGAGGAAGACCCCTACGAGCCAGCTCAGTGATACGAGTTGTTAGAGTCATTTCCCTTATTTCCGCATGTTATCGAGTAGTCAAGTCAAGAACCCATCTATTTGCTTGTTAGTGTTTGGTGTGTGACGTAAGTTATAGAAGCCATGGGCACTTGTCCACAACCTCGTCTTTAAGTTTGCTTTGCTTTGGTGTGTGAACCCCTATGAATCAATAGTGCATTTATTTTCGCGTGAGACATGACGCCCAAAGATCTATGTGAAATCTTCATAAATTGTCTAAATATTAAGGCATCAAAAGTTTAAGTTTAAACAAGCAATTTGGGAAGTTAATGCGTAATGATTAAAGTTAACATTTGGTTGATCATGATAGATGGCTGGAAGAGGAAGAGGTCGTGGTGCCAACCCCAACAACAACAACGATGAGGCCGCCAATCCTCACCTTCCTGGAGGGCAAGACAGGGGTGGTTGCCGTGAAGGAGCTGATCCTATCTACCAAATGATCGACAATCAGAATCAGCTCATCCAGAGTTTAACTCAAGTGGTGGCCAACTTACACCAAGCTCCACCCCCACAAGCTGCACCACGTCAACCAAGGTTGAGTGAGTTTCTGGGAACTCAACCCACAAAGTTCGCAAGTGCTGCTGAACCTCTGGAGGCAGATGATTGGCTAAAGACCATTGAGAACAAGATGAGGATCATACAATGCCAAGGGTATGAGAGGGTGCTGTTTGCCTCTCACCAATTGCATGGACCCGCTGCTGATTGGTGGACCGCTTACATGGCAGCCCATCATGACCCCGTGAACATCACTTGGGAAGAGTTCAAGCGCAGTTTTCGCAACCACTACATACCAAGAGGAGAACTCAAGAACAAGAGAAAGGAGTACTTGGGACTGCAGCAAGGCAACATGACTGTGAGGGAAGACCTCACCAAGTTCACCCAACTATCTCGTTATGCACCACGGGACATCGAAACTGATGAGCAGAAACAGGACTGTTTTGTGGAAGGACTTACCATGGAAATTCAATGTGCAATGTCCTCCAACGAATATGAAAGTTTCCAAAAGATGGTAGACAGAGCGTTTGTCATGGAGAGGAAGCTGGAGGCCTTGGAGAATGAAAACAAGAGGAAGATAGGATGGTCACACCAAGCATCAAGCAGCAACACACGACCACGTCTGATGTAGCAACCTGCAGGGCAGACGAGCCGTGCTGTGGTACCCTACCCGACACCGAGAGGGTACAACCCGAACTTCAGGCCTCCATCAGCACCAATACAGCCGCAGCGTCAGTTTGTGCAGCAGCCACGCCCCACTTATCAACCTCGACCAGCAGGACAAGGGCTACAGAACCAACCCCAAGATAACAAAGGTCAAGCACCTAAAGTTGGGGTGCAATGCTTCAACTGTGGTGAAGTGGGGCACTACGCTCATAAGTGCCCAAAGAAGAAGCCTATGCAGCCACAGCAGCAGAATGTGATGCGAGGACGGGTGAACCACGTGACCATGGAGGAAGCGCAAGAGGCACCTGACGTGGTAATTGGTAAGTTTCCTGCCAATTTACACATTGCAACCCTGTTGTTTGATTCTGGTGCTACCCACTCGTTCATTGCTCAAAGGGTTTGTTAAGAAGCATGATCTAGCAACAACACAAATGAACCATATGGTAGCAGTGAACTCTCCAGGGGGAGAAATAAGGACAAGACAAGTGTGTCTCAAGGTGAATCTAGACAATAATGGGGTAGTATTTACTGCAAACCTCATAGTGATAGACTCACAAGGGATAGACATTATTTTGGGTATGGATTGGTTGACCAAACACAAGGGAGTCATCCATTGTTCGACAAGGAGGGTGGAACTAACTCACCCTAGTGGCACAAGAGCGAAGTTCATAACTGCACAAGAACCTAGGAGGGACCTTAAACTCAATCACGTTGAGGTGGAAGTGGAGGAGATCAGGATCATCAGGGAATATCCAGATGTTTTTCCGGAGGAGTTGCCACGTATGCCCCCCGATCATGAAGTGGAATTCGCGATTGAGCTAGAGCCTGGAACAGCTCCAATATACAAGAGACCCTATCGGATGGACTCCAAACAGCTGGAAGAACTCAAGGAACATTTAAGAGAATTGACAGAGAAGGGGTACATTCATCCTAGTTCCTCACCATGGGGAGCTCCAGTGATATTGTGCCCAAGAAGGACAGGACCCAAAGGTTATGCGTAGACTACCGTGCATTGAATGAAGTAACCATCAAGAACAAGTACCCATTACCCCGCATTGAAGACTTGTTTGATTAGTTGAGGGGAGCTTGTGTGTTCTCGAAAATTGATCTCAGGTCGCGATACCACCAACTTAAGATAAGGCAAACTGATATTCCAAAGACAGCTTTCATATCTCGGTACGGACTGTATGAATACACCGTCATGCCTTTCGGGATAACTAATGCCCTGGCATACTTCATGTATCTCATGAACAAGGTATTCATGGAATATTAGGACAAATTTGTTGTGGTTTTCATTGATGACATTCTTGTCTTTTCCAAAGATGAAGAAGAACATGAGAGGCATTTAAGGTTGGTGTTGCAAAAACTGAGAGAACACCAACTATACGCCAAGCTGAGCAAGTGTGAATTTTGGTTAAAGAGAGTTCCCTTCTTAGAACATATAATATCGGAGGGAGGAATCTCCGTAGATCCCGCCAAGATCGAGGATGTACAGAAGTGGAAGACCCCTGAGAATATCGGGGAAGTTCGAAGCTTCTTTGGATTGGCTGGGTATTATCGACGGTTTATCGAGGGTTTCTCCAAGATTTTGAGACCCCTCACCAAATTGTTGGAGAAGGGAATGACATTCACATGGACACCGCAGTGCGAGACGAGTTTTCAAGAGCTGAAGAAAAGATTGACAACAACCCCAGTGCTAGTTATGCCAGATATGCAAAAGAACTTTTCGGTGTACTGCGATCCCTCTAGAAACGGGTTGGGATGTGTTCTCATGCAAGAGGGGCATGTCATGGCGTATGCATCCCGGCAGCTCCGGAAGCACGAGAAGAACTATCCTACGCATGACCTAGAGCTAGTTGCAGTGGTACATGCGTTGAAGATTTGGCGGCATTACATGATGGGGAAGATGACAGAGATATATACGGATCATAAGAGCTTAAAGTATATTTTAACACAACCAGATCTCAATTTCAGACAAAGGAGATAGTTAGAGCTAATCAACGACTTTGATGTGGGTATCAACTATCATCCCGTGAAAGCGAACATCGTAGCAGATGCTTTAAGCCGGAAGGTGCAGGTCAATAGGTTAAGCTTAAAGGACATACCTACAGAACTGAAGGAAGAGGTTGTAAAACTCAATCTATGTCTGGTGAATAGTGGTGAGGCCGTTGCCATGGAAGTGGACTCCACATTATAGCAAGACATACGCGATGGCCAAAAGAATGATGAGAAGATACAAGAAATCAGAGAACTCATCAAAGATAATAAAGCCCCTGGTTTCAGAGAGGATGAACAAGGTACGGTGTGGCACGGGAAAAGAATCTGTGTGCCTGAAGTGAAAGAGATCCGTGAATTAATTTTGAAGGAGGCTCATGATTCCGACTATTCCATTCATCCTTGGAGTACGAAGATGTATCATGACCTCAAGAGCAGGTATTGGTGTTATGGCATGAAGCGGGATGTCGCGGAACATGTTGCCCAATGTGACACATGTCAGTTGGTGAAAGCAGAACATCAACGACCCGAGGGATTATTGCAACCACTCAATGTGCCTGAATGGAAATGGGAAGAAATAGGTATGGACTTCATAGTGGGACTACCCAGGACCCAATCGGGATATGATTCGATATGGGGCATCATCGACATGCTAACCAAGGTAGCTCATTTCATCCTCGTGAAAGAAAGCTACAGCGGATCCAAATTGGCAGAATTGTACATGTCAAGGATCGTGTGTTTCCATGGAGTGCCAAAGAAGATAGTGTCAGATCGAGGGACACAGTTCACCTCAAGGTTCCAGCAGAAGTTACATGAAACCATGGGAACTCATCTGAATTTTAGTTCTTCCTATCATCCCCAGACTGACGGACAGACGGAAAGAACCAATCAGATCCTTGAGGATATGCTGAGAGCGTGTGGGCTCAAGAACAATAAGAGTTGGGATAAGAACTTACCATATGCGGAGTTCTCCTATAACAACAGTTATCAGGCTAGTATGAAGATGTCACCATTTGAGGCTTTGTATGGGAGGAAGTGCAGAACTCCACTATTTTGGAACAAAACAAGGGAAAGTAAAGTGTTTGGGCCCGAGGTACTACAAGAAGCCGAGGCAAAAGTGAGGGAAATACGCAACAATGTAAGGGCCTCAGTTTTTGACACATATTTGAAGTGTCCATCACCATACACACACACCTCATTTGACGAAAGACGATGAACACAAATGAAGAGCAAGTAACCACCATCAACATGCCCATTAGAAAACAAACTCACATATTGCAAAAGTGGTATTTCCCACATGTGATATAGAGGGGCTGGACATATGAAAACTCCTACACATTGCTAAGGATGTCCATGCCAAGTTTCACCCAATTTCAAAACTTTTTTGAGGTCATTTTGGGTATAGTTAGAAAGAGGGCAGTTTGAAACCATATTCAAATTCAAACTGTTTTTATCCCATGAATTTAAAAGTGGGAGGTATATTCTTACTCAGCACATTTTTGTGAGCTCACACACCAATTTTCACTCCATTTGGAGTTGATCTTGACATGAACTAAGTGGGGAAAATTCAAACTTTATTTAAATTCAAAACTGAACTTGTGCTGAAATTCATTCAAACCAAACCCAATTTGAATTCTACTCAATTTAAATGGCTCATGGGTGAATAATTTGAATCACCATGGGTATTTTAGGGCTCACTGTTTACAACAGTGATTAGGAGTGAATTTCAGAGGTTAAAACCCCGGGTGGGACCCACATGTCAGCCACTGAAACAAAAGAAACCGACTGAGAGCTCAGCTCGGGTAACCGCGCGCGCTGCAGCTGCCTCCACGGCGAAGAAACGGCGAAGACACCAGCTGCTTGCCGATCTCAGCCGCGGAGCCGACTCCCTGGGTCTTTATCTACCCACCCAAGCGGTCACCGGCGCCTTCCACCGCTGCCTCGTCGCACTTCCACCCAAAACGCCGAAACACCTCGCCGCCCGAGTGAACCTTCGGTTCCTCATCGCCCGGCCAATCCAGTGACCCTCCCGGCAATCTGAGACCAGCACCGGGTGCGCCAAGGCATCTTCAACGCCCTCGTATCGGTTCCAGACCCTGCGCGGTCTTCCCCGAGCTCCACCGCGGCGATCTTGTCTCTGCCGGTTCAGCTCGAGCCGCCACTGTGGGAACCGTCCTTCCGGCTACCACAGCCCACAGTTCACGGAGCTGTGAACAGCAAAGAGGTTCGCCTCCAACCCCTCTTTCATTTCCGCAAGCTCTGGCGGCGTGACAAGCACTGCTCCGGCCAGAATTTCATATTTTCGCGACGGTGTGCAAAAGGAAGGTCGGTACCGATCCGAGAAATTCGTAAGCCACACTGCATCACTCATCCTCTTGTAGAGAGGATCACTTCTAGTAGCCCGTGCGGATCCATAGGAGCAAGAACCACGAAGAACCGTGGAGGGAAACCGCTGTTCTTCAAGTTTTAGTAGAAATCCCGATTTCCGGCCTAGGTTGCACGGTGACAGCCCAACGCAGACTTTCCCGAGCTCCGTAGAGCTCATGTCGACCTTTCCTATGGTACACTGATGCTCGACGACCCTTAGCTTGGTCGGGGGAGGTGCTAGGGAGGGTGGACAACGCGACCGAAGTTCTCCCGAGGCTGCGGCTCGTCGCCGACCAGGTGACGGCCGTTGTCATGACGAGCTGACCACAGAATCCTGTTCCCCGAGTGAAAGTAGGCAGGGGCGGCCAAAATCGTGAAGTTTGGAGCTTTACAGAAGCCAGCGGCGAGCCTTCCGGCGAAGTTCCCCGGCGGCAGAGCGCGGGCGTCGCGAGGTTGAAGAAGGGGGTGGACCCGAGCTGTCAGCGACCGATATTTTAAATCAGGATCGGGCTGCGGCTGGGATCGGCTGTGCTGGCGCGCAAATACCCTGTGGGCCTCGGTGTGCCGGACATCTCCGCGCTCAACACGTGTCCCCGCGGGCCCCCGCGAGTTTAAACTTTTCCCCCGATTTTCAGAATTCTTCCAAACTTCAAATCCTTATAACTTTGGCTAGAAAGCTCCAAATCGAGTGAACCAAATTTTGTTGGATTCAGATTTCCGAGCACTTTCCAGAAAATCAAGTTTCACTTCATGAAAATCCTTATTCTTCCAGAATTAATTCCTCAAAAATTTAAACTGTTGGGAATTGTAACTGGAGAATCCCTTGGAGGAAAATCCTGAAATTTGGCTGGGATGTTCACCAAAAGATCACTGAACTACCATAAAAATTTCAGACCTATCTGAGCTCATTTGATCCACCTAATGGTGTGATTAGTAAAACTGTTCCATAGAAAATAGAAAATGTTCAGAAACATTTTCAGAATTTTCTCTGAAATTTTTTAGCTCATATATTTAGCTAGGAACCTTCAAATTAAGTGAGACCAACTCCAGTAGAACCCTATGAAAATCTAGTTTTCAGAAAGTCATAGTTTGTTTCATGAAAATCCTTAGAACACCCTAAAAGCCTTCAATTAGGGTCAAGTACATGATTAATTGTGGAGGGCTCAAATGAGCTTTGCTGCAACTAAAACTTGACCAAGTCTCTGTTTAGGTTGTATCCAAGCCACAGTAAAAATGTCACAGTGATTGGGCTTGTCTAGTAAGAGTTATAGACTTCACAAATTCAAAGTTAATGCAACTGCATTGAAATTAATACATGTATTTCTTCTATCATGTAGTCGCTAAGGTCGAGGAGGAACCCGAAGTCCTAGACTTTGTTACTCTGGAGGAACAGCTAGCCTACGACCAAGAGCAGCAAGGCAAGCTCCGGTTTGCATTAACCTTTTACAAGTTTTATTGTTTTGAGCACATACTTGATTACGTTATTCTTTGCATTAGAGTCTTGTTTGGAAACCCAACTGCATAGCCAAGGAAACCATGGGTTGAGTTTAGGATGGCAAACCCCGTTAGCTACTGCAATGCTAAGATAGAGTAGGATTCATACAAGTCGAGTAGTTGGAACTACTCGCGAGCATAGGCTAGAGGCACTCGACTCGGGTAGTGATAGCACATGAAACACATGGCAAGAAAATGAGACCAAGCGGAGGGTAAGGGCAGCAGGACTTTGGGGTCTGTGTGCTGTAGCTCCGCTTGCATCGATTGAGGACCGAGCCGTGTGCGGGCCTGTTGAACAAGCTAGAACAGTACCGAAGACCAACCGGCTATATGGGAACCGGGAAACCGATGTAACTCGTGTAGCTGGGTATTGAGGCATTGCCCGTTCTTCAGAGGGTAGGTTGAGAGCTTGAGGTGTAAATCGGCTGGTGGCACTGAGATGCGCGTGCAGAGACCTCTTGCTCGGGACGATGGGACCGGTTCAATATTTGGCTGACGGGCGAAAGGTAGTTGCGTACGGCGTCCGTGATGGTTGTTGTAGGCAACATCGAGTACGGGCGTACGTGACGGGTTCTTCGGGTAACCCTGCAGGTGTAAATCGATTATAATCGCCGTGCCTCGCGGTCAGTGAGTACCACTTGTTCACTGTACCGTGACGTAGAAAGAACAGGCTAGTTACATGTTAAAATGCTGCTGATTGAAAGATGGACTTTGCTTGTTAATGGTTTGTTGTAGTTTAGAGGTAACTAAAGTTCTTTTCAACTTTGGGCAAAGTACATGAGAGAAATGCGTTTCTTGTTTGATTGTGGCTCTCTCATGTGCCTTAGCGTAAGGTTCTCCACAACCTGCTGCTAAAACTTGAAAGTAAGGTTCCACTAATTAGGCGAGTCCTTGCAATTGATTTTTACCTCATATAACCCATCACCCCTCATGTAGAAGTTCCATGTTTAGGTGAGACAGGTCAGTCTTGCTGAGCCTTCGTGCTCACTGCTTGTGTTTGAAGCTTTTGCAGGGTTCTATGAGGAAGGGACTCCCAAGGAGGAGACGGAACCCCAGTAGGGGAACCCCGTCGAGTGGGATTCGTCCAAGCCGCAGAGTTAGTGTGCGTGTGTGCTAGCAAGGACACGTTCAAGGGATGAACGTGGACTTGATGCGTAGTCTACGCCCGTGAGTGTAGACTGGACTTATTTTGATGTAAACATGTTCATAAACTTGTTTATGTAATAAAATTCCGCTTCCGCTTTGTACCTTTGACGTGTGTTATCCGGTGCTGTGCAACGCAGCACCCCTCAGCGTGATCTTGGCTCGACAAGACCGTTGGGGTCGTGTCAGCGTTGGTATCAGAGCTCGCTTGAGGTTAAACGCACTACAAAGGTCGTCTTTTTCGAAAATCCAGTGAGGAACGAGTTAGTAGACAGTATAAGGATGTTATTAGCATATAGAAAGTGGCATACTAACCTATTTGTTATGTCGGAAAATCGTGTATCTCGGGACGTTTATGTCTTGGGGGGTACACGTAAGCGCTGTCCACCAGTGCGCACAAGCTGAAGGGTGGAGCCCCACGGGTGGCAGGTAACCCGACCCGCTTTGATATCCTCTACGACTCTTCATGTCGTTTGGGGTATTCGAGCAGTCTGTCCCTGGCGTGCGTGGTGCAACTTGGGAGACCCCGTCACGTGGTCTGAAACGTGAACACGTAACTCAAGGCGTGTTTGGCTTGAGAACATCCGGGCGAGTGATGACGCCGGGTGTACGAACTGTATGGATTCCGGGCTCGGTGTGCAGTCGAGTCTGATGATTGTTTGAGTTTCTGCAGGTAGTCTGACCACGAAACGGTAGACGTGTAGCACCCGTGTGCGAGTGACGTTTAGTGCCACTGAATTAACGAAGCCGGCTAAGTCCGGTATAGGATTTTCTTTGTGAGGACGTAGTACCGACATAATCTGATGGCGAATCAACGTCACACCCCATTCAATGAACAACTTCATTTAAAACATGAAGGTTTTGGTCTAAAGTAGTAAAACTTGATGTAACTCCTTCCCTTGAACAGGATATTCAAAGTTAAAATGTTTTCAACTTATAGGTTGTTAAGGACAGAGCACTCTATTTTCAGCTGAATTAAGTCTGGTGTTAATCAGAGGTTAGAGGTTGAGTTATTTCGAGGTTGAGGTCATATGATACATTTCTGGAAAGCTTTGGAAGAGCTTTACAACCTTTCTGTTGAGGTCCAGAGGTGTTTCATCCCTTAACCACTCGAAAATGCAGTAGAGTTGAAACTGTCCAGAAAACAGGACAGAGCAAAGACTCTCTGTAAACTCTCTGTAAATTGAGTATAACTTCCTGCATAAAAATCAAAAATAGAAAATGAGGTAGTTCTGGAAAGCTTATGAGATGAGTTACAACTTTGCAACAGGAAGTTTTGTCAGATTAGGAGCAGAATTAACTGGAATTCTTGGATCAAATCAGTACCTAAAGCAGGGAGGTGCTGTCCAATTTTCTCCAGAAATTCTGTTAACTTTGACATCTCATAACTTTTGAACCAGGACAGATCATAGGCCAAGCAAATACTTTCTCGAAAGCTATTGAAGTTAGCTTTAACTTTGGTGTTGAGCTCCAGAATTGGTTTTGCCTTTAGCATGGCCTAAATCAGGTTGATATGGAAACTGGTCAGGGCTGTCATGGGAACAGCAGATCAGCAGTCAAATTTGTTTAAAATTTGAACTGTGTTTCCAAGTTTTATGGGTTCAATGACATGTATTATGTTATAACTCAGTGGTTTACTGTTTAAATAAATATTTGACATTTCTCAAATATATTTTTACAGATTACAGCAGATAAGCAATTGGAGAACGGGTGGGTGGTGTCCCACTGTTCTCACCGTAGCGGCTACCCGGAAGCATTGTGGCAAATGCTCCAATATTTCGGGTACGACCAGATGCCGCAGTACTTCGCCAAGGAAGAAGGCGAAGATGGGAACAAGACGTGGACGATCCATGTCGAAGTCCCTGCAGGACCTACGCCACCCGGTTGGGTGCCGTTCACCGTCACGGTGAGAGGAAGACAACCGGAAGGGATGTGGCAGGTGGCAGCACATGACACCATGTCACGTTTCTGCCAACTACACGTGCAGGCTATGGAGGGCACTCCATACGCACTCGTTCCGGTGGAGGGACGGGCTCAGCATGTGTGGGAAGGGAGGTACCTGAAGGCAACGGACCCGAGTTGCCCAAGGTACAACCCCACGGACGCAAATCTCAGCCTCAAGATGAGGGCGGGAAACGCCGTGATGGACAGCCAAGCTGTTCATACGGAGCATCTCGTCACGAAGCTCAAGGAGAGCACAAGCCGTGGAGACCATTTCGAGAGTGCTCACAGTGCACTCCGCAATTTTCTTCTTCCGACGATCAAGCGACTGAATGAACAACACAATCAGTTGCGTCGTCTGAAGAAGGCAAGGAAAAAGAGCCGTGTTGACATCGCGGCATTGCAAGAACTGGTACAGAATCTGACCCAGCAGAACGAGGACCTTGCTCAAGAGCGAGAGGACACTATTGAGGAAGGGCAAGGCTGGGAAGAAGATTACAACCAAGCCATGGACGAGGTGCATGCATTGCAGGACCTCGTACCTCCGGTGTTAGGCGTACCGGTGGTCTTGGGTCTTCCAGCAATGGGAGAATTCGGAATGGGAAAAGAGGTGGTAGATCCAGAGCCACCAGCAGAGGTACCAGAGGAGGACGACCCGCAGGAGGTCGAGTTCTACTCCGAGTAGGGGGTTACAGTTGCCATGTAGGGCAGCCAGGGTAGTATAACCCGACTTTTGTAATCAGTGACATGTCGTGTAGACAGTAGCGTATGTATAGGTAGTGACGACATGAGCACGACTTCTCGGAGACTCGAGAATAATGTATCTTGTATAAAGTTTATGCTTTATCAATATATGTGAATGTTGTGCAAATTATTCATGTGTCACTTCAATACCTACTGTTGCATATGGAAATTTTTAAGTAAGACATGTGCTAATTGCTGCTGTTTTGAATTTCAGAATGACGCGTACTCGTGCCAACCCGGACGTTGGGGGTACTAGTCAAGGGGGAGAGACCTCCCAACAGCCTCCCGAGGACTCCTCGGGACAGAAGCAGAAACAGCAACAGCAAACACCGCCACCGCCACTGCCAACGGTTACATTGGCCGACATCGTCGCGGCAATGGCGGGTTCACATCAGCAGCACACGGAGTTGCTGCAAACTCTTATTGCCAATATGTCTCGCCCAGAGAGAGGTCAAGACCGTGAGGAGCGTCAACAGATCTCCTACTCCGACTTCCTGGCGACTCATCCCCCTGTATTCTCAAGGGCGGATGAACCTCTTGACGCGGACAACTGGCTCCGCGCAATAGAGATTAAGTGGGCTGCTCCAGATAAGCGAGCAGCGCAAGACTCAGTTCGCGGTCCAGCAGCTCCAAGGATCCGCGAGCGCGTGGTGGGCCAACTTCTGTGCTTCACAGCCCACCGACCGAGTGATGACCTGGACGGAGTTTCGGACGGCCTTCAGGGCCTATCATATACCGCCAGGTTTGATGAAGAGGAAGACACAGGATTTCCTGCACCTGCAGCAAGGGAGCCGGAACGCGCTGGAATACTCCAGGGCGTTCAACGATCTCACGCTTTATGCGTCGTATCATGCCGATACCGACGAGAAGCGGCGGGACCACTTTTACCAGGGGCTTAACCCGCTCCTGAAGGACAAGTTGACGATGTTCAATCGCTGCAGCCTCAACGACATCATTGATGCTGCGATTGTTCAGGAGGACTCCGGCAATGAGTTAGCTGCGGCGGAGAGAAAGCGAAGCGCGCCGCTGAGCAGCGGAGAAGGAGTCGGTCCTTCTCAGAAGTTTCGGATGGTGAATCGCCCACCATCAGGTCCACGCTGGCAGCCACCACAACGGTCGATGCCGTTCCGCAGTCGGCCGTACTCTTCACCGGCATTCAGGCCGGCACTGCCAGTACCACGTCCGCAACAACAGCAGCAGAGGGCGATGCAGCATGCGTATGCACCTCAGCAGCGCATGCCAGGCTTTCGTCTCCCGAGCACTATACCGGCAGCAGCCACATGTTACAAGTGTGGTCGTCCAGGACACTTCGCGAGCAGTTGCCCGGAGAGGCAAGGCGGCGGAGTGGCACCGCAGTTTCCGGGGAGGAATCAACCCCAGAACCCTACTAATGCGCGGCGGGCAAACCCTAGGCCCGGCACCGTCCACCAGCTTGCCATAGAGTATGTGCCGGAGGGTGAGCCAATCCTTGCAGGTATGTTCCAACTCCACCAGCATCCCACTATAGTAATGTTTGATCCAGGCACCACGCATAATTTTATTAGCCAAGCTTTCATTGCTAAACACAGCTTGCCAATACTACCCACCGATAGTCCATATTTAATTTGTTCACCGGGTGGGAAGATTTCAGCAAGCGTAATGGTCTCCAAAGCACCATTATGCTTAGCGGGTAGACTATACCCCACGTCTCTCATTATCTTAGAGGGACAGAAGGTCGATGTTATCCTAGGGATGTCGTGGTTAACCCACCACGGCGCTGTTTTATACACCGTCCTTCGAGTCGTGCACTTAAACTCAGAAGTGCACGGGTCTCACTCATTATTTCTGGACAGTCCAGAAATAAAACTTCCAAGTGTCTATCGAGCCACAACTATCAGATTGGAAGATATTCCAGTAGTCCGAGAGTTCCCTGATGTGTTCCCGGATGATTTACCGGGAATGCCACCCGATAGAGAGGTGGAGTTCAAGATTGAACTTGCACCGGGAACCATGCCAATATCCCGAAGGCCGTACAAGATGGCTCCCAAGGAATTGGCGGAACTGAAGACTCAGCTCACGGACCTTGTGGAGAAGGGTTTTATTAGGCCGAGCTCCTCGCCATGGGGCTGTTCAGCATTATTTGTAAAGAAGAAGGATGAGACGTTGCGGCTTTGCGTGGACTATCGTCCATTAAATGCCGTAACCATCAAGAACAAATACCCGTTGCCACGGATCGACATGTTGTTTGATCAGTTGGTTGAAGCAAAGATCTTTTCCAAGATGGACTTAAGATCCGGGTACCATCAGATTAAGATAAGGGCTGAGGACATTCCCAAGACAGCTTTCTCGACAAGGTACGGACTTTATGAGTACCTGGTCATGTCCTTCGGCCTCACCAATGCTCCAGCTCACTTCATGTACTTGATGAACTCGGTGTTCATGCCGGAGCTGGACAAGTTTGTCGTGGTCTTCATCGACGACATCCTGGTATATTCCAAGTCGGAAGAAGATCACAAGAAACACCTGCGTATAGTCTTGCAACAGCTGCGGGATCACAAGTTATACACGAAATTCAGCAGATGCGAGTTTTGGATATCGCAAGTGCCTTTTCTCGGGCATATCATCTCAGTGGAGGGTATCGCTGTGGACCCGAGCAAGATCACTCAAGTGCTGAATTGGAAATCCCCGAGAACTGTTCACGAGGTACGGAGTTTCCTCGGACTCGCGGGATATTATCGGAAGTTCATTCCGAACTTCTCGAAGATTGCCAAGCCAATGACAGAGCTGCTAAAGAAGGCTACCAAATATGTTTGGAGTCCAACATGTGAAGCAGCATTCAAGGCTTTAGTTAAGAACCTGACATCAGCACCGGTTTTGGCGCAGCCAGACACAACAAAACCTTTCGATGTGTACTGCGATGCATCCGGCATTGGGCTCGGATGTGTGCTGATGCAAGACCGAAGAGTGGTCGTGTATGGATCACGGCAGCTTAGAAACCATGAGCAAAATTATCCAACTCACGACTTGGAGCTCGCTGCCGTGGTACTTGCACTGAAAATGTGGAGGCACTACCTACTCGGTAACCTCGTACATCTATATACCGACCACAAAAGCCTCAAGTACATATTCACTCAGAAGGAGCTGAACATGTGGCAGCGAAGATGGTTAGAACTGATAAAGGATTACGAAATAGAGATCCATTATCATCCGGGCAAGGTAAACGTAGTGGCAGATGCGCTGAGCCGCAAGTCACACGTCAACAACCTGACCATCACACCGTTGGAAGAGAGCGAACCACCACTACATGTAATTCCACATGGAGCTCTCTACAACCTAGCTTTGATCCCCACCATCCGTGAAGAGATAGCGGCAGCCCAGAAGAATGACAAGGGCATGTCACATTTGCGGAGACGTGTAGACAGTGGGGAGCTGAAATGTTTCCAAAAGAACGGAGACGGCGTCCTATGGTTCAAGGACCGGATCGTCGTACTCCGTAACCCGGAATTACGAAAGAAAATCTTTGATGATGCTCACTTGTCAAAGTTCTCTATTCACCCCGGCAGCAACAAGATGTATCAAGAACTCAGAAACAAGTTTTGGTGGACACGGATGAAGTGAGAGACTGCAAAATACGTGTCCGAGTGTGATACATGTCGAAGGGTGAAGGCAGACCACTTGCGGAAACCGGGACTGCTGCAACCACTGGGCATTCCTGCCTGGAAATGGGAGGACGTGAGCATGGATTTCATCGTCGGTTTACCCACCACTTTTGAGAAGCATGATTCTGTGTGGGTGATCGTCGATCGGCTCACCAAAGTTGCCCATTTCATCCCGGTTAACACAAACTACAACGCCAAGAAGTACGCTGAACTATACATCTCACGGATCCTATGCTTGTACGGCGTACCCCGTACCATCATATCGGATCGGGGCACTTTATTTGTGTCCCGTTTTTGGGAGCAGCTGCACGCTGCCTTGGGGACGAAGCTGATCCTTAGTTCAGCATACCACCCGCAGACGGATGGACAAACCGAGCGGGTAAATCAGATCCTAGAAGACATGTTACGAGCTTGCACTATCAACCACGGCAAGAATTAGGATGATCACTTGCCGTTAGCCGAGTTCTCGTACAATAATGGGTACCAAGCCAGCATCAAGATGGCACCTTACGAGGCGCTATACGGGAGAAAATGCCGCACACCATTGAATTGGTGTGAGTCTGGCGAAAGGGTTACCTTCGAGATTGACCTCGTCAACAACGCGGAAGAGAAGGTTCGACTGATTCAAGCGAACCTAAAAGCCGCCCAATCCTGTCAGAAACAGTATGCAGACCGGAGAAGGCGTCCATTACAATTCGAAGTTGGAGATCACATATATCTACGGGTATCTCCAATGAAGGGCGTAAACAAATTTGGGGTGAGAGGAAAGTTGGCACCCCGATTCATCGGTCCATTCCAGATTACCGAAAGATGTGGATCAGTGGCATACCGGCTGAAATTACCAGAAGCACTTTCCGGTGTGCACGACGTCTTTCACATTTCCCTGCTGAGGAAGTGTCTTAAGCTATCAACTACCGTTCAGCTGGAGGATATTGAAGAACTGCAACCGGATCTCACCTATCGGTAGGAACCGGTGCAGATTATCAACGAAAAGGCCCGAACCACACGCAACCGTACGTTGTGGTTCTACAAAATTCTATGGAGTAATCACTCCATGGATGAAGTGACAAGGGAGAGCGAAGGATTCCTTCGCGCTAACTACCCCGACTTTTTCACGTCGCATATCCAGTAATTTTCCACCGTCCTCTCTCTCATTTTCACCTTATAATCTCGGGACGAGATTCTTTTAAGGGGGGAGGAATGTAAGGGCCTCAGTTTTTGACACATATTTGAAGTGTCCATCACCATACACACACACCTCATTTGAGGAAAGATGATGAACACAAATGAAGAGCAAGTAACCACCATCAACATGCTCATTAGAAAACAAACTCACAAATTGCAAAAGTGGTATTTCCCACATGTGATATAGAGGAGCTGGACATATGAAAACTCCAACACATTGCTAAGGATGTCCATGCCAAGTTTCACCCAAATTCAAAACCTTTTTGAGGTCAATTTGGTCATAGTTAGAAAGAGGGCAGTTTGAAACCATATTCAAATTCAAACTGTTTTTATCACATGAATTTAAAAGTGGGAGGCATATTCTTACTCAGCACATTTTTGTGAGCTCACACACCAATTTTCACTCCATTTGGAGTTGATCTTGACATGAACTAAGTGGGGCAAATTCAAACTTTATTTGAATTCAAAACTGAACTTGTGCTGAAATTCATTCAAACCAAACCCAATTTGAATTCTACTCAATTTAAATGGCTCATGGGTGAATAATTTGAATCACCATGGGTATTTTGGGGCTCACTGTTTACAACAGTGATTAGGAGTGAATTCCAGAGGTTAAAACCCTGGGTGGGACCCACATGTCAGCCACTGAAGCAAAAGAAACAGACTGAGAGCTCAGCTCGGGTAACCGCGCGCGCTGCAGCTACCGCCACAGCGAAGAAACGGCGAAGCCACCAGCTGCTTGCCAATCTCAGCCGCGGAACCGACTCCCTGGGTCTTTATCTACCCGCCCGAGCAGTCACCGGCGCCTTCCACCGCTGCCTCGTCACACTTCCACCCAAAACGCCGAAACACCTCGCCGCCCGAGTGAACCTTCGGTTCCTCACTGCCCGGCCAATCCAGTGACCCTCCCGGCGATCTGAGACCAGCACCGGGTGCGCCAAGCCATCTTCAACGCCCTCGCATCGGTTCCAGACCCTGTGCGGTCTTCCCCGAGCTCCACAGTGGCGATCTTGTCTCTGCCGGTTCAGCTCGAGCCGCCACTGCGGGAACCGTCCTTCCGGCTACCACAGCCCACCGTTCACGGAGCTGTGAACAGCAGAGAGGTTCGCCTCCAACCCCTCTTTCATTTCCGCAAGCTCCGGCGGTGTGACAAGCACTGCTCCGGCCGGAATTTCATATTTTCGCGACGGTGTGCAAAAGGAAGGTCGGTACCGATCCGAGAAATTCGTAAGCCACACTGCATCACTCATCCTCTTGTAGAGAGGATCACTTCTAGTAGCCCGTGCGGATCCATAGGAGAAAGAACCACGAAGAACCGTGGAGGGAAACCGCTGTTCTTCGAGTTTTAGTAGAAATCCTGATTTCCGGCCTAGGTCGCACTGTGACAGCCCAACACAGCTTTCCCGAGCTCCGTAGAGCTCATGTCGACCTTTCCTATGGTCCACTGATGCTCGACGACCCTTAGCTTGGTCAGGGGAGGTGCTAGGGGGGGTGGACAACGCGACCGAAGTTCTCCCAAGGCTGCGGCTCGTCGCCGACCAGGTGACGGCCGTTGTCATGACGAGCTGACCCCAGAATCCGGTTCCCCGAGTGAAAGTAGGCAGGGGCGGCCAAAATCGTGAAGTTTGGAGCTTTACAGAAGCCGGCGGCGAGCCCTCCGGCGAAGTTCCCCGGCGGCAGAGCGCGGGCGTCGCGAGGTTGAAGAAGGTGGTGGACCCCAGCTGTCAACGACCAATATTTTAAATCGGGATCAGGCTGCAGCCGGGATCGGCTGTGCTGGCACGCAAATACCCTGTGGGCCTTGGTGTGCCGGACACCTCCGCGCTCAACACGTGTCCCCGCGGGCCCCCGCGAGTTTAAACTTTTCCCCCGATTTTCTGAATTCTTCCAAACTTCAAATCCTTATAACTTTGGCTAGAAAGCTCCAAATCGAGTGAACCAAATTTTGTTGGATTCAGTTTCCGAGCACTTTAAAGCAAATCAAGTTTCACTCATGAAAATCCTTATTCCTCCAGAATTAATTCCTCAAAGTTTGAACTGTTAGGAATTTTAACTGGAGAATTCCTTGGAGGAAAATCCTGAAATTTGGCTGGGATGTTCACCAAAATGTCCCTGAACTACCATAAAAATTTCAGACCCATTTGAGCTCATATGATCCACCTAATGGTGTGATTAGTGAAACTGTTCCAGAGAAAATAGAAAATGTTCAGAAACATTTTCAGAATTTTCTCTGAAATTGTTTAGCTCATATCTTTAGCTAGGAACCTTCAAATTAAGTGAGACCAACTCCATTAGAACCCTCTGAAAATCTAGTTTTCAGAAAGTCATAGTTTGTTTCATGAAAATCCTTAGAACACCCTAAAAGCATTCAATTAGGGTCAAGTACATGATTAATTGTGGAGGGCTTAAATGAGCTTTGCTGCAACTAAAACTTGACCAAGTCTCTGTTTAGGTTGTAGCCAAGCCACAGTAAAAATTTCACAGTCATTGGGCTTGTCTAGTAAGAGTTATAGACTTCACAAATTAAAAGTTAATGCAACTGCATTGAAATTAATACATGTATTGCTTCTATCATGTAGTCGCTAAGGTCGAGGAGGAACCCGAAGTCCTAGACTTCGTTACTCCGGAGGAACAGCTAGCCTACGACCAAGAGCAGCAAGGCAAGCTCCGGTTTGCATTAACCTTTTACAAGTTTTATTGTTTTGAGCACATACTTGACTACGTTATTCTTTGCATTAGAGTCTTGTTTGGAAACCCAACTGCATAGCCAAGGAAACCATGGGATGGGTTGAGGATGGAAAACCCCGTTAGCTACTGCAATGCTAAGATAGAGTAGGATTCGGTACAAGTCGAGTAGTTGGAACTACTCGCGAGCATAGGCTAGAGGCACTCGACTCGGGTAGTGATAGCACATGAAACACATGGCAAGAAAATGAGACCAAGCGGAGGGTAGGGCAGTAGGACTTTGGGGCCTGCGTGCTGTAGCTCCGCTTGCATCGATTGAGGACCGAGCCGTGTGCGGGCCTGTTGAACAAGCTAGAACAGTACCAAAGACCTACTGGCTATATGGGAACCGGGAAACCGATGTAACTCAGGTAGCTGGGTATTGAGGCGTTGCCCGTCGTTCAGAGGGTAGGTTGAGAGCTTGAGGTGTAAATCGGCTGGCGGCACTGAGATGGGCTTGCAGAGACATCTTGCTCGGGACGATGGGACCGGTTCAATATTTGACTGACGGGTGAAAGGTAGTTGCGTACGGCGTCCGTGATGGTTGTTGTAGGCAACATCGAGTACAGGCGTACGTGACGGGTTGTTCGGGTAACCTTGCAGGTGTAAATCGATTATAATCGCCGTCCCTCGTGGTCAGTGAGTACCACTTGTTCACTGTACCGTGACGTAGAAAGAACAGGCTAGTTACATGTTAAAATGCTGTTGATTGAAAGATGGACTTTGCTTGTTAATGGTTTGTTGTACTTTAGAGCTAACTAAAGTTCTTTTCAACTTTGGGCAAAGTACATGAGAGAAATGCGTTTCTTGTTTGATTGCGGCTCTCTCATGTGCCTTAGCGTAAGGTTCTCCACAACCTGCTGCTAAAACTTGAAAGTAAGGTTCCACTAATTAGGCGAGTCCTTGCAATTGATTTTTACCTCATATAACCCATCACCCCTCATGTAGAAGTTCCATGTTTAGGTGAGATGGGTCAGACTTGCTGAGCCTTCGTGCTCACTGCTTGTGTTTGAAGCTTTTGCAGGGTTCTATGAGGAAGGGACTCCCGAGGAGGAGACGGAACCACAGGAGGGGAACCCCGTCGAGTGGGAGTCGTGCACGCCGCAGAGCTAGTGTGCGTGTGTGCTAGCAAGGACACGTTCAAGGGCTGAACGTGGACTTGATGCGTAGTCTACGCCCGTGAGTGTAGACTGGACTTATTTTGATGTAAACATGTTCATAAACTTGTTTATGTAATAAAATTCAACTTCCGCTTTGTACCTCGATACAACCGACCCTTTCAGATCCTGGAGAGGAAAGGCAAAGTGGCATATCAACTTGAGTTACCGGCGCGCCTATCGGATGTGCACGATGTATTCCATGTGTCACAGCTCAAGAAATGTCTAAGGACGCCTGAAGAGATGTTACCCATGAATGAGGTTGACTTAGGAGAGGATCTGTCTTATGCCGAGCAACCGGTCAAGGTTTTGGAGACAATAGAACGCCTCACAAGAAATAAAAGAATTCGGATGTGCAAGGTGCAGTGCAAGCATCACTCGGAAGTGGAAGACACATGGGAGCGAGAAGATGAGCTTAAGACACAGTTTTCGGAATTGTTTTCCTAGAACCACCAATCTCGAGGACGAGATTTCTTTTAAGGTGGGTACAGCTGTAACACCCCAAAATCTGCAAAAGGAGGGAATTTAAATTTTTTTGGACATATTGCATATGGTGCAGAAATTCAAATTCAAACTGGAATTCAAATTCAAATCAGAACAGAAATGAAAAGGAGAAAAAGAAAAGGAAAAAAAACCCAACCGGCCAGTGGGCCGAAACCCGCCAGCTGGCCCACTATTCCCCACCCCCCCCACGCCAGCCCACGACCGCGCGCCCTCTCTTCCCCTCACTGACATGCGGGGCCCGCGTGTCATCTCCTACATCCCGCGCCCTAACCGACCCGGACTTTTCCTCCCCGCGCCTGATCGCAACGAACTCCAGAAACACGCGCCCCAGCCCGAATTCTGGTCCCGGACGTCTCCAACTCGATCAAAACAGACCGCCGCCCTCCCTCGCCTATATAAACGCCGAAAATCGCCCTGTTTCCCCCCCCCACCCCGATCGGCCGATCTTCTCTCCGGTGAGAACCGAAGATTCGATCCCCGTTTTCTTTCGATCATTGCTCGGATTATCTGATCTAACGCATTGATCGTGCTCCACCGCCCCCAGGGAGCCCTGCACGTGAAGGAAGCGACAAGTTTTCGCACCCTAGCATCTGTTCTGACGTGCACCGAAGATCGTCGCCGTTGAGGCTCGCCGCCGACCGACTTCCAGGACCTCCGAGTGCTGGAAAACCCCTCGGTGAGCGTCCCCTACCCCTCCGCAGCCGATCCAAGCAAAAAGATGCGAGTTCTAACGAGTAGCGGCAAAAGCCGAGGCTGCGCCGGCGAGCCACCCCCTGCCGCCACGCGCCGCCGCGCGCGCGGGCTGGTTCCGGCCAGGGCGACGTGGCCCCTTGAGGGCCGTCTATTTTAAATCGCACGATAGAATTAAAACCCGCGCATACCGGTACGACGATCTAATCTGAGCCGTCTATTTTAAATCGTACGGTCCACATCAGCCCCGCGTTATAAAGGCCAGGATTCTTACGTGCTACCCCCTGAGGATCTCGGAAAATACGAGCTAGCCCCAGAAACTTCTAATCTAGCCCCTGGAACTTCAGAAATTTGTGTAAATTCATTTAAAAATCAGTTTTAGCCCCTGGACTTAATAAAAATTAGGAAGACCCCTCTGTTATGTGTAGTTAGACCCCTGGAAAATTTATGAAATAATAAATCAGACCGTGCAGTAGTGTGGATTTACCTTTTTGACCCTATATGATATTAAATTCAGAAATTTGAATATGTGACTAGGATTTCAATTTAAAAGGTAAGGCAAACACATGTACAAATTAAAAATTTATACTCTCGTAGCACTTGGAAAACTTTAGAATGAGTTAAAAATAGATTTTTAGGCTGAAATGAATCTGTCTAATTGATTGTTCACATTTATTAGTTATAGGAACACATTTTTAGGTTAGGAAATAATTCTGAAAATTGGTAAAATAAATTTAAATTAGTTCACATCAGAGGAGAAGTTCAAAAATATATTATTTAATATTTTAGATCAGAACCTATTCTGTTTAGATGATATGCCCTACTATTTAATATTAAAACTCACTTTGAGGCATCGAAAATAAATCTGAAAAATATAGGAAAATAGGTATGCATAATTAGAAAATGATAAATGAAGTCTCCAAATCCAAAAACTTCAGTTTAGGATTTGGTAGAAGATCTGAAAACCTATTTGGAGTAGGGAATTACCTTTCATGCAAACTTGGTAGCTAAGAAGTGTATTAATTAAATATAAAGAATTTGTTCAAATTGGAAATTCATATAGTGTGCAAACAGAAATCTGAATACAAAAGTTAGAAATCATGTACACATGTTTAAAAGTGCACGTAGGCCAAAAATCAACACATATAGAGTAACCCCAACACTTAGAAATGTGAATGTCTTTCATAGGTATGTATGTGTGGTTTGTATGAAGTGAAAGTGTGAACTATGTCTTATGGATTGTTGTTTTCTTTTGCTATGTGTATTGGCATGAGTAGAACCTGCCCCAGAGCAAGTTCTCCCCTTCCAAGACCAAGACTTTCCATTCCCAGAGCAGCAGGAAAAAGGCAAGTGTCCTTGACCACTTTGATCCTATGCTAGGATGTGTAGATAGAATTATTTGCATTGTCAATTGAAATATGAAACCCGTGCTAGGAAGTTTCCCTAGAATTGCATTACCTTGTTTCCTTGTAGCTTGCATTACCTTGTTTCCATGCATGACATAACTTTCCCACACTTGCTGAGTACCAACGGTACTCAAACTCGCATATTTGTTGGTTTAAATTGCTGCTCAGGTCAAGGGGATGATGTGGTGTTCAATGACCAAGACTTCGGACCCGAAGAAGGATTCTAGGTTCATGGTGTCCCACGGGCAACACCTGTGAGGGAGCCCCCAAGATTTATATTCCGTTGCTGTTTTGTTTACATATTATGAACTTATTATCATCCATCGAAACGCATGCTATGTAAGACTTATTTATATTCAACACCTGGCTTGTAATAAATGATACTTCACTATTTGTCATCACATGTATGTATAAATGATCATGGCATACATGTGATATTCACTCGGTTGTTCTTCGGAGAAACCGGGTGTGACACTGGATCCTAAGGACCGGTTCATGGAGCATGTAACCTGGCTTTACCGTGCCAACCACATGCTGAGATGGGGCAGCTTGGCCAATTAATTAGGTGTATCCCAGGCGTAGTATGGGTGTGCTGGATGGTGCGGGGAATAGGTGTCAGCTGGACTACCATATGAACCGCAAGGCTCAAGAGGGGGCCACTGCAGCGGGGTTGGAGCCTCTTGTCTGCTGTTAGGGGTGAAACCTTAGTGGGCCCACGCTCATCAGGAATCCCTTTGTAAAGGCCTCGTAGTGATCTCCTGGCTACACACCTGGGAAGTGTGAATGTGGTTCGCGGCCACTAGCATAATGGAGGTTCTTTTAGTCCACCCGGCAACGGGGGATGAAATCACTACATGTGGGTACAGTGGTGCAAACTCTGCAGAGTAAACTGTCATGACATCCGTGCTCACGGTCAAGAGCGGCTTGGACTTATTCATGATTAGAGGATGATGAATTTGGAAGTTGAGGATGTTAAGCGGGGAGCTTGACATTCGATATGATGTTATGGTTACTTGATTTTGATGATGGGCTGGGAGATTGGGACCATTTCACCTGTGTAGTAACGTAGGTGCTTAATAAGCTAAGGTGATAGGTTATTATTGCGTAGTGCTTTAACCATGAGTTCAACCTCTCCTTGCTCTAGCCATGCATAACATTACCTTCCCACACTTGCTAAGTACCAACGATACTCAAACTTGCTTTTCTGTTGGTTTATATTGCTGCTCAGGACAAGAGAATGATGTGGTGTTTAATGACCAAGACTTTGGTCCCGAGGAAGGATTCTAGGTTCACGGAGTCCCCCGGGCAACGCCTGTGAAGGAGCCCACAAGATTTATATTCCGCTGCTGTTTTATTTATATGTCATGAACTTATTATCGTCCATTGAGATGTATGCTATGTAAGACTTATTTATATTCAACACCTGGCTTGTAATAAATGATGCTTCACTATTTGTCATCACATGTATGAGAAAATGATCCTGGCATACATGTGATATTCACTCGGTTGTTCTTCGGAGGAACCGGGTGTGACAAGAGCAGATTCTCACCTTTCAAGATCAAGACTTTCCATTCCCAGAGCAGCAGGAAGAAGGCAAGTGTCCTTGACCATTTGATCCTATACTAGAATGTGTAGTTAGAATTTAATTGCATTGTCAATTTGGAATATGATACCCAAGCTAGGAAGTTTCCATAGATTTTCATTATCTTACTTCCTTGTAGCCTGGGTTGGGATTTATTTTATTATGTCATTCATTTATATTACTTATGCTTAGCCATGCTTAGAATGGGATAAATGGGATATGAGATCATCAACTTGTTAACCTTACCCTTGAATGAGATATTATGAATTATGTAGAGGTAGGGATCGAGGCAAGTTGGATGTTTTGGTTGGTGCTGTGTGCACGAGACTCGGGTTTGTGTTTAGTGCTTGCCTGGATCCTAAGGACCTGTTCAAGGAGCATGTAACCTGGCTTTACCGTGCCAACAACATGTTGAGATGGGGCAGATTGGCCAATTAATTAGGTGCATCCCCGGACTAGTATGGGTGTTTTGATAATGCGGGGAATATGTGTCAGCTGGACTACCATATAAACCGCAAGGCTCGAGAGGGGGCCACTGCAGCTGGGTTGGAGCCTCTTGTATGCTGTTAGGGATGAAACCTCAGTGGGCCAACACTCGTCGGGAATCCCTTTGTAAAGGCCTCGTAGTGATCTCCTGGCTAAACACCTCGGAAGTGTTAACGTGGTTCATGGCCACTGGCATAATGGAGGTTCTTTTTGTCCACCCGGCAACGGGGGATAAAATCACTACATGTGGGTACAGTGGTGCAAACTCTGCAGAGTCAAAACTGTCATGATAGCCGTGCTCACGGTCAAGAGCGGCTTGGACTTATTCATGTTTAGAGGATGCGGATTGGGAAGTTGATGATGTTAAGCGGGGAGCTTAACATTGGAAATGCTGTTATGGTTACTTGATATTGATGATGGGTTGGGGGATTGGGACCATTTCACCTATGGAGTAATGTAGGTGCTTAATAAGCTAAGGTGATAGGTATTAATTGCGTAGTGCTTTAACCATGAGTTCAACCTCTCCTTGCTCTAGCCATGCATGACATAATTTTCCCACAGTTGCTGAGTACCAACGGTACTCAAGCTTGCTTTTCTGTTGGTTTAAATTTCTGCTCAGGCCAAGGGAATGACGTGGTGTTCAATGACCAAGACTTCGGATCCGAAGAAGGATTCTAGGTTCACGGAGTCCCCCGGGCAACGCCTGTGATGAAGCTCACAAAGACTTACCTTCTGCTGCTGTTTTATTTACATGTTATGAACATATTATCGTCCATCGAGACAGTATGCTATGTAAGACTTATTTATATTCGAACACTTGGCTTGTAATATAATGATGCTTCACTATTTGTCGTCACATGTATGAGAAAATGATCCTGGCATACATGTAATATTCACTCGGTGGCTCTTTGGAGAAACCGGGTGTGACAGTATTTTCTTGGCCTAAGATCTGTCCTGGTTAAAAGTTATGAAATGTCAAAGTTGATAGAATTTCTGGAGAAAATTGGACAGCACCTCCCTGCTTTAGGTACTGATTTGATCCAAGAATTCCAGTTAATTCTACTCCCAATCTAACAATACTCTATGTTACAAAGTTGTACCCATCTCTTAAACTTTTCAGAACTACCTCATTTTCTATTTTTGGATTTTTATGCAGGAAGTTATGCTCAATTTACAGAGAGTATTTGCTCTGCCCTGTTTACTGGACAGTTTCAACTCTACTGCATTTTTCGATTGGTTAAGGGATAGAACACCTATGGACCTCAACAGAAAAGTTGTAAAGCTCTTACAAAGTTTTCCAAAAATGTATCATATGACCCCAACCTTGAAATAACTCAACCTCTAACCTCTGATTAACTTCAGCCTTATTTCAGCTGAAAACAGGGGACTCTGTCCTTAGTATCCTATAAGTTGAAAACTTGTTAACTTTGAATATCCTGATTAAGGGAAAGAGTTGCATAAAATTTTTGTGCCCTGGATTAAAACTTTCAAGTTTTACAATGCAGTTGCTCATTTAGTGGGGTGTGACGTCGATGCGTCACCAGAGCATGTCTGTACTACGTCCTCACAAAGAAAAACCTATACCGGACTTAGCCGGCTTCGTTAGTTCAGTGGCACTAAGCGCCACTCGCACACGGATGCTACACGTCTACCATTTCGTGGTTAGACTACCTGCAGATAACTCACACAATCATCAGACTCGGCTGCACACCAAGCCCGGTATCCATACAGTTCGTACACCCGGCCGTCATCACTCGCCCGGATGTTCTCAAGCCAAACACGTCTTGAGCTATGTGTTCACGTTACTTACCACGTGACGGGGTCTCCCAAATTGCCCAAAGCATGCCAGGGACAGACGTTGCTCGAATACCCCAAACGACATGAAGAGTCGTAGAGGATACTAAAGCGGGTCGGGTTACCTACCACCCGTGGGGCTCCACCCTTCAGCTTGTGCGCATTGGTGGACAGCACTTACATGCACCCCCCAAGACATAATGCGTCCCGAGATGCACGATTTTCTTACATAAGCAAATAGGTTAGTATGCCACTTTCTATACACTAATAACACCCTTATATGGGCTACTAACTCGTTCCTCACTCGATTTTTGAAAAAGATGACCTTTGTAGCGCGTTAAGCCTCAAGCGTGCTTTGATACCACGCTGACACAACCCCATGGTCTTGTCAAGCCAGGATCACGCTGATGGGTGCTGCGTTGCACAGCACCGGATAACACACATCAAAGGTACAAAACGGAAGCAAAGTTTTATTACATAAAAAGATTTATGAACATTTGTACAACAAAATATGTTCAGTCTACACTCACGGGCGTAGACTGCGCATCGAGTTCATGTTCAGACCGTGAATGTGTCCCCGCTAGCACGTACACACACTAACACGGCGGCGTGCACGACTATCACTCAACGGGGTTTCCCTCCTGGCGTTCTGTCTCCTCCTCGGGAGACCCTTCCTCATAAAACCCTTCAAAAGCTTCAAACGCAAGCAGTGAGCACGATGGCTCAGCAAGACTGACCTGTCTCTCCTAAGCATGAAACTTCTACATGGAAGGTTATAGGTTACATGAGGTAAAGTAAGTTGCAAGGACTCGCCTAATTAGTGGAACCTTACTTTCAAGTTTTTGCAACAGGTTGTGGAGACTTTATGCTAAGGCACATGAGAGGACCGCAATCAAATAAGAAACGCAGTTCTCTCATGTACTTTGCCCAAAGTTGAAAAGAACTTTAGTTAGCTCTAGGCTACAGCAAATCATTAACAATCAAAGTCCATCTTTCAATCAGCAACATTTTAACACGTATCTAGCCTGTTCTTTCTACGTCACGGTCTAGTGAACAAGTGGTACTCACTGACCATGACGGACGGCAATTATAATCAATTTACACCTGCAGGGTTACCCGAATAACCTGTCATGTACGCCCATACTCGATGTTGCCTACAGAAACCATCACGCACGTCGTACGCAACCACCTTTCACCCGTCAGCCAAATATTGAACCGGTCCTATCGTCCCGAGCAAGAGGTCTCTGCACGCGCATCTCAGTGCCGCCAGCCGATTTACACCTCAAACTCTCAACCTACCCTCTGAACGACAGGCAATGCCTCAATACCCAGCTACCCGAGTTACATCGGTTTCCCGGTTCCCATATGGCCGGTAGGTCTTCGGTACTGTTCTAGCTTGTTCAACAGGCCCGCACACGGCTCGGTCCTCATTCGACACAAGCAGAGCTATAGCACACAGGCCCCAAAGTCCTGCTGCACTTACTCTCCGCTCGGTCTCATTTTTCTCGCCATGTGTTTCATTTGCTATCTCTACCCGAGCGATGTGCCTCTAGCCTATTCTCGTGAGTAGTTCCAACTACTCGACTTGTACCGAATCCTACTCTATCTTTAGCATTGCAGTGGCTAACGAGGTTTTCAATCTTAATTCCAACCCATGGTTTTCTTGGCTATGCATTTGGGTTTCAAACAAGACTCTAATGCAAGAATTAAGTGGTACTCAAAGGAAGTTCTCAAAACAATAAAATTTGTAAAGAGGTTAATGCAAACCGGACCTTGCATTGATGCTCTTGGTCGTAGGCTAGCTGCTCTTCCGGAGTGACGAAGTCTAAGACTTCGGGTTCCTCCTCAAACTTAGCGACTACATGATATAACAAGTATATGTATTAATTTAATGCATTTGAATTGAATTTCAACTTGTGAGGACTATAAGTGCTACTAGCCAGACCAAATGACTCTGAAATTTTTACTGTGGTTTGGATACAACCTAAACAGAGACTTGGCCATGTTTTATTTGCAGCAAATCCATTTGAGCTCTCCACAAATAAATATGTACTTGACCTGAATTGGAGCTCTTAGGGTTTTCTAGGAATTTTCATGGAGCAAGCCATGACTTTCTGAAAACTGGATTTTTATATGGTTCTAATGGAGTTGGTCTCACTTAATTTGAAGGTACCTAGCTAAATATATGAGCTAAACAATTTCAGAGAAATTCTGAAAATGGTTCTGGACATTTTCTATTTTCACTGGAACAGTTCTAGTAATCACACTATTAGATGGAAAAAATGAGCTCAAATGGATCTGAAATTTTTATTGTAGGTCAGGGATATTTTGGGGAACATCCCAGAAAAATTTCAGAATTTTCCTCCAAAGGGTTCTCCAGTTAAAATTCTAAAGAATTTAAATTTTGAAGAATTAATTCTGGAGAAATAAGAAATTTCATGAAGTGAAACTTGATTTTATGGAAAGTACTCAGAGAGCTGAATCCAATAAAATTTGGTTCACTCGATTTGGAGTTTCCTAGCCTAAGTTATGTGGGTTTGAAGTTTGAACTAAATCTGAAAATCGGGGAAATGTTCAAATCTGCCGGTGGGTCCACGGATGCACGTGTCGGCGCCTTGGCGATGGCACACCGGGCTACAGGTTTACTTCCCGCGCTGCCACAGTCGATCCGTGCCGACAGAAGATCAAACCGCCCGGTTTCCTCGCACTGATAGTGGGCCCGGCTCGGTCGTCTTCAACCTTGCGCCTCCCGCGCGGTAGCGCCGTTGAGGTCGCCGGAGCACCGCCGAACTCGATCGTCCGGTCAGCTCCCGAGCTCCAACTCGCCTCTATCCCCTAATTTGGTGCGCTGAACACGTTGGGAGGGTTTCCACCCATCAACGTTTGCTCTAACCGAGCTCGGGACGGTGCAGCGGCTCGGGAAGAGTCCGGTGATGTCGCTCCGGCGTACTAGCCTGCCAAACGCCTGGCGAAGCGGCTCTATAGAACCAGTGGTGGCTAGGGAAGCTCGACATGGTGATGGGCAGACTTGGGGAGAGCTCCAAAGTGGTTCTCAATGTGCGCCCGATGCTGCCCGAATAAGCAGCCGGTTGCAAGCTCGGAATTACGCCATGTACAAGGGTTCTCACGCTATGTGTTGTGAAGCCAACTTGTGCGCCTCTAAGTCTAGCTCCTATATGCAAAGTTTGATGGGATTTAAACAAGAATCAAACAGGAAGTTCAATGTTTCTTACCCGAAGGTGACTTTGCACTGGCTGGAAGCAAACTGCAAAATTCGCCGTCAACGCTCAACCTCTTGGCTCAGGCTTCGGAGGTGAGTTGCAGGAGGTGCTTGCGCGTCCGAAAACAGCTTGGCTTGATCATGACAAGCCCGGGATGAGGCTTCCCACGAGAGCAAAACCTCTGCTCAGCTTGGTGGCCACTGCCGCGGATCGGTGTGATTCTCTGGGTAGAGAGCACGAGATCACTGGATGATGGTTTGATGGGGTAAATGAGAGTGTTGTGGCTCCGTTTTGCTGCTCAGCTGAGGCTTGTGCACGAGATTGGCGGGTGGCCGAGGATCGGAGGAGTACAGGCGGCTCTGGTCAGTTTCTTGCGCGAGGGAGCGAGGAACTGATCGGTTCTGCCTCCGGCCGGCTCGGCTGCGGGGATAAGAAGGCCGCGAGGCGGTTCAGCGGGTCGGGCCGGCAAGCAGCTGCTGTCCCGATCGATCTCTCGCCGTGGCGGCTGCTGGCTTGTGCGCGAGTAACCGAGCCCGGTGACTTCAGTCGGTTGTAATTGCGTCAGTGGCTGACATGTGGGTCCCACCTGGGGTTTTAACCTCTGAAATTAACTTTTCTCCACTGCTCTAAACAGTAGAGACCAAATTAACCTCAGGAATTTGAATTATCTACCCCTGAGCCATTTGAATTGGACGGAATTCATATTGTGTTTTGTTTGGACATATTTTCAGCAAATATACAGTTTGAATTTCAAATGGAGTTTGAATTAGTTAAACCTAGCTCATGCCAAGATCAACTCCAAGTGGAGTCAAAATTGGTGTGTGAGCTCACAGAAATCTGCTGAGTAATAATATGCCTCCTGTCGGTACCCTCGATATGGGGTACCCCCGCGCACAGGGGAAAATGCCTAAGGATCTCGCACTTCTCCGCAGGGAGAGCTCCGAAGGTGCCACGTGTCCAGCAGGGCCGGACCTCCCTCTCCTCAGAGGAGAGCTCCGGGCCCGCCACGTGGCCAGCAGCAGCCGGACCTCCCCCCTCCGCAGGGAGAGCTCCGAAGGCGCCACGTGTCCCGCAGGGCCGGACCTCCCTCTCCTCAGAGGAGAGCTCCTAGCCCGCCACGTGGCCGACAGAAGCCGGACCTCCCCCCTCCGCGGGGAGAGGTCCGAAGGCTCCACGCGTCCCGCTGGGCCGGACCTCCCTCTCCTCAGAGGAGAGCTCCGGGCCCGCCACGTGGCCAGCAGGACGGCGCCGCCTGCCCTCGCGCGGTAGGCAGCAGGCGTAAAGACGCACCATACCTTGCCCGTACAAGGTATTCAAGGCCCGCGCCTTCCCATGAAGCAAAGACGCAGAGCACGCCTCTGTCAGGTGCCGTTGCGCCCAGTCGCATCGCAGACTGGCACGCCATGTCAGAGCCTGCCGCCAATAAACACAGCGACAAGACATCCCCTGCCGCCCCCGCCATCATCAACCACTACAACTAGCTTGCGGCATGGGCAGGGCGGCAGAACAAAGACTCGGAAGCCTTCGCTAGAGACAACTACCGACATAACTGCAGATACGATAGTCGGCAGGCAATCTCCCCGGGACCACCTGTCGGGTCCCGGGCCCCCCTTGTAAGCCGCTTGAGCCTTGGACTATAAAAGGCTTGGGTAGGCAACGTTAGCAAGGGTTCGAACTCCGTGAACTCGCATCCTAAGCATTACTCACCCTCAAGCTCAGGACTCCGGTTCTGAGCAACAAGCAATACAGAGAGCACCTCTGCTCACCGTGGATGTAGGGTTTTACGCTCCGGCGGCCTGAACCACGTAAAACTCGCCGTGTCAAGTTTCTCCCTCACTCGTCCCTAACGCTGAATCTCTACGCAAGCGACTAGCCCCTCCGAAAAAGAACCTCCGCGGGCTGCCCAGAGCAGGTCCGGGGGAAGTGTCGACCACACACTTCGACATTTGGCGCGCCAGGTAGGGGCTTTTCCTTTGCGCGACGAGCTTCTGCCGACAAAGATGACGAAGCTTCCTTCAGCGGCAAGCTCTCCTCCCCCGCGTTCATGACGGACCGTGACTAGCGGAGAATACATGTCGACACACTTAGGACGGAGTGTGTCGGCGCAAGCTGGAAGCCAGCAGCCGACTCCGGCAACGCCGACTCCGGCAATGCAGGCTCCAGCTAGCGTGAGATCTTCTGCAGCGCTGAGCGCTCCCCACGGGGGCGCGCTAGCTGCAGCAAGAGCGCTACTGCGCAATCCACCTGCTGGGGACACGCCTCAGGCAGCGACCCAGCAGTGGATTCGCGAAGTAGACCGTCTTGTCGTCGCCGCCGCAAACCCTCGACTTCGGTGGGGACGACGCCCCGGCCAACCGGCTGTGTCGCTGACGCGCACGCCAATAGTTGACGGGCAGACGGCGGACTCCAGCTCCACCAGGCTCCCATCGATGGACCTGAGGACAGAGCTGGAACGATGCTACTTGGGCCAAGATGCCCGAGTGTTCCTCGAGCGACGACGAGAAAGGCGTCGCAACCAAGAGGCCGGTGACAGCATGACGTCATCCTCGACCCTTCCTGAGGCGCAGACCTTCGCCACCCGATCTCTGCCCCAGGCATACGCCACGCAGCATATGCCCTGCAAACGGTGCCCCCGGTCTATGGCGCAGCCTTGCCCATACCGGGGTACACAGTGCCAGCAGCGAACCAAGCGTTCGCGGCACCAACTCCTGCAGAAACAGGAGCAGGATGTGCGGCCCTGGCGCCCCACCTTCGCTTCGCGAGGTGGCCGCGCAAGTTTTGGCCGCACCTGCCTGAGAAGTACGACGGCAGCGTCAACCCGGCGGAGTTCCTCCAGATCTACTCCACCGCCGTCCTTGCTGCAGGAGGGGACGAGGCCGTCATGTCCAACTACTTCCCCGTCGCCTTGACCGGCCCAGCCCGGTCTTGGCTCATGAACCTCCCCCAGGGTTCCATAACTTCCTGGGGAGAGCTCTGCCGGCAGTTCACCGCCAACTTCGGCAGTTCCTACACCCGGCCTGGAACGGAGCTCGACCTCCACGCCATCCAGCAACAACCTGGGGAATCGCTGTGCTCCTTCATCCAGCGGTTCTCCCAGGTACGGAACACTATCCCACATATCCAAAATGCTTCTGTGGTGGTGGCGTTCCGGCAAGGCGTCCGGGACAAGAAGATGCTCGAGAAGCTCATGACCAGAGAGGTCCGCGACGTCTCAGAGCTCTTCAGCCTGGCGGACAAGTGCGCCAGAGCAGCAGAAGGGCAGAACTGGCACTCCCTGCCAGCCTCCGAGTCAGGAGGACAGCCCGGATCTGGCGCTGCTTCCTATGGAAGCAGCAAGAAGACCAAAAACCGGGGCGGTGGCAAGATGAAGTCACCGGCCGCGGCTCCCGTTGCTGCAGCAGCGGCACCCAGTGGGGCTCGGGGGCCGCGCCCCGACAAAAGGCAGCGACAGTCACCAGCTCCAGGCGGTGACCAAGGCGAGCTATGCCCCGTGCACGGCACCAGTTACCATACTGCTGCCGAGTGCCAGGAGATCCAGAAGCTCGCGGAGTGCTTCCAGAAAGGGAAGCAGCTTCGAACTGATGCCCCACCCTACCGTCAAAGGGAGGGCAAGCAGAAGGTCGACGCCCCAGACAACGTCGACCACCAGGTGGAGATCTAGGAGCCTCAGCCCGCCGTGAAAGCGGTGCACAACCATGAGGACTCCAGCTCCAATGATGATGAGCGCCGGAAGATGCTCTACGTCATCTACGGTCGGTCCGCTGACCCCTCGTCCCGAAGCGTCGTTAGGACCCTGCGCCGAGCGGTAGCGTCGGTGGCTCCCCTCCCGAGTGTCGCGCCGCACCTCAAGTGGATGGGAACCCCCATCAGCTTTGATGTCACCGACTGCCCCAGAACATGGCTGGGGCCGACCAACTACCGCTCTTGGTAGCTCCCACCATCGCCAACGTGAGGATGTACCACGTTTTGGTAGATGACGGAGCTGGGCTGAACCTCATCAGCCGTGCAGCTTTCCAGAAGCTGCAGATCCCGATGGCCAAGCTCACCCTGTCAAGCCCGTTCTCAGGGGTAGGGCAGGGACAGGTCGTTCCCTACGGCAACATCAGCCTTCCGGTGACCTTTGGGGCACCGGACAGCTATCGGACAGAGTACATTCTGTTCGATGTGGCGGAGATCGACCTTCCCTTCAACGCCATAATTGGCAGGCCAACCCTGTACCGATTCATGGCAGTAGCCCACTACGGCTACCTCGTCTTGAAGATGCCTACACCAACAGGTGTCCTCAGGATTCATGGAGACCGCACTGCTGCAGTGTCAGGCTTGGAAAAGCTCCAAGCGCTTGCAACAGCTAGAGCACCCGTCCCTGGCAGTGCAGAACCGGACCGGCTCCACCCGAGTGCACGCCACCGTGCCTCTAACGCAGCACCCCGTGTGCAACCCCTTGACGAGGGCAACGTCCCCCTGAAGATCGTCCAAGTCGGCGCCGATGCCACCCAGACCACCCGGGTAGCCGGGGGCCTGGGTAGCAAATAGGAAGGCGCACTCATCATCTTCCTCCGGCACAACGTCGACATGTTTGCATGGCAGCCGTCGCAGACGCCGGGGATCCCTAGGGAGGTGATCGAGCACCACTTGAAGGTCTTCCCCGATGCCCGGCCAGTCCAACAGAAGCCCCGCAAGCAGTCCATCGAGCGGCAAAACTTCATCCGGGAAGAAATCAAGAAGCTTTTGGATGCTGGCTTCATACGGGAAGTCCACCACCCCCGGTGGTTGGCGAACCCCGTTGTTGTCCCGAAGGCCGGCTGGAAGCTCCGGATGTGCTTCGACTACACCAGTCTCAATAAGGCATGTCCGAAAGATCCATTCCCTCTCCCTAGAATAGATCAAATAGTAGACTCGACATCGGGCTGCGATATGCTGTGCTTCCTAGACGCCTACTCGGGTTTCCATCAGATCTCTATGTCTAGAGAAGACGAAGAGCACACCTCCTTCATCACAGTAGACGGTCTGTACTGTTATGTCTCTATGCCTTATGGCCTAAAGAATGCTCTTCCCACCTTTGTACGTGCAATGCACAAAACCTTCGGGGAGTTAATAAGAGACTTAGTTAAGGTGTATGTCGATGACATCGTTGTTAAGGTCAGGCAGAGTTCATCCCTACTAGATAACCTAGCCTTAGTCTTTGACAAACTGCGCTCTACGCGCACCAAGCTGAACCCCGACAAGTGTGTGTTCGGCGTATCCCCTGGAAAACTCTTAGGATTCCTGGTCTCACACCGAGGAATTGAGGCTAACCCAGAAAAGATCAAGGCCATCGACTTGATGCGGCCCCCCGCCCGCATCAAAGAACTCCAGAAACTAACGGGATGCCTAGCCGCACTGAGTCGGTTTATACCGAGGTTAGCAGAGCGAGCGCTCCCCTTCTTTAAGCTCCTGCACAAATCCGGCCCATTTGCTTGTACCGACGAAGCAGAAGAAGCTTTTCAGGAGTTGAAGCAACTCCTGACGACCCTACCCATCATTGTAGCCCCCGAGCCCGAAGAGCATTTGTTTCTCTACATCACGGCGACGACTGAAGTGCTGAGTATGGTCCTCGTCGCAGAGCGGCCGGACCTCTCGTTGCCACAGCCTGCTCCGGTAGCAGGAGACAGGCGCCAGGAAACCCCGGAGGTCCAAGACGGCCTCCCGGACCTCCATGACAACCTCCCGGAGGACCAACGGGACCTCCCCGAGGTCCGACGGGACCTCCCGGAGGTCCAACAGAACCTCCCGGACGTCCAACGGGACCTCCCGGAGGCCCAACGGGATCCCCCGGAGCTCCCGGAAAATCTGTGGGACCTCCCGGAGGTCCAAGGAGGCTTGGGAGCCTACGAGTCTCAGCTCCCGGCAGCCTCCCTGGACCCACCCACCTCCGGTAGGCCTGAGCCAATGGATGAAGACATCTCTGGCCTAGGAGGGAGGGTCCGGACCATCCAGAGGCCTGTCTACTACATCAGCGAGGTCCTCCATGACGCCAAGACAAGGTACCTGGAGGTCCATAAGCTGCTGTATGCAGTACTCGTGGCGTCCAGGAAGCTCTGCCACTACTTCCAAGCCCACCGGGTCTCGGTGGTCACCTCCTATCCGCTGCGGGCTATCCTTCACAGCCCCCACGCGACTGGCAATGACGCTAAATGGGCAGCGGAGCTGGCGGAATTTGAGCTGGACTTCCTTCCTCGTCATGCAGTCAAGAACCAAGCACTGGCTGACTTCGTGGCTGAGTGGACGCCAACAAAGGCTGACCCAGGGGGCCACGAAGACGGTGAACCAAAGCACCGAGCTACGGTCTTCACCGGGCCTCACTGGACGCTCTTCTTCGACGGCTCCTCGCGAAAGCAGGGGGCCGGTGCCGGCGTACTGCTTCTCATGCCATCGGGGGAGCAGTTTGGGTATATGGTGCGTCTCAATTTCAAGGCAACCAACAACATGGCAGAGTATTAAGCACTCATCTTTGGCCTAAAGACGGCCCTGTCTCTGGGCGCTCGCCAGTTATTGGCACAGGCGACTCCCAGCTAGTTATCAAGCAAGTTATGGGTGAATGCTCCTGCATTGACCCATAGCTAGCTGCTTACCTGCTCCACGTGCATATGTTGGAGAAAGACTTCCTCGCCTTGGACCTGCGCCACGTACCGCGCGCTGGCAATGCCGCAGCTGACGACCTCTCAATGAAGGCCTCCACTGGAGCCCCTGTGCCCGAAGGAGTCTTCGAGAGGACGTTGCTGCGGCCCACAGCCCGGCCTGCCGAGCCGGGCGAAGGGGGCTGGACCAGCACCTCGAAGCTGGCAGTCCCGGCTGCCCTGCAGCCATGGACGCCGCCAAGGATTGTAAGCGTCACTGGGGACTCCGTGTAACCCAGCGCTCAAGATCCAGAAGCTCAAGACAGACCTGATGCATGGATCACGGAGATCCGGGACTACTTGAAAGATAACATCCTCCCTGATGAACGTGTATCCGCTGAACGGATCGTGCGTATGGCTAAGAGATACGCGCTGGTAGAAGGGGATCTCTAACGGCGTGGCGCCAACCACATCCTATTGCGGTGCATAACCCAGGGGAAGGCTGCTACTTGCTCGCTGAGATCCATGGAGGCGAATGTGGGAGTCACTCTTCCTATCGCACGCTTGTCGGTAAAGCCTTCCGGCATGGCTTCTACTGGCCGACAGCACTCAAGGATGTCGTCAAGCTGGTCGAGAGCTGCAAGGCGTGCCAGTTCCACGCCAAGCAGATCCATACACCGGCTCAGGTGGTACAGATGATCCCACCCTCATGGCCGTTTGCCTTATGGGGGTTGGACATCCTGGGACCATTCCCCAGAGCCGTCGGGGGATTCCGGTACCTCTATGTCGCCATCGACAAGTTCACCAAGTGGCCAGAAGCCACACCAGTCATCACCATCAACAAGCAATCCGCAGTAAAGATCATCAAGTCGATTGTCTGCCGGTTCGGGGTCCCGAATAGAATCATCACCGACAACGGGACCCAGTTCACCAGCGCAGCGTTCCAAGACTACTGCGAAGACCTCGGCATCCAGGTGTGCTATGCCTCTGTTTCTCACCCAAAGAGCAATGGGCAAGTCGAGAGGGCCAACACCGAGATTCTTTGGGGCCTCAAGACTCACACCTATGCCAGCCTGAAGAAACATGGTGCCAATTGGGTGGATGAGCTTCCGAACACACTATGGGCTAACCGGACATCCCAGAGCCGGGCCACCGGAGAGACACCCTTCTTCATGGTGTATGGGGCCGAAGATGTGCTTCCCCCAGAGATCACCATGAAGTTTCACCGTGTCCGAGCTTACGACGAAGCCGCGCAGGACAACCTCCGGCGTGGAGACATCGACCTCGTCGACGAGGTCCGATTGCATGCAGCACTCCGTAACGCACAGTACAGACATGCGCTCCGGCGCTACCACCAGGGGTCTGTGCGTGTCCGGGAGCTGCAGGAAGGCGACCTGGTGTTGCGGCGCATACTTTCTCGCGAAGGGACCCACAAACTCTCCCCTTGCTGGGAAGGTCCCTTCCGAGTCACAAAAGTGTGCCGTCCCGGGTGTGTACGCCTTTCCACCGAGGATGGGGACCCGCTCCCGCACCCTTGGAACATAGAGCATCTCCGTAAGTTCTATCCCTATGGCAATAGTAGGACAACCTCTTCCTTTTGTAATAGATTCCATAGATCTCAGGAACAGCGCTCGGAGCCGCTAAGTCCCAAGGGACAGTCCAGGACTACATTCAGCTTTGCCTGGCTCCGACCCTGAGCGCGTAGAGTCTTGCTTCCCTTTTTAATGGGACGGGTCGTGGCCTCCATGTTTAGCCTGCATTCCTCTTTTTGAAATTTATATGAAAAGAAACCTATCCTACTGTCCCTTTCCCTTGTGCTCATTTAAATTACGTATTAAATTTTTATGACCGCACTTCCTGCGTATGCTCACCATGCGCTCAGCTCCCTCTTCTCATTCTCACCCCTAGTCGGCATTTGCTGCCCTACCGAAGGCGGTTGCGTTGGAGGTACCTTCCGATGGCCAGGGGGCCCCGAGCTCCTGGCTCTTCGTGCACGGTAGTCCCCAAGCACCGTGCAATTGGATGGGGACCGTAAGACAAATAAGACAATGAGTTAGGGAAGGGGGAGCCCCCAAGGAGAATTACGTTTCCCTTACTTGTGTGCAGGACCTCTCGGCCTCAGCTCCCCACAGGAGTATGGTAGGAGCACCCAACCAATGGGACACACCTACCAGGGGGCCGCTACGGGATCACGCAACACCGGAACTGCAAGGTAAGACCAAAGAATCTGGACCTCGCCACCTCCGCAGGGGCGAGCCCCGAGGGCCCCACGTGTCCAGCGGGGCCGGACCTCCCTCTCCTTAGGGGGGTGCTCCGGGTCCACCACGTAGCCGGCAGAAACAGGACCTCCCCCCCCCCCCCCGGGGGGGAGAGCTCCGAAGGCTCCACGTGTCCCGCGTGGCCGGACCTCCCTCCCTGAGGAGGAGAGCTCCCTGCCCGCCACGTGGCTAGAAGGTACGGACCTCCCCATTCTCATGGGGCGGTTCCTGGAGACCTCCGGGGCCCTTAATACAGTAAGGACCCGGGGAAGGTGTCTGTGCAGAGCTTCGAGATTGGTCAAGACCTCTGAGTACCTTGCGGAGCTAATGGCTCGGCCAGGCAAAACCAAGAAGAAGACTAAAACACACAGACGCAGGAGATAACAAGAGTCTATTCACACAAGGCTCCATGAGCTGGGCTACAGACTCAACAAAAATAAAAAAGAAGGAGAAGGAGGTACAGGGCCTTTTAGCCATGGGGGCGGATGCCTAAGAGTCCCCGGACTCCCGTTGGAACCTAGAGGCCACAAGGGCGGCCACGTCCTCAACCTTGGCTTTGGCAGTTTCCTCCCGCTCGGCGACAGGCCCTAGACGTACTGGCTCCAGAGAGAAGGAAGGGTCTTGGCTCCGGAAGCACGCCAGCACATGCGTAGCGACCTCATTCACCAGGCCCCGTCCCTCCACACCAAGCTCGTCGGCGATCACCGCTTCGAGCCGGCCCAGCTTGCCGCTGATGGACTCAAGCGCTGGGATTGCCTCGGACACCTCCTGCGCTGGAGCCTCCGACCGCACCGGGCTGAAACCAAGAGGAACCAAGGCGGACCCCGCCTCGATAATAAAGCCCCAGACCGACTGGGCCTCGGCAGACCGCGAAGACTGGAGCTTCTCTACCTCTTGGTAAGCCGCCAGCTCGCGATCCAACGCCGCCTGGCGCTCCCGGGAGGACTGCTCCACCCTCGCAGCAGCAGCCGACTCGCGGAGCTCCAGCTCCTCGGCCCGAGCCCTCAGCTCGCCCTCTATGGCCTTCAGCCGTGCGGCAATATTCTCCTCCTCGGCCACCACAGCACGTTCCCGATCGGCGACGGCGCACTCTCGACGAACTACCTGCAGCCGCAACTCCTCCGCGGCAGCAGAGCGCACCTCGGTCTTGGCTTCAATCTGGGCCAGGGCTTCGCGGTAGGAAGCACGGAGCCGCCGGGTCTCTGACTCCAGGCGGCTGACGGCTTTCTTCTGAGCGTCGAGCAGAGCACCCATGGCCTCAAGTCTCGACTGCCTCGAGTCAATCTCCGCCTTAGCCTCCTTTGTCCGCTGCTGCAGGAGATGCTCCCAGCTAAGAAGGCGTTCCCTCTCTCCAGCCAGCGCCCCCCGCTCCCGCTCAAAGGTGGCCTGGAACTGTCGGGCGCCGGTCTGGCTACGCCCCAGGGCATCCCACATGGGCGCCGGGACAGCGGGGACAGGGGTCGTGCCCCAGACCTCCCCTGTCGCGTCTAAGACTGGCAGAGGTGCTGGTGCCTCAGCAACCGGAGCAAGACGCTGCCCTGAGGGAGCCAGGGAGCCAGCAACTGCACCTACAGCGGACCTTCTGTAAAGGTCTCAAAATTATGAATACAAAGAAACACTTATTTGCAAAAGTTGGTTTCATGTGTATGAAGTTTGGGACTTGTTAAAACTTTTTCCCACATGTGATAACACACATGAGGGCTTTCTTCACACAAGCCAAATGTTTATTTTAGAACTTGGAGCCCTATAGGGGTCTAAAACAAAAATGGGAAGTTCCCATATGTGTGAGAAAACAAAAATCAGATTTGGAACAATTTATTCAAACAAAAATTCAAATGAGGACAACACAATGGAATTCAAAACTGTTGTGCTGAAAATCTCATTTGCAGCAGCCAAAAATTTAAATCAGATTTCATATTTGAATTCATTGGGTCCAAATTAGGGGGTGTGCAAAGTTTCATGATTTATGGAAATGATTTGCAACCCATTTTCCAAAATGGACTTTAAATGACAAAGAATTCAAACACTCATTTGAATTTGGATGAAACTTGCCCAATTATCCAAATGCATACCAGATTTGAATTCCCACAATTGAGTTCCATCAATATTCAAATTGGGGAGATATTTTAGAGGGGATAAGAAGGACTGACATGTGGGACCCACATGTCATTGGGAGCACTGAAATTGCAAAAGATCTTCAGTCTTCAGTCTTCATTTGCTCTCCTCCCATGCGAAGCAACGGCCGAAGCCGATCTCCCTCCGCTCGACACCGAGCGCAGCGGCAGCCATCTCCTGCTGAATTCTTTCACGCTGGAGAGCTGCTGGACGTCGGTAGCCACCGCCTCCCTCCCTCTCCCGCCTCTTAACCGAAGCCACTGCGCTGTTCTTCTCTCCCTCGCACCGGAAGACAGAAAACCCAGCCGCCCTGCTTCGATCAATCGGGAACTCGGGAAGTCGAGTGAGCAGCGCCTCTGAGCAGCAAAACAACACCACCAACGTCTCCACGACCTCCTCGAGCCATCACCCAGTGTGTTCATGCAGCCTATGCCGAGAACTTCGAACTCCCACGGCGGCCGAACACCTCGGCGGCGACGTGCTTCCGTGGACAGCCTCCTCCAGAGCTTGTCACGACCAAGCGAGGCCATTTTTGGGCGCGCAGGAGCTCCGTGCAGCTTCCACCCGAAGCACAAGGCCTGTCTTCGCCGCTGGTCGACGAATTTCAGAAATCTCCTCCGGCCGGTGAAAACTGACCCGCGGGTATGAATCCGTGAAATTCTCGAGTTATATTCGTTTTGAGCATTTCAAATTGCACACACGGGACATAGACTTGCTTAGCAACAACTTTCCTTTTGGAACCTAGCTAGAAACCCGCTCTGCACGACGTGATTTTGATCTTTCTAACGGCGGTTGTGGTAGAGGCCGTCGGGTACACGATGAACCCTAGGTTGGAGCCATTCCCGAGCCCATATGCGGCCAAGCCGAGCTCGGCCAACCTCCACTGGTGCTGTAGAGCCTTTCTAGGAAGCTTTTGGTGGGCTAGCTCAATGGGGCGACGTTGCCGGACCTCATCCGAGCCGTTGCGCCGTCGCGGGCTAGTTTGGGGGCCCTGCCAGCTCGAGCAAACCCCACCAGCGTGTTCCTCATGTTGAATTAGGGGCTGGCGGCAAGTTTCAGCGTCAGGGGTGGCCGGACGACCGATCCCGGAGCTACTCCGGCGAGCCCGGCGGCGGGATCGCGCGGGAGTGGGAGGTGGAAGAAGACCTCGCCGGGCCCGCCTGTCAGTCGCACGGCAACAGTGGGCTGGATATGCTGTGGCGTGCGATCAACTGTGACAGAACGGGAAACAACCCTGTGACCCCGTGCGGCACGCTCCCGGCAGCAGACACGTGTCCTTGGTCCCACAGTCAGGTTTAAACATTTCCCGGATTTATTCAAATTCCTGATTTTTCCCCAAACTTTAGAAGAGCACAACTTTTGCTAGGAACCTCCAAACTTAGTGATTCAAATTTGGTTAGATTCAGATGGAAAACTCTATCCAATTAAGCAACCCAATTTGTATGAAAGTCTTTATTTAATTCTGGAAAATTCTTTAAAGATTTTCATCAAAAGAATTTTAGAGGGAGTTTGGTTTATCCAAAGATCCTCCAATTTTGCCAGAATATTCTTTAGGGTGTTATTAGACTCCTGTAAAAGTTTCAACTCATTTGGAGTTGAATTGTTCAGGGTAATTCAGATTGTAAGTTCCTGTATTCAAATGAATACAGACACATTTTCAGAGAAATTTCCAAAACTTGTAAATTTAGTTTTGAGCAATTCTTAGCTCAAAAAATCCTAGGAAAATTCATGTAGACTCTAGGAACTATAATTGAAATTGTGGTTCACTGAGTTTGACATGAACATGGGTGTTCACTCAGAATTAATTCATCTTTGATTAAACACTTAGAGATTGTTCTGAATAAACCACTCCATGAAAAGTGCTAAATTTCGGTCCAGAGGACTTTCTTGTGACAAGGAACTCACATGAAAATTCTCAGCTCCATTAGAGCTCTGGATCACCACTGTCATGTGTGATCTCTTAAGGTGATCAACACTTAAGTGGAAAAAGCACTCAACACTTGATCATGGTGTTTAAACCCAACCCATACCACTAGCACCAGTGTCATTTTAAATTCTTAAACAGAGTTCCAGTTTTAAAACTGTCATTAGATCTTATGAGCAAAAGCTTTTCAATTAAATACATATGCATGATCATATCGTGTAGCATATACGTGAAGAAGGTGAGAAGGACTTGAAGTGAAGATCAAGGAGGGAGGAAAACAAGTGATCAAGCTTCAAGTGATCGTCACTAACTGATTGTAACCTTAGTCACCTGCAAAACAGGCAACCCCCGGTTTGCATTTGAACCGTTTTATAAAGCATTTTCATTTGTAGAGATCATAGCTTTGCATCGTTGATTGCATTACGTATAGATGATATTGAAAACCCCACTTGCATGACCAGAAACACCTAAGAGAGAAAGGGTAGAATAGCAACTCCTCGAGGGAATTTGGCTACGCTAATGTTAGTAGGAAAGGTCCGGTAGAATACGAGTAGTTGGAATCTACTCGCGAGTTTAGGGCTGGTGTACTTGGAACGGGTCCAATTTAGAGTAGATGAGGAAAGTTCACACATAAGAAATGGAGACCGGGCAGGGAGGTTTAGATGCAGCAGGTTGCAGGCCTTGCGTGCATAGCCCTTCCTGTGTCGGTTAAGGCCCGTCCGTGCTTGGCCCTGTTGGACAAGTTTGAGCTGTGTACCGGGCGCATACTGGCTATATGGGACCCAGGAAACTGATGTACCTTGGGAGATCCATAGTGGAACTTTTCCAACTGCCTTAGGATTTCGGCGTCAGGGTAGCAGGAGGTACCTCGCTCAAGAACATACCACAGCGGGTATGTACCTTGAGGGAGCTTGCGTACTCGGGGCAGTTGGACTGCGTCCAATGTGGAAGATCTTGGGAAAGGTGGCCGCGTACAACGTCAGTCGAGGTTGCTTCCGGCAACTCGGAGTACGGGTGTACGTGTCGTGTAGTCCGGGCGTGTACTGATTCGAATCACCGTCGCCCGCGGTCATATGATCATACTTGCCCACTGCATCTTGACGTAGTAAGAACTGAACTGGTTATTCTTTTGAACTTGATAAGGCTGTGCTATAACTTGTATTGCAACCATGATTGAATTAGAGATAGGCTCATTAAAGTTTACTTTCACTTTGTGTAAGTAGCATCGCAACAAAGCGTTTCTTGTTTGATTGTGGAGTTGCGATGCTTTTCGGCTCAAGGTATGCATAATGAGGCTTAAAATCTGAAAGTTAAGGATCAACTTTAGGCGAGTCCTTTATCCAAATCTAGCCGACCCAATTGCAACCGTCGCGCATGTAGAGTTTCTTGTTTAGGAGAGACGGGTCAGACTTGCTGAGCCAATGTGCTCACGCTTGCTATATAAGTGGTTTTGCAGGTTAACAATGATGCTGAAAAGAAGGTTGTCCGGTGAGACTCGGGGACTCCCGAGTCAGGTAACACATGGAGAACCCAGCCGCTGCTGCTTGTCTTCGTGTTGCTAGCGAGGGGAGTCCGCGGGCTGGACTTCGTCTCGAGTGCTTTTAGTTATTCGACGTGAGTTGATATAGACTTCCGCTGTAGTTACTTGATGTAAAGTAATTACAAAGAAAAACTTGTAAGCTTCCGCTATTGTTTTATGTAATACATTGTTCCTCATATGTGTGCTGTTGGGTGCCGCACAACACGGCACCACCCAATGTGATTCCCGGGCGAGTGGCCTGTCTCGGTTGACGGGTCTGCCTCACCTTCCAGCCTCAGCACCGGACTTCCGGGCTGGTGAAGGAGGGCGAACAGGTGCTGCCGCAGCCACCGCAAAGGGCGAACCCGCCGGCACAAAAGAAGCCCCCCACCGACTTGGGGGCCGTTGGAACCACCGCGGTTCCCAGATGCTGTGGCGCGGAGCCTTCGCCAACTGGAGATGGCCGGGTAATAGGTCCGCCCCCGGAAGCTGGTCGGTCCCTGCAGGAAAAGAAAGCTCTCAGGCTAAGAGAGGAGAAGAGAACGCTACTCCTACAAGCCAGAAAGAGCAACACTTACTGGGCGACATGAGCGCTCCAACGGGCTTGTAGCCCCGGCCTCTGGGCCCCAGTTGAACTGCCAGGACCTGCGACCGGGACGGTCGCGGGCTGTGGTGTCGGGACCCCCGGCACACTCCCCGGCGTCGCCCCACCGGCGTCCATCCTAGAAGCCCCTCCACCTGAGGAAGGATGGCGGGACGCTTGGGGTTCTTCGGACTGCCGCTGTCCGGGAAGAGACCCGCTGGAGTGGGACACCCGGGTTCTCTTCGGGTCGCCACTCGATGGACCGCCTCCGGGAGATGGATGCAAGGGTGCACCGGCCCCCTGACTCGGCGCAGGCGACACCCTCGGAGGAGACCGGGCGCGTTTCTTCTCCGGCTGGCCGGGTGCCGTCGGCTCCTTCCCCTTCCCCTTGTCGGTGGCTTGAGTTCCGCCGGCCCTTGGGGCGGGTTGGGCAGCGACAGATGCCTCGCGCTCCAATCTGGAGCACTCGGTCCTCGGGATCGAGATGCCGTGGAAGGTATCCCCAACCTGACGGATGGCGATCCCGATGTCGTCGAGGTTCGGCATCTTCCACAGTAGCTCTGACCTCCTCTGCGGCTCTAAGAAGAGGGGAGTGGCAGAGGACGGGAAGGCGGGGTCGCCACTGGTGATGAAGTCGCCGCTCACCTTGCCCACCATCTCGTACAGCTCCTCATCGGAAGGATCGGAGCCGAGACCCCTCTCCAACCTGGTACAGTCCTGCTCACTAGTGCAGTACCATGCCGGGCGACTGCGCTGCTGCAAGGGTGCAATACGGCGTGACATGAAAATCCATTAGCACCATCAGGGACGTTAGCCCCTCGTTGGCCATGAACCGGATCCGCTCCAAGACCGGTCCGTACTCCTGCTCCAGCTCTGGGACCTCCTCCTAGAAGCGACGCTCGGTGGTTGGGCCAGCGGTTGGAAGCTGCAGGCGATCATGCTCGTCGGTCTGCACGATCACCCAGCTCTCCCTCCAGTTTTCCCACCTCGACACACTGAAAGGTAGAAGGTACCCAGAGATCTTTGGGTCCTTGCAGCGGTGCTGGAAGTAGTACGCTCCCATCTGGGTCTTCGAGCCGCGCCCGGTCGTCCGCAATGCAAAGAATTAGCGGAAGAGCATCACTGAAGCGTGCACCCCCACAAACATCTCACAGAAATGGACGAAGACAGTGGCCATTGCGAAGGAGTTGGGAGAAAGGTGGTGGAGCTGGAGACCATACGTCTCCAGCAATGTGACGAAGAAGGAAGGAAGTTGTGGGACGAACCCCGCCATGGCGTAGGCAGTAAAGAAGACCATCTCCCCCTTTTCCAGGAGAAGGGGGAGAGATCCCCGGCGGAGCCGGCGTTTCTGTTCCTCCCTGTGCCAGCCCAGCAGCCTGCGCACTGGCCCAAGCTCGGTGGAACGAATGAGAAGCGTCGGGAGCAGGTTGGAAGCCATGGCAGGGGAGAGCTCACTGACAGGAAGACAAAGGCGCAAGAGTTCAAGGAAGGTGCAATTGCTGGGAAGTGCAAAGGGAAGCCGCGATGCGGGTAAGATCCCCTTGTAAAGCTTTCCAGGTATGATTCAAAGCGATTCGAAACTCTTCGAATACACCGCATGGGCAACCGCTTCGGCTCCAAGACCGAGCGCCGATGACAGGTGGATCCAAGCCGTCCAGCTGAAGTGGTCGGTCAAGAAGTCAGTCTCCCAAGGAGACGAGCCGGCGAGGCGCTTCGGCGGTTCCCGAAGAAAGCGCCGCAACATGCAGAAGTGGCAGTCTTGGGAACCGCCGCAGTAAAAGCAACCATCAAGTGGGCGCACGCTCCTATGATCCCGCGACTGTTCGTGCTCCGGCAGCGGTCAATGCGGGACTTAGAGAAAGTGCACGGAACAGAAGAGACGGAGGCCCCACCTTGGGCTCGCTATCTCCCCCGAGATGGGCCCGGGGGCCACTGTCGGTACCCTCGATATGGGGTACCCCCGCGCACAGGGGAAAATGCCTAAAGATCTCGCCCTTCTCCGCAGGGAGAGCTCCGAAGGCGCCACGTGTCCAGCGGGGCCGGACCTTCCTCTCATCAGAGGAGAGCTCCAGGCCCTCCACGTGGTCAGCAGCAGCCGGACCTCCCCCCTCCGCAGGGAGAGCTCCGAAGGCTCCACATGTCCCGCGGGGCCGGACTTCCCTCTCCTCAGAGGAGAGCTCCGGGCCCGCCACGTGGCCGACAGAAGCCGGACCTCCCCCCTCCGTGGGGAGAGGTCCGAAGGCTCCACGCGTCCCGCGGGGCCGGACCTCCCTCTCCTCAGAGGAGAGCTCCGGGCCCGCCAAGTGGCCAGCAGGACGGCGCTGCCTGCCCCCGTGCGGTAGGCAGCAGGCGTAAAGACGCACCATACCTTGCCCGTACAAGGTATTCAAGGCCCACGCCTTCCCAAGACGTGAAGACACGGAGCACGCCTCTTTCAGGTGCCGTTGCGCCCAGTTGCATCGCAGACTGGCGCGCCGTGTCAGAGCCTGCCCACCAATAAACACAGTGACAAGACATCCCCTGCCGCCCCCGCCGTCATCAACCACTACAACTAGCTTGCGGCAAGGGCAGGGCGACAGAACGAAGACTCGGAAGCCTTCGCTAGAGACAACTACCGACATAACTGCAGATACGATAGTCGGCATGCAATCTCCCCGAGACCACCTGTCGGGTCCCGGGCCCCCCTTGTAAGCCGCTCGAGTCTTGGACTATAAAAGGCTCGGGTAGGCAACGTTAGCAAGGGTTCAAACTCAGTGAACTCGCATCCTAGGCATTACTCACCCTCAAGCTTAGGACTCCGGTTCTGAGCAACAAGCAATACAGAGAGCACCTCTGCTCACCGTGGACGTAGGGTTTTACGCTCTGGCGGCCCGAACCACGTAAAACTAGCCGTGTCAAGCTTCTCCCTCACTCGTCCCTAACGCTGAAGCTCTCCTCAAGTGACTAGCCCCTCCGAAAAAGAACCTCCGCGGGCTGCCCAGAGCAGGTCCGTGGGAAGTGTCGACCACACACTTCGACACCTCCCACTTTTGAATTCATGGGATGAAAATAGTTTGAATTTGAATTTGAGTTCAAACCACCCTCTTTCTAACTATCCCCAAAAGACCTCAAAAAGGTTTTGGATTTGGGTGAAATTTGGCAATGAAATTCCGAGCAAAGTGTAGGACTTTTTCATATGTCCAGCCACTATATGATGCATGTGGGAAATACCACTTTTGCATTATGTGAGTTTATTCTCTAATGATCATGTTGATGGTGGTTACTTGCTCTTCAAATATGTTTATCAAGTTTCTTCAATTGAAGTGTGAGTGTGTGGTGATGGACACTTTGAATATGTGCCAGAAACTTAGACCCTTACATCTTGGCCATACACCGACGGTTGTGTACTGGTATAATGGAGGTTCGCAGTCGCCGATGGGTGACGAAATCACAAACTTGTGGGTAAAGTGGTACAAACTCTGCAGAGTCTAAAACTATCATGATAGCCGAGCTTACGGTCATGAGCGCCTGGACAACCCACATTATTAGATGGGATAGTTATTGGAATGGTAATTGGTTTGGTCTTTGGAATTTGTTTCGGGACTGTTGAGTCCTGGTAATGAAAATGGTTTCGGGACTGTTGAGTCCGGGTAATGAGATTGGTTGCATGAATGTTGAGTCATGGCAACGAGAATTGGTCTCGGTATGAGACGGAATGGAATATGAGATGAAATGGTAGTGAATATGAGATGATATTAATGAGATGGTAGTGAATACGAGATGGTATTCATGAGGAAAGTTGAGAAAGATACATGTCTGGGAGAGATATGAAAAATGGTGAATCATGATGGAGGCATGTTGATGTTTAAATACATGTTGGGATTACATTCATTTATAGCTAGTTGCTGTTTTTATCCAGTTTCGTGAAATAAACTTTGCCCTCTGCAATAAGCCTTTTTATAACTACCTTGCTGTGACCTACATATCATATTTTCCCGCACTTGCTGAGTACATCATGTACTCAAAATTGCACTATTACTTCATCATCAGCAACAAGAGAGGAGTACTATGAAGACCAAGTGGAGTATTAGGCGTATGATCTGTCGTCAACCTTGCCTGTGGAGTAGAGATAGAGCCGCTGTGGCTGCTTAGTTGCTTCCGCATTAGTTTAGAAGACTTCCTCTGCTAGAATAAAGACTTCCACTGGTAGAATAAGACTTCCGCATTTGTGATGAACATCCTAGGCACACATACACATCAGTCTCAGTTCCGAGAGGTTCTCTCTCAGAACAGGGGCGTCATGTCACACCCGGTTTCTCCGAAGAACAACCAAGTGAATATCACATGTATGCCAGGATCATTCTCTCATACATGTGATGGCAAATAGTGAAGCATCATTTATTACAAGCCAAGTGTTCGAATATAAATAAGTCTTACATAGCATACGTCTCGATGGACGATAAAATGTTCGTAACATGTAAATAAAGCAGCAGCGGAATATGAATCTTGTGGGCTCCGTCACAGGCGTTGCCCCGGGGGACTCCGTGAACCTAGAATCCTTCCTCGGGACCAAAGTCTTGGTCACTAAACACCACATCATTCTCTTGAACTGAGCAGCAATATAAACCAACAGAAAAGCAAGTTTCAGTACCGTGGGTACTCAGCAACTGTGGGAAAGTTATGTCATGCATGGCTAGAGCAAGGAGAAGTTGAACTCACGGTTAAAGCACTACGCAATTAATACCTATCACCTTAGCTTATTAAGCACCTACATTACTACACAGGTGAAATGGTCCCAATCCCTCAACCCATCATCAATATCAAGTACACATAGTCTCAACTCCAATGTTAAGCTTCCCGCTTAACATCCTCAACTTCCCAATCCATCATCCTCTAATCATGAATAAGTCCAAGCCGCTCTTGACTGTGAGCACGGCTGTCATGACAGTTTTGACTCTGCAGAGTTTGCACCACTGTACCCACATGTAGTGATTTCATCCCCCGTTGCCGGGTGGACTAAAAGAACCTCCATTATGCCAGTGGCCGCGAACCACGTTCACACTTCCCAGTTGTGTAGCCAGGAGATCACTATGAAGCCTTTACAAAGGGATTCACGACGAGCGTGGGCCCACTGAGGTTTCACCCCTAACAGCATACAAGAGGCACCAACCCCGCTGCAGTGGCCCCCTCTTGAGCCTTGCGGTTCATATGGTAGTCCAGCTGACACCTATTCCCCGCACCATCCAAAACACCCATACTACGTCGGGGGTACACCTAATTAATTGGCCAAGCTGCCCCATCTCAGCATGTGGTTGGCACTGTAAAGCCAGGTTACATGCTCCATGAACCGGTCCTTAGGATCTAGGCAAGTACTAAACACAAACCCGAATCTCGTGCACCCAGCACCAACCAAATCATCCAACTTGCCTCGATCCCTACCACTACATAACTGATAATGTCTCATTCAAGAGTAAGGTAAACAAGTTGATGATCTCATATTCCACTTATCCCATTCTAAGCATGGCTAAGCATAAGTATTATGAATGAATGACATAATAAAACAAATCCCAACCCAAGCTACAAGGAAACAAGATAATGCAATTCTAGGGAAACTTCCTAGCATGGGTTTCGTATTTCAATTGACAATGCAAATAATTCTTTCTACACATCCTAACATAGGATCAAAGTGGTCAAGGACACTTGCCTTCTTCCTGCTGCTCTGTGAATTGAAAGTCTTGGTCTTGGAAGGGGAGAACTTGCTCTGGGGCAGGTTCTACTCATGCCAATACACATAGCAATAGAAAACAACAATCCATAAGCCATAGTCCACACTTTCACTCATGCAAACCTACATACATACATATGAAAGTCATTCACATTTCTAAGTGTTGTGGTTACCCTAGATGTGTTGATTTTAGGCCTACATGCACTTTTAAACATATATATATATATATATTATTTCTAACTTTTGTATTCAGATTTCTATTTGCACACTATATATGAATTTCCAATTTGAACAATTTCTTCATATTTAATTAATACACTTCTTAGACACAAAGTTTGCATGAAAGAAAGTTTCCTACTCCAAATAGGTTTTAGAACTTCTACAAAATCTTAATTTGAAGTTCTTGAGAATAAAGACCTGATTTAACATCTTCACATCATGCACACTTATTTTCCTATATTTTCAGATTTAATTTCTATACCTAAAAGTGAACTTTACTATTAAAATAGTTAGTCATATCATTTAAACAGAATAGGTTCTGATCTAATATGTTCAATAAAATATATTTGAACTTCCTCTCTTGTGTGAAATAATTTAAATTTATTTTACTAGTTTTAGAATTATTTCCTAGCCTAAAATGTGTCTCTAGAGGTAATAAAATTGAGCAACACTTACGAAGATTTCATTTCAGCCTAGAATCTATTTTTAACTCATTCTAAAGTTTTCCAAGTGCTAGGAGAGTTTAAATTTGAATTTGCACATGTGTTTGCCTTACCTTTTCAATTTAAATCCTAGTCACATATTCAAATTTCTGAATTTAATATCCTATAGGGTCAAAATGCAAATCCACCCTACTACAGGGTTTAATTTACTATTTCCTAAATTTTCAGGGGCCTAGTTACACATAACAGAGGGGTTTTTCCTAATTTTTATTAAGTCCAGGGGCTAAAATTGATTTTTAAATGAGTTTACATGAATTTCTGAAGGTCCAGGGGCTAGATCAGAAGTTTCCGGGGCTAGCTCGTGTTTTTCGAGATCCCCAGGGGGTAGCGCGTAAGAATCCTGGCCTTTATAATGCGGGGCCGACGTGGACCGTCCGATGTAAAACAGACGGCTCAGATTAGATCGCCGAAACGGTACACGTCGGTTTTATTTCTACTGTGCGATTTAAAATAGACGGCCCTCAAGGGGCCACGTCGCCCTGGCCGGAGCCAGCCCCCGCGCGCGGCGGCGGGGGTGGCGATCTTGCCGGCGCAGCCTAGGTTTTTGCAGCTACACGCTAGAACTCGCATCTTTTTGCACGGATCGGCTGCTTTTGAGGGTTAGGGGATGCTCACCGAGGGGTTTTCCTGCACTTGGAGGCCTTGGAAGTCGGTCGGCGGCGAGCTTCAACGGCGATGGTCTTCGGTGCACGTCAGGGTGGCAGTTGGGGCGCAAGACACGTTGTTTCCTTCACCTGCAGGGCTCCCCGGCGGCGGTGGAACGTGATCAGCACGTTAGATCAGGAAATTTGAGCAAGGATCGAAGGAAATCGGCGGTAGAAGCTTCGGTTCTCACCGGAAAGAAAAACGGCTGATCGGGGAGGAAAAAGGGGCGGATTTCGGCGTTTAAATAGATGAGGGAGGGCGGCGGTCTGTTGAGATCATGTTGGGGGTGTCTGGGACCGGAAATCGGGGCTGGGAGCGTGGGTTCCGGGGGTTGTTTTGATCGGGCGCGAGAGAGAGTCCGGGGTCGGTTGGGCGCGCGGGAGGAGAGGGATGACATGCGGGCCCCGCGTGTCAGTGAGAGGGAGAGAGAGAGGGGGCGCGGGTTTGGGCTGGCGCGGGGGTCTTGGGCCGGCAGGGCAGGTTTCGACCCACTGGCCATTTTCTTTTTTTCCTTTTCCTTTTCTTTTCCTGTTTTGATTTGAATTTGAATTCCAGTTTGAATTTGAATTGCTTTATCACATGCATTACGTCCAAAATTTTTTAAATTCCCCTCTTTAGCAGGTGTTGGGGTGTTACAGCTCTACCCCCCTTAAAAGAAATCTCGTCCTCGAGATTGGTGGTTCTAGGAAAACAATTCCGGAATTTGTGCCTTAAGCTCGTCTTCTTGCTCCCAGGTGGCTTCCTCTTCCGAGTGATGCTTCCACTGCACCTTGCACATCCGAATACTTTTATTTCTCGTGAGGTGTTCCATTGTCTCCAAAACCTTGACCGGTTGCTCGGCATAAGACAAATCCTCCCTTACATCAACCTCATTCATGGGTAACATCTCTTCAGGCGTCCTTAGACATTTCTTGAGCTGAGACACATGGAATACATCGTGCACAACCGATAGGCGAGCCGGTAGTTCTAGTTGATATGCCACTTCGCCTTTCCTCTCCAGAATCTGAAAGTGTCCAATGTATCGAGGTGATAACTTCCCTTTCACCTTCAACCGATGAAGTCCTCGGATAGGGGACACCTTGAGATAAACATAGTCCCCCACATTAAAAACGAGCTCTCTTCCCCGTACATCGGCATAGCTCTTTTGTTGTGTTTGTGCTATCCTCAAGTTGTTGCGGATTTCCCTCACTTTCGCCTCGGCCTCTTGTAGTACCTGGGGCCCAAACACTTTACTTTCCCCTGTTTGGTTCCAAAATAGTGGAGTTCTGCACTTCCTCCCATACAAAGCCTCAAATGGTGACATCTTCATACTAGCCTGATAGCTGTTGTTATAGGAGAACTCCGCATACGGTAAGTTCTTATCCCAACTCCTATTGTTCTTGAGTGCACACGCTCTTAGCATATCCTCAAAGATCTAATTGGTTCTTTCCGTCTGCCCGTCAGTCTGGGGGTGATAGGCAGAACTAAAATTCAGATGAGTTCCCATGGTTTCATGTAACTTCTGCCAGAACCTTGAGGTGAACTGTGTCCCTCGATCCGACACTATCTTCTTTGGCACTCCATGGAAACACACGATCCTTGACATGTACAATTCCACCAATTTGGATCCGCTGTAGTTTTCTTTCACGGGGATGAAATGAGCTACCTTGGTTAGCCTGTCAATGATGACCCATATCGAATCATATCCCAATTGGGTCCTGGGTAGTCCCACTATGAAGTCCATACCTATTTCTTCCCATTTCCATTCAGGCACTTTGAGTGGTTGCAATAGTCTCGCGGGTCGTTGATGTTCTGCTTTCACCAACTGACATGTGTCACATAGGGCAACATGTTCCGCGACATCGCGCTTCATGCCATACCACCAATATCTGCTCTTGAGGTCCTGATACATCTTGGTACTCCCAGGATGAATGGAATAGTCGGAATCATGAGCCTCCTTCAGAATCAATCCATGGATCTCCTTCACCTCAGGCACACATATTCTTTTCCCATGCCACACCGTACCTTGTTCATCCTCTCTGAACCCAGGGGCTTTATCTTCTTTGATGAGTTCTCTAATCTCTTGTATCTTCTCGTCATTCTTCTGACCGTTGTGTATGTCTTGCTCTAATTTGGAGTCCACTTCCATTGTGATGGCCTCACCACTATTCACCAGACATAGATTGAGTTTTGCAATCTCTTCCTTCAATTCTGTAGGCATGTCCTTCGAACTCAACATGTGGACCTGCACTTTCCGGCATAAAGCATCCGCTACGACGTTCGCCTTCCCAGGATGATAGTTGATGCCCACATCAAAGTCGTTGATTAGCTCTAACCATCTCCTTTGTCTGAGGTTGAGATCTGGCTGTGTGAAAATATACTTTAAGCTCTTATGATCCATATATTTCTCTGTCCTCTTCCCCATCAAGTAATGCCGCCAAATCTTCAACGCATGTACCACCGCAGCTAGCTCTAGGTCATGTGCAGGATAGTTCTTCTCGTGTTTTCGGAGCTGTCGGGACACATACGCCACGACATGCCCCTCTTGCGTGAGAACACATCCCAACCCATGTCTAGAGGCATCGCAGTACAACGAAAAATTCTTCTGCCTATCTGGCATAACTAGCACTGGGGCTGTTGTCAATCTTTTCTTCAGTTCTTGAAAACTCGTCTCACACTGCGGTGTCCATGTGAATGTGATTCCCTTCTCTAACAATTTAGTGAGGGGTCTTGAAATCTTGGAGAAACCCTCGATAAACCGTCGATAATACCCAGCCAATCCTATGAAGCTTCGAACTTCCCCGACATTTTCAGGGGTCTTCCACTTCTGCACATCCTCGATCTTGGCGGGAACTACGGAGATTCCTTCCTCCGAGATTATATGTCCTAAGAAGGGAACTCTCTTCAGCCAAGACTCACACTTGCTCAAATTGGCATATAGTTGGTGTTCTCTCAGCTTTTGCAACACAAACCTTAAATGTCCATCATGTTCTTCTCCATCTTTGGAGAAGACGAGAATGTCATCAATGAAAACCACCACAAATTTGTCCAGATATTCAATGAATACCTAGTTCATGAGGTACATGAAGTATGCCGGGGCATTAGTTAGCCCGAAAGGCATGACGGTGTATTCATACAGCCCGTACCGAGATACGAAAGCTGTCCTTGGAATGTCGGTTTGCCTTATCTTAAGTTGGTGGTATCCCGACCTGAGATCAATTTTTGAGAACACACAAGCTCCCCTCAACTAATCAAATAAGTCTTCAATGCGGGGTAATGGGTACATGTTATTGATGGTTACATCGTTCAATGCACGGTAGTCTACGCATAACCTTTGGGTCCCGTCCTTCTTGGGCACAAATATCACTGGAGCTCCCCATGGTGAGGAACTAGGACGAATGTACCCCTTCTCTGCCAATTCTCGTAAATGTTCCTTGAGTTCTTCCATCTGTTTGGAGTCCATCCGATAAGGCCTCTTGTATATCGGGGTGGTTCCAGGCACTAGTTCAATCGCGAATTCTACATCACGATCATGGGGCATACCTGGCAACTCCTCCGGAAAAACATCTGGATATTCCCGGATAATCCTGATCTCTTCCATTTCCACCTCAACGTGATTGAGTTTAAGGTCCCTCCTAGGTTCTTGTACAGTTATGAACTTCACTCTTGTGCCACTAGGGTGAGTTAGTTCCACCGTTCTTGTCGAACAATGGATGATTCCTTTATGTTTGGTCAACCAATCCATACCCAAAATAATATCTATCCCTTCTGAGTCTATCACTATAAGGTTTGCAGTAAATAATACCCCATTAATGTCTAGATTCACCTAGGGACTGTCACACCCGGTTTTTCTAAAGAACAACCAAGTGAATATCACATGTATGCCAGGATCATTTTCTCATACATGTGATGACAAATAGTGAAGCATCATTTATTACAAGCCAGGTGTCGAATATAAATAAGTCTTACATAGCAAATGTCTCGATGGACAATAATAAGTTTATCACAAATAAATAAACTAGCAGCGGAATAATTATTCTCGTGGGCTCCGTCACAGGCGTTGCCCGGGGGACTCCATGAACCTAGAAACCTTCTTCGGGTCCAAAGTCTTGATCATTATACACCACCTCATTATCTTGACCTGAGCAGCAATATAAACCAATAAATATGCAAGGTTGAGTACCGATGGTACTCAGTAAGTGTGGGAAAGTTATGTCATGCATGGCTAAAGCAAGGAGAGATTGACTCAGGGTTAAAGCACTACGCAATTAATACCTATCACCTTAGCTTATTAAGCACCTACATTACTACACAGGTGAAATGGTCCCAATCTCCCATCCCATCGCCATAATCAAATACCCATAACATCATTTCCAATGTTAAGCTCCCCACTTAACATCCACAACTTCCAATGTCATTATCCTCTAATCATGAATAAGTCCAAGCCGCTCTTGACCGTGAGCACGGCTGTCATGACAGTTTTGACTCTGCAGAGTTTGCACCACTGTACCGACATGTAGTGATTTCATCCCCCGTTGCCGGGTGGACTAAAAGAACCTCCATTATGCCAGTGGCTACGAACCACATTCACACTTCCCAGGTGTGTAGCCAGGAGATCACTACGAAGCCTTTACAAAGGGATTCCCGACGAGCGTGGGCCCACTGAGGTTTCACCCCTAACAGCATACAAGAGGCTCCAACCCCTCTGCAGTGGCCCCCTCTTGAGCCTTGCGGTTCATATGGTAGTCCAGCTGACACCTATTCCCCACACCATCCAACACACCCATACTACGCCGGGGATACACCTAATTATTTGGCCAAGCTGCCCCATCTCAGCATGTCGTTGGCACGGTAAAGCCAGGTTACATGCTCCATGAACCGGTCCTTAGGATCCAAGCAAGTACTAAACACAAACCTGAGTCTGGTGCACCCAGCACCAACCAAAACATCCAACTTGCCTTGATCCCTACCTCTATATAACTCACAATATCTCATTCAAGATTATGGTAAAATAAACTGATGATCTCATATCCCAAATATCCCATTCTAAGCATGGCTAAGCATAAGTAATATGAACGAATGACATAATAAAGCAAAATCCCATCCCAAGCTACAAGGAAAACAAGGTAATGCAATTCTAGGGAAACTTCCTAGCATGGGTTTCATATTTCAATTGACAATGCAAATAATTCTATCTACACATCCTAGTATAGGAACAAAGTGGTCAAGGACACTTGCCTCCTTCCTGCTGCTCTTGGAATGGGTAGTCCTGATCTTGGAAAGGAAGAACTTGCTCTGGAACAGGTTCTACTCATACCATCACACATAGAAAAAGAAAACAACAAGTCATAAGACATAGTTCACACTTCCACTTCATACAAACCACACATTCACATTTATGAAAGCCATTCACAATTCTATGTGTTTTGGTTACTCTATGTGTGTTGATTTTTGGCTTACATGCACTTTTAAACATGTGTATATGATTTCTACTTTTGTATTCACATTTATGTTTGCATACTATATATGAGTTTCCAATTTAAATAAATTCCTTATATTCAATTACTACACCTTTTAGCTACCAAGTATGCATGAAAGGTATTTCCCTACTCCATATGTGTCTTCAGTCCTTCTACCAACCCTAAACTGAATTCTTTGGATTTTGGAAACTTCATTTATCATTTTCTAGTTATTCATACCTAGTTTGCTATATTTTCAGATTTATTTCCTATGCCTAAATGTGAACTTTATTATAAAAAATAGTAAGACACCTCATCTAAACAGAATAGGTTTTGGGTCTAAAATATATAATAATATATTTTTGAACTTCTCCTCTGAGGTGAACTATTTTACATTTATTTTACTAATTTTCAGAATTATTCTCTACTTAAAAATATGTCCCTATAACTAATAAATGTGAATAATCAATTAAACAGATTCATTTAAGCCAAAAATCTATTTTTATCTCACTCCAAAGTTCTCCAAGTACTAGGAAAGTCTTTAATTTGAATTTACAATGTGTTTGTCCCATCTTTTAAATTTTAAATACTAAACACATATTCAAATTCCTAAATTTAATATCACATAGGGTTAAAAAGGTAAACTCACCCCACTACAGGGTCTATTATATTATTTTAAGAATTTCCAGGGGTCTAACTACACATAACAGAGGGGTTTTCCTAATTTTTATTAAGTCCAGGGGCTAAAACAGATTTTTAAATGAATTTACATGATTTTCTGAAGTTCCAGGGGCTAGATCAGAAGTTTCCGGGGCTAGCTCTTATTTTCCGAGAACCCAAGGGGGTAGCGCGTAAGAATTCCAGCCTTTATAACGCGGGGCTGACGTGGACCGTCTGATTTAGAACAGACGGCTGAGATTATAACGTCGAACCGGTACGCGGGGATTTAAATTCTACCGTGCGATTTAAAATAGACGGCGCACAAGTGGCCACGTCGCTCTGATCGAGTGCGGGCAGTGCTGCCCGGCGGCGCACGGCGGCGGGAGGCGGCGATCTCGCCGGAGAGTTTCGGATCTTCGTTAATTCTTCCTAAAACTGTGATTTTATGGCATAGATCGGTGGAGGGGAGGTCGGGGATCTCACCTCGGGGGTTTTCTTGAGCTCGGAGGTCCTGGAAAGCGATCGGCGACGAGGTCCGAGGTGAATTCACGGCGAGGCTCGTCGGCGCTGTGTTTGAACCGCAAACCACCGAGTTTTCTGCACCTGCGAGGTTCCCCGGAGGTGGTGGATCAAGACCAACGAGTTAGATCAGAATTCCCGAGCGTAGATCGAGCAGAATTCGCCGGAGAAGCTCGGGTTCTCACCGGAGAGAAAAAACGGCGGATCGTGGGGAAAAACAGGACGATGTCGGGGTTTTTATAGACGGGGGAGGGCGGCGTGTTAGTTTAGATCGAGTTGGAGTCCTCCGGAACCAGAATTCGGGCGGAAATCCGGTCGGTTAAGATCCCGCGCGCGCGGGGGAAACAGTCTCGGGTTCGGACGAGCGGGGGTTAGGGATGACAGGTGCGTCCCGCCTGCCTGTGAGAGGGGGCGCGGCCGCGCGGCTGCGGGCTGGCACGGGGGTTGGGTGGGCCGGCTGGTGGGTTTCGGCCCACAGGCCGGGAAGGTTTGTTTTTTTTTTCTTTTTCTTTTTCTTTTTCATTTCTGTTTTGAGTTTTATTTGAATTCCAGTTTGAATTTGAATTTTTGCAACACGTCCAAAAATTTTTAAATTCCCCTCTTGACAGGATTTTGGGGTGTTACAGCTCTACCCCCCTTGAAAGAAATCTCGTCCTCAAGATTGGTGTTTCTAAGAAAACAATTCCGGAAATTGTGCCTTAAGCTCATCCTCTCGCTCCCAGGTGGCTTCCTCTTCTGAGTGATGCTTCTACTGCACCTTGCACGTCCGGATTCTTTTATTTCTTGTTAGGCGTTCCATTGTCTCCAAAATCTTGTATGGTTGCTCGGCATAAGACAGATCCTCAGCTACGTCAACCTCATTCATGGGTAACACATCTTCAGGCGTTCTCAAACATTTCTTGAGCTGTGACACATGGAATACATCGTGCACATCCGATAGGCGAGCCGGTAATTCTAGTTGATACGCCACTTCGCCTTTCCCCTCCAGAACTTGAAAGGGTCCGATGTATCGAGGTGACAACTTCCCTTTCACCTTGAACCGACGAAGTCCTCGGATAGGGGACACCTTGAGATAGACATAGTCTCCCACGTTGAAAACGAGCTCTCTTCTCCGTACATCGGCATGGTTCTTTTGTCGTGTCTGTGCTATCCTCAAGTTGTTGCGAATTTCCCTCACTTTCGCCTCGGCTTCTTGTAGTACTTCGGGACCAAACACTTTACTTTCCCCCGTTTGGTTCCAAAACACGGGAGTTCTGCAATTCCTCCCATACAAAGCTTCGAACGGTGACATCTTCATGCTAGCCTGATAGCTGTTGTTATAGGAGAATTCCGCATACGGTAAGTTCTTGTCCCAACTCCGATTGTTTTTGAGTGAACACGCCCTCAGCATATTCTCAAGAATCTGATTTGTTCTTTCCGTCTGCCCATCAGTTTGAGGATGATAGGCAGAACTCAAGTTCAGATGGGTTCCCATGGTTTCATGCAGCTTCTGCCAGAACCTTGAGGTGAACTGTGTCCCTCGATCCGACACTATCTTCTTTGGCACTCCATGGTAACACATGATCCTTGACATGTACAACTCCGCCAATTTGGATCCGCTGTAGCTTTCTTTCACGGGGATGAAATGAGCTACCTTGGTTAGCCTGTCGATGATGACCCATATCGAATCATATCCTGATTGGGTCCTAGGCAATCCCACTATGAAATCCATACCGATTTCTTCCCATTTCCATTCAGGCACTTTGAATGGTTGCAATAATCCCACGGGTCGTTGATGTTCTGCTTTCACCAACTGACATGTGTCACATAGGGCAACATGTTCCGCGACATCTCGCTTCATTCCATACCACCAATACCTGCTCTTGAGGTCCTGGTATATCTTCGTACTCCCAGGATGAATGTAATAGTCAGAATCATGAGCCTCCTTCAAAATCAACTCACGGATCTCCTTTACTTCAGGCATACAGATTCTTTTCCCGTGCCACACCGTTCCCTGTTCATCTTCTCTGAAACCAGGGGCTTTATTTTCCTTGGTGAGTTGCCTGATTTCTTGTATCTTCTCGTCATCCTTTTGCCCCTCGCGTATGTCTCGCTCTAGTGTGGAGTCCACATCCATGGCGATGGCTTCCCCACTATTCTCCAGGCATAGATTGAGTCTTATAACCTCGTCCCTCAATTCTGCAGGCATGTCCTTCAAGTTCAACTTATTGACCTGCACTTACCGACATAAAGCATCTGCCACGACGTTTGCTTTCCCAGGATGATAGTTGATGCCCACATCAAAGTCATTGATTAGCTCTAACCATCTCCTTTGTCTGAGGTTGAGATCTGGCTGTGTGAAAATGTACTTTAAACTCTTATGATCCGTATATATCTCTGTCCTCTTCCCTATCAAGTAGTGCCGCCAAATTTTCAACGCGTGTACCACTGCGGCTAGTTCTAGGTCATGTGTAGGATAGTTCTTCTCGTGATTCCGGAGCTGCCGGGATGCATAAGCCACGACATGCCCTTCTTGCATGAGAACACATCCCAACCCGTTTCCAGAGGCATCGCAGTACACCGTAAAGTTCTTCTGCATATCTGGCATAACTAGCACTGGGGCTGTTGTCAATCTTTTCTTTAACTCCTGAAAACTCGTCTCGCACTGCGGCGTCCATGTGAATGTGATTCCGTTCTCCAACAGTTTGGTGAGGGGTCTCGAGATCTTAGAGAATCCCTCAATAAACCGTCGATAGTATCCAGCCAATCCCAAGAAGCTTCGAACTTCCCCAACATTTTCAGGGGTCTTCCACTTCTGTATATTCTCGATTTTGGCGGGATCTATGAAGATTCCTCCCTCTGATATTATATGTCCTAAGAAGGGAATTCTCTTCAGCCAAAACTCACACTTGCTCAACTTGGCATATAGTTGGTGTTCTCTCAGCTTCTGCAACACCAACCTTAGATGTTTCTCATGTTCCTCTTCATCCTTGGTGAAGACGAGAATGTCATCTATGAAAACCACCAAAAATTTGTCCAGATATTCCATGAACACCTTGTTCATGAGATACATGAAGTATGCCGGGGCATTAGTTAGCCCGAAAGGCATGATGGTGTATTCATACAGTCCGTACCGAGATACGAAAGCTGTCTTTGGAATATCAGCTTGCCTTATCTTAAGTTGGTGGTATCCCGACCTGAGATCAATTTTCAAGAACACACAAGCTCTCCTCAACTGATCAAACAAGTCTTCAATGCGGGGTAATGGGTACTTGTTCTTGATGGTCACTTCATTCAAGGCACGGTAGTCTACGCACAACCTTTGGGTTCCGTCCTTTTTGGGCACAAATATGACTGGAGCTCCCCATGGTGAGGAACTAGGACGAATATACCCCTTCTCCGTCAGTTCTCTCAAATGATCCTTGAGTTCTCCCAGCTGTTTGGAGTCCATCCGTTAAGGTCTCTTGTATATCGGGGCTGTTCCAGGCACTAGCTCAATTGTGAATTCCACTTCACGATCAGGAGGCATACCTAGCAACTCCTCCGGAAAAATATCTGGATATTCCCTGATGGTCCTGATCTCCTCCACTTTCACCTCAACTTGATTTAATTTAATGTCCCTCCTAGGCTCTTGTATTGTTATAAACTTTACTCTTGTGCCACTAGGGTGAGTTAGTTCCACCGTTCTGGTCGAACAATGGATGATTCCTTTATGTTTGGTCAACCAATCCATACCCAAGATGATATCTGTCCTTTGTGAATCTATCACTATGAGGTTAGCAGTAAATACTATCCCATTAATGTCTAGGTTCACTTTGGGACACACTTGTCTTGTCCTTATTTCTCCACCTAGAGAGTTTACTGCTAGCATATGGTTCATTTGTGTTGTTGCTAGGTCATGCTTCTTAACAAACCCTTGGGCAATGAACGAGTGGGTAGCACCAGAATCAAACAACAGGGTTGCAATGTGTAAATTGGCAGGAAACTTACCAACTACCACGTCAGGTGCTTCTTGCGCTTCCTCCATAGTGACGTGGTTCACCCGTCCTCTCATTACATTCTGCTGTTGTGGCTGCGTGGGCTTCTTATTTGGGCACTTATGGGCGTAGTGCCCCACTTCACCACATTTAAAACATTGCACCCCAACCTTAGGTCCCTGGCCTTTGTTGTCTTGGGGTTGGTTTGGGGATCCTTGTACTGCTGGTCGAGGTTGATATGTAGGGCGAGGATGCTGTCCAAACTGACGTTGTGGTGGTGCTGGTGCTGCCTGAGGCCTGAAGTTCGGGTTGTACCCTCTCGGTGCTGTGTAGGGTACCGCAGCACGGCTCGTCTGCCCTGCTGGTTGCTGCGTCAGACGTGGGCGGGTGTTGCTACCCGAGGCTTGGTGTGTCCATCCGGCCTTCCTCTTGTTTTCATTTTCCAAGGCCTTCAGCTTCCTTTCTACAACAAATGCTCTGTCCACCATCTTTTGGAAGCTTTCATACTCGTTGGAGGACATTGCACACTGCATCTCTGCGGTAAGTCCTTCCACGAAACAATCTTGTTTCTGCTCATCAGTCTCTATGTCCCGTGGGGTATAACAGGATAGTTGAGTGAATTTAGTGAGGTATTCCCTCACAGTCATGTTTCCTTGCTGCAATCCCAAGAACTCGTTCCTCTTGTTTTTGAGTTCACCCCTTGGTATGTAATGGTTGCGGAAGCTACGCTTGAACTCTTCCCAAGTGATGTTCTCAGGGTCATGATGGGCGGCCACGTAAGCGGTCCACCAATTAGCAGCAGGTCCATGCAATTGGTGAGAAGCAAACAGCACCCTCTCATACCCTTGGCATTGTATGATCCTCATCTTGCTCTCAATGGTCTTTAGCCAATCATCTGCCTCCAAAGGTTCAGCAACACTTGCAAACTTTGGAGGTTGAGTTCTTAGAAACTCACTCAACCTTGGTTGGCGTGGTGCAGCTTGTGGAGGTGGAGCTTGATGCAAGTTGGCCACCACTTGAGTCAGGTTCTGTATGAGCTGATTTTGATTCTCAAGCATTTGGTGGAGGGGATCAACTCCTTCACGGCGACCACCCCTGTCTTGGCCTCCAGAAACATGAGGGTTGCCTGCCTCATCGTTGTTGTTGGCGGGGTTGGCAGCACAACCCTTTCCTCTCCCGGCCATCTATCATGATCAACCAAATGTCAATTTAAGGCATTACGTATTAACTAGTTTTTTCTTGTTTAAACTCTAAGATTTTGAGAACTTATTTCATTTATATTCTCTGAGGATTTCATGTCTTACGTGAACATAAATGCACTCTTAATTCATATGGGTTCACACACCAAAGCAAAACAACCTGAAGACGAGGTTGTGGACAAACGCCCATGGCTTCCACAACTCACGTCACACACCAAGCATTAGCACACCATTAACTAAGGTAAAGGCTCGACTACTCGACATCCTGCTAATCTAAGGGAAGGACTCTACACTACTCATATCACTGAGCTGGCTCCTCGCGATCTTCCTCATTATTGCGGCTGCCTTCTGACTCCGCTTTGGGTGGGGAGGCTGCTGGTGGAGAAGTGCGACGACGCCTGATCGCCCGGCGATCTGGGGAGTTGGGAGTCCATGTGTCATTCACAGTGACACACAGTTCATTCCCATATCCTCTTTCTCTTGCCCTCAAACAGGCTTGAAGCAACGCCTCGGTTTCCTTCATGGTGTCACGAACATCCTGAAGCTCCTGCTGACACTCCTGCAGTCGAGTGCTGAGCATAGCAGCATCCTCCAAGCACAAGTCCATGTGCTCATGGGAAGTCCCCTGCTGCACTGGCGGGTACTTATACTCCGTTGTACCGCTCTCACGCTGGAGGACATACATGTACTCAGTCCTGTCCAGGTGGCGATGATAGATGTGACTCTGGCAGGTGATGACCTCCCAGCTGACATCCTTCTCCGCATCGACCTATGTCGCTCGACAAGCTGGAGAGCGGTGGATCTTAAGCATCTGATTTTCGTGGATAATCCTCATCTCTGAACTCCATTCTTCCCGCTTCTCACGAATGGTCCTGGTGGAGCTATAGTGTATGATTAGCTTGCCCGTATTGCCGGCGGTTTGGAGCATACGTCGAAGACGGCGAAACAAGCCTCCTACTGCCAATCCGTAGGAGAGATACGTCACCGGACGGCTCTCCTCTCTCAGGGCAAGGGAAACTACGGGAACTCTCCCTCCGGTGGACTTGCGGGCGGTGCGGATCATGCGAACCATCTAAAACATAAAGCATTTAAACTTAAGTTAGATAAAATTTTAAACAAAAATCCTATTTTGAATAAAAGTTGGGGTAAGATGAAGAAAGTGACCCCATTAAATAAGACTTTTCAACCCACACCTTGTAAAAATAGTTTTTAAGAAAATAGGGTCCCTAACTACGTCCATTTCTACCTAGGTCCACGTTCCTACGGGCAACCTTGGCTCTGATACCACTTCTGTCACAGCCGGTTTCTCCGAAGAACAACCGAGTGAATATCACATGTATGCCAGGATCATTTTCTCATACATGTGACGACAAATAGTGAAGCATCATTTATTACAAGCCAGGTGTCGAATATAAATAAGACTTACATAGCATATGTCTCGACGGACGATAATAAGTTCATCACAAGTAAATAAACTAGCAGCGGAATATTATTCTCGTGGGCTCCGTCACAGGTGTTGCCTAGGGGACTCCATGAACCTAGAATCCTTCTTCGGGTCCGAAGTCTTGGTCATTGAACACCACATCATCCCCTTGACCTGAGCAGCAATTTAAACCAACAAATATGCATGTTTGAGTACCGTTGGTACTCAGCAAGTGTGGGGAAGTTATGTCATGCATGGCTAGAGCAAGGAGAGGTTGAACTCATGGTTAAAGCACCACACAGTTATTACCTATCACCTTAGCTTATTAAGCACCTACATTACTACACAGGTGAAATGGATCCCAATCTCTCAACCCATCATCATTATAAAGTAGACATAGTCTCATCTCCAATGTTAAGCTTCCCGCTTAACATACACAACTTTCCAATCCATCATCCTCTAATCATGAATAAGTCCAAGCCGCTCTTGACCGTGAGCACGGCTGTCATGACAGTTTTGACTCTGCAGAGTTTGCACCACTGTACCCATATGTAGTGATTTCATCCCCCATTGCCGGGTGGACTAAAAGAACCTCCATTATGCCAGTGGCTACGAAAAACATTCACACTTCCCAGGTGTGTAGCCAGGAGATCACTACGAAGCCTTTACAAAGGATTCCCGACGAGCATGGGCCCACTGAGGTTTCACCCCTAACAGCATACAAGAGGCTCCAACCCCGCTGCAGTGGCCCCCTCTTGAGCCTTGCGGTTCATATGGTAGTCCAGCTGACACCAATTCCCCGCACCATCCAACACACCCATACTACGCCGGGGATACACCTAATTAATTGGCCAAGCTGCCACATTTCAGCATGTGGTTGGCACGGTAAAGCCAGGTTACATGCTCCATGAACCGGTCCTTAGGATCCAGGCAAGTACTAAACGCAAACCCGAGTCTCGTGCACCCAGCACCAACCAAATCATCCGACTTGCCTTGATCCCTACCTCTACATAACTCATAACATCTCATTCAAGAGTAAGGTAAATAAATTGATGATCTCATATCCCAATTATCCCATTCTAAGCATGGCTAAGCATAACAATAAATGACATGATAAAATAAATCCCAACCCAAGCTTCAAGGAAACAAGGTAATGCAATTCTAGGGAAACTTCCTAGCATGGGTTTCATATTTCAATTGACAATGCAATAAATTCAATCTACACATCCTAGCATAGGAACAAAGTGGTCAAGGACACTTGCCTTCTTCCTGCTGCTCTGGGAATGGATAGTCCTGATCTTGAAAAGAAAGAACTTGCTCTGGAGCAGGTTCTACTCATACCATTACACATAGCAAAAGAAAACAACAATCCATAAGACATAGTTCACACTTTCACTTCATACAAACCACACATTCACATTTATGAAAGTCATTCACATTTCTATGTGTTGTGGTTACTCTATGTGTGTTGATTTTGGGCTTACATGCACTTTTAAACATGTGCATATGATTTCTAACTTTTGTATTCAGATTTATGTTTGCATACTATATATGAATTTCCAATTTAAATAAATTCCTTATATCCAATTGATACACATTTTAGCTACCAAGTATGCATGGAAGGTATTTTCCTACTCCAAATGAGTTTTCAGATCTTCTACCAAATCCTAAACTGAAATCTTTGGATTTTGGAGATTTCATTTATCATTTTCTAGTTATGCATACCTATTTTCCGATATTTTAAGATTTACTTTCTATACCTAGTTGTGAACTTTATTATGAAAATAGTAAGACACATCATCTAAACAGAATAGGTTCTGATCTAAAATAGTAAATAATATATTTTTTGAACTTCTTCTCTGATGTGAACTATTTTACATTTATTTTACCAATTTTCAGAATTATTTCCTAGCCTAAAAATGTGTTTCTATATCTAATAAACATGAACACACCCAAACAGATTTCATTTCAGCCTAAAATTTATTTTTAGCTCATTCTAAAGCTTTCAAATTGTTAGTAGAGTTTAAACTTGAATTTACAATGTGTGTGCCTCACCATTTTTAAATTTAAATCTTAATTACATACTCAAATTCCTAAATTTAATATTATATAAGATTAAAAAGGCAAACTTACCCCACCAAAGGGTCTATTATATTATTTTATAAATTTCCAGGGGTCTAACTACACATAACAGAGGGATTTTCCTAATTTTTATTAAGTCCAGGGGCTAAAACTGATTTTTAATTGAATTTACATGAATTTCTGAAGTTCCAGGGGCTAGATCAGAAGTTTCCTGGGCTAGCTCGTATTTTCCGAGAACCCCACGGGGTAGAGCGTAAGAATCCCGGCCTTTATAACGCGGGGCTGACGTGGACCGTCCGATTTAAAACTGATGGCTTAAATTATAACGTCGAACCGGTACACAGGGATTTAAATTCTACTGTGCGATTTAAAATAGACGGCGCACAAGCGGCCACGTCGCACTGATCGAGCGCGGGCAGCGCTGCCCGGCGGCGCGCGGCGGCGGGAGGCGGCGATCTCGCCGGAGAGCTTCGGATCTTCGTCAATTCTTCTTAAAACTGGGATTTCATAGCATAGATCGGTAGAGGGGAGGTCGGGGATCTCACCTCGGGGGTTTTCTTGAGCTCGGAGGTCCTGGAAAGCGGTCGGCGACGAGGTTCGAGGTCAATTCACGGCGAGGCTCGTCGGCGCTGTGTTTGAAGCGCAAACCACCGAGTTTTCTGCACCTGCGTGATTCCCCGGAGGTGGTGGATCAAGATCAGCGCGTTAGATCAGAAATCCCGAGCGAAGATCGAGCAAAATTGGCCGGAGAAACTCGGGTTCTCACCGGAAGGAAAAACGGCTGATCGTGGGTAAAAATCGGGAAGATGCCAGTGTTAATATAGCCGGGGGAGGGCGTCGTTCGGTTGTGATCGAGTTTGTGTCGTTCAGAACCGAAATTCAGCTGGGATACAAGAGTATTCGGGGTGGTTTTGATTCGGGGGAGAGAGAGGAGTCCGGGTCGGCCGAGCGCGCGCGCGAGGAAGAAGAAGATGGCAGGTCCCACTTGTCAGCAAGAAAGAGAACGGGGCGCGCGGCTGCGGGCTGGCGCGGGGTGAGGTGGGCCGGCTGGTGGGTTTCGGCCCACTGGCCGGGGAGGTTTGTTTTTTTCTTTTTCTTTTTCTTTTCTGTTTTGAATTTAATTTGAATTCCAGTTTGAATTTGAATTTTTGCACCAAATGCAATACGTTCAAAAATTTTTAAATTCCCCTCTTAACAGGTTTTGGGTGTTACAGCGCGGCAAGGGAGATCATCGGAGGAGAACCGAGCGGTCTGAGGAGGACCTCGAAAGTCAAGAGGAAACGTAAGGTAGGCCCCAATACCACCTCACGATATCGTTGTGTTTTCCTTGCATCTGTTCTTTGATTCTTTTCGAACAGAAGCCTTCTCGTGGACAGATCACTTAATGATCAGGTTGATCTAAAGACAAGATCATTGCCACGTCCACCTTTGATCCGAACACCTCTGTCCATGCAAGCCATGCAAGAACACACCAATCTAATAAAAATCATAGGATAGCATGCATATGCATCATCGCATCTAGTTTAAGGTTTGTGCATGATATTGATTGCTGTGAATCTTGTATGCACGCAATCCTATCTAGCAGAACAAGCTCAGGGAGCTGTCTACGATGAACTGCAGCAACCAGGTTTTGAAATTCAAGAACAACCGTAACCGCAAGAACAAGGTAAGTGCTCCTTGACCATGTTGATCCTATGTTTTGGGAAAAACTATTTTGTTTTGCGAAAAGGTGTTTGTGCTGAGTCAAACAAGACGGGAAACCCTTTTATAGGAGTTTACTAGTTTTTGTTAAACCACCCTTGTCGCCTGGGAAGTTTATGAGTCGGGTATGATTTTTGCTTTATGCTTCGCTGAGTCCATGGGATTGGGAAGCGAGATAGATGTGTCTAGCTAACTGCACTCATAATGATAATGAGAAACTGATGATGTTAATGGACATGGATCAGAGGGAGATCTAGGCAAGCCTGGGTTTGTGAATGAGGTAGCATGAGATGGTGGTTTACTTGACGTATATCTAAGAACCGGTTCATGCATGCACATGCCAGGATAACAGTGCCACCACAAGTCCAAGTATGGGTGTGGCTTAGCTGAGTAATTGGGTAAGTTGCTAGAGTGTTATGGACTGTGGAAGGCACGGGGAATGGGAGTCGAGTGAGGACTGCCCTGGGAACTGCATGGCACAAGAGGGGGCCCGTGGGTGGGAGAATTGGAGATTCTAGCCTGCCGGTGAAACCTTAGTGAGTCCATACATCTAGTAACCCCTTTGTAAAGGCTATTTTGTGATCCCTTGACCATACACCGATGGTTGTGTACTGGTATAATGGAGGTTCTGCAGTCGCCGACGGGTGACGAAATCACAAACTTGTTGGTAAAGAGGTGCAAACTCTGCAGAGTTATTAAAACTATCATGATAGCCGAGATTATGGTCACGAGCACCTGGCTAAACTGCCATGATTAGTTGGGATGGTTATTAAGATGGTTATTGGGAAGGTTATTGGTTTGGTTATGCTTTGGTTGTTGGGACTGTTGAGTCCGGGTGATAAGATGGTTGCATGACTGTTGAGTCATGGCAACGAGTTTGGTCTCAGTGTGAGACGAAGTTGTTTTGAGATGGTAGCGAATACGGCGAGGTATTCGTGAGATGGTAGCGAATACGAGTAGGTATTCGTGAGTAAGAATGAGGTTGGTTAATGTTCGGATGGAACACAGAAAGTAATGGAGGTATGTTGGTGATTTAATACATGCTGGGATTACATTCATTTAAAGTTAAGTTGCTGTTTTATCATGATTTTATGAATTTGCTTTCCTGGAAATGAGCCTTTTTATACCTACCTTGTCATGAGCTGCATATCATGTGTTTTTCCCGCACTTGCTGAGTACATCATTGTACTCAAACTTGCATTATTATTTCATCATCAGCAGCAGGAGAAGCCTACTATGAAGACCAAGTGGAGCATTATGGCGTGTGATCTGTTCTCAACCTTGCCTGTGGAGGGAGTAGAGATGGAGCCACTTCTGCTTAGATTTGCTTCCGCATTAGAATAAAAGACTTCCGCTGCATAGACATGAGACTTCCGCTGTGAGCATGAGTCCAAGACTCATGAGGTATTGTAATAAACTCTGTTATTCGTGGTAATATATAATCTGAATTCAGTTTATTCAACGTATGTGTATGTGTGATGAACATCCTGGGCACACATATGCATTAGTTCTCGGTTCCGTGGTTTCCCACAGAATTGAGGGCGTCATAGATTGGTATCAGAGCCACGGGTTGACAGTAGGTTACACGCCTAGATAGAAACCCTTAGATTGAAATTAGAGCCACGGGTTAACAGCAAGTTACAACCCTAAATAGGAGTCACAGGTAACTAAGCCACGCTGACCAAAGGAAGCATCCTAGGGTGAATAGCTTAGATTGGCCTTTAAACCCACCTTGACATAGGAAACCATCCTTGAATAGTAGTTGTATGAGCCCTTGCATTGATTGTTTGTGAATATGTGCTTAGTGTGAGTTGTGGGACGTCTCAAAAACGTTGTCCATATCCACACGTAAGTAGAAAGAGGTGTGAAATGCTTCGGCACTTGATCACATCCTCATAGGGGCTAATATATATAGTCCAACTTACCTTGATGCATATAGTTGAAAGGACCTACCTAACCCTCTAATCCTCTATTCTATTTCGTTCTCTCCCTCACAGATGGTGAGAGGAAACGCCGGCTGAAGGAACGTCCAGGAGGATGACCATGATGAAGTTCCTGCTAAACCAGGAGCTGGCGAAAACCATCTGGAAAGGCTGATGGCCATGCAAAACCAGCTTATGCAAACCATGATCCAAACTTTGGGTCAGTTGCAGGCCAACCAAAACCCCGTTCCGGCACCTCCGCCACCACCACCGCCGGCTCATAACAGGTTGGGAGAGTTCATGAGGACTCGACCACCCACCTTTGCTCAAGCTAGTGATCCCATGGAGGCCGATGATTGGTTAAAATCCATGGAGAAAAAGCTTGCCATTGTTCAGTGCAATGACCGAGAGAAGGTTCTCTTCGCGTCGCACCAACTTACGGGAGCCGATGCTGACTGGTGGGATGCCTTGAGCAACGCTCATGCCAAACCCAGAGACAATCACTTGGACTGAGTTCAAGGAAAGTTTCCACTATCACTACATCCCTGCTGGTGTGATGATGCTCAAAAGGCAGGAGTTCGAAGGTCTCCGCCAAGGGCAGAAAAGTGTGAATGAGTATCTCAACAAGTTCATACAACTGTCCCGGTATGCCTCCGAAGATGTCAACTCAGATCAGAGGAAGCAGTACCCGTTCATGAGAGGGTTGAACAATGAGATCCAGGTTCAGCTCCTCAACAATGACTACGTAAGCTTCTAGAAGCTGGTTGACAAGGCCATAGTGGTTGAAAACAAGATCCGGGAGATAGAGCAAGAGTGCAAGAGGAAGATGCCATACCAGCCCCAAGGGAGCAACGTACGACCTAGGTACATGCCCCCTGCACCGCAGTATGGATCGACCACTACTGCATACCGCCCTAGTCAGCCACCACAGCAACAACTCGTTGCTCCAGCACCTCGCGTGCCCATGCCTCCTGCGCCCCGACCTAACAATGGGGCCCCTGTTCAAAACCCCCGCCCCAACGTACCTGCTGCCGTAGGCAACAGGGCATGCTTTGCATGCGGGGAAGTAGGACACTTCGTGAACCAGTGCCGGAGGAGAGGCCTTTGACAGCAAGGTAACGTGCCCAAACAGAACCCGCGACCGAACGGAGGAGACAATCAAGGGAATCGTGGACAGCAGAACTATGCTCGCGGCCACGTGAACCATGTCACTACCGAGGAAGCATAACAGGCTGAGGACGTCGTAATTGGTATGTTCCTTGCCAACTCCAACCCAGCCACCATCTTATTTGATTCTGGAGCATCGCATTCCTTCATATCATCCAAATACGTTGCCAAACATCATCTACCCGTATCCCACTTAGAATGTGCTATGTTAGTTAATTCTCCCGGGGGAGAAATGAGGACTAATATAGTATGTCCTAAAGTAAGCCTTAAAATAAGGGGGGTAGACTTCCTTGCCAACCTTATTGTTTTGGACTCCCAAGGAATTGACATCATACTCGGAATGGATTGGCTAAGCAAGCACAACGGGGTAATCCAATGTGCTGAAAGGAGCGTGCAGTTGACAAACGAGCACGGTATTCGTGTCGAGTTTGAGTCAGCCCAGAAAACGACCGAACGGGCAAATTTGAACCACGTCGAAGGAATAACATTGGACAGCATTCCAGTGGTTCAGGAATTTTTGGACGTGTTCCCGGAAGAGCTTCCAGGTATGCCACCTGACCGGGACATCGAGTTTGCCATAGAGTTGGTACCCGAAACTGCACCCATAGCCAAGAGACCTTATAGGATGCCCGTCAACGAGCTGTTGAACTCAAGAAGCTAATTCAAGAACAGTTGGAAAAGGGTTTTATCCATCCAAGCTCGTCACCATGGGGTGCTCCGGTGCTCTTCGTAGACAAGAAGGATGGAACCCAAAGGATGTGCGTGGACTATAGGTCTCTCAACGAGGTAACAATCAAGAACAAATACCCTCTGCCCCGTATAGAGGACCTGTTCGACCAAATGAAAGGAGCTCGAGTGTTCTCCAAGATTGATCTTCGGTCGGGATACTTCCAGCTGAAGATTAAGCCCTCTGATATACCTAAGACAGCCTTTCGGACACGGTATGGTTCGTATGAATATACCGTTATGTCTTTTGGGTTGACAAATGCACCCGCATACTTCATGTACCTTATGAACAAGGTCTTCATGGAGTACTTGGACAAGTTCGTCGTGGTTTTCATCGACGACATTATGGTGTATTCAAAAAGTGAGGAGCAGCATGAAGAACATTTGAAATTGACCTTGCAAAAATTGAGTGAGCATCAACTGTATGCCAAGCTTAACAAGTGTCAATTTTGGCTAAAGGAAATATCTTTCCTAGGCCACATTATCTCCAAGGAAGGGGTATCGGTTGATCCTGGAAAGGTGAGAGATGTTTTGAAGTGGGACCAACCGAAGAGCGTGAGGGATATTCGGAGTTTCCTTGGGATGGCAGGATACTACCGGCGCTTCATTAAAGACTTCTCTAAGATAGCAAAACCTATGACGGAGTTGCTAATGAAGGAAATGGTCTTTCAATGGACATCAGCCTGCCAAGAAAGTTTTGAGGAACTTAAGAAAAGGCTAACGACAGCACCAGTTCTGGTATTGCCAGACGTAAGCAAGAGCTTTGACATGTATTGTGACGCATCCAGACAGGGGCTCGGATGTGTGCTCATGCAGGAAGGACAAGTGGTAGCCTATGCCTCACGGCAATTAAAGAAGCACGAGCTTAACTACCCTACACATGACTTGGAGTTAGCAGCAGTAGTGCATGCATTGAAGATTTGGAGACATTATATCCTTGGTCATCGATGTGAGATCTATACGGATCATAAAAGCCTCAAGTACATATTCACACAAACGGACTTGAATTTGAGGCAACGTCGATGGTTAGAACTCTTCAAGGATTATGATGTTGGAATCAACTACCACACCGGGAAGGCCAATGTAGTAGCTGATGCATTGAGCAGAAAGGGAGCATGTCACCAACTCACAGTTCGGTAGCTACCACCCAAACTACGTAAGGAGTTCGAACGGTTACACATCGGATTGTTGAGTAACATGGAAATAATAGAGATCCACTCCTCATTGGAGAAAGAAATAAGAGAGGGCCAAGCAACAGACGAGGGGATCAAGGAGATCAAAGAAAGGATCCAACAAGGAATAGAGAAGGATTTCAAAGAGGATGAAAAGGGTACGCTTTGGCTAGGAAAAAGGATTTGTGTGCCGAACATAAGACACCTCCGCGACATGATATTGAAAGTGGCACATGATTCCCCCTATTCCATACATCCAGGAAGCACCAAAATGTACAAGGACTTGAAAACTTGTCATTGGTAGGATGGTATGAAGAGGGATATAGCCGAATACGTTGCCCTATGCGACACAAGCCAACGGGTGAAGGCCGAACATCAAAGACACGCTGGATTATTGCAACCTTTGAAAATACCCGAATGGAAGTGGGAGGAAATTAGTATGGATTTCATCATCGGATTGCCACGTACTCAGTCGGGATACGACTCCATCTGGGTCATTGTGGACCGATTGACGAAAACTGCCCATTTTCTCCCTGTAAAGACCAGTTACGACGTTGCACAATTGGAAGAGTTGTACATGGAGCAGATCGTGTGCCGTCACGGAGTTCCGAGGAGGATAGTCTCAGATCGAGGTTCTCAGTTCACCTCTAGATTCTAGAGGAAGCTGCAGAAAGCCATGGGTACACGACTTGATTTTAGCTTTGCCTATCACCCAAAAACAGATGGACAAACCGAAAGGACAAACCAAATTTTGGAGGACATGTTGAGAGCTTGCGCCTTGAAACGTGGGCGTAGTTGGGATAGGAGTTTACCGTATGCCGAATTCTCCTATAACAACAGCTATCAAGCTAGATTGAAGATGTCGCCTTTCGAAGCCTTATATGGTAGACGGTGTAGAACACCACTGTTTTGGAACGAGACCGGAGAAAACCAGGTGTTTGGACCTGAAGTGCTACAAGAAGCTGAAAAGCAAGTCCAAACGGTACGGGAGAACTTAAAGGCTGCCCAGTCACGACAGAAAGGCTATGCGGACAATAGGCGTAGAAAGTTGACCTTCGAAGTAGGAGACTTCGTATATCTTAGGGTGTCACCTATCCGAGGCCAACGATGTTTTAACGTCAAAGGCAAGCTAGCACCTCACTACATCGGACAATTTAAGATCCTGGATAAGCGAGGAGAAGTATCCTATCAACTAGAGCTCCCAAACCACCTCTCTGACGTACATGACGTGTTTCATTTATCTCAGCCCAAGAAGTGCTTGAGAGTACCAGAGGAACAAGTATCAATGAGAGAGCTTGAACTTCAAAAGGACCTGACTTATGCGGAACACCCTGTCCGAATCTTGGCCGTAAAGAAAGGGTGACCCGGAACAAGGTGATTCGATGATGCAAGGTACAATGGAGCCATCACACCGAAGCTGAAGCCACATGGGAGCGTGAAGAGGATATCAAGGCAGAATTTCCCCACCTATTTTCTACTAACGAATCTCGAGGGCGAGATTCAATTTAAGGGGGGTAGATTTGTGACACCCTCATCTCGGGTGTCAGCATATGTTCATGTTTTATGAAAAGGAAACACTTTAAGAAAAGTAGGGACAGAGAAAAATATCAAAAGGATAGCCAATAAGAGCCGAATCCAGCTCTCAGAAAGCGCCGAAGACAACTTACCGCGGCCGCTGGTCACGTGGCGTGTTCGGAGCTCATCCCTGCGAAGTGGGAGAGGCCGCCGCCAAGCAGGCCACATGGCAGGCTCGGGGCTCGTCTCCGCGAAAGGGGAGAGGTCCGATCCTGTGGGACACGTGTTGCCCACGGAGCTAGCCTCTGCCGAAGAAGCAAAGGCATTTCCGCAGGACACGTGTCATCCTCGGAGCTAGTCCTCGTGAAAATCAGAGGACCAGTCGCGCGGGATACGTGTCGATCTCGGAGCCCATCTCCGAGAGGTCCTGTTCTATTGGACACGTGTCGCCACCGGAGCTTATCTCCGGGAGGTCTGTCGCTGCTGGACACGTGTCGACCTCGAGGCATGTCCCTGAAGAAGGAAGAGAGGAAAGACCCGCGCCAACACGTGGCATGCGCGGAGCTCACCTCCAAAGGAGGGGGAGGTCTCGGTCAATTGACACGCGGCACAACCGGAGCTCGTCTCTGCGGAGAATGAGATACCATGCCCCGGAAGGAAACGTGGAGCCTCCGGAGCTCATCGCCGCGAAGGTAACAAGTTCTGGAGCGGCTGTTATGCGTAAGAATACCGGTACGTAAAGGAAGCCGACCTGAATTCCACAACGTTACCGCACCAAATCAACTAAAGATAAGATGATAGGATCCAACGACGATCTGAATAAGACTCTTATTCGGGATACAATCAGATTAGGACTCTTCTCTTCCCAATTATAAATAGAACCCAGAACCTCTGGCTGAAACCACAAACTTCTTTTCCAACTCCTTAGCCGACAACTTAGAGCTCTAGCCCCAACTCGCCGAGTAAGCCATCGCTGGAGCGCGGCAAGGGAGATCATCGGAGGAGAACCAAGCGGTCTGAGGAGGACCTCGAAAGCCGAGAGGAAACGTAAGGTAGGCCCCAATACCACCTCATGATATCGTTGTGTTTTCCTTGCATCTGTTCTTTGATTCTTTTCGAACAGAAGCCTTCTCGTGGACAGATCACTTAATGATCAGGTTGATCTAAAGACAAGATCATTGCCACGTCCACCTTTGATCCGAACACCACTGTCCATGCAAGCCATGCAAGAACACACCAATCTAATAAAAATCATAGGATAGCATGCATATGCATCATCGCATCTCGTTTAAGGTTTGTGCATGATATTGATTGCTGTGAATCTTGTATGCACACAATCCTACCTAGCAGAACAAGCTCAGGGAGCTGTGTACGACAAACTGCAGCAACCAGGTTTTTAAATTCAAGAACAACCGGAACCGCAAGAACAAGGCAAGTGCTCCTTGACCATGTTGATCCTATGTTTTGGGAAAAACTATTTTGTTTTGTGAAAAGGTGTGTGTGCTGAGTTAAACATGATGAGAAACCCTTTTATAGGAGTTTACTTGTTTTTGTTAAACCACACTTGTCGCCTGGGAAGTTTATGAGTCGGGTATGGTTTTTGCTTTATGCTTCGCTGAGTCCATGGGATTGGGAAGCGAGATAGATGTGTCTAGCTAACTGCACTCGTAATGATAATGAGGAACTGATGATGTTAATGAACATGGATCGGAGGGAGATCTAGGCAAGCCTGGGTTTGTGAATGAGGTAGCATGAGATGGTGGTTTACTTGACGTAGATCTAAGGACCGGTTCATGCATGCACATGCCAGGATAATAGTGCCACCACAAGGCCAAGTATGGGTGCGGCTTAGCTGAGTAATTAGGTAAGTTGCTAGAGTGTTATGGACTGTGGAAGGCGCGGGGAATGGGAGTCGAGTGAGGACTGCCCTGGGAACTGCATGGCACAAGAGGGGGCCCGTGGGTGGGAGAATTGAAGATTCTAGCCTGCCGGTGAAACCTTAGTGAGTCCATACATCTAGTAACCCCTTTGTAAAGGCTATTTTGTGATCTCTTGACCATACACCGACGGTTGTGTACTGGTATAATGAAGGTTCTGCAGTCGCCGACGGGTGACGAAATCACAAACTTGTGGGTAAAGAGGTGCAAACTCTGCAGAGTTATTAAAACTATCATGATAGCCGAGCTTACGGTCATGAGCACCTGGCTAAACTGCCATGATTAGTTGGGATGGTTATTGGGATGGTTATTGGGAAGGTTATTTGTTTTGTTATGGTTTGGTTGTTGGGACTGTTGAGTCCGGGTGATAAGATGGTTGCATGACTGTTGAGTCATGGCAACGAGTTTGGTCTCAGTGTGAGACGAAGTTGTTTTGAGATGGTAGCGAATACGGGGAGGTATTCGTGAGATGGTAGCGAATATGAGGAGGTATTCGTGAGTAAGAATGAGGTTGGTTAATGTTCGGATGGAACACGGAAAGTAATGGAGGTATGTCGGTGATTTAATACATGCTGAAAGTAATGGAGGTATGTTCGGATGCAACCGAGGCTAACCCGAAGCCACCGCTTCACCCGCCCTCGCGTGCTGGCGACCAGCTTACCGCCCCCTCCCTGCCTCGGCGTGATCTTTTCCCTCTGAACCGAGCCAACTGCGTTTCTCTTCCCCTCCTCGCGCCCGATAAACCCTGAGCTCGCCGCCGCTTCGGGTCTGACCAGAGGTGCCTGCAAAACCAGCGCACACCACTGTCTGAGCCGCAAAACGGCAAGGCCTGATCGCCCTCCACTCCCTCAGCGCAAGAGCAGTTAGGTTCCGGCCTCCCTTCCCGAGCAAAGCTCGTTTCCGCGGCGACCCAACTCCACAGCAGCTCGTCGTTCACGAGGGCAGCCCACTCCGTGGGTTTTCATGCCCGAGCGAGGACGGCCACCGGGGCGCTGCTGGTCCCTGCTGCTTCCACCCAAACCACAAGGCAAGCTGTGAACCACCGAGCGAGAATTCGGAAAAACATCGCCGGCGGCCACCGGGCGACGTTCTGGTACGAATTCTCCAAATTCTCACTCCCTTCTCGTCTTTAGGTCACTAAACTGTACTCAAAGGACCTAGACTCGAGGATGACCCGATCCCCTCCCCGATCCTGGCTCGAAACCCCATATTAGCAGACCATTTTGAAGTTTCCGAGCGGCAATCATGGCGGGAACCGCCGGGCACACAGTGAACCCCCACTTGCCGCCGTTTCCGAGCCAGTTTGAGGCCGTGCCGAGCTAGCCTAACCTCGACTACTGCTTTAGAGCGCGTCCGCTGAACTTTTGGCAGGCTAGGGTGCTCGTGCAACGGCGCCGAAGTCTCACCGCGGTGTGCGCACGTCGCCGGCCTACTTCCGGCCACCGGCAGCCCGAGCCAACCCCGTAGACATGTTCCACCACCCTGAAAACCCCCAGGCGGCGAGTACCGAGCCGGGAGACGGATGGGAAGCCGACTCCGGCGAGCTCCAACGTGTCTCCGGCGAGGGGGCGACGCGGGAAAAAGAGAACGGCCCGAGGTTGAAGACGACCGGCCGGTCCAACCTGTCAGCGGCGATATTTTAAATCTCCGATCCGCTGCGGCCCCGGGATCCAGTGTGGTGGCGAGGGAAGGGTCCTGTGGCCCCGTGTGGCGTGATTCCGGCGGCTGACACGTGTGGGGTGGACCCACAGGCAGAGTTTGAACTTTTCCCGAATTAATTTGAATTCCAGATTTAGTTCAAACATTAGAACTGCATAACTTTTGCTAGGAAGCTCCAAATTTAATGATTCAAATTGGGTTGGATTCAGGATGAAAAACTCTATCCAAATATACAACCCAATTTCCATGAAAACCAATAGAAAATTCTGGAAAATTCTTTAAAGCTTTTCAGCAAAAGAATTTTAGAGGGAGTTTGGTTCATCCAAAATTCCCCAAATGTTGCCAGAATATTGTTTAGGATATTAGGAGACTCCTGTAAAAGTTTCAGCTCATTTGGAGGTTATTTAGTTAGAGTAATTCTGATTCCAAGTTACTGTATTCAAATGAATACAGAAACATTTTCAGGAAATTTCTAAAACTTGGAAATTCAGTTCTAATCATTCCATAGCTCCAAAAATCCTAGGAAAAATTCATGCATACTCCCTGAGCTATGTATGAAATTATATTTCACTTGAATTTGCATGAAAGTGCAAACTTAATCAGAATTAATTCCTTTTTGCTTAAATGCTTAGGGAATTGTTCTGGGTGATCCACTTAGTGAAATGTTCTGAATTTTGGTCCAGAGAACTTTCTTGTGACAAGGAACTCCCAAGAAAATTTTCAGCTCCATTGGAGCCCTGGATCATTAGTGTTCTGTTCAACCATTAGTTGATCCCCACCCAAGTGATGAAACTCCACTCATCACTTGATGATAGTGCTTAAACACACACCCAAACCACCACCCCAGTTTCATTTTAAATTCTTAAACAGAGTTCCAGTTTTAAAAACTTGTCCTTAGCACTTGTTAGCAAATGTTTTACAATTAAACATGTATGTGTCTTCATAACGTGTAGTGATTAAACTTGGATAAGTAAAGAAGAAGTTGAGCTTGGATCAAGGAGCAGGAAGGCAGGGATTAAGCCTCAAGTCATCATCAGCAACTAACTTCATCTTAACTGACTTAAGTCACCTGTAAAACCAAGGCAAGCCCCGGTTTGTACTTAAGTTATTTTCTAATGTTTTTACTTTGTTCACTACTATGGGTCTCAGTTTGTATGTGCATTAGGTCAAGGATGTTTTATACCCCACTTGCATAACCAAAAATGAACCCTGAGGTCGAGGGTAGAATTGTGTCATCGATGTAGAATAAGGCCATGCTAAATAGACTAGGGCATCCGGTAGAAGACGAGTAGTTGGAAACTACTCGTGAGCTATAGTTCAGAATATCATAAGGTTGGTTGGGAAAGGAAGCAAACTAAAGTTTACATTTCTAAATATGAGACCGGGCAGAGGGGTTAGGTTGCGACAAGACGAGGTCTTGGTCGAGTAGCTCTGCCTGTGTCGGTTAAGGACCGATGCGTATGCCGCGTCCAGGAGCAAGTATTGAGAAGTGTACCGGATGCTTACTGATATATGGGAACCAGGAAACCGATGTACCAGGTTCACTGGACTGTAGAGGCGTACCACATCGTCTCGTTAGACCTATGAGCCCGAGACGGCGCGACCGGTTCTACAGTTTAGTGTCCTGAGAAAGGTTGCCACATACGACGTAATGAAGGACGCCAGAGTTGGGTCTTCAGAGGCGGGCGTATGTGTCGAGTTATCCGGGTAGTGTTTGATTCGAATCACCATCCCTCGCGGTTATTGAGTACCGCTTGCTCCCATGTTGTGACGTAGTTAATCAACTTGTGTGGAAACAGTTTGCAAGAGTATAATTGCTGCTATGATGATGTTAAGTTGCATGAAAACCATGTTTGAAGTAGAGATAGGGCTAACTAATGTTATTTTCTACCTTGGAGCAAGTAACATTGGAATGAAGCGTTTCTTGTTTGATTGTGGAGTTCCAATGTTGCTGATCGCAAGGTCACTACTATTATGGCTAAAAATGTGAAAGTTAAGGATGAACTCGTAGGCGAGTCTTTTCGCAAATTATAGGATCAGGTCTTAAGTTACCCTAATGTGGAGTTGCATGATTTAGGAGAGACGTTTAAGTCTTGCTGAGCCATTGTGCTCACTCTTGCTATATAAGTGGTTTTGCAGGTAAACTTCGACGCTATAATGAAGGTTGTCCGGTGAGACTCAGGAACTCCCGAGTCGTGTGACACTTGGAGAACCTAGCCGCTGCCATGTCTTCGTGTTGCTAGCGACAGGAGTCCGTGGGCTGGACTTCTTCTCGAGTCATCCTAGATATTCGACGTGAGCTGTTTATAGACTTCCGCTGTAGCTATTTTATGTAACGTATTTACAAAGAACAGTTGTAAGCTTCCGCTTTGATTTATGTAATACATTGTTCCTTATATGTGTGCTGTTGGGTGCCGCATAACACGGCACCACCCAATGCGATCCCCGGGCGAGGCGGCACGAGCCCGTGATCGGGACCGGGCCCCCTCACTTTGTGCTCACTTTTGCTATATAAGTGGTTTTGCAGGTTAACCTCGGCGCTATAAAGAAGGTTGTCCGGTGAGACTCGGGAACTTCCCGAGTCATCTCACACTTGGAGAACCTAGCCGCTGCCATGTCTTCGTGTTGCTAGTGGGAGGAGTCCGCGGGCTGGACCTCTTCTCGAGTGCTTCTTAGATATTCAACGTGAGCTGGTTATAGACTTCCGTGGAAGCTATTTTATGTAAATTTTTTTACAAAGAACAAGTTGTAAGCTTCCACTTTTGATTTATGTAATACGTTGTTTCTTATATGTGTGCTGTTCGGTGCCGCATAACACGGCACCACCCAATGCGATCCCCGGGCGAGGCGGCATGACCCCGTGATCGAGGTCGGGGCCCCTTCATGTTATGGACTGTGGAAGGCGCGGGGAATGGGAGTTGAGTGAGGACTGCCCTGGGAACTGCATGGCACAAGAGGGGGCCCGTGGGTGGGAGAATTGGAGATTCTAGCCTGCCGGTGAAACCTAAGTGAATCCATACATCTAGTAACCCCTTTGTAAAGGCTATTTTGTGATCTCTTGACCATACACCGACGGTTGTGTACTGGTATAATGGAGGTTCTGCAGTCGCCGACGGGTGACAAAATCAGAAACTTGTGGGTAAAGAGGTGCAAACTCTGCAGAGTCTTAAAACTATCATGATAGTCGAGCTTACGGTGACAAGCGCCTAGCTAAACTGCCATGATTAGTTGGGATGGTTATTGGTTATGGTTATTGTTTTTGGTTATGGTTTGGTTTTGGGACTGATGTGTCCGGGTGTCAAGATGGTTGCATGACCGTTGAGTCGTGACAATGAGATGGGTCTCGGTATGAGGCAAAAATTGTTTATGAGATGAGATGGTAGCGAATACGGGAAGGTATTCGTGAGATGGTAGCGAATACGAGGAGGTATTCGTAAGTAAGAATAAGATTGGTTAATGTTTGGATGGAACATGAAAAAGTGATGGAGGTATGTTGGTAATTTAATACATTCTGGGATTACATTCATCTAAAGTTAAGTTGCTGTTTTATCTGGGTTTTATAAATCTGCTTTTCTGCAAATGAGCCTTTTTATACCTACCTTGTTATGAGCTACATATCATGTGTTTTCCCGCACATGCTGAGTACATCATTGTACTCAAACTTGCATTATTATTTCATCATCAGCAACAGGAGAAGCCTACTATGAAGACCATGTGGAGCATTAAGGCGTGTGGTCTGTTCTCAACCTTGCCTGTGGAGGGAGTAGAGATGGAGCCACTTCTGCTTATATTTGCTTCCGCATTAGTTAAATCGCTTCCGCATTAGAATAAAGATTTCCGCTGCGTAGAAATAAGACTTCCGCTGTGAGCATGAGTCTAAGACTCATGAGACATTGTAATAAACTCTGTTATTCGTGGTTATATATATTATGAATTCAGTTTATGGAACATATGTGTATGTGTGATGAACATCCTGGGCACACATATGCATCAGTTCTCGGTTCCGTGGTTTTCCAGAGAATTGAGGGCGTCACAGATTGGTATCAGAGCCACGGGTTGACAGTAGGTTACACGCCTAGATAGAAACCTCAGATTGATATTAGAGCCACGGGTTAGCCGTAGGTTACACCCCTAACTAGGAATCATAGATTCATATTAGACACAGATTGGTAGTTAAGCTCCGATGACCAAAGGAAGCACCCTAGGACGCTTAGATTAGCCTTGAAACTACCTTGACATAGGAAGCCATCCTTGGGTAGGAGTTGTATGAGCCCTTGCAATGATTGTTTTAATTGTGTGCTTAGTGTGAGTTGTGGGACGTTTCCAAACGTTGTCCATATCCATACGTAAGAAGAAAGAGGTGTGAGATGTTTCGGCACTTGTTCACATCCTCACATGGGCTAATATATATATAGTCCAACTCACCTTGATGCATATAGTTAAGGGAATCTACCTAACCTTCTAACATTCTATTCTATCTATCTCACAGATGGTGAGAGGAAACACCGGCCGAAGGAACATCCGTGACAACCAAGAGGATGATCACGAGGAAGTTCCTGTTAACCCTGGAGCTGGCGAGAACAATCTGGAAAGGTTGATGGCCATGCAAAACCAGCTTATGCAAACCATGATCCAAACTTTGGGTCAGTTGTAGGCCAACAACAACCCTGTTCCGGCACCACCGTGTAACACCCTCATCTCAGGTGTCAGCATATGTTCATGTTTTATGAAGAGGAAACATTTTAAGAAAAGAAGGAACAGAGAAAAATATCAAAACGATAGCCAATAAGAGCCGAATCCCGCTCTCCGAAAGCGCCGAAGACAACTTACTGCGGTCGCTGGCCACGTGGCGTGTTCGGAGCTCGTCCCCGCAAGGTGGGGAGAGGTCCGCCGCTAAAATAGCTACGTGGCAGGTTCGGGACTCATCTCCGCAAAAGGGGGGGGGAGGTCCGACCCTGGGGGACACGTGTTGCTCTCGGAGCTTTCCTCTTCGAAAGAAGCAAAGGCATTTCCGCAGGACACATGTCACCTTCGGAGCTAGTCATCAAGGAAATCAGAGGACCGGTCGCACGGGATATGTGTTTATCTCGGAGCTCACCTCCGATAGGTCCGGTTCTATCGGACACGTGTCGCCACCGGAGCTTATCTCCGGGAGGTCTGTCGCTGCTGGACACGTGTCGACCTCGGGGCATGTCCCTGAAGAAAGAAGAGAGGAAAGACCGGCGCCAACACATGGCATGCGAGGAGCTCACCTCCAAAGGAGGGGGAGGTCTCGCTCGTTGACACGCGGCATGACCGGAGCTCGTCTCTGCGGAGAAGGAGATACCAGGCCCCGGAAGGACACGTGGAGCCTCTGGAGCTCATCACCGCGAAGGTAACGAGTTCTGAAGCGGCTGTTACGCGTAGGAATACCGGTACGAAAAGGAAACGGACCTGAATTCCACAACGTTACCACACCAACTCAACCAAAGATAAGATGATAGGATCCAAAGACGATCTGAATAAGACTCTTATTCGGGATACAATCAGATTAGGACTCTTCTCTTCCCGATTATAAATAGAACCCAGAACCTCTAGCCGAAACCACAAACTTCTTTTCCAACTCTTGAGCCGACGACTTAGAGCCCTAGCCCTTACTCGCCGAGTAAACCATCGCCTGAGTACAGCAGAGAAGATCGCCGGAGGAAGCCCAACGATATGAGGAGGACCTCGAGACCGAGAAGAACGTAAGGTAGGTCTCCAATACCACCTTACGACATCGTTGTGTTTTCTTTGCATCTGTTCTTTGATTCCTTTCGAACAGAAGCCTTCTCGTGGATAGATCACTTGATGATCAGGTTGATCTAAAGACAAGACCATCGCCACATCCACCTTTGATCCGAACACCTCTGTCCATGCAAGCCATGCAAGAACACGTACAAACTAATCTAATAAAACTAATCATAGGATAGCATGCATGTGCATCATCGCATCTAGTTTAAGGTTTGTGCATGATATTGATTGCTGTGAATCTTGTATGCACGTGATCCTACATAGCAGGACAAGCTCAGGGAGCTGTCTACGACGAACTGCAGCAACAAGGTTTTGAGATCCAAGAACAACCGGAACAGCAAGAACAAGGCAAGTGCTCCTTGACCATGTTGATCTTATGTTTTGGGTAAAACTATTTTGTTTTGCGAAAAGGTGTGTGTGCTGAGTCAAACATGATGGGAAACCCTTTTTATAGGAGTTTACTAGTTTTGGTTGAACCACCCTTGTCGCCAGGGAAGTTTATGAGTGGGGTATGGTTTTTGCTTTATGCTTCGCTTTGTCTAAGGGATTGGGAAGCGAGTTACATGTCTCTAGCTAACTGCACTCGTAATGATAATGAGAAACTGATGAGGTTAATGAACATGGATCGGAGGGAGATCTAGGCAAGCCTGGGTTTATGAATGAGGTAGCATGAGATGGTGGTTTACTTGCCGTAGATCTAAGGACCGGTTCATGCATGCACATGCCAGGATAACAGTGCCACCACAAGGTCAAGTATGGGTGCGGCTTAGCTGAGCAATTAGGTGAGTTGCTAGAGTGTTATGGACTGTGGAAGGCGCGGGGAATGGGAGTCGAGTGAGGACTGCCCTGGGAACTGCATGGCACAAGAGGGGGCCCGTGGGTGGGAGAATTGGAGATTCTAGCCTGCCGGTGAAACCTTAGTGAGTCCATACATCTAGTAACACCTTTGTAAAGGCTATTTTGTGATCTCTTGACCATACACCGACGGTTGTGTACTGGTAAAATGGAGGTTCTGCAGTCGCCGATGGGTGAAGAAATCACAAACTTGTGGGTAAAGAGATGCAAACTCTGCAGAGTCTAAAACTATCATGATAGCCGAGCTTACGGTCACGAGCGCCTGGCTAAACTGCCATGATTAGTTGCGATGGTTATTGGGAAGGTTCTTGGTTATGATTGTTGATTATGGTTATGGTTTGTTTTTGAATGGTTGAGTCCGTGTGATAAGATGGTTGCATGGCTGTTGAGTCATGGCAGCGAAACTGGTCTCGGTGTGAGACAAAGTTGTTTATGAGATAAGATGGTAGCGAATACGTGAAGGTATTCGTGAGATGGTAGCGAATACGAGGAGGTATTCGTGAGTAATAATGAGGTTGGTTAATGTTCGGGTGGAACATGGAAAGCGATGGAGGTATGTTGGTAATTTAATACATGCTGGGATTACATTCATCTAAAGTTAAGTTGCTGTTTTATCATGGTTTTTATAAATCTGCTTTTCTGCAAATAAGCCTTTTTATACGTACTTTGTTTATGAGCTGCATATCATGTGTTTTCCCGCGCTTGTTGAGTACATCATTGTACTCAAACTTGCATTATTATCTCCTTATCAGCAGCAGGAGAAGACTACTATGAAGACCAAGTGGAGCATTAGGACGTGTGATCTATTCTCAACCTTGCTTGTGGAAGAAGTAGAGATGGAGCCACTTCTGCTTAGATTGTTTCCGCATTAGCTAAATTGCTTCCGCGTTAGAATAAAGACTTCCGCTGCGTAGAAATAAGACTTCCGCTATGAGCATGAGTCCGAGACTCATGTGGTATTGTAATAAACTTTGTTATTCGTGGTAATATATAATCTGAAATCAGTTTGTGGAACGTATGTGTATGTGTGATGAACATCCTGGGCACACATATACATTAGTTCTCGGTTCCGTGGTTTTTTTCCACATAATTGAGGGTGTCACAGATTGGTATCAGAGCCACGGGTTGACAGTAGGTTACACGCCTAGATAGAAACCTTAGATTAATATTAGAGCCACGGGTTAACAGCAAGTTACACCCCTAAATATGAGTCATGGATTGGTATTAGACCTAGACTGGTAGCTAAGCCACAAAGGAAGCATCCTAGGGTGAATAGTTTAGATTTGTTTTAAACCCACCTTGACATAGGAAACCATCCTTGAATAGGAGTTGTATGAGCCCTTGCAATGATTGTTTGTAATTGTGTGCTTAGTGTAAGTGGTGGGACGTCTCAAAACATTGTCCATATCCACACGTAAGTAGAAAGAGGTGTGAGATGTCTTGGCTATTGCTCACATCCTGATATGGGCTAATATATACATAGTCCAACTCACCTTGATGCATATAGTTGAGGGAATCTACCTAACCTTCTAACACTCTATTCTATTTCGGCCTCTCTCACAGATGGTGAGAGGAAACGCCAGTCGAAGGAACGTCGAGGAGGATGACCATGATGAAGTTCCTGCTAACCCAGGAGCTGGCGAAAACCATCTGGAAAGGTTGATGACCATGCAAAACCAGCTTATGCAAACCATGATCCAAACTTTGGGTCAGTTGCAGGCCAACCAAAACCCCGTTCCGGCACCGCCGCCACCACCACCGCCGGCTCATAACAGGTTGGGAGAGTTCATGAGGACTCGACCGCCCACCTTTGCTCAAGCTAGTGATCCCATGGAGGCCGATGATTGGTTAAAATCCATGGAGAAAAAGCTTGCCATTGTTTAGTGCAATGACCGAGAGAAGGTTCTCTTTGCATCGCACCAACTTATGGGAGCCGCTGCTGACTGGTGGGATGCCCTGAATAATGCTCATGCCAATCCGGAGACAATCACTTGGACTGAGTTCAAGGAAAGTTTCCGCTCTCACTACATCCCTGCTGGTGTAATGATGCTCAAAAGGCAGGAGTTCGAAGGTCTCCGCCAAGGACAGAAAAGTGTGAATGAGTATCTCAATAAGTTCATACAACTGTCCCGGTATGCCCCCGAAGATGTCAACTCAGATCAGAGGAAGCAGTACCTGTTCATGAGAGGGTTGAACAATGATATCCAGGTTTAGCTCTTCAACATTGACTATGTAAGCTTCCAGAAGCTGGTTGACAAGGCCACAGTGGTTGAAAACAAGATCCGAGAGATCGAGCGAGAATGCAACAGGAAGATGCCATACCAGCCCCAAGGGAGCAACATACGGCCTCGGTACATGCCCCCTGCAGCATCGCAGTATGGATCGACCACTCCTGCATACCGCCCTGGTCAGCCACCACAGCAACCACTCGTTGCTCCAGCACCTCGCGTGCCCATGCCTCCCACGCCCCGACCTAAGAAAGGCGGCCCTGTTCAAAACCCCTGCCCCAACGTACCTGCTGCCGTAGGCAACAGGGCATGCTTTGCATGCGGGGAAGTAGGCCACTTCGCGAACCAGTGCCCGAGGAGGGGCCCTGGATAGCAATATAACATGCCCAAGCAGAACCAGCGACCGAACGGAGGGAACAATCAAGGAAACCATGGACAACAGAACTATGCTCGTGGCCACGTGAACCATGTCACTGCCGAGGAGGCACAACAGGCTGAGGACGTCGCAATTGGTATGTTCCTTGCCAACTCCAACCCAGCCGCTATTTTATTTGATTCTGGAGCATCACATTCCTTCATATCATCCAAATATGTTGCCAAACATCATCTACCCGTATCCCACTTAGAATGTGCTATGTTAGTTAATTCTCCCGGATGAGAAATGAGGACTAATATAGTATGTCCTAAAGTAAGCCTTAAAATAAGGGGGGTAGACTTCCTTGCCAACCTTATTGTCTTGGACTCCCAAGGGATTGACATCATACTCGGAATGGATTGGCTAAGCAAGCACAACGGAGTAATCCAATGTGCTGAAAGGAGCGTGCAGTTGACAAACGAGCACGGTATTCGTGTCGAGTTTGAGTCAGCCCAGCAAACAACCGAACGGGCAAATTTGAACCACGTCGAAGGAACAACATTGTACAGCATTCTAGTGGTTCAGGGATTTTCGGATGTATTCCCGGAAGAGCTTCCAGGTATGCCACCTGACCGGGACATTGAGTTTGCCATAGATTTGGTACACGGAACTGCACCAATAGCCAAGAGACCTTATAGGATGCCCGTCAACGAGATAGTTGAACTCAAGAAGCAAATTCAAGAACAGTTGGAGAAGGGTTTTATCTGTCCAAGCTCATCACCATGGGGAGCTCCGGTGCTCTTCGTAGACAAGAAGGATGGAACCCAAAGGATGTGCGTAGATTATAGGTCTCTCAACGAGGTAACAATCAAGAACAAATACCCTCTGCCTCGTATAGAGGACCTATTCGACCAAATGAAAGGAGCCCGAGTGTTCTCCAAGATTGACCTTCGGTCAGGATACTTCCAGCTGAAGATTAAGCCTTCCGATATACCCAAGACAGCCTTTTGAACACAGTATGGTTTGTATGAATATACCGTCATGTCTTTTGGATTGACCAATGCACCCGCATACTCCATGTACCTTATGAACAAGATTTTCATGGAGTACTTGGACAAGTTCGTCGTGGTTTTCATCAACGACATTATGGTGTATTCAAAAAGTGAGGAGGAGCATGAAAAACATTTGAAATTGACCTTGCAGAAATTGCGAGAGCATCAATTGTATGCCAAGTTTAACAAGCGTCAATTTTGGCTAAAGGAAATATCTTTCCTAGGCCACATTATCTCCAAGGAAGGGGTATCGGTTGATCCCGGAAAGTAAGAGATGTTCTGAAGTGGGACCAACCGCAGGGCGTGAGGGATATTCGGAGTTTTCTTGGGGTGGCTGGATACTATCGACGCTTCATTAAAGACTTCTCTGAAATAGCAAGGCCTATGACGGAGTTGCTAATGAAGGGAAAAGTCTTCCAATGGACACTAGCCTGCCAAGGAAGTTTTGAGGAACTCAAGAGAAGGCTAACCACAGCACCGGTTTTGGTATTGCCAGACGTAAGCACGAGTTTTGACATATATTGTGACGCATCCAGACAGGGGCTTGGATGTGTGCTCATGCAAGAAGAATTAGCCTATTCCTCACGAAAATTAAAGAGGCACGAGCTTAATTATCCTACACATGACTTGGAGCTAGCAGCAGTAGTGCATGCATTGAAGATTCGGAGACATTATATCCTTGGTCATCGATGTGAGATCTATACGGATCATAAAAGCCTCAAGTACATATTTACACAAACGGACTTGAATTTGAGGCAACGTCGATGGTTGGAACTCGTCAAGGATTATGATGTTGGAATCAACTACCACCCCGGGAAGCCCAATGTAGTAGCTGATGCATTGAGCCGAAAGGGAGCATGTCACCAACTCACGGTTCGGGAGCTACCACCCGAACTACCTAAGGAGTTCGAACGTTTACACCTCGGATTCTTGAACAAAATGGAAAAATGGAGATCCACTCCTCATTGGAGCAAGAAATAAGAGATGGCCAGGCAACGCATGAGGAGATCAAGGAGATCAAGGAAAGAATCCGACAAGGAATAGAGAAAGATTTCAAGGAGGATGAGAAGGGTACGCTTTGGCTAGGAAAAAGGATTTGTGTGCCTAACATAAAACGCCTCCGCGACATGATATTAAAGGAGGCACATGATTCACCCTATTCTATACATCCCGGAAGCACCAAAATGTACAATGATTTGAAAACTAGTTATTGGTGGGATGGTATGAAGAGGGATGTAGCCGAATACGTTGCCCTATGCGACACATGCCAACGGGTAAAGGCCGAACATCAAAGACCCGCTGGATTGTTGCAACCTTTGAAGGTACCAGAGTAGAAGTGGGAAGACATCAGTATGGATTTCATCGTTGGATTGCCACGTACTCAGTCGGGTTACGACTCCATCTGGGTTATCATGGACCGATTGACGAAAACCGCCCAATTTCTCCCCGTAAGGGCCAATTACAACGTGGCACAATTAGCAGAGTTGTACATGGAACAGATCGTGTGTCGTCATGGAGTCCTGAAGAGGATAGTCTCAGATCGACGTTCTCAGTTTACCTCTAGGTTCTGGAGGAAGCTGCAGAAAGCCATGGGTACACGACTGGATTTTAGCTCCGCCTATCACCCACAAACTGATGGGCAAACTGAAAGGACAAACCAAATTCTGGAGGACATGTTCAGAGCTTGCGCCTTGAAACTTGGGCGTAGTTGGGATAGGAGTTTACCGTATGCCGAGTTCTCCTATAACAACAGCTATCAAGCTAGCTTGAAGATGTCACCTTTAAGCATTATATGGTAGACGGTGTAGAACGCCAATGTTCTGGAACGAGACTGGAGAGAACCAGGTGTTTGGACCCGAAGTACTACAAGAAGCTGAAAAGCAAGTCCAAACGGTACGGGAGAACTTAAAGGCTGCTCAGTCACGACAGAAAGGCTATGCTGACAATAGGCATAGGAAGTTGACCTTTGAAGTAGGAGACTTCATATACCTTAAGGTATCGCCTATCAGAGGCCAACGATGTTTCAACGTCAAAGGCAAGCTAGCACCTCGCTACATCGGACCATTTATGATTTTGGACAAGCGAGGAGAAGTAGCCTATCAACTAGAGCTCCCAACCCACCTCTCCGACGTACATGACGTGTTTCATGTATCCCAGCTCATGAAGTGCTTGAGAGTACCAGAGGAACAAGTATCAATGGGAGAGCTTGAACTTCAAAAGGACCTGACTTATGTGGAACACCCTGTCCGAATCTTGGACGTAAAGGAAAGGGTCACCCGGAACAAGGTGATTCGATGGTGCAAGGTACAATGGAGCCATCACACAGAAGCTGAAGCCACATGGGAGCATGAAGAGGATATCAAGGCAGAGTTTCCACATCTGTTTACTACTAACGAATCTCGAGGGCGAGGTTCAATTTAAGGGTGGTAGATTTGTAACACCCTCATCTCAGGTGTCAGCATATGTTCAAGTTTTATGAAGAGGAAACATTTTAAGAAAAGAAGGAACAGAGAAAAATATCAAAAGGATAGCCAATAAGAGCCGAATCCCGCTCTCAGAAAGCGCCGAAGACAACTTACCGCGGCCGCTGGCCACGTGGCGTGATCGGAGCTCGTCCTTGTGAGGTGGGGAGAGGTCCGCCGCTAAAATAGCTACGTGGCAGGTTCGGGACTCATCTCCGCAAAAGGGGGGGAGGTCCGTCCCTGGGAGACACGTGTTGCTCTCGGAGCTTTCCTCTGCGGAAGAAGCAAAGGCATTTCTGCAGGACACATGTCACCTTCGGAGCTAGTCATCACGGAAATCAGAGGACCGGTCGCATGGGATACGTGTCGATCTTGGAGCTCACCTCCAAGAGGTCCGGTTCTATCGGACACGTGTCGCCACCGGAGCTTATCTCCGGGAGGCCTGTCGCTACTGGACACGTGTCGACCTCGGGGCATGTCCCTGAAGAAAGAAGAGAGGAAAGACCGGCGCCAACACGTGGCGTGCGCGGAGCTCACCTCCAAAGGAGGGGGAGGTCTCGCTCGTTGACACGCAGCACGACCGGAGCTCGTCTCTACGGAGAAGGAGATACCAGGCCCCGGAAGGACACGTGGAGCCTCCGGAGCTCATCACCGCGAAGGTAACGAGTTCTAGAGTGGCTGTTACGCGTAGGAATACCGGTACGAAAGGAAACCGACCAGAATTCCACAACGTTACCACACCAAATCAACCAAAGATAAGATGATAGGATCCAACGACGATCTGAATAAGATTCTTATTTGGGATACAATCAGATTAGGACTCTTCTCTTCCCGATTATAAATAGAACCCAGAACCTCTAGCCGAAACCACAAACTTCTTTTCCAACTCTTGAGCCGATGACTTAGATCCCTAGCCCTAACTCGCCGAGTAAACCATCGCCGGAGTACAGCAGGGAAGATCGCCGAAGGAAGCCCAACGATCTGAGGAGGACCTCGAGACCGAGAAGAACGTACGGTAGGTCTCCAATACCACCTTACGACATCGTTGTGTTTTCTTTGCATCTGTTCTTTGATTCCTTTCGAACAGAAGCCTTCTCGTGGATAGATCACTTGATGATCAGGTTGATCTAAAGACAAGATCATCGCCACATCCACCTTTATCCGAACACCTCTGTCCAAGCAAGCCATGCAAGAACACGTACAAACCAATCTAATAAAACTAATCATAGGATAGCATGCATGTGCATCATCGCATCTAGTTTAAGGTTTGTGCATGATATTGATTGCTGTGAATCTTGTATGCACGTGATCCTACATAGCAGGACAAGCTCAGGGAGCTGTCTACGACGAACTGCAGCAACAAGGTTTTGAGATCCAAGAACAACCGGAACCGCAAGAACAAGGCAAGTGCTTCTTGACCATGTTGATCCTATGTTTTGGGTAAAACTATTTTGTTTTGCCAAAAGGTGTGTGTGCTGAGTCAAACATGATGGGAAACCCTTTTTATAGGAGTTTACTAGTTTTGGTTGAACCACCCTTGTCGCAACGGAAGTTTATGAGTCGGGTATGGTTTTTGCTTTATGCTTCGCTGAGTCTATGGGATTGGGAAGCGAGTTAGATGTGTCTAGCTAACTGCACTCGTAATTATAATGAGAAACTGATGAGGTTAATGAACATGGATCGGAGGGAGATCTAGGCAAGCCTGGGTTTGTGAATGAGGTAGCATGAGATGGTGGTTTACTTGCCGTATATCTAAGGACTTGTTCATGCATGCACATGCCAGGATAACAGTGCCCCCACAAGGCCAAGTATGGGTGTGGCTTAACTGAGTAATTAGGTGAGTTGCTAGAGTGTTATGGACTGTGGAAGGCGCGGGGAATGGGAGTCGAGTGAGGACTGCCGTGGGAACTGCATGGCACAAGAGGGTGCCCGTGGGTGGGAGAATTGGAGATTCTAGCCTGCCGGTGAAACCTTAGGGAGTCCATACATCTAGTAACCCCTTTGTAAAGGCTATTTTGTGATCTCTTGACCATACACCGACGGTTGTGTACTGGTATAATGGAGGTTCTGCAGTCGTCGACGGGTGACGAAATCACAAACTTGTGGGTAAAGAGGTGCAAACTCTGCAGAGTCTAAAACTATCATGATAGCCGAGCTTACGGTCACGAGCGCCTGGCTAAACTGCCATGATTAGTTGGGATGGTTATTGGGAAGGTTCTTGGTTATGATTGTTGATTATGGTTATGGTTTGTTTTTGGATGGTTGAGTCCGTGTGGTAAGATGGTTGCATGACTGTTGAGTCATGGCAGCAAAACTGGTCTCGGTGTGAGACAAAGTTGTTTATGAGATAAGATAATAGTGAATACGTGAAGGTATTCGTGAGATGGTAGCGAATACGAGGAGGTATTCGTGAGTAAGAAAGAGGTTGGTTAATGTAACACCCGGTTTTCTCCGATGAACAACCGAGTTAATATCACATGTATGCCAGGATCATTTTCTCATACATGTGATGACAAATAGTGAAGCATCATTTATTACAAGCCCGGTGTCGAATATAAATAAGTCTTACATAGCATATGTCTCGATGGACGATAATAATTTCATCACAAGTAAATAAACTAGCAGCGGAATATTATTCTCGTGGGCTCCGTCACAGGTGTTGCCCGGGGGACTTCATGAACCTAGAAACCTTCTTCGGGTCCAAAGTCTTGATCATTAAACCCCACATCATTCTCTTGACCTGAGCAGCAATATAAACCAACAAATATGCAAGGTTGAGTACCGATGGTACTCAGCAAGTGTGGGAAAGTTATGTTATGCATGGCTAGAACAAGGAGAGGTTGAACTCATGGTTAAAGCACTACGCAATGAATACCTATCACCTTAGCTTATTAAGCACCTACATTACTACATATGTGAAATGGTCCCAATCTCCCATCCCATCATCATAATTAAATAACCATAACATCAATTCCAATGTTAAGCTCCTCGCTTAACACCCACAACTTCCAAAGTCATCATCCTCTAATCATGAATAAGTCCAAGCCGCTGTTGACCGTGAGCACGGCTGTCATGACAGTTTTGACTCTGCAGAGTTTGTACCACTGTACCCACATGTAGTGATTTCATCCCCCGTTGCCGGGTGGACTAAAAGAACCTCCATTATGCCAGTGGCCACGAACCACATTCACACTTCCCAGGTGTGTAGCCAGGAGATCACTACAAAGCCTTTACAAAGGGATTCCGGACGAGCGTGGGCCCACTGAGGTTTCACCCCTAACAGCATACAAGAGGCTCCAACCCCGCTGCAGTGGCCCCCTCTTGAGCCTTGCAGTTCATATGGTAGTCCAGCTGACACCTATTCCCCGCACCATCCAACACACCCATACTACGCCGGGGATACACCTAATTAATTGGCCAAGCTGCCCCATCTCTGCATGTGGCTGGCACGGTAAAGCCAGGTTACATGCTCCATGAACCGGTCCTTAGGATCCAGGCAAGTACTAAACACAAACCCGAGTCTCGTGCACCCAGCACCAACCAAAACATCCAACTTGCCTTGATCCCTACCTCCACATAACTCATAATATCTCATTCAAGAATAAGGTAAATAAACTGATGATCTCATATCCCAATTTTCCCATTCTAAGCATGGCTAAGCAGAAGCATATAAATAAATGATATGATAAAATAAATCCCAACCCAAGCTACAAGGAAACAAGGTAATGCAATTCTAGGGAAACTTCCTAACATGGGTTTCATATTTCAATTGACAATGCAAATAATTCTAGCTACACATCTTAGTATAGGATCAAAGTGGTCAAGGACACTTGCCTTCTTCCTGCTGCTCTGGGAATGGAAAGTCTTGTTCTTGGAACGGAAAAACTTGCTCTGGAGAAGGTTCTACTCATACCATCACACATAGCAAAGAAAACAACAATCCATAAGACATAGTTCACACTTCCACTTCATACAAACCACACATTCACATATATGAAAACCATTCACATTTCTATGTGTTGTGGTTACTCTATGTGTGTTGATTTTGGGCTTACATGCACTTTTAAACATGTGCATATGATTTCTACTTTTGTATTTATATTTATGTTTGCATACTATATATGAATTTCCAACTTAAATAAATTCCTTATATTCAATTTATACACATATTAGCTACCAAGTATGCATGGAAGGTATTTTCCTACTCCAAATGTGTTCTCAGACCTTCTACCAAATCCAAAACTGAAATCTTTGGATTTTGGAGATTTCATTTGTCATTTTCTAGTTATGTATACCTATTTTCCTATATTTTAAGATTTACTTTCTATACTTAGTTGTGAACTTTATTATGAAAATAATAAGACACATCATCTAAACAGAATAGGTTCTGACCTAAAATATTAAATAATATATTTTTGAACTTCTCCTCTGATGTGAACTATTTTACATTTATTTTACTAATTTTCAGAATTATTTCCTAGCCTAAAAATGTGTTTCTATATCTAATAAACATGAACACACTCAAACAGATTTCATTTCAGCCTAAAATTTATTTTTAGCTCATGCTAAAGCTTCCCAATTGTTAGTAGAGTTTAAGCTTGAATTTACAATGTGTGTGCCTCACCCTTTTTAAATTTAAATCTTCATTACATACTCAAATTCCTAGATTTAATATTATTTAAGATTAAAAAGGCAAACTTACCCCATCAAAGGGTCTAGTATAATATTTTTTAAATTTTCAAGGGTCTAACTACACATAACAGAGGGTTATTGCTAATTTTTATTTAGTCCAGGGGGCTAAAACTGATTTTTAATTGAATTTACATGAATTTCTGAAGTTCCAGGGGCTAGATCAGAAGTTTCCGGGGCTAGCTCGTATTTTCCGAGAACCCCAGGGGGTAGCACGTAAGAATCCCGGCCTTTATAATGCTGGGCTGACGTGGACCGTCCGATTTAAAACAGACAGCTGAGATTATAACGTCGAACCGGTACGCGGGGATTTAAATTCTACCGTGCGATTTAAAATAGACGGCGCACAAGCGGCCACGTCGCTCTGATCGAGCGTGGGCGGCGCTGCCCAGCGGCGCACGGCGGCGGGAGGCAGCGATCTCGCCGGAGAGTTTCGGATCTTCGTCAATTCTTCCTAAAACTGGGATTTCATGGCATAGATCGGTAGAGGGGAGGTCGGGGATCTCACCTCGGGGGTTTTCTTGAGCTCGGAGGTCCTGGAAAGCGGTCGGCGACGAGGTCCGAGATGAATTCACGGTGAGGCTCGTCGGCGCTGTGTTTGAGGCGCAAACAACCAAGTTTTCGGCACCTGCGTTTTTCCCCGGAGGCGGTGGATCAAGATCAGCGCGTTAGATCAGAAATCCCAAGCGAAGATCGAGCGAAATTGGCCGGAGAAACTCGGGTTCTCACTGGAAGGAAAACGGCTGATCGTGGGTGAAAATCGGGGAGATGCCTGTGTTTATATAGCCGGGGAGGGGCGGCGTTCGGTTGTGATCGAGTTTGCGTCGTCCAGAACCGAAATTCAACTGGGATACGCTAGTATCCGGGGCAGTTTTGATTCGGAGGAGAGAAGAGTCCCGGCCGGCCGAGCGCGGGCGCGAGGAGGATGAAGGATGACGGGCCCCACACGTCTGAGAGAAAGGGAACGGGGCGCGCGGCTGCGGGTGGCGCGGGGTGGGGTGGGCCGACTGGTGGGTTTCGGCCCACTGGCCGGGTTTTTTCTGTTTTTCTATTTCTTTTTCCATTTCTTTTCTGGTTTGAATTTGAATTTCAACTAAATTTGAATTTCTGCAGCCCATGCAATACTTCCAAAAATTTTTAAATTCCCCTCTTAACAGGATTTTGGGGTGTTACAGTTAATGTTCGGGTGGAACATGGAAAGCGATGGAGGTATGTTGGTAATTTAATACATGCTGGGATTGGATTCATTTAAAGTTAAGTTGCTGTTTTATCATGGTTTTTATAAATCTGCTTTACTGCAAATAAGCCTTTTTATACCTACTTTGTTTATGAGCAGCATATCATGTGTTTTCCCGCGCTTGCTGAGTACATCATTGTACTCAAACTTGCATTATTATCTCCTCATCAGCAGCAGGAGAAGACTACTATGAAGACCAAGTGGAGCATTAGGACGTGTGATCTATTCTCAACCTTGCCTGTGGAAGATGTAGAGATGGAGCCACTTCTGCTTAGATTGTTTCCGCATTAGCTAAATTGCTTCCGCGTTAGAATAAAGACTTCCGCTTCGTCGAAATAAGACTTCCGCTGTGATCATGAGTCCGAGACTCATGAGGTATTGTAATAAATTTTGTTATTCGTGGTAATATATAATCTGAAATCAGTTTGTGGAACGTATGTGTATGTGTGATGAACATCCTGTGCACACATATACATTAGTTCTCGGTTCTGTGGTTTTTTTTCCACAGAATTGAGGGTGTCACACACCGCCACCACCACCACCGGCTCACAACAGACTGGGAGAGTTCATGAGGACTCGACCACCCACCTTTGCTCAAGCTAATGATCCCATGGAGGCCAATGACTTGTTGAAATCCATGGAGAAGAAGCTTGCCATTGTTCAGTGCAATGACCGAGAGAAAGTTCTCTTCGCGTCTCACCAACTTACGGGAGCCGCTGCTGACTGGTGGGATGCCCTGAGCAACGCTCATGACGACCCGGAGACGATCACTTGGACTGAGTTCAAGGAAAGCTTCCGCTCTCATTACATCCCTGCTGGTGTAATGATGCTCAAGAGGCAGGAGTTCGAAGGTCTCCGCCAAGGACAGAAAAGTGTGAATGAGTATCTCAACAAGTTCACGCAAATGTCCCGGTATGCCCCCGAGGATGTCAACTCAGATCAGAGGAAGCAGTACCTGTTCATAAGAGGGTTGAACAATGAGATCCAGGTTCAGCTCCTCAGCAATGACTACGTAAGCTTCCAGAAGCTGGTTGACAAGGATATAGTGGTTGAAAAGAAGATCCGAGAGATTGAGCGAGAGTGCAAGAGGAATATGTCATACCAGCCTCAAGGGAGCAACGTACGACCTCAGTACATGCCCCCCTGCACCACAGTATGGATCGACCACTCCTGTATACCGCCCTGGTCAGCCACCACAGCCACAATTCGCTGCACCAGCACCTTGCGTGCCCATGCCTCCTGCGCCTCGACCTAACAATGGCGCTCCTGTTCAAAACCCCCGCCATAACGTACCTGCTGCCATAGGCAACAGGGCATAGTTTGCATGTGGGGAGATAGGACACTTCGCGAACCAGTGCCCGAGGAGAGGTCCTGGACAGCAAGGCAACATGACTAAACAGAACCCACAACCAAACGGAGGGGACAATCAAGGAAATCGGGGACAGCAGAACTATGCTCGCGGCCACGTGAACCATGTCTCTGCTGAGGAAGCACAACAGGCCGAGTACGTCGTAATTGGTATGTTCCTTGCCAACTCCAACCCAGCCACCATCTTATTTGATTCTGGAGCATCGCATTCCTTCATATCATCCAAATTTGTTGCCAAACATCATCTACCCATATCCCACTTAGAATGTGCTATGTTAGTTAATTCTCCCGGGGGAGAAATGAGAACTAATATAGTATGTCCAAAAGTAAGCCTTAAAATAAGGGGGGTAGACTTCCTTGCCAACCTTATTGTCTTGGACTCCCAAGGGATTGATATCATACTCGGAATGGATTGGTTAAGTAAGCAAACGGGGTAATCCAATGTGCTGAAAGGAGCGTGCAGTTGATGAACGAGCATGGCATTCATGTCGAGTTTGAGTGAGCCCAACAAACCACTGAAAGGGCAAATCTGAACCACGTCGAAGGAGCAGCATGGGACAGCATTCCGGTGGTTCAGGAATTTTCGGATGTGTTCCCGGAAGAGCTTCCAGGTATGCCACCTGACCGGGACATTGAGTTTGCCATAGATTTGGTACCTGGAACTGCACCCATAGCCAAGAGACCCTATAGTATGCCCGTCAATGAACTAGTAGAACTCAAAAAGAAAATTCAAGAGCAGTTGGAGAAGGGTTTTATACGTCCAAGCTCGTCACCATGGGGAGCTCCTGTGCTCTTCGTAGACAAGAAGGATGGAACCCAAAGGATGTGCGTGGACTATAGGTCTCTCAATGAGGTAACGATCAAGAACAAGTACCCTCTTCCTCGTATAGAGGACCTATTCGACCAAATGAAAGGAGCCCGAGTGTTCTCCAAGATTGATCTTCGGTCGGGATACTTCCAGCTGAAGATTAAGCCCTCCGATATACCCAAGACAGCTTTTCGAACGTGGTATGGTTCGTATGAATATACCGTCATGTCTTTTGGGTTGACAAATGCACCTGCATACTTCATGTACCTTATGAACAAGGTTTTCATGGAGTACTTGGACAAGTTTGTCGTGGTTTTCATCGAAGACATTATGGTGTATTTAAAGAGTGAGGAGGAGCATGAAGAACATTTGAGATTGACCTTGCAGAAACTGCGTGAGCATCAATTGTATGCCAAGCTTAACAAATGTCAATTTTGGCTAAAGGAAATATCTTTCCTAGGCCACATTATCTCCAAGGAAGGGGTATTGGTTGATCCCGGAAAAGTAATAGATATTCTGAAGTGGGACTAACCGCAGAGCATGAGGGATATTCGGAGTTTTCTTGGGATGGCTGGATACTATCGACGCTTCATTCAAGACTTCTCTAAGATAGCAAAGCCTATGACAGAGTTGCTAATGAAGGGAAAGATCTTTCAATGGACACCAGCCTGCCAAGAAAGTTTTGAGGAACTCAAGAAAAGGCTAACCACAGCACCAGTTCTGGTATTGCCAGACGTAAGCAAGAGCTTTGACTTATATTGTGACGCATCCAGACAGGGGCTCGGATGTGTGCTCATGCAAGAAGGACAAGTGGTAGCCTATGCCTCATGGCAATTAAAGAAGCACGAGCTTAATTATCCTACACATGACTTAGGGCTAGCAGCAGTGGTGCATGCAATGAAGATTTGGAGACATTATATCCTTGGTCATTGATGTGAGATCTATACGGATCATAAAAGCCTCAAGTGCATATTTACACAAACGGACTTGAATTTGAGGCAACGTCGATGGTTGGAACTCATCAAGGATTACGATGTTGGAATGAACTACCACCCCAGGAAAGCCAATCTAGTAGGTGATGCATTGAGCCGAAAGGGAGCATGTCAACAACTAACGGTTCGGGAGCTACCACTCGAACTACATAGGCAGTTCGAACGTTTACACCATGGATTTTTGAACAACATGGAAATAATGGAGATCCACTCTTCATTAGAGCAAGAGATAAGAGAGGGCCAAGCAACGGATGAGGGAATCAAGGAGATCAAGGAAAGAATCCGACAAGGAATAGAGAAGGATTTCAAGGAGGATGAGAAGGGCACGCTTTGGCTAGGAAAAAGGATTTGTGTGCCTAACGTAAAACACCTCCGCGACATGATATTGAAGGGGGCACATGATTCACCCTATTCAATACATCCCGGAAGTACCAAAATGTACAAGGACTTGAAAACTTGTTATTGGTGGGACGGTATGAAGAGGGATATAGCCGAATACGTTGCCCTATGCGACACATGCCAACGGGTGAAGGCCGAACATCGAAAACCCGCTGGATTGTTGCAACCTTTGAAGGTATCAGAGTGGAAGTGGGAAGACATCAGTATGGATTTCATCGTCGGATTGCTACGTACTCAGTCGGGTTACGATTCCATCTGGGTCATCGTGGACCGATTGATGAAAACCGCCCATTTTCTCCCTGTAAAGGCCAGTTACAACGTTTCACAATTAGTCGAGTTGTACATGGAGCAGATCGTGTGCTGTCATGGAGTTCCGAATAGGATAGTCTCGGATCGGGGTTCTCAGTTTATCTCTAGATTTTGGAGGAAGCTGCAGAAAGCCATGGGTACACAATTGGATTTTAGCTCCGCCTATCACCCACAAACTGATGGACAAACCAAAAGGACGAACCAAATTTTGGAAGACATGTTGAGAGCTTGCGCCTTGAAACGAGGGCGTAGTTGGGATAGGAGTTTACCGTATGCCGAATTCTCCTATAACAACAGCTACCAAGCTAGCTTGAAGATGTCGCCTTTCGAAGCATTATACGGTAGACGGTGTAGAACACCACTGTTCTGGAACGAAACTGGAGAGAACCAGGTGTTTGGACCCGAAGTGCTACAAGAGGCTGAAAAGCAAGTCCAAACGATAAGGGAGAACTTAAAGGCTGCTCAGTCACGACAGAAAAGCTATGCGGACAATAGGCGAAGGAAGTTGACTTTCGAAGTGGGAGACTTCGTATACCTTAAGGTATCGCCTATCCCAGGCCAACGACGTTTTAACGTCAAAGGCAAGCTAGCACCTCGCTACATCGGACCATTTAAGATTTTGGACAAGCGAGGGGAAGTAGCCTATCAACTAGAGCTCCCAACCCACCTCTCCGACGTGCATGACGTGTTTCATGTATCCTAGCTCAAGAAATGCTTGAGAGTACCAGAGGAGCAAATACCAATAGAAGAGCTTGAACTTCAAGAGGACCTGACTTATGCGGAACACCCTGTCCGAATCTTGGACGTAAAGGAAAGGGTCACCCGGAACAAGGTGATTCGATGGTGCAAGGTACAATGGAGCCATCACACCGAAGCTGAAGCCACATGGGAACGTGAAGAGGATATCAAGGCAGAATTTCCCCATCTATTTTCTACTAACGAATCTCGAGGGCGAGATTCAATTTAAGGGGGGTGGATTTGTGACACCCTCATCTCTGGTGTCAACATATATTCATGTTTTATGAAGAGAAAACATTTTAAGAAAAATAGGAACAGAGAAAATTATCAAAAGGATAGCCAGTAAGAGCCGAGTCCAGTTCACATAGAGCGCCGAAGACAACTTCTGCGGCCGCTGGCCACGTGGCATGTTCGGAGCTCATCCCTGCGAAGTGGGGAGAGGTCCGCAGCAAAAATGGCTACGTGGCAGGCTTGGGGCCCATCTCCAAAAAAAGGGGAGAGATCCGACCCTTTGGGACACGTGTCGCCCATGGACCTAGCCTCTGCGGAAGAAGCAAAGGCATTTTTCATAGGACACATGTCACCTTTGGAGCTAGTCATCACGGAAATCAGAGGACCAGTCGCACGGGGTACGTGTCAGTCTCGGAGCTCACCTCCAAGAGGTCCGGTTCTATCGAATACGTGTCACCACCGGAGCTTATCTCCGGGAGGTCCATCGCTGCTGGACACATGTCAACCTCGGAGCACGTCTCTGAGAAAAGAAGAAGGAAAGACCGGCACTAACACGTGGCGTGCGCGGAGCCACCTCCGAGTAAGAGAGGAGGCCCCGACCGCCAGGATACGTGGCGCACGTGGAGCTCACCTTCGAAGAAGAGGGAAGTCTTATTCTCTTGACACGCGGCACAACCGGAGCTCTTCTCTGCGGAAAAGGATATACCAGGCCCCGGAGGACACGTGGAGCTTCAGGAGCTCGTCACCGCAGAGGTAACGAGTTCTGGAGCGGTTTTTATGCGTACGAATACCGGTACCGACCTGAATTCGACGATGTTACTAAAGATAAGACGATTAGGATCCAACAACGATCTGAATAAGACTCTTATTCGGGTTACAATCAGATTAGGACTCTTCTCTTCCCGATTATAAATAGAACCCAGAACCTCTGGCCAAAACCACAAACTTCTTTTTCAACTCCTGAGCCGACGACTTAGAGCCCTAGCCCTATCTCGCCGAGTAAACCATCGCCGAAACCCAGCACGGAAGATCGCCGGAGGAAAGCCAGAAGGGTCTGAGGAGGACCTCGAAACCAAGAAGAACGTGAGGTAGGACTCCTATACCACCTTACGACATCGTCGTGTTTTCTTTTGCATCTGTTCTTTGATTCCTTTCGAACAGAAGCCTTCTCATGGACAGATCACTTGTAGATTAGGTTGATCTAAAGAAAAGATCATCGCCACATCCACCTTTGATCCGAACACCTCTACCCATGCAAGCCATGCAAGAACACGAACAAATCAATCTAATGAAAACTAATCATAAGATAGCATGCATATGCATCATCGCATCTAGTTTAAGGTTTGTGCATGATATTGATTGCTGTGAATCTTGTATGCACGTGATCCGACCTAGCAGGACAAGCCCAGGGAGCTATCTACGACGAATTGCAGCAACAAGGTTTTGAGATCCAAGAACCACCGGAACCGCAAGAACAAGGCAAGTGCTCCTTGACCATATTGATCCTATGTTTTGGGTGAAACAGTTTTGTTTTGTGAAAAGTGTGCGTACTGAGTCAAACATGATGGGAAACCCCTTTTATAGGAGTTTACTAGCTTTGGTTAAACCTCCCTTGTCACCAGGGAAGTTTATGAATCGGGTATGGTTTTTGCTTTATGCTTCGCTGAGTCCATGGGATTGGGAAGCGAGATAGATGTGTCTAGCTAACTGCACTCGTAATGATATAAGAAACCGACGATGTTAATAAACATGGATCGGAGGGAGATCTAGGCAGGACTGGGTTTGTGAATGAGGTAGCATGAGATGGTGGTTTTACTTGCCGTAGATCTAAGGACCTGTTCATGCATGCACATGCCAGGATAACAGTGCTACCACAAGGCCAAGTATGGGTGCGGCTTAGCTGAGTAATTAGGTAAGTTGCTAGAGTGTTATGGACTGTGGAAGGCGCGGGGAATGGGAGTCGAGTGAGGACTGCCCTGGGAACTGCATGGCACAATAGGGGTCCCGTGGGTGGGAGAATTGGAGAATCTAGCCTGCCGGTGAAACCTTAGTGAATCCATACATCTAGTAACCCCTTTGTAAAGGTTATTTTTTGTTCTCTTGACTATACACAGATGGTTGTGTACTGGTATAATGGAGGTTCTGCAGTCGCCGACGGGTGACGAAATAAAAAACTTGTGGGTAAAGAGGTGCAAACTCTGCAGAGTCTTAAAACTATCATGATAGCCAAGCTTACGGTCACGAGCGCCTGGCTAAACTGCCATGATTAGTTGGGATGGTTATTGTGATGGTTCTTGGTTATGGTTATTGTTTTTGGTTATGGTTTGGTTTTGGGACTGATGAGTACGGGTGTCAAGATGGTTGCATGACCGTTGAGTCATGACAATGAGATGGGTCTCGGTATAAGGCAAAAATTGTTTATGAGATGAGATGGTAGCGAATACGGGAAGGTATTCGTGAGATGGTAGCGAATACGAGGAGGTATTCATGAGTAAGAATAAGATTGGTTAACGTTTAGATGGAACATGGAATGTTGATGGAGGTATGTTGGTAATTTAATACATTCTGGGATTACATTCATCTAAAGTTAAGTTGCTGTTTTATCAGGGTTTTATAAATCTGCTTTTCTGCAAATGAGCCTTTTTATACCTAACTTGTTATGAGCTACATATCATGTGTTTTCCCGCACTTGATGAGTACATAATTGTACTCAAACTTGAATTATTATTTCATCATCAGCAACAGGAGAAGCCTACTATGAAGACCAAGTGAAGCATTAAGGCGTGTGATCTGTTCTCAACCTTGCCTCTGGAGGGAGTAGAGATGGAGCCACTTCTGCTTAGATTTGCTTCAGCACTAGTTAAATCGCTTCCGCATTAGAATAAAGATTTCCGCTGTGAGAATGAGTCTAAGACTCATGAGACATTGTAATAAACTCTGTTATTCGTGGTTATATATATTCTGAATTCAGTTTGTGGAACATATGTGTATGTGTGATGAACATCCTGGGCACACATATGCATCAGTTCTCGGTTCCGTGGTTTTCCACAGAATTGAGGGCGTCACAGCCTGCCATGTAGCCAGTTAGCGGCGGACCTCTCCCCCTTTGCAGGGATGAGCTCCGAAGGCGCCACAAGGCCAGCGGGCCGCGGGAGTTATCTTCGGCGCTCTCGGTAAACTGGGATTTGCTCTTTTATGGCTATCCTTTTTATTCTTTCTCTGTTTCAACTTATTTTAAAATGTTTTCTTTACATAAAATATGAATACATGCAGAAATCAAAATTGAGGGCGTCACAGTAGATCGCACGCCTAGATAGAAAAACACAAATTGGTATCAACCTGCCACGGTTGACGGTAGACCACACACCTAGATGGGTCACAGATTGGTATCAACCTACCACGGGTTGATCGTAGGTAACACGCCTAGATAGAAGTCACAGATTGATATTAGAGCTGCCATGCTGTGACGCCCTCGTTTCTGTGGAAAACCACAGAACCGAGAACTGATGCATATGTGTGCCCAGGATGTTCATCACACATATACATATGTTTCACAAACTGAATTCAGAATATATATTACCACGAATAACAGAGTTTATTACAATGTCTCATGAGTATTGGACTCATGCTAGCAGCGGAAGTCTTATCTAAGCAGCGGAAGTCTAAGTCTAGCAGCGGAAGTCTTTATTCTAGTGCGGAAGCAATCTAAGCAGCAGCAGTGACTCCATCTCTACTCCATCCCCACAGGCAAGGTTGAGTACAGATTACACGCCTAATGCTCCACTTGGTCTTCATAGTAATCTTCTCCTGTTGCTGATGATGAAATAAAAATGCAAGTCTGATTACAATGATGTACTCAGCAAGTGCGGGAAAATATGACATGTAGCTCACAACAAGGAAGGTATAAAAAGGCTCATTGCAGAAAGCAAAGTTTATTTCTTAAAACACGATAAAAACAGCAACTTAGCTTTAAGTGAATGTAATCCCAACATGTATTAAAATACCAACATACCTCCATTACGATTCATCCGTTTCCATGTCTCAACAAGACATTAATCAACTTTGCTCATGAATACCATCTAGTATGCACTACCATCTCACGAATACCATCTCGTATTCGCTACCATCTCACGAATACCATCTCGTATTCGCTACCATTTCATCTCATAAACCATTTCGTCTCGCACCGAGACCAATCTCGTTGCCACGACTCAACAGTCATGCAACCAATCTTATCACCCAGACTCAACAGTCCTGAAAACCAAACCATAACCGAACCATAACAAATACCATATCCAAACCCATAACCTCCCAAAAACCATCCCAACTAATCATATGGGTTGTCTAGGCGCTCGTGACCGTAAGCTCGGCTATCATGATAGTTTAAGAATCTGCATAGTTTTTGCCACTTTACCCACAAGTTTGTGATTTCGTCACCCGTCGACGACTGCAGAACCTCCATTATACCAGTACATAACCGTCGCTGTATGGTCAAGAGATCACAAAATATCCTTTACAAAGGGGTTACTAGATGTATGGACTCACTAAAGTTTCACCGGCAGGCTAGAATCTCCAATTCTCCCACCCATGGGCCCCCTCATGTGCCATGCAGTTCCCAGGGCAGTCCTCACTCGACTCCCATTCCCCGCGCCTTCCACGGTCCATAACAATCTAGTAACTTACCTAATTACTCAGCTAAGACGCACCCATACTTGGACTTTTGGTGGCACTGTTATCCTGGCATGGCTCGCATGAACCGGTCCTTAGATCTATGGCAAGTAAACCACCATCTCATTCTACCTCATTCACAAAACCAGGCTTGCCTAGATCTCCTTCCGATCCATGTTCATTAACAACATCAGTTTCTCATCATTCTTTCAAGTGCAGTTAGCTAGACACATCTATCTCGCTTCCCTAAATCCCATGGACTCAGCGAAGCAAAAAGTAAAAACCATACCCGACTCAATAACCTTCCTGGTGACAAGGGTGGCTAACAAAACTAGTAATCTCCTATGAAAGGGTCTACCATTAAGTTTGACTCAAGCACACATATCTTTTCGCAAACAAAACAATTTTCTAAAAATATGGGATCAATATGGTCAAGGGGTACTTGCCTTGTTCTTGCGGTTCCTGTTGCTCTTGGATCTCGAAACCTTGTTGTTGCAGCTCGTCGTAGACAGCCCCCTGAACTTGTCCTTCTATACGCGATCATGCACATACAAGATTCACAGCAATCAATATCATGCACAAACTCTACTTTAAGATGCAACGAGGCATATGCATGTTAATCCTATGATACAGCTTTTATTAGATTAGTTTGTACGTGTTCTTGCATGGCTTGCATGGGTTTTACGATGAACATGGGTGTAAAGATCAATTGTGGATGTGGCGATGATCTTGACATTAGATCAAACTGATCAACACGTGATCTGTCCATGAAAAAGCTTCTGTTCGAAAGGAATCAAAGAACAGATGCAAAGAAAACACGATGATGTTGTAAGGTGGTATTGGAGACCTACCTTACGTTCTTCTTGGTCTCGGGGTCCTTCTCCTAGCAAGACAGATCGTCGAGGCTCTCTTCCGGCGATCTCCGGCGACTGAACTCCGGCGAAGGGGTTTACTCGGCGACCTGGGGCTAGGGCTCTAAGTTGTCAGCTCAGGAGGTGGAAAAAAAGTTTGTGGCTGCGGCCAAATTTTCTATTTTATTTATAATAGGAAAATGGAGAGTCCTCCTCTGATCGGAATTCGAGCGAGAGTCCTATTCAAATTGTTTTTGAATCTTAACAACTTATCTTAGATTGATTCGGTGCGGTAACATTGTGGAATTCGTGTCGGTTTCCTCCCGTACCGGTATTCCCATGCGTATAGAAGCAAAACTGCTTCAAATCTCGTCACCCTCACGGTGATGAGCTTCGGAAGCTCCACATGTCCTGCGGGAACATGGGCTCCCTTTTTCCGCAGAGACAAGTCCCAGTTGTGCCGCGTGTCAGGCGGGCGAGACCTCCCTCTTCCTCATAGGTGAGCTCTGCTTGCACCACGCGTCCTGGCGAGCGGAAACCTCCCCTCTGTCCAGAGACGAGCTCCTCGTGCGCCATGTGCCTGGTGGGTCGGGACCTCCCCTCTCAACAGAGGCAATCTCCGTGAACACCACGTGTCAGTTCCGGACCTCCCCTCTTTTTGGAGTTGGCTCCGGGTGTGCCATGTGTCAATTCCGGACCTCCCCTCTCTTCGGAGGTGGCTCCGGATGTGCCATGTGTCCTAACAGCGCCAGACATTTTTTCTGCTCAGGGACGAGCTCCGAGGTTGACATGTGTAAGTTCCGGAGGTGACACGTGTCAGAAAGTATTGGACCTCCCGGAGGTGAGCTCCAGAGGTGACACGTGTCTAGTAGGACCGGACCTCTCGGAGGTGAGCTCTGAGAGCGACACGTGTCTGGCGTGGCCGGACCTCTGGGCGGTGAGCTCCGAGAGTGACACGTATCCCGCACGGCTGGTCCTCTCTTTTCCACGGTGACTATCTCTGCAGCCGACATGCGTCCTTCGGGACTGGCCTCACTCCTCTGCAGAAGCTAGCTCCGGGAGCAACACGTGTCCCACGGGGTCGGACCTCTCCCCCTTTGCGGGGATGAGCCCCAAGCCTTCCACGTAGCCAGTTTACCGGCGGACCTCTCCCCCTTTGCGGAGATGAGCTCCGAACACGCCACGTGGCCAGCGGCCACGGGAATTGTCTTCGGCGCTCTCTGTGAACTGGTTTTCGCTCTTTTTGGCTATCTTTTTTACTCTTTCTCTGTTTCAACTTATTTTAAAAAATGTTTTTCTACATGAAACATGAATACATGCAGAAATCGAAAATGATGGTGTCACAAATCTACCCCCCCTTAAATTGAATCTCGCCCTCGAGATTCGTTAGTAGAGAATAGATGAGGAAACTCTGTCTTGATATCTTCTTCACGCTCCCATGTGGCTTCAGCTTCAGTGTGATGGCTCCATTGAACCTTGCACCAACGGATCACTTTGTTCCTCGTGACCCTTTCCTTTACGTCTAAAATTCAGACAGGGTGCTCTGCATAGGTCAGGTCCTCTTGAAGTTCAAGTTCATCCATCAGTACATGCTCTTCCGGCACTCTCAAGCACTTCTTGAGCTGGGATATATGAAACACGTCATGTACGTCAGAGAGATGTGTTGGGAGCTCTAGTTGATAGGCTACTTCTCCTCGATTGCCCAAAATCTTAAATGGCCCGATGTAGCAAGGAGCTCACTTGCCTTTGACGTTAAAACGTTGTTGGCCTCGGATAGGCGATATCTTAAGGTATACGAAGTCTCCTACTTCGAAAGTCAACTTCCTTCGCCTATTGTCCGCATAGCCTTTCTGGCGTGACTGTGCAGCCTTAAAGTTCTCCCGTATTGTTTGGACTTGCTTTTCAGCCTCTTGTAGCACTTCCGGTCCAAACACTTGGTTCTCTCCGGTCTCGTTCCAAAACAATGGCGTTCTACACCGTCTACCATACAATGCTTTGAAAGGTGAAATCTTCAAGCCAGCTTGGTAGCTGTTGTTATAGGAGAATTCGGCATACGGCAAACTCCTATCCCAGCTTTGCCCATGTTTCAAGGCGCAAGCTCTCAACATGTCCTCCAAAATTTGGTTTGTCCTTTCGGTTTGCCCATCGGTTTGCGGGTGGTAGGCGGAGCTAAAATCCAGTCCTGTACCCATAGCTTTCTGCAGCTTCCTCCAAAATCTAGATGTAAACTGAGAACCCCAATCTGAGACTATCCTCTTCGGGACACCATGGCGGCACACGATTTGCTCCATGTACAGCTCGGCTAGTTGTGCAACGTTGTACACGGTCTTAACAGGAAGAAAATGAGCTGTTTTTGTCAATCGGTCCATGATAACCTCAATGGAGTCGTAACCCGATCGAGTACGTGGCAATCCGATGATGAAATCCATACTGATGTCTTCCCATTTCCACTCGGGTACCTTCAAGTGTTGCAACAGTCCAGCGGGTCTTTGATGTTCGGCCTTCACCCGTTGGCATGTGTCGCATAGGGCAACATACTCGGCTATGTCCCTCTTCATAACATCCCACCAATAACAAGTCTTCAGGTCCTTGTACATCTTGGTACTTCCGGGATGTATGGAATAAAGTGAGTCATGTGCCTCTTTTAATATCATGTCGCGGATGTGCTTCACGTTAAACACACAAATCCTTTTTCCTACCCAAAGCGTACCCTTCTCGTCTTCCTTGAAGTCCTTTTCTATTCCTTGTCGGATCCTTTCCTTGATCTCCTTGATCTCCTCATCCGTGGCTTGGCCGTCTCTTATCTCTTGTTCCAATGATGAGTGGAGTTCCATCACTTCCATCTCGTTCAAGAATCCTAGATGTAACCGTTCAAACTCCTTTCGCAGCTCGGGTGGTAGCTCCCAAACCGTGAGTTGGTGACATGCTCCCTTCCGGCTCAATGCATCAGCTACTACATTGGCCTTTCCGGGGTGATAGTTGATTCCAACATCATAATCCTTGATGAGCTCCAACCATCGATGTTGCCTCAAATTCAAATCCGTTTGAGTGAATATGTACTTGAGGCTTTTATGATCCGTATAGATCTCACATCGATGACCAGGGATATAATGTCTCCAAATCTTCAATGCATGCACCATGGCTGCGAGTTCCAAGTCATGTGTAGGGTAATTAAGCTCGTGCTTCTTCAATTGTCATGAGGCATAGGCTACCACTTGTCCCTCTTGCATGAGCACGCATCCGATCCCTTGTCTTGATGCGTCACAATATAAGTCAAAGCTCTTGCTTACGTCTGGCAATACCAGAACTGGCGCTGTGGTTAGCCTCTTCTTGATCTCCTCAAAGCTTTCTTGGCACGCTGGTGTCCAATGGAAGGCTTTTCCCTTGGTTAGCAACTCCGTCATAGGCTTTGCTATCTTAGAGAAGTCCTTGATGAACCGGCGGTAGTATCCAGCCATCCCAAGAAAACCCCGAATATCCCTCACGTTTTGCGGTTGGTTCCACTTCAGATCATCTCCCACTTTTCCGGGATCAACCGATACTCCTTCCTCAGAGATGGAGTGGCCTAGGAACAATATCTCCTTTAGCCAAAATTGACATTTGCTGAACTTGGCATACAGCTGATGCTCTCGCAGCTTCTGTAATGTCAATCTCTAATGTTCTTCATGTTCCTCCTCACTTTTCCAATACACCATGATATCATCAATGAAAACCAAGACGAACTTGTCCAAGTACTCCATGAAAACCTTGTTCATGAGGTACATGAATTATTCAGGTGTGTTCGTTGACCCAAAAGACATCACGGTATATTCATACGAACCATACCGTGTTCGAAAGGCAGTCTTGGGTATATCGGAGGGCTTAATCTTCAGCTGGAAATATACTGACTGAAGATCAATCTTGGAGAAGACTTGGGCTCCGTTCATTTGGTCGAACTGATACTCTATACGGGGCAGAGGGTACTTGTTCTTGATTGTCACCTCATTGAGAGACCTATAGTCCATGCACATCCTTTGTGTTCCATCCTTCTTGTCTACGAAGAGCACGGGGGCTCCCCATGATGACGAACTTGGACGTATAAAACCCTTCTCTTGCTGCTCCTGAATTTGCTTCATGAGCTCCACTAGTTCATTGACGGGCATCCTATAGGGTCTCTGTGCTATGGGTGCAGTTCTGGGTACTAGGTCAATGGAAAACTCGATGTCCCGGTCAGGTGGCATACCGGGAAGTTCTTCCGGGAACACGTCCGAAAACTCTTGAACCACCGGAATGCTGTCCAGGGTTGCTTCTTTGACGTGGCTCAGTGTTGCCTTCTCGGTTGCCAGTTGGGCTGACTCAAACTCGATACGGGTACCGTCCTTGTTGGTCAACTGCACGCTCCTCTCAGCACATTGGATTACTCTGTTGTGCTTACTTAGCCATTCCATTCCGAGTATTATGTCAAGCCATTGGGAATCCAAGACAATTAGGTTGGCAAGGAAGTCTACCTCCCTTATTTTAAGGTTTACTTTCGGACATACTATATTAGTCCGCATCACTCCACCGGGAGAATTAACCAACATAGTATATTTGTAAGGGCCTCAGTTTTGACACATGTTTGAAGTGTTCATCACCACACACACACCTCATTTGAAGCAAGTTGATGAACACATTTGAAGAGCAAGTAACCACCATCAACATGCTCATTAGAAAACAAACTCACATATTGCAAAAGTGGTATTTCCCACATGCATCATCTAGGGGCTGGGCATTGGGAAAACTCCTACACATTGCTAGGAATGTCCCTGCCAAGTTTCACCCAAATTCAAAACCTTTTGAGGTCATTTTGGGTATAGCTAGAAAGAGGGCAGTTTGAAACCAAATTCAAATTCAAACTGTTTCTATCCCATGAATTTAAAAGTGGGAAGCATATTCTTACTCAGCACATTTTTGTGAGCTCACACACCAATTTTTACTCCATTTGGAGTTGATCTTGACATGAGCTAAGTGTAGCAAATTCAAACTTTATTTGAATTTCAAACTGAACACGTGCTGAAATTCATTCAAACCAAACCCAATTTGAATTCTAACCAATTGAAATGGCTCAAGGGTAGATAATTCAAATCACCATGGGCTTTGTAAGGACTACTGTTTACAACAGTGAATTTGAGTTAAGTTTAGAGGTTTAAAATGAAAGTGGGACCCACATGTCAGCCACTGAAGTGATTCAACCGACTGAGACTTTCTCACTCGGGTCCTTGGGCTTCAGCAGCGATCGCCACCGAGGGAGGCCGCTGCGCCACCAGCAGCTTGGCCACGCGCGAGCCAGGGTCGGTTCCGGGGCCTTCTTAAGGCGCCCCATGCCGTGGCCGAAGCCCCCTCGCCATTTTCTCCTCGCAAGAACACAGAAACGGGAATTCTTCATCGGCCGCTCAGAACCGAGCTGAGATCCCTGATCGCAGCCTCCTCATCCACTCCAAAGCTACAGCAAGGTACTAGGAACCTTCCTCCTTCTTCCCCCTCGCTAGAACTCAGCTGAAACCGGTTGATCTCGGCTATACCGAGAGCTCCACTCAGTAACCTAAAACCGCCGCACTTCGGGCTCCCGTGGACAGCCCAACCGGGACGTTGTCATGCCCGAGCCAAGGCGTCCCTGGACGCTCTGGTGATCGGTGCTGCTCACCCCCGAGCCACAGCCCGAGTGCTTGCTGTAAAAGTCCCAAAAATGTGTATGAATAAAAACTATGGTTTGAGTTCATATGTGTGGCAATGACAGGAAAAATGGGACTTGCTAAAACTTTTGTTCATGCAAAGTAATACATGGATGATCATCCAACATGAGGTTCACCTTTTGATTTAAAAGTGTTGGGCCAATAAGGAGTTAAATACCTCTTTGCATGAAAGTTTGAAATTCAGATTTGAAATTCAAAGTTCACACATAGGGTGACCAAAAACTTTGAATAAACATGCAGCCCTATAGTTGGGATTATAGGGAAAAGTTTGCTCACAAACTTTTCAATTGTAGGGTGGGCTCAAAAAGGGGTTAAAGAGAAGAATTTGCAAACGTCAACCAAATTCAAATTTGGCAAGCAAATTCAAACTGGATTGGAAGGATTAAAATTCTAACCCACATTTTAAAACTCAGAATTTTGGGAATTAAGAGGATCAGCTTGAGAAGATATTTGGGGAGGAAATGTGGAGTGGGACCCACATGTCATAGAGCTAAAAGAGGAGCCTTGCACCTTAAGTCTCAGCCCCAGTGGGGAAATTTGTCGAGCAGCACGTGGGCCACGAGCAGCTCCCACCGTGGAGCCACGGGGACGCTCGGCAGCGCCACCAGCTGCTGCATTTCCCCACACACGGCGCCCAGAGGCGGTTCTGCGGCCTTATCAACCCCCCTGGACGAAGCAAAGGCCGTCCCTTCTTCTCCTCCTCGCGAGCGCACGGCCAGCGACCGTCTTCCCCTCCGCCTCTCGGTCCAATCGGAAGAACGACGAAACCACCACGCTCTTTCCTCCCCTGAGCTGCTAAACATCACCGCGAGCTCGGCCTCCACCTCCCTGACCCGCAAGCCAGCGAGCTGCGGCCTCCGGTGCCCGAGAACGACCGCCGCCACGGCGACCTAAGCCGAGAAAGTGATCGGGCACTCGTGGACAGCCCTCCACAACGGGTTTCACGGCCGAACGATCACACCTACGGATGCGCATGGGTGCGGTGCTGCTCTCAGCCCAAGCTCAGGCCATACCGTGAAGCATCGCCGGCGAATTTCAAAGTTTTGCTCCGGCGACGTCAACCCGAGCATCCGGTATGGAAATCCAAAATTCTCCACTTCTATTCGTTCTTAGCTTGTCAAACTTTGCACGTAGGAGCTGGACTAGCCGGCGATCATATTCTCTTAAGCATTCGTCGCATGAAAACCCTTTGGGGCGACGTATTTTGAGGTCTACCGATCACTTCTCCGGCGGACCCATTTGGTCGCACGGCGGCAACCTATTTACAGCCGCTCCCGAGCCATTTAGAGGTCGTGTCGATCCTCCTAGTGGTACGCTGGTGCTGTAGGGCTCGTCGGCACAAGCTTTTGAGGGCTGGAGACCCCGGGCGACGCTGCCGGACTTCCACAGAGGCAGTTACACGTCGCCGGCCATGTTCCGGTCGTCGGCGGCCCTAGCAAACCCCACAGCCCTGTCCCTCAAGGCCATAAACCCCCTATCGACGAGTTGTAGCTCCGGCGGTGGCCGCGAAGGCCGGTCCGGCGAGGGGGAGCGCGCGGGCGCGAGCGAGAAGCGGGAGGTAGAAGAAAGTCGTGGGCCCCGCCTGTCAGCAGCTCAGAATTCAAATCCGGGATCGGGTGTGGCCGGGATCCCGTGTGCTGGCGCGAAAAAAACCCCGTGGCCCCGGTGTGGCCCAGTTCTGATTGGTCGGAATTCAAATAAGCGGGCCCAGTGGGATTTTCAATAGGAAAATAATTCCAGACTTAGCTCAATCTTTAGAAATTCATATCTCCCTGTGGAAAACTCCAATTTGAGTGATTCCAATTGGGTTGGATTCATCTCTCCGAGTTCTATCCAAATATGAACTCAGATTTCTATGAAAGTCAATATTATATTCTGGAAAATTCATTGAAGGTTTTCTGAAAAAGAATTATTGAGGGAGTTTGGGTTATCCAAAAATACCCAAATTTTGCCAGAATATTCTTTAGCATATTGTAGACCTTCTAGCAAATTTTCAGCTCATTTGGAGATCATTTGAGGAGGAATTTGCTAAATGAAAACTACTGTGCTCAAAAGAGTCCAGAAACATTTTTCAGAAAATGTTTCCCACTTCAAAAATCTGTTCTGAGCCATCCATAGCTCCACAAATCATAGGAAAATTTAGGCAAGCTCTCTGAGACATACTTGGAATTGTAGTTCAATTAGTTGGGCATGAAAATGCACATTACCACAGAATTAATTCTTTTGAATACAAATGCTTAAAGAATTGTTCTGGGAGAACTACCCAAGTAAAAGGGCTGAATTTTGGACCAGATGACTCTCATGTGATCAAGAACTCACATGTAAATTATCAGCCCAAGATGAGTCTTGGAACTCCCTGTTCTTATTCTCCATACTTATGTATAAGGGAAAAATACATAAGAGATATTGTGAGAATTATGGAGGACACAATATGACTCCACATTAGCTGCAATTTGACAAGCTAAATCCTTAGGTAGTATAGAACCTGCTGTAAAAGTTTTCAGGCCAGTGGGGTTCTTGTTCTTCAGTTGCACTCAAATATTTTCAGCTTATCTATTATGTTCATTAGAGAAACGGGTTAGTGTATAGCTAAGGGCCTTAAGGTCAAATTAGTTTATTTCTGTTCTTTGCACAACAGAGGCAAACCAAGCCATGCTTGTCTTTTCCACACAACCTCTGTCCTAATAAATTAATTCCATAACTGTGACGCCCTCAATTCTGTGGAAAACCACGGAACCGAGAACTAATGCATATGTGTGCCCAGGATGTGCATCACACATACACATACGTTCCACAAACTGAATTCAGATTATATATTACCACGAATAACAGAGTTTATTACAACACCTCATGAGTCTTGGACTCATGCTCACAGCGGAAGTCTTTATTTCTACGCAGCGGAAATCTTTATTTAAATGCGGAAGCAAAAACTAATGCGGAAGCAAAACTAAGCAGAAGTGGCTTCATCTCTACTCCCTCCACAGGCAAGGTTGAGAACAGATCACACGCCATAATGCTCTACTTGATCTTCACAATAGGTTTCTCCTGCTGCTGATGAAGAAATAATAATGCAAGGTTGAGTACAATGATGTACTCAGCAAGTGCGGGAATAACACATGATATGCAGCTCTTAAACAAGGTAGGTAATAAAAAGGCTCATTTGCAGAAAAGCAGATTTATAAAACCGTGATAAAACAGCAACTTAACTTTAGATGAATGTAGTCCCAGCATGTATGAAATTTCCAACATACCTCCCTCACTTCCCGTGTTCCATCCTCACATTAACCAAATCCTTTACCCATACTCACGAATACCTCCTCGTATTCGCTACCATCTCACCTCATGAAACAACCTTGTCTCGCACCGAGACCAATCTCATATCATGACCCACCGGTCATGCAACCCTTTCATCATCCAGACTTAACAATTCCAAACCAAACCATAACCAAAACCCATAACCATAACCAAGAACCTTCCCAATAACCATCCCATCTAATCATGGCAGTTTAGCCAGGTGCTCGTGACCGTAAGCTCGGCTATCATGATAGTTTTAATAACTCTGCAGAGTTTGCACCTCTTTACCCACAAATTTGTGATTTCGTCACCCATCGGCGACTGCAGAACCTCCATTATACCAGTACACATCCGTCGGTGTATGGTCAAGAGATCACAAAATAGCCTTTACAAAGGGGTTACTAGATGTATGGACTCACTAAGGTTTCACCGGCAGGCTAGAATCTCCTATTCTCCCACCCACGGGCCCCCTCTTGTGCCATGCAGTTCCCAGGGCAGTCCTTACTCGACTCCCATTCCCCGCGCCTTCCACAGTCCATAACACCCTAGCAACTTACCTAATTACTCAGCTAAGCCGCACCCATACTTGGCCTTGTGGTGGCACTGTTATCCTGGCATATGCATGCATGAACCGGTCCTTAGATCTACGGCAAGTACACCACCGTCTCATGCTACCTCATTCACAAACCCAGGCTTGCGTAGATCCCCCTCCGATCCATGTTCATTAGCCTCATCAATTACTTATTATCAGTACGAGTGCAGTTAGCTAGACACATCTATCTCGCTTCCCAATCCCATGGTCTCAGCGAAGCATAAAGCAAAAACCATACCCGACTCATAAACTTCCCGGGCGACAAGGGTGGTTCAACCAAAACTAGTAAACTCCTATAAAAAGGGTTTCCCATCATGTTTGACTCAGCACACACACCTTTTCGCAAAACAAAATAGTTTTACCCAAAACATAGGATCAACATGGTCAAGGAGCACTTGCCTTGTTCTTGCGGTTCCGGTTGTTCTTGATTCTCAAAACCTTGTTGCTGCAGCTCGTCGTAGACAACTTCCTGAGTTTGTCCTGCTATGTGGGATTCACGTGCATACAAGATTCACAGCAATCAATATCATGCGCAATCCTTAAACTAGATGCGATGATGCACATGCATGCTATCCTACGATTAGTTTTATTAGATTGATCTGTACGTATTCTTGCATAGCTTGCATGGTCAGAGGTGTTCGGATTAAAGGTGAACGTGGTGATGGTCTTGTCCTTTAGATCAAACTGATCATCGAGTGATCTGCCCACGAGAAGGCTTCTGTTTGAAAGGAATTGAAGAACAGATGCAAGAGATGAACACAATGATGTCGTAAGGTGGTATTGAAGTCCTACCTCACGTTCTTCTTGACTTCGAGGTCCTCCTCAGACCGCTCGGTTCTTCTCCGTTGATCTCCCTTGTTGCGCTTCGGCGATGTTTTGCTCGGCGAGTTAGGGCTAGGGCTCTAAGTCGTCGGCTCAGGATTTGAAAGAGATGTTTGTGGTTTCGGCCAGAGGTTTTGGGTTCTATTTATAATCGGGAAGAGAAGAGTCCTAATCTGATTGGATCCCGAATAAGAGTCTTATTCAGATCTTTGTTGGATCCTAATGTCTTATCTTTGGTAACATCATGGAATTTGGATCGGTTTCTGTTGCGTACCGGTATCTTTACGCGTAAAAAATCCGCTCCAGAACTCGCTACCTCCGTGATGATGAGCTCCGGAAGCTCCACGTGTCCTCCGGGCCTGGTATCTCCTCATCCGCAGAGACGAGCTCCGGTTGTGCCGCGTGTCAATCGATCGAGACCTCCCTCTTCTTCGGAGACGAGCTCCGCGCACGCCACGTGTGGGTGCCAGTCTTTCCGCCTTTCCTTCCCTCAGGGACATGCCCCGAGGTCGACACGTGTCCAGCAGCGACGGACCTCCGGAGATAAGCTCCGGTGGAGACACGTGTTCGATAGATCCGGACTTCTCTGAGATGAGCTCCGAGATTGACACGTATCCCGTGCGACTGGTCCCCTGACTTCCGCGAGGACTAGCTCCGTAGACGACACGTGTCCTATGAAAAATGCCTTTGCTTCTTCCGCAGAGGCTATCTCCGCGGCAGCACGTGTCCCACAGGGTCGGACCTCTTTCCAATTGCGGAGGTGACCCCCGAGCCTGCCACGTAGCCAGTTTAGCGTCGGACCTCTCCAATCTCTTCGGGGATGAGCTCCGAATGCGCCACGTTGTCTGCTGGCCGTGGAAGTTGCTTTCGGCGCTCTCAGAGAGCTTTACTGGCTATCCTTTTGAGACTTGTTTCTGTTCCCTCTTTTCTAAAAATGTTTTTCCTCTTCATAAAACATGAATATATGCTGACACCCGAGATGAGGGTGTCATAAATCTACCCCCCTTAAATTGAATCTCGCCCTCGAGATTCGTTAGTAGAAAATAGATAGGGGAATTCAGCCTCAATATCCTCTTCACGCTCCCATGTGGCTTCAGCTTCCGTGTGATGGCTCCATTGTATTTTGCACCATCGAATCACCTTGTTTCGGGTGACCCTTTCCTTTACGTCCAAGATTTGGATAGGGTGTTCTGCGTAAGTCAGGTCCTCTTGAAGTTTAAGTTCTCCCATTGACACTTGTTCCTCTGGTATTCTCAAGCACTTCTTGAGCTGAGATACATGAAACACGTCATGTACGTCGGAGAGGTGGTTTGGGAGCTCTAGTTGATAGGCTACTTCTCCTCGCTTATCCAAAATCTTAAATGGTCCGATGTAGCGAGGCGCTAGTTTGCCTTTGACGTTAAAACGTCGTTGGCCTCGGATAGGCGATACCTTAAGGTATATGAAGTCTCCTACTTCAAAGGTCAACTTCCTACGCCTATTGTCCGCATAGCCTTTCTGTCGTGACTGAGCAGCCTTTAAGTTCTCCCGTATCGTTTGGACTTGCTTTTCAGCCTTTAAGTTCTCCAGTCTCGTTCCAGAACAGTGGCGTTCTACACCGTCTACCATATAAGGCTTCGAAAGGCGACATCTTCAAGCTAGCTTGATAGCTGTTGTTATAGGAGAACTCGGCATATGGTAAACTCCTATACCAACTATGCCCACATTTCAAGGCGCAAGCTCTCAACATGTCTTCCAAAATTTGGTTCGTCCTTTCGGTTTGTCCATCTGTTTGTGGGTGGTAGGCAGAGCTAAAATCAAGTCGTGTACCCATGGCTTTCTGCAGCTTCTTCCAGAATCTAGAGGTAAACTGAGAACCTCGATCTGAGACTATCCTCTTTGGAACTCCATGACGGCACACGATCTGCTCCATGTAAAACTCTGCCAACTGTGTAACGTTGTAACTGGCCTTTACCGGAAGAAAATGGGCGGTTTTCGTCAACCGGTCCACAATGACCCAGATGGAGTCGTATCCTGACTGAGTTCGTGGCAATCCGACAATAAAGTCCATACTGATGTCCTCCCATTTCCATTCAGGTATTTTCAAAGGTTGCAACAATCCAGCGGGTTTTTGATGTTCGGCTTTTACCAGTTGGCATGTGTCGCATAGGGCAACGTATTCGGCTATATCCCTCTTCATACCATCCCACCAATAGCAAGTTTTCAAGTCCTTGTACATTTTGGTGCTCCCTGGATGTATGGAATAGGGTGAACCATGTGCCTCCTTCAATATCATGTCGCGAAGGTGTCTTATGTTTGGCACACAAATCCTTTTTCCTAGCCAAAGCGTACCCTTTTCATCCTCCTTGAAATCCTTTTCTATCCCTTGTCGGATTCTTTCCTTGATCTCTTTGATCCCCTCGTCCGTTGCTTGTCCCTTTCTTATTTCTTGCTCCAATGAGGAGTGCATTTCCATCATTTCCATGTTATTCAAGAATCCGAGGTGTAACCGTTCGAACTCCTTACGTAGTTCGGGTGGTAGCTCCCGAACCGTGAGTTGGTGGCATGCTCCCTTTCTGCTCAATGCGTCAGCGACCACATTGGCCTTCCCGGGGTGGTAGTTGATTCCCACATCATAATCCTTGATGAGTTCTAACCATCGACGTTGCCTCAAATTCAGGTCCGTTTGTGTAAATATGTACTTGAGGCTTTTATGATCTGTATAGATCTCACATCGATGACCAAGGATATAATGTCTCCAAATCTTCAATGCATGCACCACTGCTGCTAACTCCAAATCATGTGTAGGATAGTTAAGCTCATGCTCCTTTAATTGTCGTGAGGCATAGGCTACAACTTGTCCTTCCTGCATGAGTACACACCCGAGCCCTTGTCTGGATGCGTCACAATATATGTCAAAGCTCTTGCTTATGTCTGGCAATACCAGAACTGGTGCTGTGGTTAGCCTTTTCTTGAGTTCCTCAAAACTTTCTTGGCAGGCTTGTGTCCATTGAAAGATCTTCCCCTTCGTTAGCAACTCCGTCATAGGTTTTGCTATTTTAGAGAAGTCTTTAATGAAGCGCCGATAGTATCCTGCCATCCCATGGAAACTCCGAATATCCCTCACGCTCTTCGGTTGGTCCCACTTTAGAACATCTCTCACCTTTCCAGGATCAACCGATACCCCTTCCTTGGATATGATGTGGCCTAGGAAGGATATTTCTTTTAGCCAAAATTGACATTTGTTGAGCTTGGCATACAACTGATGCTCTCGCAACTTCTGCAAGGTCAATCTCAGATGTTCTTCATGCTCCTCCTCACTTTTTGAATACACCATAATGTCGTCGATGAAAACCACGACGAACTTGTCCAAGTACTCCATGAAAACCTTATTCATAAGGTACATGAAGTATGCGGGTGCATTCGTCAATCCAAAAGACATAACGGTATATTCATATGAACCATACCGCGTACGAAAGGCTGTATTAGGTATATCGGAGGGCTTAATCTTCAGCTGGAAATATCCCGACCGAAGATCAATCTTGGAGAACACTTGGGCTCCTTTCATTTGATCGAACAGGTCCTCTATACGGGGCAGAGGGTATTTATTCTTGATTGTTACCTCGTTGAGAGACCTGTAGTCCACGCACATTCTTTGGGTTCCGTCCTTCTTGTCCACGAAGAGTACCGGGGCTCCCCATGGTGACGAACTTGGACGGATAAAACCCTTCTCCAACTGTTCTTGAATTTGCTTCTTGAGTTCAACTAACTCGTTGACGGGCATCCTATATGGTCTCTTAGCTATGGGTGCAGTTCCAGGTACCAAATCTATGGCAAACTCAATGTCCCGGTCAGGTGGCATACCTGGAAGTTCTTCCGGGAACACATCCGAAAATTCCTGAACCACTGGAATGTTGTCCAATGCTACTCCTTCAACATGGTTCAGATCCGCCCGTTCGGTCGCTTGTTGGGCTGACTCAAGCTCGACACGGATACCGTGTTCGTTTGTCAATTGCACGCTTCTCTCAGCGCATTGGATTACTCCATTGTGCTTGCTTAACCAGTCCATTCCGAGTATGATGTCAATTCCGTGGGAGTCCAAGACAATAAGGTTGGCAAGGAAGTCTACCCCCCTTATTTTAAGGCTTACCTTAGGACATACTATACTAGTCCTCATTTCTCCTCCGGGAGAATTAACTAACATAGCACATTCTAAGTGGGATACGGGTAGATGATGTTTGGCAACATATTTGGATGATATGAAGGAATGTGATGCTCTGGAATCAAATAAAATGGTGGCTGGGTTGGTGTTGGCAAGGAACATACCAATTGCGACGTCCTCAGCCCGTTGTGCTTCCTCAGCAGTGACATGGTTAACGTGGCCACGAGCATAGTTCTGCGGTCCACGGTTCCCTTGGTGGTCCCCCCCGTTTGGTCGCTGGTTCTGCTTGGGCACGTTACCTTGCTGTCCAGGGCCTCGCTTCGGAGACTGGTTAGCGAAGTGGCCTACTTCCCTGCATGCAAAGCATGCCCTGTTGCCTACGGCAGCAGGTACGTTGGGGCGGGGGTTTTGAACAGGTGCGCCATTGTTAGGCCGGGGCATAGGAGGCATGGGCACTCGAGGTGCCGGTGCAACAAACCGTTGCTGTGGTGGCTGACCAGGGTGGTACGTAGGAGTGGTTGGTCCATACTGCAGTGCAGGGGGCATGTACCTAGGTCGTACGTTGCTCCCTTGGGGCTGGTATGGCATCTTCCTTTTGCACTCTCGCTCGATCTCTCGGATCTTGTTTTCCACCACAATAGCCTTATCAACTAGCTTCTGGAAGCTTACGTAGTCATTGTTGAGGAGCTGAACTTGGATCTCATTGTTCAACCCTCTCATGAACTGGTACTGCTTCCTCTGGTCTGAGTTGACATCTTCGGGGGCATACCGGGACAGTTGTATGAACTTGTTGAGATATTCGTTCACACTTTTCTGCCCTTGGCGGAGACCTTCAAACTCCTGCCTCTTGAGCATCATTACGCCAACAGGGATGTAGTGGGAGCGGAAATTTTCCTTGAACTCAGTCCAAGTGATTGTCTCCGGGTTGGCATGGGCGTTGCTCAAGGCATCCCACTAGTCAGCAGCTGCTCCCATCAGTTGGTGCGACGCAAAGAGAACCTTCTCTCGGCCGTTGCACTGAACAATGGCAAGCTTCTTCTCCATGGATTTCAACCAATCATCGGCCTCCATTAGATCGCTTGCTTGAGCAAAGGTGGGTGGTCGAGTCCTCATGAACTCTCCCAACCTGTTATGAGCCGGCAGGGATGGTGGCGGTGGTGCCGGAACGGAGTTTTGGTTGGCCTGCAACTGACCCAAGGTTTGGATCATGGTTTGCATAAGCTGGTTTTGCATGGCCATCAACCTTTCTAGGTTGTTTTCGCCAGCTCCGGGGTTACCAGGAACTTCCTCGTGGTCATCTTCCTGGACGTTCCTTCGGCTGGCGTTTCCTCTCACCATCTGTGAGAGAGAACGAAATAGTAATAGAAGGTTAGAAAGTTAGGTAGGTCCTTTCAACTATATGCATCAAGGTGAGTTGGACTATATATATTAGCCCTTATGAGGATGTGAGCAAGTGCCGAAACATCTCACACCTCCTTCTTCTTACGTGTGGATATGGACAACGTTTTTGAAACGTCCCACAACTCACACTAAGCACATATTCACAATTAATCATCACAAGGGCCCACTCAACTCCTATTCAAGAATGGTTTCCTATGTAAAGGTGGTTTTAAAGGCCAATCTAGGCTATTCACCCTGGGGCGCTTCCTTTGGTCAGCGTGGCTTCTATTTAGGGGTGTAACTTGCTGTTAACCCGTGACTCTAATATCAATCTAAGGTTTCTATCTAGGCGTGTAACCTACTGTCAACCCGTGGCTCTGATACCAATCTGTGACGCCCTCAATTCTGTGGAAAACCACGGAACCGAGAACTAAAGCATATGTGTGCCCAGGATGTTCATCACACATACACATACGTTCCACAAACTGAATTTAGATTATATATTACCACGAATAATAGAGTTTATTACAACACCTCATGAGTCTTGGACTCATGCTCACAGCGGAAGTCTTTATTTCTACGCAGCAGAAATCTTTATTTAAATGCGGAAGCAAAAACTAATGCGGAAGCAAAACTAAGCAGAAGTGGCTTCATCTCTACTCCCTCCACAGGCAAGGTTGAGAACAGATCACACGCCATAATGCTCTACTTGATCTTCATAATAGGTTTCTCCTGCTGCTGATGAAGAAATAACAATGCAAGGTTGAGTACAATGATGTACTCAGCAAGTGCGGGAATAACACATGATATGCAGCTCTTAAACAAGGTAGGTAATAAAAAGGCTCATTTGCAGAAAAGCAGATTTATAAAACCGTGATAAAACAGCTACTTAACTTTAGATGAATGTAGTCCCAGCATGTATAAAATTTCCAACATACCTCCATCACTTCCCGTGTTCCATCCTCACATTAACCAAATCCTTTACCCATACTCACGAATACCTCCTCGTATTCGCTACCATCTCACCTCATGAAACAACCTTGTCTCGCACCGAGACCAATCTCATATCATGACCCACCGGTCATGCAACCCTTTCATCATCCAGACTTAACAATTCCAAACCAAACCATAACCAAAACCCATAACCATAACCAAGAACCTTCCCAATAACCATCCCATCTAATCATGGCAGTTTAGCCAGGTGCTCGTGACCGTAAGCTCGGCTATCATGATAGTTTTAATAACTCTGCAGAGTTTGCACCTCTTTACCCACAAGTTTGTGATTTCGTCACCCGTTGGCGACTGCAGAACCTCCATTATACCAGTACACATCCGTCGGTGTATGGTCAAGAGATCACAAAATAGCCTTTACAAAGGGGTTACTAGATGTATGGACTCACTAAGGTTTCACCGGCAGGCTAGAATCTCCAATTCTCCCACCCACGGGCCCCCTCTTCTGCCATGCAGTTCCCAGGGCAGTCCTTACTCGACTCCCATTCCCCGTGCCTTCCACAGTCCATAACACCCTAGCAACTTACCTAATTACTCAGCTAAGCCGCACCCATACTTGGCCTTGTTGTGGCACTGTTATCCTGGCATATGCATGCATGAACCGGTCCTTAGAACTACGGCAAGTACACCACCATCTCATGCTACCTCATTCACAAACCCAGGCTTGCCTAGATCCCCCTCCGATCCATGTTCATTAGCCTCATCAATTACTTATTATCAGTACGAGTGCAGTTAGCTAGACACATCTATCTCGCTTCCCAATCCCATGGTCTCAGAGAAGCATAAAGCAAAAAGCATACCCGACTCATAAACTTCCCGGGCGACAAGGGTGGTTCAACCAAAACTAGTAAACTCCTATAAAAAGGGTTTCCCATCATGTTTGACTCAGCACACACACCTTTTTGCAAAAAAAATAGTTTTATCCAAAACATAGGATCAACATGGTCAAGGAGCACTTGCCTTGTTCTTGCGGTTCCGGTTGCTCTTGATTCTCAAAACCTTGTTGCTGCAGCTCGTCGTAGACAAATTCCTGAGTTTGTCCTGCTATGTAGGATTCACGTGCATACAAGATTCACAGCAATCAATATCATGCGCAATCCTTAAACTAGATGCGATGATGCACATGCATGCTATCCTACGATTAGTTTTATTAGATTGATCTGTACGTATTCTTGCATAGCTTGCATGGTCAGAGGTGTTCGGATTAAAGGTGAACGTGGCGATGGTCTTGTCCTTTAGATCAAACTGATCATCGAGTGATCTGCCCACGAGAAGGCTTCTGTTCGAAAGGAATTGAAGAACAGATGCAAGAGATGAACACAATGATGTCGTAAGGTGGTATTGAAGTCCTACCTCATGTTCTTCTTGACTTCGAGGTCCTCCTCAGACCGCTCGGTTCTTCTCCGATGATCTCCCTTGTTGCGCTTCGGCGATGTTTTGCTCGGCGAGTTAGGGCTAGGGCTCTAAGTCGTCGGCTCAGGATTTGAAAGAGATGTTTGTGGTTTCGTCCAGAGGTTTTGGGTTCTATTTATAATCGGGAAGAGAAGAGTCCTAATCTGATTGGATCCCGAATAAGAGTCTTATTCAGATCTTTGTTGGATCCTAATGTCTTATCTTTGGTAACATCGTGGAATTTAGATCGGTTTCTGTTGCGTACCGGTATCTTTACGAGTTAAAAATCCGCTCCAGAACTCGCTACCTCCGTGATGATGAGCTCCGGAAGCTCCACGTGTCCTCCGGGCCTGGTATCTCCTCATCCGCAGAGATGAGCTCCGGTTGTGCCGCGTGTCAATCGATCGAGACCTCCCTCTTCTTCGGAGACGAGCTCTGCGCACGCCACGTGTGGGTGCCGGTCTTTCCGCCTTTCCTTCCCTCAGGGACATGCCCCGAGGTCGACACGTGTCCAGCAGCGACGGACCTCCGGAGATAAGCTCCGGTGGCGACACGTGTTCGATAGATCCGGACTTCTCTGAGATGAGCTCCGAGATTGACACGTATCCCGTGCGACTGGTCCCCTGACTTCCGCGAGGACTAGCTCCGTGGATGACACGTGTCCTATGAAAAATGCCTTTGCTTCTTCCGCAGAGGCTATCTCCGCGGCAGCACGTGTCCCACAGGGTCGGAGCTCTTTCCAATTGCGGAGGTGACCCCCGAGCCTGCCACGTAGCCAGTTTAGCGTCGGACCTCTCCAATCTCTTCGGGGATGAGCTCCGAACGCGCCACGTGGTCTGCTGGCCGTGGAAGTTGCTTTCCGCGCTCTCAGAGAGCTTTACTGGCTATCCTTTTGATACCTTTTTCTGTTCCCTCTTTTCTAAAAATGTTTTTCCTCTTCAAAAAACATGAATATATGCTGGCACCCGAGATGAGGGTATCACAATAACTTCTTTCCATTAGATTCTATAAAATATGCTCATATGCATCTCAATAGGGACCACAACGAAGGGGACTCAAAGGAGTGATTCATCGAAGTGGATCGAGCTCCGGAGAGTCAAGGGTGGATCTGCAAGGACACTAACTGGTTATATACGACTACCCTGCAAAACAGGCAACCTCCGGTTTGCATTTAACAGCTGTTAAGTTTTTGTTTTGTATTCACCTTCGGTCAGGATATGAACTGTGCATTAGGTCTAGTGATTGATACTCCTCTTGCATAGCCAAATGACCCATGGAGTATTGGGTAGGTGTCTGTCACCGTGTAGAACTGGCATGCTTAAGTACGGTTCGGTAGAAGTCGAGTGGTGAGATGCTACTCGCAGATTTAGGAACAACAGGGGCATACGGGGTTGGTTCGTAATTGAATTAGCAAGTTAAAGTTGAGACCGGAAGGTGGTAGGGGCAGCAGGACATAGGGGCCTGGGTGCTGTAGACCTGTCCGTGTCAGTAAAGGACCGATCCGTATGCGGCCCTGTTGAACAAGTTTGAGTTGTGTACCGGACTCATGCTGGCTATATGGGACCCAGTAAACCGATGTACCTCGGGAAGCCGTCGTTGGGACTTTTCGGGTCGCCTCAGGCGGACGGCCGGTGTGCAGTATGTGGGGAATATTCTCATGACATCTCACGTCGGAAGGTGCACCATGAGAGTAGCTACTGTACGGGGCGACTTGATCGATTCAGCGGGGGTGAAACGGGGGAAAGGCTGCCACGTACGACGTCGGTGATGGTTGTTGTAGGCAACGTCGAGTACGGGCGTACGTGTCGTGTAGTCCGGGTGTTATTGATTTGAATCACCGTCGCTCGCAGAATGGACCGAGCATACTTGTTCTCACAGTCGTGACGTAGTAAGAACTTGCATGAGAAAGGATCTAATCATCTCGATGTGAAGTATTATTCTACCTTGTATTGGAGCTTGATGAATAGGCTAGTGCAAACTCGATTCTTTTATGCCATGAGCAATTTACATCGGGGGAAAGCGTTTCTTGTTTGATTGTGGACTCCTGATGTGGCGTGCCCAGGGTTACTTAAAATGCTGCAATTAATATCTGAAAGTAAGGATTCACTTTTAGACGAGTTTAATTATGCTTATGCCATCCTATGTTAGGTTCATAACCTCACTTAGAGTTTCATGTTTAGGGTGACGGTTAAGTCTTGCTGAGCGTTATGCTCACGGATGCTATCCGAGTTGTTTTGCAGGTAATTGACTCGATGCTTATGAGAAGGGATGCCCATGAGACTCGGGAACCTCCGAGTGCTTACTCAAAGAGCATCCTCGCCGCTGCAGATTGAACTTCGTGTTGCTAGTAAGAAACGTCCGCGGGCTGGACCGTTTCTTTGTTGCTAGTTTAGACATGAGTCGTGAGAGTGATAGTCTTCCGCTGTAGTTTACTCTGATATATTTATTTGTAAAACAATCTTGTACGCTTCCGCAAACTATTTATGTAATATGATGTGTGTTCATCGACCCGTGTGCTGTTGGGTGCCGCATAACACGGCACCACCTGACGAGGTCCTGTGGGGCCGTCTCAGCGTGGTATCTGAGCTGTTAAAACATGGTATCAGAGCTACGTTGGGAACAGAGCACGGATTGAGCATCATATTATGTCACAAACTTAGGGTACGGTGAGATAACGGTACTAGGCCCACATAAGGACTACTATTAGCATATAATGAAGGTGGCAACCTAACTTATTTGTTATGTCCGAAAACTGTGCATCTCGGGACGTTTATGTCTTGGGGGGTGCACGTAAGCACTGTCCACCAGTGCGCAAGCTGAAGGGTGGAGCCTCACGGGTGGCAGGTAACCCGACTCGTTTTAGTATCCTCTACGACTCTTCATGTCGTTTGGGGTATTCGAGCAGCGTCTGTCCCAGGCGTGCGTGGTGCAATTTGGGAGACCCCGTCACGTGGTCAGTAACGTGAACACGTAGCTCAAGGCGTGTTTGGCTTGAGAACACCTGGGCGAGTGATGACGGCCGGGTGTACAAACTGTTATGGATACCGGGTTCGGTGTGCAGCCGAACCTGATGATTGAGTGTGTTTTATGTAGGTACTAACCACGAAAATCTTAGTACGTGTAGAACACGTTTGCGAGTGATCGTTTTAGTGCCACCTAATGATACGTGTATGCCGGTGTAATCCGGTTAGGTTTTTCTTTGGTGAGGCAACGTAGTACCGTCATATGTCTTACGGTGCATCGTCACCGTACTACACTGGATAGTATTCTTACCTATGAAGAAATCATTCATGACTAACTTCCAAACTAAAAATGGATGTGATAAAGCACATATTAGTTACTGAGCTCTTCATTTGAACTAAGTTTCAAAGAAGAGACTTGTTAGGCTTCTTTTGATCTCAAAGACAGAGTGCTCTGTTCAGACAGAAATTTTTCTGGTCTTTAACAGAGCGTAACTCTAATTAGTTTGACCCAATGGAGGTGTTTGAGACAGTTCTGGAAATTTTATTAAGTGCTCTACAACTTTTCTGTAGAACTCCAGAGCCAAATCCGACACCAACTTGGTTGAACGTCCAGATGAATGCAAACTGTTCAGAAAACAGAGCAGCTGCAAACTTCTCTGGATGTTTCGGTAAATTGGTCATAACAATCTGTAGTAAATTTTCTAAGGGTCATGTAATACACCGTTGGAAAGGTTATGAAACTTACAACGATTTTGTCGTTCATAGTTTGTTCAGAATTGTAACCCAGTTGTATGTAAAACTGTGATGAAAACAGCCACATACCAAGGAGGTGCTGGCAAATTTTAGCCAGAAATTCTGTCAACTTTGAACAATCCTAACTTTTGTTCCATAAATGATCTAGGGGCATGTGAGTACTCGTTGAAAATATACTGAAGTTAACTTTAACTTTGGTATTCAACTTGAGTTATGAAAATGCTAATAAATGGATAAAATTCTGGGTTAAGTACATAAAGGTCTGTTCTGTACAGAATGAGGGACTGAATATGTTGGCTTTAGAAAGATGTGTAAATATGAAATTTTGTTATGCTTTCATAAAGTTTTAGCATGTTCATGTTTTACATACTTTCACATACTGCTGAGATCATATTTTGACTCCCCTCACAAATTATCTTTGTGCAGTATGGTGCGTACTCATTCTCCGAGTAGGGTTGATAGTTCTCGTCAAGACAATGATGACTCGACTCCACCACGGGCACCGCCATCAACGGTATGGGCGGATGTCATAGCTCATATGGTCGAGTCAAGTCAAGAGAACACAAGACTACTCCAAGCCTTGGTACAACAGGGCTTACTCCAGCGTGCACAACAGGACGTTCCACCTCGGAACGCCTACTTGGATTTCTTGGCGACACAACCGCCAATCTTCACGGAAGCCCATGAACCAGTGGAAGCTGATCAGTGGCTTCGAGTTATGGAGTCCAAGTTTGGAGTGTTTGAGTGCGACGAGTATCAGAAGACGTCATTTGCAGCTCAACAGCTCCATGGAGCCGCCGGAAATTGGTGGTTCGCTTATCTTGCCACTGTTCCGGAAGGCCATCAAGTGGAATGGACGGAATTTCGTGAAGCATTCCGTGCTCGTCACATTCCTATGGGTTTTATTAAGGCCCAACAGCAAGAATTCAGGAACCTGAAGCAGGGGGACATGAGTGTCCTCGATTATGTCAGACGATTCAATCTTCTGGCACAATATGCTCCTGCTTATGCGACGAGCGAAGCTGCAATGTGTGATATTTTTACTATGGCTTGAGTGCCATACTAAAAGAAAAGTTAGCCTTGTTCAATCAAGGCAGTTACACCGAGTTGATCAGTGCTGCTCTGCTACAAGAACACGCGACACTTGAGTGTCAAGCAGAGAAGAGGGACCGGGAGGATGTGCAAGAAGACACACCAGTCGTTCCTCGTAAATACCGTTTGGTGTATCACACACCATCCGAGGAAAGATGGCAAGCACCAGTGAGATCAACTCCGTACAGATTTCCTGCTCAAGAACCATGTCTTGAAGCAACACCATTGCCACAGCAAAGAATGACACCTGTGGCATCATTGCTGCAGCCAAGTACATCAACTTCCCAACTACAAGTCAACGAAGAACCGGGGAAACCTCCGTGTTCTTATTGCCACCGTTTGGGGCATTTTAGGCAGGAATGCCGGGAGAAGTTGGTGAACAACAGACAGCCATCATCATCAGGTGGTATGCCGCCACCTGCTCCAGTCAACATAACAGCATTACAATCTGGGAGTGTGCAACATCTTGCTATTGAGGATGTCCCAGAGGGAGCACCGGTGTTAGCGGGCATGTTTACTCTCAAGGACGTGCCCGTGTTGGTACTTTTTGATTCAGGTGCAACCCACAATTTTATCAGCAAAACATGCGTGGATCAGCACCAATTATCCACCAATACTCCCACAACGAGTTTTCTTATACGATCACCGTGAGGAAATATCTCTGCCAATCAGATTGTGTCCCGAGCAGCTTTGTGTTTGGGCGGAAAAATATACCCAACATCGCTGATTATGTTGGATAGGCAGAAGATAGACATTATATTGGGGATGTCTTGGTTAAATCGTCACGGTGACGTTCTCAGTATCGGTAACCGGACTGCCCAGATTGACTCGCCGATTCACGGACAGCACACGCTGTTTTTAGACAGCGAAGATCCAGATATGGTAGAGGCCTACCACATGGAAGCGCTGAAGCTTGAAGATATTCTGGTGGTACGTGATTATCCTGACGTATTTCCCGATGACTTACCGGGCATGCCGCCCGAACGGGACGTCGAGTTCAGAATTGAACTGGCGCCGGGAACAACACCTATTTCACGAAGGCCTTACAAGATGGCACCTAACGAGCTAGCGGAGTTGAAAGAGCAACTGAATAAACTCATGAGCAAGGGTTTCATACGACCAAGTTCTTCACCTTGGGGTTGCTCAGCGCTGTTCGTTAAGAAGAAGGACGAAACACTACGGCTATGTGTTGATTATCGTCCTCTCAATGCTGTCACGATCAAGAACAAGTATCCTTTGCCTCGCATGGACATCCTGTTCGATCAACTTGTGGGTACAAAGGTATTTTCGAAGATGGATCTTCGGTCGGGCTATCATCAAATCTAGATCCGACCGGAGGACATACCGAAGACAGCTTTCTCGACGAGATACGGACTCTACGAGTACCTCGTCATGTCATTTGGATTAACCAACGCTCCGGACACTTCATGTATTTGATGAATTCTGTGTTCATGCCGGAGTTAGACAAGTTCGTCGTGGTATTCATCGACGACATATTGGTTTACTCCAAATCGGAAGAAGAGCACGCTGAACATCTGCGTATTGTGCTACAACGGTTACGGGAGCACCAATTGTATGCCAAGTTCAGCAAGTGCGAATTTTGGATTGATCAAGTGCCTTTCCTTGGCCATATTATTTCAGCAGAATGAATTGCCGTGGACCCCAGCAAGATTGAACAAGTGCTGAAGTGGGAATCTCCCAAATCAGTCCACGAGGTCCAAAGTTTCCTAGGTTTAGCGGGGTATTATCGGAGGTTTATTCCGAGCTTCTCATAGATTGCTAAACCAATGACGGAGCTGCTGAAGAAGGGCACTAAATACATGTGGAATGCAGCATGTGAAGCCGCATTCAAAACTTTGGTGAAACATCTCACAACGGCTCCAGTTCTTGCTCAACCGGACACGACGAAGCCATTCGATGTATACTGTGATGCATCCGGCATCGGTCTCGGCTGTGTTCTGATGCAAGAAGGGCGTGTAATCGCCTATGGGTCTCATCAACTGCGAAACCACGAGCAGCTCAAGATCATGAGTTGGGTAGTGCTGTTCATGGTTCCGAAGTTGGCGTGAGCCATATGCGACCACACGTCCTTCCTACATCATCACGCAGCCGAGCCCAATACCAGACGCATCGCAATACACGTCAAAGGGCTTGGTTGTATCCGGTTGAGCCAAGACCGGGGCTGTTGTGAGATGCTTCACTAATCCGTGGAATGCTCCTTCACACGCCGTGTTCCAAACATATTTTGTTCCCTTCTTCAGCAATTCTGTCATCGTCCTAGCAAGCTTGGAGAAGCTTGGAATGAATCTCCGATAGTATCCCGCTAAACCAAGGAAGCTTCTAACTTCATGGACTGAAGTGGGAGCTTTCCATTTCAGCACTTGTTCGATTTTGCTTGGGTCAACCGCAATGCCTTCCGCTGAGATGATATGTCCCAAAAGTGGCACTTGGCTGATCCAAAACACACATTTGCTGAACTTGGCGTAAAGCTTGTGGTCTCGCAATCATTGAAGAACGATCCTCAAATGTTCAGCGTGTTCTGCTTCTGTCTTGGAGTAAACCAAGATATCATCAATGAAAACCACCACGAACTTGTCCAGCTCCGGCATGAACACCGAGTTCATGAGATACATGAAATGTGCTGGAGCATTAGTGAGACCAAAAGACATGACGAGATATTCATATAAGCCATATCTCGCCGAGAAAGCCGTCTTCGGGATATCCTCCGCTCGGATTTTTATTTGATGATATCCTGAGTGAAGGTCCATCTTGGAGAACACACTTGCACCCACCAATTGATCAAACAGGATGTCAATGCTGGGCAGTGGGTATTTGTTCTTGATGGTGACATCGTTGAGTGGCCGGTAGTCCACACACAGCATCAAGGTTTCATCCTTCTTCTTTACGAACAGCGCCGAGCATCCCCAAGGCGAGGAACTTGGCCTAATGAAACCTTTGCTCAACAGATCATTGAGCTGTTCTTTCAATTCAGCCAGCTCATTTGGAGCCATTTTGTAGGGTCTACGTGAGATAGGAGTAGTCCCGCGTGCATGCTCAATCTTGAACTCGACGTCCCGCTCAGGTGGCATGCCCGGAAGATCATCCGGAAACACGTCGGGGTACTCCCGGACTACGGGGATCTTCTCTATCTTGAGAGCTTCAGTATTATTAATTTCTGAAACCTCCCGTACTGGATTGTCTAATATGACGGACTGCGGACTATGTAGTAGGGAGTTGAGGTGAACCGTCCGTGATAATGTTTCCAGGACAGCACCATGGTTTATGGGCTCCAGCTCCAGCACCTCACGCCGCACGTGAGGTGCTGGTGCCCTTTGCTCCGGCCTTAGCCTCCCCGCTGAGGTGAGGTCCGGGGCTGCCATATGTTGGTCGGTCTGAACCTCCTCCCTTCCGAGGATGGCTCTGGAGCCGACACATGCTCTTTACCCCAGAACGAGCATCCCTGCTGAGGTGAGGTCCGGAGCTGCCACGTGTCGGTGGGCTCTGAACCTGTTCCCTGCTGAGGAGAGCTCCGGAGCTGACACGTGCCCTTGGCCCTGGACCATGTCTCCCCACTGAGGTGAGATCCGGAGTTGCCACGTGTCCCACGACCCATCATGGGCTGTGAGTCGATGAAGTCAATGAGGAAGTGCGCTGTCAGGCCATGCATTCAGGGCTCGCGCCTTCCCCGGAAGCATAGTGCATGGCGCATGCCTCCGTCCTCCACCCGTTCACCATTACGGTGACAAGACTGGGCAGCAAGCCGTGACAGCGGTACGTGCCGCCCAATGGCACAGAGCCGCACGAGCAGAGCGAGAAGAAGCGGTGACAAGAAGACGTCTTCATCATCATGCCACATGGACAGGGGCACTCAGTGCGCCAGGCTGCAGCACTTAACTCCACCACCGACTACTCTACTCAGAGTGTAAAACCCTATATCATGTATAGGGTAAATACAGCTTCGGAGACACCTATCGGGCCCCAAGCCACATTGTAACCACCCCGGCCTTGAAATATAAAAGGACCGGGGTGTCCACTCGACAAGAGGTCATTTGGTTCCCATGCCTTAGCAACCCTAGCAACATACGCACCAGCAATACAACAGGCACTGCCATTGACTTAGGGTATTACGCTCCGGCGGCCCGAACCACGTCAATCTTGTTGTTCACCTGCTCTCTCGAGTTGGAGCCCTGTAGGGATGTCAAGCCCCTCCAATCAAAGAACCTCTGCAGCCTGCTCCAGTAGCGGTCCGGGGGAGTGTCAAAGCAAACACTCCGACAGTGTGCATCTCGAAAGATAGATATACGACTTGCTAGTACATTCAACGATAAACTCGACTTCGCAACTCCTTCGAGAATATATCCGATCTAGCAGCTATTCTCGCCTTCAGCCAAGGAGACATATATCAGGCATTGATGGAGTGACTAGCTTTTTCAAAGCCAAACACCATAGAATGACTGGTAGATATAGCCAACACGTATGCCAATGGTGAAGAACCATTCCCGGTTTGACCCAATACAATAAAGTCAGCACAATAGGACAACAGCCTCGATGGAGTCGACGGTGTCGATCTAGTCATTGTCGAGTTCAAGGGTAAGCACCACAACAACACCCATAAGCAAGGGAGCATCAATGGCCCCGTGAGAATCAAGATGATCAGAAAGGGGCAATCATCGAAGAGATGATGAAATATATGTAACATTCTATTTTGTAAATGCCACTCCATAGAAATTCGTGATTAGATTCAAAAATACAAGTCCAATTTCTCACGCCACGCGTGCATGCATCTGTGTTTGCACAGAACCTTAAATCTTTTCTCTTGTGTACCATATGGGAGTGCTCGATGAAGTGTGGCCTTCTCTGACTTATATTGCATGTAGCCAAATATTTTACAGTGGAAAGTCTTATATTGCCGCCTAGGGATGGGCAGAGAATGGGCCGCCCGGTGGCTGTGGCTGGGTGACCCATACTCCAGTGGATGAGTCGTCCGGCCACCGGGTGGCTCATTCTCTGCAGTCTCAATGTAAAAATCCAGTGTTATGCTAAACGGCCCTAACGGTAAACAAGCACTTATTGTGTAGTTTACGCCATAAACGTAAATGTAAATGGTTGACCCGTTTAAACGGTCACGATGTAAACGGATTAAATGAAACAGTTTCTATTCGTATTTAAACGTATTTTGACCCTTTTAGGCAAAGTGGAAATGTTAGAACTGGGTTTTCTTGGCCCGTTAAGCTACACACGCTCGAAGACTCCTATCTCTCCTGGCGACATGTGTTTGTTGATGTGTTCAATCCGCCGCTGCTAGGTTTGCCCCCCCCCCCCCAAACAGCTTACAACTGAAGTAGCTCGCTGTTGATCACCATCAGCATACAGTTTGGTCGCCCTCACCCCCTGCGCCCCGAGCCCTCCGTGGCGCACGCAGCTCCGTCCCCTGCACGCACTCTCCAACCTCAGAAACAAAGAGTATACATATGGCACGTGTGAGTTGCATCTTTAATCAACATTTTATTTCATAACTTGATAGATTTGTATGTTTGTGGGTTGCAGGACAGCTAAAACTCAATAGGAGTATGGGGTTCTAATTGATCCAAATAATCTCAATGTGATCCAATGCAAGTTATGTCTCTTAGTTGTGAAGGGGGGAATTTATAGATTAAAGTTACATTTATTGATGTAACAGGAAGCTACAATATAAACCGTTTAATCCATTTAAACACCGTATAGACATGTTAAACGTAGATGACCTCCACCAACTATCTATCGTTTAACGTTTAGTATAACACTGGTAAAAACCAAATTTTTTGTTCAAACCCACATAACTTTGGCTAGGAAACTCCAAATCAAGTGAACCAAATTTTCTTGGATTCATCTCTCAGAGTACTTTCCAACAAATCAAGTTTCACCCTATGAAAACCTTTATTTCTCCAGAATTAATTCTTCAAATATTAAAATTTTTAGAATTTTGGCTGGAGGACCCTTTGGAGGAAAATTTTGAAATTTTGCTAAGATGTTCACCAAAATATTCCTGAGCTACCATAAAAATTTCAGATCCATTTGATCTTATTTGCTCCACCTAATTGTGTGATTAATAAAACTGTCCAAAAAATGAAAAATGTCCAGAAACATTTTTCAGAACTTCTCTGTACTTATTTAGCTCATATCTTTAGCTAGGAACCTTCAAATTAAGTGAAACCAACTCCATTAGAACCCTATGAAAATCTAGTTTTCAGAAAGTCATGGATTGCTCCATGAAAATCCTTAGAACACCCTAGAGGCTCCGATTAAGGCCAAGTATATAATTATTTGTGGAGAGCTCAAATGAGCTTTGCTGCAAATGAAACTTTGCCAAGTCTCTATTTAGGTTGTATCCAAACCACAGTAAAAATTTCAGAGTCATTGGACCTGTCCAGGAAGACTTATAGTCTTCACAAATTCAACTTCAATTCAGATGCATTTAAATTGACACATATATGTTTATCTCATGTAGTCTCTAAGGTTGAGGAGGAGCCAGAAGTCTTAGACTTCATAACTCCTGAGGAGCAGCTAGCCTACGACCAACAGCAGCAAGGCAAGCTCCGGTTTGCATTAACCATTTTTACAAATTTAACTGTTTTAAGAACTTACTTTGAGCAACCACTTTAATTCTTTGCATTAGAGTCTTGTTTGAAAACCCAAATGCATAGCGAAGAAAACCCTGGTTGGGCTTAGGTTTGTAAACCTCGATTAGCTACTGCAATACTAAGATAGTGTAGGATTCGGTACTAGTCGAGAAGTTGGAACTGCTCACGAGAATAGGCTAGAGGCACACTACTCGGGTAAAGATAGCAAATGGAACACATGGCAAGAAAAATGAGACCCAGCGGAGAGTAAGGGCAGCAGGACATTGGGGCCTGGGTGCCATAGCTCCGCTTGTGTCGATTGAGGACCGAGCCATGTGCGGTCCTGTTGAACAAGCTAGAATAGTACCAAAGACCTACCGGATATATGGGAACCAGGAAACCGATGTAACTCAGGTAGCTGGGTGTTGAGGCATAGCTGGTCGTTCAGAGGGTAGGTTGAGAGCTTGAGATGTAAATCGGCTGATGGCACTGCAGATGTGGACACAGAGACCTCTTGCTCGGGACGATTGGACCGGTTCAACATTTGGCTGACGGGTGAATGGTGGTTGCGTACGACGTCCGTGATGGTTGCTGTAGAAAACATCGAGTACGGGTGTACGTGACGGGTTATTCAGGTAACCCTGCAGGTGTAAATCGATTATAATCACCATCCCTCGCGGTCAGTGAGTACCACTTGTTCACTGTACCGTGACATAGAAAGAACAGGCTAGAGTCATGTAAAAGTTACTGATTGAAAGCTATACCTTCCTTGTTAATGACGTGTTGTAGTTTAGAGCTAATTAAAGTTCTTTTGAACCTTGGGCAAAGTACATGAGAGAAATGCGTTTCTTGTTTGATTGCGGCTCTCTCATGTGCCTTAGCGTGAGGTTCTCCACAACTTGCTGCTAAAACTTGAAAGTAAGGTTCAAATAATTTGGCGAGTCTTTTGCAACATATTTACCTCATGTACCCTGAAATCCTTCATGTAGAAGTTTCATGTATAGGAGAGACGGGTCAGACTCGCTGAGCCATCATGCTCACTGCTTGTGTTTGAAGCTTATGCAGTGTTTTATGAGGAAGGGACTCCCTAGGAGGAAACGGAACCCCAATAGGGAAACCCCGACGAGTGGGAGTCGTGCACGCCACCGTGTTAGTGTGCGTGTGTGCTAGCGGGCACACGTTCACGGGCTGAATGTGAACTCGATGCGTAGTCTACGCCCGTGAGTGTAGACTGAACTTGTATTATTGTAAAAATGTTATTAAACTGGTTTATGTAATAAAACTTTGCTTCCGCTTTGTATCTTTGATGTGCGTCATCCGGTGCTGTGCAACGCAGCACCCCTCAGCGTGATCCTTGCTCGATGAGGCCATGGGGCCCTGGCAGCGCGGTATCAGAGCTCGCTTGAGGTTTAACGCACTACAAAGAACATCTTTTTCAAAAACTCGGTGAGGAACGAGTTAGTAGCCCATATAAGGATGTTATTATTGTATATAAAGTGGCAATACCAACCTATTTGCTTATGTCAGAAAATCTTGCATCTCGAGACGTTTTATGTCTTGGGGGTGCACGTAAGCGCTGTCCACTAGTGCGCACAAGCTGAAGGGTGGAGCCTCACGGGTGACAGGTAACCCGGCCTGCTTTAATATCCTCTACGACTCTTCTTGTTGTTTGGGGTATTCGAGCAACGCCCTTCCCTGGCGTGCTACGGGAAAATTTGGGAAACCCCATCACGTGGTTTGTAACATGAACACGTAGCTCAAGGTGTGTTTGGCTTGAGAACAACCGTGCGAGTGATGATGGACGGTTGTATGAACTGTATTGGGACCCGTTCAGTGTGCAGCCGAGCCAGACGATTGTGTGAGTTATTTGCAGGTAGCCTAACCACGAATCGGTAGACGAGTAGCATCCGTGTGCGAGAGACATTTAGTGCCACTTAATTAACGAAGCCGGCTAAGTCTGGCATAGGTTTTTCTTTGTGAGGAACGTAGTACCGACATGAACTGGTGACACTTCGACGTCACACCCCACTAAATGAGCAACCTTATTGTAAAACCTGAAGGTTTTAATCCAGAGCACTAAAACTTTGATATAACTTCTTCCCTTAATCAGGATGTTCAAAGTTAACAAGTTTTCAACATATAGGATACTAAGGACAAAGTCCTCTGTTTTCAGCTGAAATAAGGCTGAAGTTAAAAAGAGGTTAGAGGTTGAGTTCTTTCGAGGTTGGCGCCATATGATACATTTATGGAAAGCTTTGGAAGAGATTTACAACTTTTCTGTTGATATCCAGAGGTGTTTCATCACTTAACCAGTCGAAAAATGCAGTAGAGTTAAAACTGTCCAGAAAACAGGGCAGAGCAAACACTCTCTGTAACTCTCTATAAATTGGGCATAACATCCTGCGCAAAAATATAAAAATAGAAAATGAGGTAGTTATGAAAAGTTCATGAGATGGGTTACATGTTTGTAACAGAAAGTTTTGTCAACTTTGGTGTAGAATTAACTGGAATTCTTGGATCAAATCAGTACCTCAGGCAGGGAGGTGCTTTTCAATTTTCTCCAGAAATTCTGTCAATTTTGACATATCATAACTTTTGAACCAGGACAGATCATAGGCCAAGCAAATACTTTATGGAAAGCAATTGAAGTTAACTTTAACTTTGATGTTGAGCTCCAGAATTGGTTTTGCTTTAGCATGGTCTAAATCAGATTGAAATGTAAACTGGTCAGGGTTGTCAGTTTGGGCAGCAGACCAGCAGTCAAATTTGTCTAAGTTTGAATTGTGTTTCCAAGTTTTACGAGTTCAATTCCATGTTTTAATGTTATAACTCAATGATTTACTGTTGAAATGAATATTTGACCTTTGTCAAATATGTTTCTACAGATGACAGTGGATAAACAACTGGAGAACGGGTGGGTGGTCTCCCACTGTTCTCAACGCAGCGGTTATCCGAAAGTGTTGAAGCAAATGCTTCAATATTTCGGGTACGTGGAAATGCCACAGTACCTTGCCAAGGACAATGGTGAGGAGGGAAACAAGACGTGGGCCATCCATGTTGAAGTTCCTGCCGGACCTACCCCACCCGGTTGGGCGCCGTTCACCGTTACGTTGAGAGGTAGACAGCCGGAGGTAATGTTGCAAGTGGCAGCCCGCGACACCATGTCGCGTTTCTGCCAACTACACGTGAGAAGTATGGAGGGAACTCCATACACGATCGTTCCAGTTGAGGGGCAATCTAATCATGTGCGGGGGAAAGGTACATGGAGGCAACAGATCCGGGTTGCCCAAGGTACAACCCCGTGGAGGCGAACCTCAGCCTCCAGTTGAGGGCAGGAAAAGCCATGATGGACAGACAAGTCGTTCATACGGATTGTCTTGCCGTGAAGCTCAAGGAGAGCACCAGCCGAGGAGATCATTTCAAGAGTGCTCACAGCACACTCCGCAATGTTGTCCTTCCGAAGATAAAGCAACTGAACGAACAACATAATAAGTAGCATCGTCTGAAGAAGGCGAAGAAGAAAAGCCGCGTCGATATCACGGCTTTGCAACAGCAAGTGCAGGCCTTGACCCAGCAAAATGAGGTCCTCACTCAAGAGCGTGATGAAGCTATTAAGGAGGGGCAAGGCTGGGAAGAGGACTACAACCAGGCCATGGATGAGGTGCATGCGTTGCAGGACCTCGTACCTCCGGTAATGGGCCTACCGATGGTAGGTGCCGTACCCGTAGTGTTGGGTATTTCGGCGATGGGGGAACCTGAAGCGGAAGAGGAGGTCATGGACCCGGAGCCACCAGCAGAGGTAGCAGAGGAGGATGGCCCACAGGAGTTCGAGTTCTACTCCGAGTAGTGACTTACCATTGCCAAATAGGGCAGCGAGGGTGGTGTAGGAAAAACTTTTGTAATCGGTGACATGTCGTGTAGACAGTAGTATATGTATAGGTAGTGATGACATGGGCACGACTTCTCGGAGACCCAAGAATAATGTATCTTGTATGAAGTTTATGCTTTATCAATATATGTGAATGTTGTGCAAGTTATTCTTGTGTCACTTCGATACCTACTGTTTCATATGGAATGTTAAGTATGACATGTGCTGATCGCTGCTATTTTGAATTTAAGAATGACTCGCACTCTTGCCAACCCAGACGTTGGGGGTTCCAGTCAGGGGGGGAGAGACTTCCCAACAGCCTCCCGAGGATTCCTCGGGACAGCAAAAGCAACAACCGCCACCTCCAACGGTTACATTGGCCGACATCGTTGCGGCTATGGTGGGTTCTCATCAGCAGCACACAGAGTTGCTGCAGACCCTTATTGCATATACGTCTGGACCAGAGAGGCGTCAAGATCGTGTGGAGCGCCAACAAAGCTCCTACTACGACTTTCTGGCTACTCATCCCCCGGTATTCTCAAGGGTGGATGAACCCATAGATGCGGACAACTGGCTCCGCACAATGGAGATGAAGATCGGGCTGCTCCAAGTGAGTGAGCAGCGCAAGACTTAGTTTGCGGTCCTACAGCTTCAAGGATCCGCGAGCGCTTGGTGGGTGAACTACTGCACCTCGCAACTCACCGAGCGAGTTATGACCTGGGCGGAGTTCCGGATGGCCTTCAGGGGCTATCACATACCACCGGGTATTATGAAGAGGAAGACGCAAGTGTTCATTCGCCTGCAGCAAGGAAGCAGGAACGCGCTGGAATACTCCAGGGCGTTCAATGATTGCACTCTACGCTTTTTATCACGCCGACACCGACGAGAAGTGGCGGTATCATTTTTACCAGGGGCTTAACCCGCTCATGAAGGACAAGCTGGCGATGTTCAATCGCGGCAGCCTCAATGATATTATTGATGCTGCGATTGTTCAGGAGGACTCCGGCAAGGAGTTAGCGGCGGCGGAGAGGAAGCGAAGCGCGCCACAAAGCAGCAGAGAAGGAGATGGTCCTTCTCAAAAATACCGGATGGTGAATCACTCACCATCGGGTCCACGCTGGCAGCCACCACAGAGGCCGATGCCATTCCGCAGTCGGCCATATTCCCCACCGGCATTCCGGCCGGTACTACCAGAACCACCTCCGCAGCAACAACAGCAGCAGCGGGCGATGCCGCGTGCGTATGCACCTCAGCAGCGCATGCCGGGCTTTCATCCCCCAAGCACTGGCCAGTCAGCAGTCACATGCTACAAATATGGTCGCCCAGGACACTTCGCCAACAACTGTCCTGAGAGGCACGGTGGCGGAGTGACACCGCAGTTTCCAGGGAGGAATCAGACCCGGAACCCCACTAATGCGTGGCATGCAAATCCTAGGCCCGGCACCGTCCACCAACTTGTCATAGAGGACGTGGCGGAGGGAGAGCCAGTCCTTGCGGGTATGTTCCAACTCCACCAGCATCCCGCTATACTATTATTTGATTCAGGCACCACGCATAGCTTCATTAGCCAAGCTTTCATTGCTAAATACAGCTTGCAAATATTACCCACCGAAAGTCCATACTTGATTTGTTCACCGGGTGGGAAAATTTCAGCAAGCATGATGGTTCCAAAAGCGCCATGATGCTTAGAGGGTAGAGTATACCCTACGTCTCTCATAGTTTTAGAGGGACAGAAGGTCGATGTCATCCTAGGGATGTCGTGGTTAACCCGCCACGGCGCTGTTTTAGACACCGTCCTCCAAGTCATGCATTTGAACTCAGAAGTGCACGAGTCGCACGCTTTATTTCTGGACAGTCCAGGAATAAAACTTCCAAGTGTATATCAATCCACAACCATGAGATTGGAATACATTCCAGTAGTCCATGAGTTTCCTGACGTGTTCCCAGATGATTTACCGGGGATGTCGCCCGACCGAGAGGTGGAGTTCAAGATTGAACTTGCACCGTGAACTATGCCAATATCCCGAAGGCCGTACAAGATGGCGCCCAAGGAATTGGCTGAACTTAAGACACAGTTAACGGAACTGCTGGAGAAGGGTTTTATCAGGCCGAGCTCCTTGCCATGGGTCTGTTCGGCATTATTTGTGAAGAAGAAAGACGAGACGTTGCGGCTTTGCGTGGACTATCGTCCACTAAACGCCTTAACCATCAAGAAAAAGTACCCGTTGCCACGGATCGACATGTTGTTTGATCAGTTGGTCAAAGCAAAGATCTTTTCCAAGATGGATTTAAGATCCGGGTACCATCAGATTAAGATACGGGCTGAGGATATTCCGAAGACGGCTTTCTCGACGTGGTACGGACTTTATGAGTGCCTGGTCATGTCCTTCGGCCTCACCAACGCTCCAGCTCACTTCATGTACTTGATGAACTCGGTATTCATGCGGGAGCTGGACAAGTTTGTCGTGGTCTTCATCGACGACATATTGGTATATTCCAAATCAGAGGAAGAACACGCGAAGCATCTGCGTATAGTCTTGCAACGGCTGCGGGATCACCAACTATACGCGAAATTCAGCAAGTGCGAATTCTGGATATCGCAAGTGCCTTTTCTCGGGCATATTATCTCAGCGGAGGGCATCGCTGTAGACACGAGTAAGATCACACAAGTGCTGAATTGGAAGTCCCCGAGAACTGTTCACGAGGTGCGGAGTTTCCTCGGACTCGTGGGATATTATCGGAGGTTCATTCCGAACTTCTCAAAGAGTGCCAAGCCTATGACAGAGCTGCTGAAAAAGGCTACCAAATATGTTTGGAGTGCAGCATGCGATGCAGCGTTCAAGGCATTAGTAAAGCACCTAACATCAGCACCGGTTTTGGCGCAGCCAGACACAACAAAACCGTTCAATGTGTACTGTACAACGCCAAGAAGTATGCTGAATTGTACATCTCACGGATCCTATGCTTGTATGGCGTACCCCGCACAATCATATCGGATCGGGGCACTTTATTTGTGTCCCGTTTTTGGGAGCAGCTACACGCTGTGTCTGGACGAAGCTGATCCGTAGTTCAGCGTACCACCCGCAGACGGATGGGCAAACCGAGCGGGTAAATCAAATTTTAGAAGATATGCTACGAGCTTGTGCTATCAACCACGGTAAGAATCGGGATGATCACTTACCGTTGCCGAGTTCTCGTACAACAAAGGGCACCAAGCCAGCATCAAGATGGCGCCTTACGAGGTGCTATACGGGAGAAAATGCCGAACACCACTTAATTGGTGTGAGTCTGGCGAAAGGGTCACCTTTGGGGTTGATCTTGTCAACCATGCGGAGGGAAAGGTTCGGCTGATTCAAGCAAACCTAAAAGCCGCCCAATCCCGACAAAAACAGTATGCGGACCGGAGAATACGCCCATTACAATTAGAAGCCGGGGATCACATATATCTACGGGTGTCTCGAATGAAGGGCATGAACAGATTCGGGGTGAGAGGAAAGTTGGCACCCCGATTCATTGGTCCATTCCAGATTACAGAAATATGTGGATCAGTAGCATACCGGCTGAAATTACCAGAAGCACTTTCCGGTGTGCACGACATCTTTCACATTTCTCAGCTGAGGAAGTGTCTTAAGCTATCAACTACCATTCAGCTGGGGGATATTGAACAACTGAAACCGGATCTCATGTATCCGGAGGAACCGGTTTAAATAATTGATAAAAAGGCCCAAACCACACGCAACCGTACGTTGTGGTTCTACAAGGTTCTATGGAGTAATCACTCCGTAGACGAAGCGACATGGGAGAGCAAAGGATTTCTTCGCGCTAACTACCCTGACTTTTTCACGTTGCATGTACGGTAATTTTCCACCGTCCTCCCTCTCATTTTCACCTTATAATCTCGGGACGAGATTCTTTTAAGGGGGGAGAAATGTAAGGGCCTAAGTTTTTGCACACATCCAAAGTGTTCATCACACCACACACACCTCATTTCAGGAAAACTTATGAACACCTTTGAAGAACATGTAAACACCATCAACATGGTCATTAGAGAATAAACTCACAAAATGCAAAAGTGGCATTTCCCACATGCATCTTATAGGGGTTGAGCATATGAAAAACTCCTACCCCTTGCTAGGAATGCTCATGCCAATGTTCACTCAAATCCAAAACCTTTTTGAGGTATTTTTGGGTATAATTGAAAAGAGGCTAGTTTGAACTCAAATTCAAATTCAAACTACTTTTATCCCATTAATTCAAAAGTGGGAGGCATATTCATACTCAGCACATTTTTTGAGCTCACACACCAATTTTCCCTTCATTTGGAGTTGATCTTGACATGAGCTAATTTTATCAAATTCAAATTCAATTTGAATTTCAAACTGCATATGTGCTAAAATTATATTCAAACACTTCACAATTTGAATTCTATCAAGTTTAAATGGGCATTTGGTAGATAATTCAAATTTCAGAGGGTAGTATTGGGACTACTGTTTAGAGCAGTGGGAGAAAGTTAATTTCAGTGGTTAAAATGGAAATGGGTCCCACTTGTCAGCCCCACAAGCCAGTGAACCGACTGAAGCAACTGGGACTCGGGCCTTGAGCACGTTCACGCGGGCGCCACGGTGCTGTGTGCCACTGCCACCTCCTGATCGCCGATCACAGCTGCAAACCGACGTCCTCAGCTATTTATCCTCGAGCTACCGACGGCAGCAGCCGGTTTTCACGCTGCCTAGATGTTTTCCGCACTGAGAAACCGAAGCAAGCCACCGCACATCCCAACTCACCACCCCGCCTTCGACCGGTCAAAGCAGCCCTTCCCACCGCAAGCTGAGGCCACAAACGCCACCGCCGACCTTTGCTCGACGGGCTCCAGCCCTCAGTTGCTCGTGATCAGCATCTGTTGAGCTTGTTCGAGCCAATCTTCCACAGCTCTGTCAACCCCGAAGCTCCTCCGACTTGACACCGTCGTCCGAGCAGCTCCGAGCTTCTCCAGCACGGCAAACTGGTCTCTGAGGTTAGCATCGAAGTCTAGTAGCTCTCGCCGAGCTCCCTAGCTCCCTCTTAGTGCCGGTTTGCTGGAATTTCAATTTTCCCCACGATCACCGTATAGAACACCGAGAACCAAAACCCAAAATTCATCTCGATCACTTGATTACTAGAAATCCTGGTCGAGCTGAAGATAGAGTAGCACCTCACGGTTACCTCAGCCAAATCCTAGAGAATATGATCAACCCAGTGAGGAGAACACCTTATTTTGGCCACCGCCGGTGAAAACGGCTCGGGTCGCCGGTGAAGTCTACTTTCCCGGCGATCTCCGGCCAAGAGGAGGGCAGGGTTAGCTTCCCCGTGCCCCAGTAGTGCTGTGCGACCAATTGGTTGATCGTGTTCGCCGCCGAGACAAGCTAGCACCGTCGGACTCGATCTCAATTCCGCCGCACCCGTCGCCGTCTACATTCCTGACGATGTCGAGGCGCGAGAAGTTGCCTGGCGTGTGCGCCGTGCTCCAAGGGTCACGTAGGAAGAAGCCGTGTCGAAAATTAGGTGGTAATGGCCAAGAACGAGCTGTGCCACCGTCACTGTGCGTCGCACGCTCGGGCGCTGGAGGGAGGTTGAAGAAGACACTGTGCATGGGACCCACGTGCAGTGTTTTAAACATTTCCCCGATTTTCAGATTTAGTTCAACTTCAAACCCACATAACTTTGGATAGAAAACTCCAAATCGAGTGAACCAAATTTTGTTGGATTCAGCACTCACAGTACTTTCCAACAAATCAAGTTTCACTCTATGAAAACCTATATTTCTCCAGAATTAATTCTTCAAAATATAAATTGTTTAGAATTTTAGCTGGAGAACTCTTTCGAGGAAAACTCTAAAATTTTGCTACGATGTTCACCAAAATATCCCTGAGATACATAAAAATTTCAGATCCATTTGAGCTCATTTGATCGACCTAATTGTGTGATTAATAAAACTGTTCCAGAGAAAATGAAAAATGTCCAGAAACAATTTTCAGAAATTCTCTGAACTTGTTTAGCTCATATATTTATATAGGACCTTCAAATTAAGTGAAACCAACTCCACTATAACCCTCTGAAAATATAGTTTTCAGAAAGTCATGGCTTGCTCCATGAAAATCCCTAGAACACCCTAGGAGCTCCGATTAAGGCCAAGTACATAATTATTTGTGGAGAGCTTATATGAGCTTTGCTTCAAATAAAACTTGGCCAAGTCTCTGTTTAGGTTGTATCCAAACTACAGTAAAAATTTCAGAGTCATTGGACCTTTCTAGCAAGACTTATAGTCTTCACAAATCCAACTTCAATTCAAATGCTTTTAAATTGACACGTATATGTTTATCTCATGTAGTCGCTAAGGTTGAGGAGGAGACCGAAGTCTTATACTTCATCACTCCTGAGAAGAAGCTAGCCTATGACCAATGGCAAACAGCAGCAAGGCAAGCTCCGCTTTGCATTAACCATTTTTACAAATTTTACTGTTTTGAGAACTTACTTTGAGCAACCACTTTAATTCTTTGTATTAGAGTCTTGTTTGAAAACCCAATGCATAGCCAAGAAAACCATGGTTGGACTTAGCTTCGTAAACCTCGATTAGATACTGGAATGCTAAGATAGTGTAGAATTCGGTACAAGTCGAGTAGTTGGAACTGCTCGCGAGAACAGGCTAGAGGCACGCTACTCGGGTGAAGATAGCAAATGGAAAACATGGCAAGAAAAATGAGACCGATCGGAGAGTAAGGGCAGCAGGACATTGGGGCCTGGGTGCCATAGGTCTGCTTGTGTCGATTTAGGACCGAGCCGTGTGCGGACCTGTTGAACAAGCTAGAACAGTACCGAAGACCTACCGGATATATGGGAACCGGAAAACCGATGTAACTCGGGTAGCTGGGTGTTGAGGCATAGCTGGTCGTTCAGAGGGTAGGTTGAGAGCTTGAGGTGTAAATCGGCTGGCGGCACTGCAGGTGCACGTTCAGAGACCTCTTGCATGGGACGATTGGACTGGTTCAACATTTGGCTGACGGGTGAAAGGTGGTTGCGTACGACGTCCGTGATGGTTGCTGTAGGCAACATCGAGTACGGGCGTACGTGACGGGTTATTCAGGTAACCCTGCAGGTGTAAATTGATTATAATCGCCGTCCCTCGCGGTCAGTGAGTACCACTTGTTCACTGTACCGTGACGTAGAAAGAACAGGCTAGAGTCATGTAAAAGTTGCTGATTGAAATCTATACCTTGCTTGTTAATGACGTGCTGTAGTTTAGAGCTAATTAAAGTTCTTTTCGACCTTGGGCAAAGTACATAAGAGAAATGCGTTTCTTGTTTGATTGCGGCTCTCTCATGTTCCTTAGCGTGAGGTTCTCCACAACTTGCTGCTAAAACTTGAAAGTAAGGTTCAAATAATTAGGCCCCTCGACGTGACCCTCTCTCATAGTGACCCTGGCTCAACGTGAAGCGGCCCCTCGGCCTTGTCGAGCCAGTATCACGCTGAGGGGTGCTGCGTTACACAGCACCGGATAACGCACATCAAAGATACAAAGCGGAAGAAAAGTTTTATTACATAAACCAGTATATGAACATTTTTACAACAAAATAAGTTCAGTATATACTCACGGGCGTAGACTACACATCGAGTTCACGTTCAGCCCGTGAACGTGTCCTCGCTAGCACGCACACACACTAACACGATGGCGTGCACGACTCCTACTCGACGGGGTTTCCCTCTTGGGGTTCCGTCTCCTCCTCGGGAGTCCCTTCCTCATAAACCCCTGCAAAAGCTTCAAACACAAGCACTGAGACGATGGCTCAGCAAGTCTGACCCATCTCTCCTATACATGAAACTTCTACATGAAGGGTTTTAGGGTACATGAGGTAAATAAGTTGCAAAGGACTCGCCCAATTATTTGAACCTTACTTTCAAGTTTTAGCAGCAGGTTGTGGAGAATCTCACGCTAAGTCACATGAGAGATTCGCAATCTAACAAGAAACGCAATTCTCTCATGTACTTTTCCCAAGGTCGAAAAGAACTTTAATTAACTCTAAACTACAGCAAGTCATTAACAATCAATGAACAGATTTCAAATCAGAAAACTTTTAACATGTAGCTAGCCTGTTCTTTCTACGTCATGGTACAGTGAACAAGTGGTACTCACTGACTGTGAGGGATGGCGATTATAATCGATTTACACCTGCAGGGTTACCCTAATAACCCGTCACGTATGCCCGCACTCGATGTTGCCTAAAGCAACCATCACGGACGTCGTACGCAACCACCTTTCACCCGTCAGCCAAATGTTGAACCGGTCCAATCGTCCGTAGCAAGAGGTCTCTGCGCGAACATCTGCAGTGCCGCGAGCCGATTTACACCTCAAGCTCTCATCCTACCATCTGAACGACCAGCTATGCCTCAACACCCAGCTACCCGAGTTACATCGGTTTCCCGGTTCCCATATATCCGGTAGGTCTTCGGTACTGTTCTAGCTTGTTCAACAGGCCCGCACACGGCTTGGTCCTCAATCGACACAAGCGGAGCTATGGCACCCAAGCCCCAACGTCCTGCTGCCCTTACTCCCCGCTCAGTCTCATTTTTCTTTCCATGTGTTTCATTTGCTACCTTTACCCGAGTAGTGTGCCTCTAGCCTATTCTCGCGGGTAGTTCCAACTACTCGACTTGTACCGAATCCAACACTATCTTAGCATTGCAGTATCTAATCAAGGTTTACAAACCTAAGCCAAACCAGGGTTTTCTTGGCTATGCATTTAGGTTTTCAAACAAGACTCTAATGCAACATTTAAATGGGTGCTCAAAGTAAGTTCTCAAAACAGTAAAAATTTTAAAAATAGTTAATGCAAACCGGTTGCCTTGCTGCTCTTTGTCGTAGGCTAGCTATTCCTCTAGAGTGACGAAGTCTAAGACTTTGGGTTCCTCCTCAACCTTAGCGACTACATGTGATAAATACAAATCTGTGTCAATTTAAATGCATTTGAATTGAAGTTAAACTTGTGGAGACTATAAGTCTTGCTAGACATAGACAATGACTCTGAAATTTTTAATGTGGTTCGGATACAAACTAAACAGAGACTTGGCCAAGTTTCACTTGCAGCAAAGCTCATTTGCGCTCTCCACAAATAATTATGTACTTGGCCTTAATTGGAGCTCCTAGGGTGTTCTAGGGATTTTCATTGAGCAAGCCATGACTTTCTGAAAACTAGATTTTTAGAGGGTTCTAATGGAGTTGGTTTTACTTAATTTGATGGTTCCTAGTCAAAGATATGAGCTAAACAAGTTCAGAGAATTTCTGAAAATGTTTCTGGACATTTTAATTTTCTCTGGAACAGTTTTATTAATCACACCATTAGGTGGTTCCAATGAGATCAAATGGATCTAAACTTTTTATGGTATCTCAAGGATATTTTGGTAAACATCCTGGCCAAAATTCAGAATTTTCCTCCAGAGGGTTCTCCAGTTAAAATTCTAAACAGTTTATACTTTGAAGAATTAATTCTGGAGAAATAAGGATTTTTATAAAGTGAAACTTGATTTGTTGCAAAGTACTCAGAGAGCTGAATCCAACAAAATTTGGTTCACTCGATTTGGAGTTTCCTAGAAAAAGTTATGTGGGTTTGAAGTTTGAACTAAATCTGAAAATCGGGGAAATGTTTAAATCTGCCTGTGGGTCCAAGGGAATATGTGTCGTATGCTGAACCGACGACACACGGGGCTACAGGTTTGATTCGCGCGCTTCCACAGCTGATCCACGCCCACAGGAGATCCGGTCACCGGTTTCCTCCCACTGACAGCGGGCCCAGCCACGGCCGTCGTCTACCTCGCGCCTCCGGCGCGGTAGCGCCGCCGAGGTCACCGGAGCACCGCCAAACTCGATCGTCCGGTCAGCTCCTGTGCTCTAACTTGCCTCCAGCACCTAGTTTGGTGCGCTGAACACGTTGGGCGGGTTTCCCCATCTCGACGTTGGCTCTAACCGAGCCCGCGACGGTGCGGCAGCTCAGGAAAAGTTCGGCGACGTCGCTCCGACGTGCTAGCCTGCCAAAAGCTTGGTGGAGTGGCTCTACAGCACCAGTGCTGGCTCAGGAAGCTTGGCATGGTGATGGACAGGCCCGAAAATAGCTCCAAGGTGGGTCTCACCATGCGCCTGATGCTTCCCAATAAAGCCGCCATCGGAAAAACTTGGAAATATGCCGTGCTCAGGGGTTTTTCATGATAGGTTTCGTGAAGCTAACTTATGCGCCACTGAGTCTAGTTCTTGTGTGTGAAGTTTTGTGGAATCTAAACGAGAACCGAACGGGAATTTTAAAGTTCCTTACCCGAAGGTCGGTTAGCACCGATCGGAAGAGGATCTCAAAATTCGCCGTCGACGCTCAACCTCTCAGCTCAAGCTTTGGAGGTGAGCTGTAGGAGGTCCTTGCGCGTCCAGAAGTAGCTTTGCTTGGCCATGACAAGCCCGGGGTGAGGCTGCCCACGAGAGCACCTCCTCTCGGCTTTGTATCGGCCGCGGCGGGAGAGATTGTTTCTCGGTGTAGGGAGCACGAGCTCACTCAGTGATGGTTTGAGGAGGTTATGGGGAGTTCTGTGGTGCCGTTTTTCTGCTCAGCCGATGCTCACACGCAAGCTTGGCGGGTGGCCGAGGATCGGAGGAGTAGCGGCGGCTCTGGTCAGTTTCTTGTGCGAGGGAGCAAAGAACTGATCGGTTCTGCCTCCGGCTGGCTCGGCTGCGGGGATAAGAGGGAGGGCGACGTCGGTTGACACAGCTCAGGCCGAGCCGGAGCTGGCCACGGCGATCAGCTCGGTGGCGCGCTCGGATGAAGCCCGGGAAACCGAGTTCCCTGTCTTCAGTCGGTTGAAATTGCTAGTGAGGCTGACATGTGGGACCCACTCCCGTTTTAACCTGTGAAATTCAATTTTCCCCACTGCTCTAAACAGTAGAGACCCAAATACCCTTTGATATTTGAATTATCTACCATCTGGCCATTTGAATTGGATAGAATTCAATTTGTGATGTGTTTGAATATATTTTCTGCACATATGCAGTTTGAAATTCAAATTAAGTTTGAATTTGCTAAAATTACCTCATGTTAAGATCAACTCCAAATGGAGTGAAAATTGGTGTGTGAGCTCACAAAAATGTGCTGAGTATGAATATGCCTTCCACTTTTGAAGTCATGGGATAAAAGTAGTTTGAATTTAAATTTGAGTTCAAACTAGCCTCTTTCTAGTTATACCCAAAAATACCTCAAAAGGGTTTTGGATTTGGGTGAAATTTGGCATGAGCATTCCTAGCAAGGTGTATGAGTTTTTCATATGCTCAGCTACTATAAGATGCATGTGGGAAATGCCACTTTTGCATTTTGTGAGTTTATTCTCTAATGACCATGTTGATGGTGTTTACTTGCTCTTCAAAGGTGTTCATAAAGTTTCCTCAAATGATGTGTGTGTGGTGTGATGAACACATTGGATGTGTGCAAAAACTCAGGCCCTTACACGACGAGGCCATTGGGCCCTCGCATCATGTGCCTTAAAGTGAGGTTCTCCACAATTTGATGCTAAAACTTGAAAGTAAGGTTCAAATAATTTGGCGAGTCCTTTGTAACTTACACTCCCAATTACACATAATCCAGCATGTAGAAGTTTCATGTATAGGAAAGACGGGTCAGACTTGTTGAGCCATCATGCTCACTACTTGTGTTTGAAGCTTTTGCAGGGTGTTATGAGGAAGAGACTCCCGAGGAGGAGACGGAACCCCAAGAGGGAAACCCCGTTGAGTGGGAGTCGTGCAAGCCGCCGTGTTAGTGTGTGTGTGTGCTAGCGGGGACACGTTCATGGGCTGAACGTGAACTCGGTGCATAGTCTATGCCTGTGAGTGTAGACTGAACATATTTTGTTGTAAAAATGTTCATAAACTCATTTATGTAATGAATCTTTGCTTCCGCTTTGTATTTTTTATGTGTGTTATCCGGTGCTGTGCAATGCAGCACCCCTCACAGCACTCTGTTTTTCATCCCTTTAGCTATCCTGGTCCACTATCCCATTCTTATACCCAACCAGGGTCCTAAAGGTTAAACCTATAGATTTTAATTCTTTGTTATCGTTATTTTCATGCATATGCCTACAATAACTCGGTACTACGTTCCTCACAAAAGAAAATCCTAACAGGACCATACCGGTATATACGTCTCAAGTGTGGCACTAAACGGTCTCTCGCACACGTTTTCTACACGGATACATACGTGGTTAGTACCTGCAGAAGACCACACAATAATGGTGCACTCAATGGTTATTCATTTCAGGCAGTTCCATATTTGAAAGTAAATACAAACGCCCGTATCATTGTCATACGGCCGTTCTTGAGCTAAGTCACGTCTCAAGGTACGTGATCGTGTTTCAACACCACACGACGGGGAACCCGAGTAGGTCATGAACGGGCACGCCGATGGCAAGCGCTGCGTCTGTCCTCCTGGGCTATTTCCAGACGAACACACTCTCGTGTTACTGGCCACGCGATGGGGTATCCACTTACTTGCCTAATGCACGCTAGGGATCAGCGTTTCATATGAACTCAGGGACATGACGAGTCCAAGAGTTTCATATTGACGTCTCACACCAAGCTGTGAGATCAATCCCTGAACCACGTTCCTCGTCAGCGGGAGCTAACCGAAATTGAACCGCTTTCGGTGGCGTTCCTTACCATACTTACCAGAGCGTAGGTGCGTCGCTACAATAATTGAAATTCAGAATTATAACACATAGGTTAGTATTTGCCACTTTAAGTAACTATGCTAATATAGTCCTTACTTGGGCAACTACCGAATCCTCACCGTATACCTAAGTTTTTCCCATAATGCAGTCCTTTAGTACTGTGCTATCCCCACTGCAGCTCTGATACCAGGCTGTGGCGGACCAGAATCTGCTTATCCAGGATCGCAGAGGGTGGTGCCGCGCGATGCGACACCCGACAGCACACGTCATAAGAACACATTATATTACATGGGAAAACAACTGAATGTACAAAGTAGTACACTTCTCAGTTACAAACTAGGGCCTTTATTACACAGCGGAAGATTCTTTTATACAACTCACGCCCACCTATCTAGCAGAAGAGGTTGCCTAGCCCTAGGGCAACCCACACTAGCTGCACTCCTCAGCTCAGCGCGGCGTGTACGGCTCCCACTCAGCCGTGGTCCCCGACGGAGGGTAACCCTCGCCGGTGGACTCGTACTCCGAGTCCGTGGGTGGATCCTCACCTGAAAAACACTCAAGCAGCAACCATGAGCACGAAGGCTCAACAAGGCTTAACCGACTCACCTAAGCATGAAACTCTACATGAGGTGTACCATTACATAGGATAGTAATGTTGCAGCAAATGGACACGCCTACAAGTTCATCCTTAGTTCATATTTTAGCAACAAGTTAACGGTTCATAAAGCTGAAATTTAGTGAGCGATATTTGGTGGCACACATGTAACAATACAATTATACCATAACAGCAATATTGAATCATAACATGTCATTCATTAATCTACGTTACGACACAGTGAACAAGCGGTACTCGTCACCGCGAGGGACGGCGAATCGACTCGATATACACCTGCAGGGAAAACCCAAAGAGCACGTCACGTACGCCCACCCGTGGAGCTGCACAGCACGCTCACTCGATGTCGTACGGGACAACCTTTCACCCAACAACCCAAACGTCGAACCGGTCGCACTGAAACGAGCAGGAGGTTCCCCACACGGAGCATCTCTCTATGCCCGTTGGCAGATTTCCACCTTGCTGCCCTCAACCTACACCTATAAATCGGTGTGCTATGCCTCGACGCCCGGAGGTTTAGGCTACATCGGTTTATCGGGGCCCATATATCCGATATGCCTTCGGTACGTTCAATACTTGTTCAGCAGGGCCGCACACGGATCGGTCCTCAATCGACACAGGCAGGGCTGCGCACACAAGACTTCCTCTTGCTGGGCCCTAGCCCCTGCCTAGTCTCATTTTCATTACTAAAGTGATCTCCCGTCACTCGAACCAAACCCGTGTGTCCCAACCTATCTCACGAGTAGATTCCAACTACTCGACTTGTACCGAAGTCCTATGAAATTATTAAGCATAGCCTGTCTACTCGAGATCTTAGACACTACCCTCACTCTTATGGAAAAAATTCTGGTCATGCAAGTGGGGTTCCATCCATCCTATACCTAATGCACAATCATACTTCACATGACACATGTAAACAAATTAAAACTTATAAAAAGTTAATGCAAACCGGGGCTTGCCTTGTTGCTGCTGGTCAGTAGTTATTTCTTCGTCCGGAAGAAGGAAATCCAGTACTTCCGGGGTCTCTTCTTCAATGGCTACACGTTGAATACAATACTACATGTAAATTTAAATGCAATGTGTGAACTTAAATACATAATTGCTAATAACTCTAGCTAACCCTCCCCCTTGGGTTCTGAAATTTTTATGGTGGATTGGTAGGGTCCTAACCAGAGTTGTGACCAAGTTTTATTTGAAACAAAGTTCAGTTGAACCTTGTACAAATAAAAGCCTCTTTTGTCAATAATTGAGCCTCTAAGTAATTCCAGTGTTTTTCATGGCTCCCACCATTACTTTCTGGAAACTAGAGTTTAGGATGGTTCTAATGGAGTTGGTTTCATGTCATTTGAAGAATTCTACAGAAAGTTATGGCCTAATTAAGATTGGAGAAAATCTGAAAAAATTTTCTGTACATTTTTCTATTTTTTTTTCTGGGCAGTTCCCATAATCACCCAATTAGGGTAACTAAATGAACTTGGATGAGTCTGAAAACTTTACTGGGGTTCAGGGATTTTCCAATGAACCTTTCAGCCAAACTTCAGAATTTTTCATAAAGTAGTTCTCCAGATAAAATTCCCAACAGTTTAAAGTTTAGGGATTTAATTCTGGAAAACTATTCCCTTTCATGAGCTGAATTTGGTATTGCTGGAAAGTGCTCAGAGAGCTGAATCCAACAAAATTTGGTTCACCCGATTTAGAGCTTTCTAGCCAAAGTTATGAGGATTTCAAGTTTGGATGAATTCTGAAAATCGGGGGAAATTTAAACTCTCGGGCCCGCGGGGTCACGTGTCGAGCGCGGAGGTGTCCGGCACACCGGAGCTCACAGGGTATTTTGCGCGCCAGCACAGCCGATCCCCGGCCACACCCGACCCCGGTTTAAACTCTTCAGCCGCTGACACGTGGGCCAGCCGGCTTCGTCTTCCTCCCTCTGTTCTCTCACGCCCGCGCCGCCGACCTTGCCGGAGCAGGCTCGGGGCTCGCCGGCTCGCCGCTGCCGGACCTCCCAGGGGCTGAAACTCGCCGCCAGGGGGTTGTCGACGTCGAGGAACACGTCGGTGGTGTCAGGTCGGGCTGGGGGTGACCGGAAATAGCTCGGCGACGTGCCGCTGCCTCGGCTGAGGTTCGACACCGTCGACCGTGGTTTCTAAACCCGCCAACACCTCGAACAAACGGCCCTACAGCATCAGTGTACCTCTAGGAAGCTCGACAGGGTGTCAAAAGGGTTCAGGGATGGCTGCAAGTCGGTCGGCACCGTGTGACCGATCATGCCCGCCATGACCGCCCTCGATCGAGCTCGAAATTCGTCACTCCTAGACAGTTTCACGCTACGGATGCAGAAAAGAACTTGATCGCCGGCTAGTCCAGCGTCTACGTGCAAGATTTGATGACCTCCGAAAGATCATAGAGCGAGAATTTAAAGAAACCGTACTGGAAGCTCGGTTTACGGTCGTCGAAGCACAAACTGGGAATTCTCTGCGGATTCTTCACGGTTGGCTTCCAAACTCGGAGGAGAGCCGCACGGTGGTCGTGCGCTCCTGTTGCCTCTCTCGCTGGACCGTGAAAACGCCTGTGGAACGCTGCCCACGGGCGCCTGACTCTAGGCTGAGGCTAGGTCGCCGCGGTGGCGATCGTCTTTGGGCAAAGGAGGTCGGAGCTCGAGGTTTCTGGCGTTGGAGAAGTGGAGTGCGAGCTCAGGTGGCTGTCTAGCAGCTCAGGGACGAAGGAGGAGATGGTTTTGCTGGTTTTCCCGATTGAGCAGAGAGCTGCGGCGAGAAACAATGCCGCTGCTCGGGTTTGCCCGCGAGAAGATAAAGCCGGCTGACTCCTGCTCGGCTGAGGCGGTGCCGGTCGCATGGGGGCGCGAGCCAGCAGCCCTGGGCGCCAGCGCGCGGAGAGGGAAGCAGCTGGTGGCGCCGGTAGCTGCTCGGTGGCACAGCCGACAGCTGCTCGGTGGAATTTCCCACCGAGACTCTGACTTTGGGTGCAAGTTTCTCCTTCTCCCCTCTATGACACGTGGGTCCCACCTGGGGTTTTAACCTCTGAAATTTACTCCTAATCACTGTTGTAAACAGTGAACCCCATAATACCCCTGGTGATTCAGATTATTCACCCTTGAGCCATTCGAATGAATAGGATTCGAATTGGGTTCGGTTTGAGTGAATTTCAGCACGAGCTCGGTTTTGAATTCAAATAAAGTTTGAATTCGTCCCACTTAGCTCATGTCAAGATCAACTCCGAATGGAGTGAAAATGGGTGCGGTGTGGTGATGAATACTTCAAATGTGTGCCAAAACTGAGGCCCTTACATTCCTCTCCCCTTAAAAGAATCTCGTCCCGAGATTACAAAAGAAGAGATAGCGATGTAGTAGGGACTTACTCGTGTTGAGAAGCCATGAACTCCGGGTAATTTGAACGAAGGAATTCCTCGCTCTCCCATGTCGCTTCTTCCACGGTGTGGTTACTCCAGAGGATCTTGTAGAACCACAACGTTCTGCTACACGTGGTTCGGGCTTTCTCATCAAGGATTTCCACCGGATACTCATCATATGTTAAATCCGGTTTCAACTCGCCGATGTCTTCGGTAGGAACAGCAGCTGTATGCTTCAAACATTTTCGCAGTTGCGAAACATGGAAAACATCATGGACACCAGCAAGAGATGCCGGTAGCTCCAATCTATATGCTGCTGGTCCACAGTTCTTGGTGATAGCATAGGGTCCGATGAAACGGGGAGCGAGCTTTCCCTTCACACCGAACCGGTGCACGCCCTTCATTGGAGACACCCGTAGGTACACGTGTTCCCCAACGTCAAAGTGCAACGGCCTACGCCTCTTATCAGCGTAGCTCTTCTGTCGGGATTGAGCGGCTTTTAAATTGGTTTGAATTGTCCGAACGCGCTCTTCGGCGTCGTTCACCACATCAACCCCGAATGTGACCCTTTCACCAGACTCGCACCAATTTAGTGGGGTGCGGCATTTACGACCGTAGAGAGCTTCGTAGGGTGCCATCTTGATACTCGCCTGATAGCCGTTGTTGTACGAGAATTCCGCCAATGGTAGGTGATCATCCCAGTTCCTACCATGGTGGATGGCACATGCTCTCAACATGTCTTCCAGAACTTGATTCACCCTCTCTGTCTGGCCATCTGTTTGAGGGTGATAAGCGGAGCTCCTGATCAACTTAGTACCCAATGCAGCGTGTAGCTGCTCCCAAAAGCGAGATACAAATAATGCACCTCGATCTGAGATAATGGTCTTGGGCACTCCGTATAGGCATAGAATCTTCGCTATGTATAGCTCCGCATATTTGCCGGCATTGTAACGTGTATTCACCGGAATGAAGTGAGCCGTCTTGGTTAACCGATCAATGATTACCCATATGGAATCATGCTTGTTGGATGTTAGGGGTAATCCCACAATGAAATCCATGCTCACATCTTCCCATTTCCATGCCGGAATCTTCAGGGGTTGCAACAGCCCTGATTTCTTCATTTGATCAGCCTTCACTCGTCGGCACGTATCACATTCGGATACGTACTTCGCTACCTTCCGCTTCATCCGTGTCCACCAAAATTTCTTTTTCAAATCTTGGTACATTTTGTTGCTGCCCGGATGAATGGAGTATTTAGACAAGTGGGCTTCGTCGAGGATTTTCTTCCTCAGTTCCATGTCCCGGGGTACGACTATGCGGTCGTTGAACCATAGCGTCCCCTCATCATCCTTCCGGAAACATTTAATCTCTCCATTGTCTATCCGTCTCCGGAGATGTGCCATGCCTCTATCCGTCTTCTGAGCTGCAATGATGTCCTCCCCAATAGTAGGGATGAGGGCAAGGTTGTACAGTGATCCATAAGGAACCAAGTATAAACTTGGCTCTTCCTCCTCCACCGGTGTAATGGTGAGGTGATGGACATGTGATTTCCGACTCAGCGCGTCGGCAACCACATTCGCCTTGCCGGGGTGGTAGTGAATCTAAATTTCATAGTCCTTGATTAATTCTAACCACCTCCGTTGCCTCATGTTCAGCTCCTTCTGGGTGAAAATGTATTTCAAGCTCTTGTGGTCGGTGTAGAGATGCACCAAATTCCCCAGGAGATAGTGCCTCCACATTTTCAGCGCCAAAACCACTGCAGAAAGCTCGAGGTCATGAGTGGGATAATGCTGCTCATGGTTCCGAAGTTGGCGTGAGCCATAAGCGACCACACGTCCTTCCTGCATCAACACGCAGCCGAGCCCAATACCGGACGCGTCACAATACACGTCGAAGGGCTTTGTTGTATCCGGCTGAGCTAACACCGGGGCTGTTGTGAGATGTTTCACCAATGCTTGGAAGGCTCCTTCACACGCCGTGTTCCAAACATACTTCGTCCCCTTCTTCAGCAATTCTGTCATCGGTTTAGCGAGCTTGGAGAAACTTGGAATAAATCTCCTATAGTATCCCGCTAACCCGAGGAAACTTCTGACTTCATGAACTGAAGTGGGAGCTTTCCATTTCAACATTTGCTCTATTTTACTTGGTTCAACCGCAATGCCTTAAGCTGAGATGATATGTCCCAAGAATGGCACTTGGCTGATCCAAAACTCGCACTTGCTGAACTTGGCGTAGAGCTTGTGGTCTCGCAATCGTTGAAGAACGATCCGCAAGTGTTCGGCATGTTTGGCTTCTGTCTTGGAGTAAACCAAGATATCGTCGATGAACACTACCACGAACTTGTCCAGCTCCGGCATGAACACCGAGTTCATGAGATACATGAAATGGGCTGGAGCATTTGTGAGACCAAAGGACATGACGAGATATTCATATAGGCCGTATCTCGTCGAGAACGCCGTCTTCGGGATATCCTCCGCCCAGATCTTGATCTGGTGATATCCAGAGCGAAGGTCCATCTTTGAGAATACACTTGCCCCCACAAGTTGATCAAACAAGATGTCAATACGGGGCAGTGGGTACTTATTCTTGATGGTGACGGCGTTGAGCGGCCGGTAGTCCACACACAGCCTCAGGGTTTCATCCTTCTTCTTTACAAACAGCGCCGAGCATCCCCAAGGCGAGGAACTCGGCCTAATGAAACCCTTGCTCAATAGATCATTGAGCTGTTCCTTCAGTTCAGCCAGCTCATTTGGAGCCATCTTGTATGGTCTCCGTGATATGGGCGTAGTCCCGGGTGCAAGTTCAATCTTGAACTCGACATCCCGCTCAGGTGGCATGCCTGGAAGATCATCCGGGAACACATCAGGATACTCCCGGACTACGGGGATGTCTTCTAACTTGAGAGCTTTAGCGTTATTAATTGCTAAAACTTCCCGGACTGGCGTGTCTAAAACCAGGGAATGTGGACGGTGGAATGAAGAATTTAAGTGAACCGTCCGTGTCCGAGTCTCTAGGACAGCGCCATGGTATTGTAGCCATGACATCCCTAAGATTGCATCAATCTTTTGTCCCATAAGGATTATCAAAGTGGTGGGGATATAGTTTCCCAACTAAGCACAGAGGTGCCTTTGGAATCATCATATTAGCGGAAATCTTCCCTCCCGGTGAGCAGATCATATAAGTGCAGTCGGTTGGGAAGACTTACAACTGATGTTTAGCCACATAGGATGCACTTATAAAGCTGTGGGTTGCACCAGAATCAAATAATATGACGATGGCTTGATTGTTGAGAGTAAACGTACCCGCCAGCATGTTATCTCCCTCTGGGGCGTCCTCACTGTCAAGGTTGCGGACACCTCCAGTCCGCTGACCAACCTTCTTCACCGGAGGTCGGGCTCGAGCACTGCCCTGGAACTGGGCTTGCACGCTGCTCTGCTGCCCCTGGGGACAGTCCTTCGCGAAGTGGCCCGCCTGGCCACACGTGAAGCAGGTGAAACGGGGCGGTCCCCCGCTGATCGGTGGACGGAATCCTGGGGCGCGTTGTGGCGGTGGAAACGCTCGGGGTACCGTCTGCTGCTGCTGTTGCTGTTGCTGTCTTGGTGGTGGCATCGGCGGACGGAACGGGGGTGCTTGGAACGAATGTCCCCCGAACTGTTGAGGTCGCGCCGGTGGACGCCACTGCTGCCCGGATGGTGTCCGATACACCATACGGTACTTCTGGGGAGCGCCACTCCCACCGCTGTGTGGAGCGTTGCGCTTCCGCTGCTCAGCTGCCAATTCCCGCTGAGCATCCTCTTGCATGATCGCGGCATTGACTAAGTCGTTGAATGTGCCGCGGTTCCACTGTACGAGGTGGGTCTTCATTTCGGGGTGTAACCCCCGATAGAAGTGCTCCCTCTTCTTCTCCTCCGTGGAGATGTAGTCTGACGCATACTGCGCCAGATGGTTGAAGGCACGGGAGTAGTCGTGGGCACTCCTCCCGCCCTGCTTCAGTTCCAAAAATTCTTGGAACTTCCTCTTCATTATTCCGGGAGGGATGTGATAGGCGTGGAACGCCTCCCGGAACTCTTGCCATTCCACGGCATGGCCAGCCGGACGTGAGGCGACATAATTCGCCCACCACGCACCAGCGGCACCGTGGAGCTGCTGTGCTGCGAACAGAGTCTTCTGCCGCTCCGTACACTGGAGCAGCCCAAACTTGGACTCGATGGTCCGCAGCCAGTTGTCAGCCTCCAGTGGTTCTTCAGCTTCGGTGAACACTGGAGGGTGCGTACTCATGAAATCCGAGTACGACACTTTGCGGGGCTCACGAGGCCCTCGCTCTTGATGTCCTCCCGCCTGGGACGTATTCTGCACGATCGTGCGGAGCAGGTCGGTCTGCTCCTCACGACCTCCCACCAGTGCCGCTATCACATCCGCTAGAGTAAGCGGAGGCGGCGGTGGTGGCTGCTGCTGCGGGGTGCTGTCGTAGGCCGGTGGCTGGGAGTCATCGCCTCCACCTTGTCTAGAGCCACCAACCTCGTGCGTGGTCCTAGTGCGAACCATCTGCAACCATACGACAATAACATCAGTCCCGCAACAGAGTGCATGCAGTCTAAATAAAATAGGTGTAAAACATAATGACAATGAAAACATGCGATACATCTCGTAAGTAAATCGTGTAATAACTTTGCACAAGCTACACCATTACCAGACCAAACACAAGCTAGTTTAATCCAACTTGATGAACCTCCACTTTGGAAGCTCAACATAACTAGGTTTGGTCACTACGAGATATTACTATCGCGTTGTCATCACGTATACCACCCTTAGGGTACAACACCCTCTTCAATGAGCTCAACTGTCATTCTTCTGTCAGAATGACCAGTTTCTACCTATTCCAAGTTTTGATCTGGTTCTGGGCATTTTCATGACACCAGTTGAATACCAAAGTTCTAGTTAACTTCAGTATCCTTCCAACAAGTACTCATTTGCCCCCAGATCAACTTTGGTTAAAGAGTTATGCTAATTCAAAGTCAACAGAATTCCTGGAAGAATTTTAACAGCACCCCCCTTGGAAGTAGCTGTTTTCAACCCTGATTTCCACTAAATTCTGTGCTGAAATTTCAGGAACTTTGAATTGCAAAGATGTCACACATCTTCTACTCTTTCTAAGGATGTGTTATATGACAATTTTAGATTTTTCTACTGGGAGTTATGTTTGAAAAACAGATCAGTTCAGAGGATGTTTTACTCTGCCCTGGTTCTGGACAGTTTACATTCCTCTGGGATTTCAGCCATCTTAAGGCGAGTTTCAGCTCTGGAAGTCTACAACAAAGTTGTATAGTACTTCAATACCTTTCCAGAACTATATAGCACACCTCTCTGGGCTAAAGGACCCGTGAGTTATGCCCTGTTGAAGATCAGCAAACTTGCTGTCCAAAACAGAGCACTCTGTTTTTCATCCCTTTTGCTATCCTGGTCCACTATCCCATTCTTATACCCAACCAGGGTCCTAAAGGTTAAACCTATAGATTTTAATTCTTTGTTATCGTTATTTTCATGCATATGCCTACAATAACTCGGTACTAAGTTCCTCACAAAAGAAAATCCTAACCGGATCATACCGGTATATACGTCTCAAGTGTGGCACTAAACGGTCTCTCGCACACGTTTTCTACACGGATACATACGTGGTTAGTACCTGCAGAAGACCACACAATAATGGTGCACTCAATGGTTATTCATTTCAGGCAGTTCCATATTTGAAAGTAAATACAAACGCCCGTATCATTGTCATACGGCCGTCCTTGAGCTAAGTCACGTCTCAAGGTATGTGATCATGTTTCAACACCACACGACGGGGAACCCGAGTAGGTCATGCACGGGTCATCACGGTTGGGAATGTTATCAACCCAACAGATACCACCTACTGCCCTGCAGGGCACGCCAATGGCAAGCTCTGCGTCTGTCCTCCTGGGCTATTTCGAGACGAACACACTCTCGCGTTACTGACCACGCGATGGGGTCTCCACTTACTTGCCTAATGCACACTAGGGATCAGCGTTTCATATGAACTCAGGGACATGATGAGTCCAAGAGTTTCATATTGACGTCTCACACCAAGCTGTGAGATCAATCCCTGAACCACGTTCCTCGTCAGGGGGGGCTAACCGAAATTGAACTGCGTTCTGTGGCGTTCCTTACCATACATACCAGAGCGTAGGTGCGTCGTTACAATAATTGAAATTCAGAATTATAACACATAGGTTAGTCTTTGCCACTTTAAGTAACTATGCTAATATAGTCCTTACTTGGGCAACTACCGAATCCTCACCATATACCTAAGTTTTTCCCATAATGCAGTCCTTTAGTAATGTGCTATCCCCACTGCAGCTCTGATACCAGGCTGTGGCGGACCGGAATCTGCTTATACAGGACCGCAGAGGGTGGTGCCGCGCGATGCGACACCCGGCAGCACACGTCATAAGAACACATTATATTACATGGGAAAACAACTGAATGTACAAAGTAGTACACTTCTCAGTTACAAACTAGGGCCTTTATTACACAGCGGAAGTTTCTTTTATACAACTCACGCCCGCCTATCTAGCAGAAGTGGTTGCCTAGCCCTAGGGCAACCCACACTAGCTGCACTCCTCAGCTCAGCGCGGCGTGTATGGCTCCCACTCAGCCGTGGTCCCCGACGGAGGGTAACCCTCGCCGGTGGACTCGTACTCCGAGTCCGTGCGTGGATCCTCACCTGAAAAACACTCAAGCAGCAACCATGAGCACGAAGGCTCAGCAAGGCTTAACCGACTCACCTAAGCATGAAACTCTACATGAGGTGTACCATGACATAGGATAGTAATGTTGCAGCAAATGGACACGCCTACAAGTTCATCCTTAGTTCATCTTTTAGCAACAAGTTAACGGTTCATAAAGCTGAAATTTAGTGAGCGATATTTGGTGGCACACATGTAACAATACAATTATACCATAACAGCAATATTGAATCATAACATGTCATTCATTAATCTACGTTACGATGCAGTGAACAAGCGGTACTCGTCACCGCGAGGGACGGTGAATCGACTCGATATACACCTGCAGGGAAAACCCAAAGAGCACGTCACGTACGCCCACCCGTGGAGCGGCACAGCACGCTCACTCGATGTCGTACGGGACAACCTTTCACCCAACAACCCAAACGTCGAACCGGTCGCACCGAAACGAGCACGAGGTTCCCCACACGGAGCATCTCTCTATGCCCATTGGCAGATTTCCACCTTGCTGCCCTCAACCTACACCTATAAATCGGTGTGCTATGCCTCGACACCCGGAGGTTTAGGCTACATCGGTTTATCGAGGCCCATATATCCGATATGCCTTCGGTACGTTCAATACTTGTTCAGCAGGGCCGCACACGGATCGGTCCTCAATCGACACGGGCAGGGCTGCGCACACAAGACTTCCTCTTGCTGCGCCCTAGCCCCTGCCTAGTCTCATTTTCATTACTAAAGTGATCTCCCGTCACTCGAACCAAACCCGTGTGTCGCAACCTATCTCGCGAGTAGATTCCAACTACTCGACTTGTACCGAAGTCCTATGAAATTATTAAGCATAGCCTGTCTACTCGAGATCTTAGACACTACCCTCACTCTTATGGAAAAAATTCTGGTCATGCAAGTGGGGTTCCATCCATCCTATACCTAATGCACAATCATACTTCACATGACACATGTAAACAAATTAAAACTTATAAAAAGTTAATGCAAACCGGGGCTTGCCTTGTCGCTGCTGGTCAGTAGTTATTTCTTCGTCCGGAAGAAGGAAATCCAGTACTTCCGGGGTCTCTTCTTCAATGGCTACACGTTGAATACAATACTACATGTAAATTTAAATGCAATGTGTGAACTTAAATACATAATTGCTAATAACTCTAGCTAACCCCCCCCTTGGGTTCTGAAATTTTTATGGTGGATTGGTAGGGTCCTAACCAGAGTTGTGACCAAGTTTTATTTGAAACAAAGTTCAATTGAACCTTGTACAAATAAAAGCCTCTTTGGTCAATAATTGAGCCTCTAAGTAATTCCAGGGTTTTTCATGGCTCCCACCATTACTTTCTGGAAACTAGAGTTTAGGATGGTTCTAATGGAGTTGGTTTCATGTCATTTGAAGAATTCTACAGAAAGTTATGGCCTAATTAAGATTGGAGAAAATCTGAAAAAAAATTCTGTACATTTTTCTAATTTTTTTTCTGGGCAGTTCCTTTAATCACCCAATTAGGGTAACTAAATGAACTTGGATGAGTCTGAAAACTTTACTGGGATTCAGGGATTTTCCAATGAACCTTTCATCCAAACTTCAGAATTTTTCATAAAGTAGTTCTCCAGATAAAATTCCCAACAGTTTAAAGTTTAGGGATTTAATTCTGGAAAACTATTCCCTTTCATGAGCTGAATTTGGTATTGCTGGAAAGTTCTCAGAGAGCTGAATCCAACAAAATTTGGTTCACCTGATTTAGAGCTTTCTAGCCAAAGTTATGAGGATTTGAAGTTTGGAAGAATTCTGAAAATCGGGGGAAAGTTTAAACTCTCGGGCCCGCGGGGTCACGTGTCGAGCACGGAGGTATCCGGCACACCGGAGATACCACACGTGTCGAGCGCGGAGGTGTCCGGCACACCGGAGCTCACAGGGTATTTTGGGCGCCAGCACAGCCGATCCCCGGCCACACCCGACCCCGGTTTAAACTCTTCAGCCGCTGACACGTGGGCCAGCCGGCTTCGTCTTCCTCCCGCTGTTTTCTCATGCCCGCGCCGCCGACCTTGCCGGAGCAGGCTCGGGGCTCGCCGGCTCGCCGCTGCCGGACCTACCAGGGGCTGAAACTCGTCCCCAGGGGGTTGTCGACGTCGAGGAACACGTCGGTGGTGTCAGGTCGGGCTGGGGGTAACCGGAAATAGCTCGGTGACGTGCCGCTGCCTCGGCTGAGGTTCGACACCGTCGACCGTGGTTTCTAAACCCGCCAACACCTCGAACAAACGGCCCTACAGCATCAGTGTACCTCTAGGAAGCTCGACAGGGTGTCAAAAGGGTTCAGGGATGGCGGCAAGTCGGTCGGCACCGTGTGACCGATCATGCCCGCCATGACCGGCCTCGATCGAGCTCGAAATTCGTCACTCCTAGACAGTTTCATGCTACGGATGCAGAAAAGAACTTGATCGCCGGCTAGTCCAGTGTCTACGTGCAAGATTTGATGACCTCCGAAAGATCATAGAGCGAGAATTTAAAGAAACCGTACCAGAAGTTCGGTTTACGGTCGTCGGAGCACAAACTGGGAATTCTCTGCGGATTCTTCACGGTTGGCTTCCAAACTCGGAGGAGAGCCGCACGGTGGTCGTGCGCTCCTGTTGCCTCTCTCGCTGGACCGTGAAAACGCCTGTGGAACGCTGCCCACGGGCGCCTGACTCTCGGCTGAGGCTAGGTCGCCGCGGTGGCGATCGTCTTTGGGCAAAGGAGGTCGGAGCTCGAGGTTTCTGGCGTTGGAGAAGTGGAGTGCGAGCTCAGGTGGCTTTAGCAGCTCAGGGACGAAGGAGGAGATGGTTTTGCTGGTTTTCCCGATTGAGCAGAGAGCTGCGGCGAGAAACAATGCCGCTGCTCGGGTGCCCGCGAGAAGATAAAGCCGGCCGACTCCTGCTCGGCTGAGGCGGTGCCGGTCGCGTGGGGGCGCGAGCCTGCCGCCCTGGGCGCCAGCGCGCGGAGAGGGAAGCAGCTGGTGGCGCCGGTAGCTGCTCTGTGGCACAGCCGACAGCTGCTCGGTGGAATTTCCCACCGAGACTCTGACTTTGGGTGCAAGTTTCTCCTTCTCCCCTCTATGACACGTGGGTCCCACCCGGGGTTTTAACCTCTGAAATTTACTCCTAATCACTGTTGTAAACAGTGAATCCCATAATACCCCTGGTGATTCAGATTATTGACCCTTGAGCCATTCGAATGAATAGGATTCGAATTGGGTTCGGTTTGAGTGAATTTCAGCACGAGCTCGGTTTTGAATTCAAATAAAGTTTGAATTCGTCCCACATAGCTCATGTCAAGATCAACTCCGAATGGAGTGAAAATGGGTGCGGTGTGGTGATGAATACTTCAAATGTGTGCCAAAACTGAGGCCCTTACACATAGCTAGTCTCTAATCCTATCTAAGCAAAAGCGCAGCCGTCCAGCTCGGGGACGCTACACGCTAGCAGCATAGAACCGGAGATCATGGCGGCGTGCAGGGCTCCATCTCGGACGTGTACCCAGATGGGGGCATCGCCTCGTCCTCGGAACCTTCCTCATAACTCTCACATGCACACAGCTCAAATATTGCAACTGTGAGCACGATGGCTCAGCGAGGCTTAACCGACAACCCAAGTCATGGAACTCTACATGCAGGCATGTGTAATATAGGAAAAAGACTATGCAACAAAGACACGCCTACATGTTAATCCTAACTTTCAGTTTTATAGCAACAGTTTAATGTGCCTTAGGAAGCCCTCACATCGGAAGTCCACAATCAAACAAGAAACACTTTCCTCCGATGTGGTGATGCCCAAAGTTGAAAATAAACTTAATGAGCTCTACATCTACAACATACATGGTAACAAGACAATATTAATTCAATACAACACATTTATCTGGTTTATTTCACTTCTTACTACGTCACAGCACAGTGAACAAGCGGTACTCAAATAACCGCGAGGAACGGTGATTGCAATCAGGAGGCACCCGGATAACACGTCACATACACCCACTTTCAGAAGTGTGGTGCTTCACACCTTCCTACTCTGTTGTATGCAACAACCTTTCAAAGGAAACCCAAATGCCAAACCGGTCCATCCGTAATGGGCAGGACGTCCCCGCGTGGAGCGTGTCTGTCGAAGTGTGTGGTCGACACTTCCCCCGGACCTGCTATGGCAGCCTGCGGAGGTTCTTTTTCGGAGGGGCTAGTCGTTTGCGGGGAGATTCAGCGTTAGGGACGAGTGAGGGAGAAGCTTGACACGGCGAGTTTTACGTGGTTCGGGCCGAGAGCGTAAAACCCTACGTCCACGGTGAGCAGAGATGCTCTCTGTATTGCTTGTTGCTCAGAACCGGAGTCCTGAGCTTGGAGGTGCGTAATGCCTAGGATGCGAGTTCACGGAGTTTCGAACCCTTGCTAGCGTTGCCTACCCGAGCCTTTTATAGTCCAAGGCTTGGGCGGCTTACAAGGTGGGCCCCGGGGCCCCGACAGGTGGTCCCAGGGTGATTTCCTACCAGCTTCTATGTCTTGGCGCTGGCGTCGAGGTCCTCGTCCTGTCACCCTGTCCATGCTGCAGGCTAGGTGTAGCGTGCAGCCGTTGGTGATGGCAGGGACGGTAGGGCATGTCTTGTCCGTGTCTCGTCGCTGCCTTTAATGGACTGCAGCTTCTGACACTGTGTGTCTGTCTTGACTGTGACTGGTCACAGTGGCGCCTGCCTGGCGTGCGCCGCGCCTCCGCGTCTTGGGAAGGCGCGGGTCTTCAATGCCTTGTACGGTAAAGGCATGGCGCACCTTTACTCCTGCTTCCTACCGCACTGGGTGGACAGCGCTTCTCTGCTGGCCACGTGTCGGGCCCGGAGCTCTCCTCTGAGGAGAGGAGGAGCTCGAGCCCCGCCGGACACGTGGAGCCTTCGGAGCTCACCCCCGCAGAGGGGGCGAGGTCCGGCCTTCTAGGCCATGTGGCAGGCTCGGAGCTATCCTCCGAGGGGAGGGAAGCTCCGGCCCTACTGGACACGTGGCTCCTTCGGAGCTCACCCCGGCGGATGGGGCGAGGTCCAGCCTTCTCGGCCACATGGCAGGCCCGGAGCTATCCTCCGGGGCGAGGGAAGCTCCGGCCCTACTGGACACGTGGCTCCTTCAGATCTCACCCCGGCGGATGGGGCGAGGTCCGGCCTTCTGGGCCACATGGCAGGCCCGGAGCTATCCTCCGAGGGGAGGGAAGCTCCGGCCCTACTGGACACGTGGCTCCTTCGGAGCTCGCCCCGGCGGAGGGGGCGAGGTCCGGCCTTCTGGGCCACGTGGCAGGCCCGGAGCTATCCTCTGAGGAGAGCAGAGCTCCGGCCCTGCCGGACACGTGGTGCCTTCGGAGCTTGTCCCTGCGGAGGGGGCGAAGTCCTTAGGCGGTTTTACCCTGTGCGCGGGGGTACCCGGTATTGAGGGTACCGACAGTTTCTATGCCAACCGGCAGATTTACAACTTGCTACCCTCAACCCGCTCCTATAAAATGGTTGGGTAAGCCTCGGCACCCAGGTTAACCAATTACATCGGTTTCCTGGTTCCCATATGCCAGTACGCATCTGGTACTGTTCGATACATGTCCAGCAGGGCTGCACACGGCTCGGTCCTCAGTCGACACCAACAGGGCTATGCACGTGAGCTCTCCGCTCACTGCATCCTATCCCCCCTGCTGGTCTCAGTTTCAGAATCTTAAGCCATTCTCTACCTCTTTCCATACCGTGTGAATAAATACCTATCTCGCGAGTAGATTCCAACCACTTGACTTGTACCGAGATCCTAAGAACCTTAGCATGTCATTCTCTACTTGTCGAGTTTGTAAACTACCCAACCCTCCATAGGATTTAGAGGTTATGCAAGTGGGGTTTCAATCACCCTAACTCTAATGCAAGCATTTTACCCTAAACATAAGTGATACAAATGAAAACTTTGCAAAAGTACTTAAATGCAAATCGGGGCTTGCCTGGTTGCAAGTCAAAGGAGAAGTTAGCGTCGGGTGGGAGGACGTCCAACGGCTCTGATGCGTCCTCAACTTCGGTCACCATATGAAATGTAACAAAATATATGTATAAGTGCTAAGGAATTATAAGAATTAAACTTCTATTCATGGCTACTGCTATTTGGATCCTTAATTGGCTTTGGGATTTTCCAGTGGATACTAGATCCTATAAAGATGATCTGAGCAAAGTTTGGAGAAATGTCATTGCACATTGTGGTCTCCAAAATTCCCACAAGTACAAGGCTTCTCTGAATTTTGATCCCAAATCTGAAGTTTTGACATGGCTAACAGTGGAAGATCTAATTAGGTAAGTCTCCATGTTTCTAACAAAATTTGTTTCACCATTTTTGGAGCTACCAACAGAGAGAGATGAATTTTTGAAGTTGGGTAGGAGTTCTGAAAAGTTTCTGTTTAGAAATTGAATTTTCAAATAAAGGCTAAACTTTGGAAGGCAATTTAGCCTAGCAAATGAACTCTAATGAATCTCAATTTTTTACTAGAGATCATTAATTATGAAAATGATTATCTGCCCAAATTTGGGACTGTTTCATAATGGATTGCTCCTGGAATAAATCTCTAAAATATTTAATAAAACAATTCTACAGAAATTCCTGGGCATTTTATAGCAAACAATTTGTTCCTATTTGAAGTACTTCTTATGAGGATTCCAACAAAATTTTTCTCACCCTTTTTGGAGTTTTCTACACAAAGTTATGGCTCTCCAAAGTTTGAACTGAAATAGGAAAATCTGGAAATGTTCAAACGCTGCCGGCGGACCCCACACATCAGTATCCTCTTCCACCTCGCGCCAAACAGAGGACCGGCGGCGCCCTCCGGTGAGGGTGACCGGAACGGCATTCCCGGCCGCCTCCCGGGTCAAATCTCGCCGCTCCCCCATTTTTCAATCCGCTGAGCACGATGGTGGTGTCGCCAGCGGCTGAAACTCGCCGGAAAAGGGTGCGCACCGGTCACAGCAAAGTCTAGGGTTCCGGCGAGGTTTTGGTGCCTCATTCCTTCACCAAATGATCGCCTCCCAAGCTCTAGAGCACCAGTGGGGGATGTGGAAGCTAGAAATGGGAGCCAAATCCGCCAGGGATCCCTCCAAACCCATCGGCACCGTGTGCCCGAAGTGGTCCGAAGGTTTTCCCGCGGCAAGAATGTAGAATTCTCGCTCTACACCTAAATTCCCGGCCTAGAATTGAGGGAGGAAGGGCGCTAGCTAGTTTAGAACCTGTGTGCTAAGTTTGAGCCACTCCCAACATGAATTGAAGATGAATTTTGCAACTCTTTACCTCGGGGTCGAGTTGCGCTGCCCGGGGGAAAATTTCCAAATTCTCCTCTGAGGAGTCACGGCATGGGCTGAGTTTTGGGGGTGAGCGACTCCTGTCGTAGGTGCCCCAATGGGATGGATCGCGGCTCCTGTTTTTGCTGTCCACGGTGACCGAAAGTGGGAACCTTCGGTGTTCACTGCAGCACAGCCCCAACTCCGGGAATTTCGAGCTCCAACGGGCAGAGACCGAAAGAGTAGGGATGGTGGATAGCTAGAGAACGTACTGGTGATGATTTGTGCTGTGTAAAGGTCGAGCAACCAAGCTCGGGTTGCTGTGGTCGATCAGGGAAGAACCGAGCGGCGGTGTTCGTCGCGAGGCAGACAACCGAGGCGAGAGCGAGCTGGGGAAAACGGAATGGCTCTGTGGCACTCGTGGCGTGGTGATCAGGACGAGCACCGGGTAAGCAAGCAGGAGGTGGCACCTCAGGCCTCGCGCGGGGGTGGCGCCGGCGCGCTGTGATCACGTGGGCGACAGAGAGGGAAAATTGAATCGGTTGAGACGAATGTGTGGCTGACAAATGGGTCCCACCCCTCTCATTTCTTAATCAAATTTTTCGCGCAGCTACTCACAATTGAATGCTTTGCTTCACCTCAAAGTCAAGGTTTGAAAATTTGAATTCCAACTGATTTGAATTCTAGTGTGGAATTTGAATTGAGTTTTGGTTGTTTGAATCTGAAATGGAATTTGAATTACTCATTTGCATTGTTCCAAAAGCATAGCAACCAACTCCAATATTTCTAAATTTGGCATGGCTGCTAATTCAAATGTGGAGAACACATTTGTGGAACTAAATTTGTGTGGGGAACCCCTTCCGGGATCCACACTCCAGGATCACATCGGTTAGTGCCGTGCGATGCGGCACCCAACAGCATACACGAAAAGAACCGTAAAGTACAAAGTCTTTTATTTCTCAAGATAGTGTCATTTACAAAATATTGTACCACGAGGGTACATGCAGCGAAATATACATACACACTTACTCTCGGTCCTAACTATGCAAAAGAGAAGACGTCCAGCCCGCGGACGCTTCTTACTAGCTTCCACAAAGATGAGTGCAGCGGCAGGGTTTCCGGTGAGTCTCTGATGGCTCACCGAACAACCATCTTCATAGCAAATTTTTATAACCTGCAAAACACTAATAATGCAACCGTGAGCACGATGGCTCAGCAAGATTTAACCGACACTCCTAAACCATGAAACTCTACATGCAGGGATTACTAACATAGGAAAAGTATAATGCAATAACGACACGCCTACATGTTAATCCTTATTTTCAGTGTAATAGCAGCATATTATTATGCCTTAGGCAGCCCTCACATCGGAAGTCCACAATCAAACAAGAAACGCTTTCACCCTATGTGGTGATGCCCAAAGAGGAAATTAAACGTAATGAGCTCTACAACTACAGAATACATGGTTTGCAATACAATTAACTTAAGAACTTCACGACAGCATTGATTCATTTCACTTCATCTGGAAGTTGTTACTACATCCCAACTCAGTGAACAAGTGGTACTCATATAACCGCGAGGGACGGTGATTGCAATCAGGACGCACCCGGAATACACGACACATACAGCCGCCTCGAAAGATTCATACAAGAGCTCTTTCTTACGTTGTATGCAGCAACCTTTCACACGTCACTCCAATGCTGAACCAGTTCCACCGACCCATCAGAAGGGCCACTACACGGAACACGTCGAAGTTGCTCCGCTAGCGGGTTTACACCTCTGATACCAACCCCAAAGGATGGCCGTATAAGTTTCGACACGAGAATACCCGAGTTACATCAGTTTATCAGGTCCCATATATCCGACATGCATCCGGTACTGTTCAAACTTGCCTAGCAGGGCGGCATACACATCGGTCCTTAACCGACACAAACAGAGCTACAGCCACACAGGCCCAACGTCCTGCTGCTACTACTCTCTGCTCGGTCTCATTTTCCATTCCAGAACTTGCATTCTCTAGAATCATACCCTGCTGAACCAACATCCTAAACTCGCGAGTAGCTTCCAACTACCCGACTTGTACCGGATCTTATACAACTTAAGCCTAGCAGAAAACTACACGAAGGTAACATGTTCTACCCTTTCACTCCAATGGTTTGTGGGTCATGCGTTTGGAGTATCAATCACCTTGACCTAATGCACAATACATACTAGACCCATAAAAGTGATACAAAGTAGAATATAACTAAAAAGTTGTTAAATGCAAACCGGGGCTTGCCTTATGTTGCTGCAGGTTTATTTCTACTTTTAAGTCAGTAGCTTGGCGATGAGTTAGGCCTCAACTTGCTGCTCCGAGTCAAGTTCCTCATCGAGCTCCTTCGTCGTTTTCCCTACCGATATGAATATGCACAGTTTTATGTTGCAAGTAAACATATTATAAATCAAAAGTGTTTTAGGAAATAAGAATGGTTTAGACCAACTCTAAGGTGAGTGAAATCCCTATTATGGACAAAAACAGAGGATATCTTTAGGTGGGCAGTGGATGTTTGTTGAAGAAAATGCAAAGATCTATTTATAATGGACATAAGAAAAGTAGTGGAAGGAACCAGCAGAAAACTGGAGAATATGATCTCAATTTGCTCTTAAATTTTTACAGTGGACCATAGATCATACAGTGGTATGGCTTGCAAAATTTCAGACAAAGTTGATGGAAGATGTGGCCTAGGGAATTTTTCTTATTATTTGGCTTCTCTGAATTCCTATGGAAATTATAGTGTCTTGTCAAGCTCCAAATATGGTTTTTAAGAAACTTGAGCGTCTCATGAGTTCATAGGACTTGGTTTCACCGTTTTTGGAGCTTCCTACACAGAGATATGGAATTTAGAAGTTGGAGCTAAAAGCTGAAAATCTTTCTGCTATTTTTCCTAATTTTCAGAGACATACAAGATTGAATAAACATTTGGCCAAGCAAATGAGGTCCAATGCCTCTGTACATTTTACTGGTGTTCAATGATATTTGGGAGAGTGTCCTGGCAAAATTTGGGAATTTTCCAATAAACAGAACCCCTGTAAAAATTCCTACAAAAGTTTTTTAAATGAATTAATGAGCCAAATCCAGGAATTTTCATAATTATTGGGCTGCATTTATGGATAGTACTCTTTGATAGGAATCCAACAAAATTTGTTTCACAATTTTTGGACACTCCTACACAAAGTTATGGCTCTCCAAAGTTTGAACTGAAATGGGAAAATCTGGAAAATGTTTAAATGCCGACAGTGGGTCCCACTCGTGATCCCTAACCTCCAGCCTCGCGCCGAACAGAGCAGTGACGGTTCCCTCCGGCGAGGTCGCCAGAAAGGCACTTCCCAGCCACCTCCAGACCCCCTGCTGGCCACCCCCCCCCCCCCATTTTCCCCCACGCTGAACACGTTGGTGAGGTCGCCCGGCAGCTGAAACTCGCCGGAAAACGGGGCGCACCGGCAACAGCAAAGCCTAGGGCTCCGGCGAGGTCGTGCACGGTGATTTCTCCACCAAATGGTCGGTTCTTGGGCTCTATAGCACCATGGGGATCCCTCATCACCGGCATGAGCTCAAATCGGCCCAAGAATGGCTGCAAATAGGGACTCATCGGCGACCTAGGGCGAAAATCGGTGCCGGCCCAAAATTCTCGAAGAACAGCACCAATTCTTGATGATTTTTGATGGTTTTTGATCCTAGAGGAGCGTGGGAGTGTCTAGATCATGTTTGTAGCTCGGCACACGTGATGGTGGACTGAACACGACGAATTTTGAAGATTTGTGCAGCTCGGTTCTATGAATACACTTGCAGTAAACAGAGAAATTCTTCTTGTGTAGTGCATGAAAAGAGGAGGGGTTTTAACCGGAGTGTAGAGCAGTCTGGGGCGCCTCTTTTTTGTGTAGAGTGTTGGGCACGATACAGCTCAGAACGTCCGGGCGCCGATGATCAGTGATGTGCGACTTGCTCGGACCTGCGGAGGAAGAACGGCGTGGCAGCGATCGGAGGAGGCCGGGCACGAGCTGGTGAGGGTTGGAAGGTGTCGAGGGGAGGCCGGCGTAGCTCCTAGACTCCTCAGCTGGGCGCCAACACTCTCTGACGTTGATCAGCGATGAGGCCAGAGAAACGGAAGTGGTTCTTCGGTGGCTTGAGCTTGCGAGCAGGGAAAGAATGACTTCGCTGCTGCTTCGTGTGGGAGAGATAAGGGCGAAGAAAAACCCAGCTGAGAGCAGGAGGTGGCGCCCAAAAACTTCGCCCCGAAGTCTGCTGCCGCGGTGCTGTCGGGAGCTTGAGTGAGGGAGGAAAACAGAGGCGGTAGAAACCTTGTGTGTATGACATGTGGGATCCACTTCTCCCCCTTATCCCCAATTCCGTTCAAAATGGCAAACGAGCTCTAAATTTGATCGAACTTGGAGGGTAGGACAAAAGAAATGTGAGCAACACAACGGTGCACTCAAATTTGAATTTCGGTAAAGTCTGAATTTTGAACTGAGATTTAAATTCAAATTCAAATTTTCTCCCGTTTAAATTCCAACAAATAGGAAATCCTTTTCAAATGCTCTGAAAATTTGCCGGGCTATTAATGGATGTGTGGAGAACCAAATTATAGCTTTAGATCTCTGTGTTCGGGAATTTTTGCAAGTTCAAGTTTAGACTTGGAGCTCACACCGTTAAATTCAAAAGTTTAAATTCCCTCTCATTTTCTCGGTGTGACTTGTAGCTCCACTTGCTAGAGTTTTGGGATTTCACATCCCTCACCCCTTAAAAAGAATATCGTCCCGATATTCATAAAGAAGAGACGAAGCCGTAGAGAAGGAATTACCGGATATAAGTGGACAGCAAGTCCGGATAGTTTGAACGGAGGTATTCTTCACTCTCCCATGTTGCTTCCTCCGTGGTATGATTACTCCATAATACCTTATAGAATCGGAGCGTCCGATTCCTTGTGGACCGAGACTTTTCATCGATAATCCGGATTGGATGCTCGGTATAGGAGAGATCCGGTTGCAATGTCTCGAGATCTTCATTGCGGACAGCAGTGGTATTCTTGAGACATTTTCAAAGCTGAGAGATGTGAAATATATCATGCACCCCAGCAAGATCTGTCGGTAGCTCAAGCCGGTAGGCTACAGTTGCACATTTCTCTGTGATAGCAAATGGACCGATAAACTGGGGAGCGAGCTTTCCTTTTACACCTAATCGGTGAACTCCCTTCATTGGAGATACGCGGAGATATACATACTCTCCGACGTTGAAGTTCAGCGGTCGACATCGCTCGTCTGCATAACTCTTCTGTCGAGATTGAGCAGCCTTTAAATTTGCTTGTATGACCCGAACTCGTTCTTCGGCATCATTGACAAGGTCAATCCCCAATGTCACTCTTTCACCGGATTCGCACCAATTCAGCGTTGTGCGACATCTCCAGCCGTAGAGAGCCTCATACGGTGCCATCTTGATACTCGTTTGATAGCTGTTGTTATACGAGAATTCCGCCAACGGTAGATAAGCATCCCAATTCTTACCATGGTGAATGGCACATGCTCTCAACATATCTTCCAAGACTTGATTCACCCTCTCGGTTTGTCCATCAGTTTGAGGGTCATATGCGGAGCTTCTAAGAAATTGGGTTCCGAAAGATGCGCGCAGCTGTTCCAGAAACGAGAAAGGAACAGTACACCACGATCTGAAACTATTGTTCTTGGAACTCCATGCTGGCATAATATCCGTTCAATGTATAACTCCGCATATTTCTTGGCGTTGAATCCCCCATTCACCGGTATGAAGTGTGCTGACTTGGTTAATCGGTCAACGATTACCCAAACTGAATCATGCTTCTGAGATGTGAGTGGTAACCCGACAATAAAATCCATACTCACATCTTCCCACTTCCATGCTGGAATATGAAGGGGTTGCAGCAAACCAGGTTTCTTCATGTGATCTGCTTTCACCCTTCGACACGTATCGCACTAAGATACGTATTTAGCTATTTCCTGCTTCATCCATGTCCACCAAAACTTGTTTTTCAAATCTTGGTACATCTTGTTGCTTCCTGGATGAATAGAAAATTTTGATAGATGAGCTTCGTCTAATATTTTCTTACGAAGCTTCATGTCCCTCGGTACGACTATACGGTTCTTGAACCATAACGTACTGTTCTCATCTTTCCGGAAGCACTTAGCTTCTCCTTTGTCTATTCTCTTCCGGATATGGGCCATGCCCTTATCTTTCGTTTGAGCCTCTACAATTTCATCACGAATTGTAGGAATGAGGGCAAGGTTAAACAATGACCAATAAGGAACCAAGCGCAGACTCGGTTCTTCTTCCTCCATTGCAGCCATGGTTAGATTATGCACATGTGCTTTCCGACTAAGTGCGTCGGCAACCACATTCGCTTTTCCAGGATGGTAATGAATCTCCAGTTCATAATCCTTGATTAACTCTAACCATCTTCGCTGCCTCATATTTAGATCCTTTTTTGTGAAGATGTACTTTAAACTCTTGTGGTCGGTGTAGAGGTGGACTAAGTTTCCAAGCAAATAGCGCCTCCACATTTTTAGAGCAAGAACCACAGCAGCTAGCTCGAGATCATGTGTCGGATAATTCTGCTCATGATTCCGAAGCTGCCGGGATCCATATGCGACCACTCGCCCTTCTTGCATAAGCACGCAGCCAAGGCCGATGCCGGATGCATCGCAATAAACATCAAAAGCCTTAGTTGTATCGCGCTGCGCCAACACGGGGGCTGTTGTGAGGTGCTTTACCAATGCTTTGAACGCCACCTCACATGCTTCACTCCACACATATTTATTGTCTTTCTTCAGAAGTTCCGTCATTGGTTTAGAAACTTTGGAGAAATTCTGAATGAATCTCCGGTAGTAACCCGCTAAACCGAGAAAACTACGGACTTCGTGGGCTGACTTTGGTGAACTCCAATTCAGCACTTGGACGATCATGCTCGGATCAACTGCAATGCCTTCCGAAGAAATAATGTGTCCATGAAATGGCACTTGGTTGATCCAGAACTCGCACTTGCTGAATTTTGCATATAGTTTGTGATCCCGTAGGCGTTGGAGCACAATATGCAGATGTTCGGCGTGTTCTTCCTCCGACTTGGAATATACACAGATATCATCGATGAAGACCACGACGAATTTGTCCAGCTCCGGCATGAAGACTGAATTCATCATGTACATAAAATGGGCCAGAGCATTAGTGAGTCTGAATGACATGATGAGATACTCATATAACCCGTATCTCGGCGAGAACGCCGTCTTGGGTATGTCTTCCGCCCGGATTTTTATCTGGTGATATCCGGACCAAAGATCCATCTTCGAGAAAACCTTAGAACCACTAATTGATCGAAAAGCATATCGATACGTGGTAGTGGATACTTGTTCTTGATAGTTACGGCATTGAGCGGACGATACTCCACACATAACCTCAAAGTCTCGTCCTTTTTCTTGACGAACAGCGTGGAGCATGCCCATGGTGATGAACTGGGTCAAAAGAAGCCTTTGATTAACAAATCATTCAGCTGCTCCTTCAGCTCCACGAGTTCCTTCGGTGCCATTTTATACAGCCTCCGAGAGATGGGTGTGGTTCCCGGTGCTAGTTCAATTTTGAACTCCACTTCACGTTCAGGCGGCATGCCCGGTAAATCCTCGGGAAACACGTCCGGATAATCCCGGACCACTGGAATGTCCTCCAGTCTCTTAGCTTCAACAGTATGGACAGCAGTGACTTCCGGTGCAACATTTCTCAGAATCAACGTATGTTGCCCATGCTTCTTTAAATTCAGCTGCACCGTTCGTGAACTAATATCAAAGATAGCTTGGTGATATGTCAACCAAGCCATTCCAAAGATGATGTCAATCCACAAGCCTTCGAGGATGATAAGAGTAATAGGATATATCCGCCCATCCAAACATGTAGGCGCTCGAGCAACAATTCTGCCCGCTGTCCTACTACCTCCCGGTGAATTAATCTGATAAGATGCGGCCAAGGTGGTTAATGGTACTTGGTGCTTAACCACATAATCTTTGCTCATAAAATCATGTGTAGCACCCGAGTCAAACAACACGAGCGCGGGTTGATCACGTAGGCTGAACATGCCCGCCAACACGGATTCTCCTACGGGAACGTCTTCAACTTCCATATAGTTTACGTTCCCCACCTTCAGTGTTGTCCTCCTTGGCTGACCATGAAATTTCTTTGCAGCTTGAGATGACATGTTACTGCTTCTCAGCTTGGTTACCAGAAACTCCTGAGGAATATGCTCTACATCGCTACGAGTACCGTACGATGCGAGCTCAGGATCTTCATAATAGGGAAGTGGTTGATATTCTTGTGCACCTTGTTGAAGTGAGGGTGCACAACTACTCATTTGCTGCTGTTGCCGCAGCGGCTGAAACTCCATGGGTGAATATGGACAGTATTGTAAAAGCCCAAGAAAAGGAACTTGCAAAAACTTTTTATCACCACACAACACCACAGTTTTTATTGTGGATATCTTAGGAAATATTGTGAAGAGCAAGTAACCTCCATCAAAAGAGTGATTACAGGGGAAAGTCTTCCTTTTCACAAAGTGGGATTTGGGAACATGAACATGAGAGGTTGAGATCACCACTAGAACTTAAAAAGTCTTGGGAAGGTTCAGTCCAAGTTTCATAGAAATCCAACACTTTTTGAGGCACTTTTGGAGGTATTTGAAAAAGAGGCCAATTTGAATGTAAATTCAAATTGTAGCAACTTTCATCACTCAAATTCAAAAGTTAGCTTCATATTCAAACTCAGCATATTTTTCTGAGTAAGCCCACCAATTTTCATCCCTATTCGAGTTCATATTTTCAGGAGCTAAATTTGCAATAATTCAAAACTGAATTTGAATTTCAGTTTAAACATGAAGCAAATTTAACCCAACAAAGTTAAATTTGAGAACTCAAATTCAAACCAATACTTGGGGGCTAAGTCTCACATTCAATGTTCAGTAGCTGGGATATTTACAAAAGAAAGAGGGAGAAAGAATTAGAGGGGAGAAGAGGGCCCACTGGTCAGCCACCCTGGGGAGCAAACCGACTCGGGCACGCGGTCGAACACCCTGCGGCCGACAGCGCACGGGGTCAACCCCGTCCCAACGCGGCCACCGTGCCACCTCCTGCTCGGGGGGATGAGGGCGCCGGCTACAAAACACGCGATCGCACCCTGGTCGGCGTGAATTCGCTCCCCATTCTCTCGGTTCCACCCGCCTACATCCGAAGCAGCGCACCCGGAGTCACCGCCCTCTGATCGCCGGCGCCCGGACAGCACAGGCTTCCTCGTGCCCGACCCTCAACACAAGAAACGACCGCCACAAGGTGCTGGTTCTGCTTGTCCTACCGTTCGGCATTTCATGCACCATCGGGGGAGAATTTCTTCCGGGAACGCTTCGGTGTTCTTAAGGCCGAGCTCCACCAAATCCCAAAATTCACTGGTGTTGGCTTATCACCTGGCGTACCGAGCTAAACACACAATCTACACCCTGCCACGACCACCTAGGATCGAAAACCAGCAAGAATCATGGGCTAGGGTTGCGGTTATCCAAGTTTTTTGAGCAACAGCCGATATCCGGCCTAGGTCACCGATGAGGTCATAGTTGCAGCCGTTTTCACGGGGATCGGTGCCCATATCCATGATCAGCAGGTGTCAGCGGAGCTCCCTGAGCAAACCGCATCGAAAAAGGTGCAGGGGATGCTGAGTTTAACGTCGCCGGTGCAGGGGATGCTGAGTTTGCCGTCGGGAGCACTGTTCCGGCCGTTGTCAAGCTCCGGTGAGGGCACCAGCGTGTTCTCCGAGTCGAGTTAGGCACAGGCGGCAATTTCCGTCGAAGTTCGGGCAGTGAAATGCCCGGCGGCGAGCGCTCCACCGGGAGCTGCGGGAGAGCGCGAGGTAGACGAAGAGGGGGCCGGGTCCACCGGTTAGCCTCTGATCTCGCGCGGGGATCGGTTTGCTGCCGGGATTCGGTGCGGCAGCATGGGTAAAACCCCGTGGGCCACGGAGTGGCCGCATTCTGAGTGGGCCGGCTCAAAGAGTGGGACCCATCCGCAGGATTTAAACATTTTTGGAATTTCCAGTTTTAGTTCAAACTTCAAATGCATAGAACTTTGGCTAGGAAACCCCAAATTCTATGAACCAAATTTTGCTGAACTTAGAATTCTGAGTGCTTTCCAGCAATACCAAATTGAGCTCATGAAAGTGAATAGTTTTCAAGAATTAAATCCCTAAATTTTAAACTGTTGGGAATTTTATCTGGAGAATTACTTTATGAAAAATTCTGAAATTTGGCTAAGAGGTTCCTTAGAAAATACCTGAATCCCAGTAAAATTTTCAGACTCATCCAAGTTCATTTAGTTACCCTAATGAGGTAATTAAGAGAACTGCCCTGAGAAAATAGAAAAATGTACAGAAACATTTTTCAGATTTTCTCAAATTTTAATTAGGGCATAACTTTCTTTAGAATTCTTCAAATGACATGAAACCAACTCCATTAGAACCATCCAAAATTCCAGTTCCAGAAAGTAATGGTTGGAGCCATGAAAACCCCTGGAATTAGTTGGAGTCTCAATTATTGACCAAATGGGCTTCTATTTGTACAAGGTTCAAATCAACTTTGTTTCAAATGAAACTTGGTCAAGACTCTGGTTAGGACCCTACCAAGCCACCACAAAAATTTCAGAACCAAAGGGGAGGGCTAGCTAGAGTTATTAGTAGTTAAGTATTCAAGTTTACACATTGCATTTAAATTTACATGTAGTCTTTCAATAACGTGTAGTTGCTGAAGGCGAGGAAGCTCCGGAGGTTCTCGACTTCCTGCTTCCAGAAGAAGAACTGACTCCTGACCAGCAGCAACAAGGCAAGCCCCGGTTTGCATTAACCTTTTTTATAAGTTTTTACTTTGTTTACATGTGTCATATGAAGTATGTATGTGCATTAGGTATAGGATGAATGAAACCACACTTGCATAACCAAAGGTTCCTAAAAGAGTGAGGGTAGTGTCAAGGACCTCGAGTAGACAGGCTATGCTTAAATATTTCATAGGACTTCGGTACAAGTCGAGTAGTTGGAATCTACTCGCGAGATAGGCTTGGGACACACGGGTTCAGTGGAGTGATGTGAGATCACTTTAGTAATGAAAATGAGAATTGGCAGGGGTTAGGGCACAGCAAGATAGAGTCTTGTGTGCGTGGCCCTGCCAGTGTCGATTGAGGACCGATCCATGTGCGGCCCACGCTGATCAAGTTTGAACGTACCGAAGGCATATTGGATATATGGGCCGCGATAAACCGATGTAGCCTAAACCTCCGTGCGTCGAGGCATAGCACACCGATTTATAGGTGTAGGTTGAGGGCAGCAAGGTGGAAATCTGCCAATGGGCATAGAGAGATGCTCCGTGTGGGGAACCTCCTGCTCGTTTCGGTGCGACCGGTTCGACGTTTGGCCTGTTGGGTGAAAGGTTGTCCCGTACGACATCGAGTGAGCGTGCTGTGCAGCTCCACGGGTGGGCGTACATGACGTGCTCTTTGGGTTTCCCTGCAGGTGTATATCGAGTCGATTCGCCGTCCCTCACGGTGAAGAGTACCACTTGGTCACTGAGTGGTGACGTAGACAAATATATGAAATATGGTGATTCAATACTGCTGATATGATATAACATTGTATTGCTAGATGTTTGCCACCAAATATTGCTAAAAGATGAACTAAGGATGAACTTATAGGCGTGTCCATTTGCTGCAACATTGCTATCCTATGTCATGGTACACCTCATGTAGAGTTTCATGCTTAGGTGAGTCGGTTAAGCCTTGCTGAGCCTTCGTGCTCACGGTTGCTGCTTAAGTGTTTTTCAGGTGAGGAGCCACCCACGGACTCGGAGTACGAGTCCACCGGCGAGGGTTACCCTCCGTCGGGGACCACGGCTGAGTGGGAGCCGTACACGCCGCGCTGAGCTGAGACGTGCAGCTAGTGTGGGTTGCCCTAGGGCTGGGCATCCGACTTTTGCTAGATAGGCGGGCGTGAGTTGTACAAAAGAAACTTCCGCTGTGTAATAAAGACCCTAGTTTGTAACTGAGAAGTGTACTACTTTGTACATTCAGTTTGTTTTCCCATGTAATACAATGTGTTCTTATGACGTGTGCTGTCGGGTGTCGCATCGCGCGGCACCACCCTCTGCGATCCTGGATGAGCGGACACCGGTCCACCACAGCCTGGTATCAGAGCTGCAATGAGGATAGCACAGTACTTAAGGACTGTATTATGGGAAAAACTTAGGTTTACGGTGAGGAATCGGTAGTTTGCCCAAGTAAGGACTATAATAGCATAGTTACTTAAAGTGGCAAAGACTAACTTATGTGTTATAATTCTGAATTTCAATTATGTAACGATGCACCTACGCTCTGGTAAGTATGGTAAGGAACGCCACTGAAAGCGGTTCAATTTTGGTTAGCTCCCCTGACGAGGAACGTGGTTCAGGGATTGGTCTCACGGCTTGGTGTGAGACGTCAATATGAAACTCTTGGACTCTTCATGTTCCTGAGTTAATATGAAACGCTGATCCCTAGCGTGCATTAGGCAAGTAAGTGGAGACCCCATCACGTGGTCAGTAACGCAAGAGTGTGTTCGTCTGGAAATAGCCCAGGAGGACTTACACAGCGCTTGCCATCGGCGTGCCCTGCAGGGCAGTAGGTGGTATCTATTGGGTTGATAACATTCCCAACAGTGACTACCCGTTCATGATATAGTCGGGTTCCCCGTCGTGTGGTGTTGAAACACGATCACGTGCCTTGAGACGTGACTTAGCTCAAGGACGGCCGTATGGCAATGATACGGGCGTTTGTATTTACTTTTAAATATGGAACTGCCTGAAATGAACAACCCTTGAGTACACCATTATTGTGTGGTCTTCTGCAGGTACTAACCACGTATCTATCCGTGTAGTAAACGTGTGCGAGAGACCTTTTAGTGCCACATTTGAGACGTATATGCCGGTATAATCCGGTTAGGATTTTCTTTTGTGAGGAACGTAGTACCGAGATATCATAGGCATATGCATACAAATTAATGATTACAAGGAATTAAAATCTATAGGTCCAACATTTAGGACCCTGGTTGGGTATAAGAATGGGATAGTGGAGCAGGATAGCCAAAGGGATGAAAAACAGAGTGCTTTGTTTTTGGCAACAACGTTGCTGAACTTCAACAGAGCACAACTCACAGGTATTTTAGCCGAGGGAGGTGTGGCATATAGTTCTGGAAAGGTATTTAAGTACTCTACAACTTTGTTGTAGACTTCCAGAGCTGGAACACACCTTAAGATGGCTTAATTCCCAGAGAAATGTAAACTGTCCAGAACCAGGACAGAGTGAAACATTCTCTGGACTGTTCTGTTTTTCAAACATAACTCCCAGTAGAAAAATCTAAAATTGTCATATAATACATCCTTAGAAATAGTAGAAGATGTGTGACATCTTTGCAATTCAAAGTTTCTGAAATTTTCAGCACAGAATTCAGTGGAAACCAGAGTTGAAAACAGCAACTTCTCAAGGGAGGTGCTGTTAAAATTCTTCCAGAAATTCTGCTGACTTTGAATTAGCACAAATTTTTAACAAAAGCTGGTCTGGGGGCAAATGAATACTCATTGGAAAGATACTGAAGTTAGCTTTAACTTTGGTATTCAGCTTGAGTTATGAAAATGCCCAGAACAATATCAAAACTTGGAATGGTAGCAACTGGTCATTCTGATAGAGGAATGGCAGTTGAACTCATTGGAGAGGGTGTGGTACCCTAAGGGTGGTATACGTGATGACAAAGCGATAGTAATGTCTCGTAGTGACCAAACCTAGTTATGGTGAGCTTCCAAAGAGGAGGTTCATCAAGTTGGATTAAACTAGCTTGTGTTTAGTCTGGTAATGATGTAGCTTGTGCAAAGTTATTATATTATCTACTTACGAGATGTATCGCATGTTTTATTGTCATTATGTTTTTACGCCTATTATTGTTGGACTGCATGCAAAATGTTGCGGGACTGATGTTCATTGTCGTATGGTTGCAGATGGTGCGCACTAGGACCACGCACGAGGTTGGTGGCTCTAGCCAACAGGGAGGTGATGACTCCCAGCCACCGGCCCACGACAGCACCCCGCAGCAGCAGCCACCACCGCCGCCTCCGCTTACTATAGCGGATGTGATAGCGGCACTGGTGTGTGGTCGTGAGGAGCAGACCGACCTGCTCCGCACGATCGTGCAGAATACGTCCCAGGCGGGGGGGGGGGGGGGGGTGTAAAGACAGAGGGCCTCGTGAGCCCCATGAAGTGTCATACTCGGATTTCATGAGTACGCACCCTCCAGTGTTCACAGAAGCCGAAGAACCACTTGAGGCTGACAACTGGCTGCAGACCATTGAGTCCAAGTTTGGGCTGCTCCAATGCACGGAGCGGCAAAAGACTTTGTTCGCAGCGCAACAACTCCACGGTGCCGCTGGTGCGTGGTGGGCGAACTATGTCGCCTCACGGCCGGCTGGCCATGTCGTGGAATGGCAAGAGTTCCGGGAGGCGTTCTGCGCCTATCACATTCCTCCCGGAATCATGAAGAGGAAGTTCCAAGAATTCTTGGAGCTGAAGCAGGGTGGTAGGAGTGCCCACGACTACTCCCGTGCCTTCAACCATCTGGCGCAGTATGCGTCAGACTATATCTCCACTGAGGAGAAGAAGCGGGAGCACTTCTATCGGGGGTTACACACCGAAATGAAGACACATCTCGTTCAGTGGAATCGCGGCACATTCAACGACTTAGTCAATGCCGCGATTATGCAAGAGGATGCTCAGCGGGAGTTGGCAGCTGAGCAGAGGAAGCGCAGCGCTCCACCTAGCAGCCGTGGGGACGCGCCTCAGAAGTACCGTATGGTGTACCGGACACCATCCGGGCAGCAGTGGCATCCACCGGCGCGACCTCAATGGTTCGGGGGGACGTCCCTTTCAGGCACCCCCGTTCCATCCGCCGATGCCGCCACCAAGACAGCAGCAGCAGCAGCAGACGGTACCCCGGGCGTTTCCACCGCCACAACGCGCCCCGGGATTCCTCCCACCGATCAGCGGGGGACCGCCCCGTTTCACCTGCTTCACATGTGGCCAGGCGGGCAAATTCGCGAAGGACTGTCCCCAGGGGCAGCAGAGCAGCGGGCAAGCCCAGTTCCAGGGCGGTGCTCGAGGCCGACCTCCGGTGAAGAAGGTTGGTCAGCAGACTGGGGATGTCCGCAACCTCGACAATGAGGACGCCCCAGAGGGAGACAACGTGCTGGCGTCTACGTTCACTCTCCATAATCAAGCCATCGTCATATTGTTTGATTCTGGTGCAACCCACAGCTTTATAAGTGCATCCTATGTGGCTAAGCATCAAATACAAGTCTTCCCAACCGACTGCACTTATATGATCTGCTCACCGGGAGGGAAGATTTCAGCTAATATGATGATTCCAAAAGCACCTCTGTGCTTAGGTGGGAAACTATATCCCACCACTTTGATATTCCTAATGGGACAAAAGATTGATGCAATCATAGGGATGTCATGGCTAAAATACCATGGCGCTGTCCTAGAAACTCGGACACGGACGGTTCACTTAAATTCCCCATTCCACCGTCCGCATTCCATGGTGTTAGACACGCCAGTCCGGGAAGTTTTAGCAGTTAATAACGCTGAAGCTCTCAAGTTAGAAGACATCCCCGTAGTCCGGGAGTATCCTGACGTGTTCCCGGATGATCTTCCGGGCATGCCACCTGAGCCGGATGTCGAGTTCAAGATTGAACTTGCACCCAGGACTATGCCCATATCACGTAGACCATACAAAATGGCTCCAAATGAGCTGGCTGAACTGAAGGAACAGCTCAATGATCTGTTGAGCAAGGGTTTCATTAGGCCGAGTTCCTCGCCTTGGGGATGCTCGGCGCTGTTTGTAAAGAAGAAGGATGAAACCCTAAGGCTGTGTGTGGACTACCAGCCGCTCAACGCCGTCACCATCAAGAAGAAGTATCCACTGCCCTGCATCGACATATTGTTTGATCAACTTGTGGGTGCAAGTGTATTCTCCAAGATGGACCTTCGCTCTGGATATCACCAGATTAAAATCCGGGCGGAGGATATTCCGAAGACGTCCTTCTCGACGAGATATGGACTATATGAATATCTCGTCATGTCCTTTGGTCTCACAAATGCTCCAGCCCATTTCATGTATCTCATGAACTCAGTGTTCATGCCAGAGCTGGACAAGTTCGTGGTAGTGTTCATCGATGATATCTTGGTTTACTCCAAGACAGAAGCCGAACATGCCGAACACTTGCGGATCGTTCTTCAATGATTGCGAGACCACAAGCTCTACGCCAAGTTCAGCAAATGCGAATTTTGGATCAGCCAAGTGCCATTCTTGGAACATATCATCTCAGCGGAAGGCATTGCGGTGGACCCAAGAAAAATAGAGCAAGTGCTGAAATGGAAAGCTCCCACTTCAGTCCATGAAGTCAGAAGTTTCCTCGGGTTAGCGGGATACTATCGGAGATTTATTCCAAGTTTCTCCAAGCTCGCTAAGCCGATGACAGAGTTGCTGAAGAAAGGGACGAAATATGTTTTGAACACGGCGTGTGAAGGAGCGTTCCGAGCATTGGTGAAGCATCTCACCACAGCCCCGGTCTTAGCTCAGCCGGATACAACAAAGCCCTTCGACGAGTATTGTGACGCGTCCTGTATTGGGCTTGGCTGCGTGTTAATGCAGGAAGGACGTGTGGTCGCCTATGGCTCACGCCAACTTTGGAACCATGAGCAGCATTATCCCACTCATGATCTAGAGCTTGCTGCAGTGGTTTTGGCGCTAAAAATGTGGAGGCACTATCTCCTGGGGAATTTGGTGCATCTCTACACCGACCATAAGAGCTTAAAATACATTTTCACCCAGAAGGAGCTTAATATGAGGCAAAGGAGGTGGTTAGAATTAATCTAGGACTATGAAATTGAGATCCACTACCACCCTGGCAAGGCGAACGTGGTTGCCGACGTGCTGAGTCGGAAGTCACATGTCCATCACCTCACCATTACACCGGTGGGGGAGGAAGAGCCAAGTTTATACTTGGTTCCTTATGGATCGCTGTACAACCTTGCCCTCATCCCTACCATTAGGGAAGATATCATTGCAGCTCAGAAGACGGACAAAGGCATGGCACATCTCCGGAGACAGACAGACAATGGGGAGATCAAATGTTTCCGAAAGGATGATGAGGGGACGCTATGGTTCAATGACCGCATAGTCGTACCCCGGGATATGGAGTTGAGGAAAAAGATCCTCGACGAAGCGCACTTGTCTAAGTACTCCATTCATCCGGGCAGCAATAAAATGTACCAAGATTTGAAAAAGAAATTTTGGTGGACACGGATGAAGCGGGAGGTAGCTAAGTACATATCCGAGTGCGATACGTGCCGACGAGTGAAAGCAGATCACATGAAGAAATCAGGGCTGTTGCAACTCCTGAAAATTCCAGCATGGAAATGGGAAGATGTGAGCATGGATTTCATTGTGGGATTACCCTTAACATCCAACAAACATGATTCCATTTGGGTGATCGTTGACCGACTGACCAAGTCAGCTCACTTTATCCCCGTGCATACACATTTCCATGCCAACAGATATGCGGAGTTATATATCGCCAGGATCCTATGTTTGCATGGCGTACCCAAGACATAGTCTCAGACCGAGGTGCATTGTTTGTATCTCGCTTTTGGGAGCAGTTGCATGCTGCTTTGGGTACTAACCTGATTAGAAGCTCCGCTTACCACCCTCAGACAGATGGCCAGACAGAGAGGGTGAATCAAGTTTTGGAATACATGTTGAGAGCATGTGCCATCCACCATGGTAGGAACTGGGATGATTACCTACCATTGGCGGAATTCTCGTACAACAATGGCTATTAGGCGAGTATCAAGATGGCACCCTACGAAGCTCTCTACGGTCGTAAATGCCGCACCCCATTAAACTGGTGCGAGTCCGGTGAAAGGGTCACATTCGGGGTTGATGTGGTGAACGACGCCGAAGAGCGCGTTCGGACAATTCAAGCCAATTTGAAGGCCGCTCAATCCCGACAGAAGAGCTACGCTGATAAGAGGCGTAGACCGTTGCACTTTGACGTTGGAGAACACGTGTACCTACGCTTGTCTCCGATGAAGGGTGTGCACCGGTTCGGTGTGAAGGGGAAGCTCGCTCCCCGTTTTATTGGACTCTATGCTATCACCGAAAAGTGTGGACCAGCGGCGTATCGATTGGAGCTACCGGCATCCCATGCTGGTGTCCATGATGTTTTCCATGTTTCGAAACTGCGAAAATGCTTGAAGCATACAGCTGCTGTTCCTACCGAAGACATCGGCGAGCTGAAACCGGACTTGACCTATGATGAGTATCCGGTAGAAATTCTGGATGAGAAAGCCCGAATCACGCGTAGCAGAACGTTGTGGTTCTACAAAATACTCTGGAGCAACCACACCGCCGAAGAAGCGACGTGGGAGAGCGAGGAATCCCTTCGCTCAAATTACCCGAAGTTCATGGCATCTCAGTACGAGTAAGTCCCTGTTACATCGCTATCTCTTCTTTTATAATCTCGGGACGAGATTCTTTTAAGGGGTAGGGATGTAAAAGCCCAAGAAAAGGGACTTGCAAAAGCTTTTTATCACCACACAACACCACAGTTTTTATTGTGGATATCTTAGGAAATATTGTGAAGAGCAAGTAACCTCCATCAAAAGAGTGATTAGAGGCGAAAGTCTTCCTTTTCACAAAGTGGGATTTGGGCACATGAACATGGGTGGTTGAGATCACCCCTAGAACTTAAAAAGTCCTGGGAAGGTTCAGTCCAAGTTTCATAGAAATCCAACACTTTTTGAGGCACTTTTGGAGGTATTTGAAAAAGAGGCCAATTTGAATATAAATTCAAATTGTAGCAACTTTCATCACTCAAATTCAAAAGTTAGCTTCATATTCAAACTCAGCATATTTTTCTGAGTACGCCCACCAATTTTCATCCCTATTGGAGTTCATCTTGTCGGGAGCTAAATTTGCAAGAATTCAAAACTGAATTTGAATTTCAGTTTAAACATGAAGCAAATTTAACCCAACAAAGTTAAATTTGAGAACTCAAATTCAAACCAATACATGGGGGCTAAGTCTCCCATTCAATGTTCAGTAGCTGGGATATTTACAAAAGAAAGAGGGAGAAAGAATTAGAGGGGAGAAGAGGGCCCACTGGTCAGCCACCCTGGGGAGCAAACCGACTCGGGCACGCGGTCGAACACCCTGCGGCCGACAGCGCACGGGGTCAACCCCGTCCCAACGCGGCCACCGTGCCACCTCCTGCTCTGGGGGATGAGGGCGCTGGCTACAAAACACGTGATCGCACCCTGGTCGGCGTGAATTCGCTCCCCATTCTCTCGGTTCCACCCGCCTACATCCGAAGCAGCGCACCCAGAGTCGCCGCCCTCTGATCGCCGGCGCCCGGACAGCACAGGCTTCCTCGTGCCCGACACTCAACACAAGAAACAACCGCCACAAGGTGCTGGTTCTGCTTGTCCTTACCGTTCGGCATTTCATGCACCGTCGGGGGAGAATTTCTTCCGGGAACGCTTCGGTGTTCTTAAGGCCGAGCTCCACCAAATCCCAAAATTCACGGGTGTTGGCTTATCACCGGGCGTACCGAGCTAAACACACGATCTACACCCTGCCACGACCACCTAGGATCAAAAACCAGCAAGAATCATGGGCTAGGGTTGCGGTTATCCAAGTTTTTCGAGCAACAGCCGATATCCAGCCTAGGTCGCCGATGAGGTCATAGTTGCAGCCGTTTTCACGGGGATCGGTGCCCATATCCATGATCAGCAGGTGTCAGCGGAGCTCCCCGAGCAAACCGCATCGAAAAAGGTGCAGGGGATGCTGAGTTTGACGTCACCGGTGAGCTCCCGGCCGCTGTTGCGGTCGGGAGCACTGTTCCGGCCGTTGTCAAGCTCCGGTGATGGCACCAGCGTGTTCTCCGAGTCGAGTTAGGCACAGGCAGAAATTTCCGTCGAAGTTCGGGCAGTGAAATGCCCGGCGGCGAGCGCTCCGGCGAGGCGCCGCCGCGGGAGCTGCGGGAGAGCGCGAGGTAGACGAAGAGGGGGCCCGGTCCACCGGTCAGCCTCTGATATCGCGCGGGGATCGGTTTGCGGCCGGGATTCGGTGCGGCAGTGCGGGTAAAACCCCGTGGGCCACGGTGTGGCCGCATTCTGAGTGGGCCGGCTCGAAGAGTGGGACCCATCCGCAGGATTTAAACATTTTTGGAATTTCCAGTTTTAGTTCAAACTTCAAATGCATAGAACTTTGGCTAGGAAACCCCAAATTCGATGAACCAAATTTTGCTTAACTCAGAATTCTGAGTACTTTCCAGCAATACGAAATTCAGCTCATGAAAGTGAATAGTTTTCCAGAATTAAATCCCTAAATTTTAAACTGTTGGGAATTTTATCTGGAGAACTACTTTATGAAAAATTCTGAAATTTGGCTGAGAGGTTCATTAGAAAATCCCTGAATCCCAGTAAAATTTTCAGACTCATCCAAGTTTATTAGTTACCCTAATGAGGTAATTAAGAGAACTGCCCTGAGAAAATAGAAAAATGTACAGAAACATTTTTCAGATTTTCTCAAATCTTAATTAGGGCATAACTATCTTTAGAATTCTTCAAATGACATGAAACCAACTCCATTAGAACCATCCAAAATTATAGTTTCCAGAAAGTAATGGTTGGAGCCATGAAAACCCCTGGAATTATTTGGAGGCTCAATTATTGACCAAATGGGCTTCTATTTGTACAAGGTTCAAATGAACTTTGTTTCAAATGAAACTTGGTCAAGAATCTGGTTAGGACCCTACCAAGCCACCACAAACATTTCAGAACCAAATGGGAGGGCTGGCTAGAGTTATTAGTAGTTAAGTATTCAAGTTTACACATTGCATTTAAATTTACATGTAGTCTTTCAATAACGTGTAGTCGCTGAATGCGAGGAAGCTCCGGAGGTTCTCGACTTCCTGCTTCCAGAAGAAGAACTGACTCCTGACCAGCAGCAACAAGGCAAGCCCCAGTTTGCATTAACCTTTTTTATAAGTTTTTACTTTGTTTACATGTGTCATATGAAGTATGTATGTGCATTAGGTATAGGATGAATGAAACCCCACTTGCATAACCAAAGGTTCCTAAAAGAGTGAGGGTAGTGTCAAGGACCTCGAGTAGACAAGCTATGCTTAAATGTTTCATAGGACTTCGGTACAAGTCGAGTAGTTGGAATCTACTCGCGAGATAGGCTTGGGACACACGGGTTCGGTGGAGTGATGTGAGATCACTTTAGTAATGAAAATGAGACTTGGCAGGGGTTAGAGCGCAGCAAGAGAGAGTCTTGTGAGCGCGGCCCTGCCAGTGTCGATTGTGGACCAATCCGTGTGCGGCCCACGCTTATCAAGTTTGAACGTACCGAAGGCATATCGGATATATGGGCCCCGATAAACCGATGTAGCCTAAACCTCCGGGTGTCGAGGCATAGCACACCAATTTATAGGTGTAGGTTGAGGGCAGCAAGGTGGAAATCTTCCAACGGGCATAGAGAGATGCTCCGTGTGGGGAACCTCCTGCTCGTTTCGGTGCGACCGGTTCGACGTTTGGGCTGTTGGGTGAAAGGTTGTCCCGTACGACATCGAGTGAGCGTGCTGTGCAGCTCCACGGGTGGGCATACGTGACGTGCTCTTTGGGTTTCCCTGCAGGTGTATATCGAGTCGATTCGCCGTCCCTCATGGTGAAGAGTACCACTTGGTCACTGAGTCGTGACGTAGACTAATATATGAAATATGGTGATTCAATACTGCTGATATGATATAACATTGTATTACTACATGTTTGCCACCAAATATTGCTCACTAAATTTCAGCTTCACGAACTGTTAACTTGTTGCTAAAAGATGAACTAAGGATGAACTTGTAGGCGTGTCCATTTTCTGCAACATTGCTATCCTATGTCATGGTACACCTCATGTAGAGTTTCATGCTTAGGTGATCGGTTAAGCCTTGCTGAGCCTTCGTGCTCATGGTTGCTGCTTAAGTGTTTTTCAGGTGAGGAGCCATCCACGGACTCGGAGTACGAGTCCACCGGCGTGGGTTACCCTCCGTCGGGGACCACGGCTGAGTGAGACGTGCAGCTAGTGTGGGTTGCCCTAGGGCTGGGCAACTGACTTTTGCTAGATAGGCGGGCGTGAGTTGTACAAAAGAAACTTCCGCTGTGTAATAAAGACCCTAGTTTGTAACTGAGAAGTGTACTACTTTGTACATTCAGTTTGTTTTCCCATGTAATATAATGTGTTCTTATGACGTGTGCTGTCGCGTGTCGCATCGCGCGGCACCACCCTCTGCGATCCTGGATGAGCGGACACCGGTCCGCCACAAGTATTGCATCTGAGGTGGTCAGTCAAAGGACTGAATGTCCACCCCAGATGGTAAGCAATATATCACCGGTTGTTCGTGATGATAATCACCCGTACTTGACAGTGATAATTTTCTCTTCCTCTTACTTTCCTTATGCTCAAGTTCAGCTATTTCTTGAATCATAGCTCCTGAGGAATATGCTCTACATCGCTACGAGTACCGTACGATGCGATCTCAGGATCTTCATAATAGGGAAGTGGTTGATATTCTTATGCACCTTGTTGAAGTGACGGTGCACAACTCCTCATTTGCTGATGTTGCCGCAGTGGCTGAAACTCCATGGGTAAATATGGACAGTATTGCATCTGAGGTGGTCAGTCAAAGGACTGAATGTCCACCCCGGATGGTAAGCAATATATCACCGGTTGTTCTTGATGATAATCACCCGTACTTGACAGTGATAATTTCCTCTTCCTCTTACTTTACTTATGCTCAAGTTCAGCTATTTCTTGAATCATAGCGGCATTGACTAACTCGCTATAATTCCCTTTATTGCATTGTGCCACTTTTGTCCGAAGCTTCACATCGAGGCCTCGGAAGAAGTAATGACACTTCATCGTCTCCGTATGCACATAAGAGGATGCATATTGTACTAAACAGTTGAATTCCGTAAAGTATTCCATAACACTCATGCCTCCTTGCTTGAGTTCATAGAACTCTTCAATTCTGGTTTTGACGATGCCCTCACAGATATGACGTGCACGGAAAGCATCACGAAACTCCTTCCACGTCACACAATGGCCTTCAGCGATCTTAGAAAGATATTCAGACTACCAAGATCCAGCGGATCCATGAAGTTGCTGAGCGGGTAATAAAGCCTTCTCATATTCATCACACTGGAGCATTCCCAATTTAGATTCAATCACCCGGAGCCAGTGATCTGCCTCCAAGGCTTCTTTAGCTTCAGAGAATACCGGTGGTTGTCTTGCTAGAAAATCCAAATAAGTGTTCAGTGTGGGGTTTTGCTGTGAGGTCTCTTGTCGGATGCCTTGCTGCACCAACAACTCAAGAGACTCATCCATTCTCCTCAACACCTCCGCCAGTCCGGTTGATGATGGCGGTGATCATCGCTGCGACGAATCATTTCCGTCCCGACTGGAACCACCAACCTCATACCCGGAATGAGTATGATCCATACTGAAATAGTGAGCAATTTAATGTTAATATCCAAGATGTACTCCACTTGAACTCAAAATTATTAACCGCAAAAACATCACATCAACTGTGCAGCATACGTGACGGAAACAAGGTTTTTGACAATTCCAAAATATAACCAATGATTGTTGAAGTATGTCAAACTATTAAATCAACAGCAACGAATGATGAAATATAACTAATGACTATGTCATGGAACTTAGAGAAGTATAAAAATCTTCATGTCTATAACAAGTCCCAAGTTACATGAGCAATGAACAATGCTATGTTCAGATTGACCCTTTGACTTAATTCCCAGAATTTTATTATGAAAATGGCAGTTTCATGTCTCAAGGTGAATATGAAAGTTATCTGTAACTTCAATATCTTTCCAAAGAGTATTTATTTGCCTTCATATCAATTCTGGATCAGGAGTTATGATATTTTAATGTTGACTGAAATCTGGAACAATTTTGACAGCACCTCCTCTGAAAGTGTCTGTTTTGTCCGGAAGATTTCATAAAGTTCTACACCAAATCTGTAGAAACTTTGAACTACAAAGTCGTAGCACATATCATAAAATCTCCAACGGTTTATTACATGATCCTTAGAAAGTTTTCTACAGGAAGTTTTGGTCGAAATATAGAAGATTCCAGAGAGTATTTTTGGTCTGCCCTGTTTTTTGGACAGTTAACACTCATCTGAGATTTTCATCCATTTAGTGGGAGATTCTGTCCTGGAGTTCTGCATAAAAGTTGTAGAAGACTTGAAAATATTTCCAGAAATGTATCCTTCACCTCTATTGGTTTAACCAATCAAAAGTTATGCCCTGTTCAATTTTAGGAAGCTTTCTACAAAAAAAGCAATGCGAGAGCGTATTCTCTTATCTAAGCTTCCTCCCTTCGCTCCCCCCATCGTAGATGGTTCTGCTGAAAACAGGGGAGGTTGTTTCTAATGGCTTGAAATGGAAATTATACTCCAATTGATCCTTAGTTCAATATAGGAGTTCATTAACCCCTAATGGAATCCTAGACTCCAAATTTACTCTTTTCTTTGAAAACTTTCTTTTTCACGCAGTTAAGAACATTTCACGGTACTACGTTTACTCACCAAATCAAAATCCTAACCGGCATCATACCAGAATATACGTCTCAAGTGGTGGCACTAAAACGATCACTCACAAACGTTTTCTAAACGCAATGTTCTAACGTGGTTAAGGTACCTGCAGAAAAACAATCAATAGTGGTGCACACAATGGTTTTCCATTTCAGGCAGGTCCATATCATAGTAAAAACATACGCCACGTATCATTGCCATACGGGCCGTCCTTGAGTCAAGTCACGCCTCAAGGTACATGGTCGCGTTTTAACACTACACGAAGGGGAACCCGAGTAGAGCGCGAACGGGTCGTCACGGTTGGGAATTTTATCAACCCAACGGATACCACCTATTGCCTCATGACCGTTGAGGCATGCCGATGGCGAGCGCTGCGTATGGCCCTTTGAACATCGAACGTTCAAGATTTGCATACTATTGTGTTGCTTACCACACGATGGGGTATTCTCACTTTTTTCCTAAAGCACGCTGGAGATCCGCGTTTTCATATGCTCTCCGAACCATAGAGAGGTTCAGAGACTCATATTAACTACCGTGCCAAGCAACGGTATACCATTCCATACTATTACTCGTATGGCGAGTTACCGCAATTGATCCGCCTGCGGTGGCGTACATTACCTCTTACCTGACGTAGGTGCGTCGTTACAGAATTGGAAAACTGAATGTAACTACATGTTCCTCACTCGTATACTTCAAAGTTTTTGAAAATAAGCTCTTTTCATGTGTGATATTCCCAATGCGGCTCTGATACCACGCCTGTGGGGAACCCCTTCCAGGATCCACACTGCAGGATCACATTGGGTATTGCCATGCGATGCGGCACCCAACAGCATACACGAAATGAACCATAAAGTACAAAGTCTTTTATTTCTCAAGATAGTGTCATTTACAAAATATTGTACCACGAGGGTACACGCAGCGGAATATACATACACACTTACTCTCGGTCCTAACTATGCAAAAGAGAAGATGTCCAGCCCGCGGACGCTTCTTACTAGCTTCCACAAAGATGAGTGCAGCGGCAGGGTTTCCGGTGAGTCTCTGATGGCTCACCGAACAACCATCTTCATAGCAAATTTTTATAACCTGCAAAACACTAATAATGAAACCGTGAGCACGATGGCTCAGCAAGACTTAACCGACACTCCTAAACCATGAAACTCTACATGCAGAGATTACTAACATAGGAAAAGTATAATGCAATAACGACACGTCTACATGTTAATCCTTATTTTCAGTTAATAGCAGCAGATTATTATGCCTTAGGCAGCCCTCACATCGGAAGTCCACAATCATACAAGAAACGCTTTCCCCCGATGTGGTGATGCCCAAAGAGGAAATTAAACCTAATGAGCTCTACAACTACAGCATACATGGTTTGCAATACAATTAACTTAAGAACTTCACGACAGCACTGATTCATTTCACTTCATCTGGAGGTTGTTACTACGTCACAACTCAGTGAACAAGTGGTACTCATATAACCGCGAGGGACAGTGATTGCAATCAGGACACACCCGGACTACACGACACATACACCCGCCTCGAAAGACACATACAAGAGCTCTTTCTTACGTTGTATGCAGCAACCTTTCACACGTCACTCCAATGCCGAACCAGTTCCGCCGACCCATCAGAAGGGCCACTACACGGAACACGTCGAAGTTGCTCCGCTAGCGGGTTTACACCTCTGACACCAACCCCCAAAGGACGGCCGTATAAGTTTCGACACGAGAGTACCCGAGTTACATCGGTTTATCGGGTCCCATATATCCGATATGCATCCGGTACTGTTCAAACTTGCTCAGCAGGGCGGCATACGCATCGGTCCTTAACAAACACAAACAGAGCTACAGCCACATAGGCCCAATGTCCTGCTGCTCCATCTCTCTGCTCGGTCTCATTTTCCATTCCAGAACTTGCATTCTCTAGAATCATACCCCGCTGAACCAACATCCTAAACTCGCGAGTAGCTTCCAACTACCTGACTTGTACCGGATCCTATACAACTTAAGCCTAGCAGAAAACTACACGAAGGTAACCTGTTCTACCCTTTAACTCCAAGGGTTTGTGGGTCATGCATTTGGAGTATCAATCACCTTGACCTAATGCACAATACATACTAGACCCATAAAAGTGATACAAAGTAGAATATAACTAAAAAGTTGTTAAATGCAAACCGGGGCTTGCCTTATGTTGCTGCAGGTTTATTTATAATTTTAAGTCAGTAGCTTGGCGATGAGTTAGGCCTCAACTTGCTGCTCCGAGTCAAGTTCCTCATCGAGCTCCTTCGTTTTTCCCTACCTATATGAATATGCACAGTTTTATGTTGCAAGTAAACACATTATAAATCAAAAGTGTTTTAGGAAATAAGAATGGTTTATACTAACTCTAAGGTGAGTGAAAATCTCTATTATGGACAAAAACAAAGGATATCTTTAGGTGGGCAGTGGATGTTTGTTGAAGAAAATGCAAAGATCTATTTATAATGGACATAAGAGAAGTAGTGGAAGGAACCAGCAGAAAACTTGAGAATATTATCTCAATTTGCTCTGAAATTTTTACAGTGGACCATAGATCACGGAGTGGTATGGGTTGAAAAATTTCAGACAAAGTTGATGGAAGATGTGGCCTACGGAATTTTTCTTATTATTTGGCTTCTCTGAATTCCTATTGAAATTATATTGTCTTGTCATGCTCCAAATTTGGTTTTTACGAAACTTGAGAGTCTAATGAGTTCATAGGACTTGGTTTCACCATTTTTGGAGCTTCCTACACAGAGATATGGAATTTAGAAGTTGGAGCTAAAAGCTGAAAATCTTTCTGCTGTTTTTCCTAATTTTCAGAGACATACAAGATTGAATCAACATTTGGCCAAGCAAATGAAGTCCAAAGTCTCTGAAAATTTTAATGGTGTTCAATGATTTCTGGAAGAGTGTCCTGCCCAAATTTGGGAATTTTCCAATAAACAAAGCCCCTGTAAAAATTCCTACAAAAGTTTCATGAAATGAATTAATGAGCCAAATACAGGAATTTTAATAATTACTGGGCTGCACCACTGGATAGTACTCTTTGAGAGGAGTCCAACAAAATTTGTTTCACAATTTTTGGACACTTCTACACGAAGTTATGGCTCTCCAAAGTTTGAACTGAAATGGGAAAATATGGAAAATGTTTAAATGCCGACAGTGGGTCCCACTTGTCATCCCTAACCTCCAGCCTCGAGCCAAACAGAGCAGTGGCGGCTCCCTCCGGCGAGGTCGCCGGAAAGGCACTTCTCAGCCACCTCCAGACCCCCTGCTGGCTGCCCCCCCCCATTTTTCCCCACGCTTAACACGTTGGTGAGGTCGCCGGCGGCTGAAACTCGGCAGAAAACGGGGCGCACCGGCAACAGCAAACCGTAGGGCTCCGGCGAGGTCGTGCATGGTGATTTCTCCACCAAATGGTCGGTTCTTGGGCTCTATAGCACTGTGGGGGATCCCTAATCACCGGCATGAGCTCAAATCGGCCCAAGAATGGCTGCAAATAGGGACTCATCGGTGACCTAGGGCGAAAATCGGTGCCGGCCCAAAATTCTCGAAGAACAGCACCAATTCTTGATGATTTTCGATGGTTTTTTATCCTAGAGGAGTGTGGGAGTATCTAGATCATGTTTGTAGCTCGGCACACGTGATGGTGGACTGAACATGACGAATTTTGAAGATTTGTGCAGCTCGGTTCTATGAATACACTTGCAGTAAACAGAGAAATTCTTCCTCTGTAGTGTATGAAAAGAGGAGGGGTTTTCACCGGAGTGTAGAGCAGTCTGGGGTGCCTCTTTTTTCTGTTGAGTGTTGGGCAAGATACAGCTCAGAACGTCTGGGCGCCAATGACCAGTGAGGCGCGACTTGCTCGGACCTGTGGAGGAAGAACGGCGTGGCAGCGATCGGAGGAGGCCGGGCATGAGCTGGTGAGGGGTGGAAGGCGTCGAGGGGAGGCCGGCGCAGCTCCTAGACTCCTCAGCTGGGCGCCAACCCTCTCAGACGTTGATCAGCGATGAGGCCAGAGAAACGGAAGTGGTTCTTTGGTGGTTCGAGCGTGCGAGCAGGGAAAGAATGACTTCGCTGCTGCTTCGTGTGGGAGAGATAAGGGCGAAGAAAAACCCAGCTGAGAGCAGGAGGTGGCGCCCAAAAACTTCGGCCCGAAGTCTGCTGCCGCAGTGCTATCGGGAGCTCGAGCGAGGGAGGAAAACAGAGGCGGTAGAAACCTTGTGTGTACAACATGTGGGGTCCACTTCTCCCCTTATCCCAATTCCGTTTAAAATGGCAAACGAGCTCTAAATTTGATCGAACTTGGAGGGTAGGCGAAAAGAAATGTGAGCAACACAACGGTGCACTCAAATTTGAATTTCGGTGAAGTCAGAATTTGGAACTGAGATTTAAATTCAAATTCGAATTTTCTCCCGTTTAAATTCCAACAAATAGGAAATCCTTTTCAAATGCTCTGAAAATTTGCCGGGCTATTATTGGATGTGTGGAGAACCAAATGATAGCTTTAGATCTCTGTGTTCGGGAATTTTTGCAAGTTCAAGTTTAGACTTGGAGCTCACACCGTTAAATTCAAAAGTTTGAATTCCATCTCATTTTCTCGGTGTGACTTGTAGCTCCACTTGCTAGAGTTTTGGGATTTCACAATTTGCAAATTGAGGATATTGGGATTTGAAACTGAAATTTAATTTCAGATTAGTGGGCTTCCTCTTTTAATCCCAAACAATTATTGAAACCCCTCCAAATGAGCTGAAATTTGGAAGTTTGAATATTTGACATATGAAGATCCAAGTTATGAATTTAGATCTCCATGTTGGAAGTTATTGGGAGGTCTGAATCATCACTTTGAACTCACACCGTTATAATTCAAAGTTTTAATTCCCCTCATTTTTTCTAGGTGTACATGTGTTGAAATTCTTGCTACCATTTCTTTGGAATTTTACATCCCTCCCCCCTTAAAAAGAATCTCGTCTGAGATTCCAAAAAGAAAAGCAAAGTGGGGAAACTTTACCGGGTATACGATGATAGCTGACATGACCCCATGGTCTTGTCGAGCCAGGATCACGCTGAGGGGTGCTGCGTTGCACAGCACCGGATAACACACATCAAATGTACAAAGCGGAAGCAAAGTTTTATTACATAAACAGGTTTATGAACACTTTTACAACAAAATATGTTCAGTCTACACTCACGGGCGTAGACTACGCATCGAGTTCATGTTCAGCCCGTGAACGTGTCCCCGCTAGCAAGCACACACACTAACACGGCGGTGTGCACGACTCCCACTCAACGGGGTTCCCTCCTAGGGTTCCGTCTCCTCCTCGGGAGTCCCTTCCTCATAGAACCCTGCAAAAGCTTCAAACAGAAGCAGTGACCACGAAGGCTCAGCAGGACTGACCCGTCTCTCCTAAACATGAAACTTCTACATGAGGGTGATAGGTGCATGAGGTAAAATAAGTTGCAAAGGACTCGCCTACTTAGTGGAACCTTACTTTCAAGTTTTAGCAGCAGGTTGTGGAGAACCTTACGCTAAGGCACATGAGAGAGCCACAATCAAACAAGAAACACATTTCTCTCATGTACTTTGCCCAAAGTTGAAAGGAAATTCAATTAGCTCTAAACTAAAGCAAATCATTAACAATCAAAGTCCATCTTTCGATCAGCAACATTTTATCATGTAACGAGCCTTTTCTTTCTACGTCATGGTACAGTGAACAAGTGGTACTCACTGACCGCGAGGGACGGCGATTATAATCGATTTACACCTGTAGGGTTACCCGAATAACCCACCACGTACTCTCGTACTCGATGTTGCCTACAGCAACCATCACGGACGTCGTACGCAACCACCTTTCACCCGTCAGACAAATGTTGAACCGGTCCAATCGTCCCGAGCAAGAGGTCTCTACGCGTGCATCCACAGTGCCGCCAGCCAATTTACACCTTGAGCTCTCAACCTACTTTCTGAACGACCAGCTATGCCTCAATACCCAGCTACCCGAGTTACATCGGTTTCCCTGTTCCCATATAGCCTTTAGGTCTTCGGTACTGTACTAGCTTGTTCAACAGGCCCGCACATGGCTCGGTACTCAATCGACACAAGCGGAGCTATAGCACCCAGGCCCCAAAGTCCTGCTGCCCTTGCCCTCCGCTTAGTCTCATTTTCTTGCCATGTGTTTCATTTGCTATTCTTACCCGAGCGATGTGCCTCTAGCCTATTCTCGCGAGTAGTTCCAACTACTCGACTTGTACCGAAACCTAATCTATCTTAGCATTGCAGCGGCTAACGAGGTTTTCAATCCTAATCCCAACCCATGGCTTTCGTGGCTATGCATTTGGAGTTTCAAACAAGACTCTAAGCAGTAAGGGTACTCAAAGTAAGTTCTCAAAACAGTAAAAATTTGTAAAAGGGTTAATGCAAACCGGAGCTTGCCTTGCTGCTTTTGGTCGTAGGCTAGCTGCTCTTCCGAAGTAACGAAGTCTAAGACTTCGGGTTCCTCCTCAACCTTAGCCACTACATGAGATAACAAGTATATGTATTAATTTAAATGCATTTGAATTGAATATAAACTTGTGAAGTTTATAAGTCTCACTATACAGACCCAATGACTTTGAAACTTTTACTGTGGTTTGGATACAACCTAAACAGAGACTTGGCCAAGTTTTAGTTGTAGCAAAGCTCATTTGAGCTCTCCACAAATAATTATGTACTTGACCTTAATTGGAGCTATTATGGTGTTCTAGGGATTTTCATGGAGCAACCCATGACTTCATGAAAACTAGATTTTCAGAGGGTTCTAATGGAGTTGGTTTCACTTAATTTGAAGGTTCCTAACTAAAGATATGAGCTAAACAATTTCAGAGAAATTCTGAAAATGTTTCTGGACATTTTCTATTTTCTCTGGAACAGTTTTATTAATCACACCATTAGGTGGATCAAATGAGCTCAAATGAATCTGAAATTTTTATGGTAGCTCAGGGATATTTTTGTGAACATTCCAGCAAAATTTCAGAATTTTCCTCGAAAAGGTTCTCCAGTTAAATTTCTAAACAGTTTAAATTTGAAGAATTAATTCTGGAGAAATAAGGGTTTTCATGAAGTTAAACTTGATTTTCTAGAAAGTACTCAGAGAGCTGAATCCAACAAAATTTGGTTCACTCGATTTGGAGTTTCCTAGCCAAAGTTATGAGGATTTGAAGTTTGAATGAAATCTGAAAATCGAGAAAAGTTCAAATCACTGGGCGTGGGACCCGGGCTACGTGTCAGCTCCTCATCGGTTGACATAAGCAGCTATTGAGTCCTTTGCGTGCAGCCACACCTGATCCGGGCCACACCAGATCCCAGTTTTAAATCTTTCCGCCGCTGACAGCCGGGACCCACCGGCTTCTTCTTCCTCCGGCCGTTTTTTGCGCGCCCACGCCCCCAGCTCGCCGGAGCTGACTGTTGCTCGCCGGTTCGCCGGTTCCGGCCACCTTATGGGCTAAAACTCGCCGCCAGGGCGTATGTGACATCGAGAAACATGATGGTGAGGTGTTCTGGGGCTGCCGATGATCGGAAGATGGCCGGCGACGTGTGGCGGCCTCGGTTGAAGTTCGGCAGCGTTGGCCGGGGTCCCTAGCCTGCCAAAACCTTGATCGACTAGTTCTACAGCACCAGTGGGTGATCGCAAAGCTCGGCAAGGCCATGGATTAGCTCGGAAACTACGGCAACTAGCTCGGCATCGTGCGCCCGATTGGTTCCACGAAGAGCACGCTTGGTAATGCTCGGAATACGTTGCTCCGAGGTGTTTTCATGCGACGGATCCTAAAGCAAAGATGATCGCCGGCTAGTCCAGCGCCTATGTGCAGAGTTTGATGACCTACGGAGGATCAGAGAGAAGGAATTTGAAGAAACCGTACCAGCCGCTCGATAGAACTCGCCGGAGTGAAAAACTTGAAATTCACCGCCGATGCTTCACGGCGTGGCTTGAGACTTGGTTGAGAGCAGTACTAACGCAGCACGCTCCTGTGGCCTGGATCGCTTGACCGTGAGAACCCTTGTGGTGGGCTGTCCACGATCACACGATCGTCGGCTGAAGCTTGGTCGCCACTGTGGCGGTCGTTCTCAGGCAAGGAAGGCCGGAACTCGCTTGTTTCCGGGTCAGGGAGGTGTGTGCGGAGCTCAGGGTGCGGTTTAGCAACTTGGGGAGGGATGGTGCGGTCGATTCAGCCAGATTCCCGATCGAGCCAAGGTAGCGGAGGGAAGAGAGCTTCGGCGCAGTGTTCACGCGAGGAAAAGAAAGCAAACGAAGTTTTCTTCAGCAGAGGGCGTGGAGCGCCTTAAAAAGGAGATCAGAACCGACCCCGGCGCTCGCGCGTGGGAGCAAGCAGCTGGTGGTGCCCGGCTTCCCTCGGTGGCGCCGTCGGAGGAAGCCCGATAACCCGAGTGCTGAAGTTTCACTCGGTTGAATTTGCTTCAGTGGCTGACCTGTGGGTCCCACCTCCTTTTTAACCTCTGAAATTAACTCCCTCTCACTGTTATAAACAGTAATCCCCTTATACCCATGGTGATTTGAATTATCTACCCCTGAGCCATTTGAGTGGGATAGAATTCAAAATGGTTTGTGTTTGACTAAATTTCAGCACATAAGCAGTTTGAAATTCAAATAAGGTTTGAATTTGCTAAACTTAGCTCATGTCAAGATCAACTCCAAATGCAGTGAAAATTGGTGTGTGAGCTCACAAAAATGTGCTGAGTGAAAATATGCCTCCCACTTTTGAATTCATGGGGTGAAAACAGTTTGAATTTGAATTTGAGTTCAAACCACCCTCTTTCTAGCTATACCCAAAAGGACTTCAAAAAGGTTTTGAAATTGGGTGAAACATGGCATGGACATTCCTAATAAGGTGTAGGAGTTTTACATATGGCCAGCCCCTATATGATTCATGTGGAAAATGCCACTTTTGCATTTTGTGAGTTTATCCTCTAATGAGCATGTTGATGGTGGTTACTTGCTCTTCAAATGTGTTCATCAAGTTTCTTCAAATGAAGGTTGTGTGTGGTGATGAACACTTTGAATATGTTCCAAAAACTTAGGCCCTTACATTCCTCCCCCCTTAAAAGAATCTCATCCCGAGATTATAAGGTGAAAATGAGAGAGAGGACGGTGGAAAATTACCGTATATGCGACGTGAAAAAGTCGGGGTAGTTAGCGCGAAGAAAACCTTCGCTCTCCCATGTCGCTTCATCCATGGAGTGATTATTCCATAGAACCTTGTAGAACTAAAAATTACGGTTGCGTGTGGTTCAGGCCTTTTCATCAATAATCTGAACCGGTTCCTCCCGATACGTGAGATCCGGTTTCAGTTCTTCTATGTCCTCCAGCTGAATGGTAGTTGATAGCTTAAGACACTTCCACATCTGGGAAATGTGAAAGACGTCGTGCACACCGGAAAGTTCTTCTGGTAATCTCAGCCGGTATGCTACTGATCCACATCTTTCGGTAATCTGAAATGGACCGATGAATCAGGGTGCCAACTTTCCTCTCACCCCGAATCTGTTCACACACTTCATTGGAGACACGCGTAGGTATACGTGATCCCCGACTTCGAATTTTAATGGGCGCCTTCTCCGGTCCGCATATTGTTTCTGTCGGGATTGTGCGGCTTTTAGGTTTGCTTGAATTAGCTGAACCTTTTCTTCCGCGTTAGTGACCAGATCAATCCCGAAGGTGACCCTTTCGCCAGACTCACACCAATTCAATGGTGTGCTGCATTTTCTCCCTTATAGCCCCTCGTAAGGCGCCATCTTGATGCTGGCTTGGTACCCATTGTTGTACGAAAACTCGGCTAATGGCAAGTGATCATCCCAATTCTTGCCGTGGTTGAAAGCGCAAGCTCGTAGCATATCTTCTAGAATCTGATTTACCTGCTTGGTTTGCCCATCCATCTGCGGGTGGTATGCTGAACTACAGATTAGCTTCGCCCCCAACGCAGCATGTAGCTGCTCCCAAAAATGGGACACAAATAAAGTGCCCCGATCCGAAATTATGGTACGAGGTACGCCGTACAAGCATAGGATCCGTGAGATATACAGTTCAGCATACTTCTTGGCGTTGTAGTTGGTGTTGACCGGGATGAAATGGGCACCTTTGGTTAGCCGGCCGACGATCACCCACACAGAATCATGCTTCTGAAAGGTGGTGGGTAAACCGACGATGAAGTCCATGCTCACATCCTCCCATTTCCATGCAGGAACGCCCAGTGGTTGTAGCAGTCCCGGTTTCCACATATGATCTGCCTTCACCCTTCGACATGTATCACACTCGGACACGTACTTTGCGATCTCCCACTTCATTCGTGTCCACCAAAACTTGCTTCTGAGTTCTTGATACATTTTGTTGCTGCCGGGGTGAATAGAAAACTTTGACAAGTGAGCCTCATCGAAGATTTTCTTCCGTAATTCCAGGTTACGGGGTACGACGATCCGGTCCTTGAACCATAGGATGCCGTCTCCGTCTTTCCGGAAACATTTCAACTCCCCACAGTCTATGCGTCTCCGTAAATGTGACATGCCCTTGTCATTTTTCTAGGCTGCCGCTATCTCTTCACGGATGGTGGGGATCAAAGCTAAGTTTTAGAGAGCTCCATGTGGGATCCCATGCAGTGGTGGTTCCTCTCTTCCAACGGTGTGACAGTCAGATTGTTGACGTGTGACTTGCGAGTCAGCGCATCCGCCACTATGTTTGCCTTGTAGGGGTGATAATGGATCTCTATTTCATAGTCCTTTATCAACTCTAACCATCTTTGCTGCCTCATGTTCAGCTCCTTCTGAGTGAATATGTACTTGAGGCTTTTGTGGTCGGTATATAAATGTACAAGGTTACCGAGTAGGTAGTGCCTCCACATTTTAAGTGCGAGTACCACGGCAGCGAGCTCCAAGTCGTGAGTTGGATAATTCTGCTCATGGTTTCTGAGCTGCCGTGATCCATACACGACCACTCTTTGGTCTTGCATCAGCACACATCCGAGCCCAATGCCGGATGCATCGCAGTACCCGTCGAACGGCTTTGTTGTGTCTGGCTGCGCCAAAACCGGTGCTGATGTTAGGTGCTTGACTAAATCCTTGAATCCTGCTTCACATGCTGGACTCCAAATATATTTGGTAGCCTTCTTCAGCAGCTCCGTCATAGGCTTGGCAATCTTCGAGAAGTTCGGAATGAACCTCCGATAATATACCACGAGTCCGAGGAAACTCCGTACTCATGAACAGTTCTCTGGGATTTCCAATTCAGCACTTGTGTGATCTTACTCGGGTCTACAGCGATACCCTCCTCTGAGATGATATGCCCGAGAAAAGGCACTTGCGATATCCAGAATTTGCACTTGCTGAATTTTGCGTATAGTTTGTGATCCCGCAGCCGTTGCAAGACTATACGTAGATGCTTTTTGTGATCTTCCTCCGACTTGGAATATACCAGTATGTCGTCGATGAAGACCATGACAAACTTGTCCATCTCTGGCATGAATACCGAGTTCATTAAATACATGAAGTGAGCTTGATCGTTGGTGAGGCCGAAGGACATGACCAGGTACTCATAAAGTCCGTACCTCGTCGAGAAAGCCGTCTTCGGAATATCCTCAGCCTGTATTTTAATCTGGTGGTAACCGGACCTTAAATCCATCTTGGAAAAGATCTTTGCTTCGACCAACTGATCAAACAACATGTCGATCCGTGGCAACGGGTACTTGTTCTTCATGGTTACGGCGTTTAGTGGACGATAGTCCACGCAAAGCCGCAACGTCTCATCCTTCTTCTTCATGAATAATGCCGAACAGCCCCATGGCGAGGAGCTCGGCCTAATAAAACCCTTCTCCAGCAAGTCCGTTAGCTGAGTCTTCAGTTCAGCCAACTCCTTAGGCGCCATCTTGTACAGCCTTCGGGAGATTGGCATGGTTCCCGGTGCAAGTACAATTTTGAACTCCACCTCTCTGTCGGGCGGCATCCCATTAAATCATCCAGGAACACGTCAGGGAACTCTCGGACCACTGGAATGTCTTCCAATCTGATGGTTGTGGATTGATACACACTTTGAAGTTTTATTTCTGGACTGTCCAGAAATAAGGAATGAGATTCGTGCACTTCTGAGTTCAAGTGCACAACTCGGAGGACGGTGTCTAAAACAGCGCCGTGGCGGGTTAACCACGACATCCCTAAGATGACATCGACCTTTTGTCCCTCTAAAATTATGAGAGATGTAGGGTCTACTCTACCCTCTAAGCATAATGGCGCTTTTGGGACCATCATGCTTGCTGAAATCTTCCCACCCGGTGAACAAATCAAATATGGACTATCGGTGGGTAGAATTTGCAAGCTGTATTTAGCAATGAAAGCTTGGCTAATAAAGCTATGCGTGGCGCCTGAATCAAATAATACTATTGTGGGATGCTGGTGGAGTTGGAACATACCCGCAATGATTGGTTCACCCTCCGGCACGTCCTCTGTGGCAAGTTGGTGGACGGTGCCTGTGGCGGAGCGGGATCCGCTCATCCAGGATCACAGAGGGTGATGCCGCACGGTGCCACACCCGACAGCACACGTCATAAGGACACAATATATTACATGGAAAACCAACTGAACTGTATAAACAGGTACAAACTTCAGTTACAAACTATTGTTTATATTACACAGCGGAAGTCTAAATTATACAACTCATGCCCGCCTATCTAGCAAAAAAGTCGGTTGCCCAGCCCTAGGGCAACCCACACTAGCTGCACGTCTCAGCTCAGTGCGGCGTGTATGGCTCCCACTCAGCCGTGCTCCCCGACAGAGGGTAACCCTCGCCGGTGGACTCGTAACCCGAGTCCGTGGGTGGCTCCTCACGTGAAAAACACTTCAGCAGCAACCGTGAGCACGATCGCTCAACAAGACTTAACCGACTCACCTAGGCATGAAACTCTACATGAGGTGTACAATGAACATAGGATAGTAACAGTGCATCAAATGGACACGCCTACAAGTTCATCCTTAGTTCATCTTTTAGCCACAAGTTAACAGTTCGGGGATCTGAAATTTAGTAAGCAATATTTGGTGGCACACATGTAGAAATACAATTATATCATAACAGCAATATTGAATCATAACATTCCATAACTTATCTACGTTACGACGCAGTGAACAAGCGATACTCGTCACCGCGAGGGCCGGCGAATCGACTCGATATACACCTGCAGGGAAACCCAAAGAGCACGTCACGTACGCCCACCTGTGAAGCTGCACAGCACGCTCACTCGATGTCGTACGGGACAACCTTTCACCCAACAGCCCAAACATCGAACCGGTCGCACCGAAACGAGCAGGAGGTTCCCTACATGGAGCATCTCTCTATGCCCGTTAGCAGATTTCCACCTTGCTGCCCTCAGCCTACACCTATAAATCGGTGCGTTATTCCTCGACGCCCGGAGGTTTAGGCTACATCGGTTTATCGGGGCCCATATATCCGATATGCCTTCGGTACGTTCAATACTTGTTCAGCAGGGCCGCACACGGATCGGTCCTCAATCGACACGGACAGGGCTGCGCACACAAGACTTCCTGTTGCTGTGCCCTAGCCACTGCCTAGTCTCATTTTCTTTACTAAAGTGATCTTACATCACTCAACCGAACCCGTGTGTCCCAAGCCTAAACTCGGGAGTAGATTCCAACTACTCGACTTGTACCAAAGTCCTATGAAACATTAAGCATAGCATGTCTACTCGATGTCTTAGACACTACCCTCACTCTTATGGAAAATTTCTGGTCATGCAAATGGGGTTTTCATCCATCCTACACCTAATGCACATAAACACTTCACACTACGTTTGTAAACAAAATAAAACTTTATAAAAGGCTTAATGCAAACCGGGGCTTGCCTTGTTGCTGCTGGTCAGGGGTTAGTTCTTCTTCCGAAAGGAGGAAATCGAGCACTTCCGGAGCCTCCTCGCCTTCAGCGACTACACGTTAATAAAATACTACATGTTAATGGATATGCACATAAGTTTATTGTAGTGCTTCTGCTATTAGTTCTAATAACAAGTTTTTAACAAATGGAACTCTGTTTAAGAATTTAAAAGGAAACTGGGGCTAGTAGTTTGGGTTTGGACCTAAGCACATGATTAAGTGCTAAGTGGTTTTCCCCCTTTTCCATATTAATCCCTCAAGTGGTTCCACAGAACAGGGGTGATCCATAGCTCCAATGGAGCTGAGAATTTTTGTGTGAGTTACTTGTCACAAGACAACTCTCTGGATCAAAATTTAGCACTTTTCATTGAGTGGTTTGTTCAGAATAATTCTCTTAGCAAATACGCCAAGAAGAATTAATTCTGAGGTAACACCCCTGTTAATGCCCAACTTAGTGAACTACAATTTCAATTATAGCTCATAGAGTTTGCATGAATTTTCCTAGCATTTGTGGAGCTAAGGTTTGTCTAGAACTGAATTTCCAAGTTCTAGAAATTCTCTGAAAATGTTTCTGTATTCAAATGAACACATCACCTTCAAATTTGAATTTTCCTGATCAAATCAACTCCAAATGGTCTGGAACTTTTACAGTATTTTACTAACATCCTAAAGAATATTCTGGCAAAATTTGAAGATTTTTGGATGAACCAAACTCCCTCTAAAATTCTTTTGCTGAAAAGATTTAACGAATTTTCCAGAATTAAATAATGGGTTTCATACAAATTGGGTTGCATATTTGGATAGAGCTATGCAAGATGAATCCAACCCAATCTGAATCACTAAATTTGGAGCTTTCTAGCAAAAGTTATGAGGTTATAAAGTTTGGGGAAATTCTGGAATTCGAATTAACCGGAAAAAGTTCAAATCCCTGACAGTGGGCCCGGCCCCCACGTGTCACCACCTCGGCTACACCACACGGGGCCACAGTACTGTTCTCCGCGTTGTCACACTGGATCCCAGGGGCCGCAGCGGATCAACAGTTTAAAATTTTGTCACTGACATGCTCACCGGCGCGTCCAGGGATGTCCTTGCTTGGGCGTGACAGGGCCAGGTGTAGGCTGTCCACGTGCGCCCGTCGCTGGTTAACCATTGCTTGCCGCGGACAACGGAATTCAGGGCTCGGACACTGCCGGAACTTGCTGGCTCTCGCGCTGGGAAGGTGAGGAATGAGGGCGTAGCTCTGTTGTGCAGGATGGAGGTGCTGTGGCACGGTTTGAACTGGCTCCCGATGATTTCCCAGAGGTGGCGGCGAGCTCAGTAGTTATCGGGTGCAGGGAGCAGAGGCGAAACGCAGGTCGCTCGGATCAGCGGGGATGGATCACGCCGAGGCAGCGAGTCGGTAGGCTGGTCGCCAGCGCGTGCGGTGGGGCGAGGTGGCTGCTCGGTTGGCTCGGTGTCGAGCGCTGCCAAGGCCCGGTAAACCGAGCTCGCCTGTGCTTACTTCGGTCCGAAGGCTAGCTGACTAGTGGGCCCTCTCCTCCCCCCTAATCCTCTCTGTTGTGCAAATATCCCACCTACTCAGACTTCAAAAGGAAACTTAGCCACCAATTCAGAGGAAGAATTTGAATTCATCTACTTCAAACTGGTTTGGCCACATTCCCTTCATATTTGAATTGGAAAGTTCAAACTCAGTTTGAATTGTTACAAATTTGGCTCCCAACAAGATGAAGTCCAATGGGACTGAAAATTGGTGGTGTAACTCATGAAAATATACTGACTTTGAATGTGAAACTAACTTTTGAATGTGAGTGATGAAAGTTGCTGTAATTTGAATTTACATTCAAATTGGCCTCCTTTTCAAATGCCTCCAAAATTGCCTCAAAAAGTGTTGGATTTGCATGAAACTTGGCCTGAACCTTCCCAAGGCTTTTTAAGTCCTAGGGGTGAGCTTATCCTCTCATGTTCATGTGTAGAAATCCTACTTTGTGAAAGTTAGGGCTTTCCCCTCTAATCACTCTTTTGATGGAGGTTACTTGCTCTTCACAATTTTTCACAATCTATCCACAACAAAAACTATGGTGTTGTGAGGTGATGAAAAGTTTTTGCAAGTCCGTTTTCTTGGGCTTTTACATCCCTCCCCCCTTAAAAGAATCTCGTCCCGAGATTATAAAAGAAGAGACAGCGATGTAATAGGGACTTACCCATGCTGAGATGCCATGAACTCCGGGTAATTTGAGCGAAGAAATTCCTCGCTATCCCACGTCGCTTCTTCGGCGGTGTGGTTGCTCCAGAGTATCTTGTAGAACCACAATGTCCTGCTACACGTGGTTCAGGCTTTCTCATCAATAATTGCCACCGGATATTCCTCATACGTTAAATCCGGTTGCAGCTCGCCGATGTCTTCAGTAGGAACAGCAGCGGTATGCTTCAGACATTTTCTCAGTTGTGAAACATGCAAAACATCATGGACACCGGCAAGAGATGCCGGTAGCTCCAGTCTATACGCCGCTGGTCCATACTTCTCGGTGATAGCATAGGGCCCAATGAAACGGGGAGCGAGCTTCCCCTTCACACCGAACCGGTGCACGCCCTTCATCGGAGACACGCGGAGGTACACGTGTTCACCGACGTCAAAGTGCAACGGTCTACGCCTCTTATCAGTGTAGCTATTCTGCCAGGATTGAGCGGCCTTCAAGTTGGCTTGAATCGTCCGAATGCGCTCTTCGGCATCGTTCACCACATCAACCCCGAATGTGGCCCTTTCACCGGTCTCGCACCAGTTTAATGGGGTGCGGCATTTGCGACCGTAGAGAGCTTCGTAGGGTGCCATCTTGATACTCGCCTGATAGCCGTTGTTGTACGAGAATTCCGCCAATGGTAGGTGATCATCCCAGTTCCTACCATGGTGGATGGCACATGCTCTCAACATGTCTTCTAATACTTGGTTCACCCTCTCTGTTTGCCAATCGGTTTGAGGGTGATAGGCGGAGCTCCTAATCAGCTTGGTACCCAATGCAGCGTGTAGCTGCTCCCAAAAGCGAGATACAAACAAGGCACCTCTGTCTGAGACTATGGTCTTGGGTACCCCATATAAGCATGGATCTTCGCTATGTACAGCTCCGCATATTTGCCGGCATTATAACGTGTATTCACCGGGATGAAGTGAGCCGTCTTGGTTAACCGATCGTCAATTACCCGGATGGAATCATCGGCTTTCACTCGTCTACACGTATCACACTCGGATACGTAATTTGCTACTTCCCGCTTCATCTGTGTCCACCAACATTTCTTCTTCAAATCTTGGTACATTTTGTTGCTGCCCGGATGAATGGAGTACTTAGACAAGTGAGCTTCATCGAGGATCTTCTTCCTCAGCTCCATATCCCGGGGTACGACTATGCGGTCATTGAAACATAGCGTCTCCTCCTCATCTTTCTGGAAACACTTGATCTCCCCATTTTCTATCCGTCTCCGGAGATGTGCCATGCCTTTATCAGTCTTCTGAGCTGCAACGATGTCCTCCCTATTAGTAGGGATAAGGGCAAGGTTGTACAGTGATCCATAAGGAACCAAGTATAAACTCGGCTCTTCCTCCTCCACCGGTGTAATGGTGAGGTGATGGACATGTGATTTCCGACTCAGCGCGTCGGCAACCACATTCGCCTTTCTGGGGTGGTAATGGATCTCAATTTCATAATCTTTGATCAGTTATAACCACCTCCTTTGCCTCATGTTCAGCTCCTTCTGGGTGAAAATGTATTTCAAGCTCTTGTGGTCGGTGTAGAGGTGCACCAAATTCCCCAGGAGATAGTGCCTCCACATTTTCAGCGCCAAAACCACTGCAGCAAGCTCAAGATCATGAGTCGGGTAATGCTGCTCATGGTTCCGAAGTTGGCGTGAGCCATATGCGACCACACGTCCTTCCTGCATCAACACGCAGCCGAGCCCAATACCGGATGCGTCACAATACACGTCGAAGAGCTTTGTTGTATCCGGCTGAGCTATGACCGGGGCTGTGGTGAGATGCTTCACCAATGCTTGGAACTCTCCTTCACACGCAGTGTTCCAAACATATTTTGTCCCTTTCTTCAGCAATTCTGTCATTGGCTTAGCGAGCTTGGAGAAGCTTGGAATGAATCTCCGATAGTATCCCGCTAACCCGAGGAAGCTTCTGACTTCATGAACTGAAGTGGGAGCTTTCCATTTCAGCACTTGCTCTATCTTGCTTGGGTCAACCGCAATGCCTTCTGCTGAGATGATATGTCCCAAGAATGGCACTTGGCTGATCCAAAACTCGCATTTGCAGAACTTGGCGTAGAGCTTGGTCTCGTAATCGTTGAAGAACGATCCTCAAGTGTTCGGTATGTTCGGCTTCTGTCTTGGAGTAAACCAAGATATCATCGATGAACACGACCGAGTTCATGAGATACATGAAAGGGGCTGGAGCGTTTGTGAGACCAAAAGACATGACGAGATATTCGTATAAGCCATATCTCGTCGAGAAAGCCGTCTTCGGAATATCCTTCGCCTGGATCTTTATCTGGTGATATCCAGAGCGAAGGTCCATCTTGGAGAACACACTTGCACCCACAAGTTGATCAAACAATATGTCGATGCGGGGCAGTGGGTACTTATTTTTGATGGTGACGGCGTTGAGCGGCCGGTAGTCCACACACAGCCTCAAGGTTTCATCCTTCTTCTTTACGAACAGCGCTGAGCATCCCCAAGGCGAGGAACTCGGTGTAATGAAACAGATCATTGAGCTGTTCTTTTAATTCATCCAGCTCGTTCCGAGCCATCTTGTATGGTCTCCGTGATATGGGCGTAGTCCCGGGTGCCAGCTCGATCTTGAACTCGACATCCCGCTCCGGTGGCATGCCCGGAAGATCATCCGGGAACACGTCAGGGTACTCCCGGACTACGGGGATGTCCTCTAACTTGAGAGCTTCAGTATTGTTGATCACTGAAACCTCCCGGACTGGATTATCTAATAACAGGAACAGCGGACGGTGTAGTGGGGAGTTGAGGTGAACCGTACGTGCTAAAGTTTCCAGGACAGCGCCATGGTAGCTTAGCCATGACATTCCCAAGATTGCATCAATATTCTGCCCCTCAAGGATAATCATAGTGGTGGGATATATCTTCCCACCTAAGCACAATGGTGCTTTCGGAACCATCATCGTTGCTGAAATCTTTCCTCCCGGTGAGCAGATCATATAAGAACACTCGGTTGGAAAGGCTTCCAGCTGATGCTTAACCACATATTATGCACTTATGAAGTTGTGGGTTGCACCAGAATCAAAAAGTATGATGATGGCTTGATGGTTGAGAGTGAACGTACCCGCCAGCATGTTGTCTCCCTCCGGGGCGTCCTCATTGTCGAGGTTGCGGACGCCCCCAGTCCGCTGACCAACCTTATTGACCGGAGGTCGGCCTCTAGCACCGCCCTGGATCTGGGCTTGCCCGCTGCTTTTCTGCCCCTGGGGACAGTTCTTCGCGAAGTGGCCCACCTGGCCACACGCGAAGCAGATGAAACGGGGTGGTCCCCCGCTGATCGGTGGATGGAAACCCGGGGCGCGTTGTGGCGGTGGAAACGCCTGGGGTGCTGTCTGCTGCTGCTGCTGCTGTCTTGGTGGCGGCATCGGCGGACGGAACGGAGGTGACTGAAACGAACGTCCCCCGAACCGCTGAGGTCGCGCCGGTGGATGCCACTGCTGCCCGGATGGTGTCCGATACACCATGCGGTACTTCTGGGAAGCGCCACCCCCACTGCTGGGTGGAGCGCTGCGCTTCCTCTGCTCAGCTGCCAACTCCCGCTGAGCATCCTCTTGCATAATTGCGGCATTGACTAGGTCGTTGAAGGTGCCACGATTCCATTGCACGAGATGCGTCTTCATTTCGGGGTGTAACCCCCGATAGAAGTGCTCCCGCTTTTTCTCCTCGGTGGAGATGTAGTCTGACGCATATTGCGCCAGATGGTTGAAGGCACGGGAGTAGTCATGGGCACTCCTCCCACCCTGCTTCAGTTCCAAAAATTCTTGGAACATCCTCTTCATTATCCCGGGAGGGATGTGATAGGCGCGGAACGCCTCCCGGAATTCTCCCCAATCCACGGCATGGCCAGCCGGACGTGAGGCGACATAATTAGCCCACCACGCACCAGCGGCACCGTGAAGTTGCTGTGCTGCGAACAAAGTCTTTTGCCGCTCCGTGCATTGGAGCAGCCCGAACATGGACTCGATGGTCCGTGGCTAGTTATCGGCCTCCAGTGGTTCTTCAGCTTCTGTGAACACTGGAGGGTGTGTACTCATGTAGTCCGAGTACGACACCTCTCGGGGCTCACGAGGCCCTCTGTCTTGATGCCCCCATCCCCCCCGCCTGGGACATATTCTGCACGATCGTGCGGAGCAGGTCGGTCTGCTCCTCACGACCACACACCAGTGCCGCTATCACATCCGCTAGAGTAAGCGGAGGCGGCGGTGGTGGCTGCTGCTGCGGAGTGCTGTCGTGGGCCGGTGGCTGGGAGTCATCACCTCCCTGTTGGCTAGAGCCACCAACCTCGTGCGTGGTCCTAGTGCGCACCATCTGCAACCATACGACAATGAACATCAGTCCCGCAACATATTTCATGCAGTCAAATAAAATAGGCGTAAACCATAATGACAATCCATTCATGCGATACATCTCGTATGTAGATAATGTAATAACTTTGCACAAGCTACACCATTACCAGACCAAATACAATCTAGTTAAATCCAACTTGATGAACCTCCTCTTTGGAAGCTCACCACAACTAGGTTTGGTCACTCCGAGACGTTTCTATCGCTGTGTCATCACGTATACCACCCTTTTATCTTCAATATGACACAAACACGGTCTCTAGTAAAAGAACTTGAGTGAGACCCATACTCAAATCTTTCACTAGTTGAAGATAACTTCTCAGGAGTATGTTTTACCCCAATGGAATTACTCAAACCCCCTCTGGGGTACAACAACCTCTCAACTGAGTTCAACTGTCATTGCTCTCTCAGAATGACCAGTTTCTACATATCCCAGATTATGATCTGGTTCTGGCATTTTCATGACTCAAGCTGAATACCAAAGTTAAATTGAACCTCAGTATACTTCCAACGAGTACTTATATGCCCTCAGATCTGCTCTGATTACAATGTTATGGTAATTCAAAGTCAGCAGAATTCCTGGAAGAATTTTAACAGCACCTCCCTGGGGAAATTGCTGTTTTCAACTCTGATTCCCACTGAATTCTGTGCTGAAATTTAAGAAACTTTGAATTGCAAAGATGTAACACATCTTCTACCCTTTCTAAATATGTATCATATGACAATTTTAGATTTTTCTACTGGGAGTTATGTTTGAAAAACAGAACAGTCCAGAGAGTGTTCAACTCTGCCCTGATTCTGGACAGCTTACATTTCTCTGGGATTTAAGCTATCTTAAGGTGTGTTTCAGCTCTTGAAGTCTACAACAAAATTGCAGAGTACTAACATACCTTTCCAGAACTATATACCACAACTCCCTGGGCTAAAATACCTGTGAGTTGTGCTCTGTTGAAGTTCAGCAAACTTGCTTCCCAAAATAGAGCACTCTGTTTTTCAGTCTTTGAGAACTACACTAATCACCCTCCAATTTTTTGTGCCCAACCAGGCCCTAAATGTTGAACCTAGTGATTTTAATTCCTTGTTATCATTATTTTTCATGCATATGACTATGATATATCGGTACTACGTTCCTCAGAAAAGAAAATCCTAACCGGATTATACCGGCATATACGTCTCGAGTGTGGCACTAAACGGTCTCTCACACACGTTTGCTACATGGATACATACGTGGTAAGTACCTGCAGAAGACCACACAATAATGATGCACTCACTGGTTGTTCATTTCAGGCAGGACCATATTTGAAATTAAATACAAACGCCCGTATCATTTCCATACGGCCATCCTTGAGTTAGGTCACATCTCAAGGTACGTGATCGTGTTTCAACACCACACGACGGGGAACCCGAGTATGTCATGAAATGGTCGTCACAGTTGGGAATGTTATCAACCCAACAGATACCACCTACTGCCCTGCATGGCACGCCGATGGCAAGCACTGCGTATGTCCCCCTGGGCTATTTCCAGACGAACACACTCTCATGTTACTGACCACGCGATGGGGTCTCCACTTACTTGCCTAATGCACGCTAGGGATCAGCATTTCATATGAACTCAGGGACATGAAGAGTCCAAGAGTTTCATATTGACGTCTCACACCAAGCTGTGAGACCTATCCCTTTACCAAGTTCCTCGTCAGGGGAGCTAACCGAAATTGAACCGCTTTCGGTGGCGTTCCTTACCATTCTTACCAGAGCGTAGGTGTGTCGTTACATAATTAAAATTCAGAATTATAACACATAGGTTAGTCTTTGTCACTTTAAGTAACTATGCTAATATAGTCCTTACTTGGGCAACTACCTAATCCTCAGCGTAAGCCTAAGTTTTTCCCGTAATACTGCCCTTAAGTACTGTGCTATCCCCAATGCGGCTCTGATACCAGGCTGTGGCGAACTGGGATCCGCTCATCCAGGATCGCAGAGGGTGATGCCGCACGATGCGACACCCGACAGCACACGTCATAAGGACACAATATATTACATGGAAAACCAACTGAACTGTACAAACAGGTACAAACTTCAGTTACAAACTATTGTTTATATTACACAGCGGAAGTCTAAATTATACAACTCAAGCCCGCCTATCTAGCAAAAGTCGGTTGCCCAGCTCTAGGGCAACCCACACTAGCTGCACGTCTCAGCTCAGCGCGGCGTGTATGGCTCCCACTCAGCCGTGGTCCCCGACGGAGGGTAACCCTCGCCGGTGGACTCGTAACCCGAGTCCGTGGGTGGCTCCTCACCTGACAAACACTTCAGCTGCAACCTTGAGCACGATAGCTCAACAAGACTTAACCGACTCACCTAGGCATGAAACTCTACATGAGGTGTACAATGAACATAGGATAGTAACAGTGCATCAAATAGACACGCCTACAAGTTCATCCTTAGTTCATCTATTAGCCACAAGTTAACAGTTCAGGAATCTGAAATTTAGTAAGCAATATTTGGTGGCACACATGTAGCAATACAATTATATCATAACATCAAAATATTGAATCATAACATTCCATAATTTATCTACGTTACGATGCAGTGAACAAGCGATACTCGTCACCGCGAGGGACGGCGAATCGACTCGATATACACCTGCAGGGAAACCCAAAGAGCACGTCACGTACGCCCACCCGTGGAGCTGCACAGCACGCTCACTCGATGTCGTACGGGACAACCTTTAACTCAACAGCCCAAATGTCAAACCGGTCGCACCGAAATGAGGACGAGGTTCCCTACACGGAGCATCTCTCTATGCCCATTAGCAGATTTCCACCTTGCTGCCCTCAGCCTACACCTATAAACCGGTGCGTTATGCCTCGACGCCCGGAGGTTTAGGCTACATCGGTTTATCGGGGCCCATATATCCGATATGCCTTCGGTACGTTCAATACTTGTTCAGCAGGGCCGCACACGGATCGGTCCTCAATCGACACGGACAGGGCTGCGCACACAAGACTTCCTCTTGCTGCGCCCTAGCCCCTGCCTAGTCTCGTTTTCATTACTAAAGTGATCTCACATCACTAAACCGAACCCGTGTGTCCCAAGCCTAAACTCACGAGTAGATTCCAACTACTCGACTTGTACCGAAGTCCTATGAAACATTAAGCATAGCCTGTCTACTCGAGGTCTTAGACACTACCCTCACTCTTATGGAAAATTTCTGGCCATGCAAGTGGGGTTTTCATCCACCCTAGACCTAATGCACATAAACACTTCACACTACGTATGTAAACAAAATAATACTTTATAAAAGGTTTAATGCAAATCGGGGCTTGCCTTGTTGCTGCTGGTCAGGGGTTAGTTCTTCTTCCGGGAGGAGGAAATCGAGCACTTCCGGAGCCTCCTCGCCTTGAGCGACTACACGTTAATAAAATACTACATGTTAATGGATATGCACATAAGTTTATTGTAGTGCTTCTGCTATTAGTTCTAATAACAAGTTTTTAACAACTGGAACTCTGTTTAAGAATTTAAAAGGAAACTGGGGCTAGTGGTTTGAGTTTGGACCTAAGCACAAGATTAAGTGCTAAGTGGTTTCCCCCCTCTTCCATATTAATCCCTCAAGTGGTTCCACAGAACAGGGGTGATCCAAAGCTCCAATGGAGCTGAGAATTTTTGTGTGAGTTCCTTGTCACAAGACAACTCTCTGGATCAAGATTTAGCACTTTTGATTGAGTGGTTTGTTCAGAATAATTCTCTTAGCAAATAAGCCAAGAAGAATTAATTCTGAGGTAACACCCCTGTTCATGTCCAACTTAGTGAACTAAAATTTCAATTATAGCTCATAGATTTTGCATGAATTTTCCTAGTATTTTTGGAGCTAAGGTTTGTCCAGAACTGAATTTCCATGTTTTGGAAATTCTCTGAAAATGTTTCTGTATTCAAATGAATACAGAACCTTCAAATTTGAATTGCCCTGATCAAATCAACTCCAAATGGTCTGGATCTTTTACAGGGTTTTACTAACATCCTAAAAAATATTCTGGCAAAATTTGAGGAGTTTTGAATGAACCAAACTCCCTCTAAAATTCTTTTGCTGAAAAGATTTAACGAATTTTCCAGAATTAAATAATGGGTTTCATACAAATTGTGTTGCATATTTGGATAGAGCTATGCAAGATGAATCCAACCCAATTTGAATCACTAAATTTGGAGCTTTGTAGCAAAAGTTATGAGGTTCTAAAGTTTGGGGAAATTCTGGAACTCGAATTAACCGGAAAAAGTTCAAATCCCTGACAGCGGCCCCGGCCCCCACGTGTCACCACCTCGGCTACACCACACGGGGCCACAGGACTGTTCTCCGCGTTGTCACACTGGATCCCGGGGGCCGCAGCGGATCAACAGTTTAAAATTTTGTCACTGACATGCGGGGCCCGCCCGACCTTCTTCCTCCTCGGGCCGTTTGCCTTTCCCGCACTGCCCCATCGCCGGAGACTCGTTGGAGCTCGCCGGAGTTGGCTTCCCGGCCGCCTCCTAGCTCGGTACTTACTGCCTGGGGGTTTCCAGCTACGAGCAACTCATCTAAGGGGTCAGCACAAGCTAACAACGCTCGGAACTAGGTCGGCGACGCGCGCACCCCTCGGTGACGCTTCGGTACCGTGGCCCGAGCACCCTAGCCCGCCAAAGGTCCAGAGGATCCACTCTAGAGCATCAGTGGAGGTCGGGCTCGCTTGGCCAGGCCTCGGACTTGCTCAGAAACGGCGGCAAGTGGGAGTTCACCGCGCGCCCGAGTGCCCCCGCCATGATTTCTGATCGGAAAGCTCAAAATTCGCCGCTAACCCACGGTTTCAAGCCAGAATTGGGGAGGGAATCGGTTCGCCCTTGAGTCTATCTCCTTTGAGCACAGTTTAGGAAACTGACAACGAGAATGGAGTGGGAATTCGGAGGTCTCATACCGGAACGTCGTCCTGTGGTCGCCGGTGAAGTTTTTCCAAATTCTTGCTCGCTGGTTCACGGCTGGTCTTGTGGTTTGGGTGGAAGCAGCAGTGCTCACCGGCGCGTCCGGGGATATCCTTGCTTTGGCGTGACAGGGCCATTTGTAGGCTGTCCACGTGCGCCCATCGCCGGTTAACCTTGGCTTGCCGCGGACAATGGAATTCAGGGCTCGGACACTGCCGGAGTTTGCTGGCTCTCGCGCTGGGAAGGTGAGGAATGAGGGCGTAGCTCTGTTGTGCAGGTTGGAGGTGCTGTGGCACGGTTTGAACTGGCTCCCGATGATTTCCCAGAGGTGGCGGCGAGCTCGGTGGTTATCGGGTGCAGGGAGCAGAGGCGAAACGCAGGTCGCTCGGTTCAGAGGGGATGGATCACGCCGAGGCAGCGAGTAGGTAAGCTGGTCGCCAGCCCGTGCGGTGGGGCGAGGTGGCTGCTCGGTTGGCTCAGTGTCGAGCGCTGCCGAGGCCCGGTAAACCGAGCTCGCCCTGTGCTTACTTCGGTCCGAAGTCTAGCTGACTAGTGGGCCCTCTCCTTCCCCCTAATCCTCTGTGTTGTGCAAATATCCCACCTACTCAGACTTGAAAATTTGGGCACATTCCCTTCATATTTGAATTGGAAAGTTCAAACTCAGTTTGAATTGTTACAAATTTGGCTCCCGACAAGATGAAGTCCAATGGGACTGAAAATTGGTTGTGTAACTCAGGAAAATATTCTGAGTTTGAATGTGAAACTAACTTTTGAATGTGAGTGATGAAAGTTGCTGTAATTTGAATTTACATTCAAATTGGCCTCCTTTTCAAATGCATCGAAAATTGACTCAAAAAGTCTTGGATTTGCATGAAACTTGGCCTGAACCTTCCCAAGGCTTTTTAAGTCCTAGGGGTGAGCTCATCCTCTCATGTTCATGTGTAGAAATCCTACTTTGTGAAAGTTAGGGCTTTCCCCTCTAATCACTCCTTTGCTGGAGGTTACTTGCTCTTCACAATTTTTCACAATCTATCCACAACAAAAACTATGGTGTTGTGAGGTGATGAAAAGTTGTTGCAAGTCCCTTTTCTTGGGCTTTTACAGTGCCGGGCCTAGGGTTTGCCCGCCGCGCATTAGTGGGGTTCCGGGGCTGATTCCTCCCCGAAATTTGCGGTGCAACTCCGCCGCCTTGCCTCTCCGGACAACTGCTGGCGAAGTGTCCGGGATGACCACATTTGTAGCACGTGGCTGCTGCTTGGCCGGTGCTCGGGGGGACGAAATCCCGGCATGCGCTGCTGAGGTGCATACGCACGCGGCATCGCCCGCTGCTGCTGTTGTTGTTGCAGAGGTGGTGTTGGCAGTGCCGGCCTGAATGCCGGTGAAGAATATGGCTGACTGTGGAATGGCATCGGCCTCTGTGGTGGCTGCCAGCGTGGACCCGATGGTGGGTGATTCACCATCCGATATTTCTGAGAAGGACCACCTCCTTCTCTGCTGCTTTGCGGCGCGCTTCGCTTCCTCTCCGCCACAGCTAACTCCTTGCCGGAGTCCTCCTGAACAATCGCAGCATCAATTATATCGTTGAGGCTGCCGCGATTGAACATCGCCAGTTTGTCCTTCAGGAGCGGGTTAAGCACCTGGTAGAAGTGATCCCACCGCTTCTCATCGGTATCGGCGTGATACGATGCATAGAGCGCAAGATCATTGAATGCCCTGGAGTATTCAAGCGCGTTCCGGCTCCCTTGCTGCAGGCGTAAGAACTCCTGCGTCTTCCTCTTCATGAGACCCGGCGGTATGTGATAGGCCCTGAAGGCCATCCGGAACTCCGCCCAGGTCATAACTCGGTCGGTGGGCTGTAAATCACAGTAGTTCGCCCACCACGCGCTCGCGGATCCCTGGATCTGTTGGACCGAGAACTGAGTCTTGCGCTGCTCACTCACTTGGAGCAGCCCTAACTTCATCTCCATCATGCGAAGCCAGTTGTCCGCATCAATGGGTTCATCCGCCCTTGAGAATACCGGGGGATGAGTTGCTAGAAAGTAAGAGTAGGAGCTCTGTTGACGCTCCTCATGATCATGACGCCTCTCTGGTCGAGACATATTTGCATTAAGGGTCTGCAGCAACTCCGTGTCTTCTGATGAGAACCCGCCATTGCCGCAACGATGTCGGCCAATGTAACCGTTGGCGGTGGCGGTGGCGGTGTTTGTTGTTGCTGTTGCTGTCCCAAGGAGTCCTCGGGAGGCTGTTGGGAGGTTTCTCCCCCTTGACTGGAACCCCCAACGTCCGGGTTGGCACGAGTACGAGTCATTCTGAAATTCAAAACAGCAGCGATCAGCACATGTGATACTTAAAAATTCCACATGAAACAGTAGGTATTTGAAGTGATGCGTGAATAATTTGCATAACATTCACATATATTGATAAAGCATAAACTTTATACAAGATACATTATTCTTGGGTCTCCGAGAAGTCGTGCTCATGTCGTCACTATCTATACATACGCTACTGCCTACACGACATGTCACTGGTTACAAAATTTTGGGTTACACCACTCTGGTTGCCCTACTTGGCAACGGTAACCTCCTACTCGGAGTAGAACTCGACCTCCTGTGGGTCGTCCTCCTCCGGTACCTCTGCTGGTGGCTCTGGATCTACAACCTCCTCTCCCATCTCGGGTTCTCCCATTGCCGGAAGACCCAAGACCACGGGTATGGCACCTACCACCGGTATGCCCATTACCGGAGGTATGAGGTCCTGCAACGCGTGCACCTCGTCCATGGCCTGGTTGTAGTCCTCTTCCCAGCCTTGCCCCTCCTCAATAGCGTCGTCCCTCTCTTGAGTAAGGACCTCCTTCTGCTGGGTCAGAGCCTCCACCTGCTGTTGCAAAGCCGTGATGTCGACACGGCTTTTCCTCTTTGCCTTCTTCAGACGATGCAACTGATTATGTTGTTCGTTCAGTCGCTTATTCGTCGGAAGGAGCACATTGCAGAGTGTGCTGTGAGCACTCTCGAAATGGTCTCCACGGCTTGTGCTCTCCTAGAGCTTTTCAGCAAGACAATCCGTATGAACAGCTTGGCTGTCCATCACGGCTTTTTTTGCCCTAAATTGGAGACTGAGGTTCGCCTCTGCGGGGTTGTACCTTGGGCAACCCGGATCGGTTGCCTCCCTGTACCTCCCTTTCCACACATGATTAGCCCGTCCCTCCACTGGAACAAGCGCGTATGGAGTGCCCCCCATAGCTCTCACATGTAGTTGGCAGAAATGTGACATGGTGTCGTGGGTTGCCACTTGCCACATCCCCTCCGGCTGTATGCCTCTCACTGTAACAGTGAACGGCGCCCAACCGGGTGGCATAGGTCCGACAGGAACTTCGACATGGATCGTCCACATCTTGTTCCCCTCCTCGCCTTCTTCCTTGGTGATGTACCGTGGCATCTTGTCATACCCGAAATATTGAAGCATTTGCCTCAACGTTTCCGGATAGCCGCTGCGGTGAGAACAGTGGGACACCACCCACCCGTTCTCCAACTATCTATCAGCTGTCATCTGTAAAACATATTTGAGAAATGTCAAATATTTATTTGAACAGTAAACCATTGAGTTATAACATAATACATGTCATTGAACTCATAAAACTTGGAAACATAGTTAAAATTTAAACAAATTTGACTGCTGATCTGCTGTCCAACATGACAGCCCTGACCAGTTTCCATTTCAACCTGATTTAGGCCATGCCAAAACAAAACCAATTCTGGAGCTCAACATCAAAGTTAAATCTAACGTAAATAGCTTTCCAGAAAGAGTTTGCTTGGCCTATGATCAGTCCTGGTTCAAAAGTTATGAGATATCAAAGTTAACAGAATTTCTGGAGAAAATGTGACAGCACCTCCCTGCTTGAGGTACTGATTTGATCCAAGAATTCCAGTTACTTATACTCCCAATCTGACAAAACTTTCTGCTACAAAGATGTAACCCATCTCATAAGCTTTCCAGAACTACCTCATTTTCTATTTTTGGATTTTTATGCAGGAAGTTATGCTCAATTTACAGAGAGTTACAGAGTGTTTGCTCTGCCCTGTTTTCTTGACAGTTTCAACTCTACTGCATTTTTCGATTGGTTAGAGGATGAAACACCTCTGGACCTTAACATAAAAGTTGTAAATCTCTTCCATAGATTTCCAGAAACGTATCATATGACCCCAACCTCGAAATAACTCAACCTCTAACCTCTGATTAACTTCAGCCTTAATTCAGCTGAAAACAGGGGACTCTGTCCTTAGTATCCTATAAGTTGAAAACTTTTTAACTTTGAATATCCTTATTAAGGGAAGGAGTTACATCAAGTTTTAGTGCTCTGGTTTAAAACTTTGAAGTTTTACAATGCAGTTGCTCATTTAATGGGGTGTGACATCGATGCGTCACCAGATCATGTCGGTACTACGTCCTCACAAAGAAAAACCTATACCGGACTTAGCCGGCTTCGTTAATTCAGTGGCACTAAGCGTCACTCGCACACAGATGCTACACTTCTACCGTTTCGTGGTTAGACTACCTGCAGATAACTCACACAATCGTCAGACTCGGCTGCACACCGAGCCCGGTATCCATACAGTTCGTACACCTGGCCGTCATCACTCGCCCGGATGTTCTCAAGACAAACACGCCTTGAGCTACATGTTCACGTCGCTGACCACGTGACAGGGTCTATCAAATTGCCCAAAGCACACCAGGGACAGACGTTGCTCGAATATCCCAAACGACACGAAGAGTCGTAGATGATATTAAAGCGGGTCGGGTTACCTGCCACCCGTGGGGCTCCACCCTTCAGCTTGTGCGCACTGGTGGACAGCGCTTACGTGCACCCCCCCCCCCCCCCCCCAAGACATAAAGCGTCCCGAGATGCACGATTTTCTGACATAAGCAATTAGGTTAGTACGCCACTTTCTATACACTAATAACATCTTTATAATGGCTACTAACTCGTTCCTCACTGGATTTTTGAAAAAGATGACCTTTCTAGTGCGTTAAACCTCAAGCGAGCTCTGATACCACGCTGACACGACCCCACGGTCTTGTCGAGCCAGGATCATGCTGAGTGGTGCTGCGTTGCACAGCACCGGATAACACACATCAAAGGTACAAAGCGGAAGCAATGTTTTATTACATAAACAGGTTTATGAACACTTTTACAACAAAATATGTTCAGTCTACACTCACGGTCGTAGACTACGCATCGAGTTCACGTTCAGCCCATGAACGTGTCCCCGCTAGCACGCACACACACTAACACGGTGGCGTGCATGACTCCCACTCGACGGGGTTCCCCTACTGGGGTTCCGTCTCCTCCTCGGGAGTCCCTTCCTCATAGAACCCTGCAAAAGCTTCAAACACAAGCAGTGAGCACGAAGGCTCAGCAAGACTGATCCGTCTCTCCTAAACATGAAACTTCTACATGAGGGTGATAGGTGCATGACGTAAAATAAGTTGCAAAGGACTCACATACTTAGTGGAACCTTACTTTCAAGTTTTAGCAGCTGGTTGTGGAGAACCTTACGCTAAGGCACATGAGAGAGCCGCAGTCAAACAAGAAACACATTTCTCTCATGTACTTTGCCCAAAGTTGAAAGCAAATTTAATTAGCTCTAAACTAAAGCAAATCATTAACAATAAAAGTCCATCTTTCAATCAGCAACATATGAACATGTAACTAGCCTGTTCTTTCTAAGTCACGTTACAGTGAACAAGTGGTACTCACTGACCGTGAGGGACGGCGATTATAATCGATTTACACCTGCAGAGTTATCCGAATAACCCGTCACATACGCCCGTACTCGATGTTGCCTACAGCAACCATCATGGACGTCGTACGCAACCACCTTTCACCCATCAGCCAAATGTTGAAACGGTCCAATCATCCCGAGCAAGAGGTCTCTGCACGCGCATCCACAGTGCCGCCAGCCGATTTACACCTCGAGCTCCTACCCTCTGAACGACCAGCTATGCCTCAACACCCAGCTACCCGAGTTACATCGGTTTCCCGGTTCCCATATAGCCGGTAGGCCTTTGGTAATGTTCTAGCTTGTTCAACAGGCCCGCACACGGCTCGGTCCTCAATCGACACAAGCGGAGCTATAGCACCCAGACCCCAAAGTCCTGCTGCCCTTACCCTCCGCTCAGTCTCATTTTCTTGCCATGTGTTTCATTTGCTATTCTTACCCGAGCGATGTGCCTCTAGCCTATTCTAGCGAGTAGTTCCAACTACTCGACTTGTACCGAAACCTACTCTATCTTAGCATTGCAGTGGCTAATGAGGTTTTCAATCCTAATCCCAACCCATGGTTTTCTTGGCAATGCATTTGGGTTTTCATACAAGACTCTAAGCAGTAAGGGTACTCAAAGTAAGTTCTCAAAACAGTAAAAATCTGTAAAAGGGTTAATGCAAACTGGAGCTTGCCTTGCTGCTCTTGGTCGTAGGCTAGCTGCTCTTCCGGAGTAACAAAGTCTAAGACTTCGGGTTCATCCTCAACCTTAGCGATTACATGAGATAACAAGTACATGTATTAATTTAAATGCATTTGAATTGAATTTAAACTTGTGAAGTTTATAAGTCTCATTAGACAGACCCGATGATTTTGAAACTTTTACTGTGGTTTGGATACAACCTAAACAGAGACTTGGCCAAGTTTTAGTTGCAGCAAAGCTCATTTGAGCTCTCCACAAATAATTATGTACTTGACCATAGTTGGAGCTCTTATGGTGTTCTAGGGATTTTCATGGAGCAACCCATGACTTTCTGAAAACTAGATTTTCACAGGGTTCTAAAGGAGTTGGTTTCACTTAATTTGAAGGTTCCTAACTAAAGATATGAGCTAAACAATTTAAGAGAAATTCTGAAAATGTTTCTGTACATTTTCTATTTTCTCTGGAACAGTTTTATTAATCATACCATTAGGTGGATCAAATGAGCTCAAATGGATCTGAAATTTTTATGGTAGCTCAGGGATATTTTGTTGAACATCCCAGCAAAATTTCAGAATTTTCCTCCAAAAGGTTCTCCAGTTAAAATTCTAAACAGTTTAAATTTGAAGAATTAATTCTGGAGAAATAAGGGTTTCATGAAGTGAAACTTGATTTGCTAGAAATTACTCAGAGAGCTGAATCCAACAAAATTTGGTTCACTCAATTTGGAGTTTCCTAGCCAAAGTTATGAGTATTTGAAGTTTGAATGAAATCTGAAAAATCGAGAAAAGTTCAAATCACTGCGCGTTGACCCGGGGCTACGTGTCAGCTCCTTATCGGTTGACACACGCCGCTATTGAGTCCTTTGCGCACAGCCACACCTGATCTGGGCCACAGCAGATCCAAGTTTTAAATCTTTCCACCGCTGACAGCCGGGACCTACCGGCTTCTTCTTCCTCCGGCCGTTTTTCGCGCGCCCGGGCTCCCAGCTCGCCGGAGCTGGCTGTTGCTCGCCGGTTCGCTGGTTCCGGCCACCGTATTGGCTAAAACTCGCGGCCAGGGCATATGCGGCGTCGAGGAACACGATGGTGAGGTGTTCTGGGGCTGCCGATGATTGGAAGATGGCCGGCGACGTGTGGCGGCCTCGGTTGAAGTTCGGCAGCGTTGGCCGGGGTCCCTAGCCTGCCAAAACCTTGATCGACTAGCTCTACAGCACCAGTGGGTGATCCCAAAGCTCGGCAAGACCATGGATTAGCTCGGAAACTACAGCAACTAGCTTGGCATCATGCGCCCGATTGGTTCCGCGAAGAACACGCTCGGTAAAGCTTAGAATACGTTGCTCCGAGGTGTTTTCATGCGACGGATCCTAAAGCAAAGATGATCGCCGATAGTCCAGCACCTATGTGCGGAGTTTTATGACCTACGCAGGATCAGAGAGAAAGAATTTGAAGAAACCATACCGGCCGCTCGGTAGAACTCGCCGGAGTGAAAAACTTGAAATTCACCGCTGATGCTTCACGGTGTGGCTTGAGACGTGGTTGAGAGCAGCACCAACACACGCTCTCCCGTGGACTGGATCGCTTGACTGTGGGAACCCCTGTGCAGGGCTGTCCACGATCACCAAATCGTCGGCTGAAGCTTGGTCACCACTGTGGCGGTCGTTCTCGGGCAAGGAAGGCCGGAACTCGCTTGTTTCCGGGTCGGGGAGGTGTGTGCGAAGCTCAGGGTACGGTTTAGCAGCTTGGGAAGGGATGGCGCGGTCGATTCGGCCAGATTCCCGATTGAGCCGAGGTAGCAGAGGGAAGAGAGCTTCGGTGCAGTGTTCACGCGAGGAGAAGAAAGCAAACGAAGTTTTCTTCGTTAGAGGGCGTGGAGCGCCTTAAAAAGGAGATCAGAACCGACCCCGGCGCTCGCGCGTGGGAGCAAGCAGCTGGTGGCGCCCGGCTTCTCTCAGTGGCGCCCTCGAAGGAAGCCCGATAACCCGAGAGCTGAAGTTTCAGTCGGTTGAATTTTCTTCAGTGGCTGACATGTGGGTCCCACCTCCTTTTTAACCTCTGAAATTAACTCCCTCTCACTGTTATAAACAGTAATGCCCGTTATACCCATGGTGATTTGAATTATCTACCCCTGAGCCATTTGAATGGGATAGAATTCAAAATGGTTTGTGTTTGACTAAATTTAAGCACATAAGCAGTTTGAAATTCAAATAAGGTTTGAACTTGCTAAACTTAGCTCATGTGATCAACTCCAAATGGAGTGAAAATTGGTGTGTGAGCTCACATAAATGTGCTGAGTGAAAATATGCCTCCCACTTTTGAATTCATGGGGTGAAAACAGTTTGAATTTGAATTTGAGTTCAAACCACCCTCTTTGTAGCTATACCCAAAAGGACTTCAAAAAGGTTTTGAATTTGGGTGAAACTTGGCATGGACATTCCTAACAAGGTGTAGGAGTTTTACATATGCCCAGCCCCTATATGATGCATGTGGAAAATGCGACTTTTGCATTTTGTGAGTTTATCCTCTAATGAGCATGTTGATGGTGGTTACTTGCTCTTCAAATGTGTTCATCAAGTTTCTTCAAATGAAGGTTGTGTGTGTTGATGAACACTTTGAATATGTGCCAAAAACTTAGTCTCTTACAATAGCTAGTCCGGATAATTTGTCCATAGATAGTCCTCGCTTTCCCATGTCTCCTCATCAGCTGTATGGTTACTCCACAAGACCTTGTAAAACCATAAAGTCCTGTTTCTTGTGGCACGAGTCTTTTCATTGATAATCCGGATCGGATACTCGGAGTACGTGTGACACCATCATCTCTGGTTTCTGCATATATTCATATTTCATGTAGAGAAAAACATTTTAATAGAAGTGGGAACAGCGAAATTATCAAAAAGATAACCAGTACACTACAGGAAAAACGATCATTGACGACGGCCAAATTTATTGACGACGGGGCCGTCATCTTTAATGTTATTGACGACGGCTTTATCTAGCCGTCGTCAATAACTCAGTTATTGACGACAGCCAGATGAGAACCGTCGTCAATAAATTATTGACGACGGTGGCCGTCGTCTTTAACTAAATTCGGGCCCACCTGAGGAGTTATTGACGACGGTGACCTAGCACCGTCGTCAACAAGTCCTTACAGACGACAGTTTCCTAGTACCGTCGTCAATAATGGGGTATATAACCCGTGCGCGAGCCGGGAGGCGGCCAGTGCCGCCTCCCGACTCGCGCCGGAGTTCCCCGTCGCCGCCGCCGTCCCGGTCGCCGCCGCCCGTCCCCGCCGCCGCCGTCGCCAGGACTTCCCCGTCGCCGCCGCCGTCCCGGTCGCCGGCGCCCGTCCCCGCCGCCGCCGCCGCCCAGACTTCCCCGTCGCCACCGCCGTCCCGGTCGCCGCCGCCCGTCCCCGCCGCCGCCGCCGCCCGGAGGTAAGTTCCCTCCCCCTCCCCGGAGATAGCAGAGACCTACAGTAGCGAGGCTCTTCGCTTGCTCAGCTCCTCTGCCCCGATATTTCGGGTATTCCAATCCTTTGATTGCTTTCATTCCTTCTGCTTCTACGATTTCAAATCGATAAAGGTCGTAACTAAGTGACTTCCCCTTCCGGCTCGCATTCTACTATTGCCTCAGAGGGGCGACTTGATTTTTAGATAGAGGATATTGGAAAGAAGTGCGTAGGTAGGCCTCAATGTAAGATTAGGCAGTAAGAAAAGGAACTATTGGGCTGTGATGGATAAAAGAATTCGATCAGAAGCACCGGTATATGCCTGAAAGTAAAGTTGCTCAAGTAGGCTTATTTCAGTTCCTTAATCACCTCCTCTTCTTTTGGAGGTAGCCAAAAAGGTCAGTCGGTGAGTGGTCTAACCATCCATAAAAGAAACTAAGAGACACACTGAAGCTCCTGCAATAGGGCAGATCGCTGTGAAGGCATATTTGTTTCCATAAGGATGATCAGCCTGATCGTAAACCACCCTAGTGTCCCGGGGCGAGAGCTGCCTGGTGATCCCTAGGTTGCAGCACGTACGGTCGTTAACTCCTCGCTAGATGTCGCCGTTTCTAGGACCGACCAACGCCTCACACCTCCCCCTCCGGCCCGGGCCCTGGATCTGTTCTGCAATGGAATGTTTAGATGCTAAGCTGTTGATGATCGATAGTCAGTTCTCCTCATTCATCACGGCGTAAATAAGGGTCATATACCTGTTCACGAGCGGGCCTTCTCGCAGCCTGCTTCTCTCCCGCTCGCCCGCGCCTCCACCACCACAGCCGCCAGCCTGCCCCCACCGCACCGCTGTCCAGCCTGCTCCACGCCTCCCGCCGCCGCCCCCGATGCATGCAAGCCATGAAGCGTATAAGTCATGTGGACAGTGCAGGACACGCCCTGGCTCGCCACAGCCTGTTATTTATGAAAAACAAACTGATCAAGACGTTCGAAGTAACTAAACAACCGCCTCACCGACCTCGTTGCCGCGCCGCCACCAAGCCGCCCCTAGCCTCCTCCACGCGGCCCGCCGCTGTGTATCCACTCACTAAGTGGAGTGTAATTTGTAGACCGAAGGAGTTTGGAGGTTTGGGTATCCAAAACTTAGAGATCTAAAATAGATGTCTTTTGAGTAAATGGTTGTTTAAGCTTATGGATGAGGATGGTGTTTGGCGATGTCTTATTAACCGGAAGTACTTGTCTAATAAGCCACTATCACAAGTAAAGAAACGATCGGGTGATTTATACTTTTGGTCCGGCCTTATGAAGGTCAAATATCAATTCCAAGGTTAAATATCAAGGTCCCAACCCAGCCCACTTTGTTTTTCTCTGAGGATAACTTTTCACAGGCCACCTCCTTCCCCCCACAGCCAACGCCTGACCTCTTTGCCCTACGCCCGATGCCCCCGCCGCCCCCCCCCCCCACACCGGCACCCGACTGAAGTTGCCTCGCCTATGGCGCAGGGTGGATTTGCCCTCCCCCCTCCTCCCCCGCCTCTCCCGCAGGGCGGATCTGCACCCCCGCCCCCATCTCCAGGCCGGCGCCCGATCGAAGTTCCCCCAGATTTGCTGCTCCCTCGCCTTTGCCGCAGGGCCAATCTCCCCTCCCAGACCGGCACCCGGCGCCTGACTGAAGATCTCCCGGATCCGCTGCTCCCTCACCTCCGCCTCCGCCCACCGCCGTCGCTGCAAGGCGCCGCTGGCGCCTCGCGCTGCCACCGCAGATGCCTCACGCTGACGATTCCTCGTGCAGCCACGCCCCGCCATGCCGCTGCACACCACCGTCCCATGCCCTGCCCCAATGCGCACCGCCATCCCGCGCCCCGCCCCGCCGCAGCCGCAGCCGTACCGCCCCAAGCCCCGCCCGTCCGCCCCTGCTCGCACCGAGCCCCGGCCACGCCTCGGCCGCCCCGAGCCCCGCCCTGCTATGCCGCCCGGCCCCGCCCCAAGCCCCGCCCTGCCGCGCCAACCGACCTTAGTTGATTAATTGTTTAATTAGTATTGTTATTGATTATTGTTTAAATAATACTTTGATTGATTGCGTGATTAGTACTATATGTAAATAAATGGGTTTCGGCCCGGTCCGGCCTGACACGACCCATTTAGGGTCTGTCACGGCTCATTTATTGGTAATGTATTAGTCGAGACAGGCACCGAGGACGGCAAGCTCCCGCGCGTGGACGGCGGGCCCTGACGGTGCGGTTTCATCTTTGACCCACTTACGACGGGGCATAACGTACGAAGGCTAATCCTAAAGGCATCGTAAGACAATGGCAGGCCCCAACGGGGCATAACTTAGGATGGCTAACCCACTTCTTTGTCTCTCGTTCTTTCCTTCTCTCTCGTTCTTTCCTCTCTCTTTTAAATGACTCAAAAACGAAAGATTGACGTAAACCTATACAACATGCGTCACCCGTTTCGAACGGGCCCGTCTCACATGTGTTACGCTTGTGAGGCGTGTACGTTCGGAATTGTCCCTTTTTGGACAGCCTAGGAGTGACCGAGGGGCGTGGCATGTGATGAAACACGGGTTTAGATCTAGACAAGATTTCGACGGCATAACCCTGTTGTTCTCTGCTGCACCATTTTCGGGCGTGCAGTGGAGAACAGCGGGGTTAAGCTGCCGAAATTTCGTTCGGATCCATACCACGCGTCTCGTCATGAGCACGCTCCGCTCGATCACTCTTGGGTGGGTTTAGGACCTATCCTTTCCAATAGATGTAGGGCCGTGACATAAATAAATTATAAAGTAACTATAATTTCCTTGACATTAAACTGCAGATTTAAACATGGGTGAGGATCGTAGTTGGATGTATACCGGTTGGAAGAACAGTTCTGGTGGTCACTCGGATGAGTGGTTCGCAAAGACAGATGCTTTTGTATATCGAGCTTTTTCATTGTCAAAGATCGATAAGGTGCGGTGCCCATGTACGAAATGTCAAGGTGCAAAGTGTTGGGACAAAGTGAATTTGGCGTTTCACTTATGTCGATACGGTTTCATGCAAGATTATGAGGTGTGGACCTTTCACGGTGAGACATCTTCTCAACCCTTACAAGTTTCAGATGAGGATGACAACACGGGGGTCGATAGGATGGACGAGATGCTTGATGCCATAAATCCTGAATTGATGGAGGATCCTCCTCCAACGGAGGTTGAAGCGTTTTTCACGCTTCTCAAAGCTTCAGAAGAGCCGTTGCATGAACACACCGAAGTGACGCTCCTTACTTTCATTACTAAATTTATGGCCATTAAGTCTAAGTATTTCTTCTCCAATAACTGCTACAACGATCTTATCAAATTGATCAGCGATATCCTTCCACAACCACATAAAGTGCCTAAAGATATGTATCAGTCTAAGAAGTTGATTTCTGGTCTAGGTATGAAATATGAGAAGATTGATATGTGTCTAGACAATTGCATGCTTTTTTGGAGAGAGCATGCCAACGAGAACAAGTGCTTAAAATGTGGTAAAGCGAGATTTGTCGAAGTTGTTAATGACGACGGTTCAAAAGTAATGACTCAAGTCGCACAGAAGCAGCTTCGCTACTTGCCTGTCACACCTAGGTTCAAGCGTTTGTTTCTATCTAAAAAAACAGCTAGACACATGAGGTGGCATAAAGAAGGTGTACGTGAGAACAACAGCATGATGGTGCACCCAGGGGAGACAGAGGTCAGGGGTCCTCTTGGGAAACCGGTCGGTGAGACAGAGGCCAGGGGTCCTCTTCAGACACCACAGGTTTCGGAGCCTGTTACAGATCCTGCTTCGGATCCTCTTCAGGTTCCGGCACCGCAGGATTCAGACCCTGCTTCAGAGCCTTCCACAGAGCCTGATGTGGAGCCGGCTCCACAGCGGCGTTACAGGAGGAGCCACTACGTGGCTCCTCCTCTGGTTCCTGCACGGCCAGAAGATCGGGTCGTTATTCGTCCGGTTGGCGATAGGTAAGTAAATCTATAACAAATCAATTTAGATATTTTAACACTTATATATGTACTAATTGAGAATCGTGTATTAGGTCTTGGGCCGATGACTCGTTCACGGGTCAAGGACGCCACCGCCAGGTCAACGCTGTCCTGGGCCAGCTCATCCGTTGTCACTACCCCGGTCTAGTGAACGGACGGGCTGCTACGTCTTGGGACGATTACGCTACGGCCCAGGACATTACCTACGGCAACCACCAGGAGCATGTGTGGCATGAATTCAAGGTAAGTAAATCGTCTATTCGTTAAATGTGAACCTATTATATGTTAAATACATTAACTTGTATATTTCTACTTGTAGAAATATTACCGTTTGGAGGACGAGGCCCAGCTGGATCACGCTCGCCTGGTCTTCAACAACAACGCTAGGAAGCTCTTGACGCAGTCGATTTCAACGGCTTGCATTCAGGCTACGAAGGCGTACTATAAGTTGCATCCGGACGAGGGTGAGCCGGGGCAGCTTAGGGATGTGGCGGACAAGTACTTGACGGAGGCACAGTACGCAGAGGTAAATACTTTATTTTACTTTGCTTCATTATCCAATTTTCATCAATGTTTTCATCCAACAACAAATGTGTGCAGGTCAGCGTACCGTGGCTTGAGTCCTGTCCGGACGCCTACAGTTCCCTGTGTGCTTGTTGGGCGACCCAGGGCTTCCAAGGCGTGTCGATGACCCGCCGACAGAGTCGAGCGACGGTCAGGAAACACCGTCTTGGCGGGGACGGCTACGTACGCCTTGCTAAACGGATGGTAAGTGATACTCGAATTATATTCTAGTTAATTTCTATCGCTATCATTGTGCTAACACGTATCGATAGGAGCGCTAGATCGGTCAATAAGTTTATTGACGACAGCTAGATTTAGCTGTTGTCAATAAATTTATTGACGACGGTTACCGTCGTCAATAAACTTATTGATGACTAATAATTGACGACAGCTGAAAAAACCGTCGTCTATAAACTTTTAACGTCGTCAATAACTTATTGACGACGGTAGTGTCCTTATTGACGACGGTTTCCGGCCATCGTCCATAGTCCCGATTCCTGTAGTGGTAAGAGCCGAATCTAGTTCATAGAGAACGCCGAAGACAACTTCCGCGGCTCGCTAACCACGTGGCGTGTTCGAAGCTCATCCCTGCGAAGTGGGGAGAGGCCAACCGCTAAGCTGGCTACGTGGCAGGCTCGGGGCTCATCTCCGCAAAGGAGGAGAGGTCCGACCCTGTGGGACACGTGTTGCCCTGAGCTAGCCTCTGCGGAAGAAGCAAAGGCATTTTCCGCAGGATACATGTCACCTTCGGAGCTAGTCACCACGGAAATCAGAGGATCAGTCGCACGGGATACGTGTCGATCTCGGAGCTCACCTCTGAGAGGTCCGGTTCTATCGAACACGTGTCACCACCGGAGCTTATCTCCGCGAGGTCCGTCGCTTCTGGACACATGTTAACCTCGGAGCACGTCTCTGAGGAAAAAAGGAAAGACCGGCACTAACACGTGGCATGTGCGGAGCCACCTCCGAGTAAGAGAGGAGGTCCCGACTGCCAGGATACGTGGCGCACGCGGAGCTCACCTCCGAAGGAAAAGGGAGGTCTCGCTCATTTGACACGCGGCGCAGCCGGAGCTCGTCCCTGCGGAGAGGGAGAGACCAGGACCCGGTTGACACGTGGAGCCTCCGGAGCTCATCACTGAGGAGGTAACGAGTTCTAGGCACAGTTTTTTTGGATTCTGTACGCGTAGAAATACCGGAACAAAAGCCGACCTGAATTCCGCAATGATACCGCACCAAAACAACTAAAGATAAGATGTTAGGATCCAATGACAATCTGAATAGGACTCTTATTCGGGATACAATCAGATTAGGACTCTTCTCTTCCCGATTATAAATAGAACCAGAACCTCAGGCCGAAACCACAGACTTCTTTTCCAAACTCCTGAGCCGTCGACTTAGAGCCCTACTCCCAAACCGCCAAGTAAACCATCGCCAGAGTACAGCAAGGAAGATCACCGGAGGAAAGCCCAATGATCTGAGGAGGACCTCGAGACAGAGAAGAACGTAAGGTAGGTCTCCAATACCACCTTACGACATCATTGTGTTTTCTTTGCATCTGTTCTTTGATTCCTTTCGAACAGAAGCCTTCTCGTGGAAAGATCACTTGATGATCCGGTTGATCTAAAGACAAGATTATCGCAACGCCCACCTTTGATCCGAACACCTCTATTCATCATAAAATCCATGCAAGCCATGCAAGAACACGTACAAACCAATCTAATAAAACTAATCATAGGATAGCATGCATATGCATCACCGCATCTAGTTTAAGGTTTGTGCATGATATTGATTGTTGTGAATCTTGTATGCACGTGATCCTACATAGCAGGACAAGCTCAGGGAGCTGTCTACGACGAACTGCAGCAACAAGGTTTTGAGATCCAAGAATAACCGGAACCGCAAGAATAAGGCATGTGCTCCTTGACCATATTGATCCTATGTTTTGGGTAAAACCGTTTTGTTTTGTGAAAAGGTGTGTGTATTGAGTCAAACATGATGGGAAACCCTTTTATAGGAGTTTACTAGCTTTGGTTAAACCACCCTTGTAGCCTGGGAAGTTTATGAGTCGGGTATGGTTTTACTTTTATGCTTCGCTGAGTCCATCGGATTGGGATGCGAGATAGATGTGTCTAGCTAACTGCACTCGTAATGATAATGAGAAACTGATGATGTTAATAAACATGGATCGGAGGGAGATCTAGGCAAGCCTGGGTTTGTGAATGAGGTAGCATGAGATGGTGGTTTACTTGCCGTAGATCTAAGGACCGGTTCATGCATGCACATGCCAGGATAACAGTGCCACCACAAGGCCAAGTATGGGTGCGGCTTAGCTGAGTAATTAGGTAAGTTGCTAGAGTGTTATGGACTGTGGAAGGCGCGGGGAATGGGAGTCGAGTGAGAACTGCCCTGTGAACTGCATGGCACAAGAGGGGGCCCGTGAGTGGGAGAATTGGAGATTCTAGCCTGCCGGTGAAACCTTAGTAAGTCCATACATCAAGTATCCCCTTTGTAAAGGCTATTTTGTGATCTCTTGACCATACACCGACGGTTGTGCACTGGTATAATGGAGGTTCTGCAGTCGCCGACGGGTGACGAAATCACAAACTTGTGGGTAAAGAGGTGCAAACTCTGCAGAGTCTAAAACTATCATGATAGCCGAGCTTATGGTCACGAGCGCCTGGCCATCTGCCATTATTAGTTAGGATGGTTATTGGGATAGTTCTTGGTTATGGGTATTGATTTTGGTTATGGTTATTGATTATGGTTATGTTTTGGTTTTGGGACTGTTGAGTCTGGGTGATAAGATGATTGCATGATTGTTGAGTCATGGCAACGAGATTAGTCTCGGTGTGAGACGAAGTTGTTTATGAGATAAGATGGTAGCGAATACGGGAAGGTATTCGTGAGATGGTAGCGAATACGAGGAGGTATTCGTGAGTAAGAATGAAGTTGGTTAATGTTCGGGTGGAACATGGAAAGTGATGGAGGTATGTTGGTAATTTAATACATGCTGGGATTACATTCATCTAAAGTTAAGTTGCTGTTTTATCATGGTTTTATAAATCTGCTTTTCTGCAAATGAACCTTTTTATACCTACCTTGTTATGAGCTACATATCATGTGTTTCCCGCATTTGCTGAGTACATCATTGTACTCAAACTTGCATTATTATTTCATCATCAGCAGCAGGAGAAGCCTACTATGAAGACCAAGGTGAGCATTAAGGCCTGTGATCTGTTCTCAACCTTGCCTGTGGAGGGAGTAGGGATAGAGCCACTTCTGCTTAGATTTGCTTCCGCATTAGTTAAATTGCTTCCGCATTAGAATAAAGACTTCTGCTGTGTAGAAATAAAGACTTACGCTGTGAGCACGAGTCCAAGACTCATGAGACGTTGTAATAAACTCTGTTATTCGTGGTTATATATATATTGTGAATTCAATTTGTGGAATATATGTGTATGTGTGATGAACGTACTCGGCACACATATGCATTAGTTCTCGGTTCCGTGGTTTTTCCACAGAATTGAGGGCGTCACAGATTGGTATTAGAGCCATGGGTTGACAGTAGGTTACACGCCTAGATAGAAACCTCAGATTGATATTAGAGCCATTGGTTAACGGTAGGTTACACACCTAAATAGGAATCATAGATCGGTATTAGACACAGATTGGTAGCTAAGCCACGCTGACCCAAGGAAGCATACTAGGACGCTTAGATTGGCTTTAGAACTACCTTGACATAGGAAGCCATCCTTGAATAGGAGTTGTGTGAGCCCTTGTGATGATTGTTTGTGATTATATGCTTAGTGTGAGCTATGGGATGTCTCAAAACGTTGTCCATATCCACACGTAAGTAGAAAGAGGTTTGAGATATTTCGGCACTTGTTCACATCCTCATATGGGCTAGTATATATATATAGTCCAACTCACCTTGATGCATATAGTTGAAGGGACCTACCTAACCATCTAACCTTCTATTCCATTTCGTCCTCTCTCACAGATGGTGAGGGGAAACGCCGGCCGAAGGAACATCCGTGACAACCAAGAGGATGGTCACGAGGAAGTTCTTGTTAACCCCGGAGCTGGCGAGAACAACCTGGAAAGGTTGATGACCATGCAAAACCAGCTTATGCAAACCATGATCCAAACTTTGGATCAGTTGCAGGCCAACAACAACCCCGTTCCGGCACCACCGCCACCACCACTGCCGGCTCACAACAGACTGGGAGAGTTCATGAGGACTCGGCCACCCACCTTTGCTCAAGCTAGTGACCCATGGAGGCTGATGATTGGTTGAAATCCATGGAGAAGAAGCTTGCCATTGTTCAGTGCAATGACCGAGAGAAGGTTCTCTTTGCGTCGCACCAACTTATGGGAGCTGCTGCTGACTGGTGGGATGCCCTAGGCAATGCCCATGTCGACCCGGAGACAATCACTTGGACTGAGTTCAAGGAGAGTTTCCGCTCTTATTACATCCCTGTTGGTGTAATGATGCTCAAGAGGCAGGAGTTCGAAGGTCTCCGCCAAGGACAGAAAAGTGTGAATGAGTATATCAACAAGTTCACACAACTGTCCCGGTATGTCCCCGAAGATGTCAACTCAGATCAGAGGAAGCAGTACCTGTTCATGAGAGGGTTGAACAACGAGATTCAGGTTCAGCTCCTCAACAATGACTACGTAAGCTTCCAGAAGCTGGTTGACAAGGCTATAGTGGTCGAAAGCAAGATCAAAGAGATCGAGCGAGAGTGCAAGAGGAAGATGCAATACCAGCTTGAAGGGAGCAACGTACGACCTCGGTACATGCCCCAAGCCACACCACAGTATAGGTCAACCACTCCTGCATACCGCCCTGGTCAGCCACCACAGCAACAATTTGTTGCACCAGCACCTCGCGTGCCCATGCCTCCTGTGCCCAGACCTAACAATGGCGCTCCTGTTCAAAACCCCAGCCCCAACGTACCTGCTGCCGTAGGCAACAGGGCATGCTTTGCATGCGGGGAAATAGGACACTTCGTGAACCAGTGCCCGAGGAGAGGCCCTGGACAGCAAGGTAACGTGCCCAAACAGAACCCGCGACCGAACAGAGGGGACAAACAAGGAAACCGTGGACAGCAGAACTATGCTCGCGGCAACGTGAACCATGTCTCTGCTGAGGAAGCACAACAGGCTGAGGACGTCGTAATCGGTATGTTCCTTGTCAACTCCAACCCAGACACCATCTTATTTGATTCTGGAGCATCACATTCCTTCATATCATCCAAATATGTTGCCAAACATCATCTACCCATATCACACCTAAAATGTGCTATGTTAATTCTCCCGGAGGAGAATTGAGGACTAATATAGTATGTCCGAAAGTAAGTATTAAAATAAGGGGGGTAGACTTCCTTGCCAACCTTATTGTCTTGGACTCCCAAGGAATTGACATAATGCTCGGGATGGATTGGTTAAACAAGCACAACGGAGTAATCCAATGTGCTGAAAGAAGCGTGCAGTTGACAAATGAGCACGGCATCCATGTCGAGTTTGAGTCAGCCCAACAAACCACAGAAAGGGCAAATTTGAACCACGTTGAAGGAGCAACATTGGACAGCATTCCGGTGGTTCAGGAATTTTCGGACATGTTCCCGGAAGAGCTTCCAGGTATGCCCCCTGATCGGGACATTGAGATTGCCATTGATTTGGTACCAGGAACTGCACCCATAGCCAAGAGACCCTATAGGATGCCCGTCAATGAACTAGTAGAACTCAAGAAGCAAATTCAAGAGCAGTTGGAGAAGGGTTTCATACGTCCAAGCTCGTCACCATGGGGATCTCTGGTGCTCTTCGTAGACAAGAAGGATGGAACCCAAAGGATGTGCGTGGACTATAGGTCTGTCAACGAGGTAACAATCAAGAACAAATACCCTCTGCCCCGTATAGAGGACCAATTCGACCAAATTAAAGGAGCCCGAGTGTTCTCCAAGATTGATCTTCGGTCGGGATACTTCCAGCTGAAGATTAAGCCCTCCGATATACCCAAGACAGCCTTTCGAACACGGTATGGTTCGTATGAATATACCGTCATGTCTTTTGGGTTGAAAGATGCACCCACATACTTCATGTACCTTATGAACAAGGTTTTCATGGAGTACATGGACAAGTTCGTCGTGGTTTTCATCGACGACATTATGGTGTATTCAAAAAGTGAGGAGGAGCATGAAGAACATTTGAAATTGACCTTGCAGAAATTGTGTGAGCATCAATTGTATGCCAAGCTTAACAAGTGTCAATTTTGGCTAAAGGAAATATCTTTCCTAGGCCACATTATCTCCAAGGAAGGGGTATCGGTTGATCCCGGAAAGGTGAGAGATGTTCTGAAGTGGGACCGACCGCAGATCGTGAGGGATATTCGGAGTTTTCTTGGGATGGCTGGATACTATCGACGCTTCATTAAAGACTTCTCTAAGATAGCAAAGCACATGACGGAGTTGCTAATGAAGGGAAAGGTCTTCCAATGGACACCAGCATGCCAAAGAAGTTTTGAGGAACTCAAGAAAAGGCTAACCACAACACCGGTTCTGGTATTGTCAAACGTAAGCAAGAGCTTTGACATATATTGTGACGCATCCAGACAGGGGCTCGGATGTGTGCTCATGCAAGAAGGACAAGTGGTAGCCTATGCCTCATGACAATTAAAGAAGCACGAGCTTAATTATCCTACACATGACTTGGAGCTAGCAGCAGTGGTGCATGCATTGAAGATTTGGAGACATTATATCCTTGGTCATCGATGTGAGATCTATACGGATCATAAAAGCCTCAAGTACATATTTACACAAACGGACTTGAATTTGAGGCAACGTCGATGGTTGGAACTCATCAAGGATTACGATGTTGGAATCATATACCACCTTGGGAAGGCCAATGTAGTACCTGATGCATTGAGCCGAAAGGCAGCATGTCACCAACTCACGGTTCGGGAGATACCACCCGAACTACGTAAGGAGTTCGGACGGTTACACCTCGGATTCTTGAACAACATGGAAATAATGGAGATCCACTCCTCATTGGAGCAAGATATAAGAGATGGCCAAGCAACGGATGGGGAGATCAAGGAAAGAATCTGACAAGGAATAGAGAAGGATTTCAAAGAAGATGAGAAGGGTACGCTTTGGCTAGGAAAAAGGATTTGTGTGCCTAATATAAAACACCTCCGCGACATGATATTGAAGGAGGCACATGATTCACCCTATTCTATACATCCTGGAAGTACCAAAATGTACAAGGACCTGAAGACTTGTTATTGGTGGGATAGTATGAAAAGGGATATAGCTGAATACGTTGCCCTATGCGACAGATGCCAATGGGTGAAGGCCGAACATCAAAAACCCGCTTGATTGTTGCAACCTTTGAAGGTACCAGAGTGGAAGTGGGAGGACATCAGTATGGATTTCATCGTCGGATTGCCACGTACTCAGTCGGGCTACGACTCCATCTAGGTTATCGTGGACCGATTGACAAAAACCGCCCATTTTCTCCCTGTAAAGGCCAATTACAACGTTGCACAATTAGCCGAGTTGCACATGGAGCAGATCGTGTGCCGTCATGGAGTTCCGAGGAGGATAGTCTCAGATCGAGATTCTCAGTTTACCTCTAGATTCTGGAGGAAGCTGCAGAAAGCTATGGGTACACGACTGGATTTTAGCTCCGTCTATCACCCACAAACCGATGGACAAACCGAAAGGACAAACCAAATTTTGGAGGACATGTTGAGAGCTTGCGCCTTGAAACATGGGCGTAGTTGGGATAGGAGTTTACCGTATGCCGAATTCTCCTATAACAACAGCTATCAAGCTAGCTTGAAGATGTCACCTTTCGAAGCATTATACGGTAGAAGGTGTAGAACGCCGCTGTTCTGGAACGAGACCGGGGAGAACCAGGTGTTTGGACCCGAAGTGCTACAAGAAGCTGAAAAGCAATTCCAAACGGTACGGGAGAACTTAAAAGCTGTTCAGTCTCGACAGAAAGGTTATGCGGACAATAGGCGTAGGAAGTTGACCTTTAAAGTAGGAGACTTCATATACCTTAAGGTATCGCCTATCCGAGGCCAACGACGTTTCAACGTCAAAGGCAAGTTAGCACCTCGCTACATCGGACCGATTAAGATTTTGGACAAGCGAGGAGAAGTAGTCTATCAACTAGAGCTCCCATCCCACCTCTCCGACGTACATGATGTGTTTCATGTATCCCAGCTCAAGAAGTGCTTGAGAGTACCAAAGGAGCAAGTATCAATGGGAGAGCTTGAACTTCAAGAAGACCTGAATTATGCGGAACACCCTATCCGAATCATGGACGTAAAGGAAAGGGTCACCCGGAACAAGGAGATTCGATGGTGCAAGGTACAATGGAGCCATCACACCGAAGTTGAAGCCACATGGGAGCGTGAAGAGGATATCAAGGCAGAATTGCCCCATCTATTCTCTACTAACGAATCTCGAGGGCGAGATTCAATTTAAGGGGGGTAGATTTGTGACACCCTCATCTCTGGTTTCTGCATATATTAATATTTCATGTAGAGAAAAACATTTTAAAAGAAGTGGGAACAGCGAAATTATCAAAAAGATAGCCAGTAAGAGCCAAATCCAGTTCACAGAGAACGCCAAAGACAACTTCCGCCGCTCGCTGACCACGTGGTGTGTTCGGAGCTCATCCCTACAAAGTGGGGAGAGGCCCGCCGCTAAGCTGGCTACGTGGCAGGCTAGGGGCTCATCTCCGCAAAGGAGGAGAGGTTCGACCCTGTGGGACACGTGTTTCCCTGAGCTAGCCTCTGCGGAAGAAGCAAAGGCATTTTCCGCAGGACACATGTCACCTTCAGAGCTAGTCACCACGGAAATCAGAGATCAGTCACACGGGATACGTGTCGATCTCGGAGCTCACCTCCGAGAGGTCCGGTTCTATCGAACACGTGTCACCACCGGATCTTATCTCCGGGAGGTCCGTCGCTGCTGGACACGTGTTAACCTTGGAGCATGTCTCTCAGGAAAAAAGGAAAGACCGGCACTAACACGTGGCGTGTGCGGAGCCACCTCCGAGTAAGAGAGGAGGTCCCGACCGACAGGATACGTGGCGCACGCGGAGCTCACCTCCGAAGGAAAAGGGAGGTCTCGCTCGTTTGACACGCGGCACAAACAGAGCTCGTCCCTGCGGAGGGGGAGAGACCCGGACCCGGTGGACATGTGGAGCCTCCGGAGCTCATCACCGAGGAGGTAACGCGTTCTAGGGATGGTTTTTTCGGATTCTGTACGCGAAGAAATACCGGAACAGAAGCCGACCGAATTCGGCAATGATACCGCACCAAAAAAACTAAAGATAAGATGTTAGGATCCAACGACGATCTGAATAGGACTCTTATTCGGGATACAATTAGATTAGGACTCTTCTCTTCTCGATTATAAATAGAACCCGGAACCTCTGGCCGAAACCACAGATTTCTTTTCCAAACTCCTGAGCCGACGACTTAGAGCCCTAGTCCAAAACCGCCGAGTAAACCATCGCCAGAGTGCAGCAAGGAAGATCGCCGGATGAAAGCCCAACGATCTGAGGAGGACCTCGAGACAGAGAAGAACATAAGGTAGGTCTCCAATACCACCTTACGACATCGTTGTGTTTTCTTTGCATCTGTTCTTTGATTCCTTTCGAACAGAAGCCTTCTCGTGGACAGATCACTTGATGATCAGGTTGATCTAAAGACAAGATCATCGCCACGTCCACCTTTGATCCGAACACCTCTGTTCATCATAAAATCCATGCAAGCCATGCAAGAACACATACAAACCAATCTAATAAAACTAATCATAGGATAGCATGCTTATGCATCATCGCATCTAGTTTAAGGTTTGTGCATGATATTGATTGCTGTGAATCTTGTATGCACGTGATCCTACATAGCAGGACAAGCTCAGGGAGCTGTCTACGATGAACTGCAGCAACAAGATTTTGAGATCCAAGAACAACCGGAACCGCAAGAACAAGGCAAGTGCTCCTTGACCATATTGATCCTATGTTTTGGGTAAAACCGATTTGTTTTGTGAAAAGGTGTGTGTATTGAGTCAAACATGATGGGAAACCCTTTTATAGGAGTTTACTAGCTTTGGTTAAACCACCCTTGTAGCCTGGGAAGTTTATGAGTCGGGTATGGTTTTACTTTTATACTTCACTGAGTCCATGGGATTGGGAAGCGAGATAGATGTGTCTAGCTAACTGCACTCGTAATGATAATGAGAAACTTATGATGTTAATAAACATGGATCAGAGGGAGATCTAGGCAAGCCTGGGTTTGTGAATGAGGTAGCATGAGATGGTGGCTTACTTGCCGTAGATCTAAGGACCGGTTCATGCATGCACATGCCAGGATAACAGTGCCACCACAAGGCCAAGTATGGGTGCGGCTTAGCTGAGTAATTAGGTAAGTTGCTAGAGTGTTATGGACTCTGGAAGGCGCGGGGAATGGGAGTCGAGTGAGGACTGCCCTGGGAACTGCATGGCACAAGAGGGGGCCCGTGGGTGGGAGAATTGGAGATTCTAGCCTGCCGGTGAAACCTTAGTGAGTCCATACATCTAGTAGCCCCTTTGTAAAGGCTATTTTGTGATCTCTTGACCATACACCGACGGTTGTGTACTGGTATAATGGAAGTTCTGCAGTCGCCGACGGGTGAAGAAATCACAAACTTGTGGGTAAAGAGGTACAAACTCTGCAGAGTCTAAAACTATCATGATAGCCGAGCTTATGGTCACGAGCGCCTGGCCAACTGCCATGATTAGTTGGGATGGTTATTGGGATGGTTCTTGGTTATGGTTATTGATTATGGTTATGTTTTGGTTTTGGGACTGTTGAGTCCGGGTGATAAGATGGTTGCATGACTGTTGAGTCATGGCAACGAGATTAGTCTCGGTGTGAGACGAAGTTGTCTATGAGATAAGATGGTAGAGAATACGGGAAGGTATTCGTGAGATGGTAGAGAATACGAGGAGGCATTCCTGAGTAAGAATGAAGTTGGTTAATCTTCGGGTGGAACATGAAAAGTGATGGAGGTATGTTGGTAATTTAGTACATGCTGGGATTACATTCATCTAAAGTTAAGTTGCTGTTTTATCATGGTTTTATAAATCTGCTTTTCTGCAAATGAGCCTTTTTATACCTACCTTGTTATGAGCTACATATCATGTGTTTCCCGCACTTGCTGAGTACATCATTGTACTCAAACTTGCATTATTATTTGATCAGCAGCAGCAGGAGAAGCCTACTATGAAGACCAAGTGGAGCATTAAGGCGTGTGATCTGTTCTCAACCTTGCCTGTGGAGGGAGTAGGGATAGAGCCGCTTCTGTTTAGATTTGCTTCCGCATTATTTAAATTGCTTCCGCATTAGAATAAAGACTTCTGCTGTGTAGAAATAAAGACTTCCGCTGTGAGCATGAGTCCAAGACTCATGAGACGTTGTAATAAACTCTATTATTCATGGTAATATATATTCTGAATTCAGTTTGTGGAATATATGTGTATGTGTGATGAACGTCCTGGGCACACATATGCATTAGTTCTCGGTTCCGTGGTTTTTCCATAGAATTGAGGGCGTCACAGTACGTGAGGTCCGGTTGAAGAACTTCTATGTCTTCAGTGCGGATTTCAGCCGAGGGTTTGAGGCACTTCCTCAGCTGAGAGATATGGAAGACGTTGTGAATTCCTGCAAGCGATGCCGGTAACTCCAGGCGATAGGCCACGGGTCCACATTTTTCAGTGATGGCAAACGGACGAATGAATCACGGCACGAGTTTGCCCTTCACTCCGAAACAATGAACTCCCTTCATCGGAGACACACGGACATAAACATGGTCCCCGATGTCGAAGTGGAGACGACGGCGTCTTTTATCTGTATAGCTCTTATGACGAGATTGAGGAGCCTTGAGGTTGGCTTGTATTACTCGCACTCGGTCTTCAACCTCATTCACAAGTTCAATGTCGTAGATCACTCACTCACCAGACTCACATCAGTTGAGTGGTGTGCAGCATTTCCGGCCTAGAGAGCTTCATGCGGCGCCATCTTTATGCTAGCTTGATAGCCATTGTTATATGAAAACTCCGCCACCGGCAAATGATCGTCCCAGTTTTTGCCGTGGTGGATGGCACAAGCGCGTAGCATGTCTTCAAGCTCTTGATTAACCCATTCGGTTTGACCGTCCGTCTGCGGGTGATACGCGGAGCTTCGGACCAGTTTGGTCCCCAATGACGCGTGCAGCTGTTCCCAAAACCGAGCGACGAACAGCGCACCGCGATCTGAAATAATGGAGCGGGGAACACCGTGCAAGCACAAGATCCTTGCAATATACAACTCCACATATTGCTTGGCCATGTACTTTGTATGTACGGGGATAAAATGAGCTGACTTGGTTAGTTGATCGACTATTACCCAAATCGAGTCATGCTTGTGGGAGGTGAGAGGTAACCCGACTATGAAGTCCATGCTGATATCCTCCCACTTCCACGCAGGAATGTTCAATGGTTGCAGCTGTCTAGCTTTACGCATATGATCGGCTTTCACTCGCCGACACGTATCACATTCGGATACGTACTTTACGATTTCTCTTTTCATCCATGTCCACCAAAACCTGGTTTTCAGATCCTGGTACATATTTTGCTGCCCGGATGAATAGAATACATGTCAAATGAGCTTTATCCAAGATTTTCTTCCGAAGCTTCATGTCACGGGGTACCACTATACGGTCTTTAAACCATAGAGTGTTGTGTTCAACCCTTCGGAAGCATTTCATTTCGCCATGCTTCATCCTCCTCTGAATGTGCAACATTCCCACGTCTTTCTTCTGAGCTTCCATAATCTCCTCTCGTATGGTAGGGACGAGAGCAAGATTATATAATGCCCCATATGGAACCAAGTATAAACTCGGCTCCTCCTCTTCAAGTGTGGTGACGGACAGATTGTTGACACGAGATTTGCGGCTTAAGGCATCGGAAACAACGTTTGCCTTTCCAGGATGGTAGTGAATCTTGATCTCATAGTCTTTGATCAGCTCTAGCCATCTCCGTTGCCGCATATTCAACACCTTTTGAGTGAATATATATTTCAGACTCTTGTGGTCGGTGTAGAGGTGCACTAAGTTCCCAAGTAAATAGTGCCTCCACATTTTCAAGGCTAATACCACAGCAGCAAGCTAAGATCATGAGTAGGATAGTGCTGCTCATGGTTATGAAGTTGACGTGAGCCATAGGCGACCACTCTTCCTCCTTGCATCAATACAAAACCAAGCCTGATACCGGATGCATCACAATATACGTCGAAGGGCTTGGTTGTATTCGGTTGAGCTAACACCGGGGCTGTTGTAAGATGCTTCACCAATGTTTGGAAAGCTCCTTCACATGCTGACCTCCAAACATATTTGATCCCCTTCTTCAACAGTTCAGTCATTGGCTTAGCAAGCTTGGAGAAGTTCGGTATGAATCTCCAATAATATCCCGCTAACCCGAGAAAGCTCCTGACTTCATGGACAGATGTAGGGGACTTCTATTTCAGCACTTGTTCGATTTTGCTTGGATCAACTGCAATGCCTTCCGCAGAATTAATATGACCAAGAAATGGCACTTGGCTGATCTAAAACTTGCACTTGCTGAACTTGGCATAAAGCTTATGGTCTCGCAAGCGTTGAAGCACGATATGAAAGTGTTTGGCGTGTTCTTCTTCAGACTTGGAGTAAACCAAGATGTCATCGATAAACACCACTACGAACTTGTTCAACTCCGGCATGAACACTGAGTTCATGAGATACATGAAATGTGCTGGGGCGTTGGTGAGACCAAAAGACATGATGAGGTATTCATACAGCCCATATATCATCGAGAAAGTCGTCTTCGGAATATCCTCCGCTTGGATCTTGATTTGGTGATATCCGGAGCGAAGATCCATCTTTGAAAATACACTCGCACCCACAAGTTGATCAAAGAGAATATCAATGCGGGGCAGTGGGCATTTATTCTTGATGGTGACGGCGTTGAGAGGTCGGTAGTCCACACACAACCTCAAGGTTTCATCCTTCTTCTTCACAAAAAGCGCCGAGCATCCCCATGGCGACGAACTCGGTCGAATGAAACTTTTCTTCATGAAATCATTGAGCTGCTCATTCAGTTCAGCTAGCTCATTCGGAGCCATCGTATACGGTCTCCGTGATATCAGTGTCGTCCCGGGTACAAGTTCAATCTTGAACTCGACATCTCTTTCGGGTGGCATGCCTGTGAGATCATCCAGAAAGACATCCGGGTATTCACGGACCTCACGATTATCCTCAAGTTTTGTGGCTTCCGTGTTATATGTGGTTGGAGCTTCTTGAACCGAACGGTGAAGAATAAGAACATGTGGTTCATGAAGTGGAGAGTTTAAACGAACCACCCGTGGAATGATGTCAAGAACAGCTCCATGGCGATGTAGCCATGACATTCCTAAAATGACATCGAGTTTTTGACTCTCTAATATGATTAGAGAAGTCGGGTATATATTCGCACTGAGAGGGCCCGACGCCGCCCGTTATGTCACGGGGACGTGGCACTCGCCCGAGAATCGCATTGGGTGGTGCCGTGTTGTGCGGCACCCAACAGCACACATTTATGGAACAATGTATTACATAAAACAATAGCGGAAGCTTACAAGTTTTTCTTCGTAAATAATTTATATCAAGTAGCTACAGCGGAAGTCTATAACAACTCACGTCTAACTAAAGAGCACTCGAGATGAAGTCCAGCCCGTGGACTCCTCTCGCTAGCAACACGAAGACAACAGCAGCGGCTGGATTGTCCATGTGTTACACGACTCGGAAGTCTCCGAGTCTCACCGGACAACCTTCTTCTTAGCATCAATGTTAACCTGCAAAACCACTCATATAGCAAGCGTGAGCACATAGGCTCAGCAAGACTGATCCGTATCTCCTAAACAAGAAACTCTACATGCACAACGGTTGCAATTGGGTTAGCTAAATTTTCATAAAGGACTTGCCTAATGTAGATCCTTAACTTTCAGATTTTTAAGCCTCATTGTACAGACTTTGAGCTGACCAGCATCGCAACTCCACAATCAAACAAGAAACGCTTTGTTGCGATGCTTCTTGCACAAAGTGAAAGTAAAGTTTAATGAGCCTATCTCTAATTCAATCATGGTTGCAATACAAGTTACATTACAGCCTTATCAAGTTCAAAGAAAACAGTTCAGTTCTTACTACGTCAAGACGCAGTGGGCAAGTATGCTCATATAACCACGAGCGACGGTGATTCGAATCAGTACACGCCCGGACTACACGACACGTACACCCGTACTCCGAGTTGCCGGCAGCAACCTCGACTGACATTGTACGCGGCCACCTTTCCCAAGATCATCCACACAGAACACGGTCTAACTGCCCCGAGTCCGCAAGCTCCCTCAAGGTACATTCCTGCAGTGATATGTTCTTGAGCGAGTTACTTCCTGCTACCCTGACGCCGAAAGCCTAAGGCAGTTGGAAAAGTTCCAATGTGGATCTCCCAAGGTACATTGGTTTCCTGGGTCCCATATAGCCAGTATGCGCCCGGTACACAACTCAAACTTGTCCGACAGGGCCAATCATGGACGGGCCTTAACCGACACAGGCAGGTCTATGCACGCACGGTTCGCAGCCTGCTGTTTCTAAACCTCCCTGCCCGGTCTCCATTTTTTATGTGTGAACTATCCTCATCATTTCTATATTTGACACATTCCGAGTAAACCAGCCCTAAACTCGCGAGTAGCTTCCAACTACTCGACTTCTACCGGACCTTTCCTACTAACATTTAGCGTAGCCAAATCCACTCGAGGAGGTGCTATTCTACCCTTTCTCTCTTAGGTATTTCTGGTCATGCAGCTGGGGTTTTCAATATCAACTAGACTTAATGCAATCAAATGGTTCAAGACTAAGATCTCTAGAAATGGAAATGCTTTATAAAACTGTTCAAATGGAAACTGGGGCTTGCCTGTTTTGCAGATGACTAAGAATACAATCAGTTATTGACGATCACTTGGAGCTTGATCACTTGCTTTCCTCCCTCCTTGATCTTCACTTTAAGACCTTCTCACGTATATGCTACATGATATGAATACGTATATGCATTGAATTGTAAAGCTTTTGCTAATAAGATCTAATGACAGTTTTAAAAACTGGAACTCTGTTTAAGAATTTAAAATGACACTGGTGCTAGTGGTTTGGGTTGGGTTTAAACATTATAATCAAATGTTGAGTGCTATTTCCACTTGAGTGTTGATCACCTTAAGAGGTTACACATGACAGTGGTGATCCAGAGCTCCAATGGAGCTTAAAATTTTCATGTGAGTCCATTGTCACAAGAAAGCCATCTATACCATTATTCAGAACAATTTCCTAAGCAATTAAGCATAGAGCAATTAATTCTGAGTTAACACCCATGCTCATGTCAAACTTAGTGAACTACAATTTCAATTATAGTTCATAGAGCCTGCCTGAATTTTCCTACGATTTTGGGAGTTAAGGATTGCCCAGAATTAAATTTCCAAGTTTTGGAAATTCTCTGAAAATGTTTCTCTATTCATTTGAACACAGCAACCTACAATCTGAATTCTCCTTATCAAATCAACTCCAAATGAGCTGAAACTTTTACAGGAGTTAAATAACACCGTAAAGAATATTCTGGAAAAAATTGAGGATTTTTGGATAAACCAAACTCCCTCTAAAATTCTTTTGCTGAAAAGTTTTAAAGACTTTTCCAGAATTAATTAATGCCTTTCATACAAGTTGGGTTGCATATTTGGATAGAGTTTGTCAATATGAATCTAACACAATTTGAATCACGAAATTTGGAGTTTCCTAGAAAAAGTTATGGTCTTCTAAATTTTGGGGAAAAATCTGGGATTTGAATTAATCGGGGAAAAGTTTAAATCTGACTGTGGGACCAGGGGGCGCGTGTCACTCGCTGGAATCATGCCACACGGGGTTACAGAGCTGTTTCCCGCGTTTCCATAATTTATCCGGCGCCACAGAAGATCTGCTCACTGTTTCCGTGCGACTGACAAGTGGGGTCGGCAGCTCCTTCGTCTACCTCTCGCCCCCGCGCGATATCGCCGCCGGGATCGCCGGAGTAACCCCGAAATTGGTCGTCCGGCCATCTTCAACGCTCCAACTCGCCGCTAAGCCCTAGTTCCGTGCGAGGAACACGCTGGTGCGGTCCTCCCGAGTCGGCAGAGCCCCCAAGGTAGCTTTCGACTGCGAGGCGGCTCGGTATAAGTCCGGCGACGGAGGCCCAATGAGCTAGCCTGCCAAAAGCTCCCTAGAAAGGTCCTACAGCACCAGTGAGGGCTGCAGAAGCTCGGCATGGTCGCACACGGGCTCCGGAACGGCTCCAAACCAGGGTTCATCGTGCGCCTGAATCGTCCCGCCATAGCCAAAAATACGCCGTGCACAGTGTGTGTCATGCTTTGTTTGCAAAGAAAACTGGTGCGCCCTCATGTCTAGCTCTCATGGGTGAAGTTTTGTGGACTCTAAACTAGTATCGATCGGGAATTTCGTAAATTCATACCCGAAGGTCGGTTTGCACCGATCGGAAGAGGATATTGAAATTCGCCGTCGATGATCCGCGGTTGGTCCTGAGCTTCCGGGGTAAGCTTCGTGGACGTCGTGCGTATCCAGAGGTGGCCTAGCTCGGCCGTGACAAGCCTCGGTTTAGGCTGTCCATGAGAGCACCTGCTCTCAGTTCTGTGGCGGCCGCCGCAGACACTGGGCGTTCTCGGTTTGGGAAGGCCGAACTCACGTAGGGATGGTGCGAGGAGGGTGTGGGAGGGTCTGTGGTGCCGTTTTGCTGCTCTTCTTGGGCTTGCGCATGGGCTACAGTGGTGACCGAGCAATCGGAAGGCAGCGGCAAAGCTCTGGTCTGTTTCTCGCGCAAGGGAAGAAGGAGCAGCGCCGGGTCTTCAGTGATAAGACAAAAGGAAGCACGGTAGAGCATATAACAGTCTCAGCTGAGGCGGTTCGATTGAGAGGCGGTCGACCGAGCGGTGAGTGCTGCTGTCGGCCACGCCCTCTGCTGTCGAGCTCGCTTAAGAAGCGAAACAGAGACTGCCCTCCACTGAAGATCTTTTGAAACTTTTAACTTTTTAATGACATGTGGGTCCCACAGCTCAGTCCCTTCTTATCCCACTCCAAAATATCTCCCAAAATCTGCAAATTGTGAAATCAAATTGTGGGAGTTCAAATCTGAGGTGTATTTGGATAATTGGGAAAGTTTTGTCCAAATTCAAATGGGTATTTGAATTCTTTGTTATTTAAAGTCCATTTTGGAAAATGAGTTGCAAAACATTTCAACAAATCATGAAACTTTGCATACCCACTAATTTGGACCTAAGGAATTCAAATATGAAATCTGATTTTTAATTTGGCTGCTGCAAATGAGATTTTTAGCACAACAGTTTTGAAATTCATTGTGTTGCTCTCATTTGAATTTTGTGTTGAACAATTTGTTCCAAATCTGACTTTAGCTTTCTCACACATATGGGAACTTTCCAACTTGGTTTTAGACCCCTCGTGGGTTCCAAGTTTTCAAACAAACATCTGAACTTGTGTGACGAGAGCTCTCATGTGGGTTATCACATGTGGAAAAAGTATTAACAAGTCCCAAATTCCATACATATGAAACCACCTTTTGCAAACAAGAGTTTCTTTGTATTCACATTTTTGGGACCTTTACATTCCTCCCCCCTCAAAAGGAATCTCGTCCCGAGATTACAAAAGAGGAACAAGACGGGAGGGTAATTACAATGTTTATGACAAAAGCTCCGGATAGTTCTTGTGGATGTAATCTTCACTTTTCCATGTCGCCTCCTCCGGGGTATGATTACTCCACAGGACTTTGTAAAATTTCAAAGTCTGGTTTCGGGTGATCCGGTTCTTTTCGTCGATAATCTGAATAGGCTACTCGGTATAGGTGAGATCCGGCTTCAACTCGTCGATGTCTTCGGTGCGTACAGCAGCGGTAAACTTGAGACACTTCCGCAGCTGGGACATGTGAAATATGTCGTGAATACCAGCAATGCTTGCCGGTAGTTCCACCCGGTAGGCTACAGTCCCGCACTTCTCCGTGATGGCAAACAGACCGATGAATCGGGGAGCAAGTTTCCCCATGACACCAGACCGATGAATCCCTTTCATCGGAGACACACGAAGGTACACATGCTCTCCGATGCCCCGGAAGAACGCATTTCTCTTGTCTTCCTCTGTTCCCACAAATCCTGGCGCATACTGCACCAGCCAGTTGAATGACCTGGAGTACTCATGAGCACTCCTCTCGCCTTGTTTCAGCGCCAGAAACTCCTGGAGCTTCCTCTCCATAACACCGGGAGGTATATGATAGGCGCGGAACGCCTCTCGGAACTCCATCCATGTGACGGCATGGCCAGCTGGTATGGAGGCGGTGTAGTTCGCCCTCCATGTACAGGTTTCCCCTTGAATCTGTTGCGCTGCATACAGCGCCTTCTGATGTTCGGTGCAGCATAGTAACCCGAACTTCGCCTCAAGAGTGCGGATGAAGCTGTCCAACTCCAAAGGCTCTTCGGCCTACGTCAAGACTGGTGGATGGGTCGCCAGGAAGTCCGAATATGATCTTTGTTGGTGCTAGTGTTGCCCATTGTCTTGGCGTCCTCCTGGACGGACGCATTTTGTTGCACTAGCATCCGCAGCAACTCGGTTTGCTCGTCTCGCGAGCCGAGTACTGCAGCGAGAACCTCCGCAAGATTTCTCGGAAGTTCTGGCGGTGGAGGAGGTGGTTGCTGCTTCGTTGTGGTTTGCTCCGGAGGTGGAGACTCATGACCACGAACCTGACTTGGACCTCCCTCCTCTTGCGTAGACCGTGTACGCACTATTCTGCATTCATACCATTCAAACGATCGGCACATGTTGGTTTATTTCATCCAGTCTATACAATAGTAGTGTGAGAATGGAATAAATAATACGCATAACAATCACACATATGGATAAAGTATAAACTTTATACAGCATATACATCCCTGGACCATGTCACACGATCGAGTTCCAAAGTAATGAACTTTATGGATTAAAAGTTCATTTCGACCATCGTGGGTCACCACGGGATGTTAAGTGTGTTAGTCTGCGTAAATCCTCGCTATTGTACTGGACCCAACCATGTCCTCGCTCGAAGTGATATATTGAATGCATAAACTTTTTGACTCCAACTCGCTGTTTTACAACAGTCGCTGAAGATCGAAATGTGAAACTAATTGTTTTGGTTGAAACACTTCAACATAGTGTTCTCTGTCCAGCTTCTGGTCCAGCAGACCAGTTGGAAAAATTTAACTGTTTTGACCACATTGGAGTCAAAATCTGGACTAGAGTTCAACAACAAATTGTAGTAGACTCAAAAAGGAACCCAGATTGTATTTACTTGCCTCCATAGCCTCCCTAGTTTATGAGTTATGACTTTTACAAGTTGACAGAATTTTCTCAGAAATTTTGACAGCACCTCCTTTTCAAGTGGCTGTTTTGTTCACAAAATCCATCTATTGCTGCCCTAAATCTAGGAAAACACTGAACTACAAAGTTGTAGTACATTTCCTATACTTTCCAAAGATGTCTTACTTGACCCTTAGAATTTTTTGTACAGAAAGTTGTGGTCGAAATACAGAAAATTCCAGAGAGCATTTTGGTCTGCCCTGTTTCTGGACAGTGCCTACTCATCTGAGATTTTCATCCATTTGGAGGGAGATTTTGTTCTCGAGCTCTACAGAAAAGTTATAGAGGACTTCAAAACCTTTAATGAATGGTATCCCACACCTCCATTGGTTCAACCAATCCTAAATTATACCCTTTTTAGGTTCAGCAAAGTTTCTGCCGAAAACAGGGGAGGTTGTTCCCAAGTCTTAAAGATTGAATCTATACTCCCAATTGACTCTTAGTTCAATATGGGAGTTCAATAACCCCTAAATGGAATCCTAACTTAATTTTAACTCTTTTCTTTGAAAATATACTTTTATGCAAATAATACTCATTTCGATACTACGTTTCTTCACCAAAGAAAAATCCTAAGCTTGTATTCCGGCATGTACGTGTCATATGGTGGAACTAATGGCGTCACTCAAAAACGGTTTCTAAACGCCATGCACTAACATGGTTAATGTACCTACATAAGAACACACAATAATGGTGCACACAAAGGTTTTTGACATTTCAGGCAGTTTCATATCATAGGAAAAACATACGGTCCGTATCATTGCCATACGGATCATCCTTGAGTCAAGCCACGTCTCAAGGTACATGGTCGTGTTTTCAAACCACACGACGGGGAACATGAGTAGAGCGCAAACGGGTCATCATGGTTGGGATTTTTATCAACCAACGGATACCACCTACTGCCTCATGACCGTTGAGGCATACCGATGGCGAGCGCTGCGTATGGCCATTTGAACATTGAACGTTCAAGAGTTGCATACTATCGTGTTACTTACCACACGATGGGGTATTCTCACTTTTGCCTAAAGCACGCTGGAGGTCAACGTTTCATATGCTCTCAGAACCCTGGAGAGGTTCAGAGACTCATATTAACTACCGTGCCAAGCCACGGTAAACCATTCCATACCATTGCTCGTATGGCGAGCTTACCGCAATTGATCCGCCTGCGGTGGTGTACCTTACCTCTTACCTGACGTCAGAGCATCGTTACAGAATGTATAACAAGTAAGTTAGCATTTCCACCTTAGTAGCTATTACTATAATAGACCATCTGTTGGCCTAATGACTAAACATCACTCGACTGCTTCTAAGTTTTCAAAATATTACTGGGATTCAGGGATTTTCTAATGAACCTCTCAGCCAAATTTCAGAATTTTTCATAAAGTAGTTCTCTAGATAAAATTCCCAACAGTTTAAACTTTAGGGATTAAATTCTGGAGAACTATTCACTATCATGAGCTGAATTTGGTATTCCTGGAAAGTACTGAAAATTCTGAGTTCAGCAAAATTTGGTTCATCGAATTTGGAGTTTCCTAGCAAAAGTTCTATGCATTTGAAGTTTGAACTAAAACTGGAAATTCGAATAAAGTTTAAACTCTGCGGGTGGGATCCCCCGGCTACGTGTCAGCTTCTCAGCTAACCCACACCGGAGCCCGCAGAATCACCCGCTCAGCCACACGGGATCCCGGTGCCGCAGCGCATCCCAAGCGCTCTCAGCAGAGACTGACACGCGGGGCCCGCAAGGCTTCTTCAACCTCGCGCTCCCACGGCTCCCCGCCGCCCACCTCGCCGGAATATTCGCCGCCGGGCGTTCTGCTGCCCGACGTTCAATGAAACTCGCCGCCTATGCCTATCTCGGCCGGGGGAACACGGTGGTGCCCTCCCCAGAGCTTGACAACGGCCGGAACAGGGCTCCCGACGGCAACAGCAGCCGGGAGCTCACCGGCGACGTCGAACTCGGCGTCCCCTACACCTTTTTCGATGCGGTTTGCTCGGGGAGCTCCGCTGACACCCGCTGATCACGGATATGGGCACCGATCTCTGTGAAAACAGCTGCAACTACGACCTCACCGGTGACCTAGACCGGAAATCAGCGCCGATGCAAAAAGCTCGAAGAACATCGCCCCTACTCGATGAAATTCGATGATTGCTGATCCCAGAGACGCGCGGGCGAGTCTAGATCATGTCTTTAGCTCGGCCTAAGGAGTGGTGGCTTACTTGCTCCGAATTTCCGGATTTCTCACGGTTCGGTTCTAAACACCCCGCTGCACTAATCCCCCCAATACTTTGCCGATCGTGTGAGAGAGAGAGGGCGAGGTCAGTACGGTTGTGATCAGTACCTCGAGGCGGTTCTTTCTTGTGTTGCTCGCCGGGCACGAGAGCGCCTGTGCTGGCCGGGCGCCGGTGGTCAGTGAGATCGGCCGGGCGGAAAGCTTCGATCGTGCGAGGAAGAAAAGGGAAGTGCGAGGTCTGCACGTGGTCGCGGTATACTCGAGCCCTGCGTCCACCCTGCGCCCTTAGCCTCTCCCCGAGCAGGAGGTGGCACCGGCTTGAGTCGGTCGGCCGCCGAGCGATCATGCTGGCGCGCGCGTGAGGCCTCGGCCGAGGAAAAAATCAACAGAGGAGACTTCAGTCTGAAGTCTGCTGACATGTGGGCCTCCCCTCTTATTCTTTTGTTTTTCCCAATTTTCTGAATTCTGTTGAGCCCAAAATATCCTCAGCTACTCACAATTTAATGTGAAACTTAGTCACCAAGTGTTGGTTTAAATTTGAATTCTCAAATTTGAACTGTGTTTGGCTAAATTTGCTGCATGTTTAAACTGAAATTCAAATTCAGTTTTGAATTCTTGCAAATTTAGCTCTTGACAAGATGAACCCCAATGAGGATGAAAATTGGTGGGCTAACTCAGAAAAATGTGCTGAGTTTGAATATGAAGCTAACTTTTGAATTTGGGTGATGAAAGTTGCTGCAATTTGAATTTACATTCAAATTGGCCTCTTTTTCAAATACCTCCAAAAGTGCCTCAAAAAAATGTTGAATTTACATGAAATTTGGCCTGAACCTTCCCAAGACTTTTTAAGTTCTAGGGGTGAGCCCAACCTCTCATGTTCTTGTGTAAAAATCCTACTTTGTGAAAGTGAAGGCTTTCCCCTCTAATCACTCTTTTGATGGAGGTTACTTGCTCTTCACACTATTTCCTAAGATATCCACAATAAAAACTGTGGTGTTGTGAGGTGATAAAAGTTTTTGCAAGTCCCTTTTCTTGGGCTTTTACAATTTTGTAGCAAACAATTTGTTCCTCTGTGAAGTACTCCTTATAAGGATTCCGACAAAATTGGTCTCACCCTTTTTGGAGTTTTGTACACAAAGTTATGGCTCTCCAAAGTTTGAACTGAAATAGGAAAATCTGGAAATGTTTAAACGTTGCCGGCGGGCCCCACATGTCAGTATCCTGTTCCACCTCATGCCAAACAGAGGACCGGCGGCGCCCACCGGCGAGGGTGACCGGAGCGGCATTCCCGGCCGCCTCCCGGACCAAATCTCTCCGCCCCCCCCCCCACCATTTTTCAACCCGCTGAGCACGATGGTGGTGTCGTCGGCGACCGAAACTGAGACGGGCGCGGTACCGACTGAGACAGGGCTCAGCTCAGATACCACGCTGACGCGGCCCCGTCCAACCGAGACAGGCCACTCGCCCGGGAATCGTATTGGGCGGTGCCGTGTTGTGCGGCACCCAACAGCACACATATGAGGAACAATGTATTACATAAAGCAATAGCGGAAGCTTACAAGTTTTTCTTTGTAAATACTTTACATCAAGTAACTACAGCGGAAGTCTATATCAACTCACGTCGAATAACTAAAAGCACTCGAGATGATGTCCAGCCCGCGGACTCCTCTCGCTAGAAACACGAAGACAACATCAGCGGCTGGGTTCTCCCTGGGTTAAATGACTCCGAAGTCTCCGAGTCTCACCGGACAACCTTCTTTTCAGCATCGATGTTAACCTGCAAAACCAATTATATAGCAAGCGTGAGCACATAGGCTCAGCAAGTCTGACCCGTCTCTCCTAAGCAAGAAACTCTACATGCACGACGGTTGCAATTGGGTTGGCTAGATTTGCATAAAGGACTCGCGTAATGTTGATCCTTAGCTTTCAGATTTTAAGCCTCATTGTGCAGACCTTAAGCCGAAAAGCATCGCAACTCCACAATCAAACAAGTAACGCTTTGTTGCGATGCTCCTTGCACAAAGTGAAAGTAAAGTTTAATGAGCCTATCTCTAATTCAATCATGGTTGCAATACAAGTTATAGCACAGCCTTATCAAGTTCAAAAGAATAACCAGTTCAGTTCTTACTACGTCAAGACGCAGTGGGCAAGTATGCTCATATAACCGCGAGTGACGGTGATTCGAATCAGTACACGCCTGGACTACACGACACGTACACCCGTACTCCGAGTTGCCGGCAGCAACCTCGACTGACGTTGTACGCGGCCACCTTTCCCAAGATCTTCCACATTGGACGCAGTCCAACTGCCCCGAGTACGCAAGCTCCCTCAAGGTACATACCCGCAGTGGTATGTTCTTGAGCGAGGTACCTCCTGCTACCCTGACGCCAAAAGCCTAACGCAGTTGGAAAAGTTCCACTATGGATCTCCCAAGGTACATCGGTTTCCTGGGTCCCATATAGCCAGTATGCGCCCGGTACACAACTCAAACTTGTCCAACAGGGCCAAGCACGGACGGGCCTTAACCGACACAGGCATGGCTATGCACGCACGGCCTGCAACCTGCTGCATCTAAACCTCCCTGCCCGGTCTCCATTTCTTATGTGTGAACTTTCCTCATCTTTTCTAATTCGGACCCGTTCCAAGTAAACCAGCCCTAAAACTCGCGAGTAGCATCCAACCCCTCAACCTCTACCGGACCTTTCCTACTAACATTTAGCGTAGCTAAATCCACTCGAGGAGGTGCTATTCTACCCTTTCTCTCCTAGGTATTTCTGTTCATGCAAGTGGGGTTTTCAATATCATCTAGACTTAATGCAATCAACCATTCAAAGCTATGATCTCTACAAGTGAAAATGCTTTATAAAACTGTTCAAATGCAAACCGGGGCTTTCCTGTTTTGCAGGTGAATAAGGTTACAATCAGTTAGTGACGATCACTTGGAGCTTGATCACTTCTTTTCCTTCCTCCTTGATCTTCACTTTAAGTCCACCTCACGTTCTTCACGTAGATGCTACACGATATGATCATGCATATGTATTTAATTAAAAAGCTTTTGCTAATAAGATCTAATGACAGTTTTTAAAACTGGAACTCTGTTTAAGAATTTAAAATGACACTGGTGCTAGTGGTTTGGGTTGGGTTTAAACACTATGATCAAGTGTTGAGTGCTTTTCCCACTTAAGTGTTGATCACCTTAAGAGATCACACATGACAGTGGTGATCCAGAGCTCTAATGGAGCTGAGAATTTTCATGTGAGTTCTTTGTCACAAGAAAGTCCTCTGGACCAAATTATTGCACCTTTCGGTGAGTGGTTTATTCAGAACAATTCTCTAAGTGTTTAAACAAGATGAATTAATTCCGAGTTAATACCCTTGTTCATGTCAAACTCAGTGAACCACAATTTCAATTATAGTTCATAGAGTCTACATGAATTTTCCTAGGATTTTTGGAGCTAAGAATTGCCCAAAACTGAATTTACAAGTTTTGGAAATTCTCTGAAAATGTTTCTGTATTCATTTGAATACAGGAATTACAATCTGAATTACCCTGATCAATTCAACTCCAAATGAGCTGAAACTTTTACAGGAGTCTAATAACAACCTAAAGAATATTCTGGCAAAATTTGAGGATTTTTGGATAAAACAAACTCCCTCTAAAATTCTTTTTTCTGAAAAGTTTTAAAGAATTTTCCAGAATTAAATAAAGACTTCCATACAAATTGGGTTGCATATTTTTATAGTGTTTGTCAATCTGAATCTAACCCAATTTGAATCACTAAATTTGGAGGTTCCTAGCAAAAGTTATGCTCTTCTAAAGTTTGGGGAAAAATCGGGAATTTGAATAAATCCGAGAAATGTTTAAACCGGACTGTGGGACCAAGGGGCACGTGTCAGCTGCTGGGGGAGTGCCACACGGGGCCACAGGGTCGTTTCCCGTGCTGTCACAGCCGATCCCGCGCCACAGAATATCCAGCCCACTGTTGCCGTGCGACTGACGCGTGGGGCCGGTAGCACCTTCGTCTACCTCCCGCCCCCGCGCTTCTGCGCCGCCGGGCTCGCCGGAGAAGCTCCAGAATCGGTCGTCCGGCCACCCCTGCCGCTGAAACTCGCCGCCAGCCCCTAATTCCCCGCGAGGAACACGGTGATGGGGTTTGCTCGAGCTGGCAGGGCCCCCAAACTAGCCGTGACGGTGCAACGGTTCGGACGAAGTCCGGCGACGTCGCCCTGACGCCCTAAGCCTTCTAGGCTTCGGTTTCCAAGCTCTAGAGCACCGGCGGACGCTAGGGATCATTGACGTGGATAGGAAATGGCTCTAACTTAGGGTTCACCGTGCACCCGACGGTCTCTACCACAACCGCCGTTAGAAAGATCGAAATCACGTCGTGTAGAGCGGGTTTCTAGCTAGGTTCCAAAAGGAAAGTTGTTGCTAAGCAAGTCTACGTCCCGTGTGTGCAATTTGAAATGCTCAAAACGAATATAACTCGAGAATTTCACGGATTCATACCGGCGGGTCAGTTTTCACCGGCCGGAGGAGATTTCCGAAATTCGTCGACCCGAGGCAAAGACAGGCTTTGTGCTTCGGTTGGAAGCTGCACGGAGCTCCTGCGCGTCCAAAAGTGGCCTCGCTTGGTCGTGACAAGCTCTGGAGGAGGCTTTCCACAGGAGCACGTCGCCTCCGGGGTGTTTGGCTGCTGCGGAAACTGGGTGACCTCGGTGTGGAGCGCGCGAAGTCCCTCGGTGATGGCGCGAGGAGGTCGGGGAGGGTTCTGTTGTGTGATTTTCCTGCTCAGCTGAAGTCCTCACGCGGTGTATGTGCTGGCTGATCGACCGGGAGCTCGGCGGCAGCACTCGGTCAGTTTTTCTTGCGTGAGGAGGAAGAACAGGCCGAGGGTTCGGGGATGAGGGATAAAGGGAGCACGGCAGCATTTAAGGACACCCAGGCTGCTCTCCAGCACGACGGATTTTCACCAGGAGGTGGCTGCCGGCTGAGCTCGGTGTCGAGCGGAGGGAAGTCGGCTTCGGCCGTTGCTTCACGTGGGAGGAGAGCAAATGAAGACTGAGGACTGAAGATCTTTTGCAATTTCAGTGCTCCCCATGACATGTGGGTCCCACATGTCAGTCCTCCTTATCCCTTCTAAAATATATCCCCAATTCGAATATTAATGGAATTCAATTGTGGAAGTTTAAATCTGAGGGGCATTTGGATAATTGGGCAAGTTTTATCCAAATTCAAATGTGCATTTGAATTCTTGGTCATTTAAAGTCCATTTTGGAAAATGGGTTGCAAATCATTTTTATAAATCATGAAACTTTGCACACCCTCTAATTTGGACTCAAGGAATTCAAATATGAAATCTGATTTTTATTTTGGCTGCTGCAAATGAGATTTTTAGCACAACAGTTTTGAATTCCATTGTGTTGTTCTCATTTGAATTTTTGTTTGAACAAATTGTTTCAAATCTGATTTTTGTTTTCTCACACATATGGGAACTTCCCATCCTTGTTTTAGACCCCTCTAGGGTTCCAAGTTCTCAAATAAACATTTGACTTGTGTGAAGAAAAACCCTCATGTGTGTTATCACATGTGGAATAGTTTTAACAAGTCCCAATTTTCATACATATGAAACCAACTTTTGCAAATAAGTGTTTCTTTGTATTCATAATTTTGGGACCTTTACATTCCTCCCCCCTTAAACGGAATCTCGTCCCGAGATTCAAAGGAGAACGAGGTGGGAGGTAATTACAAGGTTTATGACAAAAGCTCCGGATAATTCTTGTGGATGTAATCTTCGGTTTCCCACGTTGCCTCTTCCGGGGTATGATTACTCCATAGGACTTTGTAAAATTTCAAAGTCTGTTTCCGGGTGATCCGGGTCTTTTCGTCGATAATCTGTATAGGTTGCTCGACGTAGGTGAGATCCGGCTTCAACTCGTCGATGTCTTCGGTGCGGATGGCAGCAGTAAACTTGAGACATTTTCGCAGCTGGGACACGTGAAATATGTCGTGAATACCGGCAAGGCTTGCCGGTAGTTCCAGCCAGTAGGCTAAAGTTCCGCACTTCTCCGTTATAGTAAACGGACCGATGAATCGGGGAGCAAGTTTCCCCTTGACACCGAACCGATGAATCCCCTTCATCAGAGACACACGAAGATACACGTGCTCTCCGACTTCGAAATGCAGCGGTCGACGTCTCTGGTCCCCGTAGCTCTTTTGACGAGATTGGGCAGCTTTGAGGTTCTCTTGTATTATCCGAACTCTCTCTTCGGCTTCATTGACAAGATCAACCCTGAATGTTACTCGTTCACTGGATTCGCACCAATTCAATGGTGTATGGCACTTCCGGCTGTATAGAGCTTCATATGGTGCCATTCTGATGCTCGTCTGATATCCGTTGTTGTACGAGAACTCCGCCAGCGGTAAGTGATCATCCAAGCTCTTACCGTGGTGGATGGCACATGCTCTTAGCATATCTTCCAGTATTTGATTCACCCTCTCAGTTTGCCCATCGGTTTGAGGGTGATACGCAGAGCTTCTAATCAACTTCGTCCCCAAGGATGCGTGTAGCTGTTCGCAGAAACGGGCTACGAACAGCGACCCTCTATCTGACACAATGGTACGGGGAACTCCATGTAAGCACAAGATCCGTGCTATGTACAGCTCCGCATACTGCTTTTCATTGTACCTAGTATGCACAGGGATGAAATGTGCTGATTTGGTTAATCGGTCCACAATTACCCAAATCGAATCATGGTTGTGGGAGGTCATCGACAACCCGACGATAAAGTCCATACTTAAGTCTTCCCACTTCCATGCCGGTACTTGCAGTGGTTGCAACAGGCCTGACTACTTCATAGGGTCGGCCTTGACTCTTCGACACGTATCACACTCTGAAACGTACTTTGCAACTTCACGTTTCATACGTGTCCACCAAAACTTCTTCCGGAGATCTTGGTACATTTTATTACTGCCCGGATGAATGGAAAACATGGACAAATGAGCTTCATCCAAATTTTTCTTCCGTAGTCCCATATCCCGGGGTACTACAATCCGGTCGTTAAACCACAAAGTACCCTCATCGTCCTTCCGGAAGCACTTCATCTCTCCGTTATCTAATCTTCGCTGTATGTGAGACATACCCTTGTCCTTTTGTTGAGCCTCAATGATCTCCTCTCGGATGGTAGGAATGAGAGTGAGATTATAGAGAGCTCCATACGGGACGACACGGAGGCTTGGTTCGTCATCATCCATTTCAGCGATACTTAAGTGATGGATATGGGCCTTACGACTGAGCGCATCGGCGACCACATTCGCCTTTCCAGGATGATAATGAATCTCCAGTTCGTAGTCTTTAATGAGCTCTAGCCATCTTCGTTGCCTCATGTTCAATGCTTTCTGAGTGAAGATGTACTTCAAGCTCTTGTGGTCGGTGTAGAGGTGTACAAGATTTCCGAGCAAGTAATGCCTCCACATCTTCAAAGCAAGGACCACGGCAGCTAACTCAAGATCATGAGTTGGATAATGCTGCTCGTGATTTCTGAGTTGACGAGATCCATAAGAGACCACTCGTCTATCTTGCATCAGCACGCAGCCAAGACCGATGTCAGATGCATCGCAATAAACGTCGAATGGTTTTGTCGTATCCGGCTGAGCAAGAACTGGGGCTGTTGTGAGATTCTTCACTACAGTCTTGAAAGCTTGTTCACACGCAGAACCCCACATAAATATGGTATTCTTCTTTAATAATTCCGTCATCGGTTTAGCAATCTTGCAGAAACCCGGAATGAACCTTCGGTAATAACCCGCTAAACCGAGGAAGCTACAGATTTCATGTACTGACTTTGGTGACTCCCATTTCTGTAGTTGGATAATCTTACTCGGATCTACAGCGATGCCCTCCGCTGAAATAATGTGTCCGAGAAAAGGTAATTGATTAATCCAGAATTCACACTTGCTGAATTTTGCATAGAGCTGATGATCTCGCAATTTTTGTAGCACAATATGCACATGTTCAGCATGTTCCTCCTCTGACTTGGAGTACACCAAGATATCGTCGATGAAGACAACGACAAATTTATCCAACTCGGGCATGAATACTGAATTCATTAGGTACATAAAGTGTGACGGGGCGTTGGTCAAACCAAAAGACATAACGAGATACTCATACAGCCCATATCTCGTTGAGAATGCCGTCTTCGGAATATCTTCTGCCCGGATTTTAATCTGGTGATATCCGGACCGAAGATCCATCTTTGAAAATACCTTCGCACCCACTAATTGATCGAAGAGCATATCAATGAGAGGTAGTGGATACTTGTTCTTGATGGTAACTGCGTTCAAAGGACGATAATCAACACAAAGCCGTAGTGTTTCGTCCTTCTTTTTGACAAACAATGCTGAACAACCCCAAGGTGACGAACTCGGTCGTATAAAGCCCTTGCTCATTAGGTCATTCAGCTGTGTCTTCAATTCTGCCAGTTCATTGGGTGCCATCTTGTACGGCCTTCGTGATATCGGTGTTGTTCCCGGTATAAGTTCAATCTTGAACTCAACGTCTCGTTCGGGCGGCATGCCCGGTAAATCTTCGGGAAACACATCCAGACACTCACGTACCACCAGAATGTCCTCTATCTTAACAGCTTCTGTGTGGTTCACTGTTGCAATCTGTTGCCGTCTGGCGCCCAGAATTAATATATGAAGACCGTGCTGTGGGGAGTTGAGATCAACGGTCTTAGAGCTGATGTTAAGAACCGCCTGGTGGTAATTCAACCACGACATTCCCAAAATGATGTCGATCTTCAGACCTTCAAGAATAATGAGGGTCGTAGGGTATATTTTACCCCTCAAACAAAGAGGTGCTCGGGAGACAACCTCACCTGCGGTCCTGTTGCCCCCGGGCGATGATATGAGGTATTGCCTCTTTGTATAAACTGTTTGGAGCTGATGTTGAGCCACAAAAGATTGGCTAATGAAGTTTTGTGTGGCACGGGAATCAAAGAGAACTAAAACCGGTAGCTGATTCAGAGAAAACATCCCTGCTAAAGCGGCTTCTCCTTCCGGAACATCATCAATCACAGTATAGTGAATGTTGTCCCTTATCTGCCCTCCTATCTGCAGATTAAGGTACGGGTTGTATTGTTGTAAATATGATGACCCGTATCCTTGAATTCCCTCCGGACATTGCCTAGCATAATGGCCCATGCGCCCACAAGTGAAACACGGATGCCTCTCCCGTTCTTCGTTGACTTGCGGAGGACTGCTAGGTACATATGGCTGCAGCGATGGAGCACAAACCACCGTCTGATGCTGCGGCCGTGGAGGTTGTGCAAGCTGTAAAACTTGACCAGTAATCAATCTCTGAGAAGTTGATCGTACAGGTGGCCTCCATCTTTCGCCGGGTGGCGTTTGATACACCAAACGGTACTTCTGAGGCACATAACTTGTGCTAGCCTGCTCGATCTCACTCATCTTTCTCTTCTCCGCTTGCCACTCCAGTGTCGGCTTCTCTTGAATGAAAGCCGCATCGACCATGTCGGTGTAACTGCCGTTATTGTGTACGGCCAGCTTTTCCCGTAATATGGCACTCTGGCCATGAAAGAATAGGTCACACCGTGCCTCTTCTTTCGCCACATATTCGGGAGCATATTGGGCCAAAAGGTTAAACCTTCTGACATACTCGAGGACACTCATGTCCCCTTGCTTCAAGCCCAAAAATTCCTCCCGCTTTGCCTTGACAATACCTAGCGGTATGTAACGACTACGAAAGGCTTCACAAAATTCACTCCATGCTACTTGATGGTCCTCCGGAATGGTGGCAAGATGATCCACCCACCAGTTTCCGGCGGCTCCATGGAGTTGTTGAGCGGCAAACTTTGTCTTCTGGTATTCATCAGACTTGAATACTCCAAATTTTGACTCCATGACACGAAGCCATTGATCTACTTCCACAGGTTCGGTGGCTTCAGTAAAGATTGGCGGTTGAGTCGCCAAGAAGTCCAGATAACCGTTCCGAGATGGAACGGCTTGTTGCGTGTTCTGGAGTACGCCTTGCTGTACCAAAGCTTGGAGTAAGAGTGTGTGTTCTTGTGTTGCTTCTTGGAGTAGCCTAGCGTTCTCTTTATTAGACTCGACAACTCGAGTCATAAGATCCATCCATCCCGTGGATGGTGGTTCCGACGGTGGAATGGAAGCATCACCGCCTCGACGAGAACTTCTGGCCCTACTCCTAGAGCGAGTACGAACCATACTGCAAAATGTAGTTGAGATGAGTTAAACAAGAACTCAGCAGTATGTGAGACTAATGGAAACATGATTATGTCAAAACTTTATGAAAGCAGTAACAAAATTCATGTTTACAAAACTCCTTAGTAGGCATAACTATCCAGCCTATCTGTACAGGACAGACCTTTATGCACTATCTCCGGATTTTGATCTAGTTAAGGGCATTTTCATAACTCAAGTCGAATACCAAAGTTAAAGTTAACTTCAGTAGCTTTCCAAGGAGTACTCATATGCCTCCAGATCATCTCTGGATTAAGAGTTATGATTTTCCAAAGTTGACAGAATTCCTGGATAAAATTTGCCAGCACCTCCTTTGTACGTGGCTGAGTTTATCACAGTTGTATATGTAAATACAATAAGAACCTGAAAAAACTTTGAACTACAACAATGTTGAACATTTCATAACCTATCCAATGGTGTATCATAGGCTTCTTAAGGGTTTCTCTATAGAAAGTTATGGCTTAAAAACAGAAAGGTCCAGCGAGGTTTTGTTGCTGTCCTGGTTCTGGACAGTTTACCTTCCTCTGAACTTTCTACCCATTTAGCATGTGATTTTGCTCTGGAGCTCTACAAATAAGTTGTAGATCACTTGAAAATCTTTCCAGAACTGTATCATACACCTTAATTGGCTCAAGCTACTAAGAGTTATGCTCTGTTGAAGTCCAGCAAAAATTTCTGCCGAAACCAGAGCACTGTGTTTTTGAAATCTTTGAAACCTAGTGTTCCTCTCATTTGAATCATAGCTCAAAATAAGAGTTCAGTAACTAATATTTGTTCCAAACTTCCGTTTTTAGTTGAAAGTTAGTTCATGACTCATTTCTTCAAAGGTAGGGGTTATTAAGTTTAGTACGGTGTCGACGCACTGTAAGAAGCATGTCGGTACTACGTAACCTCACCAAAAGAAAATCCTAACCGGATTATAATGGCATAAACGTATCTTAGGTGGCACTAAAACGGTCATTCGCAAACGTGTACTATTCGTACTACGATTTCGTGGTTAATCCTGCACAAGTCACACTCAATCGTCAGGTCCGGCTGCACACCGTACCCGTTATCCATACAGTTCTTACACCTGTCCGTCATCACTCGCACAGGTGTTCTCAAACCAAACACGCCTTGAGCTACGTGTTCACGTTACTAACCACATGACGGGGTTTCCAAAATTGCAACACGCATGCCTGGGACAGACGTTGCTCGAGTACCCCAAACGACATGAAGAGTCGTAGAGGATACTAAAGCGGGTCGGGTTACCTGCCATCCGTGGGGCTCCACCCTTCAGCTTGTGCGCACTGGTGGACAGCGCTTACGTGCACCCCCCAAGACATAACTCGTCCAGAGATGCACGATTTTCCGACATAACAAATAAGTTAGTTTGCCACCTTCATAATAAGTTAATAGTAATCTCTATGTGGGCCTAATACCGTTTCCTCACCGTATCCTAATTTTTTGTCGTAATACCTTCCTTATCCCGTGTGCTATTACCAATGCGGCTCTGATACCAACTGTGACGGGTGCGGTACCGACTGAGACCGGGCTCAGCTCTGATACCACGCTGACGCGGCCCCGTCCAACCGAGACAGGCCACTCACCCGGGAATTGCATTGGGTGGTGCCGTGTTGTGCGGCACCCAACAGCACACATATGAGGAACAATGTATTACATAAAGCAATAGCGGAAGCTTACAAGTTTTTCTTTGTAAATACTTTACATCAAGTAACTACAGCGGAAGTCTATATCAACTCACGTCGAATAACTAAAAGCACTCGAGATGAAGTCCAGCCCGCGGACTCCTCTCGCTAGCAACACGAAGACAACAGCAGCGGCTGGGTTCTCCCTGGGTTAAATGACTCGGAAGTCTCCGAGTCTCACCGGACAACCTTCTTTTCAGCATCGATGTTAACCTGCAAAACCACTTATATAGCAAGCGTGAGGACATAGGCTCAGCAAGTCTGAACCGTCTCTCCTAAGCAAGAAACTCTACATGCACGACGGTTGCAATTGGGTTGGCTAGATTTGCATAAAGGACTCGCCTAAAGTTGATCCTTAGCTTTCAGATTTTAAGCCTCATTGTACAGACCTTGAGCCGAAAAGCATCGCAACTCCACAATCAAACAAGAAACTCTTTGTTGCGATGCTCCTTGGACAAAGTGAAAGTAAAGTTTAATGAGCCTATCTCTAATTCAATCATGGTTGCAATACAAGTTATAGAACAGCCTTATCAAGTTCAAAAGAATAACCAGTTCAGTTCTTACTACGTCAAGACGCAGTGGGCAAGTATGCTCATATAACCGCGAGCGACGGTGATTCAAATCAGTACACGCCCGGACTACACGACACGTACACCCGTACTCCGAGTTGCCGGCAGCAACCTCGACTGACGTTGTACGCAGCCACCCTTCCACAGATCTTCCACATTGGACGCAGTCCAACTGCCCCGAGTACGCAAGCTCCCTCAAGGTACATACCCGCAGTGGTATGTTCTTGAGCGAGGTACCTCCTGCTACCCTGACGCCAAAAGCCTAAGGCAGTTGGAAAAGTTCCACTATGGATCTCCCAAGGTACATCGGTTTCCTGGGTCCCATATAGCCAGTATGCGCCCGGTACACAACTCAAACTTGTCCAACAGGGCCAAGCACGGACGGGCCTTAACCGACACAGACAGGGCTATGCACGCACGGCCTGCAACCTGCTGCATCTAAACCTCCCTGCCCGGTCTCCATTTCTTATGTGTGAACTTTCCTCGTCTTTTCTAATTCGGACCCGTTCCGAGTAAACCAGCCCTAAAACTCGCGAGTAGCTTCCAACCACTCGACTTCTACCGGACCTTTCCTACTAACATTTAGCGTAGCTAAATCCACTCGAGGAGGTGCTATTCTACCCTTTCTCTCTTAGGTATTTATGGTCATGCAAGTGGGGTTTTCAATATCATCTAGACTTAATGCAATCAACGATGCAAAGCTATGATCTCTACAAATGAAAATGTTTTATAAAACTGTTCAAATGCAAACCGGGGCTTGCCTGTTTTGCAGGTGACTAAGGTTACAATCAGTTAGTGACGATCACTTGGAGCTTGATCACTTCTTTTCCTTCCTCCTTGATCTTCACTTTAAGTCCACCTCACGTTCTTCACGTAGATGCTACACGATATGATCATGCATATGTATTTAATTAAAAAGCTTTTGCTAATAAGATTTAATTACAGTTTTTAAAACTGGAACTCTGTTTAAGAATTTAAAATGACACTGGTGCTAGTGGTTTGGGTTGGGTTTAAACACGATGATCAAGTGTTGATTACTTTTCCCACTTAAGTGTTGATCACCTTAAGAGATCACACATGACAGTGGTGATCCAGAGCTCTAATGGAGCTGAGAATTTTCATGTGAGTCCTTTGTCACAAGAAAGTCCTCTGGACCAAATTTTTGCACTTTTAAGTGAGTTTTTTATTCAGAACAATTCTCTAAGTGTTTAATCAAGATGAATTAATTCTGAGTTAATACCCATGTTCATGTCAAACTCAGTGAACCAAAATCTCAATTATAGTTCATAGAGTCTACATGAATTTTCCTAGGATTTTTGGAGCTAAGAATTGTCCAAAACTGAATTTACATGTTTTGGAAATTCTCTGAAAATGTTTATGTATTCATTTGAATACAGGAACTTACAATCTGAATTACCCTGATCAATTCAACTCCAAATGAGCTGAAACGTTCACAGGAGTCTAATAACACCCGAAAGAATATTCTGGCAAATTTGAGGATTTTTGGATAAACCAAACTCCCTCTAAAATTCTTTTGCTGAAAAGCTTTAAAGAATTTTCCAGAATTAAATAAAGACTTTCATACAAATTGGGTTGCATGTTTGGATAGAGTTTGTCAGTCTGAATCTAACCCAATTTGAATCACTAAATTTGGAGGTTTCTAGCAAAAGTTATGCTCTTCTAAAGTTTGGGGAAAAATCTGGAATTTGAATAAATCCGAGAAATGTTTAAACCGGACTGTGGGACCAAGGGGCACGTGTCAGTTTCTGAGGGAGTGCCACACGGGGTCACAGGGTCATTTCCCGCGCTGTCACAGCCGATCCCGCGCCACAGAATATCCAGCCCACTGTTGCCGTGCGACTGACGCGTGGGGCCGGTAGCACCTTCGTCTACCTCCCGCCCCCGCGCTTCTGCGCTGCCGGGCTCGCCGGAGAAGCTCCGGAATCGGTCGTACGGCCACCCTGCCGCTGAAACTCGCCGCCAGCCCCTAATTCCCTGCGAGGAACACGCTGATGGGGTTTGCTCGAGCTGGCAGGGCCCCCAAACTAGCCCGCGACGGTGCAACGGTTCGGACGAAGTCCGGCGACGTCGCCCCGACGCCCTAAGCCTTCTAGGCTTCGGTTTCCAAGCTCTAGAGCACCGGCGGACGCTAGGGATCATCGACGTGGAAAGGAAATGGCTCGGAGATGGCTCTAACTTAGGGTTCACCGTGGACCCGACATTCTCTACCACAACCGCCGTTAGAAAGATCGAAATCACATCGTGTAGAGCGGGTTTCTAGCTAGCTTCCAAAAGGGAAGTTGTTGCTAAGCAAGTCTACGTCCCGTGTGTGCAATTTGAAATGCTCAAAACGAATATAACTCGAGAATTTCACGGATTCATACCCGCGGGTCAGTTTTCACCGGCCGGAGGAGATTTCCAAAATTCGTCGACCCGAGGCAAAGACAGGCTTTGTGCTTCGGTTGGAAGCTGCACGAAGCTCCTGTGCGTCCAAAAGTGGCCTCGCTTGGTCGTGACAAGCTCTGGAGGAGGCTGTCCACGGGAGCACGTCGCCTCCGGGGTGTTCGGCCGCCGCGGAAACTGGGTGACCTCAGTGTGGAGCGCACGAAGTCCCTCGGTGATGGTGCGACGAGGTCGGGGAGGGTTCTGTTGTGTGATTTTGCTGCTCAGCTGAAGTCCTCACGCGATGTATGTGCTGGCCGATCGACCGAGAGCTCGGCGGCAGCGCTCGGACGGTTTTTCTTGCGTGAGGAGGAAGAACTGGCCGAGGGTTTGGGGATGAGGGAGAAAGGGAGCATGGCAGCGTTTAAGGGCACCCAGGCTGCTCTCCAGCATGACGGATTTTCACCAGGAGGTGGCTGCCGGCTGAGCTCGGTGTCGAGCGGAGGGAAGTCGGCTTCGGCCGTTGCTTCGCGTGGGAGGAGAGCAAATGAAGACTGAGGACTGAAGATCTTTTGCAATTTCAGAGCTCCCCATGACATGTGGGTCCCACATGTCAGTCCTCCTTATCCCCACTAAAATATCTCCCCAATTTGAATATTAATGGAATTCAATTGTGGAAGTTTAAATCTGAGAGGCATTTGGATAATTGGGAAAGTTTTATCCAAATTCAAATGTGCATTTGAATTCTTGGTCATTTAAAGTCCATTTTGGAAAATGGGTTGCAAATCATTTTCATAAATCATGAAACTTTGCACACCCCCTAATTTGGACTCAAGGAATTCAAATATGAAATCTGATTTTTATTTTGGCTGCTGCAAATGAGATTTTTAGCACAACAGTTTTGAATTCCATTGTGTTGTTCTCATTTGAATTTTTGTTTGAACAAATTGTTTCAAATCTGATTTTTGTTTTCTCACACATATGGGAACTTCCCATCCTTGTTTTAGACACCTCTAGGGTTCCAAGTTCTCAAATAAACATTTTTCTTGTGTGAAGAAAAACCCTCTTGTGTGTTATCACATGTGGAAAAGTTTTAACAAGTCCCAAATTTCATACATATGAAACCAACTTTTGCAAATAAGTGTTTCTTTGTATTCGTAATTTTGGGACCTTTACAGAAACTTGCCGGAAAAGGGTGCGCACCGGTCACAGCAAATTCTAGGGTTCCGGCGAGGTTGTGGTGGCTCATTCCTTCACCAAATGATCACCTCCCGAGCTCTAGAGCACCATGGGAGATGTGGAAGCTAGACATGGCAGCCAAATCCGCCTGGGATCACTCCAAACCCATCGACACCGTACGCCCAAAGTGGTCCAATGGTTTTCCCGCGGCAAGAACGTGGAATTCTCGCTCCACACCTAAATTCCCGCCTAGAATCGAGGGAGGGAGGGCGCTAGCTAGTTTAGAACCTGTGTGCTAAGTTTGAGCCAATCCCAATATGAATTGAAGACGAATTTTCCAACTCTTTACCTCGGGGTCGAGTTGCGCTGCCCGGGGGGAAATTTCCAAATTCTCCTCCGAGGAGTCACGGCTTGGGCTGAATTTTGGGGGTGAGCAGCTCTGGTTGTAGGTGCACCAATGGGTTGGATCGCTTGAGTGTGAGCTTCTCCGGTTTGAGCTGTCCACAGAGACCGAAAGTGGGAACCTTCGGTGTTCACTGCGGCACAGCCACAACTCCGGGAATTTTGAGCTCCAATGGGCAGAGACCTAAAGAGTAGAGATGGTGGATAGCTACAGAACGTATTGGTGATAATTTTTGCTGTGTAAAGCTCGAGCAACCGAGCTCGGGGTGCTGTGGTCGATAGGGGAAGAACCGAGCGGCGGTGTTCGTCGCGAGGCAGACAACCGAGGCGAGAGTGAGCTGGGGAAAACGGAATGGCTCTGTGGCACTCTGGCATGGTGATCAGGACGAGCACCAGGTAGGCAAGCATGAGGTGGCACCTCAGGCCTCGGGCAGCGGTGGCGCCAGCGCGCTGTGATCGCGTGGGCGACAGAGAGGGAAAATTGAGTCGGTTGAGAGGAATGTGTGGCTGACAAATGGGTCCCACCCCCTCTCATTTCTTAATCAAATTTTTCTCATAGCTACTCACAATTGAATGCTTTGCTTCACCTCAAAGTCAAGGTTTGAAAATTTGAATTCCAACTGATTTGAATTCTAGTATGGAATTTGAATTGAGTTTTGGTTATTTGAATTTGAAATGGAACTTGAATTACTCATTTGCATTGTTCCAAAAGCATAACAAACCAACTCCAATATTTCTGAATTTTGGCATGGCTGCTAATTCAAATGTGGAGAACACATTTGTGGAACCAAATTTGCAAATTGAGGATATTGGGATTTGAATCTGAAATTTAAATTCAGATTAGAGGGCTTCCTCTTTTAATCCCAAACAATTATTAAAACCCCTCCAAATGAGCTGAAATTTGGAAGTTTGAATATTTGACATATGAAGATCCAAGTTATGAATTTAGATCTCCATGTTGGAAGTTTTTGGGAGGTTTGAATCATCACTTTGAACTCACACCGTTATAATTCAAAGTTTTAATTCCCCTCATTTTTCCTAAGTGTACATGTGTTGAAATTCTTGCTACCATTTCTTGGGGATTTTACAGTTTAACGCACTAAAAAGGTCATCTTTTTCAAAAATTCGGTGAGGAACGAGTTAGTAGCCCATATAAGGATGTTATTAGTGTATAGAAAGTGGCAATACTAACCTATTTGCTTATGTCGGAAAATCATGCATCTCGAGACATCATATGTATTGGGAGTTCATGTAAGCGCTGTCCACCAGTGCACACAATCTGAAGGGTGGAGCCTCACGGGTGGCATGTAACCCGGTCCGGTTTAATATCCTCTATGACTCTTCATGCTGTTTGGGGTATTCGAGCAACGCCCTTCCCTGGCGTGCTACATGCAAGTTTGAGAGACACCGTCATGTGGTAAGTAACGTGAACACGTAGCTCAAGGCGTGTTTGGCTTGAGAACACCCGTGCGAGTGATGACGGACGGGTGTATGAACTGTATTGGGACCGGGTTCAGTGTGCAGCCAAGCCTGACGATTGTGTGGTTTATTTGCAGGTAATGTAACCATGAATCAGTAGACGAGTAGCATCCATGTGCAAGCGACATTTAGTGCCACTGAACTAACGAAGCCGGCTAAGTCCGGTACAGGTTTTTCTTTGTGAGGAACGTAGTACCGACATGAACTGGTGACACATCGACGTCACACCCCACTAAATGAGCAACCTAATTATAAAAATTGATGGTTTTGATCCTAAGTACTCAAACTTTGATGTAATTTCTGTAAAAGCCCAAGAAAAGGGACTTGCAAAAATTTTCCATCACCTCACAACACCACAGCTTTTGTTGTGAATATCTTGTGAATACTTGTGAAGAGCAAGTAACTACCATCAAAAGGGTGATTAGAGGGGAAAGCCCTAACTTTCAAAAAGTAGGATTTCTACACATGAACATGCCAGGTTGAGCTCACCCCTAGACCTTAAATAGTCTTGGGAAGGCTCAGGCCAAAGTTCATGCAAATCCAATACTTTTTGAGGAACTTTTGGAGGCATTTGAAAAAGAGGCCAATTTGAATATAAATTCAAATTGCAGAAACTTTCATCACTTAAATTCAAAATTTGGCTTCATATTTAATCTCATCATATTTTTCTGAGTTATCCCACAAATTTTCTCCCCATTGGAATTTATCTTGTCGGGAGCTAAATTTGCATTATTCAAAAACAGAATTTGAATTTCAGTTCAAACATGCAGCAAATTTAGCCAGACCAGTTTCAAATTTAGGAAATCAAATTCAAACAATGACTTGGAGGCTAAGTCTCTCATTCAATTGTGAGTAGCTGATATCTTTTCAGTGAAAACAAAAATGAAAACAGAAAAGGAATTAGAGGGGAGAGGGACTTAAACCAGGTGACGTAGCTCGGGTGAAACCGACTTAAACCAGGTGACGTAGCTCGGGCAGCCGACGCCGGCTCGCAGAAGCCGCCAGCAGCATTCGGGACTTCCACCTCACGGTGAAAAATTTTGGCTCAAAGGCCAGCACACCGAGCTGCTTCACCCTTCTTTCTGCTCCCGAGCGAAAACGAGCACGTCCCGAGCTATCCTTCCATTTCCGCGGAAGAGCTCGTCGCCGCTTCCTCTGATCACCGGTGACCGGCCGATTCCGGCGGTTTCACGTGCCGTCAACAGAGAAGAAAAGGTGTTCTTACTTGTGCTGAAGCTGTAGGAGGAAACGTGTGCCAGTTCAGGCAGTGTAGAGCAAAAATTTCTGGTTTTCTTCCTCGGAGCGTGTTAGGGTTAGAGTCCGGTCGACGACAAAATACGTTGCACAGAAGCAACCACCGGTTAAGCTATAGCTCACACACGCTCTAGAACACCTAGCGCACCTCCTCGATCAAGTAGCAACCAGTTCCATGCACTAGGACCCTAGTTCTGTCAGAATTTTGGCCCGGCGGCGGAAAACAGGGCACCTCGCTGGTGAGGTCGTAGTTGCGGCTGTTTTCACGGGGATCAGTGCTCATATCCGTGATCAGCAAGTGTCAGCGGAGCTCCCCAAGCATACCGCGTCGAAAAAGGTGTAGAGAACACCAAGCGCGACGTCGCCGATGAGCTTCCGGCCGCTGTCACCGGCGCGAGCACTGTTCAGGCCATCGCCGAGCTCCGTTGAGGGCACCACCGTGTTCCCCAGGCCGAAATATGCACAGGCGGCGAGTTTCGTCGAAGGTCGGGCAGCAGAACGCCCAGCGACGAGCTCTCCGGCGAAGGGGGCGGCGGGGAGCCGCGGGAGCGCGAGGTAGACGAAGCACCGCGGGTCCCACGTGTCAGCCTCGGGTTAAACAGCGCCGGATCTGCTGTGACACCGGGATCCCGTGTGACTGCGCGGTGGACTCTGCGGACACCCTTGTGGGTTAGCTGCGGTGCTCACACGTAGCCCGGGGACCCCACCCACCAGTTTAAACTTTATTTGAATTTTCAGATTTGGTTCAAAATTCAAATGCGTGTATCTTCTGCCAGGAAGCTCCAAATTCAATAAATCAAATTTTGCTGAACTCAGCTTTTTGAGTACTTTCCAGCAATACAAATTTCAGCTCCTGAAACTTAATAGTTTTCCAGAATTAAATCCCTAAATTTTAAAATGTTAGGAATTTTGTCTGGAGAACTACTTTATGAAAAATTCTGAAATTTGGCTGGCAGGTTCATTGGAAAATCCTGGAGCCACAGTAAAATTTTCAGACCCATCCAAGTTCATTTTAGTCCCCCTAATGGTGTGATTAAGTGAACTGCCCTGAGAAAATAGAAAAATGTACAGAAACATTTTTCAGAATTTCTCAAATCTTGTTTAGGGCATAACTTCCTCTAGAATTCTTCAAATGACATGAAACCAATTCCATTAGAACCATTTCAAATTCTAGTTTCCAGAAAGTAATGGTTGGATCCATGAAAACCCCGGGAATTCCTTAGAAGCTCTAATATTGGCCAAATAGGCTTTTATTTGCACAAAGCTCAAATGAACTTTGTTGCAAATGAAACTTGGTCAAGGCTCTGGTTAGGACTGTACCAATCCACCATAAAAATATCAGAGCCAAAGGGGACGGCTAGCTAGCATTATGGTCTTTACATATTCAAGTTGAAACATTGCATTTAAATTGACATAAAGTATATCGTTTACGTGTAGTCGCTGAAGACGAGAAAACTCCGGAAGTGCTCGATTTCCTTCTTCCGGACGAAGCCCTAACCACTGACCAGCAGCAACAAGGCAAGCCCCGATTTACATTAAACCCTTTCATAAAGTTGCTTTGTGTACATGTTTAGTGTGGGGTATGGATGTGCATTAGGTGTATGATGGATGAAACGCAAGTGCATAACCAGAATTTTCCTATAAGAGTGAGGGTAGTGTCTAAGGCCTCGAGTAGACAGGCTTTGCTTAATGATTCATAGGACTTACGGTACAAGTCGAGTAGTTGGAATTCACTCGCGAGTTAGGCTTGGGACACGCAGGATTGGTTCGAGTGACGTGAGATCACTCTAGTAAGAAAATGAGACTAGGCAGGGGCTAGGGCATAGCAAGAGGAATTCTTGTGGGCGCAGCCCTGTCCGTGTCGATTGAGGACCGATCCGTGTGCGGCCCTGCTGAACAAGTCTTGAACGTACCGAAGGCATATCGGATATATGGGCCCCGATAAACCGATGTAACCTAAATCTCAGGGAATCGAGGCATAGCTGTAAAGGTCCCAAAAATATGAATACAAAGAAACTTGAGTTTGCACAAATGCTGGTGTCATGTGTACGGAAAAGGGGACTGGTTTAAAATTTTTCCACATATGATAACACATGAGAGATTCTTTCTAAACAAACTTAGGGTTATTTGCATGTTTGGACCCTAGGTGGATTTAACCCAAAGAATTGAAGTACTCAGGTGCAATGGAAGGGTTTAAAAATCATATTTTGAACTAAATGTTCAACTCAAATTTCAAATGAGGGAGAACACGATGGTAATTCAAACTGTTGTGTTCAAACTCTTGTTTGCAGCAGCTAACACAAGAATCAGATTGCATATTTGGATTCCTTAGGTCCAAATTAGTGGGTAGGCAAAGTTTCATGAATTTTTGAAGGGGTTTGCTATCCATTTTTCAAACAGGACTTAAATGTGCAAAGAATTCAAATAACATGTTAATTTGGATGGAATTTGCCCAACTATCCAAATGCACCTCAGATTTGAACTCCCACAATTTGATTTCATCATTTGCAAATTTTGGGAGATATTTTAGAGAATAAGAGGGAGCTGTGGTGGGACCCACATGTCATTGAGGGAGATAAATTGCAAAAGATCTTCATTTTCAGTGCAAAGTCCCTGTTTCTCCTCTCTCCCTCGGGCATAGCCGAAGCTTCACTGCTCGACACCGAGCCACGCTGAGAACCGACTCTTATCTGCCGTGTACGTGCGCTGGCGAGCTGCTTCTCCCCTCCTTATCACCTCAGCCTGTGCTTCTTTTGCTCACAACACCCAGAACCGGTTCAGCTTCATTGCTCCTCGCGCTGGAACCTCACAGCGGCTGCCGCCATCCAGGTGATCGTTCGAGCACACAAAATCTCGCGTGAAAACCTCAGTTGGGCAGCAAAACTGAATCACCGCAACTCCCACAGCCTCCTCGGACCACAACTGAGGGAGCTCGACCTTCACAACCACGCGCTCACCGAGTTTCCATGGAGGCCGAACCGCAACCGAACGGAGGTCGCACGTGGACAGCTTTGCAGAGAGCTTGTCATGCCCGAGCAAGAGCATCCTCCGACGCGCTAGAACCCTGTGGTGCTCATCTCCAAAGCTCAAGCCATGACATGAACTACAGAGTGCGAATTCGAGAAAATTTCTCCGGCGGGCACAAACCGACCTTCTGGCACGGTAACTTCAAATTCGACCTATATTCTCATTCTTAGGTCGCCACCCCCGGTCGGGGAAAGTTGTTCCATCGTGTGGTTTTAGGCCCTAGCGTCGAGGGAGAGCGCGGGAGCTGGCCGGACGTCAAAGTTCAGTGCTTCCCCGGCGAGCCCGGAGGCGCGCGGGCGCGGGAGTGGGAGGTAGACGACGAAGTGGTCGGGCCCGCAGGTCAGTCGCTCGGTGAACCGGTGTGGGATTTTCTGTTGCCCGGGATCATCTGTGACAGTGCGAGAAATAGTCCTGTGGCCCCGTGTGGTTTAGCCGAGGAGGTGACACGTGGTAGCCAGACCCGCTGTCAGAGATTTGAACTTTTCCCGGTTAATTTGAATTCCAGAATTTCCCCAAACTTTAGGACCTCATAACTTTTGCTAGGAAGCTCCAAATTTAGTGATTCAAATTGGGTTGGATTCAGGTTGGAAAACTCTATCCAAATATACAACCCAATATGTACGAAACTCATTATTTAATTCTGGAAAATTCTTTAAATCTTTTCAGAAAAAGAATTTTAGAGGGAGTTTGGTTTATCCAAAACTCCTAGAATGATGCCAGAATATAATTAGGATGTTAGTGAACTCCTGTAAAAATTTCAGGTCATTTGGAGTTGATTTGATTAGTGGAATTCAGATTTGAAGTTGCTGTGTTCAATTGAATACAGAAACATTTTCAGAGAATTTCCAAAACATGGAAATTCAAGTTCTGGGTAATTATTAACTCCAAAAATCCAAGGAAAATTCATGCAGGTCCTATGAACTATAATTGAAATTGAAGTTCACTAAGTTTGGCATAGATATGTGAGTTACTTCAGAATTAATTCCTTTTCTCTTAATTGCTTAGATAATTGTTCTGAACAAACCACTCAATGAAAAGTGCTAATTTTTGGTCCAGATGACTTTCTTGTGACAAGGAACTCACATGAAAATTTTCAGTTCCATTGGAGTTTTGGATCACCCCTGTTCTGTTTAACCTCTTTAGGTGCTTAAAACATGAATGGGGAAGACACTTAGCACTTAATCATGTTAATTAGCTCAAACCCAAACCTTAGCACCAGTGTTATTTTAAACTCTTAAACAGAGTTCCAGTTTTTAAACTTGTCATTAGAACTTGTTAGCAAAATCTTTACAGTTAAATTCATATGCATATTCATTACGTGTAGCCTCTACGTGGAGATTTTGAAACGATCGGAGTGGAAATCAAAGAAGGAGGAAAGCAAGTGATCAAGCCTCGAGTGGTCTTCACTAACTGAACCTTATATATTAGTCCCCTGCAAAACAAAGGCAAGTCTCGGTTTGCATCAATCCTTACAAGTTTTCATTTGTATTCACTTTATATTGTCTAGCGTTTTGTTTATTGCAGTAAGTCTAGATGGTATGAAACTCCAAATGCATGACCCAGAAAACAGTGTAGTTTAATGTAAAGTAGGTTATCAATTGATTATAACTGCTGATCTCAAGTTAACAAAAGTGGATTAAAAGAGGCATAACTCGAGTAGGCAGCTTCCTACTCGTGAACCGGGATTAAGGAGGATCAATCGGAAGAGTTGGGAATTGATCCTCATAGTTGGGAATGGAGACCGGGCAGTGGATGGAAGGATCAAGGACGTGGTCCTGTGAACCTAGTCTATGTCTGAGTCGATTAAGGCCCGTTCTCGTTTGCGTCCCCGCTGGACAAGTTTGAGATGTGTACCGGATGAATACTGGCTATATGGGACCCAGGAAACCGATGTAACATGTTAACCTGGGTGTCGAGACAAACCCCACCGTCTTATGCACGGTCCATCGAGTTGCCCGCTAAAGGATTTACACCTCCCGCCTTCTCAACGCCATTCCCACATGAAGGATGAGTTTCTATATCATGGTCCATCGGGTTACATTGGTTTCATGGGTCCCATACCCCACTAAATATCCGGTACAGCTCAACCTTGTCCAGCAGGGCTGCATACATATGGTCCTTACCATCCTCCACATTGCCTTACCATCCCGGTCCAGGCCAAATGTGGTCTCAAGCATTGTCACACCCATCGCAGGCAAGACCAAACTTGAGCTTTCCATCCTACAGGAACATCCCCGTCCCCATCTCATTTTCATGAGGGTGCTCTTATCATCAACCTCTCATGAGTAACTCCATTACTCGACCTTTCTCGCGAGTAGCTTTTTACTACTCGACTTATACCGAGCTAGCTACAACATTAGCCTAGCATCAACAACGAGGCAAAGCCTACACTAAACCTTCTAATCAGGGATATAATAGCCATGCAAGTGGGTTTCAGTCATCCTAGACATAATGCACAATATCAAGTCTAATAAACATGAGGTGAAGTAAAGCAAAATTTAAAACGGTAACGATATGCAAACCGGGGCTTTCCTTGCTCAACGGTTTTGTTAGAACCTAGGAGTTATTCTTCCTCCGGAGAATCCGCCAAACTCGTCGTGAGATGGAGATCATCGCTGTGGAGTTGAGTCCTCGTCGAACATCGACGTCACGTGAGCTTTTAAGATGATTTATGCACATGTATTCAAAATCAATTTATAAAAAGATTCAAAGCTGTTGTACAAGTTAACTCACACATAAGAGGGACAAACAACAACAAGGTTTCTGTTGTTGGACATAAACCTTAGTGATGATTAAAGCTAGGTGAAAAGGGATACTAGTAATCATCATGTGATTAAGTCCATTATATGAACACTTAAACCTAAAAGATGGTAGCTCAAGTCCAAATGTCCAATGAAGATGAGAATTTAACCACAGCTTCTATGGAAAGTATTTAGGCAGTGTGCAAAAATTGAGCTCATGAAATGGCTCAAGGTGATCACAATAATTCCTTATGTGATTTTCACTAATCTGCCATTATCCCTAGGTATTAAGCTTTCCTAGGCTGCAAAGTAGACTTTTTGTGAAGTACAAAATGTCCTGAGTCCATAGGAATTAGTTTTACCATTTTTGGAGTTTCCTACATGGAGATATGGATTTTACAAAGAATGGGGAAAAGCTGAAATTGTCTCTGTTCATTTTTCCCATTTTTCAGAGACATAAGGATTGAACACATCATTTGACTAAGCAAATGAGGTCCAATGCCTCTGAAATTTTTACTGGAGTTCAAGGAATTTTGGAAGAATGTCCAGTCCAAATTTGGGAATTTTCCAATAAACAGAACTCCGGACAAATTCATACAAGTTTTTCATTTAATGAATTAATGAGCCAAATCCTGCGATTTTCTTAAACATTAGGCTGCACCCGTGGATAGTACTCTTTGAGAGAAATCCAAAAAAATTTGTTTCACAAATTTTGGACACTCCTACACAAAGTTATGGCTCTCCAAAGTTTGAACTGAATTGGGAAAATCTGGAAAATGTTTAAATACCGACAATGGGTCCCACTCGTCATCCCTAACCTTCAGCCTCGCGCCAAACAGGGCAGTGGCGGCTCCCTCCAGCGAGGTCACCGGAAAGGACCTTCCCGGCCACCTCCAGTCCCTCTGCTGGCCGCCCCCCAATTTTCCCCCACGCTGAACCTGTTGGTGAGGTCGCCGGCGGCTGAAACTCGCTGAAAAACGGGGCGCACCGGCAACAGCAAACCCTAGGGCTCCGGCGAGGTCGTGCACGATGAATTCTCCACCAAATGGTTGGTTTCTGGGCTCTAAAGCACCAGGGGATCGTGTAGAAGACCGACATGAGGTCTAAACAAGCCGGGAGCGCTCCAAACCTATCGGCACCGTGCGCCCGATATGGTCCAGCGGTATACCCTCGAAAAGAACTCGGATTCCTCGCTCTACACTCAATTTCTTGGTCTCAAATCGATGTAGGAGGTGTGATAGGTAGTTAACATCCTGTGTGTGTAGTTTGAAACACAACAAACACGATTTGAGGGCGAATTTGCATTTCCTTACCTCAAGGTCAGTTTCTGCCGCCCAGGAGAAAATCTTGAAATTCCCCCTCTGTGATCAATGGCTAGGGCTGAGCTTCGGAGGTCAGAAACTAGACTTGTAGGTGCACCGATGGGGTGGCTTGCTTGGGCGTGATCACTCCTGGTTTGGGCTGCCCACGGTGACCAGTTTGGTTTCTTTGGTTTGAATGCGGGAGCAGCAGCAATTAGGCCGTTTCTAGGCGCAAGCAAGCATGGGACAGCGGAGGAAAGGTGCTAGCCGGCTAGAGAACGCTGGTGCGCTGCTTATTGCTGAGGGAAGCCCAATCATCCGAGCTCAGCTTCTTTGGTGTGGTCGGGAGACACAGAGAAAAGGCACTGGTGTTCTTGAGGGGAGAGAAAAGAGAGCGTGCATGGGCGAGAGAAAGCAAACGCGCCTTGTTGCACTTGCTGGGGTGATCAGGACGAGTAGAAGTCGAGCAAGCAGGAGCTGGCGCCGGCAATTCGTCGGTAGGCACTCCACCGAGCTGTGCTGTCGCTGGAGTCGGTTGCATTTTTGTGAGACTGACCGGTGGGGTCCACAGCCACAATTTTGCTTCTTATCCCTCAATTCGATTTAAAATAGCAAATGAGTTCTAAATTTGATCAAACTTGGAGGATAAGTCAAAAGAATTACGAGGAACGCGAATCTGGAATCAGATTTCAAAATTGAGTTTGTTTGGTTCAAAATTCAAATTCAAGTTTGAATTTGAACGTGCCCTCATTTAATCCTCGGAATAAATAGTATATGAAACCTAAAATTCTCCAAATTCGAAACTTAGTCTCTTGAATACATGAGAAATGCATCTATGATCTCACATATAGGCCTTTGGACAATCTGAATAGGAATCCTTTCAAAAGATTCAAAATGGTGTTTAAATTTCCTCCACTCTCCTCATAGAAAAGAGTGCACATGAGTTAGAGTTTTTGGGAGTAAAATTCTTTCCCCCGAGGTTAACATGTGTTGAGCATGGGCTAGAGAATAGTTTTACTCCCTCACATGTCCATTTGTGTGTTCGTCATTTTATGTGACACAAATATAGCCTTTCTTCGCCTTAACTTTGTCTCGTAAGTTGAAATCAAACTTTGCAAAAGTTAGGGCTGTTGCATTCCCCCCCCCCCCACCCCCCCCTAAAAGAATCTCGTCCCGAGATTACAAAAAGAAAGAAGGGAGAATGACTACTGGACATATGGTACAAACAAGTCGGCAACATTTAAATGGAGAAATTCCTCGCTTTCCCACGTGGCTTCATCAGCGGTGTGGTTACTCCACAAGACTTTGTAAAATTTCAATGTCTGATTTCTTGTGGAGCGAGTCTTCTCGTCGATAATCTGTATAAGATACTCAGAATATGTGAGATCCGGTTGAAGATCCTCAATGTTCTCCATATGAACCGCGGTTGGGTACTTAAGACATTTCCACAGTTGAGAGACGTGGAAAACATTGTGAACACCCGAAAGTGACGCCTGTAACTCCAGACGATAGGCCACGGGTCCGCATATCTCAGTGACAAGAAACGGCCTGATGAATCGCTGAGTGAGCTTTCCCTTCAGTCCGAAATGATGAACCCCTTTCATCGGAGAGACACAAAGATAAACGTGGTCCCCGATGTCGAAATGAAGAGGTCGACGTTTTGTCTGCATAAATCTTCTGCCGAGATTGAGCAGCCTTTAAATTGGCTTGAATCACTCGCACTCATTCCTCGGCTTCATTCACAAGATCAATGCCGTAGACCACTCTCTCGATGGACTCACACCAATTCAGCGGTGTGCGGCACTTCCGGCCATAAAGAGCTTCGTACGGGGCCATCTTGACGCTGGATTGATAACCATTATTATATGAGAATTATGCTAACGGTAGGTGGTCATCCCAATTCTTCCCATGATTGATGACACATGACCATAGCATATCCTCCAGAATCTAATTTATCCTCTCCGTTTGACCAACAGTTTGCGGATGATACGCTGAACTCCGAATTAACTTGGTTCCCAAGGAAGCATGCAGTTGCTCCCAAAATCTTGATATGAATAACGCACCTCGATCAGAAACGATGGTGCGGGGAACCCCGTGTAAACACACGATTCTCGAGAGGAACAGCTCCGCATAATTCTTTGCAACATATTTGGTATGTACTGGAATGAAATGAGTTGTCTTGTTCAAACGATCGACGATTACCCAAATAGAATCATGCTTGTTGCTAGTCGTGGGTAATCTGACGATGAAGTCCATACTTATGTCTTCCCATTTCCATGCTGGAACCTTCAGCGGTTGATGTGGTCCGGCTTTCCTCATATGGTCGGCTTTAACCCACCGACACGTATCACACTCGGATACGTAGTTCGCAATGTCTCTGTTCATCCGTGTCCACCAGAACTTAGATTTCAAGTTCTGGTACATCTTATTGCTTCCCGGATGAATGGAGTATTTGGATAAATGGGCTTCATCGAATATCATCCTCCACAATTTCATATTCTAGGGTACAACTATTCGGTTGTTAAACCAGAGCGTACCCTCTTCATCCTTGCGGAACATCTTCAAATCACTGCTGTCCACTCTCCTCCGGATATGAGACATACCTCTATCTCTCTTCTGAGCCTCTACAATCTCATCTCGGATTGTAGGAATAAGAGCGAGGTTGAACAGCGATCCGTATGGAACTAAGCGCAGGCTTGGTTCTCCTTCTTCATGTGCAGCCATGGCTAAATGGTGAATGTGGGCTTTCCGACTAAGTGCATCCGCAACCACATTCGTGTTACCCGGATGGTAATGAATTTCAAGTTCATAGTCCTTGATCAATTCTAGCCATCTTCGCTGCCTCACATTCAGTTCTTTCTGTGTGAAGATGTACTTCAAGCTTTTGTGGTCAGTGTAGAGATGTACTAGATTGCCTAGTAGATAATGTCACCACATTTTCAATGCTAAGAACACTGCAGCTAGTCAAGGTCATGCATCGGGTAATTCTGCTCATGAACCCTGAGTTTTCGGAATCCATACGCGATCATGCGCCCTTCTTGCATCAAAACACAGCCCAAACCTATGCCGGATGCATCACAATAAACATCAAATGGCTTCGTTGTGTCCGTCTGGGCAAAAACTTGATCTGTGGTGAGATGCTTCACCAAATTTTGAAAAGCTTGTTCGCATGAATTGCTCCAATCATACTTGGTGCTTTTCTTCAACAGCTCCATCATAGGTTTAGCGACTTCGGAGAAGTTTGGAATGAATCTCCGGCAATAACCCGTTAAATCTAGGAAACTCCTCACTTCATGAATAGATGTTGGAGATTTCCAATTCAGCACTTGCTCGATTTTACTTGGGTCCACAGCGATGCCTTCCGCTGAAATAATATGCCCAAGAAACGGCACTTTGCTGATCCAAAACTCACATTTACTGAACATTGCATATAGCTTGTGATCTCTCAAGCGTTGGAGTACAATATGCAAATGTTCAGTGTGTTCTTCTTTTGACTTTGAATAGACCAAGATGTCGTCGATGAAAACCACGACGAATTTGTCTAACTCTGGCATGAACACAGAGTTCATGAGATATATAAAATGAGCCGGAGCATTGGTAAACCCAAAGGACATGACAAGATATTCATAAAGACTATATCTTATCGAGAACACCGTCTTAGGTACATCTTCTGCCCGGATTTTTATCTGGTGATACCCGGACCGAAGATCCATCTTGGAGAATACCTTAGCACCCACTAGTTGATCAAATAAAATATCAATGCGCGGTAGTGGATACTTATTCTTGATAGTGACAGCATTCAATGGACTATAATCTACGCATAGCCTCAAAGTTTCGTCCTTCTTCTTCACGAATAGTGCGGAACAGCCCCGAGGTGATGAACTTGGGCGTATAAAACCTTTGTCCATGAGGTCATTCAGCTGCTCCTTCAACTCTGCTAGCTCCTTCGGTGTCATTTTGTATGGTGGCCGAGAAATAGGTGTTGTTCCCGGTGCTAGTTCAATCTTGAACTCAACATCACGTTCGGGCGGCATGCCCGGCAAGTCTTCGGGAAACACATCTGGATATTCACATACCATTGGAATATCCTCAAGTTTAGGAGCTTCAATCTGACGCACCGCTGCAACTCGTTGTGATGGATCCACAAGATTCAATGTGTTGCAACTGTGTATTGGGGAATTCAGTTGGACAGTCCGAGAGCTGATGTCAAAGATAGCTCCATAATGTGTCAACTATGACATCCCCAAGATAATATCAATCCTTTGGCCTTTGAGTATGATAAGGCTCGAAAGATAGATGTTTCCACCCAAACATAAAGGTGCCTGTGAGACCATCTCATCTGTTGATATCTTGCCTCCGGGTGAGCTGATATGAAACGGATGCTTAACTGTGCTAAATGGAAGATTATTCTTCAGCACATAGTCTCTGCTAATAAAATTGTGGGTGGCTCCAGATTCAAACAAAATGAAAGTGGGTTGTTCATGTAACGTGAACATGCCTGCTAAAACTGGTTCGCCTTTTGCAATGTCCTCAATAGCAGTGTAATTAACCCTGCCAACTTTCGAAAACTTCTTCTTCAAACGTTCATGATGCTGATCTGAGCATTGATGAGACAACACACGAGTGTGACTCTGCTCAGCACCATGACGGTTTCGTGTTGCAGAAATCCTCAGCTCTCTACTAACACGAGGTGGAGATAAACTGTGCACAGCTGGTTGTGGTAGGGTTGCACAAACAACTTCTGATAGCTGCTGTTGAGGTGGAGGCTCATAAGTGATCAACTCCAGCCGTGGTTGTGAGAGTTGCACCACTGGCTGAATTTGTTGCCTAACTGGCGAGTAATACTGCATTCGATAGTTCGGACAAACCTCGATATCGCAGTCTGGCGGTATACTTCTTTTCAGCTCCGCTTCACAACGGAGCTGCATGTATTCTTTAATGATAGCAGCATTTACCAAATCATTGTAAATACCGTTAATGAACAAGGGCACTTGTTCCTGAAGTTCGACATTCAAACCTCATAAGAAATACTCGCACTTCAACACATCCGAGTCTACCATATGAGTGGCGTATTGCATGAAGTCTTCAAACTCCTTGAAGTACTCGTACGCACTCCTTTCTCCTTACTTTAATTCCAGAAAGTCTTGATACTTTGTTTGAAGAATTCCCTTACAAACGTGATGTGCCCTGAAAACATCCCGGAATTCATCCCACGTCACGCGATGACCATCAGGAAGAGTAGCGATGTACTCTGCCCACCAAGCTGCAGCAGCTCTGTGGAGTTGTTGAGCGGCAAATAGAGTCTTCCGATACTTATCGCACTCAAGCATCTCAAACTTGGCTCCAATACATTGGAGCCAATGAGCCGACTCCAACGGTTCTTTCGCTTCCGAGAAAACCGGTGGTTGTCTTGCTAGAAAATCCAGATAAGTGCTTGGCGGGGGATTTTGCTGTAGTGTCTCCTGTCGTATGCTTTGTCGCACCAACAGATCTAGAGACTCAGCCATCTTTGACAAGATTTCCGCCGATTTGGTTGATGATGTCGGCACTTCTTGTCGTGGCGAATTACTTCCGCCGTGACTCGACTCACCAACTTCACTCCTGGAATGAGAACGATCCAAGCTGCAAGAGTGAGCAATTTACGGTTAAAATTCAAAGTTTAAACTCAACTTGAATTGAAAACATAACCGTAACAGCATCACATAGATATTGCAGCACTACACAATCTATCCAGGGTTTCAACAATTCAGAAATGTACCAAACTTGAGCAAGTTTATCCAAACCCTTAACTCGAACAGTAGGAAACACTGAAAAATAACTCAAGAACATGTTAGGGAACATAGAGAAGTCTGAAACATCCCTGTCTAAAACAAGTCCTAAGTTACATAGACAATAAGCACTACTCTGTTCTGAATGACCAATAGGTCTAAATCCAGAATTTGAATATGAAAATGGCAGTTTCATGTATCAAGTTGAATATCAAAGTTATAGTTACTTCAATATCTTTCCAAGGAGTATTTATTTGCCTTTATATCAGTCTTGGATCAAAAGTTGTGATATTTCAAAGTTGACAGAAATCTGGAACAATTTTGACAGCACCTCCTTTGAAAGTAGCTGTTTTGTCCACAAGATTTCATACAATTAAATTCCAAATCTGGAGAAACTTTGAACTACAAAGTCGTAGCACATATCCTAAACTTTCCAACGGTGTCTTACTTGACCCTTAGAAATTTTTCTACATAAAGTTATGGTCGAAATACAGAAATTTCCAGAGAGCAATTTGTGCCTGCCCTGTTTTTGGGCAGTTCACACTCCTCTGAGAATTTCATCCATTTGGAGGGTGATTCTGATCTGTAGTTCTACTGAAGAGTTGTAGAAGACTTCAACAGTTTTCCATAAATGTACCACTCACCTCCATTGGTTCAACCAAACAAAAGTTATGTCCTGTTCAACTTCAGCAAAATTCTGCCGAAAACAGGAGAGGTTTCTCCTAAGTCTTTGTGAATAAATCTATACTCCTAATTGACTGTTAGTTCAATATAGGAGTTCATTACCCCCTAATAGAATCCTAGACTCCAAATTTACTCTTTTTCTTTTCAAACCTTCTTTTTCATGCAGTTCAAATCATATCACGGTACTACGTTTCCTCACCAAATTAAAATCCTAACCGGCTTTATACCGACATATACGTTTCAAATGGTGGCACTAAAACGTCACTCACAAATGTTGTCTATACGACATGTGCTAACGTGGTTAAGGTACCTGCAGAAAACCACTCAATAATGATGCACACATTGGTTTATCATTTCAGGCAGGTCCATATCGTAGTAAAAACATACACCCTGTATCATTGCCATACGGGCCGTCCTTGAGTCAAGCCGCGTCTCAAGGTACATGATCGGGTTATTCACCACCCGACGGGGCTCCACACCTTTGCAATAAAGCACACCGGTGGAACAGCGCTTTCGTATTCCTCATAGGACATGAAGAGTCCTAGAGAACACACTCCGTGTTACAAACCACACGATGGGGTCTCCTCCTCTTGCCCCTGGGTTTGCGCACTAGAGGCTAGTGCCATTCATAGTCTCTAAGACATGAAGAGTCTTAGAAAACATATTCACTTCCTGTCCTTTGCTGAACGGGACATCCCACACTACTTTCCTCGTATGGGTGAGCTAACCGAAATTGATCCGCTTTCGGTGGCGTTCCTTACCATTCTTACCTCCACGTAGGTGCGTCGTTACAGAATTGAAAATACGGAATAATAACACATTGTTAGCTTGCCACCTTAAGTAACTATGCTAATAATACTCCTTGTGTGGGCATACTATACGTTCCTCGCTCGTATACCTCTAAGTTTTCGAAAATAGACTCTTTTTCACGCATGCTATTCCCAATGCGGCTCTGATACCATGCTGTGAGGAGCCCGGCCCGGGAATCACAGTGGGTGGTGCCGTGCGATGCGGCACCCAACAGCATGCACGAAAAGAAGCTCAAGAACATATGAAACCCATTTTGTTACTCAACATAAGATCTTTTACAACATAATGTACATACGCAGCGGAATGTAAAAATTGGACAATCTACTCACTCTCGACCCTAACTACGCCGAAGAAAAGTCATTCAGCCCGTGAACGCTTCATACTAGCTTCACCAAAGAAAAGCAGCGGCTAGGTTTCCAATGAGTTGAACGAACCGTGAGGTTCGTCGTCTCACCAAACAACCCTCTTCATAGCAGGCATCCTGCTACCTGCAAAAACAACTCAGAAGCAACCGTGAGCACTAAGGCTCAGCAAGCCTTAACCGTCAATCCTAAACATGTAACTCTACATGCATGGGTAGTAAGACAATACGAACATGTATTTGCAAAAATGCAGCTTGACTAAACTTGATCCTTATATTCAGATTCTTATAGCCTTCATTTCAGTGGTCCTCACGCCTCACAACACCGGAAGTCCACAATCAAACAAGAAACGCTTATCCCGATATTTCTAGCCTAAGGTGGAATATAAATTTAGTTGCCTCTATATCTACTTCAGTCAAGGTTCCAATACAATGATTAATCCATAAACAGCATGTTAAGAGACTTAGTTCCTCTTATTACTACATCACGGCGCAGTGGGCAAGTATGCTCAATCCTCTTCCACGAGCGACGGCGATTCGAATCAATAACAATCCGGAATACACGACACATACACCCGCCTCCAAAGACTTTCTCAAGAGCTCTTTCTTACGTTGTATGCAGCAACCTTTCACACGACACCCTGAAATAGAAAAACATTTCACGCCGAGCAGGATTGTCCTCTACACGGACACGTCAAAGTTGCCCTCTAAAGGATTTACACCTCGCGCCTTCTCAACGCCATTCCCACGCGAAGGATGAGTTTCTATATCATGGTCCATCGAGTTACATCGGTTTCATGGGTCCCATACCCCACTATATATCCGGTACAGCTCAATCTTGTCCAGCAGGGCCGCATACATACGGTCCTTACATCCACCACATTTGCCTTACCATCCCGGTGCAGGCCAAATGTGGTCTCAAGCATTGTCACACCCATCGCAGGTCGAGACCAACCTTGAGCGCTCCGTCCTACAGGAACATCCCCATCTCATTTAAATGAGGATGCTCTTATCATCAACCTCTCACGAGTAACTGCATTACTCGACCTTTCTCGCGAGTAGCTTTTTACTACTCGACTGTAATGATATGCAAACCGGGGCTTTCCTTTCTCAACGGTTTTGTTAGAAGCTAGGAGTTATTCTTTCTCCGGAGAATCTGCCAAACTCGTCACGAGATGGAGATCCTCGCTGTGGAGTTGAGTCCTCGTCGAACGTCGACGTCACATGAGCTTTTAAGATGATTTATGCACATGTATTCAAAAGAAATTTAGAAAATGATTCAAAGCTGCTGTACAAGTTAACTCACACATAATAGGGACAAACAACAGCAAGGTTTCTGTTGTTGGATCTAAACATTAGAGAGGATGAAAGCTAGGTGAAAAGGGATACTAGTAATCACCATGTGATTAAGTCCATTATATGAACACTTAAACCTAAAAGATGGTAGCTCAAGTTCCAAGGTCCAATGAAGCTGATAATTTAACCACAGCTTCTATGGAAAGTATTTAGGCAGTGTGCAAAAATTGAGCTCATGAAATGGCTCAAGGTGATCGCAATAATTCCTTATGTGATTTTCACTAATCTGCCTTTACCCCTAGGTATTAAGCTTTCCTATGTTGCAAAGTAGACTTTTTGTGAAGTACATCATGTCCTGAGTCCATAGGAATCGGTTTTACCATTTTTGTAGTTTCCTACATGGAGATATGGATTTTACAAAGAATGGGTAAAAGCTGAAATTGTCTCTGTTCATTTTTCCCAATTTTCAGAGACATAAGGAATGAACAAATCATTTGACCAAGCAAATGAGGTCCAATGCCTCTGACATTTTTACAGGAGTTAACGGAAATTTGGAAAAATGTCCTGTCCAAATTTGGGAATTTTCCAAAAAACAGAACTCCTGTAAAAATTCATACAATAATTTGCTTAAATGAATTAATGAGCCAAATACAGGGATTTTCTTAAATATTGGGCTGCACCCCGTGATAGTACTCTTTGAGAGGAATCCAAAAAAATTTGTTTCTCAATTTTTGGACACTCCTACACAAAGTTATGGCTCTCCAAAATTGAACTGAATTGGTAAAATCTGGAAAATGTTTAAATGCCTACTGTGGGTCCCACTCGTCATCCCTAACCTTCAGCCTCACGCCAAACAGGGCAGTGGCGGCTCCCTCCGGCGAGGTCACCGGAAAGGACCTTCCCGGCCACCTCCAGTCCCCCTGCTGGCCGCCCCCCACCGCATTTTCCCCCACGCTGAACCTGTTGGTGAGGTCGCCGACGGCTGAAACTCGCCGGAAAACGGGGCGCACCGGCAACAGCAAAGACTAGGGCTCCGGCGAGGTCGTGCACAAGGAATTCTCCACCAAATGGTCGGTTCTTGGGCTCTAAAGCACAAGGGGATCGTGTTGAAGACCGACATGTGGTCTAAACAAGCCGGGGAGCGCTCCAAACCTATTGGCACCGTGCGCGCGATATGGTCTAGCGGTATACCCTCGAAAAGAACTCGGATTCCTTGCTCTACACTCAATTTCTTGGTCTAAAATCGATGGAGGAGGTGTGCTAGGCAGTTAAAATTCTGTGTGTGAAGTTTGAAACACAACAAACACAATTTGAAGACGAATTTTGCAATTCCTTACCTCAAGGTCAGTTTCTGCCACCCGGGAGAAAATCTTGAAATTCTCCCTCTGTGATCAATGGCTAGGGCTGAGCTTCGGAGGTGAGAAACTAGACTTGTAGGTGCACCGATGGGGTGGCTTGCTTGGGTGTGATCACCCCTGATTTGGGCTGCCCACGGTGACCAGTTTGGTTTCTTTGGTTTAAATGTGGGAGCAACAGCAATTAGGCCGTTTCTAGGCGCAAGCAAGCACGGGACAGCGGAGGAAAGGTGCTAGCCGGATAGAGCATGCTGGTGCGCTGCTTATTGCTTAGGGAAGCTCGATCATCGGAGCTCAGCTGCTGTGGTGTGGTCGGGAGACGAAGAGAAACGGCACTGGTGTTCTTGCGGGGAGAGAAAAGAGAGTGTGCACGGGCGAGAGAAAGCAAAAGCGCTTTGTTGCACTCGCTGGGATGATCAGGACGAGTAGAAGTCGAGCAAGCAGGAGCTGGTGCCGGCAATACATCGGTAGGCACTGCACCGAGCTGTGCTGTCGCTGGAGTCAGTTGCATTTTTGTGAGACTGACCGGGGGGTCCACAGCCACAATTTTGCTTCTTATCCCTCAATTCGATTTAAAATAGCAAATGAGCTCCAAATTTGATCAAACCTGGAGGATAGTTCAAAAGAATTACGAGGAACACGAATCTTGAATCAGATTTCAAAATTGAGTTTGTTTGTTTCAAAATTCAAATTCAAGTTTGAATTTGAGCGTGCCGTCATTTAATCCTCGGAATAAATAGAATATGAAACCTAAAATTCTCCAAATTCGAAACTTAGGCTCTTGAATACATTATAAATGCATCTATGATCTCACATATAGGCCTTTGGACAATCTGAATAGGAATCCTTTCAAAAGATTCAAAATGGTGTTTAAATTTCCTCCGCTCTCCTCATAGAAAAGGGTGCACATGAGTTAGAGTTTTTGAGAGTAAAATTCTTTCCCCCTAGGTTAACATGTGTTGAGCATGGGATAGAGAAAAGTTTTACTCCCTCACATGTCCATTTGTGTGTTCGTCATTTTATGTGACACAATATAGCCTTTCTTCGCCTTAACTTTGTCTCTTAAGTTGAAATCAATCTTTACAAAAGTTAGGGCTGTTACCTTGAGAGGTCGGCTCTACGAGGGTTTGCCGTAGTGAGACTTAATCCAAGTCGGTGGGACCGGTTCGACATTTGGGTGTCGTGTGAAAGGTTGCCACGTACGACGTCAGTGATGGTTGCTGTAGGCAATGTCGAGTACGGGGGTACGTTTTGTGTCAGCCGGGTGTTTTTATTGCAATCACCACCGCTCGCGTGTAACACCCCAATACCTGTTAAAGAGGGGAATTTAAAATTTTTGGACGTATTGCATGTGGTGAAACAATTCAAATTCAAACTGGAATTCAAATTTGAATCAGAACAGAAAAGAAAAACGGTCAGTGGGCCAAAACCCACCTCAGCTGGCCCAAAGCCCGCGACCGCTCCCCCCTCCCCCTCTCTTTGACACACGGGGCCCGCGTGTCATCTCCCTCCCCGCGCGCGCGCCCAACCACCACGCTACTTCCGCGCCGATCGCCGCTGCCACGCCCGATTTTCTTGCTCCGGAGCCGCGATCTCCAGCCCACGCATTGCTGCACATCTAAACCAACCCCTGCCGCCCTCCCTCGCTCATTTAAACGCCGAAATCCGCCCCTATTTCCTCCCCGATCGGCCCGCCTCAGTTACCGGTGAGAACCGAAGCTCCCATCGCCGTTTTCCTTCGATCCTCGTCCGGATTCTCTAATCTAACGGGCTTGTTGTGTTCCACCACCGCCGGGGAGTCTTGCAGGTGAAGGAAACCCGGTGTTTTGCGCTCTAGACACAGCTCCGTTGAGCACCGCCGCGTTTTCCCCTCGGACCTCGTCGCCGACCGCCTTCCAGGGCCTCCGAGCTCAAGAAAAACCCCGAGGTGAGATCCCCTACCTCCCCTCTTCCGTTCTATGCCAAGAAATCCAAGTTTTAGGAAGTATAGACGAAAATCCAAGTTGAGCAAGTGTGAGTTTTGGCTGAAGAGAGTTCCCTTCTTAGGACATATAATCTCGGAGGGAGGAATCTCCGTAGACCCCGCCAAGATCGAGGATGTGAAGAAGTGGAAGACCCCTGAAAATGTCGGGGAAATTCGAAGCTTCTTAGGGTTGGCTGGGTATTATCGACGGTTCATTGAGGGTTTCTCCAAGATCTCCAGACCCCTCACCAAATTGTTAGAGAAGGGAATCACATTCACATGGACACCGGAGTGTGAGACAAGTTTTCAAGAACTGAAGAAAAGATTGACAACAGCCCCAGTGCTAGTTATGCCAGATATGCCGAAGAATTTTTCGATGTACTGCGATGCATCTGGACACGGGTTGGGATGTGTTCTCATGCAAGAGGGGCATGTCGTTGCCTATGCGTCCCGGCAGCTCCGAAAACACGAGAAGAATTATCCTACGCATGACCTAGAGCTAGCCGCAGTGGTCCACGCATTGAAGATTTGGCGGCATTACTTGATGGGAAAGAGGACAGAGATATATACTGATCATAAGAGCTTAAAGTACATTTTCACACAGCCAGATCTCAACCTCAGACAAAGGAGATGGTTAGAGCTAATCAAAGACTTTGATGTGGGCATCAACTATCATCCTGGGAAAGCAAACGTCGTGGCAGATGCTTTAAGCCGGAAGGTGCACGACAACATGTTGAGCTTAAGTGACACGCCTACGGAATTGAAGGAAGAGATTGCAAAGCTCAATCTATGCGTGGTGGATAGTGGTGAGGCCATCGCCATGGAGGTGGACTCCACATTAGAGCAAGACATACACAACGGTCAGAAGAATGATGAGAAGATACAAGAAATCAGAGAACCCATCAAAAAGAATAAATCTCCTGGGTTCAGAGAGGATGAACAAGGTATGGTGTGTCATGGGAAAAGGATCTGTGTGCCTGAGGTGAGGGAGATCCGTGAACTGATTTTGAAGGAGGCTAATGATTCCAACTATTCCATTCATCCTGGGAGTACGAAGATGTATCATGACCTCAAGAGCAGATATTGGTGGTATGGCATGAAGCAAGATGTCGCGGAACATGTCGCCCTATGTGACACATGTCACCTAGTAAAAGCAGAACATCAAAGACCCGTGGGACTGTTGCAACCACTCAAAGTGCCTGAATGGAAATGGGAAGAAATAGGTATGGACTTCATAGTGGGACTGCCTAGGACCCAATCGGCATATAATTTGATATGGGTCATCATCGACAGACTGACTAAAGTAGCTCATTTCATCCCCGTGAAAGAAAGCTACAGCGGATCCAAGTTGGCAGAATTGTACATGTCAAGAATCGTGTGTTTTCATGGAGTACCAAAGAAGATAGTGTCAGACCGAGGGACACAGTTCACCTCAAGGTTCTGACAGAAGTTACATGAAACCATGGGAACTTATCTGAATTTTAGTTTTACCTATCACCCCTAGACTGACGTGCAGACCGAAAGGACCAATCAGATCCTTGAGGATATGCTGAGAGCTTGTGCACTCAAGAATAATAGGAGTTGGGATAAGAACTTACCGTATGCAGAGTTCTCCTACAACAATAGTTATCAGGCTAGTATGAAGATGTCACCATTTGAGGCGTTGTACGGGAGGAAGTGCCGAACTCTACTATTTTGTAACCAAACTGGGGAAAGTAAAGTGTTTGGGCCCGAGGTACTACAAGAAGCCAAGGTGAAAGTGAGGGAAATCCACAAAAACATGAGGATAGCCCAGACCCGACAAAAGAGTTATGCCGATGTACGGAGAAGAGAGCTCGTTTTCAATGTGGGAGACTATGTTTATCTCAAGGTGTCCTCTATCGGAGGGCTTCGTCGGTTCAAGGTGAAAGGGAAATTATCACCTCGATACATCGGACCCTTTCAGATTATGGAGAGGAAAGGCGAAATGGCATATCAGCTAGAACTACCGGCTCGCCTATCAGATGTGCACGATGTATTCCATGTGTCACGACTCAAGAAATGTTTAAGAACACCCAAAGAGATGTTACCCATGAATGAGGTGGACGTACGAGAGGATCTTTCTTATGCCGAGCAACCGGTCAAGATTTTGGAGACAATGGAACGCCTCACGAGAAATAAAAGAATCCGAATTTGCAAAGTGCAGTGGAAGCATCACTCGGAAGCAGAAGCCACATGGGAGCGAGAAGACGAGCTCAAGGCGCAGTTTCCAGATTTGTTTTCCTAGAGTCACCAATCTCGAGGACGAGATTTCTTTTAAGGGGGTAGAGTTGTAACACCCCAAAACCTGTTAAAGAGGGGAATTTAAAATTTATGGACGTATTGCATGTGGTGAAACAATTCAAATTCAAACTGTAATTAAAATTTGAATCAGAACAGAAAAGAAAAAGGAAAAAAACGGCCAGTGGGCCGAAACCCACCTCAGCTGGCCCAAAGCCCGCGACCGCTGCCCCCTCCCCCTCTCTCTGACGTGCGGGACCCACATGTCATCTCCCTCCCCGCGCGCGCGCCCAACTGCCACGCTACTTCCGCGCCGATCGCCGCTGCCACGCCCGATTTTCTTGCTCCGGAGCCGCGATCTCCAGCCCACGCATTGCTGCACATCTAAACCAACCCCCGCCGCCCTCCCTCGCCCATTTTTCCACCCCGATCGGCCCGCCTCAGTTCCCGGTGAGAACCAAAGCTCCCATCGCCGTTTTCCTTCGATCCTCGTCCAGATTCTCTGATCTAACGGGCTTGTTGTGTTCCACCACCACCGGGGAGTCTTGCAGGTAAAGGAAACCTGGTGTTTTGCACTCTAGACACAGCTCCTGTGAGCACCGCCACGTTTTCCCCTCGGACCTCGTCGCCGACTGCCTTCTAGGGCCTCCGAGCTCAGGAAAAACCCCGAGGTGAGATCCCCTACATCCCCTCTTCCGTTCTATGCAAAGAAATCCAAGTTTTAGGAAGTATAGACGAAAACCCGAAACTCTCCGGCGAGATCGCCGTCTCCCGCCGCCGTGCGCCACCGGGCAGCGCCGCCCGCACACGGCCAGGGCGACGTGGCCCCCTGAGGCCCGTCCATTTTAAATCGTGCGGCCCCGAATAGATCTAACCCGTACCATTTCGCGTTATAATGTCAGCCGTCTGTTTTAAATCAAACGGCCAACGTAAGCCCCACGTTATAAAGGCCGGGAATCTTACGCACTACCCCATGGGGATCTCAGAAAACACGAGCTAGCCCCAGAAACTTCTGATCTAGCCCCTGGACCTTCAGAAATTCATGTAAATTCATTTAAAAATCAGTTTTAGCCCCTAGACTTGATAAAAATTTGGAAAACCTCTCTGTTTTGTGTAATTAGGCCCCTTAAAATTTAGGAAATAGTAAAGTAGACCCTGCAGTAGGGTGGATTTTCCCTTTAGAACCTATAGGGTATTAAATTCAGAAATTTGAACATATGAGTAGAATTTAAATTCAAATGGTGATGTAAACACATGTGCAAATACAAATGTAAATTTTCCTAGCACTTGGAAAATATTTAGAATGAGTTGAGAACTGATTTTAGGCTGAAATGAAATCTGACTAAGTGCTGTTTACTTTTATTATTTCTGGAAATTCATTTTTAGGCTAGAAAGTAATTCTGAAAATGGGTAAAATAAATTTAATTTGATCCCCATCAGAGAGGAAGTTCAAAGATATTTTATTGAACATTTTAGATCAGAACCTATTTTGTTTAGGTGATATGTCTTACTATTTTAATATTAAATTTCACTTTTAGGCATAGAAAATAAATCTGAAAGTATAGGAAAATAGGTATGCATAATTAGAAAATATTAAATGAGGTCTCCAAATCCAAAAACTTCAAATTAAGATTTTGTAGAAGATCTGAAAACCTATTTGGAGTAGGAAATTATCTTTCATGCAAATTTTGTGGCTAAGAAGTGTATTAATTAAATATAGAGAATTTGTTCAAATTGGAAATTCATATATAGTGTGCAATTAGAAATCTGAATACAGAAGTTAGAAATAATATATATGTTTAAAAGTGCATGTAGGCCTAAAATCAACACATCTAGGGTAACCACAACACTTAAAAATGTGAATGACTTTCATACATATGTATGTGTGGTTTGCATGAGTGGAAGTGTGGACTATGGCTTATGGAATATTGTTTTCTTTTGCTATCTGTGTATTGGCATGAGTAGAACCGGCCCCAGAGCAGGTTCTCACCTTTCAAGATGAAGACTTTCCATTACCAGAGCAGCAGGAAGAAGGCAAGTGTCCTTGACCACATTGATCCTATACTAGGATGTGTAGTTAGAATTTAATTGCATTGTTAATTTGGAATATGATACCCAAACTAGGAAGTTTCCCTAGATTTTCATTATCTTATTTCCTTGTAGCCTGGGTTGGGATTTATTTTATTATGTCATTTATTTATATACTTATGCTTAGCCATGCTTAGAATGGGATAAGTGGAATATGAGATCATCAACTTATTTACCTTACTCTTGAATGAGATATTATGAGTTATGTAGAGGTAGGGATCGAGGCAAGTTGGATGATTTGGTTGGTGCTGTGTGCACGAGACTCGGGTTTGTATTTAGTGCTTGCCTGGATCCTAAGGACCGGTTCATGGAGCATGTAACCAGGCTTTACCGTGCCAACCTCATGCTGAGATGGGGCAGCTTGGCCAATTAATTAGGTGTATGTCCGGCGTAGTATGGGTGTTTGTGTGACGCCCTCAATTCTGAGGAAAGCCACGGAACCGAGAACTAATGCATATGTGTGACTAGGATGTTCATCACACATACACATACGTTCCACAAACTGAGTTCAGATTATATATTACCACGAATAACAAATTTTATTGCAACACCTCATGAGTCTTGGACCCATGCTCAAAGCGGAAATCTTAATTCTATGCAGCGGAAGTCCTTATTTAAATGCGGAAGCAAAAACTAATGCGGAAGCAAAACTAAGCAGAAGTGACTCCATCTCTACTCCCTCCACAGGCAAGGTTGAGAACAGATCACACGCCATAATGCTCTATTCGGTCTTCATAGTAGTCTTCTCTTGCTGTTGATGAAGAAATAATAATGCAAGTTTGAGTACAATGATGTACTCAGCAAGTGCGGGAAAACACATGATATGCAGCTCATTAAACAAGGTAGGCATAAAAGGTTTATTTGCAGAAAAGCAGTTCTGTAAAACCATGATAAACAACAACTTAAGTTTAAATGTAATCCCAACATGTATTAAATTACCAACATACCTCCATCACTTCCCGTGTTCCATCCACATCATTAACCAATCTTTTATTCATACTTCACGAATAACTCCTCGTATTCGCTACCATCTCTCCTCATAAAACAACCACGTCTCGCACCGAGACCAATCTCATGTCATGACCCATCAGTCATGCAACCATCTCATCTCCCGGACTCAACAGTCCCAAACCAAACCATAACCAATAACCATAACCAAGAACCTTCCCAATAACCATTCCAATAACCATCCCAGTAACCATCCCATCTAATCATGGCAGTTTAGCCAGGTGCTCGTGACCGTAAGCTCGGCTATCATGATAGTTTTAGTAACTCTGCAGAGTTTGCACCTCTTTACCCACAAGTTTGTGATTTCGTCACCCGTCGGCGACTGCAGAACCTCCATTTTACCAGTACACAACCGTCGGTGTATGGTCAAGAGATCACAAAATAGCCTTTACAAAGGGGTTACTAGATGTATGGACTCACTAAGGTTTCACCGGCAGGCTAGAATCTCCAATTCTCCCACCCACGGGCCCCCCTCTTGTGCCATGCAGTTCCCAGGGCAGTCCTCACTCGACTCCCATTCACCGCACCTTCCACAGTCCATAACACCCTAGCAACTTACCTAATTACTCAGCTAAGCCGCACCCATACTTGGCCTTGTGGTGGCACTGTTATCCTGGCATGTGCATGCATGAACCGGTCCTTAGATCTATGGCAAGTAAACCACCATCTCAAGCTACCTCATTCACAAACCCGGGCTTGCCTAGATCTCCCTCCGATCCAATTTCCATTGTTAACATCAGTTTCTTATTATCAATATGAGTACAGTTAGCTAGACACATCTATCTCGCTTCCCAATTCCATAGACTCAGCGAAGCATAAAGCAAAAACCATACCCGACTCATTACTTCCCAGGCGACAAGGGTGGTTCAACCCAAAACTAGTAAACTCCTATAAAAGGGATTCCCATCATGTTTGACTCAGCACACACACCTTTTCGCAAAACAAAATTTGTTTTACCCAAAACATAGGATCAACATGGTCAAGGAGCACTTGCCTTGTTCTTGCGGTTCCGGTTGTTCTTGATTCTCAAAACCTTGTTGCTGCAGCTCGTCGTAGACAGCTTCCTGAGTTTGTCCTGCTATGTAGGATTCACGTGCATACAAATTCACAGCAATCAATATCATGCACAAACCCTAAACTAGATGCGATGATGCTCATGCATGCTATCCTACGATTAGTTTTATTAGATTGATCTGTTGTTCTTGCATGGCTTGCATGGTCAGAGGTGTTCGGATCAAAGATGAACGTGGTGATGATCTTGTCTTTAGATCAAACTGATCATCGAGTGTTCTGCCCACGAAAAGGCTTCGGTTCGAAAGGAATCGAAGAACAGATGCAAAGAGATGAACAAAATGATGTCGTAAGGTGGTATCGAAGTCCTACCTCACGCTCTTCTTGTCTTCGGGGTCCTCCTCAGACCGCTTGGTTCTCCTCCGATGATCTCCCTTGTTGTGCTTCGGTGATGTTTTGCTCGGCGAGTTAGGGCTAGGGCTCTAAGTCGTCGGCTCAGGAGTTGAAAGAGAAGTTCGTGGTTTCGGCCAGAGGTTTTCGGTTCTATTTATAATCGGGAAGAGAAGAGTCCTAATCTGATTGGAACCCGAATAAGAGTCTTATTCAGATCTTTGTTAGATCCTGACGTCTTATCTTCGGTAACCATCGTGGATTTTAGATCGGTTTCTGTTGCGTACCGGTGTCCTTACGCGTAACAGCTGCTCCAGAATTCGTTACCTCCGGGATGATGAGCTCCGAAAGCTCCACGTGTCCTCCGGGCCTGGTATCTCCTCATCCGCAGAGACGAGCTCCGCTTGTGCCGCGTGTCAATCAATCGAGACCTCCCTCTTCTCCGGAGATGAGCTCCGCGCACGCCACGTGTGGGTGCCAGTCTTTCCGCTCTCCTTTCCTCAGGGACATGCCCCGAGGTCGACACGTGTTTAGCTGCGATGGACCTTCCGGTGATAAGCTTCGATTGCGACACGTGTTCGATAGATCCGGACTTCTCTGAGATGAGCTCCGAGATTGACACGTATCCCGCGCGACTGGTCCTCTTATTTCCGCGAGGACTAGCTCCGAGGATGACACGTGCCCTCTGAAAAATGCCTTTGCTTCTTCCGCAGAGGCTAGCTCCGCGGCAGCACGTGTCCCACAGGGTCGGACCTCTTTCCAATTGCGTAGGTGACCCCCGAGCCTGCCATGTAGCTAGTTTAGCGGCGGACCTCTCCCAAATTTCTCGGGGATGACCTCCGAACACGCCACGTGGTCTGCTGGCCGTGGAAGTTGCCTTCGGTGCTCTCGGAGAGCTTTATTGGCTATCCTTTTGATACTTGTCTCTGTTCCTACTTTTCTTAAAATGTTTTTCTTCTTCATAAAACATGAACATATGCTGACACCCGAGGTGAGGGTGTCACAAATCTACCCCCCTTAAATTGAATCTGGCCCTCGAGATTCCTTAGTAGGAAATAGATGGGGAAATTCTTCCTTGATATCCCCTTCACGTTCCCATGTGGCTTCAGCTTCAGTGTGATGGCTCCATTGTACCTTGCACCATCGAATCACCTTGTTTCGGGTGACCCTTTCCTTTACGTCCAAGATTCGGACAGGGTGTTCTGCGTAAGTCAGGTCCTCTTGAAGTTCAAGTTCTCCCATTGACACTTGTTCCTCTGGTACTCTCAAGCACTTCTTGAGCTGGGATACATGAAACACGTCATGTATGTCAGAGAGGTGGTTTGGGAGCTCTACTTGGTAGGCTACTTCTCCTCGCTTGTCCAAAATCTTAAATGGTCCGATGTAGTGAGGCGCTAGTTTGCCCTTGACGTTAAAACGTCGTTGGCCTCGGATAGGCGATACCTTAAGGTATACGAAGTCTCCTACTTCAAAGGTCAACTTCCTACGCCTATTGTCCGCATAGCCTTTCTGTCGTGACTGAGAAGCCTTTAAGTTTTCCTGTATTGTTTGGACTTGTTTTTCAGCCTCTTGTAGTACTTCGGGTCCAAACACCTGGTTCTCTCCAGTCTCTTTCCAGAACAGCGGCGTTCTACACCGTCTGCCATATAAGGCTTCGAAAGGCGACATCTTCAAGCTAGTTTGATAGCTGTTGTTATAGGAGAACTCGGCATACGGTAAACTCCTATCCCAACTACGCCCACGTTTCAAGGCGCAAGCTCTCAGCATGTCCTCCAAAATTTGGTTCGTCCTCTCGGTTTGCCCATCTGTTTGTGGGTGATAGGCGGAGCTAAAATCCAGTCGTGTACCCATGGCTTTCTGCAGCTTTCTCCAGAATCTAGAGGTAAACTGAGAACCTCGATCTGAGACTATCCTCTTCGGAACTCCATGACAGCACACGATCTGCTCCATGTACAACTCTGCCAACTGTGTAACGTTGTAACTGGTCTTTACCGGAAGAAAATGGGCGGTTTTCGTCAACCGGTCCACAATGACCCAGATGGAGTCGTATCCTGACTGAGTTTGTGGCAGTCCGACAATGAATTCCATACTGATGTCCTCCCATTTCCATTCAGGTATTTTCAAAGGTTGCAACAATCCAGCGGTTTTTGATGTTCGGCTTTTACTCGTTGGCATGTGTCGCATAGGGCAACGTATTCGGCTATATCCCTCTTCATACCATCCCACCAATAGCAAGTTTTCAAGTCCTTGTACATTTTGGTGCTCCCTGGATGTATGGAATAGGGTGAATCATGTGCCTCCCTTAATATCATGTCGCGAAGGTGTCTTAGGTTTGGCACACAAATCCTTTTTCCTAGCCAAAGCGTACCCTTTTCATCCTCCTTGAAATCCTTCTCTACCCCTTGTCGGATTCTCTCCTTGATCTCCTTGATCCCTTTGTCCATTGTTGGCCCTTTCTTATTTCTTGCTCCAATGGGGAGTGGATCTCTATTATCTCCACGTTATTCAAGAATCCGAGGTGTAATCGTTCGAACTCCTTACGTAGTTCGGGTGGTAGCTCCCGAACCGTGAGTTGGTGGCATGCTCCCTTTCTGCTCAATGTGTCAGCTACAACATTGGCCTTCCCGGGGTGGTAGTTGATTCCCACATCATAATACTTGATGAGTTCTAACCATCGACGTTGCCTCAAATTCAAGTCCGTTTGTGTAAATATGTACTTGATGCTTTTATGATCCGTATAGATCTCACATCGATGACCAAGGATATAATGTCTCTAAATCTTTAATGCATGCACCACTGCTGCTAACTCCAAATCATGCGTAGGATAATTAAGCTCATGCTTCTTTAATTGTCGTGAGGCATAGGCTACCACTTGTCCTTCCTGCATGAGTACACACCCGAGCCCTTGTCTGGATGCGTCACAATATATGTCAAAGCTCTTGCTTACGTCTGGCAATACTAGAACTGGTGCTGTGGTTAGCCTTTTCTTGAGTTCCTCAAAACTTTCTTGGCAGGCTTGTGTCCATTGAAAGACCTTCTCCTTCATTAACAACTCCGTCATAGGTTTTGCTATCTTGGAGAAGTCTTTAATGAAGCGCTGATAGTATCCCTCCATCCCAAGCAAACTTCGAATATCCTTCACGCTCTTCGGTTGGTCCCACTTTAGAACATCTTTCACCTTTCCAGGATCAACCGATACCCCTTCCTTGGAAATGATGTGTCCTAGGAAAGATATTTCTTTTAGCCAAAATTGACACTTGTTGATCTTGGCATATAACTGATGCTCGCGCAACTTCTGCAAGGTCAATTTCAGATGTTCTTCATGCTCCTCCTCACTTTTTGAATACACCATAATGTCATCGATGAAAACCACGACGAACTTGTCCAAGTACTCCATGAAAACCTTGTTCATAAGGTACATGAAGTACGCGGGTGCATTCTTCAATCCAAAAGACATAACGGTATATTCATATGAACCATACCATGTCCGAAAGGCTGTCTTAGGTATATCGGAGGGCTTAATCTTCAGCTGGAAATATCCCGACCGAAGATCAATCTTGGAGAATACTTGGGCTCCTTTCATTTGATCGAACAGGTCCTCTATACGGGGCAGAGGGTATTTATTCTTGATTGTCACCTCGTTGAGAGACCTGTAGTCCACGCACATTCTTTGGGTTCCGTCCTTCTTGTCCACGAAAAGTACCGGGGCTCCCCATGGTGACGAACTTGGACGCATAAAACCCTTCTCCAACTGTTCTTGAATTTGCTTCTTGAGTTCAACTAACTCGTTGACGGGCATCCTATATGGTCTCTTTGCTATGGGTGCAGTTCCAGGTACCAAATCTATGGCAAACTCGATGTCCCGGTCAGGTGGCATACCTGGAAGTTCTTCCGGGAACACGTCCGAGAATTCCTGAACCACTGGAATGTTGTCCAATGCTACTCCTTCAACATGGTTCAAATCCGCCTGTTTGGTTGCTTGCTGGGCTGACTCAAACTCGACACGGACAACGTGTTCGTTTGTCAACTGCACGCTTCTCTCAGCGCATTGGATTACTCCATTGTGCTTGCTTAACCAGTCCATTCCGAGTATGATGTCAATTCCGTGGGAGTCCAAGACAATAAGGTTGGCAAGGAAGTCTACCCCCCTTATTTTAAGGCTTACCTTAGGACATACTATACTAGTCCTCATTTCTCCTCCGGGAGAATTAACTATCATAGCACATTCTAAGTGGGATACGGGTAGATGATGTTTGGCAACACATTTGGATGATATGAAGGAATGTGATGCTCCGGAATCAAATAAAATGGTGGCTGGGTTGGAGTTGGCAAGGAACATACCAATTGCGACGTCCTCAGCCTGTTGTGCTTCCTCAACAGTGACATGGTTAACGTGGCCACGAGCATAGTTCTGTGGTCCATGGTTCCCTTGGTTGTCTCCTCCGTTTGGTCGCTGATTCTGCTTGGGCACGTTTCCTTGCTGTCCAGGGCCTCTCTTCGGGCACTGGTTAGCGAAGTGGCCTACTTCCCCGCATGCAAAGCATGTCCTGTTGCCTACGGCAGCAGGTACGTTGGGGCGGGGGTTTTGAACAGGAGCGCCATTGTTAGGCCGGGGCGCAGGAGGCATGGGCACACGAGGTGCCGGTGCAACGAGCCGTTGCTGTGGTGGCTGACCAGGGCGGTACGTAGGAGTGGTCGATCCATACTGCGGTGCAGGGGGCATGTACCTAGGTCATACGTTGCTCCCTTGGGGCTGGTATGGCACCTTCCTTTTGCACTCTCGCTCGATCTCTCGGATCTTGTTTTCCACCACAATAGCCTTATCAACTAGCTTCTGGAAGCTTACGTAGTCATTGTTGAGGAGCTGAACTTGGATCTCATTGTTCAACCCTCTCACGAACAGGTACTGCTTCCTCTGATCTGAGTTGACATCTTCGGGGGCATACCGGGACATTTGTATGAACTTGTTGAGATATTCATTCACACTTTTCTGTCTTGGCGGAGACCTTCAAACTCCTGCCTCTTGAGCATCATTACGCCAACAGGGATGTAGTGGGAGCGGAAACTTTCTTTGAACTCGGTCCAAGTGATTGCCTCCGGGTTGGCATGGGCGTTGCTCAAGGCATCCCACCAGTCAGCAGCTGCTCCCATCAGTTGGTGCGACGCAAAGAGAACCTTCTCTCGGTCGTTGCACTGAACAATGGCAAGCTTCTTCTCCATGGATTTCAGCCAATCATCGGCCTCCATGGGGTCGCTTGCTTGAGCAAAGGTGGGTGGTCGAGTCCTCATGAACTCTCCCAACCTGTTATGAGCCGGTGGTGGTGGTAGCGGTGGTGCCGGAACGGGGTGTTGGTTGGCCTGCAACTGACCCAAAGTTTGGATCATGGTTTGCATAAGCTGGTTTTGCATGGCCATCAACCTTTCTAGGTTGTTTTCGCCAGCTCCGGGGTTAGCAGGAACTTCCTCGTGGTCATCTTCCTGGACGTTCATTCGGCTGGCGTTTCCTCTCACCATTTGTGAGAGAGAACAAAATAGAATAGAAGGTTAGAAAGTTAGGTAGGTCCTTTCAACTATATGCATCAAGGTGAGTTGGACTATATATATTAGCCCTTATGAGGATGTGAACAAGTGCCGAAACATCTCACACCTCCTTCTTCTTACGTGTGGATATGGGCAACGTTTTTGAGTCGTCCCACAACTCACACTAAGCACATATTCACAAATAATCATCACAAGGGCCCACTCAACTCCTATTCAAGGATGGTTTCCTATGTCAAGGTGGTTTTAAAGGCCAATCTAGGCTATTCACCCTAGGGTGCTTGTAACTCCTTCCTGGGGTTTAACCCGTAGTTCTATTATCTATCTAAGGCTTTCTATCTAGGCGTGTAACCTACTGTCAACCCGTGGCTTTGATACCAATCTGTGACGCCCTCAATTCTTTGGAAAGCCACGGAACCGAGAACTAATGCATATGTGTGCCCAGTATGTTCATCACACATACACATACGTTCCACAAACTGAGTTCGGATTATATATTACCATGAATAACAGAGTTTATTACAACACCTCATGAGTCTTGGACCCATGCTCACAGCGGAAATCTTAATTCTATGCAGCGGAAGTCCTTATTTAAATGCGGAAGCAAAAACTAATGCGGAAGCAAAACTAAGCAGAAGTGACTCCATCTCTACTCCCTCCACGGGCAAGGTTGAGAATAGATCACACGCCATAATGCTCTATTCGGTCTTCATAGTAGTCTTCTCTTGCTGTTGATGAAGAAATAATAATGCAAGTTTGAGTACAATGATGTACTCAGCAAGTGCGGGAAAACACATGATATGCAGCTCATTAAACAAGGTAGGCATAAAAGGTTTATTTGCAGAAAAGCAGTTCTGTAAAACCATGATAAACAACAACTTAAGTTTAAATGTAATCCCAACATGTATTAAATTACCAACATACCTCCATCACTTCCCGTGTTCCATCCGAATCATTAACCAATCTTTTATTCATACTTCACGAATAACTCCTCGTATTCGCTACCATCTCTCCTCATAAAACAACCACGTCTCGCACCGAGACCAATCTCATGTCATGACCCATCAGTCATGCAACTATCTCATCTCCCGGACTCAACAGTCCCAAACCAAACCATAACCAATAACCATAACCAAGAACCTTCCCAATAACCATTCCAATAACCATCCCAGTAACCATCCCATCTAATCATGGCAGTTTAGCCAGGTGCTCGTGACCGTAATCTCGGCTATCATGATAGTTTTAGTAACTATGCAGAGTTTGCACCTCTTTACCCACAAGTTTGTGATTTCGTCACCCGTCGGCGACTGCAGAACCTCCATTTTACCAGTACACAACCGTCGGTGTATGGTCAAGAGATCACAAAATAGCCTTTACAAAGGGGTTACTAGATGTATGGACTCACTAAGGTTTCACCAGCAGGCTAGAATCTCCAATTCTCCCACCCACGGGCTCCCTCTTGTGCCATGCAGTTCCCAGGGCAGTCCTCACTCGACTCCCATTCCCCGCACCATCCACCGTCCATAACACCCTAGCAACTTACCTTATTACTCAGCTAAGACGCACCCATACTTGGCCTTGTGGTGGCACTGTTATCCTGGCATGTGCATGCATGAACCGGTCCTTAGATCTATGGCAAGTAAACCACCATCTCAAGCTACGTCATTCACAAACCCGGGCTTGCCTAGATCTCCCTCCGATCCATTTCCATTGTTAACATCAGTTTCTTATTATCAATATGAGTGCAGTTAGCTAGACACATCTATCTCGCTTCCCAATTCCATAGACTCAGCGAAGCATAAAGCAAAAACTATACCCGACTCATAACTTCCCAGGCGACAAGGGTGGTTCAACCCAAAACTAGTAAACTCCTATAAAAGGGTTTCCCATCATGTTTGACTCAGCACACACACCTTTTCGCAAAACAAAATTTGTTTTACCAAAAACATAGGATCAACATGGTCAAGGAGCACTTGCCTTGTTCTTGCGGTTTCGGTTGTTCTTGATTCTCAAAACCTTGTTGCTGCAGCTCGTCGAAGACAGCTTCCTGAGTTTGTCCTGCTATGTAGGATTCACGTGCATACAAATTCATAGCAATCAATATCATGCACAAACCCTAAACTAGATGCGATGATGCTCATGCATGCTATCCTACGATTAGTTTTATTAGATTGATCTGCAGTTCTTGCATGGCTTGCATGGTCAGAGGTGTTCGGATCAAAGATGAACGTGGTGATGATCTTGTCTTTAGATCCAACTGATCATCGAGTGTTCTGCCCACGAAAAGGCTTCTGTTCAAAAGGAATCGAAGAACAGATGCAAAGAGATGAACAAAATGATGTCATAAGGTGGTATTGAAGTCCTAACTCACGCTCTTCTTGTCTTCGGTGTCCTCCTCAGACCGCTTGGTTCTCCTCTGATGATCTCCCTTGTTGTGCTTCGGCGATGTTTTGCTCGGCGAGTTAGGGCTAGGGCTCTAAGTCGTCGGCTCAAGAGTTGAAAGAGAAGTTCGTGGTTTCGGCCAGAGGTTTTGGGTTCTATTTATAATCGGGAAGAGAAGAGTCCTAATCTGATTGGATCCCGAATAAGAGTCTTATTCAGATCTTTGTTAGATCCTGACGTCTTATCTTCGGTAACCATCGTGGATTTTAGATCGGTTTCTGTTGCGTACCGGTGTCCTTACGCGTAACAGCTGCTCCAGAATTCGTTACCTCCGGGATGATGAGCTCCGGAAGCTCCACGTGTCCTCCGGGCCTGGTATCTCCTCATCCGCAGAGACGAGCTCCGGTTGTGCCGTGTGTCAATCGATCGAGACCTCCCTCTTCTGTGGAGATGAGCTCCGCGCACGCCACGTGTGGGTGCCAGTCTTTCCGCTCTCCTCTCCTCAGGGACATGCCCCGAGGTCGACATGTGTTTAGCTGCGACGGACCTTCCGGCGATAAGCTTCGATGGCGACACGTGTTCGATAGATCCGGACTTCTCTGAGATGAGCTCCGAGATTGACACGTATCCCGCGTGACTGGTCCTCTTATTTCCGCGAGGACTAGCTCCGAGGATGACACGTGCCCTCTGAAAAATGCCTTTGCTTCTTCCGCAGAGGCTAGCTCCGCGGCAGCACGTGTCCCACAGGGTCGGACCTCTTTCCAATTGCGTAGGTGACCCCCGAGCCTGCCACGTAGCTAGTTTAGCGGCGGACCTCTCCCAAATTTCTCGGGGATGAGCTCCGAACACGCCACGTGGTCTGCTGGCCGTGGAAGTTGCCTTCGGTGCTCTCGGAGAGCTTTATTGGCTATCCTTTTGATACTTGTCTCTGTTCCTACTTTTCTTAAAATGTTTTTCTTCTTCATAAAACATGAACATATGCTGACACCCGAGGTGAGGGTGTCACAGTTTGGATGGTGCGGGGAATAGGTGTCAGCTGGACTACCATATGAACGGCAAGGCTCAAGAGGTGGCCACTGCAGCGGGGTTGGAGCCTCTTGTATGATGTTAGGGGTGAAACCTCAGTGGGCTCACGCTCGTCAGAAATCCCTTTGTAAAGGCCTCGTAGTATTCTCCTGGCTACACACCTGGGAAGTGTGAACGTGGTTCACGGCCACTGCATAAAGGAGGTTCTTTTAGTCCACGCGGCAACAAGGGATGAAATCACTACATGTGGGTACAATGGTGCAAACTCTGCAGAGTCAAAACTGTCATGACAGCCGTGCTCACGGTCAAGAGCGGCTTGGACTTATTCATGATTAGAGGATGATAAATTTGGAAGTTGAGGATGTTAAGCGGGGAGCTTAACATTGGAAATGTTGTTATGGTTACTTAATTTTGATGACGGGTTGGGAAATTGGGACCATTTCACCTATGTAGGTGCTTTATAAGCTAAGGTGATAGGTATTAATTGTGTAGTGCTTTAACCATGAGTTCAACCTCTCCTTGCTCTAGCCATGCATGACATAATTTTCCCACACATGCTGAGTACCAACGGTACTCAAGCTTGCTTTTCTGTTGGTTTAAATTGCTGCTCAGGCCAAGGGAATGGTGTGGTGTTCAATGACCAAAACTTTGGACCCGAAGAAGGATTCTAGGTTCACGGAGTCCCCCGGGCAACACCTATGACGAAGCCCACAAGATTTATTTTCCGCTGCTGTTTTATTTACATGTTATGAACATATTATCGTCCATCGAGACATTATGCTATGTAAGACTTATTTTATATTCGAACTCTTGGCTTGTAATAAATGATGCTTCACTATTTGTCAGCACATGTATGAGAAAATGATCCTGGCATACATGTGATATTCACTCGGTTGCTCTTTGGAGAAACCGGGTGTGACATCGCGGTAGTGAGCATACTTGTACACTGAGTCGTGACGTAGTAAGAAACTGGGAAAAAGCTAATATGCTTTGTGAGTAATCCTCATATTGGAGATGAGGGATGATCAATATCTTAACTAAATTTATTTTCCACCTTGGGCTAGTAGGTCGAGGCAAAGCGTTTCTTGTTTGATTGTGGAGTGTCGACGTTGATGGCGCTAGGTCTGTATGGGTCTAGGGTAGCTCACTAAAGTTACTTTCACCTCGGGCAAGTCATATTGAGATGAAGCGTTTCTTGTTTGATTATGGAGTCTCAATGTAAATTGTGTGAGGGCTATAAAAGTTGATTAAAACTTTAAGTAAGGACTCTCCTTTAGCTCAAGTTCATACTTTGTGCAAACTTCTATATTCAGCCCTCTATTTTCAGCATGTAGAGTTTCATGACTAGGGTAACGGTTATGTCTTGCTGTGCTTCATGCTCACGGATACTGCATGAGTTGTTTTGCAGGTAAATAACACTATGCTGATATGTACGGTTGTCCGCTGAGACTCGGAACTCCCCGAGTGATGAACTCATGGCAACCCCTGCCGCTGCTGTTGAGATCGTGTTGCTAGTGAGAAGGGTCCGCAGGTTGGACGTCTTCTCCGCTGCGTAGCATAGATATGTGACAGTTGTATTAGTCTTCCGCTGTAGATTATTTTGAGAAGTATTTGTACAAAAATTTACACTTTGTAAGCTTCTGCTTGATTTATGTAATATGATGCTTTATTATATGTGCTGTTGGGTGCCGCATCGCATGACACCACCCAATGCGATTCCTGGGCGAGCGGCACGGCCCCGTTATCGGTTCCAGGCGTCTCACAGCGTGGTATCAGAGCCGCATTGGTAATAGCGCACGGAATAAGGATCGTATTACGACAAAAACTCAGGATACGGGAGGAAACGGTATTAGGCCCACATAAGGACTATAGTAGTATAGTTACTTAAAGTGGCATGACTAACATACTTGTTATAATTCTGAATTTTGATTATGTAACGACGCACCTACGCTCAGGTAAGCATGGTAAGGAACGCCACCGAAAGCGGTTCAATTTCGGTTAGCTCCCCTGACGAGGAAAGTGGTTCAGCGGTAGGTCTCACAGCTTGGTGTGAGACGTCAATATGAAACTATTGGACTCTTCATGTTCCTGAGTTCATATGAAACGCTGATCCCTAGCGTGCATTTGGCAAGAAAGTGGAGACCCCATCGTGTGGTCAGTAACACGATAGTGTGTTCTTCTGGAATTAGCCTAGGACAACATACGCAGCGCTTGCCATCGGCGTGCCCTGCAGGGCAGTAGGTGGTATCCGTTGGGTTGATAAAATTCCCAACCGTGACGACCCGTTCACGCTCTACTCGGGTTCCCCGTCGTGTGGTGTGAAACCACGATCACGTACCTTGAGACGTGGCTTGACTCAGGGACGGCCCGTATGGGAATGATACAGGGCGTATGTTTTTAGTATGATATGGAACTGCCTGAAATGAGAAAAACCTATGTATGCATCATTATTGAGTGTTTTCCTGCAGGTACTAACCACGTACATATCCAGTGTAGTACATGTGTGTGAGGGACCGTTTAGTGCCACAATTGAGACGTATATACTGGCATAATCCGGTTAGGATTTTCCTTTTTGTGAGGAACGTAGTACCGACATTGTTCTTACGGTGCATCGACACCGTACTACACTTAATAATCCTCTTCCCTATGAAGAAAAGATTCATGAGCTAACTTTCAACTAAAAATGGAAGTTTGAAACAAATATTAGTTACTGAACTCTTATTTTGAGCTAAGATTCAAATGAGAGAATGTCTAGGTTTCAAAGAGTTCAAAAACAGAGTGCTCTCTTTATGGCAGGAATTCTTGCTGGAATTTAACAGAGAATAACTCTGAGTAGATTTAACCAATTAAGGTGTATTATACAGTTCTGGAAATATTTTCAAGTTCTCTACAACTTATTTGTAGACCTCCAGAGCTAAATCACACGTTAATTTGGTGAAAAGTCAAGTTGAAGGCAAACTGTTCAGAACCAGGACAGCAGCAAAACCCCTCTCGACCTTTCTGTTTTTAAACCATAACTTCCTGTAGAAAAATCCTTAAGGGGCCTATGAAACACCGTTGGAAAGGTTATGAGATATGCAACAATTTTTTAGTTCAAAGTTGGTTCAGATTCATATTGTATCTATGTATACAACTGTGATAAAATTAGCCACATACAAAGGAGATGCTGGCAAATTTTATCCCGAAATTCTTACAATTTTGAGCAATCATAACTTTTGATCCAGAAGCGATATGGAGGCATTTGAATACTCGTTGAAAAGATATTGAAGTTAACTTTAACTTTTGTATTCAACTTGAGTTACGACAGTGCTTTTAACTGGATCAAAATCTGAGTTGTTTGAGGACCGGTCAATCTGCTTTTAAATCCATGCTGTTAGTTGCATCAGTTTGCGCATAAATCATTTTGCTTACATGTTAAGATTTCATTATCAGTGTTTCACTACTTTGTTCCTGGAATAAATCAAGTGATAGTGTTGAGCTGATAATGAACTCTTGCAACTACAGAATATTGCGAACTCGTTCCATGGGTGAAGTGGGTGGTTCCAGTGGTGGTGGTGGTGATAACTCTCCACAGCGGGAGCAGCGAGCTCCGCAACCGCAGCCGCCACCAAGACCTTCACCTACAGTCACAATGGCGGACATTCTGGCCACCATGACGGGTGCAAGCGATGAGCGAACCGACTTGCTCCGCACCCTGGTGATGAATACATCCTGTCAAGGGGGATGTCAAGATGAAGACTTTCACCAACCTCAAATGAGTTCCTACGTTGAGTTCTTGGCGACTCAACCACCAGTTTTCATTGAAGCTGAGGATCCTCTGGTGGTGGATAGCTGAATCCGTACCATTGAATCTAAGTTTGGGTTGCTCCAATGCACCGAACATCAGAAAGTCTTATATGCGGCGCAACAACTTCACGGGTCCTCCAGTGCATGGTGGGCAAATCAACTTGCCTCCTTACAGCTGGACATCATTTCACATGGATGGAATTCTGGAAGGCATTTCTTGCTTATCATGTCCCTTCCGGAATAATTCAGCGGAAACTCGAGGAGTTTCTGGTCTTAAAACAAGGAGGGAGGGATGCATACTAGCACTCGCGAGTGTTCAACAAACTGGCACAGTATGCGCCCGAACATGTGAACACTGAGGCACAAAAGTGCGAATGGTTCTTTCGCAGCCTCAATCCCAAGTTAAAGGAAAGATTCATCTTAGCTGATCGAAAGAACTTCAACGAATTGTTGAGTGCTGCCATCATGGTTGAAGATGCTCAGCGAGAAGTTCAGGCTGAGAACAGAAAGAACCGTATACCACCGGAGAGTAGCAGTATTGCTCCTCATAAATACCGGGTGGTAGACAGTACCTTGAACTATCAGCTGATGCAGCTGGCTCGACGACTCCAACAATATTCGGGTCATTCATCTCAATATTCTGAATTTGAACAGCTGCAACAACGGTATATGCAGCCACATTATTCTGTTCCTCAAGCGTTCTTGCCGCAGCAGAATACACCCAGTGTCCGTACTCAGAGTCACATGGAATCGGCTGAAAAACCGTGCTTCACGTGCGGTTATTTGGGTCACATCAGCAGGAAGTTTCCAGAAAGGATGCGCCACAGAGGAAATACACCAGAGCAGCGTATAAATCAATCCCGTTCTCAGCTACAAAGAACAGCACCAAAGTCAGGGTGCATCGATCATACAGCTCTAGAGGATGTGCCGGAAGGGGCACCTGTGCTAGCGGGAATGTTCACCCTCAATGAACTACCCGTATTGATTTTATTTGACTCGGGAGCCACACACAATTTCATCAGCAGGCTATTTGTGTGCAAAGCTGAGCTCTCCACCACTACGCCAAAGGATCACTACCTTATCAGCTCACCCGTTGGAAATATAGCTGCTAATGAAGTGGTGATCAAAGCACCCTTGTGCTTAGGTGGAAAACTATACCCCACAACCCTCATTGTGTTAGAGGGGCAGAAGATCGATGTGATCTTCGGAATGGCGTGGATGAACTACCACAGGGCTGTTCTTGACATCGGTCCACGGATTGTTAGCTTGGACTCTCCGTACTACGGTCTTCAAAAACTCATACTTGAAGCCGTGGATTCTAAAAATCCAGTTGTGTACCACAGTGTGACCCTGAAACTGGAGGATATTCCAGTGGTCCGTGAGTACCCAGATGTGTTTCCTGACGATCTTCCAGGGATGCCGCCTGAAAGAGACGTGGTATTCAAGATCGAGTAAGCACCGTGAACCACACTGATATCTCGGAGGCCATACAAAATGTCTCCGAGGGAATTTGCTGAACTGAAGGAACAGCTAAAGGACTTAATGGACAAAGGGTTCATCAGGCCAAGCTCATCATAATGGGGCTGTTCGGCCCTCTTTGTGAAGAAAAAGGGTGAATCACTTCGGTTACGTGGATTATCGGCCGCTAAATGCAGTGACGATCAAAAATAAATATCCACTGCCACGGATCCATATATTATTTGATCAGTTAGTGGGTGCCAAAGTATTCTCCAAGATGGACTTGACGTCCGGTTATCATCAGATAAGAAACAGAGCGGAGGATATACCGAAGACGGCTTTCTCGACTAGATACGGGCTCTATGAGTATCTAGTCATGTCTTTCGGGTTAACGAATGCACCCGCACATTTCATGTACCTCACGAATTCGGTATTCATGCCAGAGTTGGATCAGTGCGTCGTGGTTTTCATCGACGACATTCTCGTATACTCCAAATCGGAGGAGGAGCACACCAAACATCTGCATATTGTGCTCCAACGATTGCGAGAACATAAGCTGTATGCCAAATTCAGCAAGTGTGAATTTTGGATCCGCAAGGTACTATTCTTAGGCCACTTTATTTCAGCGGAGGGTGTGGCCGTAGATCCAACCAAAATTGAACAAGTCTTGAAGTGGGAGTCTACGACATCTGTTCATCAAATCCGCAGTTTTCTAGGACTAGCGGGTTATTACCAAAGATTTATTCCCAGCTTCTCGAAGGTGGCTAAACAAATGAAAAAATTATTGAAGAAGAGCAGCAAGTATGTGTGGACAGAGGCCTGTGGAGAGGCATTTCAAACTATAAAGAAACATCTCACAACGGCACCGGTTCTAGCCCAACCGGATACAACAAAGCCATTCGATGTTTATTGTGATGCCTCAGGCATTGGACTTGGCTGCGTCTTAATGCAAGATAGACGAGTGATCGCGTATGGGTCTCGTCAACTCCGCAACCACGAGCAGCACTACCCCACTCATGACCTAGAACTCACTGCAGTGGTGCTTGCGTTGAAAATTTAGAGGCATTACTTACTCGGGAATTTAGTGCACCTCTACACCGACCATAAGAGCCTCAAATATGTATTCACTATCAATATGAGGCAGCGGATATGGTTGGAATTAATCAAAGATTATGAGCTCGAGATCCATTACCATACGGGCAAAGCTAACGTGGTGGCTGATGCACTCAGTCGTAAGTCCCACATGAATAACTTGTCAGTTGTTCCTGATGAGGATGAAGAACCAAGCTTGAGGGTGATTCCGTATGGGGCATTGTATAATCTTGCTCTCATGCCTACCATCAGAGAAGAGATTGTACAAGCCCAAAAGAGAGATAAAGGAATGTGGAAAATCCGGGCGAGAATCAATGAGGATAAAATGAAATGTTTCCGGGAAGATGATCAGGGTGTGTTATGGTTTAACAACCGTATCATAGTACCCCAGAACATGAAGCTAAGGAAGAAAATCCTGGATGAAGCCCATATGTCCATGTACTCAATACATCCAGGGAGCAATAAGATGTTTCAAGACCTTAAAACAAAATTTTGGTGGACTCGGATGAAGCGAGAAATTACCAAATATGTATCCGAGTGTGATACACGTCGGTGAGTCAAAGCAGATCATATAAAGAAAGCGGGAATGCTGCAACCATTATGTATTCCATCATGGAAGTGGGAGGACATCAGTATGGACTTTATTGTCGGACTGCCTCTCACGTTCAAAAAGCATGACTCCATTTGGGTGATTGTTGATCGGTTAACAAAATCAGCCCACTTCATCCCAGTGAATATGAGATTTTCAACTAAGCAATATGCAGAGTTGTATCTCTCAAGAATTGTGTGCTTACACGGAGTCCCCAAAACCATCATATCTGATCGAGGTTCTATATTTGTTGCTCGTTTCTGAGAGCAACTACATGAATCTCTGGGAACAAAGTTAATTAGAAGCTCAGCATACTGCCCTCAGACCGACGGTCAAACAGAGAGGGTGAATCAGATTTTAGAAGATATGCTGAGAGCATGTGCCATAGATAAAGGAAAGGATTGTGATAACCATTTGCCATTAGCGGAATTCTCCTAAAACAATGGTTACCGATCCAGCATTAAAATGGCACCATATGAAGCACTATATGGCAGGAAGTGTCGCACACCACTCAATTGGTGTGAATCCGGCTATAGGGTAATTTTCGGCATTGATCTTGTGAAAGATGCCAAGGAGTGGGTCCAGCTTATTCGAGCAAACCTCAAAGCCACTCGATCTCGCCAGAAGAGTTATGCGTACAAGCAACGCCGACCCTTGTATTTTGAAGTCGGAGATCACGTCTATCTCCGAGTATCCCCAATGAAGGGAACTCACCGATTCAGGGTCAAGGGAAAGCTAGCTCCTCGCTTTGTGGGTCCGTTCATTATTACATAACGGTGTGGACCGGTAGCCTACCGTCTAAAGCTGCCACCATCTTTATCGGAAATCCATGACATATTCCATGTCTCACATTTGAGAAAGTGTTTGAAGAAACCAACAGAGATTCTTTCGGGAGACATGGAGATATTACAACCGGATCTCACCTACGCCGAGCAGCCCATCCAGATTATCGATGAAAAGACCCGGATCACTCGAAATCGGACATTGAAATTTTACAATGTTCTGTGGAATAATCATACCCCAGAAGAGGCGACTTGGGAGACTGAAGATTATATCCACAAGAACTACCCGGAACTTTTGTCATAGACTTTGTAATTACTTTCCGCCTCATCTTTCTTTTGTAATCTCGGGACGAGATTACCTTTTAGGGTGGGAGGAATGTAAAGGTCCCAAAAATATGAATACAAAGAAACTTGAGTTTGCACAAATGTTGGTGTCATGTGTATGGAAAAGGGCACTGGTTTAAACTTTTTCCACATATGATAACACATGAGAGATTCTTTCTAAACAAACTTAGAGTTATTTGCATGTTTGGACCGTAGGTGGATTTAATCCACAGAATTGAAGTACTCAGGTGCAATGGAAGGGTTTAAAAATCAGATTTTGAACTAAATGTTCAACTCAAATTTCAAATGAGAGAGAACACAATGGTAATTCAAACTGTTGTGTTCAAACTCTTGTTTGCATCAGCTAACACAAGAATCAGATTGCATATTTGGATTCCTTAGGTCCAAATTAGTGGGTAGGCATAGTTTCATGATTTTTTGAAGGGGTTTGCTATCCATTTTTCAAAAAGGACTTAAATGGGCAAAGAATTCAAATAACATGTTGATTTGGATGGAATATGCCCAACTATCCAAATGCACCTCAGATTTGAACTCCCACAATTTGATTTCACCATTTGCAAATTTTGGGAGATATTTTAGAGAATCAGAGAGAGCTGTGGTGTGGACCCACATGTCATTGAGGGAGATAAATTGCAAAAGATCTTCATTTTCAGTGCAAAGTCTCTGTTTCTCCTCCCTCCCTCGGGCAGAGCCGAAGCTTCACTGCTCGACACCGAGCCACGCTGAGAACCGACTCCTCTCTGCCGTGTACGTGCGCTGGCGAGCTGCTTTCCCCCTCCTTATAACCTCAGCCCGTGCTTCTTTTGCTCACATCACCCAGAACCGGCTCGGCTTCATTGCTCCTCGCGCTGGAACCTCACAGCGGCTGCTGCCATCCCGGTGATCGTTCGAGCGCACAAAATCTCGCGTGAAAACCTCAGTTGGGCAGCAAAACCGAATCATCGCAACTCCCACAGCCTCCTCGGACCACAACTGAGGGAGCTCGACCTTCATGACCCCGCGCTCACCGAGTTTCCACAGAGGCCGAACCACAACCGAACGGAGATCGCACGTGGACAGCTTTGCAGAGAGCTTGTCATGCCCGAGCAAGAGCGTCCACGGACGCGCTAGAACCCTGTGGTGCTCATCTCTGAAGCTCAAGCCATGACATGAACTACCGAGCGCAAATTCGAGAAAATTTCTCCATTGGGCACAAACCGACCTTCCGGCACAGTAACTTCAAATTCGACCTCTATTCTTGTTCTTAGGTCACCAAATCTTGCACATGGGACCACAGGTAGTTGGCGATAATTTTCTCTTCATAACCCTAGCTGGGAAACACACGTAGACCGCACAAATTCTAGGTTTTCCGAGCTCAAACGTGGAGGTGTCGGGTGCACGGTGAGACACTATTAGCCGCCGGTCCCGAGCAGTTTTAAGGTTAGGTCGAGCATCCTCATGGTTCACTGGTGCTTTATCTCCATTTCACCAAGCTTTTCGCGGGCTAGGATATCTGGCCGACGCTACCGAAGGTGAGCCGAGCCGCCGCAACGTCGTCGGCTGGGTTAGAGCCACAACCGGTTGGGGAAAGTTGTTCCATCGTGTTCAGCGTGTGGTTTTAGGCCCTAACGGCAAGGGAGAGCGTGGGATATGGCCGTACATTGAAGTTCAGTGCTTCTCTGGCAAGCCCGGCGGCGCGCGGGCACGGGAGCGGGAGGTAGACGATGAAGTGGTCAGACCCGCAGGTCAGTCGCTCGGTGAACCGGTGTGGGATTTTCTGTTGCCCGGGATCATCTGTGACAGTGCTGGAAATAGTCCTGTGGCCCCGTGTGGTTTAGCCGAGAAGGTGACACGTGGTAGCCGGACCCGCTGTCAGAGATTTGAACTTTTCCCGGTTAATTTGAATTCCAGAATTTCCCCAAACTTTAGAACCTCATAACTTTTGCTAGGAAGCTCCAAATTTAGTGATTCAAATTGGGTTGGATTCAGGTTGGAAAACTCTATTTAAATATACAACCCAATTTGTATAAAACTCATTATTAAAGTCTTGAAAATTCTTTAAATCTTTTCAGAAAAAGAATTTTAGAGGGAGTTTGGTTTATCTAAAAATCCTCAAATTTTGCCAGAATATTCTATAGGATGTTAGTGAACTCTTGTAAAAATTTCAGCTCATTTGGAGTTGTGATTAGAGGAATTCAGATTTGAAGTTGCTGTGTTCACTTGGATACAGAAACATTTTCAGATAATTTCCAAAACTTGGAAATTAAGTTCTGGGTAATTCTTAATTCAAAAAATCCTAGGAAAATTCATGCAGGTCCTATGAACTATAATTGAAATTGTAGTTCACTAAGTTTGGCATAAAATTTTGAGTTACTTCAGAATTAATTCTTTTTTTCTTAATTGCTTAGAGAATTGTTCTGAACAAACCACTCAATGAAAAGTGCTAATTTTCTGTCCAGATGACTTTATTGTGACAAGGGAAACTGACATGAAAATTTTCAGCTCCATTGGAGTTCTGGATCACCCCTGTTCTGTTTAACCTCTTTAGGTGCTTAAAACATGAATGGGGGAGACACTTAGCACTTAATCATGTTAATTAGCTCAAACCCAAACCTTAGCACCAGTGTCATTTTAAATTCTTAAACAGAGTTCCAGTTTTTAAACTTGTCATTAGAACTTGTTAGCAAAATCTTTACAATTAAATCCATATGCATATTCACTAGTGTAGCCTCTACGTGGAGATTTTGAAACGATCGGAGTGGAAATCAAAGAAGGAGGAAAGCAAGTGATCAAGCCTCAAGTGGTCTTCACTAACTGAACCTTATATATTAGTCCCCTGCAAAACAAAAGCAAGCCCCGGTTTGCATCAAACCTTACAAGTTTTCATTTGTATTCACTTTATATTCTCTAGCATTTTGTTTATTGCATTAAGTCTAGATGGTATGAAACTCCAAATGCATGACCCAGAAAACAGTGGAGTTTAATGTAGAGTAGGTTATCAGTTGATTATAACTGCTGATCTCAAGTTAACAAAAGTGGATTAAAAGAGGCATAACTCGAGTAGGCAGCTTCCTACTCGTGAACCGGGATTAAGGGGGATCAATCGGAAGAGTTGGGAATTGATCCTCATAGTTGGGAATGGAGACCGGGCTGTGGATGGAAGGCTCAAGGACGTGGTCCTGTGAACCTATTCTATGTCTGAGTCGATTAAGGCCCGTTCTCGTGTGCGGCCCTGCTGGACAAGTTTGAGATGTGTACCGGATGCATACTGTCTATATGGGACCCAGGAAACCGATGTAACATGTAACCTAGGTGTCGAGGCAAACCCCACCATGTTATGCAGATGCTGAAAGGATAGAGAAGTCAGCTCTACGAGGGTTTGCCGTAGTGAGACTTAATCCATGTCGGTGGGACCGGTTCGACATTTGGGTGTCGTGTGAAAAGTTGCCACGTACAACGTCAGTGATGGTTGCTGTAGGCAACATTGAGTACGGGCGTACGTGTCGTGTCAGCCGGGTGTTTTTTATTGCAATCACCGTCGCTCGCGGTAGTGAGCATACTTGTACACCGAGTTATGACGTAGTAAGAAACTGGGAAAAAGTTAATATGCTTTGTGAGTAATCCTCATATTGGAGATGAGGGATGATCAACACCTTCACTAAATTTATTTTCCACCTTGGTCTAGTAGCGTCTAGGCAAAGCGTTTCTTGTTTGATTGTGGAGTCTCGACGTAGATGGCGCGTGGTCTGTATGGGTCTAGGGTAGCTCACTAAAGTTACTTTCACCTCGGGCAAGTGGCATCGAGATAAAGCGTTTCTTGTTTGATTGTGGAGTCTCGATGTAAATTGTGCGAGGTCTATAAAAGTTGCTTAAAACTTGAAGTAAGGACTCTCCTTTAGCTCAAGTTCGTACTTTGTGCAAACTTCTATATTCAGCCCTCTATTTTCAGCATGTAGAGTTTCATGACGAGGGTGACAGTTAAGTCTTGCTGAGCTTCATGCTCACGGATACTGCATAGAGTTGTTTTGCAGGTAAATAACACTACGCTGATATATACGGTTGTCCGCTGAGACTCGGAACTCCCCGAGTGATGAACTCATGGCAACCCCTGCCGCTGCTATCGTGATCGTGTTGCTAGTGAGAAGGGTCCACGGGCTGGACGTCTTCTCTGCTGCTTAGCATATATATGTGATGTGAGTTGTATTAGTCTTTCGCTGTAGATTATTTTGAGAAGTATTTGTAAAAAATTTACACTTTGTAAGCTTCCACTTGATTTATGTAATATGATGCTTTATTATGTGTGCTGTTGGGTGCCGCATCGCACGGCACCACCCAATGCGATTCCTGGGCGAGCGGCACGGCCCCGTGATCGGGTCCGGGCATCTTACAATAGCACACCGATTTATAGGTGTAGGTTGAGGGCAGCCAGGTGGAAATCTGCTAACGGGCATAGAGAGATGCTCCATGTAGGGAACCTCCTGCTCATTTCGGTGTGACCGGTTCGACGTTTGGGCTGTTGGGTGAAAGGTTGTCCCATACGACACGGGGTGAGCGTGCTGTGTGCAGCTCCGCGTGTGGGCGTACATGACGTGCTATTCGGGTATCCCTGCAGGTGTATATCGATTCGATTCGCTGTCCCTCACGGTTAAGAGTACCGCTTGTTCACTGAGTCGTGACGTAGCTAAATTATGCAATATTGTGATTCAATTTTGCTGATATGGATAAATTGTATTTCTACATGTGTGCCACCAAAAATTGCTCACTAAATTTCAGATTCATGAACCGTTAACTTATGGCTAAAACAGGAATTAAGGATGAACTTGTAGGCGTGTCCTTTGCTGCAATGTGCCATCCCATGTTGGTTATGAACTTCATGTAGTGTTTCATGTATAGGTGAGTCGGTTAAGACTTGCTGAGCCATCGTGCTCATGGTTGCTGCTATGAGTGTTTTTCAGGTGAGGACTACCCCACGGACTCGGGGTACGAGTCCACCGGCGAGGGCTACCCTCCATCGGGGACCACGGCTGAGTGGGAGCCGTACACGCCGCGCTGAGCTGAGGAGTGGAGCTAGTGTGGGTTGTCCATAGGGCTGGACAACCGACTTTTGCTAGTTAGGTGGGCGTGAGTTGTAAAAATTTAGCTTCCGCGGTTGTAGACTCTGTATTTAGATGTAAACTGAAGGCTTGTACTACTTTGTACATATTCAGTTGGTTTTCTATGTAATACAATGTTTGCCTTATGATGTGTGGAGTCGGGTGTCGCATCGTGGGGCACCACCCTCTGAGATCCTTGGAGTACAGATTCCGGTCCGTCACAGGAGAGGCCTCCCAACAGCCTCCCGAGGATTCCTCGGGACAGCAACAGCAGCAACAGCAGCAACAGCAACAACTGCCACCGCCACCGCCAACGGTTACATTGTCCGACATCGTTGCGGCTATGGCGGGTTCTCATCAGCAGCACACGGAGTTGCTACATACGATTATTGCAAATATGTCTCGACCAGAGAGACGTCAAGATCGTGAGGAGCGCCATCAGAGCTCCTACTCCGACTTTCTGGCTACTCATCCCACGGTATTGCCAAGGGCGGATGATCCCCTCGATGTGGACAACTGGCTCCGCACGATGGAGATGAAATTCAGGCTGCTCCAAGTGAGTGAGCAGCGTAAGACTCAGTTCGCGGTCCAACAGCTTCAAGGGTCCACGAGCGCTTGGTGGGCGAACTTCTGTGCCTCGCAACCCACCGAGTGAGTTATGACCTGGGCGGAGTTCCGGACAGCCTTCAGGGCCTATCACATACCGCCGGGTCTTATGAAAAGAAAGACGCAGGAGTTCCTTCGCCTGCAGCAAGGAAGCAGGAACGCACTGGAATACTCCAGAGCGTTCAGTGAGCTCGCGCTCTACGCGTCATATCACGCCGATACTGACGAGAAGCGGCGGGACCATTTTTACCATGGGCTTAACCCACTCCTGAAGGACAAGCTGACAATGTTCAATCGCGGCAGCCTCAACGACATTATTGATGCTGCGATTGTTGACTCCGGCAAGGAGTTAGCAGTGGCAGAGAAGAAGCGAAGCGCGCCACAGAGCAGCGGATAGGGAGGTGGTCCTTATCAAAAATACCGGATGGTGTATCGCTCACCATCGGGTCAACGCTGGCAGCCACCATAGAGGCCGATGCCATTCCGCAGTCGGGCATATTCTCCACCGGCGGTCAGGCCGGTACTACCAGCACCACCTCCGCAGCAACAACAGCAGCAGCGGGCGATGCCGCGTGCGTTTGCACCTCAGCAGCGCATGCCGGACTTTCGTCCCCCAAGCACAGGCCAGTCATCAGCCGCATGTTTCCAATGCGGTCGCCCAGGACACTTCGCCAACAACTGTCCTGAGAGGCAAGGCGGCGGAGTGGAACCACAGTTTCCGGGGAGGAATCAGCCCCGGAACCCCATTAATGCGCGGCAGGCAAATCCTAAGACCGGCACCGTCCAACAACTCGCCATAGAGGACATGTCGTAGGGGGAGCCAATCCTTGCGGGTATGTTCCAACTCCACCAGCATTCCGCCATAGTGTTATTTGACTCAGGCGCCACGCATAATTTTATTAGCCAAGCTTTTATTGCTAAACACAGCTTGCAAATACTACCCACCGAAAGTCCATATTTGATTTGTTCACCTGGTGGGAAGATTCAGCAAGCATGATTGTTTCCAAAGCACCATTATGCCTAGCGGGTAGAGTGTACCCCATGTCTCTCATAGCTTTAGAGGGACAAAAGGTCGATGTCATCTTAGGGATGTCGTGGTTAACCCGCCACGGCGCTGTTTTAGACACCGTCCTCCGAGTCGTGCATCTACACTCAGAAATGCACGAGTCTCGCTCATTATTTCTGGACAGTCCAGAAATAAAACTTCCAAGTGTATACAAATCCACCACCGTCAGATTGGAAGACATTCCAGTAGTCCGTGAGTTCCTTGACATGTTCCCGGATGATTTACCGGGGATGCCGCCCGACAAAGAGGTGGAGTTCAAAATTGAACTTGCACCGGGAACTATGCCAATATCCCGAAGGCCGTACAAGATGGCACCCAAGGAATTGGCTGAACTGAAGAAGCTAATGGACCTGCTGGAGAAGGGTTTTATTAGGCCGAGCTCCTCGCCATGGGGCTTTTCGGCATTATTTGTGAAGAAGAAGGATGAGACATTGAGCCTTTGCGTGGACTATCGTCCACTAAACGCCATAACTATCATGAACAAGTACCCATTGCCACTGATCGACATGTTGTTTGATCAGTTGGTCGGAGCAAAGATCTTTCCCAAGATGGACTTAAGATCCAGGTACCATCAGATTAAGATACGATCTGAGGATATACCGAAGACGGCCTTCTCGACGAGGTACGGGCTTTATGAGTACCTGGTCATGTCCTTCGCTCCAGCTCCTTTCATGTACTTGATGAACTCGGTATTCATTCTGGAGCTGGACCAGTTTGTCGTGGTCTTCATCCACGACATATTGGTATATTCCAAGTCGGAGGAAAAACACGTCAAGCATTTGCGTATAGTCTTGCAAAGGCTGCGGGATCACAAGCTATATGCGAAATTCAGCAAGTGCGAATTCTGGATATCGCAAGTGCCTTTTCTCAGGCATATTATCTCAGCAGAGGGCATCGCTGTGGACCCGAGTAATATCACACAAGTGCCGAATTAGAAGTCCCTGAGAACTGTTCACAAGGTACGGAGTTTCCTCGGACTCGCGGGATATTATCGGAGGTTCATTCCGAATTTCTCAAAGATTGCAAAGCCTATGACTGAGCTGCTGAAGAAGGCTACCAAATATGTTTGGAGTCCAGCATGTAAAGCAGCGTTCAAGGCATTAGTGAAGCACCTAACATCAGCACCGGTTCTGGCGCAGCCGGACACAAAAAAATCTTTCGATGTGTACTGCGATGCATCCGGCATTGGGCTCGGATGTGTGCTGATGCAATACCGAAGGGTGGTCACGTATGGATCACTGCAGCTAAGGAACCATGAGCAAAATTATCCAACTCATGACTTGGAGCTCGCTGCCGTGGTACTCGCACTCAAGATGTGGAGGCACTACCTACTCGGTAACCTCGTGCATTTATATACCGACCACAAAAGCCTCAAGTACATATTCACTCAGAAGGAGCTGAACATGAGGCAGCGAAGATGGTTGGAGTTGATAAAGGATTATGAAATAGAGATCCATTATCACCCCGGCAAGGCAAACGTAGTGGCGGATGCGCTGAGTCGCAAGTCACACTTCAACAATCTGACCATCACACCGTTGGAAGAGAGCGAGCCACCATTACATGTGATTCCACATGGAGCTTTCTGCAACTTAGCTTTGATCCCCACCATCCGTGAAGAGATAGAGGCAGCTCAGAAACATGACAAGGGCATGTCGCATTTGCGGAGACTTGTAGACAGTGGGGAGCTGAAATGTTTCCGGAAAGACGGAGATGGCGTCCTATGGTTCAAGGACCGGATCGTCGTACCCCGTAACCCGGAGTTACAGAAGAAAATTTTTTATGAGGCTCACTTGTCAAAATTTTCTATTCACCCCGGCAGCAACAAGATGTATCAAGAACTCAGAAACAAGTTCTGGTGGACACGGATAAAGCGGGAGATCGCAAAGTACTTGTCCGAGTGTGATACAAGTTGAAGGGTGAAAGCAGACCACATGAGAAAACCGGGACTGTTACAACCACTGGGCGTTCGTGCCTGGAAGTGGGAAGATGTGAGCATGGACTTCATCGTCGGTTTGCCCACCACATTTCAGAAGCATGATTCAGTGTGGGTGATCGTCAAACAGCTCACCAAAGTTTCCCATTTTATCCCGGTCAACACCAACTACAATGCCAAGAAGTATGCTGAATTGTACATCTCACGGATCCTATGCTTGTACGGCGTACCCCACACCATCATATCGGATCGGGGCACTTTATTTATGTATTGTTTTTGGGCGCAGCTACATGCTTCATTATGGATGAAACTGATCTGTAGTTCAGCATACCACCCACAGACGGATGGGCAAACCGAGCGGGTAAATCATATTCTAGAAGATATGCTACGAGCTTGTGCTGTCAACCACGGTAAGAATTGGGATGATCACTTACCGTTGACCGAGTTCTCGTACAGCAATGGGTACCAAGTCAGCATCAAGATGGCACCTTACGAGGCGCTATACGGGAGAAAATGCTGCACACCACTGAATTGGTGTGAGTCTGGCGAAAGGGTCACCTTCGGGATTGATCTTGTCAACAATGCGGAAGAAAAAGTTCGGCTGATTCAAGCGAACCTAAAAGACGACCAATCCCAACAAAAACAGTATGCGGGCCAGAGAAGACGTTCTTTACAATTTGAAGTCAGGGATCACGTGTATCTACATGTGTCTCCAATGAAGGGCGTGAACAGATTCGGGGTGAGAGAAAAGTTGGCACCCCGATTCATCGGTCCATTCCAGATTGTGGAAAGATGTGGATCAGTGGCATACCGGCGGGAATTACCAGAAACACTATCCGGTGTGCACGACGTCTTTCACATTTCTCAATTGAGGAAGTGTCTTAAGCTATCAACTACCATTCAGCTTGGGGATATTGAAGAACTGAAACCGGATCTCACTTATCGAGAGGAACCGGTTCAGATAATTGATGAAAAGGCCTGAACCACACGCAACCGTACGTTGTGGTTCTACAAAGTTCTATGGATTAATCACTCCATAGATGAAGCGACATGGGAAAGCGAAGGATTTCTTCATGCTAACTACCTCGACTTTTTTGCGTCGCACGTACGGTAATCTTCCACCGTCCTCTCTCTCATTTTCACCTTAGAATCTCGTGACGAGATTCTTTTACGGGGGGGAGGAATGTAAGGGCCTATGTTTTTGCACACAATCAAAGTGTAAATCACGCCACACTCACCTTATTTGAGAAAAACTTATGAACACATTTTAAGAGCAAGTAAACACCATCCACATGGTCATTAGTGGATAAACTCACAAAATGCAAAAGTGGTATTCCCCACATGCATCATATAGGGGCTGAGCATATGAAAAACTCCTACACTTTGCTAGGAATGCTCATGTCAAATTTCACCCAAATCCAAAACCTTTTTGAGGTGTTTTTGGGTATAAATAGAAAGAGGCTAGTTTGAGCTCAAATTCAAATTCAAACTCCTTTCATCCCATGAATTCAAAAGTGGAATTCATATTCACACTCAGCACATTTTTGCAAGATCACACACCAATTTTCACTCCATTTGGAGTTGATATTGACATGAGCCAAATTAAGCAAATTCAAATCCAATTTGAATTTCAAACTGCATATGTGCTATGAATATATTCAAACACTTCACAATTTGAATTATATCAAGTTCAAATGGGCATTTGGTAGATAATTCAAATTTCAAAGGGTATTAGTGGTACTACTGTTTAGAGCAGTGGGAGAAATTTAATTTCAGAGGTTGAAATGGAAGTGGGGCCCTCCTGTCAGCCTAACCAGAGATCAAACCGACCGAAGACTGCCGGGGCTCAGGTTCTTGGGCCGCCGCTGGGGTCGCCACCGAGCCGGACGCCGTTGCCAGCTCCTGCTCGGCCTGCGCCACGCTCAGCCGACGTCTCCCCCTCTTATCACCGAGACCGAGCCGGCAAGAGGCGTATTCGTTTGCTTCTCTGCTCCCTCGCGCAAGAAACGCCGCCCTCGTCGCCGCTCTCTCGGATTTGATCGGAGAACTGGAAAACCCCACACCCGCACTCCTTTCGAGCTGCAAAATGGTGCTAGAGCCTCTCCTCCTACTTCCCCGTCATGGGAACTAGCCGAGTCCGGCTGCTCTCGACCCATACCGAAAGTTTTTCCGGTGACCGAAGTTCTTCCGCACCTCGGGCTCCCGTGGACAGCATAAACAGGAAAGTGTCACGCCCAAGCTAAGGCATCCCAGGACGTGTTAGGGCTTCGTGTTGCTCACCCCCAAACTATAGCCCGAGGGGTCGATCACCGGCGACAAATTTCGTCTTTTCCATCCATTCGGTGCAGACCGAACTTCGGGTGTGGGTTCACCAAATTCTCGTTCCATAGTCGGGTAGAGATCCTCAAACTGCACCTACATGAGCTAGACTAGGTAGTGAACAACTTTCCTTTGCAGTCTTAGCGTAAAAACCTTGGTAGACCGCCCATTTCTAGTTTTACTACCGGCGCTAATGGCGGAAGCCGTTGGGCGCACGGTGAGAGCTCACCTAGGACCTTTTCCTAGCTAAACCAAGTGCATGTTAAGCGTCAACATGTCGCACAGGTGCTGTAGAGCCTGAGAACGCAGGGTTTGGTGGGCTAAAGACGGTGGGCGACGTCGCTGGAGTCGGTGTGAGCAGCGTGTCGTCGCAAGCTAGGTAGGAGCCACGGCCAGCGTGGGGAAACCTCATTGGAGTGCCCCTCGTGTTGAGTTAGAGCCTAGCAGCGAGCTACAGCCTGGGAGGTGGCCGGAGGAGCAAGTTCCGGCGAGCTCAGGGGCGGGCGCGCGCGGGAGCGAGGGGAAGAGAAGATGGCGCAGGTCCCACATGTCAGCCACTGTATTGTCAGACGGGATCTTCTGTGCATCCGGATCGGTTGTGGTGGCGTGTGAAAAACCCCGTAGCCCCGTGTGTCAGCCACTGAGAGGACGACACGTAGCTCCGGTACCACGTGCAGCAATTTAAACTTTTCCCCGATTTTCAGATTTAGTTCAAACTTTAAACCCACATAACTTTGGCTAGGAAACTCGAAATCAAGTGAACTAAATTTTGTTGAATTCTTCTCTCTGAGTACTTTTCAACAAATCAAGTTTCACTTTATGAAAATCCTTATTTCTCCATAATTAATTCTTCAAAATTTAAAATGTTTAGAATTTTAACTGGAGAACCCTTTGGAGGAAAAGTCTGAAATTTGGCTAGGATATTCATAAAAAATATCTCTAGGCTACCATAAAAATTTCAGAGCAATTTGAACTCATTTGGTCCACCTAATGGTGTGATTAATAAAACTGTTCCAGAGAAAATGGAAAATGTCCAGAAACATCTTCAGAATTTCCCTGAAATTGTTTTGCTCATATCTTTGTCTAGGAACCTTCAAATTTAGACAAACCAACTCCATTAGAACACTCTGAAAATCTAGTTTTCAGAAAGTCATGGCTTTCTCCATGAAAATGTTGCGGACCAGAATCCGCTATCTAGGATCTAAGAGGGTGGTGCCGCATGATGCAACACCCGACAGCACACATCATAATGAAACATTACATTACATAGAAAACAACTGAATATGTACAAAGTAGTACAAGACTTCAGTTACAAACTATGTATTGAGATTAAAACAGCGGAAGCTAACTTTATACAAATCACGCCCATCTACCTAGCAAAAGTTGGTTGCCCAGCCCTATCGACAACCCACACTAGCTGCACTCCTCTGTTCAGCACGGCGTGTATGCCTCCCACTCAGCCGTGGTCCCCAACGGAGGGTAGCCCTCGCCGGTGGACTCGTACCCCGAGTCCGTGGGGTAGTCCTTACCTGAAAAACACTCATAGCAGCATCTGTGAGCACGATGGCTCAGCAAGGCTTAACCGACTCACCTACACATGAAACTCTACATGCGGGTTATACAACATAGGATGGCACATTGCAGTAAAGGACACGCCTACAAGTTTATCCTTAATTCATCTTTTATCCAAAAGTTAACAGTTCATGGAATCTGAAATTTAGTAAGCAATATTTGGTGGCACACATGTAGCAATACAAGTTAATCATGACAGCAATATTGAATCATATCATTTCACATATTAACCTACATCACGACTCAGTGAACAAGCAGTACTCATCACCGTGAGGGATGGCAAATCGACTCGATATACACCTGCAGGGATACCAAATAGCACGTCAAGTACGCCCACATGCGGAGCTGCACACAGCACGCTCACCGCGTGTCGTGCGGGACAACATTTCACCTAACAGCCGAAACGTCGAACCGGTCGCACCGAAACGAGCAGGAGGTTCCCTACACGGAGCATCTCTCTATGCCCGTTAGCAGATTTCCACCTTGCTCCCCTCAACCTACACCTATAAATCGGTGTGCTATGCCTCGACGCCCGGAGGTTTAGGTTACATCGGTTTATAGGGGCCCATATATCCGATATGCCTTCTGTACGTTCAATACTTGTTCAGCGGGGCCGCACACGGATCGGTCCTCAATCGAAACGGATAGGGCTGCGCCCACAAGAGATCCTCTTGCTGCGCCCTAGCCCCTGCCTAGTCTTATTTTCTTACTAAAGTGATCTCACATCACTCGAACCAATCCTGTGTGTCCCGAAACCTATACTCGCGAGTAGATTCCAACTACTCTACTTGTACCGAAGTTCTATGAAAATTAAGCATAGGCTGACTACTCGAGGACTTAGATGCTACCCCCACTCTTGCAGGAGAAATCTGGTTATGCACTTGGGGTTTCATCCACCCTACACCTAATGCACATACATACCTCATGCTAAGTATACATAAAGCAAAACTTTATAAAATTGGTTAATGCAAACCGGGGCTTGCCTTGTTGCTGCTGGTCAGTAGTATATAATTCAGTTAGAGTCTTCTCTTCCTTGGAGCTTGATCAACTGATTCACTTCCGTGAATTCACTCCGTCGACTCCGTCGTCGACCGCATTCGTTGTAAGCACTATCGAAATGTATATGTATAGTTTTCATAATGCAAACTAGATACATTAAAACTTAAACTTGTTAAGAACATAGGATGGTGTGGAAGTGCTAAGAAGGGACGTTTTGCCTCTGTTGTGCTGAGAAATTAAGAGAAAAACCCTTCAGCCTATAGGAACTTAAGTCCTAATGGTCTATGTTGCATGATAACTATATGATATGGCTGACAAGCTTAGGAACTCTATTGACTCCAAAACTTTTACAGCAAGTCATATACTACCCAGTGACTTAGCTACCCAAGTTTCAGCTGAAGTGAATAGAAATTGTGCCCCTCATAATTCCTTCAAGATTTCCTATGTATTTTTCATATACACAAGAATGGAAACCTAATACAGAGAGTTCTAAGATTCCCCTTGAGCTGAAACTTTACATGTGAGTTCCTGGTCAAAAGAAAGTACTTTGGTACAAAATTCACACCTTTTACTTGAGTAGTTCCTCCAGAATAATTCTATAAGCAGTTATGCTACAAGTAATTAATTCTGGAGTAATGTGCAATTTCATGCCCAATCAAATGAACTACACTTTCAAGTATGGCTCATAGAGCATGTTTGTATTTTCCTATGATTTTTGAAGCTAATGATTCTCCAGAACTGATTGTACAAAGGAAAACCATTTTCTGAAAAAGTTTCTGGATACTTTTGAGCACAGCAGTTTGTACTCTGGAAATTTTTACTCAATTCAACTCCAAATGATTTTAAACTTTTATGAAAGTTCAATCATATGTTATAGAATATTCTGGCAAAATTTGGGGATTTTTGGCTTACCCAAACTCCCTCCATAATTCTTTTACGGAAAATCATAAAAGAATTATCCAGAATTTATTGTTGACTTTCATACAAATTGAGGTTCATAGATGAATATATCTTTGCAATATGAATCCAACCCAATTTGAATCACTCAATTTGGAGTTTCCTACACAAAGTTATGAATTTTCAAAGTTGCAGCTGAAACTGGAATTGTTTTGCTATTAAAAATGGACTTGGGCCCACGTTTTAATTCTCAGCCAATGAAATCCGAGAACACACGGGGCTACATGCTTCCGGCGCGCAGTCACAGTGGATCCTGAGCCATAGCAGATCGGATTTTTAAACCGCGGTCACTGACGGCTGGGGCCCCCGAACCCTTTTCCACCTCGGTTCAGTTCCCGCGCCAGCGTCGCCCCCTCACCGGAGATCCGCGGCAAGCGGTCTCCCGACCTCCTCCTGAGCCCCTTCTCACTGCCAGGGCCTAGCCTGTCATGCTGAGCACGATGGTAAGGCTTCCCCGAGCCGGCAAGACCCCTACTGTGGCTAGCGACGGTGCGGCGGCTCGGTACACCTCCGGCACCGTCGGCCGGCCGACCTAGGCCGCCAAAAGCTCTTTGAAACGGTGCTACAGCATCAGTGAACCATGAGGAAGCTCGACATAGCCTTGAAACTCCTCGGGAACGGCGGCAAATGGGGTTTCATCGTGCACCCGAGACCCCCTCCATGTTTGAGCTCGGAAAACCTAGAATTTGTGCGGTCTACGTGCGTTTCCATGCTAGGGTTGTGAAGTGAAAATGGTTGCCGACTACTTTCATTCCTGTGTGCAAGATTTGGAGAACTAAGAACAAAAATTAATATCAAATTTGAGAGTGCCATACCGGAAGGTTGGTTTATGCCCGCCGGAGAAATTTTCTCGAATTCACGCTCTGTTTTCCATGTCATGGCTTGAGCTTCGGAGGAGAGCATCACCGAGTCCTAGCGCTTCCGAGTGCTCTTGCTCGGGTATCAGAAGCTCTCTGTAGAGCTGTCCACGTGAGACCTCTCCATCGGTTTCTCTCGGCCACCACTAGGTATTGGTGTGCTCGGTAGAGGGAGGGCTTAGCGCGCTCGGTAATGCGTCCAACAGGTAGTAGACGATCACAGGGTGCTGTTTTTTCTCTTCACCGGGCTCTGTTTGATGAGTAGAGCCAGCTCCCGAGGGAACCCGAGGTGGCGGCGGCGGTCTCTGCTCAGTCCAGCGCGAGGGAGCACTGGAGCTTCGGTGTGGCGGTTTGTGAGCGGCAATAGCACCCCGTGATGGGATGAGGGTGGGAGCTGGTCGCCAGCACGTCACAGAAGCAGGAGGTGGTGGCAACTCCCCCCCCCCCTCGGTGGCGCGCTCTCCTTCCTCTGTTTGTTCGAGTCTGAACAGAGGCTAGTTGGTTGCTTTCAGTGGATACTGAGAAAAATTGCTTAGGGTGCAAGTCACACTTTTTGCCCAATGACATGTGGGCCCCACTGTCCCCCTTATCCCCTCATTTTTTCTCGAAATTGGAAAATGGCTCCCTTCACTTGTTGAAAAGTTTGAACCCGATCTGAATTTGAAGATTTCGACAAGTTTCATCCAATTTCACATTTGAATTTGAATTCCTATGCAATTTAAAGTCCAATTGACACATGGGTAGGAAACATTTCCAAAATTCATGAAACTATGCCTACCCCCTAATTTGGAACTAAGGAATTCAAATATGAACTCTGATTTTGGTTTTGTCTACTGCAAATGAGGTTTTGAGCACAACAGTTTGCATTCCTATTTGTTGCCCTCATTTGAAATTTGAATTGAACAATTTGAGTTCACACTCTGAATTTTTATTCCTCCTTGCACATGATAGCTTACACATGGGTTTTAGCTTGACTTTTGTAACACCCCAAAATTTTGATTCAAAACCCTAAATCATGTTAAGAGGGGGGATTTAAAATTTTTTGGACGTGTTGCATGTTTTGCAAAAATTCAAATTCAAACTGGAATTCAAATTAAACTCAAATCAGAAAAGAAATAGAAAAAGAAAAAGAGAAAACAGAAAAAAACCGGCCAGTGGGCCGAAACCCACCAGCCGGCCCACCATGCCCCGCGCCAGCCCGCAGCCGCGCGCCCGCGCTCTCTCTCTCAGACAGGTGGGACCCACCTGTCATCTCTAACCCCCGATCGTCCGAAACTCGGACTGTTCACCCGCGCGCGCGCGATCGCAACCGACCGGATTTCCGGCCGAATTCTGGTTCCGGAGGACTCCCACTCTATCTAAACAAACCCGCCGCCCTCCCCCGTCTATAAAAACCCCGGCCTCGTTCTGTTTTTCCCATGCGATCGCCGATTTTTCCTCCGGTGAGAACCGAGACTTCTCCGGCGAATTCTGGCCGGTCTACGCTCGGAAATTCCGATCTAACTCGCTGGTCTTGATCCACCGCCTCCGGGGAACCTTGCAGGTGCAGGAAACTCGGTGACTTGCGGTGTAAACACAGCGCCGACGAGCCTCGCCGTGGTTTCACCTCGGACCTCATCGCCGATCACCTTCCAGGACCTCCGAGCTCAAGAAAACCTCCGAGGTGAGATCCCCGACCTCCCCTCCACCGATCTATACCATAAAATCACAGTTCTAGGAAGAATTCTCAAAGATCCGAAAGTCTCCAGCGAGATCGCCGCTTCCCGCCGCCGTGCGCCGCTGGCAGCGCCGCCCGCGCTCGATCAGAGCGACGTGGCCGCTTGTGCGCCGTTTATTTTAAATCGCACGGTAGGGCTTAAACCCCCGCGTACCGGTTCGATGTTATAATCTCGGTCGTCGGTTTAAAATCAGACGGTCCACGTCAGCCCCGCGTTATAAAGACTGGAAATCTTACGTGCTACCCCCTGAGGTTCTCGAGAAATAAGAGCTAGCCCCGGAAACTTCTGATCTAGCCCCTGGAACTTCAGAAAATCATGTAAATTCATTTAAAAATCAGTTTTAGCACCTGGACTTAATAAAAATTATGAAACACCCCTCTGTTATGTGTAGCTAGACCCCTGAAAATTCTTAAAATAATATTATAGACCCTGTAGTGGGGTGAGTTTACCTTTTTAACCCTGTTTAATATTTAATTTAGGAAATTGAATATGTGGCTAGTGTTTAAAATTTAAAAAGTGGGACAAACATATTGTCAAAATTAAATTAAAAACTTTCTCAGTATTTAGAAAACTTTGGAGTGAGATAAAAATATATTTTGGACTGAAATGAATCTGTTTAATTTATTATTCACATTTAGGGACACATTTTTAAGTAAAGAATAGTTCTGGAAGATAGGGAAAATAATTGTAAAATAGTTTACATCAGAGGAAAAGGTCAAAAATATATTAGTAAATATTTTAGATCAGAACCTATTCTGTTTAGATGATGTGTCTTGTTATTTTCATAATAAAGTTCACATTTAGGCACAGGAAATAAATCTGAAAATATAGCAACTAGTAAATGATAAATGGAGTTTCTAAAATACAAAGAATTCAGTTTAGGGTTGGTAGAAATTCTGAAGACACATATGGAGAAGGAAAATACCTTTTATGCATACTTGGTAGCTAAAAGGTGTAGTAATTGAATATAAGGAATTTATTTAAATTGGAAAGTCATATATATAGTATGTATGTATAAATGTGAACACAAAAGTAGGAATCATATACACATGATTAAAAGTGCATGCAAGCCACAAATCAACACACATAGAGTAACCACAACACATATAATGGTGAATGACTTTCATAAATATGAATGTGTGGTTTGTATGAAGTGGAAGTGTGAACTATGTCTTATGGATTGTTGTTTTTCTTTTGCTATGTGTGATGGTATGATGTAGAACCTGCTCAAGAGCAAGCTATTCCTTTCCAAGATCAGGACTACCCATTTCAAGAGCAGCAGGAAGGAGGCAAGTGTCCTTGACCACTTTGATCCTATACTAGGATGTGTAGGTAGAATTATTTGCATTGTCAATTGAAATATGAAACCCATGCTAGGATGTTTCCCTAGAATTGCATTACCTTGTTTCCTTGTAGCTTGGGTTGGGATTCATTTTATCATGTCATTTATTATTATGCATATGCTTAGCCATGCTTAGAATGGGATAATTGGGATATGAGATCATCAGTTTATTTTACCATACTCTTGAATGAGATATTGTAAGTTATGTAGAGGTAGGGATCAAGGCAAGTTGGATGTTTTGGTTGTGTGCTGGGTGCACGAGACTCGGGTTTGTGTTTAGTACTTGCCTGGATCCTAAGGACCGGTTCGTGGAGCATGTAACCTGGCTTTACAGTGCCAACCACATGCTGAGATGGGCAGCTTGGCCAATTAATTAGGTGTATCCCCGGCGTAGTATGGGTGTGTTGGATGGTGTGGGGAATAGGTGTCAGCTGGACTACCATATGAACCGCAAGGCTCAAGAGGGGGCCACTGCAGCGGGGTTGGAGCCTCTTGTATGCTGTTAGGGGTGAAACCTCAGTGGGCCCACGCTCGTCGGGAATCCCTTTGTAAAGCCTTCGTAGTGATCTCCTGGCTACACACATGGGAAGTGTGAATGTGGTTCGTAGCCACTGGCATAATGGAGGTTCTTTTAGTCCACCCGGCAACGGGGGATGAAATCACTACATGTGGGTACAGTGGTACAAACTCTGCAGAGTCAAAACTGTCATGACAGCCGTGCTCACGGTCAAGAGCGGCTTGGACTTATTCATGATTAGAGGATTGATGGTTTTGGGAAGTTGTGGATGTTAAGCGGGGAGCTTAACATTGGAAATGATGTTACGGTTATTTGATTATGATGATGGTATGGGAGCTTGGGACCATTTCACTTGCATAGTAATGTAGGTGCTTAATAAGCTAAGGTGATAGATATTAATTGTGTAGTGCTTTAACCATGAGTTCAACCTCTCCTTGTTCTAGCCATGCATGACATAACTTTCCCACACTTGCTGAGTACCATCGGTACTCAACCTTGCATATTTGTTGGTTTATATTGCTGCTCAGGTCAAGATAATGAGGTGGTGTATAATGACCAAGACTTTGGACCCGAAGAAGGTTTCTAGGTTCATGGAGACCCAGGGCAACGCCTATGATGGAGCCCTCAAGAATAATTTTTCCGCTGCTAGTTTATTTGCTTATGATGAACTTATTATTGTCCATCGAGACATTCGCGATGTAAGACTTATTTATATTCGACACTTGGCTTGTAATCAATGATGCTTCACTATTTGTCATCACATGTATGAGAAAATGATCCTGGCATACATGTGATATTCACTTGGTTGTTTTTCGGAAAAACCGGGTGTGACAGAAGTGGTATCAGAGCCAAGGTTGCCCGTAGGAACGTGGACCTAGGTAGAAATGGACGTATTTAAGGGTCCTATTTTCTTAAAAACTATTTTTTAAAGGTGTGGATTGAAAAGTGTTATTTAAATGAGTCACTTTCTTCATCTTACCCCAACTTTCATTCAAAATAGGATTTTTGGTTTAAGAGTTTATCTAACCTAAGTTTAAAATTCTCTTTGTTTTAGATGGTTCGCATGATCCGTACCGCTCGCAAGTCCACAGGAGGGAGAGTTCCCGTAGTTGCTCTTGCCGAGAGGGAGGAGAGCCGTCCGGTGACGTACCTTTCCTACGGATTGGCAGTAGGAGGCTTATTGCGCCGTCTTCGGCGTATGCTCGAAGCCGCCGGCAACACGGGCAAGCTAATCATCCACTATAACTCCACCAGGACCATCCGTGAGAAGAGGGAAGAATGGAGCTCAGAGATGAGGATTATACACGAAAATCAGCTGCTTAAGATTCATCACTCTCCAGCTTGTCGAGCGACACAGGTCGATACGGAGAAAGATGTCACCTGGGAGGCCATCACCTGCCAGAGTCACATCTCTCATCGCCACTTGGACAAAACTGAGTACATGTATGTCCTCCAACGTGAGAGTGGTACCACGGAGTACAAGTACCCACCAGTGCAGCAAGGGACTTCCCATGAGCACATGGACTTGTGCTTGGAGGATGCTGCTATGCTCAGCACTCGACTGCAGGAGTGTCAACAAGAGCTTCAGGATGTCCGGGACACCCTGAAGGAAACGGAGGCGTTGCTGCGAGCCTGCTTAAAGGCGAGAGAAAGAGGAGATGGGAATGAACTGTGTGTCACCGTAAATGATACATGGACTCCTGACTCCCCGGATCGCCGAGCGATCAGGCGTCGTCGCACTTCTCCACCAGCAGCCTCCCCACCCAAAGCAGAGTTAGAAGGCAGCCGAAATGATGAGGAAGATTCTGAGGAGCCAGCTCAAGAAAACGAGTAGTGTAGAGTCCTTCCCTTAGTTAGCAAGATGTCGAATAGTCGAGTCGTTCAGTTAAGTTAATGGTGTGTTAATGCTTGGTGTGTGACGTGAGTTGTGGAAGCCATGAGCAATTGTCCACAGCCTCTTCTTTAGATTGTTTTGCTTTGGTGTGTGAACCCACATGAAATAATATTGCATTTATTTTGTGTGAGAAATGAACCCTCATAGAAGTATAACAAAGCCTCAACACTTCAAAGTACAAACAAGTGAAAGTAGTAAGATGATACTAAATGCTTTCAAATTAACATTGGTTGATTCTGCCAGATGGCCGGAAGAGGAAAAGAATGTGCTGCCAACCCCGCCAACAACAACGATGAGGCATGCAACCCTCATCTTTCTGGAGGCCAGGACCGGGGTGGTCGCCGTGAAGGAGTTGATCCTCTCCACAAAATGCTGGAGAATCAAAATCAGCTCATCCAGAACTTGACTCAAGTGGTGGCCAACTTGCATCAAGTTCCACCTCCACAAGCTGCACCACGCCAACCAAGGTTGAGTGAGTTTCTAGGAACTCAACCTCCAAAGTTTGCAAGTGCTGCTGAACCTCTGGAGGCAGATGATTGGCTGAAGACGATTGAAAGTAAGATGAGGATCATACAGTGCCAAGGGTATGAGAGGGTGCTGTTTGCCTCTCATCAATTGCATGGACCTGCTGCTGATTGGTGGACCGCCTATGTGGCCGCCCATCATGACCCTGAGAACATCACTTGGGAAGAGTTCAAGCGTAGCTTCCTCAACCATTACATTCCAAGAGGTGAACTCAAAAACAAGAGGAAGGAGTTTTTGGGACTGCAGCAGGGAAACATGACGGTGAGGGAATACCTCACTAAATTTACTCAACTATCCCGTTATGCCCCACGGGACATAGAGACTGATGAGCAGAAACAAGATTGTTTCATGGAAGGACTTACCCCAGAAATGCAGTGTGCAATGTCCTCAAATGAGTATGAAAGCTTCCAAAAGATGGTGGACAGAGCGTTTGTGGTAGAAAGGAAGCTAAAGGCCTTGGAAAATGAGAATAAGAGGAAGGCCGGGTGGTCACATCAAGCCTCAGGGAGCAACACCCGCCCACGTCTGATGCAGCAACCTGCCGGGCAAACGAACCGTGCTGCGGTACCCTACTCAGCACCAAGGGGGTACAACCCAAACTACAGGCATCCGGCAGCACCAGCACAGCCACAACGTCAGTTTGTACAGCAGCCTCGCCCCGCATATCCACCTCGACCAGCAGTGCAAGGACCCCCCGAACCAACCCCAAGACAACAAAGGCCAGACACCTAAGGTTGCAGTGCAATGTTTTAGCTGTGGTGAAGTGGGGCACTACGCCCATAAATGCCCAAAGAAGAAGCCTGCGCAGCCACAACAGCAGAATGTAATGAGAGGACGGGTGAACCACGTCACTATGGAGGAAGCACAAGAGGCACCCGACGTGGTAGTTGGTAAGTTTCCTGCCAATTTACACCTTGCAACCCTGCTGTTTGATTCCGGTGCTACCCACTCGTTCATTGCTCAAGGGTTTGTTAAGAAGCATGACCTAGCAACCACACAAATGAACCATATGCTAGCTGTAAACTCTCCAGGTGGAGAAATAAGGACAAGACAAGTGTGTCCCAAAGTGAACATAGACATTAATGGGGTAGTATTTACTGCTAACCTCATAGTGATAGATTCACAGAGAATAGATATTATTTTGGTTATGGATTGGTTGACCAAACATAAAGGAATCATCCATTGTTCGACCAGAACGGTGGAACTAACTCACCCTAGTGGCACAAGAGTAAAGTTCATAACAATACACGAGCCTAGGAGGGACATCAAATTAAATCAAGTTGAGGTGAAAGTTGAGGAAATCAGGACCATCAGGGAATATCCAGATGTTTTTCCGGAGGAGTTGCTAGGTATGCCTCCCGATCGTGAAGTGGAATTCACAATTGAGCTAGTACCTGGAAAAAACCCCGATATACAAGAGACCTTATCGGATGGACTCCAAGCAGCTGGAAGAACTCAAGGATCATTTGAGAGAATTGTCGGAGAAGGGGTATATTCGTCCTAGTTCCTCACCATGGGGAGCTCCGGTGATATTTGTGCCCAAGAAGGACGGAACCCAAAGGTTATGCGTGGATTACCGTGCTTTGAATGAGGTAACCATCAAGAACAAGTACCCATTACCTCGCATTGGACTAGTTTGATCAGTTGAGGGGAGCTTGTGTGTTCTCGAAAATTGATCTCAGGTCGGGATACCACCAACTCAAGATAAGGCAATCTGATATTCCCAAGACAGCTTTCGTATCTTGGTACGGACTGTATGAATACATTGTCATGCCTTTCGGGCTAACTAATGCCCCGACATACTTCATATATCTCATGAACAAGGTATTCATGGAATATGTGGACAAATTTGTGGTGGTTTTCATAGATGACATTCTCGTCTTCTCCAAAGATGAAGAAGAACATGAGAAACATCTAAGGTTGGTGTTGCAGAGGCTAAGAGAACACCAACTATATGCCAAGTTGAGCAAGTGTGAGTTTTGGCTGAAGAAAGTTCCTTTCTTGGGACATATAATCTCGGAGGGAGGAATCTCCGTAGATCCCGCAAAAATCGAGGATATCCAGAAGTGGAAGACCCCTGAAAATGTCGGGGAAGTTCGAAGCTTCCTGGGATTGGCTGGATACTATCGACGGTTTATTAAGGGATTCTCCAAGATCTCGAGACCTCTCACCAAACTGTTGGAGAAGGGAATCACATTCACCTAGACGCCACAGTGTGAGACGAGCTTTCAGGAGCTAAAGAAGAGATTGACAACAGCCCCAGTGTTGGTTAGGCCAGATATGCAGAAGAACATCACGGTGTACTGCGATGCCTCTGGAAACGGGTTGGGATGTGTTCTCATGCAAGAAGGGCATGTCGTGGCTTATGCATCCCGACAGATCCGGAAGCACGAGAAGAACTATCCTACACATGACCTAGAGCTAGCTGCAGTGGTACACGCGTTGAAAATTTGGCGACACTATTTGATGGGAAAGAGGACAGATATATACAGATCATAAGAGTTTGAAGTACATTTTCACACAGCCAGATCTCAACCTCAGGCAAAGGAGATGGTTAGAGCTAATCAATGACTTTGATGTGGGCATCAACTATCATCCTAGGAAAGCAAACGTCGTGGCCGATGCTTTAAGTTGGAAAGTGCAGGTCAATAGGGTGAGCTTGAAGGACATGCCGGCAGAATTGAAGGATGAGGTTCTAAGGCTCAACCTATGCCTGGTGAATAGTGGTGAAGCCATCACCATGGAAGTGGCTCCACACTAGAGCAAGACATACGCAATGGTCAAAAGAACGACGAAAAGATACAAGAAATCAGGCAACTCATCAAGGAAAATAAAGCTCCTGGTTTCAGAGAGGATGAACAAGGTACGGTGTGGCATGGGAAGAGAATCTGCGTGCCTGAAGTAAAGGAGATCCGTGAATTGATTTTGAAGGAGGCTCACGATTCTGACTATTCCATTCATCTTAGGAGTACGAAGATGTACCAGGACCTCAAGAGCAGGTATTGGTGGTATGGCATGAAGCGAGATGTTGCGGAACATGTTGCCCTGTGTGACACATGTCAGTTGGTGAAAGCAGAACATCAACGACCCGCGGGATTATTGCAACCACTCAAAGTGCCTGAATGGAAATGGGAAGAAATCAGCATGGATTTCATCGTGGGATTGCCTAGGACCCAATCAGGATACGATTCGATATGGTTCATCATTGATAGGCTAACCAAGGTAGCTCACTTCATCCCCGTGAAGGAAAGCTACAGCGGATCCAAATTGGCAGAGTTGTACATGTCAAGGATCGTGTGTTACCATGGAGTGCCAAAGAAGATTGTGTCGGATCGAGGGACACAGTTCACCTCAAGGTTCTGGCAGAAGTTGCAGGAAACCATGGGAACCCATCTGAACTTTAGTTCTGCCTATCATCCCCAAACTGATGGGCAGACGGAAAGAACCAATCAGATCCTTGAAGATATGCTAAGGGCATGTGCACTCAAAAACAATAGGAGTTGGGACAAAAACTTACCGTATGCGGAGTTTTCCTATAACAACAGCTATCAAGCTAGTATGAAGATGTCACCGTTTGAAGCCTTGTACGGGAGAAAGTGCAGAACTCCCCTATTTTGGAACCAAATAGGGGAAAGTAAAGTGTTTGGTCCAGAAGTACTACAAGAAGCTGAGGCGAAGGTGAGGGAAATTCGCAATAACTTGAGGATAGCACAGACACGCCAAAAGATCTATGACGATGTATGAAGAAGAGAGCTCGTTATCAACGTGGAAGACTATGTCTATCTCAAAGTGTCCCCTATCAGAGGACTTCGTCGGTTCAAGGTGAAAGGGAAGTTGTCACCTCGATACATCGGACCCTTTCAAGTTTTGGAAAGGAAAGGCGAACTGGCGTATCAACTAGAGTTACCGGCTCGTCTATCGGATGTGCACGATGTATTCCATGTGTCACAACTCAAGAAATGCCTGAGGACGCCTGAGGAGGTGTTACCCATGAATGAAGTGAACGTAGCTGAGGATTTGTCTTATGCCGAGCAACCATACAAGATTTTGGAGACAATGGAACGCCTCACCAGAAATAAAAGAATCCGGATGTGCAAGGTGCAGTGGAAGCATCACTCAGAAGAGGAAGCCACCTGGGAGCAGGAAGATGAGCTCAAGGCACAATTTCCGGAATTGTTTTCTTAGAACCACCAATCTCGAGGACGAGATTTCTTTTAAGGGGGGTAGAGCTGTAACACCCCAAAATTTTGATTCAAAACCCTAAATCATGTTAAGAGGGGGATTTAAAAATTTTTGGACTTGTTGCATGTTTTGCAAAAATTCAAATTCAAACTGGAAATCAAATTAAACTCAAATCAGAAAAGAAATAGAAAAATAAAAAGAGAAAACAGAAAAAAACCGGCCAGTGGGCCGAAACCCACCAGCCGGCCCACACTGCCCCGCGCCAGCCCGCAGCCGCGCGCCCGCGCTCTCTCTCAGACAGGTGGAACCCACCTGTCATCCCTAACCCCCGATCGTCCGAAACTCAGACTGTTCACCCGCGCGCGCGCGATCGCAACCGACCGGATTTCCGGCCGAATTATGGTTCCGGAGGACTCCCACTCGATCTAAACAAACCCGCCGCCCTCCCCCGTCTATAAAAACCCCGGCCTCGTTCTGTTTTTCCCACGCGATCACCGATTTTTCCTCCGGTGAGAACCGAGACTTCTTCGGCGAATTCTGGCCGGTCTACACTCGGAAACTCCGATCTAACTCGCTGGTCTTGATCCACCGCCTCCGGGGAACCTTGCAGGTGCAGGAAACTCGGTGACTTGCGGTGTAAACACGGCGCCGACGAGCCTCGCCGTGGTTTCACCTCGGACCTCGTCGCCGATCACCTTCCAGGACCTCCGAGCTCAAGAAAACCCCCGAGGTGAGATCTCCCGACCTCCCCTCCACCGATCTATACCATAAAATCACAGTTCTAGGAAGAATTCTCGAAGATCCGAAAGTCTCCGGCGAGATCGCCACTTCCCGCCGCCGTGCGCCGCCGGCAGCGCCGCCCACGCTCGATCAGAGCGACGTGGCCGCTTGTGCGCCGTTTATTTTAAATCGCACGGTAGGACTTAAACCCCCGCGTACCGGTTCGATGTTATAATCTCGGTCGTCGGTTTAAAATCGGACGGTCCACGTCAGCCCCTCGTTATAAAGACTGGAAATCTTACGTGCTACCCCCTGAGGTTCTCGAGAAATAAGAGCTAGCCCCGGAAACTTCTGATCTAGCCCCTGGAACTTCAGAAAATCAAGTAAATTCATTTAAAAATCAGTTTTAGCCCCTGGACTTAATAAAAATTAGGAAACACCCCTCTGTTATGTGTAGCTAGACCCCTGAAAATTCTTAAAATAATATTATAGACCCTGTAGTGGGGTGAGTTTACCTTTTTAACCCTGTTTAATATTTAATTTAGGAAATTGAATATGTGGCTAGTGTTTAAAATTTAAAAAGTGGGACAAACATATTGTCAAAATTAAATTAAAAACTTTCTCAGTATTTAGAAAACTTTGGAGTGAGATAAAAATATATTTTGGGCTGAAATGAATCTGTTTAATTTATTATTCACATTTAGGGACACATTTTTAAGTAAAGAATAGTTCTGGAAGATAGGGAAAATAATTGTAAAATAGTTTACATCAGAGGAAAAGGTCAAAAATATATTAGTAAATATTTTAGATCAGAACCTATTCTGTTTAGATGATGTGTCTTGTTATTTTCATAATAAAGTTCACATTTAGGCACAGGAAATAAATCTGAAAATATAGCAACTAGTAAATGATAAATGGAGTTTCTAAAATCCAAAGAATTCAGTTTAGGGTTGGTAGAAATTCTGAAGACACATATGGAGAAGGAAAATACCTTTCATGCATACTTGGTAGCTAAAAGGTGTAGTAATTGAATATAAGGAATTTATTTAAATTGGAAACTCATATATATAGTATGTAAGTATAAATGTGAACACAAAAGTAGGAATCATATACACATGATTAAAAGTGCATGCAAGCCACAAATCAACACACATAGAGTAACCACAACACATATAATGGTGAATGACTTTCATAAATATGAATGTGTGGTTTGTATGAAGTGGAAGTGTGAACTATGTCTTATGGATTGTTGTTTTTCTTTTGCTATGTGTGATGGTATGATGTAGAACCTGCTCAAGAGCAAGTTATTCCTTTCCAAGATCAGGACTACCCATTTCAAGAGCAGCAGGAAGGAGGCAAGTGTCCTTGATCACTTTGATCCTATACTAGGATGTGTAGGTAGAATTATTTGCATTGTCAATTGAAATATGAAACCCATGCTAGGATGTTTCCCTAGAATTGCATTACCTTGTTTCCTTGTAGCTTAGGTTGGGATTCATTTTATCATGTCATTTATTATTATGCATATGCTTAGCCATGCTTAGAATGGGATAATTGGGATATGAGATCATCAGTTTATTTTACCATACTCTTGAATGAGATATTGTGAGTTATGTAGAGGTAGGGATCAAGGCAAGTTGGATGTTTTGGTTTTGTGCTGGGTGCACGAGACTCGGGTTTGTGTTTAGTACTTGCCTGGATCCTAAGGACCGGTTCATGGAGCATGTAACCTGGCTTTACAGTGCCAACCACATGCTGAGATGGGGCAGCTTGGCCAATTAATTAGGTGTATCCACGGCGTAGTATGGGTGTGTTGGATGGTGCGGGGAATAGGTGTCAGCTGGACTACCATATGAACCGCAAGGCTCAAGAGGGGGCCACTGCAGCGGGGTTGGAGCCTCTTGTATGCTGTTAGGGGTGAAACCTCAGTGGGCCCACGCTCGTCGGGAATCCCTTTGTAAAGGCTTCGTAGTGATCTCCTGGCTACACACATGGGAAGTGTGAATGTGGTTCGTAGCCACTGGCATAATGGAGGTTCTTTTAGTCCACCCGGCAACGGGGGATGAAATCACTACATGTGGGTACAGTGGTACAAACTCTGCAGAGTCAAAACTGTCATGACAGCCGTGCTCACGGTCAAGAGCGGCTTGGACTTATTCATGATTAGAGGATTGATGGTTTTGGGAAGTTGTGGATGTTAAGCGGGGAGCTTAACATTGGAAATGATGTTACGGTTATTTGATTATGATGATGGTATGGGAGCTTGGGACCATTTCACTTGCGTAGTAATGTAGGTGCTTAATAAGCTAAGGTGATAGGTATTAATTGCGTAGTGCTTTAACCATGAGTTCAACCTCTCCTTGTTCTAGCCATGCATGACATAACTTTCCCACACTTGCTGAGTACCATCGGTACTCAACCTTGCATATTTGTTGGTTTATATTGCTGCTCAGGTCAAGATAATGAGGTGGTGTATAATGACCAAGACTTTGGACCCGAAGAAGGTTTCTAGGTTCATGGAGACCCCGGGCAACGCCTGTGATGGAGCCCTCAAGAATAATTTTTCCGCTGCTAGTTTATTTACTTATGATGAACTTATTATTGTCCATCGAGACATTCACGATGTAAGACTTATTTATATTCGACACCTGGCTTGTAATCAATGATGCTTCACTATTTGTCATCACATGTATGAGAAAATGATCCTGGCATACATGTGATATTCACTTGGTTGTTCTTCGGAAAAACCGGGTGTGACAACTTTGTCCCCCAAACACTCACTTGATCCTAGGCTAGAGTGGTGGGACACTCATACGTGTCATCACATGTGGAAAAATCTAAACAAGTCCCAATTTTTACAAACTTGAAACCAAATGATGTTCAAACATCCATTTCTTTGCATTCACATTTTTGGGACTTTTACATTCCTCACCCCTTAAAAAGAATCTCGTCCCGAGATTCTAATAGGAGAACAAGACAGGAGAGGTAATGCCATGTGGTACGATGATAAAGGTTCTGGATTGCTGCTGTGGATGTAATCTTTGCTTTCCACATTGTTTCTTCCGCGGTATGACTACTCCACAGCACCTTGTAAAATCTTAATGCCCGATTCAAGGTGTTCTGGATCCTTTTATTGATAGTCTCAACCGGTCACTCAGTGTAGGCACGATCCAGCCTCAACTCGTCGATTTTTTTGGTGCGGACAGCAGCGGTAAATTTGAGGCACTTCCGCAGCTGTGACACATGACTATGTCGTGGACACCCGCAATACATGCCGGTAGTTCCAGCTGGTAGTCTACGGGTCCTCACTTTTCGTGATAGCAAATTGATCTAAAGCTCGGGGGAGCAAAACTCCCTTTTACATCAAACCGGTAAATTCCTTTCATTGGAGACATACGAAGATAAATGTGTTCTCCGACGTCGAAATGCAACGCTCTACGCCTGTGATCCTCGTAGCTTTTCTGTCGGGATTATTCAGCCTTCAAGTTTGCTTCTATTGTTCGAACTCGGTCATCAGCTTTGTGGACTAATCAACCCCGAACAGTACCCTTCTGCCGTACTCATACCACTTCAGCGATGTGCGACATTTCTGGCAGTATAGAGTTTCATATTACGAGGTATAACTATACATTCTTTAAACCATAGAGTACCCTCCTTGTCCTTTATAGTGACGGCATTGAGCGAACAATAATCAACAATTAATCTTAGTGTCTCATCGTTCTTCTTAATGAACAGCGCAGAGCTACCCCAAGTGATGAGCTGGGTCATATAAATCTTTGCTCATAAGTTCACTTAGGTGTTCCCTTATCCGCTAGTTCATTGAATGCCATCTCGCACGGCCTTCGTGAAGTCGGTGTCGTTTCTGGCGCCAGCTCAATCTTGATATAGACGTCCCGTTAACCGGCAGGCCCTGTAACTCATCGGAAACACCTCGGTTATTCACGTACCACCGCATACTCCATGCAGTCTATAAAATCAACATGCGATACATCTCGTATATCGATAATGTAATAACTTTGCACAAGCTACACCATTACCCGGCCAAATGTAAACTAGTTAAATCCAAATTGACGTACTTTCTCTTTCGAAGTTCATCTCAACTAGATTTGGTCACTACGAGACTTTAATAACGCTTTGTCATCACGTATACTACCCTTTTATCTTCAATACGACACAAACAAGGCCTCTAGCAAAAGAAACTTGAGTAAGAAACCTACTCACATCTTTCACTAGTTGAAGATAACAACTCATGAGTATGTTCTACCCCATTGGAAGTAATTAAACCCCCTAGGATACAACAATCTTTCAAATGAGTTTAACTGTCCATCCCTTTACCCAGAATGACCAGTTTCTACATATCCCAGATTTTGACCTGGTACATTGAATTTTCGTAACTCAAGTTGAATACAAAAGTTAAAGTTAACTTCAGTATCTTTCCAACGAGTATTTATTTTCCCTCATATCAGGTTTGGTTAAAAAGTTATGGTGATTCAAATTCAACAGAATTTCTGGAAGAATTTCAACAGCACCTCCTTTGGAAGTTGCTGTTTTCAACACTAATATCCGCTGAATTCTGTGCTGAAATTGCAGAAACTTTGAATTACAAAGATGTAACACATCTCCTACCCTTTCCAAAAAGGTGTCATGTGAAAATTTTAGATTTTTCTACTGGAAGTTATGCTTGAAAAACAGGACAGTCCAGAGAGCATTTTAAATCTGTCGTGGTTCTGGACAGTTTACATTCCTCTGGGATTTAAACCATCTTAATGTGTGATTCTGATCTGGATGTCTACAACAAAGTTGTCGAGTACTTAAACACCTTTCCATAACTATATCCCACACCTCCATTGGCTAAATAATCTGTGAGTTATGCTCTGTTAAAATTTAGAATACTTGCTGCCAAAACAGAGCACTCTATTTTTCAATCCTTTTGATCTAAACTGATCAACTATTGAATTTTTCTACCCAACCAGGGTCCTAAATATTGAGACTTGGTTATTTTAGTTCCTTGTTACTATTACATTTCATGCAAATGCCTATTATATGTCGGTACTATGTTCCTCACAAAAAGGAAAATCCTAACCGGATTATACCGGCATATACGTCTCAATTGTGGCACTAAATGGTTGCTCACACACGTGTACTACACGGTTTACATACATGGTTAGTACCTGCAGAAGAACACCCAATAATGATGCACTCAAATGTTATTTTCATTTCAGGCAGGTCCATATTTGAAAGTAAATACATACGCCCGTATCATTGCCATACGGCCGTCCTTGAGCTAAGCCACGTCTCAAGGTACGTGATCATGTTTTCACACCACACGACAGGAAACCCGAGTAGAGCGTGAACGGGTCGTCACGGTTGGGAATTCTATCAACCCAACAGATACCACCTACTGCCCTGCAGAGCACGCTGATGGAAAGCGCTGCGTATGTCCTCCTAGGCTATTTCCAGAAGAACACACTCTCGCGTTACTGACCACACGATGGGGTCTCCACTTTCTTGCCTAATGCAGGGATCAGCGTTTCATATGAACTCAGGAACATGAAGAGTCCAAGAGTTTAATATTGACGTCTCACAACAAGCTGTGAGACCTATCCCTGAACCACATTCCTCGTCAGGGGAGCTAACCGAAATTGAACCGCTTTCTGTGGCGTTCCTTACCATTTTTACCTGAGCGTAGGTGCGTCGTTACATAATCAAAATTCAGAATTATAACACATATGTTAGTAATGCCACTTTAAGTAACTATGCTAATATAGTCCTTACTTGGGCATACTAGCGAATCCTCACTGTAAACCTATGTTTTCCCGTAATACAGTCCTTAATTAGTGTGCTATCCCCAAAGCAGCTCTGATACCAGCCTGTGGCGGTTCGGAATCCGCTATCCAGGATCTCAGAGGGTGGTGCCGCACGATGCGACATCTGACAGCACACATCATAAGGAAACATTGCATTACATAGAAAAAAACAGAATATGTACAAAGTAGTACAAGACTTCAGTTACAAACTAAGTATTGAGATTACAATAGCGGAAGCTAAGTTTATACAACTCACGCCCATCTACCTAGCAAAAGTTTGGTTGCCCGGCCCTATGGACAACCCACACTATCTGCACTCCTCAGCTCAGCGCGGCGTGTACGGCTCCCACTTAGCCGTGGTCCCCGATGGAGGGTAGCCCTCGCCGGTGGACTCGTACCCCGAGTCCGTGGGGTAGTCCTTACCTGAAAAACACTCATAGCAGCATCTGTGAGCATGATGGCTCAGCAAGGCTTAACCGACTCACCTACACATGAAACTCTACATGCGGGTTATACAACATAGGATGGCACATTGCAGTAAAGGACACGCCTACAAGTTCATCCTTAATTAATCTTTTAGCCAAAAGTTAACAGTTCATGGAATCTGAAATTTAGTAAGCAATATTTGGTGGCACACATGTAGCAATACAAGTTAATCATGACAGCAATATTGAATCATATCATTTCACATATTAACCTACGTCACGACTCAGTGAACAAGCGGTACTCATCACCGTGAGGGACGGCGAACCGACTCGATATACACCTGCAGGGATACCCTAATAGCACGTCATGTACGCCCACACGCGGAGCTGCACACAGCACGCTCACCCTGTGTCGTACGGGACAACCTTTCACCCAACAGCCCAAACGTCGAACCGGTCGCACTGAAACGAGCAGGAGGTTCCCTACACGGAGCATCTCTCTATGCTCGTTAGCAGATTTCCACCTTGCTGCCCTCAACCTACACCTATAAATCAGTGTGCTATGCCTCGACGCTCGGAGGTTTAGGTTACATCGGTTTATCGGGGCCCATATATCCGATATGCCTTCGGTACGTTCAATACTTGTTCAGCGGGGCCGCACACGGATCGGTCCTCAATCGAAACGGATTGGCTGCGCCCACAAGACTTCCTCTTGCTGCGCCCTAGCCCCTGCCTAGTCTCATTTTCTTACTAAAGTGATCTCACATCACTCGAACCAATCCCGTGTGTCCCGACACCTATACTCGCGAGTAGATTCCAACTACTCGACTTGTACCGAAGTTCTATGAAAATTAAGCATAGCCTGACTACTCGAGGACTTAGATGCTACCCTCACTCTTGTAGGAGAAATCTGGTTATGCACTTGGGGTTTCATCCACCCTACACCTAATGCACATACATACCTCATGCTAAGTATACATAAAGCAAAACCTTATAAAACTTGGTAATGCAAACCGGGGCTTGCCTTGTTGCTGCTGGTCAGTAGTATATAATTAAGTTAGAGTCTTCTCTTCCTTGGAGCCTGATCAACTGATTCACTTCCATGAATTCACTCCGTCAACTCCGTCGTCGACCGCCTTCATTGTAAGCACTATCGAAATGTATATGTATAGTTTTCATAATGCAAACTAGATACTTTAAAACTTAAACTTGTCAAGAACAGAGGATGGTGTGGAAGTGCTAAGAAGGGATGTTTTGCCTCTGTAGTGCCGAGAAATTAAGAGAAAAACCCTTCTGCCTATAGGAACTTAAGTCTTAATGGTCTATGTTGCATGATAACTATATGATATGGCTGACAAGCTTTGAATGAAACTGAAGATTAGGAACTCCATTGACTCCAAAACTTTTACAGCAAGTAATATACTACCCAGTGACTTAGCTACCCAAATTGCAGCTAAAGTGGATAGAAATTATGCCCCTCATAATTCCTTCAAGATTTCCTATGTATTTTTCATATACATAAGAATGGAACCCTAATACAGAGAGTTCTAAGGTCCCCTTGAGCTTAAACTTTACATGTGAGTTCCTGGTCATAAGAAAGTAGTTTGGTACAATATTCAGACCTTTTACTTGAGTAGTTCCTCCATAATAATTCTATAAGCAGTTATGCTACAAGGAATTAATTCTGGAGTAATGTGCATTTTCATGTAAAAGCCCAAGAATGGACTTGCAAAAGTGTTCATTTCATCACCTCACAACACCACTGCTTATTTGGTGGATAGCTCATGAACACTTGTGAAGAGCAAGTAAACACCATCAAGAGGGTGATTAGAGGGGAAAGCCATAACTTCAAAAAAGTAGGAGTCATACACATAAACATGGGAGGTTGAGCTCACCCCTAGACCTTACATATTCTTGGGAAGGCTCAGGCCAAGTTTCATGCAAATCTAAGCCTTTTTGAGGCACTTTTGGAGACATTTGAAAAAGGGGCCAATTTGAATGCAAATTCAAATTGCAGCCACCTTCATCACTGAAATTCAAAAGTTGACTCCATATTCAAACTTAGCACATTTTTCTGAGTTAGTCCACCAATTTTCATCCTCATTGGAGTTCATCTTGTCAGGAGCTAATTTGAGCAAATTCAAACCGAATTTGAATTTCAGCCTCAGATATGCTCAAATTCCTTCAAACCCAATGTCAATTTGAATCATTCAAATTCAGAGACCCAAACATGTTGTTTGATCAAATTACCAGGGACAAGGGGGTCACACTATTTATGACCAGTAAGAATTTAATTTTTGAGGACAATTTTGGAGCCTGTGGGGCCCTCCTGTCAGCCACAATGGAGTCCAAACCGACTGAACTCAGTGTACTCGGTTTCCACGCGTGCAGTGAGAGGGGGGTGCGGTGACTTTACGCCGGAGGCCACCGAGGGGCGCCGGCCAGCTCCTGCTTCGGTGTGGGAGGTGGCTCAACAGGTGTTGCGCCCTCCACTGCCTTCAGTTGGCTATAAAAGGCACAAGATCGGCCGGCGAGCTTTTCTATCGCGCACCTCCGTAAACTGCCGCCTAGCCGCCCGGGTTCTGATCCCGTGCAAACAGAGCTACGATTGTTCTCTTCCCTCGACGTCCATAGCAAAGCGGAGCGCTAGCTTGTCCTCGAGCTCACCGCGCAAACCGTTTCAAGTTTTGATCTTCGTGAACAAAGAATATCCCAGTTTAGGATTGCGAGCTCATTTCGGGACCCGATTAGGTTTAGGAGAAATTCGGGAGGATCGTCGTGTGGGAGGGCAAACGGAGCTTAGAAATGGCATCTAGAGGTTCTTGCACCCCTCCTCATTCAAAAACCAGAAAGAAACCACTGCCGGAACCCTAGGTTCACCGAGGAACAGCTCGGCGGGAGAGGGGGTCGCCGGTGAGGTCTGGTTTAACGGCTGTTTAGGTCCCAACCAAGATCATGCCGAGTTTCCCGAGGCTTCCCTGGGCGTGGTGACGCGGTTAGCGCGCGAACGGGATGGTCGGAAGGAAGGGAACGCGTTGCCGAAGATGCACAGGGGCATAGCGCTCATCGCCGGCGAGCTACGGTGGTTAGCTGGTGGCGGCATGGTGTCCAGCGTGTTCAGTGTCCAAAGTTACGTAGGGGCAGCGAGTTTCACCGTCGCCGGCGACCTAGGTCGCCGGGAACGCCGACCTCGACGGAGTTCCGGCGGCTCAGGCCGGCGGTGTCGCAAGGTAGACGAAGGGCGCGGGTCCCATGTGTCAGCCGCTGAGCTAAGCGCGCGCGCGTGGTTAGTTTAATTTAAACGGTGGGCCCCGCTGTCAGTCACTGGTTAAGCGCGGGAGGCGATTTTCATTAGTAAAATAATTCAGGGTCAGCCCAAACTTTAAAAATCCATTACTTTGGTTAGAAGTGGCCAAATCCAGTGAACCATATTTTGTTGGATTCATCTCTTCGAGTACTATCCAGCAAAACAAATTTCAGCTTATGAAGCTTATTCTTTTTCCAGAATTAAGTCCCTAAAATTTAAACTGTTGGGAATTTTAGCTGGAGATTTCTTTTATGGAAAATTCTAAAAATTGGCTGGGATGTTCATCTAAAAATCCCTGAGTCACAGGAAAAATTTCAGATCCATCCAAGTTTATTTAGTCCCCCTAATGGTGTGATTAAGTGAACTGCCCTGAGAAAATAGAAAAATGTACAGAAACATTTTTCAAATTTTCTCAAATCTTGTTTAGGGCATAACATCATCTAGAATGTTTCAAATGACATGAAACCAATTCCGTTAGAACCATCCCAAACTCTAGTTTACAGAAAGTAATGGTTGGAGCCATGAAAACTCCTGGAAATCCTTAGAGGCCCTACTAATGACCAAATAGGCTTTTATTTGTACAGAGCTCAAATGAACTTTGTTTCAGATGAAACTTGGTCAAGTCTCTGGTTAGGATCCTACTAAGCCACCATAAAAATTTCAGAGCCAAAGGGGAGGTCTAGCTAGAGTTATGGTCTGTACATATTCAATTTAACACATTGCATTTAAATTGACATATAGTATATTGCTTACGTGTAGTCTCTGAAGGCGAGGAAACTCCGGAAGTGCTGGACTTTCTCCTTCCGGACGAAGTACTAACTGCTGATCCACAACAACAAGGCAATCCCCGGTTTGCATTAACAAATTTTACAAAGTTTTGCTTTATGAGTACTTAGCATGAGGTATGTGTGTGCATTAGGTGTAGGATGGATGAAACCCCAAGTGCATAACCAGATTTTTCCTACAAGAGTGAGGGTAGTGTCTAAGTCCTCGAATAGACAGGCTATGCTTAATGTTCCTAGAACTTCGGTACAAGTCGAGTAGTTGGAATCTACTCGCGAGTTTAGGCTTTGGGACACACGGGATTGGTTCGAGTGATGTGAGATCACTTTAGTAAGAAAATGTAACTGCCCTAACTTTTGTAAAGCTTGATTTCAACTTATGAAACAAAGTTAAGGCGATAAAAGACTATAGTTGTGTCACATGAAATGATGAACACAATTATGGACATGTGAGGGAGTTAAAAAATTTCTCTAGCCCATGCTCAACACATGTTAACCTAGGGGAAAGAATTTCATTTCCAAAACTCTAACTCATGTCACCTTCTCTATGAGGAGAGTGGAGGAAATTTAAACACAATTTTGATCCTTTAAAAAGATTCATATTCAGATTGCCAAATACTTGCAAATGAATTCACCAATGCAATTTCCATGTATTAAGGAGGTTCTGGTCCAAATTGGAATAATTTTGGAGCTCGTATACTATTTATTCCGAGGATTAAATGAGGGCATGTTCAAATTCAAACTTAAATTTGAATTTTGAGCCAAACAAACTAAATTTAAAAATCTGATTTCAGATTTGAGTTTCTCATAATTCTTTTGACCTATTCTCCAAGTTTGATCACAATTGGACCTCATTTGCTATTTTAAATCGAATTGGGGATAAGAGGGAGAATTCTGTCTGTGGACCCCACCGGTCAGTCTCACAAAATTGCAACCGACTCCATCGACTGTTGTACGTGCGCCACCTCCCTCAGCCGGCGTCGACCGACGTGCTCCAGCACCAGCTCCTGCTTCTATTCACCATCTCAGCTTGATCTTCACTCAGCTGGTGCAACAAAGCAAGTTGCTTTTCTTCCCTGCTCGGTCTGCTCCCATGGGTTTCTCTCCCGAGCAGAACAAAACCATTGCTCTGCTCTTCTTCCCATCACGCAGCCACCACGGTAGCTCGTTTGCTCGAGCTCCCAACAGAAAAAAGGTTCGCCCTTGAGTGCTCTAGCCGGCTAGCACCCTTCCTCTGCTGTTCCATGCTTGCTTGCGCCTGGAAACGGCTTGATTTCTGCTGCTCCCGTGTTGAACGTCGGAGGACCAAACTGAACACCGTGGCCAGCTCAAACCAGGAGGGATCACGCCCAAGCAAGCCACCCCATCGGTGCACCTACAAGTCTAGTTGCTCACCTCCGAAGCTCAGCCCTAGCCATTGATCACAGAGGGAGAATTTCAAGTTCTTCTCCCGGGCGGCAGAAACGGACCTTGAGGTAAGGAATTGTAAAATTCGTCCTCAAATCGTGTTTGTTGGGTCTCAAACTTCACACACAGGATGTTAACTGCCTAGCACACCTCCTCCATCGATTTTAGACCAAGATATTAAGTGTAGAGTGAGCAATCCGAGCTCTTTTAGAGGGTATGCCGCTGGACCCTATCGGGCGCACGGTGCCGATAGGTTTAGAGCCCTCTCCAGCTTGTTTAGACCTCATGCCGGTCTTCTACACGATCCCCTGGTGCTGTAGAGCCCAAGAACCGACCATTTGGTGGAGAATTCACCGTGCAAGACCTCGCCGGAGCCCTAGGGTTTGCTGTGGCCGGTGCGCCCTATTTTCCAGCGAGTTTCAGCCGCCGGTGACCTCACGAACGTGTTAAGCGTGGGGAAATATGGGGGGGGGGGGGGGCGGCCAGCAGGGGGTCTGGAGGTGGCTGGGAAGTGCTTTTTCGGCGACCTCACCGGAGGGGGCCACCACTGCCCTGTTTGGCGCGAGTCTGGAGGTTAGGGATGACAGGTGGGACCCACTGTCAGCATTTAAACATTTTCCAGATTTTCCCACTCTAGTTCAAACTTTGTAGAGCCATAACTTTTTGTAGGAGTGTCCAAAAATTGTGAAACAAATTTTGTTGGATTCCTCTCAACGAGTACTGTCAAGGGGTGCAGCCCAATGTTTATGAAATCCCTGAATTTGGCTCATTATTTCATTTAAGGAAAATATTGTAGGAATTTTTACAGGAGTTCTGTTTATTGGAAAATTCTCAAATTTGGAAAGAGCATTCTTCCTAAATTCCTTGAACTACAGTAAAACTTTCAGAGGCATTGGACCTCATTTGATTGGTCAAATGATGTGTTCATTTCTTATGTCTCTGAAAAATGGGAAAAATGAACAGAGACATTTTCAGCTTTTTCCCAATCCTTCTAAAATCCATATCTCCATGTAGGAAACTCCAAAAATGGTAAAACTAATTCCTATGAACTCAGGACAATTTGTACTTCACAAAAAGTCTACTTTGCAGCATAGGAAAGCTTAATATCTAGGGGGTAAAGGCATATTAGTGAAAATCACATAAGGAATTATTGTGATCACCTTGAGCCATTTCATGAGCTCAATTTTTGCACACTGCCTAACTAGCTTCCATAGAAGCTGTGGTTAAATTCTCAGCTTCATTGGACCTTTGGAACTGGAGCTACCATATTTTAGGTTTAAGTGTTCATATAATGGACTTAATCACATGGTGATTACTAGTATTTTTTTCACCCTAGCTTTCATCATCTCTAAGGTTGTAGATCCAAAAACCGAAACCTTTCTGTTGTTTGTTCCTTTTAGGTGTGAGTTAACATGAACAACAGTTTTGAAACAGTTTCTAAATTGCTTTTGAAATATATGTGCATTGCAATATAATAGCTCACGTGACGTCGACGTTCGACGAGGACTCGACTCTGCAGCGAGGATCTCCATCTCGTGACGAGTTTGGCGGATTCTCCGGAGGAAGACAAACTCCTAGCTTCTAACAAAGCCGTTGAGCAAGGCAAGCCCCGGTTTGCATATCGTTACCATTTTAAATTTTGCTTTAACAAACCTCATGTGTATTAGACTTGATATTGTGCATTATGTCTAGGATGTTTGAAACCCACTTGCATGGCTATTACATCCCTGATTAGAAGGTTTAGTGTGGGCTTTGCCTCGTAGATGCTAGGCTAATGTTGTAGCTAGCTCGGTAGAAGTCGAGTAGTAAAAAGCTACTCGCGAGAATGTTCGAGTAATGGAGTTACTCGCGAGAGGTTAATGATAAGAGCACCCTCATGAAAATTAGATGGGGACGGGGATGTTCCTATAGGATGGAGCGCTCAAGGTTGGTCTCGACCTGCGATGGGTGTGACAATGCTTGAGACCACATTTGGCCTGGACCAGGATGGTAAGGCAAATGTGGAGGTTGGTTGTAGCCCTGTCCGTGTCGGTTAAAAACCGTATGTATGCGGCCCTGCTGGACAAGATTGAGCTGTACCGGATATATAGTGGGGTATGGGACCCATGAAACCGATGTAACTCGATTGACCGTGATATAGAAACTCATCCTTCACGTGGGAATGGCGTTGAGAAGGCGGGAGGTGTAAATCCTTTAGCGGGCATCTTCGACGTGTCCGCGTAGAGGACCATCCTGCTCGGCGCGAAACGTTTTTCTATGTCGGGGTGTCATGTGAAAGGTTGCTGCATACAACGTAAGAAAGAGCTCTTGATAGAGTCTTTCGAGGCGGGTGTATGTGTCGTGTATTCCGGGTCGTTATTGATTCGAATCACCGTCGCTCGCGGAAGAGGATTGAGCATACTTGCCCACTGCGCCGTGACGTAGTAAGAAGAGGAACTAAGTCTCTTAACTTGTTGTTTGTGGATTAATCACTGTATTGGAACCTTGACTGAAGTAGATATAGAGCCAACTAAATTTCATTTCCACCTTAGGCTAGCAACATCGGGATAAGCGTTTCTTGTTTGATTGTGTACTTCCGATGTTGTGAGGCGTGAGGACCACTAAAATGAAGGCTAAAAGAATCTGAATATACGGATCAAGTTTAGTCGAGGTGCATTTTGCAAATTCCTATTCCTACTGTCTTGCTACCCCTGCATTTAGAGTTACATGTTTAGGAGTGACGGTTAAGTCTTGCTGAGCCTTAGTGCTCACGGTTGCTTCTGAGTTGTTTTGGAGGTAGCAGGATGCCTGCTATGAAGAGGGTTGTTCGGTGAGACGATGAACCTCACGGTTCATTCCACTCATCGGGAACCTAGCCGCTGCCTTTCTTTGGTCAAGCTAGTAGGAAGCGTTCACGGGCTGAACGACTTCTCTTCGGCGTAGTTAGGGTCGAGAGTGAGTAGATTGCCCAGCTAGTTTTAATTTCCGCTGCGTGTGTACTTATGTTGTAAAAGAACTTATATTGAGTAACAAAATGGTTTCATTATGTTCTTGAGCCTCTTTTCGTGCATGCTGTTGGGTGCCGCATCGCACGGCACCACCCACTGCGATCACCAGCGTGGTATCAGAGCCGCATTGGGAATAGCACGCATGAAAAGAGCATATTTTTGGAAACTTAGAGGTATACGAGTGAGGAATGTATAGTATGACCACATAAGGAGTATTATTAGCATAGTTACTTAAGGTGGCAAGCTAACAGTGTGTTATCATTCAGTATTTCAATTCTGTAACAACGCACCTACGTGGAGGTAAGAATGGTAAGGAACGCCACCGAAAGCGGATCAATTTCGGTTAGCTCACCCATACGAGGAAAGTAGTGTGGGATGTTCCGTTCAGCAATGGACGGAAAGTGAATATGTTTTCTAAGACTCTTCATGTCTTAGAGACATATGAATGGCACTAGCCTCCAGTGCGGAAACCCAGGGGCAAGAGGAGGAGACCCCATCGTGTGGTTTGTAACACGAAATGTGTTCTCTAGGACTCTTCATGTCCTATGAGGCATACGAAAGCGCTGTTCCACCGGTGTGCTTTATTGCAAAGGTGTGGAGCCCCCGTCAGGTGGTGAATAACCCGATCATGTACCTTGAGACGTGGCTTGACTCAAGGACGGCCCGTATGGCAATGATACGGGGCGTATGTTTTTACTATGATATGGACCTGCCTGAAATGATAAACCATGTGTGCATCATTATTGAGTGGTTTTCTGCAGGTACCTTAACCACGTTAGTACATGTCGTGTAGCCAACGTTTGTGAGTGATCGTTTTAGTGCCACCATTTGAAACGTATATGCCGGTATAAAGCCGGTTAGGATTTTAATTTGGTGCGGAAACGTAGTACCGTGACATGTTTTGAACTGCATGAAAAAGAAGGTTTGAAAAAAAAGAGTAAATTTGGAGTCTAGGATTCTATTAGGGGTTAATGAACTCCTATATTGAACTAATAGTCAATTGGGAGTATAGAATTATTCACAAAGACTTAGGAGAAACCTCCCCTGTTTTTGGCAGAATTTTGCTGAAGTTGAACAGGACATAACTTTTGTTTGGTTGAACCAATGGAGGTGAGTGATACATTTCTCGAAAGCTATTGAAGTCTTCTACAACTATCAGTAGAACCCCATATCAGAATCACCCTCCAAATGGATGAAATTCTCAGAGGAGTGTGAACTGCCCCAAAACAGGGCAGTCACAAATTGCTCTCTGGAAATTTCTGTATTTCGACCATAACTTTCTGTAGAAAAAAATTCTAAGGGTCAAGTAATACCCAGTTGGAAAGCTTGTGATATATGCTATGACTTTGTAGTTTAATGTTTCTCCATATTTGGAGTTTAAAGTGATGAAATTTTGTGGACAAAACAGCTACTTTAAAAGGAGGTGCTGTCAAAATTGTTCCAGATTTCTGTTAACGTTGAAATATCAAAACTTTTGATCCAGAACAGATACGAAGGCAAATGAATACTCGTTGGAAAGATATTGAAGTTAACTATAACTTTGATATTCAACTTGAGATATTAAATTGCCATTTTCATATTCAAATTCTGGGATTAAGACTTATTGGCTAATCTGAACGGGATAGTGCTTATTGCCTATGTAACTTAGGACTGGTTGTGGACAGGAATGTTTTAGACTTCTCTAAGCTCCATGACATGTTCTTGAGTTATTTTTCAGTTTGTCCTACTATTGGAATTAAGGGTTTGGACAAATTTGCTCACATTTGATAGATTTCAGTATTGTCGAAAACCTAGTTAGCTTGTGTAATGCTGCAATATTGATGTGATGCTTTGACGGTTATATTTTCAATTCAAGTTGATTTTAAACTTTGAATTTTAACCGTAAATTGCTCACTCTTGCAGCATGGATCGTGCTCATTCCAGGAGTGAGGTTGGTGAGTCGAGTCACGGCGAAAGTAATTCGCCACGACAATAAGTGCCGACATCATCAACCGGATTGGTGGAAATCTTGACGAAGATGGCTGAGTCTCTGAATCTGTTGGTGCGACAAAGCATACAACAGGAGACAATACAGAAAAATCCCCCGCCAAGCACTTATCTAGATTTCTTAGCAAGACAACCACCGGTTTTCTCGGAAGCAAAAGAACCGTTGGAGTCGGCTCATTGGCTCCAATGTATCGAAGCCAAGTTTGATATGCTTGAGTGCGATGAATATCAGAAGACTCTATTTGCCGCTCAACAACTCCATGGAGCCGCTGGAGTTTGGTGGGCGGAGTACATCGCTACTCTTCCTGAAGGTCATCGAGTGACGTGGGATGAATTCCGGACTGTTTTCCGGGCACGTAACATTTGTTCGTGAATTCTTCGAACAAAGTATCAAGACTTTCTGGAGTTAAAGCAAGGGGAAAGGAGTGCGTACGAGTACTTCAAACAGTTTGAAGACTTGATGCAATACGCAACTCATAAAGTTGACTCGGAAGCGTTGAAGTGCGAGTATTTCTTCCGATGTTTGAATGTCGAACTTAAGGAGCAAGTGACCTTGTTCAATAACGGTATTTACAATGAGTTGGTAAATGCCGCTATCATTAAGGAAGACATGCATCTTCGTTGTGAAGCGGAGCTGAAAAGAAGTATACCGCTAGACAGCGATATCGAGGTTCGTCCGAACTATCGAGTGTGATATTACTCGCCAGTTAGGCAACAAATTCAGCCAGTGGTGCAACTCTCACAACCACGGCTGGAGTTGATCACTTGTGAGCCTCCACCTCAACAGCAATTATCAGGAGTTGTTTGTGCAACCATACCCCAACCAGCTGTGTACAGTTTATCTCCACCTCGTGTTAGTAGAGAGCTGAGGATTTCTACAACACGAAACCGTCGTGGTGCTGAGCAGCGTCACACTCGTGTGTTGTCTCGTCAATGCTCAGATCAGCATCATGAACATTCAAAGTAGAATCTTTCAAAAGCTGGCAGGGTTCATTATACTGCTATTGAGGACATTGCTAAAGGCGAACCAGTTTTGGCGGGCATGTTCACTTTACATGAACAGCCCACTTTCGTGTTGTTTTATTCCAGAGCCACCCACAATTTTATTAGCAGAGACCATGTGCTGAAGAATAGTCTTCCATTTAGCACAGTTAAGCATCTGTTTCATATCAGCTCACCCGGAGGCAAGATATCAACTGATGAGATGGTCTCTCGGGCACCTTTATGTTTGGGTGGAAACATCTATCCTGCGAGCCTTATCATACTCAAAGGCCAAAGGATTGATATTATCTTGATGTCATGGTTGACACATTATGGTGATATCTTTGACATCAGCTCTCGGACTGTCCAACTGAATTCCCCAATACATGGTTGCAACACATTGAACCTTGTGGATCCATCACAACAAGTTGCAGCAGTGCATCAGATTGAAGCTCCTAAACTTGAGGATATTCCAGTGGTATGTGGATATCCAGATGTGTTTCCCGAAGACTTGCCGGGCATGCCACCCGAACGTCATGTAGAGTTCAAGATTGAACTAGCACCCGGAACAACACCTCTTTCTCGGCGACCATATAAAATGGCACCGAAGGAGCTCGCAGAATTGAAGGAACAGCTTAATGACCTCATGGACAAAGGTTTTATACGCCCAAGTTCATCACCTTGGGGCTGTTCCGCACTCTTCGTGAAGAAGAAGGACGAGACTTTGAGACGATGCGTAGATTATCGTCCACTGAATGCTGTCACTATCAAGAATAAGTATCCACTACCGCGCATCGATATTTTGTTTGATCAACTAGTGGGTGCTAAGGTATTCTCCAAGATGGATCTTCGGTCCGGGTATCATCAAATAAAAATCCGGGCAGAAGACGTACCTAAGACGGCGTTCTCGACAATATATGGTGTTTATGAATATCTTGTCATGTCTTTTGGGCTGACCAATGCTCCGGCTCATTTTATGTATCTCATGAACTCTGTGTTCATGCCGGAGTTAGATAAGTTCGTCGTGGTTTTCATCGACGACATCTTGGTCTATCAAAGTCAGAAGAAGAACACGCTGAACATTTGCGTATTGTACTCCAACGCTTGAGGGATCACAAGCTATATGCAAAGTTCAGTAAATGTGAGTTTTGGATCGGCAAAGTGCCGTTTCTTGGGCATATTATTTCAGCAGAAGGCATCGCTGTGGACCCAAGTAAAATCGAGCAAGTGCTGAATTGGAAATCTCCAACATCTGTTAATGAAGTGAGGAGTTTCCTAGATTTAGCCGGTTATTACCGGAGATTCATTCCAAACTTCTCCAAAGTCGCTAAACCTATGATGGAGCTGTTGAAGAAAAGCACTAAGTATGATTGGAGTAATTCATGTAAACAAGCTTTTCAAACTTTAGCGAAGCATCTCACTACAGCTCCAGTTTTGGTCCAGCCGGACACAACGAAGCCGTTTGATGTTTATTGTGATGCATCCGGCATTGGTTTGGGTTGTGTGTTGATGCAAGAAGGACGTGGGGTCGCTTATGGATCCCAACAACTCAGGGGTCATGAGCAGAACTACCCGACACACGACCTTAAGCTAGCTGCAGTGGTCTTAGCATTGAAAATGTGGAGGCATTATCTAGTAGGAAATCTAGTACATCTCTACACTGACCACAAAAGCTTGAAGTACATCTTCACACAGAAGGAACTGAATATGAGGCAGCGAAGATGGCTCGAATTGATCAAGGATTACGAGCTTGAAATTCATTACCACCCGGGTAAAGCGAATGTGGTTGCCGACGCACTTAGTCGGAAAGCCCATGTTCACCATTTAACCATGGCTGCAGATGAAGAAAGAGAACCAAGCCTGCATTTAGTTCCCTACGGATCGCTGTTCAACCTCGCTCTTATTCCTACAATCCGAGATGAGATTGTAGAGGCTCAGAAGAGAGACAAGGGTATGTCCCACATCCGGAGAAGAGTGGACAGCGGTGAATTGAAGATGTTCCGCAAGGATGAAGAGGGTACTCTATGGTTTAACAACCGCATAGTGGTTCCCCGAAACATGAAATTGCGGAGGAAGATCTTGGATGAAGCGCATTTATCCAAGTACTCCATTCATCCGGGAAGCAATAAGATGTACCAGGACTTGAAATCTAAGTTCTGGTGGACACGGATGAAAAGAGAGATTGTGAAATACGTATCCAAGTGTGATACGTGTCAGCGGGTAAAAGCCGACCATATGAGGAAAGCTGGACCACTTCAACCGCTGAAGGTTCCAACATGGAAGTTGAAAGACATAAGTATGGACTTCATCGTCGGTTTACCCATGACCAGCAACAAGCATGATTCTATTTGGGTAATCGTCGATCGTTTGACCAAGACAGCACATTTTATTCCAGTCCATACCAAATATGTGGCAAAGAAGTATGCGGAGCTGTTCATCTCGAGGATCGTGTGTTTACACGGGGTTCCCCGCACCATCGTTTCTGATCGAGGTGCGTTATTCGTATCCAGATTTTGGGAGCAACTGCATGCTTCCTTGGGAACCAAGTTAATTCGGGGTTCAGCGTATCATCCGCAAACTGATGGTCAAACGGAGAGGATAAATCATATTCTGGAGGATATGCTACGGGGCATGTGTAATCAATCATGGGAAAAATTGGGATGACCATCTATCGTTAGCAGAATTCTCATATAATAACGGTTATCAATCCAACATCAAGATGGCCCCGTATGAAGCTCTTTATGGCCAGAAGTGCCGCACACCGCTGAATTGGTGTGAGTCCGGCGAGAGAGTGGTCTACGGGATTGATCTTGTGAATGAAGCCGAGGAACGAGTGCGAGTGATCCAAGCCAATTTAAAGGCTGCTCAATCTCGGCAGAAAAGCTATGCAGACAAAAGACGTCGACCTCTTCACTTTGACATCGGGGACCACGTTTATCTTCGTGTCTCTCCGATGAAAGGGGTTCATCGGTTCGGAGTGAAGGGAAAGCTCGCTCCGCGATTCATCGGGCCGTTTGCTGTCACTGAGATATGCGGAGCCGTGGCCTATCGTCTAGAGTTACCGACGTCGCTTTCGGGTATTCACAATGTTTCCCAAGTCTCTCAACTGCGGAAATGTCTTAAGTACCCAACCGCGGTTCATATGGAGAACATTGTGGATCTTCAACCGGATCTCACCTATTCTGAGTATCCGATACAGATTATTGACGAGAAGACTCGCGCCACAATAAATCGGACATTGCGATTTTACAAAGTCTTGTGGAGCAACCACACCGCTGATGAAGCCACGTGGGAAAGCGAGGATTTTATCCTTTTAAATTTTCCTGACTTGTTTGTACCATATGTCCAGTAGCCATTCTCCCTTCTTCTTTCTTTTTGTAATCTCGGGACGAGATTCTTTTAATGGGGGAGGAATGTAACCCACCCTAACTTTTGTAAAGCTTGATTTCAACTTATGAAACAAAGTTAAGGCGATAAAAGACTATAGTTGTGTCACATGAAACAATGAACACAAATATGGACATGTGAGGGAGTTAAAAATTTTCTGTAGCCCATGCTCAACACATGTTAACCTAGGGGAAAGAATTTCATTTCCAAAACTCTAACTCATGTGCACCTTCTCTATGAGGAGAGTGGAGGAAATTTAAACACAATTTTGATCCTTTAAAGGATCAATATTCAGATTGCCAAATAATTGCAAATGAATTCACCAATGCAATTTCCAGGTATTAAGTAGGTTCTAGTCCAAATTGGAATACTTTTGGAGCTTGTATACTATTTATTCCGAGGATTAAATGAGGGCACGTTCAAATTCAAACTTAAATTTGAATTTTGAGCGAAACAAACTCAATTTAAAAATCTGATTTCAGATTTGAGTTTCTCATAATTATTTTGACCTATCCTCCAAGTTTGATCACAATTGGAGCTCATTTGCTATTTTAAATCGAATTGGGGATAAGAGGGAGAATTGTGGCTGTGGACCCCACCGGTCAGTCTCACAAAATTGCAACCGACTCCGTCGACTGTTGTACGTGCGCCACCTCCCTCAGCCGGCGTCGACCGACGTGCTCCAGCGCCAGCTCCTGCTTCTATTCACGATCTCAGCTTGATCTTCACTCAGCTGGTGCAACAAAGCAAGTTGCTTTTCTTCCCTGCTCGGTCTGCTACCGTTTGTTTCTCTCCCGAGCAGAACAGAACCATCGCTCTGCTCTTCTTCCCATCACGCAGCCACCACCGTAGCTCGTTTGCTCGAGCTCCCAACAGAAAAAAGGTTCGCCCTTGAGTGCTCTAGCCGGCTAGCACCCTTCCTCTGCTGTTCCATGCTTGCTTGCGCCTGGAAACGGCTTGATTCCTGCTGCTCCCGTGTTGAACGTCGGAGGACCGAAACTGAACACCGTGGCCAGCCGAAACCAGGAGGGATCACGCCCAAGCAAGCCACACCATCGGTGCACCTACAAGCCTAGTTGCTCACCTCCGAAGGTCAGCCCTAGCCATTGATCACAGAGGGAGAATTTCAAGTTCTTCTCCCGGGCGGCAGAAACGGACCTTGAGGTAAGGAATTGTAAAATTCGTCCTCAAATCGTGTTTGTTGGGTCTCAAACTTCGCAAACAGGATGTTAACTTCCTAGCACACCTCCTCCATCGATTTTAGACCAAGAAATTGAGTGTAGAGTGAGCAATCCGAGCTCTTTTAGAGGGTATGCCGCTGGACCCTATCGGGCGCACGGTGCCGATAGGTTTAGAGCCCTCTCCAGCTTGTTTAGACCTCACGCCGGTCTTCTACACGATCCCCTGGTGCTGTAGAGCCCAAGAACCGACCATTTGGTGGAGAATTCACCGTGCAAGACCTCGCCGGAGCCCTAGGGTTTGCTGTGGCCGGTGCGCCCTATTTTCCAGCGAGTTTCAGCCGCCGGCGACCTCACCAACGTGTTCAGCGTGGGGAAATATGGGGGGGGCGGCCAGCAGGGGGTCTGGAGGTGGCTGGGAAGTGCTTTTCCGGTGACCTCACCAGAGGGGGCCGCCACTGCCCTGTTTGGCGCGAGTCTGGAGGTTAGGGATGACAGGTGGGACCCACTGTCAGCATTTAAACATTTTCCAGATTTTCCCACTCTAGTTCAAACTTTGGAGAGCCATAACTTTGTGTAGGAGTGTCCAAAAATTGTGAAAAAATTTTTTGTTGGATTCCTCTCAAAGAGTACTATCCAGGGGTGTAGCCCAATGTTTATGAAAATCGCTGAATTTGGCTCATTAATTCATTTAAGAAAATATTGTAGGAATTTTTACAGGAGTTTTGTTTATTGGAAAATTCCCAAATTTGGACAGAGCATTCTTCCAATATTCCTTGAACTCCAGTAAAAATTTCAGAGGCATTTGACCTCATTTGCTTGGTCAAATGATGTGTTCATTCCTTATGTCTCTGGAAAATGGGAAAAATGAACAGAGACATTTTCAATGGACTCAGGACAATTTTTAATTCACAAAAAGTCTACTTTGCAGCATAGGAAAGCTTAATATCTAGGGGGTAAAGGCATATTAGTGAAAATTTCATAAGGAATTATTGTGATCACCTTGAGCCATTTCATGAGCTCAATTTTTGCACACTGCCTAACTAGCTTCCATAGAAGATGTGGTTAAATTCTCAGCTTCATTGGACCTCTGGAACTGGAGCTACCATATTTTAGGTTTAAGTGTTCATATAATGGACTTAATCACATGGTGATTACTAGTATTTCTTTTCACCCTGAATTTCATCATCTCTAAGGTTGTAGATCCAACAACAGAAACCTTTATGTTGTTTTTTCCTTTTAGGTGTGAGTTAAATTGAACAACAGTTTTGAAACAGTTTCTAAATTGCTTTTGAAATATATGTGCATTGCAATATAATAGCTCACGTGACGTCGACGTTCGACGAGGACTCGACTCTGCAGCGAGGATCTCCATCTCGTGACGAGTTTGGCAGATTCTCCGGAGGAAGACAAACTCCTAGCTTCTAACAAAACCGTTGAGCAAGGCAAGCCCCGGTTTGCATATCGTTACCATTTTAAATTTTGCTTTAACAAACCTCATGTGTATTAGACTTGATATTGTGCATTATGTCTAGGATGTTTGAAACACACTTGCATGGCTATTACATCTCTGATTAGAAGGTTTAGTGTGGGCTTTGCCTCGTAGATGCTAGGCTAATGTTGTAGCTAGCTCGGTAGAAGTCGAGTAGTAAAAAGCTACTCACGAGAATGTTCGAGTAATGGAGTTACTCGCGAGAGATTAATGATAAGAGCACCCTCATGAAAATGAGATGGGGACGGGGATGTTCCTATAGGATGGAGCACTCAAGGTTGGTCTCGACCTGCGATGGGTGTGACAATGCTTGAGACCACATTTGGCCTGGACCGGGATGGTAAGGCAAATGTGGAGGTTGGTTGTAGCCCCGACCGTGTCGTTTAAGGACCGTATGTATGCGGCCCTGCTGGACAAGATTCAGCTGTACCGGATATATAGTGGGGTATGGGACCCATGAAACCAATGTAACTCGATGGACCATGATATAGAAACTCATCCTTTGCGTGGGAATGGCGTTGAGAAGGCGGGAGGTGTAAATCCTTTATCGGGCAACTTCGACGTGTCCGCGTAGAGGACCATCCTGCTCGGCGCGAAATGTTTTTCTATGTCGGGGTGTCGTGTGAAAGGTTGCTGCATACAGCGTAAGAAAGAGCTCTTGATAGAGTCTTTCGAGGCGGGTGTATGTGTCGTGTATTCCGTGTTGTTATTGATTCGAATCACCGTCGCTCGCGGAAGACAATTGAGCATACTTGCCCACTGCGCCGTGACGTAGTAAGAAGAGGAACTAAGTCTCTTAACTTGTTGTTTGTGGATTAATCACTGTATTGGAACCTTGACTGAAGTAGATATAGAGCCAACTAAATTTCATTTCCACCTTAGGCTACCAACATAGGGATAAGCGTTTCTTGTTTGATTGTGGACTTCCGATGTTGTGAGGCGTGAGGACCACTAAAATGAAGGCTAAAAGAATCTGAATATAAGGATCAAGTTTAGTCGAGGTGCATTTTGCAAATTCCTATTCCTACTGTCTTGCTACCCCTGCATTTAGAGTTACATGTTTAGGAGTGACGGTTAAGTCTTGCTGAGCCTTAGTGCTCACAGTTGCTTCTGAGTTGTTTTGCAGGTCGCAGGATGCCTGCTATGAAGAGGGTTGTTCGGTGAGACGATGAACCTCACGGTTCGTTCCACTCATCGGGAACCTAGCCGCTGCCTTTCTTTGGTGCAGCTAGTAGGAAGCATTCACGGGCTGAACGACTTCTCTTCGGCGTAGTTAGGGTCGAGAGTGAGTAGATTGCCCAGCTAGTTTTAATTTCCGCTGCGTGTGTACTTATGTTGTAAAAGAACTTATCTTGAGTAAGAAAATGGTTTCATTATGTTCTTGAGCCTCTTTTCGTGCATGCTGTTGGGTGCCGCATCGCACGGCACCACCCACTGCGATAACCGGGCCTCACAGAAAATGAGACAGGGCAGGGGCTACGGCGTAGCAAGAGGAAGTCTTGTGGGCGCAGCCCTATCCATGTCAATTGAGGACCGATCTGTGTGCAGCCCACGCTGATATAATTTGAACGTACCAAAGGAATATTGGATATATGAGCCCCCGTAAACCGATGTAACCTAAACCTCCGGGCATCGAGACATAGCACACCGATTTATATGTGTAGGTTGAGGGCAGCAAGGTGGAAATCTGCTAACGGGCATAGAGAGATGCTCCGTGTAGGGAACCTCCTGTCTGTTTCAGTTCGACCGGTTTGACGTTTGGGCTGTTGGGTGAAAGGCTGTCCAGTACGACATCGAGTGAGCGTTCTGTGCAGCTCCACGGGTGGGCGTACGTGACGTGCTCTTTGGGTATCCCTGCAGGTGTATATCGAGTCGATTCGCCATCCCTCGTGGTGATCAGTACCACTTGGTCACTGAGTCATGACGTAGGTTAATATATGAAATGTATGTATCATTATTGCTGTGATGATTAACTTGTATTGTTAAATGTGTGCCACCAAAGATTGCTCACTAAATTTCAGATTTCATGAACTGTTAACTTGTGGCTAAAAGATGAATTATGGATGAACTGGTAGGCGTGTCTTTAGCCGCAACGTGCCATCCTATAATTTTGGGATCCTGCATATAGAGTTTCGTGTGTAGGTGAGTCGGTTAAGTCTTGTCGAGCCATCATGCTCATGGTTGCTGCTATAAGTATTTTTTAGGTGAGGATTACCCCACGGACTCGGAGTACGAGTCCACCGGTGAGGGCTACCCTCCGTCAGGGACCACGGTTGAGTGAGAACCGTACACGCCGCGCTGAGCTGAGGAGTGAGGCTAGTGTGGGTTGTCCTTAGGGCTGGACAACAGACTTTTGCTAGATAGATGGGTGTAAGTTGCATAAACTTAGCCTCCGCTGTTGTAATCCCACTACATAGTTTGTAACTGAAGTCTTGTACTAGTTTGTACATATTCAGTTGGTTTTCTATGTAATGCAATGTTTCCTTATGATGTGTGCTGTTGGGTATCGCATCGTGCGGCACCACCCTCTGATGTCCTGGGAGAGCGGATTCCGGTCCGCCACAGGCTGGTAGCAGAGCTGCATTGGGGATAGCACATTAATTAAGGATTGTATTACGGGAAAACTTTGGTTTACGGTGAGGATTCGCTAGTATGCCCATGTAAGGACTATATTAGCATAGTTACTTAAAGTGGCATGACTAACATATCTGTTATAACTCTGAATTTTGATTATGTAACGACGCACCTACGCTCAGGTAACAATGGTAAGGAACGCCACCGAAAGCGGTTCAATTTCGGTTAGCTCCCCTGACAAGGAATGTGGTTCAGGGATAGGTCTCACAGCTTGGTGTGAGACGTCAATATGAAACTCTTGGACTCTTCATGTTCCTGAGTTTATATGAAATGCTGATCCCTAGCATGCATTAGGCAAGAAAGTGGAGACCCCATCGTGTGGTCAGTAACGAGATAATGTGTTTTTCTGGGAATAGCCTAGGAAGACATACGCAGCGCTTGCCATCGGCATGCCCTGCAGGGTAGTAGGTGGTATCTGTCGGGTTGATAAAATTCCCAACGTGGCGTCTCGTTCGCGCTCTACTCGGGTTCCCCGTTGTGTGGTGTAAAAACACGATCACGTACCTTGAGACGTGGCTTAACTCAAGGACGGCCGTATGGCAATGATACGGGCGTATGTATTTACTTTTGAATATGGACCTGCCTGAAATGAAAACAAACTTTGAGTGCATCATTATTGGCTGCTCTTTTGAAGGTACTAACCACGCATGTAAACCGTGTAATACACGTGTGTGAGCAACCGCTTAGTGCCACAATGGAGACGTATATGCCGGTATAATCTGGTTAGGATTTTCCTTTTTGTGAGGAACATAGTACCGATATATAATAGGCATTTGCATGAAAGATAATAGTAATAAGGAACTAAAATAACCAAGTCTCAATATTTTGGATCCTTGTTGGTTAGAAAAGTTCAATAGTTTATCAGTTTAGCTCAAAAGGATTGAAAAATAGAGTGCTTTGTTTTGGCAGCAAGTCTGCTAAACATTAACAGAGCATAACTCACAGATTATTTAGCCAATGGAGGTTTGGGATATAGTTCTAAAAATAAGTTTAAGTGCTCTAGAACTTTGTTGTAGACTTCCAGAGCTGAATCACAACTTGAACTGGCTGAAATTCCAGATGATTGTAAACTGTCCAGAACCAGGACAGATTCAAAACACTCTCTGGACTGTTCTGTTTTTCAAAGCATAACTTCCTGTAGAAAAATCTTTACATATTTGTAAAGTGTAGGAGATGTGTTACATCTTTGTAATTCAAAGTTTCTGCAATTGCAGCACGGAATTCGGTGGAAAATTAGAGTTGAAAACAGCAACTTCCAAAGGAGGTGCTGATGAAATTCTTCCGGAAATTATGTTGACTTTGAATTATAATAAAATTTTAACCAGAGCTGATCTGAGGGCAAATAAATACTCGTTGGAAAGATACTGAAGTTAACTTTAACTTCGGTATTCATCTGTAAAGGTCCCAAAATTTTGAATACAAAGGAACTGAAGTGGGAACACCCTTGGGTTCAAGTTGGTAAAAATTGGGACTTGTTTAAATTTTTCCACATGTGATGATACACAGGAGTGTCCCACCACTCCATGCTATGATTAAGAGGGTATTGTGGGACAAAGTTAAGTAAAACTCATGTGTAAGCTCTCATATGCTAGGTTGAAGGAAATTCAGAGTGGGAACTCAAATTATTCAATTCAAATTGCAAATGAGGGCAACAAATAGGAAGGCAAACTGTTGTGCACAAAAACCTCATTTGCAGCAGCCAAAACCAAAAGCAGATTTCATAATTGGATTCCTTAGGTCTAAATAAGTGGGTAGACAAAGTTTCATGAATTCTTGAAATGATTTGCTACCCATTTGTTAAATGGACTTTAAATTGCATAGGAATTCAAATTCAAATATTAAATTGGATGAAACTTGTCCAAAAATTTCAAATTCAGACCGGGTTCAAATGTTCCCACTATTGAAGGGAGCCATTCTACAATTTTGAGAAAAATTGAGAAGGATAAGAAGGAGACAGTGGGGCCCACATGTCATAGTGCTGTCTAGACTTGCACTCTAAGTCTGCTCCCCTGTTCCTTACTCCACCGAGACGTTGCTCCCGGGCGACACCGAGCAGCTCGGTCCCCGGTCACCGACGCCAGCTCCTGCTCTCCCGAGGACACCTCCTGCTGCTGTGGCGTGTGGCCGATCAGCTCCCGCCCTCATCTGCTCACGGGGTGCTGTTTCCACTCACAAAAACCGCCACACCGAGGTTTCACGGCTTCCTCGCGCTGAACCGAACACAGCTCGCCGCCCTCTCTGAAACTCGATCAGGAGACGTCCAAACTCAGGCCACCGGTGCCAGCAGCACTGAGGGGTCATCCCCTACCTTCTCCACTGGCCACCGAGCTAGCCGAGCCTCTCTGCACCGAGAAGACAGTTCTTCGCGCGGCGACCTAAAACAAGCCAGCGATCGGGCTCCCGTGGACAGCTCCACAGAGAGCTTCTTGTGCCCGAGCAAGAACACTTTAGGATGTGCTGTTCCTCGGTGATGCTCACCTCCGAAGCACAGGCCATGACGTGGACGACAGAGCATGAATTCGAGAAAAGATCTCCGGCGGCCAGAAACCGACCTTCTGGTAAGGAACTCTCAAATTCGATCTCAATCTTCACTCTTAGTTCCCCAAATCTTGCACAAAGGGCCGAAACTAGTCGGCGAACAATTGTTCTTCACAACCCTAGCAAAGAAACGCATGTAGACCGCCCAATTTCCGAGTTTTCCGAGCTCAAAACGTTGAAGGGGTCTCGGGTGCACGGTGAAGAACCATTTGCCGCTGTTGCCGAGCAATTCCAAGGCTATGCCGAGCTTCCCAAGCATCCAAGGATGCTGTAGAGCCAATTCCTCGCAAGTTTGGCGGGCTAGGAACACCTGTCTACGGCGCCGGACTTCTCCCGAGATGGTCGCACGTCGCCAGCACATTTCCGGTGATCTAGCACCCACGCTAACCCCGCCAACGTGCTCCCCGACCCTGAGAACCCCCGGGCGGCGAGTCTCCGGCCGGGAGATGGCCGGAAACACCGGCCCGGTGAGCTCCGGCGAAGGTCCGGCATCGGGACAGCGCGGGGGAGGGAAATGGCCCGAGGAAGAAGATGATCCGGGCGGGCCCCACGTGTCAGCGACCGAGAGTTTAAAAACTGATCAGCTGTGGCGCGGTGATCCAGTGTGGCTGCGCGCAAAAATGGTGTGGCCCGGTGTGGCTGGAATCTCACTGGCTGCAATTTAAAACGTGGGCCCAAGTTCATTTTCAATAGCAAAATAATTCCAGTTCCAACTTTGAAATTTCATAACTTTGTGTAGGAAACTCCAAATTAGGTGATTCAAATTGGGTTAGATTCCTTTTGAAAAAGTCTATCCAAATATGAACCCCAATATGTATGAAATTCAATATTAAATTCTGGATAATTCTTTTAATTTTTTCTGTAAAAGAATTATTGAGAGAGTTCGGTTTATCCAAAAGTCCTCAATTTTTGCCAGAATATTCTTTAGGAAATTATCGGACTATCAGCAAAGTTTCAACTCAATTGAAGTTGATTTGAGTAGGAATTTCCAGAGTACAATCTGCTGTGCTCATAACTGTCCAGAAACTTTTCCAGAAAATGGTTTTCCTTTGTAAAATCAGTTCTGGGAAATCCTTAGTTCCAAAAAATCATAGGAAAATTCAGACATGCTCTATGAGCCCTACTTGGAATGATAGTTCAGTTGTTGGGCATGAAAATGCACATTGCTTCAGAATTAATTCCTGGTAGCAGAACTGCTTCAAAATTATTCGCGGAGAACTACTCAAGTATAAAGTCTGAATTTTGTACCAAAGTACTTTCATGTGACCAGGAACTCACCTGTAAAGTTTCAACTCAAATTGAACTTTAGATCCACCTGTTCTTGTTCTCCATGCTTATGTATATGAGCAAAACATAGAGAATTATAGTGGGAATTATGGAAGACACAATTTCCACTCACATTAGCTGCAATTTGGCAAGCTAAGTCTCTGTGTAATGTATGACTTCAGGTAAAAATTTCGAAGTCATTAGAGATCAGGACCTTTAGTTCATTTCAACCCATTTCAATTCATGTCACATGTCCATTAGGAACCATAGAACATGTTAATGGAAATTCTTATGGACATGTGGTTTCTTCCCTAATCCCTCTGCACCACAGGGACAAAAACTTCATTCTTAGTACTCCCACACAGTTCACTGTTATTAACAAGTTGAGTCTTTACTTCTTTAAAGTGCATTATAAGAACATATGCATATACATATCAATAGGACTTAGGACGGAGGCAACCAATGGAGAAGTTTTTTGGAGTGGTTTCACTGAAGTGGACGAGTTGATCAAGCCTCAAGGGAGACAAGACTCTAACTGAACTATATACTATTAGACCCTGCAAAACAGGCAAGCCCCGGTTTGCATTTAACTACCCCTAAGTTTTATTTTGTATACAATACGTCGGTTAGGATGAATTGTGCATTAAGTCTAGATGTTTGATACTACTCTTGCATGACCAGAAAACCTATGGAGTATTTGGGTAGGTGTCCTTCCACCGTGTAGAATATGCCATGCTTAAGTAGGACCCGGTAGAAGTTGAGTGGCTGGACGCTACTCGCGAGTATTGGATATTGGGAGCATAGGGGATTGGTTCAAAAGGTTGCTAGTAAGTTGAAATGAGACCGGGCAGGGTGTAGGGGCAACAGGACATAGGGGCCTGGGTGCTTAGACCTGTCCGTGTCGGTTGAGGACCGATCCGTATGCGTCCCTGCTGAATAAGTATTGAACGTACCGAAGGCATATCGGATATATGGGCCCCGATAAACCGATGTAACCTATACCTCCGGGCGTCGAGGCATAACCACTGATTTATAGGTGTAGGCTGAGGGCAGCAAGGTGGAAATCTGCCAACGGGCATAGAGAGATGCTCCGTGTGGGGAACCTCCTGCTCGTTTCGGTGCGACCGGTTCGACGTTTGGGCTGTTGGGTGAAAGTTTGTCCTGTACGACATCAGGGGAGCGTGCTGTGTGCGGCTCCGAGTGTGGGCGTACGTGACGTGCTATTCGGGTATCCCTGCAGGTGTATAACGAGTCGATTTGCCGTTCCTCGCGGTTATGAGTACCGCTTGTTCACTGCATCGTGACGTAGAGGTAACTTGCATGGAGATAAGAATTAATCATCATTGTTTTGAAGTTAATACTAGTAACATAATGTTATGATTTGTGAATAGGTTAGTGCAATATCGATTCATTTCCACCATGAGCAAGTTACATCGGGAGAAAACGTTTCTTGTTTGATTGTGGACTCCCGATGTGAGGTGCTCAATGTCATACTTAATTGCTGCTAATAACATTTGAAAGTAAGGATCCAATTATAGGCGAGTTCATATGCAATGTGCTATCCTATGTTATGTTTTTACCATCATGTAGAGTTTCATGCTTAGGGCCGACGGTTAAGTCTTGCTGAGCGTTATGCTCACGGATACTATACAAGTTGTTTTGCAAGTAATAACACTACGCTACTGAATACGGTTGTCTGATGAGACTCGGAACTCTCCGAGGGGGAAACTCATGGAAACCCTTGCCGCTGTTGTTGTCATCGTGATGCTAGTGAGAAGGGTCCCCGGGCGGGATGTCTATTCTGTTGCTTAGCACCGATATGAGACGTGAGTTGTGTTAGTCTTCCGCTGTAGAGTATTTTGAGAAATACTTGTAAAACTTACATTTTGTAAGCTTCCGCTTGGTTTATGTAATATGATGTTTTATTATGTGTGCTGTTGGGTGCCGCATCGCACGGCACCACCCAATGCGATTCCCGGGCGAGGTGCCCCGTCCCTGTGTCTGCACGGGCAGCGTCGGGCCGCCACAGCGTGGTATCAGAGCCACATTGGTAATAGCGCACAGAATAGGGATCATATTACAACAAAAATTTAGGATACGGTGAGGTAACGGTACTAAGCCCACATAAGGACTGCTATTAGCATATTATGATGGTGGCAAGCTAACCTATTTGTTATGTCGGAAAATCGTGCATTTCGAGACGTCTATGTCTTGGGGGGTGCACGTATGCGCTGTCCACCAGTGCGCACAAGCTAAAGGGTGGAGCCCCACGGGTGGCAGGTAACCCGACCCGCTTTAGTATCCTCTACGACTCTTAATGTCGTTTGGGGTATTCGAGCAACGCTTTTCCCTAGCGTGCTTTGGGCAAGTATGGCAGACCCCGTCACGTGGTCAGTAATGTGAACACGTAGCTCAAGGCGTGCTTGGCTTGAGAACACCTGTGCGACTGATGACGGACGGGTGTACCAACTGTATGGATATCGGGTTTGGTGTGCAGCCGAACCTGATGACTGGGTGTGGTTTATGTAGGTGCTAACCACGAAAACCTTAGTACGGGTAGAACACGTTTGCGAGTGACCGTTTTAGTGCCACCTAAGGATACGTATATGCCGGTGTAACCCTGTTAGGTCTTTCTTTGGTGAGGCAACGTAGTACCGTCATATGTCTTACGGTGCATCGACACCGTACTACATTGGATAGTTTTTTTTCTATGAAGAAATCATTCATGATTAACTTTTAAACTAAAAATGGATGGTTAGAAGCACATATTAGTTACTGAGCTCTTCGTTTGGACTATGTTTCAACGAAGAGGCTTGCTAGGTTTCCATTGATTTCAAAAACAGAGTGCCCGGTTCTGGCAGAAATTTTGCTGGATCTTGACAGGGCATAACTCTGAGTGTCTGGACTCAATGAAGGAGTTTGATACAATTCTGGAAAAGTTTTTAAGTGATCTACAACTTTTCTGTAGAACTCCAGAGCAGAATCACATGCCAACTTTGTTGAATGTCCAGTAAATGCAAACTGTTCAGGAAACAGAACAGCTGCAACACTCTCTGGATGTTTCTGTATATTAGACATAACAGTCTGTAGAAAAATCTCGGAGGGTCAGATGATACACCGTTGGGAAGGTTATGGAATTTGTAACATTGTTGTAGTTCAAAGTTGTTCAGATTTTATTGTATTTGCATATACAACTGCGATAGAAATAGCCGCATACAAAGGAGATGCTGGCAAATTTTTATCCAAGAATTCTGTCAAACTTTGAGCAACCATAACCTTTGATCCAGAAATGATCCTGAGACATAGGAGTACTCGTTGGAAATATACTGAAGTTAACTTTAACTTTGGTATTCAACTTGAGTTATGAAAATGCTAGTAAACGGATGAAAATCTGGGTTAAGACAGCCGGGTCTGTTCTTTACAGCAAGGAGGGTTAGTTAAGCCTATCACACGGAAGTGACTAAACCCGAGGATATTCCGGTGGTATGTGGATACCCGATGTGTTTCCGATTAATACCGGTCACGCCGGCCAATTGGGACGTCAAGCCCAAGATTGAATTAGCACCGGAAACAACATCGATTTCACAGAAGCCGTATATGATGGCACCCGATGAACTGGCGAAATAGAAGGAGCAACTAAGGGAATTCGTGAGCAATGGTTTTATCCGACCAAGCTCATCACCGTAGGATTGCTCTGCGCTGTTTGTTAAGCAGAACGATGAGACACTAATATTAAGTGTGATTATCGTTCACTCAATGCCGTCACCATAAAGGACAGTGAGGGTACTCTATGGTTTAAAGACTGTGTAGTTATACCTCATGAGGTGAAGCACTCCATTGCCGGAAGTGTTGCACACCGCTGAAGTGGTGTGAGTATGACGGAAGGGTACTGTTCGGGGTTGATTAGTCAACAAAGCCGATGACTGAGTTCGAACAATCAGAAGCGAACTTGAAGTCTAAATGATCCCGACAGAAAAGCTACAAGGATCGAAGGCGTAGACCGTGGCATTTCGACGTCGGAGAACACATTTATCTTTATGTGTCTCAGATGAGAGAAATTCACCGGGTCGCTGTGAAGGGGAGATTTTACTCCCCGAGCCTTAGATCCATTGGCTACCACCAAGGAGTACGGACCCGTAGACTACCGGTTGGAAATACCGGCATGTATTGCAGGTGTCCCTGACATAGTCATGTGTCACAGCGGTGGAGGTGCCTCAAATCTCCGCTGCTGTCCGTACCAAAGAAATCGACGGGTTGAAGTCGGGTCGTGCCTACACTGAACGACCGGATCTGACTATCGATGAAAGGATCCGGAACACCTGGAATCGAGCATTAAGCTTTTACAAGGTTCTGTGGAGTAATCATACCCCGGAGGAAACAACGTGGAGAGCAAAGATTACATCTGCATGAACTGTCCGGAAACTTTGATCGTCAACCACTTAGCATTACCTCTCCTGTCTCGTTCTTCACCTGGAATCTCGGGACGAGATTCTTTTATGGGGGGAGGAATGTAAAGGTCCCAAAATTTTGAATACAAAGGAACTGAAGTGGGAACACCCTTGGGTTCAAGTTTGTAAAAATTGGGACTTGTTTAAATTTTTCCACATGTGATGATACACAGGAGTGTCCCACCACTCCATGCTATGATCAAGAGGGTGTTTGTGGTATAAAGTTAAGTAAAACTCATGTGTAAGCTCTCATATGCTAGGTTGAAGGAAATTCAGAGTGGGAACTCAAATTATTCAATTCAAATTGCAAATGAGGGCAACAAATAGGAAGGCAAACTGTTGTGCACAAAAACCTCATTTGCAGCAGCCAAAACCAAATAGGAAGGCAAACAGTTTGCATTCCTATTTGTTGCCCTCATTTGAAATTTGAATTGAACAATTTGAGTTCACAGTCTGAATTTTTATTCCTCCTTGCACATTATAGCTTACACATGGGTTTTAGCTTGACTTTGTCCCCCAAACACTCACTTGATCCTAGGCTAGAGTGGTGGGACACTCATGCGTGTCATCACATGTGGAAAAATATAAACAAGTCCTAATCTTTACAAACTTGAAACCAAATGATGTTCAAACATTCGTTTCTTTGCATTCAAGTTTTTTGGGACTTTTACAGAAAATCCCTAGAACATCCTAAGAGCTCCAATTAAGGCAAAGTACACAATTATTTGTGAAGGACGCAAATGAGCTTTGCTGCAAATGAAACTTGGCCAAGTCTCTGTTTAGGTTGTATCGAAACCACAGCAAAAATTTCGGAGTCATTGGGCATGTCTAGCAAGACTTATAGTCTTCACAAATTCAACTTCAAATTCAAATGCATTCAAATTGATACATATATGTATTTGTCTCATGTAGTCACTAAGGTTGAGGAGGAGCCCGACTTAGACTTTATCACTCCAGAGCAATAGCTAGCCTACAACCAACAGCAGCAATGAAAGCTCCGGTTTGCATTAGTCTTTGACTTAGACTTATAGCACTCACTTAAATTATGCATTAGAGTGTTGTTTGAAAACCCAGATGCATAGCCAAGAAAACCCTGGTTTGGGATTAGGTTCGTAAACCTCGACTAGCCACTGCAATGCTAAGTTAGGGTAGGATTCGGTACAAGTCGAATAGTTTGAACTGCTCGCGAGAATAGGCTAGAGGCACACTACTCGGGTAAAGGTAGCAAATGAAACACATGACAAGAAAAATGAGACCAATCGGAGAGTAAGGGCAGCAGGACGTTGGGGGCCTGGATGCCATAGCTTCGCTTGTGTCGATCGAGGACCGAGCCGTGTGCGTGCCTGTTGAACAAGCTACAACAGTACCAAAGACCTACCGGATATATGGGAACCGGGAAACCGATGTAACTCGGATAGCTGGGTGTAAGGCATAGCTGGTCGTTCAGAGGGTAGGTTGAGAGCTTGAGGTGTAAATCGGCTGGCAGCACTGTGGACGCACGCGCAGAGACCTCTTGCTCAAGACGATTGGACCGGCTCAACATTTGGCTGACGGGTGAAAGGTGGTTGCGTACAACGTCCGTGATGGTTGCTGTAGGCAACATCGAGTATGGGCGTATGTGACGGGTTACTCGGGTAACCCTGCAGGTGTAAATCGATTACAATTGCCGTCCCTCATGGTCAGTGAGTACCACTTGTTCACTGTACCAAGACATAGAAAAACAGGCTAGATGCATGTTAAAAGTTTGCTGATTTGAAGGATGGACCTTGATTGCTAATGAAATGCTATAGTTTAGAGCTCATTAAAGTTCTTTTAGATCTTGTGCAAAGTACATGAGAGAAATGCGTTCTTGTTTGATTGCAGTTCTCTCAAGTGCCTTAGCGTGAGTTTCTCCACAATTTGCTGCTAAAACATGAAAGTAAGGTTCAAATAATTAGGCGAGTCCTTTGCAACTTACATTCCCAATTACACATAATCCAGCATGTAGAAGTTTCATGTATAGGAAAGACGGGTCAGACTTGCTGAGCCATCGTGCTCACTGCTTGTGTTTGAAGCTTTTGCAGGGTGTTATGAGGAAGAGACTCCCGAGGAGGAGATGGAACCTCAAGAGGGAAACCCCGTCGAGTGGGAGTCGTGCACGCCGCCGTGTTAGTGTGCGTGTGTGCTAGCGGAGACACGTTCACGGGCTGAACGTCAACTCGGTGCATAGTCTACGCCCGTGAGTGTAGACTGAACATATTTTATTGTAAAAACGTTCATAAACTCGTTTATGTAATAAAACTTGGCTACCGCTTTGTACATTTTATGTGTGTTATCAGGTGCTGTGCAACGCAGCACCCCTCAGCGTGATCCTGACTCGACGAGGCCGTGGTGCCACGCCAAACTCTTGCATATCATGCTTCAACGATTACGAGACCATAAACTTTAGGCCAAGTTCAGCAAGTGCAAGTTTTGGATCAGCCAAGTGCCATTTCTTGGTCATATTATTTCTGCAGAAGGCATTGCAGTTGATCCAAGTAAAATCGAACAAGTGCTGAAATGGAAGTCACCCAAATTCTGTCCATGAAGTCAGAAGTTCCCTCGGTTTAGCGGGATATTATCAGAGATTCATACCAAGATTCTCCAAGCTTGCTAAGCCGATGACTGAATTGTTGAAGAAGGGGGTCAAATATGTTTGGATCTCAGCATGTGAAGGAGCTTTCCAAGTATTGGTGAAGCATCTTATAACAGCCCCGGTGTTAGCTCAACCGGATACGACCAAGCCCTTCGACGTATATTGTGATGCGTCCGGTATTGGGCTTAGCTGTGTATTAATGCAAGGAGGAAGAGTGGTCGCCTATGGTTCACGTCAACTTCGTAACCACGAGCAGCACTATTGGACTCATGATCTTGAGCTCGCTGCTGTGGTGTTGGTTTTGAAAATGTGGAGGCACTTCCTCTCCACTTCGACATCGGGGACCATGTTTATGTCCGTTTCTCTCCGATGAAGGGAGTTCATTGTTTCGGAGTGAAGGGCAAACTTGCGCCGCGATTCATCGGTTCGTTCGCCATCATTGAAAAATGCGGATCCATGGCCTATCGCTTGGAGTTACCAGCGTCGCTCGCAGGAATTCACAACGTCTTTCACATCTCTCAGCTGAGGAAGTGCCTCAAACTATCGGCTGAAATCTGCACCGAAGACATAGAAGTTCTTCAACCGGACCTCACATACGCAGAGTATCCAATCCAGATTATCGATGAAAAGATTCATGCCACAAGAAACCGGACCTTATGATTTTACAAAGTCTTGTGGAGTAACCATACTGCTGATGAGGTGACATGGGAAAGTGAGGACTATTTAAAAGAAAATTATCCGTACATGCAATCATCGTATAGCCAGTAAAGTTTCCCCACTTTGCTTTTCTTTTGGAATCTCGGGACGAGATTCTTTTAAGGGTGGAGGGATGTAAAATCCTCAAAAAGTGCTAGTAATGAATTCAGCACATTCATACTTCAGAAAAATGAGGGGAATTAAAACTTTGAATTATAACGGTGGGAGTTCAAAGTTGTGATTCAAACCTCTCGAAAACTTCCAAACATGGAGACCTAAATTTATAACTTGAGTCTGCATAATCCAAATATTAGGCCTCTCAAATTTCAGCTCATTTGAAGGGGTTCTACTATTTGTTTGGAATTTAAAAGAGGAAGCCCTCGAATCTGAATTTAATTTTCAGATTCAAATCCCAACTTCCTCAATTTGGCAATTCGGTTCCACAAATGGGTTCTCCATATTTGAATTAGCATCCATTCAAAAATTCAGAATTATTTGAGTTGGTTCTCCAAAAGCATAGCAAACCAACTCCAATATTTCTGAATTTTGGCATGGCTGCTAATTCAAATGTGGAGAACACATTTGTGGAACCAAATTTGCAAATTGAGGATATTGGGATTTGAAAATGAAATTTAAATTCAGATTAGGGGGCTTCCTCTTTTAATCCCAAACAAATATTAAAACCCCTCCAAATGAGCTGAAATTTGGAAGGTTGAATATTTGAAATATGAAGACCCAAGTTATGAATTTAGATCTCCATGTTGGAAGTTTTTTGGAAGTTTGAATCATCACTTTGAACTCACACCGTAATAATTCAATGTTTTAATTCCCCTAATTTTTCCTAAGTGTACATGTGTTGAAATTCTTGCTACCATTTCTTGGGGATTTTACATCCCTACCCCCTTAGAAGGAATCTCGTCCCGAGATTCCCAAAAGAAGAGCAAAGTGGGGAAACTTTACCGGGTATACGATGATAGCAAGTCCGGATAGTTTGTCCGTAGATAGTCCTCGCTTTCCCATGTCGCCTCATCAGCGGTATGGTTACTCCACAAGACCTTGTAAAACCATAAAGTCTGGTTTCTTGTGGCGCGAGTCTTTTCATCGATAATCCGGATCGGATACTCCATGTACGTGAGATCCGGTTGAAGAACTTCTATGTCTTCAGTGCGGATTTCAGCTGAGGGTTTGAGGCACTTCCTCAGCTGAGATATATGGAAGACGTTGTGAATTCCTGCAAGAGATGCCAGTAACTCCAGGCGATAGGCCACGGGTCCGCATTTTTCAATGATGGCAAATGGACCAATGAATCACGGTGCAAGTTTGCCCTTCACTCCAAAACGATGAACTCCCTTCATCGGAGACACACGAACATAAACATGGTCCCCGATGTCGAAGTGGAGAGGACGTCGTCTTTTCTCCGCATAGCTCTTCTGACGATATTGAGCATCCTTGGGGTTGGCTTGTATTACTCACACTCGTTCTTCAGCCTCATTCACATGTTCGATGCCATATATCATTCACTCACCGGACTCAAACCAGTTGAGTGATGTGCGACATTTCCGGCCGTAGAGAGCTTCGTACGGCGTCATCTTGATGCTAGCTTGATAGCAATTGTTGTAAGAAAACTCCGTCAACAGAAAATGATCGTCCCAATTTTTGCCGTGGTGGATGGCACAAGCGTGTAGCATGTCTTCAAGCACTTGATTCACCCGTTCAGTTTGACCATCCGTCTGCGGGTGATATGTGGAGCTTCGGATCAGTTTGGTCCCCAATGACGCGTGCAACTGTTCCCAAAACCAAGCGACGAACAGCGCACCGTGATCTGAAATAATGGAGCGGGGAACACCGTGCAAGCACAAGATCCTTGCTATATACAGCTCCGCATATTGCTTGGCCATGTAACTTCTATGTACGGGAATAAATGAGCCGACTTGGTTAGTCGGTCGACTATCACCCAAATCAAATCATGCTTGTGAGATGTGAGAGGTAACCCGACTATGAAGTCCATACTGATATCCTCCCACTTACATGCGGGAATGTTCAAGAGTTGCAGCTGTCACGTTTTACGCATATGGTCGGCTTTCACCCGCCGACACGTATCACATTCCGATACGTACTTCGTGATTTCTCTTTTCATCAGTGTCCACCAAAACCTGGTTTTCAGATCCTGGTACATCTTGTTGCTGCCCGGAAGAATAGAATACTTGGGCAAATGAGCCTCGTCCAAGATTTTCTTCCAAAGATTCATGTCACAGGGTACCACTATACGGTGTTTAAACCATAGAGTACCGTGTTCACCCCTTCGGAAGCATTTCATTTTGCCCTTCTTCATTCTCCCGTGAATGTGCGAAATTCCCATGTCTTCCTTCTGGGATTCCATAATCTCCTCTCTTATGGTAGGGATGAGAGAAAGATTACATAATGCCCCATGTGGAACTAAGTACAAACTCGGCGCCTCCTCTTCACGTGGGGTGATGGACAGATTGTAGACATGAGATTTGCGTCTTAAGGCATCAGCAACCCCATTTGCCTTTCCGGGATGGTAGTGAATCTCGATCTCATAATCTTTGATCAGTTCTAGCCATCTCCGTTGCCGCATATTCAGCTCCTTTTGAGTGAATATATATTTCAAACTCCTGTGGTCGGTGTAGAGATGCACTAAGTTCACAAGTAAATAGTGTCTCCACATTTTCAATGCCAACACCACAGCAGCGAGCTCAAGATCATGAGTCGGATAGTGCTTCTCGTGGTTACGAAGTTGACGTGAGTCATAGGCGACCACTCTTCCTCAATGCATCAATACACAGCCAAGCCCGATGCCGGACGCATCACAATATACGTCAAAGGGCTTGGTCGTATCCGGTTGAGCTAACACCAGGGCTGTTGTAAGATGCTTCACCAATGCTTGGAAAGCTCCTTCACATGCTGAGCTCCAAACATATTGGATCCCCTTCTTCAACAGTCCAGTCATCGGCTTAGCAAGCTTGGAGAAGTTTGGTATGAATCTTCGATAATATCCCGCTAACCCGAGAAAGCTCCCGACTTCATGGACAGATGTAGGGGACTTCCATTTCAGCACTTGTTTGATTTTGCTTGGATCAACTTCAATGCCTTCCGCAGAAATAATATGACCAAGAAATGGCACTTGGCTGATCCAAAACTGACACTTGCTGAACTTGGCATAAAGCTTATGGTCTCGCAATCGTTGGAGCACGATATGCAAGTGTTCGGCGTGTTCTTCTTCAGACTTGGAATAAACCAAGATGTCATCAATAAACACCACCATAAACTTGTCCAACTCCGGCATGAACACTGAGTTCATGAGATACATGAAATGTGCCGGGGTGTTGGTGAGACCAAACGACATGACGACGTATTCATAAAGCCCATATCTCGTTGAGAAGGCCGTCTTCAGGATATCCTCCACTCGTATCTTGATTTGGTGATATCCGTAGCGGAGATCCATCTTCTAAAATACACTCGCACCCACAAGTTGATCGAAGAGAATATCGATACGGGGCAGTGTATATTTATTCTTGATGGTGACGGTGTTGAGAGGTCGGTAATCCACACACAACCTTAAAGTTTCATCCTTCTTCTTCACAAACAACGCCGAGCATCCCCATGGCAAGGAACTCAGTCGAATGAAACCCTTCTTCATTAAATCATTGAGCTGCTCCTTCAATTCAGCTAGCTCATTCGGAGCCATCTTGTACGGTCTCCGTGATATCGGTGTCATCCTGGGTACAAGTTCAATCTTGAACTCAACATCTCTTTCGGGTGGCATGCCCGGGAGATCATCCGGAAAGACATCTGGGTATTCATGGGTTGTGGCTTCCATGCTATATGTGGATGGAGATTCTTGAACCGAACGGTCAAGAATAAGAACATGTGGTTCATGAAGTGGAGAGTTTAAACGAACCACACGTGGAATGATGTCAAGAACAGAACCATGGCAATGTAGCCATGACATGCCTAAAATGACATCGAGTTTTTGACTCTCTAACATGATTAGAGAAGTCGGGTATAGATTTCCACCCAATTGTAATGGTGCTCTATACAGCTTCGTGTCCAGAAGACCAGCTTGAAGAATTTAACTGTTTTGGCAACATTGGAGGCAAAAACTGAGGGGGCCCCGCCTCCATCACGGGGCCCTGCCGCCTCGCCCGAGGAATCGCATTGGGTGGTGCCGTGTTATGCGGCACCCAACAGCACACATATAAGGAACACAGTATTACATAAATCAAAAGCGGAAGCTTACAATTATTCTTTGTAAATAATTTGCATAAAATAGCTACAACGGAAGTCTATAAACAGCTCACGATTAATATCTAAGAAGCACTCGGGAAGAGATCCAGCCCGCGGACTCCTCTCGCTAGCAACACGAAGACATGGCAGCGGCTAGGTTCTCCAAGTGTGACATGACTCGGAAGTTTCCGAGTCTCACCAGACAACCCTCTTTATAGCGTCGATGCTTACCTGCAAAACCACTTATATAGCAAGAGTGAGCACAAAGGCTCAGCAAGACTTAACCGTCTCTCGTAAGACATGAAACTCTACATGAAAGTAACCTAAGACTTAAGCCTGTCATTTGCGAAAAGACTCGCCTACGAGTTCATCCTTTCAGATTTTAGCCATAATAGTAGTGACCTTGCGCCCAGCAACATTGGAACTCCACAATCAAACAAGAAATGCTTCATTCCAATGTTACTTGTCCCAAGGTGAAAAATAACTTTAGTTTGCTCTATCTCTACTTCGAACATGGTTTTCATGCAATTTATAATTAGCATAACAGCATTTAAAACTTTTGCAAACTATTTCCACACAACTTGATTACTACGTCACAGTGCAGTGAGCAAGCGGTACTCATAACCGCGAGGGACGGTGATTCGAATCAAACACTACCCGGATAACTTGACACATACGCCCGCCTCTGAAGACCCAACTCTGGCATCGTTCATTACGTCGTATGTGGCAACCTTTCTCAGGCCACTAAACTGTAGAACCGGTCGCGCCGTCTCGGGCTCATAGGTCTAACGAGACGATGTGGTATGCCTCTACAATCTAGTGAACCTGGTACATCGGTTTCCTGGTTCCCATATATCAGTAAGCATCAGGTACACAACTCAATACTTGCACCCAGGGCCACATACGCTTCGGTCCTTGACCGACACGGGTAGAGCTACTCGACCAAGACCTCGCCTTGTCGCTACCTAACTCTCCTGCCCGGTCTCATCTTTAGAAACGTAAACTTTAGTTTGCCTCTCTTTCCATCCCCACTTATGTGATCCTAAAACAAAGCTCGCGAGTAGATTCCAACTACTCGTCTTCTACTGGATGTCCTAGCCTATTTAGCACGGCCTTATTCTACAACGATGACACAATTTTACCCTTGACCTCAGGGTTCATGTTTGGTTATGCAAGTGGAGTATCAAACATCCTTGACCTAATGCACATACAAACCTTGACCAATAGTAGTGAACAAAAGGAAAACTTTTAAACACAACTTAAGTGCAAACCGGGGCTTGCCTTGGTTTTGCATGGGACTAAAGTCAGATAAGATGAAGTTAGTTGCTGATGATGACTTGAAGCTTAATCCCTGCCGTCTTGCTCCTTGATCAAATCTTCACTCATCCACGTTTAACCACTACACGTTATGAATATGCATACATGTTTAATTATAAAACTTTGCTAACAAGTGCTAAAGACAAGTTTTAAAACTGGAACTCTGTTTAAGAATTTAAAATGACACTGGGGTGGTGGTTTGGGTGTGTGTTTAAGCACTATCATTAAGTGAGAAGTGAGGTTCATCACTAGGGTGGTGATCACCTAATTGGTTGAGTAGAACACTATTGATCCAAGGCTCCAATGGAGCTGGAAATTTTCTTGTGAGTTCCTTGTCACAAGAAAATCCTCTGGACCAAAATTATGAATAATTCACTAAGTAGATCACCCAGAACAATTTCCTAAGCATTTAGGTAAAAAGGAATTAATTCTGAATAAATTTGCATTTTCATGCCAATTCAAGTGAACTACAATTTCATACATAGCTCAGGGAGCATGCATGATTTTTCCTAGGATTTTGGGAGCTAAGGAATGCCCAGAACTGAATTTCCAAGTTTTGGAAATTCTCTGAAAATGTTTCTGTATTTATTTGAATACAGAAACTTGGAATTAGAATTACCCTAACTAAATCAACTCCAAATGAGCTGAAACTAACAGGAGTCTCCTAATATCCTAAAGAATATTCTGGCAAAATTTGGGGAATTTTGGATGAACCAAACTCCCTCTAAAATTCTTTTGCTGAAAAGATCTAAAGAATTCTCCAAGATTTTCTATTGGTTTTCATGCAAATTGAGTTGCATATTTGGATAGAGTTTTTCATCCTGAATTCAACCCAATTTGAATCACTAATTTTGGAGCTTCCTAGCAAAAGTTATGCAGTTCCAAAGTTTGAGCTGAATTTGTACTTCAAACTGAATTGGAAACAGTTTAAACTCTGACCGGCACACGTGTCAGTCCCTCGCTGTAGCCACACCACGGTCCACAGCTGCCCAGTCTGTAGCCGCAGCAGATCGGGTGGCCGCAGCAAATCCCAGTCGACCGCCACGGCCACTGATCAGTGGGGCCAGCAGCTTCTTCTTCCTGCCGCCGCCCTTTTTCCCACGCGCTCCACCCCCCTCGCCGGCGCGGCGCTGACCTCGCCGGACTTGACTTTCCGGCCATCCCACGGCCTGCTACTCACCGCCTGGGGGTTTTTGAGGGTGGGTAAGCCATTTCCGGGTTCTGCGTGGGCTGTAGAGGACCGCAAGGGGTCGGGCGACGGGCAGCTGCCTTGGCCCTTGTCCGGCGACGTCGGCCGGCCTCCCTACTGACCCAAATCTGCGGATTTCTTGCTCCAGAGCACCAGTGACTCATGGCCGAGGTCGTCATGCAAGCAAACGAGCTCGGAAACGTCCCCAACTACCAAGTCATCGTGTGCCCTAGCTTAAAAACGGGTGTCCGACGCTAAAACTCGAAGAACACCGTCGAGGCTCTACTTTTCTTCCAGATTTTTGATGTCATCGACGCACCAGGATGTCTCTAGCCTATAACGTGATCAGAATGAGCAAATAACTGCTGTTGATCACAAATTTTGAGAAATCCCCCCACCACGGCTTATGGACACCTCATCGGTTTTTCTAGAAATTCCCGGGCTACCGTGGATGAATTGCCTAGGGTCTTTGGCAGTGTGAAGAGGAGGGAATGGCGCACCTTTTCACTGTTCAACCCGGGTTGTGACACGGCCTGTATCGCCGGGGCGTCGAGGAGGTGCGGCGGCGGCCTCAAACGAAGCTCCACGACAACTTCTTGCTGTGACCCGCGCACACGGGCTAGTCGACGGTTTTGGGTAGCTCGAGGAGGATCCGTAGGTTCTTGCGCACGCTGCCACGAGCTCAGACGGCCGTGCAAGGGGCGAGCGGTGCCCAGCGACGATCGGCGCCGAGGCCCGGTCGAGCGGGGAGGGAAAAACTCTCGGTGATGAGGCTGTGGCGTGGAAAAGGCGTAGCCCAGGTGTTCTCTCGGTGCAGTGAGGCACATGTGACGGGAGACCGATAAGGGCGCGGGGGGAGAACCGACGTTGAAGCAACTCGGGAGCTGGCGGTCTCGTGGCTTCGGTGGCGCGCACGCGTGTGTCTGGTCCTTCGAGCGAGAACAGTGATCTGGTTTGAGTCTGAACAGAGAGCAATTTGCTTAGGTGCTAAGTCTCTCCCTCTCCTCAGTGACAATTGGGACCCACAGTCCATCTCCCAAATATCTCCAAACTTTGTCACCTTGTAAATTCATCTATGCAGGATCCAAATTCAAAAACCATTTTGAAATTTGCCAATTTGTGACACAGTTTCAAGTTTAAATTCAAATTTGGATGAATTTCACAAGTTCCTTTGATATTCATATCAAAGCCTCTCCAAATTTGCTCAAAACTTGGCTCCCTCATAATTTGGATCTGAGGAATTCAAATATGTCCTCTGATCTTTGAGTTGTCTATTGCAAATACACTTTTTTCAAACAACAGTTTGAATTTTCTCTTTTGAACATGCCCTCCTTCTTTTAGAAGTGCACCCCTTAATTCAAACTGAATTCAAAGTTTTATTGCACATGCCAACACTTTCATGAGTAACACAAAAGTTTTTGTAAGTCCCATTTCTTCCATATAAACTCAACTTTATTCATAGCTCAAGTTTTCTATTTACAAGTTTTGGGACTTTTACATTCCTCCCCCATTAAAAAGAATCTCGTCCTGAGATTCATGATTAAGGACAACGTGGAGAGGACAACTACTACATATAAGCCTCTAACAACTCCGGATGATTGCGCTGGAAATACTCCTCGCTTTCCCATGTAACTTCCTCGGACGTGTGATTTTCCCATAGCACTTTGAAAAATTGCAGCGCCCGGTTCTGGTCTCGCGAGTCTTTTCATCAACTATCTGGGTTGGACGTTCAACATAAGTGAGGTCCGGCTTCAAATCTGCTATGTCTCCCGTGAGCATTGCCGTTGGAACCTTCAAACACTTCCGCAACTGAGATATGTGGAAGACGTTATGAACTCCGGCTAAGGTTGCCGGCAGCTCCAAACGGTATGCCACGGGTCCACACCTTTCCATAATGGCGAAGGGACCGATGAAACGCGGAGCTAATTTTCCTTTCACTCCGGATCGGTGAATGCCCTTCATAGGAGATACGCGGAGGTATATGTGGTCCTCAACATGGAAATCCAGAGGGCGACGTCTCTTATCCGCATAGCTCTTTTGCCTGGACTGAGCGGCTTTCACATTTGCTTGAATAAGTCTTACCCGCTCTTCTTCTTCATTTACGAGATCAATCCCGTAAATAACTCTCTCGCCGGCTTCACACCAGTTCAAGGGTGTGCGGTACTTCCGGCCATAGAGAGCTTCATAAGGCGCCATTTTTGTACTTGATTCATACCCGTTGTTATATGAGAACTCTGCCAACGGTAAGTGATCACCCCAGCTCCTACCGTGGTGGATGGCACATGCTCTCAGCATATCTTCAAGTATTTGATTCACCCTCTCTGTTTGCCCATCGGTTTGAGGGTGATACGCGGAGCTTCGAATCAATTTGGTTCCCAAGGATGCGTGTAGCTGTTCCCAGAAACGGGACACGAACAGCGATCCTCTGTCGGAGACAATGGTACGGGGAACTCCATACAAGCAAAAGATTCGTGCTATGTACAACTCCGCATACTTTTTGGCGCTGTATTTAGTACGCACCGGAATGAAGCGTGCTGATTTGGTTAACCGATCCACGATTACCCAAACCGAATCATGCTTATTAGCCGTGAGAGGTAGTCCAACAATGAAGTCCATACTAATATCCTCCCACTTCCATGCCGGAACGCATAACGGTTGTAAGGTTACCTCTTTCTTCATGTGGTCGGCTTTAACTCGCCGACACGTATCACATTCTGATACGTATTTAGCAACCTCTCTCTTCATCCGGGTCGACCAGAATTTAGTCCTCAATTCTTGGTACATCTTGTTGCTGCCCGGATGAATAGAAAATTTCGATAGGTGAGCCTCATCCAAAATTTTCTTCCGCACCCTCATATCACGGTGTACGACTATCCGGTCCTTGAACCATAGGGTGTCCTCATCATCTAACCGGAAACATTTCATTTCCCCGTTCTTCAATCTCCTTCTGATATGAGCCATGCCCTTGTCTTTCTTTTGAGCTTCCATGACCTCCTCTCTTATTGTAGGTATGAGAGCCAGGTTATGTAAAGCTCCATATGGAACCAAGTAGCGACTTGGTTCTTCCCCTTCTATCGGCGTGATGGTTAGGTTATGGATATGAGACTTCCGGCTGAGCGCATCGGCAACCACATTTGCCTTGCCCGGATGATAACGAATTTCAATCTCATAGTACTTGATCAGCTCCAACCATCGCCGTTGCCGCATATTCAACTCCTTTTGAGTGAATATGTACTTCAAGCTTTTGTGGTCGGTGTAGAGATGAACCAGATTTCCCAATAGGTAATGTCTCCACATCTTCAAAGCTAGTACCACGGAAGCAAGCTCGAGATCATGAGTTGGATAATGTTGCTCCTGATTCCGTAATTGCCGTGATCCATATGCGACCACACGTCCTCCTTGCATGAGTACACAACCAAGCCTGACGCCGGATGCATCACAATAAACATCAAAAGGTTTGGTTGTATCTGGTTGAGCTAGAACCGGGGCTGTTGTAAGGTGTTTTACCAACGCTTGAAAAGATTCCTCATATGGCTTGCTCCAATCATACTTGATTCCCTTCTTCAGTAGCTCCGTCATAGGTTTGGAGATTTTTGAGAAGCTCGGGATGAACCTCCGATAATATCCTGCCAAACCCAAGAAACTACGAACTTCATGGACTGATGTTGGAGACTTCCATTGCAGCACCTGTTCAATCTTGCTTGGATCAACAGCAATGCCTTCTGCTGAAATAATGTGCCCAAGAAATGGCACTTGGTTGATCCAGAATTCACATTTACTAAACTTTGCATAGAGCTTGTGATCTCTCAGTCGTTGGAGCACAATATGCAAATGTTTAGCGTGTTCCTCTTCTGATTTGGAATAGATCAAGATGTCATCGATGAATACCACGATGAACTGATCCAGCTCCGGCATGAACACCGAGTTCATAAGATACATAAAGTGAGCCGGAGCATTTGTCAACCCAAACGACATGACAAGATACTCATAGAGTCCATATCTTGTCAAGAATGCTGTTTTCGGGACATCTTCCGCTCGATTCTTAGTTTGATGATATCCCGACCTTAAGTCCATTTTGGAGAAGACTTTAGCACCCACTAGCTGATCGAAAGGAATATCAATTCTTGGTAGTGGATACTTGCCCTTTATTGTCACAGCATTTAAAGGACGATAATCGACGCATAGCCTCAGCGTCTCATCCTTCTTCTTCACAAATCAAGCTGAGCAACCCCATGGTGATGAACATGGACGAATAAACCCCTTGTCCATCAGATCCTTGAGTTGCTCCTTTAATTCTGCTAACTCACTCGGAGCCATTTTGTATGGTCTCCGAGAGACCGGCGTGGTTCCCGGTATCAACTCTATTTTGAACTCCACCTCGCGCTCAGGTGGTAAGCTTGGAAGATCTTCAGGAAACACGTCCGGATATTCACGGACTACCGGAATGTCTTCTAACTTGCACGCCTCGGCATTACATACTTCCGGGTCTTTGGAAACCGCTTCGCCGAGATACAATGTTTGACGTCCGTGAAGTGGAGAGTCCAAGTGGACACTCCTGTTCTCGATGTCTAGAACAGCCTTATGGAAGGTCAACCATGATATTCCCAGTATGGCATTGATTCCTTGGTCTTCGAGAATAATGAGGGTGGTAGGATAAATTTTTCCACCAAAGCAAAGTGGTGCTCGAGAGACAACATCATTAGTTGATATGTCTCCACCTGGCGAATGAATAAGGTAAGAACCTTTTGTGACGGTTTTGGAGATCTGATCCCGGATCACCGTTGCCCTGCTAATGAAGTTATGTGTCGCACCAGAGTCGAATAAAATGACAACCGGCTTGTAATTTAAGGTGAACCTGCCGGCAAGAACAGGTCCTCCCTTTGGCAGATCATCGACTGACACATAATTAACCGTCCCCACATTGGACATAGCTCTTCTTGGCTGTCCAAGATCACTCCTGGGAACTGGACCCGCAGCCATAAGGTTGCTGCTCGGTTCAGTTGCTTCATTGACGTTGAGTTCATTGTCAATATGAAGTGGGACAGCACTCGGTTCAGCTGGGAAATCACCTTGATCATCTTCAATCCCTTGAGGGAAAAGTATTCTGGTGCACCTTGTTGATACTGAGGTGCATAAGAAATAAGTTTCTGCTGCGGTGGAGCTGAATAAGACCTCTGTGGAGAAGAAGAGTCGTCACACTCCCAGAATGATTGCACCTCTTGTGGAATCTCTCGACTGGAAGGTGAACCGATTACCAACCGATACTTCTGAGGCAGACGATTGTCTTCATCCTGTGATGAGTCCCTCTCCCACTTTTCTTGGAGGTAGAGGTTAGAATAATATTCTTGAGCGATAGCACAGCTCACAAACTCATCAAAATTCTCTTGGCTAACTTGAGCCAATTCACATCGCAGCCTAGCGGTCAGCCCTCGATAAAAATGATAACCCCTCATGGATGGTGATTTCACATAGTCAGGGACATATTGAGCTAAGCGATTGAATTCCTTCGCATACTCAATAACACTCATGTCACCTTGCTTTAGGTTCCAGAATTCATCATGGCTTGTTTGCATTATGCCCGCAGGAATGAAACGAGCACGAAACACAAACTGGAACTCCATCCATGTGACACGATGCCCTGCTGGTTGGACAGCAAGGTATTCTTCCCACCATGCTCCAGCAAAGCCGTGAAGCTGTTGAGCGGCAAATAGAGTCTTTTGGAAGTCATCACATTGAATCAACCCAAACTTGGACTCAATGACACGTAACCAGTGATTTGCTTCACAGTGGTCAGCCGCCTCGAAGAATACCGGCGGTTGTGTCGCCAAGAAATCCAGATACGTGCTCTGGGTTGGCATGTGACATTGAACTTCTCGATCTATGCCTTGCTGAACTAGAGTTTGGAGAGTTTCATTCATCTTCGCCATAATTTCAGCCAATCCGGTTGGCAATGGCTCTTGTGATGAAGTCGAGTCATTCCCACCTCGACTTGAACCTCCAAGCTCCATTTGAGAATGTCTACGTACCATACTGCACGAAAAAAAATTTTGAGTCAATCAAAATTCTATCTCAGTAGTAAGTAAAGATAAGTAAAACATGAACATGTCATGAACTTTATGAAAGCATAACCACATTCATATTTAAACAAATCTTAAGTACGCTAAACTAATCAGCGGGTCTACCCTGACCAGTTCTCACAAACTCCAAATTTTACTCCAGTTATCAACAGATTCTTGACTTGAGTTCAATACCAAAGTTGTAGTAAACTTCAGTAGCTTTCCAACAAGTACTTATGTGCTCCGTAAGGATTTTTCTACAAGAAGTTATAGCTTAAAAACAGAAAGGTCCAGAGAGGTTTTTGGTACTGTCCTGGTTTTGAACAGTTTGCCTTCAACTGGACTTTTCACCAACTTAAATTATGATTTGGCTCTGGAGGTCTACAAAGAAGTTGTAGAGAGCTTGAAAATATTTCCAGAACTGTATCATACATCTTAATTGGTTAAAGCTACTCAGAGTTATGCTCTGTCAAATTCCAGCAAGAATTTCTGCCAGAAAAAGAGAACTCTGTTTTTGAAAACTTTGATACCTAGTTATACTCTCATTTGAATCTTAGCTCAAAATAAGAGTTCAGTAACTAATATTTGTTTCAAACTTCCATTTTTAGTTGAAAGTTAGTTCATGAATCATTTCTTCATAGGGAAGACATTATTAAGTGTAGTACGGTGACGATGCACCGTAAGAACATGTCGGTACTACGTAGCCTCACCAAAAGAAAATCCTAAACCGGATTATACCGGCATATCCGTTTTATCAGTGGCACCCGAGTATGTCATGAACGGGTCGTCACGGTTGGGAATGTTATCAACCCAACGAATACCACCTACTGCCCTGCAGGGCACGCTGATGGCAAGCGCTGCGTATGTCCTCCTGGACTATTTCCAGACGAACACACTATCGCGTTACTGACCACACGATGGGGTCTCCACTTACTTGCCTAATGCACGCTAGGGATCAGCGTTTCATATGAACTCAGGAACATGAAGAGTCCAAGAGTTTCATATTGACATCTCACACAAAGCTGTGAGACCTATCCCTGAACCACTTTCCTCGTCAGGGGAGCTAACTGAAATTGAACCGCTTTCGGTGGCGTTCCTTACCATGTTTACCTGAGCGTAGGTGCGTCATTACATAATGAAAATTCAGAATTAAAACACATATGTTAGTCTTGCCACTTTAAGTAACTACACCACTATAGTCCTTATGTGGGCCTAATATCGTTTCCTCACCGTATCCTAAGTTTTTGTCGTAATACCATCCTTATTCCGTGCGCTATTACCAATGCGGCTCTGATACCACGCTGAGGGGGCCTGGCCACCATCACGGGGCCGTGCCGCCTCGCCCGAGGAATCGCATTGGGTGGCGCCGTGTTATGCGGCACCCAACAGCGCACATATAAGGAACACAGTATTACATAAATCAAAATCGGAAGCTTACAATTATTCTTTGTAAATAATTTACATAAAATAGCTACAGCGGAAGTCTATAAACAGCTCACGATGAATATCTAAGAAGCACTCGGGAAGAGATCCAGCCCGCGGACTCCTCTCGCTAGCAACACGAAGACATGGCAGCGGCTAGGTTCTCCAAGTTTGACATGACTTGGAAGTTTCCGAGTCTCACCGGACAACCCTCTTTATAGCGTCGATGCTTACCTGCAAAACCACTTATATAGCAAGAGTGAGCACAAAGGCTCAGCAAGACTTAACCGTCTCTCCTAACACATGAAACTCTACATGAAAGTAATCTAAGACTTAAGCCTGTCATTTGCGAAAAGACTCGCCTACGAGTTCATCCTTAACTTTCATATTTTAGCCATAATAGTAGTGACCTTGCGCCCAGCAATATTGGAACTCCACAATCAAACAAGAAACGCTTCATTCCAATGTTACTTGTCCCAAGGTGAAAAATAACTTTAGTTTGCTCTATCTCTAATTCAAACATTGTTTTCATGCAATTTATAATTAGCATAACAGCATTTGAAACTTTTGCAAACTATTTCCACACAACTTGATTACTACGCCACAGCGCAGTGAGCAAGCGGTACTCATAACCGCGAGGGACGGTGATTCGAATCAAACACTACCCGGATAACTCGACACATATGCCCGCCTCTGAAGACCCAACTCTGGCGTCCTTCATTACGTCTTATGTGGCAACCTTTCTCAGGCCACTAAACTGTAGAACCGGTCGCGCCGTCTCGGGTTCATAGGTCTAACGAGACTATGTAGTATGCCTCTACAATCTAGTAAACCTGGTACATCGGTTTCCTGGATCCCATATATCAGTAAGCATCTGGTACACAACTCAATACTTCCTCCAAGGGACGCATACGCTTCGGCCCTTGACCGACACGGGCAGAGCTACTCGACCAAGACCTCGTCTTGTTGCTACCTAACTCTCCTGCCTGGTCTCATCTTTAGAATCGTAAACTTTAGTTTGCCTCTCTTTCCAACCCCACTTATGTGATCCTAAAACAAAGCTCGCGAGTAGATTCCAACTTCTCGTCTTCTACCGGATGTCCTAGCCTATTATCACGGTCTTATTCTACAACGATGACACAATTTTACCCTTGACCTCAGGGTTCATGTTTGGTTATGCAAGTGGAGTATCAAACATCCTTGACCTAATGCACATACAAACCTTGACCAATAGTAGTGAACAAAAGGAAAACTTTTAAACACAACTTAAGTGCAAACCGGGGCTTGCCTTGGTTTTGCAGGGGACTAAAGTCAGATAAGATGAAGTTAGTTGCTGATGATGACTTGAAGCTTAATCCCTGCCGTCTTGCTCCTTGATCAAATCTTCGCTCATCCACGTTTAACCACTACACGTTATGAATATGCATACATGTTTAATTATAAAACTTTGCTAACAAGTGCTAAAGACAAGTTTTAAAACTGGAACTCTGTTTAAAAATTTAAAATGACACTGGGGTGGTGGTTTTGGTGTGTGTTTAAGCACTATCATTAAGTCAGAAGTGAGGTTCCTCACTTGGGTGGTGATCACCTAATTGGTTGAGCAGAACACTATTTATCCAAGGCTCCAATGGAGCTGGAAATTTTCTTGTGAGCTCCTTGTCACAAGAAAATCCTCTGGACCAAAATTCAGAATAATTCACTAAGTAGATCACCCAGAATAATTTTCTAAGCATTTAGATAAAAGGAATTAATTCTGAATAAATTTGCATTTTCATGCCAATTCAAGTGAACTACAATTTCATACATAGCTCAGGTAGCATGCATGATTTTTCCTAGGATTTTCGGAGCTAAGGAATGCCCAGAACTGAATTTCCAAGTTTTGGAAATTCTCTGAAAATGTTTCTGTATTTTTTTAATACAGAAACTTGGAATTAGAATTACCCTAACTAAATCAACTCCAAATGAGCTGAAACTTTTACAGGAGTATGTTAATATCCTATAAAATATCCTGGAAAAATTTGGGGAATTTTGGATGAACCAAACTCCCTCTAAAATTCTTTTGCTGAAAAGATCTAAAGAATTCTCCAAAATTTTCTATTGGTTTTCATGCAAATTGAGTTGCATATTTGGATAGAGTTTTTCATCCTGAATCCAACCCAATTTGAATCACTAATTTTGGAGCTCCCTGGCAAAAGTTATGCAGTTCCAAAGTTTGAGCTGAATTTGTACTTCAAACTGAATTGGAAACAGTTTAAACTCTGACCGGCACACGTGTCAGTCCCTCGCTGTAGCCACACCATGGTCCACAGCTGCCCAGTCTGTAGCCGCAGCAGATCGGATGGCCGGAGCAAATCCCAGTCGACCGCCACGGCCACTGACCAGTGGGGCCAGCAGCTTCTTCTTCCTCCCGCCCCCCTTTTTCCCGCGTCCTCCACCCCCCTCGCCGGCGCGGCGCTGACCTCGCCGGACTTGACTTTCCGGCCATCCCATGGCCTGCTACTCGCCGCCTGGGGGTTTTTGAGGGTGGGAAAGCCATTCCCGTGGTTTGCGTGGGCTGTAGAGGACCGCAAGGGGTCGGGCGACGGGCAGCGGCCTCGGCCCTTGTCCGGCGACGTCGGCCGGCCTCCCTACTGACCCAAATCCATGGATTTGTTGCTCCAGAGCACCAGTGACTCATGGCCGACGTCGTCATGCAAGCAACCGAGCTTGGAAACGCCCCCAACTACCAAGTCATCATGCGCCCTAGCTTAAAAACGGGTGTCCGACGCTAAAAATAGAAGAACACCGTCGAGGCTCTACTTTTCTTCCGGATTTTTGATGTCAGCGACGCACCAGGATATCTCTAGCCTATACCGTGATCAGAATGAGCAAAGAACTGCTGTTGATCACAAATTTTGAAAAATCCCCCCACCACGGCTTATGGACACCTCGTCGGTTTTTCTAGAAATTCCCGGGCTACCGTGGATGAATTGCCTAGGGTCTTTGGCAGTGTGAAGAGGAGGGAGTGGCGCACCTTTTCGCTGTTCAACCCGGGTTGTGACACGGCCTGTATCGCCATGGTGTCGAGGAGGCGTGGCGGCGGCCTCAAATGAAGCTCCACGGCAACTTCTTGCTGTGACCCGCGCACACGGGCTAGTGGACGGTTTTGGGTAGCTCGAGGAGGATCCGTAGGTTCTTGCGCACGCTGCCACGAGCTCAGACGGCCGTGCAAAAGGCGAGCGGCGCCCAGCGACGATCGGCGCCGTGGCCCGGTCGAGCGGGGAGGGAAAAACTCTCGGTGATGAGGCTGTGGCGTGGAAAAGGCGTAGCCCAGGTGTTCTCTCGGTGCAGTGAGGCAATCGACGGGAGACCGATAAGGGCGCGGGGGGAGAACCGACGTTGAAGCAACTCGGGAGCTGGCGTTCTCGTGGCTTCGGTTGCGCGCGCGCGTGTGTCCGGTCCTTCGAGCGAGAACAGTGATCCGGTTTGAGTCTGAACAGAGAGCAATTTGCTTAGGTGCTAAGTCTCTCCCTCTCGTCAATGACAATTGGCACCCACAGTCCATCTCCCAAATATCTCCAAACTTTGACACCTTTTAAATTCATCTATGCAGGATCCAAATTCAAAAACCATTTTGAAATTTGCCAATTTGTGACACAGTTTCAAGTTTAAATTCAAATTTGGATGAATTTCACAAGTTCCTTTGATATTCATATCAAAGCCTCTCCAAATTTGCTCAAAACTTGGCTCCCTCATAATTTGGATCTGAGGAATTCAAATATGTCCTCTGATCTTTGAGTTGGCTATTGCAAATACACTTTTTCAAACAACAGTTTGAATTTTCTCGTTTGAACATGCCCTTCTTCTTTTAGAAGTGCACCCCTTAATTCAAACTGAATTCAAAGTTTTATTGCACATGCCAACACTTTCATGAGTAACACAAAAGTTTTCGTAAGTCCCATTTCTTGCATATAAACTCAATTTTATTCATAGCTCAAGTTTTCTATTTACATGTTTTGGGACTTTTACAAAAACTGGACTGGAGTTCAACCAAAAAAGTTGTAGTAGACTCAAAAAGGAATCCAGATTGTATTTATTTGCCTCCATAGCATTCCTAGCTTATGAGTTATGATTTTTACAAGTTGACAGAATTTTCTCAGGAATTTTGACAGCACTTCTTTTGCAAGTGGCTGTTTTGCTCACAAAGTTCCATCATATTCTGCCCTCAATCTAGGAAAAAACTGAACTACAAGTTGTATCACATTTCCCACACTTCCCAATGGTGTCTTACTTGACCCTTTGAAATTTTTCTACAGAAAGTTTTGGTCGAAATACAGAAATTTCCAGAGAGCATTTTTGGACTGCCCTATTTCTGGACAGTGCATACTCATCTGAGATTTTCATCCATTTGGAGGGAGATTTTGTTCTGGAGTTCTACAGAAAAGTTGTAGAAGACTTCAAAACCTTTCCGGAATAATGTCACACACCTCCATTGGTTCAACAAATCCTATGTTACGCCCTGTTTAAGTTCAGCAAAAATTTTGCCGAAACACAGGGGAGGTTGTTCCTAAGTCTTTGGAAAAGAATCTACACTCCCAATTGACTCTCAGTTCAATATGGGAGTTCAATAACCCCTAAATAGAATCCTAAACATCATTTTACTCTTTTCTTTGAAAATATACTTTTATCCAACTAATACTCATCTCGGTACTACGTTTCCTCACCAAAGAAAAATCCTAAGACGGTATTCTGGCATATACGTGTCAAATGGTGGAACTAAGAACGTCACTCACAAAAGGTTCTAAACGTCATGCACTAACGTGGTTAATATACCTGCAGAAGAACACACAATAATAGTGCACACAATGGTTTTTGACATTTCAGGCAGTTCCATATCATAATAAAAACATACGGTCCGTATCATTGCCATACGGATCGTCCTAGAGTCAAGCCATGTCTCAAAGTACATGGTCGTGTTTTCACACCACATGATGGGGAACCCGAGTAGAGCGCGAACGGGTCGTCACGGTTGGGAATTTTATCAACCCAATGGATACCACCTACTGCCTCATTACTGTTGAGGCACGCCGATGGCGAGCGCTGCGTATGCCACTTTGAACATTGAACGTTCAAGAGTTGCATACTATCGTGTTGCTTACCACACGATGGGGTATTCTCACTTTTGCCTAAAGCACGCTGGAGATCAGCGTTTTCATATGCTCTCAGAACCATGAGAAGGTTCAGAGACTCATATTCACTACCGTGCGAAGCCACGGTGTACCATTCCATACTATTGCTTGTATGGTGAGCTTACCGCAATTGATCCACCAGCGGTGGTGTACCTTACCTCTTACCTGATGTTGGAGCATCGTTACAGAATGTATAACACATAAGTTAGCTTTTCCACCTTAGTAAATATTACTATCGTAGACCTTATATGCGCATAGTGACTAATCCTCACTCGACTACTTCTAAGTTTTCAAAATAGGCTCTTTTCGACCGTGCTGTTCCCAATGCAGCTCTGATACCATGACTGTGGGGACCACCCTGTGGTTCACCCACTCCGGGATCGCAGAGGGTGGTGCCATGCTATGCGGAACCCAACAACACACAATAAAAGATTAAGAACAACATCCAAACTTTTATTTGATATAAAACAGCGGAAGTCTTTTACAAACTTACTGTAAAGCGGAAGTATTATACATACTACCCTCTCCTACTAACTAAGCAAAAAGTGTAGCCGTCCAGCCCAGGGACGCTACACACTAGCAGCACTCAAACGAAGGTCATGGCGGCGTGCAGGGCTCAAGCTCGGCCGTGTACCCCGACGGGGGCACCGCCTCGTCCTCGGACCCCTCCTCATAGCTCTCACCTGCACACAACTCAAATATTGCAACCGTGAGCACGATGGCTCAGCAAGGCTTAACCGACAACCCTAGTCATGGAACTCTACATGCAGGGATGTATAATATAGGACAAAGACTTTGCAATAAAGACACGGCTACATGTTAATCCTTACTTTCAGTTTTATAGCAACAATTAATGAGCCTTAGTCAGCCTTCACATTGGAAGTCCACAATCAAACAAGAAACACTTTCCTCCGATGTAATGATGCCCAAAGTGGAATAAAAACATAGTTTACTCTACATCAACAACAGACATGGTTTCAAAACAGTAATAGCTCATCACAGCATATTATCAATCATCTGGCTTCTTTCACTTCTTACTACGTCACAGAACAGTGAACAAGAGGTACTCAAATAACCGCGAGGGACGGTGATTGCAATCAGGAGACACCCGGAAAACACGTCACATATACCCACTTTCAGAAGTGTGGTGCTTCACACCTTCCTACTCTGTTGTATGCAAAAACCTTTCAAAGGAAACCCAAATGCCGAACCGGTCCATCCGTAACGGGCAGGAGGTTCCCGCGTGGAGCGTGTCTGTGCCCACCGGCAGATTTACACCTTGCTACCCTCAACCCACTCCTGTAAAACGGTTGGGTAAGCCTTGGCACCCAGGTTAACCAATTACATCGGTTTCCTTCTTATGTCAGCATGCCATCCAGTACTGTTCGATACTTGTTCAGCAGGCCCGCACACGACTCAGTCCTCAATCGACACCAACAGGCTTACGCATGTGAGACCTCTTCTCACTGCAACATATCCCCTCTGCTGGGTCTCAGTTTTACAACTCTTAAGTCATTTTATACTCTCTCCATACCGTGTGATAAAACCTTACCTCGCGAGTAGATTCCAACTACTCGACTTCTACCGAGATCCTAAGCATATTAGCATGACATTCCCTACTCGTCGAGACTGTAAACTACCCAACCCTTCATAGGATTTAAAGTCATGCAAGTGGGGTTTCAAACACCTTAACTCTAATGCAACCATTTCAACCTAGACATAAGTGATACAAATGAAAAACTTTGTAAAAGGTACTTAAATGCAAAACGGGGCTTGCCTGGTTGCGAGTCAAAGGAGAAGTTAGCATCGGGTGGGAGGACGTCCAACGGCTCCGGTGTATCTTCAACTTCGGTCACTATATGAGATGTAGCAAAATATATGCATAAGTGCTAAGGAAATATAAAAATTAACTTATATTCATAGTTACTGCTATTTATGTTCCTTAATTGGCTTTGGTATTTTTCCAGTGGATACTAGACTCTCTAAAGATGATCTGAGCAAATTTTGGAGAAATTTCATTGCATCTTGTGGCCTCCAAAATTCCCACAAGTACAAGGCTTCTCTGAATTTTGAGCTAACAGTGGAAGATCTAATAAGGGTAAGTCTCCATGGTTCTAACAAAATTTGTTTCACCATTTTTGGAGCTACCAACAGAGAGATATGAATTTTTGAAGTTGGACAGGAGTTCTGAAAAGTTTCTGTTTAGAATTTGAATTTCCAGTTGAAGGCTGAACTTTGGAAGGTAATTTAGCCTAGCAATTAAACTCCAATGAAGCTCAAATTTTTACTGGAGATCAGTAACTATGCAAAAGATTAGCTGCCCAAATTTGGGAATGTTTCATAAAGAACTGCTCCTGAAATAAATCTCTAAAGGATTTACTAAAAACAATTCTATAGGAATTCCTGGGCATTTTCATAGCAAGCAATTTGTTCCACTGTGGAGTACTTCTCATGAGGATTCCAACAAAATTGGTCTCACCCTTTTTGGAGTTTTCTACACCAAGTTATGGGCTTGCAAAGATTAGCTAATTTCTGGAATTATTTGCTTAACTGAAACTTCAAATAATTGTGACCAGGCCCACTGTTTAAATCGGACCAGTGGAATTGTGGCAACACCGGGGACTATGGAGTTAACCCGCGCAGCCACAGCCGATCCCGTGCCACAACCCGATCCCGCGCCTGTGCCGAGCCACTGACAGGTGGCCCGCGCCTCCCTCGTCTTCTACCTCGCGCCCTCGCGCCTCCCCGCGGCTGCCCTCGCCGGAGAGCTCGCCGGAACGATGTTCCCGTGCCCCAACCTTGGACAAATTCGCCGCTACTGCCTATTTCCACAAGGGAAACATGCTACCGGTCTTACCCCTCACAGACGATTGCCGGGGATGGGCGTGCGACGGTGGCAGCAACTTTGGTGACTCCGGCGACATGGTACTCCTTCGGTGAGCCTTGAAACCGGCCACGGTTTGGTCCTACAGCACCACCGTGACATGGGGAACCCGGAACACAACCCTGATCCCTCAGAAAACGGCCGGAAACATAAGCTCACCGTGCGACCGAAGTGGTTTTGCACCGCCGGGAGGGAAAACATGGAGAACCCTTCAGAAACTGCACGGTTTTGCTTGTCGTTTGCTCGAGAATGGTCGCTATGGTTTGGAGAACCTATGCCTAGCCTCTGGTGAACCCTAACTCCATATGGTCGAGGAATTTCCCGTTTCCTTCACCTCGGTTCAAAGAAACCGCCGGCGACAAACATCAAATTCCTGCCAACCTAGGCTACAACCGAGTTCCAAACCGGGAGGACAGCAAGAAGGGTCGAAAACGCACCTAGGATGCCGGTTGGTTGAGCGTGAACGTTTCTGAGGTGGCCGGTCGACGGTGTGGCGTCGTGGCGGCAAAGTTGAACATGGAAGAAACAACTACGCTCAGTTCTTGTGATCGGTTAAACGTCGTGGACTATCGTCCGGGAGGAACCAGAGATCCTTGCGCACCTTTCTATGACCTTAACCAGGCGTGACAATGCCGGGATGGCATCGGCAATGGAAGGGCGGCGCGGCGCAACCGAGCGGCGGTCAAGTTACTCAAGCTGAGCAGGGGAGTGAATGAAAGAGTGATCCGACGTTCACTTGGGCAACGGGGCGGTGAAATATCCCTCTCGGCATGCTGATCTTCTGAGCAGGAGGTGGAAATCCGAGGGAGTGGGTCGCAGCCAGCGCTGGCGGTCGCTCGCTGTTCGACCGAAGCCAAAACAGAGGCGGTAAAAGCAATTGGGTGGTTGACATGTGGATCCCCTCCCCTCAATTCTTAATCTGTTTTCCACAGATATTTTACCACAGCTACTCATGATTAAAGGCTATGCTTTGCCTCAAAGTTAAGGTTTGAAAATTTGAATTCCAACTGATTTGAATTCTAGTGTGGAATTTGAATTGAGTTTTGGTTATTTGAATTGAAATGGAATTTGAATTACTCATTTGCATTGTTCCAAAAGCATAGCAAACCAACTCAAATATTTCTGAATTTTGGCATGGCTGCTAATTCAAATGTGGAGAACACATTTGTGGAACCAGATTTGCAAATTGAGGATATTGGGATTTGAAACTGAAATTTAAATTCAGATTAGAGGGCCTCCTTGTAAAAGCCCAAGAAAAGGGACTTGTAAAAACTTTTCTTCACTTCACCACACCTCAGCTCTTGTTGTGGATGGCTGGTAAGGAATGGGAGGAGCAAGTAACCTCTATCAAAGAAGTGGTTAGAGGGGAAACTTACACTTTCACAACATGGAAAAATTATACACATATGATCACACATGAGAGTGTGTTTCCAAACTGTTGCATTCAAACTCAGGATTTCAGCAGCTAAACCAAGGATCAAAGTGCATAATTGGGTTCCTCAGGTCCAAATTAGTGGGGAGGCAAAGTTTCAGAAATTTTCAAAAAGATTTGCTACCCATTTTTCCAAAAAGGATCCAAATATGCCAAGAATTCAAATATACATTTGAATTTGAGGTAAATTTTCCAAACAATACCAATGTAGCTCAGTTGAAGATTTCCAACGATTTAATTCATCTTTTGTCAAGTTTTGGAGATCTTTTGAGAGGGGGTAGAGCACTGACCAGTGGGGCCCACCTGTCATTGGGTGAAATAGACTTAGCCCCCAAGTCTGCTCTCTGTTCCTCAGTCAACCGAGCGCAGCCAGCTGCCGCGCGCGCACCGCCGGCCGAACGGCCACCTCCTGGTTCCCGTCGCTCACGCTGGCAGCCAGGGAACGGCGCGCCCTCTCCTCTACATGACCCCCTCGCCAAGACACCGAAGACGTACGCGTGCTTCTTTGCAAAAACAGCGAGCCCCCGCTCTGCTCGGCCACCGACGCCGCTCCCCCGATCCTCCCCTGCACGCCGACGTCCGCTCGGCCTTTGCCCGAGCTCCCAACGCAGAAAGAGAGCGCCGGTGTGTGCTCTAGCTAGCCATATCACCACCCCACGGTGTTAGCACCGCACTCGACCACAAATCGACGATCGCCACTGAGAGCTCAGGCCACCGGCGGAAAGGCGCGAACTGCTCCCCGTGGACAGCACGCCACGGCCAGTTTCACCGCCGGACTTCTACACAGAAAAGGTGCGCCTTAGCCTCCAGATCGTGTAGCTGCAACCCTTCTAACCATCGGTAGACGGTGCGCTGAGAATTCCTAAGGATCCCGAGAACTAGTGCAACCGGGTAAGGATCGGTCTAACCCGAAATTCGAGCTGCACCGTCCAATCCAGCTCAAGTGAGCTTACACATACCTTCCTCACTTCCTAGCGGCCCTCCTCGACCAAGAATCATGGGAAATGACCCAGAAATGGCCGGGTTTAGGTTGTTTCTCGGGCCGCCATAGAATAACAGCTCGGTTCACCGTGGAGCTCTAGGTTGCCGACCTTTTCATGGGGTTTGGCGGCCATTTCCATCACCCTCGAGCTCCCGTGGTGCTCTCCGACCCTTTGCCAATCATTTTGATGCGTTATAACGCATTCCCGACCACGCCGGAACCCTAACCGCCACTGTCACCGTCGGGAGCCCTGTTCCGGTGAGCTACGGCTGCCGGCGACGCCACCGACGAGTTCAGCGATGTGAGTTAGGGCGGGGCGGCAAGTTTGGGGCCGGGAGACGGCCGGGAGAGCAGTTCCGGCGAAGCTCGCCGGAGTGCGCCGCCGCGGGCCCCTGTTTGGCGCGAGGAAGGGGAAGACTGCCGGGTGGGACCCACCGGCAGACATTTAAACATTTTGAAATGTCCAGTTTGTAGTTCAAACTTTGGAGGACCACAACTTGGGTTAGGAGAATCCAAAAATCATGAAATAAATTTTGTTGGATTCCTCTAACAGAGTACAATCCAAATCTGAAACCCAATTTTTATAAAACCCAGTAATTAATTCTGGAAAATTCTTTAAAGCTTTTCAGCAAAAGAATTTTTGAGGGAGTTTGGTTTATCCAAAAATCCCCAAATTCTGCCAGAATGTTCTTTAGGACATTATTAAACCCCTGTAAAAGTTTCAGACCATTTGGAGTTGATTTGGTCAGAGCAATTCAAATTGGAAAGTGATGTGTTCATTTGAATGCAGAAACATTTTCAGAGAATTTCCAAAACTTGGAAATTCAATTCTGGGCAAACCTTGACTCCAAAAATGCTAGGAAAATCCATGCAAACTCTATGAGCTATAATAGAAATTGTAGTTCATTAAGTTGAGCATGAACAGGGGTATTACCTCAGAATTAATTCTTCCTTGCTTATTTGCTAAGGAAATTGTTCTGAGCAAACCACTCCATGAAAAGTGCTAAGGTTTGGTCCAGAGGGTTTTCTTGTGACAAGGAACTCACACAAAAATTCTCAGCTCCATTGGAGCTCTAGATCACCCCTGTCCTGTTTACCCACTTAAGGGATTAAGATGAAAAAGGGGGAAAATCACTTAGCATTTAGCCATGTGATTAAGTTCAAGCCAAACCACCAACACCAGTTCATCTTTAAATTCTTAAACAAAGTTCCAGGTGTTAGAGGCTGGTTATTAGAGCTAAGAGTAGAAGTCTTACTCTAAAACTCACATTTGCATCTAAATTAACATGTAGTATTTCATTAACGTGTAGCCGTTGAAGAAGAGACTCCGGAAGTGCTGGACTTCCTTCTTCCGGACGAAGAACTAACTCCTGACCAGCAGCAACAAGGCAAGCCCAGGTTTGCATTAACCCTTTTTAAAAGTTTTACTTTGTTTACATGTGTCATATGAAGTATGTATGTGCATTAGGTATAGGATGAATGAAACCCCACTTGCATAACCAAAGGTTCCTAAAAGAGTGAGGGTAGTGTTAAGGACCTCGAGTAGACAGGCTATGCTTAATGAGTCATAGGACTTCGGTACAAGTCGAGTAGTTGGAATCTACTCGCGAGATAGGCTGGGGACACACGGGTTCGGTTGAGTGATGTGAGATCACTTTAGTAATGAAAATGAGACTAGGCAGGGGCTAGGGCGCAGCAAGAGAGAGTCTTGTGTGCGCAGCCCTGCCCGTGTCGATTGAGGACCGATCCGTGTGCGGCCCTGCTGAACATGTATTGAACGTACCGAAGGCATATCGGATATATGGGCCCCGATAAACCGATGTAGCCTAAACCTCCGGGCGTCGAGGCATAGCACACCGATTTATAGGTGTAGGTTGAGGGCAGCAAGGTGGAAATCTGCCAACGGGCATAGAGAGATGCTCCGTGTGGGGAACCTCCTGCTCGTTTCGGTGCGACCAGTTCGACGTTTGGGCTGTTGGGTGAAAGGTTGTCCCGTACGACATCGAGTGAGCGTGCTGTGCAGCTCCACGGGTGGGCGTACGTGACGTGCTCTTTGGGTTTTCCCTGCAGGTGTATATCGAGTCGATTCGCCGTCCCTCGCGGTGACGAGTGCTGCTTGTTCACTGCGTCGTAACGTAGACTAATGAATGAAATATGTTGATTCAATGATGCTGATTGATATAATTGTATTGCTACATGTGTGCCACCAAATACTGCTTACTAAATTTCAGATTTCATGAACTGTTAACTTGTTGCTAAAAGATGAACTAAGGATGAACTTGTAGGCGTGTCCTTTTGCTGAAATGTTACTATCCTATGTCCATTGTACCCCTCATGTAGAGTTTCATGCTTAGGTGAGTCGGTTAAGCCTTGCTGAGCCTTTGTGCTCATGGTTGCTGCTTAAGTGTTTTTCAGGTGAAGAGCCACCCACGGACTCGGAGTACGAGTCCACCGGCGAGGGTTACCCTCTGTCGGGGACCACGGCTGAGTGGGAGCCGTACACGCCGCGCTGAGCTGAGACGTGCAGCTAGTGTGGGTTGCCCTAGGGCTGGGCAACCGACTTTTGCTAGATAGGCGGGCATGAGTTGTACAAAAGAAACTTCCGCTGTGTAATAAAGACCATAGTTTGTGACTGAGAAATGTGCTACCTTGTACATTCAGTTTGTTTTTCCCATGTATATATTGTGTTCTTATGACGTGTGCTGTCGGGTGTCGCATCGCGCGGCACCACCCTCTGCGATCCTGGATGAGCGGATTCCGGTCCGCCACAGCCTGGTATCAGAGCTGCAGTGGGGATAGCACAGTACTAAAGGACTGCATTATGGGAAAAACTTAGGTATACGGTGAGGATTCGGTAGTTGCCCAAGTAAGGACTATATTAGCATAGTTACTTAAAGTGGCAAAGACTAACTTATGTGTTATAATTCTGAGTTTCAATTTTGTAACGACGCACCTACGCTCTGGTGAGTATGGTAAGGAACGCCACCGAAAGCGGTTCAATTTCGGTTAGCTCCCCCTGACGAGGAACGTGGTTCAGGGATGGATCTCACAGCTTGGTGTGAGATGTCAATATGAACCTCTTGGACTCTTCATGTCCCTGAGTTCATATGAAACGCTGATCCCTAGCGTGCATTAGGCAAGTAAGTGGAGACCCCATCGCGTGGTCAGTAACGCGAGAGTGTGTTCGTCTGGAAATAGCCCAGGAGGACATACGCAGCGCTTGGCATCGGTGTGCCCTGCAGGGCAGTAGGTGGTATCTGTTGGGTTGATAACATTCCCAACCGTGACGACCCGTTCATGACATACTCGGGTTCCCCGTCGTGTGGTGTTGAAACACGATCACGTGCCTTGAGACGTGACTTAGCTCAAGGACGGCCGTGTGACAATGATACGGGCGTTTGTATTTACTTTTAAATATGGAACTGCCTGAAATGAACAACCTTTGAGTGCACCATCATTGTGTGGTCTTCTGCAGGTACTAACCACGTATGTATCCGTGTAGAAAACGTGTGCGAGAGACCGTTTAGTGCCACACTTGAGACGTATATACCGGTATGATCCGGTTAGGATTTTCTTTTGTGAGGAACGTAGTACCGAGATATTGTAGGCATATGCATGAGTATAATGATAACGAAGAAATAAAATCTATAGGTTCAACATTTAGGACCCTGGTTGGGTATAAAAGTGGGATAGTGAGGAATGTAGTTCCAAAAAGACTGAAAAACAGAGTGCTCTGTTTTGGGCAGCACGTTTGCTGATCCTCAACAGGGCATAACTCACAGGTCTTTTAGCCCAGGGAGGTGTGCTATATAGTTCTGGAAAGGTATTCAAGTCCTCTACAACTTTGTTGTAGAATTCCAGAGCTGAAACTCGCCTTAAGATGGCTGAAATCCCAGAGGAATGTAAACTGTCCAGAACCAGGGCAGAGTAAAACATCCTCTGAACTGATCTGTTTTTCAAACATAACTCCCAGTAGAAAAATCTAAAATTGTCATATAATACACGCTTAGAAAGAGTAGAAGATGTGTGACATCTTTGCAATTCAAAGTTTCTGAAGTTTCAGCACAGAAATTAGGGAGAATTAGGGTTGAAGACAGCCTCTTCCAAGGGAGGTGCTGTTAAAATTCTTCCAGAAATTCTGCTGACTTTGAATTAGCATAACTTTTTAGTCAAATCTGATCTGGGGGCAAATGCATACTCGTTGGAAAGATACTAAAGTTAACTTTAACTTTGGTATTCAACTTGAGTCATGAAAATGCACAGAACCAGATCAAAACTTGGGATAGGTAGAAACTGGTCATTCTGACAGAAGAATGACAGTTGAGCTCATTGGAGAGGGTGTCGTACCCTAAGGGTGTTATACGTGATGACAACGCAATAATAATGTCTCGTAGAGACCAAACCCAGTTATGTTGAGCTTCCAAACAGGGGGTTCATCAAGTGGATTAAACTAACTTGTGTTTGGTCTGGTAATGGTGTAGCTTGTGCAAAGTTATTACATTATCTACTTACGAGATATTTCGCATGTTTTGTTGTCATAATGTTTTTCCGCCCAGTTCTATTGGACTGCATGCAAAATGTTGCGGGACTGATGGTTAATGTCGTATGGTTGCAGATGGTTCGTACTAGGACCACGCACGAGGTTGGTGGCTCTAGCCAAGGTGGAGGCGATGACTCCCCGCCACCGGCCTACGACAGCACCCCGCAGCAGCAGCCACCACCGCCGCCTCCGCTTACTCTAGCGGATGTGATAGCGGCATTGGTGGGAGGTCGTGAGGAGCAGACCGACCTGCTCCGCACGATCGTGCAGAATACGTCCCAGGCGGGAGGACGTCAAGAGCGAGGGCCTCGTGAGCCCCGCGAAGTGTCGTACTCGGATTTCATGAGTACGCACCCTCCAGTGTTTACCGAAGCTGAAGAACCACTGGATGCGGACAACTGGCTGCGGACTATCGAGTCCAAGTTCGGGCTGCTCCAGTGTACGGAGCGGCAGAAGACGCTGTTCGCAGCACAGCAGCTCCACGGTGCCGCTGGTGCGTGGTGGGCGAATTATGTCGCCTCACGTCCGGCTGGCCATGCCGTGGAATGGCAAGAGTTCCGTGAGGCGTTCCGCGCCTATCACATCCCTCCCGGAATAATGAAGAGAAAGTTCCAAGAATTTTTGGAACTGAAGCAGGGCGGGAGGAGTGCCCACGACTACTCCCGTGCCTTCAACCATCTGGCGCAGTATGCGTCAGACTACATCTCCACGGAGGAGAAGAAGAGGGAGCACTTCTATCGGGGGTTACATCCCGAAATGAAGACCCACCTCGTACAATGGAACCGCGGCACATTCAACGACCTAGTCAATGCCGCCATCATGCAAGAGGACGCTCAGCGGGAGTTAGCAGCTGAGCAGAGGAAGCGCAGCGCTCCACCTAGCAGCGGTGGGAGTGGCGCTCCCCAGAAGTACCGTATGGTGTATCGGACACCATCCGGGCAGCAGTGGCAACCACCGGCGCGACCGCAACGGTTCGGGGGACGTCCCTTTCAGGCACCTCCGTTCCGTCCGCCGATGCCACCACCAAGACAGCAGCAGCAGCAGACGGTACCCCGGGCATTTCCACCGCCACAACGCGCCCCAGGTTTCCGTCCACCGATCAGCGGGGGACCGCCCCGTTTCACCTGCTTCACGTGTGGCCAGGCGGGCCACTTTGCGAAGGACTGTCCCCAGGGGCAGCAGAGCAGCGGGCAAGCCCAGCTCCAGGGCGGTACTCGAGGCCGACCTCCGGTGAAGAAGGTTGGCCAGCGGACTGGAGGCGTCCGCAACCTCGACAATGAGGACGCCCCAGAGGGAGACAACGTGCTGGCGGGTACGTTTACTCTCAACCATCAAGCCATCGTCATATTATTTGATTCTGGTGCAACCCACAGCTTTATAAGTGCATCCTATGTGGCTAAACATCAATTGCAAGTCTTCCCAACCGACTGCACATATATGATATGCTCACCGGGAGGGAGGATTTCAGCTAATATGATGATTCCAAAGGCACCTCTGTGCTTAGGTGGGAAACTATATCCCACCACCTTGATAATCCTTATGGGACAAAAGATTGATGCAATCTTAGGGATGTCATGGCTACAATACCATGGCGCTGTCCTAGAGACTCGGACACGGACGGTTCACTTAAATTCTCCATTTCACCGTCCGCATTCCATGGTGTTAGACACACCGGTCCGGGAAGTTTTAGCAATTAATAATGCTGAAGTTCTCAAGTTAGAAGACATCCCCGTAGTCCGGGAGTATCCCGACGTGTTCCCGGACGATCTTCCGGGCATGCCACCTGAGCGGGATGTCGAGTTCAAGATTGAACTTGCACCCGGGACTACGCCCATCTCACGGAGACCATACAAGATGGCTCCGAATGAGCTGGCTGAACTGAAAGAACAGCTCAATGATCTGTTGAGCAAGGGTTTCATTAGGCCGAGTTCATCGCCTTGGGGATGCTCGGCGCTATTTGTAAAGAAGAAGGATGAAACCCTGAGGCTGTGTGTGGATTACCGGCCGCTCAACGCCGTCACCATCAAGAATAAGTACCCACTGCCCCGTATTGACATCTTGTTTGATCAACTTGTGGGGGCAAGTGTATTCTCAAAGATGGACCTTCGGTCTGGATATCACCAGATCAAGATCCGGGCGGAGGATATCCCGAAGACGGCGTTCTCGACGAGATACGGATTATACGAATATCTCGTCATGTCCTTTGGTCTCACAAATGCTCCAGCCCATTTCATGTATCTCATGAACTCGGTGTTCATGCCGGAGCTGGACAGGTTCGTGGTAGTGTTCATCGACGATATCTTGGTTTACTCCAAGACGGAAGCCGAGCATGCCGAACACTTACGGATCGTTCTTCAACGATTGCGAGACCACAAGCTCTACGCCAAGTTCAGCAAATGCGAATTTTGGATCAGCCAAGTGCCATTCTTGGGACATATCATCTCAGCTGAAGGCATTGCGGTTGACCCAAGTAAAATCGAGCAAGTGTTGAAATGGAAAGCTCCCACTTCAGTCCATGAAGTCAGAAGCTTCCTCGGGTTAGCGGGATACTACCGGAGATTCATTCCAAGTTTCTCCAAGCTCGCTAAGCCGATGACAGAGTTGCTGAAGAAAGGGACAAAATATGTTTGGAACACGGCGTGTGAAGGAGCGTTCCGAACACTGGTGAAGCATCTCACAACAGCCCCGGTATTAGCTCAGCCGGATACAACAAAGCCCTTCGACGTGTATTGTGACGCGTCCGGTATTGGGCTCGGCTGCGTGTTGATGCAGGAAGGACGTGTGGTCGCTTATGGCTCACGCCAACTTCGGAACCATGAGCAGCACTACCCGACTCACGATCTTGAACTTGCTGCCGTGGTGTTGGCGCTGAAAATGTGGAGGCACTATCTCCTGGGGAACTTGGTGCATCTCTACATCGACCACAAGAGCTTGAAATACATTTTCACCCAGAAGGAGCTGAACATGAGGCAGAGGAGGTGGTTAGAACTGATCAAAGATTATGAGATTGAGATCCATTACCACCCCGGCAAGGCGAATGTGGTTGCCGACGCGCTGAGTCGGAAATCACATGTCCATCACCTCACCATTACACCGGTGGAGGAGGAAGAGCCAAGTTTATACTCGGTTCCTTATGGATCGCTGTACAACCTTGCCCTCATCCCTACTATTAGGGAGGACATCATTGCAGCTCAGAAAACGGATAAAGGCATGGCACATCTCCGGAGACGGATAGACAATGGAGAAATTAAATGTTTCTGGAAAGATGATGAGGGGACGCTGTGGTTCAATGACCGCATAGTCGTACCCCGAGATATGGAGTTGAGGAAAAAGATCCTCGATGAAGCTCACTTGTCTAAATACTCCATTCATCCGGGCAGCAACAAAATGTACCAAGATTTGAAAAAGAAATTTTGGTGGACACGGATGAAGCGGGAGGTAGCTAAGTACGTATCCGAGTGCGATACGTGCAGACGAGTGAAAGCTGATCATATGAAGAAATCAGGGCTGCTGCAACCCCTGAAGATCCCGGCATGGAAATGGGAAGATGTGAGCATGGATTTCATTGTGGGATTACCCCTAACAGCCAACAAGCATGATTCCATATGGGTAATCGTTGATCGGTTAACCAAGACGGCTCACTTCATTCCTGTGAATACACGTTACAATGCCGGCAAATATGCGGAGCTATACATAGCGAAGATTCTATGCCTATACGGGGTACCCAAGACCATTGTCTCAGATCGAGGTGCATTATTTGTATCTCGCTTTTGGGAGCAGCTACACGCTGCATTGGGTACTAAGTTGATCAGGAGCTCCGCCTATCACCCTCAGACAGATGGCCAGACAGAAAGGGTGAATCAAGTTCTGGAAGACATGTTGAGAGCGTGTGCCATCCACCATGGTAGGAACTGGGATGATCACCTACCATTGGCAGAATTCTCGTACAACAACGGTTATCAGGCGAGTATCAAAGTGGCACCTTACGAAGCTCTCTACGGTCGTAAATGCCGCACCCCATTAAATTGGTGCGAGTACGGTGAAAGGGTCACATTCGGGGTTGATGTGGTGAACGATGCCGAGGAGCGCGTTCGGACAATTCAAGCCAATTTGAAGGCCGCTCAATCCCGACAGAAGAGCTACGCTGATAAGAGGCGTAGGCCGTTGCACTTTGACGTTGGGGAACACGTGTACCTCCGCGTGTCTCCAATGAAGGTCGTGCACCGATTCGGTGTGAAGGGGAAGCTCGCTCCCCGTTTCATTGGACCCTACGCTATCACCGAGAAGTGTGGACCAGCAGCGTATCGATTGGAGCTACCGGCATCTCTGGCTGGTGTCCATGATATTTTCCATGTTTCGCAACTGCGAAAATGCTTGAAGCATACAACTGCTGTTCCTACCGAAGACATCGGCGAGCTGAAGCCGGATTTAACATATGATGAATATCCGGTGGGAATTCTTGATGAGGAAGCCAGGACCACGCGTAGCAGAACGTTGTGGTTCTACAAAATACTCTGGAGTAACCACACCGCCGAGGAAGCGACGTGGGAGAGCGAGGAGTTCCTTCGCTCAAATTACCCGGAGTTCTTGGCTTCTCAACACGGGTAAGTCCCTATTACATCGCTATCTCTTCTTTTATAATCTCGGGACGAGATTCTTTTAAGGGGGGAGGGATGTAAAAGCCCAAGAAAAGGGACTTGTAAAAACTTTTCTTCACTTCACCACACCTCAGCTCTTGTTGTGGATGGCTGGTAAGGAATGGAAGGAGCAAGTAACCTCTATCAAAGAAGTGGTTAGAGGGGAAACTTACACTTTCACAACATGAGAAAATTATACACATATGATCACACATGAGAGTGTGTTTCCAAACTGTTGCATTCAAACTCAGGATTTCAGCAGCTAAACCAAGGATCAAAGTGCATAATTGGGTTCCTCAGGTCCAAATTAGTGGGGAGGCAAAGTTTCAGAAATTTTCAAAAAGATTTGCTACCCATTTTTCCAAAAAGGATCCAAATATGCCAAGAATTCAAATATACATTTGAATTTGAGGTAAATTTGCCAAACAATACCAATGTAGCTCAGTTGAAGATTTCCAATGATTTAATTCATCTTTTGTCAAGTTTTGGAGATCTTTTGAGAGGGGGTAGAGCACTGACCAGTGGGGCCCACCTGTCATTGGGTGAAATAGACTTAGCCCCCAAGTCTGCTCTCTGTTCCTCAGTCAACCAAGCGCAGCCAGCTGCCGCGCGCGCACCGCCGGCCGAACGGCCACCTCCTGGTTCCCGTCGCTCGCGCTGGAAGCCGGGGAACGGCGCGCCCTCTCCTCTACATGACCCCCTCGCCAAGACACCGAAGACGTACGCGTGCTTCTTTGCAAAAACAGCGAGCCCCCGCTCTGCTCGGCCACCGACGCCGCTCCCCCGATCCTCCCCTGCACGCCGACGTCCGCTCGGCCTTTGCCCGAGCTCCCAACGCAGAAAGAGAGCGCCGGTGTGTGCTCTAGCTAGCCATCTCACCACCCCACGGTGTTAGCACCGCACTCGACCACAAATCGACGATCGCCACTGAGAGCTCAGGCCACCGGCGGAAAGGCGCGAACTGCTCCCCGTGGACAGCACGCCACGGCCAGTTTCACCGCCGGACTTCTACACAGAAAAGGTGCGCCTTAGCCTCCAGATCGTGTAGCTGCAACCCTTCTAACCATCGGTAGACGGTGCGCTGAGAATTCCTAAGGATCCCGAGAACTAGTGCAACCGGGTAAGGATCGGTCTAACCCGAAATTCGAGCTGCACCGTCCAATCCAGCTCGAGTGAGCTTACACATACCTTCCTCACTTCCTAGCGGCCCTCCTCGACCAAGAATCATGGGAAATGACCCAGAAATGGCCGGGTTTAGGTTGTTTCTCGGGCCGCCATAGAATAACAGCTCGGTTCACCGTGGAGCTCTAGGTTGCGGACCTTTTCATGGGGTTTGGCGGCCATTTCCATCACCCTCGAGCTCCCGTGGTGCTCTCCGACCCTTTGCCAATCATTTTGATGCGTTATAACGCATTCCCGACCACGCCGGAACCCTAACCGCCACTGTCACCGTCGGGAGCCCTGTTCCGGTGAGCTACGGCCGCCGGCGACGCCACCGACGAGTTCAGCGATGTGAGTTAGGGCGGGGCGGCAAGTTTGGGGCCGGGAGACGGCCGGGAGAGCAGTTCCGGCGAAGCTCGCCGGAGTGCGCCGCCGCGGGCCCCTGTTTGGAGCGAGGAAGGGGAAGACTGCCGGGTGGGACCCACCGGCAGACATTTAAACATTTTGAAATGTCCAGTTTGTAGTTCAAACTTTGGAGGACCACAACTTGGGTTAGGAGAATCCAAAAATCATGAAACAAATTTTGTTGGATTCCTCTAACAGAGTACAATCCAAATCTGAAACCCAATTTTTATAAAACCCAGTAATTAATTCTGGAAAATCTTTAAAGCTTTTCAGCAAAAGAATTTTTTAGGGAGTTTGGTTCATCCAAAAATCCCCAAATTCTGCCAGAATGTTCTTTAGGACATTAGTAAACCCCTGTAAAAGTTTCAGACCATTTGGAGTTGATTTGGTCAGAGCAATTCAAATTGGAAAGTGCTGTGTTCATTTGAATGCAGAAACATTTTCAGAGAATTTCCAAAACTTGGAAATTCAATTCTGGGCAAACCTTGACTCCAAAAATGCTAGTAAAATCCATGCAAACTCTATGAGCTATAATAGAAATTGTAGTTCATTAAGTTGAGCATGAACAGGGGTATTACCTCAGAATTAATTCTTCCTTGCTTATTTGCTAAGGAAATTGTTCTGAGCAAACCACTCCATGAAAAGTGCTAAGGTTTGGTCCAGAGGGCTTTCTTGTGACAAGGAACTCACACAAAAATTCTCAGCTCCATTGGAGCTCTAGATCACCCCTGTCCTGTTTACCCACTTAAGGGATAAAGATGAAAAAGGGGGAAAATCACTTAGCATTTAGCCATGTGATTAAGTTCAAGCCAAACCACCAACACCAGTTCATCTTTAAATTCTTAAACAAAGTTCCAGGTGTTAGAGGCTGGTTATTAGAACTAAGAGTAGAAGTCTTACTCTAAACTCACATTTGCATCTAAATTAACATGTAGTATTTCATTAACGTGTAGCCGTTGAAGAAGAGACTCCGGAAGTGCTGGACTTCCTTCTTCCGGACGAAGAACTAACTCCTGACCAGCAGCAACAAGGCAAGCCCCGGTTTGCATTAACCCTTTTTAAAAGTTTTACTTTGTTTACATGTGTCATATGAAGTATGTATGTGCATTAGGTATAGGATGAATGAAACCCCACTTGCATAACCAAAGGTTCCTAAAAGAGTGAGGGTAGTGTTAAGGACCTCGAGTAGACAGGCTATGCTTAATGAGTCATAGGACTTCGGTACAAGTCGAGTAGTTGGAATCTACTCGCGAGATAGGCTGGGGACACACGGGTTCGGTTGAGTGATGTGAGATCACTTTAGTAATGAAAATGAGACTAGGCAGGGGCTAGGGCGCAGCAAGAGAGAGTCTTGTGTGCGCAGCCCTGCCCGTGTCGATTGAGGACCGATCCGTGTGCGGCCCTGCTGAACAAGTATTGAACGTACCGAAGGCATATCGGATATACGGGCCCCGATAAACCGATGTAGCCTAAACCTCCGGGCGTCGAGGCATAGCACACCGATTTATAGGTGTAGGTTGAGGGCAGCAAGGTGGAAATCTGCCAACAGGCATAGAGAGATGCTCCGTGTGGGGAACCTCCTGCTCGTTTCGGTGCGACCAGTTCGACGTTTGGGCTGTTGGGTGAAAGGTTGTCCCATACGACATCGAGTGAGCGTGCTGTGCAGCTCCACGGGTGGGCGTACGTGACGTGCTCTTTGGGTTTTCCCTGCAGGTGTATATCGAGTCGATTCGCCGTCCCTCGCGGTGACGAGTGCTGCTTGTTCACTGCGTCGTAACGTAGACTAATGAATGAAATATGTTGATTCAATGATGCTGATTGATATAATTGTATTGCTACATGTGTGCCACCAAATACTGCTTACTAAATTTCAGATTTCATGAACTGTTAACTTGTTGCTAAAAGATGAACTAAGGATGAACTTGTAGGCGTGTCCTTTTGCTGAAATGTTACTATCCTATGTCCATTGTACCCCTCATGTAGAGTTTCATGCTTAGGTGAGTCGGTTAAGCCTTGCTGAGCCTTTGTGCTCATGGTTGCTGCTTAAGTGTTTTTCAGGTGAAGAGCCACCCACGGACTCGGAGTACGAGTCCACCGGCGAGGGTTACCCTCCGTCGGGGACCACGGCTGAGTGGGAGCCGTACACGCCGCGCTGAGCTGAGACGTGCAGCTAGTGTGGGTTGCCCTAGGGCTGGGCAACCGACTTTTGCTAGATAGGCGGGCGTGAGTTGTACAAAAGAAACTTCCGCTGTGTAATAAAGACCATAGTTTGTGACTGAGAAATGTGCTACCTTGTACATTCAGTTTGTTTTTCCCATGTATATATTGTGTTCTTATGACGTGTGCTGTCGGGTGTCGCATCGCGCGGCACCACCCTCTGCGATCCTGGATGAGCGGATTCCGGTCCGCCACACTCCTCTTTTAATTCCAAACAAATATTAAAACCCTTCCAAATGAGCTGAAATTTGGAAGGTTTAATATTTGAAATATGAAGACCCAAGTTATGAATTTAGATCTCCATGCTGGAAGTTTTTGGGAGGTTTGAATCATCACTTTGTACTCACACCGTTATAAAGTGTCATATTACATAAATCAAGCGGAAGCTTACAAAGTGTGAATTTTACAAATACTTCTCAAAATGATCTACAGCGGAAGACTGATACAACTCACGTCTCATATCTATGCTAAGCAACAGAGAAGACATCCAGCCCGCGGACCCTTCTCACTAGCAACACGATCACAATAGCAGCGGCATGGGTTTCCATGAGTTCCCCACTCGGAGAGTTCTGAGTCTCATCGGACAACCGTACCTATCAGCGTAGTGTTATTACCTGCAAAAAACTCATGCAGTATCCGTGAGCATAAAGCTCAGCAAGACTTAACCGTCAACCCTAGTCGTGAAACTCTACTGAAAATAGAGGGCTGAATATAAAAGTTTGCACAAAATATGAACTTGAGCTAAAGAAGAGTCCTTACTTCAAGTTTTTAGCAACTTTTATAGCCCTCGCACAATTTACATCGAGACTCCACAATCAAACAAGAAACACTTCGTCTCAATGCCACTTTCCCGTGGAGAATGTAACTTTAGTGAGCTACCCTAGACCCATACAGACCTTGTGCCATCAACGCCGAGACTCCACAATCAAACAAGAAACGCTTTGTCTCGACGCTACTAGCCCAAGGTGGAAAGTAAATTTATTGAAGGTGTTGATCATCCCTCATCTCCAATATGAGGATTACTCACGAAGCATATTAACTTTTCCTAGTTTCTTACTACGTCACGCCTTAGTGTACAAGTATGCTCATTACCGCGAGCAACGGTGATTCCAATCAAAAACACCCGGCTGACACGACACATATGTCCGTCTGAGACCGGTGATCAACCGATCGTCTCAATGTCGTATGTGGCAACCTTTCACACGACACCTAAATATTGAACCGGTCCTACCGACTTGGATTAAGTGTCACTACGGCAAACCCTCGTAGAGCCGACTTCTCTATCCTTTCAGCATCTGCATAAGATGGTGGTGATTGCCTCGACACTCAGGTTAACATGTTACATCACTTTCCTTGGTCCCATATTGACAGTATGCATCCGCACACAACTCAAACTTGTCCAGCGGGGACGCACACGAGCACGGGCCTTAATCGACTCAGAAAGAGAGTAAGTTCACAGGACCACATCCTTGAGCCTTCCATCCATACTGCCCGGTCTCCATTCCTAACTAAGAGGATCAATTCCCAACTCTTCCGATTGATCCCTCTTAATCCCGGTTCACGAGTAGGAAACAGCGTACTTGAGTTATGCCTCTTTAATTCCATTTTTGTTAACTTGAGAACAGCAGTTATAATTAAGTGATAACCTACTCTAAATCAAAGTCCAGGGTTTTTCTAGGACATGCATGTGGAGTGTCATACAAACCTAGCCATAAGGCAAAACTAATATTCTCGACAATATAAAGTGTATACGAATAAAAACTTGTAAATTTGGACGCAAACCAGGGATTGCCTTTGTTTTACAGGGGACTAGTATGTAATGTTCAGTTAGTGAAAACCACTTGAGGCTTGATCACTCCCCTTCCTCCGTCTTTGTGAGGACCTGCCGTCCCGGTTCACGGGAACGGGGCACCTCGCCCGGGAATCGCATTGGGTGGTGCCGTGCGATGCGGCACCCAACAACACACATAATAAAGCATCATATTGCATACATCAAGCGGAAGCTTACAAAGTGTAAATTTTACAAATATTTCTAAAAATAAACTACAGTGGAAGACTATTACAACTCACGTCTCATACCTATGCTAAGCAACAGAGAAGGTGTCCAGCCCACGGACCCTTCTCGGTAGCAACACTGTCATAAAAGCAGCGGCAGGGGTTGCCATGAGTTCACCACTCGGGGAGTTCCGAGTCTCATCGGGCACCCTACATATCAGCCTACAGTTATTACCTGCAAAACAACTTAGGTAGTATCTGTGAGCACGAAGCTCAGCAAGACTGACCCGTCACCCTAATCATGAAACTCTACATGATGAAAATAGAGGGCCGAATATAGAAGTTTACATAAAAGATGATCTTGAGCTAAAGGAAAATCCTTACTTCAAGTTTTAAGCAACTTTTAAAGTCCTCACGCAATTTACATCGAGACTCCACAATCAAACAAGAAACGCTTCATCTCGATGTCACTTGCCCGAGGTGAAAGTAACTTTAGTGAGCTACCCTAGACTCATACAGACCTTGCGCCATTACCGTCGAGACTCCACAATCAAACAAGAAACGCTTTCCCTCGACGCTACTAGCCCAAGGTGGAAAATAAATTTAGTGAGGTGTTGATCATTTCCTCATCTCCAATATGAGAATTACTCATGAAGCATTATTAACTTTTACCAATTTATTACTATGTCACGATGCAGAGAACAAGTATGCTCGGTCCATTCCGCGAGTGACAGTGATTGCAATCGAAAACACCCGGCTGACACGACACGTACGCCCGTACTCGACGTTGCACACAACAACCGTCACTGACGTCATACATGGCAACCTTTCACACGACACCCGAGTGTCAAACCGGTCCCACCGACTGGGATTAAGTCTCTCTACGGCAAACCCTCATAGAGCCGACTTCTATATCCTTTCAGCATCGGCATCAGACGGTGAGGTATGCCTCGACACCCAGGTTAACATGTTACATCGGTTTCCTGGGTCCCATATAGCCAGTATGCATCCGGTACACAACTCGAACTTGTCCAACGGGCCGCACATGAGAACGGGCCTTAATCGACTTAGACATACACTATGTTCACAGGACCACGTCCTTGACCCTTCCATCCGCTGCCCGGTCTCCATTCCCAACTATGAGGATCAATTCCCAACTCTTCCGATTGATCCCCCTTAACCCCGGTTGACGAGTAGGAAAATGCCCACTCAAGTTTTGCTTCTTTTAATCCACTTTTGTTGACTTGAGATCAGCAGTTATAAACAAGTGTTAACCTATTCTACATTATACTCCATGGTTTTCTGGGTCATGCATTTGGAGTTTCATACCATCTAGACGTAATGCAATAAATAAACTGCTAGACGTATGAAGTGAATACAAATAAAAACTTGTAAATTTCATGCAAACCGGGGCTTGCCTTTGTTTTGCAGGGGCTAATATATATAACTCATTTAGTGAAGATCACTTGGCTTTATCTCTTCCCTCCTTCCTTTGATCTCCACTCCAATGACTTGAAGTCCGTCACGTAGATGCTACACGTAATGCATATGCACAATTGTTTAATTGTAAAGACTTTGCTACAAGTCCTAATAACAAGTTTTCAAAAACTGGAACTCTGTTTATGAATTTAAAATCATACTGGTGCTAGTGTTTTAGGTTTGGATCTAAACACATGATTAATGCTAAGTGGTTTCCCCATCTTCTATATTAATCACCTTAAGAGGTTAAACAGCACTGGCGTGATCCAGAGCTCCAATGGAGCTGAGAATTTTCAGGTGAGTTCCTGGTCACAAGAAAACACTCTGGACCAATATTTGGGATTATCTAATGAGTGGATTTCTCAGAATAATTCCCTAAGCCTTTAGGAAAAAAGGAATTAATTCTGAATAAACTTACATGTTCATGCCAAACATAGTGAACTACAATTTCAATTATAATTCATAGGACTTGCATGAATTTTCCAAAGATTTTTGGAGCTAAGAACCTCCCAGCAATGAATTTCCAAGTTCTGGAAATTCCCTGAAATATTTCTGTATTCAATTGGATACAGCACCTTAAATTCTGAATTGCCCTGATCAAATCAACTCTAAATGGTGTGAAATTTTTACAGGAGTTCACTATTATCCTAGAGAATATTCTGGCGAAATTTGAGGATTTTTGGATTAGCCAAACTCCCTTTAAAACTCTTTTGCGGAAAAGCTTTAAAGAATTTTCCAGAATGAAATAAAGGGTTTCGTAAAAATTGGTTTCTATATTGGGATAGTGCTCTATCAGAGGAATCCAACAAAATTTGTTTCACAATTTTTGGATTCTCCTACCCAAAGTTGTGGCTATTCAAAGTTTGAACTGAAAACTGAAATTCCCCAAAATGTTCAAATACTGGCTGTGGGTCCAGGGGACAGGTGTCACTAGCCGGGGCAAGCCACACGGGGCTACTCGGTATTTCCCGCGCGGCCACACCAGATCCCCGCGCCACAGCTGATCAGAAATTTGAAACACCGTCGCTGACAGGCGGGACCCGCCGGGTCATCTTCTACCTCCGGACCCCCGCGCCCGCGCGCCGCCGGGCTCGCCGGAGTTCGACGGATTCCGGTCTCCCGGCCATTTCCCGAGCCCTCCCTCGCTTCTAGGGCATAATTTCACGTGCTGAACAAGATGGGACCCTCTTACTCGGCCGGCGATGGCTCTAACCCAGCCGGCCACGGCGCGGCGGCTCTGGACCAGTTCGGCAACGTTGCCCTTCTAACCTAGCCCGCCAAAACACCGGTGAAACGGCGCTACAGCACCAGTGGACGCCAAGGAGGATCGTCCGGGTGGTGAAGCAGCCCGGAGATGGCTCTAACCTAGCTCTCATCGGGAGCCCGAACCGCCCCACCATAACCGCCGTCGGAAGAATGGGAAATACGTCGTGCACAGCGGTTTTCATGCGTTGGTTGCAAAAGGGAAAATGATCGCCGGCTAGCCCAGCTCGTGTGTGCAAGATTTGACCAGCTAAGAACAAGCGTAGAGGTTGAATTTGACGTTACCGTGACGGGAGGTAGTTTTGTGCCCGCCGGAGAAGTTTTCCAAATTCACGCTCGGTGGATCATGTCACGGCTTGTGCTACTGATTTGAGCACCAGAGGGTCCTAAAGCATCCATGGGTGCTCTTGTTCGGGCTTGACAAGCTCCCTGCAGCGCTGCCCACGTGCAACCACTTCGCCGGTTCTCGTCGGTTGCTGCAAAAACAAACGCCCCTCGGGTTTCTGTGGCCTAGCTCGACCCGGAAAGGTGCGATTAGGTTCTAGGCTGTCCCGTGGTGCCGTTTTTCTAGATTGCCGACGGTTGCACCCGAGAGGAGCCGGCCCCCGACGATTATGCAACGGCGGCAGCTGTTCTATCTTGCAGCCCGCGCGAGACAGAGGACGAAGGGGTCCCTCGGTGTGGTAGCGAAACTGAGCACGATGGGGGTAATATCAGTGCCTGAGCAGCTCGCCAGCGTGAAGAATTCAGGCAGGAGGTGGAGCATCGGGAGGGGGTTCAGCCGCTCGGTGTCGCCCAGGTAAGGCTTTCGGTTGAATGAGGAACAGAGAGAAAATACTTAAGGGTTAAGTCTATACCTCCCCTGACATGTGGGCCCCACTAGTCAGTACCCCTTCTCCTCAAAAGATCTCCAAAGTTTGACAATTATGCAACCCAATTGTTTGAAAGTTGGAACTGAGCTGCATTTGAATAGTTTGGGCAAATTCCATCCAAATTCAAATGTCTATTTGAATTCCATGCACATTTAACTCCATTTGGAAAATGGGCAGCAAACCTTTTCAAAAATTATTGAAACTTTGCCTCCCCACTAATTTGGACCTAAGGGATCCAAATATGCAACTTGATTCTTGTGTTAGCTGCTGCAAACCAGAGTTTGAACACAACAGTTTTGAGTTCCCATTGTGTCCTTCCCTCATTTGAAGTTTGAGTTTAACATTTAGTGCAAACTCTTATCTTTAAACTCTCCCATTGCACTTGAGTTCTTCACTTCTGTGGTTTTAATCCACATGAGGTCTATCCATGCAGTAACCTTAAGATTGTTTAGAAGAATCTCACCTATGTTATCATATGTGGAAAAAGTTTCAACTAAGCCCCTTTTTCATACACATGACTCCAACATTTGTGCAAACTCATGTTTCTTTGTATTCACATTTTTGGGACCTTTACAATCCTCCCCCTTAAAAGAATCTCATCCCGAGATTACAAAAAAAAAGATGAGACGGAAGGTAATTACAACAATTACGACAAAAGTTCCGGATAGTTCTTGTGGAGGTATTCTTCACTCTCCCAAGTCGCTTCTTCCGGTGTTTGATTACTCCACAGGACTTTGTAAAATTTCAAAGTCCGATTTCGAGTGATCCGGCTCTTCTCGTCGATAATCTTGATGGGCTGCTCGGCGTAGGTGAGATTCGGTTGCAATATCTCCATGTCTTCTGAAAAGATCTCCATCGGTCGCTTCAAACACTTTCTCAAGTGTGAGACATGGAAGATGTTGTGGATGCCCGATAAGGATGGCGGCAGCTCCAAACGGTAGGCCACTGGTCCACACCGTTCTGTAATATGGAACGGACCCACAAAGCGAGGCGCTAGCTTTCACTTGACCCCGAATCGATGGATTCCCTTCATCGGGGATACTCGGAGATAGACGTGATCTCCGACTTCAAAACACAAGGGTCGGCGTCGCTGGTCCGCATAGCTCTTCTGGCGAGATTGAGCGGCCCTGAGGTTTTCTTGAATCAGCTGGACCCGCTCTTCGGCATCTTTTACAAGCTCAATGCCGAAAATCACCCTCTCGCCCGATTCACACCAATTGAGTGGTGTGCGGCACTTTCTGCCATAAAGTGCTTCGTATGGTGCCATTTTAATACTGGATTGGTAACCACTGTTGTAAGACAACTCTGCTAATGGCAAATGGTTATCCCAGTTCTTTCCATGATCTATGGCACATGCCCTCAATATATCTTCCAGAATCTGGTTCACCCTCTCCGTTTGACCGTCCGTCTGGGGATGGTATGCTGAGCTTCTAATTAACTTTGTTCCTAGAGATTCATGCAGTTGCTCCCAGAAACGAGCAACAAATATTGAACCTCGGTCCGATATGATGGTCTCGGGGACTCCATGTAAGCACACAATCCTTGAAAGATGCAACTCTGCATATTGCTTAGTTGAAAATCTTGTACTCACTGGGATGAAGTGGGCTGATTTTGTTAAGCGATCAACAATGACCCAGATGGAGTCATGCTTTCTGGACGTGAGAGGTAGTCCAACAATAAAGTCCATGCTGATGTCCTCCCACTTCCATGCCGGAATACTTAATGGTTGTAGCATTCCTGCTTTCTTTATGTGCTCAGCTTTGACTCGATGACATGTATCACACTCGGATACATATTTGGCAATTTCTCGCTTCATCCGAGTCCACCAAAATTTTGTTTTCAGGTCTTGATACATCTTATTGCTCCCTGGATGTATCTAGTACTTGGACATATGAGCTTCATCGAGGATTTTCTTCCTTAGCTTCAGGTTCCGGGGCACCACGATATGGTTATTAAACCATAACACACCTTGTTCATCTTCCCGGAAACATTTCATTTTATCCTCATTGATTCTTGCCCGGATTTTCCACATTCCTTTATCTCTCTTCTGGGCTTGTACAATCTCCTCTCTGATGGTGGGCACAAGAGCAAGATTATACAACGCCCCATACGGAATCACCCACAAGCTTGGTTCTTCATCCTCACCCGGAACAACTGACAAGTTATTCACATGGGATTTACGACTGAGTGCATCAGCCACCACGTTAGCTTTGCCCGGATGGTAATGGATCTCGAGATCATAATCCTTGATTAATTCCAACCATCTCCACTGCCTCATATTGATATCCTTCTGAGTGAATATGTATTTGAGGCTCTTATGGTCGGTGTAGAGGTGCACTAAATTCCCGAGTAAGTAGTGCCTCCACATCTTCAACGCAAGCACCACCGCAGCAAGTTCTAGGTCATGAGTGGGGTAGTGCTTCTCGTGGTTGCGGAGTTGGCGAGACCCATACGCGATCACGCGCCTATCTTGCATTAAGACGTAGCCAAGTCCAATGCCGGAGGCATCACAATAAACATCAAATGGCTTTGTTGTATCCGGTTGGGCTAACACCGGTGCCGTTGTGAGATGTTTCTTTAGAGTTTGAAATTCCTCTTCACAGGCCTCTGTCCACACATACTTGCTGCTCTTATTTAGTAACTCTGTCATTGGTTTAGCCACCTTCGAGAAGCTGGGAATAAATCTCCGATAGTAATCCGCTAGCCCGAGAAAACTGCAGATTTGATGAACAGATGTTGGAGACTCCCACTTCAAGACTTGCTCAATTTTAGTTGTATCCACGGCCACACCCTCCGCTGAAATAATGTGGCCTAAGAAGGGTACCTTGCTGATCCAAAATTCACATTTGCTGAATTTGGCATACAGCTTATGTTCCCGTAAGCGTTGGTGCACAATATGAAGATGTTTGGTGTGCTCCTCCTACGATTTGGAGTATACGAGAATGTCGTCGATGAAAACCATGACGAACTGATTCAACTCTGGCATGAATACAGAATTCATGAGATACATGAAGTGTGCGGGTGCATTTGTCAGCCTGAAAGACAAGACTAGATACTCATAGAGCCCGTATCTAGTCAAGAAGGCCGTCTTCGGTATATCCTCCGCTCTGATCTTTATCTGATGATAACCAGACCGTAAGTCCATCTTGGAGAATACCTTGGCACCGACCAACTGATCAAATAATATATCGATCCGTGGCAATGGATATTTATTTTTGATCGTCACTGCATTCAGCGGCCGATAATCCACACATAACCGAAGTGACTCATCCTTTTTCTTCACAAATAGGGCTGAACAGCCCCATGGCGATGAGCTTGGTCGGATGAACCCTTTGTCCATTAAGTCCTTTAGCTGTTCTTTCAGTTCAGCTATTTCCTTCGGAGACATTTTGTACGGCCTCCGAGATATTGGTGTGGTTCCCGGTGCTAACTCGATCTTGAATACCACATCCCTCTCAGGCGGCATCCCTGGACGATCGTCAGGAAACACATCTGGGTACTCACGGACCACTGGAATATCCTCCAGTTTCGTGGTCACACTGTGGTACACCACTGGATTTTTAGAATCCACGGCTTCAAGTATGAGCGTTTGGAGACTGTAGATCAGAGAGTCCAAACTAACAATCCGTGGACCGATGTCAAGAACAGCCCCGTGGTATTTCATCCACGCCATTCCTAGAATCACGTCGATCTTCTGCCCCTCTAATACAATGAGGGTTGTGGGGTATAAGTTTCCACCTAAGCACAAGGGTGCTTTGATCACTACTTCATTAGCAGCTATATTTCCGCCCGGTGAGCGGATAAGATAGTGATCCTTCGGTGTAGAGGTGGAGAGCTCAGCTTTGCACACAAACAACCTGCTGATGAAATTGTGCGTAGCTCCAGAGTCAAACAGAATTAATACGGGCAGTCCATTGAGGGTGAACATTCCCGTTAGCACCGGTGCCCCATCTGGCACATCCTCTAGAGCTGTATGATAAATGCACCCGGATTTTGGTGCTGTTCCCTGAAGCTGAGCACGGGGTTGATTTATACCCTGCCCCGGTGTATTTTCTCTATGGTGTGTCCTTTCTGGACACTTCCTGCTGATGTGACCCAAGTATCCGCACGTGAAGCACGGTTTCTCAGCCGGTGTCTGGTTGCTCTGTGTACGGACACTAGTTGTATTCTGTTGCGGCAAGAACACTTGAGGAACAGAATAACGTGGCTGCATATACCATTGTTGCAGCTGTCCAACTTCAGAGTATTGAGTTGAACGACCCAAATGTTGCTGGAGTCGTCGAGCCGGCTGCATCAGCTGACAGTTCAAGGTACTGTCTACCACCCTGTATTTCTGCGGAGCACTACTGCTACTCTCCGGTGTTACATGGTTCTTTCTTTTCTCAGCCTGAACTTCCCGCTGAGCGTCTTCAACCATGATGGCAGCACTCATCAATTCGTTGAAGTTCTTTCGATCAGCTAACACGAGTCTCTCCTTTAGCTTGGGATTGAGGCTGCGGAAGAACCACTCACACTTTTGTGCTTCGGTGTTCACGTGTTAAGGCGCATACTGTGCCAGCTTGTTGAACACTCCCGAATGCTTGTATGCATCCCTCCCTCCTTGTTTTAAGGCCAGAAACTCCTCAAGTTTCCGCTGAATTATTCCGGACGGAACATGATACGCGAGAAATGCCTTCCGGAATTCTGCTCATGTACAGTCATAACCAGCTGGTAATGAGGCGAGTGTATTTGCCCACCATGCACTAGCGGACCCGTGAAGATGTTGCGCTGCGTATAAAACCTTCTGATGTTCGGTGCATTGAAGCGACCCGAACATAGACTCAATGGTACGGATCCAGCTATCCGCCACCAGAGGATCCTCAGATTCAATGAAAACCAGTGGTTGAGTTGCCAAGAACTCAACATAGGAATTCAGTTGAGGTTGGCGCAAGTCTTCGTCTTGACATCTCCCTTGACGGGATGTATTCATCACCAGAGTGCGGAGAAAGTCGGTTCGCTCATCGCTTGCAGCCGTCATGGCAGCCAGAATGTCTGCCATTGTGACCGTGGGTGAAGGTCCTGGTGGTGGCTGCAGTTGCGGAGCTCGTTGCTCCCGCTGTGGAGAGTTATCACCACGACCACCACTGGAACCACCCACCTCACTCATGGAACGAGTTCGCACCATTCTGCAATTGGACGAGTTCATTATCAGCTGAACACTATCACTGGATTTATTCCATAAACAAAGTAGTGCAACACTGATAATGAAATCTTAACATGTAAGCAGAATGATTTAAGCGCAAACTGATGTAGCTAACAGCAAGGACTTAAACGTAGATTGACCAGTCCTTAAACAAACCAGATTTCAATCCAGATAAAAGCATTTTCATAACTCATGTTGAATACCAAGGTTAAAGTTAACTTCAATATATTTCCAATGAGTATCCAAATGCCTCCATATCACTCCCGGATCAAAAGTTATGATTTCGCAGAGTTGACAGACTTTCTGGATAAAATTTGCCAGCATCTCCTTTGTATGTGGCTGACTTTATCACTGTTGTATATGAAAATACAACAAGAATCTGAACAACCTTTAAACTACAACAATGTTGCATATCTCATATCCTTTCCAACAGTGTATCGCAGGCTCCCTAGGGATTTTTCTACAGGAAGTTATGGCTTAAAAACAGAAAGGTCCAGAGAGGTTCTGCTACTGTCCTGGTTCTGAACAGTTTTCCTTCAACTGGATTTTTCACCAACCTAACTTATGATTTTGCTCTGGAGGTCTACAAGAGAGATGTAGAGCACTTGAAAATCTTTCCAGAACTTTATCATACACCTTAATTGGTTCAAGCTACTCAGACTTATACTCTGTTATGTTCCAGCAAAAATTTCTGCCAGAAAGAGAGTACTCTGTTTTTGAAACTTTGACGCCTAGTTATACTCTCTTTTGAGTCTTAGCTCAAAATAAGATTTTAGTAACTAATATTTGTTTCAAACTTCCATTTTTAGTTGAAAGTTAGCTCATGAATCAATTCTTCATAGGAAAGAGGATTATATGTTTAGTACGGTGTCGATGCACCGTAAGAAGCATGTCGGTACTACGTTGCCTCACCAAAGAAAATCCTAAACCGGCATATACGTATGATCAGTGGCACTAAGGCGGTCTCTCGCACACGTGTACTACATGGGATACGTAGGTGGTTAGTACCTGCAGAAGATCACTCAATAGTGGTGCACTCAAAGTTTTTCTCATTTAAGACAGTTCTATATTTGAAAGTAAATACAAACGCCCGTATCATTGTCATACGACCGTCCTTGAGTTAAGTCACGTCTCAAGGTACGTGATCGTGTTTCAACACCACACGACGGGGAACCCGAGTATATCATGAACGGGTCGTCATGGTTGGGAATGTTATCAACCCAACGGATACCACCTACTGCCCTGCAGGGCACGCCGATGGCAAGCGCTGCGTATGTCCTCCTGGGCTACTTCCAGACGAGCACACTCTCGCGTTACTGACCACGCGATGGGGTCTCCACTTACTTGCCTAATGCACGCTAGGGATCAGCGTTTCATATGAACTCAGGAACATGAAGAGTTCAAGAGTTTCATATTAACATCTCACACCAAGCTGTGAGATCTAGCCCTGAACCACTTCCCTCGTCAGGGGAGCTAACCGAAATTGAACCGCTTTCGGTGGCGTTCCTTACCATTCTTACCTGAACGTAGGTGCGTCGTTACATAATCAAAATTCAGAATTATAACAATTATGTTAGTGCTGCCACTTTAAGTAACTATACTACTATAGTCCTTATGTGGGCCTAATACCGTTTCCTCACCGTATCCTAAGTTTTTGTCGTAATACGATCCTTATTCGATGCGCTATTACCAATGCGGATCTGATACAACGCTGTGCGGACCCGCTGTCCCGGTTCACGGGAACGGGGCACCTCGCCCGAGAATCACATTGGGTGGTGCCGTGCGATGCGGCACCCAACAGAACACATAATAAAGCATCATATTACATACATCAAGCGGAAGCTTACAAAGTGTAAATTTTACAAATACTTCTCAAAATAAACTACAGCGGAAGACTATTACAACTCACGTCTCATACCTATGCTAAGAAACAGAGAAGGTGTCCAGCCCGCGGACCCTTCTCGCTAGCAACACTGTCATAATAGCAGCGGCAGGGGTTGCCATGAGTTCACCACTCGGGGAGTTCCGAGTCTTATCGGGCACCCTACATATCAGCCTACAATTATTACCTGCAAAACAACTTAGGTAGCTCAGCAAGACTGACCCGTCACCCTAATCACGGAACTCTACATGATGAAAATAGAGGGCCGAATATAGAAGTTTACATAAAAGATGATCTTGAGCTAAAGGAAATCCTTACTTCAAGTTTTAAGCAACTTTTATAGTCCTCACGCAATTTACATCGAGACTCCACAATCAAACAAGAAACGCTTCATCTCGATGTCACTTGCCCGAGGTGAAAGTAACTTTAGTGAGCTACCCTAGACTCATACAGATCTTGCGCCATTACCGTCGAGACTCCACAATCAAACAAGAAACGCTTTGCCTCAACGCTACTAGCCCAAGGTGGAAAATAAATTTAGTGAGGTGTTGATCATTTCCTCATCTCCAATATGAGGATTACTCACGAAGCATTATTAACTTTTACCAATTTATTACTATGTCACGACGCAGAGAACAAGTATGCTCGGTCCATTCCGCGAGCGACGGTGATTGCAATCAAAAACACCCGGCTGACACGACACGTACGCCCGTACTCGACGTTGCACACAGCAACCGTCACTGACGTCGTACGTGGCAACCTTTCACACGACACCCGAATGTCGAACCGGTCCCACCGACTGGGATTAAGTCTCTCTACGGCAAACCCTCGTACAGCCGACTTCTCTATCCTTTCAGCATCGGCATCAGACGGTGAGGTATGCCTCGACACCCAGGTTAACACGTTACATCGGTTTCCTGGGTCCCATATAGCCAGTATGCATCCGGTACACAACTCGAACTTGTCCAACGGGCCGCACACGAGAACGGGCCTTAATCGACTCAGACATAGACTAGGTTCACAGGACCACATCCTTGAATCCGCTGCCTGGTCTCCATTCCCAACTATGAGGATCAATTCCCAACTCTTCCGATTGATCCCCCTTAACCCCGGTTAACGAGTAGGAAAATGCCCACTCGAGTTTTGCTTCTTTTAATCCACTTTTGTTGACTTGAGATCAGCAGTTATAAACAATTGTTAACCTACTCTACATTATACTCCAGGGTTTTCTGGGTCATGCATTTGGAGTTTCATACCATCTAGACGTAATGCAATAAATAAAATGCTAGACGTATGAAGTGAATACAAATAAAAACTTGTGAATTTGATGCAAACCGGGGCTTGCCTTTGTTTTGCAGGGGCTAATATATATAACTCAGTTAGTGAAGATCACTTGGCTTTATCTCTTCCCTCCTTCCTTTGATCTCCACTCCAATGACTTGAAGTCCTTCACGTAGATGCTACACGTAATGCATATGCACAATTGTTTAATTGTAAAGACTTTGCTACAAGTCCTAATAACAAGTTTTCAAAAACTGGAACTCTGTTTAAGAATTTAAAATGACACTGGTGCTAGTGGTTTAGGTTTGGATCTAAACACATGATTAATGCTAAGTGGTTTCCCCCTCTTCTATATTAATCATCTTAAGAGATTAAATAGCACTGGGGTGATCCGGAGCTTCAATGGAGCTGAGAATGTTCAGGTGAGTTCCTGGTCACAAGAAAACACTCTGGACCAATATTTGGGATTATCTAATGAGTGGATTTCTCAGAATAATTCCCTAAGCCTTTAGGCAAAAAGGAATTAATTCTGAATAAACTTGCATGTTCATGCAAAACTTAGTGAACTACAATTTCAATTATAGTTCATAGGACTTGCATGAATTTTCCAAAGATATTTGGAGCTAAGAACCTCCCAGCAATGAATTTCCAAGTTCTGGAAATTCCCTGAAATATTTCTGTATTCAATTGGATACAACACTTTAAATTCTGAATTGCCCTGCTCAAATCAACTCCAAATGCTCTGAAATTTTTACAGGAGTTCACTACTATCCTAGATAATATTCTGGCGAAATTTGAGGATTTTTGGATTAACCAAAATCCCTCTAAAATTCTTTTGCTGAAACGATTTAAAGAATTTTCCAGAATGAAATAAAGGGTTTCATACAAATTGGGTTCTATATTTGGATAGTACTCTATCAGAGGAATCCAACAAAATTTGTTTCACAATTTTTGGATTCTGCTACCCAAAGTTGTGGCTATTCAAAGTTTGAACTAAAAACTGAAATTCCCCAAAATGTTCAAATACTGGCTGTGGGTCCAGGGGACAGCTGTCACTAGCCGGGGCAAGCCACACGGGGCTACTCGGTATTTCCGCGCGGCCACACCAGATCCCCGCGCCACAGCTGACCAGAATTTTGAAACACCGTCGCTGACAGGCGGGACCCACCGGGTCGTCTTCTACCTCCGGCCCCCGCGCCCGCGCGCCGCCGGGCTCGCTGGAGTTCGACGGATTCCGGTCTCCCGGCCATTCCCCGAGCCCTCCCTCGCCGTTAGGGCCTAATTTCACGTGCTGAACAAGATGGGACCCTCTTCCTCGGCCGGCGATGGCTCTAACCTAGCCGGCCACGGCGCGGCGGCTCTGGACCAGTTCGGCGATGTTGCCCGGCTAACCTAGCCCGCCAAAACACTGGTGAAACGGCGCTACAGCACCAGTGGACGCCAAGGAGGATCATCCGGGTGGTGAAGCAGCCCAGAGATGGCTCTAACCTAGCTCTCATCGGGAGCCCGAACCGCCCCACCTTAACCGCCGTCGGAAGAATGGGAAATACGTCGTGCACAGCGGTTTTCATGCGTCGGTTGCAAAAGGGCAAATGATTGCCGGCTAGCCCAGCTTGTGTGTGCAAGATTTGATCAGCTAAGAACAAGCGTAGAGGTTGAATTTGACGTTACCGTGCCGGGAGGTAGTTTTCTGCCCGCCGGGGAAGTTTTCCAAATTCACGCTCGGTGGATAATGTCACGGCTTGTGCTACTGATGTGAGCACCAGAGGGTCCTAACGCATCCACGGGTGCTCTTGTTCGGGCTTGACAAGCTCCCTGCAGCGCTGCCCACATGCAACGACTTCGCCGGTTCTCGTCGGTTGCCGCGAAAACAAACGCCCCTCGGGTTTCTGTGGCCTAGCTCGACCGGGAAAGGTGCGAGGAGGTTGTAGGCTGTCCCGTGGTGCCGTTTTGCTAGATTGCCGACGCTTGCACCCGAGAGGAGCCGGCCCCCGACGATTATGCAACGGCGGCAGCCGTTCTGTCCTGCAGCCCGCGCGAGACAGAGGACGAAGGGGTCCCTCGGTGTGGTAGCGAAACTGAGCACGATGGGGGTAATATCAGTGCCTGAACAGCTCGCCAGCGTGAAGAATTCAGGCAGGAGGTGGAGCATCGGGAGGGGGGTTCAGCCGCTCGGTGTCGCCCGGGTAAGGCTTTCGGTTGAATGAGGAACAGAGAGAAAATACTAAAGGGTTAAATCTATTCCTCCCCCTGACATGTGGGCCCCACTAGTCAGTACCCCTTCTGCTCAAAAGATCTCCAAAGTTTGACAATTATCCAACCCAATTGTTTGAAAGTTGGAACTGAGCTGCATTTTAATAGTTTTGGCAAATTCCATCCAAATTCAATTGTCTATTTGAATTCCTTGCACATTTAACTCCATTTGGAAAATAGGCAGCAAACCTTTTCAAAAATTACTGAAACTTTGCCTCCCCACGAATTTGGACCTAAGGGATCCAAATATGCAACTTGATTCTTGTGTTAGCTGCTGTAAACAAGAGTTTGAACACAACAGTTTCGAGTTCCCATTGTGTCCTTCCCTCATTTGAAGTTTGAGTTTAACATTTAGTGCAAACTCTTATCTTTAAACCCTCCTATTGCACTTGAGTTCTTCACGTCTGTGGTTTTAATCCACATGAGGTCTATCCATGCAGTAACCTTATGATTGTTTAGAAGAATCTCACCTATGTTATCATATGTGGAAAAAGTTTCAACTAAGCCCCTTTTTCATACACATGACTCCAACATTTGTGCAAACTCATGTTTCTTTGTATTCACATTTTTGGGACCTTTACAGTCTTTGATCTCCACTCCGATTGTTTCACAATCTTCACGTAGATGCTACACGTGATGAATATGCATATGCATTTAATTGTAAAGATTTTTGCTAACAAGTTCTAATGACAAGTTTAAAAACTAGAACTCTGTTTAAAAATTTAAAATTACACTGGTGCTAAGGTTTGGGTTTGGGTTAATCAACATGATCAAGTGCTAAGTGTTTCCCCCACTTGTTTTGAGCACCTAAAGAGGTTAAACAGAACCAGGGTGATACAGAGCTACAATGGAGTTGAAAATTTTCATTTGAGTTCCTTGTCACAAGAAAATGTTCTGGACCAAAAATTATCACTTTTCATTGAGTGGTTTATTCAGAACAATTCTCTAAGCAATTAAGCAAAAAAGAAATTAAGTCTGATGTAACTCACATGTTCATGTCAAACTTAGTGAACTACAATTTCAATTATAGTTCATTGAGCCTGCATGAATTTTATAGGATTTTTGGAGCTAAGAATTGCCCAGAACTGAATTTCTAAGTTTTGGAAATTCTCTGAAATGTTTATGTATCCATTTGAATACAGCAACTTAAAATCTGAATTCTCCTAATCAAATCAACTCCAAATGAGCTGGAATATTACAGGAGCTCATTAATATCCTAAAGATTATCCTGGCACAATTTGAGGATTTTTGGATAAACCAGACTCCCTCTAAAATTATTTTGCTGAAAAGTTTTAAAGAATTTTCCAGAATTAAATAATGACTTTCATACAAATTGGGTTGCATATTTGGATAGAGTTTTACAACCTGAATATAACCCAATTTGAATCACTAAATTTGGAGTTCCCTAGCTAAAGATATGTTCATTTTGAACCATTATCTGTCATTTGAAATAATTCAAGGAAAGTTCAAATGCTGACAGTGGGTCCTGGGACCACGTGTCACATTCTCGGGCAACCCACACGGGACGACAGGGTTTTTCCCGCGTTGCCACAGCCAGATCCCGCGCAACAGAGAATCCCACCCCTGTTCACTTAGCGACTGACACGCGGACCCGGTCACTTCGTCGTCTACCTCCAGCTCCCGCGCACCCGCGCCGCCGGGCTCGCCGGAGCTCCACTGCACTCCGTCATCCGGCCATCTCACGCGCTGCCCCTTACCGCCAGCCCCTAAAACCGCGTGCTGAACACGTTGGAGGAACTTTCCCCGGCCGGAGGTGGCTCCAACATGGCTAGCGACGGTGTGGCGGCTCGGATACACTTCGGCGACGTTGCTAGGGCGCGGGGATGCCCCAAAAGCTGCGCCGCTTGCTCCTAAAGCATCAGTGATACGTGATCCCCTTAAGATGAGAGCTCCAAGACAGGGGAATAGGGACCCTCGGAGGAGAAGTTCAATGGCAAGGGGAGTGATGTCGCATGGAAGCTGAGGAAGATTGACGCCTATAGCACTAGCGAAAAGGCAGCTGACATGAGATTTTGGAGCAACTTTCACTCGAACTACTACAGTTATGTGTACCTCCAAATGAAGACTCCAGTGGTCCGCGGCCAATGGATCGACTGGACATATTTTGAAAGGAAGAGTTGTGAAGCCTTTGAGGAGGTAATAGAGGCTGCAGAGAGACACAAACTCAAGGACATGCTCTCCTTCAGATACAACTGGAATGATGAGATCATCGCCTAGTTCTTTGCAACTTGCCACTTTGCCCACGATGAAGAAGAGAGAGTAACTTGGATGACACATGGATCCAAGTACATAGTTTCTTATGTTGAGTTTGCCAGACTGCTGCCCTTGAGGACACCGGCAGTAATGAGATTGTGATTCACAATCTTGGTGTTGTGGAAAAGGGCAAGATGGAATTCCTCTATGATACTCGACTCCCATACAATCCCCCCCCCCCCAACCAAGAACATGAAGCCCTTCTTAATTGTTCTCAACAGAGTGCTCTGGGAGACCATTGCTCCAAATGATGGAGATGCCAGGAGTGTCCAAGGTTACTTGAGAACCTTAATGAAAGTAATCAGCAGGAGGAGAAAATTTGATATCTTCGATTACATTTGGAATGACATGGTGAGCATATCCTGCACACCAAACCGTTCCTTTGGCTTTGCACCATACTTGATGTTCATGATTGAAAAAGTCACAGGAATTGAGTTTGTGAAGGATGTTGAGCACACTGCTCTAAGGCCTCAGAAGCCTCCTCAAGCCTCTCTCCCAACTGCTCCCTCACCTGGCTCACCGGAAGAACATCCAGAGAGAGCTCAAGAAGATGCAGGGCCTTCATCCAAGACTAGGAACCCTCCTCACAAAGGGTCCCCTAGTGGGATTATGAAGTATTTGGATTCTATCTTTGGTTCTTGCCGCAAAACTGAGGTGAAGCTTCATAAGATGAACAAGGAAAGAAAAGAAGAAATGAGATACATGAAGGCCAATGTCAAGGCAATATGCCAAAAAACTGGAGATTGAGCCCATTGGATCTCCAGTCATCTCAGAGGACTCTGCATATGACTTCACAGAGCTTCCTCCTCTCTGTCCATCAGAGCGTGCCTACTTTGGCTCCCGAGGCACGACAAGTGGTTCTTCTCCTCCTCCTCCTCAGCCTGATGATGAAGACGAAGAAAGGACCGACAGCGAGGAGTGAGCCGGCGACGACAAGTAGATCCCTCCTCTCCTTCTTTTTGGTTCCTTGATGCCAAAGAGGGAGAGATTGAGGGTAGTCTTAGGTCGTAGGTTCTTCATTTTGTGTCCTAGTTTAAGAAGTGAGCTTTTGTAAGACTTATGTTATCATTATGCTTTTGGACATGTGCTGTGAAATGATGACTATGTTATGCTTATGATTAATGGTGTATGTTTAAAACTGCTATGTAGGCTTGAGACTCTTGATGATATTATGATTATGCTTATTATGATATTCACATCAAAATTATTGCTCACACACATAGTTTTGCACCCCACCATAAAGAGTGCACATAAGTCTTATGTCTACATTGCCTATTTTGCTCAAATCTCATATGAGCACAATTTATGAAAATCTGAATTTTTTATCATATTTGTGTGATCTCAATTGGTTGTCATCAATCACCAAAAAGGGGGAGATTGAAAGTGCATATAGGCATCCCTTGTGGGTTTTGGTTTATTTATGACAAACAATTGAGACCCTAAAAAAATCGTTGAGATGAGCGCAGGTTTTTAAAGAAATTAGGAAGAAAGCGCAAAAAGAAAGGAGAATGAGGATCTAAAATGATAAGAGCTCAGGAGATGAAAAGATTAGATTACTTATAATGGAGTGTGTTGGAGAAAAACACCCCAAGAGCTCAAGTGAAAGAAATCACACTAACTGCACAAAAATCAGCATGTGCGGACTAGTCCGATACAAACTGGACTAGTCCGATTTCTCTCTAACTAGAAAACAGACAAGTCCCCCAAGTGTGGACTTGTCCTCAGTCCTCACTTTCTCCGGACAGCGGACTAGTCTGATATGGACCGGACTAGTCCGATATGTCTCTGACTAGAGAATGGACAAGTCCTCCAAGTCCGCACTTGTCAATAATCTACAATGTTCTCACCACAGCGGACTAGTCCGATATGGACCAGACTAGTCCGATGTGTCTCTGAGTAGACAACGGACTAGTCCGTACTCTTACGGACTAGTCCGGTATCTCACAACAGTTAGGGTTTTCCACACGCCGCACATCGGACTAGTCCGGAGTCCACCACGGACTAGCCCGGACATCGCAAACCCTAACGATAACCTTTGGAAACCCTAGTATAAATAGAGGTGTACGGCCATACTACAACTTCTCTCGACCCCCTGCACCGTCACACCTTCCAAGAGCCCAAAATTCACATCTCTCCACACATTCTAACCCCAAAAGGATCAAATCTTTGAGGATTAGCAATTGATCAAAGTAGAGACTTGTTCTACACATCTTGAGCTCTTGAGTTTGATCTCTCGCACACTCTTGTACATTTATTGTACATCTTTTGAGTGTTCATGGTGGTATTCATTCATTGTAATTCTTGGGGAGCCCTCAACTTGTGAGAAGGCCCCTTGAACGATTTATTTGCCTTTTGTGATTAGTGGAAGAGAATCGTCCTCCGTGGCGATTCGACGAGGGTAGAGTTCGTGAAGACCCGGTCCTTCGTAGACTCCTCAACGGGGACGTAGATTTCCTTTGTGGAATCGAACCTCGGGATAAAATCTTGTCTCTTGCTCTTGTGTTTTATTGTTCATCATATTCTAGGGTTTACTTAATCTTGTGTAATTGACGTTGAAATATTGAAACTAAAGTCGATCTCTGTCATTCATTGTTTCACTGTTTTAATGCATCTAAGTTCCCAATTAATTTCCGCTGCATAGGGTACTAGTCCGATTTCCCTGTATTTGATAAACTATTAAGTGTTTTAGGGATTAACAAAGAATCGAAAAGCCTATTCACCCCCTCTAGGCTACATTCAATTGTTATCAGAGCCAAACTCTTTAAAAGAGACTCACCGCTCGAAGAGACGATGTCGGACATCAATGATGTACACAAGAAGATCGACGATGAAAAGGGTGATGATGAAAGGACTCAAAAGCTAAATAAGCTACTCGACGCCATTCAAGACAGTGAGGACGATGATCAGGAGGTGCTCCAACTCAAGGCTCTTCTACGGAAGAAGGCACTCTCCCCAAAAGGGAAGAAGAAGATTGTAACACCCCAAAATTTTGATTCAAAACACTAAATCATGTTAGGAGGGGAATTTAAAATTTTTTGGACGTGTTGCATGTTTTACAAAAATTCAAATTCAAACTGGAATTCAAATTAAACTCAAATCAGAAAAGAAATGGAAAAAGAAAAAGAGAAAACAGAAAAAAACCGGCCAGTGGGCCGAAACCCACCAGCCGGCCCAACTTACCCAGCGCCAGCCCGCAGCCGCGCGCCTGCGCTTTCTCACGCTGACAGGAGGGACCCACCCGGGCTTCGTCTTCAACCTCGCGCCGCGCCGGACTCTTTCTCACCGAATCCAAACCGATCGGAACTGCTGCGGATCACAGCCGAATTTCGCTCGAGGAGGATACGGACATGATCTAAACCACCTCGCCGCCCTCCCCCGTCTATAAAAACCCCGGCCCCGTTCTGTTTTTCCCACGCGATCGCCGATTTTTACTCTGGTGAGAACCGAGACTTCTCCGGTGAATTCCAGCCGATCTAAGCTCGGAAACTCCGATCTAACTCGCTGGTCTTGATCCACCGCCTCCGGGGAACCTTGCAGGTGCAGAAAACTCGGTGACTTGCGGTGTAAACACAGCGCCGACGAGCTTCGCCGTGGTTTTGCCTCGGACCTCGCCGCCGATCACCTCCCAGGACCTCCGAGCTCAAGAAAACCCCCGAGGTGAGATCCCCGACCTCCCCTCTACCGATCTATGCCATAAGATCACCGTTCTAGGCAGAATTCTCGAGGATCCGAAAGTTTCCGGCGAGATCGCCGCTTCCCGCCGCCGTGCGCCGCCGGCAGCGCCGCCCGCTTTCGATCAGAGCGACGTGGCCGCTTGTGCGCCGTTTATTTTAAATCGCACGGTAGACTTTAAAACCCCGCGTACCGGTTCGGCGTTATAATCTCAGCCGTCGGTTTAAAATCAGACAGTCCACGTCAGCCCCGCGTTATAAAGACTGGAATTCTTACGTGCTACCCCCTGGGGTTCTCGGGAAATAAGAGCTAGCCCCGGAAATTTCAGATCTAGCCCCTGGAACTCCAGAAAATCATGTAAATTCATTTAAAAATCAGTTTTAGCCCCTGGACTTAATAAAAATTAGGAAAAACACCTCTGATAAAGGTAGCTAGACCCCTGGAAATTATGAAAATAATATTATAGACCCTGTAATGGGGTGAGTTCATTATTTTAGCCCTGTTTAGTATTTAATTTAGAAAATTGAATATGTAACTAGTGTTTAAAAATGAAAAAGTGGGACAAACATAGTTGTTAAAATTTAGTTAAAGATTTTCTCAGTGTTTAGGAAATTTAGGAGTGAGATAAAAACATATTTTGGACTGAATTGAGTCTGTTTAATTTATTATTCACAATTAGGGACACATTTTTAAGTAATAAATAGTTTTAGAAAATAGGGAAAATAATTATGAGATGGTTTACATCAGAGGCAAAGGTCAAAATGTGTTATTAAATTATTTAGGACCAGAACCTATTCTGTTTAGATGATGTGTATTACTAATTTCATATAAAGTACACATTTATGCATAGAAAAATAAATCTGAAAATATAGCAACTAGTAAATGATAAATGGAGTTTCTAAAATCCAAAGAATTCAGTTTAGGGTTGGTGGAAATTCTGAAGGCACATATGGAGAAGAAAAATACTTTTCATGCATACTTGGTAACTAAAAGGTGTAGTAAATAAATATAAGGAAAATTATTTAAATTGGAAACTCATATATAAAGTATGCAAGCATAAATGTGAATACAAAAGTAGGAATCATATACACATGATTAAAAGTGCATGCAAGCCACAAATCAACACACCTAGAGTAACCACAACACATATAGTTGTGAATGACTTTCATAAATATGAATGTGTGATTTGTATGACGTGGAAGTGTGAACTATGTCTTATAGATTGTTGTTTTTCTTTTGCTATGTGTGATGGTATGATGTAGAACCTGCTCAAGAGCAAGTTATTCCTTTCCAAGATCAGGACTACCCATTTCAAGAGCAGCAAGAAGGAGGCAAGTGTCCTTGACCACTTTGATCCTATGCTAGGATGTGTAGCTAGAATTATTTGCATTGTCAATTGAAAATATGAAACCCATGCTAGGAAGTTTCCCTAGAATTGCATTACCTTGTTTCCTTGTAGCTTGGGTTGGGATTTATTTTGTCATGTCATTTATTTACATGCATATGCTTAGCCATGCTTAGAATGGGATATTTGGGATATGAGATCATCAGTTTATTTTACCATACTCTTGAATGAGATATTGTGAGTTATGTAGAGGTAGGGATCAAGGCAAGTTGGATGTTTTGGTTGTGTGCTGGGTGCACGAGACTCGGGTTTGTGTTTAGTACTTGCCTGGATCCTAAGGACCGGTTCATGGAGCATGTAACCTGGCTTTACAGTGCTAACCACATGCTGAGATGGGGCAGCTTGGCCAATTAATTAGGTGTATCCCCGGCGTGGTATGGGTGTGTTGGATGGTGCGGGGAATAAGTGTCAGCTGGACTACCATATGATCCGCAAGGCTCAAGAGGGGGCCACTGCAGCGGGGTTGGAGCCTCTTGTATGCTGTTAGGGGTGAAACCTCAGTGGGCCCACGCTCATCGGGAATCCCTTTGTAAAGGCTTCGTAGTGATCTCCTAGCTACACACCTGGGAAGTGTGAATGTGGTTCGTAGCCACTGGCATAATGGAGGTTCTTTTAGTCCACCCGGCAACGGGGGATGAAATCACTACATGTGGGTACAGTGGTACAAACTCTGCAGAGTCAAAACTGTCATGACAGCCGTGCTCACGGTCAAGAGCGGCTTGGACTTATTCATGATTAGAGGATTGATGGTTTTGGAAGTTAAGCGGGGAGCTTAACATTGGAAATGATGTTATGGTTATTGTATTATGATGATGGGATGGGAGATTGGGACCATTTCATCTGTGTAGTAATGTAGGTGCTTAACAAGCTAAGGTGATAGGTATTAATTGCATAGTGCTTTAACCATGAGTTCAACCTCTCCTTGTTCTAGCCATGCATGATATAATTTTCCCACACTTGCTGAGTACCCTTGGTACTCAACCTTGCATATTTGTTGGTTTATATTGCTGCTCAGGTCAAGACAATGAGGTGGTGTATAATGACCAAGACTTTGGACCCGAGGAAGGTTTCTAGGTTCATGGAGACCCCCGGGCAACGCCTGTGATGGAGCCCTAAAAGAATAATATTCCGCTGCTAGTTTATTTACTTGTGATGAACTTATTATTGTCCATCGAGACATTTACTATGTAAGACTTACTTATATTCGACACCTGGCTTGTAATAAATGATGCTTCACTATTTGTCATCACATGTATGAGAAAATGATCCTGGCATACATGTGATATTCACTTGGTTGTTCTTCGGAAAAACCGGGTGTGACAGAGGTGGTATCAGAGCCAAGGTTGCCTGTAGGAACGTGGACCTAGGTAGAAATGGACGTATTTAAGGGCCCTATTTTCTTAAAAACTATTTTCCAAGGTGTGGGTTGAAAAGTGTTATTTAAGGAGTCATTTTCTTCATCTTACCCCAAATTTTCATTCAAAATAGGATTTTTGTTTTAAAAAAAAGTTTATCTAACCTAATTATAAATTCTTTTTGTTTTAGATGGTTCGCATGATTCGCACCGCTCGCAAGTCCACAGGAGGGAGAGTTCCCGTAGTTGCCCTTGCCGAAAGAGAGGAGAGCCGTCCGGTGACGTACCTTTCCTACGGATTGGCATTTGGAGGCTTATTGCGCCGTCTTCGGCGTATGCTCGAAGCCGCCGGCAATACGGGCAAGCTAATCATCCACTATAACTCCACCAGGACCATCCGTGAGAAGAGGGAAGAATGGAGTTCAGAGATGAGGATAATACACGAAAATCAGCTGCTTAAGATCCACCACTCTCCAGCTTGTAGAGCGACACAGGTCGATGCGGAGAAAGATGTCACCTGGGAGGCCATCACCTGCCAGAGTCACATCTATCGTCGCCACTTGGACAAAACTGAGTACATGTATGTCCTCCAACGTGAGAGTGGTACCACGGAGTACAAGTACCCACCGGTGCAGCAAGGGACTTCCCTTGAGCACATGGACTTGTGCTTGGAGGATGCTGCTATGCTCAGCACTCGACTGCAGGAGTGTCAACAAGAGCTTCAGGATGTCCGAGACACCCTGAAGGAAACGGAGGCGTTGCTGCGAGCCTGCTTAAAGGCGAAAGAAAGAGGAGATGGGAATGAACTGTGTGTCACCATGAATGATACATGGACTCCTGACTCCCCGGATCGCCGAGCGATCAGGCGTCGTCGCACTTCTCCACCAGCAGCTTCCCCACCCAAAGCAGAGTCAGAAGGTAGCCGAAATGAGGAGGAAGATCCCGAGGAGCCAGCTCAAGAGAACGAGTAGTGTAGAGTCTTTCCTTTAGCTAGCAAGAGGTCGAGTAGTCGAGTCGTTACGAAGTTAATGGTGTGTTAATGCTTGGTGTGTGACGTGAGTTGTGGAAGCCATGAGCAATTGTCCACAGCCTCGTCTTCAGATTGTTTTGCTTTGGTGTGTGAACCCACATGAAATAATAGTGCATTTATTTGGTGTGAGATATGAACCCTCGTAAAAGTATAACAAAGCCTCAACACTTCAAAGTACAAACAAATGAAAGTAGTAAGATGATACTAAATGCTTTCAAATTAACATTGGTTGATTCTGCTAGATGGCCGGAAGAGGAAAAGGACGTGCTGCCAACCCCGCCAACAACAACGATGAGGCATGCAACCCTCATCTTTCTGGAGGACAGGACCGGGGTGGTCGCCGTGAAGAAGTTGATCCTCTCCACCAAATGCTGGAGAATCAAAATCAGCTCATCCAGAACTTGACTCAAGTGGTGGCCAACTTGCATCAAGTTCCACCTCCACAAGCTGCACCACGCCAACCAAGGTTGAGTGAGTTTCTAGGAACTCAACCTCCCAAGTTTGCAAGTGCTGCTGAACCTCTGGAGGCAGATGATTGGCTGAAGACCATTGAAAGTAAGATGAGGATTATACAATGCCAAGGGTATGAGAGGGTGCTGTTTGCCTCTCGTCAATTGCATGGACCTGCTGCTGATTGGTGGACCGCCTACGTGGCCGCCCATCATGACCCTGAGAACATCACTTGGGAAGAGTTCAAGCGTAGCTTCCGCAACCATTACATCCCAAGAGGTGAACTCAAAAACAAGAGGAAGGAGTTTTTGGGACTGCAGCAGGGAAACATGACGGTGAGGGAATACCTCACTAAATTTACTCAACTATCCCGTTATGCCCCACGAGACATAGAGACTGATGAGCAGAAACAAGATTGTTTCGTGGAAGGACTTACCGCAGAGATGCAGTGTGCAATGTCCTCAAATGAGTATGAAAGCTTCCAAAAGATGGTGGACCGAGCATTTGTGGTAGAAAGGAAGCTAAAGGCCCTGGAAAATGAGAATAAGAGGAAGGCCGGGTGGTCACATCAAGCCTCAGGGAGCAACACCCGCCCACGTATGATGCAGCAACCTACGGGGCAGACGAACCGTGCTGCGGTACCCTATTCAGCACCAAGAGGGTACAACCCAAACTACAGGCCTCCCGCAGCACCAGCACAGCCGCAACGTCAGTTTGTGCAGCAGCCTCGCCCCGCATATCCACCTCGACCAGCAGTGCAAGGACCCCCAAACCAACCCCAAGACAACAAAGGCCAGGCATCTAAGATTGGGGTGCAATGTTTCAGCTGTGGTGAAGTGGGGCACTACGCCCATAAATGCCCAAAGAAGAAGCCTGCGCCGCCACAACAGCAGAATGTAATGAGGGGACGGGTAAACCACGTCACTATGGAGGAAGCGCAAGAGGCACCCGACGTGGTAGTTGGTAAGTTTCCTGCCAATTTACATCTTGCAACTCTGCTGTTTGATTCTGGTGCTACCCACTCGTTCATTGCTCAAGGGTTTGTTAAGAAGCATGACCTAGCAACCACACAAATGAACCATATGCTAGCCGTAAACTCTCCAGGTGGAGAAATAAGGACAAGACAAGTGTGTCCCAAAGTGAACCTAGACATTAATGGGGTAGTATTTACTGCTAACCTCATAGTGATAGATTCAAAAGGGATAGATATTATTTTGGGTATGGATTGGTTGACCAAACATAAAGGAATCATCCATTGTTCGACCAGAACGGTGGAACTAACTCACCCCAGTGGCACAAGAGTAAAGTTCATAACGATACACGAGCCTAGGAGGGACATTAAATTAAATCAGGTGGAGGTGAAAGTTGAGGAAATCAGGACTATCAGGGAATATCCAGATGTTTTTTCGGAGGAGTTGCCAGGTATGCCTCTAGACCGTGAAGTGGAATTCGCAATTGAGCTAGTACCGGGAACAGCACCGATATACAAGAGACCTTATCGAATGGACTCCAAGCAGCTAGAAGAGCTCAAGGATCATTTGAGAGAACTGACGGAGAAGGGGTATATTCGCCCTAGTTCCTCACCATGGGGAGCTCCGGTGATATTTGTGCCCAAGAAAGACGGAACCCAAAGGTTATGCGTGGATTACCGTGCCTTGAATGAGGTAACCATCAAGAACAAGTACCCATTACCCCGCATTGAAGACTTGTTTGATCAGTTGAGGGGAGCTTGTGTGTTCTCGAAAATTGATCTCAGGTCGGGATACCACCAACTCAAGATAAGGCAATCTGATATTCCCAAGACAGCTTTCGTATCTCGGTACGGACTGTATGAATACACTGTCATGCCTTTCGGGCTAACCAATGCCCCGGCATACTTCATGTACCTCATGAACAAGGTATTCATGGAATATCTGGACAAATTTGTGGTGGTTTTCATAGATGATATTCTCGTCTTCTCCAAAGATGAAGAAGAACATGAGAAACATCTAAGGTTGGTGTTGCAGAGGCTGAGAGAACACCAACTATATGCCAAGTTGAGCAAGTGTGAGTTTTGGCTGAAGAGAGTTCCCTTTTTAGGACATATAATCTCGGAGGGAGGAATCTCCGTAGATCCCGCCAAAATCGAGGATATACAGAAGTGGAAGACCCCTGAAAATGTCGGGGAAGTTCGAAGCTTTTTGGGATTGGCTGGATACTATCGACGGTTTATTGAGGGATTCTCCAAGATCTCGAGACCTCTCACCAAACTGTTGGAGAAGGGAATCACATTCACTTGGACGCCACAGTGCGAGACGAGCTTTCAGGAGCTAAAGAAGAGATTGACAACAGCCCCAGTGTTGGTTATGCCAGATATGCAGAAGAATTTCACAGTGTACTGTGATGCCTCTGGAAATGGGTTGGGATGTGTTCTCATGCAAGAAGGACATGTCGTGGCATATGCATCCCGGCAGCTTCGGAAGCACGAGAAGAACTATCCTACACATGACCTAGAACTAGCCGCAGTGGTACACGCGTTGAAAATTTGGCGGCACTATTTGATGGGGAAGAGGACAGAGATATATACGGATCATAAGAGTTTGAAGTATATATTCACACAGCCAGATCTCAACCTCAGACAAAGGAGATGGTTAGAGCTAATCAATGACTTTGATGTGGGCATCAACTATCATCCCGGGAAAGCAAACGTCGTGGCCGATGCTTTGAGTCGGAAAGTGCAGGTCAATAAGTTGAGCTTGAAGGACATGCCTGCAGAACTGAAGGACGAGGTTATAAGGCTCAATCTATGTCTAGTAAATAGTGGTGAAGCCATCGCCATGGAAGTGGACTCCGCACTCGAGCGAGACATACGCGAGGGCCAAAAGAATGATGAGAAGATACAAGAGATCAGACAGCTCATCAAGGAAAATAAAGCTCCTGGTTTTAGAGAGGATGAACAAGGAACGGTGTGGCACGGGAAAAGGATCTGTGTGCCCGAAGTAAAGGAGATCCGTGAATTAATTTTGAAGGAGGCTCACGATTCCGACTATTCCATTCATCCTGGGAGTACGAAGATGTACCAGGACCTCAAGAGCAGGTATTGGTGGTATGACATGAAGCGAGATGTCGCGGAACATGTTGCCCTATGTGACACATGTCAGTTGGTGAAAGCAGAACATCAACGACCCGCGGGATTATTGCAACCACTCAAAGTGCCTGAATGGAAATGGGAAGAAATCAGCATGGATTTTGTCGTAGGATTGCCTAGGACCCAATCCGGGTATGATTCAATATGGGTCATCATTGATAGGCTAACCAAGGTAGCTCATTTCATCCCCGTGAAAGAAAGATACAGCGGATCCAAATTGGCAGAATTGTACATGTCAAGGATCGTGTGTTACCATGGAGTGCCAAAGAAGATAGTGTCGGACCGAGGGACACAGTTCACCTCGAGGTTTTGGCAGAAGTTGCATGAAACAATGGGAACCCATCTGAACTTCAGCTTTGCCTATCATCCCCAAACTGACGGGCAGACGGAGAGAACCAATCATATCCTTGAAGATATGTTAAGGGCATGTGCACTCAAAAACAATAGGAGTTGGGACAAGAACTTACCATATGCAGAGTTTTCCTATAACAACAGCTATCAAGCTAGTATGAAGATGTCACCGTTTGAAGCTTTGTATGGAAGGAAGTGCAGAACTCCCCTATTTTGGAACCAAACAGGAGAAAGTAAAGTGTTTGGTCCAGAAGTGCTACAAGAAGCCGAGGCGAAGGTGAGGGAGATTCGCAACAACTTGAGGATAGCACAGACACGCCAAAAGAGCTATGCCGATGTACGAAGAAGAGAGCTCGTTTTCAACGTGGGAGACTATGTTTATCCCAAGGTGTCCCCTATCAGAGGACTTCGTCGGTTCAAGGTGAAAGGGAAGTTGTCACCTCGATACATCGGACCCTTTCAAGTTTTGGAAAGGAAAGGCGAAGTGGCGTATGAACTAGAGTTACCGGTTCATCTATCGGACGTGCACGATGTATTCCATGTGTCACAACTCAAGAAATGTCTGAGGATGCCTGAAGAGGTGTTACCCATGAATGAAGTGGATGTAGCTGAGGATTTGTCTTATGCCGAGCAACCATACAAGATTTTGGAGACAATGGAACGTCTCACCAGAAATAAAAGAATCCGGATGTGCAAGGTGCAGTGGAAGCATCACTCAGAAGAGGAAGCCACCTGGGAACGGGAAGATGAGCTCAAGGCACAATTTCCGGAATTGTTTTCCTAGAAACACCAATCTCGAGGACGAGATTTCTTTTAAGGGGGGTAGAGCTGTAACACCCCAAAATTTTGATTCAAAACACTAAATCATGTTAGGAGGGGAATTTAAAAAATTTTGGACGTGTTGCATGTTTTGCAAAAATTCAAATTCAAACTGGAATTCAAATTAAACTCAAATCAGATAAGAAATGGAAAAAGAAAAAGAGAAAACAGAAAAAAACCGGCCAGTGGGCCGAAACCCACCAGTCGGCCCAACTTACCCCGCGCCAGCCCGCAGCCGCGCGCCCGCGCTTTCTCACGCTGACAGGAGGGACCCACCCGGGCTTCGTCTTCAACCTCGCGCCGCGCCGGACTCTTTCTCACCGAATCCAAACCGATCGGAACTGCTGCGGATCACAGCCGAATTTCGCTCGAGGAGGATACGGACATGATCTAAACCACCTCGCCACCCTCCCCCGTCTATAAAAACCCCGGCCCCGTTCTGTTTTTCCCACGCGATCGCCAATTTTTACTCCGGTGAGAACCGAGACTTCTCCGGTGAATTCCGGCCGATCTAAGCTCGGAAACTCCGATCTAACTCGCTGGTCTTGATCCACCGCCTCCGGGGAACCTTGCAGGTGCAGAAAACTCGGTGACTTGCGGTGTAAACACAGCGCCGACGAGCTTCGCCGTGGTTTTGCATCGGACCTCGCCGCCGATCACCTCCCAGGACCTCCGAGCTCAAGAAAACCCCCGAGGTGAGATCCCCGACCTCCCCTCTACCGATCTATGCCATAAGATCACAGTTCTAGGCAGAATTCTCGAGGATCCGAAAGTTTCCGGCGAGATCGCCGCTTCCCGCCGCCGTGCGCCGCCGGCAGCGCCGCCCGCTTTCGATCAGAGCGACGTGGCCGCTTGTGCGCCGTTTATTTTAAATCGCACGGTAGACTTTAAAACCCCGCGTACCGGTTTGGCGTTATAATCTCAGCCGTCGGTTTAAAATCAGACGGTCCACGTCAGCCCCGCGTTATAAAGACTGGAATTCTTACGTGCTACCCCCTGGGGTTCTCGGGAAATAAGAGCTAGCCCCGGAAATTTCAGATCTAGCCCCTGGAACTCCAGAAAATCATGTAAATTCATTTAAAAATCAGTTTTAGCCCCTGGACTTAATAACAATTAGGAAAAACACCTCTGATAAAGGTAGCTAGACCCCTGGAAATTATGAAAATAATATTATAGACCCTGTAATGGGGTGAGTTCATTATTTTAGCCCTGTTTAGTATTTAATTTAGAAAATTGAATATGTAACTAGTGTTTAAAAATTAAAAAGTGGGACAAACATAGTTGTCAAAATTTAGTTAAAGATTTTCTCAGTGTTTAGGAAATTTAGGAGTGAGATAAAAACATATTTTGGACTGAATTGAGTCTGTTTAATTTATTATTCACAATTAGGGACACATTTTTAAGTAATAAATAGTTTTAGAAAATAGGGAAAATAATTATGAGATGGTTTACATCAGAGGCAAAGGTCAAAATGTGTTATTAAATTATTTAGGACCAGAACCTATTCTGTTTAGATGATGTGTATTACTAATTTCATATAAAGTACACATTTATGCATAGAAAAATAAACCTGAAAATATAGCAACTAGTAAATGATAAATGGAGTTTCTAAAATCCAAAGAATTCAGTTTAGGGTTGGTGGAAATTCTGAAGGCACATATGGAGAAGAAAAATACTTTTCATGCATACTTGGTAACTAAAAGGTGTAGTAAATAAATATAAGGAAAATTATTTAAATTGGAAACTCATATATAAAGTATGCAAGCATAAATGTGAATACAAAAGTAGGAATCATATACACATGATTAAAAGTGCATGCAAGCCACAAATCAACACACCTAGAGTAACCACAACACATATAGTTGTGAATGACTTTCATAAATATGAATGTGTGATTTGTATGAAGTGGAAGTGTGAACTATGTCTTATAGACTGTTGTTTTTCTTTTGCTATGTGTGATGGTATGATGTAGAACCTGCTCAAGAGCAAGTTATTCCTTTCCAAGATCAGGACTACCCATTTCAAGAGCAGCAAGAAGGAGGCAAGTGTCCTTGACCACTTTGATCCTATGCTAGGATGTGTAGCTAGAATTATTTGCATTGTCAATTGAAAATATGAAACCCATGCTAGGAATTATTTGCATGTAACCTGGCTTTACAGTGCTAACCACATGCTGAGATGGGGCAGCTTGGCCAATTAATTAGGTGTATCCCCGGCGTGGTATGGGTGTGTTGGATGGTGCGGGGAATAAGTGTCAGCTGGACTACCATATGATCCGCAAGGCTCAAGAGGGGGCCACTGCAGCGGGGTTGGAGCCTCTTGTATGCTGTTAGGGGTGAAACCTCAGTGGGCCCACGCTCGTCGGGAATCCCTTTGTAAAGGCTTCGTAGTGATCTCCTGGCTACACACCTGGGAAGTGTGAATGTGGTTCGTAGCCACTGGCATAATGGAGGTTCTTTTAGTCCACCCTGCAACGGGGGATGAAATCACTACATGTGGGTACTGTGGTACAAACTCTACAGAGTCAAAACTGTCATGACAGCCGTGCTCATGGTCAAGAGCGGCTTGGACTTATTCATCATTAGAGGATTGATGGTTTTGGAAGTTAAGCGGGGAGCTTAACATTGGAAATGATGTTATGGTTATTGGATTATGATGATGGGATGGGAGATTGGGACCATTTCACCTGTGTAGTAATGTAGGTGCTTAACAAGCTAAGGTGATAGGTATTAATTGCATAGTGCTTTAACCATGAGTTCAACCTCTCCTTGTTCTAGCCATGCATGATATAATTTTCCCACACTTGTTGAGTACCCTTGGTACTCAACCTTGCATATTTGTTGGTTTATATTGCTGCTCAGGTCAAGACAATGAGGTGGTGTATAATGACCAAGACTTTGGACCCGAGGAAGGTTTCTAGGTTCATGGAGACCCCCGGGCAACGCCTGTGATGGAGCCCTAAAAGAATAATATTCCGCTGCTAGTTTATTTACTTGTGATGAACTTATTATTGTCCATCAAGACATTTACCATGTAATACTTACTTATATTCGACACCTGGCTTGTAATAAATGATGCTTCACTATTTGTCATCACATGTATGAGAAAATGATCCTGGCATACATGTGATATTCACTTGGTTGTTCTTCGGAAAAACCGGGTGTTACAAAGATCGATGATGAAAAGAAGAAGAAAGGGGGTAGTCACACAGACTACTGCCGATATCCTTTTGACTATGAACGTTTGAATTCTAACAATAGTCATTACTTATCAATTCCTCTAGGGAAAGCACCTTACTTTGATGGCAATGACTATTCAATGTGGAGATAAAACATGAAGATGCACCTTATATCTCTTAACCCAAGTTTGTGGCATATAGTATGTACAGGGATAGATATCCCGGATGATGATGAAGAGCTTACTCCAAGCCAAGAACAAGCCGTTCATCGGAATGCTCAAGCTGTAGCTGTGATCACGTCATTACTGAGCCGAGACGAGTTCACCAAGGTGGATGGACTCAAAATTGCCAAGGAGATATGGGACACACTACAAACCGCACATGAAGGTGACCGTCATGTACGCGAAGCCAAGATAGAAATGATTGAAGGTGAATTGGGAAGATTCGCGATAGAAGAAGATGAATCACCACAAGATATGTACAATCGACTGAAGAATCTTATCAACAATGTCCGATCTTATGGAAGCAAAAAGTGGAATGATCATGAGGTCGTGAAGTTGATTCTCAGGGCATTCATGCCCCGCAACGTGACTCTTTGCTCTATGATTAGAGAAAGCCCCGGGTATCGGAGAATGACCCCAGATGAACTTCTTGGCAAGATCATCAACTTTGAAACGATGGAGAAGCAAGCCAAGCATGTTAAGGAAATTGCCGACCTCACCTTGGCAAAGAAGAAAGGATTTTCTTTGAAGTCAACTTGTAAACCCGTATCAAAAGAAGCTCGAGAAGCTCACGGAGAAGACAACAGTGACGATGAAAGTAGTGATATCGATGAAGAAGACATGATCTTGTTCATGAAGAAGTTCAAGAAAATGATGAGAAGAAGAAAGTGTAGCAGCTCAAACGAAGGAAGGCAAAGGGACAAACAAAAACCCAAGATGAGACGGACGTGCTACAACTGCGGAGAATATGATCACTTCATAGTAGATTGTCCATATGAACAGAATAAGAGGAAGACTAAAGACAACAAGCCTCAACTAAAGAAAATGTTCAATAAGAAGAAGCAATATGGCCAAGCGCATCTAGGTAGGAGTGGGACTCCAATGATGAATCCTTGTCGGAAGAAGAAGAGGAGATGGCCACCATAGCCATAAAGAAGACTACCAAGAAATTCACTCTCTTCCCAACCATGGGCGCATGGAAGGACACCGACAACACTTGTCTAATGGCAAAGGAAGGTAAAAGAAAGGTAACAACTAAATCTTCCTTCTCGCATTCTTTTAGTAGAGATAGTGATAATTCTAGTGAGGATGATAGCAGTGATGAAAATGAATATATGCTTAGGGGTTTAGACAAAAAGACAGCTGCTAAGATGAAATTTCTATTTGATAAGCTTGTTGATATGGAGAAGTTAGTCAATCGTCAGGAAGATATGATCATCTCCCAAAAGGAGGAATATCTTGAGATTGAAAAGCTTCTTGAACTTGAAAAGGATTGAAGTAAATCACTACAACTTGAGTTAGCTTCAAGCAAGGAAGCTTGCTTGAAGTTAAAAGACTCAAACGCCACCATCAAGGATGAACTTGCTAACTTATCCAAAGTTTACAAGATCCTTGAGGTACAAGTTGAGTCGCTCAAGCAGTGTGGTTCTTCATCCACTTCAAGCTCACCTTCTCAACATATAAAATCTGAAACTAGTATTACTTGTGCTTGTGCCAAAAGTGACACTAACTTGAAAAAAAGCCAAACTCGACAAAGGACAAGCAATCTTATCAAAGTGGCATATTTGACAAGGAGAAGATCAAGTATGCACGCAGTGCATACTCGGTCACAAGACCTCCTAATGTCAAATATGGCATTGGATATTCTAATGGTGAAAAGCAAAACGCTAGAAGCCACAAGAATAACAAGGGTTGCATTGCCTTTGTCAAGGGAAACTCTTCTCAAGTTAGAAAATTTAATAATGTTGATAAATTTAACACTGTGAACACATATGAACAACAACTTCTATTTAGAAATTTTGATGCTTCATATGTACTTATGAAAAGTAATCTTGGAAGAGTTTATGCTAAATATGTTGGCCCACGCCATGGGAACACCAAGTCTCATGTCTGGGTGCCCAAATCACTTGTGACTAACCTCAAAGGACCCAAGCAAGCTTGGGTACCTAAGACCAAGGCATAAATTGTCTTTTGCAGGCTTATTCATCCGATGGAGCAAAATGGGTGCTAGATAGTGGATGCACCAATCACATGACCGGAGAAAGAAGAATGTTTGTGGAATATGAAGAAAATGAAGATCCAAGCGAAGGCATTTACTTTGGTGATAATAGGCAAGTAAGAGTGCTTGGTACCGGTAAAATTGCAATTTCATCACAACTTACTCTCTCTCATGTTTTACACGTTGACTCCTTGGATTATAACCTTTTGTCCATATCTCAATTATGTAACAAGGGTTATAATTGTTTATTCACTAATGAGGGTGTGACTGTCTCTAGAAGGAGTGATAACTCAATTGCATTCAAGGGTGTGTTAAAGGGAAAACTTTATCTAGTTGACTTCATCAAAGATAAAGCCGAACTTGACATTGCAAAGACCAACATGGGTTGGCTGTGGCATAGACGGCTAGCATATGTTGGTATGAGGAATCTTCAAAAACTCCTTAAAGGCAATCACGTCCGAGGTTTAAAGGATGTTGTTTTTGAGAAAGGCAAGACTTGTAGAGCGTGCCAAGCAGGGAAGCAAGTAGGAGCACCCCATACCGCGAAGAATGTCATGACTACAACAAGACTGCTTGAGCTCCTCCATATGGATCTATTCGGTCCAATTGCTTAGATAAGCATCGGTGGTAAAAAATACGGTCTAGTCATTGTTGATGATTTTTCACGCTTCACGTGGGTTTTCTTTTTGCATGATGAGACAGAAACTCAAGGAACCCTTGAAAATTTCATCAAGCGTGCCCAAAATGAATTCTCATTGAAGATCAAGAACATACGAAGTGGCAATGGGACAGAATTCAAGAACTCCCAAGTTGAGGAGTGTCTAGACGAAGAAGGGATAAAGTACAAATTTTCAGCATCATATACTCCTCAACAAAACGGAGTAGCCGGAAGGAAGAACAGAACTCTCATTGAGATAACGAGGATAATGCTCGATGAATACAAGACTTCAGATAGGTTTTGGGCTGAAGCGGTTAACACCGCTTGTCACGCCATAAACCGACTATATCTTCATCGGTTGCTCAAGAAAACATCATATGAACTACTCACGGGTAACAAGACGAATATTTCATATTTTCAAGTTTTTGGTTCAAATGTTTTATTTAAACAAGAAGCCAAGGGCTTCGAAGTTTACTTTGATGTCCGATGAAGGTTTCTTACTTGGCTATGATTCGAACTCCTATGCTTATCGTGTCTTCAACAAAACCTTCAGACTTGTTGAAGTAGCACGTGACGTAGTGTTCGATGAAACTAACAGCTCTCAAGAAGAGCAAGTTGATCAATGTGTGCTAGATCAAGAAGAAGCTCCATGTCAAGAATTGATAAGAATGGCATTGGGCGATGTTCGACCACAAGTGCCACCTTCAAATGCGAATGAAGAAAATGAACCACAGGTGGAGGAAAATGATCAAGGGGGAGCTTCCATACAAGATCAACCTCAAGAAAATCAAGAAGATCAAAACATCAATAAGGGCAACTATCCAGGGGGAGAAGAAGATGATAATGAAGATTCAAGACCACAAGTGCCACATCCAAGAGTACACCAAAGCATCCAAAGAGATCACCCCGTCGACAACATAATCGGTGACATCCAAAAGGGAGTAATAACTCGATCTCGCATAGCTAGTTTTTGTGAACACTATTCTTTTGTATCTTCTTTGGAACCATACAGGGTTGAGGATGCATTAAAAGATTCAGATTGGGTGATGGTGATGCAAGATGAATTGAAAACTTCAAAAGGAACGAAGTGTGGGAGCTTGTTGAAAGACCCAAGTCCAACTTCGTCGCCACTAAATGGGTCTTCCGCAACAAGCAAGACGAACATGGAGTGGTAATAAGGAACAAGGCACGACTTGTGGCAAAAGGGTACTCGCAAGTCGAAGGTTTGGATTTCGACGAGACTTTTGCTCCTGTAGCTAGGCTTGAATCGATTCGTATATTACTTGCATATGGTACTCACCATATTTTCAAGCTTTATCAAATGGACGTGAAAAGCACCTTTATCAACGGACCGATCAAGGAGGTGGTGTACGTGGAGCAACCACCCGGTTTTGAAGATCAAGAGTACCCCGACTATGTGTTCAAACTGCGTAAGGCTCTCTATGGCCTCAAACAAGCTCCTAGAGCTTGGTATGAGTGCCTTAGAGATTTTTTTGATTGAAAATGACTTCAAGATTGGAAAATATGATTACACTTTGTTTACTAAACACTTTGATGATGATCTCTTCATTTGCCAAATCTATGTTTACGATATTATATTTGGTTCAACTAATAAATCCTTTTGTCAAGAATTTAGTAAGATTATGATAGATAGATTTAAGATGTCTAAGATGGGAGAGTTGAGGTACTTTTTGGGATTCCAAGTGAAGCAACAAAAGGATGAGATGCTCATAAGCCAAAACAAAGTACACTCAATACATTCTCAAGAAGTTTGGAATGGACAAAGCAAAGCCCATAAAAACTCCCATGGTGACAAATGGACACTTGGATCTCAATGAAGACAGACCAAATGTGGATCAAAAGGTATATCTTTCCATGATTGGCTCCTTACTTTATTTATGTGCATCTAGGCCTGATATCATATTGAGTGTATGTTTGTGTGCAAGGTTTCAAGCCAATCCTAAGGAATGTCATTTGACAGCCGTTAAAAGGATCTTGAGATATTTAGTTCATACACCCAACAGGCCTTTTGTATCCCAAAGGTTCAAAATTCAATCTCATTGGATACTCCGATGCAGATTATGCCGGATGCAAGGTAGATAGAAAAAGTACTTCCGGTACTCGCCAATTCCAAGGTAGATCCTTAGTTTCTTGGTCCTCTAAGAAACAAAATTCAATTGCCTTATCCACGGCCGAAGCGGAGTATGTTGCAGCTGGGAGTTGTTGTGCACACCTCCTTTAGATGCCACAAACTCTAAGGGATTACGGTTACAATATGAGCTGTATTCCACTCCTTTGTGAAAATGAGAGTGCAAATAAAATTGCCCATAACCCTGTTGAGCACTCTAGAACCAAACAGATAGATATCCGACATCATTTTTTGAGAGATCACTCAATAAAATGAGACATAGCCATTTCCCACGTCAACACTAAAAAACAACTAGCCGATATCTTTACCAAGCCACTTGATGAAAAATGCTTTTGTGAGCTCCAAAATAACTAAATATCCTTGATGCTCGGAACGTGGCTTGAAAACTTGCATACCTGTATGCCATCCTCAAAATCATGTTAATTGTGTTGAAAAATCATCTCTCTCTATTTTTCTCCTAAAAACTATGTTAGTTACTTGATCTTGATGAATTATGGTCATAGCTTGATTGTTGTATGTTTACTGATCATATTCATCAAGAATATTTGTGTGTCTTTGTCCCCTATTCCTTATTAGGAACCACTGAATACATATATATGAGTGTTTTGTACTTTTCTGTACAATAGACCACGGACTAGTCCGTTATTTTGACTCCATAACCCTAGGGCCGGCTCAGACCTAATCTATTTCAACCTCACAACTCCTCCCACGTTCTCTCTCCTCACTCAAGTGCTCCCAAGGAGGATTTGCGAGTTCTCCATTGTCACACCCGGTTTCTCCGAAGAACAACCGAGTGAATATCACATGTATGCCAGGATCATTTTCTCATACATGTGATGACAAATAGTGAAGCATCATTTATTACAAGCCAGGTGTCGAATATAAATAAGTCTTACATAGCATATGTCTCGATGGACGATAATAAGTTCATAACATGTAAATAAAATAGCAGCGGAAAATTTATTCTTGTGGGCTCCGTCACAGGCGTTGCCCGGGGGACTCCATGAACCTAGAATCCTTCTTCGGGTCCGAAGTCTTGATCATTAAACACCACTTCATTTTCTTGACCTGAGCAGCAATATAAACCAACAAATATGCAAGGTTGAGTACCGATGGTACTCAACAAGTGTGGGAAAGTTATGTCATGCATGGCTAGAACAAGGAGAGGTTGAACTCATGGTTAAAGCACTACGCAATTATTGCCTACCACCTTAGCTTATTAAGCACCTACATTACTACATAGGTGAAATGATCCCAATCTCCCATCCCATCATCATAATCAAATAACCATAAAATCATTTCCAATGTTAAGCTCCCCGCTTAACATCCTCAACTTCCAAATCCATCATCCTCTAATCATGAATAAGTCCAAGCCGCTCTTGACCGTGAGCACGGCTGTCATGACAGTTTTGACTCTGCAGAGTTTGCACCACTGTACCCACATGTAGTGATTTCATCCCCCGTTGCCGGGTGGACTAAAAGAACCTCCATTATGCCAGTGGCTACGAACCACATTCACACTCCCCAGATGTGTAGCCAGGAGATCACTACGAAGCCTTTACAAAGGGATTCCCGACGAGCGTGGGCCCACTGAGGTTTCACCCCTAACAGCATACAAGAGGCTCCAACCCCGCTGCAGTGGCCCCCTCTTGAGCCTTGCGGTTCATATGGTAGTCCAACTGACACCTATTCCCCGCACCATCCAACACACCCATACTACGCCGGGGATACACCTAATTAATTGGCCAAGCTGCCCCATCTCAGCATGTGGTTGGCACGGTAAAGCCAGGTTACATGCTCCATGAACCGGTCCTTATGATCCAGGTAAGTACTAAACATAAACCCGAGTCTCGTGCACCCAGCACCAACCAATTCATCCAACTTGCCTTGATCATACCTCTACATAACTCATAACATCTCATTCAAGAGTATGGTAAATAAACTGATGATCTCATATTCCAATTATCCCATTCTAAGCATGGCTAAGCATATGCATAATAATAAATGACATGATAAAATAAATCCCAACCCAAGCTACAAGGAAACAAGCTAATGCAATTCTAGGGAAACTTCCTAGCATGGGTTTCATATTTCAATTGACAATGCAAATAATTCTATCTACACATCCTAGCATAGGATCAAAGTGGTCAAGGACACTTGCCTTCTTCCTGCTGCTCTGGGAATGGGTAGTCCTGATCTTGGAAAGGAAGAACATGCTCTGGAGCAGGTTCTAATCATACCATCACACATAGCAAAAGAAAACAACAATCCATAAGACATAGTTCACACTTCCACTTCATACAAACCACACATTCACATTTATGAAAGCCATTCACATTTCTATGTGTTGTGGTTACTCTATGTGTGTTGATTTTGGGCTTACATGCACTTTTAAACATGTGCATATGATTTCTACTTTTGTATTCATTTTTATGTTTGCATACTATATATGAATTTCCAATTTAAATAAATTCCTTATATTCAATTGATGCACATTTTAGCTACCAAGTATGCATGGAAGGTATTTTCCCACTCCAAATGTGTGTTCAGACCTTCTACCAACCCTAAACTGAATTCTTTGGATTTATGAAACTTCATTTATCATTTTCTAGTTATTCATACCTAGCTTGCTATATTTTCAGATTTATTTCTTATGCCTAAATGTGAACTTTATTATGAAAATAGTAAGACACCTCATATAAATAGAATAGGTTTTGGTCTAAAATATTAAATAATATATTTTGAACTTCTCCTCTGATGTGAACTAATTTAAATTTATTTTATCAATTTTCAGAATTATCTTCTACTTAAAAATGTGTCCCTATAACTAATAAATGTGAATAATCAATTAGACAGATTTATTTCAGCCAAAAATCTATTTTTATCTCACTCCAAAGTTTACAAGTACTAGGAAAGTTTTAAATTTGAATTTACAATGTGTTTGTCCCATCTTTTAAATTTTAAATACTAATCACATATTCAAATTCCTAAATTTAATATCACATAGGGTTAAAAAGGTAAACTCACCCCACTACAGGGTCTATTATATTATTTTAAGAATTTCCAGGGGCCTAACTATGCATAACAGAGGGGTTTTCCTAATTTTTATTAAGTCCAGGGGCTAAAACTGATTTTTAATTGAATTTACATGAATTTCTGATGTTCCAGGGGCTAGATCAGAAGTTTCCGGGGCTAGCTCGTATTTTCCGAGATCCCCAGGGAGTAGCGCGTAAGAATCCCGGCCTTTATAACGCGGGTCTTACGTGGACCGTCCGATTTAAAACAGACGGCTGAGATTATAACGTCGAACCGGTACGCGGGGATTTAAATTCTACCGTGCGATTTAAAATAGACGGCGCACAAGCGGCCACGTCGCTCTAATCGAGCACGGGCGGCGCTGCCCGGCGGCGCACGACGGAGGGAGGCGGCGATCTGGCCGGAGAGCTTTGGATCTTCGTCAATTCTTTCTAAAACTGTGATTTTATGGCATAGATCTGTAGAGGGGTGGTCGGGGATCTCACCTCGGAGGTTTTCTTGAGCTCGGAGGTCCTGCAAAGCGATCGGCGACGAGGTCCGAGGTGAATTCACGGCGAGGCTCGTCGGCGCTGTGTTTGAGGCGCAAACCACCGAGTTTTCGGCACCTGCGTGATTCCCCGGAGGCGGTGGATCAAGATCAGCGCGTTAGATCAGAAATCCCGAGCGAAGATCGAGCAAAAGTGGCTGGAGAAACTCGGGTTCTCACCGGAAGGAAAACGTCTGATCGTGGGTGAAAATCGGGGAGATGACGGGGTTTATATAGACGGGGAAGGGCGGCGGTCGGTTGTGATCGAGTTTGTGTCGTCCAGAACCGAAATTCGGCTGGGATACGCGAGTATCCGGGGCGGTTTTGATTCGGAGGTGAGAAGAGTCCCGGCCGGCCGAGCGCGGGCGCGAGGAGGAAGAAGGATGGCGGGCCCTCGTGTCAGTGGGAAAGAGGGGGGCGCGCGGCTGCGGGCTGGCGCGGGGGTGAGTGGGCCGGCTGGTGGGTTTTGGCCCACTGGCCGGGGAGGTTTATTTTTTTCTTTTTCTTTTTCTTTTTCATTTCTGTTTTGAGTTTAATTTGAATTCCAGTTTGAATTTGAATTTTTGCACCACATGCAATACGTCCAAAAATTTTTAAATTCCCCTCTTAACAGGTTTTGGGGTGTTACATCCATCAAATCCACCCAAATCTCCGTGGGAATTGATCTCCACTGCAAGGGGATCGAAGACCCCGGACTAGTCCGCATCAAAAACTCCTTTAACTCCTCGAATCGAAAGATTTGGTAAATTTCTCTCCAAACCCTAGAACCTTCGATTTTCCTTGTTTTTGCTCAATTAGCTTAGCTCCTCCAGTCAATACATGCTCTATTGATGTGTTCCATGTACCATAGATCATATTTGCATTGAATAATCTCAAATTTTGACAAGTTAGGGTTTGAGTAGGCTCATAACTGACTAGTCCGTTCTTAGGGCGGACAAGTCCGCTACTCCGGACTAGTCCGACCCTGAACACCAGATAAGTCTGGTATGCCCTGATCAAAACCTTAGCTAATATCAGTTCAATGCAATCCCTTGTCATTCTTGCTTATTCATATCCTTTATATCTTCCTTGCCAGAATCATGTTGGGATCGAATGAGAATATCTCTGACTTTGAAGCCGAGATGGATCAAGATGTGATGTCTCGTATTACGGAGTCTCGCTCCAACAAGAGACAAGATCGTGCTGCCGAGCCTTCGCCCACCCAACCTAGGGTGCGTCAAAAGGTTACAGTCAAGAGACCAGCTTCAAAAGCAAATATGGATGGTTCTAGTTCTGCGGCTCAACGCCAAACCAAGGGCAAGGGAAAGGGACTTGCTTCCGGCCCAATCGGTCCCCTTAAGTTGACAACTCCAAGACAGAGGAATAGGGATCCCTCGGAGGACAAGTTCAATGGCAAGGGGAGTGATGTGGCATGGAAGCCGAGGAAGATTGATGCCTATAGCACTGGCAAAAAGGCAGCTGACATGAGATTTTGGAGCAACTTTCACTCGGACTACTACAGTTCGGTGTACCTCCAAATGAAGACTCCAGTGGTCCGCAGCCAATGGATCAACTGGACATATTTTGAAAGGAGGAGCTATAAAGCCTTTGAGGAGGTAATAGAGGTTGTAGAGAGACACGGTCTCTAGAAATTTCTCTCCTTCAGATACAACTGGAATGATGAGATCATCGCCCAGTTCTTTGCAACTTGCCACTTTGCCCACGATGAAGAAGAGAGAGTGACTTGGATGACACATGGATCCTAGTACATAGTTTCCTATGTTGAGTTTGCTAGACTGCTGACCTTGAGGACACCGGCAGTAATGAGATTGTGATACACAATATTGGTGTTGTGGAAAAGGACAAGATGGAATTCCTCTATGATACTCGACTCCCATACAATCCTCCCTCAACCAAGAACATGAAGCCCTTCTTCATTGTTCTCAACAGAGTGCTCCGGAAGACCATTGCTCCAAAGGATGGAGATGTCGGGAGTGTCCAAGGTTACTTGAGAACCTTGATGAAAGTAATCAGCAGGAGGAGAAAATTTGACATCTTCGATTACATTTGGATGACATGGTGAACATATCCTGCACACCAAACCGTTCCTGTGGCTATGCACCATACTTGATGTTCATGATTGAAAAAGTCACAGGAATTGAGTTTGTGAACGATGTGGAGCACACTGCTCTAAGGCCTCAGAAGTCTCCTCAATCCTCTCTCCGAGCTGCTCCCTCACCTGGCTCACCTGAAGAACATCCAGAGAGAGCTCAAGAAGATGCAAGGCCTTCATCCAAGACTTGGGCCCCTGCTCACAAAGGGTCCCCTAGTGGGATTATGAAGTATTTGGCTACTATCTTTGGTTCTTGCTGCAAAACTGAGGTGAAGCTTCATAATATGAACAAGGCAAGAAAAGAAGAAATGAGATACATGAAGGCCAATGTCAAATCAATATGCCAAAAAACTAGAGATTGAGCCCATTGGATCTCTAGTCATCTCAAAGGACTCTACATCTGACTTCACAGAGCTTCCTCCCCTCTCTCCATCAGAGCGTGCCTACTTTGGCTCCCGGGGCACGACGAGTGGTTCTTCTCCCCCTCCTCCTCAGCCTGATGATGAAGACGAAGAAAGGACCGACAGCGAGGAGTGAGCCGGCGACGACAAGTAGATCCCTCCTCTCCTTCTTTTTGGTGCCTTGATGCAAAAGGGGGAGAGAATTGAGGGGGAGTCTTAGGTGGTAGGTTCTTCTTTTTGTGTCCTAGTTTAATAAGTGGGCTTTTGTAAGACTTATGTTATCATTACACTTTTGGACATGTGCTATGAAATGATGACTATGTTACGCTTATGATTAATGGTGTATGTTTGAAACTGCTATGTAGGCTTGATACTCTTGATGATATTATGATTATGCTTATTATGATATTCACATCAAAATTATTGCTCACACACATAGTTTTACACCCCACCATAAAGAGTGCATATATGTCTTATGTCTACATTGCCTATTTTGCTCAAAGCTCATATGTGCACACTTTATTAAAATCTGATTTTTTTATCATATTTATGTGATCTCAATTGGTTGTCATCAATCACCAAAAAGGGGGAGATTGAAAGTGCATCTAGGCATCCCTTGTGGGTTTTGGTTGATTTATGAAAAACAAATGAGACCCTAACAAAATCGTTGAGATGAGCGCAGGTTTTTAAAGAAATTAGGAAGAAAGCACAAAAAGAAAGGAGAATGAGGATCTAAAATGATAAGAGCTCAGGAGCTGAAAAGATTAGATTACTTAGTATGGACTGTGTTGAGAAACACACCCCAAGAGCTCAAGTGAAAGAAATCACACTAACTGCACAAAAATCAGCATGTGCGGACTAGTCCGATATCAACCGGACTAGACAGATATCAATCGGACTAGTCCGATTTCTCTCTGACTAGAAAAAGGACAAGTCCTCCAAGTGCAGACTTGTCCTCAGTCCTCACTTTCTCCACACAGCGGACTAGTCCGATATGGACCGGACTAGTCCGATATGTCTCTGACTAGAGAACGGACATGTCCGCCAAGTCCAGACTTGTCCATAATCTACAAAGTTCTCACCACAGCGGACTAGTCCAATATGGACCGGACTAGTCCGATTTGTCTCTGAGTAGACAACGGACTAGTCCGCACTCTTACAGACTAGTCCGGTATCTCACAACACTTAGGTTTTTCCACACGCCGCACACCGGACTAGTCCGGAGTCCACCACGGTAACCTTTGGAAACCCTAGTATAAATAGAGGTGTACGGTCATACTACAACCTCTCTCGACCCCCTGCGTCGTCACACCTTCCAAGAGCCCAAAATTCACATCTCTCCACACATTCTAACCCTAAAAGGATCAAATCATTGAGGATTAGCAATTGATCAAAGGAGAGACTTGTTCTACACATCTTGAGCTCTTGGGTTTGATCTCTCACACACTCTTGTTCATTTATTGTACATCTTTTGAGTGTGCTTGGTGGTATTCATTCATTGTAATTCTTGGGGAGCCCTCAACTTGTGAGAAGGCCCCTTGAACGATTTATTTTCCCTTTGTGATTAGTGGAAGAGAATAGGCATCCGTGGCGGTTCGACGAGGGTAGTGTTGGTGAAGACCCGGTCCTTCGTGGACTCCTCAACGGGGACGTAGATTTCCTTCGTGGAATCGAACCTCGGGATAAAATCTTGTCTCTTGCTCTTGTGTTTTATTGTTCATCATATTCTAGGGTTTACTTATTCTTGTGTAATTAACATTGAAACATTGGAACTAAAGTTGATCTCTGTCATTCATTGTTTCACTGTTGTAATACATCTATGTTCCCAACTAATTTCCGCTGCATAGGGTACTAGAAGTGAAAATATTGATCAACCTTGATCTTTGTAGTCCACGCATACCGGACTAGTCCGCACAGTACCGGACTAGTCCGGTTTCCCTGTATTTGATAAATCCATTAAGTGTTTTAGGGATTAACAAAGAATCGAAAAGCCTATTCACCCCACTCTAGGCTACATTCAGGGTATAACGATTCTGTTCTTGAACCACAGGACACCGTCTCCGTCCATCCAGAAACATTTCAGTTCCCCACTATATATACGTCTCCGCAAAGGTGATATGCCCTTGCCATGGTTCTGGGCTGCCACTCTCTCTTCACGGATGGTGAGGATAAAGCTAAATTGCAGAGAGCTCCATGGGGAACCACATGCAATGGTGGCTCGCCCTCTTCCTGACACGACCCCAATGGTCCTGTCGTGCCAGGATCACGCTGAGGGGTGCTGCGTTGCACAGCACCGTATAACACACGTCAAAGGTACAAAGCGGAAGCGGAAATTTTATTACATAAACAGGTTTATGAACATGTTTACATCAAAATAAGTCCAGTCTACACTCACGGGTGTAGACTAAGCATCAAGTGCACGTTCAGCCCTTGAACGTGTCCTTGCTAGCACACACGCACACTAACTCTGCGGCGTGCACGACTCCCACTCGATGGGGTTCCCCTCCTGGGGTTCCGTCTCCTCTTCGGGAGTCCCTTCCTTATAGAACCCTGCAAAAGCTTCAAACACAAGCAGTGAGCACGAAGGCTCAGCAAGTCTGACCCGTCTCACCTAAACATGGAACTTCTACATGAGGGTAATGGGTTACATGAGGTAAAAATCATTTGCAAGGAATCGCCTAATTAGTAGAACCTTACTTTCAAGTTTTAGCAGCAGGTTGTGGAGAACCTTACGCTAAGGCACATGAGAGAGCCGCAATCAAACAAGAAACACATTTCTCTCATGTACTTTGCCCAAAGTTGAAAAGAACTTTAGTTAGCTCTAAACTACAGCATATCATTAACAATCAATGTTCAGCTTTCAATCAGCAACATTTTAACATGTGACTAGCCTGTTCTTTCTACGTCACGGTACAGTGAACAAGTGGTACTCACTGACCGCGAGGGACGGCGATTATAATCGATTTACACCTGCAGGGTTACCCGAACAACCCGTCACGTACGCCCGTACTCGATGTTGCCTACAACAACCATCACGGACGCCGTACGCGACTACCTTTCACCCGTCAGCCAAATATTGAACCGGTCCCATCGTCCCGAGCAAGAGGTCTCTGCACGCGTATCTCCGTGCCGCCAGCCGATTTACACCTCGAGCTCTCAACCTACCCTCTGAACGACGGGCAATGCCTCAATACCCAGCTACCCGAGTTACATCAGTTTCCCGGTTCCCATATAGCCGGTAGGTCTTCGGTACTGTTCTAGCTTGTTCAACAGGCCCGCACACGGCTCGGTCCTCAATCGACACAAGCGGAGCTACAGCACACAGGCCCCAAAGTCCTGCTGCCCTTACCCTCCGCTTGGTCTCATTTTCTTGCCATGTGTTTCATGTGCTATCACTACCCGAGTCGAGTGCCTCTAGCCTATGCTCGCGAGTAGTTCCAACTACTCCTCTTGTACCGAATCCTACTCTACCTTAGCAATGAAGTAGCTAATGAGGTTTTCAATCCTAACACCAACCCATGGTTTTCTTGGCTATGCAGTTGGGTTTCCAATCAAGACTCTAATGCAAGAACAATGTTCAAAGATGTGCTCAAAACAATAAACATTTGTAAAAAGGTTAATGCAAACCGGAGCTTGCCTTGCTGCTCTTGGTCCTAGGCTAGCTGTTCCTCCGGAGTAACGAAGTCTAGGACTTCGGGTTCCTCCTCGACCTTAGCGACTACATGATAGAAACAATACATGTATTAATTTAATGCATTTGTATTAAGTTTGAAGTTGTGAAGTCTATAATCTTTGCTAGATAGACCGAATGACTGTGAAACTTTTATTTTGGCTTGGTTACAACCTAAACAGAGGCTTGGTCAAGTTTTAGTTGCAGCAAAGCTCATTTGAGCCCTCCACAATTAATTATGTACTTGACCTTAATTGGAACTCTTAGGGTGTTCTAGGGATTTTCATGAAACAAACTATGACTTTCTGAAAACTAGATTTTCAGAGGGTTCTAATGGAGTTGGTCTCACTTAATTTGAAGGTTCCTACCTAAAGTTATGAGCTAAACAATTTCAGAGAAAATTCTGAAAATGTTTCTGAACATTTTCTATTTTCTCTGGAACAGTTTCACTAATCACACTATTAGGTGGATCAGATGAGCTCAAATGGATCTGAAATTTTTATGGTAGTTCAAGGATATTTTGGTGAACATCCCAGAAATATTTCAGGATTTGCCTCCAAAGGATTCTCCAGTTAAAATTCCTAACAGTTTAAATTTGAGGAATTAATTCTGGAGAAATATGGAATTTCATGAAGTGAAACTTGATTTTCTGGAAAGTACTCAGAGAGCTGAATCCAGCAAAATTTGGTTCACTCAATTTGGAGCTTTCTAGCCAAAGTTATGAGGAATTGAAGGTTGAAGGAAATCTGAAAATCGGGGAAAAGTTTAAACTCGCGCGTGGGCCCAGGGGACACGCGTCGCACGCCTAGGCGATGGCACATCGCGGCCCACAAGGATTTTGCGCGCCAGCACACCCGATCCCGGCCGCAGCCGGATCCCGATTCAAAATATCTCCCACTGACAGCTGGGGTCCACCCCCTTCTTCAACCTCGCGACACCCGCGCCCCACCGCCGAGGGATCTCGCCGGAGAGCTCGCCGCCGGCTGCTGTACAGCTCCAAACTTCTCGATTCTTGCCGCCCCTGCCTACTTTTACTCGGGGAACAGGATCTGAGGGTCAGCAGCTCATGACAACGGCCGGAGCATGGTCGGCGACGAGCCGCCACCTCAGAACGACTTCGGCCATGTCGGCTGACTACCCTAGCACCTCAGCTACTTGGGAAACCGGTCGGGGAGCATCAGTGGACCTTAGAGAAGGTCGACATGAGCTCGAGGCAGCTCGGGAAAGGCCCGAAATAGGTCCTCACCGTGCGCCCGATGCCGCCCGTTCGTTTCGCCATTAGTAGACCTCAAATTACGCCGGGCACAGAGGTTCTCCGGCCCAGAGTTGTGAAGGCAACTTGTGCGTTACCGTGTCTAGCTCGTGTGAGAGCGGCTTGAGGCCCTCTAATCCTTTCTAGAGCATGAATTAAACAGAATCGTACCTGAAGGTCGTTCTGCACACAGAAAGGGGAAAAATGGAAATTCGCTGCCGGTGAGCAACCACTCGAGCTGTGGCTCGGGGATGAGCAGCACCGGTCACCAGCGCGTCCAAGGGTGCCTTGGCTCGGGCGTGACAACGCCCTGGTTGGGCTGTCCACGGGAGCCCGAGGTGCGGTGGTTCCAAGTCCCGAGTTTGATCTTTCGGCACAGCCGATATCAATCGGTTCCAACCGAATTCTAGCAACCGGGAGGACGGAGGAAGGTCTCTAGTACCTTGCTGGGGCTCTGGAGTGGACGGAGGGAGCTGCGATCGGCGTTCTCCGATCAAGTCCGAGCTGCGGAAGTTTTTCGGCCGGCGCTGAGTTCTTGCGGGGAAGAATGGCGGTGCCTCGGCCGAGGAGGGGGCAGGCGCCTTAAGAAGGCTCTGCACCGCCTCACGCCCGCGGGTGGGCAAGCAGCTGCTGGCGCGGCGGCTGCCCTCGGTGGCGATCACCGCTGCGGCTCGGTGACCCGAGTGAAAAAGTCTCTGTCGGTTTGAGCTGAGCAGTGGCTGACTTGTGGGTCCCACCTCCAGTTTTAACCTCTGAAATTTACTCCTAATCACTGTTGTAAACAGTGAACCCCATACTACCCTTGGCAATTCAAATTATTCACCCATGAGCCATTTGAATTGATCAAAGTTCAAATGAGGTTTGGTTTGAATGAATTTCAGAACAAGTTCAGTTTGAAATTCAAATAAAGTTTGAATTTCTCCCCCCTTAGCTCATGTCAAGATCAACTCCAAATGGAGTGAAAATTGGTGTGTGAGCTCACAAAATGTGCTGAGTAAGAATATGCCTTCCACTTTTAAATTCATGGGATAAAAACAGTTTGAATTTGAATATGGTTTCAAACTGCCCTCTTCCTAACTATACCCAAACTGACCTCAAAAAGGTTTTGAATCTGGGTGAAACTTGGCATGGACATCCTTAGTAAAGTGTAGGAGTTTTCATATGTCCAGCCCATCTATATCACATGTGGGAAATACCACTTTTGCAATGTATAAGTTTGTTCTCTAATGAGAATGTTGATAATTGTTACTTGCTCTTCATTTGTGTTCATCCTTCTTCCTCAAATGAGGTGTGTGGTGTGGTGATGAACACTGCAAATGTGTGTCAAAAACTGAGGGCCTTACATTCCTCCCCCCTTAAAAGAATCTCGTCCCGAGATTATAAGGTGAAAATGAGAGAGAGGACGGTGGAAAATTACCGGATATGCGACGTGAAAAGCTGGGGTAGTTAGTGCGAAGGAATTCTTCACTCTCCCATGTCACTTCGTCCATGGAGTGATTGCTCCATAGAACCTTGTAGAACCACAACGTACGGTTGCGTGTGGTTCGGACCTTTTCATCAATAATCTGCACCGGTTCCTCCCGATAGGTGAGATCCGGTTGCAGTTCTTCAATATCCTCCAGCTGAACGGTAGTTGATAGCTTAAGACACTTCCTCAGCTGGGAAACGTGAAAGACGTCGTGCACACCGGAAAGTGCTTCTGGTAACTTCAGCCGGTATGCCACTGATCCACATCTTTCGGTAATCTGGAATGGACCGATGAATCGGGGTGCCAACTTTCCTCTCACCCAAATCTGTTTACGCCCTTCATTGGAGACACCCGTAGATATACGTGATCTCCAACTTCGAATTGTAATGGGCGCCTTCTCCGGTCTGCATACTGTTTCTGACGGGATTGAGCGGCTTTTAGGTTCGCTTGAATTAGTCGAACCTTTTCTTCCGCGTTGTTGACAAGGTCAATCCCGAAGGTAACCCTTTTGCCAGACTCACACCAGTTCAATGGTGTGCGGCATTTTTTTCCGTATAGCGCCTCGTAGGGCGCCATCTTGATGCTGGCTTGGTTCCCATTGTTGTACGAGAACTCGGCTAACGGCAAGTGATCATCCCAATTCTTGTCGTGGTCGATAGCGCAAGCTCGTAGCATGTCTTCTAGAATTTGATTTACCCGCTCGGTTTGTCCATCCGTCTGCGGGTGGTAGGCTGAACTACGGATCAGCTTCGTCCCCAAGGCAGCGTGCAGCTGCTCCCAAAAACGGGACACAAATAAAGTGCCCCGATACGAAATGATAGTACGGGGTACGCCGTACAAGCATAGGATCCGTGAGATGTACAGTTCAGCGTACTTCTTGGCATTGTAGTTGGTGTTGACCGGGATGAAATGGGCAACTTTGGTGAGCCGATCGATGATCACCCACACCGAATCATGTTTCTGTAAGGTGGTGGGTAAACCGACGACGAAATCCATGCTCACGTCCTCCCACTTCCAGTCAGGAATGTCCAGTGGTTGCAGCAGTCCCGGTTTCCGCATATGATCTGCCTTCACCCTTCGACATGTATCACACTCGAACACGTATTTTGCAACCTCGCGCTTCATCCGTGTCCACCAAAACTTTCTTCTGAGTTCTTGATACATTTTGTTGCTGCCGGGGTGAATAGAAAACTTTGATAAGTGAGCCTCATCAAAGATTTTCTTCCTTAACTCCGGGTTTCGGGGTACGACAATCTGGTCATTGAACCATAGGACGCCGTCTCCGTCTTTCCAGAAACATTTCAGCTCCCCCACTGTCTACACGTCTCCGCAAATGTGACATGCCCTTATCATTCTTCTGGGCTGCCGCTATCTCTTCACGGATGGTGGGGATCAAAGCTAGGTTGTAGAGAGCTCCGTGTGGAATCACATGTAGTGGTGGTTCGCTCTCTTCCAACGGTGTGATGGTCAGATTGTTGACGTGTGACTTGCGGCTCAGCGCATCTGCCACTATGTTTGCCTTGCCCGGATGATAATGGATCTCTATCTCGTAATCCTTTATCAATTCTAACCATCTTCGTTGCCTCATGTTCAGCTCCGTCTGAGTGAATATGTACTTGAGGCTTTTGTGGTCGGTATATAGATGTACGAGATTACCGAGTAGGTAGTGCCTCCACATCTTCAGTGCAAGTACCACGGCAGCGAGCTCCAAGTCGTGAGTTGGATAATTTTGCTCATTGTTTCTAAGCTGCCGTGATCCATACGCGACCACTCTTCAGTCTTGCATCAGCACACATCCGAGCCCAATGCCGGATGCATCGCAGTACACATCGAACGGTTTTGTTGTGTCTGGCTGCGCCAAAACCGGTGCTGATGTCAGGTGCTTGATTAAAGCCTTGAATGCTGCTTCACATGTTGGACTCCAAACATATTTGGTAGCCTTCTTCAGCAGCTCCGTCATTGGCTTGGCAATCTTCGAGAAGTTCGGAATGATCCTCCGATAATATCCCGCTAGTCCGAGGAAACTCCGTACCTCATGAACAGTTCTCGGGGATTTCCAATTCAGCACTTGCGTGATCTTGCTCGGGTCCACAGCGATACCCTCCGCTGAGATGATATGCCCGAGGAAAGGCACTTGCGATATCCAAAACTCACATTTGCTGAATTTTGCGTATAACTTGTGATCCCGCAGCCGTTGCAAGACTATACGCAGATATTTCTTGTGATCTTCCTCCGACTTGGAATATACCAGGATGTCGTCGATGAAGACCACGATAAACTTGTCCAGCTCCGGCATGAATACCGAGTTCATTAAGTACATGAAGTGAGCTGGAGCATTGGTGAGGCCGAAGGACATGACCAGGTACTCATAAAGTCCGTACCTCGTCGAGAAAGCCGTCTTCGGAATGTCCTCAGCCCTTATCTTAATCTGATGGTACCCGGATCTTAAATCCATCTTGGAAAAGATCTTTGCTTCGACCAACTGATCAAACAACATGTCGATCCGTGGCAACGGGTACTTGTTCTTGATGGTTACGGCATTTAATGGACGATAGTCCACGCAAAGCCGCAACATCTCATCCTTCTTCTTGGCAAATAATGCCGAACAGCCCCATGGGGAGGAGCTCGGCCTAATAAAACCCTTCTCCAGAAGGTCCGTGAGCTGAGTCTTCAGTTCAGCCAACTCCTTGTGCGCCATTTTGTACGGCCTTCGGGATATTGGCATGGTTCCTGGTGCAAGTTCAATCTTGAACTCCACCTCTCTATCGGGTGGCATCCCCGGCAAATCATCCGGGAATACGTCCGGGAATTCTCGGACCACTGGAATATCTTCCAATCTGATGGTTGTGGCTTGATAGACACTTGGAAGTTTTATTTCCGGACTGTCCAGAAATAATGAGTGAGAACCGTGCACCTCTGAGTTTAAGTGCACGACTCGAAGGACGGTGTCTAAAACAGCGACGTGGCGGGTTAACCACGACATCCCTAGGATGACATCGACCTTCTGTCCCTCTAAGATAATGAGAGACGTGGGGTACACTCTACCCGCTAAGCATAATGGTGCTTTGGAGACCATTACGCTTGCTGAAATCCTCCCACCCGGTGAACAAATTAAATATGGACTATCGGTGGGTAATATTGGCAAACTGTGTTTAGCAATGAAAGCTTGGCTAATAAAATTATGCGTGGCGCCTGAATCAAACAGTACTATAGCGGGATGCTGGTGGAGTTGGAACATACCCGCAAGGATTGGCTCGCCCTCCGGCACGTCCTCAATGGCAAGTTGGTGGACAGTGCCGGGCCTAGGGTTTGCCCGCCGCGCATTAGTAGGGTTCCGGGGTTGATTCCTCCCCAGAAACTGCGGTGCCACTCCGCCGCCATGCCTCTCCGGGCAACTGCTCGCGAAGTGTCCCGGACGACCACACTTGTAACATGTGGCCGCTGCTGGTGGAGTGCTCGGTGGACGAAAGCCCGGCATGCGTTGCTGAGGTGCAAACGCACGCGGCATCGCCCGTTGCTGCTGTTGTGGTTGCGGTGGTGCTGGCAGTGCCGGCCGGAATGCCGGTGAAGAGTACGGCCGACTGCGGAACGGCATCGACCGCTGTGGTGGTTGCCAGCGTGGACCTGATGGTGGGCGATTCACCATCCGAAACTTCTGAGAAGGACCACCTCCTTCTCCACTGCTCTGCGGCGCGCTTCGCTTTCGCTCTGCCGCCGCCAACTCCTTGCCGGAGTCCTCCAGAACAATCGCAGCGTCAATGATGTCGTTAAGGCTGCCGCGATTGACCATCGCCAACTTGTCTTTCAGGAGCGGGTTAAGCCCCTGGTAAAAATGGTCCTGCCACTTCTCGTCGGTATCAGCATGATACGACGCATATAGCGCGAGATCGTTAAACGCCCTGGAGTATTCCAGCGCGTTCCGGCTCCCTTGTTGCAGGTGTAGGAACTCCTGCGTCTTCCTCTTCATCAGACCTGGCGGTATATGATAGGCCCTGAAGGCCGTCTGAAACTCCGCCCAGGTCATCACTCGGTCGGTGGGCTGTGAAGCACAAAAGTTGGCCCACCACGCGCTCGCGGATCCTTGGAGCTGCTGGACCGCGAACTGAGTCTTGCGCTGCTCGCTGATTTGGAGCAGCCCGAACTTCATCTCTATGGCGCAGAGCCAGTTGTCCGCGTCATGTGGTTCATCCGCCCTTAAGAATACAGGGGGATGAGTCGCCTGGAAGTCGGAGTAGGAGCTCTGTTGGCGCTCCTCACGATCTTGACGTCTCTCTGGGCGAGACGTATTGGCGATGAGAGTCTGCAGCAACTCTGTGTGCTGCTGATGCGAGCCCGCCATTGCCGCGACAATGTCGGCCAATGTAACCGTTGGCAGTGGCGGTGTTTGCTGTTGCTGTTGCTGCTGCTGTCCCGAGGAGTCCTCGGGAGGTGGTTGGGAGGTCTCTCCCCCTTGACTGGTACCCCCAACGTCAGGGTTGGCACGAGTACGCGTCATTCTGAAATTCAAAACAGCAGCAATCACCACATGTCTTACTTAAAATTCCATACGCAACAGTAGGTATTGAAGTGACACATGATTAATTTGCACAACATTCACATATATTGATAAAGCAGAAACTTTATACAAGATACATTATTCTTGGATCTCCGAGAGGTCGTGCTCATGTCGTCACTACCTATACATACGCTACTGTCTACACGACATGCCACCGATTACAAAAGTTGGGTTACGCTACCCTAGCTGCCCCACTTGGCAACCGTAACCCCCTACTCGGAGTAGAACTCGACCTCCTGTGGGTCGTCCTCCTCCGGTACCTCTGCTGGTGGCTCTGGGTCTACCACCTCTCCTCCCATCCCGGGTTCTCCCATTGCTGGAAGACCCAAGACTACCGGTACGCCCAATACCGGGGGCACGAGGTCCTGCAAAGCATGCACCTCGTCCATAGCTTGGTTGTAGTCCTCTTCCCAGCCTTGGCCTTCCTCGATAGCGTCGTCCCGCTCTTGAGCAAGGTCCTCATTCTGCTGGGTTAGGGTCTGCACCAACTCTTGCAACGCCGCGATGTCAACACGGCTCTTCTTCTTTGCCTTCTTCAGACGACGCAACTGATTGTGTTGTTCATTCAGTCGCTTGATCGTCGGAAGGAGCACATTGCGGAGTGCGCTGTGAGCACTCTCGAAATGATCTCCACGGCTTGTGCTCTCCTTGAGCTTCGTGGCGAGATGCTCCATATGAACAGCTTGGCTGCCCATCACGGCGTTTCCCGCCCTCATCTGGAGGCTGAGATTTGCCTCCGCGGGGTTGTACCTTGGGCAACTCGGGTCCGTTGCTTCCCGGTACCTCTCTTCCCACACATGCTGAGCTCGTCCCTCCACCGGAACGAGTGCGTATGGCGTGCCCTCCATAGCCTGCACGTGCAGTCGGCAGAAACGTGACATAGTGTCACGGGCTGCCACTTGCCATATTCCTTCCGGTTGTCTTCCTCTCACCGTGACGGTGAATGGCACCCAACCGGGTGGCGTAGGTCCTGCAGGAACCTCGACATGGATCGTCCACGTCTTGTTCCCCTCTTCGCCTTCTTCCTGGGCGAAGTATTGCGGCATCTGGTTGTACCCGAAATATTGGAACATTTGCCACAATGCTTCCGGGTAGCCGTTATGGTCAGAACAGTGGGAAACTACCCACCCGTTCTCCAACCGTTTATCTGCTGCCATCTGTAAAAATATATTTGAGAAATGTCAAATATTTATTTAAACAGTAAACCATTGAGTTATAACATAAGATATGTCATTGAACCCATAAAACTTGGAAACATAGTTCAAATTTTAAACAAATTTGACTGCTGATCTGCTGTTCCCATGACAGCCCTGACCAGTTTCCATTTCAACCTAATTTAGTCCATGTTAAATGTAAAACTAATTCTGGAGCTCAAAATCAAAGTTAAAACTAACTTCAATAGCTTTCCATAAAGTGTTTGCTTGGCCTATGATCTTTCTTGGTTCAAAAGTTATGAGATGTCGAAGTTAACAGAATTTCTGGAAACAATTGGACAGCACCTCCCTGCCTTAGGTACTGATTTAATCCAAGAATCCCAGTTAATTCTGTTCCTGATCTGACAAAACTTTCTGTTACAAAGTTGTAACTCATCTCATAAGCTTTCCAGAACTACCTAATTTTCTATTTTTGGATTTTTATGCAGGAAGTTATGCTTAATTTACAGAGAGTCTATAGAGAGTCTTTACTCTGTCCCGTTTTCTGGACAGTTTCAACTCTACTGCATTTTTCGAGTGGTTAAGGGATGAAACACCTCTGGAACTCAACAGAAAAGTTGTAAAGCTCTTCCAAAGCTTTCCAGAAATGTATCATATGACCCCATCCTCGAAAGAACTCAACCTCTAACCTCTGATTAACTTCATCCTTGATTCGGCTGAAAACAGAGTGCTCTGTCCTTAACATCCTATAAGTTGAAAACTTGTTATCTTTGAATATCCTGTTCAAGGGAAGGAGTTACATCAAGTTTTACTATTTTGGATTAAAACCTTCCAGTTTTTACAATGAAGTTGTTCATTTAGTTGGGTGTGACGTCGATGCGTCACCAGATTATGTTGGTACTACGTCCTCACAAAGGAAAAACCTATACCGGATTTAGCCGGCTTCGTTAATTTAGTGGCACTAAACGTCACTCGCACACGGATGCTACACGTCTACCGTTTCGTGGTCAGGCTACCTGCAGAAACTCAAACAATCATCAGACTCGGCTGCACACCGAGCCCGGAATCCATACAGTTCGTACACCCGGCCGTCATCACTCGCCCGGATGTTCTCAAGCCAACCACGCCTTGAGTTACGTGTTCACGTTTTAGACCACGTGACGGGGTCTCCCAAGTTGCACCACGCACGCCAGGGACAGACGTTGCTCGAATACCCGAAACGACATGAAGAGTCGTAGAGGATACTAAAGCGGGTCGGGTTACCTGCCACCCGTGGTGCTCCACCCTTCAGCTTGTGCGCACTGGTGGACAGCGCTTACGTGTACCCCCCAAGACATAAACGCCCTGAGATGCACGATTTTCCGACATAACAAATAGGTTAATATGCCACTTTCTATAGGCTAATAACATCCTTATATGGGCTACTAACTCGTTCCTCACTGGATTTTTTTGAAAAAGAAGACCCTTGTACTGTGTTAAACCTCAAGCGAGCTCTGATACCATGCTGACACGACCCCAATGGTCCTGTCGAGCCAGGATCACGCTGAGGGGTGCTGCGTTGCACAGCACCGTATAACACACGTCAAAGGTACAAAGCGGAAGCGGAAATTTTATTATATAAACAGGTTTATGAACATGTTTACATCAAAATAAGTCCAGTCTACACTCACGGGCGTACACTAAGCATCAAGTGCACGTTCAGCCCTTGAACGTGTCCTTGCTAGCACACACGCACACTAACTCTGCGGCGTGCACGACTCCCACTCGACGGGGTTCCCCTCCTGGGGTTCCGTCTCCTCTTCGGGAGTCCCTTCCTCATAGAACCCTGCAAAAGCTTCAAACACAAGCAGTGAGCATGAAGGCTCAGCAAGTCTGACCCGTCTCACCTAAACATGGAACTTCTACATGAGGGTAATGGGTTACATGAGGTAAAAATCATTTGCAAGGAATCGCCTAATTAGTAGAACCTTACTTTCAAGTTTTAGCAGCAGGTTGTGGAGAACCTTACGCTAAGGCACATGAGAGAGCCGCAATCAAACAAGAAACGCATTTCTCTCATGTACTTTGCCCAAAGTTGAAAAGAACTTTAGTTAGCTCTAAACTACAGCATATCATTAACAATCAATGTCCAGCTTTCAATCAGCAACATTTTAACATGTGACTAGCCTGATCTTTCTACGTCACGGTACAGTGAACAAGTGGTACTCACTGACCGCGAGGGACGGCGATTATAATCGATTTACAATTGCAGGGTTACCCGAACAACCCGTCACGTACGCCCGTACTCGATGTTGCCTACAACAACCATCACGGACGCCGTACGCGACTACCTTTCACCCGTCAGCCAAATATTGAACCGGTCCCATCGTCCCGAGAAAGAGGTCTCTGCACGCGCATCTCCGTGCCGCCAGCCGATTTACACCTTGAGCTCTCAACCTACCCTCTGAACGACGGGCAATGCCTCAATACCCAGCTACCCGAGATACATCAGTTTCCCGGTTCCCATATAGCCGGTAGGTCTTCGTTACTGTTCTAGCTTGTTCAACAGGCCCGCACACGGCTCGGTCCTCAATCGACACAAGCGGAGCTACAGCACACAGGCCCCAAAGTCCTGCTGCCCTTACCCTCCGCTTGGTCTCATTTTCTTGCCATGTGTTTCATGTGCTATCACTACCCGAGTCGAGTGCCTCTAGCCTATGCTCGCGAGTAGTTCCAACTACTCGACTTGTACCGAATCCTACTCTACCTTAGCAATGAAGTAGCTAACGAGGTTTTCAATCCTAACACCAACCCATGGTTTTCTTGGCTATGCAGTTGGGTTTCCAATCAAGACTCTAATGCAAGAACAATATTCAAAGATGTGCTCAAAACAATAAACATTTGTAAAAAGGTTAATGCAAACCAGAGCTTGCCTTGCTGCTCTTGGTCGTAGGCTAGCTGTTCCTCCGGAGTAACGAAGTCTAGGACATCGGGTTCCTCCTCGACCTTAGCGACTACATGATAGAAACAATACATGTATTAATTTAATGCATTTGTATTAAGTTTGAAGTTGTGAAGTCTATAACCTTTGCTATATAGACCTAATGAATGTGAAACTTTTATTGTGGCTTGGTTACAACCTAACCAGAGGCTTGGTCAAGTTTTAGTTGCAGCAAAGCTCATTTGAGCCCTCCACAATTAATTATGTACTTGACCTTAATTGGAACTCTTAGGGTGTTCTAGGGATTTTCATGAAACAAACTATGACTTTCTGAAAACTAGATTTTCAGAGGGTTCTAATGGAGTTGGTCTCACTTAATTTGAAGGTTTCTAGCTAAAGTTATGAGCTAAACAATTTCAGAGAAAATTCTGAAAATGTTTCTGAACATTTTCTATTTTCTCTGGAACAGTTTCACTAATCACACTATTAGGTGGATCAGATGAGCTCAAATGGATCTGAAATTTTTATGGTAGTTCAAGGATATTTTGGTGAACATCCCAGCAAAATTTCAGGATTTGCCTCCAAAGGATTCTCCAGTTAAAATTCCTAACAGTTTAAACTTTGAGGAATTAATTCTGGAGAAAAATGGAATTTCATGAAGTGAAACTTGATTTTCTGGGAAGTACTAAGAGAGCTGAATCCAGCAAAATTTGGTTCACTCAATTTGGAGCTTTCGAGCCAAAGTTACGAGGATTTGAAATTTGAAGGAAATCTGAAAATCGGGGAAAAGTTTAAACTCGCGCGTGGGCCCAGGGGACACGCGTCGCACGCCTAGGCGATGGCACATCGTGGCCCACAAGGATTTTGCGCGCCAGCACACCCGATCCCGGCCGCAGCCGGATCCCGATTCAAAATATCTCCCGCTGACAGCTGGGGTCCACCCCCTTCTTCAACCTCGCGACACCCGCGCCCCGCCGCCGAGGGATCTCGCCGTAGAGCTCGCCGCCGGCTGCTGTACAGCTCCAAACTTCTCGATTCTGGCCGCCCCTGCCTACTTTTACTCGGGGAACAGGATCCGAGGGTCAGCTGCTCATGACTGGCCGGAGCATGGTCGGCGACGAGCCGCGACCTCAGAACGACTTCGGCCATGTCGGCTGACTACCCTAGCACCTCAGCTACTTGGGAAACCGGTCGGGGAGCATCAGTGGACCTTAGAGAAGGTCGACATGAGCTCGAGGCAGCTCGGGAAAGGCCCGAAATAGGTCCTTACCGTGCGCCCGATGCCGCCCGTTCGTTCCACCATTAGTAGACCTCAAATTACGCCGGGCACAGAGGTTCTCCGACCCAGAGTTGTGAAGGCAACTTGTGCGTTACCGTGTCTAGCTCGTGTGAGAGCGGCTTGAGGCCCTCTAATCCTTTCTAGAGCACGAATTAACCAGAATCGTACCCAAAGGTCGTTCTGCACACAGAAAGGGGGAAATGGAAATTCGCCGCCGGTGAGCAACCACTCGAGCTGTGGCTCGGGGATGAGCAGCACCGGTCACCAGCGCGTCCAAGGGTGCCTTGGCTCGGGCGTGACAACGCCCTGGTTGGGCTGTCCACGGGAGGCCGAGGTGCGGCGGTTCCAAGTCCCGAGTTTGATCTTTCGGCACAGCTGATATCAATTGGTTCCAACCGAATTCTAGCAACGGGGAGGATGGAGGAAGGTCTCTAGTACCTTGCTGGGGCTCTGGAGTGGACGGAGGGAGCTGCGATCGGTGTTCTCCGATCAAGTACGAGCTGCGGAAGTTTTTCGGCCGGCGCTGAGTTCTTGCGTGGAAGAATGGCGGTGCCTCGGCCGAGGAGGGGGCAGGCGCCTTAAGAAGGCTCTGCACCGCCTCACGCCTGCGCGTGGGCAAGCAGCTGCTGGCGCGGCGGCTGCCCTCGGTGGCGATCACCGCTGCGGCTCGGCGACCCGAGTGAAAAAGTCTCTGTCGGTTTGAGCTGAGCAGTGGCTGATATGTGGGTCCCACCTCCAGTTTTAACCTCTGAAATTTACTCCTAATCACTGTTGTAAACAGTGAACCCCATACTACCATTGGCAATTCAAATTATTCACCCATGAGCCATTTGAATTGATCAAAGTTCAAATGAGGTTTTGTTTGAATGAATTTCAGCACAAGTTCAGTTTGAAATTCAAATAAAGTTTGAATTTCTCCCCCTTAGCTCATGTCAAGATCAACTCCAAATGGAGTGAAAATTGGTGTGTGAGCTCACAAAAATGTGCTGAGTAAGAATATGCCTTCCACTTTTAAATTCATGAGATAAAAACAGTTTGAATTTGAATATGGTTTCAAACTGCCCTCTTCCTATCTATACCCAAACTGACCTCAAAAAGGTTTTGAATCTGGGTGAAACTTGGCATGGACATCCTTAGTAAAGTGTAGGAGTTTTCATATGTCCAGCCCATCTATATCACATGTGGGAAATACCACTTTTGCAATGTGTAAGTTTGTTCTCTAATGAGCATGTTGATAATTGTTACTTGCTCTTCATTTGTGTTCATCCTTCTTCCTCAAATGAGGTGTGTGGTGTGGTGATGAACACTGCAAATGTGTGTCAAAAACTGAGGCCCTTACACTTCCAATGGGGTGATGGTCAGATTATTAACGTATGACTTGCAACTCAGCTCATCCGCCACAATGTTTTCTTTGCCGGGGTGATAATGGATCTCTATTTCGTAATCCTTTATCAACCCCAACCATCTTCGCTGCCTCCTGTTCAACTCTTTCTGAGTGAATATGTACTTGAGGCTCTTGTGGTCAGTATATAAATGTTCGAGGTTACCGAGTAGGTAGTGCCTCCACATTTTGAGTGCGAGTACCACGGCAGCGAGATCTAAGTCATGAGTTGGATAATTTTGCTCATGGTTCCTGAGCTGCCGTGATCCATACGCGACCTCCCTTCGGTCTTGCATCAGCACACATCCGAGCCCAATGCCGGATGCGTCGCAGTACACATCGAACGGTTTTGTTGTGTCGGCTGCGCCAAAACCAGTGCTGATGTTAGGGGCTTCACTAATGCCTTGAACGCTGCTTTACATGCTGGACTCCAAACGTATTTGGTAGCCTTCTTTAGCAGCATTGTCATAGGATTGGCAATCTTCGAGAAGTTCGGAATGAACCTCCAATAATATCCTGCGAGTCCGAGGAAACTCCGTACCTCGTGAATAGACCCCAGGGACATCCAATGCAGAATTTGTGCGATCTTACTTGGGTCTACCGCGATGCCCTTCGCTGAGATAATATGCCTGAGTAAAAGTACTTCCGGTATCTAGAATTCTCACTTGCTGAATTTTGCGTAAAGCTTGTGATCCCGCAGCCGTTGCAAGACTATATGCAGGTGCTTCTCGTGCTCTTCGTCCGACTTGGAATAAACCAGTATGTCTTCGATGAAGACCACGACAAACTCATCCAGCTCCGGTACAAATACCGAGTTCATCAAGTACATGAACTGAGCTGGAGCGTTGGAGAGGGCAAGGAACAGGACAAGGTAGTCATAAAGCCCGTACCTCATCAAAAAGCTGTCTTCGGAATATCCTCAGCTTGTATCTCAATCTGATGGTACCCTGATCTTAAGTCCATCTTGGAAAAGATCTTTTCTTTGACCAACTGATCAAACAATATTTTTATCTGTGGTAACGGGTACTTGTTCTTGATTGTCACAATGTTAAGCGGACGAAAATCAACACTAAGCCGTAGTGTTTCGTCCTTCTTCTTTACAAACAATGCTGAACAACCCCAAGGTGATGAACTCAGTCGTATGAACCCTTTTCTCATAAGGTTATTCAGCGGTGTCTTCTACTCTGCTCACTCATTGGGTGCCATTTTGTACGGCCTCCGTGAAATCGGTGTTATTTCCGACGCCAGTTCACTCATGGTATTGAAATTTTAGGGTGTTACGAAAGGCCAGGGTAAAATTTGATTATCGGCATCAACTCCGATAGCTGTAAGATTTTGACCTTTGTATTTTCCGGTTAGGAACGTACAATCCATACACAGAATGGGACTACAATATTGAAATTTGTTTATGCATTGACCTAGAGAAAATAATTCACGGTGAAGAATAAGTTTCCCAGGAAGCCGGGGGTTTGGAACATCCACGATATCAACAGTTGTGCCAACATTCTGACTTGTGATGGTATGTAGTAACTTTTGAAGATTATCATAAGATGCTTCATAAGTACCAAATCTTGCCTTAATAACCTTATGTTTTGCCTTCCAAGCTTTGGAGTAGCTTATTGTATACTTAAAATCTTGCTCAATTGTGTTGATAATACATTTTGCCTCAAATGAAATATTATCAACCACACGAGCATACATGTCATTTGCATCAAACTGCGATGTAAGGGCAATATTGCATTTCTCAAGATGTTGCAACTCACACGCATGATCAATCACAATAGAACACTTTTAAAGGCTACTCCATTTCTCTGCATATCCGCGAACACGAAAGGGGCAAGTTGTTGATAAGCATCTGACATCATAAAATTTCTTAGTGGATCGAGAAACCTTAAATGATCCCTTCACTGAAAGTGACAAGTATTTAACAGCATCTTGCAATGCTTCTTTATTTTTCAAAAGAGACCCCACTGTTATTGTATTGTCGTGGCAATCCAACGGGAAATGGTACCCTTTAGGACTCTTAAGTTTTCAAAATTTGGATTACTCCAATCGGCATGGACTGGTGGTTGATCTATATCGTCGGATGAATCATATTTAGGAACATTAATGTAATCCGTATCCTCAACAACCATACATTGAACTATATGTTCAATATGCTCTCCTTCATCTGCTTGACCAGTTGCCTCACTGATAATAGTATGTGTCACTTCATTATCATTTTCTTCTTTCTCATCACCACCATCATTATCTTCCTCATCATCAAGTTCCTCCTACGTCTCGGTGACTACTTCCTTGGCTTCAACCCGATCTAGAAGTATTAAAGGTCATCCATATTGTAGAGCCTTTGCAACATAAGTACGCCAAACAGGTGTTCCCTTTAGCAGCAGTAGTTCCCAAAAGTGTTCGTCCCTTGCACAACTGATAACTCCGTTTATCTTCAAATCATATTCATTCTCACTCAATTAAAAAACTTTTAGCAACCATGTATAAACACCCATAAATGTCCGTTCCGTTGGACTAGGTATTCCCCGGTTTATAAAAGGGAGTCCTGATAGATTTACTCTACTTGAATTATAATTAATTTGTCCATCACCATAAAATATCTGAAATTCTACTTTGTTGGACATTCCTAGCATACGTATATATGAAATTTAATAATTACAAACATAGAAGTGTAAATACAAAAAGTATAAAAAATAAAACAAATAGAAATACGCAAAGTATAATCTAAATACGAAAAATATAAAGTACTTTGTATTTAACATTAGCATACAACAGTAGTATTATAGAAATATAACTACAAAAATTAAAAACTGATATGTAATGTAAGAAAAATAAAAACTTAGCTACATGGGGTGTTTTTGTGAATTTTCTAATTTTTTATATACTAAAATGATGAAAATTCAAATTCAGGGGGTTATATGTAAAAATGTTAAAAATAAACTAAAAACTAACATAAAACTATATTTAAACTAAACTAAACATAAATTCAAACTAACCCAAATCCTAAAATTCAAACTAAACTAAACCCAAAGGTCCGAAACAAAATTTAAACATAAAAGTACGAAACTAAATTCAAAATAAGCCAATTTTTTTAAAAAAACTTAAAACTAAAGAAAAACTGTATTTAAACTAACATAAACATAAATTCAAACTAACCTAAATCCTAAAGTTCAAACTAAACTAAACCTAAACATAAAAGTATGAAACTAAATTCAAAATAAGGTAATTTTTTAAAAAAACTTAAAACTAACATAAAACTGTATTTAAACTAACCTAAACATAAATTCAAACTAACCTAAATCCTATCTCTAACCATAAATTCAAACTAAACTAAACACTAAACCCTAACATAAAAGTCAAAACACAATTCAAACTAATCGTAATCTTAAAAACAAACTAAAAACTAATATAAAACTATATTAAACTAATCTAATCCTAAATTCAAACTAACCTAAATCCTAGCACTATATTCAAACTAAACTAAACCCTAAACTACTTTCAAACTAAACTAAATGTAATTATACAAAGCAAAATTAATTTAAGCAGATTTAAAGTAACTAGATTTAAAAATCCTAATTACACTAAAAAATTTATACCTTCTAGTTTCTCTTTTTTCTTTTCTTTTTTCTTTTCTTTTCTTTTCTTCTCTTCTCTTCCTCTTCCTCTTCCTCTTCCTCTCTTGTGATGGATTGAATGGGGAAGTGTGGGGAGGCTGCCCGGCCGGCCGGATTATATAAAAGATCCTGTCGTCCACCCGGTGGACGACAGGGTCCTTTTGTCCACCGCGTGGACGACTGGACACGTCGGTCCAACGGTCCCATGGCCATTGGGCGGACGTGGCTGCCATGTGGGCCTATGTCGTCCAGGGTGTGGACGACACCGCCCTGTCGTCCCGGGGTGGACGACATGTGGTTCACGTGGACAAATCGTCCACCCCATGGACGACAGGGTGACTATTTTGGTAAAAAAAATTCTGAACGCTATTAGTATTAAATGATTATTGTACAGTGCTAAAATAAAAAAAATCGGTGGAAGAGGTGGTAGCTGGACATGATCACCAGGTCCAGGAAGCCCTTCTCCAGCTGCATCTCCTCTGCCCCTCTGTTCTTGTATTCTCGGTTGCCTCCTTATCTCCTCTCGTTCAAAATCTCTCTCATCATGCTATTTCTCTCTGGTCTGGAGAGTACGTGACATCGTCGTGGATTCTAGTTTGTGTTTTTTATATGTGCTAGTCGCTCAGTAATTTCCTGATTGCTTACGACTTTTCCTCATGGTACCGGCGGTGTGGATTGTCGCATGGAGGTAAAGACCGCGAGCACAGCAAGCAAAAACGTTTTGATGTTGCTTGGAAGAAAGGCCGTGAAGTATATTTGCTTGCGGGGTTGCTGGATCCGTTAAGCTCTTAGAGCATTTCTAAAAAATGAACCAAAACATTCTTTAAATTATATTATTATGATTTAGTCAAAAAAACGCCCCTAACAGGGTCTCAAAACCAACCCTAATATTTTCACCCTCTTAAACTTCCTTTATTTGTAGCTACTAGTAGCGGGGAGTTGAGAGCTTCAATAATTCTTGTTTTAAAAGAATTAATATTATTGTTACCCTAAATTTTGACATGGCCCAACTAAAAGTGTTTTAGATCCATTTTAAAAGAAATTGTAGGAGGAACCAAGAGAAAAAATACCCCTTATAATTTTTGGTTGCTCCCAAAAAAATTATTTTAGGAGCTAATTTATAGGGCTCCATCGAAAATACTCTTAGAGTCGGATCAATAAAAGTACCACTTTGGACGTTTGGGAGCTCCTATGCAGCTCCAACCATGTTAACTCTCAGTGCCAAAGTCCATACACAATACCTCTAAAAGAATTCTTTGTCAAAAAGCGTGCAAGAAAAACATGTAAAAAACATAAAGGCATCGTACTGCACAACACGACGGCATTCCTAAAGTCTAGATGGCCAGGGTTCTGAATCATACTTGATATAAACTGCGCCTGAACATTGAAACGCAGGTATGAAGAATTGCTCTTCATTGGTGGGAATCGGGTTCATCAGGTCACAAATCCGTCACGTCACGCATCATGTGCACAGGACAATGTGTTCCCTTGCACCCATAACCCATATAGAAGCCATTCGTTGCTCACATGACACTGGATGTTTGGATTAGCTGGATTCAGATTGCCAAACCAATGAGGGGAGGTTTTGCACTATGATCCTGGCTCGCACGTAATGTCACAACGACAAGTAGCATCATATACTTCCTCCGTTTTTTAAATTGCTGGTAGGACAATAATTCCGACAAAAGTTTAAAAATGGAGGAAGTAGTGCACTGAGTAGAATTTTGACTTGAATTGAACATTTGGTTTGGTTAGGCGTACTGGCCAAGAATGTTATAAATCACATATGTTCACTAAAAAACCGATGTTCGTACACCCTTAGGCCCCCCTCTCTTTTTCTTTGCCATTTTTTCAGTCGCGTCTTCTTCTCTGCTCAGCTCTTCTTCTACCCTACAGGCTGGACAACATGTCATGCTTCCTTCTTCTTCACGTACGAAAGATCACAGGTGTTGAAGAAGATGAGTGGAGGTTCCATCGACAACTATAACTTGAACAAATTTGCATCGTCAGTGTTTTTAACCAAAAGTTAGATCGTTTTTTTTCTGGTTCAAAGAGTTCTTTTTTGGCTAGGCCAATTCATGAGGTGGGGATTTGCCGACGTTGTTTAACACTACAGGATATGACTGGTGGTTATCGATGTTCAAATAAGCCGTGCTAAATAGGCCGGCACGAAGCTTGCAATTTTTGGTCCTGCTAAACACGATATAATCGAGATCAATTCGTGCCTGGGCGGACATGGCACGGAGTCACGTGCCATGTTTGGGCTGTAGGTGTGGTCATGGGCTGACATGAGCATTACCTAATCATTAAAGTTAAATAGAGTATATCTTTCTCATGTGAAAAAAACCAAGGCTGCTCGCTTCCGACCTCGAGTCCTGAGTTTGAACACCACTCTCCTACCATTTTCACACCAGTTTTCATCCTTTTCAGAACAATTGAGTTATGTACCTAATGGGATGACATGCCTGACGACCCAGCCGCTCGCCACGTGGGATGGCACGGCACGACCTATCTTTATCCGGTTATGCCTGACTTAATAAGAGATCCCAAGCATGACCGGGCCTAGGCCGTGTCATGCCGGCCGACCTGTTTGACTATCTATAGGTGCAACAGTAACATCGGGAACTAATGGAAGGTGGGAATCCATGGATGTAGGGGTGAAAACGGGACGGGAAAATCCCGTTCCATCCCGTACCATATATCATTTTTCACATTCGTTTTTGAAATATTCAGGATTTATTCGGAATCGGGACGAAAACGGGTTGGGGTCCATCGAAATCAGAATAAAAAACGGTTTAGTGTGTTTCCTGACCGTTTTTACGGTTCCTGTTTTTAATTCGGGATATCCTGTTTTCCATCCTGTTTAGATTGTGTTCGGTATATGAGTGTCTGGCCCAAACAGCCCACGGGAAACCCTAACCCATCCACCCAGCCGGCCAGCCCACTGCCAGCTCCCGCTGCCCCAGCCCTCAATCCCCACTCGCAGTTCGCCCACTCGGGCCTCCGCTCCTGAGGCTCGAGCGCCGCCGCCCCTGCCGCCCTGCGCGCCCGAGCGCCAGCACCCCTGCCTGACCTAGCGCCGCTGCCCCTGCGCGCACGAGTGCCGTCGCCTCTGCTCGACCGAGCGCCTCCGCCCCTGTGCGCCCGAGATGCCTCCGCCCCTAAAGCTATTAGTGAACTATCCATGTGGCAGGTTAAATTATATTCATTAGTGAACTACTTCTGAAGTCCGATCCATATAATTGACCTAACACTACTAAGACTACCATTCTATTAAGACTACTATCCCAGCCCAATGCATCTGATTTATGCTGCTGAAGTGGTGATAACAAACCTTAAATTTGAGCAACTTTAAATTCTGAAATCAGATTTTTTTTCTTAACTAATATAATTTTCTTTGTTGATTAACTATGCTACTATGTAGCTGAAGAAAAAGTGCAAAGTGGACGCTGCTTTCATCGAACTTATTTTGTGATGATATTATGAACACTATGTATTCTATATCTTGTTGGATGATAATATTATGTTATTACGATTATGTATTAATGTATGACTACGTATGATGTGCGGAATATGTATGGTGTACACTACAGAAATACAGCACTTACGATAGCCAGAAACTGTCGTAAATAAAGGAAAACCGTCTTAAGTTAGTTATTTACGACGGTTTCTTGTTATTTACAACGGTATCTGGCCGTTTCAAGTTTTTGGTCATAAATGAAATTATTTATGACGGTTACCGTCGTAAATAACTAACTTACGATGGTTGGGAACGTTTGTCGTAAGTAAATGACCGTCGCCCATTGCCGCGCAACGTGGTGGGCTTGGCACCTTACTTACGACGGCCAGGGTACCGGCCGTCGTAAGTTAGTTAGGTTAACTTACGACGGCTAGGGCAAAGCCGTCGTAAGTTAATTAGGTTAACTTACGACGGCCCTGTATAGCTGGCCATTGTAAATAAGGTTTTTATTTTTTTTAGAAAAAACAGAAACTAGCTACCCTAGCATGATGACGAGCTCACAGAACATTATAATCATCCATCATATACACAATAAGACATATAATCATCCAAAATCTAAAACAAAAAGGGCTAAAAACTACCTCTTCCACTAGCTCCTCCACTCACTCCTCCAATTGCTCCGGAGCCGAAGAATCTGTCTCCACGCCCTCCTCCCGCTGCCGGTAGCTGTGGCGGTGGAGTTTGAGCCTCCGTTGCCGATCTCTGCAATTAAAATAAATAGATAAAGTGAGTTTAACCTTGTACGGCTCTCTCCACACTACTGTCACTCCCTCTCTCTCTCTCCCCTGCACTCTCACTTTCTTCCTCCCCCTCTCCCTCCACCTCTCTCACCCCCTATCTCTACCACTTCGTCATTCTCTCTCCCTCCCTCTTTCACTTTTCACTCTCACTCTCCCTACCCCTCTCTACCACTATCTCTTACTCTCACTCCCTCCCTCTCCCCCCTCTCACTCTCACTTTCTCCCTCGCCCTCTCCTTCCCCCTATCTCTACCACTCTGTCTCTCTCTCCCTCCCTCTTTCCCTTTTTACTCTCACTATCTGTCCCTCTCACTCCCGCTCTCTACCACTATCTCTTACTCTCACGCTCTCCCTCTCCCCCCTCACTCTAACTCTCACTCTCTCCCCTCAACTACACTAAGTTTTTCTTAGATTAGAAAATAGCAAATAAAAAACACATTACCTGGACATCTGAATGTGCATGTGGTGGGGGCACTTGTGGCGGGGCCAAATCTGATGGCTGCCACATCGGGATCGGGATCTGCTGCTCACTCTGTCGATCTAAGGCCTGTAATTGCAAAATATTAAAACAAATAAACTAATGAAATGTTAGGAATTTAAATTAATTTGTGTTCAAATACTTACCTCCATTGTCGCCTGCATCTAAGCCATGTAGTTTGCCATGTAGGCGGCCTCCTGCTCCTATGCGGCCCGGGCTAGATCCCTCTCCCTCTGGAGCTCCTCCCTCTCTCTCCAGATCTCTTCTCTCTCCCTAATGAGCTCCTCTATCTGGCTCTGTGAGGGACGATGACTTGTATGCCCGATGGAGGAACCCTCGGTCGATGGAGTGACGATCGAAGGTCGCGCTACCCTCGAGTCGACAACTCCATCGAAAATGGAAAACCTACAAGGAAATAAAAGAATAATAATTAGAATAAGCAAGCTTTTACAGAAATAAAGAAAGCGACCAACTTACTGTCCATGTGCCTTCCCGCCTCCGCTAGCGTAAAGGGCTTGAGGGTCGATTGTCGCATTTTCCCAATCATACCCTTCGCCGTGTATCTTCACGGCCTCTCGCACATCATTTTTCTAAAAGGAGTAAAATTGCGTATTAGTAACAACAAATTAGTAACAATTGAATTTATAAGTTTTGATAACTTACCAGTCGATCGGCAGTGACCTAACTGCACTCCCAAGGCTGGGATGTGTCCTTATGACCCCGCTTCCAGACTGCATTGACGGTCGGTACCTGACCGGTCTCGCGCTCTTGTAGATATGTGTTAGTATGGTAATTATATTATAAATACATACAAAGAAGGGTTATTATTTTTACCATGCGTTTAGCCAAACGCACATGGCCATCGGGGCCATAGGAGTGCTTTAATTCTAAATCTTTGCATCCACGAGCCCTCCTGGACTTAGCGATGAAAGCATCGCTAGCCCACATCTGGCAGAGAGCTCGGTACGCTTCGGTCCGACCCTCTATCCAGGAAATACTGACCTGCACATATTTATTATGTCATTGAAATACCTTTTACATAAATAAGTATTGAAATAATTAAACACAAACAACTTACTTCTACGTACAGCTCCTCTGTCAAGTAAGTGTCCGAGGCCCTCGTAAACGGCCCTGACTGATAGTCCTCGTGCCGCTTGAGGTACTTGTTCACAGATTGAATACGAGCGTACGATAACGCTTGTGTTACAAGCTTCCGTGTGTAACTATTGAACACGGCTCTAGCATGGTCCAACATGCTCTGGCTCGTGTCCTGTAAATGGTACCTCAGCTATAAGAAAACAAATATTGAAGATATGCATTAACGATTGAATCAAGTTGAAGAATAATAATTTACAAAATTTTATTAAGTGGACTTACCATAAAATCTGCCCACACAGCCCCCTGAAGGTTGTTGTGCGCCTTGTGGGAGACACGAGCGTAGTCATCCCACGACGTCGCAGGGATCCCGTCGATCATACCGGGATAGTGCAGACAGACTAAAGTCCTGATGCAACCGGACACCTGTCTGTGGTGCCTCTGACCCGTGAACGAGCAGTCGTACCAGGAGCTTCCAGGATTTAGTGAACTTATTAATATACCCACAAACAAAATAATCTAAAAGTTGAACATTATTTGATAGTTTGCTTACGTGTTGTGAGGGTCCGGACCCGATCACGGGGCCGTGCCACTTGCCCGGGAATCACATTGGGTAGTGCCGTGCGATGCGGCACCCAACAGCACACATAATAAAGCATCATATTACATAAATCAAGTGAAAGCTTACAAAGTGTAAATTTTTAAAAATACTTCTCAAAATAGTCTACAGCTGAAGATTTATACAACTCACGTCACATCTCTATACTAAGCAACAGAGAAGATGTCCAGCCCGCGGACCCTTCTCGCTAGCAACACATTCACAATAGCAGCGGCAGGGGTTGCCATGAGTTCACCACTCGGAGAGTTCCGAGTCTTATTGGACACCCGTACATATCAGCGTAGTGATATTACCTGCAAAACAACTCATGCAGTATCCGTGAGTATGAAGCTCAGCATGACTTAACCGTCACCCTAGTCATAAAACTCTACATGCTGACAATGGAGGGCTGAATATAGAAGTTTGCACAAAAGATAAACTTGAGCTAAAGGAGAGTCCTTACTTCGAGTTTTAAGCAACTTTTATAGCCCTCGCGCAATTTACATCGAGACTCCACAATCAAACAAGAAATGCTTCATCTCGATGTCACTTGCCCGAGGTGAAAGTAACTTTAGTGAACTACCCTAGACCCATACAGATCTTGCGCCATCAACGTCGAGACTCCACAATCAAACAAGAAACGCTTTGCCTCGACGCTACTAGCCCAAGGTGGAAAATAAATTTAGTAAAGGTATTGATCATTCCTCATCTCCATTATGAGGATTACTCACGAAGCATATTAACTTTTCCCAGTTTATTACTACGTCATGACTCAGTGTACAAGTATGCTCACTACCACGAGCGACGGTGATTGCAATCAAAAACACCCTGCTGACACGACACGTACGCCCGTACTCAACATTGCCTACAGCAACCATCACTGACGTCCTACGTGGCAACCTTTCACACGACACCCAAATGTCGAACCGGTCCCACCGACTTGGATTAAGTCTCACTACGGCAAACCCTCGTAGAGCCGACTTCTCTATCCATTCATCATCTGCATAAGATGGAGGGGATTGCCTCGATACCCGGGTTAACATGTTACATCGGTTTCCTGGGTCCCATATTGCCAGTATGCATCCGATACACAACTCATACTTGTCCAGCGGGGCCGCACACGAGAACGGGCCTTAATCGACTCAGACATAGACTAGGTTCACAGGATCACGTCCTAGAGCCTTCCATCCACTGCCCCATCTCCATTCCCAACTATGAGGATCAATTACCAACTCTTCCGATTGATCCCCCTTAATCCCGGTTCACGAGTAGGAAACGGCCTACTCGAGTTATGCCTCTTTTAATCCACTTTTGTTAACTTGAGATCAGAAGTTATAATCAAGTGATAACCTATTCTACATTAAACTCCAGGGTTTTCTGGGTCATGCATTTGGAGTTTCATACCATCTAGACTTAATGCAATAAACAAAATGCTAGACATTATAAAGTGAATACAAATAAAAACTTGTAAGTTTTGATGCAAACCGGGGCTTGCCTTTGTTTTGCAGGGGACTAATATATATAAATCATTTAGAGTCTTGTCCTTCTTGAGGATTGATCAACTGATCCATTTCAATTGATTCACTCCGTCGAACTTCTCCGTTGATTGCCTCCGTCGTAAGTCCTATCGATATGTATATGCACATGTTCTCATAATGCAATTCATATAATTAAAGACTTGAATTTGTGAAGAACATAGGGGTGTGTGGAAGTGCTAAGAATGATGGGTTGCCTCTGTTGTGCAAGGAAAATAAGAGAAACTAAAGCTTACTTAGAAGTTGGATTATAAACTAACCAAGTCTCTACTAATGAACATATATGGTGAGCTGAAAGGATTTGAAGGAAATTGAAGATACAGAACTCCAATGACTTCAAAACCTTTACATGTACCACTCTAGCCAGAGATTTAGCTTGCCAAATTGCAGCTAATGTGGAAAGAATATGTGTTCTCTAAAATTCCTCCAATACTCTTATGAATTTTCCCTCATACGTAAGCATGGAGAACAAGGACAGGGAGCTCAACTGCTCAACTTGAGCTCAAACTTTACATGTGAGTTCCTAGTCACATGAAAGTGTTCAGGACCAAAAATGAACACTTTTCATTGGTTGTTGTATTCAGAACAATTCCCTAAGCAATTAAGAAAAAAGGAATTAATTCTGCAGTAATTCTCATGTTCATGCCAACCTTATTGAACTACAATTTCAATTATAGTTCATAGGGCCTGCAGGAATTTTCCTAGGATTTTTGGAGCTAAGTATTACCCAGAACTGAATTTCCAAGTTTTTGGAAATTCTCTGAAAATGTTTCTGTGTCCAATTGAACACAGAAACTTCAAATCTGAATTCTCCTAATCAAACCAATTCTAAATGAGTTAAAATTTTACAGGCGTTCACTAACACCCTAAAGAATATTCTGGCAAAATTTGAGGATTTTTGGACAAACCAAACTCCCTCTAAAATTCTTTTGCTGAAAATTTTTAAAGAATTTTTCCAGAATTAAATAATGACTTTCATACAAATTGGGTTGCACATTTGGATAGAGCTATTCAATATGAATCCAACCCAATTTGAATCACTAAATTTGGAGCTTCCTACACCATGATATGACCCCCTGCTCGCCGCCCCCCCCCCCTTAATTTGCGGTGCTGAACTCAGCTAGAGGGTCGCCGGCGGCCGTAGATCACCGGAAAGTGGTGCGCGGTGGCGGCAGCGGCAGCGCCGCTAGGGTTCCGGCGTGGTCGGAAACCTTCTACACCGCATCAAAACGGTCAGAAATTGGTCGGAGAGCACCGTGGCAGCTTGAGTATGTTGAAAATGGACGCAAAACCTCGTGAAAAGGCCGGCAACATCGAGCTCCACGGTGACCCGAGATGATTTCTCCATGGCGGCAGGGAAAATGGCTAGAACCCGGTCGATCCTAGATGTTTTCGCTCGGTTCTTCTTCGAGGAGGGACGCTAGGAAGTGTAGAAGCTGTGTGCAAGCTCGCCCGAGCTTTGGTGGACCGTGCAACTAGAATTTTGGTATAAACCGACCCCTACCCGCATGCACCATATTTCGGGAACCTTGGAAATTCTCCCCACTCAGTTGATCGTTTGCTATAAGGGTCGCAGATACGCGATCTGGGGGGTATGGCGCACCTTTTTTGTGTAGAAAATGGACGGTGAATGTAAGATCCCCAAAAAGTGGTAGCAAGAAAAATTCAGCTCATGTACACTTAGGAAAAATGAGGGGAATTAAAACTTTGAATTATAATGGTGTAAGTTCAAAGTGATAATTAAGACTTCCCAAAAACTTCCAAGCATAGAGATCTAAAGGAATAACTTGGATCTTCATATTTCAAATATTCAACCTTCCAAATTTCAGCTCATTTGGAGGGGTTTTAGTATTTGTTTGGGATTAAAAGAGGAAATCCTTTAATCTGAATTTCAAATTCAGTTTCAAATTCCAATTTCCTCAATTTGCATATTTGGGTCTACAAATGTGTTCTCCACATTTGAATTAGCAGCCATGCCAAAAATCAGAAACTTTGGAGTATGTTTGCTATGTTTTGGAACAATGCAAAAGGAAGAAACTCAAATTCCATTTTCAAATTCAAATGACCATATTCAATTCAAACTCCACAACAGAATTCATATCATTTTAATTCAACTTTTCAAACCATGACTTGGGGTGGAAGTATGGACTTTAATTCTGAGTAGCTGGGGTAAAAATATCAGTGGAAATTGGATAAAAATTAGGTGTGGTGGGACCCCTTTGTCAGCCACACAAATGTGTTACTGCCTCTGCTGACTTCGGTCGAACACCGAGCGGCCGCCAGCTCTCGGTTGCAACCTGCTCCCGAGAGAGCACCGTGCCACCTCATGCTGCCTGAGTTTTGCTCGGCTGGATCACTGCAAAGAGTGCACCGGAGCTACTTCGCTTTCCCTCAGCTCATGTTGCGCCTTAGCTGCTTGTTTGCGCTGAATCCTGCCGCCCGTTTTCTCTCCGATCACACCACAGCAACCAAGCACCGATTGCTCGAGCTCCCAACAGAAAAGAGCTGCGCCCACCAGTGCTCTAGCCGGCTAGCCACTCCTCCCCATGGTGCCGAGCTAGTTTGCACCGGAAAATGGCAAAGTTGCTGCGGTTCTCGGGTAAACACTGAAAAACTGAGCAAGGTCACCGTGAACAGCTCACACCGAGCAAGGTCATGCCAAAGCAAGCCAGCCCCTCGGTGCACCCTCGACCCTAGCTGCTCAAGCCCATAACTCAGCCCTATCCATTGAACACAGAAGGAGAATTTCGAGTTTTTCTCCCGGGCGGTACAAACCGACCCCGAGGTAGGAATTTGCCAAATTCTTCGATAATTCGTGTTCTTGTTGATTCAAACTGTGCACAAAGCCTCCTAACTACTTGGCACACTTCCTCCATCGAATTTAGACCTAGATATGGGGTGTAGAGGGATAATTTCCATGTTTTGATCATGGCGCACCGCTGGACCCCATCGGGCGCACTGTGCCGATGGTTTTGCAGCGTTCCCCAATCCGTTTGGCCTCCGTGTCAAGCGTCTACACGATTCCCGGACGCTCTAGAGCCAAAAACCTGATCAATTGGTGAAGGAATGGGCCGCCACAACCTCGCCAGAGACCTAGGTCTCACTGTTGCTGACACGGCCTCATCGGCCTTGTCGAGCCAGGATCACGCTGAGGGTGCTGCATTGCACATCACCAGATAGCGCACATGAAAGATACAAAGCGGAAGCAAAGTTTTATTACATAAACAGGTTTATAAACATTTGTACAACAAAATATGTTCAGTCTACACTCACGGGCATAGACTACGCATCGAGTTCACGTTCAGCCCGTGAACGTGTCCCCGCTAGCATGCACACACACTAACACGGCGGCGTGCACGACTCCCATTCGACGGGGTTCCCCTCCGGGGGTTCCGTCTCCTCCTCGGGAGTCCCTTACTCACAGGTCCCAGCAAAAGCTTCAAACACAAGCAGTGAGCACGATGGCACAGCAAGACTGACCCGTCTCTCCTATACATGAAACTTCTACATGGTGGGTATAGGATACATGAGGTAGATAATTTGCAAAGGACTCGCCTAATTATTTGAACCTTACTTTCAATGTTTTAGCAGCAGGTTGTGGAGAACCTTACGCTAAGGCACATGAGAGAGCTGCAATCAAACAAGAAACGCATTTCTCTCATGTACTTTGCCCAAAGTTGAAACGAACTTTAATTAGCTCTAAGCTACGACAAGACATTAACAAGCAGAGTATAACATTCAAATCAGCAAACTTTTAACATGAATCTAGCCTGTTCTTTCTACGTCATGGTACAGTGAACAAGTGGTACTCACTGACCATGAGGGACGGCGATTATAATCGATTTACACCTGCAGGGTTACCCGAATAACCTGTCACGTACGTCCGTACTCGATGTTGCCTACAGCAACCATCACAGACGTCATACGCGACCACGTTTCACCCGTCAGCCAAATGTTGAACCGGTCCAATCGTCCCGAGCCAGAGGTCTCTGCGCACGCATCCACAGTGCCACCAGCCAATTTACACCTCGAGCTCTCAACCTACCCTCTAAACGACCAGCTATGCCTCAACACCCAGCTACCCGAGTTACATCGCTTTCCCGGTTCCCATATAGCCGGTAGGTGTTCGGTACTGTTCTAGATTGTTCAACAGGACCGCACACGGCTCGGTCCTCAATCGACACAAGCGGAGCTATACCACCCAGGCCCCAAAGTCCTGCTGCCCTTACTCTCCGCTGGGTCTAATTTTGTTGCCATGTGTTTCATTTGCTATTGTTACCCGAGTAGAGTGCTTCTAGTCTATCCTCGCGAGTAGTTCCAACTACTCGACTTGTACCGAATCCTACTCTATCTTAGCATTGCAGTAGCTAAACGGGGTTTTAAATCCTAATCCCAACCCATGGTTTTCTTGGCTATGCAATTGGGTTTCAAACAAGACTCTAATGCCAGAAGTAAGTGGTGCTCAAAGTAAGTTCTTCAAAACAATAAAAAATTATAAAAATAGTTAATGCGAACCGGAGCTTGCCTTGCTGCTCTTGGTCGTAGGCTATCTGCTCTTCCAGAGTGACGAAGTCTAAGACTTCGGGTTCCTCCTCGACCTTAGCGATTACAAGAGATAACATGTATCAATTTAAATGCATTTGAATTGAATTTAAACTTGTGAAGACTGTAAGTCGTACTAGACAGACCCAATGACTCTAAAACTTTTACTGTGGTTTGGATTCAACCTAAACAGATACTTGGCCAAGTTTTATTTGCATCAAAGCTCATTTGAGCTCTCCACAAATAATTATGTACTTGACCTTAATTGGAGCTCCTAGGGTGTTCTAGGGATTTTCATGGAGCAAGCCATGACTTTCTGAAAACTTGATTTTAAGGGGGTTCTAATAGAGTTGGTCTCCCTTAATTTGAAGGTTCCTACCTAAAGATATGAGCTAAAGAATTTCAGAGAAATTCTGAAAATGTTTCTAACATTTTCTATTTTCTCTAGAACAGTTTTATTAATCACACCATTAGATAGATCTGAAATTTTTATGGTAGCTCAGCCACATTTTGGTAAACATACTAGCAAAATTTCAGAATTTTCTTCCAAAGGATTCTCCAGTTAAAATTCTAAACAGTTTAAATTTTGCAGAATTAATTGTGGAGAACTAAGGATTTTCATGAAGTGAAACTTGATTTTTTGGAAAGTACACAGAGATCTGAATCCAACTAAATTTGGTTCACTCGATTTGGAGTTTCCTAGCCAAAGTTATGTGGCTTTGAAGTTTGAACTAAATCTGAAAATCGAGAAAAAGTTTAAATCGCTGCGCGTGAGACCGGGGCTACGTGTCAACTTCTCAGAGGTTGACACACGGGGCTACAGAATCTTTCGTGCACAACCACACCCAAACCGTTGCCACAGCGAATCCCGGTTTTAAAATATCGGCCACTGACACGTGGGACCGGGGGCTTCGTCTACCTCCGGCCTCCCGCGCTCGACCGCCGTGACCCCTCGCTGGAGAGCTCGCCGGTGGCCTCTGTTGTGCACCAAACTCCATGATCTTGGCCGCCTCTGCCTAAATCCATCTGGGGAACACGATGCTGGGCTCAGCTCATCACGACAATCACCGGAACACGGCCCGCAACGAGCGGCGGCTTCGGAAGAACTTCTTCCGTGTCAGCCGGACTTCCTAGCACCCCAAATGATCGAGCAAAAGGCCGTAGAGCATCAGTGGACCCTAGGAAAGATCGACATGAGCTCCACGGAGCTCGGGAATGACTGTACTGTGCTGGCACCGTGCGACCTAGGCCGGAAATCGGGAATTTTCCTAAAACTCGAAGAAAAGTGATTTCCCCCAATAGTTCTTCGTGGTTTTGGCTCCTATGGCCTTGCACGAACACCTAGAAGTGCTTCCCTTCGTGAGAGGATGAGTGGTACGGTGTGTATTACGAATTTTGCGAATCGGTCCGGGCATCCCTTTTGTATACCGTTGCAAAATCGTGTAATTCCGGCGTGGGCAGTTTATGTCACGCCGCCGGGGCTTGCGGTAATGAAAGAGGGACTGAAGGCGAACCTTTTTGCTATTCACAGCTCGGAGAACGGCGGGCTGTGGTGGCCGGACGGGTCGTCCCCATGACGGCAGCCCGGGCTGAACTGAAGAATGGAAGAACTCCGCGGTGGAGCTCGGGGAGGGTTGATCAGGGTCTGGAACCGGTGCGAGGTCGTCAAGGAAGACTCGGCACACTCGGTGATGGTGTCGGATCACCGCGACAACCACAGGATCGGCCGGGCGACGAGGGACCGAGATCTCAGCCATGCGGCAAGGTGTTTCGGTTTTCTGGGTGAGAGCACGTCGGAATAGCGGTGAGAAAAACCGGGGGTGGCTCGGGCGCATAGATAAGGGGCCAGAGATGCAGTTCAGCGGCCTGGGCGGCAAGCAGCTGCTGGCCTCGACGGCCTGGCACGGTGGCGGCCGCGGCGAGAGCCCGAGACCCAAGCCCTCGGTGCCTCAGTCAGTTCTGTGGTCTGTGAAGCTGACATGTGGGTCCCACCTGATTTTTAACCTCTGAAATTAACATCCATCTACTGCTTTAAACAGTAATCCCTCTAATACCCTCTAGAATTTGAATCATCTACCACATGCCCATTTGGAATTGATAGAATTCAAATTGTGATGTGTTTGAATTAATTTTCAGCACATATGCAGTTTGAAATTCAAATTGAGTTTGAATTTGCTAAACTTAGCTCATGTCAAGATCAACTCCAAATGGAGTGAAAATTGGTGGGTGAGCTCACAAAAATGTGCTGAGTAAGAATATGCCTCCCACTTTTGAATTCATGGGATGGAAGTAGTTTGAATTTGAATTTGAGTTCAACTACCCTCTTTCTAGTTATACCCAAAAAGACCTCAAAAGGTTTGGGATTTAGGTGAAATTTGGCATGGACACTCCTAGCAAGGTATAGGAGTTTTTCATATGCCCAGCCCCTATATGATGCATGTGGGAAATGCCACTTTTGCATTTTGTAAGTCTATTCTCTAATGAGCATGTTGATGGTGTTTACTTGCTCTTCAAATGTACTCATCAAGTTTCTTCAAATGAAGTGTGTGGGTGGTGATAAACACTTTGATTATGTGCCAAAAACTTAGGCCCTTACATTCCTCCCCCTTAAAAGAATCTCGTCCTGAGATTATAAAATGAAAATGAGAGAGAGGACGGTGGAAAAATTACCGTATATGCGACGTGAAAAAGTTGGGGTAGTTCGCGCGAAGAAATCCTTCGCTCTCCCATGTCGCTTCGTCTATGGAGTGATTACTCCATAGAACTTTGTAGAACCACAACGTACGGTTGCATGTGGTTCGGGCCATTTCATCAATAATCTGAACCAGTTCCTCCCGATACATGAGATCCGGTTTCAGTTCGTCTATATCCTCCAGCTGAATGGTAGTTGATAGCTTGAGACACTTCCTCAGCTGGGAAATGTGAAAGACGTCGTGCACACCGGAGAGTGCTTCTGGTAAATTCAGCCGGTATGATATTGATCCACATCTTTCGGTAATCTGAAATGGACTGATGAATCAGGGTGCCGACTTTACCCTCACCCCGAATCTGTTCACGCCCTTCATTGGAGACACACGTAGGTATACATGATCCCTGACTTCAAGCTGTAATGGGCGTCTTCTCCGGTCCGCATATTGTTTCTGTCAGGATTGAGTGGATTTTAGGTTCGCTTGAATCAGCCGAACCTTTTCCTCCGCGTTGTTGACAATATCAATCCCGAAGGTAACCCTTTCGCCAGACTCACACCAATTCAGTGGTGTGCGGCATTTTCTCCCGTATAGCGCCTCGTAAGGCGCCATCTTGATGCTGGCTTGGTACCCATTGTTGTACGAGAACTCGGCCAATGGCAAGTGATCATCCCAATTCCTGTCGTGGTTGATAGCGCAAGCTCGTAGCATATCTTCTAAAATTTGATTTCCCTGCTCGGTTTGCCCATCCGTCTGCGGGCAGTATGCTGAACTACGGATCAGCTTCGTACCTAACACAGCGTGTAGCTGCTCCCAAAAATGGGACACAAATAAAGTGCCCCGATCCGATATGATAGTGTGGGGTACGCCGTATAAGCATAGGATCCGTGAGATGTACAATTCAGCATACTTCTTGGCGTCGTAGTTTGTGTTGACCGGGATGAAATGGGCAACTTTAGTGAGCCGGTCGTCGATCACCCACACAGAATCATGCTTCTGAAAAGTGGTGGGTAAACCGACGATGAAGTCCATGCTCACGTCTTCCCACTTCCAGGCAGGAACGCCCAGTGGTTGTAGAAGTCCCGGTTTCCGCATATGATCTGCCTTCACCCTTCGACATGTATCACACTTGGACACGTACTTTGCGCTCTCCTGCTTCATCCGTGTCCACCGAAACTTGTTTCTGAGTTCTTGATACATTTTGTTGCTGCCGGGGTGAATGGAAAACTTTGACAAGTGAGCCTCATCAAAGATTTTCTTCCGTAACTCCGGGTTACGGGGTACGACGATCCGGTCCTTGAACCATAGGACGCCGTCTCTGTCTTTCCGGAAACATTTCAGCTCCCCACTGTCTATACGTCTCCGCAAATGTGACATGCCTTTGTCATGTTTCTGAGCTGCCGCTATCTCTTCACAGATGGTGGGGATCAAATCTAAGTTGTAGAGAGCTCCATGTGGAATCACATGCAATGGTGGCTCTCTCTCTTCCAACGGTGTGATGGTCAGATTGTTGACGTGTGACTTGCGACTCAGCGTATTCGCCACTATGTTTGCCTTGCCGGGGTGATAATGGATCTCTATTTCGTAATCCTTTATCAATTCTAACCATCTTCGCTGCCTCATGTTTAGCTCTTTCTGAGTGAATATGTACTTGAGGCTTTTGTGGTCGGTATATAGATGTACGAGGTTACCGAGTAGGTAGTGCCTCCACATTTTAAGTGCGAGTACCATGGCAGCGAGCTCCAAGTCATGAGTTGGATAATTCTGCTCATGGTTTCTGAGCTGCCGTGATCCATAAGCGACCACTCTTCGGTCTTGCATCAGCACACATCCGAGTCCAATGCCGGATGCATCGCAGTACACATCGAATGGTTTTGTTGTGTCTGGCTGCGCCAAAACCGGTGCTGATGTTAGGTGTCTCACTAATGCCTTGAACGCTGCTTCACACACAGGACTCTAAACATATTTGGTAGCCTTCTTCAGCAGCTCCGTCATAGGCTTGGCAATCTTCGAGAAGTTTGGGATGAACCTCCGATAATATCCCGTGAGTCCGAGGAAACTCCGTACCTTGTGAACAGTTCTTGTGGACTTCCCATTCAGCACTTGGGTGATCTTACTCGGGTCTACAGCGATGCCCTCCGCTGAGATGATATGCCCGAGAAAAGGCACTTGCGATATCCAGAATTAGCACTTGCTGAATTTTGCGTATAGCTTGTGATCACGCAGCCGTTGCAAGACTATACGCAGATGCTTCTTGTGCTCTTCCTCCGACTTGGAATATATACCAATATGTCGCCAATGAAGACCATGACAAACTTGTCCATCTCCGGCATGAATACTGAGTTCATTAACTACATGAAATGACCTGGAGCGTTGGTGAGGCCGAAGGACATGACCAGGTACTCATAAAGTTCGTACCTCATCGAGAAAGCCGTCTTCGTAATATCCTCAGCCCGTATTTTAATCTGATGGTACCTGGATCTTAAGTCCATCTCGGAAAAGATCTTTGCTTCACCCAACTGATCAAACAACATGTCGATCCGTGGCAAAGGGTACTTGTTCTTGATGGTTACGGCGTTTAATGGACGATAGTCCATGCAAAGCCGCAACGTCTCATCTTTCTTCTTCACGAATAATGCCGAACAGACCCATGGTGAGGAGCTCAGCCTAATAAAACCCTTCTCTAGCAGGTCCGTTAGCTGAGTCTTCAGTTCAGCCAATTCTTTGGGTGCCATCTTGTACGGCCTTCAGGATATTGGCATGGTTCCTTGCGCAAGTTCAATCTTGAACTCCACCTCTCTGTCGGGCGGCATCCCCGGTAAATCATCCGGGAACACGTCAGAGAACTCACGGGCTACTGGAATGTGTTCCAATCTGATGGTTGTGGATTGATACATACTTGGAAGTTTTATTTCTGGACTGTCCAGAAATAAGGAATGACACTCGTGCATTTCTGAGTTCAAGTGCACAATTCGGAGGACGGTGTCTAAAACAGCGCCGTGGCAGGTTAACCACGACATTCCTAAGATGACATCGACCTTTTGTCCCTCTAAAACTATGAGAGACGTAGGGTATACTGTACCCTCTAAGCATAATGGCGCTTTTGGGACCATCATGCTTGCTGAAATCTTCCCACCCGGTGAACAAATCAAGTATGGACTATCAGTGGGTAGTATTTGCAAGCTGTATTTAACAATAAAAGCTTGGCTAATGAAGCTATGCGTGGCGCCTGAATCAAATAATACTACGGCGGGATGCTGTGGGAGTTGGAACATACCCACAAGTACCGGCTCTCCCTCCGGCTCGTCCTCTATGGCAAGTTGGTGGACGGTGCCGGGCCTAGGGTTTGCCCGCCGTGCATTAGTGGGGCTCCGGGGATGATTCCTCCCCAGAAGTTGCAGTGCAACTCCGGCACCTTGCCCCTCCGGACAACTGCTGGCGAAGCGTCCTGGACGACCACATTTGTAGCATGTGGCTGCTGCTTGGCCGGTGCTTGAGGGATGAAAGCTCGGCATGCGCTGCTGAGGTGCATACGCACGCGGCATCACCCTCTATTGTTGTTGTTGCTGCAGAGGTGGTACTGGCAGTGCCGGCCTGAATGCCGGTGAAGAATATGGCCGACTGCGGAATGGCATCGGCCTCTGTGGTGGCTGCCAGCATGGACCCGATGGTGGGCGATTCACCATCCAATATTTCTGAGAAGGACCACCTCCCTCTCCTCTGCTTTGCGGCGCGCTTCGCTTCCTTTCCACCGCCGCTAACTCCTTGCCGGAGTCCTCTTGAACAATCGCAGCATCAATTATATCGTTGAGGCTGCCGCGATTGAACATCGCCAGTTTGTCCTTCAGGAGCGGGTTAAGCCCCTGGTAGAAATGATCCCGCCGCTTCTCGTCGGTATCTGCGTGATAAGAAGCGTAGAGCGCAAGATCATTGAACGCCCTGGAGTATTCCAGCGCGTTCCGGCTCCCTTGCTGCAGGCGTAAGAACTCCTGTGTCTTTCTCTTCATGAGACCCGGCGGTATGTGATAGGCCCTGAAGGCCGTCCGGAATTCGGCCCAGGTCATAACTCGCTCGGTGGGCTGCAAAGCACAATAGTTCTCCCACCAAGCGCTCGCGGATCCTTGAAGCTGCTGGACCGCGAACTGAGTCTTACGCTGCTCACTCACTTGGAGCAGCCCGAACTTCGTCTCCATCATGCGGAGCCAGTTGTCCGCATCGAGGGGTTCATCCGCCCTTGAGAATACCGGGGAATGAGTAGCCAGAAAATCAGAGTAGGAGCTCTGTTGGCGCTCCTCACGATCTTGATGCCTCTCTGGTCGAGACGTATTCGCAATGAGGGTCTGCAGCAACTCCGTGTGCTGCTGATGAGAGCCAGCCATTGCTGCCACAATGTCAGCCAATGTAACCGTTGGTGGTGGCAGTGGCTGTTGTTGCTGTTGCTGTCCTGCGGAGTCCTCTGGAGGCTGTTGGGAGGTCTCTCCCCCCTGACTGGAACCCCCAACGTCATGGTTGGCACGAGTACGAGTCATTCTGAAATTCAAAACCAGCAGCGATCAGCACATGTCATACTTAAAATTCCATATGAAACAGTAAGTATTTAAAGTGACGCATGAATAATTTGCACAACATTCACATATATTGATAAAGCATAAACATTATACAAGATACATTAGTCTTGGATCTCCGAGAAGTCGTACTCATGTCGTCACTACCTATACCTATGCTACTGTCTACACGACATGTCACTGATTACAAAAGTTTTGGATACATCATCCATGCTGCCCTACTCGCCAAAGGTAACCTCCTACTTGGAGTAGAACTCGATTTCCTGCGGGTCGTCCTCCTCCGGTACCTCTGTTGGTGGCTCTGGGTTCACAACCTCCTCTTCCGGCTCGGGTTCCCCCATTGCTGGAAGACCCAAGACCACGGATACAGCACCTACCACCGGTATGCCCATTACCGGAGGTACGAGGTCCTGCAACGCGTGCACCTCATCCATGGCTTGGTTGTAGTTATGTTCCCAGCCTTGCCCCTCCTCAATATCTTCATCCCGCTCTTGAGTAAGGACCTCGTTTTGCTGGGTCAGAGCCTGCACCTGTTGTGGCAAAGCCGTGATGTCGACACGGCTTTTTCTCTTCGCCTTCTTCAGACGATGCAACTGATTATATTGTTCGTTCAGTCGCTTTACCGTCGGAAGGAGCGCGTATGGAGTGCCCTCCAAAGCTCTCACGTGTAGTTGGCAGAAACGCGACATGGTGTCGCGGGCTGCCACTTGCCACATTTCTTCCGGCTGTCTACCTCTCACCGTAACGATGAACGGCGCCCAACCGGGTGGCGTAGGTCCTGCAGAAACTTCGACATGGATCGTACACGTCTTGTTCTCCTCCTCGCCTTCTTCTTTGGTGAAGTACTGCGGCATCTTACTGTACCCGAAATATTGAAGCATTTGCCACAACGCTTCCAGATAGCCGCTGTGGTGAGAACAGTGGGACACCACCCACCCGTTCTCCAACTGTCTATCTGCTGTCATCTTTAAAAACATATTTGAGAAATGTCAAATATTTATTTGAACAGTAAACCATTGAGTTATAACATAAAACATGTCATTGAACTCATAAGACTTGGAAACATAGTTCAAACTTAAAGAAATTTGACTGCTGATCTGCTGTCCACTATGACAGCCCTGACCAGTTCCCATTTCAACCTGATTTAGACCTTGCTAAAGCAAAACCAATTCTGGAGATCAACATCAAAGTTAAAGTTAACTTCAAAATATTTCCAGAAAGTATTTGCTTGGCCTAATATCTGTCCTGGTTCAAAAGTTATGAGACGTCGAAGTTGATAGAATTTCTGGAGGAAATTGGACAGCACCTCCCTGCTTGCGGTACTGACTAGATCCAAGAATTCCAGTTAATTCTACACCAAATTTGACAAAACTTTATGTTACAAAGTTGTAAACCATCTCTTAAACTTTTCAGAACTACCTCATTTTCTATTTTTGGATTTTTATGCAGGACGTTCTGCTCAATTTACAGAGAGTGTTTGCTCTGCCCTGTTTTCTGGAAAGTTTCAACTCTACTGTATTTTTTGATTGGTTAAGGGATGAAACACCTCTGGACCTCAACAGAAAAGTTGTAAATCTTTTCCAAAGATTTCCCGAAATGTATCATATGACCCTAACCTCGAAAGGACTCAACCTCTAACCTCTGATTAACTTCAGCCCTATTTCAGCTGAAAACAGAGGAATCTTTCCTTAGTATCCTATAAGTTGAAAACTTGTTAACTTTGAACATCCTGATTAAGGGAAGGAGTTACATCAGTTAAATCAAAGTTTTAGTGCTCTGGATTAGAACTTTCAAGTTTTACAATGATGTAGCTCATTTAGTGGGGTGTGACGTCGATGCGTCACCAGTTCATGTCGGTACTACGTCCTCACAAAGAAAAACCAATACCGGACTTAGCCGGCTTCATTGTTTCAGTGGCACTAAACGTCACTCACACACGGATGCTACACGTCTACCGTTTCGTGGTCAGACTACCTGCAGATAACTCAAACAAACAACAGACTCAGCTGCACACCTAGCCCGGTATCCATACAGTTCATACACCCGGCCATCATCACTCGCCCGGATGTTCTCAAGCCAAACACGCCTTGAGCTACGTGTTCACGTTACTGACCACATGACGGGGTCTCCCAATTTGCCCAAAGCATGCCAGGGACAAACGTTGCTCGAATACCCCAAACGACATGAAGAGTCATAGAGGACATTAAAGCGGGTCGGGTTACCTGCCACCCGTGGGGCTCCACCTTCAGCTTGTGCGCTCTGGTGGACAGCGCTTACGTGTACCCCCCAAGACATAAAGCGTCCCAAGATGCACGATTTTCCAACATAAGCAAATAGGTTAGTATGCCACTTCCTATACACTAATAACATCGTTATATGGGCTACTAACTCGTTCCTCACCGAATTTTTGAAAAAGATGACCTTTGTAGTGTGTTAAACCTCAAGCGAGCTCTGATACCACGCTGACACGACCCCATCAGCCATGTCGAGCCAGGATCATGCTGAGGGGTTCTGTGTTGCACAGCACCGGATAGCGCACATCAAAGATACAAAGCAGAAGCAAAGTTTTATTTACATAAACAGGTTTATGAACATTTGTACAACAAACTACGTTCAGTCTACACTCACGGGCGTAGACTACGCATCGAGTTCACGTTCAGCCCGTGAATGTGTCCCCATTAGCACGCACACACAATAACACGGCAGCGTGCACGACTCCCACTCGACGGGGTTCCCCTCCGGGGGTTCCGTCTACTCCTCGGGAGTCCCTTCCTCATAGGCCCCTGCAAAAGATTCAAACACAAGCATTGAGCACGATGGCTCAGCAATACCGACCCGTCTCTACTATACATGAAACTTCTACATGGTGGCTATAGGGTACATGAGGTAAATAATTTGCAAAGGACTCTCCTAATTATTTTAACCTTACTTTCAATGTTTTAGCAGCAGGTTGTGGAGAACCTTACGCTAAGGCACATGAAAGAGCCGCAATCAAACAAGAAATGCATTTCTCTCATGTACTTTGCCCAAAGTTGAAAATAACTTTAATTAGCTCTAAGCTACAACAAGACATTAACAAGCAGAGTATAACTTTCAAATCAGCAAAATTTTAACATGAATCTAGCCTGTTCTTTCTACGTCATGGTACAGTGAACAAGTGGTACTCTCTGACTGCGAGGGACAGTGATTATAATCGATTTACACCTGCAGAGTTACCCGAATAACCTGTGACGTACGCCCGTACTCGATGTTGCCTACAGCAACCATCACGGACATTGTACGTGACCACCTTTCACCCGTCAGCCAAATGTTGAACCGGTCTAATCGTCCTGAGCAAGAGGTCTCTGCGCGTGCATCCACAGTGCCGCCAGCCGATTTACACCTCGAGCTCTCAACCTACCCTCTGAACGACTAGCTGTGCCTCAACACCCAGCTACCCGAGTTACATCGGTTTCCCGGTTCCCATATAGCCGGTAGGTATTTGGTACTGTTCTATCTTGTTCAATAGGCCCGCACACGACTCGGTCCTCAATCGACACAAGCGGAGCTATAGCACCCAGGCCCCAAAGTCCTGCTGCCCTTACTCTCCGCTCGGTCTCATTTTTCTTGCCATGTGTTTCATTTGCTATCTTTACCCGAGTCGAGTGCTTCTAGCCTATCCTCGCGAGTAGTTCCAACTACTCGACTTGTACCGAATCCTACTCTATCTTAGCATTGCAGTAGCTAAACGGGGTTTTAAATCCTAATCTCAACCCATGGTTTTCTTGGCTATTCAATTGGGTTTCAAAGAAGACTCTAATGCCAGAAGTAAGTGGTGTTCAAAGTAAGTTCTTCAAAACAATAAAAAATTATAAAAAGGGTTAATGCCAACCGGAGCTTGCCTTGCTGCTCTTGGTCGTAGGCTAGCTTCTCTTCTGGAGTGACGAAGTCTAAGACTTCGGGTTCCTCCTCAACCTTAGCGACTACATGAGATAACATGTATCAATTTAAATGCATTTGAATTGAATTTAAACTTGTGAAGACTGTAAGTCTTACTAGACAGACCCAATGACTCTGAAACTTTTACTGTGGTTTGGATACAACCTAAACAGAGACTTGGCCAAGTTTTATTTGCAGCAAAGCTCATTTGAGCTCTGCACAAATAATTATGTACATGACCTTAATTGGAGCTGCTAGGGTGTTCTAGGAATTTTCATGGAGCAAGCCATGACTTTCTGAAAACTATATTTTCAGAGGGTTCTAATAGAGTTGGTCTCCTTTAATTTGAAGGTTCCTAGCTAAAGATATGAGCTAAACAATTTCAGAGAAATTCTTAAAATGTTTCTGGACATTTTCTATTTTCTCTGGAACAGTTTTATTAATCACACCATTAGGTGGATAAAATGAGCTCAAATGGATCTGAAATTATTATGGTATCTCAGGGACATTTTGGTGAACATCCTAGCAAAATTTCAGAATTTTCCTCCAAAGGATTCTCCAGTTAAAATTCTAAACAGTTTAAATTTTGCAGAATTAATTCTGGTGAACTAAGGATCTTCATGAAGTGAAACTTGATTTGTTGGAAATTACTCAGAGAGCTGAATCCAACGAAATTTGGTTCACTTGATTTGGAGTTTCCTAGCCAAAGTTATGTGGGTTTAAAGTTTGAACTAAATCTGAAAATCGGGAAAAAGTTTAAATCGCTGCGCATGGGACCAGGGCTACGTGTCAACTTCTCAGCGGTCGACAAACGGGGCTACAGAATCTTTTGCATGCAGACACACCTGATCCAGTGCCACAGCGAATCCCGGTTTTAAAATATCGGCCGCTGACGCATGGGACCGGGGGCTTCGTCTACCTCCGGCCTCCCGCGCTCGGCTGCCGCGACTCCTCGCCGGAGAGCTCGCCGGTGGCCTCTGTCGTGCACCAAACTACATGATCTTGGCTGCCTCTGCCTAAGCCCATTCAGGGAACACGATGCTGGGCTCAGCTCGTCACGACAATCACCGGAACACGGCCGGCGACGAGCGGCGGCTTCGGAAGAACTTCGGCCGTGTCAGCCGGACTTCCTAGCACCCCAAAAAATCGAGTAAAAGGCCGTAGAGCCTCAGTGGACCCTAGGAAAGATCGACATGAGCTCCACGGAACTCGGGAATGACTGTACTGGGCTGGCACGGTGCGACCTAGGCCGGAAATCGGGATTTTAAACTCGAAGAACAGTGGTTTCCCCCAATAATTCTTCGTGGTTTAGGCTCCTATGGCCTCGCACGGACAACTAGAAGTGCTTCCCTTCGTGAGAGGATGAGTGGTGCGGTATGTATTATGAATTTTGCGAATCGGCCCGGGCATCCCTTTTGTATACCGTCGCAAAATCATGAAATTCTGGCATGGACAGTTTATGTCACGCCGCCGGGGCTTGCGGTAATAAAAGAGGGACTGAAGGCGAACCTTTTTGCTATTCACAGCTTGGAGAACGGCGGACTGTGGTGGCCGGACAGGTCGTTCCCGTGACGGCGGCTCGGGCTGAACTGAAGAATGGAAGAACGTAGCGGTGGAGCTCGGGGAGGGTTGATCAGGGTCTGGAACCGGTGCGAGGTCATCAAGGAATACTCGGCGCACTCGGTGGTGGTCTCAGATCGCCGTGACAACCACAGGATCGGCCGGGCGATGAGGGAACGAGAGCTCAGCTGTGCGGCGAGGTGTTTCGGTTTTCTGGGTGAGAGCACGTCGGAATAGCGGTGAGAAACACCAGGGATGGCACGGGCGCATAGATAAGGGGCCAGAGAGGCGGTTCAGCGGCCTGGTCGGCAAGCAGCTGCTGGCCTCGACGGCCTGGCGCGGTGGCAGCCGCGGCGAGAGCCCGAGACCCAAGCACTCGGTGCCTCAGTCGGTTCTGTGGTCTGTGAAGCTGACATGTGGGTCCCACCTGAGTTTTAACCTCTGAAATTAACTTCCATCTACTGCTTTAAACAGTAATCCCTCTAATACCCTCTAGAATTTGAATCATCTACCACATGCCAATTTGGAATTGATAGAATTCAAATTGTGAAGTGTTTGAATTAATTTTCAGCACATATGCAGTTTGAAATTCAAATTGAGTTTGAATTTTCAAAACTTAGCTCATGTGAAGATCAACTCCAAATGGAGTGAAAATTGGTGGGTGAGCTCACAAAAATGTGCTGAGTAAGAATATGCGTCCCACTTTTGAATTCATGGGATGGAAGTAGTTTGAATTTGAATTTGAGTTCAACTACCCTCTTTCTAGTTATACCCAAAAAGACCTCAAAAGGTTTTGGATTTGGGTGAAATTTTGCAGACACTCCTATCAAGGTGTAGGAGTTTTTCATATGCCCAGCCCCTATATGATGCATATGAGAAATACCACTTTTGCATTCTGTAAGTCTATTCTCTAATGAGCATGTTGATGGTGTTTACTTGCTCTTCAAATGTACTCATCAAGTTTCTTCAAATAAAGTGTGTGGGTGGTGATGAACACTTTGATTATGTGCCAAAAACTTAGGCCCTTACAGTTGCCGGTGCGCGGTGATTTGCGGTGAGCTACGGCCGCCGGCGACCCTCCCGGAGAGTTCAGCGGGTTGTAACAGGGGGGAGCGGCGACTAGGAGGCCGGGAGGTGGCTGGAAATAGCTTCCGGTGACCCTCGCCGGAGCAAACCGCTAGGTTCTGTTTTGGCGCGAGGTAGAAGACAGGACTGGCAAGTGGGACCCACTGTCAGTTTAAACATTTCCAGATTTTCCTAATTCAGTTCAAACTTTGGAGACCCATAACTTTGTGTAGAAAACTCCAAAAAGGGTGAGACCAATCTTGTTGGAATACTCATAAGGAGTACTTCAGAGAGGAACAAATTGCTTGCTATGAAAATGCCAAGGAATTTCTGTAGAATTGTTTTTAATAAATCCTTTGGAGATTTATTTCAGGAGCAATTCTTTATGAAACATTGCCAAATTTGGGCAGCTATCCCTTTTAATTGTTACTGATCTCCAGTAAAAATTTAGCTTCATTGGAGTTCATTTGCTAGGCTTTATTGCCTTTCAAAGTTCAGCCTTTATTTGAAAATTCAAATTTAAACAGAAACTTTTCAGAACTCCTGTCCAACTTCAAAAATTCATATCTCCCTGTTGGTAGCTCCAAAAATGGTGAAACAAATTTTGTTAGAACCATGGAGACTTACCCTAATCAGATATTCCAATGTTATCTATGCCAAAGCTCCGGATTTTGGCTCAAAAATTCATAGAAGCATTGTGCTTGTGGGAATTTTGGAGACCACATTTTGCAATGACATTTCTCCAAAATTTGCTCAGATCATCCTTAGAGAGTCTAGTATTCACTGTAAAAATCTCAAAGCCAATTAAGGAACATAAATAGCAGTAGCTATAAATAGAAGGGAATTCTTATATTTTATTACCACTTATGCATGTATTTTGCTACATTTCATAATAGTGACCGAAGTTGAGGATGCACCAGAGCCGTTGGACGTCCTCCCACCAGAAGCTGACTTCCCATTTAACTTACAACCAGGCAAGCCCTGGTTTGCATTTAAGTACTTTTGCAAATTCTTCATTTGTATCACTTATGTTTAGGGTGAATTGTTGCATTATAGTTAGGGTGATTGAAACCCCACTTGCATAACCTTTAAATCCTATGGAGGATTGGGTAGTATACAAACTCGACGAGCAGAGAATGCCATGCTAATGTTCATAGGATCTCGGTAGAAGTCGAGTGGTTGGAATCTACTCGCGAGATAGGTATTTATTCACACGGTATAAAAAGAGGTAGAGAATGGCTTAAAGTGGTGAGAATGAGACCCAGTAGGGGGGTAGGATGCAGTGAGCAGAGGTCTCATGTGCGTAGCCCTGTTGGTGTTGATTGAGGACCGAGCCGTGTGCGGCCCTGCTGGACAAGTATCGAACAGTACCGGATGCATACTGGCATATGGGCACCAGGAAACCGATGTAATTGGTTAACCTGGATGTCGAGGCTTACCCAACTGAAAATAGGAGTGGGTTAAGGGTAGCAAGATGTAAATCTGCCGGTGGGCACAGTCACGCTCCACGTGGGGACCTCCTGCCCGTTACGGATGGACCGGTTCGGCGTTTGGGTTGCCTTTGAAAGGTTGTTGCATACAACAGAGTAGGAAGGGGTGTGGAATCACGCTTCTGAAAGTGGGTGTATGTGACGTGTTATCCGGGTGTCTCCTGATTGCAATCACCGTCCCTCACGGTTATTTGAGTACCCGCTTGTTCACTGCGCTGTGACATAGTAAGAAATGAAATAAGCCAACTGAATATGCTGTATGGAACTGTTAATGTCTTGAAACCTTGGATGCTGTAGTTATAGAGCTAATTAAGTTTATATTCCACTTTGGGCATCACCACATCGGAGGAAAGCGTTTCTTGTTTGATTGTGGACTTCTGATGTGAGGGCTGCCTAAGGCTCATTAAACTGTTGCTATAAAACTGAAAGTAAGGATCAACATGTAGGAGTGTCTTTATTGCAATGTCCTTTTTCCTATCTTACATATCCTTGCATGTAGAGTTCCATGCCTAGGGTTGTCGGTTAAGACTTGCTGAGACATCGTGCTCACGGTTGCTATATTTGAGCTGTGTGCAGGTGAGAGTTATGAGGAAGGTTCCGAGGATGAGGTGATGCCCCCATCGGGGTACACGGCCGAGCTAGAGCCCTGCACGCCGTCGTGATCTCTGGATACATGTTGCTAGTGTGTAGCATCCCCAGGCTCGGCGGGTGCACTTTTGATAGTTAGGCTAATAGAGTAGTTATGTATATTACTTCTGCTGTATATTAATGTTTTGTAAAAGACTTCCTCTGTTTTACATCAAATAATAGTTTGTATGTTGTTCTTAATTCTTTTAGTGTGTGCTGTTGGGTGCCGCATCGCACGGCACCACCCTATGCGATCCGGAGTGGCTGAAACATGGGGTGGTCCCCACATTGAAGAGGGCCGTAGCTCACCGTCCATGGTGACTCGACTTGGCTTCCGCCGGCGAGCTTTGGTCCTTGGCGCCAGTTGCTGATTTGCGCGCACCACGATCTAGAATCGTCCGAGTTGTGGGGCTAGAGTGGTAGATCACACACTGGCATGGCTTTCCTGTGTAGCAAGCGTGCGCAACTGAGGCTCGGTTGGGGCCGGCGATCGGGAGAAGCAGGGCGCGGTGGTAAGGCCGAGCACGAGTGTGAGCAGGAGCTGGAACCCGGGAGGTGGCACAGAGCATCTCGGTGTCGCCCCAGAGGAACTCCTCGGAGAGGGATGACTTAGAGTGCAAGTCTAATTAGCCCCATGACATGTGGGCCCCACTGTCCCCTTATCCCCTCAAGTTTTGTCACCAATATCTCCTCAATTTGGCAAATGCTGGAATTCAAATTGTGGGAATTCAAATCTGAATTGTAAATTTGAATTCCTTGCAAATTTAAGTCTATTTGAAAAAGGATAGCAAATACCTTCAAAAATTTATGAGACTTTGCCAACCCCCTAATTTGGACCTAAGGAATTCAAATATGATCCCTGATCTTTGTTTTGGCTGCTGCAAATGAGGATTTGATCACAACAGTTTGCATTCCTATTGTTGCCCTCATTTGAAATTTGAGTTTGAACAATTAGAGTTTAAAAATCTGAATTTCATTCCCCCCTTGCACACGAGAGATTACACATCGGTTTTAAAATAACTTTGCCCCCCAACAATCAATTGATCCTAGGCTAGAGTGGTGGGACACATACGTGTCATCACATGTGAAAATTTTTTAAAACAAGGCCAAAATTTCATAACTCGATACAAAATAGTGTTCAAACTTCAGGAATTTGTAACAGCTCTCTAGGATCATAGACTGGCCCCACATACCACCACTCGTCTTTTCTGCGCACTTTGTCCTCACTCGTGCGCAATCGGGAAAACTTCCCGGTCAGTCACCCATCCCCAAATTCACCGGGCCACGCACGCTTAGGCCCGGAGTCCTTTGCAGGTGGGCTTCCGGAAAAGAAGGTATATCTTGATAATATGAGTACTCTATCAATCCTATTAAGCCGGGAGTCAGGATATCATACAATCCACCCCTCTTAGAAGACCGACATCCTCATCGGTCAATGCCAAGACAGGAACGTCCCTCTTAGCCACATCCGTACGTTCAGTACTGGCATACGCATACCATACGTCCGGTTAGCAGCATACGTACCATACCGTGTCCCACAAGAGGACCCACGTGCCATGCGTACGTACTGACGTCCATGACCCGTAAGCTATAGTATCCTTCACGCTGACCCGTACGCACCCGTTAAACTGCGAGGGTCGGCTCTGATACCATTTGTAACAACTCTATAGGATCATAGACTGGCTCCACATACCACCACTCATCTTTTCTGCGCACTTTGTCCTCACTCGTGCACACCCGGGAAAACTTCCCACTCAGTCACCCATCCCAAAATTCGTCTGGGCAAAGCACGCTTAACCCCGGAGTGCTTTGTAGGTGGGCTTCTGGAAAAGAAGGTATACCTTGATGGTATGAGTACTCTATCAATCCTGACTGCTGGCTTAATAGGATTGATAGAGTACTCATACACTAAAGGTATACCTTCTTTTCCGGAAGCCCACCTGCAAAGAACTCCGGGGTTAAGCGTGCTTGGCCCGGAGGAATTTGGGGATGGGTGACCGACCAGGAAGTTTTCCTGGGTGCACACGAGTGAGGACAAATGCGCAGAAAAGAAGAGTGGTGGTATGTGGGGCCAGTCTATGATCCTAGAGAGTTGTCACAAATGGTATCAGAGCCGACCCTCGCAGTTTCACGGGTGCATACGGGTCAGTGAGAAGGATACGGTACTGTACGGGTCAGGGACGTAAGTACATATGCATGACACGTGGGTCCTCTGTGTGGGACACGATATGGTACATATGCTGCTAACCGGACGTACGGTATGTGTATGCAAGTATTGAATGTACGGACGTGGCTAAGAGGGGACGTTCCTGTCTTGGCGTTGATCGATGAGGACGTCGGTCTTCTAAGGTGGGTGGATTGTGTGATATCCTGACTCCAGGCTTAATAGGATTGATAGAGTACTCATACCGTCAAGGTATACCTTCTTTTCCGGAAGCCACCTGCAAAGGACTCCAGGGTTAAGCATGCTTGGCCTGGAGGAATTTGGGGATGGGTGACCGACTGGGAAGTTTTCCCGAGTGCGCACGAGTGAGGACAAAGTGCGCAGAAAAGACGAGAGTGGTAGTATGTGGGGCTAGTCTATGATCCTAGAGAGCTGTTACATGTGTCTCCGACCGGGCGAATAGTGACCGTCTCTATAGGAACTGGAGAAGGAGACACAAAGTGTGTCCTCCTCGTCCGCCGCCTCTACTCCGAGACCACGTCCGGTGACCCGGAAGGCTGCTCACCACTGGAGCCCGAAGGCTCTACGCTTGGCGACCCCGAAGGCTGTGGCGGCGCTCTAGACACTAACTCTGACTCAGATGACTCCGAGTCAGACTACAAAATTGAAGGATTGATAAGAATAGTTAATTGCTAAGTGACATATAAGATAATGTAATTTCAATGAAAATGTACCTCCGTGCGCTGTAAGGCCACAGGTACGCCCACTAGGTCCAGGACGTGTCTCAACAGCTGAGAGCGTCTGCTCCCACCTGAGGAACTACCCCTAAAAGGGTGTCCCGTGCCTCTTGGAGGAAGCCCCTGGCCCCCTTCCCTTTTCCTTTCACTGACGACATCCTGTTGTAAGGAGTAATTGATAAATATGCTAGGAAAATATACGAAGTTATAATAATTTAGTGAAAAAGTTACTTGGAGTCAGTATCATAATTTATCGACATCAGGAACCCTACTCCTCAAACCAGACTATTGATCTTGTTTCGTAATTTGTTTCCATTTTTGTTTGTGCATATTAGAAGTCTCTTCATCGTTAGCGTCGCCAACCAAGTGATCGAGTTCGACACCAGGCTCAACAGAAAACGAGTCTGGCAACTCTTGTTCTTGATAAACCTCGTCAACGTCATTGATATCATGGTAGTCTTCATCTCTTGGAGTATATAACTGCCCACGAGGATTCACCTTATTTACCACCCACCAAGCATTAAGCTTTTGACATGGATAAGGTAAATAATACACTTGCTCCACTTGGTGTGCAAAGACAAATGTATCGTAGCCTCGTAGTCGTTCATTGTGTTTGACTTCCACCATGCCAAATTTGTTTTGTCGTGTTCCATGTTTTTTGTCAAACCAATCACAATCAAAGAAGACGACTTGAAGTTATTTATTTCCAGCAAAACTAAATTCAACGATTTTGTTAATGATCCCATAATAATTAGTTTCGCGGCCTTAAGAGTCGATTTCCCTCGTCAGAACTCCAGTATTATATGTTGCTGCAAGCGGATGAAGATCTTCAAACTCAGTTGTACGAAATCGAAACCTGTTGACGTCATATCGGCCATAGCTTCTAACTTTAACCAGTCCGTAAGACAGTTGTCGCAAGAATTTATGTACGTCGGGCTCTTTCACGCACTATCTAAATTATGAAGTTATAAGAATACTTTATAATACATAAAAATAAAAACGCTTTATAAATAGTTATAAGTTAATGAGAATAAGTTACATATTCTCAGAACCAGGAAAGAAAATTAGGTCGTCCATTTATTCCGTCCCATCGCATCGTTTCTACTTGTTTGCTCGTAGGTTGATGCCTAGGTGTCCAATTTTGCTTGTGGAACTCACTGGACGGAAAAAACTTTCATTAATATAAATGTTGCATTATATGCCGATAAACATCAATGTTAGGACAAAAAATTACTCGAAATATTTGTCCATCCCATCTATATTAGCATACATGTAGAGTAAAGCGGTCGTTCTTTCATCTGTTGTACAATTGTAGCTCCGACTACCACCAACAGCAGTGCCCTTCATTGCAAAAATAGAGAGATCGCTGCAAGGTGGATGTTCATCCATATTGTATTGCATCACCAAAGTATTTACATTGTGTTGCTTTGCAAAGTAAACACTTGAAAAGTATCCCAATTAATTAAGGGTAAAAGCGTCAGCGATGCACCCTTCCACCCTTGCTCGGTTGCCAACCATTGGCTTCACAGATATCTAAGTGCTCTTTCAATGTGATACATCCATATATATTGCATAGGACCGCCCACATTAGGCTCAAATGGAAGATGGATAAGGAGATGTTGAATTGGATTGAAGAAGTCTGGAGGAAAAAAATTTCCGTCTTACATAGCAGTACCGGTATCTCCTTCTCCAACTTATTCATCATCTCTACTGTGATTTCTTTAGCACGTGGCTGTCTATAGAAGTAGCTAAGCTAGGCTAGAACCTTCCACACCGCGTCATCAAAATAGCCGCGAAACATAACACGTAGGAGTCATTCCATAATTATGTGATAATCATGACTTTTCAATCCAATGAGCTTTCTCGTCTTTACATTCACTGCACGTTTCAGATTAGTTGCGTAACCATCTGGTAATTTCAAACTTTTCAACCATTTCATGACTTCTTACGTTTTCTAGATCAAAGACAGAATGAAGCACGTGGCTTACCACCGCTTTCAGAGAGCTCAAGAGTTGGACGGTTACAAAGCTCTACCAGATCCTTTCGAGTCTTTATATTGTCTTTCATCTTACCCATCATATCCATGCATGTGCTTATTATACATTCGCCCATGTTACGCTCCTGATGCATAACATCAATGTTGTGCACTAAAATCAAGGACTTCACATACGGGAGCTCCTAAATTCCACATATGTGAGTCCAATTATGTTCCTCCCCGTAATCTACAAATTATTCAGGATGACTTTCATCTGCCACTAGTTTGTTCAACAAATCAAAAATTTCTGACCCATTTTAACGTTTTCATGGTCCTTTTGTTACAACTGTGTCTTTTTTGAAGACATTCTTCTGTTGTCGAAACATGTGATTTCGAGGCAACCAATGTCTATGACAATCGAAGTAGCATATCTTGCCTCCATGAGCAAGTCGAAAGCAATCCGTGTCCGAAGCACATATCGAGCACATCAAAAGATCGTGAGTGCTCCATCTAGAAAACATACTGTATGTTGTAAAATCATGATAGGACCATAAGTAAGCAGTCCACCGGTTGAATTTCTGCTTCTTGTATCAGTCGTAAGCTTCGACTCCTGTCCACAAAGATTTTAGTTCTTCAATCAACGGTTTCAACAACAACGTTATAATAAATATGTTAGGAAAATATACGGAGTTATAACAATTTAGGGGAAAAAGTTACTACGAGTCAGTATCATAATTTATCGACATCAGGAACCCTACTCCTCAAACAAGACCATCGATCTTGTTTCGTAATTTGTTTCCATTTTCGTTTTTGCATATTAGAAGTCTCTTCATCATTAGCGTCGCCATCCAAGTGATCGAGTTCGACACCAGGCTCAATGGAAAACGAGTCTGGCAACTCTTGTTCTTGATAAACCTCGTCAACGTCATTGATATCATGGTAGTCTTCATCTCTTGGAGTATATAACCGCTCACAAGGATTCACCTTATTTACCACCCACCAAGCATTAAGCTTTTGACATGGATAAGGTAAATAATACACTTGCTCCACTTGGTGTGCAAGGACAAATGTATCGTAGCCTCGTAGTCGTTCATTTTGTTTGACTTCCACCATGCCAAATTTGTTTTGTCATGTTCCATATTTGTTGTCACACCAATCACAATCAAAGAAGACGACTTGAAATTCTTTATTCCCGACAAAACTAAATTCAAGGATTTTGTTAATGATCCCATAATAATTAGTTTCGTGACCTTGAGAGTCGATTGCCCTCGTTAGAACTCCAGTATTACATGTTACTGCAAGCGGATGAAGATCTTCAAACTCAGTTGTACAAAATCGAAACCCGTTGACGTCATATCGGCCATAGCTTCAAACTTTAACCAGTTTATAAGACAGTTGTCACAAGTCTTCATGGACGTTGGGCTCTTTCATGCACTGTCCAAATTACGAAGTTATAAGAATACTTTATAATACATAAAAATAAGAACACTTTATAAATAGTTATAAGTTAACGAGAAAACATTACATATTCTCGGAACCAGGAAAGAAAATTAGGTCGTCCATTTATTCCGTCCCATCGCATCGTTTCTACTTGTTTGCTCGTAGGTTGATGCCTATGTGTCCAATTTTGCTTGTGGAACTCACTGTACGAAAAAACTTTCATTAATATCAATGTTGCATTATATGCCGATAAGCATCAATGTTAGGACAAAAAATTACTTAAAAATATTTGTCCATCCCATCTATATTAGCATACATGTAGAGTAAAGCGGCCGTTCTTTCATGTGTTGTACAATTGTAGCTCCGACTACCACCAACAGTAGTGCCCTTCGTTGCAAAAATGGAGAGATCGCTGCAAGGTGGATGTTCATCCATATTGTATTGCATCGCCAAAGTATTTACATTGTGTTGCTTTGCAAAGTAAACACTTGAAAAGTATCCCAATTCCTTAAGGGTAAAAGCTTCAGCGATGCACCCTTCCACCCTTGCTCGGTTGCCAACCATTGGCTTCACAGATATCTAAGTGCTCTTTCAATGTGATACATCCATCTATATTGCATAGGACCACCCACCTTAGCCTCAAATGGAAGATGGATAGGGAGATGTTGCATTGGATTGAAGAAGCCTAGAGGAAAAAATTTTCCATCTTACATAACAGTACCGGTATCTCCTTCTCCAACTTATTCATCATCTCTATCGTGATTTCTTTAGTACATAGCTGTCTATAGAATTAGCTAAGCTCGGCTAGCACCTTCCACACCGCGTCATCAAAATAGCCGCGAAACATAACAGGTAGCAGTCTTTCCATAATTATGTGATAATCATGTCTTTTCAATCCAATGAGGTTTCCCGTCTTTACATTCACTGCTCGTTTCAGATTAGTTGCGTATCCATCTGGGAATTTCAAACTTTTCAACCATTTCATGACTTCTTTCGTTTTTTAGATCGAAGACAGAAAGAAGCACGTGGCTTAACACCGCTTTCAGAGAGCTCAAGAGTTGGACGGGTACAAAGCTCTGCCAGATCCTTTCGAGTCTTTATATTGTCTTTCATCTTACCCGTCATATCCATGCATGTGCTTATTATACATTCACCCATGTTACGGTCCTGATGCATAACATCAATGTTGTGCACTAAAATCAAGAACTTCACATACGGGAGCTCCGAAATTCCACATATGTGAGTCCAATTATGTTTCTCCCTGTAATCTACAAATTATTCAGGGTGACTTTCATCTGCCACCAGTTTGTTCAACATATCAGAAATTTCTGACCCATTTTAATGTTTCGATGGTCCTTTTGTTACAACTGTGTCTTTTCTGAAGACATTCTTCTGTTGTCGAAACATGTGATTTCGAGGCAACCAATATCTATAACAATCGAAGTAGCATATCTTGCCTCCATGAGCAAGTCGAAAGCAATCCGTGTCCGAAGCACATATCAGGCACAACAAAAGATCGTGAGTGCTCCATCTAGAAAACATACAGTATGTCGTAAAATCATAGACGGACCATAAGTAAGCAGTCCGCCAGTTGAGTTTCTGCTTCTTGTAACAGTCGTAAGCTTCGACTCCTGTCCACAAAGTTTTTAGTTCTTCAATCAACGGTTTCAACATTAACTTTATAATAAATATGCTAGGAAAATATACAAAGTTATAATAATTTAGTGAAAAAAGTTACTTGGAGTCAGTATCATAATTTATCGACATCAGGAACCCTACTCCTCAAACCCGACCATCGATCTTGTTTCGTAATTTGTTTACATTTTCGTTTGTGCATATTAGAAGTCTCTTCATCGTTAGCGTCACCAACCAAGTGATCGAGTGTGACACCAGGCTCAACGGAAAACGAGTCTGGCAACTCTTGTTTTTGATAAACCTCGTCAACGTCATTGATATCATGGTAGTCTTCATCTCTTGGAGTATATAATTGCTCATGAGGATTCACCTTATTTACCACCCACCAAGCATTAAGCTTTTCACATGGATAAGGTAAATAATACACTTCCTCCACTTGGTGTGCAAGGACAAATGTATCGTAGCCTCATAGTCGTTCATTGTGTTTGACTTCCACCATGCCAAATTTGTTTTGTCATGTTCCATGTTTGTTGTCAAACCAATCACAATCAAATAAGACGACTTGAAGTTCTTTATTCCCGGCAAAACTAAATTCAAGGATTTTGTTAATGATCCCATAATAATTAGTTTCAAGACCTTGAGAGTCGATTGACATCGTCAGAACTCCAGTATTACATGTAGCTGCATGCGGATTAAGATCTTCAAACTCAGTTGTACGAAATCGAAACCAGTTGACGTCATATCGGCCATAGCTTCTAACTTTAACCAGTCCATAAGACAGTTGTCGCAAGTCTTCATGGACGTCAGGCTCTTTCACGCACTGTCCAAATTACGAAATTATAAGAATACTTTATAATACATAAAAATAAGAACACTTTATAAATAGTTATAAGTTAACGAGAAAACATTACATATTCTCGAAACCAGGAAAGAAAATTAGGTCGTCCATTTATTCCGTCCCATCGCATCGTTTCTACTTGTTTGATCGTAGGTTGTTGCCTATGTGTCCAATTTTGCTTGTGGAACTCACTGGACGGAAAAAACATTCAGTAATATAAACGTTGCATTATATGCCGATAAGCATCAATGTTAGGACAAAAAATTACTCAAAATATTTTTCCATCCCATCTATATTAGCATACATGTAGAGTAAAGTGGTCGTTCTTTCATCTGTTGTACAATTGTAGCTCCGGCTACCACCAACAGTAGTGCCCTTCATTGCAAAAATAGAGAGATTGCTGCAAGGTAGATGTTCATCCATGTTGTATTGCATCGCCAAAGTATTTACATTGTGTTGCTTTGCAAAGTAAACACTTGAAAAGTATCCCAATTACTTAAGGGTAAAAGCTTCAGCGATGCACCCTTCCACCCTTGCTCGGTTGCCAACCATTGGCTTCAGATATCTAAGTGCTCTTTCAATGTGATACATCCATCTATATTACACAGGACCGCCCACCTTAGCTTCAAATGGAAGATGGATAAGGAGATGTTGCATTGGATTGTAGAAGCCTAGAGGAATAAATTTTCCATCTTACATAACAGTACCGGTATCTCCTTCTCCAACTTATTCATCATCTCTACCGTGATTTCTTTAGCACATAACTATCTATAGAAGTAGCTAAGCTCGGCTAGCACCTTCCACACCACGTCATCAAAATAGCCGCGGAACGTAACAGGTAGGAGTCTTTCAATTATTATGTGATAATCATGACTTTTCAATCCAATGAGCTTTCCCGTCTTTATATTCACTGCTCATTTCAGATTAGTTGCGTAACTATCTGGGAGTTTCAAACTTTTCAACCATTTCATGACTTCTTTCTTTTTTTAGATCGAAGAAAGAAAGAAGCACGTGGCTTATCACCGCTTTCATAGAGCTCAAGAGTTGGACGGTTACAAAGATCTGCCAGATCCATTCGAGTCTTTATATTGTCTTTCATCTTACCCGTCATATCCATGCATGTGGTTATTATACATTCGCCCATGTTACGCTCCTGATGCATAACATAAATGTTGTGCACTAAAATCAAGGACTTCACATACGGGAGCTCCCAAATTCCACATATGTGAGTCCAATTATGTTCCTCCCCGTAATCTACAAATTATTCAGGATGACTTTCATCTGCCACAAGTTTGTTCAACATATCAGAAATTTCTGACCCATTTTAACGTTTCGATGGTCCTTTTGTTACAACTGTGTCTTTTATAAAGACATTCTTCTGTTGTCGAAACATGTGATTTCGAGGCAACCAATGTCTATGACAATCGAAGTAGCATATCTTGCCTCCATGATCAAGTCGAAAGCAACCCGTGTCCGAAGCACATATCGGGCACATCAAAAGATGGTGAGTACTCCATCTAGAAAACATACCGTCTGTTGTAAAATCATGGATGGTGGCACGTTGTATGGAATAACAAAAACAGGCCAACATGAGTTTGGTGTGACGTTTGTACTAAACGGCAAGAAGTCATCTGTAGCCAAACCCATGCGTATATTTCTCGCATCACTGGCAAATTCTGGATCAAAGCGGTCCAGTGTCTTCCATGCCTCACCATCGGATGGATGCGTCATGACTCCATTGTTCTGACGTACACCTTCTTTGTGCCATCTCATGTGTCTAGCTGTTCTTTTTGAAATAAACAACTGCTTCAATCGAGGTGTCAGTGGTAAGTAACGAAGTTGCTTGTGTGCGACTTCTGTCATCACATTATCACCATCATCGTTAGCAACTTCGACAAACCTCGATTTACCACATTTTAAGCACTTGTTCTCTTTCGCATGCTCTTTCCAAAAAGCATACAATTGTCTGGACACACATCAATCTTCACTTATTTCATACCGAGACAAGACAACAATTTCTTCGACTGATACATATCTTTAGGCAATTTGTGGGGTTGCGGAAGGATATCTCCGATCAATTTGATTAGGTCATTGTAGCAGTTGTTGGAAAATAAGTATTTGGACTTAATTGCCATAAATCTAGTGATGAACGTAAGGAGGGTTACTTCTTTGTATTCATGAAGCGGCGCTTCTGAAGCTTTAAGAAGCTTGAAGACTGCTTCAACCTCAGTTGTTAGAGGATCCTCTGTAGCCTCTGGTTCAATAGCTTGTAGCATCTCATACATAGGATCGACCCCCGTGTTGTCATCATCTTCTTGCACTTCTTGTATGGCTTTAGAAGCTGTCTTGCCGTGAAAACTCCACACCTCTTAATGTGACGTGTAACCGTTTCCACACAAGTGTATCTAAAGAGTCATTTTATCAAGCCACTTTGTGTTTTGACATTTCGTACATGGGCATCGCACCTTATCGATCGTCGACAACGAAAAGGCTCGATTGATAAAAGAATTTGTCTTTGCGAACCATTCATCTGAGTGACCACCTTTCTTGTCCAACCAGTGTATATCCAACTACGGTCTTCACCCATGTTGGAGGCTATAGATTAAAGAGGGAGCAAACATCATTAATTTATACTTCTATTTGGACAGATAGGTCCTAAACCCACCCAAGAGTGACCGAGATGAACGTGCTTCTGACGAGACGCCAGGTCCAAATCTAGACGAAATTTCGGCAGCATAACCCTGCTGTTCTCTGACTGCACGCCAAATAATGGTGCAGCAGAGAACATCAGGGTTACGCTGTCGAAATCTCGTCCTGATTCAGACCCGCGTCTCGTCGTAGGCACGCCCCCTCGGTCACTCTCAGGCTGTCCAAAAAGGGACAATTCCGAGCCTACGATTTATGATTTATGACACCCGCGTAATGCATGTGAGACGGGCCGGTTCGAAACCGGTGATGCATATTCTAAAGGTTTATGTTACTCATTCTTTTTGAGTCATTTATGACAGAGAGGGAGGAGAGAACAAAAGGGAGAGGGGGAGAATAGGGGTGACCGTCAACGCCCGGGTCTGCGTCCATGCGACCTAATTCTTCGGGATTTTCAAGATCTTAAGAACAACGGGAGAAGGACGATGTCAAAGCCCACTAGCCTTTCGAGGGCTCGGGCACCGGACACGGGTCTTTGGGTGGTCCTTAAACCCTTTTGTGATGGGTCATGGCGGATGAGCGGTCGGGCGTTGGATGGAGGTCAGTCGGGCGCCAAGCCCGGACCGACGGCTCTCGTCGAGCGTCTCTCCGCGTCCTTGGGTGCTCAAAGCTTGGAGGTTCGGGGCCTTTCGGCTCCCGCCGTTGTAACGACGTGACAACCAGGCTCGGAACCGTCGTAATTAACATGTTTTCCATATTCTCTCACATCATGAGAGAATATCATGAACACTCAATTTTATACACAATATTCAACTAAATAATGAAATGAAGCAAATATATAGATGGTGGGTGAAGGGAAGGCTAGTGGAGGAGGCCGTGGGCAGCGGGGGTGGCGACGCGGGGAGGCAAAGGTGCGGGGTGCGGTGCTGGTGGCAAGCGGCATGGAGGAGGCCGGGTGCGGCAGCACGGCGGGGCGGCCGCCGACGCGGCGGGGGCGCGCAAGGGCGGACGGGCGGAGGAGGCCGGAGGCAGCCGGGCAGCGACACGGGCGCGGTGTGCTGGGGCGGCGTGGAGGCGAGGCCTAAGGCGGCGGTGCGGCGGGGTGGCCTGTGACGCGGTGCGGATAGGCGGGAGAGAAGCTAAACTCAATCTAAAACTAAATAAATTACAACTAAATTAAACAAAATTCATAAACTAAACAATTTACAACTAAACAAAATTAAATCTATAACTAACACAAGCAAATTATGGCTAAATTAAACAAAATTCATAAACTAAACAATTTACAACTAAACTAAATTAAATCTAAAACTAATACAAAGAATTGACAACTGTATTTAACAAAATTCATAAACTAAACAATTAACAACTAAACTAAATTCAATCTAGAACTAATAAAACAATTTGCATAAATTAAACAATTACAATTAATAACTAAATTATCTAAACTTAATTCACTTATCAACTAAATTTAAAAAACTAACTTTTCGACGGCTGCAATGTGCTCGATGGCGTGGGAGCTCGGGGCCGGGGGCGGGGCAGCGGGACGCCGGGTCGGGGAGGAGCGCCGGGGGCTGCCAGTGTCGGGGAGGGCGCCGGAACCGCCGGGGTTGGAGGCCGCGGCAGCCGAGGGAGTGGAGGTGCCGGGACGGCTGGCTGGGGTGGCGGCGGGGGTCGGGGCGGAAGGGCTGGCCAGGGCTCCGGCGGCTCAGGTGTGGAGGCGGTGTCGGGGGTGGCTGGGGCCCGCGCGGGTGTGCGGCTGGAGGCGGCTATCGGGCGGCGGCGGCTTGTCGGGGTCGACGCGGGCGTGGATGCCCGTGCCGACCCTGGCCCGGGCGGGTATATACCCATCATTTACGACGGCCAGGGGCCTAGCCGATGTAAATAGCGGGTAAATTATGACGGCCTTATTAATTACGACGGCCCTAGGGTTAGCCGTCGTAAGTTGAGGCTAACTTACGACGGCTGTGGCCGTTGTAAGTTGAGCCTAACTTACGACGGCCAGACTTGGCCGTCGTAAATATTGTTGTTTACGACGGCTAACCCTAAGGCCCTCGTAAATTCTTTTAGCCATCGTAAATGTGGCTTTTTCCTGTTGTGGTATCATGTCACTACGTAAGAAAGTGTTATGTATAAACATATGATTATATTAAGTTTAAGTTAATTAGTTTATTTTATCATCATCCTGAATTGAATTACTGTGTTTTGATCATTTCTGATATATTTTCATTGCCACTTGATCGTTTTCGAATAACCGACAGTCCTTATTTCGCATACCGATCGTAGTTTTTCGTTTTTCATACCGTAAGAAAAATACGAAAACAAAAACCGATATATGTATGCTTTTTCAACTGTTTTTGACCGTTTTCATCCTACATGAAAGTTTGTGGATGGAGGATGGGATGACAGCTATAAGGACACTGTTGAGTCAACATAATCATAGAGCTCAACTTGTACCAATATAGCCTATTTTGAGACAAAAAAATTTGTCTCACCTAAATTGTTTCTTCAACAAGCGAGGTTCTCTACTCTTGGCCTCCCCTGTCACATCCATTACTTCAACTCTTCTTCTCTTTCAATTTCTGCTCCCGTTCTCACATCGTCTACACTCTACAACTGGAGATTGATATGCATTGATGAAGGGTGATGAAGTTACATTCTTTCTCCACTCACGTGTCGTTTGAATCCTAAGAGTAAGCTAGATACGGAGTTAGTATAAAGAACGCCTTTTCAGGTATCACGTATTTCCAAATTCAATTTAGATATACCTAAAAAAGAAATTATAATCCACATGAGAACAAGCAGGTCAACATTTGGAGCTCCAACCGAAAAATGCAATGAGGGCAAGAATGTCCACAAGGGAACAAATAGGTCAAGTTTGCAGCATTTCCGCCTTTTGGATACTTCGGCTCGGGCCAAGAAGGCATCCACTCAGACGCCCCTCATCTCCATAGTCATCCTCCACCTCAACCTCACCCGCCGGCGCGCCGTCGTGGCGCCGGTACGCGGCCTCCACGTCACTGAGGATGGCCGACACATCTGCCATTCCAGGCCTGCTGCACACCTTGATGCCCACGCATGCCAGCGCCACCCAGGCCATGTGTGCCAAAAGCCGCGCCTCCGCCTTGTCGGCAGGTGGGCCGGCCTGCCCAACATCGAGCACCTGTTCCGCAAATGCGTGTTAGTTAAGCCTCGTCACAAATTGTCCGCTTCACGCGCTCGGCCCGGTTTCCCCATGTTTTCTGTTTTTCCATGCATGCATGACAATCAGGTACTTGCATTGTGCGCACAAGTCGCTGTACGTGGACGTTGTGCACGCCGCAATGTAAGGGGCACGTTCCCGGCGCTGGAACATGCGATCGACAAGGTTGTTGCCCGCGTTGTTAGATATACGATTCCTTTGCATGTTTACTTGTTCAACACGAATATCCAGTTCACGGTGAGCGCCATTCTCTTTGTGTGTGTTCCTTGTACCTGTGCCAGTTCAGAGAGAACCAACACCAACAATTGGCATCAGAGCCGGCGAGTGAGATGGCGGGGGAAGGATCACGATTGCCAGTGGCTGACGGACGTCGGGGACGTTCTCCCTCATGAAGGCCAAGAGGGTCACGTACCGGAGGAGATGCATCATCGAGAGAGTCGTCGAGAAGGTTGTGCCATCCGGGCCGGCGAACTACCCTGTTCTCACGAAGACAAACTACAACGAGTGGTCGCTGTTGATGAAGATCAAGCTTGAAGCCTGTTTGTTGTGAGATGCGGTGAACAAGGGAGATGTCGAGTTCCACGTTGATCGTATGGCGCTCGATGGCATCTGCAGTGTGGTTCCCAACGACATGATCGCCATGCTTGCGGTCAAGTCGACGGCAAAGGAGGCTTGGGATTGCATCAAGTTGATGAGGATCGGGGACGATCGCATGCGCAAGCCTACGTTGCAGAATGTACGGCGAGAGTACGAGCTACTGGCGTTCCGTGAGCGGGAGTCCATTGAGGACTTTGCCATGCGACTCAACTCTCCCACGAACCAACTTGCCATGTTGGTAGATCCAGAGCCGGGAGACAAGGTGGTCGATAAGTTTCTTTGCATCGCTTGACCCAGGTACAAGCAGCTTGTGATTTCAATCGAGACTTTACCGGACTCTACGGACTTTTCTGTTGAGGAAATCACAGGCAGACTCAAGGTGGCCAAGGACGACGAGGGGACCGTCGATGTCGAAAGAGGGGACAAGCTCTACCTCACCGAAGAGCAGTGGCTCCAGAAGTACAAGCAACGTGAAGGAAACAACTTCAACCGTGGAAGCCGCTCAAGTTCTCGTGGTCGAGGCGGCCGGGAAGGATGAGGTGGCGGCCAAGGGAGGAAGAACTCCAACCGGGACAAGGATAAATGTCACAACTGTGGCAAAGTTGGACATTGGGCTCGTGACTGTCGAAGCAAGGAGAAGAAAGAACAGGCCAATCTGGCAACCGAACAAGAAACAAGTCTTCTCATGGCCAAAGAAGAGGTCGGAGTTCATGAGTTGAAGTTGGCGCGAAAGAAGGAGATCCCAACCGATGCCCGAGAAGTTTCCTCTGATTCGGTTAAGATCCATGAAGATGGTCAAAGAAGTGTGCTGATGGCACACGAGGGCAACAAAGCTCGTGCCAGGCATCGGTCGATATTCGACACCGGAGCGTCGAACCACATGACAGATGTTTGTGATGTCTTCAGTCATCTAGACACCACTGTGAGCGGTACCGTGAGATTTGGTGACGGGTCCGCTGTGGAGATCAAAGGGTGTGGCACGGTGATCTTGGCCAGGAAGAACATTTAGCACCAGTCATTGGGGAACGTTTACTACATCCCTGTGGGGGACCACAGGACCTCGTCAGGTGGTGCCGTGATATGCGGCACCCAACAGCACATGGGTTGCAGAAACACATCATATTACATAAATAGTTTGCGGAAGCGTACAAGAATGTTTTACAAATAGTTATATCAGAGTAAACTACAGAGGAAGACTATCACTCTCATAACTCATATCTAAACTAGCAACAAAGAAACAGTCCATCACGCGGACGTTTCTTACTAGCAACACGAAGATCATTCTGCAGCGGCGAGGATGCGCTCTGAGTAAGCACTCGGAGGTTCCCGAGTCTCATCGGCATCCCTTCTCATAAGTATCAAGTCAATTACCTGCAAAACAACTCGGATAGTATCCGTGAGCATAACGCTCAGCAAGAGTTAACCGTCCCCCTAAACATGAAACTCTATGTGAGGTTATGAACCTAAAGTAGGATGGCATAAGCATAATTAAACTCGCCTAAAAGTGAATCCTTACTTTCAGGTATTAATTGCAGCATTTTCTGTAACCCTGGGCACGCCACATCGGGAGTCCACAATCAAACAAGAAACGCTTTCCCCCGATGTAAATTGCTCATGGCATAAAAGAATCGAGTTTGCACTAGCCTATTCATCAAGATTCAATACAAAGGTAGGATAATACTTCACATGAAGGTGATTAGTTCCTTTCTCATGCAAGTTCTTACTACGTCACGACTGTGAGAACAAGTATGCTCGGTCCATTCCGCGAGTGACGGTGATTCGAATCAATAACACCCGGACTACACGACACAGACGCCCGTACTCGACGTTGCCTACAACAACCATCACTGATTTCGTACGTGGCAGCCTTCCCCCGTTTCACCCCCGCTGAATCAATCAAGTCGCCCCGTACAGTAGCTACTCTCATGATGCACCTACCGACATGAGATATCATGAGAATATTCCCCACATACTGCACACCGGCCGTCCACCTGAGGCGACCCGAAAAGTCCCAACGACAGCTTCCCGAGGTACATCGGTTTACTGGGTCCCATATAGCCAGCATGAGTCCGGTACACAACTCAAACTTGTTCAACAGGGTCGCATACGGATCGGTCCTTTACCGACACGGACAGGTCTACAGCACCCAGGCCCCTATGTCCTGCTGCCCCTACAACCTTCCGGTCTCAACTTTAACTTGCTAATCCATTTATGAACCAATCCCGTATGCCCCTGTTGTTCCTGAAACTGCAAGTAGCATCTCACCACTCGACTTCTACGAACCGTACTTAAGCATGGCAGTTCTACACGGTGAAAGACACCTACCCAATACTCCATGTGTCATTTGGCTATGCAAGAGGAGTATCAAACACTAGACCTAATGCAGAATTCATATCCTGAACGAAAGTGAATACAAAACAAAAACTTAACAGCTGTTAAATGCAAACCGGAGCTTGCCTGTTTTGCAGGGTAGTCGTATATAGACAGTTAGTGTCCTTGCAGATCCACCCTTGACTCTCCGGAGCTTGATCCACTTTGATGAATCACTCCTTTGAGTCCCCTTCGTTGTGGTTCCTATTGAAATGCATATGCATATGTTTTATAGAATGTAATGGAAAGAAGTTATAGAATTCATTTCTTAGGTACAGAGGTTGTGTGGAGAAGCCAAGAATGGCTGGGTTGCCTCTGTTGTGCAAAGAAACAGACTTTAACTAAATTGACCTTAAGGCCTTAGCTACACACTAACCATTTTCCCTAATGGACATAATGGATAAGCTGAAAAGATTTGAGTGCCACTGAAGAACAAGAACCCCAATGGCCTCAAGACTTTTACAGCAGGTTCTATACTACCTAAGGATTTAGCTTGCCAAATTGCAGCTAATGTGGAGTCAAATTGTGTCCTCTATAATTCTCACAATGTCTCTCATGTATTCCCACATATACACAAGTATGGAGAATAAGAATAGGGAGTTCAAGGACTCATCTTGGGCTGATAATTTACATATGAGTTCTTGATCACATGAGAGTAACCTGGTCCAAAATTCAGCCCTTCTACTTGAGTAGTTCTCCCAGAATAATTCTTTAAGCATTTGCACTCAAAAGAATTAATTCTGTAGTAATGTGCATTTTCATGCCCAATTAATTGAACTACAATTCCAAGTATGTCTCAGAGAGCTTGCCTAAATTTTCCTATTATTTTTGGAGCTATGGATTGCTCAGAACAGATTTTTGAAGTGGGAAACATTTTCTGAAAATGTTTCTGGACTCTTTTGAATACAGTATTTTGCATTTAGCAAATTCCTACTCAAATGATCTTCAAATTAGCTGAAAACTTGCTACTAGGTCAACAATATTATAAAGAATATTATGGCAAAATTTGGGGATTTTTGGATAAACCAAACTCCCTTAATAAATCTTTTTCAGAATATCTTCAAAGAATTTTCCAGAATATCATATTAACTTTCATACAAATCTGAGTTCATATTTGGAACTTTCATACAAAGCTGAAACTCGCCGTCAGGGAGTATGTGACACCGAGGAACACGGCTGTGGGGTTTGCTAGTGCTGCCAACGACCGGAACATGGCCGGCGACGTGCGACAGCTACTGCGGGGGTTCGGCGGCGTTGCCTGAGGTATCCAGCCCGCCAAAACCTGTGCCGACCAGCCCTAAAGCACTAGTGGATGATCACAAGGCTCGGCATGGCCCCTAAATGGCTCGGGAACAGCCTCAAGTCGGTCGTCACCGTGCGCCCTATTTGGTCCGCCGGAGAAGTGCTCGGTAGACCTCAAATTACGTCGCCCCAAAGGGTTTTCATGCGACGGATGCTAAAGAGAACATGATCGCCGGCTAGTCCAGCTCCTACGTGCAAAGTTTGATGAGCTAAGAATGAATAGAAGTGGAGAATTTTGGATTCCCGTACCGGATGCTTGGGTTGAAACCGCCGGAGCAAAACTTCGAAATTCGTCGGCGATGCTTCACGGTATGGCCTGAGCTTGGGCTGAGAGCAGCACCGCACCCGTGCGCGTCCATAGCTGTGATCGCTCGGCCGTGAAACACCCTGTGGAGGGCTGTCCACGTGCGCCCGATCACGTTTTTGAGCTAGGTCGCTGCGGCGGTGTTTGTTCTCGGCAACGGAGGCCGCAGCTCGCTTGCTTGCGGGTCAGGGAGGTGGAGGCTGAGCTCAGGAAAAGCTTTAGCAGCTCAGGGGAGGAGGAGGCGCACCGTTTCCGTGATTTCTCGAGCAGGCCGAAGCAGCGGCGGTGAGGCGCTCGGCTGTCGGTTTGTTTTCGAGGAGAAGAAGGCAACTGTGCTTTGCTACGGCCGGGGGGGGCACGTGATCACATTGAGGGCGCGGTCAGGACGGACCTCGGGGCGCCAGCGCGTGGAGACCGGCAGCAGGAGCTGGTGCGGCAAGCTCCTCGGTGGAGCCCGTGAGCTGTTTGGGAAATTTTCCCACCGAGGGTAAAACTTAGTGAGTAAGGCTCCTCCTTTAGCTCTATGACATGTGGGTCCCACTCCACATGTACCTCCCAAATATCTGTTCAAGCTGATCTCTTCAATCCCCAGAATTCTAAGTTTAAAAAGGTGGGCTAGAATTTGAATTCCTCAAATTCAGTTTGAATTTGCAAGACTAAATCTGAATTTTGTTTAGAATTTGCAATTTCTTCTTTTTAACTCCTTTTTGAGCCCACCCTACGCATGAAAAGGTGGTGATAAACTTTTCCCTAAAAACTCAACTATATGGCTGCATGTTAATTAAAAGTTTTTGGGTCACCATATGTGTGAACTTTGAATTTCAAATCTGAATTTTAAACTTACATGCAAAGAGGTATTTAACTCCTTATTGGTTCAACACTTTTAAATAAAAAGGTGAACCTCATGTTGGATGTTCATCCATGTATTACCTTGCACGAAGAAAAGTTTTAGCAAGTCCCATTTTTCATGTCTTTGCCACACATATGAACTCAAACCTTGGTTTTTATTCATACACATTTTTGGGACTTTTACAATCCCGTGTTTCACTGCCAACATAGTCAGTTGTGGGCAACTAGATGAAGGCGACTATCAAATCTCGGTTCATGGTGGGGAGATGCTGGTACGTGACGAGAACGAGCGCCTGGTGACTCGAGTTCGTCGCCGGACGGGTAGATTCTACGCGCTCGACGTCAACATTGCGCGTCCTGTCTGCTTGGCCACGGTGAGCGGGGAAGATGCCTGGCGACGGCACGAGCGCTTCGGGCATGTGAATTTCCGAGTGTTGCACAAGATCGCAAGGGAGAAACTTGTGCGTGGTCTGTCAAGCTTGGATCAGGTAGAACAAGTTTGCGATGCGTGTCTGGCGGGGAAGCATCGGCGATTTCCATTCCCACAACAAGCCCCACGTCGATCCGAGGACGTGCTAGCTCGAGCTTTGGCATGGAGACATATGTGGCCCCATCTCACCTGAGACGCTGAGTGGAAAGAGGTACTTTCTCCTGATCGTTGATGATTTCAGCCGATACATGTGGGTGGCGCTGTTGGCTGCAAAAGATGAAGCACCCACGGCCATCCAGCTTCTCGAAGCAGCGGCAGAGCGCAAAAGTGGAAGGAAGCCTGGAGCTTTACGCACTGATAGAGGTGGGGAGTTCATGGCGCAGAACCTGAAGGATTACTTTTCTGAACTTGTCTTTCATCAGGAGCTGACGGCGCCATACACGCCTCAACATAATGGAGTTGTCGAAAGGCGAAACCAGACCATCGTTGGCGCAGCATGGAGTATGCTCAAAGCAAAGGGACTTCCTGGCACGTTCTGGGGAGAGGCGGTGAACACAGCGGTGTATTTGCTGAACCGAACAGTGACAAAGGAAAATGGAGGAAAAACACCCTACGAGCTGTGGATTGGAACTACTCCGGCGGTTCATCATCTGAGGACTTTCAGTTGCCTCTCTCACGTGAAGACCACTGGAGATCTGAGGAAACTGGATGACCGGAGCTGGCTCGTAGTTTTCGTTGGATATGAACACAGCTCCAAGGCATACCACGTGTACAACCCGAGAACGCGACGTGTTCGGGTGTCCAGGGATGTTGTGTTTGAAGAAGGCGCCAAGTGTAACTGGGAAGGGGAGCTGCCCGTTGAAGAGTTCCAGTTTGAGTATGTGACAGTGGCTCACCCAGAGGAAGTTAACATGCGTCATACACGTGAAGATGTGATGCATGAGCCAAAGTCATCTCCGGAGCCTGTGTCTGCTGCATGACAGCTTCTGTCTCTGTTGGGTTCAGGCCAAGGCGTGGCGCCTGCGTCACCGGCGTCAAGTTTACTTGATGCAGATCACGACGATGCCCCGGTTCGTTTCTGGTCAACCAGAGAGATAATGCAAGCTGCACCACGAGTTCAAGACCAGGAGGAGGATCTGAATGATGACCTGATGTTGATCAACACTGATGAGCCTACTTCGTTCAAAGAGGCCGAGGGTCAAGAATGTTGGTGACGGGCAATGCTGGATGAACTGTCAGCGATCGAGGCAAATGATACTTGGGAACTGGTGGAGCTCCTGGTGGATCAATGTCCGATTGGTCTCAAATGGGTTTTCAAGACCAAGAGCGACGCAACGGGCTGATCACCAAGCACAAAGTTCGACTTGTCGCAAAGGGATACGTGCAACAGCAAGGCATTGTCTTCGACGAAGTTTTTGCACTGGTGATACGTCTGGAGACTGTGCGCGTCTTGCTGGCTGTTGCAGTAAATGAAGGCTGGTCAGTTCACCATATGGACGTCAAGTCCGCTTTTCTCAACGGCGATCTTCGGGAGACAGTGTATGTTGATCATCCGCCGGGCTTCATCATCACAGGTCAGGAGAACAAGTTCTGCGTCTGAACAAGGCATTATATGGTCTACGTCAAGCTCCACGCGCCTGGTATGTGAAACTCGATTCTTGTCTCCTTGATCTCGGTTTTAAACGAAGTGATGCAGAGCACGCCATGTACTCCCATGGTGAGAACAACTGACGTCTGATCATGGAGGTGGACGTAGATGACTTGATCATCACCAGAGAGAGCAAGGAGGAGCTAGCTGAGTTCAAGGAAACGATGAAGACCATGTTCCAGATGGCTGATCTAGGGGAACTGACTCTCTACCTCGGTTTGGAGGTGGAACAAAGCAGCAAGGGCATTGTGTTGAGTCAGCGAGCTTATGCCAAGAAAATTTGAAGATGGCCAGACTGATGGGTTGCAACGCTAGCTACACACCGATGGAGACACGAACAAAACTCAGCAAGGAGAATGCAGCCACTACAGTTGATCCGATGGAGTACAGGAGACTTGTCGGGGCGCTGCGCTACCTTGTCGATACAAGGCTGGATTTGGCATACTCTGTCGGTTACATAAGTTGCTTCATGGAGAAACCGAGGACTGAACACTTGCTTGCTGTTAGGAGAATTCTCCGGTATGTTGCAGGAACACTTGAACAAGGGTGTTTGTATAGAAATAAGATGGGGGAGCTCGCACTGATCGGCTAAAGCGACAGTGATCTTACCGGGGATGTAGACACTCGCAAGAGAACCGCCGGCGTACTCTTTTTCCTTGGTGAGAGTGTTGTGCCTTGGCAGTCACAGAAGCAACGTGTTATGGCGCTGTCGAGCTGCGAGGCTGCATATATCGTAGCGGCAACAGCAACGTGTCAGGGAATGTGGCTGGTGCGACTACTTGCTGAGATCAAGGGAGAAAAGGAGGCAGCGTTTACTATGAAGATCGACAACCAGTCCGCTATGCAGCTCAGTAAGAACCCCGTCTTCCACGACCAAAGCAAGCATATCGACACAAGGTTTCATTTCATCCGACAGTGCATTGAGGAGGAGAAGCTGCAGCCAGTGCGGTCAGCACCAGTGACCAGTTGGCAGACATTCTTACAAAACCACTCTGGCGAGATCGCTTCATTGAGATCCGGACAAAGATGAACATCATCAAAATGAAGAAGGACAAGGCTTAAGGGGGAGAAATGTTAGTTAAGTCTCGTCGCTAATTGTCCGCTTCACGCGCTCGGCCCGGTTTCCCCACGTATTCTTTTTTTTTCCATGCATGCATGACCATCAGGTAGTTGCATCGCGCGCACAAGTTGTTGTATGTGGACGTTGTGCGCGCTGCAGTGTCCGGGGCTCGTTTCCGGCGCTGGAACACACGATCAGCAAGATTGTTGCCTGCGTTGTTAGATATACGATTCCTTTGCATGTTTACTTTTTCAACACGAATATCCAGTTCACAGTGAGCGCCATTCTCTGTGTGTGTGTGTGTTCCTTGTTCCTGTGCCAGTTCAGAGACAACCAACACCAACAATGCTCTGGACCCGGCCCTGGCGTGTATCCGCGGCAGCGCCCAGTCTGCCAGCCGGCCGCCATCCCAGTGTCGCCCGGTGAGGAGCTCCAGTAGCATTGCACCAAACATGTAGATGTCATTCTCGGCGCTGGCGCCGGTGTGGTCGAGAAAACCAGCCAGCCCATAGTCCGTGAGTCTAGTGGCGTGCTGCCACTGCACGTCGCAGCCGGCGGCGCTCACGTGGACACTGCACAGTCGGACGCAGCCGTGCACCATGCCGTGGGCGTGAAGATGTGCGAGCGCGCGCGGCGCGCTGGTGCCATGATGTAACACCCCAAAATCCTGTTAAGAGGGGAATTTAAAATTTTTTGGACGTGTTGCATGTATTGCAAAAATTCAAATTCAAACTGGAATTCAAATTAAACTCAAAACAGAAAAGAAATAGAAAAAGAAAAAGGAAAACAGAAAAAAAAAACCGGCCAGTGGGGCAAAACCCACCAGCCGGCCCACCGATCCCGCGCCAGCCCGCAGCCGCGCACACCCCCTTCTTCCCACTGACATGCGGGGCCCGCCAGTCTTTCTTCTTCCTCGCGCTCGCGCCCGCGCTCGGCCGGACTCTCTCACCCCGAATCAAAACCGACCCGGATTCCTGCGTATCCCATCCGAATTTCGTTCGTGGGCGACGCAAACTCGATCACAACCGAACGCCGCCCTTTCCCCGTCTATAAAAACCCCAGCATCGTCCTGTTTTCCTCACGATCTGCCGATTTTCTCTCCGGTGAGAACCCGAGCCCCTCCGGCGAATTCTGGCCGATCTACACTCGGGAATTTCGATTTAACTCACTGGTCTTGATCCACCGCCTCCGGGGAACCTCGCAGGTGCAGAAAACGTGGTGGTTTGCGGTTCAAACACAGCGCCGACGAGCCTCGCCGTGAATTCACCTTGGACCTCGTCGCCGACCGCCCACCAGGACCTCCGAGCTCAAGAAAACCCCCGAGGTGAGATCCCCGACCTCCCCTCTACCGATCTATGCCATAAAATCACAGTTCTACGAAGAATTTACGAAGATCTGAAACTCTCCGGCGAGATCGCCGCCTCCCGCCGCCGTGCGCCGCCGGGCAGCGCCGCCCGCGCTCGATCAGAGCGACGTGGCCGCTTGTGCGCCGTTTATTTTAAATCGCACGGTAGAGTTTAAATCCCTGCGTACCGGTTCGACGTTATAATCTCAGCCGTCTGTTTTAAATCGGACGGTCCACATCAGCCCGCGTTATAAAGACTGGAATTCTTACGCGCTACCCCCTGGGGTTCTCGGGAAATAAGAGCTAGCCCCAGAAACTTCTGATCTAGCCCCTGGAACTTCAGAAAATCATGTAAATTCATTTAAAAATCAGTTTTAGCCCCTGGACTTAATAAAAATTAGGAAAAACCCCTCGGTTATGTGTAGCTAGACCCCTGAAAATTCTTAAAATAATATTATAGACCCTGTAGTTGGGTGAGTTTACCTTTTTAACCCTATTTGATATTAAATTTAAGAAATTGAATATGTGGTTAGTATTTAAAATTTAAAAGGTGGGACAAACATATTGTCAAATTCAAATTAAAAACTTTCCCAATACTTAGAAAACCTTGGAGTGAGATAAAAATAGATTTTTGGCTGAAATGAATCTGTTTAATTGATTATTCACATTTATTAGTTAGAGGGACACATTTTTAAGTAGAGAATAATTCTGAAAATTAGAAAAATAAATGTAAAATAGTTTACATCAGAGGAAAAGATCAAAAATATATTATTAACTATTTTGGATCAGAACCTATTCTGTTTAGATGATGTGTCTTACTATTTTCATAATAAAGTACACATTTAGGCATAGAAAGTAAATTTGAAAATATAGCAAGCTAGGTATAAATAATTAGAAAATGATAAATGAAGATTCCAAAATCCAAAGAATCCAGTTTAGGGTTGATAGAAGTTCTGAAGACACATATGGAGTAGGAAAATACCTTTCATGCATACCTGGTAGCTAAAAGGTGTAGTAATTGAATATAAGGAATTTATTTAAATTGGAAACTCATATATATAGTATGCAAGTATAAATGTGAATACAAAAGTAGGAATCATATACACATGATTAAAAGTGCATGTAAGCCAAAGATTAACACACATAGAGTAACCACAACACATAGAATTTGTGAATGACTTTTATACATGTGAATGTGTGGTTTGTATGAAGTGGAAGTGTGAATTATGTCTTATGGATTGTTGTTTTTCTTTTGCTATGTGTGATGGTATGATGTAGAACCTGCTCCAGAGCAAGTTCTTCCTTTCCAAGATCAGGACTACCCATTCCAAGAGCAGCAGGAAGGAGGCAAGTTTCCTTGACCACTTTGACCCTATGCTAGGATGTGTAGATAGAATTATTTGCATTGTCAAATGAAATATGAAACCCATGCTAGGAAGTTTCCCTAGAATTGCATTACCTTGTTTCCTTGTAGCTTGGGTTGGGATTTATTTTATCATGTCATTTATTATTATGCATATGCTTAGCCATGCTTAGAATGGGATATTTGGAATATGGGATCATCAGTTTATTTTTACCATACTCTTGAATGAGATATTATGAGTTATGTAGAGGTAGGGATCAAGGCAAGTTGGATGTTTTGGTTGGTGCTAGGTGCACGAGACTCGGGTTTGTGTTTAGTACTTGCCTGGATCCTAAGGACCGGTTCATGGAGCATGTAACCTGGCTTTACCGTGCCAACCACATGCTGAGATGGGGCAGCTTGGCCAATTAATTAGGTGTATCCCCGGCGTAGTATGGGTGTGTTGAATGGTGCGGGGAATAGGTGTCAGCTGGACTACCATATGAACCGCAAGGCTCAAGAGGGGGCCACTGCAGCGGGGTTGGAGGCTCTTGTATGCTGTTAGGGGTGAAACCTCAGTGGGCCCACGCTCGTCGGGAATCCCTTTGTAAAGGCTTCGTAGTGATCTCCTGGTTACACACCTGGGAAGTGTGAATGTGGTTCGTAGCCACTGGCATAATGGAGGTTCTTTTAGTCCACCCGGCAACGGGGGATGAAATCACTACATGTGGGTACAGTGGTGCAAACTCTGCAGAGTCAAAACTGTCATGACAGCCGTGCTCACGGTCAAGAGCGGCTTGGACTTATTCATGATTAGAGGATTGATGGTTTTGGAAGTTGTGGATGTTAAGCGGGGAGCTTAACATTGGAAATGATGTTATGGTTATTTGATTATGATGATGGGATGGGAGATTGGGACCAATTCACCTGCGTAGTAATGTAGGTGCTTAACAAGCTAAGGCGATAGGTATTAATTGTGTAGTTCTTTAACCATGAGTTCAACCTCCCCTTGTTCTAGCCATGCATGACATAACTTTCCCACACTTGCTATGTATCATCGGTACTCAACCTTGCATATTTGTTGGTTTATATTGCTGCTCAGGTCAAGATAATGAGGTGGTGTATAATGATCAAGACTTTGGACCCGAAGAAGGTTTCTAGGTTCATGGAGTCCCCCGGGCAACGCCTGTGACGGAGCCCTCAAGAATAATATTCCGCTGCTAGTTTATTTACTTGTGATGAACTTATTATTGTCCATCGAGACATTTGCTATGTAAGACTTATTCGACACCTGGCTTGTAATAAATGATGCTTCACTATTTGTCATCACATGTATGAGAAAATGATCCTAGCATACATGTGATATTCACTTGGTTGTTCTTCGGAAAAACCGGGTGTGACACATGGCACCGGTACGCGGGCAGTGTTCCCACCGAGGACCCTGTTGAGGCCGACAGAGCAGGCGGGGAGCGTGTTCGACGAGGAGGACGCGCTCACCGGGGACCTCGGAGAATCCGACAAGCGCGGTGAGGTTGGGGTGTGGCAGCACAGCGAGCGAGCGGATGGCGCCAGGGAACCGCCGCCCGCCAGCATCGCCCAGGATGAGGTGCGGGTGCAAGCGCTTGGCGGCGATCCCGGGATCCCGGTTCACTTGGTTGTTCTTCGGAAAAACCGGGTGTGACAGAAGTGGTATCAGAGCCAAGGTTGCCCGTAGGAACGTGGACCTAGGTAGAAATGGACGTATTTAAGGGCCCTATTTTCTTAAAAACTATTTTACAAGGTGTGTGTTGAAAAGTGTTACTTAATGGAGGCACTTTCTTCATCTTATCTCAATTTTCATTCAAAATTGGATTTTTTGTTTAAAAGTTTATCTAACCTAAGTTTAAATGCCTTTTGTTTTAGATGGTTCGCATGATTCGCGCCGCTCGCAAGTCCACAGGAGGGAGAGTTCCCGTAGTTGCCCTTGCCGAAAGAGAGGAGAGCTGTCCGGTGACGTATCTTTCCTACGGATTGGCAGTAGGAGGCTTGTTGCGCCGTCTTCGATGTATGCTCGAAGCCGCCGGCAATACGGGCAAGCTAATCATACACTATAGCTCCACCAGGACCATCCGGGAGAAGCGGGAAGAATGGAGTTCAGAAATGAGGATTATCCATGAAAATCAGCTGCTTAAGATCCACCGCTCTCCAGCTTGTCGAGCGACACAGGTCGATGCGGAGAAGGATGTCACCTGGGAGGCCATCACCTGCCAGAGTCACATCTATCGTCGCCACCTGGACAGGACTGAGTACATGTATGTCCTCCAGCGTGAGAGTGGTACCACGGAGTTCAAGTACCCACCAGTGCAGCAAGGGACTTCCCATGAGCACATGGACTTGTGCTTGGAGGATGCTGCTATTCTCAGCACTCTACTGCAGGAGTGTCAGCAAGAGCTTCAGGATGTTCGGGACACCCTAAAGGAAACGGAGGCATTGCTGCGAGCCTGTTTGAGGGCGAGAGAAAGAGGAGATGGGAATGAACTGTGTGTCACCGTGAATGATACATGGACTCCTGACTCCCCAGATCGCCGGGCGATCAGGCGTCGTCGCACTTCTCCACCAGCAGCTTCCCCACCCAAAGCAGAGTCAGAAGGCAGCCGCAATGATGAGGAAGACCCCGAGGAGCCAGCTCAGTGAATACGAGTAGTGTAGAGTCCTTTCCTTAGTTTAGCAGGAAGTCGAGTAGTCGAGTCGTTATCTTAGTTAATGGTGTGTGTGACATGAGTTGTGGAAGCCATGAGCAATTGTCCACAGCCTCGTCTCCAGATTGTTTTGCTTTGGTGTGTGAACCCACATGAAATAATATTGCATTTATTTTGTGTGAGATATGAACCATCAGAAAAGGATAACAAAGCCTCAACACTTTAAAGTACAAACAAGTGAAAGTAGTAAGGTGATACGTAATGCTTTAAATTAACATTGGTTGATCATGTCAGATGGCCGGAAGAGGAAAGGGTCGTGCTGCCAACCTCGCCAACAACAACGATGAGGCCTGCAACCCTCATCTTTCTGGAGGCCAAGACAGGGGTGGACGCTGTGAAGTAGTGGATCCCCTCCACCAAATGCTTGAGAATCAAAATCAGCTCATCCAGAACTTGACTCAAGTGGTGGCCAACTTGCATCATGTCCCACCTCCACAAGCTGCACCACGCCAACCAAGGTTGAGTGAGTTTCTAGGAACTCAACCTCCAAAGTTTGCAAGTGCTACTGAACCTCTGGAGGCAGACGATTGGCTAAAGACCATTGAGAGCAAGATGAGGATCATACAGTGCCAAGGGTATGAGAGGGTGCTGTTTGCCTCTCATCAATTGCATGGACCTGCTGCTGATTGGTGGACCGCTTACGTGGCCGCCCATCATGACCCTGAGAACATCACTTGGGAAGAGTTCAAGCGTAGCTTCCGCAACCATTACATACCTAGGGGTGAACTCAAAAACAAGAGGAAGTTCTTGGGGCTGCAGCAAGGAAACATGACTGTGAGGGAATACCTCACTAAATTTACCCAACTCTCCCGTTATGCCCCACGGGACATAGAGACTGATGAGCAGAAACAAGATTGTTTCGTGGAAGGACTTACCGCAGAAATGCAGTGTGCAATGTCCTCAAATGAGTATGAAAGCTTCCAAAAGATGGTGGACAGAGCGTTTGTGGTAGAAATGAAGCTGAAGGCCTTGGAAAATGAGAATAAGAGGAAGGTCGGGTGGTCACATCAAGCCTCAGGGAGCAACACCCGCCCACGTCTGATGCAGCAACCCGCAGGGCAGACGAACCGTGCTGCGGTACCCTACTCAGCACCAAGAGGGTACAACCCGAACTACAGGCCTCTGGCAGCACCAGCACAGCCACAACGTCAGTTCGTACAGCAGCCTTGCCCTACATATCAACCTCGACCAGCAGTGCAAGGACCCCCAAACCAACCCCAAGACAACAAAGGCCAGGCATCTAAGGTGGGGTGCAATGTTTTAGCTGTGGTGAAGTGGGGCACTACGCCCATAAGTGCCCAAAGAAGAAGCCCACGCAGCCACAACAGCAGAATGTAATAAGAGGACGGGTGAACCACGTCACCATGGAGGAAGCGCAAGAGGCACCGGACGTGGTAGTTGGTAAGTTTCCTGCCAATTTACACCTCGCAACCCTATTGTTTGATTCTGGTGCTACCCACTCGTTCATTGCCCAAGGGTTCGTTAAGAAGCATGACCTAGCAACAACAAAAATGAATCATATGCTAGCAGTAAACTCTCCAGGTGGAGAAATAAGGACAAGACAAGTGTGTCCCAAAGTGAACCTAGACATTAATGGGGTAGTATTTACTGCTAACCTCATAGTGATAGATTCACAAGGGATAGATATTATCTTGGGTATGGATTGGTTGACCAAACATAAAGGAATCATCCATTGTTCGACCAGAACGGTGGAACAAACGCACCCTAGTGGTACAAAAGTAAAGTTTATAACAATACAAGAGCCTAGGAGGGACGTTAAATTAAATCATGTTGAGGTGAAAGTTGAGGAGATCAGGACCATCAGGGAATATCTAGATGTTTTTTCGGAGGAGTTGCCAGGTATGCCTCCCGACCGTGAAGTGGAATTCGCAATTGAGCTAGTGCCCGAAACCGCCCCGATATACAAGAGACCTTATCGGATGGACTCCAAGCAGCTGGGAGAACTCAAGGATCATTTGAGAGAATTGACGGAGAAGGGGTATATTCGTCCTAGTTCCTCACCTTGGGGAGCTCCGGTCATATTTGTGCCCAAGAAGGACAGAACCCAAAGGTTATGCGTTGATTACCGTGCCTTGAATGAGGTGATCATCAAGAACAAGTACCCATTACCCCGCATTGAAGACTTGATTGATCAGTTGAGGGGAGCTTGTGTGTTCTCGAAAATTGATCTCAGGTCGGGATACCACCAACTCAAGATAAGGCAATCTGATATCCCCAAGACAGCTTTCGTATCTCAGTACGGACTGTATGAATACACTGTCATGCCTTTTGAGCTAACTAATGCCCCGGCGTACTTCATGTATCTCATGAACAAGGTATTCATGGAATATCTGGACAAATTTGTGGTGGTTTTCATAGATGACATTCTCGTCTTCTCCAAAGATGAAGAAGAACATGAGAAACATCTAAGGTTGGTGTTGCAGAGGCTGAGAGAACACCAACTGTATGCCAAGTTGAGCAAGTGTGAGTTTTGGCTGGAGAGAGTTCCCTTCTTAGGACATATAATCTCGGAGGGAGGAATCTCCGTGGATCTCGCCAAAATCGAGGATATACAGAAGTGGAAGACCCCTGAAAATGTCGGGGAAGTTCGAAGCTTCTTGGGATTGGCTGGATACTATCGATGGTTTATTGAGGGATTCTCTAAGATCTCGAGACCCCTTACCAAACCGTTGAAGAAGGGAATCACATTCACATGGACGCCACAGTGCGAGATGAGTTTTCAGGAGTTAAAGGAGAGATTGACAACAACCCCTGTGCTAGTTATGCCAGATATGCAGAAGAACCTTACGGTGTACTGCGATGCCTCTGGAAATGGGTTGGGATGTATTCTCATGCAAGAAGGGCATGTCGTGGCTTATGCATCCCGACAACTCCGGAACCACGAGAAAAAATATCCTACACATGACATAGAACTAGCCGCAGTGGTACACGCATTGAAAATTTGGCAGCACTATTTGATGGGGAAGAGGACAGAGATATATACGGATCATAAGAGTTTGAAGTACACTTTCACACAGCCAGATCTCAACCTCAGACAAAGGAGATGGTTAGAGCTAATCAATGACTTTGATGTGGGCATCAACTATCATCCTGGGAAAGCAAACGTCGTGGCCGATGCTTTAAGTTGGAAAGTGCAGGTCAATAAGTTGAGCTTGAAGGACATGCCTGCAGAATTGAAGGACGAGATTATAAGGCTCAATCTATGCCTTGTGAATAGTGGTGAAGCCATCGCCATGGAAGTGTACTCCACACTAGAGCAAGACATACGCGATGGTCAAAAGAACGACGAGAAGATACAAGAAATCAGGCAACTCATCAAGGAAAATAAAGCTCCTGGTTTCAGAGAGGATGAACAAGGTACTGTGGGGCACGGGAAAAGAATCTGCGTGCCTGAAGTAAAAGAGATTCGTGAATTGATTTTGAAGGAGGCTCATGATTCCGACTATTCCATCCATCCTGGGAGTACGAAGATGTACCAGGACCTCAAGAGCAGGTATTGGTGGTATGGCATGAAGCGAGATGTCGCGGAACATGTTGCCCTAAGTGACACATGTCAGTTGGTGAAAGCAGAACATCAATGACCCGCGGGATTATTGCAACCACTCAAAGTGCCTGAATGAAAATGGGAAGAAATCGGTATGGATTTCATAGTGGGATTGCCTAGGACCCAATCAGGATATGATTCAATATGGGTCATCATCGACAGGCTAACCAAGGTAGCTCATTTCATCCCCGTGAAAGAAAGCTACAGCGGATCCAAATTGGCAGAATTGTACATGTCAAGGATCGTGTATTACCATGGAGTGCCAAAGAAGATAGTGTCGGATCGAGGGACACAGTTCACCTCAAGGTTCTGGCAGAAGTTGCATGAAACCATGGGAACCCATCTGAACTTTAGTTCTTCCTATCATCCCCAAACTGATGGGCAAACGGAAAGAACCAATCAGATTCTTGAGGATATGCTGAGGGCATGTGCACTCAAAAACAATCGGAGTTGGGACAAGAACTTACCGTATGCGGAATTCTCCTATAACAACAGCTATCAAGCTAGTATGAAGATGTCACCGTTTGAAGCTTTGTACGGGAGGAAATGCAGAACTCCCCTATTTTGGAACCAAACAAGGGAAAGTAAAGTGTTTGGTCCCGAAGTACTACAAGAAGCCGAGGCGAAGGTGAGGGAAATTCGCAACAACTTGAGGATAGCACAGACACGCCAAAAGTGCTATGCCGATGTACGAAGAAGAGAGCTCGTTTTCAACGTGGGAGACTATGTCTATCTCAAGGTGTCCCCTATCCGAGGACTTCGTCGGTTCAAGGTGAAAGGGAAGTTGTCACCTCGATACATCGGACCCTTTCAAGTTCTGGAGAGGAAAGGCGAAGTGGCGTATCAACTAGAATTACCGGCTCGTCTATCGGATGTGCACGACGTATTCCATGTGTCACAACTCAAGAAATGCCTGAGGATGCCTGAAGAGGTGTTACCCATGAATGAAGTGGACGTAGCTGAGGATTTGTCTTATGCCGAGCAACCATCCATGATTTTGGAGACAATGGAACGCCTCACCAGAAATAAAAGAATCCGGATGTGCAAGGTGCAGTGGAAGCATCACTCAGAAGAGGAAGCCACCTGGGAGCGAGAAGATGAGCTTAAGGCACAATTTCTGGAATTGTTTTCTTAGAACCACCAATCTCGAGGACGAGATTTCTTTTAAGGGGGGTAGAGCTGTAACACCACAAAATCCTGTTAAGAGGGGAATTAAAATTTTTTGGACGTGTTGCATGTATTGCAAAAATTCAAATTCAAACTGGAATTCAAATTAAACTCAAAACAGAAAAAAAAAATAGAAAAAGAAAAAGGAAAACAGAAAAAAACCGGCCAGTGGGCCGAAACCCACCAGCAGGCCCACCGATCCCACGTCAGCCCGCAGCCGCGCGCGCCCCCTTCTTCCCACTGACATGCGGGGCCTGCCAGTCTTTCTTCTTCCTCGCACTCGCGCCCGCGCTCGGCCGGAGACTCTCACCCCGAATCAAAACCGACCCGGATTCCTGCGTATCCCAGCCGAATTTCGTTCGTGGGCGACGCAAACTCGATCACAACCGAACGCCACCCTTTCCCCGTCTATAAAAACCCCGGCATCGTCCCATTTTCCCCACGATCTGCCGATGTTCTCTCCGGTGAGAACCCGAGCCCCTCCGGCGAATTCTGGCCGATCTACGCTCGGGAATTCCGATCTAACTCGCTGGTCTTGATCCACCGCCTCCGGGGAACCTCGCAGGTGCAGAAAACGCGGTGGTTTGCGGTTCAAACACAGCGCCGACGAGCCTCGCCGTGAATTCACCTCGGACCTCGTCGCTGACCGCCCACCAGGACCTCCGAGCTCAAGAAAACCCCCAAGGTGAGATCCCCGACCTCCCCTCTACCGATCTATGCTATAAAATCACAGTTCTAGAAAGAATTTACGAAGATCCGAAACTCTCCGGCGAGATCGCCGCCTCCCGCCGCCGTGCGCCGCCGGGCAGCGCCGCCCGCGCTCGATCAGAGCGACGTGGCCGCTTGTGCGCCGTCTATTTTAAATCGCACGGTAGAGTTTAAATCACCGCGTACCGGTTCGACGTTATAATCTCAGCCGTCTGTTTTAAATCGGACGGTCCACGTAAGCCCCGCGTTATAAAGACTGGAATTCTTATGCGCTACCCCCTGGGGTTCTCGGGAAATCAGAGCTAGCCCCGAAAACTTCTGATCTAGCCCCTGGAACTTCAGAAAATCATGTAAATTCATTTAAAAATCAGTTTTAGCCCCTGGACTTAATAACAATTAGGAAAAACCCCTCTGTTATGTGTAGCTAGACCCCTAAAAATTCTTAAAATAATATTATAGACCCTGTAGTGGGGTAAGTTTACCTTTTTAACCCTATTTGATATTAAATTTAGGAAATTGAATATGTGGTTAGTATTTAAAATTTAAAAGGTGGGACAAACATATTGTCAAATTCAAATTAAAAACTTTCCCAATACTTAGAAAACCTTGGAGTGAGATAAAAATAGTTTTTTGGCTGAAATGAATCTGTTTAATTGATTATTCACATTTATTAGTTAGAGGGACACATTTCTAAGTAGAGAATAATTCTGAAAATTAGAAAAATAAATGTAAAGTAGTTTACATCAGAGGAAAAGATCAAAAATATATTATTAACTATTTTGGATCAGAACCTATTCTGTTTAGATGATGTGTCTTACTATTTTCATAATAAAGAACACATTTAGGCATAGGAAGTAAATTTGAAAATATAGCAAGCTAGGTATAAATAATTAGAAAATGATAAATGAAGATTCCAAAATCCAAAGAATTCAGTTTAGGGTTGGTAGAAGTTTTGAAGACACATATGGAGTAGGAAAATACCTTTCATGCATACTTGGTAGCTAAAAGGTGTAGTAATTGAATATAAGGAATTTATTTAAATTTGAAACTCATATATATAGAATGCAAGTATAAATGTGAATACAAAAGTAGGAATCATATACACATGATTAAAAGTGCATGTAAGCCAAAGATTAACACACATAGAGTAACCACAACACATAGAATTTGTGATTGACTTTTATACATGTGGATGTGTGGTTTGTATGAAGTGGAAGTGTGAATTATGTCTTATGGATTGTTGTTTTTCTTTTGCTATGTGTGATGGTATGATGTAGAACCTGCTCCAGAGCAAGTTCTTCCTTTCCAAGATCAGGACTACCCATTCCAAGAGCAGCAGGAAGGAGGCAAGTGTCCTTGACCACTTTGATCCTATGCTAGGATGTGTAGATAGAATTATTTGCATTGTCAAATGAAATATGAAACCCATGATAGGAAGTTTCCCTAGAATTGCATTACCTTGTTTCCTTGTAGCTTTGGTTGGGATTTATTTTATCATGTCATTTATTATTATGCATATGCTTAGCCATGCTTAGAATGGGATATTTGGGATATGGGATCATCAGTTTATTTTTACCATACTCTTGAATGAGATATTATGAGTTATGTAGAGGTAGGGATCAAGGCAAGTTGGATGTTTTGGTTGGTGCTGGGTGCACGAGACTCGGGTTTGTGTTTAGTACTTGCCTGGATCCTAAGGACCGGTTCATGGAGCATGTAACCTGGCTTTACCGTGCCAACCACATGCTGAGATGGGGCAGCTTGGCCAATTAATTAGGTGTATCCCCGGCGTAGTATGGGTGTGTTGGATGGTGCGGGGAATAGGTGTCAGCTGGACTACCATATGAACCGCAAGGCTCAAGAGGGGGCCACTGCAGCGGGGTTGGAGCCTCTTGTATGCTGTTAGGGATGAAACCTTAGTGGGCCCACGCTCGTCGGGAATCCCTTTTAAAAGGCTTCGTAGTGATATCCTGGCTACACACCTGGGAAGTGTGAATGTGGTTCGTAGCCACTGGCATAATGGAGGTTCTTTTAGTCCACCCGGCAACGGGGGATGAAATCACTACATGTGGGTATAGTGGTGCAAACTCTGCAGAGTCAAAACTGTCATGACAGCCGTGCTCACGGTCAAGAGCGGCTTGGACTTATTCATGATTAGAGGATTGATGGTTTTGAAAGTTGTGGATGTTAAGCGGGGAGCTTAACATTGGAAATGATGTTATGGTTATTTGATTATGATGATGGGATGGGAGATTGGGACCAATTCACCTGCGTAGTAATGTAGGTGCTTAATAAGCTAAGGCGATAGGTATTAATTGCGTAGTGCTTTAACCATGAGTTCAACCTCCCCTTGTTCTAGCCATGGATGACATAACTTTCCCACACTTGCTGAGTACCATCGGTACTCAACCTTGCATATTTGTTGGTTTATATTGCTGCTCAGGTCAAGATAATGAGGTGGTGTATAATGATCAAGACTTTGGACCCGAAGAACGTTTCTAGGTTCATGGAGTCCCCCGGGCAACGCCTGTGACGGAGCCCTCAAGAATAATATTCCGCTGCTAGTTTATTTACTTGTGATGAACTTATTATTGTCCATCGAGACATTTGCTATGTAAGACTTATTCGACACCTGGCTTGTAATAAATGATGCTTCACTATTTGTCATCACATGTATGAGAAAATGATCCTGGCATACATGTGATATTCACTTGGTTGTTCTTCGGAAAAACCGGGTGTGACACATGGCACCGGTACGGGGGCAGTGTTCCCACGGAGGACCCGATTGAGGCAGACAGAGCAGGCGGGGAGCGTGTTCGACGAGGAGGACGCGCTCACCGGGGACCTCGGAGAATCCGACAAGCGCGGTGAGGTTGGGGTGTGGCAGCACGGCGAGCGAGCGGATGGCGCCAGGGAACCGCCGCCCGCCAGCATCGCCCAGGATGAGGTGCGGGTGCAAGCGTTTGGCGGCGATCCCGGGCGCCGCCATGTATACAGTGAAGAGCCACCCTTGCCCCAAGAGCCGGCTCGGGTGGAAGCCGTACGTGGCGCGCTCGATGTCCGCGAGCGGGACCACCGGAAGAGGCGCCGTCGCAGCCTCCGCCGCAGCGGCACCTGTTGCGGCGGTCACGCACCTCTTGCTCCAGAGCAGAAAGAGCGTGACGGCAAGGGAGAAGAGTGCCGCCACCGCGCCGGCTACAACGGCGTGGTAGACCTCTGCCACGACGGCGTCCTGCATGGCCCTGATCGACACAGCATCACGGTGCCTAGCTTGGCAGAGCGATGCACCGGTGTGCGGGCACTCTTTGCACGGAGTGTATGGGATTGGTTGGACTACGGTGAATACCGTGTGAGGCGTACACTGAAACAACTGGACATTGAAATCCAGTTGCACACTCATCCTTATTGTAACTACATGTATGCCCATTGGGTGAAATAAAAATGAACTCACACAAGCATATGACATGTGGTGATCCTAGCTGGATTATTTCAATGCTACACGGTTTTGTTGAGTTTCTGAAATTCCTTGAAACTTCATGCAATTTTTATTGTTGAACTCCCCTAAAAGTTTGAAATACCTCAACCATGCTAAAACCTCTCCAATCTTGATTGAAGCGTGTCTGGAACTGGATTGAATTGTTAACGGGACTTAGATGAATTTGGTAAAAGATAACCCCCCATTAAAATTATTGAGTCTTGAAGAGGTCGTAGGGCTGAGCATGAAAACTAGGACCGAAAAATTGAAACTGCGAAAACTGAGACTGAAACTAAAAATACTAACATACTAAGTACGATATCTGTTCGGGTAACAAATCTAAATAACCAATATATAAATTTCGGGTTTAGGTACCACGCTCGTGTACCCGAATAGTGGATATAGTTCATGGAGAAACAGATGATCCAGGTCATCTGTTCTTCAGGAAATCTCAGCGTTAACTCACCGAAACTGAGAAAAAAACGAAGTTCCTGAGGTTAGGAACATGATACGTCTCACTTACGTGAAGAGGGACGAATGCGTTTCTTGGGAAAGCAACAAACAAGCCATGAACTGAGCTATGAACTACGAAAACATAAGAAAAACAAAGTAGATGAACAAAATGTTGTATTGATCTGATCTGAACTTTTTTTTCTTTGGTACCGAGCTGCCTTTATAAATACTCGATACAAACTACGAGATTTGATCTCCTAAATTTAAACTAAGATCCTCTATAATATCTAAGACTCGATCTTATCTAAATGTTTGGACAAATGACGTGCTAGACCTTCTAGAATATTACATGGCGCTAACTTTATTATTTACAAAGTTTTTAGCTCTACCGAGAATGGCTAAGTTCATCGGTCTTTGTATCTTGCGGTTTAGCTGTTTTATCTCGCGGTCTCGAGGTAACTCGGTCTTCTCGGGTCGAGCTCCCATCCGGGCGCTTGTATCTTGATTTTTCAAGGTAAAAAGGCATTCCCGTAAAGTTCCTCCGATCTCGAGTAGGTTCTCATGCCGAAGTCCTCTGTACCTTGAATTCTTAAGATAAAAGGCCCTCTTCTCTTTGTTTCTCGGCTTCTCATACGTGCAAAATATCACAACCATATTTTATTCCCAACACATGTCCCCCTGTTTTTGGGCCAACATAGTATGTCGAAAAACACACTTTAAGCCACAATTCTCTAGATAAATCGGATGTTTTACCTTGCAAGTTTTTAGATGTTTCAGCTTTCTTGCCACACACTCAGGTTAAATCATTTTAAGTACCTCCTATTGATAGCTTTACCCGAGTTTTCTCCTTGCAAGTTCTCCACAAAGTAGGCATTTCTAGGGACGATACCCACAATCTTCAAAGGCCCTTCCCAGCTTGGTGACCATTTACCAAACTTCTTGTCTCGAGTTACTAAGGGTAAAATTGTTCTTCATACTAAGTCCTCGACTTAGAACGATTTTTCTCGAACTCTTGTTATAATACTTGGGCACCTTGAGCTTCTCTTTTTTAATCTCCCTTAAAGCTTCCATCTGGCTCTCAGAAACTTCATGCAACTTGTCCATCATCAATTCTTTATAGTCCACAGCCGAAAGGTTATCTTGTTAATCAACCCTACACATCTTCATCTTAATCTACATGGGTAACACGGCCTCTTGCCCATACACAAGCTCAAACGGGGTAACTCTGGTGGCACCGTGTCTTGACACTCTATGAGCCCATAAGGCTTCATTCAAAGTCTCATGCCAACGCCTGGGGTTCTCCCTGATCTTCTTTTTGATGAGATTGATGAGTATCTTATTGCTAGACTCAGCTTGTCCATTAGTTTGAGCATAATATGGAGAAGAGTTCAATAGTTTTATCTTGAAAGACTCGACAAACTCCCTGAATTGAGAGGATATGAAATCCCCTCCTTGGTCTGTGGTTAAGGTCTGAGGAACACCGAATCTATAGATGATACGCTCAAGGACAAAACTTGTTACCTCTTTGTATTTGTTCGGATCTTTTGATATATCCTATGATTGTTGGCCTCCAATCCTCAACAATCAACACGTCAAAACTGGCTTACTTGTTCTGTTGCACCTTGATCTCATCATCCTTGGACAATGTCGGCCTTGTTTTTACGTGTAATTTTCTTCTTTTCACTTCATAGCCCGATTCCTGCTGTGCCATGTCGTTTTCCCTCCGATTTTCTTCTCTCAGTATGTGTTTGGCACAAAATGTATCCAGAGTTTTGATTATATCTAGACATCGTTCACGATAATTGTTCAAAGTTCCATTGTAACATTGCCTTTCACCATTGATCTGCTGGATGACAAGCTTGGAATCATCAAAAACTTCGACGTACTTGATCTCCATGTCGACCAAATGCTCTAAGCCATTCACCAGGGCCTCATATTTGGCTTGATTGTTGGTGCACACAAAGTTGAGCCGAACAGAGAACTCATAGATCACATTTGTGGGTGAAACCAATAAATACCTGACTCTTGACCCCTGTCACAAACCGATCCATAAAAGAACAACTTCTGTCAGACGTACCTGGACCATGCATTCCTCCTCGAGTTGTACGTCGTGCTCCACGATGAAGTCTGCTACAACCTGTCCCTTCTCGCTCCGAGAGGCTCGAACACCAAATCATACTCCACCAACGAGTCCACCCATTTTCCTATCCTGCCATTCAAAACCGGTTGTTGCAACATGTGCTTGATGATGCCGTGCTGACATGTCACAAAGCACGTGCTGCGAAGGAAATAGTGCTGAAGCTTGGAACACGCGAAATACAAAGATAGACAAAGTATCTCAACGAAAGCGTACCTGGTTTCGGCATCTAGGAGTCGTCTTCTCAAGTAAGCCACAAAATGCTATTTACCTTGGCTTTCCTGAGTTAAAATAGCCCCGATAACTTGGTTCTGGGAAGCTATATAGAGTCGGAAGGGATGCCTTATCTATGGTACATGCAAGACCGGTGGCTTCATCAAGTATTGTTTGATCCTCTAGAAGGCCTCCTTCTGCTCTGCCCCCCAAGTAAACTCCTGCTCGTGCTTGAGTTTCATGAGTGGCATGAAGGTTACGATCTTCCCAACAAAGTTTGCAATGAATCTTATAAGGTAATTGACCTTCCCTGGTAAACTTTGCACGTCTTTCTTGCATGTCGGCTCCCTTATCCTTCTGATAGCTTCATCTTTCTTGGGGTCGACCTCTATGCTGTGTTCATGCACGATAAAACCCAAGAAACATCCAGCCAACACGCCAAACACACATTTTAGGGGGTTCATCTTAAGACCATACCTCCTCATCCTCTCAAAATACATCCTCAAGTCAGCCGTATGCCCTTGGAATCGAGACGACTTCACCATGACATCATCAATATACACCTCAAGAATATCTCCCAACATGTCGTGGAAGATCATATTCATGGCCCTTTGATATGTTGCACCGGCATTTTTCAACCAGAAGGTCATGACAACCCATTCAAACAATCCCACAAATCCGGGGCAACAAAAAGTTTTCTTTGACGTGTCTTCCTCTGCCATGAAGATCTGGTTGTACTCCACGTTGCCGTCCAAGAAGCTGATCATCTTGTGCCCCGTTGATCAACACGTTGGCAATGGGCATGGGGTACTCATCCTTGGGTGTAGCCCGGTTGAGATCTTGAAAGTCTATGCATATCCTCAACTTCCCCGTGTTTTTCTTTTCTACCAGGACTATGTTTGAAACCCATTCGGCATACCTGCAGGGCCGAATGAACTTTGCTTGGAGTAGTTGATTCACTTCTTTCTTGATCTTGTCGTGGATGGCCGGGTTGAATCGTCTGAACGGTTGCTTGTGAGATCTAAAGCCTAGCTTGTAACACCCCAAAACCTGCTAAAGAGGGGAATTTAAAAATTTTTGGACGTATTGCATGTGGTGTAGCAATTCAAATTCAAACTGGAATCTAAATTTGAATCAAAACAGAAAAAGGAAAAGGAAAAAGAAAAAGAAAAAGAAAAAACCAGCCAGTGGGCCAAAACCCATCCAGCCGGCCCAAAATCCGCGCGCGCCCCCCTCCCTCTCTCCCTCTCTCTGACACGCGGGGCCCGTGTGTCATCCCTCTCCTCGCGCGCGCCCCCAACCGCTCCGGCTCTCTCGCGCCGATCGCAACCGCCGCTTCCGGAACCCGCGCTCCCAGCCCCGATTCTCGGTCCCGGGCACCCCAGCGTGATCTCAACCGACCCCGCCGCCCTCCCTCGCCATTTAAACGCCGAAAATCAGCCCCATCCCCCCAATCGGCCACACCCGACGCAAGGTGAGAACCGCCGCCGCTGCTGCCCTTTTTCCAGCTCCCTTTTCCGTTTTTCCCCACGCTAACGTGCTTGCAGTGCTTGACCGCCTCCAGAGAAGCTCATCGCCGAAGAAAATCCGAGGAGGAACGACCCCATTGCTCCCCCACCGACGCTCACCTTTGGTCGCCGCTCCTCGCCGCCGTTAAGCCCTCCCGACCCCTTCGGATCCAAGAAAACTGCACTGGTGAGCTCTCCTTCATCCCCTCTGCCGTTTGCTACCAAAAAGGGCAGATGTTAGCGTCTGTAGATGAAGATCCACAGCCTCGCCGGCGAGATCGCACCGCTGCCGCCGTGCGCCGCCGCGCGCGCGGGCGAATTCCGGCCAGGAGCGACGTGGCCTCTTGTAGGCCGTCTATTTTAAATCGCACGGCAGAAATTAAATCGGCGCATACCCCTTCGGCGATCTAATCTGAGCCGTCTGTTTTAAATCCAACGGCCCACGTCAGCCCCACATTATAAAGGCCGGGATTCTTAAGCGCTACCCCCTGGGGATCTCGGAAAACACGAGCTAGCCCCGGAAACTTCTGACCTAGCCACTGGACCTTCAGAAATTCATGTAAATTCATTTAAAAATCAGTTTTAGCCCCTGGACTTAATAAGAATTAGGAAGACCTCCCTGTTTTGCACACTTAGACCCCTAAAAAAATTAGAAATTATGAAATGGGGCCCCACAGTAGGGTGGATTTGCACATCAGCCCCTGAGGGTTATTAAATTTCAGGAAATTGAGTATGTGAATAGGATTTAAAATTCAAACATAGGTATATGATCAGTTTAATTATTCTAACCCTGTGAAAAATTGGTAGAAACAATCTATGATCTGAGTTTAGAGGGGAAATAAACTTTTAAACTCAATAAGATTACTGTTTTGTAATTTATATCTGAAATATGCTCTTTAGGCTTAAAATAAGTTTAAATCGTGGGAAAGTGAATCTAAATAACCAAAAAGGGATAGGAAAAATTTATGAAGGTTCTGTTTGGGAAATTGGAACAGAAGAAATTTTTGTAGGAATTTAGGTTGCTGTTTTATTGGTGGAAATTCAATTCTAGACTAGAAAATAATTCTGAAAATGGATAAAATAAATATAATTTGATTCCCCATCAGAGAGGAAGTTCAAAGATATTTTATTAAACATTTTGGATCAGAACCTATTCTGTTTAGGTGATAGGTCTTACTCTTTTAATATTAAAGTTCACTTTTAGGCATAGAAAATAAATCTAAAAATATAGGAAAATAGGTATGCATAATTAGAAAATGATAAATGGGGTCTCCAAATCCAAAAACTTTAGTTTAGGATTTTGTAGAAGATCTGAAAACCTATTTGAAGTAGGAAATTATCTTTCATACAAACTTGTGGCTAAAAAGTGTATGAATTAAATATAGAGAATTTGTTCAAATTGGAAATTCATATATAGTGTACAAATGGAAATCTGAATACAAAAGTTATAAATAATATAGAAATGTTTAAAAGTGCATGTAGGCCTAAAATCAACACATCTAGGGTAACCACAACACTTAAAAATGTGAATGACTTTCATATGTATGTATGTGTGGTTTGCATGAGTGAAAGTGTGGACTATGGCTTATGGATTGTTGTTTTCTTTTGCTATGTGTATTGGCATGAGTAGAACCAGCCCCAGAGCAGGTTCTCACCTTTCAAGACCAAGACTTTCCATTCCCAGAGCAGCAGGAAGAAGGCAAGTGTCCTTGACCACTTTGATCCTATACTAGGATGTGTAATTAGAATTTAATTACATTGTCAATTTGGAATATGATACCCAAGCTAGGAAGTTTCCCTAGAATTTCCTTGTAGCCTGGGTTGGGATTTCCTTGTAGCCTGGGTTGGGATTTAATTTATCATGTCATTTATTTATATGCTTATGCTTAGCCATGCTTAGAATGGCATAAGTGGGATATGAGATCATCAACTTATTTACCTTACTCTTATTTGAGATATTATGAGTTATGTAGAGGTAGGGATCGAGGCAAGTTGGATGATTTGGTTGGTGCTGGGTGCACGAGACTCGGGTTTGTGTTTAGTACTTGCCTTGATCCTAAGGACCGGTTCATGGAGCATGTAACCTGGCTTTACCGTGCCAACCACATGCTGAGATGGGGCAGCTTGGCCAATTAATTAGGTGTATCCCCGGCGTAGTATGGGTGTTTTGGATGGTGCGGGGAATAGGTGTCAGCTGGACTACCATATGAACCGCAAGGCTCAAGAGGGGGCCACTACAGCGGGGTTGGAGCCTCTTGTATGCTGTTAGGGGTGAAACCTTAGTGGGCCCACGCTCGTCAGGAATCCCTTTGTAAAGGCCTCGTAGTGATCTCCTGGCTACACACCTGGGATGTGTGAACATGGTTCGCGGCCACTGGCATAATGGAGGTTCTTTTAGTCCACCCGGCAACGCGGGATGAAATCACTACATGTGGGTACAGTGGTGCAAACTCTGCAGAGTCAAAACTGTCATGACAGCCGTGCTCACGGTCAAGAGCGGCTTGGACTTATTCATGATTAGAGGATGATGAATTGGGAAGTTGAGGATGTTAAGCGGGAAGCTTAACATTGGAGATGAGACTATGTTTACTCGATATTGATGATGCGTTGAGGGATTGGGACCATTTCACCTGTGTAGTAATGTAGGTGCTTAATAAGCTAAGGTGATAGGTATTAATTGCGTAGTGCTTTAACCATGAGTTCAATCTCTCCTTGCTCTAGCCATGCATGACATTACTTTCCCACATATGCTGAGTACCAACAGTACTCAAACTTGCTTTTCTGTTGGTTTAAATTGCTGCTCAGGTCAAGGGGATGATGTGGTGTTCAATGACCAAGACTTGGGTCCTGAAGAAGGATTCTAGGTTCACAGAATCCCCCGGGCAACGTCTATGACGGAGCCCACAAGATTTATTTTCCGCTGCTGTTTTATTTACATGTTATGAACATATTTATCGTCCATCGAGACGTATGCTATGTAAGACTTACTTATATTCGAACACTTGGCTTGTAATATAATGATGCTTCACTATTTGTCGTCACATGTATGAGAAAATGATCCTGGCATACATGTGATATTCACTTGGTTGCTCTTTGGAGAAATCGGGTGTGACATAGCTTGATCAACAGCTTGTGTTCCACGAGTTCTTGGCTATGTCTGATATCTTGGTGTATTCCCGTGAAAATGATCCATATATTCTTTAAGAAGTTGACTTACCTATTGCTTCTCGGAATGCCCGAGGTTCTTGTTGATGAAGGTTTGCCGATGTGCTGATTCATTCCCGAGGTTTATCTCCTCCAGTTTGTCCACCAAGTAAAAACCCTTGCTCGAGCTTCCCTAAGTGGTCAAAGTCTTCTACTAACTCGTCCATATCGTTTCTACCTAAACGATACTGCTCGGTTACCTCTTGCAGCCAAGTTAAATGATCTCGTTTATCTTACCCTTTCAAGTTACATTACTGAGCCAACTTAAGTAAGATGACTTTACACATACGGGCACAAACCTGTCTCTTCCTATGCTCACAAAGTCATAATCGGTTAAGTTCCGACCTGTGGGACACCTAATATCTTCATGTTGAAGATCGGGTGACTCGTCCACTGCAATACAAGCTGAATTATTAGCCTCAACCACTTCTACCTCGTCGCCAAACCATTGGACAAGACACTGATGAAGTGTGGATGGAACACACCCATTGGCATGAATCTAGTCTCTAGTCTTGTCGAAGGAGCAAGTTGTACCGAGTCCTCACATTGACGATGAAAAATGATGTGGGCAGCGTCTTGCTTCCAACCGTGAGCTCCATAGACAGTGTTCCTTTGGATTTAGTTGGGTCTCCAGCAAACACACACATGGTCATGTTGGTATTGATGAGGTCGCTATCTCGGTATCCAAGCTTCTAAAACATGGATATTGGAATTATGTTGACCCCCGCTCCTCCATCGACCAACATCCTTCCCACTGGTGTTCCATCTATGTGTCCTCGGATGTACAATGGATTCATGTGTTGGCCGAGCTGTTCTGGTTTCTCAAAAACCACAGTCTTAGATCCTAGATTCAGCACGGCCACCTCAACATCCACAAAACAGAACTGAGAAGGAAAATGAAACACCATGTTTACCTCGACTTGGTTTTCATCAATGCCTGTGGGGTTTTCTTCGTTCTCATCATCCTAGCTTCCTCCCGGGCAATACACTTCTCCTTCCATGTCTTCTTGGTGATCATTGGTCGTGCTTGCTTGAACCAACAATCCCTCTGCTCCTCCTTCCTCTTCTCAGCAAGTTCCAGGGTCCTCAGCCTTTCGACACGTCTCTTTTGTGTCTTGTTGAGCCTTGTGGGGCACCATTGGGGTTCTGGCTTTGTTCTCGGAGCCACTGCTTTGATCTTGTCTTGTTTCATCCCCTCTGGCTTCACGTCCCATATGTTGAGCCATCTTGGAGCTACTCTAGACTGGTCGGTTGATGTCTTTGGTTGTCATGGCCATGCACGTTCAACCGGCCCTTGTGTCTTGTGCTTGGTGTTGGTGTGATGCATGGTCCAACAATGATCCTTCCTTCAGGAGACACCAGCCGAGAGCGTTTGCTAGGAGGTCTCGGGTCGACCTTGGGTCTCTCGGCCTTGCTTGGACCAACACCCTTCTTCATGTTAGAGATGCCAACCTCAGGCCATTTGTAAAAGTCCCAAAACTTGTAAATAGAAAACTGAGCTATGAATAAAGTTGAGTTTATAGGCAAGAAATGGGACTTACAAAAACTTTTGGGTACTCATGAAAGTGTTGGCATGAGCAATAAAACTTTGAAATCAGTTTGAAATAAGAGGGCCACTTCCAAAAAGAAGAAGGGCATGTTTCAAAAGAGGAAATTCAAACTGTTGTTTAAAAAGTTGTATTTGCAATGACCAACTCAAAGATCAGAGGGCATATTCAAACTCCCCAGGTTCAAATTGTAGAGGGGGCAAATTTGGAGCAAATTGGAGGTGCTTTGGTAGGTATATCAAAGGAACTTGTAAATTTCATCCAAATTTGAATTTAAACTCAAAACTGAGGAATAACTTATCAAATTGTCAAATGACTTTTGGATTTAAGTTCCTCAGAGCTCAAGTTTACAATGTGCCAAAAATTGGGATATTTAGGAGAGGAGGTGAGTGGGACCCAATTGTCATTGAGGAGAGGGGGAGACTTAGCACATAAGCAACGGTCTCTCTGTTCAGACTCGAACCGGATCACTGTTTTTCGCTCGAAGGACCGAACGCACGCGCGCGCGCCACCGAAACCACGCGACCGCCAGCTCCCGAGCTGCTTCGACGTCGGTTCCCCTCGCCCTTATCGTCCCCCCACCGAGAGTGCACACCTCACAGCACCGAGCCACGTCCGAGCCACGCGCCCTCCTCGCCACAGCGCCGTTTCCGGGAGCTTTTGCCGCCGCCGCGCCCACACACTCGGGCTCCCGTCGTCAACCCTCTCCCTGAGCCGTGGACACCCGGACGAGCTCGAAAGCAACGTCGCCCACACTCCCTGAAGCTGTCAAGGCCAGTTCTGAGGGTGCAGCGGGCTGCAATCGCCTCGGCGAGCCGGTTCTTCCCCGGCGGACCAACCTCGGCGACCTGACTTCAAACCAAGCCACTCCGGTGTTTCACGCCCAACAAAGCCACGAGAAAGGTTGGTTACCACCTCTCCTTGCTGTCCACTGAGTTTGGGGTCAGTTCATGGGACCATCTAGCCGGAATTTGAGTTTTACTCACGGCGGTTTCTTTGGGTCGCCGGCTCCAGACCGGGAAATTCTCCCCCGAGGTGTGAGGGCTTCCAGTTGTGTGCTGGTTTCATGATCCTCAGCCTCCTACGGACCTCCTCGACCAAACAGCGCCCGCTTCCATCAACCCTAGCCGAAGAAAGCCCAGTTTTACGCTGTCGCTGCAAAAACCACCTCGGGCGCACGGCGACAGCATAGCTAGCGGCCTCTCCAAGCAAAATTGAGCACACGTCGATAATCTACACCTTCCACCGCTGCTGTAGCGCTAATCCTTCGTGCTTTTGGCGAGCTAGAACAGCGGCGCTACGTCGCCGAAGCTCGGTTAAGCCGCCACACCGTCGCGAGCTCGGTTAGGGCCAACGTCGGTGTAGGGAAACCCTCTCCCCGTGATCAGCGCACGAAATTAGGGGCTGACGGCAAGTTTGAGCACGGGAAGTGAACGGGGGCCTGGGTTCCGAAGTTTTCCGGCGAGCTCCGGCGGCGGGGGTCGCACGGGAGCCGGAGGAAGACGAAGGTGGTCGGTCCCACCTGCCAGCGGCTGAACTTAAACATACGGGATTCTCTGTGGCCTCGGATAAAACTGTGACAATGCGGGAAAAGGTCTGTGGCCCCGTGTGGCTCGTGTTTCAGCAGTCGACACGTGGCCCTGTGGCCGCAGTCAGGGTTTAAACTTTTCCGAATTAATTTGAATTCCAGATTCGGTTCAAACTTTGGATCTGCATAACTTTTGCTAGAGAGCTCCAAATTTAGTGATTCAAATTGGGTTCGATTCAGGATAAAATGCTCTATCCAAATATGCAACCCCATTTGCATGAAAACGAATAGAAAATTCTGGAAAATTCTTTAAAGATTTTCAGCAAAAGAATTCTTGAGGGAGTTTGGTTTATCCAAAATTCCCCAAATTTTGCCAGAATATTCTATAGCATATTAGGAGACTCCTGTAAAAGTTTCAGCTCATTTGGAGTTGATTTAGTTAAGATAATTCCAATTTCAAGTTTCTGTATTCAAATGAATACATAAACATTTTCAGAGGATTTCCAAAACTTGGAAATTCAGTTCTAGCCATTCCTTAACTCTAAAAATCCTAGGAAAATTCAGACATGCTCTCTGAGCTATTTATGAAATTATGGTTCACTTAGATTTGCATGAAAATGCAAGTTTAATCAGAATTAATTCCTTTATGCTTAAATGCTTAGGGAATTGTTCTGGGAGATCCACTTAGTGAAATGTTCTGAATTTTGGTCCAGAGGATTTTCTTGTGACAAGGAACCACCAAGAAAATTCCCAGCTCCATTGGAGCCCTGGATCATTATGTTCTGTTCAACCACATTAGGTGATCACCACCCAAGTGATGAACCTCACTTCTCACTTGAGGATAGTGCTTAGACACACATCCAAACCACCACCCCCAGTGTCATTTTAAATTCTTAAACCAAGTTCCAGTTTAAACTTGTCTGTAGCATTTGTTAGCAAAAAGTTTTACAATTAAAGATATGCATGTTCATAACGTGTAGTGCTTAAACGTGGATAAGTGCAGATTTGATAAAGAAGCAAGAAGGCAGGGATTAAGCTTCAAGTCATCATCAGCAACTAACTTCATCTTATCTGACTTAAGTCACCTGCAAAACCAAGGCAAGCCCCGGTTTGCACTTAAGTTGTTTTTAAAGTTTTCCCTTTGTTCACTACATTTGGTCAAGGTTTGTATGTGCATTAGGTCAAGGATGTGTGATACTCCACTTGCATAACCAAACATGAACCCTGAGGTCAAGGGTAGAAATGTGTCATCGCTGTAGAATAAGGCAATGCTAATTAGGCTAGGACATCCGGTAGAAGACGAGTAGTTGGAATCTACTCGCGAGCTATAGTTCAGAAGATCATAAGTGTGGTTGGGAAAGGAAGCAAACTAAAGTTTACATTTCTAAAGATGAGACCGGGCAGAGGGGTTAGGCTGCGACAAGACGAGGTCTTGGTCGAGTAGCTCTGCCTGTGTCGGTTAAGGACCGATGCGTATGCCGCGTCCAGGAGCAAGTATTGAGTTGTGTACCGGATGCTTACTGACATATGGGAATCAGGAAACCGATGTACCAGGTTCACTGGGTTGTAGAGGCATACCACATCGTCTCGTTAGACCTATGAGCCCGAGACGGCGCGACCGGTTCTACAGTTTAGTGTCCTGAGAAAGGTTGCCACATACGACGTAATGAAGGACGCCAGAGTTGGGTCTTCAGAGGCGGGCGTATGTGTCGAGTTATCCGGGTAGTGTTTGATTCGAATCACCGTCCCTCGCGGTTATTGAGTACCGCTTGCTCCCATGTTGTGACGTAGTTAATCAACTTGTGTGGAAACAGTTTGGAAAAAGTTTAATTGCTGTTGTGATTATGTTAAGTTGCATGAAAACCATGTTTGAAGTAGAGATAGAGCAAACTAAATTTATTTTTCACCTTGAGACAAGTAACATTGGAATGAAGCGTTTCTTGTTTGATTTTGGAGTTCCAATGTTGCTGGGCGCAAGGTCACTACTATTATGGCTAAAATCTGAAAGTTAAGGATGAACTCGTAGGCGAGTCTTTTCGCAAAGGACAGGCTTAGGTCTTAGGTTACTTTCACATAGAGTTCCATGCTTTAGGAGAGACGGTTAAGTCTTGCTGAGCCTTTGTGCTCACTCTTGCTATATAAGTGGTTTTGCAGGTAATCATCGAAGCTATAAAGAAGGTTGTCCGGTGAGACTCGGAAACTTCCAAGTCACGTCACACCTGGAGAACCTAGCCGCTGCCTTGTTTTCGTGTTGCTAGCGAGAGGAGTCCGCGGGCTGGACCTCTTCTCGGTGCTTCATAGTTATTCTACGTGAGCTGGTTATCGACTTCCGCTGTAGCTAATTTGTGTAAACTATTTACAAAGAATAATTGTAACCTTCCGCTTTTGATTTATGTAATACTGTGTTCCTTATATGTGTGTTGTTGGGTGCCGCATAACACGGCACCACCAAATGCGATTCCTCGGGCAAGGCGGCACGGCCCTGTGATCGGGGTCGGGCCCCCTCAGCGTGGTATCAGAGCCGCATTGGTAATAGCACACGGAGTAAGGATCGTATTACGACAAAAACTTAGGATACGGTGAGGAAACGATATTAGGCCCACATAAGGACTATAGTTGTGTAGTTACTTAAAGTGGCAAGACTAACATATGTGTTTTAATTCTGAATTTTCATTATGTAACGACGCACCTACGTTCAGGTAAGAATGGTAAGGAACGCCACCGAAAGCGGTTCAATTTCGGTTAGCTCCCCTGACGAGGAAAGTGGTTCAGGGTTAGATCTCACAGCTTGGTGTGAGATGTTAATATGAAACTCTTGGACTCTTCATGTTCCTGAGTTCATATGAAACGCTGATCCCTAGCGTGCATTAGGCAAGTAAGTGGAGACCCCATCGTGTGGTCAGTAACGCGATAGTTTGTTCGTCTGGAAATAGCCCAGGAGGACATACGCAGCGCTTGCCATCGGCGTGCCCTGCAGGGCAGTAGGTGGTATCCATTGGGTTGATAACATTCCCAACCGTGACGACCCGTTCATGACATACTCGGGTTCCCCGTCGTGTGGTGTTGAAACACGATCGCGTACCTTGAGACGTGACTTAACTCAAGGACGGCCGTATGGCAATGATACGGGCGTTTGTATTTATTTTCAATTATGGAACTGCCTGAAATGAAACAACCCTTGAGTGCACCACTATTGAGTGTTCTTCTGCAGGTACTAACCACGTACGTATCCCGTGTGGTACACGTGTGCGAGAGACCGTCTTAGTGCCACTGATAAAATGGATATGCCGGTATAATTCGGTTTAGGATTTTCTTTTGGTGAGGCAACGTAGTACCGACATGTTTCTTACGGTGCATCGACACCGTACTACACTTAATAACCTCTTCTCTATGAAGAAATGATTCATGAACTAACTTTCAACTAAAAATGGAAGTTTGAAACAAGTAGTAGCTACTGAACTCTTATTTTGAGCTAAGGTTCAAATGAGAGTATAACTAGGTGTCAAAGTTTTCAAAAACAGAGTGCTCTGTTTCTGGCAGGGATTCTTGCTGGACTTTAACAGAGCATAACTCTGAGTAGCTTGACCCAAATAAGGTGTATGATACAGTTCTGGAATTATTTTCAAGTGCTCTACAACTTCCTTGTAGGCCTCCAGAGCAGAATCACACGTTACATGGGTGAAAAGTCCAGTTGAAAGCAAACTGTTCAAACCAGGACAGTAGCAAAAGCCTCTCTGGACCTTTCTGTTTTTAAGCCATAACTTCCTGTAGAAAAATCCTTAAGGAGCACCTAAGTACTTGTTGGAAAGCTACTGAAGTTTACTAAAACTTTGGTATTGAACTCAAGTCTAGAATCTGTTGATAACTTGAGAAAAATTTGGAGTTTGTGTGAGCTGGTCAGGGTAGTTCCGCTGATTAACTTAGCGTACATAAGATTTGTTTAAACATGAATGTGGTTATGCTTTCATAAAGTTCATGACATGTTCATGTTTTACTTATCTTTACTTACTACTGAGATAGAATTTTGATGGACAAGGGGTTTATTCGTCCAAGTTCATCACCATGGGGTTGCTCAGCGTTGTTCGTGAAGAAGAAGGATGAGACGCTGAGGCTATGCGTCGATTATCGTCCTTTAAATGCTGTGACCATAAAGAACAAGTATCCACTACCAAGAATTGATATCCTCTTCGATCAACTAGTGGGTGCTAAAGTCTTCTCCAAGATGGACTTAAGGTCGGGATATCATCAAATCAAGATTTGAGCGGAAGATGTCCAGAAAACAGCATTCTCGACAAGATACGGGCTCTATGAATATCTTGTCATGTCTTTTGGGTTGACCAATGCTCCGGCCCACTTTATGTACCTTATGAACTCGGTGTTCATGCCGGAGCTGGATCAGTTCGTCGTGGTATTCATCGACGACATCTTGGTCTACTCCAAATCTGAAGAGGAACACGCTAAACATTTGCATATTGTGCTCCAACGACTGAGAGATCACAAGCTCTATGCAAAGTTTAGTAAATGTGAATTCTGGATCAACCAAGTGCCATTTCTTGGACACATTATCTCAGCAGAAGGCATTGCTGTTGATCCAAGCAAGATTGAACAAGTGCTGAAGTGGAAGTCTCCAACATCAGTCCATGAAGTTCGTAGCTTCTTGGGTTTGGCTGGATATTACCGGAGGTTCATACCGAGCTTCTCAAAAATCTCCAAACCTATGACGGAGCTACTGAAGAAAGGCATCAAGTATGATTGGAGCAAGCCATGTGAGGAAGCTTTTCAAGCGTTGGTGAAACACCTCACAACAGCCCCGGTTCTAGCTCAACCGGATACAACCAAGCCTTTTGATGTTTATTGTGATGCATCCGGCGTCGGGCTTGGTCGTGTACTCATGCAAGGAGGACGTATGGTCGCATATGGATCACGGCAATTACGGAATCATGAGCAACATTATCCAACTCATGATCTCGAACTGGCTGCCGTGGTGTTAGCGTTGAAGATGTGGAGACATTACCTATTGGGAAATCTGGTTCGTCAATACACCGACCACAAAAGTTTGAAATACATATTCACTCAGAAAAGTTGAATATGCGACAACGGCGATGGTTGGAGCTGATCAAGGACTATGAGATTGAAATTCATAATGTTGGAGCGTTTTATCGGTCCCTTCGCCATCATGGAAAGGTGTGGACCCGTGGCATACCGTTTGGAGCTACCGGCAGCCTTAGCCGGAGTTCATAACGTCTTCCACATATCTCAGTTGCGGAAGTGTTTAAAAGTTCCAACGGAGGTTCTCACGGGAGACATAACAGATTTGAAGCCGGACCTCACTTATGTTGAGCGACCAACCCGGATAATTGATGAAAAGACTCGCGAAACCAGAAATCGGACGCTGCGATTTTTCAAGGTGCTATGGGAAAATCACACGTCCGACGAAGCTACATGGGAAAGCGAGGAATATTTGCAACGCAATCATCCAGAGTTGTTAGAGGCGTACGTTGAGTAACTGTCCTCTCCACCTTGTCCTTAATCATGAATCTCGGGACGAGGTTCTTTTTAAGGGGGGAGGAATGTAAAAGTCCCAAAACTTGTAAATAGAAAACTGAGCTATGAATAAAGTTGAGTTTATAGGCAAGAAATGGGACTTACAAAAACTTTTGGGTACTCATGAAAGTGTTGGCATGAGCAATAAAACATTGAAATCAGTTTGAAATAAGAGGGCCACTTCCAAAAAGAAGAAGGGCATGTTTCAAAAGAGGAAATTCAAACTGTTGTTTAAAAAGTTGTATTTGCAATGACCAACTCAAAGATCAGAGGGCATATTCAAACTCCCCAGGTTCAAATTGTAGAGGGGGCAAATTTGGAGCAAATTGGAGGTGCTTTGGTAGGTATATCAAAGGAACTTGTAAATTTCATCCAAATTTGAATTTAAACTCAAAACTGAGGAATAACTTATCAAATTGTCAAATGACTTTCGGATTTAAGTTCCTCAGAGCTCAAGTTTACAATGTGCCAAAAATTGGGATATTTAGGAGAGGAGGTGAGTGGGACCCAATTGTCATTGAGGAGAGGGGGAGACTTAGCACATAAGCAACGGTCTCTCTGTTCAGACTCGAACCGGATCACTGTTTTTCGCTCGAAGGACCGAACGCACGCGCGCGCGCCACCGAAACCACGCGACCGCCAGCTCCCGAGCTGCTTCGACGTCGGTTCCCCTCGCCCTTATCGTCCCCCCACCGAGAGTGCACACCTCACAGCACCGAGCCACGTCCGAGCCACGCGCCCTCCTCGCCACAGCGCTGTTTCCGGGAGCTTTTGCCGCCGCCGCGCCCACACGCTCGGGCTCCCGTCGTCAACCCTCTCCCTGAGCCGTGGACACCCGGACGAGCTCGAAAGCAACGTCGCCCACACTCCCTGAAGCTGTCAAGGCCAGTTCTGAGGGTGCAGCGGGCTGCAATCGCCTCGGCGAGCCGGTTCTTCCCCGGCGGACCAACCTCGGCGACTTGACTTCAAACCAAGCCACTCCGGTGTTTCACGCCCAACAAAGCCACGAGAAAGGTTGGTTACCACCTCTCCTTGCTGTCCACTGAGTTTGGGGTCAGTTCATGGGACCATCTAGCCGGAATTTGAGTTTTACTCACGGCGGTTTCTTTGGGTCGCCGGCTCCAGACCGGGAAATTCTCCCCCGAGGTGTGAGGGCTTCCAGTTGTGTGCTGGTGTCATGATCCTCAGCCTCCTACGGACCTCCTCGACCAAACAGCGCCCGCTTCCATCAACCCTAGCCGAAGAAAGCCCAGTTTTACGCTGTCGCTGCAAAAACCACCTCGGGCGCACGGCGACAGCATAGCTAGCGGCCTCTCCAAGCAAAATTGAGCACACGTCGATAATCTACACCTTCCACCGCTGCTGTAGCGCTAATCCTTCGTGCTTTTGGCGAGCTAGAACAGCGGCGCTACGTCGCCGAAGCTCGGTTAAGCCGCCACACCGTCGCGAGCTCGGTTAGGGCCAACGTCGGTGTAGGGAAACCCTCTCCCCGTGATCAGCGCACGAAATTAGGGGCTGACGGCAAGTTTGAGCACGGGAAGTGAACGGGGGCCTGGGTTCCGAAGTTTTCCGGCGAGCTCCGGCGGCGGGGGTCGCGCGGGAGCCGGAGGAAGACGAAGGTGGTCGGTCCCACCCGCCAGCGGCTGAACTTAAACATACGGGATTCTCTGTGGCCTCGGATAAAACTGTGACAATGCGGGAAAAGGTCTGTGGCCCCGTGTGGCTCGTGTTTCAGCAGTCGACACGTGGCCCTGTGGCCGCAGTCAGGGTTTAAACTTTTCCGAATTAATTTGAATTCCAGATTCGGTTCAAACTTTGGATCTGCATAACTTTTGCTAGAGAGCTCCAAATTTAGTGATTCAAATTGGGTTGGATTCAGGATGAAATGCTCTATCCAAATATGCAACCCCATTTGCATGAAAACGAATAGAAAATTCTGGAAAATTCTTTAAAGCTTTTCAGCAAAAGAATTCTTGAGGGAGTTTGGTTTATCCAAAATTCCCCAAATTTTGCCAGAATATTCTTTAGAATATTAGGAGACACCTGTAAAAGTTTCAGCTCATTTGGAGTTGATTTAGTTAAGATAATTCCAATTTCAAGTTTCTGTATTCAAATGAATACAGAAACATTTTCAGAGGATTTCCAAAACTTGGAAATTCAGTTCTAGCCATTCCTTAACTCTAAAAATCCTAGGAAAATTCAGACATGCTCTCTGAGCTATGTATGAAATTATGGTTCACTTAGATTTGCATGAAAATGCAAGTTTAATCAGAATTAATTCGTTTATGCTTAAATGCTTTGGGAATTGTTCTGGGAGATCCACTTAGTGAAATGTTCTGAATTTTGGTCCAGAGGATTTTCTTGTGACAAGGGACCCCCAAGAAAATTCCCAGCTCCATTGGAGCCCTGGATCATTATGTCCTGTTCAACCGCATTAGGTGATCACCACCCAAGTGATGAACCTCACTTCTCACTTGAGGATGGTGCTTAGACACACATCCAAACCACCACCCCCAGTGTCATTTTAAATTCTTAAACCAAGTTCCAGTTTAAACTTGTCTGTAGCATTTGTTAGCAAAAAGTTTTACAATTAAAGATATGCATGTTCATAACGTGTAGTGCTTAAACGTGGATAAGTGCAGATTTGATAAAGAAGCAAGAAGGCAGGGATTAAGCTTCAAGTCATCATCAGCAACTAACTTCATCTTATCTGACTTAAGTCACCTGCAAAACCAAGGCAAGCCCCGGTTTGCACTTAAGTTGTTTTTAAAGTTTTCCCTTTGTTCACTACATTTGGTCAAGGTTTGTATGTGCATTAGGTCAAGGATGTGTGATACTCCACTTGCATAACCAAACATGAACCCTGAGGTCAAGGGTAGAAATGTGTCATCGCTGTAGAATAAGGCAATGCTAATTAGGCTAGGACATCCGGTAGAAGATGAGTAGTTGGAATCTACTCGCGAGCTATAGTTCAGAAGATCATAAGTGTGGTTGGGAAAGGAAGCAAACTAAAGTTTACATTTCTAAAGATGAGACCGGGCAGAGGGGTTAGGCTGTGACAAGACGAGGTCTTGGTCGAGTAGCTCTGCCTGTGTCGGTTAAGGACCGATGCGTATGCCACGTCCAGGAGCAAGTATTGAGTTGTGTACCGGATGCTTACTGACATATGGGAATCAGGAAACCGATGTACCAGGTTCACTGGGTTGTAGAGGCATACCACATCGTCTCGTTAGACCTATGAGCCCGAGACGGCGCGACCGGTTCTACAGTTTAGTGTCCTGAGAAAGGTTGCCACATACGACGTAATGAAGGACGCCAGAGTTGGGTCTTCAGAGGCGGGCGTATGTGTCGAGTTATCCGGGTAGTGTTTGATTCGAATCACCGTCCCTCGCGGTTATTGAGTACCGCTTGCTCCCATGTTGTGACGTAGTTAATCAACTTGTGTGGAAACAGTTTGCAAAAAGTTTAATTGCTGTTGTGATTATGTTAAGTTGCATGAAAACCATGTTTGAAGTAGAGATAGAGCAAACTAAATTTATTTTTCACCTTGAGACAAGTAACATTGGAATGAAGCGTTTCTTGTTTGATTGTGGAGTTCCAATGTTGCTGGGCGCAAGGTCACTACTATTATGGCTAAAATCTGAAAGTTAAGGATGAACTCGTAGGCGAGTCTTTTCGCAAAGGACAGGCTTAGGTCTTAGGTTACTTTCACATAGAGTTCCATGCTTTAGGAGAGACGGTTAAGTCTTGCTGAGCCTTTGTGCTCACTCTTGCTATATAAGTGGTTTTGCAGGTAATCATCGAAGCTATAAAGAAGGTTGTCCGGTGAGACTCGGAAACTTCCAAGTCACGTCACACCTGGAGAACCTAGCCGCTGCCTTGTTTTCGTGTTGCTAGCGAGAGGAGTCCGCAGGCTGGACCTCTTCTCGGTGCTTCATAGTTATTCTACGTGAGCTGGTTATCGACTTCCGCTGTAGCTAATTTGTGTAAACTATTTACAAAGAATAATTGTAACCTTCCGCTTTTGATTTATGTAATACTGTGTTCCTTATATGTGTGTTGTTGGGTGCCGCATAACACGGCACCACCCAATGCGATTCCTCGGGCAAGGCGGCACGGCCATGTGATCGGGGTCGGGCCCCCTCACCATTTACCTAGACGTCTCTTTGTAAATTGGCCTTCATCCTCCGAGTTGCCAGGGGCCAGCTTATCTTGGTTCACGCAAGGTACCGATCCAATCATCAGTACTTGGTGACCCGAGCTCATGTTTTGTTCAGTCTGGGTCCTCCCATCATGTGTCTGAGGCTGGGTTGAGGAAATCAGTGTTTTCTCGTGGTTTCGCTTCGGTCTTCAAGTTGCAGCACTGGTTCGTGTCTTGTCCGCGTGATGCTCCCGCACTCGAGGTTTCCAAGCCGCTCGGGAGGGCATTTTACCTAGGAAATCCACCAATTTCTCGAGGTAATGCTAATCTTCGGGTCGTTCCCCTCTGAGCCCTTTGGGAAGTTGATTTATCTCGAGAAATCACCGGATTCTCAAGGTGCCGAGGCCTCCCAAACCCGGTTTTCCCGAGAGTGCTCCCAGGGCTTCTGTTGATGAAGATCTTCGACCCGTCACACTTGCACTCTTTTAGCCTGTGGAAGACACTTCCTTCCCGTCTCTTTCTGATGTATTTGGTGATCAAATACTATAAGGTTGGCTTGAAATAAGTTGACTTTCTTGGCTCGTTGATCTTCCATATGCCGACCTCGGGGTTCTGAGACTTGATCATCTTCTTTCAAAGATCATCAGACACAATCACGTTCTTTCCTTTGATTGTCGACGCCTGATCGGTCCACACAAGGATCTTCTTTCCTTCAAGGTTAACCATGTTTACAGGGAAAGGATCCGTGTCCAGCTTCATTCGGTGGCTATCACCGAGTGTTAACCGGTCATCATTTAGAGACGATTGTACCTACCGACAAAAGAAGGTACACTCATTAGTCGAATGAGAATAAGAGTCATGCCACTTACAATATTTGTTGGCCAGCTGCTCGGATGGTGGAATAACATGTCCATTCTTCAACTTGATCACCATTTTGTAAGAGCACGTCGAAAAGTTTGTCACACTTTGTTACATCGAAGGTGAACCTCATCTCTTCATTCTTCCCGGGGTTGGGCTTCAAGAAGGTGCAAGCCAGAGGCTTGTTCTTGAGGTTTTCAACCCACTCGGCCACACAAACCTCCATGTCTCATCACTGGCCAAGTCTTCCCCGAGTTGGTTGACGTGTTGCTTCCCTCGGTCCCTGTGGTTGATCTCTTTGAACCGGACGCTTACCTTAGTCTCTCTAGCTTGGTCCTCGGGTGCCACAACCTGTTGCAAGACTTGGTTGACATACCCGAACTCAACACCATCCTTCTTCTCCTTAAGATAAGGTAGGAGCACTGCAAACGCTAGATCGACCAAATCTTTCTCCCCTATGGTTAAGCTTAAACATTTGTTTCGTGTTTCCCTAAACCGTTTGATATATTCAGCTACCAGCTCATTGTGTCTCTGCTCACTGCGGTTAGATGAAACAACCTTAGCTCGACCTCGCCGGTGAAGAAGTATTCATGAAATTTTTGTTCTAGACACGGCCAAGTTTGGACAGAATTAAGAGCTAATGATTTGAATCAGCTAAAGGCCGTGCCGGTTGGGGACAAGGGGAACAATCTAATCTGGTGAACATCAGTGATTCCCATGTATTTGCACTAGATAAAGAATTGGCCTACATGTTCTTGAGTAGTTTTAGAGTCCTCCCCACTAAATTTAGTGAAATCCGGCACCGTAAAGCCTCTGGGATATGGGACATTATCATACTGGCTGGGGTAAGGCTTTTGATAGTTTCTTATCGTTGTTGTTGTTGCTACCCCGAGTTGTCTAAGCGTTCTAGTCACTTGTTCTCTGAGTTCTTCATGTAGTGCATTGTTCTGTGGCATGGGAGGCTCAAGCAAGTTGCACGGTGCAACTTGTGAGGGTATTGGAGGCAAGTACACGTTGGGTACTAGTCTGAGTAGTACGTCACTCTCTATGGGTCGAACGGCAAGTCCATATGCCACCATTTGGTAGTATGGCTGCTGCAAGTTCATGGTAGGCTGCCTGGCTTGCGTGTACGTAGATGGCATGCTAGGTGATGGCGCGCTGGCTGCATTCCCTGCTGCACTGATCGCGTTAGCTTCTACACGTTTGTCTACTGCCTTATCTTGCACTTGCTTCACGGTAGATCAGATCTGCCATTGAAGGTTCCGATCTATCGTGTGTTCTACGTCGGTTCTGAACGTGTCGAACGAGTTTTTGATCTTGTCCACTACCGACGATGCCATCTGCTCTAGATCGACATTATACTTCATGGTGATCGATACATCTACAAGTTGTATGAGTTCTTCGAGTGATATTGGTGCATTTACATTACGAGTTATTGCTTCGCGCGTGTTAGCCTTCTAGACGATTGTTCCTCGTGTCTTGTGGAAGCAAGCAAGCTTGGCTTGAAATCGCGCTTCTGGATCTCTTGCTCTAGTTCTTCTTGGATGTGTTCACATTCCTCCTGCGAGAGATCCTTGAGCTGGACGTCAATGACATTTCTCGCGTCGATGTCTTTGCCGTCGTCCTTCCTTCTTGATGTGTCGGCCATGCTCTTCTTATTTGTGATCGGTACATGAGCGTTCCGATCACGTAGCAGATGTGTTTGGTCGACGTAAATGTTATCTCTCCCCGGCGGAGTCGCAAATTCTGTTCGTGGAATAGAGAGTTGAAGTATCTTGGAGTTGCCAACAGATGATCCAAGTCAGCTGTACTTCGGAAAATCTCGGCGTTAGCTCACCGATCGAGAAAAAATGAAGTTCCTGAGGTTAGGAACGTGATACGTCCCACTTACGTGGAGAGGGATGGATGCTTTTCTCGGCAAAGCAACAAAGAAGCTATGAACTAAGCTATGAATTACGAGAACATAAGAAAAACAAAGTAGATGAACAAAAAGTTGTATTGAAATAATCTGAACTTTTTTCTTCGGCAGAGAGTTGCCTTTATAAAGACTTGATACAAACTGCGAGATTTGATTTCCTAAGTTTAAACTAAGATCCTCTCTAAAACTCGATCTTATCTAAATGCACGGACAGATGACGTGCTAGACCTTCTAGAAGATTACATGACACTAACTTTATTTTCTACAAAGTTTTTAGCTCTACCGAGAATGCCAAAGTTCGCTCGACCTTGTATCTTACGGTTTAGCAGTTTTATCTTGCAGCCATGAGGTAACTCGGTCTTCTCGGGTCGAGCTCCCACCCAGATGCTTGTATCTTGAGTTTATAAGGTAAAAAGGCATTCCTGCAAGATTCCTCCGGTCTCGGGTAGGTTCTCATGTCGAAGTCCTCTGTACCTTGCATTCTTGAGATAAAAGGCCCTCTTCTCTTCGTTTCTGAGATTATCACTCCTGCAAAATATCACAACCATTTTTGCTCCCTACAATAGTTAGCTTTGGCAAAAAAAATATTTACATTTAACAACATTACTTTGTATATTTTGCTATCATAAACATGAATCTTATTTTTTTCTATGTTTTCCTTGATTCATTTTATAATTGATTGAACACTATGATAACAAAGAGAAAGTTAAAAATCACCCATTTTTATGTCTTTATCACAAGCTAGCAAGTCTAAGAAGAGCTCAAATTAAATTATAATCTATAAAGAATTAGAATTTTGTTTTCATTTGTGAGTTATGATGCATGAAGTCGCGAGATTGTACTGTGTATTTGTGATTTGTTATTAATAAATTTATCATTCGTTGGTTCATCAAAATTTATTTCATGAATGGTATTAGATACTGTGTAAAATTTGGATATTCCAAATAAGACTGAAGATCGAACCAAAATTAGGTAGTCCAAAATTTTTGAATACCTAACATTTTTATTACATTTCAGGTAGTGTTTCTAAGTTTTTTTTAAAGATCAAAATAACTGGATCGAAAAATCGGATAGACCAAGGCCCAAGCCTAGAGGTTGTGCTGTTGGTAGCCACTACTACAACAAGCTTCATCTCATGCGGCTCTAAACGTATTATTATACGAGCTTTTCAAAACTGCTGGAAACAAAGAGGCTGTGATAATCAATAATTTCCACAGGTGGAAACTGTGACACCAGGTTCCGAAAATAGAACCAAGTGAATGCATATGTGTGCCCAGGATGTTCATCACACATACACATGTAATCCACAAACTGAATTCAGAATATAACCACGAATAAATAATGTTTAAGTACTTTATTACAATAACTGAATGTCTCACTCATGAATATCCAACTTATTTAGCAGAGGAAGACTCTAAACGACAGCGGAAAATGGCTAAAACAGCAGGCTCCAATCTTCAACTCCATAGGCATGTTGACGGTAGTGCGCATGCCTAGTACTCCACATGTTCCTCGAAGTACTCTTCTCCTGTTGTTGTTGTTATGTGGGAATGCAAAGGTGAGTACATGTCGTACTCAGCAAGTGCGGGAAAAGTATGGCATGTAGCTTACAACAAGGTAGGCAATAAAAAGGCTCATTGCAGCAAGCAAATTTTATTTCACAAACTTGTTAAAAACAGCAACTATCTCTAGGTGAGTTTAAATCCCATCAAAACCAAGTAAAATCATCAACATTCCTTCATCATAATTCACCATTTATCATGTCTCAAGCAGTCATTAATCTTTCTGAATTTCATCTCATACTCATAAATATTCATAACCATCTCATATTATATAACCGAAACCAACTTATTGTCATGAATCAAAACAGTTCCAAAACCAATCCCAATGACCATACCCAAATATCCATGCCAAGTTTTGCCTCTAATCATGAAAGTTGGCCAGGTGCTTCTGACCGGAAGCACGGCTATCATGATAGTTTTACACTCTGCAGAGGTGGCACCACTTTACCCACAAGTTCGTGATTTCCTCACCCGTCGGCGACTAGAAAGAACCTCAATTATATTAGTACAAAACCGTCGGTGTATGGCCAAGAGATTACAAAATAGCCTTTACAAAGAGGCTACTAGAATGTACGGACCCACTGAGATTTCACCGGCAGGCTCGAATCTCCATTCTCCCATCCACGGGCCCCCTCTCGTGCCATGCAGTTCCCAGGGAAGTCCCTCTTGACTCCCATTCCCCGCACCATCCAACGGTCCATAACAAGCTAGCAGCACACCTAATTAGTCAGCTAAGGTGGACCCATATTTGGCCTTGTGGTGGCACTGTTTTTTTGGCATGTGCTCGCATGAACTGGTCCTTAGATCTACGGCAAGTAAACCACCATCCCATTCAGCAGCATCCACGAACCAATCTTGCCTAGATCTCCCCGATTCCATGCTCATTAACATAATCAAGTTCTCATCATCATTATTCATATGAGTGCAGTAGCTAACCATATTTTAATTCAGCTTCCCGTATCCCGTAAATTAAGCGAAGCAAAAAGGAAAAACGACCATACCCGACTCATCAACTTTCCCGGCGACAATGATGGTTCAAAACTAGTAAACTCCTATAAAAGGGTGTCCCATCAAGTTGACTCAAGCATACGAGTTTCCGCAAACAAAACAGTTTCAAAACATGGGATCAATATGGTCAAGGGGCACTTGCCTTGCTCCCGTGGTTCGTGTTGCTCAAGCATTTCAATGTTCTGGTGCTGTAGTTCCTCGTATATGGCCTCTTGAGCTTGTCCTTCTACTCACGACCATGCATATACAAAATTTACAGCAATCAATCATCATGCACAAACTTTACTCAAGATGCAATGGGGTAGATGAATGCAAATCCTATAGTGCAGTTTTATAAAATCAGTTTGTACGTATTGTTGCATGTTTTAATGGGATTTCATGGGGTTTTATGATGAACAAGGGTGTAGGGATCAAGTGTGGACGTGGTGATGATCTTGACACAAGATCTAGATCAATTCCACCGTCAGAAATTGATCAAAACATGATCTGTCCACAGGCGAAAGTTTCTGCTCAATGGGGGTGAAGAAAACGGATGCGTAAAAACAGCGGCGACGTCGTAAGATGGGTAATGAAGACCTACCTCACCTCCCCCTTGTGGAAGGGCCTTTCTCCTAGCAACGGCAGCAGCGGAGGATTTCTCTGTGGGGAATTATGGTAGGGCAGATCGTCAGGATTCTTCTCCATCGATGGCGAGGCGTGACGGGGCTCGACGGTGGGTCTTGACAGTGGCGCTCGATGTCGGGGCTTGTCGGCGGGGCTCGACGGGGGAGCTCATCGGTGGGGCTCGTCGGCGGGGCTCCGGCGATCAAACTCCGGCAGGGGGGGGGCTCAACACGGCGAGTTTGGGGGGGGCTGCGGCCACAGGTGTAGGGGGCTGGGGGTTGTATTTATCAGCGGGAAAAAATGAGAGTCCTAGTCCAAATGGGACTCAACCAAAGAGTCCTAGTCAAGTTGGGACTCAGCCAAAGAATCCTAGTCAAGTTGGGACTCAACCAAAGAGTCCTAGGCTTCCCTCCCCTCTAGGGCTGCGGCCAATTTGGGGGCAAATCCCCCAAAATGTGGGGGAAATTCCCCCAGGAATTTGGGGAGGATTATAATTTTGAGAAAATTTGAAATGGCTCAATTCAGCTATCTTATTTCCATTTCTATGTCCCTTTCTCCATTTCTAGACTTATCCATTTCTATATTCCTTTCTCCATTCCTATGGTTCTTTCTCCATTTCTATGGTTCCTTCTACATTTCTACTTCTTTTTAAATGCTTCTCTATATGAAAAATATATGCAATGCAAGGTAGTGAAATTGAGGGTGTTACATAAACTTAAATCGCCTGTGAAAAAAGTTATCACCGGCGGTCTTAACCTTCATGAATCCACCTGTGAAGACTCTTTATCACATGCGGTTTGTAACATAAGAGTATCCGCCTGTGATAACTCTATTGCTGTAGGTGGTTCTTTACCTACGACTGTCCGCCTGTGAAGAATGTTTACGACAGGCGGTTTGCAACTTAAAATTATCCTCCTTTATAACTCCATTATCGCAGACGGTTCTTTACCTACGACTAGCTGCCTATGAAACTATATTATCACAGGCGGTTCTTCTATGATAAAATTGTCTGTGAAATTATATTATCACAGGTGGTTTGTTAAATACTACATGCTCTTATTTCTAATTTCCAGGTCAATTTCATATACACATTCACAACCAGTAGAGACAATATTTTCTAACAAACATCATCGATAAAATATCACCAAAAAGTCATCTCATATACATTAGTACATTGTGCATATTTTGGTTTATTACAACAGCTCGCAATAGCTGAGTCGTACATCGAGGAACACGAAATTGAGCTTCGCAGAAAAAACCAAGGCCGCAGAGAGGACTGAATCATGAAAGGGCACAGAAGACGTTTCAATGAGTGGTTAATAGACAAAAAATATACCATATGAAGACTCTATAGAAGAGGCAACAATGTTGAAGTTAGCTTCTGGCCATCTGCTTTGTTGACATCATGGCAAGCATATGACATCAATGGTTACACATTTTACACTAAGAAAAAAGACGGTAAGAGTGTTGCACAAAATAGTGGTGTTCGTATAGAGGATTATGATCCACAAGGGCAGAAGGCCACATACTTCGGGTTCATAGAGAAAATATGGGAACTCGATTATGGCGAAAGAATGCAAATGCCCGTGTTTAAGTTCCAATGGGTCAAACATCCTGATGGTGTGAAAGTGGACAACTACAGGCTGACACTGGTAGACTTGAACAAAGTGGGTTATAAAGATGACCCGTGGGTTCTCGCCGATCGTGTTTCACAAGTTTTTTTATGTACAGGATCCATGAACTGAGAAGATGCGCGTAGTTGTTTCTGGAAAGCAAAATATTGTGGGGTTGATAATGTGGGAGATAATGAAGAGGAATATAGTCAGTATGAAGATATGTACCTTTTCACGGATCCAGAAAACATCAAGCGCGTAGAAAGAAGCATTAAAAAAGATTTAAAACCCTATATGCTAGAAAAAATGTATGACATATATTTTATATATTTGTTATATTGTAATAAAGCTTTAATATTTTAATTTGACATTTTTTCTTTTTTAATATTTGAATTTTGACATGTTGGAATGCTTTAAAAAATTAACAAAATTCATACAGTGAAATATTGGCTTTGAGTTGGCTGTAGACTTCTACAGTGAAATACACTGCGCTTGAAGCCATGGGCAGCTGAGTGCTGCTTCATCTCTATGTGTACCTGTGAGCTCTGTTTTTCCTCTATTCGTGTGTATATAATTTTCCTCTGTTTTTCCTTCAAATAAAGACCGCATGTGAAAACACTTTGAATAATTGGTAAATACAATTTCGCAGGCGTCTATTCGTTAAGTATCGCAAAGGTCGCGTACGTCCGGTCGCTTCAACCGTCTGTATTAATGGCCAATATTGTAGGCGGCTCCTACTCCATGGTCAGCGGTATCGTTTGGTGGCTTGAATTGAATTCAAAGGTGTGTTCCCCTCGGTAACCGTAAAGGTCGTGCATACCCGGTCGCTTCAGCCGTCTGTATTAATGGCCAATATTGTAGACGGCTTCTACTCCACGGTCCGCATGTGAAAATTCATATGTTTACACATGCGGTTTACCTTTGGGAGCCGTCTGTGATGTTCTTTCATCACAGACGGCTATTAATTCATTCGACATCACAAGCGCATTTTTTACGGACCGCTTGGGTCTGAAAAACAAGGCGTCTGTGATAATGGTTTTTGTAGTAGTGAGCTGTGATTCGTGTAGTGGTATGAAACTAAATTAATTGTTGTTTAAAGCAAAATGGCTGTTTGATACCGTGCTTACAGCTAAAAGAATAATTAGCCATAATTTGAAAGAAAAATAGTGATTAGAGATAGAAAGCAATCTCATATTGCACTGAAATTTTGTAAAATATATTGTTGTAACTGTACTATTAGTTTTCCAACTTTAATCATCGTAAACAATAATACCTACGAAAATACACAAATGTTGCGAAACATAGTGAGTATCGTACCACTCAAACGACTACAAGAAAACATGACGCTAATGTACAGGTTCTGGGTACCGAATTAACATCATCCTGAAACAAACCAAACTAGCTAGCTAGATAGGTTCTGGACTTCTGGGTACCGAGTTGTATTCTTATGCTTGTACGTGTGCATGTGGTTACAGGTGGTTATAACTAATTAACTAACGTAATCGTGCAGAATTTGTTAATCGCAGAGCAGGTCAGGGTGATGTTGAAAAGTGCTACCTAGATAAAGCTGTAAATTACCAACCAGACAGATTTGTAGCCATGCTGTCCGTGTGTCGATTGAAACACACGTACGTCTTATAGAACATGCATGTATTTTTCTATTCCTGTCGCAAAGCCGTGCCACAATTACACGAGCGTAGGGAGGCAGCTAAACGAAGAACATTAGATCATTTGCCTTCAGTTGCTTTTCAGAACAGACTTCTGGCCATGTAAAACCAGCGTGATGGCACCTACCGTTAGGTCAACCGAAGCACTTGTTTCTTACCAAAGAATAATCTAGCTAGTAGTATTATAGTGCCAACTGAAAACACAACCTATATTTCTATGTTTTCCTTAGAATTGCTTGCGACTACTTTGGATCAGGTATTACAATAATATAATGTTAGATTATATCTCATTAAAAGTGAATTCTAAAAATAGTTATATTGAGTTTATATGGCTTGCATTATAATAGGATCATGACCTTTTTTGACCTATATCCTTTATTTTAGAAAAAAAGCAAAAACGATAGGAAGAAGCAATTTTATTCAATGGACTTTTACAGATCTTTGTGAATGTTTTAGAGTCCGCCCCAGTAGAGTTTGGGTCTTGGACCTAGGCTCAAACTGAGCGGCAGGCCGGCAGCTTCCTCCAGTGGTGGACCCAGAACTTCTTTATTGGCATTTAAACATGGATGTTTGGGGGTATTTTAGCTACGCTAATGATGCACTAAGTATGCGAGGAGAGAGAGTAGAGCTAATAGACGGCTATTTTGGGTTCGGAAGAAGAGATTTAGCCTAAAATCATGCATAATAACTTATGTATATGTCTAATATAAGTACTATACTTAATTGATTGTTATAAAAATATTTAGGGCATGCTTGGTTGATAATTTGTCATAATTTTTTTTGTCAAACGTGACTGAGCTTAGATGCTCAAATTACTAGCCATAACTTGGCAAGACTAAATAAATCTTGCCACGCTTTTCTGAGTCATTGATGTGTGAGACATTGTTAAATGAAAATAAATCTTGTAGTAATTATGGTTACGAATTAAACATATGATTAAACTAGTGAGATTTCACTAAGCTTAGGCATGACAAAATATTACAACTTGTGACTATAAACCAAACACGCTCTTAGGCATTCGACTAAATGCCACTGAATCAAAAGAGTTCCGCTCTTGCTTTTTCCATGCGCTCGTCAAGGATAGCATTGAACTTAGTATTGGAACTTCCCACATCTTTTTTATGAGTAACTTTCAGAAAGCTACAACAATATTTTTAGTCTTGTAATAACAAAACTGCGATATTTAAGTCTATTTTATAAAGAAACTATAACTATTTTGACCTTTTCTAACAAGAAACTTTAACTTTTATGGCATATATATGGATTAAGGTTGCGATCAAATTATGTTGCACTAGTATAATTTACATATGGGATAAAATTATTGGAATTATAGGTTTTGTTACTTAACGCCGAAACAGTTTTAATTATATGAAATAAAATTCAAGAGTTATAGTTATGTGTTATAAGGGCATAAATAGTTGTAGCTTTGTGAAATTTTCCTTAAATATATAATTTAGTAAATTACGATCAATTGAGTGCTTTGTATAAAATACATGATTTTTAAATATTGCAGCATCCAAAAACCGTGACATCCAAACGGGCATTAGAATTTGTTAAAATAAATTATAACATTTGTCACTTTTTGTGCTATTGCTTTGAATTATGTTCTTAGTTAGTATACGGTTGAATAAAGTGTATGACTGACATGCATGTACCAGTGTCTAATGGAGCCAGTCACGTCATTGATAAGTGAGCAACTAAGAGACAGATACAGCAGCTGAGGCATGGTTGGATCTGTCAAATCAAGAATATATTATTGGAAATGCATCGAAAATCCTTGACCTAGCTTGGTTGTGTTAGACCTCGCGTGAAGATACTTCCACTGCTATAAAAAGCCATTTTTATAGACGGCTCTCATTTCTTGTACAGCAGTCCGTTAAAAAAGTCTAACATGTTCAATGAATTACAAACCATCTGTGATAATTTAATATGATAAGCAGTCCCTAAAAACCATCTGTGAAAAAATATAGACTTTCACTGGCGGTCGTTGTCGATACCCTCAATACCTGGTACCCCGCGCACAGGGTAAAACCGCCTAAGGACCTCGCCCCCTCCGCAGGGGTGAGCTCCGAAGGCACCACGTGTCCAGTAGGGCCGGAGCTCCCCTCTCCTCAAAGGATAGCTCCGGGCCTGCCACGTGGCCTAGAAGGCCGGACCTCGCCCCCTCCGCAGGGGTGAGCTCCGAAGGCGCCACGTGTTCAGTAGGGCCGGAGCTCCCCTCTCCTCAGAGGTTAGCTCCGGGCCTGCCACGTGGCCCAGGAGGTCGGACCTTGCCTCCTCTGTAGGGGCGAGCTCCGAAGGCGCCACGTGTCCAGTAGGGCCAGAGCTCCCCTCTCCTAGAGGATAGCTCCGGACCTGCCACGTGGCCCAGGAGGCCGGACCTCGCCACATCCTCAGGGGCGAGCTCCGAAGGTTCCACGTGTCTAGCGGGGCCGGACCTTCCCTCTCCTCAAAGGTGAGCTCCGGGCCCGCCACGTGGCCAGCAGAGCAGAACCTCCCCCCTCCGCGGCGGTGAGCTCCGAAGGCTCCACGTGTCCAACGGGGCCGGAGCTCCCCTCTCCTCGGAGGTGAGCTCTAGGCCCGCCAAGTGACCAGCAGAGCAGCGCTGCCCGCCCGGCGCGGTAGGCAGCGGGAGTAAAGGCGTGCCATGCCTTTATCGTACAAAGCATTCAAGTCCCGCGCCTTCCCAAGGCGCGGAGGAGCGGCACACGCCTGTCAGGAGGCACTGTGACCAGTCACAGTCAAGAGAGGCGCACAGTGTCAGAAGCTGCAGACCATTGAAGGCAGCGACAAGACACGGACAAGACATGCCCTGCCGCCCCTGCCATCACCAACGGCTACGCCTATCCTACGACATGGGCAGGGCGGCAGGACGATGACCTCGAAGCCAGCGCCAAGACAACGTAGCTGGTAGGAAATCACCCAGGGGCCACCTGTCGGGCCACGGGGCGCACCTTTTAAACCGCCCGAGCCTTGAGCTATAAAAGGCTCGGGTAGGCAACGTTACAAGGGGTTCGAACTCCCGTGAGTTCAGCTCCCTCTAGGCCAAGGGTTCGGCAGTTCTCCACCCATCCAGAAACTCAAGGAAACCAATGCTCCAAGCAATACCGTGGACGTAGGGTTTTACGCTCCGGCGGCACGAACCACGTAAAAATCCCCGTGTCAACCATCATCTCCTTCGTCCACTTCGGCGAGACCCTCCAAGAGGACTAGCCCCTCCGAAAAAGAACCTCCGCGGGCTGCCCAGAGAAGGCCCGGGGGAAGTGTCGACCGCAGACGCTTCGACATTTGGCGCGGCAGGTAGGGGGCTTTTCGCTCTCGCGACTAGTCTACGCTGACGAAGATTTCCATGCTTCCTTTAGAGGCAAGCTCTTCGTGTCGTTGTTCCCGGCGAACTCCATCAACCACAAGATCTGCAGCAGCGCAGAGTGCCGCTCAAGCAAGTGCACTAGCCGCCGTAGAAGCGCTCCTGGACAATCCACCTTCTTAAGACGCCCCCAGGGGCCACCCAGCAGTGGATCCGCGACGTCAACTACCTCATCGCTACTGCCGTTAACCCTCCGCTGCGGCGGAGACGACGCCCTGCTCAACCAGGTGTCTCGCTGTCGCGTGCACCAACGGTTGATAGGCGGACGGCAGACTCCAGCTCTACCAGGCTCTCAATGGCAGACCTGAGGATAGAGCTGGAGCGACGACGCTTGGGAGAAGACGCTCGCATAACCATCAAGCGACAGCGACAAAGGCGTCGCATCCAAGAGGCCGACTACAGCATGTCGACCTCCTCGACTCAACCTGGGCCGCAGATGTTCGCCACGCAGCCTCTGCCCCAGGCGTACGCCATGCAGCATATGCAACAACCATATGTCCTGCAATCGGCGCCCCCGGTGTATGGTGCACCATTGCCCATACCAGTGTACACCGTGCCAGCAGCTGTCCAAGGATTCGCGACACCAAGACCTGCAACAGCAGCGACCGGGTGTCAGGCCCTGGCGCCCCACCATCGCTTTGCAGTGTGGCCACGCAAGTTCTGGCCACACCTGCCAGAGATGTACGACGGAAGCGTGAACCCGACAGAATTCCTGTAGGTCTACTCTACTGCCATCCTAGCGGTAGGAGGGGATGAAGCGGTCATGGCCAACTGCTTCCCAGTCGCCTTGACCGGCCCGACGCGGTCGTGGTTCGTGAACCTGCCCCAGGGTTCAATAACTTCCTGGGTGGAGCTATGTCGACAGTTCACGGCGAACTTCAGTAGCTCCTACACGCGCCCCGGCACGGAGCTAGACCTCCACGCCATACAACAACAACCGGGAGAATCACTGCGCTCCTTCATCCAGCGGTTCTCCCAAGTGTGGAACACCATCCCACACATCCTAGATGCATCAGTGGTGGTCGCATTCCGACAGGGTGTGAGGGATAAGAAGATGCTCGGGAAGTTGGCCACCAGGGAGGTGCGAGACGTCTCAGAGCTCTTCATCCTGGCCGACAAGTGGACTAGAGCAGAGGAAGGGCATCACTGGCACTCACAGCCAGCCTCAGAAGCTGGAGGACGGCACGAAGATGGCGGAGTTCAAGCTGAGCTCCCAACCACGTCAGACAGTCAAGAGCCAAGCACCGACTGACTTCGTGGTTAGGTGGACGCCACCACGAAGCATCCAAGAGGGCCTCGAAGGTGGAGAACTGGAGCCCCAAGCACCAGCCTTCACCGAGCCGCATTGGACGTTCTACTCCGACGGCGTGCCGCTCCTCATGCCAAAGGGGGAGCGGTTTAGGTACCTTGGACCTGTGCCATGTACCGCGCGCCGACGACACCGTCGCCAACAACCTGTCGACGAAGGCCTCCACCGGAGCCCCAAGGAGCCTTCGAAGGGACGTTGCCGCGACTCACAGCCCGAAGTGCCGAACCAGGCGAAGGGGGCGAGACCAGCACTTCGAAGCTGGCGGTCTCGACAGCCTTGCAGCCATGGTGCCCGCCAAAGGATCGTATGCGCCACTGGGGACTCCGTGCTACCCAACGCCCAAGATCCAGAAGTTCAAGTACCCCTGATGCATGGACAACGGAGGTCCGGGACTTCTTGAAAGACATCCTTCCTGATGAACGTGCACTCGCTGAACGGATTGTGTGGATGGCTAAGTGCTACGTGCTGGTATATTTACTGGCGTGGTGCCACGACATCCTATTGTGGTGCATAACCTAGGAGGAAGGCTGCGACCAGCTCGCAGCAATCCAAGGAGGCGAGTGGTGGGAACGCTCATCATCCCACACGCTGGTTGGTTCAGCCATCCGGCATGGCTCCTACTGGCCGAGAGCCACCTGGACGCCGTCAAGCCGGTTAGGAGATGCAAGGCATGCCAGGCGCATCCCGAGCAGACCCACACAATAGGTGCAGACGCTGCACCCAGAACCGTCGGGGGATACCGGCTCCTCTATGTCGGGGGCTAGCCGGACATCCCAGGGCCGGGTCACGGGAATCACACTTCTACATGTTATGCGGGGCCGAAGCCATGCCTCCCTCGGAGATCACCATGGGGGTCCCCCGTGTCTGAGCGTACAACGAAGCCACACAGGACCAGCTCCTGCGTGAGGTCATCTACCCCATCGACGAGGTAAGATGGCAAGCAACGCTTCGGATTGCACGATGCCGGTGGGAGCTCCGGCGGTACCACCGCGGGTCCGTGCATGGGTGCTCGAGGCAGGCGCTCTGGCCCTACCTCTGTAAGTCCTACCACACTTACTTAGGTGTTCATTTAAATTACGCATTAATTTATATGATCACCTCCCCGCACTCTAGACAGCGTACGCCCGTCGTACACTCGGCCCTCCTATCTCACTCTCATAACTAGTAGGTATTTGCTGTCCTGCCAAGTGCGGTCGTGCTTGAGGTACCCGCCAAAGGCCCGGGGGCCTCTCGGACCTCCCCCAGTTAGGGTACTGTGACGCCAGTTGGTCTCCTCCAAGAAAAGATCTACGCCAGAGCGGGAGGACCAGGAGCCTTGCTTTGCCCGGTACTGCACCCAAAGCATGCAAACTCTGCTTCCCCAGAGCTACGGTCTGAGTACTAGGGGCCGGACGGTTAGCACCTGACTACGGCGGGATCCGGATCTCCGGGACCAAGCGCACTGGATGGCCTAAGCTTCGTATACCAGCCCAGGATTGTGAGCCAAATAAGACTAAGAGACAAGGAAAGGTGGACCTCTGAGCAGTACCGGACCTCACCCCCTCAGCACGGGTGAGCTCCGAAGCCGGACCTCATCTCCCCCTCCTCAGAGGCAAGCTCCGATGACTGCCAGACCTCACGCGCCCCTTAGGCCTGAGCTCCGATGCTAGCCCTCGCCCTCTTCTCAGAGGCGAGCCCTGATGTCGGACCTCACGCGCAACGCTGGCCTGAGCTCCGATGACCTCCGGACCTCACGCCTTCCGCTAGCTTGAGCTCTGATGACTTCTAGACCTCACGCCCTCCGCTGGCCTGAGCTCCGATGACTTCCGGACCTCATGCCCTCCGCTGGCCTGAGCTCCGATGACTTCCGGACCTCCGCCCTCACAGAAGGGGCGAGCTCCAATGCCAGCCCTCGCCCTCTTCTCAGAGGCGAGCCCCGATGCCGGACCCCACGCCCTCCGCAGGCCTGAGCTCCGATGACCTCTGGACCTCACGCCCTCTGCTGGCCTGAGCTCCGATGACTTCTGGACCTCTGCCCCCACATCAGGGCCAAGCTCCGATGCCAGCTCTCGCCCTCTTCTCAGAGGCGAGCCCTGATGCCGGACATCACACCCACCACTGGCCTGAGCTCCGATGACCTCCGGACCTCACGCCCACCGTTGGCCTGAGCTCCAATGACCTCCGTACCTCACGCCCTCTGCTGGCCTGAGCTCCGGTGACATCCGGACCTCCGCCCCCACAGCAGGGCCGAGCTCCAATGCCAGCCCTCGCCCTCTTCTCAGAAGCGAGCCCTGATGACGGACCCCACGCCCTTCGCTGGCCTGAGCTCCGATGACCTCCGGACCTCACGCCCTCCGCTGGCCTGAGCTCCGATGACTTCCGGACCTCCGCCCCCACAGTAGGGCCAAGCTCCGATGCCAGCTCTTGCCCTCTTCTCAGAGGCGAGCCCTGATGCCGAACCTCACGCCCACCTCTGGCCTGAGCTCCGATGACCTCCGGACCTCACGCCCACCGTTGGCCTGAGCTCCGATGACCTCCGGACCTCACGCCCTCCGCTGGCCTGAGCTCCGATGACTTCCGGACCTCACGCCCTCCTCAGGCCTAAGCTCTGAAGCCGGACCTCACCCTCTCCTCAGAGGCTGTTCTCCGATGCCAGACCCCGCCCCCTCAGCAGGGGTGACCTCTGATGCCGGTATTCACCCCCTCCACAGGGGTGAACACCGAAGCCGGACCTCTACCTCTCCTCAGAGGCGAGCTCCGAAGCCGTACCTCCCCCTTTCACAAGGCTGAGCTCCGATGCCAGACCTCGCACCCTCAGTAGGTGCGCCCGGGGGCCACTGTCAGTACCTTCAATACCGGGTACCCCCGAGCACAGGGTAAAACCGCCTAAGGACCTCGCCCCCGCTGCAGGGGCGAGCTCCGAAGGCGCCATGTATCAAGTAGGGCCGGAGCTCCCCTCTCCTCAGAGGATAGCTCCGGGCCTGCCACGTGGCCCAGAAGGCCAGACCTCGCCCCCTCCGCAGGGGCGAGCTCCGAAGGCGCCACATGTCTAGTAGGGCCGGATCTCCCCTCTCCTCAGAGGATAGCTCCGGGCCTGCCACGTGGCCCAGGAGGCCGGACCTCGCCACCTCTGCAGAAGCGAGCTCCAAAGGCGCCATGTGTCCAGTAGGGCCGGAGCTCCCCTCTCCTCAAAGGATATTTCCGGGCCTGCCACGTGTCCCAGGAGGCCGGACCTCGCCCCCTCCGCAGGGGCGAGCTCCGAAGGCTCCACGTGTCCAACGGGGCCAGACCTTTCTCTCCTCAGAGGTGAGCTCCGGGCCCGCCACGTGGCCAGAAGAGCCGGATCTCTCCCCTCCGCGGGGGTGAGCTCCGAAGGCTCCATGTGTCCATCGGGGCCGGAGCTCCCCTCTCCTCGGAGGTGAGCTCCGGGCCCGCCACGTGGCCAGCAGAGCAGCGCTGCCCGCCCGGCGCAGTAGGCAGCGGGAGTAAAGGCGTTCCATGCCTTTACCGTACAAAGCATTCAAGACCCACGCCTTCCCAAGGCGCGGAGGCGCAGCGCACGCCTGTCAGGAGGCACTGTGACTAGTCACAGTCAAGACAGGCGCACAGTGTCAGAAGCTGCAGACCAGTGAAGGCAGAGACAAGACACGGACAAGACATGTCATGCCGCCACTGCCATCACCAACGGCTACGCCTAGCCTATGGCATGGGCAGGGCGGCAGGACGATGACCTCGAAGCCAGCGCCAAGACTACGTAGCTAGTAGGAAATCACCCCGCGGCCACCTGTCGGGCCTCGGGGCCCACCTTGTAAGCCGCTCGAGCCTTGAGCTATAGAAGGCTCGGGTAGGCAACGTTACAAGGGGTTCAAACTCCCGTGAGTTCAGCTCCCTTTAGGCCAAGGGTTCGGCAGTTCACCACCCATCCAGAAACTCAAGGAAACTAGTGCTCCAAGCACTCCCGTGGACGTAGGGTTTTACGCTCCGGCGGCCCGAACCACGTAAAAATCCTCGTGTCAACCATCTTCTCGTTCGTCCACTCTGGCGAGACCCTCCGAGAGGACTAGCCCCTCCGGAAAAGAACCTCCGTGGGCTTCCCAGAGCAGGCCCGGGGGAAGTGTCGACCGCAGACGCTTCGACAGTCGTACTTACAAATTGCCTGCGAAAATAGACAATATCTCAGGCGGTATTTCTGGACAGGAGAATGCACGAGTGGTACATGATCTGCAGCACAAAATATTATATTTCAAATGTCACATTTGGTGTGGCGAAAGAAGCATTTTGGGACGGAGGAGGAAACAATAGACGACGAATTTTCTTTGAAGATCTGTAGGGCTTGTTCTATCGAGGAATGCTCAAAATCAACTAATTACTCATTTGGTGCTTTTAAGTGCCTCTAATCTTTCATACTTGTTTTTCTTACTACACACATACATTGCATGAGTATATAACGATTTCGGACTTATTCTTTAGGATGCAATACATGGATAACAAAAAGTGAAGGGCAAGATGGGTATCCTTGACCAGACAAGGATTGCCAAGTCGAATTTCAAATGACAGTGAAGCGAGATTAAGGCCAATACCGACAGATGTACACAAAAAGAATTTACAAAGACAATCAATGATATGATAAAGAAGAGAAAGATGGAAGTGGCAATCTACATAGAACGAGCCATGTATTAACTTTGTCAAAGATGGCAATGACCTCATGAAGGCTTCGTACTGCTTTGAGTAAGTTTGATACATGACGTTGAAATAGTAATTATTGTTAATTGTAAACTTAACACATGTGTTCGTACGAGTGTAGTAATCACTATATTTGTATCTTCATCGAGCCAAAGAATGGTTCAGCGTCGGTCATGGACTCGGCCGATTTCGACCCAACCAGATACAAAGATTTCATTACGATTTTAAAAAGGTACGACTATTCTATACTTTTATATACACACGTATATAGGTTGACAATTCTTAATTACATTCCTTATATTATAGCGCTTGGGCATTCTACTGGAGGCAACTTGACGGTGAATGACCTACGGATAAGACCGTATTGCACGTATCGACAAGTTTTCCTTATGTCAAGCAGCCTCCTGGTAGTGTCCTATGCGAATATTATGTCTGTGAGATCGTCGTGTCGCTAGTGAATATAGAGTGAAATGTAAGGATGTAAATTATCCTTACTGTCGATATTGTATTTTTCTTACTTTTGAGTTACGTTTTCATTGTCACTGGCGTATTCTAATACTTTTGGCAGAACACGGATGTGAACAGAGATTGGCCGATTGCTAGGGATATGGTCAAAGGAGTCGCTAAGATTGTGGGTGAATTGTATATGTTCATGTGTCACGAAGTTATTCATCGAAGAGGGTTGTTATTCGATGACACGGGTCTACATGCCGATGTGCCATAACTTTGCAATTATGATCATGCAACTAGGTTTTAGAGAAACTTGTAAAATATGTGTACTTGTGAACTATGATTGAGCAAGTACTTGCATTGTATGTATATGATTGACTTATATTTTATGATTGGTGTGTGAGTTTGTATTTGAATCTGAGCAGGTGAAAATTATGTTTGTGCTGTTGGTATTTGAAGTTGAGTGGGGATTAGAAATAACAACATATAGTTCTAAAATATGAACCGCCCGTGATCGGAAATTATCATAGGCTGGGGGTAAAAAACGACATGTGATAACATATTATCATAGGTGGTCGGTTGCGCAGAACTGCCTATGTTAACAGATTATCACAGGCGGTTAGTTGAGGAGCACCGCCTGTGATAATGGTTTCCCATAGGCAGTCGACTTTTAAGAACCGCATGTGATAATACATTTTGACAGGCGGTTTTTGACACTGCCTGTGACAATAGGCCATTTTTAAAAACGTTTTGTCACAGTCGGTTTTCAAAACCACATGTGATAATATGTTTAGAGCCGCCTGTGAAAATGTTTTTGTAGTAGTGTTCTCAAAATAGCTTCAAACACAAGCAGTGAGCACGAAGGCTCAGCAAGTCTGACCCGTCTCTCCTAAACATGGAACTTCTACATGAGGGGTGATGGGTTACATGAGGTAAAAATCATTTGCAAGGACTCGCCTAATTAGTAGAACCATACATTCAGGTTTTAGCAGCAGGTTGTGGAGAACCTTATGCTAAGGTACATGAGAGAGCCGCAATCAAACAAGAAACGCATTTCCCTCATGTACTCTGCCCAAAGTTGAAATGAACTTTAGTTAGCTCTAAACTACAGCAAGTCATTAGCAATCAAGTCCATCTTTCAATCAGCAACATTTTAACATGTAACTAGCCTATTCTTTCTACGTCACGGTACAGTGAACAAGTGGTACTCACTGACCGTGAGGGACGTCGATTATAATCGATTTACACCTGCAGGGTTACCCGAACAACCCGTCACGTATGCCCGTACTCGATGTTGCCTACAACAACCATCACGGACACCGTACGCAACTACCTTTCACCCGTCAGCCAAATGTTGAACCGGTCCAATCGTCCCGAGCAAGAGGTCTCTGCACGCGCATCTCAGTGCCGCCAGCCGATTTACACCTCGAGCTCTCAACCTATCCTCTGAACGACCAGCTATGCCTCAACACCCAGCTACCCGGGTTACATCAGTTTCCCGGTTCCCATATAGCCGGTAGGTCTTCGGTACTGTTCTAGCTTGTTCAACAGGCCCGCACACGGCTCGGTCCTCAATCGACACAAGCGGAGCTACAGCACACAGGCCCCAAAGTCCTGTTGCCCTTAACCTCCGCTTGGTCTCATTTTCTTGCCATGTGTTTTATGTGCTATCACTACCCGAGTCGAGTGCCTCTAGCTTATGCTCGCGAGTAGTTCCAACTACTCGACTTGTACCGAATCCTACTCTATCTTAGCATTGCAGTAACTAACAGGGTTTGCAATCCTAAACCCAACCCATGGTTTTCTTGGCTATGCATTTGGGTTTCCAAACAAGACTCTAATGCAAAGAATAATAGTATTCAAAGATGTGCTCAAAACAATAAACATTTGTAAAAATGTTAATGCAAACCGGAGCTTACCTTGCTGCTCTTGGTCGTAGGCTAGCTGTTCCTCCGGAGTAACGAAGTCTAGGACTTCGGGTTCCTCCTCGACCTTAGCGACTACATGATAGAAGCAATACATGTATTAATTTAAATGCAGTTGTATTAACTTTTAATCTTGTGAAGTCTATAACTCTTACTAGACAAGCCCAATGACTGAAATTTTTACTGTGGCTTGGTTACAACCTAAATAGAGACTTGGTCAAGTTTTAGTGGCAGCAAAGCTCATTTGAGCCCTCCACAATTAATCATGTACTTGACCTTAATTGAAAGCTTTTAGGGTGTTCTAAGGATTTTCATGAAACAAACTATGACTTTCTGAAAACTAGATTTTCAGAGGGTTCTAATGGAGTTGGTCTCACTTAATTTGAAGGTTCCTAACTAAAGATATGAGCTAAACAATTTCAGAGAAAATTCTGAAAATGTCTCTGAACATTTTCTATTTTCTTTGGAACAGTTTCACTAATCACACCATTAGGTGGACCAAATGAGCTCAAATGGATCTGAAATTTCTATAGTAGTTCAAGGATATTTTGGTGAACATCCCAGCAAAATTTCAGGATTTTCCTCCAAAGGATTCTCCAGTTAAAATTCCTAACAGTTTAAATTTTGAGGAATTAATTCTGGAGAAATAAGGGTTTTCATGAAGTGAAACTTGATTTGATGGAAAGTTCTCAGAGAGCTGAATCCAACAAAATTTGGTTCACTTTATTTGGAGCTTTCTAGCCAAAATTATGAGGATTTGAAGTTTGGAAGAATTCTGAAAATCGGGGAAAAAGTTTACACTCTCGGGGGCCCGGGGGGACATGTGTCGGGCGCGGAGGTGTCCGGCACACCGGAGCTCACAGGGTATTTGCGCGCCAGCACAGCCGATCCCGGCCGCAGCCTGATCCCGATTTAAATTCTTCAGCCGCTGACACGTGGGCCAGCCGGCTTCGTCTTCCTCCCGCCGTTCTCTCGCGCCCACGCCGCCGACCTCGCCGGAGCAGACTCAGAGCTCGCCGGCTCACTGCTGCCGGACCTCCCATGGGCTGAAACTCGCCGGTAGAGGGTTGTCAACGTCGAGGAACACGTTGGTGGTGTCAGGTCGGGCTGGGGGTGACCGGAAATAGCCCGGCGACGTGCCGCGGCCTCGGTTGAGGTTCGGCGCCGTCGACCGTGGGTTCTAGCCCGCCAACACCTCGAAAAAACGGTCCTACAGCATCAGTGTATCTCGAGGAAGCTCGACAAGGTGTCAAAAGGGTTCAGTGATGGCGGCAAGTCGGTCGGCACCGTGTGACCGATCGTGCCCGCCATGACCGCCCTCGATCGAGCTCGAAATTTGTCACTCCTAGACAGTTTCACGCCACGGATGCAGAAAAGAACTTGATCGCCGGCTAGTCCAGCGTCTATGTGCAAGATTTGATAACCTCCGAAAGATCATAGAGCGAGAATTTAAAGAAACCGTATCGGAAGCTCAGTTTAAGGTTGCCGGAGCAAGAACTGAGAATTCGCCGGCGAGAGTTCACGGCGTGGCTTGAGCTTCAGGTGGAAGCATCGTGGAGTCCGTGCGCTCCTGTTGCCGCCCTTTCTCGGCCGTGGAAGTGGCTGTAGTGTGCTGCCCACGTGAGACCGATCTCCGTCCTTCAGCTAAACTGCGGCGGTCGTCGTTGATCACGGGAACAGGGGCCGAAACCCGGTGGTTCAGGCATTGGGAGGGTGGTGCTCGAGCTCAGGATGTTGCCTGGCAACTCGGAGAGGCGAGGACACGATTGTTTGCTGTGTTTTCCCGATCGACCGAGAGCTCGGGAAGAAAAGGAATGGCGCCGCCCAGTGTCGCTCACGGGGATAAGAAGGCACCCGGTCTTCACCCCGCTGAGGCGGTGACGGTCGTGTGGGGGCGCGAGCAGGCCGCCTGAGCGCCAGCGCGCGTAGAGGGGAAGCAGCTGGTAGCGCCGGTGGCTGCTCGGTGGCACAGCCGACAGCTGCTCGGTGGAATTTCCCACCGAGGCTGTGACTTTGTGTTCAAGTTTTGCCTCCTCCTCTCTATGACATGTGGGTCCCACCCGGGGTTTTAACCTCTGAAATTTACTCCTAATCACTGTTGTAAACTGTGAGCCCCATAATACCCCTGGTGATTTAAATTATTCACCCATGAGTAATTTGAATTGATTAGAATTCAAATTGGGTTTGGTTTGAATGAATTTCAGCACAAGTTCAGTTTTGAATTCAAATAAAATCTGAATTTGTCCCACTTAGCTCATGTCAAGATCAACTCCAAATGGAGTGAAAATTGGTGTGTGAGCTGACAAAAATGTGCTGAATAAGAATATGCCTCCCACTTTTAAATTCATGGAATAAAAACAGTTTGAATTTGAATATGGTTTCAAACTGCCCTCTTTCTAACTATACCCAAAATGACCTCAAAAAGGTTTTGAATTTGGGTGAAACTTGGCATGGACATCCTTAGCAATGTGTAGGAGTTTTCATATGTCCAGCCCACCTATATCACATGTGGAAAATACCACTTTTGCAATATGTAAGTTTGTTCTCTAATGAGCATGTTGATGGTGGTTACTTGCTCTTCATTTGTGTTCATCAACTATCCTCAAATGAGGTGTGTGGTGTGGTGATGAACACTTCAAATATGTGTCAAAAACTGAGGCCCTTACACCATACCCCACTATATATCCGGTACAGCTCAATCTTGTCCAGCAGGGCCGCATACATACGGTCCTTAACCGACACGGACGGGGCTACAACCAACCTCCACATTTGCCTTACCATCCCGGTCCAGGCCAAATGTGGTCTCAAGCATTGTCACACCCATCGCAGGTCGAGACCAACCTTGAGCACTCCATCCTACATGAACATCCCCGTCCCCATCTCATTTTCATGAGGGTGCTCTTATCATCAAACATCTCGCGAGTAACTCCATTTCTCGACCTTTCTCGCGAGTAGCTTTTTACTACTCGACTTCTACCGAGCTAGCTACAACATTAGCCTAGCATCTACAACGAGGCAAAGCCTACACTAAACCTTCTACTCAGGGATGTAAAAGCCATGCAAGTGGGTTTCAATCATCCTAGACATAATGCACAATATCAAGTCTAATAAACATGATGTGAAGCAAAGCAAAATTTAAAACGGTAACGATATGCAAATCGGGGCTTGCCTTGCTCAACGGTTTTGTTAGGAGCTAGGAGTTAGTCTTCCTCCGGAGAATCTGCCAAGCTCATCACGAGATGGAGATCCTCGCCGCGGAGTTGAGTCCTCGTCGAACGTCGACGTCACGTGCTATTAAGATGATTTATGCACATGTATTCAAAAGCAATTTAGAAAATGATTCAAAACTGTTGTACCAGTTAACTCACACCTAAAAGAGATAAACAACAGCAAGGTTTCTGTTGTTGAATCTAAACCTTAGAGAAGATGAAAGCTAGGGTGAAAAGAGATACTAGTAATCACCATGTGGTTAAGTCCATTATATGAACACTTAAACCTAAAAGATGGTAGCTCAAGTTCCAAGGGTCAAATGAAGCTGAGAATTTAACCACAGCTTCTATGGAAGGTATTTAAGCAGTGTGCTAAAATGGAGCTCATGACATGGCTTCATGTGAGCACAAGAAATCCTTATGTGATTTTCACTAATCTGCCTTTACCCCTAGATATTAAGCTTTCCTATGCTGCAAAGTAGACTTTTTGTGAAGTACAAAATGTCCTGAGTCCATAGTAATTGGTTTTACAATTTTGGAGTTTCCTACATGGAGATATGGATTTTAGAAAGATTGGGAAAAGCTGAAAAGGTCTTTGTTCATTTTCCCATTTTTCAGAGACATAAGGAATGAACACATCATTTGACCAAGCAAATAAGGTCCAATGCCTCTGAAATTTTTACTGGAATTCCAGGAATTTTGGAAGAATGTTCTGTAGAAATTTGGGAATTTTCCAATAAACAGAACTCCTGTCAAAATTCATACAAAATTTTACTTAAATGAATTAATGAGCCAAATACAGGGATTTTTATAAACATTGGGCTGAACCCCTGGATAGTACTCTTTGAGAGGAATCCAAAAAAATTTGCATCACATTTTTTGGACACTCCTACAAAGTTATGGCTCTCCAAAGTTTGAACTAAAGTGGGAAAATCTAGAAAATGTTTAAATGCCGACAGTGGGTCCCACCTGTCATCCCTAACCTCCACACTCGCGCCAAACAGGGCAGTGGCGGCTCCCTCCGGTGAGGTCGCCGGAAAACCACTTCCCAGCCACCTCCAGACCCCCTTCTGGCCGCCCCCCCATATTTCCCCACGCTGAACATGTTGGTGAGGTCGCCGGCGGCTGAAACTCGCCGGAAAACAGGGTGCACCGGCCACAGCAAAACCTAGGGCTCCGGCGAGGTCTTTCATGGTGAACGCTCCACCAAATGGTCGGTTCTTGGGCTCTACAGCACCAGGGGATCATGTAGAAGACCGGCATGAGGTCTAAACAAGCTGGAGAGGGCTCTAAACTTATCGGCACCGTGCGCCCGATAGGGTCCAGCGGCATACCCTCTAAAAGAGCTCGGATTGCTCACTCTGCACTCAATTTCTTGGTCTAAAATCGATGGAGGAGGTGTGCTAGGCAGTTAACATCCTGTGTGTGAAGTTTGAGACCCAACAAACATGATTTGAGGACGAATTTTACAATTCCTTACCTCAAGGTCCGTTTCTGCCGCCCGGGAGAAAAACTTGAAATTCTCCCTCTGTCATCAACGGCTAGGGCTGAGCTTTGGAGGTGAGCAACTAGACTTGTTGGTGCACCGATGGGGTGGCTTGCTTGGGCGTGATCCCTTCTGGTTTGGGCTGTCCACGGCGTCCAGTTCTGGTTCCTCCGACGTTCAACACGGGAGCAGCAGAACTTTTCTGTTTGTTGGCGCTGGTGAGCTCGGGATGGTGGAGGTGAAGTGGTCAGCCGGCCAGAGCACTCACGGGCGAAGGTTTGCACTGTGGGAAGCTGGGGCAAAGATTGCTTGGTTGGCTCTGTCGTCAGAGAAAGCAGAGAGCGGCAGACTCTGTTCTTATCTGGAGGAAAACACACGTGAGCTGAGCTGTGAGCAGAAAACTTCGGTTGTGCTACCCGTGGGGAGGATAAGAGCAGGGCACACCTCGGAGAGCAGGAGCTGGCGAGCCACCGACGTGGTCGGAGCAGCTGCTGTCGCTCGCGCGTGCGTTCGGGAGGAAACAGAGCCGGTTGTTGAACTGTGGTGTATGACATGTGGGTCCAATCCCTTTTATTTGATTTCCCCACTGTGCTTTGCGATTCCCACACAAACGTTGTCCAAATATGACCAAATTTGGAGTATAGGCCAAACATAATGTGGGAAATTTGAATATGAAATCTGATTTCAAAATTGAGCACATTTGGTTCAGTTTCCAAATTCAAATTTGAATTTGAATGTGCTCACAAATATTCCTTCGAATAAATGGTAGATGAGCTCCAAAATTCTCCAAACTTGGAACTTAGGCTCTTGAATATATGAGAAATGCATCTATGCTCTCACATATGGGCCTTTGGACAATCTGAATAGGAATCCTATCAAAAGAATTCAAATTGCATTTAAATTCCCTCCACTCTACTCATAGAGGAGGTGCACATGAGTTAGAGTTTTGGAAATGAAATTCTTTCCCCTAGGTTAACATGTGCTGAACATGAGCTAGAGAAAATTTTTAACTCCCTCACATGTCCATATTTGTGTTCATCATTTCATGTGACACAACTATAGTCTTATATCGCCTTAACTTTGTTTCATAAGTTGGAAATCAAACTTTACAAAATTTAGTGCTGTTATATTCCTCCTCCCTTAAAAGAATCTCGTCCTGAGATTACAAGAAGAAAGAAGAAGGGAGAATGACTACTGGACATATGGTACAAACAAGTCTGGAAAATTTAAACGGAGAAATTCCTTGCTTTCCCACGTGGTTTCATCAGCGGTGTGGTTGCTCCACAAGACTTTGTAAAATCGCAATGTCTGATTTCTTGTGGCGCGAGTCTTCTCGTCGATAATCTGTATCGGATACTCAGAATAAGTGAGATCCGGTTGAAGATCCTCAATGTTCTCCATATGAACTGCGGTTGGGTACTTAAAACATTTCCACAGCTGAGAGACGTGAAAAACATTTTCTATTTTCTCTGGAACAGTTTCACTAATCACACTATTAGGTGGATTAAATGAGCTCCAATGGGTCTGAAATTTTTATTGTAGTTCAGGGATATTTTTATGAACATCCCAGCAAAATTTCAGGATTTTCCTCCAAAGGATTCTCCAGTTAAAATTCCAAACAGTTTAAATTTTGAGGAATTAATGCTGGAGAAATAAGGAATTTCATGAAGTGAAACTTGATTTTCTGGAAAATACTCTGAGAGCTGAATCCAGCAAAATTTGGTTCACTCAATTTGGAGCTTTCTAGCCAAAGTTATGAGGATTTGAAGTTTGGAAGAATTTTGAAAATCGGGGAAAAAGTTTAAACTCTCGGGGGTCCGCGGGGACACGTGTCGAGCGCGGAGGTGTCCGGCACACCGGAGCTCACAGGGTATTTGTGCGCCAGCATAGCCCATCCCGGCCGCAGCCGGATCCTAATTTAAAATATCTCCCGCTGACAGCTGGGGTCCACCCCTTCGTCAACCTCCCGCTGCCCGCGTTCTGCCGCCGAGGAGCCTCGCCGGAGAGCTCGCCGCCGGCTTCTGTACAGCTCCAAACTTCACGATTTCGGCCGCCTCTGCCTATTTTCTCTCGGGGAACAGGATTCTCGGGCCAGCTCGCCATGAAAATGGCCGCCACATGGTCGGCGACGAGCTGCAGACTCGGGAGAACTTCGGCCGCGTTGCCCGTCCTCCCTAGCACCTAACCCGATCGAGCTAAGGGTCGTCGAGCATCAGTGGACCATAGGAAAGGTCGACGTGAGCTCCACGGAGCTCGGGAAAGGCTGTGTTGGGCTGTCACCATGCGACCTAGGCCGGAAATCGGGATTTCCACTAAAACTCGAAGAACAGCGGTTTCCCTCCATGGTTCTTCGTGGTTCTTGCTCCTATGGATCCGCACGGGCTACTAGAAGTGATCCTCTCCATGAGAGGACGAATGATGCAGTGTGGCTTACGAATTTCTCAGATCGGTGCAAACCTCACTTTTGCACACCGTCGCGAAAACATGAAATTCCAGCTTTAGCAGTGCTTGTCATGCCGCCGGAGCTTACGGAAAAGAAAGAGGGGTTGAAAGCGAACCTCTTTGCTGTTTACAGTTCCGTGAATGGTGGGCTGTGGTGGCTGGAAGTGCGGTTCCCGCAGCGGCGGCTCGAGCTGAACCGGCAGGGACAAGATCGCCGCGGTGGAGCTCGGGGAAGACCGCGCAGGATCTGGAACCGATGCGAGGACGTTGAAGATGACTTAGCGCACCCGGTGCTGGTCACAGATCGCCGGGAGGGTCACTGGATCGGCCGGGCGATGAGGGACCTAAAATTCACTCGGGCGGCAAGGTGTTTCGGCGTTTTGGGTGGAAGTGCGACGAGGCAGCGGTGGAAGGCGCCGGTGACCACTCGGGCGGGTAGATAAAGACCCAGGGAGTCGGTTCCGCGGCTGAGATCGGCAAGCAGCTGGTGGCTTCGCCGTTTCTTCGCCGTGGCTGCAGCTGCAGCGCGCGCGGTTAACCGAGCTGAGTCCTCAGTCGGTTTCTTTTGCTTCAGTGGCTGACATGTGGGTCCCACTTCCAGTTTTAACCTCTGAAATTTACTCCTAATCACTGTTGTAAACAGTGAGCCCCATAGTACCCCTGGCAATTCAAATTATTCACCCATGAGCCATTTGAATTAGTTAGAATTCAAATGGGGTTTAGTTTGAACGAATTTCAGCACAAGTTCAGTTTTGAAATTCAAATAAAGTTTGAATTTCCCCCACTTAGCTCATGTCAAGATCAACTCCAAATGGAGTGAAAATTGGTGTGTGGGCTCACAAAAATGTGCTGAGTAAGAATATGCCTCCCACTTTTGAATTCATGGGATAAAAACAGTTTGAATTTGAATATGGTTTCAAACTGCCCTCTTTCTAGTTATACCCAAAATGACCTTAAAAAGTTTTGAATTTGGGTGAAACTTGGCATGGACATCCTTAGCAATGTGTAGGAGTTTTCATATGTCCAGCCCACCTATATCACATGTGGGAAATACCACTTTTGCAATATGTGAGTTTGTTCTCTAATGAGCATGTTGATGGTGGTTACTTGCTCTTCATTTGTGTTCATCATCTTTCCTCAAATGAGGTGTGTGGTGTGGTGATGAACACTTCAAATTATGTGTCAAAAACTGAGGCCCTTACATTCCTCCCCCCTTAAAAGAATCTCGTCCCGAGATTATAAGGTGAAAATGAGAGAGAGGACGGTGGAAACTTACCGGATATGCGACGTGAAAAAGTCGGGGTAGTTAGTGCGAAGGAATTCTTCGCTCTCCCATGTTGCTTCGTCCATGGAGTGATTACTCCATAGAACCTTGTAGAACCACAACATACGGTTGCGTGTGGTTCGGGCCTTTTCATCGATAATCTGCACCGGTTCCTCCCGATAAGTGAGATCCGGTTGCAGTTCTTCAATATCCTGCAGCTGAACGGTAGTTGATAGCTTAAGACACTTCCTCAGCTGGGAAATGTGAAAGACATCGTGCACACCGGAAAGTGCTTCTGGTAGTTTCAGCCGGTATGCCACTGATCCACATCTTTCGGTAATCTGGATTGGACCGATGAATCGGGGTGCCAACTTTCCTCTCACCCCAAATCTGTTTACGCCCTTCATCGGAGACACACGTAGATACACGTGATCCCCGACTTCGAATTGTAATGGGCGCCTTCTCCGGTCCGCATACTGTTTCTGACGGGATTGAGCGGCTTTTAGGTTTGCTTGAATTAGTCGAACCTTTTCCTCCGCGTTGTTGACGAGGTCAATCCCGAAGGTAACCCTTTCGCCAGATTCACACCAATTCAGTGGTGTGCGGCATTTCCGCCCGTATAGCACCTCATAGGGTGCCATCTTGATGCAGGCTTGGTACCCATTATTGTACGAGAACTCGGATAACGGCAAGTGATCATCCCAATTCTTGCCGTGGTTGATAGCGCAAGCTCGTAGCATGTCTTCTAAGATCTGATTTACCCGCTCCGGCTGCCCATCCGTCTGCGGGTGGTATGCTGAACTACGGATCAGTTTCGTCCCCAAGGCAGCACGTAGCTGCTCCCAAAAACGGGACACAAATAAAGTGTCCTGATCCGATATGATGGTATGGGGTACGCCGTACAAGCATAGGATCTGTGAGATGTATAGTTCAGCGTACTTCTTGGCGTTGTAGTTTGTGTTGACAGGGATGAAATGGGCAACTTTGGTGAGCCGATCGACGATCGCCCACACAGAATCATGTTTCTGCAAGGTGGTGGGTAAACTGACGATGAAATCCATGCTCACGTCCTCCCACTTCCAGGCAGGAATGCCCAGTGGTTGCAGCAGTCCCGGTTTCCGCATGTGGTCTGCCTTCACCCTTCGACATGTATCACACTCGGACACGTATTTTGCAGTCTCACGCTTCATCCGTGTCCACCAAAACTTGCTACTGAGTTCTTGATACATCTTGTTGCTGCCGGGGTGAATAGAAAACTTTGACAAGTGAGCCTCATCAAAGATTTTTTTCCGTAATTCCGGGTTACGGGGTACGATGATCCGGTCCTTGAATGATAGGACGCCGTCTCCGTCCTTCCGGAAACATTTCAGCTCCCCACTGTCTACACGTCTCCGCAAATGTGACATGCCCTTGTTATTCTTCTGGGCTGCCGCTATCTCTTCACGGATGGTGGGGATCAAAGCTAGGTTGTAGAGAGCTCCGTGTGGAATCACATGTAGTGGTGGTTCGCTCTCTTCCAACGGTGTGATGGTCAGATTGTTGACGTGTGACTTGCGTCTCAGTGCATCTGCCACTTCGTTTGCCTTGCCCGGATGATAATGGATCTCTATTTCGTAATCTTTTATCAATTCTAACCATCTTCTTTGCCTCATATTCAGCTCTTTCTGAGTGAATATGTACTTGAGGCTTTTGTGGTCGGTATATAAATGTACGAGGTTACCGAGTAGGTAGTGCCTCCACATTTTTAGTGCCAGTACCACGGCAGCGAGCTCCAAATCGTGAGTTGGATAGTTCTGCTCATGGTTTCTAAGCTGCCGTGATCCATACGCGACCACCCTTCGGTCTTGCATCAGCACACATCCAAGCCCAATGCCGGATGCATCACAGTACACATCGAACGGTTCTGTTGTGTCTGGCTGCGCCAAAACCGGTGCTGATGTCAGGTGCTTGACTAAAGCCTTGAATGCTGCTTCACATGCTGGACTCCAAACATATTTGGTAGCCTTCTTCAGCAGCTCTGTCATTGGCTTGGCAATCTTCGAGAAGTTCGGAATGAACCTCCGATAATATCCCGTGAGTCCGAGGAAACTCCGTACCTCGTGAACAGTTCTCAGGGATTTCCAGTTCAGCACTTGAGTGATCTTGCTCGGGTCCACAGCGATACCCTCCGCTGAGATGATATGCCCGAGGAAAGGCACTTGCGATATCCAAAACTTGCATTTGCTGAATTTCGCGTATAACTTGTGGTCCCGCAGCTGTTGCAAGACTATATGCAGATGCTTCTTGTGATGTTCCTCCGACTTGGAATATACCAGGATGTCGTCGATGAAGACCACGACAAACTTGTCCAGCTCCGGCATGAATACCGAGTTCATCAAGTACATGAAGTGAGCTGGAGCATTGGTGAGGCCGAAGGACATGACCAGGTACTCATAAAGTCCGTACCTTGTCGAGAAAGCCGTCTTCGGAATGTCCTCAGCCATTATCTTAATCTGATGGTACCCGGATCTTAAGTCCATCTTGGAAAAGATCTTTGCTTCGACCAACTGATCAAACAACATGTCGATCCGTGGCAACGGATACTTGTTCTTGATGGTTACGGCATTCAATGGACGATAGTCCACGCAAAGCCGTAACGTCTCATCCTTCTTCTTGACAAATAATGCCGAACAGCCCCATAGCGAGGAGCTCGGCCTAATAAAACCCTTCTCCAGAAGGTCCGTGAGCTGAGTCTTCAGTTCGGCCAACTCCTTGGGCGCCATCTTGTACGGCCTTCGGGATATTGGCATGGTTCCCGGTGCAAGTTCAATCTTGAACTCCACCTCTCTATCAGGCGGCATCCCCGGCAAATCGTCTGGGAATACATCAGGGAACTCTCGGACCACTGGAATATCCTCCAATCTGATGGTTGTGGCTTGATAGACACTTAGAAGTTTTATTTCTGGACTGTCCAGAAATAATGAGTGAGACTCGTGCACTTCTGAGTTCAGGTGCACAACTCAGAGGACGGTGTCTAAAACAGCCGTGGCGGGTTAACCACGACATCCCTAAGATGACATCGACCTTTTATCCCTCTAAAATTATGAGAGACGTAGGGTAAACTCTACCCTCTAAGCACAATGGCGCTTTTGGGACCATCATGCTTGCTGAAATTTTCCCACCCGGTGATCAGGTCACATAAGGACTATCGGTGGGTAGTATTTGCAAGCTATATTTATCAATGAAAGCTTGACTAATGAAGCTATGCGTGGCGCCTGAATCAAATAATATTATGGCGGGATGCTGGTGGAGTTGGAACATACCCGCAAGGATTGGTTCGCCCTCCGGCACGTCCTCTATGGCAAGCTGGTGGACGGTGCCGGGCCTAGGGTTTGCCCGCCGCGCATTAGTAGGGTTCCGGGGTTGATTCCTCCCCGGAAACTGTGGTGCCACTCCGCCGCCTTGCCTCTCCGGGCAACTGCTCGCGAAGTGTCCTGGACGACCACACTTGTAACATGTGGCCGCTGCTGGTGTAGTGCTCGGGGGACGAAAGCCCGGCATGTGCTGCTGAGGTGCATACGCACGCGGCATCGCCCGTTGCTGCTGTTGTTGCGAAGGTGGTACTGGCAGTGCCGGCCTGAATGCCGGTGAAGAGTACGGTCGACTGCGGAACAGCATCGACCGCTGTGGTGGCTGCCAGCGTGGACCTGATGGTGGGTGATTCACCATCCGAAACTTCTGAGAAGGACCGCTTCCTTCTCCACTGCTTTGCGGCGCGCTTCGCTTTCGCTCTGCCGCTGCCAACTCCTTACCGGAGTCCTTCTGAACAATGGCAGCATCAATGATGTCGTTGAGGCTGCCGCGATTGAACATCGCCAACTTGTCCTTCAGGAGCGGGTTAAGCCCCTGGTAAAAGTGGTCCCGCCGCTTCTCGTCCGTATCTGCGTGATACGACACGTAGAGCGCGAGATCGTTGAACGCTCTGGAGTATTCCAGCGCGTTCTGGCTCCCTTTATGCAGGTGTAAGAACTCCTGCGTCTTCCTCTTTATCAAACCTGGCGGTATGTGATAGGCCCTGAAGGCCGTCCGAAACTCCGTCCAGGTCATCACTCGGTCGGTGGGCTGTGAAGCACAGAAGTTAGCCCACCACGCGCTCGCGGATCCTTGGAGCTGCTGGACCGCAAACCGAGTCTTGCGCTGCTCGCTTATCTGGAGCAGCCCGAACTTCATCTCTATGGTGCGGAGCCAGTTGTCCGCGTCAAGTGGTTCATCCGCCCTTGAGAATACCGGGGGATGAGTCACCAGGAAGTCGGAGTAGGAGCTCTGTTGACGCTCCTCATGGTCTTGACGTCTCTCTGGGCGAGACTTATTGGCGATAAGAGTCTGCAGCAACTCTGTGTGCTGCTGGCATGAACCCGCCATTGCCGCGACAATGTCGGCCAATGTAACTGTCGGTAGTGGCGGTGGCGGTGTTTGCTGTTGCTGTTGCTGCTGTTGCTGTTGCTGTTGTCCCGAGGAGTCCTCGGGGGGCTGTTGGGAGGTCTCTCCCCCTTGACTGGTACCCCCAACATCAGGGTTGGCACGGGTACGCGTCATTCTGAAATTCAAAACAGCAGCGATTAGCACATGTCTTACTTAAAATTCCATATGTAACAGTAGGTATTGAAGTGACACATGATTAATTTGCACAACATTCACATATATTGATAAAGCATAAACTTTATACAAGATACATTATTCTCGGATCTCCAAGAAGTCGTGCTCATGTCGTCACTATCCATACATACGCTACTGTCTACACGACATGTCACAGATCACAAAATTTGGGCTACACTGCCCTGGCTGCCCTACATGGCAACTGTAACCCCCTACTCGGAGTAGAACTCGACCTCCTGTGGGTCGTCCTCCTCCGGTACCTCTGCTGGTGGCTCTGGATCTACCACCTCTTCTCCCATCCCAGGTTCTCCCATTGCTGGAAGACCCAAGACCACTGGTACGCCTAACACCGGAGGTACGAGGTCCTGCAATGCATGCACCTCGTCCATGGCTTGGTTGTAATCTTCTTCCCAGCCTTGCCCTTCCTCAATCGCGTCGTCTCGCTCTTGAGCAAGGTCCTCATTCTGCTGAGTCAGATTCTGTACTAGTTCTTGCAACGCCGTGATGTCGACACGGCTTTTTCTCTTCGCCTTCTTCAGACCATGCAACTGATTATGTTGTTCATTCAGTCGCTTGATCGTCGGAAGGAGCACATTACGGAGTGCGCTGTGAGCACTCTCGAAATGATCTCCACGGCTTGTGCTCTCCTTGAGCTTGGTGGCGAGATGCTCCGTATGAACAGCTTGGCTGTCCATCACAGCGTTTCCCGCCCTCATCTGGAGGCTGAGACTTGCCTCCGCGGGGTTGTACCTTGGGCAACTCGGGTCCGTTGCCCCCAGGTACCTCTCTTCCCACACATGCTGAGCCCATCCCTCCACCGGAATGAGCGTGTATGGAGTATCCTCCATAGCCTGCCCGTGTAGTTGGCAGAAACGTGACATGGTGTCATGGGCTGCCACTTGCCACATCCCTTCCGGTTGTTTTCCTCTCACCGTGACGGTGAACGGCACCCAACCGGGTGGCGTAGGTCCTGCAGGGACTTCGACATGGATCATCCACGTCTTGTTCCCCTCTTCGCCTTCTCCCTTGGCGAAGTACTGCGGCACGATCACAGTTCTATATTCACTAAGTGAACGCTGGTTGTACCCGAAATATTGGAGCATTTGCCACAATGCTTCCGGGTAGCCGCTACGGTAAGAACAGTGGGACACCACCCACCCGTTCTCCAACTGTTTATCTGCTGTCATTTGTAAAAATATATTTGAGAAATTTCAAATATTTATTTAAACAGTAAACCTCCGAGTTATAACATAAGACATGTCATTGAACCCATAAAACTTGGTAACATAGTTCAAATTTTTAAACAAATTTGACTGCTGATCTGCTGTTCCCATGACAGCCCTGACCAGTTTCCATATCAACCTGATTTAGGCCATGTTAAATGCAAAACTAGTTCTGGAGCTCAACATCAAACTTAAAGCTAACTTCAATAGCTTTCCATAAAGTATTAGCTTGGCCTAACATCTGTCCTGGTTCAAAAGTTATGAGATATCGAAGTTAAAAGAATTTCTGGAGATAATTGGACAGCACCTCCCTGCTTTAGGTACTGATTCGATCCAAGAATTCCAGTTAATTCTGTTTCTAATCTGACAAAACATTCTGTTACAAAGTTGTAAACCATCTCATAAGCTTTCCAGAACTACCTCATTTTCTATTTTTGGATTTTTAAACTGGAAGTTATGCTTAATTTACAGAGAGTTTACAGAGAGTGTTTGCTCTGCCCTGTTTTCTGGACAGTCTCAACTCTACTACATTTTTCGATTGGTTAAGGGATGAAACACCTCTGGACCTCAACAGAAAAGTTGTAAAGCTCTTCCCAAGCTTTCCAGAAATGTATCATAGGAGCCCAACCTCGAAATAACTCAACCTCTAACCTCTGATTAACTTCAGCCTTGATTCAGCTGAAAACAGAGTGATCTGTCCATAACAACCTATAAGTTGAAAACTTGTTAACTTTGAATATATTGTTCAAGGGAAGGAGTTACATCAAGTTTTACTACTTCGGATAAAAACCTTCAAGTTTTAAATGAAGTTGTTCATTTAGTCGGGCGTGACGTCGATGTGTCACCAGATTATGTCGGTACTACGTCCTCACAAAGAAAAACCTATACCGGACTTAGCCGGCTTCGTTATTTCAGTGGCACTAAACGTCACTCGCACACGGATGCTATACGTCTACCGTTTCGTGGTCAGGCTACCTGCAGAAACTCAAACAATCATCAGACTCGGCTGCACACCGAGCCCGGAATCCATACAGTTCGTACACCCGGCCGTCATCACTCGCCCGGATGTTCTCAAGCCAAACACGCCTTGAGTTACATGTTCACGTTTCAGACCACGAGACGGGGTCTCCCAAGTTGCACCATGCACGCCAGGGACAGACGTTGCTCGAATAACCCAAACGACATGAAGAGTCATAGAGGATATCAAAGCGGGTCGGGTTACCTGCCACCCGTGGGGCTCCACCCTTTAGCTTGTGCGCACTGGTGGACAGCGCTTACGTGCACCCCCAAGACATAAACGTCCTGAGATGCACGATTTTCCGACGTAATCAAATAAGTTAATATGCCACTCTCTATACACTAATAACATCCTTATACGGGCTACTAACTCGCTCCTCACTGGATTTTTGAAAAAGATGACCTTTGTAGTGCGTTAAACCTCAAGCGAGCTCTGATACCAACGCTGACACGACCCCACGGTCTTGTCGAGCCAGGATCACGCTGAGGGGTGCTGCGTTGCACTGCACCGGATAACACACGTCAAAGGTACAAAGCGGAAGCAATATTTTATTACATAAACTGGTTTATGAACATGTTTACATCAAAATAAGTCCAGTCTACACTCGCGGGTGTAGATTACGCATCAAGTCTACGTTCAGCCCTTGAACGTGTCCTTGCTAGCACACACGCACACTAACTCTGCGGCGTGCACGACTCCCACTCGACGGGGTTCCCCTCCTGGTGTTCCGTCTCCTCTTCGGGAGTCCCTTCCTCATAGAACCCTGCAAAAGCTTCAAACACAAGCAGTGAGCATGAAGGCACAGCAAGTCTGACCCGTCTCACCTAAACATGGAACCTCTACATGAGGGGTGATGGGTACATGAGGTAAAAATCATTTGCAAGGACTCGCCTAATTAGTAGAACCTTACTTTCAAGTTTTAGCAGCAGGTTGTGGAGAACCTTACGCTAAGGCACATGAGAGAGCCGCAATCAAACAAGAAACGCATTTCTCTCATGTACTTTGCCCAAAGTTGAAAAGAACTTTAGTTAGCTCTAAGCTACAGCAATTCATTAGCAATCAAGTCCATCTTTCAATCAGCGACATTTTAACATGTAACTAGCCTGTTCTTTCTACGTCACGGTACAGTGAACAAGTGGTACTCATTGACCGCGAGGGACGGCGATTATAATCGAATTACACCTGCAGGGTTACCCGAACAACCAGTCACGTACGCCCGTACTCGATGTTGCCTACAACAACCATCACGGACGCCGTACGCGACTACCTTTCACCCGTTAGCCAAATGTTGAACCGGTCCAATCGTCCCGAGCAAGAGGTCTCTGCACGTGCATCTCAGTGCCGCCAGCCGATTTACACCTCGAGCTCTCAACCTACCCTCTGAACGACCAGCTATGCCTCAACACCCAGCTACCCGAGTTACATCAGTTTCCCGGTTCCCATATAGCCGGTAGGTCTTCGGTACTGTTCTAGCTTGTTCAACAGGCCCGCACACGGCTCGGTCCTCAATCGACATAAGCGGAGCTACGGCACACAGGCCCCAAAGTCCTGCTGCCCTTAATCTCCGCTTGGTCTCATTTCTTGCCATGTGTTTGATGTGCTAACACTACCCGAGTCGAGTGCCTCTAGCCTATGCTCGCGAGTAGTTCCAACTACTCGACTTGTACCGAATCCTACACTATCTTAGAATTGCAGTACCTAACGGGGTTTGAAATCCTAAACCCAACCCATGGTTTTCTTGGTTATGCAATTGGGTTTTCAAACAAGACTCTAATGCAAAGAATAAGGTATTCAAGTATGTGCAAAAAACAATAAAAACTTGTAAAAAGGTTAATGCAAACCGGAGCTTGCCATGCTGCTCTTGGTCGTAGGCTAGCTGTTCCTCCGGAGTAACGAAGTCTAGGACTTCGGGTTCCTCCTCGACCTTAGCGACTACATGATAGAAGCAATATATGTATCAATTTAAATGCATTTGTATTGAGTTTGAAGTTGTGAAGTCTATAACCCTTGCTAGACAGACCTAACGACTGTGAAACTTTTACTGTGGCTTGGTTACAACCTAAACAGAGACTTGGTCAAGTTTTAGTTGCAGCAAAGCTCATTTGAGCCCTCCACAATTAATTATGTCCTTGACCTTAATTGGAACTCTTAGGGTGCTCTAAGGATTTTCATGAAACAAAATATGACTTTCTGAAAACTAGATTTTCAGAGGGTTCTAATGGAGTTGGTATCACTTAATTTGGAAGTTCCTAACTAAAGATATGAGCTAAACAATTTCAGAGAAAATTCTGAAAATGTTTCTGAACATTTTCTATTTTCTCTGGAACAGTTTCACTAATCACACCATTAGGTGGATTAAATTAGCTCCAATGGGTCTCAAATTTTTATGGTAGTTCAGGGATATTTTGGTGAACATCCCAGCAAAATTTCATGATTTTCCTCCAAAGGATTCTCCAGTTAAAATTCCAAACAGTTTAAATTTTGAGGAATTAATGCTGGAGAAATAAGGAATTTCATGAAGTGAAACTTGATTTGCTGGAAAGTACTCAGAGAGCTGAATCCAGAAAAATTTGGTTCACTCAATTTGGAGCTTTTTAGCCAAAGTTATGAGGATTTGAAATTTGGAAGAATTCTGAAAATCGGAGAAAAAGTTTAAACTCTCGGGGGCCCGCGGGGACACGTGTCGAGCACGGAGGTGTCCGGCACACCGGAGCTCACAGGGTATTTTCGCGCCAGCACAGCCGATCCCGGCCGCAGCCAGATCCCGATTTAAAATATCTCCCGCTGACAGCTGGGGTCCACCCCTTCGTCAACCTCCCGCTGCCCGTGTTCTGCCGCCGAGGAGCCTCGCCGGCTTCTGTACAGCTCCAAACTTCACGATTTCGGCCGCCTCTGCCTATTTTCTCTCGGGGAACAGGATTCTCGGGCCAGCTCACCATGAAAATGGCCGCCACATGGTCGGCGACGAGCCGCAGACTCGGGAGAACTTCGGCCGCGTTGCCCGTCCTCCCTAGCACCTAACCCGATCGAGCTAAGGGTCGTCGAGCATCGGTGGACCATAGGAAAGGTCGACGTGAGCTCCACGGAGCTCGGGAAAGGCTGTGTTGGGCTGTCACCGTGCGACCTAAGCCGGAAATCGGGATTTCCACTAAAACTCGAAGAACAGCGGTTTCCCTCCACGGTTCTTTGTGGTTCTTGCTCCTATGGATCCGCACGGGCTACTAGAAGTGATCCTCTCCATGAGAGGACGAATGATGCAGTGTGGCTTACGAATTTCTTGGATCGGTGCAAACCTCACTTTTGCACACCGTCGCGAAAACATGAAATTCCAGCTTGATCAGCGCTTGTCACGCCGCCGGAGCTTACGGAAAAGAAAGAGGGGTTGAAGGCGAACCTCTTTGCTGTTTACAGCTCCGTGAACAGTGGGCTGTGGTGGCCGGAAGGGCGGTTCCCGCAGCGGCGGCTCGAGCTGAACCGGCAGGGACAAGATCGACACGGTGGAGCTCGGGGAAGACCGCAGGGTCTGGAACCGATGCGAGGACGTTGAAGATGGCTTGGCGCACCCGGTGCTGGTCTCAGATCGTCGGGAGGGTCACTGGATCGGCCGGGCGATGAGGGACCAAAAATTCACTCGGGCGGCGAGGTGTTTCGGCATTTTGGGTGGAAGTGCAACGAGGCAGCGGTGGAATTCGCCGGTGACCGCTCGGGCGGGTAGATAAAGACCCAGGGAGTCGGTTCCGCGGCTGAGATCGGCAAGCAGCTGGTGGCTTCGCCGTTTCTTCGCTGTGGTGGCAGCTGCAGCGCACGCGGTTAACCGAGCTGAGTCCTCAGTCGGTTTCTTTTGCTTCAGTGGCTGACATGTGGGTCCCACATCCAGTTTTAACCTCTGAAATTTACTCCTAATCACTGTTGTAAACAGTGAGCCCCATAGTACCCCTGGCAATTCAAATTATTCACCCATGAGCCATTTGAATTAGTTAGAATTCAAATGGGGTTTGGTTTGAACGAATTTCAGCACAAGTTCAGTTTTGAAATTCAAATAAAGTTTGAATTCCCCCCACTTAGCTCATGTCAAGATCAACTCCAAATGGAGTGAAAATTGGTGTGTGGGCTCACAAAAATGTGCTGAGTAAGAATATGCCTCCCACTTTTGAATTCATGGGATAAAAACAGTTTGAATTTGAATATGGTTTCACACTGCCCTCTTTCTAGTTATACCCAAAATGACCTTAAAAAGGTTTTGAATTTGGGTGAAACTTGGCATGGACATCCTTAGCAATGTGTAGGAGTTTTCATATGTCCAGCCCACCTATATCACATGTGGGAAATACCACTTTTGCAATATGTGAGTTTGTTCTCTAATGAGCATGTTGATGGTGGCTACTTGCTCTTCATTTGTGTTCATCATCTTTCCTCAAATGAGGTGTGTGGTGTGGTGATGAACACTTCAAATTATGTGTCAAAAACTGAGGCCCTTACAGATCGCCGGGCGAGCAGGCGTCGCCGCACTTCTCCACCAGCAGCTTCCCCACCCAAAGCAGAGTCAGAGGGCAGCCGCAATAATGAGGAAGATCCTGAGGAGCCAACTCAGTGATACGAGTCGTGTAGAGTCTTTTCCCTTAGTTCAACAAGTTATCGAGTAGTCGAGTCAATACCTTAGTTAATTGTGTGTTAATGTTTGGTGTGTGACGTGAGTTGTGGAAGCCATGAGCATTTGTCCACAACCTCGTCTTTTGGGTTGCTTTGCCTTGATGTGTGAACCCCTATGAATTAAGAGTGCATTTATTTTTGCGTGAGACGTAAAACCCTTAGAAAATGTTAATATAATAAGGCCTCAAAAGTTTAAGTTTAAACAAGGAAATTGGGAAGTTAATACGTAATGCTTTAAATTAACATTTGGTTGATCATGATAGATGGCCAGAAGAGGAAAGGGTCGTGGTGCCAACCCCGCTAACAACAACGATGAGGCTGGCAACCCTCATCTTTCTGGAGGATAAGACAGGGGTGGTCGCCGTGAAGGAGCTGATCCCATCCAAAATGCTTGAAAATCAGAATCAGCTCATCCAGAGCCTAACTAAGTGGTGGCCAACTTGCACCAAGTTCCACCTCCACAAGCTGCACCACGCCAACCAAGGTTGAGTGAGTTTCTAGGGACTCAACCTCCAAAGTTTGCAAGTGCTGCTGAACCTCTGGAGGCATATGATTGGCTAAAGACCATTGAGAGCAAGATGAGGATCACACAATGCCAAGGGTATGAGAGGGTGCTGTTTGCCTCTCACCAATTGCATGGACCTGCTGCTGATTGGTGGACCACTTATGTGGCCGCCCATCATGACCCTGAGAACATCACTTGGGAAGAGTTCAAGCGCAGTTTCCGCAACCATTACATACCAAGGGGTGAACTCAAAAACAAGAGAAAGGAGTTCTTGGGGCTGCAGCAAGGAAACATGACTGTGAGGGAATACCTCACTAAGTTCACCCAACTATCCCGTTATGCACCACGGGACATCGAGACTGATGAGCAGAAACAGGACTGCTTTGTGGAAGGACTTACTGTGGAAATGCAGTGTGCAATGTCCTCCAACGAGTATGAAAGCTTCCAAAAGATGATGGACAGAGCATTTGTCGTGGAGAGGAAGATGAAGGCCTTGGAAAATGAAAACAAGAGGAAGGCGGGATGGTCACACCAAGCCTCAGGTAGCAACACACGCCCACGACTGATGCAACCACCCGCAGGGCAGACGAGCCGTGCTGTGGTACCCTACTCAGCACCCAGAGGGTACAACCCAAATTTCAGGCCTCCATCAGCACCGGCACAACCGCAGCGTCAGTTTGTACAGCAGCCTCGTCCCACATATCAACCTCGACCAGCAGTGCAAGGACCACAGAACCAACCCCAAGACAACAAAGATCAGGCACCTAAGGTTGGGGTGCAATGCTTCAACTGTGGTGAAGTGGGGCACTACGCCCATAAGTGCCCAAAGAAGAAGCCCATGCAGCCACAACAGCAGAATGTGATGCGAGGACGGGTGAACCTCGTGACCATGGAGGAGGCGCAAGAGGCACCTGACGTGGTAGTTGGTAAGTTTCCTGCCAATTTACACATTGCAACCCTGTTGTTCGATTCTGGTGCTAGCCCACTCGTTCATTGCTCAAGGGATTGTTAAGAAGCATGATTTAGCAACAACACAAATGAACCATATGCTAGCAGTAAACTCTCCAGGGGGAGAGATAAGGACAAGACAAGTGTGTCCCAAGGTGAATCTAGACATTAATGGGGTAGTATTTACTGCAAACCTCATAGTGATAGACTCACAAGGGATAGATATTATTTTGGGTATGGATTGGTTGACCAAACATAAAGGAATCATCCATTGTTCGACAAGAACGGTGGAACTAACTCACCCTAGTGGCACAAGAGTAAAGTTCATAACCATACAAGAGCCTAGGAGGGACATTAAACTCAATCAAGTTGAGGTGGAAGTCGAGGAGATCAGGATCATTAGGGAATATCCAGATGTTTTTCCGGATGAGTTGCCAGGTATGCCCCCCGATCGTGAAGTGGAATTCGCGATTGAGCTAGTGCCTGGAACAGCTCCGATATACAAGAGGCCCTATCGGATGGACTCCAAACAGCTGGAAGAACTAAAGGAACATTTGAGAGAATTGATAGAGAAGGGATACATTCGTCCTAGTTCCTCACCCTTGGGAGCTCCAGTGATATTTGTGCCCAAGAAGGACGGAAACCAAAGGATGTGCGTAGACTACCGTGCGTTGAATGAAGTAACCATCAAGAACAAGTACCCATTACCCTGCATTGAAGACTTGTTTGATCAGTTGAGGGGAGCTTGTGGGTTCTCAAAAATTGATCTCAGGTCGGGATACCACCAATTTAGATAAGGCAAACTGATATTCCAAAGACAGCTTTCGTATCTCGGTACGGACTGTATGAATACACCGTCATGCCTTTCGGGCTAACTAATGCCCCGGCATACTTCATGTATCTCATGAACAAGGTATTCATGGAATATCTGGACAAATTTGTGGTGGCTTTCATTGATGACATTCTCGTCTTCTCCAAAGATGAAGAAGAACATGAGAAACATCTAAGGTTGGTGTTGCAAAAGCTGAGAGAACACCAACTGTATGCCAAGTTGAGCAAGTGTGAGTTTTGGCTGAAGAGAGTTCCCTTCTTAGGACATATAATCTTGGAGGGAGGAATCTCCGTAGATCCCGCTAAGATCGAGGATGTACAGAAGTGGAAGACCCCTGAGAATGTCGGGGAAGTTTGAAGCTTCTTAGGATTGGCTGGGTATTATCGACGGTTTATCGAGGGTTTCTCCAAGATTTCGATACCCCTCACCAAATTGTTGGAGAAGGGAATCACATTCACATGGACACCGCAGTGCGAGACGAGTTTTCAGGAACTGAAGAAAATATTGACAACAGCCCCAGTGCTAGTTATGCCAGATATGCAGAAGAACTTTTCGGTGTACTGCGATGCCTCTAGAAACGGGTTGGGATGTGTTCTCATGCAAGAGGGGCATGTCGTGGCTTATGCGTCCCGACAGCTCCGGAAACATGAGAAGAACTATCCTACGCATGACCTAGAGCTAGCCGCAGTGGTACACGTGTTGAAGATTTGGCGGCACTACTTGATGGGGAAGAGGACAGAGATATATACGGATCATAAGAGCTTAAAGTATATTTTCACACAGCCAGATCTCAACCTCAGACAAAGGAGATGGCTACAGCAAATCCACGACTTTGATGTGGGCATCAACTATCATCCTGGGAAAGCGAACGTTGTGGCAGATGCTTTAAACCAGAAGGTGCAGGTCAATAGGTTGAGCTTGAAGGACATGCCTGCAGAATTGAAGGAAGAGGTTATAAAACTCAATCTATGTCTGGTGAATAGTGGTGAAGCCATCGCCATGTAAGTGGACTCTACATTAGAGCAAGATATACGCAATGGTCAAAAGAGTGATGAGGAGATACAAGAAATCAGAGAACTCATCAAGGATAATAAAGCCCCTGGTTTCAGAGAGGATGAACAAGGTACGGTGTTGCACGGGAAAAGAATCTGTGTGCCTGAAGTGAAGGAGATCTGTGAATTGATTTTGAAGGAGGCTCATGATTATTCCATTCATCCTGGAAGTACAAAGATGTATCATAACCTCAAGAGCAGATATTGGTGGTATGGAATGAAGCGAGATGTCGCGGAACATGTTTCCCTATGTGGCACATGTCAGTTGGTGAAAGTAGAAAATCAACGACCCGCGGGATTATTGCAACCACTCAAAGTGCCTGAATGGAAATGGGAAGAAATAGGTATGGACTTCATAGTGGGACTACCCAGGACCCAATTGGGATATGATTCGATATGGGTCATCATCGACAGGCTAACCAAGGTAGCTCATTTCATCCCCGTGAAAGAAAGCTACAGCGGATTTAAATTGGCAGAATTGTACATGTCAAGGATCGTGTGTTTCCATGGAGTGCCAAAGAAGATAGTGTCAGATCGAGGGACACAGTTCACCTCAAGACTGACGGGTAGACGGAAAGAACCAATCAGATCCTTGAGGATATGCTGAGAGCGTGTGCGCTCAAGAACAATAGGAGTTGGGATAAGAACTTACCATATGCGGAGTTCTCCTATAACAACAGCTATCAGACTAGTATGAAGATGTCACCATTTGAGGCTTTGTATGGGAGGAAGTGCAGAACTCCCCTATTTTGGAACCAAACGGGGGAAAGTAAAGTGTTTGGGCCTAAAGTACTACAAGAAGCCGAGGCGAAAGTTTGGGAAATCTGCAACAACTTGAGGATAGCACAGACACGAGAAAAGAGCTATGCCGATGTACGGAGAAGAGAGCTCGTTTTCAACGTGGGGGACTATGTCTACCTCAAGGTGTCCCCTATCCGACGACTTCGTCGGTTCAAGGTGAAAGGGAAGTTATCACCTCGATACATCGGACCCTTTCAGGTTCTGGAGAGGAAAGGCGAAGTGGCATATCAACTAGAACTACCGGCTCGCCTATCGGATGTGCACGATGTATTCCATGTGTCACAGCTCAAGAAATGTCTAAGGACGCCTGAAGAGATGTTACCCATGAATGAGATTGATGTAGGAGAGGATATGTCTTATGCCGAGCAACCGGTCAAGGTTTTGGAGACAATGGAACACTTCACAAGAAATAAAAGAATCCAGATGTGCAAGGTGCAGTGGAAGCATCACTCGGAAGAGGAAGCCACATGGGAGCGAGAAGACGAGCTTAAGGAACAGTTTCCGGAATTGTTTTTCTAGAACCAACAATCTCGAGGACGAGATTTCTTTTAAGGGGGGTAGAGCTGTAACACCCCAAAACCTGTAAAGAGGGGAATTTAAAATTTTTTGGACGTATTGCATGGGGTGCAGAAATTCAAATTTAAATTGGAATTCAAATTCAAATCAAAACAGAAAAGAAAAAGAAAAAGAAAAACCCCACCGGCCAGTGGGCCGAAACCCACCAGCCGGCCCAATCTCCCCGTGCCAGCACTGAACCCGCGCCCCTCTCTCTCATTCTCACTGACACGCGTGGCCCGCATGTCATCTTCTTCCCCGCGTGCCCCCAACAGCCAACACTTTTCTCTCGCGCCGATCACACCCGACGCTCCCGGATTCTTCGCGCTCGACCCGACCCCGAATTCCTTGCGCCGGCCAGCTCGATCGCAACAAACCCCGCGCCCCTGGCCCTAATAAAAACAGATGAACCCGCCGCCCTCCCATCGCGCGAGCAGTTTTCTCCCGGAGAGCGCCGCCGCCGTTGAGCTCGGAATTCACCAAGAGCGTCACCATCTCCCTCAGTCAAACCGATCTCATGACCCCGCAGCACCGCGCACAAGCTGTAGACGCCGACCCAGGAGGGAAACGCCATCGGAAACAACCATCCCAACGCTCGCCAGTGAGTACCGCCGCCGCTCGCCGGTGAGTACCGCCGCCGCTCGCCGGTGAGTACCGCCGCCGCTCGCCGGTGAAACTTCCGAATTACACGGTTCCGATCCATCCCAATCATCGGTGTGCCGTATCTAGACTCTAGTGAAGCGTCACGACCCTAGAACTCGAAGGGATCAACGCCCCAACGGCCACTTCGACGAGCACCGCAAGCCGCCGCCGCCTGTCCTCGTCGCCGACCGGGTTCCGAGTCTTTCAGGCCTAAGAAATTAGCCTAGGTGAGCTCCCCTACCTCCCCTCTGTCGTTTGCTACCAAAAAGGGCGGGTGTTAGCGTCTGTAGATGAAGATCCGCGACCTCGCCGGCGAGATCGCGCCTCTGCCGCCGTGCGCCACCGCGCACGCGGCCGAACTCCGGCCAGGAGCTACGTGGCCTCTTGTGCGCCGTCTATTTTAAATCGCACGGTAGAGATAAAACCCACGCGTACCGGTTTGGCGATCTAATCTGAGCCGTCTATTTTAAATCAGACGGTCCATGTCGGCCCCACGTTATAAAGCCGGGATTCTTACGCGCTACCCTTTGGGGATCTCGGAAAACATAAGCTAGCCCCTAGAACTTCAGAAATTCGTGTAAATTCATTTAAAAATCAGTTTTAGCCGCTGGACTTAATAAAAATTAGGGAAACCCCTCTGTTATGTGTAGTTAGACCCCTGGAAATTTATGAAATAATAAATTAGACCCTGCAGTAGTGTGGATTTACCTTTTTGACCCTATATGATATTAAATTCAGAAATTTGAATATGTGACTAGGATTTAAATTTAAAAGGTAAGGCAAACACATGTACAAATTCAAAATTTAAACTCTCCTAGCACTCGGAAAACTTTAGAATTAGTTAAAAATAGATTTTTAGGCTGAAATGAATCTGTCTAATTGTTGTTCATATTTATTAGTTATAGAAACACATTTTTAGGCTAGGAAATAATTCTGAAAACTGATAAAATAAATTTAAATTAGTTCACATCACAGGAGAAGTTCAAATATATATTATTTAATATTTTAGATCATAACCTATTCTGTTTAGATGACATGTTCTACTATTTAATATTAAAACTCACTTTTAGGCATAGAAAATAAATCTGAAAAATATAGGAAAATAGGTATGCATAATTAGAAAATGATAAATGAAGTCTCCAAATCCAAAAACTTCAGTTTAGGATTTGGTAGAAGATCTGAAAACATATTTTGAGTAGGAAAATACCTTTTATACAAACTTTGTGGATAAGAAGTGTAATAATTAAATATAAAGAATTTGTTCAAATTGGAACTTCATATATAGTGTGCAAATAGTAATCTGAACATAGAAGTTAGAAATAATATACATATGTTTAAAGGTGAATGTAGGCCAAAAATCAACACATGTAGAGTAACCACAACACTTAGAAATGTGAATGACTTTCATAGGTATGTATGTGTGGTTTGTATGAAGTGAAAGTGTGAACTATGTCTTATGGATTGTTGTTTTCTTTTGCTATGTGTATTGTCATGGATAGAACCTGCCCCAGAGCAAGTTCTCCCCTTCCAAGATCAAGACTTTCCATTCCCAGAGCAGCAGGAAGAAGGCAAGTGTCCTTGACCACTTTGATTCTATACTAGGATGTGTAGGTAGAATTATTTGGATTGTCAATTGAAATATGTAACCCATGCTAGGAAGTTTCCTTAGAATTGCATTACCTCGTTTCCTTGTAGCCTGGGTTGGGATTTATTTTATCATGTCATTTATTTATATGCTTATGCTTAGCCATGCTTAGAATGGGACAAGTGGGATATGATATCATCAACTTATTTACCTTACTCTTGAATGAGATATTATGAGTTATGTAGAGGTAGGGATCGAGGCAAGTTAGATGATTTGGTTGGTGCTGGGTGCACGAGACTCGGGTTTGTGTTTAGTACTTGCCTGGATCCTAAGGACCGGTTCATGGAGCATGTAACATGGCTTTACCGTGCCAACCACATGCTGAGATGGGGCAGCTTGGCCAATTAATTAGGTGTATCCCCGGCGTAGTATGGGTGTGTTGGATGGTGCGGGGAATAGGTGTCAGCTGGACTACCATATGAATCGCAAGGCTCAAGAGGGGGCCACTGCAGCGGGGTTGGAGCCTCTTGTATGCTGTTAGGGGTGAAACCTCAGTGGGCCCACGCTCGTTGGGAATCCCTTTGTAAAGGCTTCGTAGTGATCTCCTAGCTACACACCTGGGAAGTGTGAATGTGGTTCGCGGCCACTGGCATAATGGAGGTTCTTTTAGTCCAACTAGCAACGGGGGATGAAATCACTACATGTGGGTACAGTGGTGCAAACTCTGCAGAGTCAAAACTCTCATGACAGCCATGCTCACGGTCAAGAGCGGCTTGGACTTATTCATGATTAGAGGATGATGGCTTTGGAAGTTGAGGATGTTAAGCGGGGAGCTTAACATTGGGATTGATGTTATGGTTATTTGATTCTGATGATGGCTTGGGAGATTGGGACCATTTCACCTGTGTAGTAATGTAGGTGCTTAATAAGCTAAGGTGATAGGTATTAATTGTGTAGTGCTTTAACCATGAGTTCAACCTCTCGTTGCTCTGGCCATGCATGACATAACTTTCCCACACTTGCTTAGTACCAACGGTACTCAAACTTGCATATTTGTTGGTTTAAATTACTGCTCAGGTCAAGGGGATGATGTGGTGTTCAATGACCAAGACTTCGGACCCGAAGAAGGATTCTAGGTTCACGGAGTCCCCCGGGCAACGCCTGTGACGGAGCCCACGAGATTTATTTTCCGCTGCTGTTATATTTACATATTATGAACTTATTATCGTCCATTGAGACGTATGCTTTGTAAGACATATTTATATTCGATACCTGGCTTGTAATAAATGATGCTTCACTATTTGTCATCACATGTATGAGAGAATGATCCTGGCATACATGTGATATTCACTCGGTTGTCTTTGGGACAAACCGGGTGTGACATTTCATGTCTCAAGTTGAATATCAAAGTTATAGTTAACTTCAATATCTTTCCAACAAGTTTTCATTTGCGTTCATATCAGTTCTGGATCAAAAGTTGTGATATTTCAAAGTTAACAGAAATCTGGAACAATTTTGACAGCACCTCCTTTGGAAGTGGCTGTTTTGTCCGCAAGATTTCATACACTTAAACTACAAATCTGGAGAGACTTTGAACTACAAAGTCATAGCATATATCACAAGCTTTCGAACGGTGTATTACTTGACCCTTGGATTTTTATCTACAGAAAAATATGGTCGAAATACAGAAATTTCCAGAGAGCAATTTGTGACTGCCCTGTTTTTGGGCAGTTCACACTCCTCTGAGAATTTCATCTATTTGGAGGGTGATTCTGATCTGGAGTTCTACAGAAGAGTTGTAGAAGACTTCAACAGCTCTCCAAAAATGTATCACTCACCTTCATTGGTTCAACCAAACAAAAGTTATGTCCTGTTCAACTTCAGAAAAATTGTTTTGCTGAAAACAGGGGAGGTTATTCCTAAGTCTTTGTGAATGAATCTATACTCCCAATTGACTCTTAGTTCAATATAGGAGTTCATTAACCCTTAATGAAATCCTAGACTCCAAATTTCCTCTCTTTCTTTTCAAAACTTCATTTTCTTGCAGTTCAAAACATATCACGGTACTACGTTACCTCACCAAATTAAAATCCTATCTGTATACCGGCTTATACGTCTCAGGTGGTGGCACTAAAACGATCATTCACAAACGTTTTCTACACGACATGTTCTAACGTGGTTAGGGTACCTGCAAAAAATCACTCAATAATGATGCACTCAATGGTTTGTCATTACAGGCAGGTCCATATCATAGTAAAAACATACGCCCCGTATCATTGCCATACGGGCCGTCCTTGAGTCAAGCCACGCCTCAAGGTACATGATCGGGTTATTCACCACCCGACGGGGGCTCCACACCTTTGCATTAAAGCACACCGGTGGAACAGCGCTCTCATATGCCTCATAGGACATGAAGAGTCCTAGAGAACACACTTCGTGTTACAAATCACACGATGGGGTCTCCTCCTCTTGCCCCTGGGTTTGCGCACTGGAGGCTAGTGCCATTCATATGTCTCTAAGACATGAAGAGTCCTAGAAAACATATTCACTTCCCGTCCATTGCTGAACGGGACATCCCACACTACTTTCCTCGTATGGGTGAGCTAACCGAAATTGATCCGCTTTCGGTGGCGTTCCTTACCATTCTTACCTCCACGTAGGTGCGTCATTACAGAATTGAAATACTAAATGATAACACACTGTTAACTTGCCACCTTAAGTAACTATGCTAATAATACTCCTTATGTGGGCATACTATACGTTCCTCACCCGTATACCCCTAAGTTTTCAAAAATATGCTCTTTCCATGCGTTCTATTCCCAATGCGGCTCTGGTACCATGCCGTGAGGCCCGGCCCGGGAATCGCAGTGGGCGGTGCCGTGCGATGCGGCACCCAACAGCATGCACGAAAAGAGGCTCAAGAACATAATGGAACCATTTTGTTATTCAAGGTAATTTCTTTTACAACATAAGTTCACACGTAGCGGAAATTAATATTTGCTGGACAAACTACTGACTCTCGACCCTAACTACGCCGAAGAGAAGTCGTTCAGCCCGTGAACGCTTCCTACTAGCTTCATCAAAGAAAGGCAGCGGCTAGGTTTCCGATGAGTTGAACGAACCGTGAGGTTCGTCGTCTCACCGAACAACCCTCTTCATAGCAGGCATCCTGCTACCTGCAAAAACAACTCAGAAGCAACCGTGAGCACTAAGGCTCAGCAAGACTTAACCGTCACTCCTAAACATGTAACTCTAAATGCAGGGGTAGTAAGACAGTAGGAACAGGAATTTGCAAAATGCAGCTTCACTAAACTTGATCCTTATATTCAGATTCTTATAGCCTTCATTTTAGTGGTCCTCACGTATCACAACATCGGAAGTCCATAATCAAACAAGAAACGCTTATCCCGATGTTGCTAGCCTAAGGTGGAGATGAAATTTAGTTGGCTCTATATCTACTTCAGTCAAGGTTCCAATACACTGATTAATCCACAAACAGCAAGTTAGGAGACTTAGTTCCTCTTCTTACTAAGTCACGGCGCAGTGGGCAAGTATGCTCAATCCTCTTCCGCGAGCGACGGTGATTCGAATCAATAACAACCCGCAATACACGACACATACACCCGCCTAGAAAGACTCTCTCAAGAGCTCTTTCTTATGTTGTATGCAGCAACCTTTCACACGACACCCTGACATAGAAAAACGTTTCGCGCCGAGCAGGATGGTCCTTGACGCGGACACGTCAAAGTTGCCCGCTAAAGGATTTACACCTCCCGCCTTCTCAACGCAATTCCCACGCGAAGGGTGAGTTTCTATATCACGGTCCATCGAGTTACATCGGTTTCATGGGTCCCATACCCCACTATATATCCGGTACAGCTCAATCTTGTCCAGCAGGGCCACATACATACGGTCCTTAACCGACACGGACGGGGCTACAACCAACCTCCACATTTGCCTTACCATCCCGGTCCAGGCCAAATGTGGTCCCAAGCATTGTCACACCCATCGCAGGTCGAAACCAACCTTGAGCGCTCCATCCTAAAGTAACATCCCCATCCCCATCTCATTTTCATGAGGGTGCTCTTATCATCAAACATCTCGCGAGTAACTCCATTACTCGACCTTTCTCGCGAGTAGCTTTTTACAACTCGACTTCTATCGAGCTAGCTACAACATTAGCCTAGCATCTACAATGAGGCGAAGCCTACACTAAACCTTCTACTCAGGGATGTAAAAGCCATGCAAGTGGGTTTCAATCATCCTAGACATAATGCACAATATCAAGTCTAATAAACATGATGTGAAGTAAAGCAAAATTTAAAACGGTAACGATATGCAAACCGGGGCTTGCCTTGCTCAATGGTTTTGTTAGAAGCTAGGAGTTAGTCTTCCTCCGGAGAATCCACCAAGCTCGTCACGAGATGGAGATCCTCGCTGCGGAGTTGAGTCCTCGTCAAACGTCGACGTCACGTGCTATTAAGATGATTTATGCACATGTATTCAATAGCAATTTAGAAAATGATTCAAAACTGTTGTACCGGTTAACTCACACCTAAAAGAGATAAACAACAGCAAGGTTTCTGTTGTTGGATATAAACCTTAGAGAAGATGAAAGCTAGGGTGAAAAGAGATACTAGTAATCACCATGTGATTAAGTCCATTATATTAACACTTAAACCTAAAAGATGGTAGCTCAAGTTCCAAGGGTCAAATGAAGCTGAGAATTTAACCACAGCTTCTATGGAAGGTATTTAAGCAGTGTGCTAAAATGGAGCTCATGACATGGCTTCATGTGAGCACAAGAAATCCTTATGTGATTTTCACTCATCTGCCTTTACCCCTAGATATTAAGCTTTCCTATGCTGCAAAGTAGACTTTTTGTGAAGTACAAAATGTCCTGAGTCCATAGGAATTGGTTTTACCATTTTGGAGTTTCCTACATGGAGATATGGATTTTAGAAGGATTGGGAAAAAGCTGAAAAGGTCTCTGTTCATTTTCCCATCTTTCAGAGACATAAGGAATGAACACATCATTTGACCAAGCAAATGAGGTCCAATGCCTCTGAAATTTATTACTGGAGTTCAAGGAATTTTGGAAGAATGTCCTGTACAAATTTGGGAATTTTCCAATAAACAGAACTCCTGTAAAAATTCATACAAGATTTTATTTAAAGGAATTAATGAGCCAAATACAGGGATTTTTATAAACATTGGGCTCAACCCCTGGAGAGTACTCTTTGAGAGGAATCCAACAAAATTTGTTTCACAATTTTTGGACACTCCTACACAAAGTTATGGCTCTCCAAAGTTTGAACTAAAGTGGGAAAATCTAAAAAATGTTTAAATGCCGACAGTGGGTCCCACCTGTCATCCCTAACCCCCAGACTCGCGCCAAACAGTGCAGCGGCGGCTCCCTCCGGTGAGGTCGCCGGAAAACCACTTCCTAGCCACCTCCAGACCCCCTGCTGCCCCCCCCCCATATTTCCCCACGCTGAACATGTTGGTGAGGTCGCCGGCGGCTGAAACTCGCCGGAAAACAAGGTGCACCGGCCACAACAAACCCTAGGGCTCCGGCAAGGTCTTTCACGGTGAATTCTCCACCAAATGGTAGGTTCTTGGGATCTACAGCACCAGGGGATCATGTAGAAGACCGGCATGAGGTCTAAAAAAGCTGGAGAGGGCTCTAAACTTATCGCCACCGTGCGCCCGATAGGGTCCAGCGGCATACCCTCTAAAAGAGCTCGGATTGCTCACTCTACACTCAATTTCTTGGTCTAAAATCGATGGAGGAGATGTTCTAGGCAGTTGACATTCTGTGTGTGAAGTTTAAGACCCAACAAACACGATTTGAGGTCGAATTTTACAATTCCTTACCTCAAGGTCCGTTTCTGCCGCCCGGGAGAAAAACTTGAAATTCTCCCTCTGTGATCAACGGCTAGGGCTGAGCTTTGGAGGTGAGCAACTATACTTGTTAGTGCACAGATGGGGTGGCTTGCTTGGGTGTGATCCCTTCTGGTTTGGGCTGTCCACGGCGTCCAGTTCCGGTTCCTCCGACGTTCAACACGGGAGCAGCAGAACTTTTCTGTTTGTTGGCGCTGGTGAGCTCGGGATGGTGGAGGTGAAGTGGCCAGCCGGCCAGAGCACTCACGGGCGAAGGTTTTCACTGTGGGAAGCTGGAGCAAAGATTGCTTGGTTGGCTCTGTCGATCAGAGAAAGCAGAGAGCGGCAGACTCTGTTCTTATCGGGAGGAAAACACACATGAGCTGAGCTGTGAGCAGAAAACTTCAGTTGTGCTACCCGTGGGGAGGATAAGAGCAGGGCACGCCTCGGAGAGCAGGAGCTGGCGAGCCACCGACGTGGTCGGAGCAGCTGCTCTCGCTCGCGCGTGCGTTCGGGAGGAAACAGAGCCGGTTGTTGAACTGTGGTGTATGACATGTGGGTCCAATCCCTTTTATTTGATTTCCCCACTGTGCTTTGATATTCCCACACAAACGTTGTCCAAGTATCACCAAATTTGGAGTATAGGCCAAACATAATGTGAGAAATTTGAATATGAAATCTGATTTCAAAATTGATCACATTTGGTTCTGTTTCAAATTCAAATTTGAATTTGAATGTGCTCACAAATATTCCTTCGAATAAATGGTAGATGAGCTCCAAAATTCTCCAAACTTGGAACTTAGGCTCCTGAATACATGAGAAATGCATCTATGCTCTCACATATGGGCCTTTGGACAATCTGAATAGGAATCCTTTCAAAAGAATTCAAATTGCATTTAAATTCCCTCCTTTCTACTCATAGAGGAGGTGCACATGAGTTAGAGTTTTGGAAATGAAATTCTTTCCCCTAGGTTCACATGTGCTGAACATGAGCTAGAGAAAATTTTTAACTCCCTCACATGTCCATATTTGTGTTCATCATATAGTCTTATATCGCCTTAACTTTGTTTATAAGTTGGAAATCAAACTTTACAAAATTTAGTGCTGTTACATCTCCATAGAAGACATTTGTGTATAAGGCAAAGTCGGTTATTAAAACCATCAATTCAAATATTAGTCATTTAAATCCATGTCAAATGAATCATGTAAAGACAGTTTTGGAAAATCTATTGCGACAATGTATTAGTTCATCACCCAATGATGTAAAGGTTCTTGAGTTTAGTAAGAATCCAAATTTATTTTAAAATATGTGGTGTCGGTACCATGCAGACCGGGTACCCCCGCGTGGAGGGTTAAAGGAAGCCCAGACCCTGCCTCCCTGCTTAGGCGGGCGCTAGCGTGGCCTCGGCCCCAGGGTTGACCCCCGGAGCTGCCACGTGCGCCTAGGCTCTGGAGCCAAAACGGTCCCTTGGCTCAGGACCAAACCTCCCCGCTAAGATGAGGTCCAGAGCTTCCACGTGTATGTGGGCTCTGATCCTCGTCCCTGCTGAGGAGAGCTTCGAACCCAACACGTGCCCTTGGCCTCGCACCAGGCCTCTCTGCTGAGGTAGGGTCCGGAGCTGCCACATGTATCCGGGCACTGAACCTCCTCCTTGCCGACGAGGGCTTCGGACCCGACACGTGTCCTTGGCCCCGGACCAGACCTCCCCGATGAGGTGAGGTCCGGATCTGCCACGTGTACCCGGGCTCCAAACCTCCTCTCTGCTGAGGAGGGCTCTGGAGCAGACACGTGCCCTTGGTCCCGGATCAAGCCTCCCTGCTGAGGTGAGGTTCGGAGCTGTCACGCGTATCCCGGCTCCGAACCTCCTCCCCGCCGAGGAGGGCTCCAGAGCAGACACGTGCCCTTGGTCCCGGACAAACCTCTTCACTGAGGTGAGGTCCGGAACTGCCATGTGTATGTGGGCTCTGAACCTCCTCCCCGCTGAGGAGGGCTCCGGAGCCGCACGTGTCCCATTATCCGTTGTGGTCCGCGAGCTGAAGAAGTCAAGAAGGAAGTGTGCTGTCAGGCCGTGCTTTCAAGGCTCGCACCATCCCTAGAAGCATGGTGCACGACGCATGCCTCCGTCCACTGCCCGTTCACCATTACGGTGAAAAGACAGGGCGGCGAGGCGTGACAGCGGCACAGTGCCGCCCAACGGCATACTGCCACCCTGCAGAGCGAGAAGACACGGCGACAAGACGATGTGTTCATCATCACCTGCAGTGTGGTCAGAGGCGCTCACCACGATAGGCGGCGCCTTAACTCCCCCTCCAAACACTCTACCTAGATCATGTGTAGGGTTGAGGCAGCTTCGGGGCCACCTGTCGGGCCTCGGGCCCTATTGTAACCACCCCGGCCTTGAACTATAAAAAGACCAGGCTGTCCACCTGATAAAGTGTTGTCATCCATTCGCAACCCTGCTACCTCATACACTCATACGCGTAAGCAATGCAACAATCACCACCATGGACGTAGGGTATTACGCTCCGGTGGCCCGAACCACGTAAATCTTGGTGTTCACCCGCTCGCTCGAGTTGGATCGCCCTAGAGGTGTCAAGCCCCTCCAGCAAATGAACCTCTGCGGGCTGCTCCAGTAGCAGACCAGGGGAAGTGTCGTAGCAACACTTCGACATGTGGAATTCTCAAATCTATTTTTTTAATGGATGTGCTTTTGTTATTTTCCTATTTGAGTCTGATTGGACAAGAATCCTAAATGAAGGAGCAAACTAACAGGCCATACCTTAGAGTATATATGTAGTACATGTACCTCTAGATGGAGGCCCTAGATTTTTGGAGGCCTGAGGTGGTCGCCCCTCTAGCACTAGCCCAATGTCAGTCCTGTCCACATCAAATCCAATTCTGGAGATCAACATCAAAGTTAAAGATAACTTCAATAGCTTTCCAGAAAGTATTTGCTTGGCCTAATATCTGTCCTGGTTCAAAAGTTATGAGATGTCAAAGTTGACAGAATATCTGGAGAAAATTAGACAGCACCTCCCTGCTTGAGGTATTGATTTGATCCAAGAATTCCAGTTAATTCTACACCAAATTTGACAAAATTTCTGTTAAAAAGTTGTAACCATCTCATGAACTTTTCATAACTACCTCATTTTCTATTTTTAGATTTTTGTGCACGAAGTTATGCTCAATTTACAGAGAGTGTTTGCTCTGCCCTGTTTTCTGGACAGTTTCAACTCTACTGCATTTTTCGACTGGTTAAGGGACAAAACAACTCTGGACATCAACATAAAAGTTGTAAATCTCCTCCAAAGCTTTCCATAAATGTATCATATGACCCCATCCTCGAAAAAACTCAACCTCTAACCTCTGTTTAACTTCAGCCTTATTTCAGCTGAAAACAGGGGACTCTGTCCTTCATACCCTATAAGTTGAAAACTTGTTAACTTTGAACATCCTGATTAAGGGAAGAAATTACATCAAATTTTTAGTACTTTGCATCAAAACCATCAAGTTTTATAATTAGTTTGCTCATTTAGTGGGGTGTGACGTCGATGCGTCACAAGTTCATAACGGTACTACATTCCTCACAAGGAAAAATCTATACCGGACTTTGCCGGTTTTGTTAGTTCAGTGGCACAAAACGTCGCTCGCACATGGATGCTACTCGTCTAATGATTCGTGGTTAGACTACCTGCAAATAAACCACACAATCTTCAGGCTCAGCTGCACACCGAGCCCGGTCCCAATACAGTTCATACACCCGTCCGTCATCACTCGCACGGGTGTTCTCAAGCCAAACATGCCTTGAGCTACGTGTTCACGTTACTAACCATGTGATGGGGTCTCCCAAAATTGCCAGTAGCACGCCAGGGAAGGGTGTTGCTCGAATACCCCAAACGACATGAAGAGTCGTAGAGGATATTAAAGAGGGCTGGGTTACCTGCCACCCGCGAGGCTCCACCCTTCAGCTTGTGCACACTGGTGGACAACGCTTACATGCACCCCGCCCAAGACATATGACGTCCCGAGATGCATGATTTTCCGACATAAGAAAATAGGTTAGTATTGCCACTTTCTATACACTAATAACATCCTTATATGGGCTACTAACTCGTTCATTACTGAATTTTGGAAAAAGATGACCTTTTTAGTGCGTTAAACCTCAAGCGAGCCCTGATATCACGCTGACACTGCCCCACGGCCTCGTCGAACCAGGATCACGCTGAGGGGTGCTGCGTTGCACAGCACCGGATAACACACATAAAAGGTACAAAGCGGAAGCAAAGTTTTATAACATACACGAGTTTATGAAAATTTTTACAACAAAATATGTTAAGTCTACACTCACGGGCGTAGACTACGCACCGAGTTCACGTTCAGCCCGTGAATGTGTCCCCGCTAGCACACACGCACGCTAATATGGCGGCATGCACGACTCCCACTCGACAGAGTTTCCCTCTCGGGGTTTCGTCTCCTTCTCGGGAGCCTCTTCCTCATAACACCCTGCAAAAGCTTCAAAAACAAGCAGTGAGCCCGATGGCTCAGCAAGTCTGACCCATCTTTCCTATACATGAAACTTCTATATGCTGGATTATGTGTAATTGGGAATGTAAGTTGCAAAGGACTCGCCTAATTATTTGAACCTTACTTTCAAGTTTTAGAAGCAAATTGTGGAGAACCTCACGCTAAGGCACATGAGAGAGTCGCAATCAAACAAGAAACACATTTCTCTCATGTACTTTGCCCAAGGTCGAAAAGAACTTTAATGAGCTCTAAACTATAGCACTTCATTAGCAATCAAGGTCCAGCCTTCAAATCAGCAAACTTTTAACATGTATCTATCATGTTTTTTCTACATCATGGTAGAGTGAACAAGTGGTACTCACTGACCACGAGAGACAGCGATTATAATCCATTTACACCTGCAGGGTTACCCGAATAACCCGTCACGTACGCCCGTACTCGATGTTGCCTACAGCAACCATCACGGACGTCGTACGCAACCACCCTTCACCCGTCAGCCAAATGTTGAGCCGGTCCCATCGTCCCAGGCAAGAGGTCTTTGCGCGCGCATCTGCAGTGCCGCCAGCCGATTTACAGCTCAAGCTCTCAACCTACCCTCTGAACGACCAGCTATGCCTCAATACTCAACTACCCGAGTTACATCGGTTTCGCGGTTCCCATATATCTGGTAGGTCTTCGGTACTGTTCTAGCTTGTTCAACAGACCCGCACATGGCTCGGTCCTCAATCGACACAAGCGGAGCTATGGAACCCAGGCCCCAACGTCCTGCTGCCCTTACTCTCCGCTCGGTCTCATTTTTCTTGCCATGTGTTTCACTTGCTACCTTTACCCGAGTAGTGTACCTCTAGCCTACTCTCGCGGGCAGTTCCAACTACTCGACTTGTACCAAATCCTACCCTAACTTGGCATTGCAGTGGCTAGTCGAGGTTTACAAACCTAAGCCCAAACCAGGGTTTTCTTGGCTATGCTTTTAGGTTTTTAAACATGACTCTAATGCATAATTTAAGTGAGTGCTCAAAGTAAGTTCTCAAAACAATAAAATTTATAAAAAGGCTAATGCAAACCAGAGCTTGCCTTGCTGCTGTTGGTCGTAGGCTAGCTGTCCCTCTGGAGTGATGAAGTCTAAGACTTCGGGCTCCTCCTCAACCTTAGCGACTACATGAGATAAATACATATATGTATCAACTTGAATGCATTTGAATTTGAAGGTGAATTTGAAGACTATAAGTCTTTCTAGACAGGCGCAATGACTCTGAAATTTTTACTGTGGTTTGGATACAAACTAAACAGAGACTTGGCCAAGTTTCATTTGCAACAAAGCTCATTTGCACCCTCCACAAATAATTGTGTACTTGGCCTTAATTGGAGCTCTTAGGATGTTCTAGGGATTTTAATGGAGCAAGCCTTTACTTTCTGAAAACTATATTTTCACAGTGTTGAGGGGTACCCCAGCCCGTATCACATTGGTTGGTGCCGTGTTATGCGGCACCCAACAGCACACATATAAGGAAAACTGTATTACATAAATCAAAAGCGGAAGCTTACAAATGTTATTTATAAATAATTTACATCAAATAGCTACAGCGGAAGTCTACAATTAACTCACGTCGAATAACTAAGGAGCACTCGAGAAGAAGTCCAGCCCGCGGACTCCTCTCGCTAGCAACACGACGACATTGCAGCGGCTAGGTTCTCCTTGGGTTACATGACTCGGCAGTCTCCGAGTCTCACCGGACAACCTTCTTTATAAGCATCGATGTTAACCTGCAAAACCACTCATATAGCAAGAGTGAGCACAAAGGCTCAGCAAGACTTAACCGTCTCCCCTAAGGCATGCAACTCTACATGAAGGTAAACTTTAGACAATGAACAAGTAGTTGCATAAAGATTACCCTACACATTCATCTTTAACTTTAAGATTTTAGCGATCATAGTAGTGACCTTGCACCCAGCAACATTGGAACTCCACAATCAAACAAGAAACCCTTCATTCCAATGTTACTTGTCTCAAGGTGCAAATTAACTTTAATTTGCTCTATCTCTAATTCAAACAAGGTTTTCATGCAATTCTAATAATCATAGCAGCAATTCAAACTTGCAAACTGTTCTCACACAACTTGATTACTACGTCACAGCGCAGTGAGCAAGCGGTACTCATAACCGCGAGGGACGGTGATTCAAATCAAATACTGACCCGATAACTCGACACATACGCCCGCCTCTGAAGACCCAAATCTGGCGTCCTTCATTACGTCGTATGTGACAACCTTTCGCAGGACACCCGACTGTAGAACTGGTTGCACCGTCTCGGACTCATAGGTCTAACGAGACGATGTTGTATGCCTCTACAATCCAGTTAACCTGGTACATCAGTTTCCTGGGTCCCATATAGCAGTAAGCATCGGGTACACAACTCAATACTTGCTCCCAGGGCCGCACACGAGAGCAGTCCTTAACCGACACAGGCAGAGCTACTCGACCAACACCTCGTCTTGTCGCTGTCTACACTCTCTGCCAGGTCTCATCTTTGGGAAACTTAAAGTTTAGTTTGCCTCTTTAAACCATACCCGAGTGATTCCGAACTATAGCTCGTGAGTAGATTCCAACTACTCGACTTCTACCGGATGTCATAACCTATTTAGCACGGCATTATTCTACAGCGGGACAATTCTTTTACCCTTGACTCCAGGGTTCATTTGGTCATGTATTTGGAGTATAAAACATTCCTATCTTAATGCACATACAAACTCTAAACCATAATAATGAACAAAGTAAAACTTTATAAAACAACTAGATGCAAACCGGAGATTGCCTTGGTTATGCAGGTGACTAAGTATATATTCAGTTAGTGAAGACCACTTGTGGCTTGATCACTCGCTTTCCTCTTCTTTGATCTCCACTTCAATTGCTTCACAATCTTCACGTAGAGGCTACACGTTATGAATATGCATATGTTTAATTGTAAAGCTTTTTCTAACAAGTTCTAAAGATAAATTTAAAACTAGAACTCTGTTTAAGAATTTAAAATAACACGGGTGCTAGGGTTTGGGTTTGGGTGGATCAACATGATCAAGTGATAAATGTTTTTCCCCACTTGTGTTTTGATCACCTCAAGAGGTTAAACAGAACAGGGGTGATCCAGAGCTCCAATGGAGCTGGAAATTTTTACGTGAGTTCCTTGTCACAAGTAAGTCATCTGGACCAAAAATTGGCACTTTTCACTGAGTGGTTTATTCAGAACAATTCTCTAAGCATTTAAGCAAGAAGGAATTAATTCCAAATAAGTTTGCCCATTCATGCAAATTCATGTGAACCACAATTTCAAACATAGCTCAGGGATCATGCATGAATTTTCTTAGGAATTTTGGAACTAGGAATTGCCCAGAACTGAATTTCCAAGTTCTGGAAATTCTCTGGAAATGTTTGTGTATTCATTTGAACACAGCAACTTGAAATCAGAATTTTCCTAACTAAATCAACTCCAAATGAGCTGAAATTTTTACAGGAGTTAACTAACATCCTAAAAATATTCTGGCAAAATTTGAGGATTTTTGGATGAACCAAACTCCCCTAAAACTCTCGGTTGAGTCGATAGGGGCAAAGAAACCGAGTTCTGAGCAGCTGGGTGCTGGCGGCGACGTTGCCTCGGTGGCGCGTGCGCTTTGTTCAGACGGTTTGAGTGAAAACAGAGCCACCCGGTGACTTCAGTAGTAAGTCTGAACCTCAAGGACAAATGGGCCCCACAAAGCAGTCCCTCCTTATCCCTTAAAAGATCTTCAAAACCTCTCAAAATTTGGCAAATGTTGAAGTTTAATTGTGGGAAGTTCAAAACTGAAGTGCATTTGTAGAATTGGGCCAATTTTCATCCAAATTCAAATCTGTATTTGAATTCATTGCAATATAGAGTCCTTTTGGAAAAATGAGTAGCAAAACATTTCAAAAATTCATGAAACTTTGCATACCCACTTATTTGGACCTAAGGAATTCAAATATGGAATCTGATTTTAAATTTGGCTGCTCCAAATGAGCTTTTGAACACAACAGTTCGAAATTCCTATTGTAGTTCCCTCATTTGAACTTCGAGTTGAACATTTAGTTCACAATCCGATTTTTAAACTTTCCATTGCACATGAGACTTCAAATATGTGGTTTTAATCCACCTAGGGTGCAAGCCTATAAGTGACCATAAGCTTGTTTAAGAAGAGCTCTCATGTGTATTATCATATGTGGAAAAGTTTAAACAAGTCCAATTTCTTGAATTTGAACTCAACTTTATTCACAGCTCAAATTTCCATTTACATGTTTTGGGACTTTTACATTCCTCCACCCTTAAAAAGGATCTCGTCCCGAGATTCACAATCAAAAACAATGTGGGGAGGACAACTATCAAACATAAGCCTCTAATAACTCCGGATAGTTGCGTTGTAAATACTCCTCGCTTTCCCATGTAGCTTCATCGGACGTGTGATTTTTCCATAGCACCCTGAAAAATCGCATTATCCGGTTTCTGGTCTCGCGAGTCTTTTCATCAATTACCCGGGTTGGATGCTCAACATAAGTGAGGTCCGGCTTCAAATCTGCTCTGCCTCCCGTGAGAATCTCCGTTGGAACTTTCAAACACTTCCGCAACTGAGATATGGGGAAGACGTTATGAACTCCGGCTAAGGCTGCCGGTAACTCCAAACGGTATGCCACGGGTCCACACCTTTCGATGATGGCGAAGGGACCGATAAAACGCGGAGCTAATTTTCCTTTCACCCTGAACTGGTGAATTCCCTTCATAGGAGATACGTGGAGATATACGTGGTCTTCAACTTGAAAGTTTAGGGGACGATGTCTCTTATCCGTATAGCTCTTTTGTCTGGACTGAGCGGCTTTAAGATTTGCTTGAATAAGCCTTACCCGCTCTTCTGCTTCATTTACAAGATCGACCACGTAAATAACTCTCTCGCCAGATTCACACCAGTTCAGGGGTGTGCGGCACTTTCGGCCGTAGAGAGCTTCATAAGGTGCCATTTTGATGCTCGTTTAATAACCATTGTTATACAAGAACTCTGCCAACGGTAAGTGATCATCCCAGCTCTTACCGTGGTGGATGGCACACGCTCTTAGCATATCTTCATGTATTTGATTCACCCTCTCAGTTTGCCCGTCAGTTTGAGGGGGATACACGGAGCTTCGAATCAATTTGGTTCCCAAGGATGCGTGTAGCTGCTCCCAGAAACGGGCTACAAACAGTGATCCTCTGTCGGACACAATGGTACGGGGAATTCCATGCAAGCACAAGATTCGTGCTATGTACAACTCCGCATACTGCTTGGCATTGTATTTGGTATGCACCGGGATGAAGCGTGCTGATTTGGTTAACTGGTCAATGATCACCCAAATCAAATCATGGTGGTGGCAGGTCATCGGCAACCCGACGATGAAATCCATACTCAAGTCTTCCCACTTCGATGCCGGTATTTGCAGTTGTTGCAGCAGGCCCGACTTCTTCACATGGTCGGCCTTAACTCTTCGACACGTATCACATTCTGAAACATATTTTGCGACTTCATGTTTCATACTTGTCCACCAAAACTTCTTCCGGAGGTCTTGGTACATTTTATTGCTGCCCAGATGAATGGAAAATTTGGACAAATGAGCTTCATCCAAAATTTTCTTCCGCAGCCTCATATCACGGGATACGACGATCCAATCCTTCAACCATAAGGTATCTTCATCATCTAACCAGAAAAATTTCATTTCCCCGTTCTTCAACCTCCTTTTAATATGAGTCATGCCCTTGTCTCGCTTTTGAGCTTTCATAACCTCCCTCTTAATGTGTGTATGAGAGCCAGATTATGTAGAGCTCCATATGGAACCAAGTAGAGACTCGGTTCTTCCTCTTCTATCAGCGTAATGGTCAGATTATGAATATGAGACTTCCAGCTGAGTGCATCGGCAACCACATTTGCTTGCCTGGATGATAATTATTTTCAATCTCATAGTCTTTGATCAGCGCCATACATCGCCATTGTCGCATATTCAACACTTTTTGAGTGAATATGTACTTCAAGCTTTTGTGGTCGGTGTAGAGATGAACCAGATTTTCCAATAGGTAATGTCTCCACATCTTCAAAGCTAGCACCATGGCAGCAAGCTCGAGATCATGAGTTGGATAATGTTTTTCATGATTCCATAATTACCGTGATCCATATGCGACCACGCGTCCTCCTTGCATGAGTACACAACTAAGTCTGATGCCGGACGCATCACAATAAACATCAAATGGCTTGGTTGTATCCGGTTGAGCTAAAACCGGGGCTGCTGTGAGGTGTTTCACCAACGCTTGAAAAGCTTCCTCACATGGCTTGCTCCACTCATATTTGATGCCCTTCTGGTTGGATAGCAAGGTATTCTGCACACCATGCTCCAGCAAAGCTGTGAAGATGTTGAGCCGCAAATAGAGTCTTCTGGAATTCATCACATTGAGTCAACCCAAACTTGGACTCAATGACACGTAACCAGTGAATTGCTTCGCAATGGTCAGCCGCTTCGGAGAATACCGGCGGTTGTGTCGCCAATAAATCCAGATAAGTGCTCGGGGTTGGCATGTGATGTTGAGCTTCTCTATTTATTCCTTGCTGAACTAGAGTTTGGAGAGTTTCATTCATCTTCACCATAATTTCTGCCAATCCGGTTGACGATGGCTCTTGTGATGAAGTCGAGTCATTCCCACCTCGACTTGAACCTCCAATCTCCATTTGAGAATGTGTGCGTACCATACTTGTCGAGGAGCCCCACCAAGGAATCGCACTGGGCGGTGCCGTGCGATGCGGCACCCAACAGCATGCACAAAAAGAAGCTTAAGAACATATGAACCCATTTTTTACTCACGATAAGTGCTTTTACAACATAAGTACACAAGCAGCGGAATGTAAAAACTTGACAATCTACTCACTCTCGACCCTAACTACGCCGAAGAGAAGTCGTTCAGCCCGTGAACGCTTCCTACTAGCTTCACCAAAGAAAGGCAGCGGCTAGGTTTCCAATTTGTATAACGAACCGTGAGGTTCATCGTCTCACCGAACAACCCTCTTCATAGCAGGCATCCTGCTACCTGCAAAACAACTCAGAAGCAATCGTGAGCACTAAGGCTCAGCAAGACTTAACCGTCAATCCTAAACATGTAACTCTACATGCAAGGGTAGTAAGACACTAGGAACATGTATTTGCAAAAATGAAGCTTGACTAAACTTGATCTTTTATTTAGATTCTTATAGCCTTTATTATAGGGTCCTCATGCCTCACAACACCGGAAGTCCACAATCAAACAAGAAACGCTTATCCCGATGTTGGTAGCCTAAGGTGGAATAGAAATATAGTTGGCTCTATATCTACTTCAATCAAGGTTCCAATACAATGATTAATCCATAAACAGCAAGTTAAGAGAATTAGTTCCTCTTCTTACTACGTCACGGCGCAGTGGGCAAGTATGCTCAATCCTCTTCCGCGAGGGACGGTGATTCAAATCAATAACAACCCCGAATACACGACACATATACCCGCCTCGAAAGACTCTCTCAAGAGCTCTTTCTTACGTTGTATACAGCAACCTTTCACACGACACCCCGACATAGAAAAACGCTTTGTGCCGAGCAGGATGGTCCTCTACGCGGATACGCCGAAGTTGCCCGCTAAAGGATTTACACCTCCCGCCTTCTCAATGTCATTCCCACGCGAAGTATGAGTTTCTATATCACGGTCCATCGAGTTACATCGGTTTCATGGGTCCCATACCCCACTATATATCCGGTACAGCTCAATCTTGTCTAGCAGGGTCGCACACATACAGTCCTTAACCGACACAGACGGGGCTACAACCAACCTCCACATTTGCCTTACCATCCCGGTCCACGCCAAATGTGGTCTCAAGCATTGTCACACCCATCGCAGGTCGAGACCAACCTTGAGCGCTCCATCCTACAGGAACATCCCCATCCCCATCTCATACTCCTGACGGTGCTCTTATCATTAAACTCTCGCGAGTATCTCCATTACTCGAACTTTCTCGCGAGTAGCTTTTTACTACTCGACTTCTACCAAGCTAGCTACAACATTAGCCTAGCAGCTACGACGAGGCAAAGCCTACACTAAACCTTCTACTCAGGGATGTAATAGCCATGCAAGTAGGTTTAAAACATCCTAGACATAATGCACAATATGAAGTCTAATAACCATGAGGTGAAGTAAAGAAAAATTTAAAACAGTAACGATATGCAAATCGGGGCTTGCCTTGCTCAATGGTTTTGTTAGAAAGCAAGGAGTTAGTCTTCCTCTGAAAAATCCGCCAAACTCGTCACGAGATGGAGATCCTCGCTGTGGAGTTATGTCCTTGTCGAACGTTGACGTCACGTGAGCTATTAAGATGATTTATGCACATGTATTGAAAGGCAATTTAGAAAATGATTCAAAGTTATTGTACAAGTTAACTCACACTTAAAAGAGACAAACAACAGCAAGGTTTCTGTTGTTGGATCTAAACCTTTGAGATGATGAAAGCTAGGTGAAAAGAGGTACTAGTAATCACCATGTGATTAAGTCCAATATATGAACACTTAAACCTAAAAGATGGTAGCTCAAGTACCAGAGGTCCAATTAAGTTGAAAATTTAACCACAGCTATGGAAGGAATTTCGGCAGTGTGCAAAAATTGAGCTCATGAAATGGCTCAAGGTGATCACAATAATTCCTTATGTGATTTTCACCAATCTGCCTTTACCCCCTTGGTATTAAGCTTTCCTATGCTGCAAAGTAGACTTTTTGGGAAGTACAAAATGTCTTGAGTCCATAAGAATTGTTTTTACCATATTTGGAGTTTCCTACATGGAGCTATGAATTTTACAAAGATTGGAAAAAAGCTGAAAATGTCTCTGTTCATTTTTCCCATTTTTCAGAGACATAAGGAATGAACACACCATTTGAACAAGCCAATGAGGTCCGTTGGCTCTGAAATTTTTACTGGAGTTCAAGGATTTTGGAAGAATGTCCTGTACAAATTTGGAAATTTTCCAATAAACAGAACTCCTGTAAAAATTCCTACAAAATTTTCATTAAATGAATTAATGAGCTAAATACAGGGATTTTCATAAATATTGGGATGCACCCCTGGATCCAACAAAATTTATTTCACAATTTTTGGACACTCCTACACAAAGTTATGGCTCTCCAAAGTTTGAACCGAAATGGGAAAATTTTGAAAATATTTAAACACTGACAGTGGGTCCCACCTGTCATCCCTAACCTTCAACCTTGCGCCAAACAGGTCAGTGGCGGCTCCCTCCGGTGAGGGTCACTGGAAAGGCCCTTCCCAGCCACCCCCCGACCCCCTGCTGGCCGCCCCACCCCCCCCATTTTCCACCGTGCTGAACATGTTGGTGAGGTCGCCGGCGGCCAAAACTCGCCGGAAAAAAGGGCGCACCGATGACAACAAGAACTAGGGTTCCCGCGAGGTTGTGGCGGCTCATTTCTTCACCAAGCGATCGTTTTTTGGGCTCTAGAGCACCAGGGGATCGTGTAGAAGATCGACATGAGGTTTAAACAAGCCGGGGAGCGCTGCAAACTTATCGGCACTGTGCACCCGACGTGGTCCGGCGGTATTCCCTCGAAAAGAACTCGGATTCCTTGCTGTACAGTAAATTTCTCGGTCTAAAATCGAGGGAGGAGGTGTGCTAGGTAGTTAAGATCCTATGTATGAAGTTTGAAACACAGCCAACACGAATTGAGGACGAATTTTGACATTCCTTACCTCAGGGTCAGTTTATGCCGCCCGGGAGAAAATCTTGAAATTCTCCTCTGTGATCAATGGCTAGGGCTGAGCTTCAGATGTGAGCAACTAGGGTTGTAGGTGTATCGATAGGGTGGCTTCCTTGGGTGTGATCACCCTTGGTTCAGGCTGTCCACGGTGACCAGTTCGGTTTCCTTCAGTTTGAACTCGGGAGCAGCGGCAATTCTGCCTTTTCTAGGCGCTAGCAAGCTCGGAACCGTGGAAATAAATGGCTAGCCGGCCAGAGCACTCATGGGTGAAGCTTTTTGCTGTGGGGAGCTCGGGCAAAGGGAGCTGGGTTGCTATGGTGTGCTCAGGCGAAACAGAGAGCACGGCGGGCTGTTTGTGTTCACGGGAGCAAACCACAGAGGCTGAGATCGAGCTGGGAGAGGCAAACTAGCGTTGTTGCACTCGCTGTGGTGATCAGAACGAGTAAAAGAACGATCCAGAAGGAGGTGGCATCGGGAGTACATCGGTAGGGCTGTTGCCGCGCGCTCGGCCGAAGAAAAAATGAAAACAGAGGCAGTTTGCACTGTGGGGTGGCTGACATGTGGGCCACAGCACCCAAATATCTCCCCCCTTCGTGCTTTAATCTTCCCGCACCGCCGTTGTCTAAATTCTGCCAAAATTGGACGGTAGACCAAACATGACGTGAGGAATTTGAATCTAAACTCAAATTTCAAAATTGAGAAGGTTGGTTCAGTTTTCAAATTTAAATTTGAATTTGAACTCCCCCTCAAATATTCCTCGGATTAATTGGTACACGGGCTCCAAAATATCCAAGTTTGGATCATGAGCTCATTCATACATGGGGAATGCATCGGTGAACTCATTTGTATGCATTTTGGCAATCTGAAGATGAATTCTTTCAAAAGAATTCAAATTGCGTTTAAATTCTCTCTACTCCACTCATAGAGAAGGTGCACATGAGTTAGAGTTTTTGGAAGTAAAATTCTTTTCCCCTAGGTTAACATGTGTTGAGCATGGGCTAGAGAAAATTTTGAACTCCCTCACATGTCCATATTTGTGTTCATCATTTCATGTGACACAACTATAGTCTTTTATCACCTTAACTTTGTTTCATAAGTTGAAATCAAACTTTACAAAAGTTAGGGCTGTTACATTCCTCCCCCCTTAAAAGAATCTCGTCCCGAGATTATAAAAGGAAAGAAGCAGGGAGAATGACTACTGAACATATGGTACAAACAAGTATGGAAAATTTAAACGGAGAAAATCCTCGCTTTCCCACGTGGCTTCATCAGCGGTGTGGTTGCTCCACAAGACTTTGTAAATTCGCAAGGTCCGATTTCTTGTGGCGCGAGTATTCTCGTCGATAATCTGGATCGGATACTCAGAATAAGTGAGATCTGATTGAAGATCCTCAACGTTTTCCATATGAACTGCGGTTGGGTACATCATACATTTCCGCAGCTGAGAGACGTGGAAAACATTTTGAATACCCGAAAGTGACGCCAGTAACTCCAGACGATAGGCCACGGGTCCGCATATTTTAGTGACAGCGAATGGCCCGATGAATCGCGGAGCTAGTTTTCCATTCACTCCAACACGATGAACCCCTTTCATCGGAGAGACACAAAGATACACGTGGTCCCCGATGTCGAAGTGAAGAGGTCGATGTCTTTTGTCTGCATAACTCTCCTACCAAAATTGAGCGGCCTTTAAATTGGCTTGAATCACTCGCACTCGTTCCTCAGCTTCATTCACAAGATCAATCCCGTAGACCACTCTCTCGCCGGACTCACACCAATTCAGGGGCGTGCGGCACTTCCGGCCATAAAGAGCTTCATACGGGGCCATCTGGATGCTGGATTGATAACCGTTATGATATGAGAATTCTGCTAACGGTAGATGGTCATCCCAATTCTTCCCATGATTGAAGACACATGCCCGTAGCATATCTTCCAGAATCTGATTTACCCTTTCCGTTTGACCATGCACCTCGGTCAGACACGATGGTGCGGGGAACCCCGTGTAAACACACGATTCTCGAGATGAACAGCTTCGCATACTTCTTTGCCACAGATTTGGTATGGACTGGAATAAAATGAGCTGTCTTGATCAAACGATCGATGATTACCCAAATAGAATCATGCTTCTTGCTGGTCATGGGTAACCCGATGATGAAGTCCATACTTATGTCTTCCCACTTCCATGCTGGAACCTTAATCTGTTGAAGTGGTCCGGCTTTCCTCATATGGTCGGTTTCAACCCGCCGACATGTATCACACTCAGATACGTACTTTGCAATCTCTCTTTTCATCCGTGTCCACCAGAACTTAGATTTCAAGTTCTGGTACATCTTATTGCTTCCCGGATGAATGGAGTACATGGATAAATGCGCTTCATCCAATATCTTCCTCTGCAGTTTCATATTCCGGGGTACCACTATGCGGTTATTAAACCATAGAGTACCCTCTTCATCCTTGTGGAACATCTTCAACTCACCGCTGTCTACCCGTCTTCGGATATGATACATACCCCTTTCTCTCTTCTGAGCCTCAACAATCTCATCTCGGATTGTAGGAATAAGAGCGAGGTTGCACAGCGATCCATAGGGAACTAAGCGCAGGTTTGGTTCTCCTCTTTCATGTGCAGCCATGGCTAAATGGTGAATGTGGGCTTTTCGGCTAAGTGCGTCGGCAACCACATTCGCTTTACCCGGATGGTAATGAATTTCAAGTTCATAGTCCTTGATCAATTCTAGCCATCTTCGCTGCCTCATATTCAGTTCCTTCTGTGTGAAGATGTACTTCAAGCTTTTGTGGTCAGTGTAGAGATGTACTAGATTGCCTAGTAGATATTGTCTCCACATTTTCAATGCTAGGACCACTGCAGCTAGTTCAAGGTCATGCGTCGGGTAATTCTTCTCATGACCCCTAAGTAGTCGGGATCCATACGCGACCACGCGTCCTTCTTGCATCAACAAACAACCCAAACCAATGCCAGATGCATCACAATAAACATCAAACGGCTTCATTGTGTCCTGCTGGGCTAAAACTGGAGCTGTGGTGAGATGCTTCACTAAAGTTTGAAAAGCTTGTTCGCATGAATTGCTCCAATCATAGTTGGTGCTTTTCTTCAACAGCTCCGCCATAGGTTTAGCGACTTTGGAGAAGTTTGGAATGAATCTCCGATAATAACCCGCTAAACCTAGGGAACTCCTCAGTTCATGAACCGATGTTGGAGATTTCCAATTTAGCACATGCTCGATTTTACATCGGTCCACAGCGATGCCTTCCGCTGAAATAATATGCCCAAGAAATGACACTTTGCTGATCCAAAACTCACATTTACTGAACTTTGCATAAAGCTTGTGATCTCTCAAGCGTTGGAGTACAATACGCAAATGTTCAGCGTGTTCTTCTCTGACTTTGAATAGACCAAGATGTCATCGATGAAAACCACGAAGAACTTGTCTAACTCCGGCATGAACACTGAGTTCATGAGCTACATAAAATGAGTCAGAGCATTGATGAACCCAAAACACATGACAAGATATTCATAAATACCATATCTTGTCGAGAACGCCGCCTTAGGTACTTCTTCTGCCCGGATTTTTATCTGGTGATACCCGGACCGAAGATCCATCTTGTTGAATACCTTAGTACCCACTAGTTGATCAAACAAAGCATAAATGCGCTGTAGTGGATACTTATTTTTGATAGTGACAGCATACAGTGGATGATAATCTACGCATAGTCTCAAAGTCTCGTCCTTCTTCTTCACGAAGAGTGTGGAACAGCCCCAAGGTGATGAACCTGGGCGTATAAAACCTTTGCCCATGAGGTCATTCAGCTGCTCCTTCAATTCTGCTAGCTCCTTCGGTGCCATTTTGTATGGTCGCCGCGAAGTAGGTGTTGTTCCCGGTGCTAGTTCAATCTTGAACTCTACATCACGTTCGGGCGGCATGCCCAGTAAGTCTTCGGGAAACACATCTGGATATTCACATACCACTGAAATATCCTCAAGTTTAGGAGCGTCAATCTGATGCACCGCTGCAACTCGTTGTGATGGATCCACAATATTTAATGTGTTGCAACCATGTATTGGGAAATTCAGTTGGACAGTCCGATAGCTAATGTCAAATATAGCTCCATAATGTGTCAACCATGACATTCCCAAGATAATATCAATCCTTTGGCCTTTGAGTATGATAAGGCTCGCAAGATAGATGTTTCCACCCAAACATAAAGGTGCCCGAGAGACCATCTCATCTGTTGATATCTTGCCTCCGGGTGAGCTGATATGAAACGGATGTCTAACCGTGCTAAATGGAAGATTATTCTTCAGCACATAGTCTCTGCTAATAAAATTGTGTGTGGCTCCAGAATCAAATAACACAAAAGTGGGCTGTTCATGTAACATGAACATGCCCGCTAAAACTGGTTCGCCTTTTGCAATGTCCTCAATAGCAGTGTAATTAACCCTGCCAGCTTTTGAAAGATGCTTCTTTGATTGTTCGTGATGCTGATCTGAGCATTGACAAGGCAACACACGAGTGTGACTGCTCAGCATCATGATGGTTTCGTGTTGCATAAATCCTCAGCTCTCTACTAACACGAGATGGAGATAAACTGTGCACAGCTGGTTGTGGTAGGGTTGCACAAACAACTTCTGATAGCTTCTGTTGAGGTGGAGGCTCATAAGTGATCAACTCCAGCCGTGGTTGTGAGAGTTGCACCATAGGCTGAATTTGTTGCCTAACTGGCGAGTAATACCGCACTCGATAGTTCGGAGGAACCTCCATATCATTGTTCAGCGGTATACTCCTTTTTAGCTCTGCTTCACAACAGAGATGCAGGTCTTCTTTAATGATAGCGGCACTTACCAACTCATTGTAAATACCGTTATTGAACAAGGTCACTTGTTCCTTAAGTTCAACATTCAAACCTCGGAAGAAATATTCACACTTCAATGCTTCCGAGTCTACCATATGAGTGGCATATTTAATCAAGTCTTCAAACTCTTTGAAGTACTCGTACGCACTCCTTTCCCCTTGCTTTAACTCCAGAAAGTCTTGATACTTTGTTCGAAGAATTCCCGAACAAATGTGACGTGCCCGGAAAACCTTCCAGAATTCATCCCACGTCACGCGATGACCTTCAGGAAGAGTAGCGATGTACTCCGCCCACCAAGCTCAAGCAGCTCAGTGGAGTTGTTGAGCGGCAAATAAAGTCTTCTGGTACTCATCGCATTCAAGCATATCAAACTTGGCTTCAATACATTGGAGCCAATGAGCCGGCTCCAACGGTTCTTTCATATCCAAGAAAACCGGTGGTTGTCTTGCTAGAAAATCCAGATAAGTGCTTGGCGGGGGATTTTTCTGTAGTGTATCCTGTCGTATGATTTGTCGCACCGACAGATCCAGAGACTCAGCCATCCATGCCAAGATTTCCGCCAATCCGGTTGATGATGTCGGCACTTCTTGTCGTGGCGAATTACTTCCGCTGTGACTCGACTCACTAACCTCACTCCTGGAATGAGCACGATCCATGCTGCAAGAGTGAGCAATTTACGGTTAAAATTCAAAGTTTAAACTCAACTTGAATTCAAAAACATAACCGTAAAAGCATGACATAGATATTGTAGCACTACACAATCTAACCAGGGTTTCGACAATTCGTACATCTAATAAACTTGAGCAAGTTTGTCCAAACCCTTAATTCCAACAGTTGGAAAAACTGAAAAATAACTCAAGAACATGTTATGTAACTTAGAGAAGTCTACAACATCCCTGTCCAGAACAAGTCTCATGTTAAATGGCAATAAGCACTACTCAGTTCAGAATGACCCATGGGTCTTAATCCCAGATTTTGAATATGAAAATGGCAATTTCATGACTCAGGTTGAATATAAAAGTTATAGTTAACTTCAATATCTTTCCAACGAGTATTGATTTGCCTTCAAATCAGTTCTGTATCAAAAGTTGTGATATCTCAAAATTCACAGAAATCTGGGATAATTTTTGACAGCACCTCCTTTGAAAGTGGCTGTTTTGTCTGCAAGATTTCATCACTTTAAACTCCAAATCTGGAGAAACTTTGAACTACAAAGTCATATCATATATCACAATGTTTCCAACGGTGTATTACATGACCCTAAGAAATTTTTCTATAGCAAGTTATGGTCGAAATACAGAAATTTGCAGAGAGCATTTTGTGTCTGCCCTGTTTTTGGACAGTTCACACTCATCTGAGAATTTCATCCATTTGGAGGTGGATTCTGATCTGGAGTTCTACAGAAAATTTGTAGAAGACTTCAAAACCTTTCCATAAATACATCACACACCTCCATTGGTTCAACCACTCCAAAGTTATGCCCTGTTCAAATTCAGAAAGAATTCTGCCAAAAACATGGGAGGTTATTCCTAAGTCTTTGTGATTAAATCTATACTCCCAATTGACTCTTAGTTCAACGTAGGAGTTCATTACCCCCTTATGGAATCCTAGACTCCAAATTTACTCTTTTTCTTCTCAAAAATCTTCTTTTGATGTGGCTCAAAACACATCACGGTACTACATTTCCTCACCAAATTAAAATCCTAACCGGCTTTATACTGGCATATACGTTTCAAATGGTGGCACTAAAACGATCACTCACAAACGTTGTCTACACGACATGTACTAACATGGTTAAGGTACCTGCAGAAAACCACTCAATAATGATGCACACAATGGGTTTATCATTTCAGGCAGGTCCATATCATAGTAAAAACATACGCCCCGTACCATTGCCATACGGGCGGTCCTTGAGTCAAGCCACGTCTCAAGGTACTTGATCGGGTTATTCTCCACCCGACGGGGGCTCCACACCTTTGCAATAAAGCACACCGGTGGAAAAGCGCTTTTGTATGCCTCATAGGACATTAAGTGTCCTAGAGAACACACTTCGTGTTACAAACCACACGATGGGGTCTCCTCCTCTTGCCCCTGGGTTTGCACACTAGAGGCTAGTGCATTTCATATGTCTCTAAGACATGAAGAGTCTTGGAAAACCTATTCACTTCCCGTCCATTGCTGAATGGGACATCCCATACTACTTCCTCGTATGGGGAAGCTAACCGAAATTGATCCTCTTTCGGTGGCGTTCCTTACCATTCTTACCTCCACGTAGGTGCGTCGTTACAGAATTTGAAATACTGAATAATAACACACTGTTAGCTTGCCACCTTAAGTAACTATGCTATTAATACTCCTTATGTGGGCATACTATACTTTTCCTCACTCGTATACCTCTAAGTTTTCGAAAATATGCTCTTTTCATGTGTGCTATTCCCAATGCAACTCTGATACCACGCTGTTGAGGAGCCCGGCCCGGGAATCGCACTGGTCGGTGTCGTGTGATGCGGCACCCAACAGCATGCACGAAAAGAAGCTTAAGAACATATGAACCCATTTTGTTACTCAACATAAGTTCTTTTACAACATAAGTACACACACAGCAGAATGTAAAAACTGCACAATCTACTCACTCTCGACCCTAACTACGCCGAAGAGAAGTCGTTCAGCCCATGAATGCTTCCTACTAGCTCCACCAAAGAAAGGCAGCGGCTATGTTTCCAATGAGTATAACGAACCTTGAAGTTCATCGTCTCACCGAACAACCCTCTTCATAGCAGGCATCCTGCTACCTGGAAAACAACTCAGAAGCAACCGTGAGCACTAAGGCTCAGCAAGACTTAGCCGTCAATCCTAAACATGTAACTCTACATGCAAGGGTAGTAAGACACTAGGAACATGTATTTGCGAAAATGAAGCTTGACTAAACTTGATCCTTGTATTCAGATTCTTATAGCCTTCATTTTAGTGGTCCTCATGCCTCACAACACCGGAAGTCCATAATAAAACAAAAAACGCTTATCCCGATGTTGCTAGCCTAAGGTGGAATAGAAATTTAGTTGGATCTATATCTACTTCAGTCAAGGTTCCAATACAATGATTAATCCATAAACAGCAAGTTAAGAGACTTAGTTCCTCTTCTTACTACGTCACGGCGCAGTGGGAAAGTATGCTCAATCCTCTTCCACGAGCGACGGTGATTCGAATCAATAACAACCCGGAATACAAGACACATACACGCGCTTCGAAAGAGTCTCTCAAGAGCTCTTTCTTACGTTGTATGCAGCAACCTTTCACACGACACCCCGACATAGAAAAACACTTCGCGCCGAGCAGGATGGTCCTCTACGCGGACATGTCGAAGTTGCCCGCTAAAGGATTTACACCTCCCGCCTTCTCAACGCCATTCCCACGTGAAGGATGAGTTTCTGTATCACGGTCCATCGAGTTACATCAGTTTCATGGGTCCCATACCCCACTATATATCCGGTACAGCTCAATCTTCTCCAGCAGGGCCGCTTAATAAGGTCCTTAACCGACACGGACAAATGTGATCTCAAGCATTGTCACACCCATCGCAGGTAGAGACCAACCTTGAGCGTTCCATCCTACAGGAACATCCCCGTCCCCATCTCATTTCCATGAGGGTGCTCTTATCATTAACTTCTCGCGAGTAACTCCATTACTCGAACTTTCGCGCGACTAGCTTTGTACTACTCGACTTCTACCGAGCTAGCTACAACATTAGCCTAGCATCTACGACGAGAAAAAGCCTAAACTAAACCTTCTACTCAGGGATGTAATAGCCATGCAAGTGGGTTTCAAACATCCTAGACATAATGCACAATATCAAGTCTAATAACCATGAGGTGAAGTAAAGAAAATTTTAAAACGGTAACGATATGCAAACCGGGGCTTGCCTTGCTCAATGGTTTTGTTAGAAGCTAGGAGTTAGTATTCCTTCATAGAATCCGCAAAACTCATCACGAGATGGAGATCCTCACTGTGGAGTTAAGTCCTTGTCGAACATTGACGTCACGTGAGCTATTAAGATGATTTATGCACATGTATTCAAAGGCAATTTAGAAAATGATTCAAAGTTATTGTACAAGTTACCTCACAATTAAAAGAGACAAACAACAGCAAGGTTTCTATTGTTGGATCTAAACCTTAGAGATGATGAAAGCTAGGTGAAAAGAGGTACTAGTAATCACCATGTGATTAAGTCCAATATATGAACACTTAAACCTAAAAGATGGTAGCTCAAGTACCAGAGGTCCAATGAATCTGAAAATTTAACCACAGCCTTTATGGAAGGTGTTTAGTCATTGTGCAAAAATTGACCTCATGAAATGGCTCAAGGTGATCACAATAATTCCTTATGTGATTTTCACCAATCTGCCTTTACCCCCTAGGTATTCAGCTTTCCTATGCTGCAAAGTAGACTTTTTGTGAAGTACAAAATGTATTGAGTCCATAGTAATTGGTTTTACCATTTTTGGAGTTTCCTACATGGAGCTATGAATTTTACAAAGATTGGGAAAATGCTTAAAATGTCTCTGTTCATTTTTTCCCATTTTTCAGAGACCTAAAGAATGAACACATCATTTGGCCAAGCAAATTAGGTCCAATGCATCTGAAATTTTTACTGGAGTTCACCGAGTTTTGGAAGAATGTCCTGTCCAAATTTGGGAATTTTCCAATAAACATGACTCCTGTAAAAATTCCTAGAATATTTTCCTTAAATGAATTAATGAGCCGAATCCAGGAATTTTCATAGATATTTGGATGCACCCCTTGATAGTAGTCTCTGAGAAGAATCCAACAAAATTTATTTCACAATTTTTGGACACTCCAACACAAAGTTATGGCTCTCCAAAGTTTGAACTCAAATGGGAAAATCTGGAAAATGTTTAAACACCGACAGTGGGTCCCACCTGTCATCCCTAACCTTCAACCTCGCGCCAAACAGGGCAGTGGCGGCCCCCTCCGGCGAGGGTCTCCGGAAAGGCCCTTCCCGGCCACCCCCCGACCCCCTGCTGGCCGCCCCCACCATTTTCCACCATGCTGAACATGTTGATGAGGTCGCCGGCAGCCGAAACTCACCGGAAAACAGGGCGCACCGATGACAGCAAGAACTAGGGTTCCGGCAAGGTTGCGGCGGCACATTTCTTCATCAAATGATAGGTTATTGGGCTCTAGAGCACCAGGGGATCGTGTAGAAGATCGACATGAGGTCTAAATACGCCGGGGAGCGCTGCAAACCTATCGGCACCGTGCGCCCGACGTGGTCCGGCGGTATTCCCTCGAAAAGAACTTGGATACCTTGCTCTACAGTCAATTTCTCGGTCTAAATCGAGGGAGGAGGTGTGCTAGGTAGTTAAGATCCTGTGTATGAAGTTTGAAACACAACCAACACGAATTGAGGACGAATTTTGACATTCCTTACCTCAGGGTCAGTTTATGCCGCCCGGGAGAAAATATTGAAATTCTCCCTCTGTGATCAATGGCTAGGGCTGAGCTTCAGAAGTGAGCAACTAGGGTTGTAGGTGCACTGATGAGGTGGCTTTCTTCGGCGTGATCACCCTTGGTTCGGGCTGTCCATGGTAACCAGTTCGGTTTCCTTCAGTTTGAACTCGAGCAGCGGCAATTCTGCCGTTTCTAGGCGCAAGCGAGCTCGGAACCGTGGGAACAAATGGTTAGCCGAGCACTCATGGGCAAAGCTTTTTGCTGTGGAGAGCTCGGGCAAAGGGAGCTGGTGACACGACCCCATGGTCTTGTCGAGCCAGGATCACGCTGAGGGGTGCTGCGTTGCACGGCAGTGGATAACACACATCAAAGGTACAAAGCGGAAGCAAAGTTTTATTACATAAACAGGTTTATGACCATTTTTACAACAAAATATGTTCAGTCTACACTCACGGGCGTAGACTACGCATCGAGTTTCACGTTCAGCCCGTGAACGTGTCCCCGCTAGCACGCACACACATTAACACGGCGGCGTGCACGACTCCCACTCGACGGGGTTCCCCTCCTGGGGTTCCGTCTCCTCCTCGGGAGTCCCTTCCTCATAGAACCCTGCAAAAGCTTCAAACACAAGCAGTGAGCACGAAGGCTCAGCAAGACTGACCCGTCTCTCCTAAATTTGAAACTTCTACATGAAGGGTGATAGGTTACATGAGGCAAAATAAGTTGCAAGGACTCGCCTAATTAGTGGGACCTTACTTTCAAGTTTTAGCAGCAGGTTGTGGAGAACCTGACGCTAAGGCACATGGGCCAACCGCAATCAAACAAGAAACATATTTCTCTCATGTACTTTGCCCAAAGTTGAAAAGAACTTTAGTTAGCTCTAAGCTACAACAATTCATTATCAATCAAAGTTCATCTTTCAATCAGCAACATTTTAACATGTAACTAGCCTGTTCTTTCTACGTCACGGTACAGTGAACAAGTGGTACTCACTGACCGTGAGGGACGGCGATTATAATCGATTTACACCTGCAGGGTTACCCGAATAACCCGTCACGTACGTCCGTACTCGATGTTGCCTAGAACAACCATCACGGACGTCGTACGTAACTACCTTTCACCCGTTAGCCAAATATTGAACCGGTCCTATCGTCTCGAGCAAGAGGTCTCTGCACGCGCATCTCAGTGCCGCCAGCCGATTTACACCTCAAGCTCTCAACCTACCCTCTGAACGACAGGCAATGCCTCAATACCCAGCTACCCAAGTTACATCGGTTTCCTGGTTCCCATATAGCCGGTAGGTCTTCGGTACTGTTCTAGCTTGTTCAACAGGCCGGCACACGTCTCGGTCCTCAATCGACACAAGCGGAGTTATAGCACACAGGCCCCAAAGTTTTGCTGCCCTTACTCTCCGCTCGGTCTCATTTTCTTACCATGTGTTTTATTTGCTATCTCTACCAGAGTCGAGTGCCTCTAGCCTATTCTCGCGAGTAGTTCCAACTACTCGACTTGTACCGAATCCTACACTATTTTAGCATGGCAGTAGCTAACGGGGTTTTCAATCCTAATCCCAGCCCATGGTTTTCTTGGTTATGCATTTGGGTTTCCAAACAGGACTCTAATGAAAGAATTAACAGTACTAAAAGTAAGTTCTCAAAACAATAAAAGTTTGTAAAGAGGTTAATGCAAACCAGAGCTTGCCTTGCTGCTCTTGGTCGTAGGCTAGCTGCTCTTCCAGAGTAACGAAGTCTAAGACGTCAGGTTCCTCCTCAACCTTAGAGACTACATGAGAAATATGGATATGTATCAATTCATATGCACTTCCATTGAATTTAAACTCGTGAAGTTTATAAGTCTCACTAGACAGACCCAATGACTCTAAAACTTTTATTGTGGTTTGGTTACAACCTAAGCAGAGACTTGGCCATGTTTTAGTTGCAGCAAAGCTCATTTAAGCTCTCCACAAATCATTATGTACTTGACCTTAATTGGAGCTCTTATGGTGTTCTAGGGATTTTCATGGAGTAAGCCATGACTTTCCGAAAACTAGATTTTCAGAGGGTTCTAATGGAGTTGGTTTCACTTAATTTGAAGGTTCCTAGCTAGAGATATGAGCTAAACAATTTCAGAGAAATTCTGAAAATGTTTCTGGACATTTTCTATTTTCTCTGGAACAGTTTCATTAGTCACACCATTAGGTGGATCAAATCAGCTCAAATGCATCTGATATTTTTATGGTAGCTCAGGGATATTTTGGTGACCATCCCAGCAAAATTTCAGAACTTTCCTCCAAAGGGTTCTCCAGTTAAAATTCTAAACATTTTAAATTTTGAAGAATTAATTCGGGAGAAATAAGGATTTTAATGAAGTGAAACTTGATTTGATGAAAAGTACTCAGACAGCTGAATCCAATAAATTTTGGTTCACTCGATTTGGAGTTTCCTAGCCAAAGTTATGAGGATTTGAAGTTTGAATGAAATCTGAAAATCGGGAAAAATTTAAATCACTGCACATGGGACCCGGGCTACGTGTCAGCTCCTCATCGGTCAACACATGCGGTTACTGAGTCCTTCGCGCGTAGCCACACCCCATCCGTGCCACAGCAGATCCCTGTTTTAAAATATCTGCCGCTGACAGCCGGGACCCACCACCATCGTCTTCCTCTCACCTCCCTCGCTCTGCCGACGTGACACCTCGCCGGAGAGCTCGCTGGCAGCCTCTGTAGTGCTCCAAACTTCATGATTCTGGCCGCCCCTGCCTAAATCCACTCGGGAAACATGATTCTGGGCTCAGCTTGTCATGAAAATGGCCGGCACCTAGTCGGCGACGAGCGGTAGCTTCGGAAGAACTTTGGCCGTGTCGGCCGGTCTTCCTAGCACCTCAACCGATCGAACAAAAGGTCGTCGAGCACCAGTGGTGACTCGTGTAGCTTGGCATGGCGATGGAAAGGCTCGGGGAGGGTTCCAAAGTGGGTCTCACCGTGCGCCCGAAGCTGCCCGCAGGATCCGCCGTTGGCAAGCTTCGAAACACACCGGTTACAGGGGTTCTCAAGCTAAAAGTTGCGAAGGCAACTTATGCGCCATCAAGTCTAGTCTGTGTAGGAACGGATTGAGACTCTCTAACCCTTCCTAGAGCGTGAATTGGACAGAACCACACCCGAAGGTCGGTCTGTACCGAGAAAGAGGAAAACTGGAAATTCATCGCCGGCGATCAGGCAATCGGGCTGTGGCTCGGGGGGTGAGCATCACCGGCCCCTAACGCATCTAGGGACGCCCTAGCTAGGGCATGACAACCTTCCGGTTGGGCTTTCGACGGGAGCCCGAGGTGCGGCGGATTAAGTTCACTGAAAAGAGCTCTCGGTACAGTCGAGATCATCCGAGTTAAGCCGATTTCCAGCAATGGGGAAGGAGAAGGGAAGTCCCTAGTACCTTGTGGTAGCTTTGGAGGGAGTGGAGAGGCTGTGATCGTGGCTTTCCGATCAGTTCCGAGCAGCGGAGGAGAGAGCGTCGGCTCAGTGTTCTTGCGAGGGGAAAAACAGCGAGGGGGCTTCGGCAGAGGCGTGGAGCGCCTTAAGAAGGGCTCAGCACCGACCTGGCTCGCCCGTGGCCGAGCAGCTGGTAACGCGGAGGCCTCCCCTCTGTGGTGCCCTCGGAGGCGGCTCGGGGACCCGAGTGCTGAAGTCTCAGTCGGTTGAATGGTTTCAGTGGCTGACATGTGGGTCCCTCTTCCTTTTTAACCTCTGAACTTAACTCTCTATTACTGTTGTAAACATTAATCCCCACAATGCCCATGGTGATTTGAATTATCTACCCCTGAGCCATTTGAATTGGTTAGAATTCAAATTGGGTTTGGTTTGACTAAATTTTCTGCACATATTCAGTTTGTAATTCAAATAAAGTTTGAATTTGCTAAACTTAGCTCATGTCAAGATCAACTCCAAATGGAGTGAAAATTGGTGTGTCAGCTCACAAAAATGTGCTGAGTAAGAATATGCCTCCCACTTTTGAATTGATGGGATGAAAACAGTTTGAATTTGAATTTGAGTTCAAACCACCCTCTTTCTAGCTATACCCAATAGGACCTCAAAAAGGTTTTGAATTTGGGTGAAACTTGGCATGGACATTCCTAGTAAGGTGTAGGAGTTTTTTATATGTCCAGCCCCTATATGATGTATGTGGGAAATGCTACTTTTGCATTTTGTGAGTTTATCCTCTAGTGAGCATGTTGATGGTGGTTACTTGCTCTTAAAATGTGTTCATCAACTTTCTTCAAATGAGATGTGTGTGTGGTGATGAACACTTTGAGTATGTGTCAAAAACTGAGGCCTTTACAGCTGGGTTACTATGGTGTGCTCAGGCGAACAGAGAGCACGGCGGGCTGTTTGTATTCACGGGAGCAAACCACAGAGGCTGAGATGGAGCCGGGAGAGGCAAACTAGTGTTATTGCACTCGCTGTGGTGATCAGAACGAGTAAAAGAACGATCTAGCAGGAGGTGGCATCAGGAGTACGTCGGTAGGGCTGTTGCCGCGCGCTCGGCCGAAGAAAAAATGAAAACAGAGGCGGTTTGCACTGTGGGGTGGCTGACATGTGGGCCACAGCACCCAAATATCTCCCCCCTTCGTGCTTTAATCTTCCCGCACCGCCGTTGTCCAAATTCCGCCAAAATTGGACAGTAGACCAAACATAACGTGAGGAATTTGAATCTAAACTCAAATTTCAAAATTGAGCACGTTTGGTTCAGTTTTCAAATTCAAATTTGAATTTGAACTCCCCCTCGAATATTCATCAGATTAATAGGTATACGGGCTCCAAAAATATCCAAGTTTCGATCATGAGCTCATTCATACATGGGTAATGCATCAGTGAATTCATTTGCATGCATTTGGGCAATCTGAACATGAATTCTTTCAAAAGATTTCAAATTGCGTTTAAATTCTCTCTACTCCTCATAGAGAAGGTGCACATGAGTTAGAGTTTTTGGAAGTAAAATTCTTTTCCCTTAGGTTAACATGTGTTGAGCATGCTATAGAAATTTTTTTAACTCCCTCACATGTCCATATTTGTGTTCATCATTTCATGTGACACAACTATAGTCTTTTATCGCCTTAACTTTGTTTCATAAGTTGAAATCAAACTTTACAAAATTTAGGGCTGTTACAATACTGCACGAAACAAATTCTGAGTCAATAAAAATTCTATCCCAGAAGTAAGTAAAGATAAGTAAAACATGAACATATCATGAACTTTATGAAAGAATAACCACATTCATGTTTAAACAAATCTTAATTACGCTAAACTAATCAGCTGGACTTCCCTGACCAGTTCACACAAACTCCAAAATTTACAAAAGTTAGCTACAGATTCATAACTTGAGTTCAATACTAAAGTTTTAGTAAACTTCAGTATCTTTCCAACAGGTACTCATATGGCTTCAGATCCGTTCTGTATAAAAAGTTATGATTTCTCAAAGTTGACAGAATTCCTCGATAAAATTTGCCAGCATCTCCTTTGTATGTGGCTAACTTTATCACAGTTGTATATGCAAATACACTAAGAATCTGAACAAACTTTGAACTACAACAATGTTGCACATTTCATAACCTTTCCAACGGTGTATCATAGGCTCCTTAAGGATTTTTCTACACAAAGTTATGGCTTAAAAACAGAAAGGTCCAGAGAGGTTTTTACTGCTGTCCTGGTTCTGGACAGTTTGCCTTCAGCTGGACTTTTCACCAACTTAACGTGTGATTTTGCTCTGGAGATCTACAAATAAGTTGTAGAGTACATGAAAATCTTTCCAGAACTGTATCATACACCTTAATTGGTTAAATCTAGTCAGAGTTATGCTCTTTTAAATTCCAGCAAGAATTCCTGCCAGAAACAGAGCACTCTGTTTTTGAAACCATTGAAGCTTAGTCGTTCTCTCATTTGAATCTTAGCTCAAAATAGAAGTTCAATAACTAATATTTGTTTCAAACTTCCATTTTTAGTTGAAAGTTAGTTAATGAATCATTTCTTCATAGGGAAGAGATTACTAAGTGTAGTACTGTGTCAATGCACCGTAAGAATCATGTCGGTACTACGTAGCCTCACCAAAAGAAAATTCTAACCGGATTATACCGCCATATACGTCTCAATTGTAGCACTAACCGGCATACACGTACACTACACGGGATACATACGTGGTTAGTACCTGCAGAAGAACACTCAATAGTGATGCACTCAAAGGTTGTTGTCATTTCAGGCAAGTCCATATTTGAAAGTAAATACATACGCCTGTATCATTGCCATACGGTTGTCCTTGAGTTAAACCACGTCTCAAGGCACGTAATCGTGTTTTCACACCACACGACGGGGAACCAGAGTAGAACGTGAACGGGTCGTCACGGTTGGGAATTTTATCAACCCAACAGATACCACCTACTGCCCTGCAGGACACGCCGATGGCAAGCGCTGCATATGTCCTCCTAGGCTATTTCCAGAAGAACACACTATCGCGTTACCGACCACACGATGGGGTTTCCACTTTCTTGCCTAATGCACGTTAGGGACCAGAATTTCATATAAACTCAGGAACATGAAGAGTTCAAGAGTTTCATATTAACGTCCCACACCAAGCTATGAGACCTATCGCTGAACCACATTCCTCGTCAGTGAAGCTAACGGAAATTGAACCGCTTTCGGTGGCGTTCCTTACCACGCTTACCTGAACGTAGGTGCATCGTTACATAATCAAAATTTAGAATTATAACAAGTATGTTAGTCATGCCACTGTAAGTAACTATACTACTATAGTCCTTATGTGGGCCTAATACCGTTTCCTCACTGTATCCTAAGTTTTTGTCGTAATACGATCCTTATTACGTGCGCTATTACCAATTCGGCTCTGATACCACCCTGAGGGGGACCCCGGCCCGTATCACGGGGCCGTGCCACTCGCCCGGGAATCGCATTGGTTGGTGCCATGTTATGCGGCACCCAACAGCACACATATAAGGAAAACTTTATTACATAAATCAAAAGCAGAAGCTTAGAAATATTCTTTGTAAATAATTTACATCAAATAGCTACAGCGGAAGTCTACAATCAACTCACGTCGAATAACTAAGAAGCACTCGAGAAGAGGTCCAGCCTGCGGACTCCTCTCACTAGCAATAAGACAACATTGTAGCGGCTAGGTTCTCCATGGTGTTACATGACTTGGCAGTCTCCGAGTCTCACCGGACAACCTTCTTTATAAGAATCGATGTTAACCTGCAAAACCACTCATATAGCAAGAGTGAGCACAAAGGCTCAACAAGACTTAACCGTATCCCCTAAGGCATGCAACTCTACATGAAGGTAAACTTGACACAATGAACAAGTAGTTGCATCAAGACTCACCTACACGTTCATCCTTAACTTTAAGATTTTAGCCATCATAGTAGTGACCTTACGCCCAGCAACATTGGAACTCCAGAATCAAACAAGAAACGCTTCATTCCAATGTTACTTGTATCAATGTGGAAATTAACATTAATTTGCTCTATCTCTACTTCAAACAAGGTTTTCATGCAATTAATAATCAAAGCAGCAATTCGAAATTGCAAACTGTTCTCACACAACTTGATTACTACGTCACAGCGCGGTGAGCAAGCGGTACTCATAACCGCGAGGGACGGTGATTCAAATCAAACACTGCCCGGATAACTCGACACATACGCCCGCCTCTGAAGACCCAAATCTGGCATCCTTCATTACATCGTATGTGGCAACCTTTCGCAGGACACCCGACTGTAGAACCGGTCGCGCCGTCTCGGGATCATAGGTCTAACGAGACGATGTGGTATGCCTCTACAATCCAGTTAACCTAGTACATCGGTTTCCTGGGTCCCATATAGCAGTAAGCATCCGGTACACAACTCAATACTTGCTCCTAGGGCCACACACGAGAACGGTCCTCAACCGACACAGGCAGAGCTACTCGACCAAGACCTCGTCTTGTCGCTGTCTACACTCTCTGCCCGGTCTCATCTTTGGGAAACTTAAACTTTAGTTTGCCTCTTTAAACCATAACCGAGTGATTCCGAACTATAGCTCGCGAGTAGATTCCAACTACTCGACTTCTACCGGATGTCATCACCTATTTAGCACAGCATTATTCTACAGCGGGACAGTTCTTCTACCCTTGACTCCAGGGTTCATTTGGTCATGCATTTGGAGTATAAAACATTCCTAACTTAATGCTCATACAAACTCTGAACCATAATAATGAACAAAGTAAAACTTTATAAAACAACTAGATATAAACTGGAGCTTGCCTTGGATTTGCAGGTGACTAAGTATATATTCAGTTGTTGAAGACCACTTGTGGCTTGATCACTCGCTTTCCTTCCTCTTTGATCTCCACTTCAATTGCTTCACAATCTTCACGTAGAGGCTACATGTTATGAATATGCATATGTTTAATTGTAAAGCTTTCGCTAACAAGTTCTAACGACAAGTTTAAAACTGAAACTCTGTTTAAGAATTTAAAATGACACGGGTGCTAGGGTTTGGGTTTGGGTGGTAAACTGAAACTCATGTGCTAAATGTTTTTGCCCAATTGTGTTTTGATCACCTCAAGAAGTTAAACAGAACATAGGTGATCCAGAGCTCCAATGGAGCTGGAAATTTTTAAGTGAGTTCCTTGTCACAAGAAATTCATCTGGACCAAAAACTGGCACTTTTCACTGAGTGGTTTATTCAGAACAATTTTCTAAGAATTTAAGCAAGAAGGAATTAATTCCGAATAAGTTTGCACTTTCATGCAAATTCAAGTGAACCACAATTACAAACATAGCTCAGGGATCGTGCATGAATTGTCCTAGGAATTTTGGAACTAGGAATTGCCCAGAACTGAATTTCCAAGATTTGGAAATTCTCTGAAAATGTTTCTGTATTCATTTGAACACAGCAACATGAAATCAGAATTTTCCTAACTAAATCACCTCCAAATGAGCTGAACATTTTTGCAGGAGTTAACTAACATCCTAAAAATATTATGGCAAAATTTGAGGATTTTTGGATGAACCAAACTCCCCCAAAAATTCTTTTGCTGAAAAGTTTTAAAGAATTTTCCGGAATTAAATAGTCAGTTCCATACAAATTGGGTTGCATATTTGGATAGAGTTTTTCAATCTGAATCCAACCCAATTTGAATCACTAAATTTGGAGCTTCCTAGCAAAAGTTATGAGGTTCTAAAGTTTGACAAATTTCTGGAATTCAAATTAACCGGAAAAGTTCAAATCCCTGACAGCGGGACTCGGGGCTACGTGGCGCGTTCTCAGGCGTCGACACAAGGAGCTACAGAGTCAGTCCCGCACAGCCACATTTTGATCCGGTGCCATAGAAGATCATATTCCCCCGCAACAGAGACTGACACGTGGGCCAGCCCCCGTCTTCGTCTACCTCCAGCGGGCCGCCACCGAGCTCGCCGGAGAGCTTGCCAGGAGGAGGTTCCTGTGGGGACCACCCCGTGGTTCACCCACTCCAGAATCGCATAGGGTGATGCCGTACGATGCGGCACCCAACAGCACACACGAAAAGAATAAAGAACAACATACAAACTTTTTAAGATACAAAAACAGTGGAAGTCTTTTTACAAAACCTATTCATACAGCGGAAGTAATATATATATACAGCCTCTCATTCTAGCTATGCAAAAGTGCAGCCATCCAGCCCGGAGACGCTACACACTAGCAACATGAAACCGGAGATCACGGCGGCGTGCAGGGCTCCATCTCGGCCGTGTACACTGACGGGGGCATCGCCTCTTCCTCGGAACCCTCCTCATAGCTCTCACCTGCATACAGCTCAAATATTGCAACCGTGAGCACGATGGCTCAGCAAGGCTTAACCGTCTAGCCTAGGCATGGAACTCTACATGCAGGGCTGTGTAAGGTAGGAAAGGACTTTGCAATAAAGACACACCTATAAGTTGATCCTTACTTTCAGTTTTATAGCAGAAGATTCATGTGCCTTAGGCAGTCCTCACATCGGAAGTCAACAATCAAACAAGAAACGATTTCCTCCGATGTGGTGATGCCCAAAGTGGAAAGAAAACTTAAATATCTCTACATCTACAGCAGACATGGTTTCCCAGAACATTAATATATCATCACAGTATATTATCATTCAACTGGCTCACTTTACTTCTTACTACGTCACGAAACAGTGAACAAACGGTACTCAAATAACCGCGAGGGATGGTGATTGCAATCAGGAGACACCCGGACAACACGTTGCATACACCCACTTTCAGAAGCGTGGTTCCACACCCCTTCCTACACTGTTGTATGCAACAACCTTTTAAAGGCAACCTAAATGCCGAACCGGTCCATCCGTAACACAGGCAGGAGGTCCCCGCGTGGAGCTTGACTGTGCCCACCGGCAGATTTACACCTTGCTACCCTCAACCCACTCCTATTTACGGTTGGGTAAGCCTCGGCACCCAGGTTAACCATTTACATCGGTTTCCTGCTTATGTCAGTATGCCATCCGGTACTGTTCGATACTTGTTCATCAGGCCCGCACACGACTCGGTCCTCAATCAACACCAACAGGGCTATGCACGTGAGGCCTCCCTCACTGCTTCCTATCCCCCCTGCTGGATCTCATTTTCACCATTCTTAAGCCATTTTCTATTCTGACCAAACCGTGCGATAAAACTTACCTCGTGAGTAGATTCCAACTACTCGACTTCTACTGAGGTCCTAAGCATATTAGCTGGGCCTTGCCTACGCGTCGGCTCTGTAAGCTACCCAACCCTTCATAGGATTTAAAAGGTTATGCAAGTGGGGTTTCTAACACCTTAACTCTAATGCAAACATTCACCCTAGACATAAGTGATACAAATAAAGAATTTTATAAAAGGTACTTAAGTGCAAACCGGGGCTTGCCTGGTTGCGAGTCAGAGAAGAAGTTAGCTTCTGGTGGGAGGACGTCCAAGGGCTCCGGTGCGTCCTCAACTTCGGTCACTATTATGAAATGTAATAAAATACATGTGTAAGTATTAAGGATTTCTAAGAATTGAACTTCTATTCATAGATACTTCTATTTAGGATACTTAATTGGCTTTGGGACTTTTACAGTGGATACTAGACTCTCTATGGATGATTTGTGCCAAATTTGGAGATATGTCATTGCACAATGTAGTATTTAAAATTCCTACAAGTACAATGCTTCTCTGAATTTTGATCCCAATTCAGGGGCTTTGACATAGCTAGTAATGGATGATCTTATTAGGATAACTCTCCATGGTTCTAAAAATTTTTTTTCACTATTTTTGGAGCTACCATCAGAGAGATATGAATTTTTGAAGTTTGGACAGGAGTGCTGAACAGTTTCTGTTTAAATTTGAATTTCCAAATAAAGGCTGAACTTGGGAAGGTAATTTGACCTAGCAAATGAACCCCAATGAAGCCCAAATTTTTACTGGAGACCCGTATCTATGAAGAGGATTTGCTGCCCAAATTTGGGAATATTTCATAAAGAATTGCTCCTGTAATAAATCCTTAAAGGATCTACTATAAACAATTCTACAGAAATTCCTGGGCATTTTCATAGCAAGCAATTTGTTTCTCCGTGAGGTAATCATCATGAGGAATCCAACAAAATTGGTCTCACCCTTTTTGGAGTTTTCTACACAAATTTATGGGCTTGTAAAGATCAGCTAATTCCTGGAATCATTTCTCTAATAGAAACTTCAAATAATTGGGCTGGGGCCACTGTTTTAAATCGGACCAGTGAGATCTCGGCAACATCGGGGGCTACGGAGTTAACCCACACAGCCACAGCTGATCCGAGCCGCACACCGATCCGGCACCTACCCGGTGCCAGTGACAGGTGGGGCAGGCCCCCACCTTCTTCAACCTCGCACCCGGCCGGCCTCCTCGCCAGAGAAGCGGCCGTGCCTCGCCGGAATGGCTGTCCCATGCCTTAAAAGGCTCAACCCTCGCCGCCTGTGCCTAAAACCCGACGAGGAACACTTTGGTGAGCTTGGTGGCGGCACTAACTGGCCGGGAATACCTCCCCGACGGTGGCAGTAACTCGGGCGACTCCGGCGGCATGGTGCTCGCCCGGCAAGCCCGGAAATCGACCGCGGTTGGGTCCTACAGCACCACCGTGACATGGGAAGCTCGGAACACTACCCTGATCCCTCGGAAAACAGCTGGAAACATGAGTTCACCGTGTGACCGAAGTGGTTCTCCCCCCCCCCCCCCCCCCCATGAGGAAAAACACGGAGAACTCTTCGGACTCTGCATGGTTTTGCTTGCCGTTTGCTCGAGAAGGGTCGTCATGGCTTGGAGAACCTATGCCTACACTCTTGTGAACCCTAACCCAATATGACCGTGGAATTCCCATTTTCTTTCAACTCGGTTCCAAGAAACCGCCGTTGACAAACTTCAAATTCCGGCCAACCTAGGCTATAACCTAGCTCCAAACTGGGAGGACCGCAAGAAGGGTCGGCAACGCACCTAGAACACCGGTTGGATGAGCGTGAACGAGTCGGTGGTGGCCGGTCGACGGTGCGGCGTCATGGTGGCAAGTTTGAATGCGGAACGATGAACTTATGCTCAGTTCTCGGGATTAGCTCGGAGGAACGGTATGGGCTGTTGTCAGAGATGAACTAGAGAGCCTTGCGCACCTTCCTACGACCTCAAACGGGTGTGGCAACGCCGGAGTTGTGTCGGTGACGGGCGGGCGGCGTGGAGCGGCCGAGCGGCGGTCGAGGCTACTCGCGATGAGCAGGGAAAGGGAAAACACGTCGGTGAACGGCCGAGGGAGCAAGGGAGGATGTGCTGGGACTGTGGCACGAGCGGATGATCTAGTAGGCGGCAGAATGAGGAGGTGGCGCGGCACACCTCGGGCATGGGTCGGAAACGGGAGCTGTCGCGCCCCCGCTGTTCGATCGCAGTCGGCTGAGGCGGCAGCTCTCTTGTGTGGCTGACCAAGGGGTCCCACCATTTCTAATTCTTATCCAAATTTTCTCTGATATTTTACCCCAGCAACTCCACATTAAAGGCCTGACTTCATCCCAAAGTCATAGTTTGAACTTTCTGAATTCAAAGAATTCGAATTCTGGGGTGAAATTTGGATGTGGTTTGATCATTTGCATTTGAAAAGGACTTTGAATTCTCCACTTTGTATTGCCTCAAAAACATAGCAAACCAGCTCCAAAGTTTCCAATTTTTGGCATGGCTGCTCATTCAAAGGTGGAGGACTCAGTTGTGAAACCAAATTTTGAAATTGAGGGAATTGGAATTTGAAACTAAATTTGAAATTCAGATCAGAGGGCTTTTCCTTTTAATACCAAACAAATATGGAGCTCCTCCAAATGAGCTGAAATTTGGATGGTTGAATATTTTGACTACGAAGATCCAAGTTATGAACTTAGACCCCCATGTTTGGAAGTTTTGGGAAGTCTAAACCCTCACTTTGAACTTATAACATTATAATTCAAAGTTTTAATTCCCCTCATTTTTCATAAGTGTATATGAGCTGAATTTTCTTGCTACCACTTTTGGGGATTTTACATCCCTCCCCCTTTAAAAAGAATCTCGTCCCGAGATTCCAAAGAAAAGTAAAGTGGGGAAAACTTTACCGGGTATATAATGATAGCAAGCCCGGATAGTATGTTCGTAGATAGTCCTCCCTTTCCCATGTCGCTTCATCAGCGGTGTGGTTACTCCACAAGACCTTGTAGAACCATAAGGTCCGGTTTCTTGTGGCACGAGTCTTTTCATCAATGATCCGGATTGGATACTCCGTGTACATGAGGTCCGGTTGAAGAACTTCTATGTCTTCAGTGCGGATTTCAGCTGAGGGTTTGAGGCATTTCCTCAGCTGAGAGATATGGAAGACATTGTGAATCCCTGCGAGCGACGCCGGTAACTCCAAGCGATAGGCCACAGGTCCGCATTTTTTGACACCACCCCACGGTCTTGTCGAGCCTGGATCATGCTGAGGGGTACTGTGTTGCACAGCACCGGATAACACACATCAAAGGTACAAAGGCACCAGTTTATGAACATGTTTACAGCAAAATATGTCCAGTCTACACTCACGGGCGTAGACTATGCATCAAGTTCACGTTCAGCCCTTGAACGTGTCCTTGCTAGCACACACGCACACTAACTCTGCGGCGTGCATGACTCCCACTCGACGGGGTTCCCCTCCTGGGGTTCCGTCTCCTCTTCGGGAGTCCCTTCCTCATAGAACCCTGCAAAAGCTTCAAACACAAGCAGTGAGCACGAAGGCTCAGCAAGTCTGACCCGTCTCACCTAAACATGGAACTTCTACATGAGGGGTGCTGGGTTACATGAGGTAAAAATCATTTGCAAGGACTCGCCTATTTAGTAGAACCTTACTTTCAAGTTTTAGCAGCAGGTTGTGGAAAACCTTACGCTAAGGCACATGAGAGAGCCGCAATCAAACAAGAAACGCATTTCTCTCATGTACTTTGCCCAAAGTTGAAAAGAACTTTAGTTAGCTCTAAACTACAACAAACCATTAACAAGCAAAGTCCACCTTTCAATCAGCAGCATTTTAACATGTAACTAGCCTGTTCTTTCTACGTCACGGTACAGTGAACAAGTGGTACTCACTGACCGTGAGGGACGGCGATTATAATCGATTTACACCTGCAGGGTTACCCAAACAACCCGTCACGTACGCCCGTACTCGATATTGCCTACAACAACCATCACAGACGCCGTACGCGACTACCTTTCACCCGTTAGCCAAATGTTGAACCGGTCCAATCGTCCCGAGCAAGAGGTCTCTGCACGCGCATCTCAGTGCCGCCAGCCGATTTACACCTCAAGCTCTCAACCTACCCTCTGAACGACCAGCTATGCCTCAACACCCAGCTACCCGAGTTACATCAGTTTCCCGGTTCCCATATAGCCGGTAGGTCTTCGGTACTGTTCTAACTTGTTCAACAGGCCCGCACACGGCTCGGTCCTCAATCGACACAAGCGGAGCTACAGCACACAGGCCCCAAAGTCCTGCTGCCCTTACCCTCCGCTTGGTCTCATTTTCTTGCCATGTGTTTCATGTGCTATCTCTACCCGAGTCGAGTGCCTCTAGCCTATGCTCGCGAGTAGTTCCAACTACTCGACTTGTACCGAATCCTACACTATCTTAGCATTGCAGTAGCTAATGAGGTTTTCAATCCTAATCCCAACCCATGGTTTTCTTGGCTATGCAGTTGGGTGTCCAAACAAGACTCTAATGCAAGGAACAATAGTATTTATGTATGTGCTCAAAACAATAAAAATTTGTAAAAGGTTAATGCAAACCGGAGCTTGCCTTGCTGCTCTTGGTCGTAGGCTAGCTGCTCCTCCGGAGTAACGAAGTCTAGGACTTCTGGTTCCTCCTCGACCTTAGCGACTACATGATAGAAGCAATACATGTATTAATTTAAATGCAGTTGCATTAACTTTTAACTTGTGAAGTCTATAACTCTTACTAGACAAGTCCAATGACTGTGAAATTTTTACTGTTGCTTGGTTACAACCTAAACAGTGACTTGGTCAAGTGTTAGTTGCAGAAAAGCTCATTTGTGCCCTCCACAATTAATCATGTACTTGACCTTAATTGAAGGCTTTTAGGGTGTTCTAAGGATTTTCATGAAACAAACTATGACTTTCTGAAAACTAGATTTTCAGAGGGTTCTAATGGAGTTGGTCTCAATTAATTTGAAGGTTCCTAACTAAAAATATGAGCTAAACAATTTCTGAGAAAATTCTGAAAATGTCTCTGAACATTTTCTATTTTCTCTGGAACAGTTTCACTAATCACACAATTAGGTGGACCAAATGAGCTCAAATGGGTCTGACATTTTTATGGTAGTTCAGGGATATTTTTTGAACATCCCAGTAAAATTTTAGGATTTTCCTCCAAAGGATTCTCCAGTTAAAATTCCAAACAGTTTAAACTTTGAGGAATTAATTCTGGAGAAATAAGGATTTTCATGAAGAGAAACTTGATTTTCTGGAAAATGCTCAGAGAGCTGAATACAACAAATTTTGGTTCACTCGATTTGGAGCTTCCTAGCCAAAGTTATGAGGATTTGAAGTTTGGAAGAATTCTGAAAATCGGGGGAAAAGTTTAAACTCTCGGGGCCCGCAGGGACACTTGTTGAGCGCCGAGGCGACAGCACACGGCGGCCCACAATGTTTTTGCGTGCCAGCATACCCGATGCCGGCCGCAGCCCAATCCCGATTCAAAATATCCCCGGCTGACAGCTGGGGTCCACCCCCTTCTTCAACCTCTCGCCGCCCGCGCTCCGCCGCCGAGGGACCTCGCCGGAGAGCTCGCCGGCAGCTTCTATAAAGCTCCAAACTTCATGATCTTGGCCGCCCCTGCCTATTTTCACTTGGGGAACAGGATTCTGGGGTCAGCTCATCGTGACAACGGCCGGTGCATGGTCGGCGACGAGCTGCCGCATTGGAAAGACTTCGGCCGTGTCGGCTGACCTCTCTAGCACCTCAACTACTCGAGCGATCGGTCGGGAAGCATCAGTGGACCTCAGGAAAGGTAGACATGAGCTTGAGGCAGCTTGGGGGAGGCCCGAAGTAGGTCCTCACCGTGCGCCCGATGCCTCCCGTTTGTTCCGCCGTTGGTAAACTTCGAAACACTCCGGTTGCAGAGGTTCTCCGGCCAAAGGTTGTGAAGGCAACTTGTGCGTTACCATGTCTAGTTTGTGTGAGAGCGGATTTAGGCCCTCTAATCCTTTATAGAGTACGAATTCACCGGAACTGCACCCGAAAGTCGGTCTGCACACAGAAAGGGGAAAACTGGAAATTCGCCGCCGGTGAGCAAACACTCGGGCTGTGGCTCGGGGGTGAGCAGCACCGGTCACCAGCGTGTCCAAGGGTGCCTTGGCTCGGGCGTGACAACGCCCTGGTTGGGCTGTCCACGGGAGCCCGAGGTGCGATGGTTTTAAGTCACCGAAGTGATCTTTCGGCATAGCCGATATCAATCGGTTTCAGCTGAATTCTTGCAGCGGGGAAGACGGAGGAAGGTTTCTAGTACCTTGCCGTGGCTCTGGAGGGGACGGAGAGGCGGTGATCAAGCTTCCCTGATCAGCTCCGAGTGATCGGCAGCGATGGCGCGGTTCTGATGCGAGGAGGCAGCAGAGTGGGTGGTGGTCGCTCCGATCAGGGCGGTGGCGTAGATAAGAGGGCTGTGAGGCGGTTCAGCACGTCGGTGGCCCACAATGTTTTCGCTGAATAGAGAACTTTGACAAGTGAGCCTCATCAAAGATTTTCTTTCGTAATTCTGGGTTACGAGGTACGACGATCCGGTCCTTGAACCGTAGGACGCCGTCTCCGTCCTTCCGGAAACATTTCAGCTCCCCACTGTCTACACGTCTCCACAAATGTGACATGCCCTTGTCATTCTTCTGGGCTGCCGCTAGGTTGTAGAGAGCTCCATGTGGAATTACATGTAGTGGTGGTTGGCTCTCTTCCAACGGTGTGATGGTCAGGTTGTTGACGTGTGACTTGCGGCTCAGCGCATCTGCCACTACGTTTGCCTTGCCCGGATGATAATGGATCTCTATTTCGTAATCCTTTATCAACTCTAACCATCTTCGCTGCCTCATGTTCAGCTCCTTCTGAGTGAATATGTACTTGAGGCTTTTGTGGTCGGTATATAGATGTACGAGGTTACCAAGTAGGTAGTGCCTCCACATTTTCAGTGCAAGTACCACGGCAGCGAGCTCCAAGTCGTGAGTTGGATAATTTTGCTCATGGTTTCTAAGCTGCCGTGATCCATACGCGACCACTCTTCGGTCTTGCATCAGCACACATCCGAGCCCAATGCCGGATGCATTGCAGTACACATCGAACGGTTTTGTTGTGTCTGGCTGCGCCAAAACCGGTGCTGATGTCAGGTGCTTAACGAAAGCCTTGAATGCTGCTTCACATGTTGGACTCCAAACATATTTGGTAGGCTTCTTTAGCAGCTCTGTCATTGGCTTGGCAATCTTCGAGAAGTTCGGAATGAACCTCCGATAATATCCCGCGAGTCCGAGGAAACTACGTACCTCGTGAACAGTTCTCGGGGATTTCCAATTCAGCACTTGAGTGATCTTGCTCGGGTCTACAGCAATACCCTCCGCTGAGATGATATGCCTGAGGAAAGGCACCTGCGATATCCAGAACTCATATTTGCTGAATTTCGCGTACAGCTTGTGATCCCGCAGCCGTTGTAAGACTATACGCAGATGCTTCTTGTGATCTTCCTCCGACTTGGAATATACCAGGATGTCGTCGATGAAGACCACGACAAACTTGTCCAGCTCCGGCATGAATACCGAGTTCATCAAGTACATGAAGTGAGCTGGAGCATCGGTGAGGCCGAAGGACATGACCAGGTACTCATAAAGTCCGTACCTTGTCGAGAAAGCTGTCTTTGGAATGTCCTCAGCCCTTATCTTAATCTGATGGTACCCGGATCTTAAACCCATCTTGGAAAAGATCTTTGCTTCGACCAACTGATCAAACAACATGTCGATCCGTGGCAACGGGTACTTGTTCTTGATGGTTACGGCATTTAATGGACGATAGTCCACGCAAAGCCGTAACGTCTCATCCTTCTTCTTGACAAATAATGCTGAACAGTCCCATGGCGAGGAGCTCGGCCTAATAAAACCCTTCTCCAGAAGGTCCGTGAGCTGAGTCTTCAGTTCAGCCAACTCCTTTGGCGCCATCTTGTATGGCCTTCGGGATATTGGCATGGTTCCTGGTGCAAGTTCAATCTTGAACTCCACGGGTGGCATCCCCGGCAAATCGTCCGGGAATACATCAGGGAACTCTCGGACCACTGGAATATCTTCCAATCTTATGGTTGTGGCTTGATAGACACTTGGAAGTTTTATTTCTGGACTGTCCAGAAATAATGAGTGAGACTCGTGCACTTCTGAGTTCAAGTGCACAACTCGAAGGATGGTGTCTAAAACAGCGCCGTGGCGGGTTAACCACGACATCCCTAAGATGACATCGACCTTTTGTCCCTCTAAGATTATGAGAGATGTAGGGTAAACTCTACCCTCTAAGCACAATGGCGCTTTTGGGACCATCATGCTTGCTGAAATTTTCCCACCCGGTGAACAGATCACATAAGGACTATCGGTGGGTAGTATTTGCAAGCTATGTTTATCAATGAAAGCTTGGCTAATGAAGCTATGTGTGGCGCCTGAATCAAATAGTACTATAGCGGGATGCTGGTGGAGTTGGAACATACCCGCAAGGATTGGCTCGGCCTCCGGCACGTCCTCAATGGCAAGCTGGTGGACGGTGCCGGGCCTAGGGTTTGCCCACCGCGCATTAGTAGGGTTCCGGGGTTGATTCCTCCCCGGAAACTGTGGTGCCACTCTGCCACCTTGCCTCTCCGGGCAACTGCTCGCGAAGTGTCCTGGATGAACACACTTGTAACATGTGGCCGCTGCTGGTATAGTGCTAGGGGGACGAAAGCCCGGCATGCGTTGCTGAGGTGCATACGCACGCGGCATCGCCCCCTGCTGCTGTTGTTGCGGAGGTGGTACTGGCAGTGCCGGCCTGAATGCCGGTGAAGAATATGGCCGACTGCGGAACGGCATCAACCGCTGTGGTGGCTGCCAGCGTGGACCTGATGGTGGGCGATTCACCATCTGGAACTTCTGAGAAGGACCGCCGCCTTCTCCGCTGCTATGCGGCGCGCTTCGCTTTCTCTCCGCCGCCGCTAACTCCTTGCCGGAGTCCTCCTGAACAATCGCAGCATCAATGATGTCGTTGAGGCTGCCACGATTGAACATCGCCAACTTGTCCTTCAGGAGCGGGTTAAGCCCCTGGTAAAAATGGTCCCGCCGCTTCTCGTCGATATCGGCATGATACGACGCATAAAGCGCGAGATCGTTGAATGCCCTGGAGTATTCCAGCGTGTTACGGCTCCCTTGCTGCAGGTGTAAGAGCTCCTGCGTCTTTCTTTTCATCAGACCTGGCGGTATATGATAGGCCCTGAAGGCCGTCCGGAACTCCGTCCAGGTCATCACTCGGTCGGTGGGCTGTGAAGTACAGAAGTTGGCCCACCACGCGCTCGCGGATCCTTGGAGCTGCTGGACCGCGAACTGAGTCTTGCGCTGCTCGCTTATCTGGAGCAGCCCGAACTTCATATCTATCGCGCAGAGCCAGTTGTCCGCGTCAAGAGGTTCATCCGCCCTTGAGAATACAGGGGGATGAGTCACCAGGAAGTCGGAGTAGGAGCTCTGTTGACGCTCCTCACGGCCTTGACGTCTCTCTGGGCGAGACGTATTGGCGATAAGCGTTTGCAGCAACTCCGTGTGCTGCTGATGTGAACCCGCCATTGCCGCGACGATGTCGGCCAATGTAACCGTTGGCAGTGGCGGTGGCGGTGTTTGCTGTTGCTGTTGCTGTTGTTGCTGCTGCGGTCCCGAGGAGTCCTCGGGAGGCTGTTGGGAGGCCTCTCCCCTTTGACTAGTACCCCCAACGTCCGGGTTGGCACGAGTACGCGTCATTCTGAAATTCAAAACAGTAGCAATTAGCACATGTCTTACTAAAAATTCCATATGCAACAGTAGGTATTGAAGTGACACATGATTAATTTGCACAACCTTCACATATATTGATAAAGCATAAACTTTATACAAGATACATTATTCTCGGGTCTCCGAGAAGTCGTGCTCATGTCGTCACTACCTATACATACACTACTGTCTACACGACATGTCACCGATTACAAAATTTGGGCTACACTAACCTGGTTGCCCTACATGGCAACTGTAACCCCCTACTCGGAGTAGAACTCGACCTCCTGTGGGTCGTCCTCCTCCGGCACTTCTGCTTGTGGCTCTGGATCTACCACCTCTTCTCCCATCCCGGGTTCTCCCATTGCTGCAAGACCAAAGACCACCGGTATGCCCAATACCGGAGGTACGAGGTCCTGCAAAGCATGCACCTCATCCATAGCCTGGTTGTAGTCCTCTTCCCAGCCTGGGCCTTCCTAAATAGCGTCGTCCCGATCTTGAGTAAGTTCCTCGTTCTGCTGGGTCAGATTCTGTACCAGTTCTTGTAACGCCCTGATGTCGACACGGCTCTTCTTCTTTGCCTTCTTCAGACGACGCAACTGATTGTGTTGTTCACTCAGTCGCTTGATCGTCGGAAGGAGCACATTGCAGAGTGCGCTGTGAGCACTCTCGAAATGGTCTCCACGGCTCGTGCTCTCCTTGAGCTTTGTGGCGAGATGCTCTGTATGAACAGCTTGGCTATCCATCACGGCGTTTCCCGCCCTCATCTGGAGGCTGAAATTTGCCTCCGCGTGGTTGTACCTTGGGCAACTCGGGTCCGTTGCATCCAGGTACCTCTCTTCCCACACATGCTGAGCCCGTCCCTCCACCGGAACGAGCGCGTATGGAGTGCCCTCCATAGCCTGCACGTGTAGTGGGCAGAAACGTTACATGGTGTCACGGGCTGCCACTTGCCACATTCCTTCCGGTTGTCTTCCTCTCACCGTGACGGTGAACGGCACCCAACCAGGTGGCGTAGGTCCTGCAGGGACTTCGACATGGATCATCCACGTCTTTTTCCCCTCTTCGCCTTCTTCCTTGGCGAAGTACTGTGGCATCTGGCTGTACCCTGAATATTGGAGCATTTGCCACAATGCTTCCGGGTAGCCGCTACGGTGGGAACAGTGGGACACCACCCACCCGTTCTCCAATTGCTTATCTGCTCTTATCTGTAAAAATATATTTGAGAAATGTCAAATATTTATTTAAACAGTAGCCTCTGAGTTATAACATAATACATGTCATTGAACCCATAAAACTTGGAAACATAGTTTAAATTTTAAACAAATTTGACTGCTGATCTGCTGTTCCCATGACAGCCCTGACCAGTTTCCGTTTCAACCTGATTTAGGCCATGTTGAAAGCAAAACCAATTCTGGAGCTCAACATCAAAGTTAAAGCTAACTTAAATAGATTTCCAGAAAGTATTTGCTTGGCCTCATATCTGTCCTGGTTCAAAAGTTATGAGATGCCAAAGTTAACAGAATTTCTGGAGAAATCTGGACAGCACCTCCCTGCTTTAGGTACTGATTTAATCCAAGAATTCCAGTTAATTCTGTTCCTAATCTGACAAAACTTTCTGTTATAAAGTTGTAACCCATCTCATAAGCTTTCCATAACTACCTCATTTTCTATTTTTGGATTTTTAAGCAGGAAGTTATGCTTAATTTACAGAGAGTTTACAGAGAGTGTTTGCTCTGCCCTGTTTTCTGGATAGTTTCAACTCTTCTGCATTTTTCGATTGGTTAAGTGATGAAAAACCTCTGGACCTCAACAGAAAAGTTGTAAAGCTTTTCCAAATCTTTCCAGAAATGTATCATATGACCCCAGCCTCGAAAGAACTCAACCTCTAACCCCTGATTAACTTCAGCCTTGATTCAGCTGAACACAGAGTGCTCTGTCCTTAACAACCTATAAGTTGAAAACTTGTTAACTTTGAACATCCTGTTCAAGGGAAGGAGTTACATCAAGTTTTACTACTTTAGATAAAAACTTTCAAGTTTTAAATGAAGTTGTTTATTTAGTTGGGTGTGACGTCGATGCGTCACCAGATTATGTCGGTACTACGTCCTCACAAAGAAAAACCTATACCGGACTTAGCCGGCTTCGTTATTTCAGTGGCACTAAACATCACTCGCACACGGATGCTACACGCCTACCGTTTCGTGGTCAGGCTACCTGCAGAAACTCAAGCAATCGTCAGACTCGGCTGCACACCGAGCCCGGAATTCATACAGTTCGTACACCCGGCCGTCATCACTCGCCCGGATGTTCTCAAGCCAAACACGCCTTGAGCTACGTGTTCACGTTTCAGAACACGTGACGGGGTCTCCCAAGTTGCACCACGCACGCCAGGGATAGACATTGCTCGAATACCCCAAACGACATGAAGAGTCGTAGAGGATATCAAAGCGAGTCGGGTTACCTACCACCCGTGGGGCTCCACCCTCTTGCTTGTGCGTACTGGTGGACAGCGCTTACGTGTACCCCCCAAGACATAAACGTCCCGAGATACACGATTTTCCGACATAAGCAAATAGGTTAGTATGCCACTATCTATATGCTAATAACATCCTTATACGGGCTACTAACTCGTTCCTCACTGGATTTTTGAAAAAGATGACCTTTGTAGTGCGTTAAACCTCAAGCGGGCTCTGATACCAGCGCTGACACGACCCCATGGTCTTTTCGAGCCAGGATCACGCTGAGGGGTACTGCGTTGGACAGCACCGGAACACACATCAAAGGTACAAAGCGGAAGCGAAATTTTATTACATAAACAAGTTTATGAACATGTTTACAGCAAAATATGTCCAGTCTACACTCACAGGCGTAGACTACGCATCAAGTTCACGTTCAGCCCTTGAACGTGTACTTGCTAGCACACACGCACACTAACTCTGCGGCGTGCACGACTCCCACTCGACGGGGTTCCCCTCCTGGGGTTCCATCTCCTCTTCAGGAGTCCCTTCCTCATAGAACCCTGCAAAAGCTTCAAACACAAGCAGTGAGCACGAAGGCTCAGCAAGTCTGACCCGTCTCACCTAAACACAGAACTTCTACATGAGGGGTGCTGGGATACATGAGGTAAAAATCATTTGCATGGACTCGCCTATTTAGTAGAACCTTACTTTCAAGTTTTAGCAGCAGGTTGTGGAGAACCTTACGCTAAGGCACATCAGAGAGCCGCAATCAAACAAGAAACGCATTTCTCTCATGTACTTTGCCCAAAATTGAAAAGAACTTTAGTTAGCTCTAAACTACAACAAACCATTAACAAGCAAAGTCCACCTTTCAATCAGCAGCATTTTAACATGTAACTAGCCTGTTCTTTCTACGTCACGGTACAGTGAACAAGTGGTACTCACTGACCGCGAGGGATGGCGATTATAATCGATTTACACCTGCAGGGTTACCCGAACAATCCGTCACGTACGCCCGTACTCGATGTTGCCTACAACAACCATCACGGACACCGTATGCGACTACCTTTCACCCGTTAGCCAAATGTTGAACCGGTCCAATCGTCCCGAGCAAGAGGTCTCTGCACGCGCATCTCAGTGCCGCCAGCCGATTTACACCTCGAGCTCTCAACCTACCCTCTGAACGACCAGCTATGCCTCAACACCCAGCTACCCTAGTTACATCAGTTTCCCGGTTCCCATATAGCCGGTAGGTCTTCGGTACTGTTCTAGCTTGTTCAACAGGCCCGCACACGGCTCGGTCCTCAATCAACACAAGCGTAGCTACAGCACACAGGCCCCAAAGTCCTGCTGCCCTTACCCTCCGCATGGTCTCATTTTCTTGCCATGTGTTTCATGTGGTATCTCTACCCGAGTCGAGTGCCTCTAGCCTATGCTCGCGAGTAGTTCCAACTACTCGACTTGTACCGAATCCTACACTATCTTAGCATTGCAGTAGCTAACGGGGTTTTCAATCCTAATCCCAACCCATGGTTTTCTTGGCTATGCAGTTGGGTGTCCAAACAAGACTCTAATGCAAGGAACAATAGTATTCATGTATGTGCTCAAAACAATAAAAATTTTGTAAAAGGTTAATGCAAACCGGAGCTTGCCTTGCTGCTCTTGGTCGTAGGCTAGCTGCTCCTCCGGAGTAACGAAGTCTAGGACTTCGGGTTCCTCCTCGACCTTAGCGACTACATGATAGAAGCAATACATATATTAATTTAAATGCAGTTGCATTAACTTTTAACTTGTGAAGTCTATAACTCTTACTAGACAAGTCCAATGACTGAAATTTTTACTGTGGCTTGGTTACAACCTAAACAGAGACTTGCTCATGTTTTAGTTGCAGCAAAGCTCATTTGAGCCCTCCACAATTAATCATGTACTTGACCTTAATTGAAGGCTTTTAGGGTGTTCTAAGGATTTTCATGAAACAAACTATGACTTTCTGAAAACTAGATTTTCAGAGGGTTCTAATGGAGTTGGTCTCAATTAATTTGAAGGTTCCTAACTAAAAATATGAGCTAAACAATTTCAGAGAAAATTCTGAAAATGTTTTTGAACATTTTCTATTTTCTCTGGAACAGTTTCACTAATCACACCATTAGGTGGACCAAATGAGCTCAAATGGGTCTGAAATTTTTATGGTAGTTCAGGGATGTTTTGGTGAACATTCCAGTAAAATTTCAGGATTTTCCTCCAAAGGATTCTCCAGTTAAAATTCCAAATATTTTAAAGTTTGAGGAATTAATTCTGGAGAAATAAGGATTTTCATGAATCCAACAAAATTTGGTTCACTCGATTTGGAGCTTCCTAGCCAAAGTTATGAGGATTTGAATTTTAAAGAATTCTGAAAATCAGGGGAAAAGTTGAAACTCTCGGGGCCCGCAGGGACACGTGTTGAGCGCCGAGGCGACAGCACACGGCGGCCCACAAGGTTTTTGCGCGCCAGCACAACCGATCCCGGCCGCAGCCCGATCCCGATTCAAAATATCCCCCGCTGACAGCTGGGGTCCACCCCCTTCTTCATCCTCTCGCCACCCGCGCTCCGCCACCGAGGGACCTCGCCGGAGAGCTCGCCGGCAACTTCTGTAAAGCTCGGGGGAGGCCCGAAGTAGGTCCTCACCGTGCGCCCGATGCCTCCCGTTTGTTCCGCCGTTGGTGAACTTCGAAACACGCCGGTTGCAGAGGTTCTCTGGCCAAAGGTTGTGAAGGCAACTTGTGCGTTACCGTGTCTAGTTTGTGTGAGAGCGGATTGAGGCCCTCTAATCCTTTCTAGAGTACGAATTCGCCGGAACCGCACCCGAAAGTCGGTCTGCACACAGAAAGGGGAAAACTGGAAATTCGCCACCGGTGAGCAAACACTCGGGCTGTGGCTCGGGGGTGAGCAGCACCGGTCACCAGCGCGTCCAAGGGTGCCTTGGCTCGGGCGTGACAATGCCCTGGTTGTGCTGTCCACGGGAGCCTGAGGTGCGATGGTTTTAAGTCACCGAAGTGATCATTCGGCATAGCCGATAATCAATCGGTTTCAGCTGAATTCTAGCAGCGGGGAAGACGGAGGAAGGTTTCTAGTACCTTGCCGTGGCTCTGGAGGGGGCGGAGAGGCGGTGATCAAGCTTCCCTGATCAGTTCGGAGTGATCGGCAGCGATGGTGCGGTTCTGATGCGAGGAGGCAGCAGAGTGGGCGGTGATCGCTCCGATCAGGGCGGTGGCGTAGATAAGGGGGCTGTGAGGCGGTTCAGCACGTTGGGGCGGCAAGCAGGTGGTGTCCCGGTCGCCACTTCGCCGTGGCGGCTGCTCAGTCCGGCGCAAGAACCCGAGCTGGGTTTTCAGTCAGTTTGAGTTGAAGTAGTGGCTGACATGTGGGTCCCACTTCCAATTTTAACCTATGAAATTTACTCCTAATCCCTGTTGTAAACAGTGAGCCCCATACTACCCCTGGTAATTCAAGTTATTCACCCATGAGCCATTTGAATTGAGTAGAATTCAAATTGGGTTTGATTTGAATGAATTTCAGCACAAGTTCAGTTTTTAATTCAAATAAAGTTTGAATTTGTCCCACTTAGCTCATGTCAAGATCAACTCCAAATGGAGTGAAAATTGGTGTGTGAGCTCACAAAAATGTGCTGAATAAGAATATGCCTCCCACTTTTAAATTCATGGGATAGAAACAGTTTGAATTTGAATATGGTTTCAAACTGCCCTCTTTCTAACTATACCCAAAATGACCTCAAAAAGGTTTTGAATTTGGGTGAAACTTGGCATGGACATCCTTAGCAATGCGTAGGAGTTTTCATATGTCCAGCCCCTCAATATCACATGTGGGAAATACCCCTTTTGCAATATGTGAGTTTGTTCTCTAATGAGCATGTTGATGGTGGTTACTTGCTCTTCATTTGTGTTCATCATCTTTCCTCAAATGAGGTGTGTGTGTGGTGATGAACACTTCAATTATGTGTCAAAAACTGAGGCCCTTACATTTTTCAATGACGGCGAACGGACCAATGAACCGCGGCGCGAGCTTGCCCTTCACTCCAAAACGGTGGACTCCCTTCATTGGAGACACACGGACATAAACATGGTCCCCGATGTCGAAGTGGAGAGGGCGGTATCTTTTATCCGCATAGCTCTTCTGACGAGATTGAGCAGCCTTGAGGTTGGCTTGTATTACTCGCACTCATTCTTCGGCTTCATTCACAAGTTCAATGTCGTAGATAACTCGCTCGCCGGACTCGCACCAGTTGAGAGGTGTGCGACATTTCTGGCCGTAGAGAGCTTCATACGGCGCCATCTTGATGCTAGCTTGATAGCCATTGTTGTAAGAAAACTCTGCCAACGGCAAATGATCGTCCCAATTCTTGCCGTGGTGGATGGCACAAGCGCGTAGCATGTCTTCGAACACTTGGTTCACCGGTTCAGTTTGACCATCCGTCTGCGGGTGATAGGCGGAGCTTCGGATCAGTTTGGTCCCCAGTGAAGCACGCAGCTGTTCCCAGAACCGAGAGACGAACAGTGCACCGCGATCTGAACTGATGGAGCGGGGAACACCGTGCAAACACGAGATCTTTCCAATGTACAGCTCCGCATATTTCCTGGCCACGTAGCCCGTACGTACGGGAACAAAATGAGCCGACTTGGTTAGTCGATCGACTATCGCCCAAATCGAGTCACGTTTGTGAGACGTGAGAGGTAATCTGACTATGAAGTCCATGCTGATATCCTCCCACTTCCACGCCGGAATGTTTAATGGTTGCAGCTGTCCGGCTTTTCGCATATGGTCGGCTTTCACCCGCCGACACGTATCACATTCGGATACATACTTTGCGATTTCTCTTTTCATCCGCGTCCACCAAAATCTGGTCTTCATATCCTGGTACATCTTGTTGCTGCCCAGATGAATGGAATACATGGAGAAATGAGCCTCGTCCAAGATCTTCTTACGAAGATTCATGTCACGGGGTACCACTATACGGTCTTTAAACCATAGTGTGCCGTTATCATCTCTTCGGAAGCATTTCATTTCGCCATTCTCATCCTTCTCCGAATGTGCGACATTCCCACGTCTTTCTTCTGCGCTTCCATAATCTCCTCTCGTATTGTAGGGATGAGAGAAAGATTATACAATGCCCCATATGGAACCAAGTACAGACTTGGCTCCTCCTCTTCAGGTGGGGTGATGGACAGATTGTTGACATGAGATTTGCGGCTTAAGGCGTCGGCAACCACGTTTGCCTTTCCGGGATGGTAGTGAATCTCGATCTCATAGTCTTTGATCAGTTCTAGCCATCTCCGTTGCCGCATATTCAACTCCTTTTGAGTGAATATATATTTCAGACTTTTGTGTACGGTGTAGAGGTGCACTAAGTTCCAGAGTAAATAGTGCCTCCACATTTTCAAGGCCAACACCACAGCAGCGAGCTCGATATCATGAGTCGGATAGTGCTGCTCGTGGTTACGGAGTTGACGTGAGCCATAGGAGACCACTCTTCCTCCTTGCATCAATACACAGCCAAGCCCGATGCCGGACGCATCACAATATACGTCGAAGGGCTTGGTTGTATCCGGTTGAGCTAACACCCGGGCTGTTGTAAGATGCTTCACTAGTGCTTGGAAAGCTTCTTCACAAGCTGAGCTCCAAACATATTTGATCCCCTTCTTCAACAGTTCAGTCATCAGCTTAGCAAGCTTGGAGAAGTTCGGTATGAATCTCCGGTAATATCCTGCTAACCCGAGGAAACTCCTGACCTCGTGGACTGATGTGGGGGATTTCCATTTCAGCACTTGTTCGATTTTGCTTGGATCAACGGCAATGCCTTCTGCAGAAATAATGTGACCAAGGAATGGCCCTTGGCTGATCCAAAATTCACACTTGCTGAACTTGGCATAAAACTTATGGTCTCTTAATTGTTGAAGTACGATATGCAAGTGTTTGGCATGTTCTTCTTCAGACTTGGAGTAAACCAAGATGTCGTCTATGAACACTACCACAAACTTGTCCAACTCCGGCATGAACACTGAGTTTATGAGATACATGAAGTGTGCCGGGGCGTTGGTGAGACCAAAGGACATGACGAGGTATTCATATAACCCATATCTCGTCGAGAAGGCCGTCTTTGGAATATCTTCCGCTCGGATCTTGATTTGGTGATACCCGGAGCGAAGATCCATCTTTGAGAATACACTTGCACCCACAAGTTGATCGAATAAGATATCAATGCGGGGCAGTGGATATTTATTCTTGATGGTGACGGCGTTGAGAGGTCGGTAGTCCACACACAGCCTCAAGGTTTCATCCTTCTTCTTCACAAACAGCGCCGAGCATCCCCATGGCGAGGAACTCGGTCGAATGAAACCCTTCTTCATCAAATCATTGAGCTGCTCCTTTAATTCAGCTAGTTCATTCGGAGCCATCTTATATGGTCTCCGTGAGATCGGCGTCGTCCCAGGTACAAGTTCAATATTGAACTCGACATTTCTTTTGGGTGGCATGCCCAGAAGATCATCCGGAAATACATCCGGGTATTCACGGACCACACGAATATCTTCAAGTTTCGTGGCTTCCGTGTTATATGTTGCTGGGGATTCTTGAACCGAACGGTCAAGAATAAGAACATTTGGTTCATGAAGTGGAGAGTTTAAACGAACCACACATGGAATGATGTCAAGAACAGCACCATGGCGATGTAGCCATGACATTCCTAAAATGACATCGAGTTTTTGACTCTCTAACATGATTAGAGACGTCGGGTATAGATTTCCACCCAACTGTAATGGTGCTCTATAGACCATTCTACCAGCTGTTATTTTGCCACCCGGAGAACATATCAAATATGAATTATTTGTGGGAATGATAGGCAGTTGATATTTAATAACATAAGACTGACTTATGAAATTATGGGTGGCACAGGAGTCAAAAAAGTATGACTACGGGATGATCTAAATAGGAGAACGTACCCGCGAGGACGGGTTCGCCTTCCGGCACGTCTTCGATAGCTAAGTGGTGGACGTTGCCGGGTTTTGGTGCTGGTTTCTTGGGCTGGTTGCGGGGCTGATTAGCACCCTGATATGGTGCTGCACCCCTGCCCTGTCACGGCTCCGGGCAGTCTCTTGAAATGTGCCCGACACGGCCACACGTATAGCACGTGTAAGGTGTCGGGGTCCCGCCGACTTGACGACGGAATCCCGGTGCACGCTGCTGAAACTGCGGCGCACGTGGGTCCATCCTTTGCTGCTGCTGCTGCTGCTGTTGTGGTGGATACGTCGGTCGGAAGCCCGGCGCATTATATTGTCGACCGCGGAACTCAAGCGGTCGCGCTGGTGGCTGCCATCTCTGACCGGATGGTGAGCGATACACCACACGGTATTTCTGTGGTGTCCCACCACTGCTGCTTGTCAGCGCGCTGCGTTTCCTCTTATCAGAACCGCGCTCACGCTGAGCATTCTCTTGTAGAATCTCGGCATTAACGAGGTCGTTGAATGTGCCGCGATTGCTTCGGGCAAGGTGGACCTTCATCTTTGAATTCAGGCCCCGGAAGAAAGCGTTGCGCTTGTTGTCTTCCATCCCCACAAACCCTGGCGCATACTGTGCCAGCCGGTTGAATAACCTGGAGTACTCGTGAGCACTCCTCTCGCCTTGCCGTAGCGCCAGGAACTCCTGGAGCTTCATTTCCATAACCCCGGGAGGTATGTGATAGGCGTGGAACGCCTCCCGGAACTACGTCCATGTCACGGCATGGCCAGCCGGAAAGGAGGCGGTGTAGTTTGCCCACCAGGTACCGGCTTCTCCTTGAAGCTGTTGCGCTGCGTACAGCGCCTTCTGATGTTCGGTGCATCGTAGCAGTCCGAACTTTGCCTCCAGAGTGCGGATAAAACTGTCCGCCTCTAAAGGTTCTTCGGACTCCGTGAAGACCGGTGGATGGGTCGCCATGAATTCTGAATACGAGCTTTTTTGGGGCTGGCGTTGCCCATTGTCTTGGCGTCCTCCCTGATGGGACGCATTCTGCTGCACTAGCATCTGCAGCAACTAGGTTTGCTCGTCGCGCGAGCCAAGGACTGCGGCGAGAACCTCTGCAAGATTCCTTGGAAGTTCTGGCGGTGGAGGAGGTGGTTGCTGCTGCGTCGTGGTCTGCTCCGGAGGTGGAGACTCATCGCCACGAACTTGACTCGGGCCTCCCTCCTCTTGCTTTGAACGTGTCCGCACCATTCTGCATTGAGACCATTCAAACAATCAGCACATGTTGGTTTATTTCATCCAGTCTATACAATAGTGATGCGAGAATGGAATAAATAGTACGCATAACAGTCACACACATGGATAAAGTATAAACTTTATGCAACATATACATCCCTGGACCGTGTCGCATGATCGAGTTCCAAAGTATTGAACTTTATGGGTTAAAAGTTCATTTCGACCATCGGGGTCACCACGGGACGTTAAGTGTGTTAGCATGCGTAATTCCTCGCTATTGTATTGGACCCAAACATGTACTAACTCGAAGTGATGTGTCAAATGCATAAACCCTTCGACTCCAACTAGCTGTTTTACAACAGCCACTGGACGTCGAATGGTGAACTAAGTGTTTTGGTCGAAATACGGAAAATTCCAGAGAGCCTTTGGTCTGCCCTGTTTCTGGACAGTACCTACTCATCTGAGATTTTCATCCCTTTGGAGGGAGATTTTTGTTCTGGAACTCTACAGAAAAGTTTTAGAGGACTTCTAAACCTTTCCAGAATGGTATCCCACACCTCCATTGGTTCAACCAATCTTATGTTATGCCCTGTTCAAGTTCAGCAAAATTTCTGCCGAAGACAGGGGAGATTATTCCTAAGTTTTTGAGACTGAATCTATATACCCAATTGACTCTTAGTTCAATATAGGAGTTTACTAACATCTAAATGGATTCCTAAACTTCATTTTGACACTTTTCTTTGAAAATAAACTTTTATGCAGTCGGTGCTACGTTTCCTCACCAAAGAAAAATCCTAAACCGGTATTCCGGCTTATACGTGTCAAATGGTGGAACTAAAGACGTCACTCACAAACGGTTTCTACACGCCATGCGCTAACGTGGTTAATGTACCTGCAGAAAAACACACAATAATAGTGCACACAAGGGTTTTAGCATTTCAGGCAGTTCCATATCATAATAAAAACATACGGTCCGTATCATTTCCATACGGATCGTCCTTGAGTCAAGCCACGTCTCAAGGTACATGGTCGTGTTTTCACACCACACGACGGGGAACCCGAGTAGAGCGCCAACGGGTCGTCACGGTTGGGAATTTTATCAACCCAACGGATACCACCTACTACCTCATGACCGTTGAAGCACGCCGATGGCGAGCGCTGCGTATGGCCCTTCGAACATTGAACGTTCAAGAGTTGCATACTATCGTGTTGCTTACCACACGATGGAGTATTCTCACTTTTGCCTAAAGCACGCTGGAGAACAGCGTTTTCATATGCTCTCAGAACCATTAAGAGGTTCAGAGACTCATATTCACTACCGTGCCAAGCCACGGTATGACCTTCCATACTATTACTCGTATGGCGAGTTACCGCAATTGACCCGCCTGCGTTGGCGTACCTTACCTCTTACCTGACGTCGGAGCGTCGTTACAGAATGTATAACAAATATGTTAGCTTTTCCACCATAATATCTACTACTATCATAGACCTTATGTGGGCTTATTGACTAATCCTCACTTGACTACTTCTATGTTTTCAAAATAGGTTCTTTTCGAGCGTGCTATTCCCAATGCGGCTCTGATACCACGACTGTAGGGACCGCCCCGTGGTTCACCCACTCCAGGATCGCATAGGGTGATGCCGTACGATGCGGCACCCAACAGCACACACAAAAAGAATAAAGAACAACATATGAACTTTTTAAGATACAAAAACAGCGGAAGTCTTTTTACAAAACCTATTCATACAGCGGAAGTAATATACATATACAGCCTCTCATTCTAGCTATGCAAAAGTGCAGCCGTCCAGCCCGGGGATGCTACACACTAGCAACATGAAACCGGAGATCACGGCGGCGTGCAGGGCTCCATCTCGGCCGTGTACCCTGACGGGGGCATCGCCTCTTCCTCGGAACCCTCCTCATAGCTCTCACCTGCATAAAGCTCAAATATTGCAACCGTGAGCACGATGGCTCAGCAAGGCTTAACCGTCTAGCCTAGGCATGGAACTCTAAATGCAGGGCTGTGTATGGTAGGAAAGGACTTTGCAATAAAGACACGCCTATAAGTTGATCCTTACTTTCAGTTTTATAGCAGCAGATTCATGTGCCTTAGGCAGTCCTCACATCAGAAGTCCACAATCAAACAAGAAACGCTTTCCTCCGATGTGGTGATGCCCAAAGTGGAAAGCAAACTTAATTAGCTCTACATCTACAGCAGACATGGTTTCCCAGAACATTAATATATCATCACAGCATATTATCATTCAACTGGCTCACTTTACTTCTTACTACGTCACGAAACAGTGAACAAGCGGTACTCAAATAACCGCGAGGGACGGTGATTGCAATAAGGAGACACCTGGACAACACGTTGCATACACCCACTTTCAGAAGCGTGATTCCACACCCCTTCCTACTCTGTTGTATGCAACAACCTTTCAAAGGCAACCTAAATGCCGAACCGGTCCATCCGTAACGGGCAGGAGGTCCCCGCGTGGAGCGTGACTGTGCCCGGCAGATTTACACCTTGCTACCCTCAACCCACTCCTATTTACGGTTGGGTAAGCCTCGGCACCCAGGATAACCATTTACATCGGTTTCCTGCTTATGTCAGTATGTCATCCGGTACTGTTCGATACTTGTTCATCAGGCCCACACACGACTCGGTCCTCAATCGACACCAACAGGGCTACGCACGTGAGACCTCCCTCACTGCTTCCTATCCCCCCTGCTGGGTCTCATTTTCACCATTGTTAAGACATTTTCTATTCTGACCAAACCGTGCGATAAAACTTACCTCGCGAGTAGATTCCAACTACTCGACTTCTACTGAGGTCCTAAGCATATTAGCAGGGCCTTGCCTACGCGTCGGCTCTGTAAGCTACCCAACCCTCCATAGGATTTAAAAGGTTATGCGAGTGGGGTTTCAAACACCTTAATTCTAATTCAAACATTCACCCTAGACATAAGTGATACAAATAAAGAATTTTATAAAAGGTACATAAGTGCAAACCGGGGCTTGCCTGGTTGCGAGTCAGAGAAGAAGTTAGCTTCTGGTGGGAGGACGTCCAAGGGCCCCGGTGCGTCCTCAACTTCGGTCACTATTATGAAATGTAATAAAATACATGTGTAAGTATTAAGGATTTATAAGAATTGAACTTCTATTCATAGCTACTGCTGTTTAGGATACTTAATTGGCTTTGGGACTTTTACAGTGGATACTTGACTCTCTAAGGATGATTTGAGCCAAATTTGGAGATATGTCATTGCACAATGTAGTATTTAAACTTAATTCAGGAGCTTTGACATAGCTAGTAATGGAAGATCTGATTAGGGTAACTCTCCATGGTTCTAACAAAATTTGTTTCACCATTTTTGGAGCTACCATCAGAGAGATATGAATTTTTGAAGTTTGGACAGGAGTGCTGAACAGTTTCTGTTTAAATTTGAATTTCCAAATAAAGGCTGAACTTGGGAAGGTAATTTGACCTAGCAAATGAACTCCATTGAAGCCCAAATTTTTACTGGAGACCAGTATCTATGAAGAGGATTTGCTGCCCAAATTTGGCAATATTTCATAAAGAATTGCTCCTGTAATAAATCCCAAAATATTTACTAAAACAATTCTACAGAAATTCCATGGCATTTTCATAGCAAGCAATTTGTTTCTCTGTGAAGTACTCCTCATGAGGAATCCAACAAAATTGGTCTCACCCTTTTTGCAGTTTTCTACAGAAAGTTATGGGCTTGTAAAGATCAGCTAATTCCTGGAATTATTTCTCTAATACAAACTTCAAATAATTGTGCTGGGCCCACTGTTTTAAATCGGACCAGTGAGATCTCGGCAACACCGGGGGCTATGGAGTTAACCCGCACTGCCACAGCTGATCCGAGCCGCACCCCGATCCGGCGCCTACCCGGTGCCACTGACAGGTGGGGCAGGCCCCCATCTTCTTCAACCTCGCGCCCGGCCGGCCTCCTCGCCGGAGAAGCGGCCGTGCCTCGCCAGAACGGCTGTTCCATGCCTTAAACGGCTCAACCCTCGCCGCCTGTGCCTAAAACCCTACAAGGAACACTTTGGTGAGCATTTCTCCCACTTCCATTTTAACCTCTGAAATTAAATTTCTCCCACTGCTCTAAACAGTAGTACCACTAATACCCTTTGAAATTTGAATTATCTACCAAATGCCCATTTGAACTTGATAGAATTCAAATTTTGAAGTGTTTGAATATATTCATAGAATATATGCAGTTTGAAATTCAAATTTGATTTGAATTTGCTTAATTTAGCTCATGCCAAGATCAACTCCAAATGTAGTGAAAATTGGTGTGTGAGCTTACAAAAATGTGCTGAGTGTGAATATGAATCCCACTTTTGAATTCATGGGATGAAAGGAGTTTGAATTTGAATTTGAGTTCAAACTAGCCTCTTTCTTTTTATACCCAAAAACACCTCAAAAAGGTTTTGGATTTGGGTGAATGGCATTAGCATTCCTAGCAAAGTGTAGGAGTTTTTCATATGCTCAGCCCCTATATGATGCATGTGGGAAATACTACTTTTGCATTTTGTGAGTTTATCCACTAATGACCATGTTGATGGAGTTTACTTGCTCTTCAAATGTGTTCATAAGTTTTCCTCAAATGAGGTGTGTCTTGTGTGTTGAACACTTTGATTGTGTGCAAAAACGTAGGCACTTACATTCCTCCCCCTTTAAAGAATTTCGTCCCAAGATTATAAGGTGAATATCAGAGAGAGGACAGTGGAAGATTACCTTATGTGCGACGTGAAAAAGTCGGGGTAGTTAGCGTGAAGAAATCCTTCGCTTTCCCATGTCGCTTCATCTATGGAGTGATTACTCCATAGAACTTTGTAGAACCACAACGTACGGTTGCGTGTGGTTCGGTCCTTTTCATCAATTATCTGAACCTGTTCCTCTCGATAAGTGAGATCCGGTTTCAGTTCTTCAATATCCCCAAGCTGAATGGTAGTTGATAGCTTAAGACACTTCCTTAGCTGAGAAATGTGAAAGACGTCGTGCACACCAGAGAGTGTTTCTGGTATTTCCAGCCGGTATGCCACTGATCCACATCTTTCCACAATCTGGAATGGACCGATGAATCGGGGTGCCAACTTTTCTCTCACCCCGAATCTGTTCACGCTCATCATTGGAGACACACGTAGATACACGTGATCCCCGACTTCGAATTGTAAAGGACGTCTTCTCTGGTCCGCATACTGTTTTTGTCGGGATTGGGCGGCTTTTAGGTTCGCTTGAATCAGCCAAACTTTTTCCTCCGCATTGTTGATAAGATCAATCCCGAAGGTGACCCTCTCACCAGACTCACACTAATTCAGTTTTGTGCGGCATTTTCTCCCGTATAGCGCCTCGTAAGGTGCCATCTTGATGCTGGCTTGATACACATTGTTGTACGAGAACTCGGCCAACGGTAAGTGATCATCCCAATTCTTACTGTGGTTGATAGCACAAGCTCGTAGCATATCTTCTAGAATCTGATTTACCCGCTCGGTTTGCCCATCCATCTGCGGGTGGTATGCTGAACTACGGATCAGTTTAATCCCCAATGAAGCATGTAGCTGCTCCCAAAAACGAGACACAAATAAAGTGCCCCGATCCGATATGATGGTGCGGGGTATGCCGTACAAGCATAGGATCCGTGAGATGTACAATTCAGCATACTTCTTGGCATTGTAGTTGGTGTTGACCGGGATAAAATGGGCAACTTTGGTGAGCCGGTCGACGATCACCCACACTGAATCATGCTTCTGAAATGTGGTGGGCAAACCGACGATGATGTCCATGCTCACATTTTCCCACTTCCAGGCAGGAACGCCCAGTGGTTGTAACAGTCCTGGTTTTCTCATGTGGTCTGCTTTCACCCTTCGACATGTATCACACTCGGACACGTACTTTGCGATCTCCCGCTTCATCCGTGTCCACCAAAACTTGTTTCTGAGTTCTTGATACATCTTGTTGCTGCCGGAGTGAATAGAAAATTTTGTACAAGTGAGCGTCATCAAAAATTTTCTTCCGTAACTCCGGGTTACGGGGTACGACGATCCGGTCCTTGAACCATAGGACTCTGTCTTTCCGGAAACATTTCAGCTCCCCACTGTCTACACTTCTCCGCAAATGCGACATGCCCTTGTCATGTTTCTGAGCTGCCGCTATCTCTTCACGGATGGTGGGGATCAAAGCTAAGTTGTATAGAGCTCCATGTGGAATCACATGCAATGGTGGCTCGCTCTCTTCCAACATTGTGATGGTCAGATTGTTGATTTGTTTCTTACGACTCAGCGCATCCGCCACTACGTTTGCCTTGCCGGGGTGATAATGGATCTCTATTTCGTAATCCTTTATCAACTCCAACCATCTTCGCTGCCTCATGTTAAGCTCCTTCTTAGTGAATATGTACTTGAGGCTTTTGTGGTCGGTATATAAATGCACGAGGTTACCGAGTAGGTAGTGCCTCCACATCTTGAGTGCGAGTACCATGGCAGCGAGCTCCAAGTCATGAGTTGGATAATTTTGCTCATGGTTCCTGAGTTGCCGTGATCCGTACGCGAACACCCTTCGGTCTTGCATCAGCACACATCCGAGCCCAATGCCGGATGCATCGCAGTACACATCGAAAGGTTTTGTTGTGTCCGTCTGCGCCAAAACCGGTGCTGATATTAGGTGCTTCACTAATGCCTTGAACGCTGCTTCACATGCTGGACTCCAAACATATTTGGTAGCCTTCTTCAGCAACTCAGTCATAGGCTTTGCAATCTTTAAGATGTTTGGAATGAACCTCCGATAATATCCCGCGAGTCCGAGGAAACTCCGTACCTCATGAACAGTTCTCGGGGACTTCCAATTCAGCACTTGTGTGATTTTACTCGGGTCTACAGTGATGCCCTCCGCTGAGGTAATATGCCCGAGAAAAAGCACTTGCGATATCCAGAATTCGCACTTGCTGATTTTCGCGTATAGCTTGTGATCCCGCTGCCTTTGCAAGACTATACGCAAATGCTTCGTTTGTTCTTCCTCCGACTTGGAATATACCATTATGTCATCGATGAAGACCACGACAAACTTGTCCAGGTCCGGCATGAATACCGAGTTCATCAAGTACATGAAGTGAGCTGGAGCTTTGGTGAGGCCGAAGGACATGACCAGGTACTCATAAAGCCCGTACCTCGTCGAGAAGGCTGTCTTCAGTATATCCTCAGCCCGTATCTTAATCTGATGGTACCCGGATCTTAAGTCCATCTTAGAAAAGATCTTTGCTTTGATCAACTGATCAAACAACATGTCGATCCGTGGCAATGGGTACTTGTTCTTGATAGTTACGGCTGTTAGTGGACGATAGTGTGGCAGACCGGAATCCGCTCATCCAGGATCGCAGAGGGTGGTGCCGCGCGATGCGACACCCGACAGCACACGTCATAAGAACATCATATATTACATGGGAAAAACAACTGAAACTGTACAAACAGGTACAAACTTCAGTTACAACTATTGTTTATATTACACAGCGGAAGTCTACACTATACAACTCACGCCCGCCTATCTAGCAAAAGTTGGTTGCCCAGCCCTAGGGCAACCCACACTAGCTTCACTCCTCAGCTCATCGCGGCGTGTACGGCTCCCACTCAGCCGTGGTCCCCGACGGAGGGTAACCCTCGCCGGTGGACTCGTACTCCGAGTCCGTGGGTGGCTCCTCACCTGAAAAACACATAAGCAGCAACCGTGAGCACGAAGGCTCAGCAAGGCTTAACCGACTCACCTAAGCATGAAACTCTACATGAGGTGTACAATGACATAGGATAGCATTGTTGCAGCAAATGGACACGCCTACAAGATCATCCTGAATTCATCTTTTAGCAACAAGTTAACAGTTCATGAAGCTGAAATTTAGTGGCAAACATGTAGCAATACAAAGTAATATCATATCAGCAATATTGAATCATAACCTTTCATTCATTAATCTACGTTACGACGCAGTGAACAAGCGGTACTCGTCACCGTGAGGGACGGTGAATCGACTCGATATACACCTGCAGGGAAACCCAAAGAGCACGTCACGTACGCCCACCCGTGGAGCTGCACAGCACGCTCACTCGATGTCGTACGGGACAACCTTTCACCCAACAGCCCAAACGTCGAACCGGTCGCACCGAAACGAGCAGGAGGTTCCCCACATGGAGCATCTCTCTATGCCCGTTGGCAGATTTCCACCTTGCTGCCCTCAGCCTACACCTATAAATTGGTGCGTTATGCCTCGACGCCCGGAGGTTTTGGCTACATCGGTTTATCGGGGCCCATATATCCGATATGCCTTCGTTATGTTCAATACTTGTTCAGCAGGGCCGCACACGGATCGGTCCTCAATCGACACAGGCAGGGCTGCGCACACAAGACTCTCTCTTGCTGCGCCCTAGCCCCTGCCTAGTCTCATTTTCATTACTAAAGTGATCTCACGCCACTCAACCGAACCCGTGTGTCCCAAGCCTATCTCGCGAGTAGATTCCAACTACTCGACTTGTACCGAAGCCCTATGAATTATTAAGCATAGCCTGTCTACTCGAGGTCTTAGACACTACCCTCACTCTTAGGGAAAACTTCTGGTTATGCAAGTGGGGTTCCATCCATCCTATACCTAATGCACAAACATACTTCATATGACGCATGTAAACAAAGTAAAACTGATGAAAGGGTTAATGCAAACCGGGGCTTGCCTTGTTGCTGCTGGTCAGTAGTTAGTTCTTCGTCCGGAAGAAGGAAATCCAGCACTTCCGGGGTCTCTTCTTCAATGGCTACACGTTGAATACAATACTACATGTAAATTTAAATGCAATGTGTGAACTTAAATACATAATTGCTAATAACTGTAGCTAGCCCTCCCCTTTGGTTCTGAAATTTTTATGGTGGATTGGTAGGGGCCTAACCAGAGTTGTGACCAAGTTTTATTTGAAACAAAGTTCAATTGAACCTTGTACAAATAAAAGCCTCTTTGGTCAATAATTGAGCCTCTATGTAATTCCAGGGTTTTTCATGGCTCCCACCATTACTTTCTGGAAACTAGAATTTAGGATGGTTCTAATGGAATTGGTTTCATGTCATTTGAAGAATTCTACAGAAAGTTATGTCCTAATTAAGATTGCAGAAAATCTGAAAAATGTTTCTATACATTTTTCTATTTTCTCTGGGCAGTTCCCTTAATCACCCAATTAGGGTAACTAAATGAACTTGGATGAGTCTGAAAATTTTACTGGGATTCAGGGATTCTCCAATGAACCTTTCAGCCAAATTTCAGAATTTTTCATAAAGTAGTTCTCCAGATAAAATTCCCAACAGTTTAAACTTTAGGGACTTAATTCTGGAAAACTATTCACTTTCATGAGCTGAATTTGGCATTGATGGAAAGTGCTCAGAGAGCTGAATCCAACAAAATTTGGTTCACCCGATTTGGAGCTCTCTAGCCAAAGTTCTGAGGATTTGAAGTTTGGAAGAATTCTGAAAATCGGGGGAAAAGTTTAAACTCTCGGGTCCCGCGGGGACACGTGTCGAGCGCGGAGGTGTCCGGCACACCGGGGATACCACACGTGTCAAGCACGGAGGTGTCCGGCACACCGGAGCTCACAGGGTATTTGCGCGCCAGCACAGCCGATCCCTGGCCACACCCGATCCCGATTTAAATTCTTCAGCCGCTGACACGTGGGCCAGCCGGCTTCGTCTTCCGCCCGCCGTTCTCTCGCGCCCACGCCGCCGACCTCGCCGGAGCAGACTCGGGGCTCGCCGGCTCGCTGCTGCCGGACCTCCCATGGTCTGAAACTCGCCGTCAGGGGGTTGTCGACGTCGAGGAACACGTCGGGGGTGACAGGTCGGGCTGGGGTGACAGGAAGTAGCTCGGCGACGTGCCGCGGCCTCGGTTGAGGTTCGACACCGTCGACCGTGGTTTCTAAACCCGCCAACACCTCGAACAAACGGCCCTACAGCATCAATGTATCTCTAGGAAGCTCGACAAGGTGTCAAAAGGGTTCAGGGATGGCGACAAGTCGGTCGGCACCGTGTGACCGATCGTGCCCGCCATGACCGCCCTCGATCGAGTTTGAAATTCATCACTCCTAGACAGTTTCACGCTACGTATGCAGAAAAGAACTTGGTCGCCGGCTAGTCCAGCGTCTATGTGCAAGATTTAATGACCTCCGAAAGATCATAGAGCGAGAATTTAAAGAAACCGTACCGGAAGCTCGGTTTATGGTCGCCGGAGCAAAAACTGGAAATTCTCTGCGGATTCTTCACGGTTGGCTTCCAAACATGGAGGAGAGCAGAACGGTGGTCGCGCGCTCCTGTTGCCTCTCTCTCTGGACCGTGAAAACGCCTGTGGAGCGCTGCCCACGGGCGCCTGACTCTCGGCTGAGGCTAGGTCGCCGCGGTGGCGATCGTCTTTGGGCAAAGGAGGTCGGAGCTCGAGGTTTCTGGCGTTGGAGAGGTGGAGTGCGAGCTCAGGTGGCTGTCTAGCAGCTCAGGGACGAAGGAGGATATGGTTTTGCTGGTTCTCCCGATTGAGCAGAGAGCTGCGGCGAGAAACAATGCCACTGCTCGGGTTTGCCCGCGAGAAGATAAAGCCGGCCGACTCCTGTTCGGCTGAGGCGGTGCCGGTCGCGCGGGGCGCGAGCCAGCCGCCCTGGGCGCCAACGCACGGAGAGGGAAGCAGCTGGTGGCGCCGGTAGCTGCTCGGTGGCACAGCCGACAGCTGCTTGGCGGAATTTCCCACCGAGACTATGACTTTGGGTGCAAGTTTCTCCTTCTTCCCTCTATGACATGTGGGTCCCACCCGGGGTTTTAACCTCTGAAATTTACTCCTAATCACTGTTGTAAACAGTGAGCCCCATAATACCCCTGGTGATTCAAATTATTCACCCCTGAGCCATTTGAATTGAATAGAATTCAAATTGGGTTCGGTTTGAGTGAATTTCAGCACAAGTTCAGTTTTGAATTCAAATAAAGTTTGAATTCGTCCCACTTAGCTCATGTCAAGATCAACTCCAAATGGAGTGAAAATTGGTGTGTGAGCTCACAAAAATGTGCTGAATAAGAATATGCCTCACATTTTTAAATTCATGGGATAAAAAAGTTTGAATTTGAATGTGGTTTCAAACTGTCCTCTTTCTATCTATACCCAAAATGACCTCAAAAAGGTTTTGAATTTGGGTGAAACTTGGCATGGACATCCTTAGCAATGTGTAGGAGTTTTCATAAGTCCAGCCCACCTATATCACATGTGGGAAATACCACTTTTGCAATATGTGAGTTTGTTCTCTAATGAGCATGTTGATGGTGGTTACATGCTCTTCATTTGTGTTCATCATCTTTCCTCAAATGAGGTGTGTGGTGTGGTGATGAACACTTCACATGTGTGCCAAGACTGAGGCCCTTACAGATAGTCCACGCAAAGCCGCAATGTCTCATCCTTCTTCTTCACAAATAATGCCGAACAGCCCCATGGCAAGGAGCTCAGCCTAATAAAACCCTTCTCCAGCAGGTCCGTTAACTGCGTCTTCAGTTCGGCCAATTGCCATCTTCTACGGCCTTTGGGATATTGGCATAGTTCCCGGTGCAAGTTCAATCTTGAACTCCACCTCTCCGTCGGGCGGCATCCCCAGTAAATCATCCGGGATCACGCCAGGGAACTCACGGACTACTGGAATGTCTTCCAATCTGATGGTGGTGGATTGGTATACACTTGTAAGTTTTATTTCTGGACTGTTCAGAAATAATGAGTGAGACTCATGCATTTCTGAGTGTAGATGCACGACTCGGAGACGGTGTCTAAAACAGCGCCTTGGCGGGTTAACCACGACATCCCTAAGATGACATCGACCTTTTGTCCCTCTAAATCTATGAGAGACGTGGGGTATATGTGGGGGACCCTGGCCCGTATCACGGGGCCGAGCCACTCGCCCAGGAATCGTGTAACAGCCCTAACTTTTGTAAAGTTTGATGTCAGCTCATAAAACAAAGTTAAGGCAACAAAAGACTATAATTGTGTCACATGAAATGATGAACACATAAATGGACATGTGAGGGAGTTAAAAATTTTCTCTAGCCCATGCTCAACACATGTTAACCTAGGGGAAATAATTACACTCCTAAAACTCTAACTCATGTGCACCTCCTCTATGAGTAGAGTGGAGGGAATTTAAATGCAATTTGAATCTTTTGAAAGGATTTCTATTCAGATTGTCCAAAGGCCTATATGTGAGATCATAGATGCATCTCCCATATATTCAAGAGCCTAAGTTTCAAATTTGGAGAATTTTTGGTTTCATATACTATTTATTCCGAGGATTAAATGAGGGCCTGTTTAAATTCAAACTTGAATTTGAATTTTGAACCAAACAAACTCAATTTCAAAATCTGATTTCAGATTTGAGTTCCTCATAATTCCTTTGACCTATCCTCCAAGTTTGAACAAATTTGGAGCTCATTTGCTATTTTAAATCGAAATGGGGGATAAGAGGGAGAATTGTGGCTGTGGACCCCACTGGTCAGTCTCACAAAATTGCAACCGACTCCATCGACTGTTGTACGTGTGCCACCTCCCTCAGCCGGCGTCGACCGACGTGCTCCAGCGCCAGCTCCTGCTTCTATCCACGAGCTCAGCCTGATCTTCACTCAGCTGGTGCAACAAAGCAATTTGCTTTTCTTCCCTGCTCGGTCTGCTCCCGTGGGTTCCTCTCCCAAGCAGAGCAGAACCACCGCCGTGCTCTTCTTCCCCTCACGCAGCCACCACCATAGCTCGTTTGCTCGTGCCTTCAACAGCAAAAAGGTTGTTCCCTGAGTGCTCTAGCAGGCTGTCAACTTCCCTCCGCCGTCCCGAGCTCACCGGCGCCCAGAAACAGAAAAGTTTCTGCTGCTCCCGTGTTGCACGTCGGAGGACCGAAACTGATCACCGTGGCTAGCCCAAACCAGGAGGTATCACGCCCAAGCAAGACACCCCATCTGTGCACCAACAAGCCTAGTTGCTCACCCCCAAAGCTCAGCCCTAGCCATTGATCACAGAGGGAGAATTTCAAGTTTTTCTCCCGGGCGGCAGAAACGGACCTTGAGGTAAGGAATTGTAAAATTCGTCCTCAATTCGTGTTTGTTGGGTCTCAAACTTCACGCACAGGATGTTAACTGCCTAGCACACCTCCTCCATCGATTTTAGATCAAGAAATTGAGTGTAGAGTGAGCAATCCGAGCTCTTTTAGAGGGTATGCCGCTGGACCCTATCGGGTGCACGGTGCCGATTGGTTTAGAGCCCTCTCCAGCTTGTTTAGACCTCATGCCGGTCCTCTACACGATACCCTGGTGCTGTAGAGCCCATGAACCGACCATTTGGTGGAGAATTCACCGTGCAATACCTCGCCGGAGCCCTTGGGTTTGCTGTGGCCGGTGCGCCCTGTTTTACGGCGAGTTTCAGCCGCCGGCGACCTCACCAACGTGTTCAGCATGGGGAAATATGGGGGGCGGCCAGCAGGGGGTCTGGAGGCGGCTGGGAACTGGTTTTCCGGCGACCTCACCGGAGGGAGCCGCCACTGCACTGTTTGGCGCGAGTCTGGAGGTTAGGGATGACAGGTGGGACCCACTGTCAGCATTTAAACAATTTCCAGATTTTCCCACTCTAGTTCAAACTTTGGAGAGCCATAACTTTGTGTAGGAGTGTCCAAAAATTGTGAAACAAATTTTGTTGGATTCCTCTCAAAGAGTACTATCCAGGGGTGCAGACCAGTGTTTATGAAAACCCCTGAATTTGGCTCATTAATTCATTTAAAAAAATCTTGTCTGAATTTTTACAGGGGTTCTGTTTATTGGAAAATTCCCAAATTTGGACAGGACATTGTCCTAAAATTCCTTGAACTTCAGTAAAAATTTCAGAGGCATTGGACCTTATTTGCTTGGTCAAATGATGTGTTCATTCCTTATGTCTCTGAAAAATGGGAAAATGAACAGAGACAATTTCAGCTTTTCCCCCTTTATTTGTAAAATCCATATCTCCATGTAGGAAACTCCAAAAATGGTAAAACCAATTCCTATGGACTCAGGACATTTTGTATTTCACAAAAAGTCTACTTTGCAGCATAGGAAAGCTTCATATCTAGGGGGTAAAGGCAGATTAGTGAAAATCACATAAGGAATTATTGTGATCACCTTGAGCCATTTCATGAGCTCAATTTTTGCCCACTGCCTATCTAGCTTCCATAGAAGCTGTGGTTAAATTCTCAGCTTCATTGGACCTCTGGAACTGGAGCTACCATATTTTAGGTTTAAGTGTTCATATAATGGACTTAATCACATGGTGATTACTAGTATTTCTTTTCACCCTAGCTTTCATCATCTCTAAGGTTGTAGATCCAACAACAGAAACCTTTATGTTGTTTTTTCCTTTTAGGTGTGAGTTAACTTGAACAACAGTTTTGAAACAGTTTCTAAATTGCTTTTGAAATATATGTGCATTGCAATATAATAGCTCACGTGACGTCGACGTTCGACGAGGACTCGACTCTGCAGCGAGGATCTCTATCTCGTGATGAGTTTGGCGGAATCTCCGGAGGAAGACTAACTCCTAGCTTCTAACAAAACCGTTGAGCAAGGCAAGCCCCGGTTTGCATATCGTTACCGTTCTAAATTTTGCTTTACTTCACATCTTGTTTATTAGACTTCATATTGTGCATTATGTCTAGGATGATTGAAACCCACTTGCATGGCTATTACATCCCTCATTAGATGGTTTAGTGTAGGCTTTGCCTCGTTGTAGATGCTAGGCTAATGTTGTAGCTAGCTCGGTAGAAGTGGAGTAGTAAAAAGCTACTCGCGAGAAAGTTCGAGTAATGGAGTTACTCGCGAGAGAGAAATGATAAGAGCACCCCCATGAATATGAGATGGGGACGGGGATGTTCCTGTAGGATGGAGCGCTCAAGGTTGGTCTCGACCTGCGATGGGTGTGACAATGCTTGAGACCACATTTGGCCTGGACCGGGATGGTAAGGCAAATGTGGAGGTTGGTTGTAGCCCCGTCCGTGTCAGTTAAGGACCGTATGTATGCGGCCCTGCTGGACAAGATTGAGCTGTACCGGATATATAGTGGGGTATGGGAGCCATGAAACCGATGTAACTCGATGGACCGTAATATAGAAACTCATCCTTCGCGTGGGAATGGCGTTGAGAAGGCGGGAGGTGTAAATCCTTTAGCGGGCAACTTCGACGTGTCCGCGTAGAGGACCATCCTGCTCGGCGCGAAGCATTTTTCTATGTCGGGGTGTCGTGTGAAAGGTCGCTGCATACAACGTAAGAAAGAGCTCTTGAGAGAGTCTTTCGAGGCGGGTGTATGTGTCGTGTATTCCGGGTTGTTATTGATTCGAATCACCGTCGCTCGCGGAAGAGGATTGAGCATACTTGCCCACTGCGCCATGACTTAGTAAGAAGATGAACTAAGTCTCTTAACTTGCTGTTTGTGGATTAATCACTGTATTGGAACCTTGACTGAAGTAGTTATAGAGCCAACTAAATTTCATTTCCACCTTAGGCTAGCAACATCGGGATAAGCGTTTCTTGTTTGATTGTGGACTTCCGATGTTGTGAGGCGTGAGGACCACTAAAATGAAGGCTATAAGAATCTGAATATAAGGATCAAGTTTAGTCAAGATGCATTTTTGCAAATTCCTATGCCTACTTTCTTACTACCCCTGCATGTAGAGTTGCATGTTTAGTAGTGACGGGTAAGTCTTGCTGAGCCTTAGTGCTCACGGTTGCTTCTGAGTTGTTTTTGCAGGTATCAGGATGCCTGCTATGAAGAGGGTTGTTCGGTGAGACGACGAACCTCACGGTTCGTTCAACTCATCGGAAACCTAGCCGCTACCTTTCTTTGGTGAAGCTAGTAGGAAGCGTTCACGGGCTGAACGACTTCTCTTCGGCGTAGATAGGGTCGAAAAGTGAGTAGATTGTCCAGCAAATTTTAATTTCCGCTGCGTGTGTATATTATGTTGTAAAAGAAATTATCTTGAGTAACAAAATTGTTCCGTTATGTTCTTATCGTCTTTTCGTGCATGCTATTGGGTGCCGCATCGCACGGCACCACCCACTGCGATTCCCAGGCCGGGCCGTCACAAATCGCATTGGGTGGTGCCGTGTTATGCGGCACCCAACAGCACACATATAATGAAAAACTGTATTACATAAATCAAAAGCGGAAGGTTACAATGTAGAACCGATCGCGCTGTCTCGGGCTCATAGGTCTAACGAGACGATGTGGTATGCCTCTACAATCCAGTTAACCTGGTACATCGGTTTCCTGGGTCCCATATAGCAGTAAGCATCCGGTACACAACTCAATACATGCTCATGGATGCGGCACACGGATTGGTCCTTAACCGACACAGGCAGAGCTACTCGACCAAGACCTCATCTTGTCGCTGCCTAACCCTCCTGCCCTGTCTCATCTTTAGAAATATAAACTTTAGTTTGCCTTTTTCAAATACACCCATGTAATCCCGACTATGGCTCGCGAGTAGATTCCAAATACTCGACTTCTACCGGATGTCATAACCTATTTAGCACGGCAACCTTCTACAGTGGGACACTATATTCTACACTTTTCTCTAGGGTTCCTTTGGTCATGCATTTGGAGTATATAGCATCCTTGACCTAATGCACATACAAACTCTCAACCATAATTGTGAACAAAGTAAAAAACTTTATAAATAACTTAAATGCAAACCGGAGCTTGCCTTGGTTTTGCAGGTGACTAAAGTCAGATAATTATGAAGTTAGTTGTTGATGACTTGAAGCTTAATCACTGCCATTCTTGCTCCTTGATCCAAGCTTCACTTCTCCTCCACTTTTCCATGTTTAATCACCACACGTTATGAATATGCATATATGTTTAATTGTAAAGCTTTTGCTAACAAGTTCTAAAGGCAAGTTTAAAACTGGAACTCAGTTTAAGCATTTAAAATGACACTGGTGCTAGTGGTTTGGGTTTGGGTTTAAGTACTATGATCAAGTGATAAGTGTGTTTCATCACTTGTGTGTTGATCACCTAATGAGGTTGAACATAACAGTACTTGTCCAGAGCTCCAATGGAGCTGAAAATTTTCGTGTCAGTTTCTTGTCACAAGAAAGTAATCTGGACCAGAATTTAGAATTTTTCAATGAGTAGATCGCTCAGAACAATTCTCTAAGCATTTAGGCAAAAATGAATTAATTCTGAATAAATTTGCACTTTCATGAAAATACAAGTGAACTAAAATTTCAAACATAGCTCAGGGAGCATGCATGAATTTTCATAGGATTTTTGGAGCTAAGAATTTCCCAGAATTGAATTTCCTAGTTTTGTAAATTCTCTAGAATTGTTTCTGTATTCATTTGAACACAGAAACCTTAAATCATAATTATCCTAGCTAAATCAACTCCAAGTGAGCTTAAATTTTTATGAAATTTAAATAACATCCTAAAGAATATTCTGGCAAAATTTGAGGATTTTTTGATGAACCAAACTCCCTCAAAAATTCTTTTGCTGAAAAGTTTTAAAGAAATTTCCAGAATTTAATAATGGTTTTCATAAAAATTGGGTTGCATATTTGGATAGAGTTTTTCAATCTGAATCCAACCCAATTTCAGTCACTAAATTTGGAGCTTCCTAGCAAAAGTTATGAGGTTCTAAAGTTTGAACTGAATTTGGGGATTCAAATAAACCGGAAAACATTTAAATTCTGACTGTGGGTCCCGGGTGATGTGTCAGTCCCTCGATGCAGCCACACCTCGGTCCACAGGCAATTAGGCTGTAGCCACAAACGATCAAATGTCCACAGCAAATTCCAGTCTACTGGTAACGGTCACTGTCCGGTGGGGCTGGAGGCTTCTTCTCCCTCCCGAGCCCCCCTTTCCCGCGTGCGCGCCTTCCCCCTCACCGGCGCGGCGGCGCTGCTTCGGACTCTCCCTTTCCGGTCGATTCAGGGGCTGAAACTCGCTGCTAGCGTTGCTCTCGACGTGAGGAACTCGTCCCCGTGCTCACCAGAGGCCGGCGATGGCTCTAAACAACCGGGCCACGTGCGGCGGCTCGGTTCTCCCTCCGGCAACGTCACGCGCCCTCTCTAGACCCCCAAACCAACGGGTCTTTGGTTCTACAGCATCAGTGGGTCATGGTGGTGCTCGACTTCGGTTAAAACTTGATCGGCAACGGCTCGAAATGTGGTCTCACCGTGTGCTCGGTGGTTCCCGCCATGACCGCCGCTCGGAAAACTTCAAATTAGTTGCAACTACTCGGTTCTAAGCTAGGTTTACGATAGAAATGGAGTCGCTGGCTAGTCTAGCTCCCATGTGAAAGATTTGGTGAGCTAAAAACATGAATTGCAACTGAATTTGATCATCCCATACCGGAAGGTCGAATTGCGCCCTTCGAAAGAAAATTTCCGAATTGGCTCTCGGTGATCTACGGCTCGACTTGAGGTCTTGGGGTGAGCAGCACGGGTCAACAGCGCGTCCGTGGGTGTCCTTGCTCGGGCGTGAAAGTCCCCGGTGTGGGCTGTCCACGTGCACACCAAGTCGCCGTGCCATTAGGTTATCGTGGAAGAGAGCGATTCTAGGGTTAGGGAGGCCGGAACTCGGTGGTTTTTGCTCCGAGGAAGTATGAGGAGCTCCCTCAGGACCATTTTGCAGCTCAGCGGGGTGGTTGCGCGAGATTTGGTTGGCTCCCTGTGATCGACCGAGTGGAGGCGATGTGTTCCCAATGATTACTCGCGAGGAGGTAGGGAAATGGAAGTAGCTCGGTGTAGTGAGGGAAGGATCACGCCGAGAGGGAAGGAACCACACAGCCAGGTCGCCAGCGCATGTAATTTAGTGAGGAGGTGGCTCGGCTTGCCACTCGGTGGTGCTCTGTGAGTCCTCAAACCGATCGAGTGAAACAGAGCACCGAGACTTTAGCTGCTTCAGTGTAAACACACGGAACAGAGGGTTTGCTTCAGGTACAAGTCACAATTTGGCTCACTGACCTGTGAGGTCCACCCCTGCTCCTCCCCAAAAGATCTTCCAAATTTGGAAATTGACCAAATTCAAATATTTGGAGCTAAATTCTTGGAACTCATTTGGACCTTTGGCCAAACTTCTTCCAAATTCGAATTTGAACTTGAATTCAAATGCCCCCTTTGTGTCCTCTTGCAAATGCTTAGCCAAAAGACTTCCCAATGTGGTGAAAATTTATATTCCCACGAATTTGGAGCTGAGGATTTCACATATGGAGTCAACTGTTACATTTGGTTGCTGCAGGGGCCTATGAGGAAGGGACTCCCGAGGAGGAGACGGAAACCCCGGAGGGGAACGCTGTTGAGTGGGAGTCATGCACGCCGCCGTGTTAGTGTGTGTGCGTGCTAGCGGGGACATGTTCACGGGCTGAACGTGAACTCGATGCGTAGTCTACGCCCGTGAGTGTAGACTAAACATATTTTGTTGTACAAATGTTCATAAACCTGTTTATGTAATAAAACTTTACTTTCGCTTTGTATCTTTGATGTGCTATATCCGGTGCTGTGCAACCCAGCACCCCTCAGCGTGATCCTGGCTTGACAAGGCCGATGGGGCCGTGTCAGAAAATTGACCAAATTCAAATATGTGGAGCTAAATTCCTGGAACTCATTTGGACCTGTGGCCAAACTTCTTCCAAATTCGAATTTGAACTCGAATTCAAATGCCTCCTTTGTGTCCTCTTGCAAATGCTTAGCCAAAATACTTCCCAATGTGGTGAAAATTTATATTCCCACCAATTTGGAGCTGAGGATTTCACATATGGAGTCAACTTTTACATTTGGTTGCTGCAAGCATAAACTTTGCACCAACAGTTTGAAAGCCTCTTTTGTGATGACCCATTTGAATTTGGGTGAAAAACTTTGGTTTGCTCCTAGCTCATGCTTGATCAATCTTTGTCCTAATCTGAACCTCTCAAGTTCAGTTTCAATTTGGCCCTTAATTTGAATTCAGCACAAATTCAAACATGAGCATAATTCACTCCTTTTTAACTCACCCTAAAAGAAAAAGTTTGCCACCATAAATCTCGTCACTTTCAAATGTATGAGGTTCCATGTGTATTCAAAACTTTGGAGGCAATTTGAGGTGAGCATTTGAGTCTAAAAATCTTCTTTTAATCTCTCTTGAACACATGTATGATTTACACATGAGTTTAACTCTACCTTGGTCCAACACATTCACATGAATGCTAGATCCCGTGTTGTTGAACCCCATATATACCATCCGGCGTCAGAAAGTTTTTGTAAGTCCCATTTTCCATGAACCCGAAACACAATGACGTTCAATCATCCGTTTCTTTGCATTCACGTTTTTTGGACTTCTACATTCCTACCCCCTTAAAAAGAATCTCGTCTCGAGATTCCAAAAGAAAAACGAGATGGGAAGCGTAATTCCAAGCTGTTTGACGATAAAAGTTCCGGATTTTTCCTGCGGAGGTAATCTTTGCTTTCCACGTGGTTTCTTCCGTGGTATGATTACTCCACCACACCTTGTAAAAGCTTAATGTCCGATTCCAGGTGTTCCGGATTCTTTTCATCGATAGTCTGAACCGGTCACTTGGTGTAGGCACGATCTGGCTTCAACTAGTCAATTTCTTCAGTGCGGACAGCCGCGGTAAATTTGAGACACTTCCGCCGCTGTGACACACGAACTATGTCGTGAACAACCGCGAGATTGGCCGGTTGTTCCATCTGGTAGGCTACGGGTCCGCACTTCTCCGGAATGCCAATGGATCTTAAGTTCAGGGAGCAATATCCCCCCTTTAATTCGGACCAATGAATTCCTTGCATCGGAGACAAAGATAAACATGTTCTCCGCCGTCAAAATGCAACGGTCTATGCCTTTGACCATCGTAGCTTTTCTGTCGGGGTTGTACAGCCTTCAAGTTCGCTTCTATTGTTCAAACTCGATCATCGGCTTTGTTGACTAACCAACCCCGAACAGTACTCTTTTGCCGTTCTCACACCACTTCAGTGGTGTGCGACATTTCTGGCCGGAGAGCTTCATCTTATGAGGTATAACTATACGGTCTTTAAACCATAGAGTACCCTCATTGTCCATCCTGAACCACCTCATCTCTCCGTTGTCTATTCTTCTCTGTATGTGAGACATACCCTGGTCCCTCCTTTGAACCCCAGCAATCCCCTCTCAGATTGTTGGAATGAGATCAATGTTCTAAAGTACTCCATACGGAATGACACGGAGACTGGGTTTTTCTTCTTCTAACTCAGCAATCGCCAAGTTGTGAACATAGGCTTTCCGACTAAACGTGTCGGCAACCGCGTTCACTTTTCCCGGATGATAGTGGATCTCAAAGTTATGATCTTTGATGAGCTCTAACCAAAAAAACTTTAAACTAAAACAACGTTGCACATTTCATAACCTTTCCAACGGTGTATCATAGGCTCCTTAAGGATTTTTCTACAGGAAGTTATGGCTTAAAAACAGAAAGGTCCAGAGAGGTTTTGCTGCTGTCCTGGTTCTGGACAGTTTGCCTTCCACTGGACTTTCACCAACTTAACTTGTGATTTTGCTCTGGAGGTATACAAAGAAGTTGTAGAGCACTTGAAAATATTTCCAGAACTGTATTATACACCTTAATTTATTAAATCTACTCATAGTTATGCTCTGTTATAGTCCAGCAAGAATTCCTGCCAGAAACAGAGCACTCTGTTTTTGAAAACTTTGACGCCTAGTCATGCCCTCATTTGAATCTTAGCTCAAAATAAGAGTTCAGTAACTAATAATTGTTTCAAACTTCCATTTTAGTTGAAAGTTAGTTCATTGATCCTTTCTTCATAGGGAAGAGATTATTAAGTGTAGTATGGTGTCGATGCACCGTAAGAACATGTCGGTACTACATAGCCTCACCAAAGAAAATTCTAATCGGATTATACCGGCATATCCGTATAATCAGTGGCAATAAGACGGTCACTTGCAAATGTGTGCTACATGGAATACAAACGTGGTTAGCACCTGCAGAAAAACACTCAATAGTGGTGCACTCAAGGGTTGTTTTCATTTCAGGCAGGTCTATATTTGAAAGTAAATACACACGCCCGTATCATTGCCATACGGCCGTCCTTTAGTTAAGCCACGTCTCAAGGTACGCGATCATGTTTTTACACCACACGACGGGGAACCCGAGTAGAGCACGAACGGGTCGTCACGGTTGGGAATTTTATCACCCCAACAAATACCACCTACTGTCCTGCAGGGCACGCCTATGGCAAGCGCTGCATATGTCCTCCTAGACTATTTCCAGAAGAACATACTATCGCGTTACTGACCACACGATGGGGTCTCCACTTGCTTGTCTAATGCACACTAGGGACCAGCGTTTCATATGAACTCAGGAACATGAAGAGTCCAAGAGTTTCATATTGACGTCTCACACCGAGCTGTGAGACCTATCCCTGAATCACATTCTTCGTCAGGGGAACTAACCGAAATTGAACCGCTTTCAGTGGCGTTCCTTACCATTTTTACCTGAATGTAGGTGCGTCGTTACATAATCAAAATTAAGAATTATAACAAGTATGATAGTCATGGCACTTTAAGTAACTATACTACTATAGTCCTTATGTGGGCCTAATACCGTTTCCTCACCGTATCCTAAGTTTTTGTCGTAATACAATCCTTATTCCGTGCGCTATTACCAATGCGGCTCTGATACCATGCTGTGGAGGACCCCGGCCCGTATCACGGGGCCGAGCCACTCGCCCGGGAATCGCATTCGGTGGTGCCGTGTTATGCGGCACCCAACAGCACACATATAAGGAAAAACTGTATTACATAAATCAAAAGTGGAAGCTTACAATGTTCTATGCAAATAATTTACATAAAATAGCTACAGCGGAAGTCTATAAACAGCTCACGTCGAATAAATAATGAGCACCGGAGAAGAGTTCCAGCCCGTGGACTCCTCTCGCTAGCAACACGAAGACATGGCAGTGGCTAGGTTCTCCATGTGTAACATGACACGGAAGTTCCGAGTCTCACTGGACAACCTTCTTTATATGTGTCAATATTAACTTGCAAAACCACTCATATAGCAAGAGTGAGCACAAAGGCTCAGCAAGACTTAACCGTCTCTCCTAAGGCATGCAACTCTACATGAAAGTAACTTAAGACCTAAACATGTAAGTTGCCAAAAGATTCACCTACGAGTTCACCTTAACTTTAAGATTTTTAGCCATCATAGTAGTACCCTTGCGTCCAGCAACATTGGAACTCCACAATCAAACAAGAAACGCTTCATTCCAATGTTACTTGTCCCAAGGTGTAAATTAACTTTAGTTTGCTCTATCTCTACTTCAAACAAGGTTTTCATGCAATTCCAATAACCATAGCAGCAATTAAACATTGCAAACTGTTCTCACACAACTTGATTACTACGTCACAACATGTGAGCAAGCGGTACTCATAACCGCGAGGGACGGTGATTCGAATCAAACACTGCCAGGATAATCCCGACTATAGCTCGCGAGTAGATTCCAACTACTCGACTTCTACCGGATGTCATAACCTATTTAGCATGGCAACCTTCTACAGTGGGACACTATATTCTTCCCTTGACTCTAGGGTTCCTTTGGTCATGCATTTGGAGTATAAAGCATCCTTGACATAATGCACATACAAACTCTCAACCATAATTGTGAACAAAGTAAAAACTTTATAAATAACTTAAATGCAAACCGGAGCTTGCCTTGGTTTTGCAGGTGACTAAAGTCAGAATATTATGAAGTTAGTTGTTGATAACTTGAAGCTTAATCACTGCCCTTCTTGCTCCTTGATCCAAGCTTCACTTCTCCTCCACTTTTCCACGTTTAATCGCTACACTTTATGAATATGCATATATGTTTCATTGTAAAGCTTTTGATAACAAGTTCTAAAGGCAAGTTTAAAACTGGAACTCTGTTTCAGAATTTAAAATGATACTGGTGCTAGTGGTTTTGGGTTTGGGTTTAAGTACTATGATCAAGTGATAAGTGTGTTTCATCACTTGTGTGTTGATCACCTAATGAGGTTGAACAGAACAGTACTGATCCAAAGCTCCAATGGAGCTGAAAATTTTCATGTGTGTTCCTTGTCACAAGAAAGTAATCTGGACCAAAATTTAGATTTTTTCAATGAGTAGATCACTCAGCACAATTCCCTAAGCATTTAGGCAAAAAGGGATTAATTCTGAATAAATTTGCACTTTCATGCAAATCCATGTGAATTTCAATTTCAATCATAGATCAGGGAGCATGCATGCATTTTACTAGGATTTTTGGAGCTAAGAATTTCCCAGAATAGAATTCCGAAGTTTTGGAAATTCTCTGGAATTGTTTTTGTATTCATTTGAACACAGAAACTTGAAATCATAATTATCCTAGCTAAATCAACTCCAAATGAGATGAAATTCTTACAGGAGTTAACTAACATCCTAAAGAATATTCTGGCAAAAATTGAGGATTTTTGGATGAACCAAAATCCCTCAAATATTCTTTTGCTGAAAAGCTTTAAAGCATTTTCCAAAATTTAATAATGGTTTTCATACAAATTGGGTTGCATATTTGGATAGAGTTTGTCAATCTGAATCCAACCCGATTTGAATCACTATATTTGGAGCTTCCTAGCAAAAGTTATGAGGTTCTAAAGTTGGAACTGAATTTGGGGATTCAAATAAACCGGGAAACATGTAAATTCTGACTGTGGGTCCCGGGTGACGTGTCAGTCCCTCGATGCAGCCACACCGCGGTCCACAGACAATTGTGGCTACAGGGTGACGTGTCAGTCCCTCGATGCAGCCACACCGCAGTCCACAGACAATTGGGCTGTAGCCACAAACGATCAAATGGCCACAACAAATCCCAGTCAACTGCTAACGGTTACTGACCGGTGGGGCCGGAGGCTTCTTCTTCCTCCCGAGCCCCCCTTTCCCGCACGCGCCTTCCCCCTCGCCGGCGCGGCGGCGCTGCTTCGGACTCTCCCTTTCCGGTGGACTCAGGGGCTGAAACTCGCTGCTAGCCTCGCTCGCAACGTGAGGAACTCGTCCCCGTGCTCACCAGAGGCCGGCGATGGCTCTAAACCACCGGGCGACATGCAGCGGCTTGGTTCTCCCTCCGGCGACGTCACGAACCCTCTCTAGACCCCCAAACCAACAGGTTTTGGTTCTACAGCATCAGTGGGTCATGGGGGTGCTCGGCTTTGGTTCAAACTTGATCGGCAACGGCTCGAAATGAGGTCTCACCGTGTGCCCGCCGGTTCCCGCCATGACCGCCGCTTGGAAAACTTGAAATTAGTTGCAACTACTCGGTTCTAAGCTATGTTTATGAAGGAAATGGAGTCGCTAGCTAGTCTAGCTCCCGTGTGCAAGATTTGGTGAGCTAAAAACATGAATTGCAACTGAATATGATCATCCCGTACGGGAAGGTCGAATTGCGCCCTCCGAAAGAAAATTTCTGAATTGGCTCTCGGTGATCCACGACTCGACTTGAGGTCTGGGGGTGAGGTCCTTGCTCGGGCATGAAAGTCCTCGGTGTGGGCTGTCCACTTGCACATCAAGTCGCCATGCCGTTAGGTCGCCGCGGAAGAGAGCGATTTTAGGGTTAGGGATGCCGGTACTCGGCTGTTTTTGCGCCGGGGAAGTATGAGGAGCTCCCTCAGGACCATTTTGCAGCTCAGCGGGGTGGTTGCACGAGATTTGGTTGGCTCCCTGTGATCGACCGAGTGGAGGTGATGTGTTCCTGATGGTTACTCGCGAGGAGGTAGGGAAATGGAAGTAGCTCAGTGCAGTGAGCGAAGGATCACACCGAGAGGGAAGGAACCACACAGCCAGGTCGCCAGCGCACGTAATTTAACGAGGAGGTGGCTCGGCTTGCCGCTTGGTGGCGCTCTATGAGTCCTCGGACCGTTCGAGTGAAACAGAGCACCGAGACTTTAGCTGCTTCACTGTAAACACATAGAACAGAGGGTTTGCTTCGGGTACAAGTCACAATTTAGCTCACTGACCTGTGGGGTCCACCCCTGCTCCTCCCCAAAAGATCTTCCAAATTTGGCAATGTAAGGGCATATGTTTTTGGCACATAATCAAAGTGTTCATCACCACCCACACACTTCATTTGAAGAAACTTGATGAGTACATTTGAAGAGCAAGTAAACACCATCAACATGCTCATTAGAGAATAGACTTACAAAATGCAAAAGTGGCATTTCGCCCAAGCATTATATAGGGTTTGGGCATATGAAAACTCCTACACCTTGCTAGGAGTGTCCATGCAAAATTTCACCCAAATCCAAAACCTTTTGAGGTCTTTTGGCTATAACAAGAAAGAGGGTAGTTGAACTCAAATTCAAACTACTTCCATCCCATGAATTCAAAAGTGGGAGGCATATTCTTACTCAGCACATTTTTGTGATATCACCCACCAATTTTCACTCTATTTGGAGTTGATCTTGACATGAGCTAAGTTTAGCAAATTCAAACTCAATTTGAATTTCATACTGCATATGTGCTGAAAATCAATTCAAACACTTCACAATTTGAATTCTATCAATTCCAAATGGCATGTGGTAGATGATTCAAATTCTAGAGGGTATTAGAGGGATTACTGTTTAAAGCAGTAGATGGAAGTTACTTTCAGAGGTTAAAACTTGGGTGGGACCCACATGTCAGCTTCACAGACCACAGAACCGACTGAGGCACCGAGTGCTTGGGTCTTGTGCTCTCGCCGTGGCCGCCACCACGCCAGGTCGTCGAGGCCAGCAGTGTGCTTGCCGCCCAGGCCGCTGAACCGCCTCTCTGGCCCCTTATTTATGCGCCCGAGCCAACCCCGGTGTTTCTCACCGCTATTCCAACGTGCTCTCACCCAGAAAACCGAAACACCACGCCACACGGCTGAGCTCTCGGTCCCTCGTCGCCCGGCTGATCCTATTGTTGTCACGGCGATATGAGACCATCACCGAGTGTGCCGAGTCTTCCTTGATGAGCTCGCACCAGTTCCAGAACCTGATCAACCCTCCCCGAGCTCCACCACGACGTTCTTCCATTCTTCAGATCAGCCCGAGCCGGCGTCACGGAGACGACCTGTCCGGCCACCACTGCCTGCCGTTCTCCGAGCTGTGAATAGCAAAAGGTTCGCCTTCAGTCCCTCTTTCATTACCGCAAGCCCCGGCGGCGTGACATAAACTGCCCACGCCGGAATTTCACGATTTTGCGATGGTATACGAAAGGGATGCCCGGACCGATTCGCAAAATTCGTAATATACACCGCACCACTCATCCTCTCACGAATGGAAGCACTTCTAGGTGTCCGTGCGAGGCCATAGGAGCCAAAACAACGAAGAACTATTGGGGGGAAACCTCTGTTCTTTGAGTTTTAGGAAAATTCCCAATTTCCAGCCTAGGTCGCACGGTGCCAGTCCAGTACAGTCATTCCCGAGCTTCGTGGAGCTCATGTCGATCTTCCTAGGGTCCACTGATGCTCTACGGCCTTTTGCGCTCGATCATTTGGGGTGCTAGGAAGTCCGGCCGAAGTTCTTCGGAAGCCACCGCTCGTCGCCGGCCGTGTTCCGGTGATTGTCGTGATGAGCTGATCCCAGCATCGTGTTCCCCGGATGGATTTAAGAAGAGGCAACCAAGATCATGGTGTTTGGCCCACGACAGAAGCCACCAGCGAGATCTCCGGTGAGGGGTCGCGGTGGCCGAGCGCGGGAGGCCGGAGCTAGAGGAAGCCCCGGTCCCACGCGTCAGCGGCCCATATTTTAAAACCGGGATTCGCTGTGGCACCGGATCGGGTGCGGCTGCGCGTGAAAGATTCTGTATCCCCGTGTGTCGACCGCTGAGAAGTTGACACGTAGCCCCGGTCCCACGCGCAGCGATTTAAACTTTTTCCCAATTTTCAGATTTAGTTCAAACTTCAAACCCACATAACTTTGGCTAGGAAACTCCAAATCAAGTGAACCAAATTTTTTTGGATTCAGCTCTCTGTGTACTTTCCAACAAATCAAGTTTCACTTCATGAAAATCCTTAGTTCTCCAGAATTAATTCTGCAAATTTAAACTGTTTAGAATTTTAACTGGAGAATCCTTTAGAGGAAAATTCTGAAATTTTGCTAGGAGTTTCACCAAAATATCCCTGAACTACCATCAAAATTTCAGATCCATTTGATCTCATTTGATCCACCTAATGGTGTGATTAATAAAACTGTTCAAGAGAAAATAGAAAATGTCCAGAAACATTTTCAGAATTTCTCTGAAATTGTTTAGCTCATATCTTTAGCTAGGAACCTTCAAATTACGGGAGACCAACTCTATTAGAACCCTCTGAAAATCTAGTTTTCAGAAAGTTATGGCTTGCTCCATGAAAATCCCTAGAACACCATAGGAGCTCCAATTAAGGTCAAGTACATAGTTATTTGTGGAGAGCTCAAATGAGCTTTGCTGCAAATAAAACTTGGCCAAGTCTCTGTTTAGGTTGTATCCAAACCATAGTAAAAGTTTCAGAGTCATTGGGTCTGTCTAGAAAGACTTACAGTCTTCACAAGTATAAATTCAATTCAAATGCATTTAAATTGATATATGTTATCTCATGTAGTCGCTAAGGTTGATGAGGAATCCGAAGTCTTAGACTTCGTCACTGTGGAAGAGCAGCTAGCCTACGACCAAGAGCAGCAAGGAAAGGTCCGGTTTGCATTAACCCTTTTTATAAATTTTTATTGTTTTGAAGAACTTACTTTGAGCACCACTTACTTCTGGCATTAGAGTCTTGTTTGAAACCCAATTGCATAGCCAAGAAAACCATGAGTGGGGATTAGGATTTAAAACCCCGTTTCGCTACTGCAATGCTTAGATATAGTAGGATTCGGTACAAGTCGAGTAGTTGAAACTACTCGCGAGGATAGGCTAGAAGCACTCGACTCGGGTAAAGATAGCAAATGAAACACATGGCAAGAAAAATGAGACCGAGCAGAGAGTAAGGGCAGCAGGACTTTGGGGCCTGGGTGCTATAGCTCCGCTTGTGTCGATTGAGGACCGAGCCTTGTGCGGGCCTGTTGAACAAGCTAGAACAGTACCGAAGACCTACCGGCTATATGGGAACCGGGAAACCGATGTAACTCGGGTAGCTGGGTGTTGAGGCATAGCTGGTCGTTCAGAGGGTTGGTTGAGAACTCGAGGTGTAAATCAGCTGGCGGCACTGTGGATGCGAGCGCAGAGACCTCTTGCTCGGGACGATTGGACCGGGTCAACATTTGGCTGACAGGTGAAAGGTGGTCGCGTACGACGTCCGTGATGGTTCTGTAGGCAACATCGAGTACGAGCGTACGTGACGTGTTATTCGGGTAACCCTGCAGGTGTAAATCGATTATAATCGTTGTCCCTCACGGTCAGTGAGTACCTCTTGTTCACTGTACCATGACGTAGAAAGAACAGGCTAGATTCATATTAAAAGTTTGCTGATTTGAAAGTTATACTCTGCTTGTTAATTTCTTGTTGTAGCTTAGAGCTAATTAAAGTTCTTTTCAACTTTGGGCTAAGTACATGAGAGAAATGTGTTTCTTGTTTGATTGCGGCTCTCTCATGTGCCTTAGCGTAAGGTTCTCCACAACCTGCTGCTAAAACATTCAAAGTAAGGTTCAAATAACTAGGCGAGTCCTTTGCAAATTATTTACCTCATGTACCCTATATCCACCATGTAGAAGTTTCAGTATAGGAGTGACGGGTCAGTCTTGCTGAGCCATCATGCTCACTGCTTTTGTTTGAAGCTTTTGCAGGGGCCTATGAGGAAGGGACTCCCGAGGAGGAGACGGAAACCCCGGAGGGGAACGCTGTCGAGTGGGAGTCGTGCACGCCGCCGTGTTAGTGTGTGTGCGTGCTAGTGGGGACACGTTCACGGGCTGAACGTGAACTCGATGCGTAGTCCACGCCCGTGAGTGTAGACTGAACATATTTTTTTGTACAAATGTTCATAAACCTGTTTATGTAATAAAACTTTACTTCCGCTTTGTATCTTTGATGTGCGCTATCCGGTGCTGTGCAACGCAGCACCCCTCAGCGTGATCCTGGCTCGACAAGGCCGATGGGGCCGTGTCAGGCAATTGAAAAAATTCAAATATGTGGAGCTAAATTCTTGGAACTCATTTGGACCTGTGGCCAAACTTCTTCCAAATTCGAATTTGAACTTGAATTCAAATGCCTCCTTTGTGTCCTCTTGCAAATGCTTAGCCAAAATACTTCCCAATGTGGTGAAAATTTATATTCCAACCAATTTGGAGCTGAGGATTTCACATATGGAGTCAACTTTTACATTTGGTTGCTGCAAACAGAAACTTTGCACCAACAGTTTGAAAGCCTCTTTTGTGACGACCCATTTGAATTTGGGTGAAAAACTTTGGTTTGCTCCTAGCTCATGCTTGATCAATCTTGGTCCTAATCTGAACCTCACAAGTTCAGTTTCAATTTGCCCCTTAATTTGAATTCAGCACAAATTCAAACATTAGCATAATTCACTCCTTTTTAACTCAGCCTGAAAGCAAAAGTTTGCCACCATAAATCTCCTCACTTTCAAATGTATGAGGTTCCATGTGTATTCAATACTTTGGCGGCTATTTCAAGTGAGCATTTGAGTCTAAAGATCTTTTAATTGTTTCTTGAAAACATGTATGATTGACACATGAGTTTAACTCCACCTTGGTCCAACACATTCACATGAATGCTTGATCCCGTGTTGTTGAACCCCATGTATACCATCCCATGTCAGAAAGTTTCTGTAAGTCCCATTTTCCATGAACCCGAAACACAATGACGTTCAATCATCCGTTTCTTTGCATTCACGTTTTTGGGACTTTTACAGTATACTCTACCCGCTAGGCATAATGGTGCTTTGGAAACCATCATACTTGCTGAAATCTTCCCACCCAGTGAACAAATCAAATATGGACTTTTGGTGGGTAGCATTTGCAAGCTGTGTTTAGCAATAAAAGCTTGGCTAATAAAATTATGCGTGGCGCCTGAGTCAAATAACACTATGGCGGGATGCTGGTGGAGTTGGAACATACCCGCAAAGATCGGCTCCCCCACCGGCATGTCCTCTATGGCAAGTTGGTGGACGGTGCCGGGCTTAGGATTTGCCCGCCGCACATTAATGGGGTTTCGGGGCTGATTCCTCCCCAGAAACTGTGGTGCCACTCCGCCACCTTGCCTCTCAGGACAGTTGTTGGCGAAGTGTCCTGGGCGACCACATTTGAAACATGCGGCTGATGACTGGCCCGTGCTTGGGGGACGAAAGCCCGGCATGCGCTGCTGAGGTGCAAACACACACGGCATCACCCTCTGCTGCTGTTGTTGCTGCGGAGGTGGTGCTGATAGTGCCGGCCTGAATGACGGTGGACACTATGGCCGACTGCGGAATGGCATCGGCCTCTGTGGTGGCTGCCAGCGTTGACCCAATGGTGAGCGATACACCATCCAATATTTTTGAGAAGGACCACCTCCCTCTCTGCTGCTCTGCGGCACGCTTCGCTTCTTCTCCGCCGCTGCTAACTCCTTGCCGGAGTCCACCTGAACAATCGCAGCATCAATAATGTCGTTGAGACTGCCACGATTGAACATTGCCAGATTGTCCTTCAAGAGCGGGTTAAGCCCCTGGTAAGGATGGTCCCACCGCTTCTTGTCAGTATTAGCGTGATATGACGCGTAGAGCGCGATGTGACACCCGGTTCCAAAAATAGAACCAAGTGAATGCATATGTGTGCCTAGGATGTTCATCACACATACACATGTAATCCACAAACTGAATTCAGAATATAACCACGAATAAATAGTGTTGAAGTACTTTATTACAATGACTCAAAGTCTCACTCATGAATCTCTATCTTATTCTTGCAGCGGAAGTCTCTAAACGACAGCGGAAAGTGACTAAAGACAGCAGGCTCCATCTTCGACTCCACAGGCATGTTGACAGTAGTCCACACATGTAGTACTCCACATGGTCCTCGAAGTACTCATCTCCTGTAGCTGATGTATATGTGGTAATGCAAGGGTGAGTACACGTCGTACTCAGCAAGTGCGGGAAAAGTATGACATGTAGCTTTCAACAAGGTAGGAAATAAAAAGGCTCATTGCAGCAAGCAAATTTTATTTCACAAGTATGGTAAAAACAGCAACTATCTCTAGGTGAGTTTAATCCCATCATAACCAAGTATTTAATCAACATTCCTTTATCATAATTCACCATTTATCAAGTCTCAACCAGCCAATAACCTTTCTCAAGTTCATCTCATACTCATAAATATTCATAACCATCTCATATTCATATAACCGAAACCAAACCCATTTTCATGACTCAAAACAGTCCTAAAACAATCCCAATGACCATACCACAACCATACTGAATAACCATCCCAAGTTTTCCCTCTAATCATGGAAGTTGGCTAGGTGCTTGTGACCGGAAGCACGGCTATTATGATAGTTTTACACTCTGCAGAGGTGGCACCACTTTACCCACAAGTTCGTGATTTCGTCATCCGCTCAGCGACTGCAGAACCTCCATTATACCAGTACACAACCGTCGGTGTATGGCCAAGAGATCACAAAATAGCCTTTACAAAGGGTCTACTAGATGTATGGACTCACTGATGTTTCACCAGCATGCTCGAATCACCATTCTCCCACCCACGGGCCCCCTCTTGTGCCATGCAGTTTCCAGGGCAGTCCTCCTCGACTCCCATTCCCCACGCCATCCACGGTCCATAACAAGCTAGCAACACACCAAATTAATCAGCTAAGCCGCACCCATACTTGGCCTTGTGGTGGCACAGTTTTCCTGGCATATTCTCGCATGAGCCGGTCCTTAGATCTAGGGCAAGTACCACCATCTCATCCAGCAACATTCATGAACCAAGCTTGCCTAGATCTCCCCGATTCCATGCCCATTAACATCATCAAGATCTCATCATCATTATTCATATGAGTGCAGTAGCTAGACATGTTTTATTTCAGCTTCCCGTATCCCGTGAATTAAGCGAAGCAAAAAGGTAAAACGACCATACCCGACTCATCAACTTCCCGGAGACAAGGATGGTTAACAAAACTAGTAAACTCCTATAAAAGGGTGTCCCATCAAGTTGACTCAAGCATACACGTTTTCGCAAACAAAACAGTTTCGAAACATGGGATCAATATGGTCAAGGGGCACTTGCCTTGCTCCCTTGGCTCTTGTTGCTCAAGTGTCTCGAAGTCTTGGTGCTGTAATTCCTCGTAGATGGCCTCTTGAGCTTGTTCTTCTACTCATGATCACGCCCATACAAAATTTACAGAAATCAGTCATCATGCACGAACTTTACTCAAGATGCAATGGGGTGGATGAATGCAAATTCTATGGTGCTGTTTTATTAAACCAGTTTATACGTGTTCTTGCAAGTTTTAATTGGCTTTCATGGGGTTTTATGATGAACAAGGGTATAGGGATCAAGTGTGTACTTGGTGATGATCTTGACTCAAGATCTAGATAAATTCCACCGTAAAAAATTGATCAAAACGCGATCTATACACACGAAAAAGTTTCTGTTCGAAGGGGGCGAAGAAAACGGGTGCGTAGAAACAGCGGCAACGTCGTAAGATGGGTAATGAAGACCTACCTCACTTACTTTTGGTGGCAGGGCCTTCCTCCTAGCAATGGCAGCAGCCAGGAATTTTTCTATGGAAGATTAGGGCAGGACAGATCGTTTGGCTTCTTCTCTGGCAACGGCGAGGCGTGAGGCGGCTCGACGGTGGCCAAATTCCGGCAAGCCGGGCCTCTCTATATGAAAAATGTATTCAATGCATGGAAATGAATTTGAGGGTGTTACAAACCTACCCCCCTTAAACTGAATCTCGCCCTGAGATTCGATAGAGTAGAGAATAGATGAGGGAATTCTGCCTTGAGGTCTTCCTCATGCTCCCATGTAGTTTCGGCTTCCGTGTGATGGCTCCACTGTACCTTGCACCAACGGATCACTTTGTTCCTCGTGACCCTTTCCTTCACGTCCAAAATTTGGACGGGGTGCTCCACATAGGTCAGGTCCTCTTGAAGCTCGAGCTCATCCATTGGTACTTGTTCTTCCGGTACTCTTAAGCACTTCTTGAGTTGGGATACGTGAAACACGTCGTGTATGTCAAAGAGGTGCGTTGGCAGCTCTAGTTGATAGGCTACTTCTCCTCGCTTGCCCAAAATCTTAAATGGACCGATGTAGCGAGGTGCTAATTTGCCCTTGATGTTGAACCGTCGTTGGCCTCGGATAAGCGATACCTTCAGGTACACGAAGTCTCCTACTTCGAAGGTCAATCTTCTTCGCCTATTGTCCGCATAACCTTTTTGTCGTGACTGAGCAGCCCTCAAATTTTCTCGTATCGTTTGGACTTGCTTTTCGGCGTCTTGCAGCACTTCGGGTCCAAACACTTGGCTCTCTCCGGTCTCATTCCAAAACAGCGGCGTTCTACACCGTCTACCATACAATGCTTCAAAAGGTGACATCTTCAAGCTGGATTGATAGCTGTTGTTGTATGAGAATTCAGCATACGGCAAGCTCCTATCCCAACTGCGCCCATGTTTCAAGGTGCAAGCTCTCAACATGTCTTCCAAAATTTGATTTGTCCTCTCAGTTTGCCCGTCAGTTTGCGGGTGATAAGCGGAGCTGAAATTCAGCCGTGTACCCATGGCTTCATACAGATTCTTCGAGAACCTAGAGGTAAATTGAGAACCCCTATCTGAAACTAACCTCTTCGGAACTCCATGGCGACACACTATTTGCTCCATATACATCTCAGCTAGTTCTGCGACGCGGTATGTGGTTCTAACAGGAAGGAAATGGGCTGTTTTCGTCAATCGGTCCACAATAACCAAAATGGAGTCGTAACCCAACCGAGTACGTGGCAATCCAACAATGAAATCCCTGCTGATGTCTTCCCACTTCCACTCGAGTACTTTCAATGGCTGCAACAGTCCAGCGGGTCTTTGATGTTTGGCCTTCACCCGTTGGCACGTGTCGCATAAGGCAACATATTCAGCTATGTCCCTTTTCATACCATCCCACCAATAGCAAGTTTTCAGGTCCTTGTACATCTTTGTACAGCCGGGATGTATGGAATAAGGCGAGTCATGTGCCTCCTTTAATATCGTGTCGTCGATGTGCTTCACGTTAGGCACACAAATCCTTTTCCCTAACCAAAGCGTGCCCTTCTCGTCTTCCTTAAAATCCTTTTCTATGCCTTGTCAGATTCTTTCCTTGATTTCCTCATCCGTTGCTTGGCCATCTCGTATCTCTTGTTCCAGTGAAGAGTTGAGTTCTATCACTTCCATCTCGTTGAAGAACCCAAGATGTAACCGTTCGAACTCCTTGCGCAGCTCGGGCGGTAGCTCCCGAACCGTGAGTTGGTGACATGCTCCCTTTCGGCTCAACGCATCAGCTACTACATTGGCCTTTCCGCGGTGATAATTGATTCCAATATCATAATTCTTGATGAGTTCCAACCATCGACGTTGCCTCAAATTCAGATCCATTTGCGTGGATATATACTTGAGGCTTTTGTGATCCGTATAGATCTCACATCAGTGGCCAAGGATATAATGCCTCCCAATCTTCAAGGTATGTAGCACGGCTGCAAGATCCAATTCATGTGTGGGGTAATTCAGCTCGTGTTTCTTTAGTTATCTCGACGCATAGGCTACCACTTGTCCTTCTTGCATGAGCACACATCCAAGCCCTTGTCTTGATGCGTCACAATATATATCGAAACTCTAGCTCACGTCCGGCAATACCAAAACCTGCGCTGTGGTTAGTCTTTTCTTTAGCTCCTCAAAACTTTCTTGGCACACTGGTGTCCACTGAAATGCTTTTCCCTTCATTAGCAATTCAGTCATAGGCTTCGCTATTTTGGAGAAATCCTTGATGAACTGTCGGTAGTATCCAGCCATCCCAAGGAAACTCCAAATATCTCTCACATTCTGCGGTTGGTTCCACTTCAGAACATCTCCCACTTTTCCGGGATCAACTGATACTCCTCTCTCGGAGATGATGCGGCCTAGGAACGATATCTCCTTTAGCCAAATTGACACTTGCTGACCTTGGCATACAATTGATGCTCTCGCAGTTTCTGCAATGTCAATCTCAAATGTTCTTCATGTTCTTCCTCGCTTTTTGAACAAACCATGATATCATCGATGAAAACCACGACGAACTTGTCCAAGTACTCAATGAAGTCCTTATTCATGAGGTACATAAAGTATGCGGGTGCATTCGTTAACCCAAAAGACATAACGGTATATTCATACGAACCATACCGTGTTTGAAATGCAGTGTTGGGTATGTCGGAGGGCTTAATCTTCAGCTGGAAGTATCCCGACCGAAGATCAATCTTGGAGAAAATTCAGGCACCTTTCATTTGGTCGAATAGGTCCTCTATACGGGCAGCGGGTATTTATTCTTGATCGTCACCTCATCGAGATACTTAAAATCCACACACATCCTTTGGGTCCCATCCTTCTTGTCTACGAAGAGCACCGGGGCTCCCCACGGTGACGATCTTGGGCATATAAAACCCTTTTCTAGCTGCTCCTGAATTTGCTTCTTAAGTTCCACTAGTTCATTAGCGGGCATCCTATATGGCCTTTTCGCTATAGGTGCAGTTCCAGGTACTAAATCAATGGTAAATTCAATGTCCCGGTCAGGTGGCATACCAGGAAGTTCTTCCGGGAACATATCTGAAAAATTCTTGAACCACCGGAATGCTTTCCAATGTTGCTTCTTCGACGTGGTTCAACGCTGCCTTATCGGTTGCCGGTTGGGCTGACTCGAACTCAATACGAGTACTGTTCTCATTTGTCAACTGCACGCTCCTCTCAGCACATTGAATTACTCCGTTGTGCTTGCTTAACCAATCCATTCCATGTATTATATCAATCCCTTGAGAATCCAAGACAATAAGGTTGGCAAGAAAGTCTATCCCCCTTATTTTAAGGTTTACTTCCGGACATACTATATTAGTCCTCATCTCTCCACCGGGAGAATTAACCAACATAGTGTGGTTCATGTGTGATATGGGCAGATTATACTTGGCAACATACTTGGATGATATGAATGAATGCGATGCTCCAGAATCAAATAAAACAGTGGCTGGGTTGGAGTTGGCAAGGAACATACCAATCACGACGTCCTTAGCTTGTTGCGCTTCCTCAGCGATGACATGATTCACGTTGCCACGAGCGTAGTTCTGCTGCCCACGGTTACCTTGCGTAGCTCCTCCATTCAGCCGTGGGTTCTGTTTTGGTGCGTTGGTCGGCTGTCCAAGGCCTTTCTTTGGGCATTGACTTGCAAAGTGTCCCGCCTCTGCGCATGAAAAGCATGCTTTGTTGTCCAAAACAGCAGGAACGTTGGGGCGAGGCTGGTTTTGAGCATAGGCGCCCATGTTGGTACGGGGCGCAGGAGGCAAAGGCATACGAGGTGCTTGCATAACAGGACGTTGCTGTGGTGGTTGATTAGGGCGAGGTGGGTTTGCAGGGCGGAAAGTAGAAGCGGACGATCCATACTGTGGTGCAGCTGGTGGCATGAAACGGGGGCGTACATTGCTCCCTTGTGGCTGGTATGGCATCTTCCTCTTGCCCTCTTGCTCAATCTCACGGATCTTGCTCTCAACCACTATAGCTTTGCCAACGAGCTTCTGGAAGTTTGCATAATCATTGTTGAGCAGTTGTACTTGGATCTCATTGTTCAATCCTCTTATGAACAAGTATTGCTTCCTTTGATCCGAGTTGACGTCTTCGGGAGCATACCTTGACAGCTGCATGAACATGTTGAGGTACTCATTCATGCTCTTCTTTCCTTGGCGGAGACCTTCGAACTCTTTCCTTTTAAGCATCATGACTCCAGCAGGGACGTAATGAGAGCGGAAACTCTCCTTGAATTCAGCCCAAGTGATTGTCTCCTGATTGACATGAGCATTGCAGAAAGCGTCCCACCAGTCAGCGGCTGCTCCCATGAGTTGGTGCGATGCGAAGAGAACATTCTCCTGATCATTTCACTGAACAATAGCAAGCTTCTTTTCCATGGATTTCAACCGATCATCAGCCTCCATAGGATCATTAGCTTGTGCAAAAGTAGGTGGTCGAGTCCTTATGAACTCTCCCAATCTGTTGTGAGCCGGCGGTGGTGTCGGTGGTGGCGGTGGGGGTGCAGGAACAGGGTTAGGATTGTTGTTGTTGTTGGCTTGCAGCTGTACCAAAGTTTGTATCATAGTTTGCATGAGCTGGTTCTGCATAGCCATCAGCCGTTCAAGGTTGTTTGCATCAGCCCCGGGGTTAGCATTTTCAGTAACTTCAACGTTGCCATCCTCTTGTGGTTCAGGGTTGCCACGAACGTTCCTCCTTTGACGGCTGGTGTTTTCCCTCACCATATTTGAGAGAGAGTTGAGTAGAATTGAAAATAGAAGTTTAGATTGGTCCCCCAACTATATGCATCAAGGTGTATGAACTAAATATCCTCCTTTATTAATTTCAGCCTATATGAGGATGTGAATACATGCCGAAGCATCTCACATCTCTCCACTATGTGTGGATGTGGACATTTGCCGAAGCGTCCCACAACTCACACCAGTACACAAACACAACCAATCATCACAAAAGTTCAACACACCACTCCTATTCACGCTACTACAATTTAAACGTTCCTATTACAGCTTATTCAATTGGAGTCCTAAACTTAATCATGTGAACTGGTGCTGTTCCGGCCATGTGATGGCGGTGGTCCATACATGGGCGCACACCATGATGAGTCGGCAGTCCATGTAGGGTTAAATGACGCTGGTGCTCCATTTGCTCCCACGTTGGCACGAGTCTCCTCTTGTTTCTCCAGCAAATACAGCTTCTTGCAGAGGTAACGGATCTCTTCTTGTGCGCTTGCGTAGCTGTTTCCTAACTCCATGAGCAACCTCTGAGACTTGTCAGCAGCTTCTGGGTTCGAAAGGCTGTTACAGGGGGTCCAACGATCTCCCTTGTACCACTCTTCCGACACGGGTGCAGCTCAAAAGTGGTGCCCTCAAGTTGCTCATCGAAGGCGTGGCACAGTCCGGTGAGTGCTTCTCATGCAGCATCATCGATAGCTTCTGCCCTTGTATCTCTCCATGTGGGTGTGAAGTGCTGAGTGACAACCCTACTGTTAGATAGGATGGTTACGTCAGCCTTCCACTCCTCATGTCCGAGACGAGAGACTTTCTTAAGAAATATTCCAGGTATATGCTGCAGCAATCTATAAATCCTTTGAGCTCCCTATATGTGTGTCCTCCTTCCATTCCATCTGACCGAACGTGCTCCTGATCACCGGCATCTATAAATAGGACATGAGAAACTTTAGAGAAGGAAGAAAATACTTCAAAACTTCAGAAGCTATGAAGCAAGAAAGCAAAAGTGTTGTTGTCCAAAAGAATAGAAAAGAGGGGCTGAAAATAGCACTTTGTGGTGGCTGACTTGACAAGAAAAGTGCAGCAGCAAGCAATTTTCGAAAATAGCAGTTTAGAGTGGTGTTCCTATGTGTTTTAGAGTGTTCATTCTACCTAGGCTTGCATCCTACGGTCAACGTGGCTTCGATACCAATCTGTGACACCCGGTTCCGAAAACAGAATCAAGTTAATGCATATGTGTGCCCAGGATGTTCATCACACATACACATGTAGTCCACAAACTGAATTCAGAATATAACCACGAATAAATAGTGTTTAAGTACTTTATTACATCGACTAATTATCTCACTCGTGAATCTCTAACTTATTCGTCCAGCGGAAGTTTCTAAACGACAGCGGAAATAACTAAATAGCAGCAGGCTCCATCTTCGACTCCACAGGCATGTTGATGGTAGTTCGCACACCTATTACTCCACATGGTCTTCGAAGTACTCTTCTCCTGTTGCTAATGTTTATGTGATAATTCAAGGGTGAGTACATGTCGTACTCAGCAAGTGCGAGAAAAGTATGACATGTAGCTTACAACAAGGTATGGAAATAAAAAGCTCATTGCAGCAAGCAAATTTTGTTTCAAAAACATGATAAAAACAGCAACTATTTCTAAGTGATATTTATACCAATATAACCAAGTAAAACAGTAACACTACTCTATCATGATTCACCATTTATCAAGTCTCCACCAACCATTAATCTTTCTCAAATTCATCTCATGCTCATAAATATTCATATGTGTAAAGCCGGACAGCTGCAACCATTGAACATTCCGGCGTGGAAGTGGGAGGATATCAACATGGACTTCATTGTTGGTTTACCTCTCACGTCTCATAAACATTACTCGATTTGGGTGATAGTCGATCGACTAACCATGTCGGCTCATTATTTCAGATCTTGTGCTTACACGGTGTTCCCCGCTCCATTATTTCAGATCGCGGTGCGCTGTTCGTCTCTCGGTTTTGGGAACAGCTGCACGCATCGTCAGGGACCAAAACTGATCCGAAGCTCCGCGTATCACCCGCAGACGGATGGTCAAACTGAACGGGTGAATCAAGTGCTTGAAGACATGCTACGCGCTTGTGCCATCCACCACGGCAAGAATTGGGACGATCATTTGCCGTTGGCGGAATTTTCTTACAACAATGGCTATCAAGCTAGCATCAAGATGGCGCCGTATGAAGCTCTCTACGGCCGGAAATGTCGCACACCTCTCAATTGGTGCGAGTCCGGCGAGCGAGTTATCTACGGCATTGAACTTGTGAATGAAGCTGAAGAACGAGTGCGAGTAATACAAGCCAACCTCAAGGCTGCTCAATCTCGTCAGAAGAGCTATGTGGACAAAAGACGCCGCCCTCTCCACTTCGACATCGGGGACCATGTTTATGTCCGTGTATCTCCGATGAAGGGAGTCCATCATTTTGAAGTGAAGGGTAAACTTGCACCACGGTTCATTGGTCCGTTCGCCATCATTGTAAGATGCGGACCCGTGGCATATCGCTTGGAGTTACCGGCGTCACTCGCAGGAATTCATAATGTCTTCCACATCTCTCAGCTGAGGAAGTGCTTCAAACCCTCCGCTAAAATCCGCACTGAAGACATAGAAGTTCTTCAACCGGACCTCACGTACATGGAGTATCCAATCCGGATTATCGATGAAAAGACTCGTGCCACAAGAAACCGGACCTTATGGTTCTACAAGGTCTTGTGGAGCAACCATACCGCTGATGATGCGACATGGGAAAGCGAGGACTATCTCCGAACATATTATCCGGACTTGCTATCATCATATACCCGGTAAAGTCTTCCCATTTTGCATTTCTTTTGGAATCTCGGGACGAGATTCTTTTTAAGGGGGGAGGGATGTAAAATCCCCAAAAAGTGGTAGCAAGAATTTTCAGCTCATGTACACTTAGGAAAAATGAGGGGAATTAAAAGTTTGGATTATAAGGTGTAAGTTCAAAGTGAGGATTTGGACTTCCCAAAAACTTCCAAACATGGAGATCTAAATTCATAACTTGGATCTTCATAGCCCAAATATTCACCCTTCCAAATTTCAGCTCATTTGGAGGAGTTTCAATATTTGTTTGGAATTAAAAGGAGAAGCCCTCTAATCTGAATTTCAAATTCAGTTTCAAATTCCAATTCCATCAATTTGCAAATTTGGTTCCACAAATGTGTTCTCCACATTTGAATTAGCAGCCATGACAAAAATTAGAAACTTTGGAGTTGGTTTGCAATGTTTTTGGAACTATACAAATTGGAGAATTCAAATTCCATTTCAAATTCAAATGATCAAACCCAATTCAAACTTCACACCCGAATTCAAAGTATTTGAATTCAGAAAGTTTAAACCATGACTTGGGGTGGAAGTATGGAATTTAATTCTTAGTAGCTGGGGTAAAAATATCAGTGGTAATTAGATAACAATTTGAGGTGGTGGGACCCACATGTCAGCCACACACAAGTGCTGCCGCCTCAGCCGACGGCGGTCGAACAGCGGGAGCGCGCCAGCTCCCGGTTGAACCCACGCCTGAGGGAGAGCACCGCGCCATCTTCTGCTGCCTGGGTTTGCTCAGCTGGATCACGGCAAGTGGTGCGCCGGAGCTGTTTCGCTATCCCTCAGCTATGACTCGCGCCTCAGCCACTTTCTTTCGCCCAGAACACCGCCGCCGTTTCCTCATGATCACGCCACAGCCACTGAGTTCGGTTGCTCGAGCACCCAACAGCGAGAGCTGTGCCCACTAGTGCTCTAGCTATCAAGCCCCTCTCCTTTCCTGTCCCGAGCTCGATTGCACCAGAAATTGGCAAAGTAGCCACGGTTCTTGGGTGAACACTGAAAACCCGAGAGAGGTCGCCGTGGACCGCTCACCCCGAGAAAGATCACGCAAAAACAAGTCATCCCCTCGGTGCACCCTCAACCCCAGCTGCTCGAGCCCAAAGATCAGCCCGGGACGTTGATCACAGCTGAAGAATTTCGGGTTTTTCTCCCGGGCGGTACCAACTGACCCCGAGGTAGGAATTTGCCAAATTCTTCGTTAATTCATGTTCTCGTTGATTCAAACTGTGCACAAAGCTTCTTAACTACTTGGTGCACTTCCTTCCTCGATCTTAGACCTAGATATGGGGTGTAGACGGAGAATTTCCACATCTTGATCATGGTGCACCGCCGGACCACATTGGGCGCACGGTGCCGATAGGGTTACAGCGATCCTCGATCAGTTTAGGCTCCCTTTCGAGCTTCTACATCTTCCACGGGTGCTCTAGAGCGCGAGAACCGAACATTTGGTGGAGGGATGAGGGTTCCCGACCTCACCAGAGTTCAAAACCCTGCTGTCACCGGTGCGCGGTGGTTTCCGGTGAGCTACGGCCGCCGGCAACCCTCCCAGAGTGTTCAGCACGGTCAATAATGGAGGAGCGGCCAGTTTAGGCCCGGGAGATGGACGGGAAAGCCTTTTCCCCCAACCTCACCGGAGCAGCGCCGCGGGCTCCTCTGTTTGGCGCGAGGAAGAAGAGAGAGCTGACGGGTGGGACCCACAGACAGAATTTAAACATTTCCAGATTTTCCTAATGCAGTTCAAACTTTGGAGACCCGTAACTTTGTGTAGAAAACTCCAAAAAGGGTGAGACCAATTTTGTTGGAATCCTCAGGAGGATTACTTCACAGTGAAACAAATTGCATTCTATGAAAATGTCCAGAAATTTCTGTAGAATCGTTTTTAGTAAATCCTTTAGGGATTTATTATAGGAGCATTTTTTTATGAAACATTCCTAATTTTGGGCAGCAAGTCCTTTTCACAGTAAGTGATCTCCAGTAAAAATTTGAACCTCATTGGAGTTCAATTTCTATGCTGAACTGCCTTCCAAAGTTCAGCCTTTATTTGGAAATTCAAATTTAAACAGAAACTTTTCAGAACTCCTATCCAACTTCAAAAATTCATATCTCTCTGTTGGTAGCTCCAAAAATGGTGAAACAAATTTTGTTAGAACCATGGAGACTTACCCTAATCAGATCTTCTACTTTTAGCTATGTCAAAGCTCCTGAATTGGGCCCAAAATTCAGAGAAAGCATTTTACTTGTAGGAATTTTAAAGACTACGTTGTGCAATGACATGTCTCCAAATTTTGCTCAGATCATCCTTAGAGAGTCTAGTATCCACTGTAAAAATCCCAAAGCCAATTAAGGATACTAAATAGCAGTAGCTATGAATAGAACTCACTTCTTATAAATTCTTAATGCTTACACATATATTTTGTTACATTTCATAATAGTGACGGAAGTTGAGGTCGCACCGGAGCCTTTGGACGTCCTCCCACAAGAAGCTGACTTCCCCTTTAACTCGCAACCAGGCAAGCCCCGGTTTGCACTTAAGTACCTTTATAAAGTTTTTCATTTGTATCACTTATGTCTAGGTTGAATTGTATGCATTAGAGTTATAGTGATTGAAACCCCACTTGCATAGCTTTTTTAAATCCTATAAATGGTTGGGTAGTTTACAAACTCGACGAGTAGAGAATGCCATGCTAATGTTTAGGATCTCGGTAGAAGTCGAGTGGTTGGAAGCTACTCGCGAGATAGTATTTATCACATGGGATAAAAGAGGTAGAAAATGGCTTGAGTTATGAAAATGAGACCCAGCAGGAGGGATAGGATGCAGTGAGCGTAGGTCTCACGTGCTTAGCCCTGTTGGTGTCGGTTGAGGACCGTCCGTGTGCGGCCCTGCTGGACAAGTATCAAACAGTACCGGATGCATACTGGCATATGGGAACCAGGAAACCGATGTAATTGGTTAACATGGGTGTCGAGGCTTACCCAACCGTAAATAGGAGTGGGTTGAGGGTAGCAAGGTGTAAACCTGCCGGTGGGCACAGTCACGCTCCACGCGGGGACCTCCTGCCCGTTACGGATGGACCGGTTCGGCATTTGGGTTGCCTTTGAAAGGTTGTTGCATACAACAGAGTAGGAAGGGCTGTGGAATCACGCTTCTGAAAGTGGGTGTATGTGACGTGTTATCCGGGTGTGTCTTGATTGCAATCACCGTCCCTCGCGGTTATTTGAGTATCCGCTTGTTCACTGCGCTGTGACGTAGTAAGAACTGAAATAAGCCAACTGAATATGCTGTATTGAACTATTAATGTCTTGAAACCTTGTATGTTGTAGTTATAGAGCTAATTAAGTTTATATTCCACTTTGGGCATCTCCACATCGGAGGAAAGCGTTTCTTGTTTGATTGTGGACTTCCGATGTGAGGGCTGCCTAAGGCTCAATAAACTGTTGCTATAAAACTGAAAGTAAGGATCAACATGTAGGTGTGTCTTTATTGCAAAGTCCTTTTCCTATCTTACACATCCTTGAATGTAGAGTTCCATGCCTAGGGTTGACGGTTAAGACTTGCTGAGCCTTCGTGCTCACGGTTGCAATATTTGAGATGTGTGCAGGTGAGAGTTATGAGGAAGGTTCCGAGGACGAGGCGATGCCCCGTCGGGGTACACGGCCGAGCTGAAGCCCTGCATGCCTCCGTGATCTCCGGTTACTTGCTGCTAGTGTGTAGCGTCCCGGGCTGGACGGCTGCACTTTTGCATAGTTAGGATGAGAGGCCATCTTTGTATAATACTTATGCTGTTAATTAGGTTTCGTAAATGACTTCCGCTGTTTTATATTAAATAAAAGTTTGTATGTTGTTCTTAATTCTTTTTGTGTGTGCTGTTGGGTGCCGCATCGCACGGCACCACCCTCTTCGATCCCGGAGTGGGCGAACCACGGGTTGGTCCACACATAGTCGGCTAATCCGCACCCATATTTGGCCTTGTGGTGGCACTGTCTTCCTGGCATGTGCTGGTATGAACCGGTCCTTAGATCTACGGCAAGTAAACCACCATCTTATTCAGCAACATCCACGAACACATCTTGCCTAGATATCCCTGATTTCATGCTAATTATCATCATCAAGTTCTCATCATCTTTATTCATATGAGTGCAGTAGCTAGACTTGTTTTAATTCAGCTTCCCGTATCCAGTAGATTAAGCGAAGCAAAAAGTAAAAACGACCATACCCGACTCATGAACTTTCCAGGCGACAAGGATGGTTAACAAAACTAGTAAACTCCTATAAAAGGGTGTCCCATAAAGTTGACTCAAGCGTACAAGTTTTCGCAAACAAAACAGTTTCAAAACATGGGATCAATATGGTCAAGGGGCACTTGCCTTGCTCTCGTGGCTCTTGTTGCTCAAGCGTCTCGAAGTCTTGGTGCTGTAGTTCTTCGTAGATGGCTTCCTGAGCTTGTCCTTCTACTCACGACCATGCACATAAAAAATTTACAGCAATCAAACATCATGCACAAACTTTACTCAAGATGCAATGGTGTAGATGAATGCAAATCCTATGGTGCTGTTTTATTAAACCAGTTTGTACGTGTTCTTGCATGTTTTAATGGGCTTTCATGGGGTTTTATGATGAACAAGGGTGTAGGATCAAGTGTGGACGTGGTAATGATATTGACTCAAGATCTAGATCAATTCCACCGTCAAAAACCGATCAAAACATGATCTGTCCACACGAAAAAGTTTCTGTTCGAAGGGAGCGAAGAAAACGGATGTGTAGAAACAGCGACGACGTCGTAAGATGGGTAACGAAGACCTAACTTAATTCCCTTTGGTGGCAGGGCCTTCCTCCTAGCAATGGCGGCAGCGGGGAATTTTTCTATGGAAGATTAGGGCAGGACAGACCGTCGGCTCTTTTCCGGCGACGGCGAGGCGTGGAGGGGCTCGCCGGCGGGCTCACCGGTGGGGCTCACCGGCGACAGAACTCCGGCGAGGGGGGTCCAACTCGGCAAGTTGGGGGCTAGGGCCTCCAAGTCGCCGACTTGGGAGGGGGGAAAGGGGAAGGGGTTGCGGCCAAGGGGGGTTCGGGTTCTATTTATAAGGCGGGGGTGGGGAAGAATCCTACTCTAATTGGAGCAAAATCCTAACAAACATTTCCCCAATTGATTTGGTGCGGCAGCAATGTTGGAGAAATTTCCCAAATGTGGGGAAAATTTGGGGAAATTGTGTCGGTACCCTCAGTACCGGGTACCCCTACGCACAGGACAAAAAACCGCCTAAGGACCTCGCCCCCTCCGTAGGGATGAGCTCTGAAGGTGCCACGTGTCCAGCGGGGCTGGGCCTCCCGTCTCCTCAGAGACGAGCCCTGGGCCTGCCACGCGGCCAGCAGAGCCGGGCCTCGCCCCCTACGCAGGGGCGAGCTCCGAGGGTGCCACGTGTCCAGCGGGGCCGGGCCTCCCTTCTCCTCAAAGGCGAGCCCTGGGCCTGCCACGTGGCCAGTAGTGCCGGACCTCGCCCCCTTCCACAGGGGTGAGCTCCGAGGGCGCCACGTGTTCCAGTGGGGCCGGGCCTCCCTTCTCCTCAGAGGCGAGCCCTGGGCCTGCCACGTGACCAGTAGTGCCGGACCTCACCCCCTCCGCAGGGGTGAGCTCTGAGGGCGCCATGTGTCCAGCGGGGCCGAGCCTCCTTCTCCTCAGAGGCGAGCCCTGGGCCTGCACGTGACCAGCAGTGTCGGACCTCACCCCCTCCGCAGGGGTGAGCTCTAAGGGCGCCACGTGTCCAGCGGGGCCGGGCCTCCCTCTCCTCAGAGGCGAGCTCCGGGCCTGCCACGTGACCAACAGTGCCGGACCTTAGCCCCTCCGTAGGGGTGAGCTCCGAGGGTGCCACGTGTCCAGCAGGGCCGGGGGAAGTGTCGACAGCGCACTTCGACAAATTGGAATTGGCTCATTTCAGCTATCTTTTTCCCATTCCCCACCATTTTTATGATTCTTTCTCCATTTCTATGGTTCCTTCCTCCATTTCTACTTCTTTTATAATGTTTCTCTATATGAAAAATGTATGCAATGCATGGAAATGAATTTTAGGGTGTTACACGGAGCTATGGCACCAAGGCCCCAACGTCCTGCTGCCCTTACTCTCCGCTCGGTCTCATTTTTCTTGCCATGTGTTTCATTTACTACCTTTACCCGAGTAGTGTGCCTCTAGCATATTGTCGCGAGCAGTTCCAACTACTTGATTTGTACCGAATCCTACCCTAAGTTAGCATTGCAGTGGCTAGTCAAGGTTTACAAACCTAGGCCCAAACCAGGGTTTTCTTGGCTATGCATTTGAGTTTTCAAACAAGACTCTAATGCATAATTTAAGTGTGTGCTCAAAGTATGTTCTCAAAACGGTAAAATTTACAAAAAGGCTAATGCAAACTGGAGATTGCCTTGCTGCTGTTGGTTGTAGGCTAGCTGTTCATCTGGAGTGATGAATTCTATGACTTCGGGCTCCTTCTCAACCTTAGAGACGACATGAGATAAAGACATATATGTATCAATTTAAATGCATTTGAATTTGAAGTTGAATTTGTGAAGACTATAAGTCTTGATATACAGGCCCAATGACTCTGAAATTTTTACTGTGGTTTGGATACAACCTAAACAGAGACTTGGCCAAGTTTCATTTGCAGCAAAACTCATTTGCGCCCTCCACAAATAATTCTGTACTTGGCCTTAATTGGAGCTCTTAGGGTGTTCTAGGGATTTTCATGGAGAAAACCATGACTTTATGAAAACTAGATTTTCAAAGTGTCTTAATGTAGTTGGTTGCACTTAATTTGAAAGTTCCTAGCCATAGATATGAGCTAAATAATTTCAGGGAAATTCTGAAAATGTTTCTGGACATTTTCCATTTTCTCTGGAACTGTTTTATTAATCACACCATTAGGTGCATCAAATTAGCTCAAATTGGTCTGAAATTTTTATGGTAGTTCAGGGATAATTTTATGAACATCCTAGCCAAATTTCGGATTTTTCTTCCAAAGGGTTCTCCTGTTAAAATTGTAAACATTTTAAATTTTGAAGAATTAATTCTGGAGAAATAATGATTTTCATAAAGTGAAAATTGATTTGTTGAAAAGTACTCAGAGAGCTGAATCCAACAAAATTTGTTTCACTTGATTTGGAGTTTCCTAGCCAAAGTTATATGGGTTTAAAGTTTGAACTAAACTTGAAAATCGGGGAAAAGTTTATTGTGCGCGTGGGACCGGGGCTACGTGTCGTCCTCTCAGTGGCTGACACATGGGGCTACGGGTTTTTTTTGCGCCGCCACAACCGATCCAGATCCACAGAAGATCCTGTCTGGCTCAATACAGTGGCTGACGTGTGGAACCCGCACCATCTTCTTCTTCCCCTCGCTCCCGCGCGCGCCCGCGCCCGAGCTCGCCGGAGCTTGCCGGAACTTGCTCATCCGGCCACCTTCCGGGCTCTAGCTCGCCGCTAGTCTCTAACTCAACACGAGGAGCACTCCAGTGAGGTTACCCCATGCCGGCCGTGGCTCCTACCTAGCTTGCGACAACACCGCGGCTCACACTGACTCCGGCGACGTCGCCCGCCGTCTTTAGCCCACCAAACCCTGCGTTCTCAAGCTCTACAGCACCTTTGCGACATGTATACGCTTGACTTGCACTTGGTTTACCTCAGAAAAGTTCCTAGGTGAGCTCTCACCGTGCGCCCGACGGCTTCCGCCATTAGCGCCGGTATTAAAACTAGAAATGGGCGGTCTACCAAGGTTTTCACGTTAAGACTGTGAGTAAAAGTTGTTCACTACCCAGTAAAGCTCGTGTAGGTGCAGTTTGAGGATCTCTACCTGACAATGGAACGAGAATTCGGTGAATCCGCACCCGAAGGTCGGTCTGCACCGAATGGAAGGAAAAGACGAAATTCATCGCCGGTGATCGACCCCTCGGGCTATGGTTGGGGGTGAGCAACACGAGGACCTAACACGTCCTGGGATGTCTTAGCTTGGGCGTGACACTTTCCCGTTTAGACTGTCCACGGGAGCCCATGGTGTGGAAGAACTTTGGTCACAGGAAAAACTTTCGGTATGGGTCGAGAGCAGCCGGACACAGCTGGTTCCTATGACGGGGAAGTAGGAGGAGAGGCTCTAGTACCGTTTTGCAGCTCGGAAGGAGTGTGGGTGAGTGGTTTGCTGGTTCTTTGATCGAATCCGAGAGAGCGGCAACCAGGGTGGCGTTTCTTGCGTGAGGGAGCAGAGAAGCAAACGAATACGCCTCTTGCCGGATCAGTCTCAGGGATAAGAGGGGGGACGTTGGCTGAGCGTGGCACCGGCCGAGCAGGATCTGGCAACGGCGTCCGGCTCGGTGGCGACCCCAGCGGCGGCCCGAGAACCCGGGCCCCGGCAGTCTTCGGTCAGTTTGATCCCTAATTAGGCTGACAGGAGGGCCCCACTTCCATTTTAACCCCTGAAATTAAATTTCTCCCACTGCTCTAAACAGTAGTACCACTAATAGCCTTTGAAATTTAAATTATCTATGAAATGCCCATTTGAACTTGATCGAATTCAAATTGTGAAGTGTTTGAATATATTCATAGCACATATGCAGTTTTAAATTCAAATTGGATTTGAATTTGCTTAATTTGGCTCATGTCAAGATCAACTCCAAATAGAGTGAAAATTGGTGTGTGAGCTTACAAAAATGTTCTGAGTGTGAATATGAATCCCACTTTTGAATTCACGGGATGAAAGGAATTTGAATTTGAATTTGAGTTTAAACTAGCCTCTTTCTATTTATACCCAAAAACACCTCAAAAAGGTTTTGGATCTGGGTGAAATTTGGCATGAGCATTCCTAGCAAAGTGTAGGAGTTTTTCATATGCTCAGATCCTACACTTTGCTAGGAATGCTCATGCCAAATTTCACCAAAATCCAAAACTTTTTTGAGGTGTTTTTGGGTATAAATAGAAAGAGGCTAGTCTGAACTCAAATTCAAATTCAAACTCCTTTCATCCCATGAATTCAAATGTGGGATTCATATTCACATTCATCACATTTTTGTAAGCTCACACACCAATTTTCACTCCATTTGGAGTTGATCTTGACATGAGCCAAATTAAGTAAATTCAAATCCAATTTGAATTTCAAACTGCATATGTGCTATGTATATATTCAAACTCTTCACAATTTGAATTATATCAAGTTCAAATGGGCATTTGGTAGATAATTCAAATTTCAAAGTGTATTAGTGGTACTACTGTTTAGAGCAGTGGGAGAAATTTAATTTCAGAGGTTAAAATGGAAGTGGGGCCCTCCTGTCAGCCTAGCCAGAGATCAAACCGACGGAAGACTGCCGGGGCTCGGGTTCTCGGGCTGCCGCTGGGGTCGCCACCAAGCCGGACGCCATTGCCAGCTCCTGCTCGGCCTGCGCCACGCTCAGCCGACGTCTCCCCCTCTTATCCCCGAGACCGAGCCGGCAAGAGGCGTATTCGTTTGCTTCTGAGCTCCCTCGCGCAAGAAACGCCGCCCTCGTTGCCGCTCTCTTGGATTCAATCAGAGAACTGGCAAACCCCGCACCCACACTCCTTCCCAGCTGCAAAATTGTACTAGAGCCTCTCCTCCTACTTCCCCGTCATAGGAACCAGCCGAGTCCGGCCGCTCTCGACCCATACCGAAAGTTTTTCCGGTGACTGAAGTCCGCACCTCGGGCTCCCGTGGACAGCCTAAACAGGAAAGAGTCACGCCCAAGCTAAGACATCCCGGGACGTGTTAGGGCTTCGTGTTGCTCACCCCCAAACCATAGCCTGAGGGGTCAATCACCGGCAATAAACTTTGTCTTTTCCTTCCATAGTGCAGACTGACATTCGGGTGCGGATTCACCAAATTCTCATTCCATAGTCGGGTAGAGATCCTCGAACTGCACCTACACGAGCTAGACTTGGTAGTGAACAACTTTCCCTTGCAGTCTTAGCGTGAAAACAAGGTAGAACACCCATTTCTAGTTTTACTACCGGCGCTAATGGCGGAAGCCGTCGGGCGCACGGTGAGAGCTCACCTAGGACCTTTTCCGAGCTAAACCAAGTGCAAGTCAAGCGTCTACATGTCGCACAGGTGCTGTATATCTTGATAACGCAGGGTTTGGTGGGCTAAAGACGGCGGGCGACGTCGCCGGAGTCGGTGTGAGCCCCGGTGTTGCCGCAAGCTAGGTAGGAGCCACGGCCAGCGTGGGGAAACCTCACTGGAGTGCTCCTTGTGTCGAGTTAGAGTCTAGCGGAGATCTAGAGCCCGGGAGGTGGCCGGAGGAGCAAGTTCCGGCGAGCTCTGGCGAGCTCGGGCTCGGGCGCACGCGGGAGCGAGGGGAAGAAGAAGATGGCGCAGGTCCCACACGTCAGCCACTGTATTGAGCCGAACGGGATCTTCTGTGGATCCGGATCGGTTGTGGCGGCGAGCGAAAAACCCCGTAGCCCCGTGTGTCAGCCACTGAGAGGACGACACGTAGCCCCGGTCCCACGCGCAGCAATTTAAACTTTTCCCCAATTTTCAGATTTAGTTCAAACTTTAAACCCACATAACTTTGGCTAGGAAACTCCAAATCAAGTGAACCAAATTTTGTTGGATTCAGCCCTCTGACTACTTTTCAACAAATCAAGTTTCACTTTATGAAAATCCTTATTTCTCCAGAATTAACTGTTCAAAATTTAAACTCTTTAGAATTTTAACTGGAGAACCCTTTGTAGGAAAAGTCTGAAATTTGGCTAGGATGTTCATAAAAATATCCCTGAACTACCATAAAAATTTTAGACCAATTTGAGCTCATTTGATCAACCAAATGGTATGATTAATAAAACTATTCCAGAGAAAATGGAAAATGTCCAGAAACATTTTCAGAATTTCCCTGAAATTGTTTAGCTCATATCTTTGGCTAGGAACCTTCAAATTAAGTGAAACCAACTCCATTAGAACACTATGAAAATCTAGTTTTCATAAAGTCATGGCTTGCTCCATGAAAGTCCCTAGAACACCCTAAGAGCTCCAATTAAAGCAATGTACACAATTATTTGTGGAGAGCACAAATGAGCTTTGCTGCAAATGAAACTTGGCCAAGTCTCTGTTTAGGTCGTATCCAGAACACAGTAAAAATTTCAGAGTTATTGGGACTGTCTAGCAAGACTTATAGTCTTTACAAATTCAACTTCAAATTCAAATGCATTCAAATTGATACATATATGTATTTATCTCATGTAGTCGCTAAGGTTGAGGAGGAGCCCGAAGTCATAGACTTCATCACTCCAGAGGAACAGCTAGCCTATGACCAACAGCAATAAGGCAAGCTCCATTTTTCATTAGCCTTTTTATAAATTTTACTGTTTTGAGAACTTACTTTGAGCACTCACTTAAATTATGCATTAGAGTCTTTTTTGAAAACCCAAATGCATAGACAAAGAAACCCTGGTTTGGGCTTAGGTTTGTAAACCTCGACTAGCCACTGCAATGCTAAGTTAGGGTAGGATTCAGTACAAGTCGAGTAGTTGGAACTGCTCTCGAGAATAGGCTAGAGGCACACTACTCGGGTAAAGGTAGCAAATGAAACACATGGCAAGAAAAATGAGACCGAGCGGAGAGTAAGGGCAGCAGGACGCTGGGGCCTGGGTGCCATAGCTCCGCTTGTGTCGATTGAGGACTGAGCCGTGTGCGGGCCTGTTGAACAAGCTAGAACAGTACCAAAGACCTATCGGATATATGGGAACCGGGAAACCGATGTAACTCGGGTAGCTGGGTGTTGAGGCATAGCTGCTCGTTCATAGGGTAGGTTGAGAGCTCGAGGTGTAAATCGGCCGGTGGCACTGCAGATGCACGCACAGAGACCTCTTTCTTGGGACGATGGGACCGGCTCAACGTTTGGCTGACGGGTGAAAGGTGGTTGCGTACAACGTCCGTGATGGTTGCTGTAGGCAACATCGAGTACGGGCGTACGTGACGGGTTATTTGGGTAACCCTGCAGGTGTAAATCGGTTATAATCGCCATCCCTCGCGGCCAGTGAGTACCACTTGTTCACTGTACCGTGACGTAGAAAGAACAGACAAGATACATGTTAAAAGTTTGCTGATTTGATGGATGGACCTTGCTTGTTAATGTATTTTTGTAATCCAGAGCTAATTAAATTTCTTTTCAACTTTGGGCAAAGTACATGAGAGAAATATGTTTCTTGTTTGATTGTGGCTCTCTCATGTGCCTTAGCGTAAGGCTCTCCACAACCTATTGCTAAAACTTGAAAGTAAGGTTCCACTAATTAGGCGAGTCCTTTGCAACTTATTTTACCTCATCTAACCTATCAACCTTCATGTAGAAGTTTCATGTATAGGAGAGACGGGTCAGTCTTGCTGAGCCATCGTGCTCACTGCTTGTGTTTGAAGCTTTTGCAGGGGCCTCCTGAGGAGGAGACGGAACCCCAGGAGGGGAACCCCGTCGAGTGGGAGTCGTGCACGCCGTCGTGTTAGTGTGTGTGTGTGCTAGCGGGGACACATTCACGGGCTGAATGTGAACTTGATGCGTAGTCTAAGCCCGTGAGTGTAGACTGAACATATTTTGTTGTAAAAATGTTCATACACTTGTTTATGTAATAAAACTTTGCTTCCGCTTTGTATATTTGATGTGTGTTATCCGGTGTTGTGCAACGCAGAACCCCTCAGCGTGATCCTGGCTTGACAAGATCGTGGGGTCGTGTCAGCATGGTATCAGAGCACGCTTGAGGTTTAACGCACTACAAAGGTCATCTTTTTCAAAAATCCAGTGAGGAATGATTTAGTAGCCCATATAAGGATGTTATTAGTGTATAGAAAGTGGCATACTATCCTATTTGCTTATGTTGTAAAATTGTGCATCTTGGGACACTTTATGTCTTGGGGGGTGCACGTAAGCGCTGTCCACCAGTGCGCACAAGTAGAAGGGTGGAGCCCCACGTGTGGTAGGTAACCCGACCCGCTTCAATACCCTCTTCAACTCTTCATGTCGTTTGGAGTATTCGAGCAACGTCTGTCCCTGGCGTGCTTTGGGCAATTTGGGAGACCCCGTCACGTGGTCAGTAACGTGAACACGTAGCTCAAGGCGTGTTTGGCTTGAGAACATCCGGGCGAGTGATGACGGCCGGGTGTACGAACTGTATGGATATCGGGCTCGGTGTGCAGCCGAGTCTGACGATTGTTTGAGTTATCTGCAGGTAGTATATCCATGAAACGGTAGACGTGTAGCATTCGTGTGCGAGTGACGCTTAGTGCCACTGAATTAACAAAGCCTGCTAAGTCCGGTATAGGTTTTCTTTGTGAGGACGTAGTACCGACATGATCTGGTGACGCATCGATGACACATTCCACTAAATGAACAACTTCATTGTAAAACTGGAAAGTTTTAAACCAGAGCACTAAAACTTGATGTAACTCCATCCCTTGATCAGCATATTAAAATTTAACAAGTTTTTAACTTATAGGATACTAAGGACAGAGTCCCCTGTTTTCAGCTGAAATAAGGCTGATGTTAATCAGAGGTTAGAGGTTGAGTTCTTTCGAGGGTGGGGTCATATGATACATCTCTGGAAAGCTTTGGAGCAGCTTTACAACTTTTTTGTTGAGGTCCAGAGGTGTTTCATGCCCTAACCAATCGAAAAAATGCAGTAGAGTTGAAACTGTCCAGAAAACAGGGCAGAGCAAACACTCTCTGTAAATTGAGCATAACTTCCTGCATAAAAATCCAAAAATAGAAACTGAGGTAGTTCTGAAAAGTTTAAGAGATGGGTTACAAATTTATAACAGAAAGTTTTGTCAGATTTGGAGTAGAATTAACTGGAAGTCTTGGATCAAATCAGTACCTAAAGCAGGGAGGTGCTGTCCAATTTTCTCCATAATTTCTATCAACTTCGACATCTCATAACTTTTGAACCAGGACAGATATTAGGCCAAGCAAATACTTTCTGGAAAGCTATTGAAGTTAGCTTTAACTTTGATGTTGAGCTCCAGAATTGGTTTTGCTTTATCATGGTCTAAATCAGGTTGAAATGGAAACTGGTCAGGGCTGTCATAGTGGACAGCAGATCAGCAGTCAAATTTGTTTAAGTTCGAACTATGTTTCTGAGTTTTATGAGTTCAATGACATGTTTTATGTTATAAATCAATGGTTTAATGTTCAAATAAATATTTTACATTTCTCAAATATGTTTTTACAGATGACAGAAGATAGACCGTTGGAGAACGGGTGGGTGGTGTCCCACTGTTCTCACCACAGCGGCTATCCCGGAGTATTGAGGCAAATGATTCAATATTTCGGGTATAGCAAGAGGCCGCAGTACTTCACCAAGGAAGAAGGCGAGGAGGGGAACAAGACGTGGGCGATCCATGTCAAAGTTCCTGCAGGGCCTACGCCACCCGGTTGGGCGCCGTTCACCGTTACGGTGAGAGGTAGACAGCCGGAAGAAATGTGGCAAGTGGCAGCCCGCGACACTATGTCACGTTTCTGCCAACTACACGTGAGAGCTATGGAGAGCACTCCATACGCGCTCATTCTGGTGGAGGGACGGCCTAATCACGTGTGGGAAGGGAGGTACATGGAGGCAACAGATCCGGGTTGCCCAAGGTACAGTCCCGCGGAGGCAAACCTCAGCCTCCAGTTGAGAGCAGGAAAGGCCGTGATGGACAGCCAAGCTGTTCACACGGATTGTCTCGCTGCAAAGCTCAAAGAAAGCACAAGCCATGGAGACCATTTTGAGAGTGCTCACAGTGCACTCTGCAATGTGCTCCTTCCGACGATAAAGCAACTGAATGAGCAACACAATCAGTTGCATCGTCTGAAGAAGGCGAAGAAGAAAAGCCGTGTCGACATCACGGATTTGCAACAACAGGTGCAGGCTTCGACCCAGCAGAACAAGGTCCTCACTCAAGAGCTGGACGATGCTATTGAGAAGGGGCAAGGCTGGGAAGAGGACTACAACCAAGCCATGGACGAGGTGCACGTGTTGAAGGACCTCGTACCTCCGGTAATGGGCATACCGGTGGTAGGCGCCGTACCCGTGGTCTTGGGTCTTCCAGCAATGGGTTAACCAGAGCCGGAAGAGGGGGTTGTGGACCCAGAGCCACCAGCAGAGGTACCGGAGGAAGACGACCCGCAGGAGGTCGAGTTCTACTCTGAGTAGGGGGTTACTGTTGCCAAGTAGGGCAGCAAGGGTGATGTAACCAAAACTTTTGTAATCGATGACATGTCGTGTAGACAGTAGCATATGTATATGTAGTGACGACATGAGCAAGACTTCTCGGGGACCCGAGACTAATGTATCTTGTATAAAGTTTATGTTTTATCAATATATGTGAATGTTGTGCAAATTATTCATGCATCACTTCAATACCTATTGTTTCATATGGAATTTTAAGTATGACATGTGCTGATTGCTGCTGTTTTGAATTTCAGAATGACTCGTACTCGTGCCAACCCGGACGTTGGGGGTTCCAGTCTGGGGGGAGAAACCTCCCAACAACCTCCCGAGGACTCCTCGGGACAGAAACAGCAGCAGCAGCAACAGCAACAACCGCCAACGGTTACATTTGCTGATATCGTGGCAGCAATGGCGGGCTCTCATCAGCAGCACACGGAGTTGCTGCAGATCCTCATTGCGAATATGTCTGGACCAAAGAGGCGTCAAGATCGTGAGGAGCGCCAACAGAGCTCCTACTCCGACTTTCTGGCTACTCATCCCCCGGTATTCTCAAGGGCGGATGAACTCATCGATGCAGACAACTGGCTCCGCGCGATGGAGAAGAAGTTCGGGCTGCTCCAAGTGAGTGAGCAGCATAAGACTCAATTCGCGGTCCAACAGCTTCAGGGATCCACGAGTGCTTGGTGGGTGAATTTCTGCGCTTCGCAACCCACCGAGCGAGTAATGACCTGGACGAAATTCAGGATGGCCTTCAGGTCCTATCACATACCGCTGGGTATCATGAAGAGGAAGACGCAGGATTTCCTACGCCTGCAGCAAGGAAGCCGGAACGCGCTGGAATATTCCAGGGCGTTCAATGATCTTGCGCTCTACGCTTCTTATCACGCCGAGACCGACGAGAAGCGGCGGGATCATTTCTACCAGGGGCTTAACCCGCTCCTGAAAGGCAAGCTGGCGATGTTCAATCACGGCAGCCTCAATGACATAATTGATGCTGTGATTGTTCAAGAGGACTCCGGCAAGGAGTTAGCGTCGGCGGAAATGATGCGAAGTGCGCCGCAAAGCAGCGGAGAAGGAGGTGGTCCTTCTCAAAAATACCGGATGGTGAATCGCCAACCATCGGGTCCACGCTGGCAGCCACCACAGAGGTCGATGCCATTCCGCAGTCGGCCATATTGTCCACCGGCATTCCGGCCGGCACTGCCAGTACCACCTCTGCAGCAACAACAACAACAGCGGGCGATGCCACGTGCGTATGCACCTCAGCAGCGTATGCCAGACTTTCGTCCCCCAAGTACCGGACAAGCAGCAGCCACAAGCTACAAGTGTGGTCGTCTGGGACACTTCGCCAGCAGTTGTCCGGAGAGGCAAGGCGGCGGAGTTGCACCGCAACTTCCGGGGAGGAATCAGCCCCGGAACCCCACTAATGCGCGGCGGGCAAACCCTAGGCCTGGCACCGTCCACCAACTTGCCATAGAGGACGTGCCGGAGGGAGAGCCGATCCTTGCGGGTATGTTCCAACTCCACCAGCATCCCGCTATAGTATTATTTGATTCAGGCGCCACGCACAATTTTATTAGCCAAGCTTTCATTGCTAAACACCGCTTGCAAATACTACCCACCGATAGTCCATACTTGATTTGTTCACCAGGTGGGAAGATTTCAGCAAGCATGATGGTCCCAAAAGCGCCATTATGCTTAGAGGGTAGAGTATACCCTACGTCTCTCATAATTTTAGAGGGACAGAAGGTCGATGTCATCCTAGGGATGTCATGGTTAACCCGCCACGGCGCTGTTTTAGACACCATCCTCCGAGTCGTGCATCTACACTCAGAAATGCACGAGTCACACTCCTTATTTCTGGACAGTCCAGAAATAAAACTTCCAAGTGTGTATCAATCCACAACCATCAGATTGGAAGACATTCCAGTAGTCTAGGAGTTCCCTGACGTGTTCCCGGATGATTTACTGAGGATGCCACCCGACAGGGAGGTGGAGTTCAAGATTGAACTTGCACTGGGAACCATGCCAATATCCCGAAGGCCGTACAAGATGGCACCCAAGGAATTGACTGAACTGAAGACTTAGCTAACGGACCTGCTGGAGAAGGGTTTTATTAGGCCGAGCTTCTCGCCAAGGGGCTGTTCGGCATTGTTCGTGAAGAAGAGAGACGAAACGTTGCGGCTTTGTGTGGACTATCGTCCACTAAATGCCGTAACCATAAAGAACAAGTACCCGTTGCCACTGATCGACATGTTGTTTGATCAGTTGGTCGAAGCAAAGATCTTCTCCAAGATGGACTTAAGATCCGGGTACCATCAGATTAAGATACGGGCTGAGGATATTCCGAAGACGGCTTTCTCGACGAGGTACGGACTTTATGAGTACCTGGTCATGTACTTCGGCCTCACCAATGCGCCAGCTCATTTTATGTATTTGATGAACTCGGTATTCATGCCAGAGCTGGACAAGTTTGTTGTGGTCTTCATCGACGACATATTGGTATATTCCAAGTCGGAGGAAGAGCACAAGAAGCATCTTTGTATAGTCTTGCAACGGCTGCGAGATCACAAACTATACGCGAAATTCAGCAAGTGCGAGTTCTGGATACCGCAAGTGCCTTTTCTCAGGCATATCATATCAACGGAGGGCATCGCTGTAGACCCGAGTAAGATCACACAAGTGCTGAATTGGAAATCCCCAAGAACTGTTTACGAGGTACGGAGTTTCCTCTGACTCACGGGATATTATCGGGGGTTCATTCTGAACTTCTCGAAGATTGCCAAGCCTGTGATGGAGCTGCTGAAGAAGGCTACCAAATATGTTTGGAGTCCAACATGTGAAGCAGCATTCAAGGCATTAGTGAGACACCTAACATCAGCACCAGTTTTAGCACAGCCAGACACAACAAAACCGTTCAATGTGTACTGCGATGCATCCGGCATTGGGCTCGGATGTGTTCTGATGCAAGACTGAAGGGTGGTCGCGTATGGATCACGGCAGCTCAGAAACCATCAGCAGAATTATCAAACTCACGACTTTGAACTCGCTGTTGTGGTACTTGCACTTAAAATGTGGAGGCACTACCTACTCGGTAATCTCGTACATTTATATACCGACCACAAAAGTCTCAAGTACATATTCACTCAGAAAGAGCTGAACATGAGGCACCAAAGGTGGTTAGAGTTGATAAAGGATTACGAAATAGAGATCCATTATCACCCCAGCAAGGCAAACGTAGTGGCGGATGCGCTGAGTCGCAAGTCACACGTCAACAACCTGACCATCACACCGTTGGAAGAGAGCGAACCACCACTGCATGTGATTCCACATGGAGCTCTCTACAACTTAGCTTTGATCCCCACCATCCGTGAAGAGATAGCGGCAGCTCAGAAACATGACAAGGGCATGTCACATTTGCGGAGACGTATAGACAGTGGGGAGCTGAAATGTTTCCGGAAAGACGGAGACGACGTCCTGTGGTTCAAGGACCGGATCGTCGTACCCTGTAACCCGGAGTTACGGAAGAAAATCTTTGATGAGGATCAATTGCCAAAGTTTTTATTCACCCCGGCAGCAACAAAATGTATCAAGAACTCAGAAGCAAGTTTTGGTGGACAAGGATGAAGCGGGAGATCGCAAAGTACGTGTCTGAGTTTGATACATGTCGAAGGGTGAAGGCAGATCATATGCGGAAACCGGGACTGCTACAACCACTGGGCGTTCATGCCTGGAAGTGGGAAGATGTGAGCATGGACTTCTTCGTCGGCTTACCCATCACTTTTCAGAAGCATGATTCTGTGTGGGTAGTCGTCGACCGGCTCACCAAAGTTGCCCATTTCATCCCGGTCAACACCAACTACAACGCCAAGAAGTACGCTGAACTGTACATCTCACGGATCCTATGCTTGTACGGCATACCCGGTACCATCATATCGGATCGGGGCACTTTATCTGTGTCCCGTTTTTGGGAGCAGCTACACGCTGCATTGGGGACGAAGCTGATCCATAGTTCAGCATACCACCCGCAGACGGATGGACAAACCGAGCGGGTAAATCAAATTTTAGAAGATATGCTACGAGCTTGCGCTATCAACCACGGTAAGAATTGGGATGATCACTTACCATTGGTCGAGTTCTCGTACAACAATGGATACCAAGCCAGCATCAAGATGGCGCCTTACGAGGCGCTATACGGGAGAAAATGCCGCACACCACTTAATTGGTGTGAGTCTGGCGAAAGGGTTACCTTCGGGATTGATCTTGTCAACAATGCGGAGGAAAAGGTTTGGCTAATTCAAGCGAACCTAAAAGCCGCACAATCCCGACAGAAACGATATGCAGACCGGAGAAGACGCCCATTACAGTTCGAAGTCGGGGATCACAAATACCTACGTGTGTCTCCAATGAAGGGCGTAAACAGATTCGGGGTGAGAGGAAAGTTGGCACCCCGATTCATCGGTCCATTTCAGATTACCGAAAGATGTGGATCAGTAGCATACCAGCTCAATTTACCAGAAGCATTCTCCGGTGTGCATGACATCTTTCACATCTCCCTGCTGAGGAAGTGTCTCAAGCTATCAACTACCATTCAGCTGGAGGATATAGAGGAACTGAAACTGGATCTCTCCTTGCTTTAACCATGAGTTCAATCTCTCCTTGCTCTAGCCATGCATGACATAATTTTCCCATACTTGCTGAGTACCAACGGTACTCAGGCTTGCTTTTCTGTTGGTTTGAATTGCTGCTCAGGCCAAGGGAATGACGTGGTGTTCAATGACCAAGACTTCGGACCCGAAGAATGATTCTAGGTTCACGGAGTCCCCCGGGCAACACCTGTGACGGAGCCCACAAGATTTATATTCCGCTGCTGTTTTATTTACATGTTATGAACATATTATCGTCCATCGAGACATTATGCTATGTAAGACTTATTTTATATTCGAACTCTTGGCTTGTAATAAATGATGCTTCACTATTTGTCATCACATGTATGAGAAAATGATCCTGACATACATGTGATATTCACTCGGTTGCTCTTTGGAGAAACCGGGTGTGACATCGCGGTAGTGAGCATACTTGTACACTGAGTCGTGACGTAGTAAGAAACTGGGAAAAAGCTAATATGCTTTGTGAGTAATCCTCATATTGGAGATGAGGGATGATCAATACCTTCACTAAATTTATTTTCCACCTTCGGCTAGAAGCGTCGAGGCAAAGCGTTTCTTGTTTGATTGTGGAGTCTCGATGTTGATGGCGCTAGGTCTGTATGGGTCTAGGGTAGCTCACTAAAGTTACATTCACCTCGGGCAAGTCATATTGAGATGAAGCGTTTCTTGTTTGATTATGGAGCCTCGATGTAAATTGTGTGAGGGCTATGAAAGTTGCTTAAAACTTGAAGTAAGGACTCTCCTTTAGCTCAAGTTCATACTTTGTGCAAACTTCTATATTCAGCCTTCTATTTTCAGCATGTAGAGTTTCATGACTAGGGTAACGGTTAAGTCTTGCTGTGCTTCATGCTCACGGATATTGCATGAGTTGTTTTGCAGGTAAATAACACTACGCTGATATGTACGGTTGTCCGCTGAGACTCGGAACTCCCCGAGTGATGAACTCATGGCAACCCCTGCCGCTGCTATTGAGATCGTGTTGCTAGTGAGAAGGGTCCGCAGGCTGGACGTCTTCTCAGCTGCTTAGCATAGATATGTGACAGTTGTATTAGTCTTCCGCTGTAGATTATTTTGAGAAGTATTTGTAAAAAAATTTACACTTTGTAAGCTTCTGCTTGATATATGTAATATGATGCTTTATTATATGAGCTGTTGGGTGCCGCATCGCACGACACCACCCAATGCGATTCCCGGGCGAGCGGCACGGCCCCGTGATCGGGTCCGGGCATCTCACAGCGTGGTATCAGAGCCGCATTGGTAATAGCGCATGGAATAAGGATCGTATTACGACAAAAACTCAGGATACGTTGAGGAAACGGTATTAGGCCCACATAAGGACTATAGTAGTATAGTTACTTAAAGTGGCATGACTAACATACTTGTTATAATTCTGAATTTTGATTATGTAAGATGCACCTACGCTCAGGTAAGCATGGTAAGGAACGCCACCGAAAGCGGTTCGATTTTGGTTAGCTCCCCTGACGAGGAAAGTGGTTCAGCGATAGGTCTCACAGCTTGTGTGAGACGTCAATATGAAACTATTGGACTCTTCATGTTCCTGAGTTCATATGAAACGTTGATCCCTAGCGTGCATTTGGCAAGAATGTGGAGACCCCATCGTGTGGTCAGTAACACAATAGTGTGTTCTTGTGGAATTAGCCTAGGAGGACATACGCAGCGCTTGCCATCGGCGTGCCCTGCAGGGCAGTAGGTGGTATCCGTTGGGTTGATAAAATTCCCAACCGTGATGACCCGTTCGCGCTCTACTCGGGTTCCCCGTCGTGTGGTGTAAAACCACGATCACGTACCTTGAGACGTGGCTTGACTCAGGGACGGCCCGTATCGGAATGATACGGGCGTATGTTTTCAGTATGATATGGAACTGCCTGAAATGAGAAAAACCTATGTATGCATCATTATTGAGTGTTTTCCTGCAGGTACTAACCATGTACATATCCATTGTAGTACATGTGTGCGAGGGACCATTTAGTGCCACAATTGAGACGTATATACCGGCATAATCCGGTTAGGATTTTCCTTTTTATGAGGAACGTAGTACCAACATTGTTCTTACGGTGCATCGACACGGTACTACACATAATAATCCACTTCCCTATGAAGAAAAGATTCATGAGCTAACTTTCAACTAAAAATGTAAGTTTGAAACAAATATTAGTTACTGAACTCTTATTTTGAGCTAAGATTCAAATGAGAGAATGTCTAGGTTTCAAAGAGTTCGAAAACAGAGTGCTCTCTTTCTGGCAGGAATTCTTGCTGGAATTTAACAGAGAATAACTCTGAGTAGATTTAACCAATTAAGGTGTATTATACAGTTCTGGAAATATTTTCAAGTGCTCTACAACTTATTTGTAGACCTCCACAGCAAAATCACACGTTAATTTGGTGAAAAGTCAAGTTGAAGGCAAACTGTTCAGAACCAGGACAGCAGCAAAACCCCTCTGGACCTTTCTGTTTTTAAACCATAACTTCCTGTAGAAAAATCCTTAAGGGGCCTATGATACACCGTTGGAAAGGTTATGAGATATGCAACATTTTTTTAGTTCAATGTTGGTTCAGATTCATATTGTATCTGTGTATACAACTGTGATAAAATCAGCCACATACAAAGGAGATGCTGGCAAATTTTATCCCGAAATTCTGTCAACTTTGAGCAATCATAACTTTTGATCCAGAAGTGATATGGAGGCATTTGAATAATCATTGAAAATATATTGAAGTTAACTTTAACTTTTGTATTCAACTTGAGTTACGACAGTGCTTTTAACTGGATCAAAATCTGAGTTGTTTGAGAACCGGTCAATCTGCTTTTAAATCCATGCTGTTAGTTGCATCAGTTTGCGCATAAATCATTTTGTTTACATGTTAAGATTTCGTTATCAGTGTTTCACTACTTTGTTCCTGGAATAAATCAAGTGATAGTGTTGAGCTGATAATGAACTCTTGCAACTACAGAATGGTGCGAACTCGTTTCATGGGTGAAGTGGGTGGTTCCAGTGGTGGTGGTGGTGATAACTCTCCACAGCGGGAGCAGCGAGCTCCGCAACCGCAGCCGCCACCAAGACCTTCACCTACGGTCACAATGGCAGACATTGTGGCCGCCATGACGGGTGCAAGCGATGAGCGAACCGACTTGCTCCGCACCCTGGTGATGAATACATCCTGTCAAGGGGGATGTCAAGATGAAGACTTTCACCAACCTCAAATGAGTTCCTACGTTGAGTTCTTGGCGACTCAACCACCAGTTTTCATTGAAGCTGAGGATCCTCTGGTGGCGGATAGTTGGATCCATACCATTGAATCTAAGTTCGGGTTGCTCCAATGCACCGAACATCAGAAAGTCTTATACGCGGCGCAACAACTTCACGGGTCCGCCAGTGCATGGTGGGCAAATCAACTTGCCTCCTTACCAGCTGGACATCATTTCACATGGATGGAATTCCAGGAGGCATTTCTTACTTATCATGTCCCTTCCGGAATAATTCAGCAGAAACTCGAGGAGTTTCTGGTCTTAAAACAAGGAGGGAGGGATGCATACTAGCACTCGCGAGTGTTCAACAAACTGGCACAGTATGCGCCCGAACATGTGAACACTGAGGCACAAAAGTGAGGATGGTTCTTTTGCAGCCTCAATCCCAAGTTAAAGGAAAGATTCGTCTTAGCTGATCGAAAGAACTTCAACGAATTGTTGAGTGCTTCCATCATGGTTGAAGATGCTCAGCGAGAAGTTCAGCCTGAGAACAGAAAGAACCGTATACCACCGGAGAGTAGCAGTATTGCTCCTCATAAATACAGGGTAGTAGACAGTACCTTGAACTGTTAGCTGATGCAGCTAGCTCGATGACTCCCACAATATTGGGGTCATTCATCTCAATATTCTGAATTTGAACAGCTGCAACAATGGTATATGCAGACACATTATTCTGTTCCTCAAGCGTTCTTGCCGCAGCAGAATACACCCAGTGTCCGTACTCAGAGTCACATGGAACCGGGTGAAAATCCGTGCTTCACGTGCGGTTATTTGGGTCACATCAGCAGGAAGTGTCCAGAAAGGATACACCATAGCAGTGTATAAATCAATCCCGTTCTCAGCTCCAAAGAACAGTACTAAAGTCGGGGTGCATCTATCATACAGCTCTAGAGGATGTGCCGGAAGGGGCACCTGTGCTAGCGAGAATGTTCACCCTCAATGAATTACACGTATTGATTTTATTTGACTCGGGAGCCACACACAATTTCATCAGTAGGCTATTTGTGTGCAAAGCTAAGCTCTCCACCACTACACCAAAGGATCACTACCTTATCAGCTCACCCGGTGGAAATATAGCTGCTAATGAAGTGGTTATCAAAGCACCCTTGTGCTTAGGTGGAAAACTATACCCCACAACCCTCATTGTGTTAGAGGGGCAGAAGATCGATGTGATCTTAGGAATGATGTGGGTGAACTACCACAGGGCTGTTCTTGACATCGTTCCACGGATTGTTAGCTTGGACTCTCCGTACTACGGTCTTCAAACACTCATACTTGAAGCCGTAGATTCTAAAAATCCAGTTGTGTACCACAGTGTGACCCTGAAACTGGAGGATATTCCAGTGGTCCGTGAGTACCCAGATGTGTTTCCCGACGATCTTCCAGGGATGCCGCCTGAAAGAGACGTGGTATTCAAGATCGAGTTAGCACTGTGAACCACACCGATATCTCAGAGGCCATACAAAATGTCTCCGAGGGAATTTGCTGAACTGAAGGAACAGCTAAAGGACTTAATGGACAAAGGGTTCATCAGGCCAAGCTCATCACCATGGAGCTGTTCGGCCCTCTTCGTGAAGAAAAAGGATGAATCACTATGGTTATGTGTGAATTATCAGCCGCTAAATGCAGTGAAAATCAAAAATAAATATCCACTGCCACGGATCGATATATTATTTGATCAGTTAGCGGGTGCCAAAGTATTCTCCAAGATGGACTTGACATCCGGTTATCATCAGATAAAAATCAGAGCAGAGGATATACCGAAGACGGCTTTCTCGACTAGATACGGGCTCTATGAGTATCTAGTCATGTCTTTCGGGTTAATGAATGCACCCGCACATTTCATGTACCTCACGAATTCTGTATTCATGCCAGAGTTGGATCAGTGCGTCGTGGTTTTCATCGACGACATTCTCGTATACTCCAAATCAGAGGAGGAGCACACCAAACATCTCCATATTGTGCTCCTACGATTGCGAGAACATAAGCTGTATGCCAAATTCAGCAAGTGTGAATTTTGGATCAGCAAGAAACCATTCTTAGGCCACATTATTTCAGCGGAGGGTGTGGCCGTAGATCCAACCAATATTGAACAAGTCTTGAAGTGGGAGTCTCCGACATCTGTTCATCAAATCCGCAGTTTTCTAGGACTAGCGGGTTATTACCGAAGATTTATTCCCAGCTTCTCGAAGGTGGCTAAACCAATGACAGAATTATTGAAGAAGAGCAGCAAGTATGTGTGGACAGAGGCCTGTGGGGAGACATTTCAAACTCTAAAGAAACATCTCACAACGGCACCGGTTCTAGCCCAACCGGATACAACAAAGCCATTCGATGTTTATTGTGATGCCTCAGGCATTGGACTTGGCTGCGTCTTAATGCAAGATAGACGAGTGATCGCGTATGGGTCTTGTCAACTCCGCAACCACGAGCAGCACTACCCCACTCATGACCTAGAACTCAATGCAGTGGTGCTTGTGTTGAAAATGTGGAGGCACTACTGACACGGGAATTTAGTGCACCTCTACACCAACCAGAAGAGCCTCAAATATATATTCACTATCAATATGAGGCAGCGGAGATGGTTGGAATTAATCAAAGATTATGAGCTCGAGATCCATTACCATACAGGCAAAGCTAATGTGGTGGCTGATGCACTCAGTCGTAAGTCCCACGTGAATAACTTGACAGTTGTTCCTGATGAGGATGAAGAACCAAGCTTGAGGGTGATTCCGTATGGGGCATTGTATAATCTTGCTCTCGTGCCTACCATCAGAGAAGAGATTGTACAAGCCCAAAAGAGAGATAAAGGAATGCTGAAAATCCTGGCGAGAATCAATGAGGATAAAATGAAATGTTTCCGGGAAGATGATCAGGGTGTGTTATGGTTTAACAACTGTATCGTGGTACCCCAGAACAAGAAGCTAAGGAAGAAAATCCTGGATGAAGCCCATATGTCCATGTACTCAATACATCCAGGGAGCAATAAGATGTTTCAAGACCTTAAAACAAAATTTTGGTGCACTCGGATGAAGCGAGAAATTACCAAGTATGTATCCGAGTGTGATACATGTCGGTGAGTCAAAGCTGATCATATAAAGAAAGCGGGAATGCTGCAACCATTATGTATTCAGACATGGAAGTGGGAGGACATCAGTATGGACTTTATTGTCGGACTGCCTCTCACGTTCAAAAAGCATGACTCCATTTGGATGATTGTTGATCGGTTAACAAAATCAGCCCACTCCATCCCAGTGAATACGAGATTTTCAACTAAGCAATATGCAGAGTTGTATCTCTCAAGAATCGTGTGCTTACACGGAGTCCCCAAAACCATCATATCTGATCGAGGTTCTATATTTGTTGCTCGTTTCTGAGAGCAACTACATGAATCTCTGGGAACAAAGTTAATTAGAAGCTCAGCATACTGCCCTCAGACCGACGGTCAAACGGAGAGGGTGAATCAGATTTTAGAAGATATGCTGAGAGCATGTGCCTTAGATCAAGGAAAGGATAGAGATAACCATTTGCCATGAGCGGAATTCTCCTACAACAATGGTTACGGATCCAGCATTAAAATGGCACCATATGAAGCACTATATGGCAGGAAGTGTCACACACCACTCAATTGGTGTGAATCCGGCGAGAGGGTAATTTTCGGCATTGATCGGCATTGATCTTGTGAAAGATGGAAGGGGGGCCTTGGCGCAGCGGTAAAGCTGTTGCCTTGTGACCATGAGGTCACGGGTTCGAGTCCTGGAAACAGCCTCTTGCAGAAATGCAGGGAAAGGCTGCGTACAAAAGACCCAAGTGGGTCGGACCCTTCCCCGGACCCTGTGCAAGCGGGAGCTACAAGCACCGGGCTGCCCTTTTTTTTGATCTTGTGAAAGATGCCAAGGAGCGGGTCCAGCTTATTCGAGCAAACCTCAAAGCCACTCAATCTCGCCAGAAGAGTTATGCGGACAAGCAACCGACCCTTGTATTTTGAAGTCGGAGATCACGTCTATCTCCGAGTATCCCCGATGAAAGGAATTCACCGATTCAGGGTCAAGGGAAAGCAAGCTCCTCACTTTGTGGGTCCGTTCATTATTACATAACGGTGTGGACCGGTAGCCTACCGTCCAAAGCTGCCACCATCTTTATCGGAAATCCATGACATATTCCATGTCTCACATTTGAGAAATTGTTTGAAGAAACCGACAGAGATTCTTTCGGAAGACATGGAGATATTACAACCGGATCTCACCTACGCTGAGCAGCCCATCCAGATTATCGATGAAAAGACCCGGATCACTCGAAATCGGACATTGAAATTTTACAAAGTCCTGTGGAATAATCATACCCCAGAAGAGGCGACGGGAGAGTGAAGATTATATCCACAAGAACTACCCGGAACTTTTGTCATAGACTTTGTAATTACTTTCCGCCTCATCTTTCTTTTGTAATCTCGGGACGAGATTACCTTTTAGGGAGGGAGGAATGTAAAGGTCCTGAATACAAAGAAACTTGAGTTTGCACAAATGTTGGTGTCATGTGTATGGAAAAGGGGACTGGTTTGAACTTTTTCCACATATAATAACACATGATAGATTCTTTCTAAACAAACTTAGGGTTATTTGCATGTTTGGACCGTAGGTGGATTTAATCCACAGAATTGAAGTACTCAGGTGCAATGGAAGGGTTTAAAAATCAGATTTTGAACTAAATATTCATCTCAAATTTCAAATGAGGGAGAACACAATGGTAATTCAAACTGTTGTGTTCAAACTCTTGTTTGCAGCAGCTAACACAAGAATCAGATTGCATATTTGGATTCTTTAGGTCCAAATTAGTGGGTAGGCAAAGTTTCATGATTTTTTGAAGGGGTTTGCTATCCATTTTTCAAAAAGGACTTAAATGTGCAAAGAATTCAAATAACATGTTGATTTGGATGGAATTTGCCCAACTATTCAAACGCACGTCAGATTTGAACTCCCACAATTTGATTTCACCATTTGCAAATTTTGGGAGATGTTTTAGAGAATAAGAGCGAGCTGTGGTGGGACCCACATGTCATTGAGGGAGATAAATTGCAAAAGATCTTCATTTTCAGTGCAAAGTCTCTGTTTCTCTTCTCTCCCTCGGGCAGAGCCGAAGCTTCACTGCTCGACACCAAGCCATGCTGAGAAGCGACTCTTCTCTGCCATGTACGTGCGCTGGCGAGCTGCTTTCCCCCTCCTTATAACCTCAGCCCGTGCTTCTTTTGCTCACAACACCTAGAACCGGCTCGGCTTCATTGCTCCTCACGCTGGAACCTCACAGCGGCTGCCGCCATCCCGGTGATCGTTCGAGCGCACAAAATCTCGCGTGAAAACCTCAGTTGGGCAGCAAAACAGAATCACCGCAACTCCCACAGCCTCCTCGGACCACAACCGAGGGAGCTCGAACCTTCACAACCCCGCGCTCACTGACACGACCCCAAAGGTCTTGTCGAGCTAGGATCACACTGAGGGATGCTGCGTTGCACAGCACCGGATAACGCACGTCAAAGGTACAAAGCGGAAATGAAATTTTATTACATAAAAAAGTTTATGAACATGTTTACATCAAAATAGTTCCAGTCTACACTCACGGGCGTAGACTACGCATCAAGTCCACGTTCAGCCCTTGAATGTGTCCTTGCTAGCACAAACGCACACTAACTCTGCGGCGTGCACGACTCCCACTCGATGGGGTTCCCCTCCTGGGGTTCCGTCTCCTCTTCGGGAGTCCCTTCCTCATAGAACCCTGCAAAAGCTTCAAACACAAGCAGTGAGCACGAAGGCTCAGCAAGTCTGACCCGTCTCACCTAAACATGGAACTTCTAAATGAGGGGTGGTGGGTTACATGAGGTAAAAATCATTTGCAAGGACTCGCCTAATTAGTAGAACCTTACTTTCAAGTTTTAGCAGCAGGTTGTGGAGAACCTTATGCTAAGGTACATGAGAGAGCCGCAATCAAACAAGAAACGCATTTCTCTCATGTACTTGCCCAAAGTTGAAATGAACTTTAGTTAGCTCTAAACTACAGCAAGTCATTAGCAATCAAGTCCATCTTTCAATCAGCAACATTTTAACATGTAACTAGTCTGTTCTTTCTACGTCACGATACAGTGAACAAGTGGTACTCACTGACCGCGAGGGACGGCAATTATAATCGATTTACACCTGCAGGGTTACCCGAATAACCCGTCACGTACGCCCGTACTCGATGTTGCCTACAACAACAATCACGGACGCCGTACGCGACTACCTTTCACCCGTTAGCCAAATGTTGAACCAGTCCAATCGTCTCGAGCAAGAGGTCTCTGCACGCGCATCTCAGTGCCGCCAGCCGATTTACACCTCGAGCTCTCAACCTACCCTCTGAACGACCAGCTATGCCTCAACACCCAGCTACCCGAGTTACATCAGTTTCCCGGTTCCCATATAGCCGGTAGGTCTTCGGTACTGTTCTAGCTTGTTCAACAGGCCCGCACACGGCTCGGTCCTCAATCGACACAAGCGGAGCTACAACACACAGGCCCCAAAGTCCTGTTGCCCTTACCCTCCGCTTGGTCTCATTTTCTTGCCATGTGTTGTGCTATCACTACCAGAGTCGAGTGCCTCTAGCCTATGCTCGCGAGTAGTTCCAACTACTCGACTTGTACCGAATCCTATTCTATTTTAGCAATGCAGTGGCTAACGAGGTTTTCAATCCTAATCCCAACCCATGGTTTTCTTGGCTATGCATTTGGGTTTCCAAACAAGACTTTAATGCGAAGAATAATAGTATTCAAAGATGTGCTCAAAACAATAAACATTTATAAAAAGGTCAATGCAAACCGGAGCTTGCCTTGCTGCTCTTGGTCATAGGCTAGCTGTTCCTCCGGAGTAACGAAGTCTAGGACTTCGGGTTCCTCCTCGACCTTAGCGACTACATGATAGAAGCAGTACATGTATTAATTTAAATGCATTTGTATTCACTTTTAAACTTGTGAAGCTTATAAGTCCCTCTAGACAAACTTAATGACTGTGAAACTTTTACTGGTGCTTGGTTACAACCTAAACAGAGATTTGGTCAAGTTTTAGTTGCAGCAAAGCTCATTTGAGCCCTCCACAACTAATCATGTTCTTGACCTTAATTGAAGGATTTTAGGGTGTTCTAAGGATTTTCATGAAACAAACTATGACTTTCTGAAAACTAGATTTTCAGAGGGTTCTGATGGAGTTGGTCTCACTTAATTTGAAGGTTACTAATTAAAGATATGAGCTAAACAATTTCAGAGAGAATTCTGAAAATGTTTCTGAACATTTTCTATTTTCCCTGGAACAGTTTCACTATTCACACCATTAGGTAGATCAAATGATCTCAAATGGATCTGAAATTTTTATGGTTGTTCAGAGTTATTTTGGTGAACATCCCAGGAAAATTTCAGGATTTTCCTCCAAAGGATTCTCCAGTTAAAATTCCAAACAGTTTAAACTTTGAGGAATTAATTCTTGAGAATTAAGGATTTTCATGAAGTGAAACTTGATTTGCTGGAAAGTGCTCAGAGAGCTGAATCTAACAAAATTTTGTTCACTCGATTTGGAGCTTTCTAGCCAAAGTTATGAGGATTTGAAGTTTGAAGGAAATCTGAAAATCGGGGAAAAGTTTAAACTCGCGAGTGGGCCTCGGGGACACGCGTCGCACGCCGAGGCGACCACACACTGCAGCCCACAGGGTCTTTGCGCGCCAGCACACCCGATCCCGGCCACACCCCGATCCCGATTTAAAATATCTCCCGCTGACAGCTGGGGTCCACCCCTTCGTCAACCTCCTGCCGCCCGTGCTCTGCCGCCGGGGGACCTCACCGGAGAGCTCGCCGGCAGCTTCTGTAGAGCTCCAAACTTCACGATCTTGGCCGCCCCTGCCCACTTTCACTCGGGGAACAGGATTCTGGGGTCAGCTCGTCATGACAACGGCAGGTACATGGTCGGCGACGAGCCGCCGCCTCAGAAAGACTTCGGCCATGTCGCCTGACTTCCCTAGTACCCGAACTACTCGAGCAACCAGTCGGGAAGCATCAGTGGACCTCAGGGAAGGTCGACATGAGCTTGAGGCAGCTCGGGGAAGGCCCGAAGTAGGTCCTCACCGTGCGCCCGATACCTCCCGCTTGCTCCGCCGTTGGTAAACCTCGAATTATGCCGGTTGCAGAGGTTCTCCGGCCAAAGGTTGTGAAGGCAACTTGTGCGTTACCGTGTCTAGTTTGTGCGAGAGCGGATTGAGGCCCTCTGATCCTTTCTAGAGTACGAATTCAACGGAACCGCACCCGAAGGTCGTTGTGCACACAGAAAGGGGAAAACTGGAAATTCGCCGCCGGTGAGCAACCACTCGGGCTGCGGCTCGGGGGTGAGCAGCACCGGTCACCAGCGCGTCCAAGGGTGCCTTGGCTCGGGCATGACAACGCACCGGTTGGGCTGTCCACGGGATCCCGAGGTGCGGCGGTTTTAAGTCACCGAAGTGATCTTTCGGCATAGCCGATATCAATCGGTTTCAGCTGAATTCTAGTAGCGGGGAAGACGGAGGATGGTTTCTAGTACCTCGCCGTGGCTCTAGAGGGGGCGGAGAGGCAGTGATCAAGCTTCCCTGATCAGCTCCGAGTGATCGGCAGCGATGGCGCGGTTCTGATGCGAGGAGGCAGCAGAGTGGGCAGTGACCGCTCCGATCAGGGTGGTGGCGTAGATAAGGAGGCTGTGAGGCGGTTCAGTGCGTCGGGGCGGCAAGCAGGTGGTGTCCTGGTCGCCTCTTCGCCGTGGCGGCTGCTCAGTCCGGCGCAAGAACCCGAGCTGGGTTTTCAGTCGGTTTGGGTTGGAGTAGTGGCTGACATGTGGGTCCCACTTCCAATTTTAACCTCTGAAATTTACTCCTAATCCCTGTTGTAAACAGTGAGCCCCATACTACCCCTGGTAATTCAAATTATTGACCCATGAGCCATTTGAATTAAGTAGAATTCAAATTGGGTTTGATTTGAATGAATTTCAGCACAAGTTCAGTTTTTAATTCAAATAAAGTTTGAATTTGTCCCACTTAGCTCATGTCAAGATCAACTCCAAATGGAGTGAAAATTGGTGTGTGAGCTCACAAAAATGTGCTGAATAAGAATATGCCTCCCACTTTTGAATTCATGGGATAAAACCAGTTTCAATTTGAATATGGTTTCAAACTGCCCTTTTTCTAGCTATACTCAAAATGACCTCAAAAAGGTTTTCAATTTGGGTGAAACTTGGCATGGACATCCTTAGCAATGTGTGGGAGTTTTCATATGTCCAGCCCCTCTATATCACATGTAGAAAATACCACTTTTGCAATATGTGAGTTTGTTCTCTAATGAGCATGTTGATGGTGGTTACCTGCTCTTCATTTGTGTTCATCAACTTTCCTCAAATGAGGTGTGTGGTGTGGTGATGAACACTTCAATTATGTGTCAAAAACTGAGGCCCTTACATTCCTCCCCCCTTAAAAGAATCTCGTCCCGAGATTATAAGGTGAAAATGAGAGAGAGGACGGTTGAAAATTACCAGATATGCGACGTGAAAAAGTCGGGGTAGTTAGCGCGAAGGAATCCTTCGCTCTCCCATGTCGCTTCGTCCATGGAGTGATTACTCCATAGAATCTTGTAGAATCACAACGTACGGTTGCGTGTGGTTCGGGCCTTTTCATCAATAATCTGCACCGGTTCCTCCCGATAGGTGAGATCCGGTTGCAGTTCTTCAATACCTTCCAGCTGAACGGTAGTTGATAGCTTGAGACACTTCCTCAGCTGGGAAATGTGAAAGACGTCGTGCACACCGGAAAGTGCTTCTGGTAATTCCAGCCGGTATGTCACCGATCCACATCTTTCGGTAATCTGGAATGGACCGATGAATCGGGGTGCCAACTTTCCACTCACCCCAAATCTGTTTACGCCCTTCATCGGAGACACACGTAGATATACTTGATCCCCGACTTCGAATTGTAATGGGCGTCTTCTCCGGTCTGCATACTGTTTCTGACGGGATTGAGCGGCTTTTAGGTTCGCTTGAATCAGTCGAACCTTTTCTTCCGTGTTGTTGACAAGGTCCATCCCGAAGGTAACCCTTTCGCCAGATTCACACCAATTCAGTGGTGTGCGGCATTTCCGCCCGTATAGCGCCTCCTAGGGCGCCATCTTGATGCTGGCTTGGTACCCATTGTTGTACGAGAACTCGGCTACCGGCAAGTGATCATCCCAATTCTTGCCGTGGTTGATAGCGCAAGCTCGTAGCATGTCTTCTAAGATCTGATTTACCTGCTCGGTTTGTCCATCCGTCTGCGGGTGGTATGCTGAACTATGGATCAGCTTCGTCCCCAAGGCACCGTGCAGCTGCTCCCAAAAACGGGACACAAATAAAGTGCCCCGATCCGATATAATGGTACGGGGTACGCCGTACAAGCATAGGATCTGTGAGATGTACAGTTCAGCGTACCTCTTGGCGTTGTAGTTGGTGTTGACCGGGATAAAATGGGCAACTTTGGTGAGCCGGTCGACGATCACCCGCACAGAATCGTGCTTCTGAAGAGTGGTGGGTAAACCGACGATGAAATCCATGCTCACGTCCTCCCACTTACAGGCATGAATGCCCAGTGGTTGTAGCAGTCCCGGTTTCCGCATGTGGTCTGCCTTCACCCTTCGGCATGTATCACACTCGGACACGTATTTTGCAGTCTCACGCTTCATCCGTGTCCACCAAAACTTGCTTCTGAGTTCTTCATACATCTTGTTGCTGCCGGGGTGAATGGAAAATTTTGATAAGTGAGCCTCATCAAAAAATTTTTTCCGTAATTCCGGGTTACTGGGTACGACGATCCGGTCCTTGAACCATAGGACGCCGTCTCCGTCCTTCCGGAAACATTTCAGCTCCCCACTATCTACACGTCTCCGCAAATGCGACATGCCCTTGTCATTCTTCTGGGCTGCCGCTATCTCTTTACGGATGGTGGGGATCAAAGCTAGGTTGTAGAGAGCTCCGTGTGGAATCACATGTAGTGGTGGTTCGCCCTCTTCCAACGGTATGATGGTCAGATTGTTGACGTGTGACTTGCAGCTCAGCGCATCTGCCACTACGTTTGCCTTGCCCAGATGGTAATGGATCTCTATTTCGTAATCCTTTATCAATTCTAACAATCTTCGTTGCCTCATGTTCAGCTCCTTCTGAGTGAATATGTACTTGAGGCTTTTGTGGTCGGTATATAAATGTACGAGGTTACCTAGTAGGTAGTGCCTCCACATTTTCAGCGCAAGTACTACGGCAGCGAGCTCCAAGTCGTGGGTTGAATAATTCTGCTCATGGTTTCTAAGCTGCCGTGACCCATACGCGACCACTCTTCGGTCTTGCATCAGCACACATCCGAGCCCAATGCCGGATGCATCGCAGTACACATCGAACGGTTTTGTTGTGTCTGGCTGCGCCAAAACTGGTGCTGATGTCAGGTGCTTTACTAAAGCCTCGAATGCTGCTTCACATGCTGGTCTCCAAATGTATTTGGTAGCCTTCTTCAGCAGCTCTGTCATTGGCTTGGCAATATTCGAGAAGTTCAGAATGAACCTCCGATAATATCCCGCGAGTCCGAGGAAACTCCGTACCTCGTGAACAGTCCTCGGTGATTTTCAATTCAGCACTTGAGTGATCTTGCTCGGGTCTACAGCGATACCCTCTGCTGAGATGATATACCCGAGGAAAGGCACTTGCGATATCCAGAACTCGCATTTGCTGAATTTCACGTATAACTTGTGGTCCCGCAGCCGTTGCAAGACTATACGCAGATGTTTCTTGTGATCTTCCTCCTACTTGGAATATACCAGGATGTCGTCGATGAAGACCACGACAAACTTTTCCAGCTCCGGCATGAATACCGAGTTCATCAAGTACATGATGTGAGCTGGAGCATTGGTGAGGCCGAAGGACATGACCAGGTACTCATAAAGTCCGTACCTGGTCGAGAAAGCTGTCTTTGGAATGTCCTCAGCCCTTATTTTAATCTGATGGTACCCGGATCTTAAATCCATTTTGGAAAGGATCTTTGCTTCGACCAACTGATCAAACAACATGTCGATCCGTGGCAACAGGTACTTGTTCTTGATGGTTACGGCATTCAATGGACGATAGTCCATGCAAAGCTGCAACGTCTCATCCTTCTTCTTGACAAATAATGCCGAACAGCCCCATGGCGAGGAGCTCGGCCTAATAAAACCCTTTTCCAGGAGGACCGTGAGCTGAGTCTTCAGTTCGGCCAACTCCTTGGGCGCCATCTTGTACGGCCTTCGGGATATCAGCATGGTTCCCGGTGCAAGTTCAATCTTGAACTCCACCTCTCTATCGGGTGACATCCCCGGCAAATCGTCCGGGAATACATTAGGGAACTCTCGGACCACTGGAATATCTTCCAATCTAATGGTTGTGGCTTGATAGACACTTGGAAGTTTTATTTCTGGACTGTCCAGAACTAATGAGTGAGACTCGTGCACTTCTGAGTTCAAGTGCACAACTCGGAGGACGGTGTCTAAAACAGCGCCGTGGCGGGTTAACCACGACATCCCTAGGATGACATCGACCTTTTGTCCCTCTAAGATTATGAGAGACGTCGGGTAGAATCTACCCTCTAAGCACAATGGGGCTTTTGGGACCATCATGCTTGCTGAAATTTTCCCACCCAGTGAACAGGTCACATAAGGACTATCGGTGGGTAGTATTTGCAAGCTATATTTATCAATGAAAGCTTGGCTAATGAAGCTATGCGTGGCGCCTGAATCAAACTGTACTATAGCGGGATGCTGGTGGAGTTGGAACATACCCGCAAGGATTGGCTCGCCCTCCGGCACGTCCTCTATGGCAAGCTGGTGGATGGTGCCGGGCCTAGGGTTTGCCCGCCGCACATTAGTAGGGTTTCGGGGTTGATTCCTCCCCGGAAACGGTGGTGCCACTCCGCCGCCTTGCCTCTCTGGGCAACTGCTCGCGAAGTGTCCTGGGCGACCACACTTGTAACATGTGGCCGCTGCTGGTGTAGTGCTCGGGGGACGAAAGCCCGGCATGCGTTTCTGAGGTGCATACACACGCGGCATCACCAGCTGCTGCTGTTGTTGTTGTGGTGGTACTGGCAGTGCCGGCCTGAATGCCGGTGAAGAGTACGGCCGACTACGGAACGGCATCGACCGCCGTGGTGGCTGCCAGCGTGGACCTGATGGTGGGCGATTCACCATCCGAAACTTCTGAGAAGGACCGCCTCCTTCTCCGCTGCTTTGCGGCATGCTTCGCTTTTGCTCTGCCGCCGCCAACTCCTTGCCGGTGTCCTCCTGAACAATCGCAGCATCAATGATGTCGTTGAGGCTGCCACGATTGAACATCGCCAACTTGTCCTTCAGGAGCGGGTTAAGCCTCTGGTAAAAATGGTCCCGCCGTTTCTTGTCAGTATCTGCGTTATACGACGCGTAGAGCGCGAGATCATTGAATGCCCTGGAGTATTCCAGTGTGTTCCGGCTCCCTTGCTGCAGGTGCAGGAACTCCTGCGTCTTCCTCTTCATCAAATCTGGCGGTATATGATAGGCCCTGAAGGCTGTCCGGAACTCCGCCCAGGTCATCACTTGGTCGGTCGGCTGTGAAGCACAGAAGTTGGCCCACCACGCGCTCGCGGATCCTTGGAGCTGCTGGACCACGAACTGGGTCTTGCGCTGCTCGCTTATCTGGAGCAGCCCGAACATCATCTCTATTGCGCGGAGCCAGTTGTCCGCGTCAAGAGGTTCATCCGCCCTTGAGAATACTGGGGGATGAGTCGCCAGGAAGTCGGAGTAGGAGCTCTGTTGACGCTCCTCATGATCTTGACGTCTCTCTGGGTGAGACGTATTGGCAATAAGCGTTTGCAGCAACTCCGTGTGCTGCTGATGTGAACCCGCCATTGCCGCGACGATGTCGGCCAATGTAACCGTTGGCAGTGGCGGTGGCGGTGTTTGCTGTTGCTATTGCTGCTGCTGTCCCGAGGAGTCCTCGGGAGGTGGTTGGGAGGTCTCTCCCCCTTGACTAGTACCCCCAACGTCCGGGTTGGCACGAGTACGCGTCATTCTAAAATTCAAAATAGCGGCAATTAGCACATGTCTTACTTAAAAATTTCCATATGCAACAGTAGGTATTGAAGTGACACATGAATAATTTGCACAACATTCACATATATTGATAAAGCATAAACTTTATACAAGATACATTATTCTCGGGTCTCCGAGAAGTCGTGCTCATGTCGTCACTACCTATACATACGCTACTGTCTACACGACATGTCACCGATTACAAAATTTGGGCTACACTACCCTAGCTGCCCTACATGGAAACTGTAACCCCCTACTCAGAGTAGAACTCGACCTCCTGCAGGTCGTCCACCTCCGGTACCTCTGCTGGTGGCTCTGGGTCTACCACCTCTTCTCCCATTCTGGGTTCTCCAATTGCTGGATGGCCCAAGACCACCGGTACGCCTAACACCGGAGGTACGAGGTCCTGCAATGCATGCACCTCGTCCATAGCCTGGTTGTAATCTTCTTCCCAGCCTTGCCCTTCCTCAATAGCGTCGTCTCGCTCTTGAGTAAGTTCCTCATTCTGCTGGGTCAGATTCTGTACCAGTTCTTGCAATGCCGCGATGTCGACACGGCTTTTCCTCTTCGCCTTCTTAAGACGATGCAACTGATTGTGTTGTTCATTTAGTCGCTTGATCGTCGGAAGGAGCACATTACGGAGTGCGCTGTGAGCACTCTCAAAATGATCTCCACGGCTTGTGCTCTCCTTGAGCTTCGTGGCGAGATGCTCCGTATGAACAGCTTGTCTGTCCATCACGGCGTTTCCCGCCCTCATCTGGAGGCTCAAATTTGCCTCCGCGGGGTTGTACCTTGGGCAACTCGGGTCTGTTGCCTCCAGGTACCTCTCTTCCCACACATGCTGAGCCCGTCCCTCCACCGGAACGAGCGCGTATGGAGTGCCCTCCATAGTCTGCATGTGTAGTTGGCAGAAACGTGACATAGTGTCACGGGCTGCCACTTGCCACATCCCTTCCGGTTGTTTTCCTCTCACCTTGACGGTGAACGGCACCCAACCGGGTGGCGTAGGTCCTTCAGGGACTTCGACATGGACCGTCCACGTCTTGTTCCCCTCTTCGCCTTCTTCCTTGGCGAAGTACTGCGGCATCTGGTTGTACTCGAAATATTGGAGCATTTGCCACAATGCTTCCGGGTAGCCGCTACAGTGAGAACAGTGGGACACCACCCACCCGTTCTCCAATTGCTTATCTGCTGTCATCTGTAAAAATATATTTGAGAAATGTAAAATATTTATTTAAACAGTAAACCTCTGAGTTATAACATAAGACATGTCATTGAACCCATAAAACTTGGAAACATAGTTCAAATTTTAAACAAATTTGACTGCTGATCTGCTGTTCCCATGACAGCCCTGATCAGTTTCCATTTCAACCTGATTTAGGCCATGTTGAAGGCAAAACCAATTCTGGAGCTCAACATCAAAGTTAAATATAACTTCAATAGCTTTCCAGAAAGTATTTGCTTGGCCTAAGATCTGTCCTGGTTCAATAGTTATGAGATGCCAAAGTTAACAGAATTTCTGGTGGAATCTGGAGAGCACCTCCCTGCTTTAGGTACTGATTTAATCCAAGAATTCCAGTTAATTCTGTTCCTAATATGACAAAACTTTCTGTTACAAAGTTGTAACCCATCTCATAATATTTCCATAACTACCTCATTTTCTATTTTTGGATTTTAAGCAGGAAGTTATGCTTAATTTACAGAGAGATTACAGAGAGTGTTTGCTCTGCCCTGTTTTCTGGACAGTTTCAACTCTACTGCATTTTGCGATTGGTTAAGGGATGAAACACCTCTGGACCTCAACAGAAACGTTGTAAAGCTCTTTCAAAGCTTTGCAGAAATGTATCATATGACCCCAAACTCGAAATAACTCAACCTCTAACCTCTGATTAACTTCAGCCTTGATTCAGCTGAACACAGAGTGCTCTGTCCTTAACAACCTATAAGTTGAAAACTTGTTAACTTTTAATATCCTGTTCAAGGGAAGGAGTTACATCAAGTTTTACTACTTTAGATCAAAACCTTCAAGTTTTAAATGAAGTTGTAAATTTAGTTGGGTGTGACGTCGATGCGTCACCAGACAATGTCGGTACTACGTCCTCACAAAGAAAAACCTATACCGGACTTAGCCGGCTTCGTTATTTCAGTGGCACTAAACGTCACTCGCACACGGATTCTACACGTCTACCGTTTCGTGGTCATACTACCTGCAGAAACTCAAGCAATCATTAGACTCGGCTGCACACCGAGCCCTGAATCCATACAGTTCGTACACCCGGCCGTCATCACTCGCCCGGATGTTCTCAAGCCAAACACGCCTTGAGCTATGTGTTCATGTTTCAGACCACGTGACGGGGTCTCCCAAGTTGCACCACGCACGCCAGGGACAGACGTTGCTCGAATACCCCAAACGACATGAAGAGTCATAGAGGATATCAAAGCGGGTCGGGTTACCTGCCACCCGTGGGGCTCCACCCTTCAGCATGTGCGCACTGGTGGACAGCGCTTACGTGTACCCCCAAGACATAAATGTCCCGAGATACATGATTTTCTGACATAAACAAATAGGTTAGTATGCCACTTTCTATATGCTAATAACATCCTTATACGGGCTACTAACTCGTTCCTCACTGGATTTTTGAAAAAGATGACCTTTGTAGTGCGTTAAACCTCAAGCGAGCTCTGATGCCAACGCTGACACGACCCCAAAGGTCTTGTCGAGCCAGGATCACACTGAGGGATGCTGCGTTGCACAGCACTGGATAACGCACGTCAAAGGTAAAAAGCGGAAGCAAAATTTATTACATAAACAAGTTTATGAACGTGTTTAAATCAAAATAGTTCCAGTCTACACTCACGGGCGTAGACTACGCATCAAGTTCACGTTCAGCCTTGAACGTGTCCTTGCTAGCACACACGCACACTAACTCTGCAGCGTGCACGACTCCCACTCGACGGGGTTCCCCTCCTGGTGTTCCGTCTCCTCTTCGGGAGTCCCTTCCTCATAGAACCCTGCAAAAGCTTCAAACACAAGCAGTGAGCACGAAGGCTCAGCAAGTCTCACCCGTCTCACCTAAACATGGAACATCTAAATGAGGGATGGTGGGTTACATGAGGTAAAAATCATTTGCAAGGACTCGCCTAAATAGTAGAACCTTACTTTCAAGTTTTAGCAGCAGGTTGTGGAGAACCTTACGCTAAGGTACATGAGAGAGCCGCAATCAAACAAGAAACGCATTTCTCTCATGTACTTTGCCCAATGTTGAAATTAACTTTAGTTAGCTCTAAACTACAGCAAGTCATTAGCAATCAAGTCCATCTTTCAATCAACAACATTTTAACATGTAACTAGCCTGTTCTTTCTACGTCACGGTACAGTGAACAAGTGGTACTCAGTGACCGCGAGGGACGGCGATTATAATTGATTTACACATGCAGGGTTACCCGAATAACCCGTCACGTACGCCCGTACTCGATGTTGCCTACAACAACCATCACGGACGCCATACGCGACTACCTTTCACCCGTTAGCCAAATGTTGAACCGGTCCAATCGTCCCAAGCAAGAGGTCTCTGCACGTGCATCTCAGTGCCGCCAGCCGATTTACACCTCTAGCTCTCAACCTACCCTCTGAACGACCAGCTATGCCTCAACACCCAGCTACCCGAGTTACATCAGTTTCCCGGTTCCCACATAGTCGGTAGGTCTTCAGTACTGTTCTAGCTTGTTCAACAGGCCCGCACACGGCTCGGTCCTCATCGACACAAGCGGAGCTACAGCAAACAGGCCCCAAAGTCCTGTTGCCCTTACCCTCCGCTTGGTCTCATTTTCTTGCCATGCGTTTCATGTGCTATCACTACCCGAGTCGAGTGCCTCTAGCCTATGCTCGCGAGTAGTTCCAACTACTCGACTTGTACCGAATCCTACTCTATCTTAGCAATGCAGTGGCTAACGAGGTTTTCAATCCTAATCCCAACCCATGGTTTTCTTGGCTATGCATTTGTGTTTCCAAAACAAGACTCTAATGCAAAGAATAATAGTATTCAAAGATGTGCTCAAAACAATAAATATTTATAAAAAGGTTAATGCAAACCGGAGCTTGCCTTGCTGCTCTTGGTCGTAGGCTAGCTGTTCCTCCGGAGTAACGAAGTCTAGGACTTCGGGTTCCTCCTCGACCTTAGCGACTACATGATAGAAGCAGTACATGTATTAATTTAAATGCATTTGTATTCACTTTTAAACTTGTGAAGCTTATAAGTCCCTCTAGACAGACTTAATGACTATGAAACTTTTACTGGGGCTTGGTTACAACCTAAACAGAGATTTGGTCAAGTTTTAGTTGCAGCAAAGCTCATTTGAGCCCTCCACAACTAATCATGTACTTGACCTTAATTGAAGGCTTTTAGGGTTTTCTAAGGATTTTCATGAAACAATCTATGACTTTCTGAAAACTAGATTTTCAGAGGGTTCTAATGGAGTTGGTCTCACATAATTTGAAGGTTCCTAATTAAAGATATGAGCTAAACAATTTCAGAGAGAATTCTGAAAATGTTTCTGAACATTTTCTATTTTCCCTGGAACAGTTTCACTAATCACACCATTAGGTAGATCAAATGAGCTCAAATGGATCTGAAATTTTTATGGTAGTTCAGGGATATTTTGGTGAACATCGCAGCCAAATTTCAGGATTTTCCTCCAAATGATTCTCCAGTTAAAATTCCAAACAGTTTAATTTTTTGAGGAATTAATTCTGGAGAATTAAAGATTTTCATGAAGTGAAACTTGATTTGCTGGAAAGTGCACAGAGAGCTGAATCCAACAAAATTTGGTTCACTCGATTTGGAGCTTTCTAGCGAATGTTATGAGGATTTGAAGTTTGAAGGAAATCTGAAAATCGGGGAAAAGTTTAAACTCGTGAGTGGGCCCCGGGGACACGTGTCGCACGCGGAGGCGACCGCACACTGCTGCCCACAGGGTATTTGCGCGCCAGCACACCTGATCCCGTCCACACCCCGATCCCGATTTAAAATATCTCCTGCTGACAGCTGGGGTCCACCCCCTTCGTCAACCTCCCGCCTCCCGCGCTCTGCCGCCGGGGGACCTCGCCAGAGAGCTCGCCGGCAGCTTCTGTGGAGCTCCAAACTTCACGATCTTGGCCGCCCCTGCCTACTTTCACTCGGGGAACAGGATTCTGGGGTCAGCTCGTCATGACAATGGACGGTACATGGTCGGCGACGAGCCGCCGCCTCGGAAAGACTTCGGCCATGTCGGCTGACTTCCCTAGTACCCTAACTACTCGAGCAACCGGTCGGGAAGCATCAGTGGACCTCAGGGAAGGTCGACATGAGCTTGAGGCAGCTCGGGGAAGGCCCGAAGTAGGTCCTCACCGTGCGCCCGATACCTCCCGCTTGCTCCGCCGTTGGTAAACCTCGAATTACGCCGGTTGCAGAGGTTCTCCGGCCAAAGGTTGTGAAGGCAACTTGTGCGTTACCGTGTCTAGTTTGAGTGAGAGCGGATTGAGGCCCTCTGATCCTTTCTAGAGTATGAATTCAACGGAACCGCACCCGAAGGTCGTTCTGCACACAGAAAGGGGAAAACTTGAAATTCGCCGCCGGTGAGCAACCACTTGGGCTGCGGCTCGGGGGTGAGCAGCACCGGTCACCAGCGCGTCCAAGGGTGCCTTGGCTCGGGCGTGACAACGCCCCGGTTGGGCTGTCCACGGGAGCCCGAGGTGCGGCAGTTTTAAGTCACCGAAGTGATCTTTCGGCATAGCCGATATCAATCGGTTTCAGCTGAATTCTAGTAGCGGGGAAGACGGGGGAAAGGTTTCTAGTACCTCGCCGTGGCTCTGGAGGGGACGGAGAGGCGGTGATCAAGCTTCCCTGATCAGCTCCGAGTGATCGGCAGCGATGGCGCGGTTTTGATGCGAGGAGGCAGCAGAGTGGGCGGTGACCGCTCCGATCAGGGCGGTGGCGTAGATAAGGGGGCTGTGAGGCGGTTCAGCGCGTCGGGGCGGCAAGCAGGTGGTGTCCCGGTTGCCTCTTCGCCGTGGCGGCTGCTCTGTCCGGCGCAAGAACCCGAGCTGGGTTTTCAGTCGGTTTGGGTTGGAGTAGTGGCTGACATGTGGGTCCCACTTCCAATTTTAACCTCTGAAATTTACTCCTAATCCCTGTTGTAAACAGTGAGCCCCATACTACCCCTGGTAATTCAAATTATTCACCCATGAGCAATTTGAATTGAGTAGAATTCAAATTGGGTTTGATTTGAATGAATTTCAGCACAAGTTCAGTTTTGAATTCAAATAAAGTTTGAATTTGTCCCACTTAGCTCATGTCAAGATCAACTCCAAATGGAGTGAAAATTGGTGTGTGAGCTCACAAAAATGTGCTGAATAAGAATATGCCTCCGACTTTTGAATTCATGGGATAAAACAAGTTTCAATTTGAATATGGTTTCAAACTGCCCTCTTTCTAGCAAAATGACCTCCAAAAGGTTTTGAATTTGGGTGAAACTTGGCATGGACATCCTTAGCAATGTGTGGGAGTTTTCATATGTCCAGCCCCTCTATATCACATGTGGGAAATACCACTTTTGCAATATGTGAGTTTGTTCTCTAATGAGCATGTTGATGGTGGTTACTTGCTCTTCATTTGTGTTCATCAACTTTCCTCAAATGAGGTGTGTGGTGTGGTGATGAACACTTCAATTATGTGTCAAAAACTGAGGCCCTTACACTCACCGAGTTTCCACGGAGGCCGAACCACAACCGAACGGAGATCGCACGTGGACAGCTTTGCAGAGATCTTGTCATGCCCGAGCAAGAGCGTCCACGGACGTGTTACAAACCTGTGGTGCTCATCTCTGAAGCTCAAGCCATGACATGAACTACCGAGCGCGAATTCGAGAAAATTTCTCCAACGGGCACAAACCGACCTTCCGGCACGGTATCTTCAAATTCAACCTCTATTCTTGTTCTTAGGTCGCCAAATCTTGCACATGGGACCGCAGGTAGTCGGCGATCATTTGTTCTTCATAACCCTAGCTGGGAAACACACGTAGACCGCATATATTCTAGGTTTTCCGAGCTCAAACGTGGAGGTGTCGGGTGCACGGTGAGACACCATTAGCCGCCGGTCCCGAGCAGTTTTGAGGTTAGGCCGTGCATCCTCATGGTTCACTGGTGCTGTAGCTCTGTTTCACCAAGCTTTTGGCGGGCTAGGATATCTGGCCGACGCTACCGAAGGTGAGCCGAGCCGCCGCAACGTCGTCGGCTGGGTTAGAGCCACAACCGGTCGGGGAAAGTTGTTCCATCGTGTTCAGCGTGTGGTTTTAAGCCCTAGCAGCGAGGGAGAGCGCGGGATCTGGCCGTACGCTGAAGTTCAGTGCTTCTCCGGCAAGCCCGGCAGTGCGCGGGCACGGGAGTGGGAGGTAGACGATGAAGTGGTCAGACCCGCAGGTCAGTCGCTTGGTGAAACGGTGTGGGATTTTCTGTTGCCCGGTATCATCTGTGACAATGCTGGAAATAGTCCTGTGGCCCCGTGTGGTTTAGCTGAGAAGGTGACACGTGGTAGCCGGACCCGCTGTCAGAGATTTGAACTTTTCCCGGTTAATTTGAATTCTAGAATTTCCCCAAACTTTAGAACCTCATAACTTTTGCTAGGAAGCTCCAAATTTAGTGATTTAAATTGGGTTGGATTCAGCTTGGAAAACTCTATCCAAATATACAACCCAATTTGTACAAAACTCATTATTGAATTCTTGAAAATTCTTTAAATCTTTTCAGCAAAAGAATTTTAGAGGGAGTTTGATTTATCTAAAATTCCTCAAATTTTGCCAGAATATTCTATAGGATGTTAGTGAACTCTTGTAAAAATTTCAGCTCATTTGGAGTTGTGATTAGGGGAATTCAGATTTGAAGTTGCTGTGTTCAATTGGATACAGAAACATTTTCAGAGAATATCCAAAACTTGGAAATTCAGTTCTGGGTAATTCTTAACTCAAAAAATCATAGGAAAATTCATGCAGGTCCTATGAACTATAATTGAAATTGTAGTTCACTAAGTTTGGCATAAACCTGTGAGTTACTTCAGAATTAATTCCTTTTTCTTAATTGCTTAGAGAATTGTTCTGAACAAACCACTCAACGAAAAGTGCTAATTTTTTGTCCAGATGACTTTATTGTGACAAGGGAAACTGACATGAAAATTTTCAGCTCCATTGGAGTTCTGGATCACCCCTGTTCTATTTAACCTCTTTAGGTGCTTAAAACATGAATGGGGGAGACACTTAGCACTTAATCATGTTAATTAGCTCAAACCCAAACCTTAGCACCAGTGTCATTTTAAATTCTTAAACAGAGTTCCAGTTTTAAACTTGTCATTAGAACTTGTTGGCAAAATCTTTACAATTAAATCCATATGCATATTCATTAGTGTAGCCTCTACGTGGAGATTTTGAAACGATCGGAGTGGAAATCAAAGAAGGAGGAAAGCAAGTGATCAAGCCTCAAGTGGTCTTCACTAACTGAACCTTATATATTAGTCCCCTTCAAAACAAAAGCAAGCCCCGGTTTGCATCAAACCTTACAAGTTTTCATTTGTATTCACTTTAGATTCTCTAGCATTTTTTTATTGCATTAAGTCTAGATGGTATGAAACTCCAAATGCATGACCCAGAAAACAGAGGAGTTTTATTTAGAGTAGGTTATCAATTGATTATAACTGCTGATCTCAATTTAACAAAAGTGGATTAAAAGAGGCATAACTCGAGTAGGCAGCTTCCTACTCGTGAACCGGGATTAAGGGGGGTCAATCGGAAGAGTTGGGAATTGATCCTCATAGTTGGGAATGGAGACCGGGCAGTGGATGGAAGGCTCAAGGACGTGGTCCTGTGAACCTAGTCTATGTCTGAGTCGATTAAGGCCCGTTCTCGTGTGCGGCCCTGCTGGACAAGTTTGAGATGTGCACCGGATGCATACTGTCTATATGGGACCCAAGAAACCGATGTAACATGTTAACCTAGGTGTCGAGGCAAACCCCACCATGTTATGCAGATGCTGAAAGGATAGAGAAGTCGGCTCTACGAGGGTTTGCCGTAGTGAGACTTAATCCATGTCGGTGGGACCAGTTTGACATTTGGGTGTCGTGTAAAGGTTGCCACGTACGACGTCAGTAATGGTTGCTGTAGGCAACGTTGAGTACGGGCGTACGTGTCGTGTCAGCCGGGTGTTTTTTATTGCAATCTCCGTCGCTCGCGGTAGTGAGCATACTTGTACACCGAGTCATGACGTAGTAAGAAACTGGGAAAAAGTTAATATGCTTTGTGAGTAATCCTCATATTGGAGATGAGGGATGATCAACACCTTCACTAAATTTATTTTCCACCTTGGTCTAGTAGCGTCGAGGCAAAGCGTTTCTTGTTTGATTGTGGAGTCTCGACGTTGATGGCGCGAGGTCTGTATGGGTCTTGGGTAGCTCACTAAAGTTACTTTCACCTCGGGCAAGTGACATCGAGATGAAGCGTTTCTGTTTTGATTGTGGAGTCTCGATGTAAATTGTGCGAGGGTTATAAAAGTTGCTTAAAACATGAAGTAAGGACTCTCCTTTAGCTCAAGTTTGTACTTTGTGCAAACTTCTATATTCAGCCCTCTATTTTCAGCATGTAGAGTTTCATGACTAGGGTGACGGTTAAGTCTTGCTGAGCTTCATGCTCACGGATACTGCATAGAGTTGTTTTGCAGGTAAATAACACTACGCTGATATGTACGGTTGTCCGCTGAGACTCAGAACTCCCCGAGTGATGAACTCATGGCAACCCCTGCCGCTGCTATCGTGATCGTGGTGCTAGTTGTAAGATTCTGCTTGATTTATGTAATATGATGCTTTATTATGTGTGCTGTTGGGTGCCGCATCGCACGGCACCACCCAATGCGATTCCTGGGCGAGCGGCACGGCCCCGTGATCGGGTCCGGGCATCTCACAATAGCACACCGATTTATAGGTGTAGGTTGAGGGCAGCCAGGTGGAAATCTGCTAACGGGCATAGAGAGATGCTCCATGTCGGGAACCTCTTGCTCATTTCGGTGTGACCGGTTCGACATTTGGGCTATTGGGTGAAAGGTTGTCGTGTACGACACGGGGTGAGCGTGCTGTTTGCAGCTCCGCGTGTGGGCGTACATGACGTGCTATTCGGGTATCCCTGCAGGTGTATATCGATTCAATTCACTGTCCCTCGCGGTTATGAGTACTGCTTGTTCACTGAGCCGTGACGTAGATGAATTATGGAATATTGTGATTCAATTTTGCTGATATGGATAAATTGTATTTCTACATGTGTGCCACCAAAAATTGCTCACTAAATTTCAGATTCATGAACCGTTAACTTGTGGCTAAAAGAGGAATTAAGGATGAACTTGTAGGTGTGTCCTTTGCTGCAATGTGCCATCCCATGTTGGTTATGAACTGCATGTAGAGTTTCATGTATAGGTGAGTCGGTTAAGACTTGCTGAGCCATCGTTCTCATGGTTGCTGCTATGAGTGTTTTTCAGGTGAGTACTACCCCACGGACTCGGGGTACGAGTCCACCGGCGAGGGCTACCCTCTGTCGGGGACCACGGCTGAGTGGGAGCCGTACACGCCGCGCTGAGCTGAGGAGTGGAGCTAGTGTGTGTTGTCCATAGGGCTGGACAACCGACTTTTTGCTAGTTAGGTGGGCGTGAGTTGTAAAAATTTAGCTTCCCCAGTTGTAGACTCTGTATTTAGATGTAAACTGAAGGCTTGTACTACTTTGTACATATTCAGATGGTTTTCTATGTAATACAATGTTTGCCTTATGATGTGTGCAGTCGGGTGTCGCATCGTGCGGCACCACCCTCTGAGGTCCTGGGAGTACAGATTCCGGTCCGTCACAGGAGAGGCCTCCCAACAGCCTCCCGAGGATTCCTCGGGACAGCAACAGCAGCAACAGCAACAACCGCCACCGCCAACGGTTACATTGGCCGACATTATTGCGGCTATGGCAGGTTCTCATCAGCAGCACACGGAGTTGCTGCATACACTTATTGCAAATATGTCTCGACCAGAGAGACGTCAAGGTCGCGAGGAGCGCCAACAAAGCTCCTACTCCGACTTTCTGGCTACTCATACCACAGTATTCCCAAGGGCAGATGATCCCCTCGATGCGGACAACTGGCTCCGCATGATGGAGATGAAATTCAGGCTGCTCCAAGTGAGTGAGCAGCGTAAGACTCAGTTTGCAGTCCAACAGCTTCAAGGGTCCACGAGCGCTTGGTGGGCGAACTTCTGTGCCTCGCAACCCACCGAGCGAGTTATGACCTGGGTGGAGTTCCGGACGGCCTTCAGGGCCTATCACATACCGCCGGGTCTTATGAAAAGAAAGACGCAGGAGTTCCTTCGCCTGCAGCAAGGAAGCAGGAATGCAATCGAATACTCTGGAGCGTTCAGTGAGCTCGCGCTCTACGTGTCATATCACACCGATACTGACGAGAAGCGGCGGGACCATTTTTACCAGGGGCTTAACCCACTCCTGAAAGACAAGCTGACAATGTTCAATCGCGGCAGCCTCAATGACATTATTGATGCTGTGATTGTTCAGGAGGACTCCGGCAAGGAGTTAGCAGTGGCAGAGAAGAAGCGAAGCGCGCCGCAGAGCAGCGGATAGGGAGGTGGTCCTTATCAAAAATACCGGATGGTGTATCGCTCACCATCGGGTCAACGCTGGCAGCCACCATAGAGGCCGATGCCATTCCGCAGTCGGCCATATTCTCCACCGGCGTTCAGGCTGGTACTACCAGCACCACCTCCGCAGCAACAACAGCAGCAGCGGGCGATGCCGTGTGCGTTTGCACCTCAGCAGCGCATGCCGGGCTTTCGTCCCCCAAGCACAGGCCACTCATCAGCCGCATGTTTCAAATGCGGTCGCCCAGGACACTTCGCCAACAACTGTCCTGATAGGCAAGGCGGCGGAGTGGAACCACAGTTTCTGGGGAGGAATCAGCAAGTGCGAATTCTGGATATCGCAAGTGCCTTTTCTCGGGAATATTATCTCAGCAGAGGGCATCACTGTAGACCTGAGTAATATCACACAAGTGCCAAATTAGAAGTCCCCGAGAACTGTTCATGAGGTACGGAGTTTCCTCGGACTCGCGGGATATTATCGGAGGTTCATTCCGAACTTCTCAAAGATTGCAAAGCCTATGACTGATCTGCTGAAGAAGGCTACCAAATATGTTTGGAGTCCAGCATGTAAAGCAGCGTTCAAGGCATTAGTGAAGCACCTAACATCAGCACCGGTTTTGGCGCAGCCGGACACAAAAAAATCTTTCGATGTGTACTGCGATGCATCCGGCATTGGGCTTGGATGTGTGCTGATGCAAGACCGAAGGGTGGTCGCGTGTGGATCACGGCAGCTCAGGAACCATGAGCAAAATTATCCAACTCATGACTTGGAGCTCGCTGCCGTGGTACTCGCACTCAATATGTGGAGGCACTACCTACTCGGTAACCTCATGCATTTATATACCGACCACAAAAGCCTCAAGTACATATTCACTCAGAAGGAGCTGAACATGAGGCAGCGAAGATGGTTGGAGTTGATAAAGGATTATGAAATAGAGATCCATTATCACCCCGGCAAGGCAAACGTAGTGGCGGATGCCCTGAGTCGCAAGTCACACTTCAACAAACTGACCATCACACCGTTGGAAGAGAGTGAGCCACCATTACATGTGATTCCACATGGAGCTCTCTGCATCTTAGCTTTGATCCCCACCATCCGTGAAGAGATAGCGGTAGCTCAGAAACATGACAAGGGCATGTCGCATTTGCGGAGACATGTAGACAGTGGGGAGCTGAAATGTTTCCGGAAAGACGGAGATGGCGTCCTATGGTTCAAGGACCGGATCGTCGTACCCCGTAACCCGGAATTACAGAAGAAAATTTTTTATGAGGCTCACTTGTCAAAATTTTCTATTCACCCCGGCAGCAGCAAGATGTATCAAGAACTCAGAAACAAGTTTTGGTGGACACGGATAAAGCGGGAGATCGCAAAGTACTTGTCCGAGTGTGATACAAGTTGAATGGTGAAAGCAGACCACATGAGAAAACCGGGACTGTTACAACCACTGGGCGTTCCTGCCTGGAAGTGGGAAGATGTGAGCATGGACTTCATCGTCGGTTTGCCCACCACATTTCAGAAGCATGATTCAGTCTGGGTGATCATCAACCAGCTTACCAAAGTTGCCCATTTTATCCCGGTCAACACCAACTACAACGCCAAGAAGTATGCTGAATTGTACATCTCACGGATCCTATGCTTGTACGGCATACCCCGCACCATCATATCGGATCGGGGCACTTTATTTGTGTCTCATTTTTGGGCGCAGCTACATGCTTCATTAGGGATGAAACTGATCTGTAGTTCAGCATACCACCCGCAGACGGATGGGCAAACCGAGCGGTTAAATCAGATTCTAGAAGATATGCTACGAGCTTGTGCTGTCAACCACGGTAAGAATTGGGATGATTACTTACCGTTGGCCGAGTTCTCGTACAACAATGGGTACCAAGCCAGTATCAAGATGGCACCTTACGAAGCGCTATACGGGAGAAAATGCTGCACACCACTGAATTGGTGTGAGTCTGGCGAAAGGGTCACCTTCGGGATTGATCTTGTCAACAATGAGGAGGAAAAAGTTCGGCTGATTCAAGCGAACCTAAAAGACGCCCAATCCCAACAAAAACAGTATGCGGGCCAGAGAAGACGTCCGTTACAATTTGAAATCGGGGATCACGTGTATCTACGTGTGTCTCCAATGAAGGTTGTGAATAGATTCGGGGTGAGAGAAAAGTTGGCACCCCGATTCATCGGTCCATTCCAGATTGTGGAAAGATGTGGATCAGTGGCATACTGGCTGGATTTACCAGAAACACTATCCGGTGTGCACGACGTCTTTCACATTTCTCAGCTGAGGAAGTGTCTTAAGCTATCAACTACCATTCAGCTTGGGGATATTGAAGAACAGAAACCGGATCTCACTTATCGAGAGGAACCGGTTCAGATAATTGATGAAAAGGCCCGAACCACACGCAACCGTACGTTGTGGTTCTACAAAGTTCTATGGAGTAATCACTCCATAGATGAAGCGACATGGGAAAGCGAAGGATTTCTTCGCGCTAACTACCCCGACTTTTTTGCGTTGCACGTACGGTAATCTTCCACCGTCCTCTCTCTCATTTTCACCTTATAATCTCGCGACGAGATTCTTTTAAGGGGGGAGGAATGTAAGGGCCTATGTTTTTGCACACAATCAAAGTGTTCATCCCGCCACACGGACCTCATTTGAGAAAAACTTATGAACACATTTTAAGAGCAAGTAAACACCATCAACATGGTCATTAGTGGATAAACTCACAAAATGCAAAAGTGGTATTTCCCACATGCATCATATATGGGCTGAGCATATGAAAAACTCCTACACTTTGCTAGGAATGCTCATGCCAAATTTCACCCAAATCCAAAACCTTTTTGAGGTGTTTTTGGGTATAAATAGAAAGAGGCTAGTTTGAGCTCAAATTCAAATTCAAACTCATTTCATCCCATGAATTCAAAAGTGGGATTCATATTCACACTCAGCACATTTTTGCAAGCTCACACACCAATTTTCACTCCATTTGGAGTTGATCTTGACATGAGCCAAATTAAGCAAATTCCAATCCAATTTGAATTTCAAACTGCATATGTGCTATGAATATATTCAAACACTTCACAATTTGAATTATATCAAGTTCAAATGGGCATTTGGTAGATAATTCAAATTTCAAAGGGTATTAGTGGTACTACTGTTTAGAGCAGTGGGAGAAATTTAATTTCAGAGGTTGAAATGGAAGTGGGGCCCTCCTGTCAGCCTAACCAGAGATCAAATCGATCGAAGACTGCCGGGGCTCAGGTTCTTGCGCCGCCGCTGGGGTCGCCACCGAGCCGGACGCCGTTGCCAGCTCCTGCTCGGCCTGTGCCACGCTCAGCCGATGTCTCCCCCTCTTATCCCAGAGACCGAGCCGGCAAGAGGCGTATTCGTTTGCTTCTCTGCTTCCTCGCGCAAGAAACGCCGCCCTCGTCGCCGCTCTCTCGGATTTGATCGGGGAACTGGAAAACCCCGAACCCACACTCCTTTCGAGCTGCAAAACGGTGCTAGAGCCTCTCCTCCTACTTCCCCATCATGGGAACCAGCCGAGTCCGGCTACTCTCGACCCATACAGAAAGTTTTTCTGGTGACCGAAGTTCTTCCGCACCTCGGGCTCCCGTGGACAGCCTAAACAGGAAAGTGTCACGCACAAGCTAAGGCATCCCGGGACATGTTAGGGTTTCGTGTTGCTCACCCCCGAACTATAGCCCGAGGGGTCGATCACCGGCAACAAATTTCGTCTTTTCCTTCCATTCGGTGCAGACCGAACTTCGGATGCGGGTTCACCAAATTCTAGTTCCATAGTCGGGTAGATATCCTCAAACTGCACCTACACGAGCTAGACTGGGTAGTGAACAACTTTCCTTCGCGGTCTTAGCGTAAAAACCTTGGTAGACCGCCCATTTCTAGTTTTACTACCGGCGCTAATGGCGGAAGCCGTTGGGCGCACGGTGAGAGCTCACCTATGACCTTTTCCAAGCTAAACCAAGTGCAAGTAAAGCGTCTACATGTCGCACAGGTGCTGTAGAGCTTGAGAACGCAGGGTTTGGTGGGCTAAAGACGGCGGGCGACGTCGCTGGAGTCGGTGTCAGCCGCGTGTCGTCGCAAGCTAGGTAGGAGCCACGGCAGGCATGGGGAAACCTCGTTGGAGTGCTCCTCATGTCGAGTTAGAGCCTAGCAGCGAGCTACAGCCCAGGAAGTGGCCGGAGGAGCAAGTTCCGGCGAGCTCAGGCACGGGCACGCGCGGGAGCGAGGGGAAGAGAAGATGGCGCGGGTCCAACACGTCAGCCACTGTATTGTCAGACGTGATCTTCTGTGGATCCGGATCGGTTGTGGCGGCGTGCAAAATACTCCGTAGCCCCGTGTGTCAGCCACTGAGAGGACGACACGTAGCCCCTGTCCCACGCGTATCAAATTAAACTTTTCCACGATTTTCAGATTTAGTTCAAACTTTAAACCCACATAACATTGGCTAGGAAACTCCAAATCAAGTGAACCAAATTTTGTTGAATTCTTATCTCTGAGTACTTTTTAACAAATCAAGTTTCACTTTATGAAAATCCTTATTTCTCCAGAATTAATTCTTCAAACTTTAAAATATTTAGAATTTTAACTGGAGAACCCTTTGGAGGAAAAGTCTGAAATTTGTCTAGGATATTCATTAAAAATATCTCTAGGCTACCATAAAAATTTCAGGCCAATTCGAACTCATTGGATCCACCTAATGGTGTGATTAATAAAACTGTTCCAGAGAAAATGGAAAATGTCCAGAAACATTTTCAGAATTTCCCTGAAATTGTTTTGCTCATATCTTTGTCTAGGAACCTTCAAGTTTAGACAAACCAACTCCATTAGAACACTCTGGAAATCTAGTTTTTAGAAAGTCATGGCTTTCTCCATGAAAATGTGGCGGACCAGAATCCGGTATCCAGGATCTAAGAGGGTGGTGCCGCACGACGCGACACCCGACAGCACACATCATAAGGAAACATTACATTACATAGAAAACATCTGAATATGTACAAAGTAGTACAAGACTTCAGTTACAAACTATGTATTGAGATTAAAACAGCGGAAGCTAACTTTATACAACTCACGCCCATCTACCTAGCAAAAGTTGGTTGCCCAGACCTATCGACAACCCACACTAGCTGCACTCCTCAATTCAGCGTGGCGTGTATGGCTCCCACTCAGCCGTGGTCCCCGACGGAGGGTAGCCCTCGCCGGTGGACTCGTACCCCGAGTCCGTGGGGTAGTCCTTACCTGAAAAACACTCATAGCAGCATCTGTGACCACGATGGCTCAGCAAGGATTAGCCGACTCACCTACACATGAAACTCTACATGCGGGTTATACAACATAGGATGGCACACTGCAGTAAAGGATACGCCTACAAGTTTATCCTTAATTCATCTTTTAGCCAAAAGTTAACAGTTCATGGATTCTGAAATTTAGTAAGCAATATTTGGTGGCACACATGTAGCAATACAAGTTAATCATGACAGCAATATTGAATCATATCATTTCACATATTAACCTACGTCACGACTCAGTGAACAAGCGGTACTCATCACCGTGAGGGACGGCAAATCGACTCGATATACACCTGCAGGTATACCGAATAGCACGTCAAGTACGCCCACACGCGGAGCTGCACACAGCACGCTCACCCTGTGTCGTGCGGAACAACATTTCACCCAACAGCCCAAACGTCGAACCGGTCGCACCAAAACGAGCAGGAGGTTCCCTACACGGAGCATCTCTCTATGCCTGTTAGCAGATTTCCACCTTTCTTCCCTCAATCTACACCTATAAATCGATGTGCTATGCCTCGACGCCCAGAGGTTTAGGTTACATCAATTTATCGGGGCCCATATATCCGATATGCCTTCGGTACGTTCAATACTTGTTCAGCGGGGCCGCACACGGATCGGTCCTCAATCGAAACGGATAGGGCTGCGCCCACAAGACTTCCTCTTGTTACGCCCTAGCCCCTGCCTAGTCTTATTTTCTTACTAAAGTGATCTCACATCACTCGAACCAATCCCGTGTGTCCCGACACCTATACTCGCGAGTACATTCCAACTACTCGACTTGTACCGAAGTTCTATGAAAATTAAGCATAGCCTGACTACTCGAGGACTTAGATGCTACCCTCACTCTTGCAGGAGAAATCTGGTTATGCACTTGGGGTTTCACCCACCCTACACCTAATGCACATACATACCTCATGCTAAGTATACATAAAGCAAAACTTTATAAAATTGGTTAATGCAAACCGGGGCTTGCCTTGTTGCTGCTGGTCAGTAGTATATAATTCAGTTAGAGTAATCTCTTCCTTGGAGCTTGATCAACTGATTCACTTCCGTGAATTCACTCCGTCGACTCCGTCGTCGACCGCCTTCGTTGTAAGCACTATCGAAATGTATATGTATAGTTTTCATAATGCAAACTAGATACTTTAAAACTTAAACTTGTTAAGAACAGAGGATGTTGTGGAAGTGCTAAGAAGGGACGTTTTGCCTCTGTTATGCTGAGAAATTAAGAGAAAAACCCTTCAGCCTATAGGAACTTAAGTCCTAATGGTCTATGTTGCATGATAACTATATGATATGGCTGACAAGCATAGGAACTCCATTGACTCCAAAACTTTTACAGCAAGTCATATACTAACCAGTGACTTAGCTACCCAAATTTCAGCTGAAGTGAATAGAAATTGTGCCCCTCATAATTCCTTCAAGATTTCCTATGTATTTTTCATATACACAAGAATGGAAACCTAATACAGAGAGTTCTAAGGTTCCCCTTGAGCTGAAACTTTACATGTGGGTTCCTGGTCAAAAGAAAGTACTTTGGTAATTCAGACCTTTTACTTGAGTAGTTCCTCCAGAATAATTCTATGAGCAGTTATGCTACAAGGAATTAATTCTGGAGTAATGTGCATTTTAATGCCCAATCAAATTAACTACACTTTCAAGTATGGCTCATAGAGCATGTCTGAATTTTCCTATGATTTTTGAAGCTAATGATTCTCCAGAACTGATTTTACAAAGGAAAACCATTTTCTGAAAAAGTTTCTGGATACTTTTGAGCACAGCAGTTTGTACTGTGGAAATTCTTACTCAATTCAACTCCAAATGAGTTTAAACTTTTCTGAAAGTTTAATCATATGTTATAGAATATTCTGGCAAAATTTGGGAGTTTTTGGCTTACCCAAACTCCTTCCATAATTCTTTTACAGAAAATCATAAAAGAATTATCCAGAATTTTTTGTTGACTTTCATACAAATTGAGGTTCATAGATGGATATATATTTGCAATATGAATCTAACCCAATTTGAATCACTATTTGGAGTTTCCTACACAAAGTTATGAATTTTCAAAGTTGGAGCTGAAACTGCAATTGTTTTGCTATTAAAAATGGACTTGGGCCCATGTTTTAATTGTCAGCCAATGAAATCCGAGAACACATGGGGCTAGACGGTTCCGGCACGCAGTCACAGTGGATCCCGGGCCATAGCAGATCAGATTTTTAAACCGCGGTCACTGACGGCTGGGGCCCCCGAACCCTCCTTCCACCTCGGTTCAGTTCCCGCGCCCGCGTCGCCCCCTCACCGGAGCTCCGCGGCAAGCGGTCTCCCGACCTCCTCCCGAGCCCCTTCTCACTGCCAGTGCCTAGCCCTTCACGCTGAGCACGATGGTAAGTCTTCCCCGAGCCGGCGAGACCCCTACTGTGGCTAGCGACGGTGCGGCGGCTCGGTACACCTCCGGCAGCGTCGGCCGGCCGACCTAGCCCGCCAAAAGCTCTGTGAAACGGTGCTACAACATCAGTGAACCATGAGGAAGCTTGACGTAGCCTTGAAACTGCTCGGGAACTGTGGCAAATTGGGTTTCACCGTGCACCCGAGACCCCCTCCATGTTTGAGCTCGGAAAACCTAGAATTTGTGCGGTCTACGTGCGTTTCCAAGCTAGGGTTGTGAAGAGAAAATGGTTGCCGACTACTTTCATTCCTGTGTGCAAGATTTGGAGAACTAATAACGAAAATTAAGATCGAATTTGAGAGTGCCGTACCGGAAGGTTGGTTTATGCCCGCCGGAGAAATTTTCTGGAATTCGCGCTCTGTTATCCATGTCATGGCTTGAGCTTCGGAGGTGAGCATCACCGAGTCCTAGCGCGTCCGAGTGCTCTTGCTCGGGCATGAGAAGCTCTCTGTAGAGCTGTCCACGTGAGACCTCTCCATCAGTTTCTCTCGGCCACCACTAGGTATCGGTGTGCTCGGTAGAGGGAGGGCTTAGCGCGCTCGGTAATGTGTCCAAGAGGTAGTAGACGATCACAGGCTGCTGTTTTTCTCTTCATCGGGCTCTGTTTGAGTGAGTAGAGCCAGCTCCCGAGGGAACCCGAGGTGGTGGTGGCGGTCTCTGCTCAGTCCAGCGCGAGGGAGCACTGGAGCTTGGGTGTGGCGGTTTGTGAGTGGCAATAGCACCCTGTTAGCGGATGAGGGTGGGAGCTGGTCGCCAGCACGTCACAGCAGCAGGAGGTGGTGGCAACTCCCCCCCCCCCCCGGTGGCGCGCCCTCCATCCTCGGCCTGTTCAAGTCTGAACAGAGGCTAGTCGGTTGCTTTCAGTGGACACTGAGAAAAATTGCTTAGGGTGCAAGTCACACTTTTTTCCCAATGACATGTGGGCCCCACTGTCCCCCTTATCCCCTCATTTTTTCTCAAAATTGGAAAATGGCTCCCTTCACTTGTTGAAAAGTTTGAACCCGATCTGAATTTGAAGATTTTGACAAGTTTCATCCAATTTCACATTTGAATTTGAATTCCTATGCAATTTAAAGTCCATTTGACACATGGGTAGGAAACATTTCCAAAATTCATGAAACTTTGCTTACCCCCTAATTTGGACCTAAGGAATTCAAATATGAACTCTGAATTTGGTTTTGTCTACTGCAAATGAGGTTTTGAGCACAACAGTTTGCATTCCTATTTGTTGCCCTCATTTGAAATTTGAATTGAACAATTTGAGTTCACACTCTGAATTTTTATTCCTCCTTGCACATGATAGCTTACACATGGGTTTTAGCTTGACTTTGTCCCCCAAACACTCACGTGATCCTAGGCTAGAGTGGTGGGACACTCATGCGTGTCATCACATGTGGAAAAATCTAAACAAGTCCAAATTTTTACAAACTTGAAACCAAATGATGTTCAAACATCCATTTCTTTGCATTCACATTTTTGGGACTTTTACATTCCTCACCCCTTAAAAAGAATCTCGTCCCGAGATTCCAATAGGAGAACGAGACAGGAGAGATAATGCCAAGTGGTACGATGATAAAGGTTCTGGATTGCTGCTGTGGAGGTAATCTTTGCTTTCCACGTTGTTTCTTCCGTGGTATGACTACTCCACAGCACCTTGTAAAATCTTAATGCCCGATTGCAGGTGTTCTGGATTTTTTATTTATAGTCTCAACCGGTCACTCAGTGTAGGCACGATCCGGCCTCAACTCGTCGATTTCTTCGGTGCGGACAGCAGCGGTAAATTTGAGGCACTTCCGCAGCTGTGACATATGACTATGTCGTGGACACCCGCAGTACATGCCGGTAGTTCCAGCCGGTAGTCTACGGGTCCGCACTTTTCGTGATAGCAAATTGATCTAAAGCTCGGGGAGCAAAACTCCCTTTTACATCAAACCGGTGAATTCCTTTCATTGGAGACATACGGAGATAAATGTGTTCTCCGACGTCGAAATGCAACGGTCTACGCCTGTGATCCTCGTAGCTTTTCTGTCGGGGTTATTCAGCCTTCAAGTTCGCTTTTATTGTTCAAACTCGTTCATCAGCTTTGTGGACTAATCAACCCCGAACAGTACCCTTCTGCTGTACTCACACCACTTCAGCGATGTGCAACATTTCCGGCAGTATAGAGCTTCATATTACGAGGTATAACTATACGGTCTTTAAACCATAGAGTACCCTCCTTGTCCTTTATAGTGACGGCATTGAGCGAACAATAATCAACAATTAATCTTAGTGTCTCATCGTTCTTCTTAATGAACAGCGCAGAGCAACCCCAAGTGATGAGCTGGGTCGTATAAATCTTTGCTCATAAGTTCACTTAGTTGTTCCCTTAACTCCGATAGTTCATTGAATGCCATCTCGCACGGCCTTCGTGAAGTCGGTGTCGTTTCTGGCACCAGCTCAATCTTGATATAGACGTCCCGTTAACCGGCAGGCCCTGTAACTCATCGGAAACACCTTGGTTATTCACGTACCACCGCATACTCCATGCAGTCTATAAAATCAACATGCGATACATCTCGTATATCGATAATGTAATAACTTTGCACAAGCTACACCATTACCCGACCAAATGTAAACTAGTTAAATCCAAATTGACGGACTTTCTCGCTGTGGCGCCCGGCCCGGGAATCGCAGTGGGTGGTGCCGTGCGATGCGGCACCCAACAGCAAGCACAAAAATACGGTAAGAACATAACTGAACCATGTTGTTACTCAAGATAATTTCTTTTACAAAATAATGTACACATGCAGCGGAAATTAAAATTTGCTGGACAACTACTCACTCTCGACCCTAACTACGCCGAAGAGAAGTCGTTCAGCCCCTGAACGCTTCCTACTAGCTTCACCAAAGAAAGGCAGCAGCTAGGTTTCTGATGAATTGAACGAACCATGAGGTTCATCGTCTCACCGAACAACCCTCTTCATAGCAGGCATCCTGATACCTGCAAAAACAACTCAGAAGCAACCGTGAGCACTAAGGCTCAACAAGACTTACCCGTCAATCCTGAACATGCAACTCTACATGCAGGGGTAGTAAGACAGTAGGCATAGGAATTTGCAAAATGCAGCTTGTCTAAACTTGATCCTTATATTCAGATTCTTTTAGCCTTCATTTTAGTGGTCCTCACGCCTCACAACATCGGAAGTCCAGAATCAAACAAGAAACGCTTATCCCGATGTTGCTAGCCTAAGGCGGAAATGAAATTTAGTTGGCTCTATATCTACTTTATTCAAGGTTCCAATACAGTGATTAATCCACAAACAGCAAGTTAAGAGACTTAGTTCATCTTCTTACAAAGTCACGGCGCAGTGGGCATGTATGCTCAATCCTCTTCCGCGAGCGACGGTGATTCGAATCAATAACAACCCGGAATACACGACACATAAACCCGCCTCGAAAGACTCTCTCAAGAGCTCTTTCTTACGTTGTATGCAGCAACCTTTCACACGACACCCCGACATATAAAAACGCTTCGCGCCGAGCAGGATGGTCCTCTACGCGGACACGTCGAAGTTGACCGCTAAAGGATTTACACCTCCCGCCTTCTCAACGCCATTCCCACGCGAAGTATGAGTTTCTATATCACGGTCCATCGAGTTACATCGGTTTCATGGGTCATCCGGTACAGCTCAATCTTGTCCAGCAGGGCCACGTACATACGGTCCTTAACCGACACGGACGGGGCTACAACCAACCTCCACATTTGCCTTACCATCCCGGTCCAGGCCAAATGTGGTCTCAAGCATTGTCACACCCATCGCAGGTCGAGACCAACCTTGAGCGCTCCATCCTACAGGAACATCCCCGTCCACATCTCATTTTCATGAGGGTGCTCTTATCATCAAACATCTTGCGAGTAACTCCATTTCTCGACCTTTCTCGCGAGTAGCTTTTTACTACTCGACTTCTACCGAGCTAGCTACAACATTAGCCTAGCATCTACACGAGGCAAAGCCTACCCTAAACCTTCTAATCAGGGATGTAATAGCCATGCAAGTGAGTTTCAATCATCCTAGACACAATGCACAATATCAAGTCTAATAAACATGATGTGAAGTAAAGTAAAATTTAAAACGGTAACGATATGCAAACCGCGGCTTGCTTTGCTCAACGGTTTTGTTAGAAGCTATAAGTTAGTCTTCCTCCGGAGAATCCGCCAAACTCGTCACGAGATGGAGATCCTCGCTGCAGAGTCGAGTCCTCGTCGAACGTCGACGTCACGTGCTATTAAGATGATTTATGCACATGTATTCAAAAGCAATTTAGAAAATGGTTCAAAACTGTTGTACCAGTTAACTCACACCAAAAAGGGGCAAACAACAGCAAGGTTTCTGCTGTTGGATCTACAACCTTAGAGATGATGAAAGCTAGGGTGAAAAGAGATACTAGTAATCACCATGTGATTAAGTCCATTATATGAACACTTAAACCTAAAAGATGGTAGCTCAAGTTCCAGAGGTCCAACGAAGCTGAGAATTTAACCACAGCCTCTATGGAAGATATTTATGCAGTGTGCAAAGATTGAGCTCATAAAATGGCTCCATCTGAGCACAACAAATCCTTATGTGGTTTTCACTAATCTGCCTTTACCCCCTAGATATTAAGCTTTCCTATGCTGCAAAGTTAACTTTCTGTGAAGTACAAAATGTCCTGAGTCCATAGGAATTGGTTTTACCATTTTTGGAGTTTCCTACATGGAGATGTGCATTTTACAAAGAATGGGGAAAAGCTGAAATTGTCTCTGTTCATTTTCCCATTTTTCTGAGACATAAGGAATGAACACATCATTTGACCAAGCAAATGAGGTCCAATGCCTCTGAAATTTTACTGAAGTTCAAGGAATTTTGGAACAATGTCCTGTCCAAATTTGGGAATTTTCCAATAAACAGATCTCCTGTAAAAATTCATACAAGGTTTTACTTAAATGAATTAATGAGCCAAATCCAGGTATTTTCATAAACATTGGCCTGCACCCCTGGATAGTACTCATTGAGAGGAATCCAACAAAATTTGTTTCACAATTTTTGGACACTCCTACACAACTTTATGGCTCTTCAAAGATTGAACTGGAAACTGAAAATCCCAAAAATGTTTAAACGCTGACGGTGGGTCCCACCCGTCAGCCTTCTCCTTCAACCTCGCGCCAGAGGCCCGCGGCGAGGTTTGCCGGAACCCAGTTTCCAGTCACCTCCCGACCTCAAGTCCGCCGCCCCCCCCCACAACTTTCGGTGCTGAACTCAGTTAGAGGGTCGTCGGCGGCCGAGGTTCACCGGAAACTAGCCCGCACCGATCACAGAGAAGATTAGAACTCCGGCGAGGTCGGTTTCCATCGTTCCTTCACCAAATGACCATCTCTCAGGCTCTAGAGCATCAGGGGGACTAGTAGAGGCTGGACATGGACTCTAACACCGGTGAAACTGCCGGCAACCTAGGGTTCCACGGAGACCCGAGGCGTTCTTCCATGGCGGCCCGAAAAACCGCAAGAACTCGGTCGTTTCTGGATCATTTAGCCCGATTCTCAGTCGAGAGGGAGCGCTAGGATGTGAGGAAGACGTTTGCAAGCTTGCTAGGGCAGTCGTTAACCGAGCAACTCAAATTCCGGGGTAGACCGAGTTCTACCCGGATACACCATGTTTCGGGAGAACTGGAAATTCTCCTCACTCGGCTGATGGATCGTTGTACAGTTTGCAGCTACATGATCTAGGGAAGATGACACACCTTTCTTGTGTAGCGGGGGAACGGTGAAATGGTCTGTAGCTCGGTGTCCACGTTGAGCCGGTTGGAGTTCCGCCGTGAGCTTCGGTTCTTGGCGCCAAATCTCAAATTCACGCCGAATCGCAGCTCCCAACTCCGAGGTGCGCCGGTGAGCAACTTGTGCACGCCCTTGCGCGCCTTTTCTGTGTTGGAAGCTTCAGCTGGGGAGGTGCGGTGGCGGCTGACGATCGGGAGATCGAGAGCGGCCGAGCTGTTGTGATCGTGGGCAAACTACCGAGGCGAGAGGGAAGAGGAGTAAGCGAACTCCATCGGTGCACCCACGGTGGAGTCGATCAGATCGAGCGAGAGCGGCAAGCAGGAGCTGGCGCTGGGGAATGGCGGTAATGCCGGGCGCCGGCGCGCTGTCGGGCGCGCGCTCGTCCGAGGGGAAAAACAGAGGCGGTGCCCTGTGTTGAGAGGCTGACAGGTGGGGTCCACATCTCCCAAAATTTTTTTCCCTCACCGTGCTTTAAGATTCCCACCTAAACTTTGTCCAAATCTCCCCAAATTTGGAGGAGAGGTCAAACATGATGTGAAAAATTTGAATATGAAACCTGATTTCAAAATTGAGCACATTTGGCTCAGTTTCCAAATTCAAATTTGAATTTGAATGTGCTCACAAATATTCCTCCAAATAAATGGTAGATGAGCTCCAAAATTCTCCAAATTTGAAACTTAGGCTCTTGAATATTTGAGAGATGCATCTATGATCTCACATATAGGCCTTTGGACAACTAATAGAAATCCTTTCAAAAGATTCAAATTGCGTTTAAATTCCCCCCACTCTACTCATAGAGGATGTGCACATGAGTTAGAATTTTAGGAGTGTAATTATTTCCCCTAGGTTAACATGTGTTGAGCATGGGCTAGAGAAAAATTTTAACTCCCTCACATGTCCATTTGTGTGTTCATCATTTCATGTGACACAACTATAGCATTTTATTGCCTTAACTTTGTTTCATAAGTTAAAATCAAACTTTACAAAAGTTAGGGCTGTTACATTCCTCCCCCCTTAAAAGAATCTCGTCCCGAGATTACAAAAAGAGAGAAGAAGGGAGAATGACTACTGGGCATACGGTACAAACAAGTCGGGAAAATTTAAACGGAGAAAATCCTCGCTTTCCCACGTAGCTTCATCAGTGGTGTGGTTGCTCCACAAGACTTTGTAAAATCGCAATGTCCGATTTCTTGTGGCGCGAGTCTTCTCGTCAATAATCTGTATCGGATAGTCAGAATAAGTAAGATCCGGTTGGAGATCCTCAATGTTCTCCATAGGAACTGCGGTTGGATACTTAAGACATTTCTGCAGCTGAGAGACGTGGAAAACATTGTGAATATCCGGAAGTGACGCCGGTAACTCCAGACGATAGGCCACGGGTCCGCATATCTCAGTGACAGCAAACGGCCCGATGAATCGCGGAGCAAGCTTTCCCTTCACTCCGAAACGATGAACCCCTTTCATCGGAGAGACACGAAGATACACATGGTCCCCGATGTCGAAGTGAAGAGGTCGACATCTTTTATCTGCATAACTCTTCTGCCGAGATTGAGCAGCCTTTAAATTGGCTTGGATCACTCGCACTTGTTCCTCGGCTTCATTCACAAGATCAATCCCGTAGACTACTCTCTCGCCGGATTCACACCAATTCAGTGGTGTGCGGCACTTCCGTCCATAAAGAGCTTCATACGGGGCCATCTTGATGCTGGATTGATAACCATTATTATATGAGAATTCTGCTAACGGTAGATGGTCATCCCAATTCTTCCCATGATTGATGACACATGCCCGTAGCATATCCTCCAGAATCTGATTTATCCTCTCCGTTTGACCATCAGTTTGCGGATGATACGCTGAACTCCGAATTAACTTGGTTCCCAAGGAAGCATGCAGTTGCTCCCAAAATCTGGATACGAACAACGCACCTCGGTCAGACACGATGGTGCGGGGAACCCCGTGTAAACACACGATTCTCGAGATGAACAGCTCCGCATACTTCTTTGCCACATAGTTGGTATGGACTGGAATAAAATACGCTTTCTTGGTCAAACGATCGACGATTACTAAAATAGAATCATGCTTGTTGCTGGTCATGGGTAAACCGACGATGAAGTCCATACTTATGTCTTCCCACTTCCATGCTGGAACCTTCAGCGGTTGAAGTGGTCCGGTTTTCCTCATATGGTCGGCTTTAACCCGCCGACACGTATCACACTCGGATACGTACTTCGCAATCTCTCTTTTCATCCGTGTCCACCAGAACTTAGATTTCAAGTCCTGGTACATCTTATCGCTTCCCGGATGAATGGAGTACTTGGATAAATGTGCTTCATCCAGTATCTTCCTCCGCAATTTCATGTTCCGGGGTACAACTATACGGTTGTTAAACCATAGAGTACCATCTTCATCCTTGCGGAACATCTTCAATTCACTGCTGTCCACTCTCGTCCGGATATGAGACATACCCCTGTCTCTCTTCTGAGCCTCTACAATCTCATCTCGAAGTGTAGGAATAAGAGCGAGGTGAACAGCGATCCGTAGGGAACTAAGAGCAGGCTTGGTTCTCCTTCTTCATGTGCAGCCATGGCTAAATGGTGAACGTGGGCTTTCCGACTAAGTGCGTCGGCAACCACATTCGCTTTGCCCGGATGGTAATGAATTTCAAGTTCATAGTCCTTGATCAATTCTAGCCATCTTCGCTGCCTCATATTCAGTTCCTTCTGTGTGAAGATGTACTTCAAGCTTTTGTGGTCAGTGTAGAGATGTACTAAATTGCCTACTAGATAATGTCTCCACATTTTCAATGCTAAGACCACTGCAGCTAGTTCAAGGTCGTGCGTCGGGTAATTCTGCTCATGACCCCTGAGTTGTCAGGATCCACACGCGACCACACGTCCTTTTTGCATCAACACACAACCCAAACCAATGCTGGATGCATCACAATAGACATCAAAAGGCTTCATGGTGTCCGGCTGGGCCAAATCTGGAGCTGTAGTGAGATACTTCACTAAAGTTTGAAAAGCTTGTTCGCATGAATTGCTCCAATCATATTTGGTGCTTTTCTTCAACAGCTCCGTCATAGGTTTAGCGACTTTGGAGAAGTTTGGAATGAATCTCCGGTAATAACCCGCTAAACCCAGGAAACTCCTCACTTCATGAACAGATGTTGGAGATTTCCAATTCAGCACATGCTCGATTTTACTTGGGTCCACAGCGATGCCTTCCGCTGAAATAATATGCCCAAGAAACGGCACTTTGCTGATCCAAAACTCACATTTACTGAACTTTGCATATAGCTTGTGATCCCTCAAGCGTTGGAGTACAATACGCAAATGTTCCGCATGTTCTTCTTCTGACTTTGAATAGACCAAAATGTCGTTGATGAAAACCACGACGAACTTGTCTAACTCCGGCATGAACGCAGAGTTCATGAGATACATAAAGTGAGCCGGAGCATTGGTCAACCCAAAGGACATGACAGGATATTCATAAAGACCATATCTTGTCGAGAACGCCGTCTTAGGTACGTCTTCTGCCCGGATTTTTATCTGGTGATAACCGGACCAAAGATCCATCTTGGAAAATACCTTAGCACCCACTAGTTGATCGAACAAAATGTCAATGCGTGGTAGTGGATACTTATTCTTGATAGTGACAGCATTCAGTGGATGATAATCTACGCATATTCTCAAAGTCTCGTCCTTCTTCTTCACGAAGAGTGCGGAACAGCCCCAAGGTGGTGAACTTGGGCGTATAAAACCTTTGTCCATGAGGTCATTAAGCTGCTCCTTCAATTCTGCTAGCTCCTTAGGTGCCATTTTGTATGGTCGCCGAGAAATAGGTGTCGTTCCCGGTGCAAGTTCAATCTTGAACTCAACATCACGTTCGGGCGGCATGCCCGGCAAGTCCTCGGGAAACACATCTGGATATTCACATACCACTGGAATATCCTCAAGCGTAGGAGCTTCAATCTGATGCACTGCTGCAACATGTTGTGATGGATCCACAAGATTCAATATGTTGCAACCATGTATTGGGGAATTCAGTTGGACAGTCCGCGAGCTGATGTCAAAGATAGCTCCATAATGTGTCAACCATGACATCCCCAAGATAATATTAATCCTTTGGCCTTTGAGTATGATAAGGCTCGCAGGATAGATATTTCCACCCAAACATAACGGTGCTCGTGATACCATATCATCTGTTGATATCTTGCCTCCGGGTGAGCTGATATGAAACGGATGCTTAACGGTGCTAAATGGAAGATTATTCTTCAGCACATAGTCTCTGCTAATAAAATTGTGGGTGTCCCCGGAATCAAACAAAATGAAAGTGGGATGTTCATGTAACGTGAACATGCCCGCTAACACTGGTTCGCCTTTTGCAATGTCCTCAATAGAAGTGTAATTAACCCTGCCAGCTTTCGAAAGATTCTTCTGTGAAGGTTCACGGTGCTGATCTGAGCATTGCTGAGACGACACACGAGTGTGACTCTGCTCAGCACTACGACGGTTTCGTGTTGTAGAAATCCTCAGCTCTCTACTAACACGAGGTGGAGATAAACGGTGCACAGCTGGTTGTGGTAGGGTTGCACAAACAACTTCTGATAGCTGCTGTTGAGGTGGAGGCTCATAATTGATAAACTCCAGCCGTGGTTGTGAGAGTTGCACCACAGGCTGAATTTGTTGCCTAACTGGCGAGTAATACCGCACTCGATAGTTCGGACGAACCTCGATATCACTGTCTGGCGGTATACTTCTTTTCAGCTCCGCTTCACAACGAAGATGCATGTCTTCCTTAATGATAGCGGCATTTACCAATTCATTGTAAATACCGTTATTGAACAAGGCCACTTGCTCCTTAAGTTCGACATTCAAACCTCGGAAGAAATACTCGCACTTCAACGCTTCCGAGTAAACCATATGAGTTGCATATTGCATCAAGTCTTCAAACTCCTTGAAGTACTCGTACGCACTCCTTTCTCCTTGCTTTAACTCCAGAAAGTCTTGATACTTTGTTCGTAGAATTCCCGAACAAATGTGACGTGCCCGGAAAACATTCTGAAATTCATCCCACGTCACTCGATGACCTTCAGGAAGAGTAGCGATGTACTCCGCCCACCAAACTCCAGCAGCTCCGTGGAGTTGTTGAGCGGCAAATAAAGTCTTCTGGTACTCATCGCACTCAAGCATCCCGAACTTGGCTTCAATACATTTGAGCCAATGAGCCGACTCCAACGGTTCTTTCGCTTCCGAGAAAACCGGTGGTTGGCTTGCTAGAAAATCCAGATAAGTGCTTGGCGGGGGATTTTGCTGTAGTGTCTCCTGTCGTATGCTTTGTCGCACCAACAGATCCAGAGACTCAGCCATCTTTGCCAAGATTTCCGCCAATCCGGTTGATGATGTCGGCACTTCTTGTCGTGGCGAATTACTTTCGCCGTGACTTAACTCACCAACCTCACTCCTGGAATGAGCACGATCCAAGCTGCAAGAGTGAGAAATTTACGGTTAAAATTCAAAGTTTAAACTCAACTTGAATTGAAAACATAACCGTAAAAACCTCACATCAATAATGCAGCACACATAATCTAACCAGGGTTTCGACAATTCTTAAATCTATCAAACGTGAGCAAGTTTGTCCAAACCCTTAATTCCAACAGTAGGACAAATTGAGAAATAACTCAAGAACATGTTATGGAGCTTAGAGAAGTCTGAAACATCCCTGTCCACAACAAGTCTTAAGTTACATAGGCAATAAGCACTACTCTGTTCAGAATGACCAATTGGTCTTAACCCCAGAATTTGAATATGATAATGGCAATTTCATATCTCAAGTTGAATATCAAAGTTATAGTTAACTTCAATATCTTTCCAAAGAGTATTCATTTGCCTTCATATATGTTCTGGATCAAAAATTGTGATATTTCAAAATTAACAGAAATCTGGAACAATTTTGATAGCACCTTTTTTGAAAGTAGCTGTTTTGTCCGCAAGATTTCATCACTTTAAACTCCAAATATGGAGAAACTTTGAAATACAAAGTCATAGCATATATCACAAGCTTTCCAAGGGTGTATTACATGACCCTTATAATTTTTTTATAGAAAGTTATGGTCGAAATACAGAAATTTCCAGAGGGCAATCTGTGTCTTCCCTGTTTTTGGACAGTTCACACTGATCTGAGAATTTCATCCATTTGGAGGGTGATTCTGATCTGGAGTTCTACTGAATAGTTGTAGAAGTCTTCAAAACATTTCCAGAAATGTATCACACACCTCCATTGGTTCAACCAAACAAAAGTTATGTCCTGTTCAACTTCAGCAAAATTTTTTGCTGAAAACAGGGAAGGTTATTCCTAAGTCTTTGTGAATGAATCTATACCACCAATTGACTCTTAGTTCAATATAGGAGTTCATTACCCCCTAATGGAATCCTAGACTCCAAATTTACTCTTTTTATTTTCAAACCTTCTCTTTTTATGCAGTTTCGAAACACATCACGGTACTACGTTTCCTCACCAAATTAAAATCCTATCTGGCCTTATACCGGCTTATACGTCTCAAGTGGTGGCACTAAAACAGTCACTCACAAACGTTTTCTACACGACATGTTCTAACGTGGTTAAGGTTCCTGCAGAAAATCACTCAATAATGATGCACACATTGGTTTATCATTTCAGGCAGGTCCATATCATAGTAAAAACATACGCCCTGTATCATTGCCATACGTACCATCCTTGAGTCAAGCCACGTCTCAAGGTACATGATCGGGTTATTCACCACCCGACGGGGGCTCCACATCTTTGCAATAAAGCACACCGGTGGAACAGCACTTTCGTATGCCTCATAGGACATGAAGAGTCCTAGAGAACACACTTCGTGTTACAAACCACACGATGGGGTCTCCTCCTCTTGCCCCTGGGTTTGTGCACTGGAGGCTAGTGCCACTCATATGTCTCTAAGACATGAAGAGTCTTAGAAAACATATTCACTTCCCGTCCATTTCTGAACGGGACATCCCACACTACTTTCCTCGTATGGCAGAGCTAACCGAAACTGATCCGCTTTCGGTGGCGTTCCTTACCATTCTTACCTCCACGTAGGTGTGTAGTTACTGAATTTAAATACTGAAGAGTAACACACTGTTAGCTTGCCACCTTAAGTAACTATGCTAATAATACTCCTTATGTGGGCATACTATATGTTCCTTACTCGTATACTCCTAAGTTTTCGAAAATAGACCCTTTTCATGCGTGCTATTCCCAATGTGGATCTGATACCACGCTGTGGCGCCCGGCCCGGGAATCGCAGTGGGTGGTGCCGTGCGATGCGGCACCCAACAGCAAGCACGAAAAGACGGTAAGAACATAACTGAACCATTTTGTTACTCAAGATAATTTCTTTTACAACATAATGTACACACGCAGCGGAAATTAAAATTTGCTGGACAGCTACTCACTCTCGACCCTAACTACGCCGAAGAGAAGTCGTTCAGCCCGTGAGCGCTTCCTACTAGCTTCACCAAAGAAAGGCAGCGGCTAGGTTTCTGATGAATTGAACGAACAATGAGGTTCATTGTCTCACCGAACAACCCTCTTCATAGCAGGCATCCTGCTACCTGCAAAAACAACTCAGAAGCAACCGTGAGCACTAAGGCTCAACAAGACTTACCCGTCAATCCTGAACATGCAACTCTACATGCAGGGGTAGTAAGACAGTAGGCATAGGAATTTGCAAAATGCAGCTTGTCTAAACTTGATCCTTATATTCAGATTCTTTTAGCCTTCATTTTAGTGGTCCTCACGCCTCACAACATCGGAAGTGCAGAATCAAACAAGAAACGCTTATCCCGATGTTGCTAGCCTAAGGCGGAAATGAAATTTAGTTGGCTCTATATCTACTTTAGTCAAGGTTCCAATACAGTGATTAATCCACAAACAGCAAGTTAAGAGACTTAGTTCATCTTCTTACTAAGTCACGGCGCAGTGGGCAAGTATGCTCAATCCTCTTCCGCGATCGACGGTGATTCGAATCAATAACAACCCGGAATACACGACACATACACCCGCCTCGAAAGACTCTCTCAAGAGCTCTTTCTTACGTTGTATGCAGCAACCTTTCACACGACACCCTGACATAGAAAAACGCTTCGCGCTGAGCAGGATGGTCCTCTACGCGGACACGTCGAAGTTGCCCGCTAAAGGATTTACACCTCCCGCCTTCTCAACGCCATTCCCACGTGAAGGATGAGTTTCTATATCACGGTCCATCGAGTTACATCGGTTTCATGGGTCCCATACCCCACTATATATCCGGTACAGCTCAATCTTGTCCAGCAGGGCCGCATACATACGGTCCTTAACCGACACGGACGGGGCTACAACCAACCTCCACATTTGCCTTACCATCCCGGTCCAGGCCAAATGTGGTCTCAAGCATTGTCACACCCATCGCAGATCGAGACCATCCTTGAGCGCTCCATCCTACAGGAACATCCCCGTCCCCATCTCATTTTCATGAGGGTGCTCTTATCATCAAACATCTCGCGAGTAACTCCATTACTCGACCTTTCTCGTGAGTAGCTTTTTACTACTCGACTTCTACCGAGCTAGCTACAACATTAGCCTAGCATCTACACGAGGCAAAGCCTACCCTAAACCTTCTAATCAGGGATGTAATAGCCATGCAAGTGGGTTTCAATCACCCTAGACATAATGCACAATATCAAGTCTAATAAACATGATGTGAAGTAAAGTAAAATTTAAAACTGTAACGATATGCAAACCGGGGCTTGCCTTGCTCAACGGTTTTGTTAGAAGCTAGAAGTTAGTCTTCCTTCGGAGAATCCGCCAAACTCGTCACGAGATGGAGATCCTTGCTGCAGAGTCGAGTCCTCGTCGAACGTCGACGTCACGTGCTATTAAGACGATTTATGCACATGTATTCAAAAGCAATTTAGAAAATGGTTCAAAACTGTTGTACCAGTTCACTCACACCAAAAAGGGACAAACAACAGCAAGGTTTCTGTTGTTGGATCTACAACCTTAGAGATGATGAAAGCTAGGGTGAAAAGAGATACTAGTAATCACCATGTGATTAAGTCCATTATATGAACACTAAAACCTAAAAGATGGTAGCTCAAGTTCCATTGGACCCAATGAAGCTGAGAATTTAACCACAGCCTCTATGGAAGATATTTAGGCAGTGTGCAAATATTGAGCTCATAAAATGGCTCCATCTGAGCACAACAAATCCTTATGTGGTTTTCACTAATCTTCCTTTACACCCTAGATATTAAGCTTTCCTATGCTGCAAAGTAGACTTTCTGTGACGTACAAAATGTCCTGAGTCCATAGGAATTGGTTTTACCATTTTTGGAGTTTCCTACATGGAGATGTGGATTTTACAAAGAATGGGGAAAAGATGAAATTGTCTCTGTTCATTTTCCCATTTTTCAGAGACATAAGGAATGAACACATCATTTGACCAAGCAAATGAGGTCCAATGCCTCTGAAATTTTTACTGAAGTTCAAGGAATTTTGGAACATTGTCCTGTCCAAATTTGGGAATTTTCCAATAAACAGAACTCCTGTAAAAATTCATACAAGGTTTTACTTAAATGAATTAATGAACGTAATCCAGGGATTTTCATAATCATTGGCCTGCAGCCCTGGATAGTACTCTTTGAGAGGAATCCAACAAAATTTATTTCACAATTTTTGGACACTCCTACACAACTTTATGGCTCTTCAAAGATTGAACTGGAAACTGAAAATCCCAAAAATGTTTAAACGCTGACAATGGGTCCCACCCGTCAGCCTTCTCCTTCAACCTCGCGCCAGAAGCCCGAGAGGCGGCGTCCTCCGGCGAGGTTTGCCGGAACCCAGTTTCCAGTCGCCTCCCGACCTCAAGTCCGCCGCCCCCCCCCACAACTTTTGGTGCTGAACTCAGTTAGAGGGTCGTCGGCGGCCGAGGTTCGCCGGAAACTAGCCCGCACCGATCACAGAGAAGATTAGAACTCCGGCGAGGTTGGTTTCCGTTGTTCCTTCACAAAATGACCATCTCTCGGGCTCTAGAGCATCAGGGGGACTAGTAGAGGCTGGACATGGACTCTAACACCAGTGAAACGGCCGGCAACCTAGGGTTCCACGAAGACCCGAGGCGTTCTTCCATGGCGGCCCGAAAAACCGCAAGAACTCGGTCGTTTCTGGATCATTTAGCCCGATTCTTGGTCGAGAGGGAGCGCTAGGATGTGAGGAAGATGTTTGCAGGCTCGCTAGGGCAGTCGTTAACCGAGCAACTCAAATTACGGAGTAGACCGAGTTCTACCCGGATACACCACGTTTCGGGAGAACTGGAAATTCTCCTCACTCGGCTGATGGATCGTTGTACGGTTTGCAGCTACACGAGCTAGGGAAGATGACACACCTTTCTTGTGTAGCGGGGGAACGGTGAAATGGTCTGTAGCTCGGTGTCCACGGTGAGCCGGTTGGAGTTCCGCCGTGAGCTTCGGTTCTTGGCGCCAAATCTCAAATTCACGCCGAATCGCAGCTCCCAACTCCGAGGTGCGCCGGTGAGCAACTTGTGCACGCCCTTGCACGCCTTTTCTGTGTTGGAAGCTTCAGCTGGGGAGGTGTGGTGGCGGCTGACGATCGGGAGATCGAGAGCGGCCGAGCTGTTGTGATTGTGGGCAAACTACCGAGGCGAGAGGGAAGAGGAGTAAGCGAACTCCTTCGGTGCACCCGCGGTGGAGTCGATCAGATCGAGCGAGAGCGGTAAGCAGGAGCTGGCGCCGGGTAATGGCGGTAACGCGGGGCGCCGGCGCGCTGTCGGGCTCGTGCTCGTCCGAGGGGAAAAACAGAGGCGGTGCCCTGTGTTGAGAGGATGACAGGTGGGGTCCACATCTCCCAAAATTTGGACGATCTGTATGATCTCACATATAGTTATGATGACAGGTTCGGTTAAAAAGTTATGATGATTCAAAGTCAACAGAATTTCTGGAAGAATTTGAACAGCACCTCCTTTGGAAGTTGCTGTTTTCAACTCTAATTTCCGCTGAATTCTGTGCTGAAATTGCAGAAACTTTGAATTACAAAGATGTAACACATCTCCTACCCTTTCCAAAAAGGTGTCATGTGAAAATTTTAGATTTTTCTACTGGAAGTTATGCTTGAAAAACAGGACAGTCCAGAGAGCATTTTAAATCTGTCCTGGTTCTGGAGAGTTTACATTCCTCTGGGATTTAAACCATCTTAATGTGTGATTCTGCTCTGGAAGTCTACAACAAAGTTGTCGAGTACTTAAACACCTTTCCATAACTATATCCCACACCTCCATTGGCTAAATAATCTGTGAGTTATGCTCTGTTAAAATTTAGAAGACTTGCTGCCAAAACAGAGCACTCTATTTTTCAATCCCTTTGAGCTAAACTGATCAACTATTAAATTTTTCTAGCACTTATGCAGGATTCGGTACAAGTCGAGTAGTTTGAACTGCTCGCGAGAATAGGCTAGAGGCACACTACTCGGGTAAAGGTAGCAAATGAAACACATGGCAAGAAAAATGAGACCGAGCGGAGAGTAAGGGCAGCAGGACGTTGGGGGCCTGGATGCCATAGCTTCGCTTGTGTCGATTGAGGACCGAGCCGTGCGGGCCTGTTGAACAAGCTAGAACAGTACCAAAGACCTACCGGATATATGGGAACCGGGAAACTGATGTAACTCGGGTAGCTGGGTGTTGAGGCATAGCTGGTCGTTCAGAGGGTAGGTTGAGAGCTTGAGGTGTAAATCGGCTGGCAGCACTGCGGATGCACGCGCAGAGACCTCTTTATCGGGACGATTGGACCGGCTCAACATTTGGCTGACGGGTGAAAGGTGGTTGCGTACGACGTCCGTGATGGTTGCTGTAGGCAACATCAAGTATGGGCGTATGTGACGGGTTATTCGGGTAACCCTGCAGGTGTAAATCGATTATAATCGCCGTCCCTCACGGTCAGTGAGTACCACTTGTTCACTCTACCATGACGTAGAAAAACAGGCTAGATGCATGTTAAAATTTTTCTGATTTGAAGGATGGACCTTGATTGCTAATGAAGTGCTATAGTTTAGAGCTCATTAAAGTTCTTTTAGATTTTGGGCAAAGTACATGAGAGAAATGTGTTTCTTGTTTGATTGCGGTTCTCTCAAGTGCCTTAGCGTGAGTTTCTCCACAATTTGCTGCTAAAATATGAAAGTAAGGTTCAAATAATTAGGCGAGTCCTTTGCAACTTACATTTCCAATTACACATAATCCAGCATGTAGAAGTTTCATGTATAGGAAAGACGGGTCAGACTTGCTGAGCCATCGTGCTCACTGCTTGTGTTTGAAGCTTTTGCAGGGTGTTATGAGGAAGAGACTCCCGAGGAGGAGATGGAACCCCAATAGGGAAACCCCGTCGAGTGGGAGTCGTGCACGCCGCCGTGTTAGTGTGCGTGTGTGCTAGCGGGGACATGTTCACGGGCTGAACGTCAACTCGGTGCGTAGTCTACGCCCGTGAGTGTAGACTGAACATATTTTATTGTAAAAATGTTCATAAACTTGTTTATGTAATAAAACTTTGCTTCCACTTTGTACCTTTTATGTGTGTTATCTGGTGCTGTGCAACGCAGCACCCCTCAGCGTGATCCTGGCTCGACGAGGCCGTGGCGGCACGGCAAACACTTGCATATCGTGCTTCAACGATTACGAGACCATAAACTTTAGGCCAAGTTCAGCAAGTGCAAGTTTTGGATCAGCCAAGTGCCATTTATTGGTCATATTATTTCTGTGGAAGGAATTGCAGTTGATCCAAGTGAAATCGAACAAGTGCTGAAATGGAAGTCACCCAAATTCTCTCCATGAAGTCAGGAGTTCCCTCGGTTTAGTGGGATATTATCAGAGATTCATACCAAGATTCTCCAAGCTTGCTAAGCCGATGACTGAATTATTGAAAAAGGGGATCAAATATGTTTGGATCTCAGCATGTGAAGGAGCTTTCCAAGTATTGGTGAAGCATCTTACAACAGCCCCGGTGTTAGCTCAACCGGATACGACCAAGCCCTTCGACGTATATTGTGATGCGTCTGGTATTGGGCTTAGCTGTGTATTAATACAAGGAGGAAGAGTGGTCGCCTATGGTCACGTCAACTTCGTAACCACGAGCAGCACTATCGGACTCATGATCTTGAGCTCGCTGCTGTGGTGTTGGTTTTGAAAATGCGGAGTCACTATTTACTTGGGAACTTAGTGCACCTCTACACCGACCACAAGAGTCTAAAATATATATTCACTCAAAAGGAGTTGAATATGCGGCAACGGAGATGGGTAGAGTTGATCAAAGACTATGAGATCGAGATACACTACCATCCCGGTAAGGCCAATGTGGTTGCCGACGCATTAAGACGCAAATCTCACGTCAACCATCTGTCCATCACCCCACTTGATGAGGAGGAGACGAGTTTATACTTGGTTCCATATGGGGCATTATATAACCTTGCTCTCGTCCCTACCATACGAGAGGAGATTATGGAAGCTCAGGAGGAAGACATGGTAATGTCGCACATTCGGAGAAGAATGAAGAATGGTGAAATGAAATGTTTCCTACGGGGTGAACATGGTACTCTATGGTTTAAGGACCGTATAGTGGCACCCTATGACATGAAGCTTCGGAAGAAAATCTTGGACGAAGCTCATTTGTCCAAGTATTCTATTCATCGGGGCAGCAACAAGATGTACCAAGATCTGAAAACCTGGTTTTGGTGGACGCAGATGAAAAGACAAATCGTAAAGTATGTATCCGAATGTGATACGTGTCGGCGGGTGAAAGCCGACCATATGCGTAAAGACGGACAGATGCAGCGATTGAACATTCCGGCGTGGAAGTGGGAGGATATCAGCATAGATTTCATAGTTGGTTTGCGTCTCACGTCTAACAAGCATGACTCGATTTGGGTGATAGTCAATCGACTAACCAAGTCAGCTCATTTTATTCCCGTACATACAAATTACATGGCCAAGCAATATGCGGAGTTGTATATCGCAAGGATCTTATGCTTGCACGGTGTTCCCCACACAATTATTTCTGATCGCGGTGCGCTGTTCGTCGCTCGGTTTTGGGAACAGCTGCACGTGTCATTGGGGACCAAACTGATCCGGAGCTCCGCGTATCACCCGCAGATGGATGGTCAAACTGAACAGGTGAATCAAGTGCTTGAAGACATGCTACCGCTTGTGCCATCCACCACGGTAAAAACTGGGATGATCATTGCCGTTGACGGAGTTTTCATATAACAATGGCTATCAAGCTAGCATAAAATGGCGCCATATGAAGCTCTCTACGGTCGGAAATGTCGCACACCACTCAACTGGTGTGAGTCCGGCGAGCGAGTGATATACAGCATTGAACTTGTGAATGAGGCTGAAGAACGAGTGCGAGTAATACAAGCCAACATAAAGGCTGCTCAATCTCGTCAGAAGAGCTATGCCAATAAAAGACGCCGTCCTCTCCACTTCGACATCGGGGACCATGTTTATGTCCGTTTGTCTCCAACGAAGGGAGTTCATTGTTTTGGAGTGAAGGGCAAACTTGCGCCGCGATTCATCGGTTTGTTCGCCGTCATTGAAAAATGCGGACCCATGGCCTATCACTTGGAGTTACCGGCATCGCTCGCAGGAATTCACAACGTCTTTCACATCTCTCAGCTGAGGAAGTGCCTCAAACTCTTTGCTGAAATCTGCACCGAAGACATAGAAGTTCTTCAACCGGACCTCACATACGCAGAGTATCCAATCCAGATTATCGATGAAAAGACTCATGCCACAAGAAACCGGACCTTATGGTTTTACAAAGTCTTGTGGAGTAACCATACTGCTGATGAGGCGACATGGGAAAGTGAGGACTATTTAAAAGAAAATTATCCAGACTTGCAATCATCGTATACCCGGTAAAGTTTCCCCACTTTTCTTTTCTTTTGGAATCTCGGGATGAGATTCTTTTAAGGGGGGAGGGATGTAAAATCCTCAAAAAGTGCTAGTAATGAATTCAGCACATTCATACTTCGGAAAAATGAGGGGAATTAAAACTTTGAATTATAACGGTGTGAGGTCAAAGTGGTGATTCAAACGTCCCGAAAACTTCCAAACATGGAGAACTAAATTAATAACTTGAGTCTGCATAATCCAAATATTAGGCCTCTCAAGGTTCAGTTCATTTGAAGGGGTTCTACTATTTGTTTGGAATTTAAAAGAGGAAGCCCTCGAATCTGATTTTAAATTTCAGTTTCAAATCCAAACTTCCTCAATTTGACAATTCAGTTCCACAAATGGGTTCTCCATATCTGAATTAGCATCCATTCAAAATTCAGAATTATTTGAGTTGGTTTGCTATGCTTTTAGAGGAAAGCATAGCAAACCAGCTCCAATATTTCTGAATTTTGGCATGGCTGCTAATTCAAATGTGGAGAACACATTTGTGGAACCAAATTTGCAAATTGAGGATATTGGGATTTGAAAATGAAATTTAAATTCAGATTAGGGGGCTTCCTCTTTTAATCCCAAACAAATATTAAAACCCCTCCAAATGAGCTGAAATCTAGAAGGTTGAATATTTGAAATATGAAGACCCAAGTTATGAATTTAGATCTCCATGTTGGAATGTTTTTGGGAAGTTTGAATCATCACTTTGAACTCACACCGTTATAATTCAAAGTTTTAATTCCCCTAATTTTTCCTAAGTGTACATGTGTTGAAATTCATGCTACCATTTCTTGGGGATTTTACATCCCTACCCCCTTAAAAGGAATCTCGTCCCGAGATTCCCAAAAGAAAAGCAAAGTGGGGAAACTTTACCGGGTATACGATGATAGCAAGTCCGGATAGTTTGTCCGTAGATAGTCCTCGCTTTCCCATGTCGCCTCATCAGTGGTATGGTTACTCCACAAGACCTTGTAAAACCATAAAGTCCGGTTTCTTGTGGCGCGAGTCTTTTCATCGATAATCCGGATCGGATACTCCATGTACGTGAGATCCTGTTGAAGAACTTCTATGTATTCAGTGCGGATTTCAGCTGAGGGTTTGAGGCACATCCTCAGCTGAGATATATGGAAGACGTTGTGAATTCCTGCAAGAGATGCCAGTAACTCCAGGCGATAGGCCACGGGTCCGCATTTTCCAATGATGGCAACGGACCAATGAATCACGGTGCAAGTTTGCCCTTCACTCCGAAACGATGAACTCCCTTCATCGGAGACACACGGACATAAACATGGTCCCCGATGTCGAAGTGGAGAGGACGTCGTCTTTTCTCCGCATAGCTCTTTTGACGATATTGAGCATCCTTGAGGTTGGCTTGTATTACTCGCACTCGTTCTTCAGCCTCATTCACATGTTCGATGCCATATATCACTCACTCGCCGGACTCAAACCAGTTGAGTGATGTGCGACATTTCCGGCCGTAGAGAGCTTCATACGGCGCCATCTTGATGCTAGCTTGATAGCAATTGTTGTAATAAAACTCCGCCAATGGAAAATGATTGTCCCAATTTTTGCCGTGGTGGATGGCACAAGCGCGTAGCATGTCTTCAAGCACTTGATTCACCCGTTCAGTTTGACCATCTGTCTGCGGGTGATATGTGGAGCTTCGGATCAGTTTGGTCCCCAGTGACGTGTGCAACTGTTCCCAGAACCGAGCGACGAACAGCACACCGCGATCTGAAATAATGGAGCGGGTAACACCGTGCAAGCACAAGATCCTTGCAATATACAGCCCCACATATTGTTTGGCCATGTAACTTGTATGTACAGGAATAAAATGAGCCGACTTGGTTAGTCGATCGACTATCACCCAAATCAAATCATGCTTGTGAGATGTGAGAGGTAACCCGACTATGAAGTCCATGCTTATATCCTCCCACTTCCATGCCGGAATATTCAAGGGTTGCAGCTGTCCGGCTTTACTCATATGGTCGGCTTTCACCCGCTGACACGTATGACATTCCGATACGTACTTCATGATTTATATTTTCATCCGTGTCCACCAAAATCTGGTTTTCAGATCCTGGTACATCTTGTTGCTGCCCGGAAGAATAGAATACTTGGGCAAATGAGCCTCGTCCAAGATTTTCTTCCAAAGCTTCATGTCACGGGGTACCACTATACGGTGTTTAAACCATAGAGCACCGTGTTCACCCCTTCGGAAGCATTTCATTTCGCCCTTCTTCATTATCCCGCGAATGTGCGACATTCCCATGTCTTTCTTCTGAGATTCCATAATCTCCTCTCTTATGGTAGGGATGAGAGAAAGATTATATAATGCCCCATGTGGAACCAAGTACAAACTCGGCGCCTCCTCTTCAAGTGAGGTGATGGACAGATTGTAGACATGTGATTTGCGGCTTAAGGCATCGGCAACCCCATTTGCCTTTCCGGGATGGTAGTGAATCTCGATCTCATAATCTTTGATCAGTTCTAGCCATCTCCGTTGCTGCATATTCAGCTCCTTTTGAGTGAATATATATTTCAAACTCCTGTGGTTGGTGTAGAGATGCACTAAGTTCGCAAGTAAATAGTGTCTCCACATTTTCAATGCCAACACCACAGCAGCGAGCTCAAGATCATGAGTCGGATAGTGCTTCTCGTGGTTACGAAGTTGACGTGAGTCATAGGCGACCACTCTTCCTCCCTGCATCAATACAAAGCCAAGCCCGATGCCGGACGCATCACAATATATGTCAAAGGGCTTGGTCGTATCCGGTTGAGCTAACACCAGGGCTGTTGTAAGATGCTTCACCAATGCTTGGAAAGCTCCTTCACATGCTGAGCTCCAAACATATTGGATCCCCTTGTTCAACAGTTCAGTCATCGGCTTAGCAAGCTTGGAGAAGTTTGGTATGAATCTCCGATAATGTCCCGCTAACCCGAGAAAGCTCCCGACTTCATGGACAGATGTAGGGGACTTCCATTTCAGCACTTGTTCGATTTTACTTGGATCAACTGCAATGCCTTCCGCATAAATAATATGACCAAGAAATGGCACTTGTCTGATCCAAAACTGACACTTGCTGAACTTGGCATAAAGCTTATGGTCTCGCAATCGTTGGAGCACGATATGCAAGTGTTCGGCGTGTTCTTCTTCATACATGGAATAAACCAAGATGTCATCAATAAACACCACCACAGACTTGTCCAACTCCGGCATGAACACTGAGTTCATGAGATAGATGAAATGTGCCGGGGCGTTGGTGAGACCAAACGACATGATGACGTATTCATAAAGCCCATATCTCGTTGAGAAGGCCGTCTTCAGGATATCCTCCACTCGGATGTTGATTTGGTGATATCCGGAGCCAAGATCCATCTTCGAAAATACACTCGCACCCACAAGTTGATCGAAGAGAATATCGATGCGGGGCAGTGGATATTTATTCTTGATGGTGACGGTGTTGAGAGGTCGGTAATCCACACACAACCTTAAAGTTTCATCCTTCTTCTTCACAAACAATGCCGAGCATCCCCATGGCAAGGAACTCGGTCAAATGAAACCCTTCTTCATTAAATCATTGAGCTGCTCCTTCAATTCAGCTAGCTCATTCGGAGCCATCTTGTACGGTCTCCGTGATATCGGTGTCATCCCGGGTACAAGTTCAATCTTCAACTCAACATCTCTTTCGGGTGGCATGCCTGGGAGATCATACGGAAAGACATCTGGGTATTCATGGACCACACGAATATCCTCAAGTTTTTTGGCTTCCATGCTATATGTGGATGGAGATTCTTGAACCGAACGGTCAAGAATAAGAACATGTGGTTCATGAAGTGGAGAGTTTAAATGAACCACACGTGGAATGATATCAAGAACAGAACCATGGCGATGTAGCCATGACATGTCTAAAATGACATCGAGTTTTTGACTCTCTAACATGATTAGAGAAGTCAGGTATAGATTTCCACCCAATTGTAATGGTGCTCTATACAGCTTCTGGTCCAGCAGACCAGCTAGAAGAATTTAACTGTTTTGGCAACATTGGAAGCAAAAACTGGACTGGAGTTCAACCAAAAAGTTGTAGTAGACTCAAAAAGGAATCCAGATTGTATTTATTTGCCTCCATAGCATTCCTAGCTTATGAGTTATGATTTTTACAAGTTGACAGAATTTTCTCAGGAATTTTGACAGCACTTCTTTTGCATGTGGCTGTTTTGCTCACAAAGTTCCATCATATTCTGCCCTCAATCTAGGGAAAAAATGAACTACAAAGTTGTAGCACATTTCCCACGCTTCCCAATGGTGTCTTACTTGACCCTTAGAAATTTTTCTACAGAAAGTTATGGTCGAAATACAGAAATTTCCAGAGAGCATTTTTGGACTGCACTATTTCTTGACAGTGCATACTCATCTGAGATTTTCATCCATTTGGAGGGAGATTTTGTTCTGGAGTTCTACAGAAAAGTTGTAGAAGACTTCAAAACCTTTCCAGAATAATGTCACACACCTCCATTGGTTCAACCAATCCTATGTTACGCCCTGTTTAAGTTCAGCAAAAATTTTGCCGAAACACAGGGGAGGTTGTTCCTAAGTCTTTGGAAATGAATCTACACTCCCAATTGACTCTCAGTTCAATATGGGAGTTCAATAACCCCTAAATAGAATCCTAAACATCATTTTACTCTTTTCTTTGAAAATATACTTTTATCCAACTAATACTCATCTCGGTACTACGTTTCCTCACCAAAGAAAAACCCTAAGCCGGTATTCCGGCATATACGTGTCAAATGGTGGAACTAAGAACGTCACTCACAAACGGTTTCTAAACGTCATGCACTAACGTGGTTAATATACCTGCAGAAGAACACACAATAATAGTGCACACAAAGGTTTTTGACATTTCAGGCAGTTCCATATCATAATAAAAACATACGGTCCGTATCATTGCCATACGGATCATCCTAGAGTCAAGCCATGTCCCAAGGTACATGGTCGTGTTTTCACACAACATGATGGAGAACCCGAGTAGAGCGCGAACGGGTCATCACAGTTGGGAATTTTATCAACCCAATGGATACCGCCTACTGCCTCATGACTGTTGAGGCACGCCGATGGCGAGCGCTGCGTATGCCACTTTGAACATTGAACGTTCAAGAGTTGCATATTATCGTGTTGCTTACCACACGATGGGGTATTCTCACTTTTGCCTAAAGCACGCCGGAGATCAGCATTTTAATATGCTATCAGAACCATGAGAAGGTTCAGAGACTCATATTCACTACCGTGCCAAGCCACGGTATGCCATTCCATACTATTGCTTGTATGGCGAGCTTACCGTTGATCCGCCAGTGGTGGCGTACCTTACCTCTTACCTGATGTCGGAGCATCGTTACAGAATGTATAACACATAAGTTAGCTTTTCCACCTTAGTAACTACTACTATCGTAGACCTTATATGCGCATAGTGACTAATCCTAACTCGACTGCTTCTAAGTTTCAAAATAGGCTCTTTTCGACCGTGTTATTCCCAATGCGGCTCTGATACCACGGGTGTGGGGACCACCCTGTGGTTCACCCACTCCGGGATCGCAGAGGGTGGTGCCATGCGATGGAACCCAACAACACACAATAAAAGATTAAGAACAACATCCAAACTTTTATTTGATATAAAACAGCGGAAGTCTTTTACAAACTTACTGTAAAGCGAAAGTATTATACATACCACCTTCTCCTACTAACTAAGCAAAAAGTGTAGACGTCCAGACCAGGGACGGTACATACTAGCAGCACTCAAATGAAAGTCACGGCGGCGTGCAGGGCTCAAGCTCGGCCGTGTACCCCGACGGGGGCACCGCCTCGTCCTCGGACCCCTCCTCAAAGCTCTCACCTGCACACAACTCAAATATTGCAACCGTGAGCACGATGGCTCAGCAAGGCTTAACCGACAACCCTAGTCATGGAACTCTACATGCAGGGATGTATAATATAGGACAAAGACTTTGCAATAAAGACACGGCTACATGTTAATCCTTACTTTCAGTTTTATAGCAACAATTAATGACCCTTAGGCAGCCTTCACATTGGAAGTCCACAATCAAACAAGAAACACTTTCCTCCGATGTAATGATGCCCGAAGTGGAAGATAAACTTAGTTCACTCTAAATCTACAACAGACATGGTTTCAAAACAGTAATAGCTCATCACAGCATATTATCATTCATCTGGCTTCTTTCACTTCTTACTACGTCACAGAACAGTGAACAAGCGGTACTAAAATAACCGTGAGGGACGGTGATTGCAATTAGGAGACACCCGGACAACACGTCACATATACCCACTTTCAGAAGTGTGGTGCTTCACACCTTCCTACTCTGTTGTATGCAACAACCTTTCAAAGGAAACCCAAATGCCGAACCGGTCCATCCGTAATGGACAGGAGGTCCCCGCGTGGAGCGTGTGTGTGCCCACCAGCAGATTTACACCTTGCTACCCTCAACCCACTCCTATAAAACGGTTGGGTAAGCCTTGGCACCCCGGTTAACCAATTACATCGGTTTCCTTCTTATGTCAGTATGTCATCCGGTACTGTTCGATACTTGTTCAGCAGGCCCGCACAAGACTCGGTCCTCAATCGATTCCAACAGGGCTACGCATGTGAGACCTCTGCTCACTGCATCCTATCCCCCCTGCTGGGTCTCAGTTTCATAACTCTTAAGCCATTTTCTACTCTCTCCATACGTGTGATAAAACCTTACCTCGCAAGTAGATTCCAACTACTCGACTTCTACCGAGATCCTAAGCATATTAGCATGGCATTCCCTACTCGTCGAGCCTGTAAACTACCCAACCCTTCATAGGATTTAAAGTCATGCAAGTGGGGTTTCAAACACCTTAACTCTAATGCAACCATTTCAACCTAGACATAAGTGATACAAATGAAAAACTTTGTATAAGGTACTTAAATGCAAACCGGGGCTTGCCTGGTTGCGAGTCAAAGGAGAAGTTAGCGTCGGGTGGGAGGATGTCCAACGGCTCCGGTGTATCTTCAACTTCGGTCACTATATGAGATGTAGCAAAATATATGCATAAGTGCTAGGGAAATATAAGAATTAACTTATATTCATAGTTACTTCTATTTATGTTCCTATCCTGCATAAGTGCTAAGGAAATATAAGACCTCTGCTCACTGCATCCTATCCCAGTGGATACTAGACTCTCTAAAGATGATCTGAGCAAATTTTGGAGAAATTTCATTGCACCTTGTGGCCTCCAAAATTCCCACAAGTACAAGGCTTCTCTGAATTTTGAGCTAGCAGTGGAAGATCTAATAAGGGTAAGTCTCCATGGTTCTAACAAAATTTGTTTCACCATTTTTGGAGCTACCAACAGAGAGATATGAATTTTTGAAGTTGGACAGGAGTTCTGAAAAGTTTCTGTTTAGAATTTGAATTTCCAATTGAAGGCTGAACTTTGGAAGGTAATTTAGCCTAGCAATTAAACTCCAATGAAGCTCAAATTTTTACTGGAGATCAGTAAACATGCAAAAGATTAGCAGCCCAAATTTGGGAATGTTTCATAAAGAACTGCTCCTGAAATAAACCTCTAAAGGATTTACTAAAAACAATTCTATAGGAATTCCTGGGCATTTTCATAGCAAGCAATTTGTTCCACTGTGGAGTACTTCTCATGAGGATTCCAACAAAATTGGTCTCACCCTTTTTGGAGTTTTCTACACAAAGTTGTGGGCTTGCAAAGATTAGCTAATTTCTGGAATTATTTGCTTAACTGAAACTTCAAATAATTGTGACCAGGCCCACTGTTTAAATCGGACCAGTGGAATTGTGGCAACACCGGGGGCTATGGAGTTAACCCGCGCAGCCACAGCCGATCCCGTGCCAAACCCCGATCCCGCGCCTGGGCTGAGCCACTGACAGGTGGCCCGCGCCTCCCTCGTCTTCTACCTCGCGCCCTCGCGTCTCCCCGCGGCTGCCCTCGCCGTAGAGCTCGCCGGAATGATGTTCCCGTGCCCCAACCTTGGCCAAATTCGCCGCTACTGCCTATTTCCACACGGGAAACATGCTACCAGTCTTACCCCTCACCGACGATTGCCGGGGATGGGCGTGCGACGGTGGCAGCAACTTTGGTGACTCCGGCGACACGGTACTCCTTCGGTGAGCCTGGAAACCGGCCACGGTTTGGTCCTACAGCACCACCGTGACATGGGAAGCCCGGAACACAACCCTGATCCCTCAGAAAACAGCCGGAAACATAAGCTCACCGTGCGACCGAAGTGGTTTTGCCCCACCGGGAGGGAACACACGGAGAACCCTTCAGAAACTGCACGGTTTTGCTTGCCGTTTGCTCGAGAATGGTCGCTATGGTTTGGAGAATCTATGCCTAGCCTCTGGTGAACCCTAACTCCATATGGCCGAGGAATTTCCCGTTTCCTTCACCTCGGTTCAAAGAAACCGCCGGCGAAAAACATCAAATTCCAGCCGACCTAGGCTACAACCGAGTTCCAAACCGGGAGGACAGCAAGAAGGGTCGAAAACACATCTAGGACGCTGGTTGGTTGAGCGTGAACGCTTCTGAGGCGGCCGGTCGACGGTGTGGCGTCGTGGCGGCAAAGTTGAACATGGAAGAAACAACTACGCTCAGTTCTTGTGATCGGTTAAACGTCGAGGACAATGCCGGGAGGAACCAGAGATCCTTGTGCACCTTTCTATGACCTTAACCAGGCGTGACAATGCCGGGATGGCGTCGGCAATGGAAGGGCGGCGCGGCGCAACTGAGCGGCATTCAAGTTACTCGAGCTGAGCAGGGGAGTGAAAGAAAGAGTGATCCGACGTTCACGTGGGAAACGGGGCGGTGAAATATCCCTCTCGGCGTGCTGATCTTCCGAGCAGGAGGTGGAAATCAGAGGGAGTGGGTCGCAGCCAGCGCTGGCGGCCGCTCGCTGTTCGACCGAAGCCAAAACAGAGGCGGTGGCTGACATGTGGACCCCATCCCCTCAATTCTTAATCCGTTTTCCACTGATAATTTACCACAGCTACTCAAGATTAAAGGCTATGCTTTGCCTCAAAGTTAAGGTTTGAAAATTTGAATTCCAACTGATTTGAATTCTAGTGTGGAATTTGAATTGAGTTTTGGTTATTTGAATTGAAATGGAATTTGAATTACTCATTTGCATTGTTTCAAAAGCATAGCAAACCAACTCAAATATTTCTGAATTTTGGCATGGCTGCTAATTCAAATGTGGAGAACACAATTGTGGAACCAAATTTGCAAATTGAGGATATTGGGATTTGAAACTGAAATTTAAATTCAGATTAGAGGGCTTCCTCTTTTAATTCCAAACAAATATTAAAACCCCTCCAAATGAGCTGAAATTTGGAAGGTTTAATGTTTGAAATATGAAGACCCAAGTTATGAATTAGATCTCCATGCCTCAAGTTTTTGGGAGATTTGAATCATCACTTTGTACTCACACCATTATAATTCAAAGTTTTAATTCCCCTCATTTTTCCTAAGTGTACATGTGTTGAAATTCTTGCTACCATTTCTAGGGGATTTTACAGCTCATTAAGTTTATTTTTCAACTTTGGGCATCACCACATCGTAGGAAAGCGTTCTGTGAGATCCCGGACCCAATTACGGGGCCGTGCCGCTTGTACGGAAATCACATTGGGTGGTGCCGTGTGATGCGGCACCCAACAGCACACATAATAAAGCATCATATTACATAAATCAAGTGGAAGCTTACAAAGTGTGAATTTTACAAATACTTCTCAAAATGATCTACAGCGGAAGACTGATACAACTCACATCTCATATCTATGCTAAGCAACAAAGAAGACATCCAGCCCGCGGACCCTTCTCACTAGCAACACGATCACAATAGCAGCGGCATGGGTTTCCATGAGTTCCCCACTCGGAGAGTTCCGAGTCTCATCAGACAACCGTACCTATCAGCGTAGTGTTATTACCTGCAAAAAACTCATGCAGTATCCGTGATCATAAAGCTCAGCAAGACATAACCATCAACCCTAGTCGTGAAACTCTACATGCTGAAAATAGATGGCTGAATATAAAAGTTTGCACAAAATATGAACTTGAGCTAAAGGAGAGTCCTTACTTCAAGTTTTTAGAAACTTTTATAGCCCTCGCACAATTTACATCAAGACTCCACAATTAAACAAGAAACACTTCGTCTCAATGGCACTTTCCCGTGGAGAATGTAACTTTAGTGAGCTACCCTAGACCCATACAGACCTTGTGCCATCAACGCCGAGACTCCACAATCAAACAAGAAAAGCTTTGTCTCGACGCTACTAGCCCAAGGTGGAAAGTAAACTTAGTGAAGGTGTTGATCATCCCTCATCTCCAATATGAGGATTACTCATGAAGCATATTAACTTTTCCTAGTTTCTTACTACGTCACGCCTTAGTGTACATGTATGCTCACTACCGCGAGCAACGGTGATTCGAATCAAAAACACCCGGCTGACACGACACATATGCCTGTCTGAGACCGGTGATCAACCGATCCTCTCAACGTTGTATGTGGCAACCTTTCACACGACACCCAAATATTGAACCGGACCCAACGACTTGGATTAAGTCTCACTACGGCAAACCCTCGTAGAGCCGACTTCTCTATCCTTTCAGCATCTGCATAAGATGGTGGGGATTGCCTCGACACTCAGGTTAACATGTTACATCGGTTTCCTGGGTCCCATATTGACAGTATGCATCCGGTACACAACTCAAACTTGTCCAGCGGGGCCGCACAAGAGCATGGGCCTTAATCGACTCAGAGAGAGAGTAAGTTCACAGGACCACATACTTGAGCCTTCCATCCAAGCTGCCCGGTCTCCATTCCTAACTAAGAGGATCAATTCCCAACTCTTCCGATTGATCCCTCTTAATCCCGGTTCACGAGTAGGAAATGGCGTACTTGAGTTATGCCTCTTTAATTCCATTTTTGTTAACTTGAGAACAGCAGTTATAATTAAGTGATAACCTACTCTAAATCAAACTCCATGGTTTTTCTAGGACATGCATGTGGAGTGTCATACAATCCTAGCCATAATGCAAAACTAATATTCTAGACAATATAAAGTGTATACAAATAAAGACTTATAAATTTGGATGCAAACCAGGGCTTGCCTTTGTTTTACAGGGGACTAGTATGTAATGTTCAGTGAGTGAAGACCACTTGAGGCTTGATCACTCCCTTTCCTCCGTCTTTGATCTCCACTCCGATTGTTTCACAATCTTCACGTAGATGCTACACGTGATGAATATGCATATGCATTTAATTGTAAAGATTTTTGCTAACAAGTTCTAATGACAAGTTTAAAAACTGGAACTCTGTTTAAAAATTTATAATGACACTGGTGCTAAGGTTTGGGTTTGGGTTAATCAACATGATCAAGTGCTAAGTGTTTTTCCCACTTGTTTTGAGCACCTAAAGAGGTTAAACAGAACCAGGGTGATACAGAGCTACAATGGAGTTGAAAATTTTCATTTGAGTTCCTTGTCACAAGAAAATGTTCTGGACCAAAAATTATCACTTTTCATTGAGTGGTTTATTCAGAACAATTCTCTAAGCAATTAAGAAAAAAAGAAAGTAAGTCTGAAGTAACTCACATGTTCATGTCAAACTTAGTGAACTACAATTTCAATTATAGTTCATTGAGCCTGCATGAATTTTCTAGGATTTTTGGAGCTAAGAATTGCCCAGAACTGAATTTCTAAGTTTTGGAAGTTCTCTGAAATGTTTCTGTATCCATTTGAATACAGCAACTTAAAATATGAATTCTCCTAATCAAATCAACTCCAAATGAGCTGGAATATTACAGGAGCTCATATATATCCTAAAGATTATCCTGGCACAATTTGAGGATTTTTGGATAAACCAGACTCCCTCTAAAATTCTTTTGCTGAAAAGATTTAAAGAATTTTCCCGAATTAAATAATGACTTTCATACAAATTGGGTTGCATATTTGGATAGAGTTTTTCAACCTGAATCTAACCCAATTTGAATCACTAAATTTGGAGTTCCCTAGCAAAAGATATGTTCATTTTGAACCAAATCTGTCATTTGAAATAATTCGAGGAAAGTTTAAATGCTGACAGTGGGTCCTGGGACCACGTGTCACATTCTCGGGCAACCCACACGGGACGACAGGGTCTTTCCCGCGTTGCCACAGCCAGATCCCACGCAACAGAGAATCCCGCCCCTGTTCACTGAGCGACTGACACGCGGACCCGGTCACTTCGTCGTCTACCTCCGGCTCCCGCGCACCCGCGCCGCCGGGCTCACCAGAGCTCCACTGCACTCCGTCGTCTGGCCATCTCCCGTGCCTAAAACCGTGCGCTGAACACATTGGAGGAACTTTCCCCGGCCTGCGGTGGCTCCAACATGGCTAGCGATGGTGTGGCGGCTCGGTTACACTTCGGCGACGTTGCTAGGGCACGGGGATGCCCCAAAAGCTGCGCCGCTTGCTCCTAAAGCATCAGTGATACGTGATCCTCTTAAGATGATAGCTCCAAGACAGGGGAATAGGGATCCCTCGGAGGAGAAGTTCAATGGCAAGGGGAGTGATGTCGCATGGAAGCTGAGGAAGATTGACGCCTATAGCACTGGCAAAAAGGCAGCTGACATGAGATTTTGGAGCAACTTTCACTCGGACTACTACAGTTTTGTGTACCTCCAAATGAAGACTCCAGTGGTCCACGGCCAATGGATCGACTGGACATATTTTGAAAGGAAGAGCTGTGAAGCGTTTGAGGAGGTAATAGAGGCTACAGAGAGACACAGACTCAAGGACTTGCTCTCCTTCGGATACAACTGGAATGATGAGATCATCACCCAGTTCTTTGCAACTTGCCACTTTGCCCACGATGAAGAAGAGAGAGTAACTTGGATGACACATGGATCCAAGTACATAGTTTCCTATGTTGAGTTTGCCAGACTGCTGCACCTTGAGGACACCGGCAGTAATGAGATTGTGATTCACAATCATGGTGTTGTGGAGAAGGACAAGATGGAATTCCTCTATGATACTCGACTCCCTTACAATCCTCCCCCAACCAAGAACATGAAGCCCTTCTTCATTGTTCTCAACAGAGTGCTCCGGGAGACCATTGCTCCAAATGATGGAGATGACAGGAGTGTCCAAGGTTACTTGAGAACCTTGGTGAAAGTAATCAGCAGGAGGAGAAAATTTGATATCTTCGATTACATTTGGAATGACATGGTGAACATATCCTTCACACCAAACTGTTCCTGTGGCTATGCACCATACTTGATGTTCATGATTGAAAAAGTCACAGGAATTGAGTTTGTGAAGGATGTTGAGCACACTGCTCTAAGGCCTCAGAAGCCTCCTCAAGCCTCTCTCCCAGCTGCTCCCTCACCTCGCTCACCTGAAGAACATCTAGAGAGAGCTCAAGAAGATGCAAGGCCTTCATCCAAGACTAGGAACCCTCCTCACAAAGGGTCCCCTAGTGGGATTATGAAGTATTTGGATGCTATCTTTGGTTCTTGCCGCAAAACTGAGGTGAAGCTTCATAAGATGAACAAGGAAAGAAAATAAGAAATGAGATACATGAAGGCCAATGTCAAAGCAATATGCCAAAAAACTGGAGATTGAGCCCATTCGATCTCTAGTCATCTTAGAGGACTCTGCATATGACTTCACAGAGCTTCCTCCTCTCTGTCCATCAGAGCGTGCTTACTTTGGCTCCCGGGGCTCGACGAGTGGTTCTTCTCCTCCTCCTCCTCAGCCTGATGATGAAGACGAAGAAAGGACCGACAGCGAGGAGTGAGCAGGCGATGACAAGTAGATCCCTCCTCTCCTTTTTGGTGCCTTGATGCCAAAGAGGGAGAGATTAAGGGGAGTCTTAGGTCGTAGGTTCTTCATTTTGTGTCCTAGTTTAAGAAGTGAGCTTTTATAAGACTTATGTTATCATTATGCTTTTGGACATGTGCTATGAAATGATGACTATGTTATGCTTATGACTAATGGTGTATGTTTAAAACTGCTATGTAGGCTTGAGACTCTTGATGATATTATGATTATGCTTATTATGATATTCACATCAAAATTATTGCTCACACACATAGTTTTGCACCCCACCATAAAGAGTGCACATATGTCTTATGTCTACATTGCCTATTTTGCTCAAAGCTCATATGTTCACACTTTATGAAAATCTGAATTTTTATCATATTTGTGTGATCTCAATTGGTTGTCATCAATCACCAAAAAGGGGGAGATTGAAAGTGCATCTAGGCATCCCTTGTGGTTTTGGTTGATGACACGACCCCACTGGTCCTGTCGAGCCAGGATCACGCTGAGGGGTGCTGCGTTGCACAACACCGTATAACACACGTCAAAGGTACAAAGCGGAAGCGGAAGCTTTATTACATAAACAAGTTTATTAACATGTTTACATCAAAATAAGTTTAGTCCACACTCGCGGGCGTAGACTAAGCATCAAGTGCACGTTCAGCCCTCGAACGTGTCCTTGCTAGCACACACGCACACTAACTCTGCGGCGTGCACGACTCCCACTCGACGGGGTTCCCCTCCTGGGGTTCCGTCTCCTCTTCGGGAGTCCCTTCCTCATAGAACCCTGCAAAAGCTTCAAACACAAGCAGTGAGCACGAAGGCTCAGCAAGTCTGACCCGTCTCACCTAAACATGGAACTTCTACATGAGGGTAATGGGTTACATGAGGTAAAAATCATTTGCAAGGACTCGCCTAATTAGTAGAACCTTACTTTCAAGTTTTAGCAGCAGGTTGTGGAAACCTTACGCTAAGGTACATGAGAGAGCCGCAATCAAACAAGAAACGCATTTCTCTCATGTACTTTGCCCAAAGTTGAAAAGAACTTTAGTTAGCACTAAGCTACAACATATCATTAACAATCAATATCCAACTTTCAATCAGCAACATTTTAACATGTAACTAGCCTGTTCTTTCTACGTCACGGTACAGTGAACAAGTGGTACTCACTGACCGCGAGGGACGGCGATTATAATCGATTTACACCTGCAGGGTTACCCGAACAACCCGTCACGTACGCCCGTACTCGATGTTGCCTACAACAACCATCACGGACGCCGTACGCGACTACCTTTCACCCGTTAGCCAAATATTGAACCGGTCCCATCGTCCCGAGCAAGAGGTCCCTGCACGCGCATCTCTGTGCCGCCAGCTGATTTACACCTCGAGCTCTCAACCTACCCTCTGAACGACGGGCAATGCCTCAACACCCAGCTACCCGAGTTACATCAGTTTCCCGGTTCCCATATAGCCGGTAGGTCTTCGGTACTGTTCTAGCTTGTTCAACAGGCCCGCACACGGCTCGGTCCTCAATCGACACAAGCGGAGCTACAGCACACAGGCCCCAAAGTCCTGTTGCCCTTACTCTCCGCTCGGTCTCATTTTCTTGCCATGTGTTTCATGTGCTATCTCTACCCGAGCAATGTGCCTCTAGCCTATTCTCGCGAGTAGTTCCAACTACTCGACTTGTACCGAATCCTACTCTATTCTAGCAATGCAGTGGCTAACGAGGTTTTCAATCCTAAACCCAACCCATGGTTTTCTTGGCTGTGCAGTTGGGTTTCCAATCAAGACTCTAATGCAACGAACAAAGGGAAACAAGTATGTGCTCAAAACAATAAAATTTGTAAAAAGGTTAATGCTAACCGGGGCTTGCCTTGCTGCTCTTGGTCGTAGGCTAGCTGTTCCTCCGGAGTAACGAAGTCTAGGACTTCGGGTTCCTCCTCGACCTTAGCGACTACATGATAAGAACAATGTATGTATTAAGTTAATGCATTTGTATTAAGTTGGAAGTTGTGAAGTCTATAACTTTTGCTAGACAGACCTAATGACTGTGAAACTTTTACTGTGGTTTGGATACAACCTAAACAGAGACTTGGTCAAGTTTTAGTTGCAGCAAAGCTCAATTGAGCCCTCCACAATTAATTATGTCCTTGACCTTAATTACAGGCTTTTAGGGTATTCTAAGGATTTTCATGAGACAAACTATGACTTTCTGAAAACTAGATTTTCAGAGGGTTCTAATGGAGTTAGTCTTACTTAATTTGGAAGTCTCTAACTAAAGATATGAGCTAAACAATTTCAGAGAAAATTCTGAAAATGTTTCTGAACATTTTCTATTTTCTCTGGAACAGTTTTACTAATCACACCATTAGGTGGACTAAATGAGCTCAAATGGATCTGAAATTTTTATGGTAGTTCAAGGATATTTTGGTGAACATCTCAGCAAAATTTCAGGATTTTCCTCCAAATGATTCTCCAGTTAAAATTCCTAACAGTTTAAACTTTAAGGAATTAATTCTGGAGAATTAAGGAATTTCATGAAGTGAAACTTGATTTTCTGGAAAGTACTCAGAGAGCTGAATCCAGCAAAATTTGGTTCACTCAATTTGGAGCTTTCTAGCCAAAGTTATAAGGATTTGAAGTTTGAAGGAAATCTGAAAATCGGAGAAAAGTTTAAACTCGCGCGTGGGCCCAGGGGACACGCGTCGCACGCCGAAGCGACAGCACACCGCGGCCCACAAGGCTTTTGCGCGCCAGCACACCCGATCCCGGCCGCAGCCGGATCCCGATTCAAAATATCGGCCGCTGACAGCTGGGGTCCACCCCCTTCTTCAACCTCGCGACACCCGCGCTCCGCCGCCGAGGGACCTCGCCGGAGAGCTCGCCGCTGGCTGCTGTACAGCTTCAAACTTCTTGATTCTGGCCGCCCCTGCCTACTTTTACTTGGGGAACATGATCCGAGGGTCAGCTGCTCATGACAACGGCCGGAGCATGGTCGGCGACGAGCCGCCATATCGGAACGACTTCGGCCATGTCGGCTGATGCTCCTAGTGCCTCAGCTACTTGGGAAACCGGTCGGGGAGCATCAGTGGACCTCAGAGAAGGTCGACATGAACTCGGGGCAGCTCGGGGAAGGCCCGAAATAGGTCCTCACCGTGCGCCCGATACCCCCCGTGCGTTCCGCCATTAGTAGACCTTGAATTACGCCGGGCACAGAAGTTCTCCGGCCCAGAGTTGTGAAGGCAACTTGTGTGTCACCGTGTCTAGTTCGTGTGGGAGTGGCCGGAGGCCCTCTAATCCTTTCTAGAGCACGAATTAAACAGAATCGTACCCGAGGGTCGTTCTGCACACAGAAAGGGGAAAAGTGGAAATTCGCCGCCGGTGAGCAACCACTCGAGCTGTGGCTCGGGGATGAGCAGCACCGATCACTTGCGCGTCCAAGGTTGCCTTGGCTCGGGCGTGACAACGCCCAGGTTGGGCTGTCCACGAGAGCCCGAGGTGCGGCGGTTTCCAGTTCCGAGTTTGATCTTTCGGCACAGCCGATATCACTCGGTTTCAATCGATTTCTATCAATGGGAAGGATGGAGGATGGTCGCTAGTACCTTGCTGGGACCTTGGAATGGAAAGAGGGAGCTGCGATCGGCTTGATCAAGCAGGAACTCGAGCGCCGGTGATGGCAGTGGAGAAATGGATCGTGCACGTCGGCAGCTCGGGGAATGGCGACTGAAGCACGCCGGGGAGGGAATAAATAGGCCGGTCGGCCGGTCTCCGGCTTGGGGCACGCAGCAGGAGCTGGCGCCGGCTGCCCCCTTCGGTGGCGCGCGCGCACAACAGCCGGGAACCGACTGAACTGTGGTTCAGTCGGTTTGCTTTGAGGCAGAGGCTGACATGTGGGTCCCACTTCTCTTTTAACCTCTGAAATTTATTCCTAACAGCTGTGGTAAACAGTGAACCCTATTCTACCCTTGGCAATTCAAATTATTCACCCAAGAGCCATTTGAATTGATCAAAGTTCAAATGAGGTTTGGTTTGAATGAATTTCAGCACAAGTGCAGTTTGAAATTCAAATAAAGTTTGAATTTCTCCCCCTTAGCTCATGTCAAGATCAACTCCAAATGGAGTGAAAATTGGTGTGGGAGCTCACAAAAATGTGCTGAGTGAGAATATGCCTTCCACTTTTAATTTCAGTGGGTGAAAACAGTTTGAATTTGAATATGGTTTCAAACTGCCCTCCTCCTATCTATACCCAAAATGACCTCAAAAAGGTTTTGAATTTGGGTGAAACTTGGCATGGACATCCTTAGCAAAGTGTAGGAGTTTTTATATGTCCAGCCCATCTATATCACATGTGGGAAATACCACTTTTGCAATGTGTGAGTTTGTTCTCTAATGAGCATGTTGATAATTGTTACTTGCTCTTTATTTGTGTTCATCATTCTTCCTCAAATGAGGTGTGTGGTGTGGTGATGAACACTGCAAATGAGTGTCAAAAACTGAGGCCCTTACATTCCTCCCCCCTTAAAAGAATCTCGTCCCGAGATTATAATGTGAAATGAGAGAGAGGACGGTGGAAATTTTACCGAATATGCGACGTGAGAAAGTCGGGGTAGTTAGTGCGAAGGAATTCTTCGCTCTCCCATGTCGCTTCATCCATGGAGTGATTACTCCACAGAACCTTGTAGAACCACAACGTACGGTTGCGTGTGGTTCGGGCCTTTTCATCAATAATCTGCACCGGTTCCTCCCGATAGGTGAGATCCGGTTGCAGTTCTTCAATGTCTTCCAGCTGAACGGTAGTTGATAGCTTGAGACACTTCCTCAGCTGGGAAATGTGAAAGACGTCGTGCACACCGGAAAGTGCTTCTGGTAATCTTAGCCGGTATGCCACCGATCCACATCTTTCGGTAATCTGGAATGGACCGATGAATCGGGGTGCTAACTTTCCTCTCACCCCAAATCTGTTTACGCCCTTCATTGGAGACACTCGTAGATATACGTGGTCTCCAGCTTCGAATTGTAACGGACGCCTTCTCCGGTCCGCATACTGTTTCTGTCGGGATTGAGCGGCTTTTAGGTTCGCTTGAATCAGTCGAACATTTTCTTCCGCGTTGTTGACAAGGTCAATCCCGAAGGTAACCCTTTCGCCAGACTCACACCAGTTCAGTGGTGTGCGGCATCTCCTGCCGTATAGCGCCTCGTAGGGCGCCATCTTGATGCTGGCTTGGTACCCATTGTTGTACGAGAACTCGGCTAATGGCAAGTGATCATCCCAATTCTTGCCGTGGTCGATAGCGCAAGCTCGTAGCATGTCTTCTAAGATTTGATTTACCCGCTCCGTTTGCCCATCCGTCTGCGGGTGGTAGGCTGAACTACGGATCAGCTTCGTCCCCAAGGCAGCGTGGAGCTGCTCCCAAAAACGGGACACAAATAAAGTGCCCCGGTCCGATACGATAGTACGGGGTACGCCGTATAAGCATAGGATCCGTGAGATGTACAGTTCAGCGTACTTCTTGGCGTTGTAGTTGGTGTTGACCGGGATGAAATGGGCAACTTTGGTGAGCCGATCGACGATCACCCACACAGAATCATGTTTCTGTAAGGTGGTGGGTAAACCGACGACGAAATCCATGCTCACGTCCTCCCACTTCCAGGCAGGAATGCCCAGTGGTTGCAGCAGTCCCGGTTTCCGCATGTGGTCTGCCTTCACCCGTCGACATGTATCACACTCGGACACGTATTTTGCAGTCTCTCGCTTCATCCGTGTCCACCAAAACTTGCTTCTGAGTTCTTGATACATCTTGTTGCTGCCGGGGTGAATAGAAAACTTTGATAAGTGAGCCTCATCAAAGATTCTCTTCCTTAACTCCGGGTTTCGGGGTACGACGATCCGGTCCTTGAACCATAAGACGCCGTCTCCGTCCTTCCGGAAACATTTCAACTCCCCACTGTCTACACGTCTCCGCAAATGTGACATGCCCTTGTCATTCTTCTGGGCTGCCGCTATCTCTTCACGGATGGTGGGGATCAAAGCTAGGTTGTAGAGAGCTCCATGTGGAATCACATGTAGTGGTGGTTCGCTCTCTTCCAACGGTGTGATGGTCAGATTATTGACGTGTGACTTGCGGCTCAGCGCATCTGCCACAACGTTTGCCTTGCCCGGATGATAATGGATCTCTATTTCGTAATCCTTTATCAGTTCTAACCATCTTCGTTGCCTCATGTTCAGCTCCTTCTGAGTGAATATGTACTTGAGGCTTTTGTGGTCGGTATATAAATGTACGAGGTTACCGAGTAGGTAGTGCCTCCACATTTTTAGTGCAAGTACCACGGCAGCGAGTTCCAAGTCGTGAGTTGGATAATTTTGCTCATGGTTCCTAAGCTGTCGTGATCCATACGCAACCACTCTTCGGTCTTGCATCAGCACACATCCGAGCCCAATGCCGGATGCATCGCAGTACACATCGAACGGTTTTGTTGTGTCTGGCTGCGCCAAAACCGGTGCTGATGTCAGGTGCTTGACTAAAGCCTTGAATGCTGCTTCACATGCTGGACTCCAAACATATTTGGTAGCCTTCTTTAGCAGCTCTGTCATTGGCTTGGCAATCTTCGAGAAGTTCGGAATGAACCTCCGATAATATCCCGCGAGTCCGAGGAAACTCCGTACCTCATGAACAGTTCTCGGGGATTTCCAATTCAGCACTTGCGTGATTTTGCTCGGGTCCACAGCGATACCCTCCGCTGAGATGATATGCCCGAGGAAAGGCACTTGCGATATCCAAAACTCGCATTTGCTGAACTTTGCGTATAACTTGTGATCCCGCAGCCGTTGCAAGACTATACGCAGATGTTTCTTGTGATCTTCCTCCGACTTGGAATATACCAGGATGTCGTCGATGAAGACCACGACAAACTTGTCCAGCTCCGGCATGAACACCGAGTTCATTAAGTACATGAAGTGAGCTGGAGCATTGGTGAGGCCGAAGGACATGACCAGGTACTCATAAAGCCCGTACCTTGTCGAAAAAGCTGTCTTTGGAATGTCCTCAGCCCTGATCTTAATCTGATGGTACCCGGATCTTAAATCCATCTTGGAAAAGACCTTTGCTTCGACCAACTGATCAAACAACATGTCGATCCGTGGTAACGGGTACTTGTTCTTGATGGTTACGGCATTTAATGGACGGTAGTCCACGCAAAGCCGCAACGTTTCATCCTTTTTTTTGACAAATAATGCCGAACAGCCCCATGGCGAGGAGCTCGGCCTAATAAAACCCTTCTCCAGAAGGTCCGTGAGCTGAGTCTTCAGTTCAGCCAACTCCTTGGGCGCCATCTTGTACGGCCTTCGGGATATTGGCATGGTTCCCGGTGCAAGTTCAATCTTGAACTCCACCTCTCTATCGGGTGGCATCCCCGGCAAATCATCCGGGAATACATCAGGGAACTCTCGGATCACTGGAATGTCTTCCAATCTGATGGTTGTGGCTTGATAGACACTTGGAAGTTTTATTTCTGGACTGTCCAGAAATAATGAGTGAGAACCGTGCACTTCTGAGTTTAAGTGCACGACTCGAAGGACGGTGTCTAAAACAGCGCCGTGGCGGGTTAACCACGACATCCCTAGGATGACATCGACCTTCTGTCCCTCTAAGATAATGAGAGACGTGGGGTACACTCTACCCGCTAAGCATAATGGTGCTTTGGAGACCATTACGCTTGCTGAAATCTTCCCACCCGGTGAACAAATTAAATATGGACTATCGGTGGGTAGTATTGGCAAGCTGTGTTTAGCAATGAAAGCTTGGCTAATAAAATTATGCGTGGCGCCTGAATCAAATAGTACTATAGCGGGATGCTGGTGGAGTTGGAACATACCCGCAAGGATTGGCTCGCCCTCCGGCACGTCCTCAATGGCAAGCTGGTGGACAGTACCGGGCCTAGGGTTTGCCCGCCGCGCATTAGTAGGGTTCCGGGGTTGATTCCTCCCCGGAAACTGTGGTGCCACTCCGCCGCCTTGCCTCTCCGGGCAACTGCTCGCGAAGTGTCCTGGACGACCACACTTGTAACATGTGGCCGCTGCTGGTGGAGTACTCGGAGTCTACCACCTCTTCTCCCATTCCAGGTTCTCCCATGGCTGGAAGACCCAAGACTACCGGTACGCCCAATACCGGGGGCACGAGGTCCTGCAATGCATGCACCTCGTCCATAGCCTGGTTGTAGTCCTCTTCCCAGCCTTGTCCTTCCTCAATAGCGTCGTCCCGCTCTTGAGCAATGTCCTCATTCTGCTGGGTTAGGGTCTGCACCAGCTCTTGCAACGCCGCAATGTCAACACGGCTCTTCTTCTTTGCCTTCTTCAGACGACGCAACTGATTGTGTTGTTCATTCAGTCGCTTGATCGTCGGAAGGAGCACATTGCGGAGTGCACTGTGAGCACTCTCAAAATGATCTCCACGGCTTGTGCTCTCCTTGAGCTTGGTGGCGAGATGCTCCGTATGAACAGCTTGGCTGTCCATCACAGCGTTTCCCGCCCTCATTTGGAGGCTGAGATTTGCCTCCGCGGGGTTGTACCTTGGGCAACTCGGGTTTGTTGCCTCTAGGTACCTCTCTTCCCACACATGCTGAGCTCGTCCCTCCACCGGAACGAGTGCGTATGGAGTTCCCTCCATAGCCTGTACGTGTAGTTGGCAGAAACGTGACATAGTGTCACGGGCTGCCACTTGCCACATCCCTTCCGGTTGTCTTCCTCTCACCGTGACGGTGAATGGCACCCAACCGGGTGGCGTAGGCCCTGCAGGAACCTCGACATGGATCGTCCACGTCTTGTTCCCCTCTTCGCCTTCTTCCTTGGCGAAGTATTGCGGCCTTTGGTTGTACCCGAAATATTGGAGCATTAGCCACAATGCTCCCGGGTAGCCGCTACGGTCAGAACAGTGGGAAACTACCCACCCGTTCTCCAACCGTTTATCTGCTGCCATCTGTAAAAATATATTTGAGAAATGTCAAATATTTATTTAAACAGTAAACCATTGAGTTATAACATAAGATATGTCATTGAACCCTCAACACTTGGAAACATAGTTCAAATTTTTAAACAAATTTGACTGCTGATCTGCTGTTCCCATGACAGCCCTGACCAGTTTCCATAACAATCTGATTTAGGCCAGGTTAAAAGCAAAACCAGTCCTGGAGCTCAACATCAAAGTTAAAGTTAACTTCAATAGCTTTCCAGAAAGTATTTGGTTGGCCTAAGATCTGCTCCGGTTCAAAAGTTATGAGATGTCAAAGTTAACAGAATTTCTGGAAACAATTGGACAGCACCTCCCTGCCTTAGGTACTGACTTGATCCAAGAATCCCAGTTAATTCTGTTCCCAATCTGACAAAACCTTCTGTTACAAAGTTGTAACCCATCTCATAAGCTTTCCAGAACTACCTCATTTTCTATTTTTGGATTTTTATGCAGGAAGTTATGCTTAATTTACAGAGAGTCTACAGAGAGTCTTTGCTCCGTCCTGTTTTCTGGACAGTTTCAACTCTACTGCATTTTTCGAGTGGTTAAGGGATGAAACACCTCTGGAACTCAACAGAAAAGTTGTAAAGCTCCTCCAAAGCTTTCCAGAAATGTATCATACGACCCCAACCTCGAAAGAACTCAACCTCTAACCTCTGATTAACTTCAGCCTTGATTTAGCTGAAAACAGAGTGCTCTGTCCTTAACATCCTATAAGTTGAAAATTTATTAACTTTGAATATCCTGTTCAAGGGAAGGAGTTACATCAAGTTTTACTACTTTGGATCAAAACCTTCAAGTTTTTAAATGAAGTTGTTCATTTAGTTGGGTGTGACGTCGAGGCGTCACCAGATTATGTCGGTACTACGTCCTCACAAAGGAAAAACCTATACCGGACTTAGCCGGCGTCGTTAGTTCAGTGGCACTACTCGTCACTCGCACACGGATACTACACGTCTACCGTTTCGTGGTAAGGCTACCTGCAGAATTTCAACCAATCATCAGACTCGGCTGCACACCGAGCCCGGAATCCATACAGTTGGTACATCCGGCCGTCATCACTCGCCCGGATGTTCTCAAGCCAAACACGCCTTGAGTTACGTGTTCACGTTTCAGACCACGTGACGGGGTCTCCCAAGTTGCACCACGCACGCCAGGGACAGACGTTGCTCGAATACCCCAAACGACATGAAGAGTCGTAGAGGATACTAAAGCGGGTCGGGTTACCTGCCACCCGTGGGGCTCCACCCTTCAGCTTGTGCGCACTGGTGGACAGCGCTTACGTGCACCCCCCAAGACATGAACGTCCCGAGATGCACGATTTTCCGACATAACAAATAGGTTACTAAGCCACTTTCTATATACTAATAACATCCTTATACGGGCTACTAACTCGTTCCTCACTGGATTTTTGAAAAGGGAGACCTTTGTACTGTGTTAAACCTCAAGCGAGCTCTGATACCACGCTGACACGACCCCACTGGTCCTGTCGAGCCAGGATCACGCTGAGGGGTGCTGCGTTGCACAACACCGTATAACACACGTCAAAGGTACAAAGCGGAAGCGGAAGCTTTATTACATAAACAAGTTTATTAACATGTTTACATCAAAATAAGTTTAGTCCACACTCGCGGGCGTAGACTAAGCATCAAGTGCACGTTCAGCCCTCGAACGTGTCCTTGCTAGCACACACGCACACTAACTCTGCGGCGTGCACGACTCCCACTCGACGGGGTTCCCCTCCTGGGGTTCCGTCTCCTCTTCGGGAGTCCCTTCCTCATAGAACCCTGCAAAAGCTTCAAACACAAGCAGTGAGCACGAAGGCTCAGCAAGTCTGACCCGTCTCACCTAAACATGGAACTTCTACATGAGGGTAATGGGTTACATGAGGTAAAAATCATTTGCAAGGACTCGCCTAATTAGTAGAACCTTACTTTCAAGTTTTAGCAGCAGGTTGTGGAAACCTTACGCTAAGGTACATGAGAGAGCCGCAATCAAACAAGAAACGCATTTCTCTCATGTACTTTGCCCAAAGTTGAAAAGAACTTTAGTTAGCACTAAGCTACAACATATCATTAACAATCAATATCCAACTTTCAATCAGCAACATTTTAACATGTAACTAGCCTGTTCTTTCTACGTCACGGTACAGTGAACAAGTGGTACTCACTGACCGCGAGGGACGGCGATTATAATCGATTTACACCTGCAGGGTTACCCGAACAACCCGTCACGTACGCCCGTACTCGATGTTGCCTACAACAACCATCACGGACGCCGTACGCGACTACCTTTCACCCGTTAGCCAAATATTGAACCGGTCCCATCGTCCCGAGCAAGAGGTCCCTGCACGCGCATCTCTGTGCCGCCAGCTGATTTACACCTCGAGCTCTCAACCTACCCTCTGAACGACGGGCAATGCCTCAACACCCAGCTACCCGAGTTACATCAGTTTCCCGGTTCCCATATAGCCGGTAGGTCTTCGGTACTGTTCTAGCTTGTTCAACAGGCCCGCACACGGCTCGGTCCTCAATCGACACAAGCGGAGCTACAGCACACAGGCCCCAAAGTCCTGTTGCCCTTACTCTCCGCTCGGTCTCATTTTCTTGCCATGTGTTTCATGTGCTATCTCTACCCGAGCAATGTGCCTCTAGCCTATTCTCGCGAGTAGTTCCAACTACTCGACTTGTACCGAATCCTACTCTATTCTAGCAATGCAGTGGCTAACGAGGTTTTCAATCCTAAACCCAACCCATGGTTTTCTTGGCTGTGCAGTTGGGTTTCCAATCAAGACTCTAATGCAACGAACAAAGGGAAACAAGTATGTGCTCAAAACAATAAAATTTGTAAAAAGGTTAATGCAAACCGGGGCTTGCCTTGCTGCTCTTGGTCGTAGGCTAGCTGTTCCTCCGGAGTAACGAAGTCTAGGACTTCGGGTTCCTCCTCGACCTTAGCGACTACATGATAAGAACAATGTATGTATTAAGTTAATGCATTTGTATTAAGTTGGAAGTTGTGAAGTCTATAACTTTTGCTAGACAGACCTAATGACTGTGAAACTTTTACTGTGGTTTGGATACAACCTAAACAGAGACTTGGTCAAGTTTTAGTTGCAGCAAAGCTCAATTGAGCCCTCCACAATTAATTATGTCCTTGACCTTAATTACAGGCTTTTAGGGTATTCTAAGGATTTTCATGAGACAAACTATGACTTTCTGAAAACTAGATTTTCAGAGGGTTCTAATGGAGTTAGTCTTACTTAATTTGGAAGTCTCTAACTAAAGATATGAGCTAAACAATTTCAGAGAAAATTCTGAAAATGTTTCTGAACATTTTCTATTTTCTCTGGAACAGTTTTACTAATCACACCATTAGGTGGACTAAATGAGCTCAAATGGATCTGAAATTTTTATGGTAGTTCAAGGATATTTTGGTGAACATCTCAGCAAAATTTCAGGATTTTCCTCCAAATGATTCTCCAGTTAAAATTCCTAACAGTTTAAACTTTAAGGAATTAATTCTGGAGAATTAAGGAATTTCATGAAGTGAAACTTGATTTTCTGGAAAGTACTCAGAGAGCTGAATCCAGCAAAATTTGGTTCACTCAATTTGGAGCTTTCTAGCCAAAGTTATAAGGATTTGAAGTTTGAAGGAAATCTGAAAATCGGAGAAAAGTTTAAACTCGCGCGTGGGCCCAGGGGACACGCGTCGCACGCCGAAGCGACAGCACACCGCGGCCCACAAGGCTTTTGCGCGCCAGCACACCCGATCCCGGCCGCAGCCGGATCCCGATTCAAAATATCGGCCGCTGACAGCTGGGGTCCACCCCCTTCTTCAACCTCGCGACACCCGCGCTCCGCCGCCGAGGGACCTCGCCGGAGAGCTCGCCGCTGGCTGCTGTACAGCTTCAAACTTCTTGATTCTGGCCGCCCCTGCCTACTTTTACTTGGGGAACATGATCCGAGGGTCAGCTGCTCATGACAACGGCCGGAGCATGGTCGGCGACGAGCCGCCATATCGGAACGACTTCGGCCATGTCGGCTGATGCTCCTAGTGCCTCAGCTACTTGGGAAACCGGTCGGGGAGCATCAGTGGACCTCAGAGAAGGTCGACATGAACTCGGGGCAGCTCGGGGAAGGCCCGAAATAGGTCCTCACCGTGCGCCCGATACCCCCCGTGCGTTCCGCCATTAGTAGACCTTGAATTACGCCGGGCACAGAAGTTCTCCGGCCCAGAGTTGTGAAGGCAACTTGTGTGTCACCGTGTCTAGTTCGTGTGGGAGTGGCCGGAGGCCCTCTAATCCTTTCTAGAGCACGAATTAAACAGAATCGTACCCGAGGGTCGTTCTGCACACAGAAAGGGGAAAAGTGGAAATTCGCCGCCGGTGAGCAACCACTCGAGCTGTGGCTCGGGGATGAGCAGCACCGATCACTTGCGCGTCCAAGGTTGCCTTGGCTCGGGCGTGACAACGCCCAGGTTGGGCTGTCCACGAGAGCCCGAGGTGCGGCGGTTTCCAGTTCCGAGTTTGATCTTTCGGCACAGCCGATATCACTCGGTTTCAATCGATTTCTATCAATGGGAAGGATGGAGGATGGTCGCTAGTACCTTGCTGGGACCTTGGAATGGAAAGAGGGAGCTGCGATCGGCTTGATCAAGCAGGAACTCGAGCGCCGGTGATGGCAGTGGAGAAATGGATCGTGCACGTCGGCAGCTCGGGGAATGGCGACTGAAGCACGCCGGGGAGGGAATAAATAGGCCGGTCGGCCGGTCTCCGGCTTGGGGCACGCAGCAGGAGCTGGCGCCGGCTGCCCCCTTCGGTGGCGCGCGCGCACAACAGCCGGGAACCGACTGAACTGTGGTTCAGTCGGTTTGCTTTGAGGCAGAGGCTGACATGTGGGTCCCACTTCTCTTTTAACCTCTGAAATTTATTCCTAACAGCTGTGGTAAACAGTGAACCCTATTCTACCCTTGGCAATTCAAATTATTCACCCAAGAGCCATTTGAATTGATCAAAGTTCAAATGAGGTTTGGTTTGAATGAATTTCAGCACAAGTGCAGTTTGAAATTCAAATAAAGTTTGAATTTCTCCCCCTTAGCTCATGTCAAGATCAACTCCAAATGGAGTGAAAATTGGTGTGGGAGCTCACAAAAATGTGCTGAGTGAGAATATGCCTTCCACTTTTAATTTCAGTGGGTGAAAACAGTTTGAATTTGAATATGGTTTCAAACTGCCCTCCTCCTATCTATACCCAAAATGACCTCAAAAAGGTTTTGAATTTGGGTGAAACTTGGCATGGACATCCTTAGCAAAGTGTAGGAGTTTTTATATGTCCAGCCCATCTATATCACATGTGGGAAATACCACTTTTGCAATGTGTGAGTTTGTTCTCTAATGAGCATGTTGATAATTGTTACTTGCTCTTTATTTGTGTTCATCATTCTTCCTCAAATGAGGTGTGTGGTGTGGTGATGAACACTGCAAATGAGTGTCAAAAACTGAGGCCCTTACAGTTGATTTATGACAAACAATTGAGACCCTAAAAAAATCGTTGAGATGAGCGCAGGTTTTTAAAGAAATTGGGAAGAAAGCGCAAAAAGAAAGGAGAATGAGGATCTAAAATGATAAGAGCTCAAGTGATGAAAAGATTAGATTACATAGTATGGAGTGTGTTGGAGAAACACACCCCAAGAGCTCAAGTGAAAGAAATCACACTAACTGCACAAAAATCAGCATGTGCGGACTAGTCCGATATAAACTGGACTAGTCCGATTTCTCTCTAACTAGAAAACAGACAAGTCCCCCAAGTGCGGACTTGTCCTCGGTCCTCACTTTCTCCACACAGCGGACTAGTCCGATATGGACCGGACTAGTCCGATATGTCTCTGACTAGAGAACGGACATGTCCTCCAAGTCCAGACTTGTCCATAATCTACAATGTTCTCACCACAGCGGACTAGTCCGATATGGACCGGACTAGTCCGATGTGTCTCTGAGTAGACAACGGACTAGTCCGCACTCTTATGGACTAGTCCGGTATCTCACAACACTTAGGGTTTTCCACACGCCGCACACCGGACTAGTCTGGAGTCCACCACGGACTAGTCCGGACATCGCAAACCCTAACGGTAACCTTTGGAAACCCTAGTATAAATAGAGGTGTACGGCCATACTACAACCTCTCTCGACCCCCTGCGCCGTCACACCTTCCAAGAGCCTAAAATTCAAATGTCTCCACAAATTCTAACCCCAAAAGGATCAAATATTTGAGGATTAGCAATTGATCAAAGGAGAGACTTGTTCTACACATCTTGAGCTCTTGAGTTTGATCTCTCGCACACTCTTGTTCATTTATTGTACATCTTTTGAGTGTTCTTGGTGGTATTCATTCATTGTAATTCTTGGGGAGCCCTCAACTTGTGAGAAGGCCCCTTGAACAATTTATTTGCCCTTTGTGATTAGTGGAAGAGAATCGACCTCCGTGGCGATTCGACGAGGGTAGAGTTGGTGAAGACCTGGTCCTTCATGGACTCCTCAATGGGGACGTAGATTTCCTTCGTGGAATCGAACCTCGGGATAAAATCTTGTCTCATGCTCTTGTATTTTATTGTTCATCATATTCTAGGGTTTACTTAATCTTGTGTAATTGACGTTGAAACAATGAAACTAAAGTCGATCTCTGTCATTCATTGTTTCACTGTTTTAATACATCTAAGTTTCCAATTAATTTCCGCTGCATAGGGTACTAGAAGTGAAAATATTGATCAACCTTGATCTTTCTAGTCCACACATACCGGACTAGTCCGCACAGTATCGGACTAGTCCGATTTCCCTGTATTTGATAAATCTATTAAGTGTTTTAGGGATTAACAAAGAATTGAAAATCCTATTCAACCCCCTCTAGGCTACATTCAATTGGTATCAGAGCCAAACTCTTTAAAAGAGACTCACCGCTCGAAGAGACAATGTCGGACATCAAGGATGTACACAAGAAGATCAGCGATGAAAATGGTAATGATGAAAGGACTCAAAAGCTAAAGAAGCTACTCGACGCCATTCAAGACAGTGAGGACGATGATCAGGAGGTGCTCCAATTCAAGGCTCTTCTACGGAAGAAGGCACTCACCCCAAAAGGGAAGAAGAAGATCGATGATGAAAAGAAGAAGAAAGGGGGTAGTCACACAGACTACTCCCGATATCCTTTTGACTATGAACGTTTGAATTCTAACAATAGTCATTACTTATCAATTCCTCTAGGGAAAGCACCTTACTTTGATGGCAATGACTATTCAATGTGGAGACAAAACATGAAAATGCACCTTATATCTCTTAACCCAAGTTTGTGGCATATAGTGTGTACAGGGATAGATATCCCGGATGATGATGAAGAGCTTACTCCAAGCCAAGAACAAGACGTTCATCGGAATGCTCAAGCTGTAGCTGTGATCATGTCATTACTGAGCCGAGACGAGTTGACCAAGGTGGATGGACTTGAAATTGCCAAGGAGATATGGGATACACTACAAACCGCACATGAAGGTGATCGTCATGTACGCGAAGCCAAGATAGAAATGATTGAAGGAGAATTGGGAAGATTCGCGATAGAAGAAGACGAATCACCACAAGATATGTACAATCGACTGAAGAATCTTATCAACAATGTCCGATCTTATGGCAGCAAAAAGTGGAATGATCATGAGGTCGTGAAGTTGATTCTCAGAGCATTCATGCCTCGCAACGTGACTCTTTGCTCTATGATTCGAGAAAGCCCCGGGTATCAGAAAATGACCCCAGACGAACTTCTTGGCAAGATCATCTACTTTGAAATGATGGAGAAGCAAGCCAAGCATGTTAAGGAAATTGCCGACCTCACCTCGGCAAAGAAGAAAGGATTTGTTTTGAAGTCAACTTGTAGACCCCTATCAAAAGAAGCTCGAGAAGCTCACGGGGAAGACAACAGTGACGATGAAAGTAGTAATATCGATGAAGAAGACATGATCTTGTTCATGAAGAAGTTCAAAAAAATGATGAGAAGAAGAAAGTGTAGCAGCTCAAACGAAAGAAGACAACGGGACAAACAAAAACCCAAGATGAGACGGGCGTGCTACAACTGCGGAGAATATGATCACTTCATAGTAGATTGTCCATATGAAGAAAATAAGAGGAAGACTAAAGACATCAAGCCTCAACCAAAGAAAATGTTCAATAAGAAGAAGCAATATGGCCAAGCGCATCTAGGGAAGGAGTGGGACTCCAATGATGAATCCTCATCCGAAGAAGAAGAGGAGATGGCCACCATAGCCATGAAGAAGACTACCAAGAAATTCACTCTCTTCCCAACCGTGGGCGCATGGAAGGACACCGACAACACTTGTCTAATGGCAAAGGAAGGTAAAAGAAAGGTAACAACTAAATCTTCCTTCTCGCATTCTTTTACTAGAGATAGTGATAATTCTAGTGAGGATGATAGCAGTGATGAAAATGAATATATGCTTAGTGGTTTAGACAAAAAGACAGCTGCTAAGATGAAATTTCTATTTGATAAGCTTGTTGATATGGAGAAGTTAGTCAATCGTCAGGAAGATATGATCATCTCCCAGAAGGAGGAATATCTTGAGATTTAAAAGCTTCTTGAACTTGAAAAGGAGTGAAGTAAATCACTAGAACTTGAGTTAGCTTCAAGCAAGGAAGCTTGCTTGAATTTAAAAAACTCAAACGCCACCATCGAGGGTGAGCTTGCTAACTTAACCAAAGTTTACAAGATCATTGAGGTACAAGTTGAGTCGCTCAAGCAATGTGGTTCTTCATCCACTTCAAGCTCACCTTCTCAACATATAAAATATGAAACTAGTATTACTTGTGGTTGTGCCAAAAGTGACACTAACTTGAAAAAAAAAGCCAAACTCGACAAAGGACAAGCAATCTTATCAAAGTGGCATATTTGACAAGGAGAAGATCAAGTATGCACGCAGTGCATACTCGGTCACAAGACCTCCTAATGTCAAATATGGCATTGGATATTCTAATGGTGAAAAGCAAAACGCTAGAAGCCACAAGAATAACAAGGGTTGCATTGCCTTTGTCAAGGGAAACTCTTCTCAAGTTAGAAAACTTAATAATGTTGATAAATTTAACACTGTGAACACATATGAACAACAACATCTATTTAGAACTTTTGATGCTTCATATGTACTTATGAAAAGTAATCTTGGAAGAGTTTATGCTAAATATGTTGGGCCACGCCATGGGAACACCAAATCTCATGTCTGGGTGCCCAAATCACTTGTGACTAACCTCAAAGGACCCAAGCAAGCTTGGGTACCTAAGACCAAGGCATAATTTGTCTTTTGCAGACTTATTCATCCGGTGGAGCAAAATGGGTGCTAGATAGTGGATGCACCAATCACATGACCGGAGAAAGAAGAATGTTCGTGGAATATGAAGAAAATGAAGATCCAAGCGAAGGCATTTACTTTGGTGATAATAGGCAAGGAACAGTGCTTGGTGCCGGTAAAATTGCAATTTCATCACAACTTACTCTCTCTTGTGTTCTACACGTTGACTCCTTGGATTATAACCTTTTGTCCATATCTCAATTATGTGACAAGGGTTATAGTTGTTTATTCACTAATGAGAGTGTGACTATCTCTAGAAGGAGTGATAACTCAATTGCATTCAAGGGTGTGTTAAAGGGAAAACTTTATCTAGTTGACTTCATCAAAGATAAAGCCGAACTTGACATTGCAAAGACCAACATGGGTTGGCTGTGACATAGACGGCTAGCATATGTTGGTATGAGAAATCTTCAATAACTCCTTAAAGGCAATCACGTCCGAGGTTTAAAGGATCTTGTTTTTGAGAAAGACAGGCCTTGTAGAGCGTGCCAAGCAGGGAAGCAAGTAGGAGCACCCCATACCGCGAAGAATGTCATGACTACAACAAGACTTCTTGAGCTCCTCCATATGGATCTATTCGGTCCAATTGCTTACATAAGCATCGGTGGTAACAAATACGGTCTAGTCATTGTTGATGATTTTTCACGCTTCACGTGGGTTTTCTTTTTGCATGATAAGACAGAAACTCAAGGAACCCTCAAAAATTTCATCAAGCGTGCCCAATATGAATTCTCATTGAAGATCAAGAACATACAAAGTAGCAATGGGACAGAATTCAAGAACACCCAAGTTGAGGATTATCTAGACGAAGAAGGGATAAAGCACGAATTTTCAGCACCATATACTCCTCAACAAAACGGAGTAGCCGGAAGGAAGAACAGAACTCTCATTGAGATAACGAGGATAATGCTCGCTGAATACAAGACTTTGGACAGGTTTTGGGCTGAAGCGGTTAACACCGCGTGTCACGCCATAAACCGACTATATCTTCATCGGTTGCTCAAGAAAACTTCATATGAACTACTCACGGGTAACAAGCCGAATATTTCTTATTTTCAAGTTTTTGGTTAAACATGTTATATTTTAAACAAGAAGCCAAGGGCTTCGAAGTTTGCTTTGATGTCCGATGAAGGTTTCTTACTTGGCTATGATTCAAACTCCTACGCTTATTGTGTCTTCAACAAAACCTCCGGACTTGTTGAAGTAGCACGTGACGTAGTGTTCGATGAAACTAACAGCTCTCAAGAAGAGCAAGTTGATCAATGTGTGCTAGATCAAGAAGAAGCTCCATGTCAAGCATTGAGAAAAATGGCATTGGGTGATGTTCGACCACAAGTGCCACCTTCAAATGCGAATGAAGAAAATGAACCAAAGGTGGAGGAAAATGATCAAGGGGGAGCTTCCATACAAGATCAACCTCAAGAAAATCAAGAAGATCAAAACATCAATGAGGGCAACTATCCAGGGGGAGAAGAAGATGATAATGAAGATTCAAGACCACAAGTGCCACATCCAAGAGTACACCAAAGCATCCAAAGAGATCACCCCGTCGACAACATAATCGGTGACATCCAAAAGGGAGTAATAACTTGATCTCGCATAGCTAGTTTTTGTGAACACTATTCTTTTGTATCTTCTTTGGAACCATACAGGGTTGAGGATGCATTAAAAGATTCAGATTGGGTGATGGCGATGCAAGATGAATTGAACAACTTCAAAAGGAACGAAGTGTGGGAGCTTGTTGAAAGACCCAAGTCCAACTTCATCGCCACTAAATGGGTCTTCCGCAACAAGCAAGACGAACATGGAGTGGTAACAAGGAATAAGGCACGACTTGTGGCAAAAGGGTACTGTCACACCCGGTTTTTCCGAAGAAACAACCAAGTGAATATCACATGTATGCCAGGATCATTTTCTCATACATGTGATGACAAATAGTGAAGCATCATTTATTACAAGCCAGGTGTCGAATATGAATAAGTCTTACATCGCAAATGTCTCAATGGACAATAATACGTTCATCACAAGTAAATAAACTAGCAGCGGAATATTATTCTTGAGGGCTCCATTACAGGCGTTGCCCGGGGGTCTCCATGAACCTAGAAACCTTCTTCGGGTCCAAAGTCTTGGTCATTATACACCATCTCATTATCTTGACCTGAGCAGCAATATAAACCAACAAAATATGCAAGGTTGAGTACCAATGGTACTCAGCAAGTGTGGGAAAAATATATCATGCATGGCTAGACCAAGGAGAGGTTGAACTCGTGGTTAAAGCACTACGCAATTAATACCTATCACCTTAGCTTATTAAGCACCTACATTACTACACAGGTGAAATGGTCCCAATCTCCCAACCCATCATCATAACCAATAACTATAACATCATTTCCAATGTTAAGCTCCCCGCTTAACATCCACAACTTCCAAAACCATCAATCCTCTAATCATGAATAAGTCCAAGCCGCTCTTGACCGTGAGCACGGCTGTCATGACAGTTTTGACTCTGCAGAGTTTGTACCACTGTACCCACATGTAGTGATTTCATCCCCCGTTGCCGGGTGGACTAAAATAACCTCCATTATGCCAGTGGCTACGAACCACATTCACACTTCCCAGGTGTGTAGCCAGGAGATCACTACGAAGCCTTTACAAAGGGATTCCCGACGAGCGTGGGCCCACTGAGGTTTCACCCCTAACAGCATACAAGAGGATCCAACCCCGCTGCAGTGGCCCCCTCTTGAGCCTTGCGGTTCATATGGTAGTCCAGCTGACACCTATTCCCCGCACCATCCAACACACCCATACTACGCCGGGGATACACCTAATTAATTGGCCAAGCTGCCCCATCTCAGCATGTGGTTGGCATTGTAAAGCCAGGTTACATGCTCCATGAACCGGTCCTTAGGATCCAGGCAAGTACTAAACACAAACCCGAGTCTCGTGCACCCAGCACACAACCAAAACATCCAACTTGCCTTGATCCCTACCTCTACATAACTCACAATATCTCATTCAAGAGTATGGTAAAATAAACTGATGATCTCATATCCCAAATATCCCATTCTAAGCATGGCTAAGCATATGCATAATAATAAATGACATGATAAAATATATCCCAACCCAAGCTACAAGGAAACAAGGTAATGCAATTCTAGGGAAACTTCCTAGCATGGGTTTCAGATTTAAATTGACAATGCAAATAACTCTAGCTACACATCCTAGCATAGGATCAAAGTGGTCAAGGACACTTGCCTCCTTCTTGCTGCTCTTGAAATGGGTAGTCCTGATCTTGGAAAGGAATAACTTGCTCTTGAGCAGGTTCTACATCATACCATCACACATAGCAAAAGAAAAACAACAATCCATAAGACATAGTTCACACTTCCACTTCATACAAACCACACATTCATATTTATGAAAGTCATTCACCATTATATGTGTTGTGGTTACTCTATGTGTGTTGATTTGTAGCTTGCATACACTTTTAATCATGTGTATATGATTCCTACTTTGGTGTTCACATTTATACTTACATACTATATATATATATGTGTGTGTGTTTCAAATTTAAATAAATTCCTTATATTCAACTACTACACCTTTTCACTACCAAGTATGTATGAAAAGTATTTTTCTTCTCCATATGTGCCTTCAGAATTTCTACCAACCCTAAACTGAATTCTTTGGATTTTAGAAACTCCATTTATCATTTACTAGTTGCTATATTTTCAGATTTATTTTCATATGCATAAATGTGTACTTTATTATGAAATTAGTAATACACATCATCTAAACAGAATAGGTTCTGGTCCTAAATAATTTAATAACATATTTTGACCTTTGCCTCTGATGTAAACTATTTCACAATTATTTTCCCTATTTTCTAAAACTATTCATTACTTAAAAATGTGTCCCTAAATGTGAATAATAAATTAAACAGATTCAATTCAGCCCAAAATATGTTTTTATTTCACTCCAAAGTTTCCTAAATACTGAGAAAGTCTTTAATTTAATTTTGACAATATGTTTGTCCCACTTTTTAATTTTTAAACACTAGCCACATATTCAATTTCCTAAATTAAATACTAAACAGGGCTAAAAAGTTAAACATACCCCACTACAGGGTCTATAATATTATTTTCAGAATTTCTTGGGGTCTAGCCACACTTATCAGAGGTGTTTTTCCTAATTTTTATTAAGTCCAGGGGCTAAAACTGATTTTTAAATGAATTTACATGATTTTCTGGAGTTCCAGGGGCTAGATTAGAAGTTTCCGGGGCTAGCTCTTATTTCTCGAGAACTCCAGGGGATAGCACGTAAGATTTCCAGTATTTATAACGCGGGGCTGACGTGGACCGTCCGATTTTAAACCGACGGCCAAGATTATAACATCGAACCGGTACGCTGGGATTTAAACCCTACCGTGCGATTTAAAATAAACGGCGCACAAGCGGCCACGTCGCTCTGATCGAGCGCGGGCGGCGCTGCCGGCGGTGCACGGCGGCGGGAAGCGGCGATCTCGCCGGAGACTTTCGGATCTTCGAGAATTCTTCCTAGAACTGTGATTTTATGGCATAGATCGGTGGAGGGGAGGTCGGGGATCTCACCTCGGGGGTTTTCTTGAGCTCGGAGGTCCTGGAAGGTGATCGGCGACGAGGTCCGAGGCGAAACCACGGCGAAGCTCGTCGGCGCTGTGTTTACACCGCAAGTCACCGAGTTTTCTGCACCTGCAAGGTTCCCCGGAGGCGGTGGATCAAGACCAGCGAGTTAGATCGGAATTTCCGAGCTTAGATCGGCCAGAATTCGCCGGAGAAGTCTCGGTTCTCACCGGAGTAAAAATCGGCGATCGCGTGGGAAAAACAGAACGAGGCCGAGGTTTTTATAGACGGGGGAGGGCGGCGGGGTGGTTTAGATCATGTCCGTGTCGCCTACGAACAGAATTCAGCGGGGATACGCCGAAATCCCGATCGGTTTTGATTCGGGTGCGAGGGAGTCCGGCGCTGTCGCGAGGTAGACGAAGATCTGGTGGGTCCCACCTGTCAGTAGAAGGAAGCGGCGCACGCGGCTGCGGGCTGGCGCGGGTGGTGGCTGGGCCGGCTGGTGGGTTTCGGCCCACTAGCCGGTTTTTTTCTGTTTTCTCTTTTTCTTTTTCTATTTCTTTTATGATTTGAGTTTAATTTGAATTCCAGTTTGAATTTGAATTTTTGCAAAACATGCAACACGTCCAAAAATTTTTAAATCCCCCTCTTAACAGGATTTAGGGTTTTGAATCAAAATTTTGGGGTGTTACAGCTCTACCCCCCTTAAAAGAAATCTCGTCCTCGAGATTGGTGGTTCTAAGAACAATTCCGGAAATTGTGCCTTGAGCTCATCTTCCCGCTCCCAGGTGGCTTCCTCTTCTGAGTGATGCTTCCACTGCACCTTGCACATCCGGATTCTTTTATTTCTGGTGAGGCGTTCCATTGTCTCCAAAATCTTGTATGGTTGCTCGGCATAAGACAAATCCTCAGCAACTTCCACTTCATTCATGGGTAACACCTCTTCAGGCGTCCTCAGGCATTTCTTGAGTTGTGACACATGGAACACATCGTGCACGTCCGATAGACGAGCCGGTAACTCTAGTTGATACGCCACTTCGCCTTTCCTCTCTAAAACTTGAAAGGGTCCAATGTATCGAGGTGACAACTTCCCTTTCACCTTGGACCGACGAAGTCCTCGGATAGGGGATACCTTGAGATAAACATAGTCTCCCGCGTTGAAAACGAGCTCTCTTCTTCGTACATCAGCATAACTCTTTTGGCGTGTCTGTGCTATCCTCAAATTGTTGCAAATTTCCCTTACCTTCGCCTTGGCTTCTTGTAGTACTTCTGGACCAAACACTTTACTTTCCCCCGTTTGGTTCCAAAATAGGGGAGTTCTGCACTTCCTCCCGTACAAAGCTTCAAACGGTGACATCTTCATACTAGCTTGATAGCTGTTGTTATAAGAAAACTCCGCATACGGTAAGTTCTTGTCCCAACTCCTATTGTTTTTGAGTGCACATGCCCTTAGCATATCTTCAAGGATCTGATTGGTTCTTTCCGTCTGCCCATCAGTTTGGGGATGATAGGCAGAACTAAAGTTCAGATGGGTTCCCATGGTTTCGTGCAACTTCTGCCAGAACCTTGAGGTGAACTGTGTCCCTCGATCCGACACAATCTTCTTTGGCACTCCATGGTAACACAGGATCCTTGACATGTACAACTCTGCCAATTTGGATCCGCTGTAGCTTTCTTTCACGGGGATGAAATGAGCTACCTTGGTTAGCCTATCAACGATGACCCATATCGAATCATATCCTGATTGGGTTCTAGGCAATCCCACGATGAAATCCATGCTGATCTCTTCCCATTTCCATTCAGGCACTTTGAGTGGTTGCAATAATCCCGCGGGTCGTTGATGTTCTGCTTTCACCAACTGACATGTGTCACATAGGGCAACATGTTCCGCGACATCTCGCTTCATACCATAGCACCAATACCTGCTCTTGAGGTCCTGGTACATCTTCGTACTCCCAGGATGGATGGAATAGTCGGAATCGTGAGCCTCCTTCAAAAGTAATTCACGGATCTCCTTTATTTCAGGCACACAGATCCTTTTCCCGTGCCACACCGTACCTTGTTCATCCTCTCTGAAACCTGGAGCTTTATTTTCCTTGATGAGTTGTCTGATCTCTTGTATCTTCTCATCATTCTTTTGGCCCTTGCGTATGTCTTGCTCGAGTGTGGAGTCCACTTCCATGGCGATGGCTTCACCACTATTTACTAGACATAGATTGAGCCTTATAACCTCATCCTTGAATTCTGCAGGCATGTCCTTCAAGCTCAACTTATTGACCTGCACTTTCCGACTCAAAGCATCGGCCACGACGTTTGCTTTCCCGAGATGATAGTTGATGCCCACATCAAAGTCATTGATTAGCTCTAACCATCTCCTTTGTCTGAGGTTGAGGTCTGGCTGTGTGAATATGTACTTCAAACTCTTATGATCCGTATATATCTCGGTCCTCTTCCCCATCAAATAGTGCCGCCAAATTTTCAACGCGTGTACCACGGCGGCTAGTTCTAGGTCATGTGTAGGATAGTTCTTCTCGTGCTTTCGAAGCTGCCGGGATGCATATGCCACGACATGCCCTTCTTGCATAAGAACACATCCCAACCCGTTTCCAGAGGCATCACAGTACACCGTGAAGCTCTTTTGCATATCTGGCATAACCAGCACTGGGGCTGTTGTCAATCTTTTCTTTAGCTCCTGAAAACTCGTCTCGCACTGTGGCGTCCATGTGAATGTGATTCCCTTCTCCAACTGTTTGGTAAGGGGTCTCAAGATCTTAGAGAATCCCTCAATAAACCGTCGATAGTATCCAGCCAATCCCAAAAAGCTTCGAACTTCCCCGACATTTTCAGGGGTCTTCCACTTCTGTACATCCTCGATTTTGGCAGGATCCACGGAGATTCCTCCCTCCGAGATTATATGTCCTAAGAAGGGAACTCTCTTCAGCTAAAACACACACTTGCTCAACTTGGCATATAGTTGGTGTTCTCTCAGCCTTTGCAACACCAACCTTAGATGTTTCTCATGTTCTTCTTCATCTTTGGAGAAGACGAGAATGTCATCTATGAAAACCACCACAAATTTGTCCAGATATTCCATGAATACCTTGTTCATGAGATACATGAAGTATGCCAGGGCATTAGTTAGCCCGAAAGACATGCCAGTGTATTCATACAGTCCGTACCGAGATACGAAAGCTGTCTTGGGAATATCAGATTGCCTTATCTTGAGTTGGTGGTATCCCGACCTGAGATCAATTCTCGAGAACACACAAGCTCCCCTCAACTGATCAAACAAGTCTTCAATACGGGGTAATGGGTACTTGTTCTTGATGGTTACCTCATTCAAGGCACGGTAATCCAGGCATAACCTTTGGGTTCCGTCCTTCTTGGGCACAAATATCACCGGGGCTCCCCATGGTGAGGAACTAGGACGAATATACCCCTTCTCCGTCAATTCTCTCAAATGATCCTTGAGTTCTTCTAGCTGCTTGGAGTCCATCCGATAAGGTCTCTTGTATATCGGGGCTGTTCCAGTCACTAGCTCAATTGCAAATTCCACTTCACGATCGAGAGGCATACCTGGCAATTCTTCCGGAAAAACATCTGGATATTCCCGGATAATCCTGATCTCCTCCACTCTCACCTCAACTTGATTTAATTTGATGTCCCTCCTAGGCTCGTGTATTGTTATGAACTTTACTCTTGTGCCACTAGGGTGAGTTAGTTCCACCGTTCTGGTCGAACATTGGATGATTCCTTTATGTTTGGTCAACCAATCCATGCCCAAAATAATATCGATCCCTTGGGAATCTATCACTATGAGGTTAGCAGTAAACACTACCCCATTAATGTCTAGATTCACCTTGGGACACACTTGTCTTGTCCTTATTTCTCCACCGGGAGAGTTTACGGCTAGCATATGGTTCATTTGTGTTGTTGCTAGGTCATACTTCTTAACAAACCCTTGAGCAATAAACGAGTGGGTGGCACCAGAATCAAACAGCAGGGTTGCAAGGTGTAAATTGGCAGGAAACTTACCAACTACCACGTCGGGTGCATCTTGTGCTTCATCCATAGTGACGTGGTTCACCCGTCCTCTCATTACATTCTGCTGTTGTGGCTGCGCGGGCTTCTTCTTTGGGCACTTATGGGCATAGTGCCCCACTTCACCACAGCTAAAACATTGCACCCCAACCTTAGGTGCTTGGCCTTTGTTATCTTGGGGTTGGTTCGGGGGTCCTTGCACTGTTGGTCGAGGTGGATATGCAGGGCGAGGCTGCTGTACAAACTGACGTGGTGGCTGTGCTGGTGCTGCCGGAGGCCTGTAGCTCGGGTTGTACCCTCTTGGTGCTGAGTAGGGTACCGCAGCACGGCTCGTCTGCCCCGTAGGTTGCTGCATCATACGGGGGCGAGTGTTGCTTCCCGAGGCTTGATGTGACCAACCGGCCTTCCTCTTATTCTCATTTTCCAAGGCCTTTAGTTTCCTTTCCACCACAAACGCTCTGTCCACCATCTTTTGGAAGCTTTCATACTCATTTGAGGACATTGCACACTGCATTTCTGCGGTAAGTCCCTCCACGAAACAATCCTGTTTCTGCTCGTCAGTCTCTATGTCCCGTGGGGCATAACAGGATAGTTGAGTAAATGTAGTGAGGTATTCCCTCACCGTCATGTTTCCCTGCTGCAGTCCCAAAAACTCCTTCCTCTTGTTTTTGAGTTCACCTCTTGGGATGTAATGGTTGCGGAAGCTACGCTTGAACTCTTCCCAAGTGATGTTCTCAGGGTCATGATGGGCGGCCACATAGGCGGTCCACCAATCAGCAGCAGGTCCATGCAATTGATGAGAGGCAAACAGCACCCTCTCATACCCTTGGCACTGTATGATCCTCATCTTACTTTCAATGGTCGTCAGCCAATCATCTGCCTCCAGAGGTTCAGCAGCACTTGCAAACTTTGGAGGTTGAGTTCCTAGAAACTCACTCAACCTTGGTTGGCGTGGTGCAGCTTGTGGAGGTGGTACTTGATGCAAGTTGGCCACCACTTGAGTAAAGTTCTGGATGAGCTGATTTTGATTCTCCAGCATTTAGTGGAGAGGATCAACTTCTTCACGGCGACCACCCCGGTCCTGGCCTCCAGAAAGATGAGGGTTGCATGCCTCATCGTTGTTGGCAGCGGGGTTGGCAGCACATCCTTTTCCTCTTCCGGCCATCTGGCAGAATCAAGCAATGTTAATTTGAAAGCATTTAGTATCATCTTACTACTTTCATTTGTTTGTACTTTGAAGTGTTGAGGCTTTGTTATAATTTTCTGAGGGTTCATTTCTCACACAAAAATGAATGTAATATTATTTCATGTGGGTTCACACACCAAAGCAAAACAATCTAAAGACGAGGCTGTGGACAATTGCTCATGGCTTCCACAACTCACGGCACACACCAAGCATTATCACACCATTAACTTAACGTAATGACTCGACTATTCGATATCTTGCTAACTAAGGGAAGGACTCTACACTACTCGTTTTCTTGAGCTGGCTCCTCGGGATCTTCCTCATCATTTTGGCTTCCTTCTGACTCTGCTTTGGGTGGGGAGGCTGCTGGTGGAGAAGTGCGACGACGCCTTATCGCCCGACGATCTGGGGAGTCAGGAGTCCATGTATCATTCGCGGTGACCCACAGTTCATTCCCATCTCCTCTTTCTCTCGCCCTTAAGCAGGCTTGCAGCAACGCCTCCGTTTCCTTCAGGGTGTCCCGGACATCCTGAAGCTCTTGTTGACACTCCTGCAGTCGAGTGCTGAGCATAGCAGCATCCTCCAAGCACAACTCCATGTGCTCATGGGAAGTCCCTTGCTGCACTGGTGGGTACTTGTACTCCGTGGTACCACTCTCACGTTGGAGGACATACATGTACTCAGTTTTATCCAAGTGGCGACGATAGATGTGGCTCTAGCAGGTGATGGCCTCCCAGGTGACATCTTTCTCCGCATCGATCTGTGTTGCTCGACAAGCTGGAGAGTGGTGAATCTTAAGCAGCTGATTTTCGTGTATAATCCTCATCTCTGAGCTCCATTCTTCCCTCTTCTCACGGATGGTCCTGGTGGAGTTATAGTGGATGATTAGCTTGCCCGTGTTGCCGGCGGCTTCGAGCATACGCCGAAGACGGCGCAATAAGCCTCCTACTGCCAATCCGTAGGAAAGGTACGTCACCGGACGGCTCTCCTCTCTCTCGGCAAGGGCAACTACGGGAACTCTCCCTCCCGTGGACTTGCGAGCGGTAAGAATCATGCGAACCATCTAAAACAAAAAGAATTTTAAAATTAGGTTAGATAAACTCTCAAACAAAAATCCTATTTTGAATGAAAGTTGGGGTAAGATGAAGAAAGTGACTCCATTAAATAACACTTTTCAACACACACCATGTAAAATAGTTTTTAAGAAAATAAGACCCTTAAATACGTCCATTTCTGCCTAGGTCCACGTTCCTACGGGCAACCTTGGCTCTGATACCACTTCTGTCACACCCGGTTTTTCCGAAGAAACAACCAAGTGAATATCACATGTATGCCAGGATCATTTTCTCATACATGTGATGACAAATAGTGAAGCATCATTTATTACAAGCCAGGTGTCGAATATGAATAAGTCTTACATCACAAATGTCTCAATGGACAATAATACGTTCATCACAAGTAAATAAACTAGCAGCGGAATATTATTCTTGAGGGCTCCATTACAGGCGTTGCCCGGGTGTCTCCATGAACCTAGAAACCTTCTTCGGGTCCAAAGTCATGGTCATTATACACCACCTCATTATCTTGACCTGAGCAGCAATATAAACCAACAAAATATGCAAGGTTGAGTACCAATGGTACTCAGCAAGTGTGGGAAAAATATATCATGCATGGCTAGAACAAGGAGAGGTTGAACTCATGGTTAAAGCACTACACAATTAATACCTATCACCTTAGCTTATTATGCACCTACATTACTACACAGGTGAAATGGTCCCAATCTCCCAACCCATCATCATAACCAATAACTATAACATCATTTCCAATGTTAAGCTCCCCGCTTAACATCCACAACTTCCAAAACCATCAATCCTCTAATCATGAATAAGTCCAAGCCGCTCTTGACCGTGAGCACGGCTGTCATGACAGTTTTGACTCTGCAGAGTTTGTACCACTGTACCCACATGTAGTGATTTCATCCCCCGTTGCCGGGTGGACTAAAAGAACCTCCATTATGCCAGTGGCTACGAACCACATTCACACTTCCCAGATGTGTAGCCAGGAGATCACTACGAAGCCTTTACAAAGGGATTCCCGACGAGCGTGGGCCCACTGAGGTTTCACCCCTAACAGCATACAAGAGGCTCCAACCCCGCTGCATTGGCCCCCTCTTGAGCCTTGCGGTTCATATGGTAGTCCAGCTGACACCTATTCCCCGCACCATCCAACACACCCATACTACGCCGGGGATACACCTAATTAATTGGCCAAGCTGCCCCATCTCAGCATGTGGTTGGCACTGTAAAGCCAGGTTACATGCTCCATGAACCGGTCCTTAGAGTCCAGGCAAGTACTAAACACAAACCCGAGTCTCGTGCACCAAGCACACAACCAAAACATCCAACTTGCCTTGATCCCTACCTCTACATAACTCACAATATCTCATTCAAGAGTATGGTAAAATAAACTGATGATCTCATATCCCAAATATCCCATTCTAAGCATGGCTAAGCATATGCATAATAATAAATGACATGATAAAATATATGCCAACCCAAGCTAGAAGGAAACAAGGTAATGCAATTCTAGGGAAACTTCCTAGCATGGGTTTCAGATTTAAATTGACAATGCAAATAACTCTAGCTACACATCCTAGCATAGGATCAAAGTGGTCAAGGACACTTGCCTCCTTCTTGCTGCTCTTGAAATGGGTAGTCCTGATCTTGGAAAGGAATAACTTGCTCTTGAGCAGGTTCTACATCATACCATCACACATAGCAAAAGAAAAACAACAATCCATAAGACATAGTTCACACTTCCACTTCATACAAACCACACATTCATATTTATGAAAGTCATTCACCATTATATGTGTTGTGGTTACTCTATGTGTGTTGATTTGTAGCTTGCATACACTTTTAATCATGTGTATATGATTCCTACTTTGGTGTTCACATTTATACTTACATACTATATATATATATGTGTGTTTCAAATTTAAATAAATTCCTTATATTCAACTACTACACCTTTTCACTACCAAGTATGTATGAAAAGTATTTTTCTTCTCCATATGTGCCTTCAGAATTTCTACCAACCCTAAACTGAATTCTTTGGATTTTAGAAACTCCATTTATCATTTACTAGTTGCTATATTTTCAGATTTATTTTCCTATGCATAAATGTGTACTTTATTATGAAATTAGTAATACACATCATCTAAACAGAATAGGTTCCGGTCCTAAATAATTTAATAACATATTTTCACCTTTGCCTCTGATGTAAACTATTTCACAATTATTTTCCCTATTTTCTAAAACTGTTCATTACTTAAAAATGTGTCCCTAAATGTGAATAATAAATTAAACAGATTCAATTCAGCCCAAAATATGTTTTTATTTCACTCCAAAATTTCCTAAATACTGAGAAAGTCTTTCATTTAATTTTGACAATATGTTTGTCCCACTTTATAATTTGTAAACACTAGCCACATATTCAATTTCCTAAATTAAATACTAAACAGGGCTAAAAAGTTACACTTACCCCACTACAGGGTCTATAATATTATTTTCAGAATTTCTAGGGGTCTAGCTACACTTATCAGAGGTGTTTTTCCTAATTTTTATTAAGTTCAGGGGCTAAAACTGATTTTTAAATGAATTTACATGATTTTCTGGAGTTCCAGGGGCTAGATCAGAAGTTTCCGGGGCTAGCTCTTATTTCCCGAGAACCCCAGGGGGTAGCACGTAAGATTTCCAGTCTTTATAACGCGGGGCTGACGTGGACCGTCCGATTTTAAACCGACGGCCGAGATTATAACATCGAACCGGTACGCGGGGATTTAAACCCTACCGTGCGATTTAAAATAAACGGCGCACAAGCGGCCACGTCGCTCTGATCGAGCGCGGGCGGCGCTGCCGGCGGCGCACGGCGGCGGGAAGCGGCAATCTCGCCGGAGACTTTCGGATCTTCGAGAATTCTTCCTAGAACTGTGATTTTATGGCATAGATCGGTGGAGGGGAGGTCGGGGATCTCACCTCGGGGGTTTTCTTGAGCTCGGAGGTCCTGGAAGGTGATCGGCGACGAGGTCCGAGGCGAAACCACGGCGAAGCTAGTCGGTGCTGTGTTTACACCGCAAGTCACTGAGTTTTCTGCACCTGCAAGGTTCCCCGGAGGCGGTGGATCAAGACCAGCGAGTTAGATCGGAATTTCCGAGCTTAGATCGGCCAGAAATCGCCGGAGAAGTCTCGGTTCTCACCGGAGTAAAAATCGGCGATCGCGTGGGAAAAACAGAACGAGGCCGGGGTTTTTATAGACGGGGGAGGGCGGCGGGGTGGTTTAGATCATGTCCGCGTCGCCTACGAACAGAATTCAGCGGGGATACGCCGAAATCCCGATAGGTTTTGATTCGGGTGCGAGGGAGTCCGGCGCTGTCGCGAGGTAGACGAAGATCTGGTGGGTCCCACCTGTCAGCGGAAGGAAGCGGCGCGCGCGGCTGCGGGCTGGCGCGGGTGCTGGCTGGGTCGGCTGGTGGGTTTCGGCCCACTGGCTGGTTTTTTTCTGTTTTCTCTTTTTCTTTTTCTATTTCTTTTCTAATTTGAGTTTAATTTGAATTCCAGTTTGAATTTGAATTTTTGCAAAACATGCAACACGTCCAAAAATTTTTAAATCCCCCTCTTAACAGGATTTAGGGTTTTGAATCAAAATTTTGGGGTGTTACAGGTACTCGCAAGTCGAAGGTTTGGATTTCAACGAGACTTTTGCTCATGTAGCTAGGATTGAATCGATTCGTATATTACTTGCATATGCTACTCACCATATTTTCAAGCTTTATCAAATGGACGTGAAAAGCGCCTTTCTCAACGGACCGAGCAAGGAGGTGGTGTACGTGGAGCAACCACCCGGTTTTGAAGGTCAAGAGTACCCCGACTATATGTTCAAACTGCGTAAGGCTTTCTATGGCCTCAAACAAGCTCCTAGAGCTTGGTATGAGTGCCTTAGAGATTTTTTTGATTGAAAATGACTTCAAGATTGGAAAAGATGATTAAACATTGTTTACTAAACACTTTGATGATGATCTCTTCATTTGCCAAATCTATGTTGACGATATTATATTTGGTTCAACTAATAAATCCTTTTGTCAATAATTTAGTAAGATTATGATAGATAGATTTGAGATGTCTACGATGGGAGAGTTGAGGTACTTTTTGGGATTCCAAGTGAAGCAACAAAAGGATGGGACGTTCATATGCCAAAACAAAGTACACTCAATATATTCTCAAGAAGTTTGGAATGGACAAAGCAAAGCCCATAAAAACTCCCATGGTGACAAATGGACACTTGGATATCAATGAAGACGGACCAAATGTGGATCAAAAGGTATATCGTTCCATGATTGGCTCCTTACTTTATTTATGTGCATCTAGGCCTGATATCATATTGAGTGTATTTGTGTGCAAGGTTTCAAGCCAATCCTAAGGAATGTCATTTGACAGCCGTTAAAAGGATATTGAGATATTTAGTTCATACACCCAACCTAGGCCTTTGGTATCCCAATGGTTCAAAGTTCAATCTCATTGGATACTCCTATGCAGATTATGCCAGATGCAAGGTAGATAGAAAAAGTACTTCGGGTACTTGCCAATTCCAAGGTAGATCCTTAGTTTCTTGGTCCTCCAAGAAACAAAATTCAATTGCCTTATCCACGGCCGAAGCGGAGTATGTTGCAGCCGGGAGTTGTTGTGCACAACTCCTTTGGATGCCACAAACTCTAAGGGATTACGGTTACAATATGAGCCGTATTCCCCTCCTTTGTGAAAATGAGAGTGCAATTAAAATTGCCCATAACCCTGTTGAGCACTCTAGAACCAAACACATAGATATCCGGCATCATTTTTTCAGAGATCACACAATGAAAGGAGACATAGCCATTTCCCACGTCAACACTAAAAAACAACTAGCTGATATCTTTACCAAGACACTTGATGAAAAATGCTTTTGTGAGCTCCAAAATGAACTAAATATCCTTGATGCTCGGAATGTGGCTTGAAAACTTGCATACCTGTATGCCATCCTCAAAATCATGTTAATTGTGTTGAAAAATCATCTCTCTCTATTTTTCTCCTAGAAACTATGTTAGTTACTTGATCTTGATGAATTATGGTCATATCTTGATTGTTGTATGTTTACTGATCATATTCATTAAGAATATTTGTGTGTCTTTGTCCCTATTCCTTATTAGGAACCATTGAATACATATATATAAGTGTTTTGTACTTTTCTGTACAATAGACCACGGACTAGTCCGTTATTTTGACTCCATAACCCTAGGGTCGGGTCAGACCTAATCTCTTTCAACCTCACAACTCCTCCCACGTTCTCTCTCCTCACTCAAGTGCTCCCAAGGCGGATTTGCGAGTTCTCCGTCAAATCCACCCAAATCTCCGTGAGAATCGATCTCCACTGCAAGGGGATCGAAGACCCCGGACTAGTCCGCATCAAAAACTCCTTCAACTCCTCGAATCAAAAGATTTGGTAAATTTCTCTCTAAACCCTAGAACCTTCGATTTTCCTTGTTTTTGCTCAATTAGCTTAGCTCCTCCAATCAATACATGCTCTATTGATGTATTCATGTACCCTAGATCATATTTGCATTGAATAACCTCAAATTTCGACAAGTTAGGGTATGAGTAGGCTCATAACTGACTAGTCCGTTCTTAGGGCGGACAAGTCCTCTACTCTGGACTAGTCCGACCCTGAACACCAGACAAGTCCGGTATGCCCTGATCAAAACCTTAGCTTATATCAATTCAATGCAATCCCTTGTCATCCTTGCTTATTCATATCCTTTATATCTTCCTTGTCAGAATCACGTCGGGATCGAATGAGAATATCTTTGACTTTGAAGCCGAGATGGATCAAGATGTGATGTCTCGTATTCCGGAGTCTCGCTCCAACAAGAGACAAGAGTGTGCTGCCGAGCCTTCGCCCACCCAACCTAGGGTGCGTCGAAACGTTACAGTCAAGAGACCAGCTTCAAAAGCAAATATGGATGGTTCTAGCTCGGCGGCTCAACGCCAAACCAAGGGCAAGGGAAAGGGACTTGCTTCCGGCCCAATTGGCCCCCTTAAGTTGACAGCTCCAAGACAGGGGAATAGGGATCCCTCGGAGGAGAAGTTCAATGGCAAGGGGAGTGATGTGGCATGGAAGCTGAGGAAGATTGATGCCTATAGCACTGGCAAAAAGGCAGCTGACATGAGATTTTGGAGCAACTTTCACTCGGACTACTACAGTTTGGTGTACCTCCAAATGAAGACTCCAGTGGTCCGTAGCCAATGGATCAACTGGACATATTTTGAAAGGAAGAGCTATGAAGCCTTTGAGGAGGTAATAGAGGCTGTAGAGAGACACGGACTCAAGGACTTGCTCTCCTTCAGATACAACTAGAATGATGAGATCATCGCCCAGTTCTTTGCAACTTGCCACTTTGCCCACGATGAAGAAGAGAGAGTGACTTGGATGACACATGGATCCAAGTACATAGTTTCCTATGTTGAGTTTGCTAGACTGCTGCTCCTTGAGGACACCGGCAGTAATGAGATTGTGATTCACAATATTGGTGTTGTGGAAAAGGACAAGATGGAATTCCTCTATGATACTCGACTCCCATACAATCCTCCCTCAACCAAGAACATGAAGCCCTTCTTCATTGTTCTCAACAGGGTGCTCCGGAAGACCATTGCTCCAAAGGATGGAGATGCCGGGAGTGTCCAAGGTTACTTGAGAACCTTAATGAAAGTAATCAGCAGGAGGAGAAAATTTGATATCTTCGATTACATTTGGAATGACATGGTGAACATATCCTGCACACCAAACCGTTCCTGTGGCTATGCACCATACTTGATGTTCATGATTGAAAAAGTCACAGGAATTGAGTTTGTGAAGGATGTGGAGCAAACTGCTCTAAGGCCTCAGAAGCCTCCTCAATCCTCTCTCCGAGCTGCTCCCTCACCTGGCTCACCTGAAGAACATCCATAGAGAGCTCAAGAAGATGCATGGCCTTCATCCAAGATTAGGGCCCCTTCTCACAAAGGGTCCCCTAGTGGGATTATGAAGTATTTGGCTACTATCTTTGGTTCTTGCCTCAAAACTTAGGTGAAGCTTCATAAGATGAACAAGGCAAGAAAAGAAGAAATGAGATACATGAAGGTCACTGTCAAATCAATTTGCCAAAAAACTATAGATTGAGCCCATTGGATCTCCAGTCATCTCAAAGGACTATACATCTAACTTCACAGAGCTTCCTCATCTCTCTCCATCAGAGCGTGCATACTTTGGCTCCTGGGGCACGACGAGTGGTTCTTCTCCTCCTCCTCCTCAGCCTGATGATGAAGACGAAGAAAGGACCGACAACAGGGAGTGAGCCGGCGACGACAAGTAGATCCCTCCTCTCCTTCTTTTTGGTGCCTTGATGCAAAAGGGGGAGAGATTGAGGGGGAGTCTTAGGTCGTAGGTTCTTCTTTTTGTGTCCTAGTTTAATAAGTGGGCTTTTGTAAGACTATGTTATCATTATACTTTTGGACATGTGCTGTGAAATGATGATTATGTTACGCTTATGATTAGTGGTTTATGTGAAACTGCTATGTAGGCTTGATACTCTTGATGATATTATGATTATGCTTATTATGATATTCACATCAAAATTATTGCTCACACACATAGTTTTGCACCCCACCATAAAGAGTGCACATATGTCTTATGTCTACATTGCCTATTTTGCTCAAAGCTCATATGTGCACACTTTATGAAAATCTGAATTTTTTATCATATTTGTGTGATCTCAATTGGTTATCATCAATCACCAAAAAGGGGGAGATTGAAAGTGCATATAGGCATCCCTTGTGGGTTTTGGTTGATTAATGACAAACAATTGAGACCCTAAAAAAATCATTGAGATGAGCGCAGGTTTTTAAAGAAATTAGGAAGAAAGCGCAAAAAGAAAGGAGAATGAGGATCTAAAATGATAAGAGCTCAGGAGATGAAAAGATTAGATTACTTATATGGAGTGTGTTGGAGAAACACACCCCAAAAGCTCAAGTGAAAGAAATCACACTAACTGCACAAAAATCAGCATGTGCGGACTAGTCCGATACAAACTGGACTAGTCCGATTTCTCTCTAACTAGAAAACAGACAAGTCCCCCAAGTGTGGACTTGTCCTCAGTCCTCACTTTCTCCGGACATCGGACTAGTCTGATATGGACCGGACTAGTCTAATATGTCTCTGACTAGAGAACGGACAAGTCCTCCAAGTCCGCACTTGTCAATAATCTACAATGTTCTCACCACAGCGGACTAGTCCGATTTGGACCGGACTAGTCCGATGTGTCTCTGAGTAGACAACGGACTAGTCCGTACTCTTACGGACTAGTCCGGTATCTCACAACACTTAGGGTTTTCCACACGCCGCACATCGGACTAGTCCGGAGTCCACCACGGACTAGTCCGTACATCGCAAACCCTAACGATAACCTTTGGAAACCCTAGTATAAATAGAGGTGTACGGCCATACTACAACTTCTCTTGACCCCCTGCGCCGTCACACCTTCCAAGAGCCCAAAATTCACATCTCTCCACACATTCTAACCCCAAAAGGATCAAATTTGAGGATTAGCAATTGATCAAAGTAGAGACTTGTTCTACACATCTTGAGCTCTTGAGTTTGATCTCTCGCACACTCTTGTTCATTTATTGTACATCTTTTGAGTGTTCTTGGTGGTATTCATTCATTGTAATTCTTGGGGAGCCCTCAACTTGTGAGAAGGCCCATTGAACGATTTATTTGCCCTTTGTGATTAGTGGAAGAGAATCGGCCTCCGTGGCGATTCGACGAGGGTAGAGTTCGTGAAGACCCGGTCCTTCGTAGACCCCTCAACGGGGACGTAGATTTCCTTCGTGGAATCGAGCCTCGGGATAAAATCTTGTCTCTTGCTCTTGTGGTTCATTGTTCATCATATTCTAGGGTTTATTTAATCTTGTGTAATTGATGTTGAAATAGTGAAACTAAAGTCGATCGCTGTCATTCATTGTTTCACTGTTTTAATACATCTAAGTTCCCAATTAATTTCCGCTGCATAGGGTACTAGTCCGATTTCCCTGTATTTGATAAACTATTAAGTGTTTTAGGGATTAACAAAGAATCGAAAAGCCTATTCACCCCCTCTAGGCTACATTCAATTGTTATCAGAGCCAAACTCTTTAAAAGAGACTCACCGCTCGAAGAGACGATGTCAGACATCAATGATGTACACAAGAAGATCGACGATGAAAAGGGTGATGATGAAAGGACTCAAAAGCTAAAGAAGCTACTCGACGCCATTCAAGACAGTGAGGACGATGATCAGGAGGTGCTCCAACTCAAGGCTCTTCTACGGAAGAAGGCACTCTCCCCAAAAGGGAAGAAGAAGATCGATGATGAAAAGAAGAAGAAAGGGGGTAGTCACAAAGAGTACTGTCGATATCCTTTTGACTATGAACGTTTGAATTCTAACAATAGTCATTACTTATCGATTCCTCTAGGGAAAGCACCTTACTTTGATGGCAATGACTATTCAATGTGGAGATAAAACATGAAGATGCACCTTATATCTCTTAACCCAAGTTTGTGGCATATAGTGTGTACAGGGATAGATATCCCGGATGATGATGAAGAGCTTACTCCAAGCCAAGAACAAGCCGTTCATCGGAATGCTCAAGCTGTAGCTGTGATCACGTCATTACTGAGCCGAGACGAGTTCACCAAGGTGGAAGGACTCGAAATTGCCAAGGAGATATGGGACACACTACAAACCGCACATGAAGGTGACCGTCATGTACGCGAAGCCAAGATAGAAATGATTGAAGGTGGATTGGGAAGATTCGCGATAGAAGAAGATGAATCACCACAAGATATGTACAATCGACTGAAGAATCTTATCAACAATGTCCGATCTTATGGAAGCAAAAAGTGGAATGATCATGAGGTCGTGAAGTTTATTCTCAGAGCATTCATGCCTCGCAACGTGACTCTTTGCTCTATGATTAGAGAAAGCCCTGGGTATCGGAAAATGACCCCAGATGAACTTCTTGGCAAGATCATCAACTTTGAAATGATGGAGAAGCAAGCCAAGCATGTTAAGGAAATTGCCGACCTCACCTCGGCAAAGAAGAAAGGATTTGCTTTGAAGTCAACTTGTAAACCCGTATCAAAAGAAGCTCGAGAAGCTCACGGAGAAGACAACAGTGACGATGAAAGTAGTGATATCGATGAAGAAGACATGATCTTGTTCATGAAGAAGTTCAAGAAAATGATGAGAAGAAGAAAGTGTAGCAGCTCAAACGAAGGAAGACAAAGGGACAAACAAAAACCCAAGATGAGACGGGCGTGCTACAACTGCGGAGAATATGATCACTTCATAGTAGATTGTCCATATGAACAAAATAAGAGGAAGACTAAAGACAACAAGCCTCAACTAAAGAAAATGTTCAATAAGAAGAAGCAATATGGCCAAGTTCATCTAGGGAAGGAGTGGGACTCCAATGATGAATCCTCATCCGAAGAAGAAGAGGAGATGGCCACCATAGCCATAAAGAAGACTACCAAGAAATTCACTCTCTTCCCAACCATGGGCGCATGGAAGGACACCGACAACACTTGTCTAATGGCAAAGGAAGGTAAAAGAAAGGTAACAACTAAATCTTCCTTCTCGCATTCTTTTACTAGAGATAGTGATAATTCTAGTGAGGATGATAGCAGTGATGAAAATGAATATATGCTTAGGGGTTTAGACAAAAAGACAGCTGCTAAGATGAAATTTCTATTTGATAAGCTTGTTGATATGGAGAAGTTAGTCAATCGTCAGGAAGATATGATCATCTCCCAAAAGGAGGAATATCTTGAGATTGAAAAGCTTCTTGAACTTGAAAAGGATTGAAGTAAATCACTACAACTTGAGTTAGCTTCAAGCAAGGAAGCTTGCTTGAAGTTAAAAGACTCAAACGCCACCATCGAGGATGAACTTGCTAACTTATCCAAAGTTTACAAGATCCTTGATGTACAAGTTGAGTCGCTCAAGCAATGTGGTTCTTCATCCACTTCAAGCTCACCTTCTCAACATATAAAATCTGAAACTAGTATTACTTGTGCTTGTGCCAAAAGTGACAATAACTTGAAAAAAAAAGACAAACTCAACAAAGGACAAGCAATCTTATCAAAGTGGCATATTTGACAAGGAGAAGATCAAGCATGCACACAGTGCATACTCGGTCACAAGACCTCCTAATGTCAAATATGGCATTGGATATTATAATGGTGAAAAGCAAAACGCTAGAAGCCACAAGAATAACAAGGGTTGCATTGCCTTTGTCAAGGGAAACTCTTCTCAAGTTAGAAAATTTAATAATGTTGATAAATTGAACACTGTGAACACATATGAACAACAACTTCTATTTAGAACTTTTGATGCTTCATATGTACTTATGAAAAGTAATCTTGGAAGAGTTTATGCTAAATATGTTGGGCCACGCCATGGGAACACCAAGTCTCATGTCTGGGTGCCCAAATCACTTGTGACTAACCTCAAAGGACCCAAGCAAGCTTGGGTACCTAAGACCAATGCATAATTTGTCTTTTGCAGGCTTATTCATCCGGTGGAGCAAAATGGGTGCTAGATAGTGGATGCACCAATCACATGACCGGAGAAAGAAGAATGTTCGTGGAATATGAAGAAAATGAAGATCCAAGCGAAGGCATTTACTTTGGTGATAATAGGCAAGGAAGAGTGCTTGGTACCGGTAAAATTGCAATTTCATCACAACTTACTCTCTCTCATGTTTTACACGTTGACTCCTTGGATTATAACCTTTTGTCCATATCTCAATTATGTGACAAGGGTTATAATTGTTTATTCACTAATGAGGGTGTGACTGTCTCTAGAAGGAGTGATAACTGAATTGCATTCAAGGGTGTGTTAAAGGGAAAACTTTATCTAGTTGACTTCATCAAAGATAAAGCCAAACTTGACATTGCAAAGACCAACATGGGTTGGCTGTGGCATAGACGGCTAGCATATGTTGGTATGAGGAATCTTCAAAAACTCCTTAAACGCAATCACGTCCGAGGTTTAAAGGATGTTGTTTTTGAGAAAGACAGGCCTTGTAGAGCGTGCCAAGCAGGGAAGCAAGTAGGAGCACCCCATACCGCGAAGAATGTCATGACTACAACAAGATTGCTTGAGCTCCTCCGTATGGATCTATTCGGTCCAATTGCTTACATAAGCATCGGTGGTAACAAATACGGTCTAGTCATTGTTGATGATTTTCACGCTTCACGTGGGTTTTCTTTTTGCATGATGAGACAGAAACTCAACGAACCCTCAAAAATTTCATCAAGCGTGCCCAAAATGAATTCTCATTGAAGATCAAGAACATACGAAGTGGCAATGGGACAGAATTCAAGAACTCCCAAGTTGAGGAGTATCTAGACAAAGAAGGGATAAAGCACAAATTTTCAGCACCATATACTCCTCAACAAAACGGAGTAGCCGGAAGGAAGAACAGAACTCTCATTGAGATAACGAGGATAATGCTCGATGAATACAAGACTTCGGACAGGTTTTGGGCTGAAGCCGTTAACACTGCTTGTCAAGCCATAAACCGACTATATCTTCATCAGTTGCTCAAGAAAACTTCATATGAACTACTCACATGTAACAAGACGAATATTTCATATTTTCAAGTTTTTGGTTCAAAATGTTATATTTAAACAAGAAGCCAAGGGCTTCGAAGTTTACTTTGATGTCCGATGAAGGTTTCTTACTTGGCTATGATTCGAACTCCTACGCTTATCGTGTCTTCAACAAAACCTTCAGACTTGTTGAAGTAGCACGTGACGTAGTGTTCGATGAAACTAACAGCTCTCAAGAAGAGCAAGTTGATCAATATGTGCTAGATCAAGAAGAAGCTCCATGTCAGGCATTGATAAGAATGGCATTGGGCGATGTTCGACCACAAGTGCCACCTTCAAATGCGAATGAAGAAAATGAACCACGGGTGGAGGAAAATGATCAAGGGGGAGCTTCCATACAAGATCAACCTCAAGAAAATCAAGAAGATCAAAACATCAATGAGGGCAACTATCCAGGGGGAGAAGAAGATGATAATGAAGATTCAAGACCACAAGTGCCACATCCAAGAGGTACACCAAAGCACCCAAAGATATCACCCCGTCGACAACATAATCGGTGACAACATAATCGTTGAGATGAGCGCAGGTTTTTAAAGAAATTAGGAAGAAAGCACAAAAAGAAAGGAGAATGAGGATCTAAAATGATAAGAGCTCAGGAGCTGAAAAGATTAGATTACTTAGTATGGACTGTGTTGAGAAACACACCCCAAGAGCTCAAGTGAAAGAAATCACACTAACTGCACAAAAATCAGCATGTGCGGACTAGTCCGATATCAACCGGACTAGTCCGATTTCTCTCTGACTAGAAAAAGGACAAGTCCTCCAAGTGCAGACTTGTCATCAGTCCTCACTTTCTCCACAGCGGACTAGTCCGATATGGACCAGACTTGTCCGATATGTCTCTGACGAGAGAACGGACAAGTCCGCCAAGTCCAGGCTTATCCATAATCTACGAAGTTCTCACCACAGCGGACTAGTCCAATATGGACCGGACTAGTCCGATTTGTCTCTGAGTAGACAATGGACTAGTCCGCACTCTTACGGACTAGTCCGGTATCTCACAAACATAGGGTTTTCCACACGCCTCACACCGGACTAGTCCGGAGTCCACCACGGACTAGTCCGGACATCGCAAACCCTAACGGTAACCTTTGGAAACCCTAGTATAAATAGAGGTGTACGGTCATACTACAACTTTTCTCGACCCCCTGCGTCGTCACACCTTCCAAGAGCCCAAAATTCACATCTCTCGACACATTCTAACCCTAAAAGGATAAAATCTTTGAGAATTAGCAATTGATCAAAGGAGAGACTTTTTCTACACATTTTGAGCTCTTGGGTTTGATCTCACACACACTCTTGTTCATTTATTGTACATCTTTTGATTGTGCTTGGTGGTATTCATTCATTGTAATTATTGGGGATCTCTAAACTTGTGAGAAGGCCCCTTGAACGATTTATTTGCCCTTTGTGATTAGTGGAAGAGAATAGGCATCCGTGGCGGTTCGACGAGGGTAGTGTTGGTGAAGACCCGGTCCTTCGTGGACTCCTCAACGGGGACGTAGATTTCCTCCGTGGAATCGAACCTCGGGATAAAATCTTGTCTCTTGCTCTTGTGTTTTATTGTTCATCATATTCTAGGGTTTACTTAATCTTGTGTAATTCACGTTGAAACATTGGAACTAAAGTTGATCTCTGTCATTCATTGTTTCACTGTTGTAATACATCTAAGTTCCCAACTAATTTCCGCTGCATAGGGTACTAGAAGTGAAAATATTGATCAACCTTGATCTTTGTAGTCCACGCATACCAGACTTGTCCGCACAGTACCGGACTAGTCCGATTTCCCTGTATTTGATAAATCCATTAAGTGTTTTAGGGATTAACAAAGAATCGAAAAGCCTATTCACCCCCCTCTAGGCTACATTCAGGGTACAACAATTCTGTTCTTGAACCACAGGACACCGTCCCCGTCCATCCAGAAACATTTCAGTTCCCCACTATCTATACGTCTCCGCAAAGGTGATATGCCCTTGCCATGGTTCTGGGCTGCCACTCTCTCTTCATGGATGGTGAGGATAAAGCTAAATTGCAGAGAGCTCCATGGGGAACCACATGCAATGGTGGCTCGCTCTCTTCCAACGGGGTGAAGGTCAGATTATTAACGTGTGACTTGCAACTTAGCGCATCCGCCACAATGTTTGCCTTGCTGGGGTGATAATGGATCTCTATTTCGTAATCCTTTATCAACCCCAACCATCTTCGCTGCCTCCTGTTCAACTATTTCTGAGTGAATATGTACTTGAAGCTCTTGTGGTCAATATATAAATGTTTGAGGTTACCGAGTAGGTAATGCCTCCACATTTTGAGTGCGAGTACCACGGCAGCGAGATCTAAGTCATGAGTTGGATAATTTTGCTCATGGTTCCTGAGCTGCTGTGATCCATACGCGACCACCCTTCGGTCTTGCATCAGCACACATCCGAGCCCAATGCCGGATGCGTCGCAGTACACATCGAACGGTTTTGTTGTGTCGGCTGCGCCAAAACCAGTGCTGATGTTAGGGGCTTCACTAATGCCTTGAACGCTGCTTTACATGCTGGACTCCAAACGTATTTGGTAGCCTTATTTAGCAGCTCTGTCATAGGATTGGCAATCTTCGAGAAGTTCGGAATGAACCTCCAATAATATCCCGCGAGTCCGAGGAAACTCCATACCTCGTGAATAGACCCCAGGGACTTCCAATGCAGAATTTGTGCGATCTTACTCGGGTCTACCGCGAAGCCCTTCGCTGAGATAATATGCCCGAGTAAAAGTACTTCTGGTATCTAGAATTCGCACTTGCTGAATTTCACGTATAGCTTGTGATCCCTCAGCCGTTGCAAGACTATACGCAGGTGCTTCTCGTGCTCTTCCTCCGACTTGGAATAAACCAGTAGGTCGTCGATGAAGACCACGATAAACTCATCCAGCTCCAGCACAAATATCGAGTTCATCAAGTACATGAACTGAGCTGGAGCGTTGGAGAGGGCAAGGAACATGACAAGGTAGTCATAAAGCCCGTACCTCATCAACAAGCTGTCTTCGGAATATCCTCAGCTTGTATCTCAATCTGATGGTACCCTGATCTTAAGTCCCATCTTGGAAAAGATCTTTTCTTTGACCAACTAATCAAACAATATGTCGATCTGTGGTAACGTGTACTTGTTCTTGATTGTCACAATGTTAAGCGGACGAAAATCAACACTAAGCCGTAGTGTTTCGTCCTTCTTCTTTACAAACAATGTTGAACAACCCCGAGGTGATGAACTCAGTCGTATGAACCCTTTTCTCATAAGGTTATTCAGCGGTGTGTTTTACTCTGCTCACTCATTGGGTGCCATTTTGTATGGCCTCCGTGAAATCGGTGTTGTTTCCGACGCCAGTTCACTCATGGTAGTGAAATTTGAGGGTGTTACGAAAGGCCACGGGTAAATTTTGATTATCGGCATCAACTCCGATAGCTGTAAGATTTTGACCTTTGTATTTTCCGGTTAGGAACGTATCATCCATACACAGAATTTGCCTACAATATTGAAATTTGTTTATGCATTGACCTAGTGAAAATAATTCACGGTGAAGAATAAGTTTCCCAGGAAGCCGGGGGTTTGGAACATCCACGATATCAACAGTCGTGCCAACATTCTGACTTGTGATGGTATGTAGTAACTTTTGAAGATTATCATAAGATGCTTCATAAGTACCAAATCTTGCCTTAATAACCTTATGTTTTGCCTTCCAAGCTTTGGAGTAGCTTATTGTATACTTAAAATCTTGCTCAATTGTGCTGATAATAAATTTTGCCTCAAATGAAATATTATCAACCACACGAGCATACATGTCATTTGCAACAAACTGCGATGTAAGGGCAATATTGCATTTCTCAAGATGTTGCAACTCGCACGCATGATCAATCATAATAGAACACTTTCAAAGGCTACTCCATTTCTCTGCATATCCGCGAACACGAAAGGGGCAAGTTGTTGATAAGCATCCGACATCATAAAATTTCTTAGTGGATCGAGAAACCTTAAGTGATCCCTTCAATGAAAGTGACAAGTATTTAACAGCATCTTGCAATGCTTCTTTATTTTTCAAAAGAGATCCCACTGTTATTGTATTGTCGTGGCAATCCAACAGGAAATGGTACCCTTTAGGACTCTTAAGTTTTCAAAATTTAGATTACTCCAATCGGCATAGACTGGTTGTTGATCTATATCGTCGGATGAATCATATTCAGGAATGTTAATGTAATCCGTATCCTCAACAACCATCCGTTGAACTATATGTTCAATATGCTCTCCTTCATCTGCTTGACCAGTTGCCTCACTGATAATAGTATGTGTCACTTTATTATCATTTTCTTCTTTTGCATCACTACCATCATTATCTTCCTCATCATCAAGTTCCTCCTGCGTCTCGGTGACTGCTTCCTTTGCTTCAACCCGATCCAGAAGTATTAAAGGTCATCCATATTGTAGAGCCTTTGCAACATAAGTACGCCAAACTGGTGTTCCCTTTAGCGGCAGTAGTTCCCAAAAGTGTTCCTCCCTTGCACGACTGATAACTTCGTTTATCTTCAACTCATATTCATTCTCACTCAATTAAAAAACTTTTAGCAACCATGTATACACACCCATAAATGTCCGTTCCGTTGGACTAGGTATTCCCCGGTTTATAAAAGGGAGTCCTGATAGATTTACTCTACTTGAATTATAATTAATTTGTCCATCACCATAAAATATCTGAAATTCTATTTTGTTGGACATTTCTAGCATACGTATATATGAAATTTAATAATTACAAACATAGAAGTGTAAATACATAAAGTATAAAAAATAAAAGAAATAGAAATACGCAAAGTATAATCTAAATACAAAAAATGTAAAGTACTTTGTATTTAACATTAGCATACAATAGTAGTATTATAGAAATATAATTACCAAAATTAAAAACTGATATGCAATGTAAGGAAAATAAAAAACTTAGCTATATGGGGTGTTTTTGTGAATTTTCTAATTTTTTATATACTAAAATGATGAAAAATCAAACTCAGGGGGTTATATGTAAAAATGTTGAAAATAAACTGAAAACTAACATAAAACTATATTTAAACTAAACTAAACATAAATTCAAACTAACCAAAATCCTAATATTTAAACTAAACTAAACCTAAAGGTCCGAAACAAAATTTAAACATAAAAGTACAAAACTAAATTCAAAATAAGCAAATTTTTTTAAAAAAAACTTAAAACTAACAAAAAATTGTATTTAAACTAACATAAACATAAATTCAAACTAACCTAAATCCTAAAATTCAAACTAACCTAAATCCTAAAATTCAAACTAAACTAAACCTAAAGGTCCGAAACTAAACCTAAACATAAAAGTATGAAACTAAATTCAAAATAAGGTAATTTAAAAAAACTTAAAACTAACATAAAACTGTATTTAAACTAACCTAAACATAAATTCAAACTAACCTAAATCCTAACTCTAACCATAATTCAAACTAAACTAAACACTAAACCCTAACATAAAAGTCGAAACACAATTCAAACTAATAGTAATCTTAAAAACAAACTAAAAACTAATATAAAACTATATTAAACTAATCTAAACCTAAATTCAAACTGACCTAAATCCTAGCACTATATTCAAACTAAACTAAACCCTGAACTACATTCAAACTAAACTAAATGTAATTATACAAAGCAAAATTAATTTAAGCCCAATTAAAGTAACTAGATTTAAAAATCCTAATTACATTAAAAAATTTATACCTTCTAGTTTCTCTTTTTTCTTTTCTTTTTTTCTTTTATTTTCTTTTCTTTTCTTCTCTTCTCTTCCTCTTCCTCTTCCTCTTCCTCTTTTGTGATGGATTGAACGGGGAAGTGTGGGGAGGCTGCCCCGCTGGCCGGATTATATAAAAGATCCTGTCGTCCACCCGGTGGACGACAGGGTCTTTTTGTCCACCGCGTGGACGACAGGACACGTCGGTCCAACGGTCCCATGACCATTGGGCGGACGTGGCTGCCATGTGGGCCTATGTCGTCCTGGGTGCGGACGACACCGCCCTGTCGTCCTGGGGTGGACGACATGTGGTTCACGTGGACAAATCATCCACCCCATGGACTACAGGGTGTCTATTTTGGTAAAAAAAATTCTGAACGCTATTAGTATTAAATGATTATTGTACAGTGCTAAAATAAAAAAAATCGGTGGAAGAGGTGGTAGCTGGACATGATCACCAGGTCCAGGAAGCCCTTCTCCAGCTGCATCTCCTCTGCCCCCCTGTTCTTGTATTCTCGGTTGCTTCCTTATCTCCTCTGGTTCAAAATCTCTCTCATCATGCTATTTCTCTCTGCTCTGGAGAGTACATGACATCGTCGTGGATTCTAGTTTATGTTTTTTTATGTGTGCTAGTCGCTCAGTAATTTCCTGATTGCTTATGAGTTTTCCTCATGGTACCGGCGGTGTGGATTGTCGCATGGAGGTAAAGACCGCGAGCACAGCAACCAAAAACGTTTTGATGTTGCTTGGAAGAAAGGCCGTGAAGTATATTTGCTTGCGGGGTTGCTGGATCCGTTAAGCTCTTAGAGCATTTCTAAAAAATGAACCAAAACATTCTTTAAATTATATTATTATGATTTAGTCAAAAAAACGCCCCTAACAGGGTCTCAAAACCAACCCTAATATTTTCACCCTATTAAACTTCCTTTATTTGTAGCTACTAGTATGGGGAAGTCGAGAGCTTCAATAATTCTTGTTTTAAAAGAATTAATATTATCGTTACCCTAAATTTTGACATGGCCCAACTAAAAGTGTTTTAGATCCATTTTAAAATAAATTGTAGGAGGAACGAAGAGAAAAAATACCCCTTATAATTTTTGGTTGCTCCCAAAAAAATTATTTTAGGAGCTAATTTATAGGGCTCCATCGAAAATACTCTTAGTGTCGGATCAATAAAAGTACCACTTTGGACGTTTGGGAGCTCCTATGCAGCTCCAACCATGTTAACTCTCAGTGCCAAAATCCATACACAATACCTCTAAAAGAATTATTTGTCAAAAAGCGTGCAAGAAAAACATGTAAAAAAACATAAAGGCATCGTACTGCACAACACGATGGCATTCCTAAAGTCTAGATGGCCAGGGTTCTGAATCATAGTTGATATAAACTGCGCCTGAACATTGAAACGCAGGTATGAAGAATTGCTCTTCATTGGCGGTAATCGGGTTCATCAGGTCACAAATCCGTCACGTCACGCATCATGTGCACAGGACAATGTGTTCCCTTGCACCCATAACCCATATAAAAGCCATTCGTTGCTCACATGACACTGGATGTTTGGATTAGCTGGATTCAGATTGCCAAACCAATGAGGGGAGGTTTTGCACTATGATCCTGGCTCGCACGTAATGTCACATCGACAAGTAGCATCATATACTTCCTCCGTTTTTTAAATTGCTGTTAGGACAATAATTCGGACAAAAGTTTAAAAATGGAGGAAGTAGTGCACTGAAGTAGAATTTTGACTTGAATTGAACATTTGGTTTGGTTAGGCGTACTGGCTGAGAATGTTATAAATCACATATGTTCACTAAAAACCGATGTTCGTACACCCTTAGGCCCCCCTCTCTTTTTCTTTGCCATTTTTCAGTCGCGTCTTCTTCTCTGCTCAGCTCTTCTTCTACCCTACAGGCTGGACAACATGTCATGCTTCCTTCTTCTTACGAAAGATCACAGGTGTTGAATAAGATGAGTGGAGGTTCCATTGACAACTATAACTTGAACAAATTTGCATCGTCAGTGTTTTTAACCAAAAGTTAGATCATTTTTTTTTCTGGTTCAAAGAGTTCTTTTTTGGCTAGGCCAATTCATGAGTTGGGGATTTGCCGATGTTGTTTAACACTACAGGATATGACTGGTGGTTATAGATGTTCCAATAAGGCATGCTAAATAGGCCCGCACGAAGCTTGCAATTTTTGGTCCTGCCTAAACACGACATAATCGAGATCAATTCGTGCCCGGGCGGACATGGCACGGACTCACGTGCCATGTTTGGGCCGTAGGTGTGGTCATGGGCTGACATGAGCATTACCTAATCATTAAAGTTAAATAGAGTATATCTTTCTCATGTGAAAAAAACCAAGGCTGCTCACTTCCGACCTCGAGTCCTGAGTTTGAACACCACTCTCCTACCATTTTCACACCAGTTTTCAATCCTTTCAGCACAATTGAGTTATATACCTAATGGGCTGACATGCCTGACGATCCAGCTGCTCGCCGCGTGGGATGGCACGGCACGACCCATCTTTATCCGGTTATGCCTGACTTAATAAGAGATCCCAAGCATGACCGGGCCTTGGCCGTGTCATGCCGGCCGACCTGTTTGACCATCTATAGGTGCAACAGTAACATCAGGAACTAATGGAAGGTGGGAATCCATGGATGTAGGGGTGAAAACGGGACGGGAAAATCCCGTTCCGTCCTGTACATATATCGTTTTTCCCATTCATTTTCGAAATATTCAGGATTTATTCGGAATCGGGACGAAAACGGGTTGGGTCCATCAAAATCAGAATAAAAAACGGTTTAGTGTGTTTCCCGACCGTTTTTACGGTTCCTGTTTTTAATTCGAGTTATCCCGTTTTCCATCCTGTTTAGATTGTATTCGGTATATGATTGTCTGGCCCAAACAGCCCACAGGAAACCCTAACCCAGCCACCCAGCCGGCCAGCCCACTGCCAGCTCCCGCTGCCCCAGCCCTCAATCCCCACTTGCAGTTCACCCACTCGGGCCGCCGCTCCCGAGGCTCGAGCACCGCCGCCCCTGCGCGCCCGAGGGCCAGCACCCCTGCCAGCCCTAGCGCCGCTGCCCCTGCGCACACGAGTGCCGTCGCCTCTGCTCGACCGAGCGCCTCCGCCCCTGTGCGCCCGAGATGCCGCCGCCCCTAAAGATATTAGTGAACTATCCATGTGGCAGGTTAAATTATATTCATTAGTGAACTACTTCTGAATTTTGATCCATATAATTGACCTAACACTACTAAGACTATCATTCTATTAAGACTACTATCCCAGCCCAATGCATCTGATTTATGCTGCTGACGTGGTGATAACAAACCTTAAATTTGAGCAACTTTAAATTCTGAAATCAGATTTTTTTCTTAACTAATATAATTTTCTTTGTTGATTAACTATGCTACTATGTAGCTGAAGAAAAAGTGCAAAGTGGACGCTGCTTTCATCGAACTTATTTTGTGATGATATTATGAACACTATGTATTCTATATCTTGTTGGATGATAATATTATGTTACTACGATTATGTATTAATGTCTGACTACGTATGATGTGTGGAATATGTATGGTGTACACTACAGGAATACAGAACACTTACGATGGCCAGAAACCGTCGTAAATAAAGGAAAACTGTCGTAAGTTAGTTATTTACGACGGTTTCTTGTTATTTACAACGGTCTCTGGCCGTTTCAAGTTTTTGGTCATAAATGAAATTATTTATGATGGTTACCGTCGTAAATAACTAACTTACGACGGTTGGGAACGTTCGTCGTAAGTAAATGGCCGTCGCCCATTGCCGCGTAACGTGGTGTGCTTGGCACCTTACTTACGACGGCCAGGGTACCGGCCGTCATAAGTTAGTTAGGTTAACTTACGACGGCCAGGGCAAATCCGTCGTAAGTTAATTAGGTTACCTTACGACGGCCCTGTATAGCTGGCCATTGTAAATAAGGTTTTAAATTTTTTTTAGAAAAAAACAGAAACTAGCTACCCTAGCACGATGACCAGCTCACAGAACATTATAATCATCCATCATATACACAATAAGACATATAATCATCCAAAATCTAAAACAAAAAGGGCTAAACACTACCTCTTCCACTAGCTCCTCCACTCACTCCACTTGCTCCGGAGCCTCAGAATCCGTCTCCGCGCCCTCCTCCCGTTGCCGGTAGCTGTGGCGGTGGAGTTGAGCCTCCGTTGCCGATCTCTGCAATTCAAATAAATAGATAAAGTGAGTTTAACCTTGTACGGCTCTCGCCACACTACTGTCACTCCCTCTCTCTCTTCACTGCACTCTCACTTTCTTCCTCCCCCTCTCCCTCCCCCTCTCTCTACGAATCCCTCTCTCTCTCTCTCACCCCCTATCTCTACCACTTCGTCTCTCTCTCTCCCTCCCTCTTTCACTTTTCACTCTCACTCTCCCTACCCCTCTCTACCACTATCTCTTACTCTCACTCCCTCCCTCTCCCCCCTCTCACTCTCACTTTCTCCCTCGCCCTCTCCTTCCCCCTATCTCAACCACTCTGTCTCTCTCTCTCTCCCTCCCTATTTCCCTTTTTACTCTCACTATCTCTCCCTCTCCCTCTCCCTCCCCCTCTCTACCACTATCTCTTACTCTCACTCTCTCCCTCTCCCCCCTCACTCTAACTCTCACTCTCTCCCCTCAACTACACTAAGTTTTTCTTAGATTAGAAAATAGCAAATAAAAAACACATTACCTAGACACCTGAATGTGCATGTGGTGGGGGCACTTGTGGCGGGGCCAAATCTGATGGCTGCCACATCGGGATCGGGATCTGCTGCTCACTCTGTCGAGCTAAGGCCTGTAATTGCAAAATATTAAAACAAATAAACTAATGCAATGTTAGGAATTTAAATTAATTTTTTTTCAAATACTTACCTCCATTGCCGCCTGCATCTGAGCCATGTAGTTTGCCATGTAGGCGGCCTCCTGCTCCTGTGCGGCCCGGGCTAGATCCCTCTTCCTCTGGAGCTCCTCCCTCTCTCTCCGGATCCCTTCTCTCTCCCTAATGAGCTCCTCTATCTGGCTCTGTGAGGGACGACGACTTGTATGCCCGATGGAGAAACCCTCGGTCGATGGAGTGATGATCGAAGGTCGCGCTACCCTCGAGTCGACAAATCTATCGAAAATGGCAAACCTACAAAGAAATAAAAAAATAATAATTAGAATAAGCAAGTTTTTACAGAAATAAAGAAAATGACCAACTTACTGTCCATGTGCCTTCCCGCCTCCGCTAGCATAAATGGCTTGAGGGTCGATTGGCGCGTTTTCCCAATCATACCCTTCGCCGTGTATCTTCACGGCCTCTCGCACATCATTTTTCTAAAAGGAGTAAAATTGCGTATTAGTAACAATAAATTAGTAACAATTGAATTGATAAGTTTTGATAACTTACCAGTCAATCGGCAGTGACCTGACTGCACTCCCAAGGCTGGGATGTGTCCTTATGACCACGCTTCCAGACTGCATTGACGGTCCTGACCGGTCTCGCACTCTCGTAGATATGTGTTAGTATGGTAATTATATTATAAAGACATACAAAGAAGGGTTATTATTTTTACCATGCGTTTAGGCAAACACACATGGCCATCGGGGCCATAGGAGTGCTTTAAGTCTAAATCTCTGCATCCACGAGCCCTCCTGGACTTAGCGGTGAAAGCATCGCTAGCCCACATCTGGCAGAGAGCTCGGTACGCTTCGGTCCGACTCTCTATCCAGGAAATACTGACCTGCACATATTTATTATGTCATTGAAATACCTTTTACATAACTAAGTTTTGAAATAATTGAACACAAACAACTTACTTCTGCGTACAGCTCCTCTGTCAAGTAAGTGTCTGAGGCCCTCCTAAACGGCCCTGACTGATAGTCCCCATGCCGCTTGAGGTACTTGTTCACGGATTGAATACGAGCGTACGATAACACTTGCGTTACAAGCTTCCGTGTGTTCCTGTTGAACACGGCTCTAGCATGGTCCAACATGCTCTGGCTCGTGTCCTGTAAATGGTACCTCAGCTATAAGAAAACAAATATTGAAGATATGCATTAACGATTGAATCAAGTTGAAGAATAATAATTTACAAAATTTTATTAAGCGGACTTACCATAAAATCTGCCCACACAGCCCCCTGAAGGTGTAAGGGCCTCAGTTTTTGTCACACATTTGCAGTGTTCATCACCACACCACACACCTCATTTGAGGAAGGATGATGAACACAAATGAAGAGCAAAAAACAATTATCAACATGCTCATTAGAGAACAAACTCACACATTGCCAAAGTGGTATTTCACACATGTGATATAAGGGGGGCTGGACATATGAAAACTCCTACATTTTGCTAAGGATGTCCATGCCAAGTTTCAACCAAATTCCAAACCTTTTTGAGGTCATTTTGGGTATAGTTAGAAAGAGGGCAGTTTGAAACCATATTCAAATTCAAACTGTTTTTATCCCATGAATTTAAAAGTGGGAGGCATATTCCTACTCAGCACATTTTTGTGAGCTCACACACTAATTTTCACTCCATTTGGAGTTGATCTTGACATGAGCTAAGTGGGACAAATTCAAACTTCATTTGAATTCAAAACTGCACTTGTGCTGAAATTCACTCAAACCAAACCCAATTTGAACTTTGATCAATTCAAATGGTTCATGGGTGAATAATTTGAATTACCAGGGGTACTATGGGGTTCACTGTTTACAACAGTGATTAGGAGTAAATTTCAGAGGTTAAAACTTTAAGTGGCACCCACATGTCAGCCACTGCTCAGATCAAACCGACTGAGACTTTTCTCACTCGGGTCGCCGAGTCGCAGCTGTGATCGCCACCGAGGGCAGCCACCGCGCCAGCAGCTGCTTGCCCACGCGTTGGCGCGAGGCGGTGCAGAGCCTTCTTAAGGCGCCTGCCCCCCCTCCTCGGCCGAGGCATCGCCGTTCTTCCCCGCAAGAACTCAGCACCGGCCGAAATTTTCCGCAGCTCGGAATCGATCGGAGAACGCCGATCGCAGCTCCCTCCGTCCACTCCAGAGCCCCAGCAAGGTACTAGAGACCTTCCTCCGTCCTCCCCGTTGCTAGAATTCAGTTGAAACCGATTGATATCGGCTGTGCCGAAAGATCAAATTCGGGACTTGGAACCGCCGCACCCCGGGCTCTCGTGGACAGCCCAACCAGGGAGTTGTCACGCCCGAGCCAAGGCACCCTTGGACGCGCTGGTGACCGGTTCTGCTCATCCCCGAGCCACAGCTCGAGTGGTTGCTCACCGGCGGCGAATTTCCACTTTTCCCCATTCTGTGTGCAGAACGACCTTCGGGTACGATTCTGTTTAATTCGTGCTCTAGAAAGGATTAGAGGGCCTCAAGCCGCTCTCACATGAGCTAGACACGGTAACGCACAAGTTGCCTTCACAACTCTGGGCCGGAGAACCTCTGTACCCGGCGTAATTTGAGGTCTACCAATGGCGGAATGAACGGGCGGCATCGGGCGCATGGTGAGGACCTATTTCGGGCCTTCCCCGAGCTGCCTCGAGCTCATGTCGACCTTCTCTGAGGTCCACTGGTGCTTCCCGACCGGTTTCCCAAGTAGCTGAGGTGCTAGAGAAGTCAGCCGACATGGCCGAAGTCGTTCCGAGGTGGCGGCTCGTCGCCGACCATGCTCCGGCCATTGTCATGAGCAGCTGACCCTAGAATCCTGTTCCCCGAGTAAAAGTAGGCAGGGGCGGCCAGAATTGAGAAGTTTGGAGCCGTACAGAAGCCGGCGGCGAGCTCTCCGGCGAGGTCCCTCGGCGGCGGAGCGAGGGCGTCGCGAGGTTGAAGAAGGGGGTGGACCCCAGCTGTCAGCGGGAGATATTTTGAATCGGGATCCGGCTGCGGCCGGGATCGGGTGTGCTGGCGCGCAAAATCATTGTGGGCCACAGTGTGCTGTCGCCTCGGCGTGCGACGCGTGTCCCCTGGGCCCCCGCGCGAGTTTAAACTTTTCCCCGATTTTCAGATTTCCTTCAAACTTCAAATCCTCATAACTTTGGCTAGAAAACTCCAAATTGAGTGAACCAAAATTTTGCCAGATTCAGCTCTCCGAGTACTTTCCAGAAAATCAAGTTTCACTTCATGAAAACCCTTAATTCTCCAGAATTAATTCCTCAAAGTTTAAACTGTTAGGAATTTTAACGGGAGAATCCTTTGGAGGAAAATCCTGAAATTTTGCTGGAATGTTCACCAAAATATCCCTGAACTACCATAAAAATTTCAGATCCATTTGAGCTCATCTGATCCACCTAATGGTGTGATTAGTGAAACTGTTCCAGAGAAAATAGAAAATGTTCAGAAACATTTTCAGAATTTTCTTTGAAATTGTTTAGCTCATAACTTTAGCTAGGAACCTTCAAATTAAGTTAGACCAACTCCATTAGAACCCTCTGAAAATCTAGTTTTCAGAAAGTCATAGTTTGTTTCATGAAAATTCCTAGAACACCCTAAGAGTTCCAATTAAGTTCAAGGACATAATTAATTGTGGAGGGCTCAAATGAGCTTTGCTGCAACTAAAACTTGACAAAGTCTCTGTTTAGGTTGTAACCAAGCCACAGTAAAAGTTTCACAGTCATTAGGTCTGTCTAGCAAGGGTTATAGACTTCACCACTTCAAAGTTAATACAACTGCATTTAAACTGATACATATATTGCTCTTATCATGTAGTCGCTAAGGTCGAGGAGGAACCTGAAGTCCTAGACTTTGTTACTCCGGAGGAACAGCTAGTCTACGACCAAGAGCAGCAAGGCAAGCTCCGGTTTGCATTAACCTTTTTACAAATGTTTATTGTTTTGAGCACATCTTTGAATATTGTTGTGATTCTTTGCATTAGAGTCTTGATTGGAAGCCCAACTGCATAGCCAAGAAAACCATGGGTTGGGGTTAGGATTGAAAACCTCGTTAGCCACTGCATTGCTAAGATAGAGTAGGATTCGGTACAAGTCGAGTAGTTGGAACTACTCGGGAGCATAGGCTAGAAGCACTCGACTAGGGTAGTGATAGCACATGAAACACATGGCAAGAAAATGAGACCAAGCGGAGGGTAAGGGCAGCAGGATTTTGGGGCCTGTGTGCTGTAGCTCCGCTTGTGTCGATTGAGGACCGAGCCGTGTGCGGGCCTGTTGAACAAGCTAGAACAGTACCGAAGACCTACCGGCTATATGGGAACCGGGAAACTGATGTAACTCGGGTAGCTGGGTGTTGAGGCATAGCTGGTCGTTCAGAGGGTAGGTTGAGAGCTCAAGGTGTAAATCGGCTGGCGGCACTGAGATGCGCGTGCAGAGACCTCTTGCTCGGGACGATTGGACCGGTTTAACATTTGGCTAACGGTGAAAGGTAGTCGCATACGGCGTCCATGATGGTTGTTGTAGGCAACATCGAGTACGGGCGTACGTGACGGGTTGTTCGGGTAACCCTACAGGTGTAAATCGATTATAATCGCCGTCCCTCGCGGTCAGTGAGTACCACTTGTTCACTGTACCGTGACGTAGAAAGAACAGGCTAGTCACATGTTAAAATGTTGCTGATTGAAAGATGGACATTGATTGTTAATGATATGCTGTAGCTTAGAGCTAACTACAGCTCTTTTCAACTTTGGGCAAGGAACATGAGAGAAATGCGTTTCTTGTTTGATTGCGGCTCTCTCATGTACCTTAGCGTAAGGTTTTCCACAACCTGCTGCTAAAACTTGAAAGTAAGGTTCTACTAATTAGGCGAGTCCTTGCAAATGATTTTTACCTCATGTAACCCATCACCCCTCATGTAGAAGTTCCATGTTTAGGTGAGACGGGTCAGACTTGCTGAGCCTTCGTGCTCACTGCTTGTGTTTGAAGCTTTTGCAGGGTTCTATGATGAAGCGACTCCCGAAGAGGAGACGGAACCCCAGGAGGGGAACCCCGTCGAGTGGGAGTCGTGCACGCCGCAGAGTTAGTGTGCGTGTGTGCTAGCAAGGACACGTTCAAGGGCTGAACGTGCACTTGATGCTTAGTCTACGCCCGCGAGTGTAGACTAAACTTATTTTGATGTAAACATGATCATAAACCTGTTCATGTAATAAAATTTCGGCTTCCGCTTTGTATCTTTGACGTGTGTTATCCGGTGCTGTGCAACGCAGCACCCCTCAGCGTGATCCTGGCTCGACAGGACCTTGGGGTCGTGTCAGCGTTGGTATCAGAGCTCGCTTGAGGTTTAACACAGTACAAAGATCTTCTTTTTCAAATATCCAGTGAGGAACGAGTTAGTAGCCCGTATAAGGATGTTATTAGTGTATAGAAAGTGGCATATTAAACTATTTGTTATGTCGGAAAATCGTGTATCTCGGGACGTTTATGTCTTGGGGGGTACACGTAAGCGCTGTCCACCAGTGCGCACAAGCTGAAGGGTGGAGCCCCACGGGTGGCAGGTAACCCGACTCGCTTTAGTATCCTCTACGACTCTTCATGTCGTTTGGGGTATTCGAGCAACGTCTGTCCCTGGCGTGCGTGGTGCAACTTGGGAGACCCCGTCACGTGGTCTGAAACGTGAACACGTAACTCAAGGCGTGTTTGGCTTGAGAACATCCGGGCAAGTGATGACGGCCGGGTGTACTAACTGTATGGATTACGGGCTCGGTGTGCAGCCGAGTCTGATGATTGTTTGAGTTTCTGCAGGTAGCCTGACCACGAAACGGTAGACGTGTAGCATCCGTGTGCGAGTGATGAGTAGTTCCACGGAACTAACGAAGCCGGCTAAGTCCGGTATAGGTTTTTCCTTTGTGAGGACGTAGTACCGACATAATCTGGTGATGCATCGACATCACACCCCATTAAATGAACAACTTCATTTAAAAAATTTTTTGAAGGTTTTGATCCAAAGTAGTAAAACTTGATGTAACTCCTTCCCTTGAACAGGATATTCAAAGTTCACAAGTTTTCAACTTATGGGTTGTTAAGGACAGAGCACTCTGTTTTCAGCTGAATCAAGGCTGAAGTTAATCAGAGGTTAGAGGTTGAGTTCTTTCGAGGTTGGGGTCGTATGATACATTTCTGGAAAGCGTTGGAAGATATTTACAACTCTTCTGTTGAGGTCCAGAGGTGTTTCATCCCTTAACCAATCGAAAAATGCAGTAGGGTTGAAACTGTCCAGAAAACAGGGCAGAGCAAAGACTCTCTGTAAACTCTCTGTAAATTAAGCATAACTTCCTGCTTAAAAATCCAAAAATAGAAAATGAGGTAGTTCTGGAAAGTTTATGAGATGGGTTACAACTTTGTAACAGAAAGTTTTGTCAGATTAGGAACAGAATTAACTGGGATTCTTGGATCAAATCAGTACCTAAAGCAGGGAGGTGCTGTCCAATTTTCTTCAGGAATTCTGTTAACTTTGACATCTCATAACTTTTGAACCAGGATAGATCTTAGGCCAAGCAAATAATTTCTGGACAGCTATTGAAGTTAGCTTTAACTTTGATGTTGAGCTCCAGAACTGGTTTTGCCGTTAACATGGCCTAAATCAGGTTGAAATTGAAACTGGTCAGGGCTGTCATGGGAACAGCAGATCAACAGTCAAATTTGTTTAAAATTTGAACTATGTTTCCAAATTTTATGGGTTCAATGACATGTTTTATGTTATAACTCAGCGGTTTACTGTGTAAATAAATATTTGACATTTCTCAAATATATTTTTACAGATGACAGCAGATAAGCAACTGGAGAACGGGTGGGTGATGTCCCACTGTTCTCACCGTAACGGCTACCCGGAAGCATTGTGGCAAATGCTCCAATATTTCGGGTACAACCAGATGCCGCAATACTTTGCCAAGGAAGAAGGCGAAGAGGGGAACAAGACGTGGACGATCCATGTCGAGGTTCCTGCAGGACCTACGCCACCCGGTTGGGTGCCCTTCACCGTCACGGTGAGAGGAAGACAACCGGAAGGGATGTGGCAAGTGGCAGCCCGTGACACTATGTCACGTTTCTGCCAACTACACGTGCAGGCTATGGAGGGCCTCCATACGCACTCGTTCCGGTGGAGGGACGAGATCAGCATGTGTGGGAAGAGAGGTACCTGGAGGCAACGGACCCGAGTTGCCCAAGGTACAACCCCGCGGAGGCAAATCTCAGCCTCCAGATGAGGGCGGGAAACGCCGTGATGGACAGACAAGCTGTTCATACGGAGCATCTCGCCACAAAGCTCAAGGAGAGCACAAGCCGTGGAGATCATTTTGAGAGTGCTCACAGCACACTCCGCAATGTGCTCCTTCCGACGATCAAGTGACTGAATGAACAGCACAATCAGTTGCATCATCTGAAGAAGGCGAAGAGAAAAAGTCGTGTCGACATCGCGGCGTTACAATAACTGGTGCAGACCCTAACCCAGCAGAATGAGGACCTTGCTCAAGAGCGGGACGACGCTATCGAGGAAGGGCAAGGCTGGGAAGAGGACTACAACCAAGCTATGGACGAGGTGCATGCTTTGCAGGACCTCGTACCACCGGTGTTAGGCGTACCGGTGGTCTTGGGTCTTCCAGCAATGGGAGAACCCGGAATGGGAGAAGAGGTGGTAGATCCAGAGCCACCAGCAGAGGTACCGGAGGAGGACGACCCACAGGAGGTCGAGTTCTACTCCGAGTAGAGGGTTACAGTTGCCATGTAGGGCAGCCAGGATAGCGTAACCCAACTTTTGTAATCGGTGACATGTCGTGTAGACAGTAGCGTATGTATAGGTAGTACGACATGAGCACAACTTCTCGGAGACCCGAGAATAATGTATCTTGTATAAAGTTTATGCTTTATCAATATATGTGAATGTTGTGCAAATTAATCTTGTGTCACTTCAATACCTACTGTTGCTTATGGAATTTTAAGTAAGACATGTGCTAATTGCTGCTGTTTTGAATTTCAGAATGACGCGTACTCGTGCCAACCCTGACGTTGGGGGTATCAGTCAAGGGGGAGAAACCTCCCAACCACCTCCCGAGGACTCCTCGGGACAACAGCAGCAACAGCAACAGCAAACACCGCCACCGCCACTGCCAACGATTACATTGGCCGACATCGTCGCGGCAATGGCGGGTTCACATCAGCAGCACACGGAGTTGCTGCAAACGCTTATCGCCAATACGTCTCGCCCAGAGAGATGTCAAGATCGTGAGGAGCGCCAACAGAGCTCCTACTCCGACTTCCTGGCAACTCATCCCCCGGTATTCTCAAGGGCGGATGAACCACTTGACGCGGACAACTGGCTCCGCGCTATAGAGATGAAGTTCGGGCTGCTCCAAATAAGCGAGCAGCGCAAGACTCAGTTCGCGGTCCAGCAGCTCCAAGGATCCGCGAGCGTGTGGTGGGCCAACTTCTGTGCTTCACAGCCCACGGACCGAGTGATGACCTGGACGGAGTTCTGGACGGCCTTCAGGGCCTATCATATACCGCCAGGTTTAATGAAGAGGAAGATGCAGGAGTTCTTACACCTGCAGCAAGGGAGCCGGAACGCGCTGGAATACTCCAGAGCGTTCAACGATCTCGCGCTCTATGCGTCGTATCACGCAGATACAGACGAGAAGCGGCGAGACCATTTTTACCAGGGGCTTAACCCGCTCCTGAAGGACAAGTTGGCAATGTTCAATCGCGGCAGCCTCAACGACATCATTGATGCTGCGATTGTTCAGGAGGACTCCGGCAAGGAGTTAGCGGCGGCGGAGAGAAAGCGAAGCGCGCCGCAGAGCAGTGGAGAAGGGGGCGGTCCTTCTCAGAAGTTTCGGATGGTGAATCGCCCACCATCAGGCCCACGCTGGCAACCACCACAGCGGTCGATGCCGTTCCGCAGTCGGCCGTACTCTTCACCGGCATTCAGGCCGGCACTGCCAGTACCACCGCAACAACAACAGCAGCAGCGGGCGATGCCGCCTGCGTTTGCACCTCAGCAACGCATGCCGGGCTTTCGTCCACCGAGCACTCCACCAGCAGCGGCCACATGTTACAAGTGTGGTCGTCCAGGACACTTCGCGAGCAGTTGCCCGGAGAGGCAAGGCGGCGGAGTGGCACCACAGTTTCCAGGGAGGAATCAACCCCGGAACCCTACTAATGCGCGGCGGGCAAACCCTAGGCCCGGTACTGTCCACCAACTTGCCATTGAGGACGTGCCGGAGGGCGAGCCAATCCTTGCGGGTATGTTCCAACTCCACCAGCATCCCGCTATAGTACTATTTGATTCAGGCGCCACGCATAGCTTCATTAGCCAAGCTTTCATTGATAAATATAGCTTGCAAATACTACCCACCGATAGTCCTTATGTGATCTGTTCACCGGGTGGGAAAATTTCAGCAAGCATGATGGTCCCAAAAGCGCCATTGTGCTTAGAGGGTAGAGTTTACCCTACGTCTCTCATAATTTTAGAGGGACAAAAGGTCGATGTCATCTTAGGGATGTCGTGGTTAACCCGCCACGGCGCTGTTTTAGACACCGTCCTCCGAGTCGTGCACTTGAACTCAGAAGTGCACGAGTCTCACTCTTTATTTCTGGACAGTCCAGAAATAAAACTTCCAAGTGTCTATCAATCACAACCATCAGATTGGAAGATATCCCAGTGGTCCGAGAGTTCCCTGATGTATTCCCGGAAGACTTGCCGGGGATGCCGCCTGATAGAGAGGTAGAGTTCAAGATTGAACTTGCACCGGGAACCACGCCAATATCCCGAAGGCCGTACAAGATGGCGCCCAAGGAATTGGCTGAACTGAAGACTCAGCTCGTGGACCTTCTGGAGAAGGGTTTTATTAGGCCGAGCTCCTCGCCAAGGGGCTGTTCGGCATTCTTTGTCAAGAAGAAGGATGAGACATTGCGGCTTTGCGTGGACTATCGTCCATTAAATGCCGTAACCATCAAGAACAAGTACCCGTTACCACAGATCGACATGTTATTTGATCAGTTGGTCGAAGCAAAGATCTTTTCCAAGATGTATTTAAGATCAGGGTACCATCAGATTAAGATAAGGGCTGAGGACATTCCGAAGACGGCTTTCTCGACGAGGTACAGACTTTATGAGTACCTGGTCATGTCCTTCGGCCTCACCAATGCTCCAGCTCACTTCATGTACTTAATGAACTCGGTATTCATGCCGGAGCTGGACAAGTTTGTCGTGGTCTTCATCGACGACATCCTAGTATATTCCAAGTCGGAGGAAGATCACAAGAAACATCTGCGTATAGTCTTGCAACGGCTGCGGGATCACAAGTTATACGAAAAATTCAGCAAATGCGAGTTTTGGATATCGCAAGTGCCTTTCCTCGGGCATATCATCTCAGCGGAGGGTATTGCTGTAGACCCGAGAAAGATCACTCAAGTGCTGAATTGGAAATCTCCGAGAACTGTTCACGAGGTACGGAGTTTCCTCGGACTCGCGGGATATTATCGGAGGTTCATTCTGAACTTCTCGAAGATTGCCAAGCCAATGACAGAGCTGCTGAAGAAGGCTACCAAATATGTTTGGAGTCCAGCATGTGAAGCAGCATTCAAGGCTTTAGTCAAGCACCTGACATCAGCACCGGTTTTGGCGCAGCCAGACACAACAAAACCGTTCGATGTGTACTGCGATGCATCCGGCATTGGGCTCGGATGTGTGCTGAAGCACTCGACTTGGGTAGTGATAGCACATGAAACACATGGCAAGAAAATGAGACGAAGCGGAGGGTAAGGGCAGCAGGACTTTGGGGCCTGTGTGCTGTAGCTCCGCTTGTGTCGATTGAGGACCAAGCCGTGTGCGGGCCTATTGAACAAGCTAGAACAGTACCGAAGACCTACCGGCTATATGGGAACCGGGAAACTGATGTAACTCGGGTAGCTGGGTGTTGAGGCATAACTGGTCGTTCAGAGGGTAGGTTGAGAGCTCGAGGTGTAAATCGGCTGGCGGCACTGAGATGCTCGTGCAGAGACCTCTTGCTCGGGACGATTGGACCGGTTCATCATTTGGCTAACGGGTGAAAGGTAGTCGCGTACGGCGTCTGTGATGGTTGTTGTAGGCAACATCGAGTACGGGCGTACGTGACGGGTTGTTCGGGTAACACTGCAGGTGTAAATCGATTATAATCGCCGTCCCTCGCGGTCAGTGAGTACCACTTGTTCACTGTACCTTGACATAGAAAGAACAGGCTAGTCACATGTTAAAATGTTGCTGATTGAAAGACATTGATTGTTAATGATATGCTGTAGCTTAGAGCTAACTAAAGTTCTTTTCAACTTTGGGCAAGGGACATGAGAGAAATGCGTTTCTTGTTTGATTGTGGCTCTCTCATGTACCTTAGCGTAAGGTTTTCCACAACCTGCTGCTAAAACATGAAAGTAAGGTTCTACTAATTAGGCGAGTCCTTGCAAATGATTTTTACCTCATGTAACCCATCACCCCTCATGTAGAAGTTCCATGTTTAGGTTAGACGGGTTAGACTTGCTGAGCCTTCGTGCTCACTGCTTGTGTTTGAAGCTTTTGCAGGGTTCTATGAGGAAGGGACTCCCGAAGAGGAGACGGAACCCCAGGAGGGGAACCCCGTCGAGTGGGAATCGTGCACGCCGCAGAGTTAGTGTGCGTGTGTGCTAGCAAGGACACGTTCAAGGGCTGAACGTGCACTTGATGCTTAGTCTACGCCCTCGAGTGTAGACTAAACTTATTTTTATGTAAACACGATCATAAACCTGTTCATGTAATAAAATTTCTGCTTCCGCTTTGTACCTTTGACGTGTGTTATCCGGTGCTGTGCAACGCAGCACCCCTCAGCGTGATCCTGGCTCGACAGGACCTTGGGGCCGTGTCAGAAGGTTGTTGTGCGTCTTGTGGGAGACACGAGCGTAGTCATCCCACGACGTCGCAGGGATCCCGTCGATCACACCGGGATAGTGCAGACATACTAAAGTCCCGATGCAACCGGACACCTGTCTGTGGTGCCTCTGACCCGTGAATGAGCAGTCGTACCAGGAGCTTCCAGGATTTAATGAACTTATTAATATACCCACAAACAAAAGAATCTAAAAGTTGAACATTATTTGATAGTTTGCTTACGTGTTGTGAGGGCCCGGACCTGATCACGGGGCCGTGCCACTCGCCCGGGAATCGTATTGGGTGGTGTCGTACGATGCTGCACCCAACATCACACATAATAAAGCATCATATTACATAAATCAAGCGAAAGCTTACAAAGTGTAAATTTTTACAAATACTTCTCAAAATAGTCTACAGCGGAAGATTTATATAACTCACATCACATCTCTATACTAAGCAACAGAGAAGATGTCCAGCCCGCGGACCCTTCTCGCTAGCAACACAATCACAATAGCAGCGGCAGGGGTTGCCATGAGTTCACCACTCGGAGAGTTCCGAGTCTTATTATACACCCGTACATATCAGCATAGTGTTATTACCTGCAAAACAACTCATGCAGTATCCATGAGCATGAAGCTCAACAATATATAACCGTCACCCTAGTCATGAAACTCTACATGCTGACAATGGAGGGCTGAATATAGAAGTTTGCACAAAAGATGACCTTGAGCTAAAGGAGAGTCCTTACTTCAAGTTTTAAGCAACTTTTATAGCCCTCGCGCAATTTACATCGAGACTCCACAATCAAACAAGAAACGCTTCATCTCGATGTCACTTGCCCAAGGTGAAAGTAACTTTAGTGAACTACCCTAGACCCATACAGATCTTCCGCCATCAACGTCGAGACTCCACAATCAAACAAGAAACGCTTTGCCTCGAAGCTACTAGCCCAAGGTGGAAAATAAATTCAGTAAAGGTATTGATCATTCCTCATCTCCATTATGAGGATTACTCACGAAGCATATTAACTTTTCCCAATTTATTACTACATCACGACTCAGTGTACAAGTATGCTCACTACCACGAGCGACGGTGATTGCAATCAAAAACACCCGGCTGACACGACATGTACGCCTGTACTCAACGTTGCCTACAGCAACCATCACTGACGTCGTACGTGACAACCTTTCACCCGACACCCAAATGTCGAACTGGTCCCACCGACTTGGATTAAGTCTCACTACGGCAAACCCTCGTAGAGCCGACTTCTCTATCCTTTCATCATCTGCATAAGATGGAGGGGATTGCCTCGACACACGGGTTAACATGTTACATCGGTTTCCTGGGTCCCATATTGCCAGTATGCATCCGGTACACAACTCAAAGTTGTCCAGCGGGGTCGCACACGAGAACGGGCCTTAATCAACTCAGACATAGACTAGGTTCACAGGACCACGTCCTGGAGCCTTCCATCCACTGCCTGGTCTCCATTCCCAACTATGAGGATCAATTACCAACTCTTCCGATTGATCCCCCTTAATCCCGGTTAACGAGTAGGAAACGGCCTACTCGAGTTATGCCTCTTTTAATCCACTTTTGTTAACTTGAGATCAGCAGTTATAGTCAAGTGATAACCTATTCTGCATTAAACTCCAGGGTTTTCTGGGTCATGCATTTGGAGTTTCATACCATCTAGACTTAATGCAATAAACAAAATGCTAGACATTATAAAGTGAATACAAATAAAAAACTTGTAAGTTTTGATGCAAACCGGGGCTTGCCTTTGTTTTGCAGGGGACTAATATATATAAATCATTTAGAGTCTTGTCCTTCTTGAGGCTTAATCAACTGATACATTTCAATTGATTCACTCCGTCGAACTTCTCCGTTGATTGCCTCCGTCGTAAGTCATAACGATATGTATATGCACATGTTCTCATAATGCAATTCATATAATTAAAGACTTGAATTTGTGAAGAACATAGGGGTGTGTGGAAGTGCTAAGAATGATGGGTTGCCTCTGTTGTGCAAGGAAAATAAGAGAAACTAAAGCTTACTTAGAAGTTGGATTATAAACTAACCAAGTCTCTACTAATGAACATATATGGTGAGCTGAAAAGATTTGAAGCAAATTGAAGATACAACTTAAAAACCTTTAGGTGTACCACACTAGCCAGAGATTTAGCTTGCCAAATTGCAGCTAATGTGGAAAGAATATGTGTTCTCTAAAATTCCTCCAATACTCTTATGTATTTCCCCTCATACGTAAGCATGGAGAACGAGGACAGGGAGCTCAACTGCACAACTTGAGCTGAAACTTTACATGTGAGTTCCTGGTCACATGAAAGTGTTCAGGACCAAAAATGAACACTTTTCATTGGGTGTTGTATTCAGAACAATTCCCTAAGCAATTAAGCAAAAAGGAATTAATTCTGCAGTAACTCTCATGTTCATGCCAACCTTAGTGAACTACAATTTCAATTATAGTTCATAGGGCCTGCCGGAATTTTCCTAGGATTTTTGGAGCTAAGAATTACCCAGAACTGAATTTCCAAGTTTTTGGAAATTCTCTGAAAATGTTTCTGTGTCCAATTGAACACAGCAACTTCAAATCTGAATTCCCCTAATCAAACCAACTCTAAATGAGTTCAAATTTTTACAGGCGTTCACTAACATCCTAAAGAATATTTTGGCAAAATTTGAGGATTTTAGGACAGACCAAACTCCCTCTAAAATTCTTTTGCTGAAAATTTTAAAGAAATTTTCCAGAATTAAATAATGACTTTCATACAAATTGGGTTGCACATTTGGATAGAGCTATTCAATATGAATCCAACCCAATTTGAATCACTAAATTTGGAGCTTCCTACACCATGATATGACCCCCTGCTCGCCGCCCCCCCCCCCCTTAATTTGCGGTAGGGGAGAATTTCCACGATCAACTGAGTGGGGAGAATTTCCAAGGTTCCCGAAATAGGTTCCATGGTCAAATTCAAATGACCATATTCAATTCAAACTCCACAACAGAATTCATATCATTTTAATTCAACTTTTCAAACCATGACTTGGGGTGGAAGTATGGACTTTAATTCTGAGTAGCTGGGGTAAAAATATCAGTGGAAATTGGATAAAAATTAGAGGTGGTGGGACCCCTTTGTCAGCCACACAAATGTGTTACCGCCTCTGCTGACTTCGGTCGAACACCGAGCGGCCGCCAGCTCTCGGTTGCAACCCGCTCCCGAGAGAGCACAGCGCCACCTCATGCTGCCTGAGTTTTGCTTGGCTGGATCACTGCAAAGAGTGCACCGGAGCTACTTCGCTTTCCCTCAGCTCGTGTTGCGCCTTAGCTGCTTCTTTGTGCTGAATCCCGCCACCTGTTTTCTCTCCGATCACACCACAGCAACCGAGCACCGATTGCTCGGGCTCCCTACAGAAAAGAGCTGCGCCCACCAGTGCTCTAGCCGGCTAGCCACTCCTCCCCACGGTGCCGAGCTTGTTTGCACCGGAAAATGGCAAAGTTGCTGCGGTTCTCGGGTAAACACTGAAAAACTGAGCAAGGTCACCGTGAACAGCTTACACCGAGCAAGGTCACGCCAAAGCAAGCCAGCCCCTCGGTGCACCCTCGACCCTGGCTGCTCAAGCCCATAACTCAGCCCTAGCCATTGATCACAGAAGGAGAATTTCGAGTTTTTCTCCCGGGCGGTACAAACCGACCCCGAGGTAGGAATTTGCCAAATTCTTTGATAATTCGTGTTCTTGTTGATTCAAACTGTGCACAAAGCTCCCTAACTACTTGTCACACTTCCTCCATCGAATTTAGACCTATATATGGGGTGTAGAGGGAGAATTTCCATGTTTTGATCATGGCGCACTGCTGGACCCCATCGGGCGCACGGTGCCGATGGGTTTGCAGCGCTCCCAAATCCATTTGGCCTCCGTGTCAAGCGTCTGCACGATTCCCGGACGCTCTAGAGCCAAAAACCTGATCAATTGGTGAAGGAATGGGCCGCCGCGACCTTGCTAGAGACCTAGGTCTCACTGTTGCTGACACGGCCCCATCGGCCTTGTCGAGCCAGGATCACGCTGAGGGGTGCTGCGTTGCACAGCACCAGATAGCGCACATCAAAGATACAAAGCGGAAGAAAAGTTTTATTACATAAACAGGTTTATGGACATTTGTACAACAAAATATGTTCAGTCTACACTCACGGGCATAGACTACGCATCGAGTTCACGTTAAGCCCGTGAACGTGTCCCCGCTAGCATGCACACACACTAACACGGCGGCGTGCACGACTCCCATTCGACGGGGTTCCCCTCCGGGGGTTCCGTCTCCTCCTCGGGAGTCCCTTCCTCACAGGCCCCAGCAAAAGCTTGAAACACAAGCAGTGAGCACGATGGCGCAGCAAGACTGACCCGTCTCTCCTATATATGAAACTTCTACATGGTGGGTATAGGGTACATGAGGTAAATAATTTGCAAAGGACTCGTCTAGTTATTTGAACCTTACTTTCAATGTTTTAGCAGCAGGTTGTGGAGAACCTTACGCTAAGGCACATGAGAGAGCCGCAATCAAACAAGAAACACATTTCTCTCATGTACTTTGCCCAAAGTTGAAAAGAACTTTAATTAGCTCTAAGCTACAACAAGACATTAACAAGCAGAGTATAACATTCAAATCATCAAACTTTTAACATGAATCTAGCCTGTTCTTTCTACGTCACGGTACAGTGAACAAGTGGTACTCACTGACCATGAGGGACGGCGATTATAATCGATTTACACCTGCAGGGTTACCCGAATAACCCGTCACGTACGTCCGTACTCGATGTTGCCTACAGCAACCATCACAGACGTCGTACGCGACCACCTTTCACCCGTCAGCCAAATGTTGAACCAGTCTAATCGTCCCGAGCAAGTGGTCTCCGCGTGCGCATCCACAGTGCCGCCACCCGATTTACACCTCGAGCTCTCAACCTACCCTCTAAACGACCAGCTATGTGTAAGGGCCTCAGTTTTTGACACATAGTTGAAGTGTTCATCACCATACACACACAACTCATTTGAGGAAAGTTGATGAACACAAGTGAAGAGCAAGTAACCATCATCAACATGCTCATTAGAGAACAAACTCACATATTGCAAAAGTGGCATTTTCCACATGTGATATAGGTGGGCTGGACATATGAAAACTCCTACACATTGCTAAGGATGTCCATGCCAAGTTTCACCCAAATTCAAAACCTTTTTGAGGTCATTTTGGGTATAGTTAGAAAGAGGGCAGTTTGAAACCATATTCAAATTCAAACTGTTTTTATCCCATGAATTCAAAAGTGGGAGGCATATTCTTATTCAGCACATTTTTGTGAGCTCACACACCAATTTTCACTCCATTTGGAGTTGATCTTGACATGAGCTAAGTGGGACAAATTCAAACTTTATTTGAATTCCAAACTGAACTTGTGCTGAAATTCATTCAAACCAAAGCCAATTTGAATTCTAATCAATTCAAATGGCTCATTGGTGGATAATTTGAATCACCAGGGGTATTTTGGGGCTCACTGTTTAAAACAGTGGTTAGGAGTAAATTTCAGAGGTTAAAACCCCGGGTGGGACCCACATGTCATAGAGAGAAGGAGGGAAAACTTGCACACAAAGTCACAGCCTCGGTGGGAAATTCCACCGAGCAGCTGTCGGCTGTGCCACCGAGCAGCCACCGGCGCCACCAGCTGCTTCCCTCTCCACGCGCTGGCGCCCAGGGCGGCTTGCTCGCGCCTCCACGCAACCGGCACCACCTCAGCCCGAGCAGGAGTCGGCCGGCTTTATCTCCTCGCGTGTGAACCCGAGCAGCGGCAGTTCTTCTCCCCGCAGCTCACTGCTCGATCGGGAAAACCAGCAAAACGATCTCCTCCTTCGTTCCTGAGCTGCTAGACAGCAACCTGAGATCGCCCTCCACCTCCCCAACGCCAGAAACCCCGAGCTCCGACCTCCCTTGCCCGAAAACGATCGCCACCGCGGTGACCTAGCCTCAGCCGTGAGTCAGGCGCCCGTGGACAGCGTTCCACAGGCGTTTTCACAGTCCAGCAAGAGAGGCAACAGGAGCGCGCGACCACGGTGCTGCTCTCCTCCAAGTTTGGAAGCAAACCGTGAAGAATCGACGGAGAATTTCCAGTTTTTGCTCCGGCGACTGTAAACCGAGCTTCTGGTACGGATCCTTCAAATTCTCGCTCTAAGATCCTTCTCTAGCTATCAAATCTCGCACATAGACGCTGGACTAGTCGGCGATCAAGTTCTTTTCTGCATCCGTGGCGTGAAACTGTCTAGGAGTGACGAATTTCGAGCTCGATCAAGGGCGGTCATGGTGGGCACGATCGGTCACACGGTGCCGACCGACTTGCCGCCATCTTTGCACCCTTTTGACACCTTGTCGAGCTTCCTAGAGGTACACTGATGCTGTAGGACCGATTGTTCGAGGTTTTGACGGGTTAGAACTCACGGCCGATGGCGCCGAACCTCAACTGAGGCCGTGGCACGTCGTCGGGCTATTTCCGGTCACCGCCAGCCCGAACTGACACCACCGACGCGTTCCTCGACATCGACAACCCCCTAGCGGCGAGTTTCAGACCATGGGAGGGCCGGCAGCAGCGAGCCGGCGAGCTCCGGGTCTGCTCCGGCGAGGGGTGGCGGCGCGGGCACGCGGGCGCGTCGAGAGGTAGACGAAGCCGGCTGGCCCACGCGTAAGCGGCTGAAAAATTTGAAATCGGGATTGGGTGTGGCCGGGATCAGCTGTGCTGGCGCGCAGGAACCCCGCAGACCACGGTGTGCCGTCGCCTCGCCGTGCGGTGTCCCCGGGGCCCACCCGCAAGTTTAAACTTTTCCCCCGATTTTCAGATTTCCTTCAAACTTCAAATCCTCATAACTTGAGCTAGAAAACTCCAAATCGAGTGAACCAAATTTTGTTGGATTCATCTCTATGAGCACTTTCCAGAAAATCAAGTTTCACTTCATTAAAATCCTTATTTTTCCAGAATTAATTCCTCAAATTTTAAACTGTTTGAAATTTTAACTGGAAAATCCTTTGGAGGAAAATCCTGAAATTTTGCTGGAATGTTCACCAAAATATCCCTGAACTACCACAAAAATTTCAGATCCATTTTAGCTCATATGATCCACCTAATGGTGTGATTAGTGAAACCGTTCCAGAGAAAATGGAAAATGTTCAGAAACATTTTCAGAATTTCCTCTGAAATTGTTTAGCTCATATCTTTAGCTAGGAACCTTCAAATTAAGTGAGACCAACTCCATTAGAACCCTCTGAAAATCTAGGTTTCAGAAAGTCATAGTTTGTTTCATGAAACTCCTTAGAACACACTAAAAGCCCTCAATTAAGGTCAAGTACATAATTAATTGTGAAGGGCTCAAATGAGCTTTGCTGCAACTAAAACTTGACCAAGTCTCTGTTTAGGTTGTAACGAAGCCACAGTAAAAGTTTCACAGTCATAAAGTCTGTCTAGTGGGACTTACAAGCTTCACAAGTTCAAACTGAATACAAATGCATTTAAATCGATACATGTATGTCTTATATCATGTAGTCGCTAAGGTCGAGGAGGAACCCGAAGTCCTAGACTTCGTTACTCCGGAGGAGCAGCTAGCCTACGACCAAGAGCAGCAAGGCAAGCCCCGGTTAGCATTAACTGTTTTTACAAATTTTTATTGTTTTGAGCACTTACGTGAGTATTATGATTCTTTGCATTAGAGTCTTGTGTGGAAACCCAACTGCATAGCCAAGAAAAACCATGGATTGGGTTTAGGATTTACCAACCCCGTTAGCTACTGCAATGCTAAGAGAGAGTAGGATTCGGTACAAGTCGAGTAGTTGGAACTACTCGCGAGAATAGGCTAGAGGCACATCGCTTGGGTAGAGATAGCACATGATACACATGGAAAGAAAGATGAGACCGAGCAGAGAGTAAGGGCAGCAGGACTTTGGGGACTATGTGCTGTAGCTCTGCTTGTGTCGATTGAGGACCGAGCCGTGTGCGGGCCTGTTGAACAAGCTAGAACAGTACCGAAGACCTAACGGCTATATGGGAACCGGGAAACCGATGTAACTCGGGTAGCTGGGTGTTGAGGCATAGCTGGTCGTTCAGAGGGTAGGTTGAGAGCTCGAGGTGTAAATCGGCTGGCGGCTCTGAGATGTGCGTGCAGAGACCTCTTGCTCGGGACGATTGGACCCGTTAAACATTTGGCTAACGGGTGAAAGGTAGTTGCGTACGGCGTCCGTGATGGTTGTTGTAGGCAACATCGAGTACGGGCGTACGTGACGGGTTATTCGGGTAACCCTGCAGGTGTAAATCGATTATAATCGCCGTCCCTCGCGGTCAGTGAGTACCACTTGTTCACTGTACCGTGACGTAGAAAGAACAGGCTAGTTACATGTTAAAATGTTGCTGATTGAAAGATGGACTTGATTGTTAATGATTGCTGTAGTTTAGAGCTAATTAAAGTTCCTTTCAACTTTGGGCAAAGTACATGAGAGAAATGCGTTTCTTGTTTGATTGCGGCTCTCTAATGTGTCTTAGCGTAAGGTTCTCCACAACCTGCTGCTAAAACTTGAAAGTAAGGTTCCACTAATTAGGCGAGTCCTTGCAAATGATTTTTACCTCATGTAACCTAACAATCCCTCACGTAGAAGTTCCATGTTTAGGAGAGACGGGTCAGTCTTGCTGAGCCTTCGTGCTCACTGCTTGTGTTTGAAGCTTTTGCAGGGTTCTATGAGGAAGGGGCTCCCGAAGAGGAGACGGAACCCCAGGAGGGGAACCTCGTCGAGTGGGAGCCGTGCACGCCGCAGAGTTAGTGTGCGTGTGTGCTAGCAAGGACACGTTCAAGGGCTTAACGTGAACTTGATGCGTAGTCTACGCCTGTGAGTGTAGAGTGGACTTATTTTGATGTACAAATGTTCATAAACCACTTTATGTAATAAAAGTTTTGCTTCCGTTTTGTACCTTTGATGTGTGTTATTCGGTGCTGTGCAACACAACACCCCTCAGCGTGATCCTGGCTCGACAAGACCGTGGAGTCGTGTCAGCGCTGGTATCAGAGCTCGCTTGAGGTTAACGCACTACAAAGGTCATCTTTTTCAAAAATCCAGTGAGGAACGAGTTAGTGGCCCGTATAAGGATGTTATTAGTGTATAGAAGGTGGCATACTAACCTATTTGTCTATGTCGGAAAATCGTGTATCTCGGGACGTTTATGTCTTGGGGGGTTCACGTAAGAGCTGTCCACCAGTGCGCAGAAGCTGAAGGGTGGAGCCCCACGGGTGGCAGGTAACCCGACCCGCTTTGATATCCTCTGCGACTCTTCATGTCGTTTGGGGTATTCGAGCTACGTCTGTCCCTGGCGTGCGTGGTGCAATTTGGGAGACCCTGTCACGTGGTCTGAAACGTGAACACGTAGTTCAAGGCATGTTTGGCTTGAGAATATCCGGGCGAGTGATGACGGCCGGGTGTACGAACTGTATGGATTCCGGGCTCGGTGTGCAGCCGAGTCTGACGATTGCTTGAGTTTCCTGCAGTTAGCCTGACCACGAAACGGTAGACGTGTAGCATCCGTGTGCGAGTGACGTTTAGTGCCACTGAATTAACGAAGCCGGCTATGTCCGGTATAGGTTTTTCTTTGTGGGGACATAGTACCGACATAATCTGGTGACGCATCGACGTCACACCCCATTAAATGAACAACTTCATTTAAAACTTGAAGGTTTTGATCAAAAGTAGTAAAACTTGATGTAACTCCTTCCCTTGAACAGGATATTCAAAATTAACAAGTTTTCAACCTATAGGTTGTTAAGGACAGAGCACTCTGTTTTCAGCTGAATCAAGGCTGAAGTTAATCAGAGGTTAGAGGTTGAGTTATTTCGAGGTTGGGGTCATATGATACATTTCTGGAAATCTTTGGAAAACCTTTACAACTTTTCTGTTTAGGTCCAGAGGTGTTTCATCCCTTAACAAATCGAAAAATGCAGTAGAGTTGAAACTGTCCAGAAAACAGGGCAGAGCAAAGACTCTCTGTAAATTGAGCATAACTTCCTGAATAAAAATCCAAAAATATAAAATGAGGTATTTCTAGAAAGCTTATGAGATGGGTTACAACTTTGTAACAGAAAGTTTTGTCAGATTGGGTGCATAATTAACTGAATTCTTGGATCAAATCAGTACCTAAAGCCGGGAGGTGCTGTCCAATTTTCTACAGAAACTCTGTTAACTTTGACCTCTCATAACCTTTGAACCAGGACAGATTTTAGGCCAAGCAAATACTTTTTGGAAAGATATTGGAGTTAAATTTAACTTTGGTATACAACTTGAGTGATGAAAATGCTTCTAACTGGATCAAAGTCTAGATTTAGTGCATCAAGGTCTGTTCTGTACAAAGGAGAAAAATGAGTGATATCGTGCGGGCTAGTACAAGTTATGTGCCCCAAAAGCACCTGTTGGTGTCCCGAACACCATTCGATGATATGTAGGCCCCTGTACGATTAACTCCTTAGAGATTGATTGCTGGTCAAGTACCACAACTTGCACCACCTCTAGAGCAGCAGCATCAGACGGTGGTTTGTACTCCATCGCTGCGGCTATATGTATCTAGCTCCAACCACAAGTTAGAGGAGAGCCGGAGAGACATCCGTGCTCTACTTGTGGTCGGATGGGCTATTATGCTAGGTATTGTATGGAGGAAATTCAAGGTTGCGGATCATCATACTTTCAATGATCAGATCCGTAACTATATCTGCAGAAAAGAGGGCAGACAAGGGGCAACATTCACTACACAGTGAGTGATGATGTTCCAGAAGGAGAAGCCGTGTTAGCAGAGATGTTTCTCTGAATCGGCTACCGGTATTAATTCTCATGGACTTAGGTTCCACACCTAGCTTTGTTAGTCAATCTTTTGTGGCTCAACATCAGCTCCAAACCACTTTTACAAAGAGGTAATGCCTCATATCTTCGACGGGGCAGCATTACAAGAAGTGATGTTGTTTTCCGAGCACCTCTTTGTTTGCGGGTTAGACTATAACCCACGACCCTCTTTATTCTTGGGGTCTGAAGATCGACATTATTTTGGGGATGTCGTGGTCGAATTACCACGAAGCGGTTCACAACATCAATTTTAAACCGTTAAGCTCAGACTCCCCACGGCACGATCTTCATACATTAGTTCTGGGCGCCAGTCGGCAACAGATTACAATATTGAAACACTTGGAAACTGTTTAGATAGAGGGCAGTCTGGTGGTACGTAGATTTCAGGGGTGTTTCGCAATTATTACCGGGCATACCGCCCGAACGGGACGTAGAGTTCAAGATGAAACTTGCGCCGGGAACACCACCGAATTTGTGAAGGCCATATAAAATGGCACCCAATGGATGGGCAGAGTGGAAGACACTGCTAAATAACCCTATGAGCAAAGGTTTTATACGACTGAGTCGTTACCTTGGGGGTATTCAGCATTGTTTGCAAAGGAGAAGCACGAAACACTACGACTTTGTGTAGTGCTCGTCTGCTTAACATTGTGGCAATCAAGAACCAGTACCCGTTACCACAGATCGACGTATTGTTTGATCAGTTGGTCGAAGCAAAGATCTTTTCCAAGATGGATTTAAGATCCGGGTACCATCAGATTAAGATAAGGGCTGAGGACATTCCAAAGACAGCTTTCTCGACAAGGTACGGACTTTATGAGTACCTGGTCATGTCCTTCGGCCTCACCAATGCTCCAGCTCACTTCATGTATTTAATGAACTCGGTATTCATGCCGGAGCTGGACAAGTTTGTCGTGTCTTCATCGACGACATCCTGGTATATTCCAAGTCAGAGGAAGATCACAAGAAACATCTGCGTATAGTCTTGCAACGGCTGCAGGATCACAAGCTATACGCGAAATTCAGCAAATGTGAGTTCTGGATATCGCAAGTGCCTTTTCTCGGGCATATCATCTCAGCGGAGGGTATCACTGTAGACCCGAGCAAGATCACTCAAGTGCTGAATTGGAAATCCCCGAGAACTGTTCACGAGGTACGGAGTTTCCTCGGACTCGCGGGATATTATCGGAGGTTCATTCCGAACTTCTCGAAGATTGCCAATCCTATGAAGAGCTGCTGAAGAAGGCTACCAAATATGTTTCGAGTCCAGCGTGTGAAGCAGCATTCAAGGCTTTAGTCAAGCACCTGACATCAGCACCGGTTTTGGCGCAGCCAGACACAACAAAGCCGTTCGATGTGTACTGCGATGCATCCGGCATTGGGCTCGGATGTGTGCTGATGCAAGACCGAAGAGTGGTCGCGTGAATGTGGCCTAGAGGGGGGGTGAATAGGCCTTTAAAGATTCCTGCACACTTAATAAAGTTATCAGAAACTTGACTGACCGGACTAGTCCGGTTGTGTGGACGGACTAGTCCGGTGTGCTGAATTATTTGAGTTAATTAAGTGTGTCTCATAAATTTAATTTCTCAGCAGCGGAATGAGAACAACAGTTTTTATAAATCAAATTTATTGTATGGATGCACGTGCAAACTTATAAGGAACTCAAACGATGACTAGCAAACTAGTGTTCTAATGTATCAAAATGTAAAACAAATGAGAGACAAGAGACACGAATTTTTACCGAGGTTCGATCTCACCAAGAGATCTACGTCCTCGTTGAGGAAGCTGACACAGAGCCGGGTTCCCAACCCTTTCCCTCTTCAAGTCACCACACAGGCCGACTTGACTTCACTATCAAGTGTAATCACCGTGTTTATGGGGCAACCTCACACGTTGAGGGCTCCCACAAGAATTACAATGAGAAGTTGATCAAATACACTCAAAAAGATTACAATGCAGAATATGAGTGTAGAGAGATCAAACCCCAAGAGCTCACAACGAAGGAACGACGATCTCCCAATCACAAATCCAAGTATTTTATTGATCTTCACCTTTTTGCACCTTAGATGTGTGGGGAGACGTGTTTTTGGGCTCTTGGGACAGGTGGCGGCGCTAGGGTTTCAGTTTTTGACAGTATAAGTCGTGTCTCTTCTGGGAAAAGACGAAGGACCTCCTTTTATAGGCTTTCCCAAAAAGTTACCGTTGTTAAACCTACTACCGAACTAGTCCGGTATATGATCGGACTTGTCCGGTCTACTTCCAGTGGGTTAACCGGACTAGTCCGGTCCACAAACCGGACTTGTCCGGTGCTATGTGAAATGGGGTTTCAGAAACTTCAGCGGACTAGTCCTGTCGCTTGGATGGACTAGTCCGCAGTCCTCTAAAGAGGACAACAGAGACATGACCGGACTAGTCCGGTCTAAAACCGGACTTGTCCGGTCTAAAACCGGACTTGTCCGGTTGCATTCCAGTGAGCTGACCGGACTAGTCCGGTTCACAAGGCGGACTAGTCCGGTGCACTATGTTTGCGTCTTTCAGAAAGTTAAACGGACTAGTCCGGTCCATGAACGGACTAGTCCGGTTTTCAGTGGATTTTAGTTGATTTTTAAACACCTTACCCTTACGCAAAGTCATGAGCTCTTGGGATGTGTCTCTCTCACACACAACCTATACATTTATATCTACTTTGCTCCTCTAAATTCCACTAACGTCTTCCTTTTCGGGCACCACTCTATTTTTCACCTTTTTGTGTGTGCCGAGCCAATTCACTTTGTTTATCCTGCAGCCATCTTAATAGTTTCATTAGGATCTCATATGTTCGTCATCAATTAGCCAAAACCCACAAGGGATATCCTAGATTCACTTACAATCTCCCCCTTTTCGGTGATTGATGACAACCATTTGAGATATCACAATTGAAAATAAAAGGTTGATTTTCATAAGGTGTGCACATATGAGAATAATAAAAAATTCATAAAAAGCTTCTCACATATGCACACACCTTATGGTGGGGTGCCTCACAGGTGTGTGATGAACAACATGTGATAAATTAAAGACAAACAGTAGTGAACATGTAAGTGGGCATTAGAGCATAGTACATCACACATTAGAAAAGAAATAGTGCATTACAAGATTTTAAAAATAGGTACATGTCCTTGATCACAAAAGATCTTAATAACTAATACTAGATAGAAAAAGTCCAAGTCTAATCTCAATCTATCTTCCATCTCAATCTCTCCCCCTTTGGCATCAAGACACCAAAAAGGGAAAAAATTGAGGGGAATCACTCATCGCTGCCTCCTCCGTCAGTCTCAGTCTGATCTTCATCTTCAGCATCCATGGGAGCCGGATCTTCCTCTGAGTCCTCGGAGGCGGGCGGTGATCCAACGGGCTCAATCTCAAGCTTTGCACAGATAGACTTGATATTGGCATTGACGTACTGTTGATGTTTCTTCCTTGCAAGTTTTGCTTTGCGTTGCCTGTCTTCGATCTTACGGCAGCAGGCAAAGATGGAGGAGAGCATCTTGAGGATGCCGCTAGATGATTCTTGGGCAGGTGGAGAACCAGGAGGAGCAGCTGCAGACCTAGTGTCATCATGAGCTTGCTTTGATCTCCTCTCCACTAGTGGAGAGGACGGGGCAGTTGGAGCCGGAGGGAGAGTGTACTCGTTGGGTTTTTGCGGCTTCAACCCCGTATGCTTGACATCCTTGACAAACTCGAGTCCCGTCACTTTCTCAATCATGTACATGATATACGGTGCGTATCCACAGGACCTGTTGGGGGTAATTGAGATGTTCACAATGTCGTTGTAGATATACTCAAAGACATTGAATGGTCTCCTCCCACTAATGACCTTCATGAGAGTCCTCAAGGTTCCTTGTATAGTTCCTGCATCTCCATCCTTCGGAGCTATCGTCTTTCTCAAGACTCTATTTAGGACCACAAAGAAGGGCTTTAGATATTTGATGGTGGGAGGAACATATGGCATCCTTGTGTCATAGAGAAATTCAAGTTCCTCCTTCTCCAGGGGTTTCAGATTATGAATGACCAGTTCATGATCCAAAGTGTTTTGGAGGTGAAGAATCCTAGCAAATTCATCATACGTGACACTATACCTTGAACCATGAGTCATCCAAGTAAGACTATCTCCATCATCCCGAGCAAAGTAGAGAGTGGAGTAAAACTGGGTAATGACTTCATTGTTCCAGTCATACTCAAAAGATAGTAGGTCCGTCAGACCGTGCCTCTCTAAGGCCTCCACCATCTCACGAAAGGCAGGATACCTCTTCGACTTCAGGTATTCGACATTTAGCCATTGACTCCCTACTACGGGATTCTTCATCTTCATGTACACATGCTCGTAGTAGTCTGCATGGAAGTTGCTCCAGAACCTTGGATCAGAACATTGTTTAGGTCGGTCATACACTTCAATCTTCCTGAAGTTATCAGCTAGCTCATTCCCTTTTCCAGTGAAATCCCCACTTGAAGGCTGCCTGTTGCGGTGAACGGGTTTTTTCATTTTCAGAGGCCCAATGGGGCCACTAGCAAGTCCCTTCCCTTTATTGAGAACTCTTCTTGGCCCTGACGAGCCCTCAGCAGCATCTTTCCTTTGAGGCCTTTTAATAATGACTTTCCTCTTCTTAGGTAGATTGTCGTCGGAGGGTGGAGAGTGAGCATTGACATCATGTATCTTCTTCATCACTCCCTCCTTAGCTCTCCTCACTTTTTCACGTTGAACTTCTTCGTCAATGTGAAAAGAGCCGTCATCTGATCCTGAAGACATGATGCCTGATAAGGAGTTTAAGTATTAGATGCAAACGGACGCATTATCGACTTCAAATGGAAGTGTAGGGGTTCAACTGTCAGAGACCGGACTTGTCCGGTTTCAGAGTGCGGACTAGTCCGGTGGACCGGACTTGTCCGCATCTGAGCGCCGGACTAGTCCGGCCTAGCATAAGAACCCTAAATTGAATGTTTCATTTGAAACAACTCTCCTATCTAAGGACACAAGGAAAGTGGTAGGAATACATCTATTTATGCAATGTACATCCTTTTGAAATCAAAGGAAACTAGCTAGAGCTAGAAAAATTGAGATTTTGGTTTTGGGGGGATTTACCAAGATTTGAAGATTCGCGTTGAAGGAGTGGCAATCACTCCGGATGAGTCCGGAAAGTAGGATCCCCTCGTCGAAAAGAGGCTTTTTGACGGAGAAAATTCCGAGTTTGAGGGCTCAACTCGAAAATCACTTTGGGAGCTAGGGTTTTCGAGAGAGGGTGAGACAAAGTGCTTATGAGTGGAGAGGGAGGCGTTTGGTCCGGCCAACTGCTTTTATATGCGACTGACCGGACTAGTCCGGTCATGGTAGCGGACTAGTCCGGTACCCCTGAGTTAACCTAATTGTTGTCTGTCCGGACTAGTCCGGTTGGAAATCGGACTAGTCCGTTTCCAACAGACTTGATACATATATAGATAACTAATAGTGATCCAAGGACAACAATTTTGCAAGTAGTCTTGGTGATTACGACCAGTAGGCAATCAGCAATCGAACAATGGTCATAATCCACAAGATTTATTCATTAAAAATAGTTTTCTGAGTAGAAAGGAGAGGAGGAGCATTTTTGACAATACGGAGGAACAATTTAAGTTGCAACCAGGTATGCAATGTTTCAAGCCACATTTCGAGAGTCAAGAATGTTTAGCTCATTTAGTTCATAGAACCTTTTCTCATCTAATGGTTTGGTAAAAATATCTGCAAGTTGTTTTTCAGTCCTAACATGTGAAATAGCTATGTCACCTTTTAATGAATGATCTCTGAGAAAGTGATGACGGATGTCTATGTGCTTAGTTCTTGAGTGCTCTACCGGGTTGTGTGCAATCTTTATAGCACTTTCATTATCGCATAGAAGCGGGATATGACTTAGATTGTAGCCGTAGTCCCTAAGAGTTTGTTGCATCCAAAGCAGTTGCGCACAGCATCTACCGGCTGCAACATACTCTGCTTCCGCTGTGGAAAGAGCAATGGAGTTTTGCTTTTTAGATGACCAAGAAACTAGGGACCTACCAAGAAATTGACAGGTCCCTGACGTGCTCTTTCTATCGACTTTGCATCCTGCATAGTCGGCGTCGGAATACCCTATCAAGTTAAACTTGGATCCTTTGGGTTACCAAAGGCCCAAGTTGGATGTGTGCACAAGGTACCTTAGGATTCTTTTTACAGCAATTAAGTGACACTCTTTAGGTGCGGCTTGAAACCTTGCACACATGCAAAAACTAAGCATAATATCTGGCCTAGATGCACATAAGAATAGTAAAGAGCCAATCATGGACCGATATACCTTTTGGTCCACATTTGGACCGTCTTCATTGAGGTTGAGATGTCCGTTGATGGCCATGGGTGTCTTGATGGGCTTGGCTTTGTCCATATTGAATTTCTTGAGAATGTCTTGTGTATATTTAGTTTGGCTTATAAATGTACCTTCTCTCAGTTGCTTTACTTGAAATCCCAGGAAGAACTTCAATTCACCCATCATTGACATCTCGAACCTGTCTGTCATTATTTTGCTAAATTCTTCACAGAAGGACTCGTTAGTGGATCCAAAGATAATGTCATCAACATAAATTTGACATACGAATAAATGATCATCAAAATGTTTAGTAAAGATTGTATAGTCAGCTTTACCAATTTTGAATCCATTTTGAATCAGAAAATCTCTAAGGCACTCATACCAGGCTCGAGGAGCCTGTTTGAGGCCATAGAGAGCCTTACACAGTTTATAGACTTGGTTGGGATACTTCTGATCTTCGAACCTCGGTGGCTGCTCCACATAGACTTCCTCCTTTATCGGACCATTGATAAAGGCACTCTTGACGTCCATTTGATACAACTTAAAATTATGGTGAGTAGCATATGCCAATAAAATGCGAATGGACTTAAGTCTAGCTACAGGAGCGAAGGTTTCATCGAAATCCAAACCTTCCACTTGAGAATAACCTTTGGCCACCAACCTCGCTTTATTTCTTGTCACTACTCCATGTTCATCTTGCTTGTTCCGAAAGACCTATTTGGTTCCAACGATGTTCGCCCTTGGTCTTTCCACCAGCTCCCACACTTCATTTCTTTTGAAGTTGTTCAGCTCCTCTTGCATCGCAATCACCTAGTCTGGATCCCTTAAGGCTTCTTCTACCCTGTATGGCTCCAGAAAAGACACAAAAGAATAGTGTTCACAGAAATTTGCAATTTTAGATCTAGTAGTTACTCCCTTAGCAATATCTCCAATGATATTGTTGACAGGATGGTCCCTTTGCACACACTGATGTACTCTTGGGTGTGGAATTTGTGTAGTTGCTTGTTCTTCATTGTCTTCATGTGTCATGTCTCCCCCTAGATAATTGCTTCCATGATCATCTTGATTTTCTTGATCTTCCTCAACTTGATCTTGTGTAGGAGCTCCCCCTTGATCATTGCTTCCTTGTTGAAATTCATCTTGTGTCTCCTCTCGTGGTAGGATATCACCAAGTGCCATTTTCTTCAGCGCTTCACATGGAGCTTCCTCCTTATCTAGCATAGACTTATCGACTTGCTCCACTTGTGAGCCGTTAGTTTCATCGAACACTACGTCACGCGCTACTTCAACAAGGCCGGACACCTTGTTGAAGACACGATAGGCGTAGGCATTCGATTCATATCCGAGCAAGAATCCTTCATCGAACTTCGAAGCAAACTTCGAGTCCCTTGGTTTCTTGTTCAGAATAAAACATTTGCAACCAAAAACTTTGAAATAGGAAACGTTAGGCTTTTTACCCGTGAGAAGCTCATATGGAGTTTTCTTCAGTAGTCGATGAAGGTACAACTGATTTGTGCCATGACAAGTGGTGTTCACTGCTTCTGCCCAAAATCGGTCTGACGTCTTGTATTCATCTAACATTATTCTTGCCATTTCGATCAATGTTCTGTTCTTCCTTTCGGCTACCCCGTTCTATTGAGGAGAATAGGGTGCCGAGAATTCATGCTTTATACCTTCTTCATTGAGATATTCTTCAACTTGGGTGTTCTTGAATTCTGTCCCATTGTCACTTCTGATATTCTTTACGGTTGATGAGAATTCATTTTGAGCTCTTTTCAAGAACTTCTTGAGGGTTCCCTGAGTTTCTGATTTATCATACAAGAAAAATACCCAGGTAAATCTTGAAAAATCATCAACAATTACTAAACCGTATTTGCTACCACCGATGCTGATGTACGCAATTGGACCAAAGAGATCCATGTGGAGAAGTTCCAGCGGTCTAACGGTGGTCATCACATTCCTGGCGGGGTGTGGTGCTCCAACCTGTTTTCCTGCTTGACAAGCGCTGCATGGCCTATCTTTTTCAAAAACCACATCCTTAAGACCATCGATGTGACCACCTTTTAGAAGTTTCTGCAGATTTCTCATTCCAACATGGGCTAGCCGTCTATGCCACAGCCATCCCATGTTGGTCTTAGCAACCAAGCAAGTGTTGAGTTCGGCTTTATCTTTGTTGAAGTCAACAAGATAAAGCTTTCCCTTCAACAATCACTTGAATGCAATCGAGCCATCGCTTCTTCTAAAGACGGTCACACCCTCATTAGTGAATAAACAGTTGTAACCTTTGTCGCATAGTTGAGATATTGATAAAAGATTATAATCTAGAGAGTCTACATGTAAAACATTAGATAAGGTTTGTTGAGAGGATATTTCAATGTTACCACTACCAAGGACCTTTCCTTGGCTGTTGTCTCTAGAGTATATACCTTCACTTGGATCCTTGTTGCACTCGTATTCCACAAACATACCTCTCTCTCCGGTCATATGATTTGTGCATCCGCTATCTAGTACCTACTTAGATCCACCGGAGGAGTAAGCCTGCAAAATAGAATTATTTCTGGGTTTTAGGTACCCAAGCTTGCTTGGGTCCTCTCAGGTTAGTCACAAGAGTTTTGGGCACCCACACACAAGTTTTTAAGTTCTTGTGGCGTGGCCCTGTATATTTAGCAATGACTTTTCCATACTTGTTTTTCATGAGAGCATAAGAAGCATCAAATGTATGGAACAGTGTTTGTAGCTCAGATTCATGTGATTTTTCTTTAACAAAAATGATTATATTCTTAGCATGATTAGGAGTAGACATGTGTCTGTTCCTATCAAAGCCAAGACCATCTTTGACATTGGGAGGTCTAGTGATCATATATGCACTTCGTGCATATTTGATCTTCTCCTTATCAAAGATGCCGTTTTGAGAAGAATGCATGTCATGAGACGTTGAAGCATTAGAAATTACATTCTTCTTGCTAGAGCAAGTGCATGTTCTTATTGTTGTTGAGCTCATATCTTTAGAGGAAGAGCTCTTGGAGGAAGAGGAGTCACTTTGTTTGAGCGACTCAACTTGCACCTCAAGGATTTTGTTAACTTTTGACAAGTTAGCAAGTTCTTCCTTGATTGCAATGTGCGAGTGCTCTAACTTTGAGTAAGTTTCCTTACTCAAGGCTAGCTCTAACTCAAGTGACTCATTCTTCTCTCTTTCAAGCTCAAGAAGCTTTTCAACTTCTTGATATCTCTTCCTCTCATGGATGAGCATATCTTCTTGTCGGTTGACAAGTTCTTCCTTTTCAAAGATTTCGTTCGACAATATTTCCATTTTCTTTAAGGCAATTTTACTTAGCCCTCTAAATAATTCTTCATTATCACTAGAGCTATCAAAGTCATCAATGGAGGAATTTAGTATAGGAGGAGTAAGTCTAACCTTTTTCTTGCCTTCCTTAGCCATAAGACATGTGTGGTTGTTCATGTCCCGTCCTCCCATGTTCGGAAAGAGTGTGGCTCTCATAGTTGGTTTCTTGACTGCGATAGTGGCCATCTCTTCTTCTTCATCGGAGGAGGACTCGTCGTTTGAGTCCCACTCCTTCCCAATGTGAGCTTGATGGGCTTGTCTTCTTTTTCTGAAGTTTTTCTTTTCTTGAGATCTTGTTTCCTTCTTCTTTTTGTTTTCTTCATAAGTACAGTCCACCATGAAGTGACAATACTCTCCGCAGTTGTAGCAAGTACGTCGAGCCTTGGATTTTCCTTTATCCTTGATTTTGCCTTCATGTGAATTGTTGCCGTGTCTTCTCTTCATCATGCGTTTGAACTTTTTGATGAAGAGTACCATTTCTTCGTCATCAAGATCGGTGCTTTCGTCGCTTGTATCTCCATCGTCTTGGTCTTCACGAGTTTCTTTGAGTTTGGGTCTGCACGTTGCTTTGAGAGCAACTTCTTTCTTTTTAGAAGAGGTGAGCTCGGCTAAGTCTTTGACGTATTGAGCCTCTTTCTCCATCATTTCATGATTTATGATCTTTCCCAATAACTCATCGGGAGTCATTTTGTGAAACCCGGGGCTTTCTCTAATCATTGAGCAAAGTGTGACGTTTCTTGGCATGAAGGCTCTTATCATCCTTTTGACTACCTCGTGATCAGTCCATTTCTTACTTCCATAGGCACGGATTTTGTTGATGAGTGCTTTCATCCGGTTGTACATGTCTTGAGGTGATTCGCCTTCTTCAATAGCAAATCTCCCCAACTCTCCTTCAAGGATTTCGATTTTGCCTTCACGAACTGACCTATTTCCTTCGTGAGCTGTCTTAAGGGTATCCCAGATTTCTTTTGCACTTTCTAACCCATCGATCTTGGTGAATTCCTCTCTGCTTAGTGATGATGTGATCACGGTGACGGCTTGTGCGTTTCTATGAATCTCCTGTTCTTGTTCTGTGGTGAGTTCATCATCCGTGTCCGGAATATTGATGCCTGTGCAAACAATGTGCCACAGACTAGGGTTCAGGGATATCAGATGCATCTTCATGTTGTACTTCCACATGGTGTAGTCACTTCCGTCAAACTGTGGGGGCCTTCCCATAGGAATAGAGAGATAATGATTATTTGAATTGAGACGGTTGTAGTTGTAAGGATACCGGGAGTAGTCGTGATGACCACTCCCCATCGTCTTTTCTTCCTCTTTTCCTTTTTGTGCCAGCAGTTTCTTTCTCAGGAGTGCTTTTAGCTGCCTCACTTCTTCATCATCATGTGGACTTTCTTTCAGCACATCGAAGGCTTTGGCTTCTTGCTCCTCATCGTTGTTGCTCGTCTTCGGGATATCGTTGTTCTTCTCAGAGGCCATTGTTCTCTCGGAGATGTGAGTCTCGTTGATGGAGAACTTGGCTCTGATACCAATTGAATGTGGCCTAGAGGGGGGTGAATAGGCCTTTAAAGATTCCTGCACACTTAATAAAGTTATCAGAAACTTGACTGACCGGACTAGTCCGGTTGTGTGGGCGGACTAGTCCGGTGTGCTGAATCATTTGAGTTAATTAAGTGTGTCTCATAAATTTAATTTCTCAGTAGCGGAATGAGAACAACAGTTTTTATAAATTAAATTTATTGTATGGATGCACGTGCAAACTTATAAGGAACTCAAACGATGACTAGCAAACTAGTGATCTAATGTATCAAAATGTAAAACAAATGAGAGACAAGAGACACGAATTTTTACCGAGGTTCGATCTCAACAAGAGATCTACATCCTCGTTGAGGAAGCTCACACAGAGCCGGGTTCCCAACCCTTTCCCTCTTCAAGTCACCACACAGGCCGACTTGACTTCACTATCAAGTGTAATCACCGTGTTTATGGGGCACCCTCACACGTTGAGGGCTCCCACAAGAATTACAATGAGAAGTTGATCAAATACACTCAAAAAGATTACAATGCAGAATATGAGTGTAGAGAGATCAAACCCCAAGAGCTGACAACGAAGTAACGATGATCTCCCAATCACAAATCCAAGTATTTTATTGATCTTCACCTTTTTGCACCTTAGATGTGTGGGGAGACGTGTTTTTGGGCTCTTGGGACAGGTGGCGGCGCTAGGGTTTCAGTTTTTGACAGTATAAGTCGTGTCTCTTCTGGGAAAAGACGAAGGACCTCCTTTTATAGGCTTTCCGAAAAAGTTACCGTTGTTAAACCTACTACCGGACTAGTCCGGTATATGATCGGACTTGTCCGGTCTACTTCCAGTGGGTTAACCGAACTAGTCCGGTCCACAAACCGGACTTGTCCGGTGCTATGTGAAATGGGGTTTCAGAAACTTCAGCGGACTAGTCCTGTGATATTGAGGGGCTGGACATATGAAAACTCCTACGCATTGCTAAGGATGTCCATGCCAAGTTCCACCCAAATTCAAAACCTTTTTGTGGTCATTTTGGGTATTGTTAGAAAGAGGGCAGGTTGAAACCATATTCAAATTCAAACTGTTTTTATCCCATGAATTCAAAAGTGGGAGGCATATTCTTATTCAGCACATTTGTGAGCTCACACACCAATTTTCACTCCATTTGGAGTTGATCTTGACATGAGCTAAGTGGGACAAATTCAAAATTTATTTGAATTCCAACTGAACTTGTGCTGAAATTCATTCAAACCAAGCCCAATTTGAATTCTAATCAATTCAAATGGTTCATGGTGGATAATTTGAATCACCCGGGGTATTTTGGTGCTCACTGTTTACAACAGTGGTTAGGAGTAAATTTCAGTCGTTAAAACCCTGGGTCGGACCCACATGTCATAGAGAGAAGGAGGGAAAACTTGCACACGGCTGTGCCACCGAGCAGTCACCGGCGCCACCAGCTGCTTCCCTCCCCACGCGCTGGCGCCCAGGGCGGCTTGCTCGCGCCTCCACGCGACCGGCACCGCCTCAGCCCGAGCAGGAGTCGGCCGGCTTTATCTCCTGGTCTGTGAACCCAAACAGCGGCAGTTCTTCTCCCCGCAGCTCACAGCTCGATCGGGAAAACCAGCAAAACGATCTCCTCCTTCGTTCCTGAGCTGCTAGACAGCAACCTGAGATCGCCCTCCACCTCCCCAACGCCAGAAACCCCGAGCTCCGACCTCCCTTGTCCGAAAGCGATCGCCACCGCGGCGACCTAGCTTCAGCCGAGAGTCAGGCGCCCGTGGACAGCGTTCCACAGGTGTTTTCACGGTCCAGCAAGAGAGGCAACAGGAGCGCGCGACCACCATGCTGCTCTCTGTAAAATCCCCAAAAGTGGTAGCAAGAAAATTCAGCTCATGTATACTTATGAAAAATGAGGGGAATTAAAACTTTGAATTATAATGGGGTAAGTTCAAAGTGAGGGTTTAGACTTCCCAAAACTTCCAAACATGGGGATCTAAATGCACAACTTGGATCTTCATAGTCCAAATATTCAACCTTCCAAATTTCAGCTCATTTGTTGGAGTTTTAATATTTGTTTGGGATTAAAAGGAGAAGCCCTTTAATCTGAATTTCAAATTCAGTTTCAAATTCCAATTCCCTCAATTTCAAAATTTGGGTTCACAAATGTGTTCTCCACCTTTGAATGAGCAGCCATGCCAAAAGTTGGAAATTTTGGAGCTGGTTTGCTATATTTTTGAGGCAATACAAAGTGGAGAATTCAAACTCCTTTTCAAATTCAAATGATCAAACCACATCCAAATTTCACACCGAATTCAAACCCTTTGAATTCATCAAATTCAAACATAACTTGGGGTTAAAGTCTAGCCTTAAATTTTGAGTTGCTGGAGGGAAAAGATCAGAGAAAGTTTGATTAAACAAAGGGGGGAGGTGGGGCCCATTTGTCAGCCACCCACAGGAGCTACCGCCTTTGCTTCATTCGGTCGAACAGCAGGGGCGCGACAGCTCCCGTCTCTGACCCACGCCCGAGGTGTGCCGCGCCACCTCCTGTTTCTGCCGCCTACTTGATCATCCGCACGTGCCACAGTCCCAGAACAACCCCCCTTGCTCTCTCGGCTGTCCACCGACGTGTTTTCCCTTTTCCCTGCTCAGTTCGCGTAGCCTCGGCCGCCGCTCGGTTGATCCGCGTCGCCTGTCCGTCATCGACACCACTCCGACGTTGTCACGACTGGTTGAGGTCGTAGGAAGGTGCGCAAGGCCCTCTAGTTCCTCTCTGACGACAGCCCCTGCCATTCCTTCGAGCTGGTCCCGAGAACTGAGCCTAAGTTCATCGTTCCACGTTCCAGCTTGCCGCCAAGATGCCGCACCGTCGATCGGCCACCTCAGACTCGTTCACGCTAATCCAACCGGTGTTCTAGGTGCGTTGTCGACCATTCTTGCTGTCCTCCCAGTTTGGAGCTAGGTCATATCCTAGGTTGGCCGGAATTCGAAGTTTGTCACTGGCGGTTCCTTGGAACCGAGTTGAAAGAAAACGGGAAATTCCAGGGCCATAATGGGTTGGAGCTCACAAGAGTGTAGGCATAGGTTCTCCAAGCCAGGACGACCCTTCTCGAGCAAACGGCAAGCAATACCATGCAGAGTCCGAAGAGTTCTCCGTGTTTTTCCTCACGGCGGGGAAGAACCACTTCGGTCGCACGGTGAGCTCATGTTTCCAGCCGTTTTCCGAGGGATCAGGGTAGTGTTCCGAGCTCCCCAGGTCACGGTGGTGCTGTAGGACCCAACCGCGGTCGGTTTCCGGGCTTGCCGGGCGAACACCACGTCGCCGGAGTCGCCCGAGTTACTGCCACCGTCGGTGAGGTATTCCCGGCCAGTTAGCGCCGCCACCGAGCTCACCAAAGTGTTCCTTGTCGGGTTTTAGGCACAGGCGGCGAGGGTTGAGCCGTTTAAGGCACGGGACAGCCGTTCCGACGAGGCACGGTCGCTTCTCCGGCTAGGAGACCGGCCGGGCGCGAGGTTGAAGAAGGTGGGGGCCTGCCCCACCTGTCAGTGGCACCAGGAAGGCGCCGGATCGGCTTGTGGCGCCGGATCTGGTGCGTCTGCGCGGGAATAACCCCGTAGCCCCTGGTGTTGCTAAAATCTGACTGGTCCGAATTAAAACAGTGGGCCCAGTTCCAATTATTTGAAGTTTCTATTAGGGAAATAATTCCAGATATTAGCTGATCTTTGCAAGCCCATAACTTTGTGTAGAAAACTCCAAAAATAGTGACACCAATTTTGTTGGATTCCTCATGAGGAGTACTTCGCAGAGAAACCAATTTTAGGCTATGAAAATGCCCAGGAATTTCTGTAGAATTGTTTTTAGTAAATATTTAGGGATTTATTACAGGAGCAATTCTTTATGAAATATTCTCAAATTTGGGCAGCAAATCCTCTGCATAGATACTGATCTCCAGTAAAAATGTGGGCTTCATTGGAGTTCATTTGATAGGTCAAGTTACCTTCCCACGTTCAGCTTTTATTTGGAAATTCAAATTTATACAGAAACTGTTCAGCACTCCTGTCCAAACTTTAAAAATTCATATCTCTCTAATGGTAGCTCCAAAAATGGTGAAACAAATTTTGTTAGAACCATGGGAACTTACCCTAATCATATCTTCCACTTCTAGCTATGTCAAAGCTCCTGATTTGGGCTCAAAATTCAGAGAAGCATTGTACTTGTAAGAATTTTAAAGACTACATTGTGCAATGACATGTCTCCAAATTTGACTCAAATCATCCTTAGAGAGTCTAGTATCCACTGAAAAATTCCCAAAGCCAATTAAGGATCCTAAATAGCAATAGCTATGAATAGTAATTCAATTCTTATAAAGCCTTAATACTTATACATGTATGTTATTACATTTCATAATAGTGACCGAAGTTGAGGATACGCCGGAGCCTTTGGACGTCCTGCCACCAGAAGCTGACTTTCCGTTTAACTCGCAACCAGGCAAGCCCCGGTTTGCACTTAAGTACCTTTTATAAAGTTTTTCATTTGTATCACTTATGTCTAGGTTGAAATGTATGCATTAGAGTTAGGGTGATTGAAACCCCAATTGCATAGCCTCTTGACTCCTATGGTAGATTGGGTAGTTTACAGACTCGACGAGTAGAGAAATGCCATGCTAATGTTTAGGTTCTCGGTAGAAGTCGAGTGGTTGGAAGCTACTCGCGAGATAGTACTTATCACATGGGATAAAAAGAGGTAGAAAATGGCTTGAGTTATGAAAATGAGACCCAGCAGGGGGGGGGATAGGAAGCAGTGAGCAGAGGTCTCACGTGCGTAGCCCTGTTGGTGTCGGTTGAGGACCGTCCGTGTGCGGCCCTGCTGGACAAGTATCGAACAGTACCGGATGCATACTGGCATATGGGAACCAGGAAACCGATGTAATTGGTCAACCTGGGTGTCGAGGCTTACCCAACCGTAAATAGGAGTGGGTTGAGGGTAGCAAGGTGTAAATCTACCGGTGGGCACAGTCACGCTCCACGCGGGGACCTCCTACCCGTTACGGATGGACCAGTTCGGCATTTGGGTTGCCTTTGAAAGGTTGTTGCATACAACAGAGTAGGAAGGGGTGTGGAATCACGCTTCTGAAAGTGGGTGTATGCAACGTGTTATCCGGGTGTGTATTGATTGCAATCACCGTCCCTCATGGTTATTTGAGTACCCGCTTGTTCACTGCGCTGTGACGTAGTAAGAAGTGAAATAAGCCAACTGAAAATGCTGTATTGATCTTAATGTCTTGAATACCTTGATTGCTGTAGATATAGAGCTAATTAAGTTTATATTCCACTTTGGCCATCTCCACATCGGGGGATAGCGTTTCTTGTTTGATTGTGGACTTCCGATGTGAGGGCTGCCTAAGTTACATGAACCTGCTACGATAAAACTGAAAGTAAGGATCAACTTATAGGCGTGTCTTTATTGCAAATTCCTTTTCCCATCTTACATATCCTTGCACATAGAGTTCCATGCCTAGGGTTGACGGTTAAGACTTGCTGAGCCTTCGTGCTCACGGTTGCAATATTTGAGCTGTGTGCAGGTGAGAGTTATGAGGACGGTTCCGAGGACGAGGCGATGCCCCCGTTGGGCTACACGACCGAGCTGGAGCCCTGCATGCCGCCGTGATTCTCCGGTTCCATGCTGCTAGTGTGTAGCGTCCCCGGGCTGGACGGCTGCACTTTTGCATAGATAGGATGAGAAGCTGTATATGTATATTACTTCCGCTGTTTGAATAGGTTTTATAAAAGACTTCCGCTGTTTTATACTAAATAAAAGTTTATATGTTGTTCTTAATTCTTTTCGTGTGTGCTGTTGGGTGCCGCATCGCACGGCACCACCCTATGCGATCCTGGAGTGGGTGAACCACGGGGTGGTCCCCAACAGACGTGGTATCAGAGCCGCACTGGGAATAGCATGCTCGAAAAGAGCTTATTTTGAAAATTTAGAAGTAGTCGAGTGAGGATTAGTCAATAAGCCCACATAAGGTCTATTTGTTATACATTCTGTAACGACGCTCCGACGTCAGGTAAGACGTAAGGTACGCCACCGCAGGCAGATCAATTGCGGTAACTCCCCATACGAGTAATAGTATGGAAGGTTATACAGTGGCTTGGCACGGTAGTTAATATGAGTCTCTGAACCTCTCCATGGTTCTGAGAGCTTATGAAAACGCTGATCTCCAGCGTGCTTTAGGCAAAAGTGAGAATACCCCACCGTGTGGTAAGCAACACGATAGTATGCAACTCTTGAACGTTCAATGTTCAAAGGGCCATACGCAGCGCTCGCCATCGGCGTGCCTCAACGGTCATGCGGCAGTAGGTGGTATCCGTTGGGTTGATAAAATTCCCAACCGTGACGACCCGTTCACGCTCTACTCGGGTTCCCCGTCGTGTGGTGTGGAAACACGACCATGTACCTTGAGACGTGGCTTGACTCAAGGACGATCCGTATGGCAATGATACGGACCGTATGTTTTTACTATGATATGGAACTGCCTGAAATGTCAAAATCCTTTGTGTGCACCATTATTGTGTGTTCTTCTGCAGGTACATTAACCACGTTAGTGCATGACGTGTAGAAACCGTTTGTGAGTGAAGACTTAAGTTCCACCATTTGATACGTATATGCCGTAATACCGGTTTAGGATTCTACTTTGGTGAGGAAACGTAGTACCGACTGCATAAAAGTTTATTTTCAAAGAAAAGAGTCCAAATGAAGTTTAGGAATCCATTTAGGGGTTAGTAAACGCCTATATTGAACTATGAGTCAATTGGGAGTATAGATTCAATCTCAAAAACTTAGGAACAATCCCCCCTGTTTTCGGCAGAAATTTTGCTGAAATTGCACAGGGCATAACATAATATTGGTTGAACCAATGGAGGTGTGGGATACCATTCTGGAAAGGTTTTGAAGTCCTCTACAATTTTTCTGTAGAGTTCCAGAACAAAATCTCCTTCCAAAGGGATGAAAATCTCAGATGAATAGGTACTGTCCAAAAACAGGGCAGACCAAATGCTCTCTGGAATTTTCTGTATTTCAACGAAAACACTTAGTTTCACCGTTTGACGTCCAGTGGCTGTTGTAAAACAGCGAGTTAGAGTCGAAGGGTTTTATGCATTTGACATATCACTTCGAGTTAGTACATGTTTGAGTCCAATACAATAGCGAGGAATTACGCATGCTAACACACTTAACATCCCGTGGTGACCCCGATGGTCGAAATGAAATTTTAACCCATAAAGTTCAATACTTTGGAACTCGATCGTATGACACGGTCCAGGGATGTATATGGTGCATAAAGTTTATACTTTATCCATATGTGTGATTGTTATGCGCATTGTTTATCCCATTCTCGCATTACTATTGTATAGACTGGATGAGCTAAACCCACATGTGCTGATCGTTTGAATGGTATGAATGCAGAATGGTGCGGACACGTTCAACGCAAGAGGAGGGAGGTCCGAGTCAAGTTCGTGGTGATGAGTCTCCACCTCCGGAGCAGACCACGACGCAGCAGCAACCACCTCCTCCACCGCCAGAACTTCCAAGGAATCTTGTGGAGGTTCTCGCCGCAGTGCTCGGCTCGCGCGACGAGCAAACCGAGTTACTGCAGATGTTGGTGCAGCAGAATGCGTCCCATCAGGGAGGACGCCAAGACAATGGGCAACGCCAGCCCCAACAAAGTTCATATTCAGAATTCATGGCGACCCATCCACCGGTCTTCACGGAGGCCAAATAACCTTTGGAGGCAGACAGCTTTATCCGCACTCTGGAAGCGAAGTTCGGGCTGCTACGATGCACCGAACACCAGAAGGCGCTGTACGCAGCGCAACAGCTTCAAGGAGAAGGCGGTACTTGGTGGGCGAACTACACCGCCTCCTTACTGGCTGGCCATGCCGTCACATGGACGGAGTTCCGGGAGGCGTTTCGCGCCTATCACATCCCTCCCGGTGCGATGGAAATGAAGCTCCAGGAGTTCCTGGCGTTACGGCAAGGCGAGAGGAGTGCTCATGAGTACTCCAGGTTATTCAACCGGCTGGCACAGTATGCGCCAGGGTTTGTGGGGACGGAAGACAACAAGCGCAACGCATTCTTCCGGGGCCTGAATTCAAAAGTGAAGGTCCATCTCGCCCAGAGCAATCGCGGCACATTCAACGATCTAGTTAATGCCACGATTCTACAAGAGAATTCTCAGCGCGAGCGCGGTTCTGATAAGAGGAAACGCAGCGCGCTGACGAGCAGCAGTGGTGGGACGCCACAGAAATACCGTGTGGTGTATCGTTCACCATCTGGTCAGAGATGGCAGCCACCGGCGCGACCGCCTCAGTTCCGCGGTCGACAATATAATGCGCCGGGCTTTCGACCGACGTATCCACCACAGCAACAGCAGCAGCAAAGGATGGTCCCGCGTGCGCCTCAGTTTCAACAGCGTGCACCGGGATTCCGTCCTCAAGTCGGCGGGACCCCGACACCTTACACGTGCTACACGTGTGGCTGTGTCGGGCACATTTCAAGAGACTGCCCCGAGCCGCGACAGGGCAGGAGTGCAGCACCATATCAGAGTGCTAATCAACCCCACAACCAGCCCAAGAAACCAGCACCAAAACCCGGCAACGTCCACCACTTAGCCATCGAAGACGTGCCGGAAGGCGAACCCGTCCTCGCGGGTACGTTCTGTTATCTAGATCATCCCGTAGTCATACTTTTTGACTCCAGTGCCACCCATAATTTCATAAGTCAGTCTTATGTTATTAAATATCAACTGCCTATCATTCCCACAAATAATTCATATTTGATATGTTCTCCGGGTGGGAAAATAACAGCTGATAAAATGGTCTATAGAGCACCATTACATTTGGGTGGGAACCTATATCCGACTTCTCTAATTATGTTAGAGAGTCAGAAACTTGATGTCATTTTAGGAATGTCATGGCTACATCGCCATGGTGCTGTTCTTGACATCATTCCACGTGTGGTTCGTCTAAACTCTCCACTCCATGAACCACATGTTCTTATTCTTGACCAATCGGTTCAAGAAGCTCCAGCCACATATAATAAGGAAGCCACAAAACTTGAGGATATCGTGTGGTCCGTGAATACCCGGATGTCTTTCCGGATGATCTCCCGGGCATGCCACCCGAAAGAGATGTCAAGTTCAAGATTGAACTTGTACCTGGGACGACGCCGATATCACGGAGACCATATAAAATGGCTCCGAATGAGCTGGCTGAACTGAAGGAGCAGCTCAACTTTTTGATGAAGAAGGGTTTCATTCGACCGAGTTCCTCGCCATGGGGATGCTCGGCGCTGTTTGTGAAGAAAAAGGATGAAACCTTGAGGCTGTGTGTGGACTACCGACCTCTCAACGCCGTCACCATCAAGACTAAATATCCACTGCCCCGCATCGATATATTATTCGATCAACTTGTGGGTGCAAGTGTGTTTTCAAAGATGGATCTTCGCTCAGGGTATCATCACAAGATCCGAGCGGAAGATATTCCAAAGACGGCCTTCTCGACGAGATGTGGGTTGTATGAATACCTCATCATGTCCTTTGGTCTCACCAACGCCCCGGCACACTTCATGTATCTTATGAACTCGGTGTTCATGCCGGAGTTGGACAAGTTTGTGGTGGTGTTCATAGACGACATCTTGGTTTACTCCAAGTCTGAAGAAGAACACGCCAAACACTTGCATATCGTACTTCAACGATTAAGAGACCATAAGCTTTATGCCAAGTTCAGCAAGTGCGAGTTTTGGATCAGTCAAGTGCCATTCCTTGGTCATATCATTTCTACAGAAGGCATTGCAGTTGATCCAAGCAAGATCGATCAAGTGCTGAAATGGAAGTCCCCCACATCAGTCCATGAAGTCAGATGTTTCCTTGGGTTAGCAGGATATTACCGGAGATTCATACCGAACTTCTCCAAGCTTGCTAAGCCGATGACTGAACTGTTGAAGAAGGGGATCAAATATGTTTGGAGCTCAGCTTGTGAAGAAGCTTTCCAAGCACTAGTGAAGCATCTTACAACAGCCCCGGTGTTAGCTCAACCGGATACAACCCAGCCCTTCGACGTATATTGTGATGCGTCCGGTATCGGGCTTGGCTGTGTACTGATGCAAGGAGGAAGAGTGGTCGCCTATGGCTCACGTCAACTTCGTAACCACGAGCAGCACTATCCGACTAATGATCTTGAGATTGCTGCTGTGGTATTGGCCTTGAAGATGTTGAGGCACTATTTGCTTGGGAACTTAGTGCACCTCTACACTGACCACAAGAGTTTGAAGTATCTCTTCACTCAAAAGGAGTTGAATATGCGGCAACGGAGATGGCTAGAACTGATCAAAGACTATGAGATCGAGATTCACTACCACCCGGTAAGGCAAACGTGGTTGCCGATGCCTTAAGCCCCAAGTCCCATGTCAACAATCTGTCCATCACCCGACTTGAAGAAGAGGAGCCGAGTCTGTATTTGGTTCCATATGGGGCATTGTATAATCTTGCTCTCGTCCCTACAATACCAGAGGAGATTATGGAAGCGCAGAAGAAAGACGTGGGTATGTCGCACATTCAGAGAAGGATGGAGAATGGCGAAATGAAGTGCTTCCGAAGAGATGAACACGACTCTCTATGGTTTAAAGACCGTATAGTGGTACCCCGTGACATGAAGCTTCGGAAGAAAATCTTGGACGAGGCTCATTTGTCCAAATATTCTATTCATCCGGGCAGCAACAAGATGTACCAGGATCTGAAAACCAGGTTTTGGTGGACACGGATGAAGAGAGAGATCGCAAAGTACGTATCTGAATGTGATACGTGTCGGCGTGTGAAAGCCGACCATATGCGTAAAGCTGGACAGCTGCAACCATTAAATATTCCTGCGTGGAAGTGGGAGGATATTAGCATGGACTTCATAGTCGGGTTACCTCTCACATCTCACAAGCATGACTCGATTTGGGTGATAGTCGATCGACTAACCAAGTCGGCTCATTTTATCCCCGTACATACAAAGTACGTGGCCAAGCAATATGCGGAGTTATATATTGCAAGGATCTTGTGTTTGCACGGTGTTCCCCGCTCCATCATTTCAGATCGCGGTGCGCTGTTCGTCTCCCGGTTCTGGGAACAGCTGCACGCATCATTGGGGACCAAACTGATCCGAAGCTCCGCGTATCACCCGCAGACAGATGGTCAAACTGAACGGGTGAATCAAGTGCATGAAGATATGCTACGCGCTTGTGCCATCCACCACGGCAAGAATTGGGACGATCATTTGCCATTGGCGGAGTTTTCTTACAACAATGGCTATCAAGCTAGCATCAAGATGGCGCCGTATGAAGCTCTCTACGGCCGGAAATGCCGCACACCTCTCAACTGGTGCGAGTCCGGCGAGCGAGTAATCTACGGCATTGAACTTGTGAATGAGGCTGAAGAACGAGTGCGAGTAATACAAGCCAATCTCAAGGCTGCTCAATCTCGTCAGAAAAGCTATGCGGATAAAAGACGCCGCCCTCTCCACTTGGACATCGGGGACCGTGTTTATGTCCGTGTGTCTCCGATGAAGGGGGTTCACCGTTTCGGAGTGAAGGGTAAACTTGCGCCGCGGTTCATTGGTCCTTTCACCGTCATTGAAAGATGCGGACCCGTGGCCTATCGCTTGGAGTTACCAGCGTCGGTCGCAGGGATTCACAATGTCTTACACATCTCTCAACTGAGGAAGTGCCTCAAACCCTCGGCTGAAATCCGCACTGAAGACATAGAAGTCCTTCAACCGGACCTCACGTATACGGAGTATCCGATCCGGATCATCGATGAAAAGACTCGTGCCACAAGAAACCGGACCTTATGGTTCTACAAGGTCTTGTGGAGTAACCATACCGCTGATGAGGCGACATGGGAAAGCGAGGATTATCTACGTGAGTATTATCCGGACTTGCTATCATCATATACCCGGTAAAGTTTTCCCTACTTTGCTTTTCCTTTCGAATCTCGGGACAAGATTCTTTTTAAGGGGGGAGGGATGTAAAATTCCCAAAAGTGGTAGCAAGAAAATTCAGCTCATGTATACTTATGAAAAATGACGGGAATTAAAACCTTGAATTATAATGGGGTAAGTTCAAAGTGAGGGTTTAGACTTCCCAAAACTTCCAAACATGGGGATCTAAATGCACAACATGGATCTTCATAGTCCAAATATTCAACCTTCCAAATTTCAGCTCATTTGGAGGAGTTTTAATATTTGTTTGGGATTAAAAGGAGAAGCCCTCTAATCTGAATTTCAAATTCAGTTTCAAATTCCAATTCCCTCAATTTCAAAATTTGGGTTCACAAATGTGTTCTCCACCTTTGAATGAGCAGCCATGCCAAAAGTTGGAAGTTTTGGAGCTGGTTTGCTATATTTTTGAGGCAATACAAAGTGGAGAATTCAAACTCCTTTTCAAATTCAAATGATCAAACCACATCCAAATTTCACACCGAATTCAAACCCTTTGAATTCAGCAAATTCAAACTTAACTTGGGGTTAAAGTCTAGCCTTAAATTTTGAGTTGCCGGAGGGAAAAGATCAGAGAAAGTTTGATTAAACAAAGGGGGGAGGTGGGGCCCATTTGTCAGCCACCCACAGGAGCTACCGCCTTTGCTTCATTCGGTCGAACAGCAGGGGCGCGACAGCTCCCGTCTCCGACCCACGCCCGAGGTGTGCCGCACCACCTCCTGTTTCTGCCACCTACTTGATCATCGGCGCGTGCCACAGTCCCAGCACAACCCCCCTTGCTCTCTCGGCCGTCCACCGACATGATTTCCCTTTTCCCTGCTCAGTTCGCGTAGCCTCGGCCGCCGCTCGGCTGATCCGCGTCGCCTGTCTGTCATCGACACCACTCCGACGTTGTCACGACCGGTTGAGGTCGTAGGAAGGTGCGCAAGGCCCTCTAGTTCCTCTCTGACGACAGCCCCTGTCGTTCCTTCGAGCTGGTCCCGCGAACTGAGCCTAAGTTCATCGTTCCACGTTCCATCTTGCCGCCAAGACGCCACACCGTCGACCGGCCACCTCAGACTCGTTCACTCTCATCCAACCAGTGTTCTAGGTGCGTTGTCGACCTTTCTTGCTGTCCTCCCAGTTTGGAGCTAGGTCATAGCCTAGGTTGGCCGGAATTCAAAGTTTGTCACCGGCGGTTCCTTGGAACCGAGTTGAAAGAAAACGGGAAATTCCAGGGCCATAATGGGTTGGGGCTCACAAGGGTGTAGGCATAGGTTCTCCAAGCCAGGACGACCCTTCTCGAGCAAACGGCAAGCAATACCATGCAGAGTCCAAAGAGTTCTCCATGTTTTTCCTCACGGCGGGGAAGAACCACTTCGGTCGCACGGTGAGCTCATGTTTCCAGCCGTTTTCCGAGGGATCAGGGTAGTGTTCCGAGCTCCCTAGGTCACGGTGGTGCTGTAGGACCCAACTGCGGTCGGTTTCCGGGCTTGCCGGGCGAACACCACGTCGCCGGAGTCGCCCGAGTTACTGCCACCGTCGGGGAGGTATTCCCGTCCAGTTAGCGCCGCCACCGAGCTCACCAAAGTGTTCCTCGTCGGGTTTTAGGCACAGGCGGCGAGGGTTGAGCCGTTTAAGGAATGGGACGGCCGTTCCGACGAGGCACGGTCGCTTCTCCGGCGAGAAGACCGGCCGGGAGCGAGGTTGAAGAAGGTGGGGGCCTGCCCCACCTGTCAGTGGCACCAGGAAGGCGCCGGATCGGCTTGTGGCGCCGGATCTGGTGCGGCTGCACGGGAATAACCCCGTAGCCCCCGGTGTTGCTAAAATCTGACTGGTCCGAATTAAAACAGTGGGCCCAGTTCCAATTATTTGAAGTTTCTATCAGGGAAATAATTCCAGAAATTAGCTGATCTTTGCAAGCTCATAACTTTGCGTAGAAAACTCCAAAAATAGTGAGACGAATTTCTTTGGATTCCTCATGAGGAGTACTTCACAGAGAAACCAATTTTAGGCTATGAAAATGCCCAGGAATTTCTTAGAATTGTTTTTAATAAATCCTTTAGGGATTTATTACAGGAGCAATCCTTTATGAAATATTCTCAAATTTGGGCAGCAAATCCTCTTCATAGATACTGATATCCAGTAAAAATGTGGGCTTCATTCGAGTTCAGTTGCTAGGTCAAATTACCTTCCCAAGTTCAGCTTTTATTTGGAAATTCGAATTTATACAGAAACTGTTCAGCACTCCTGTCCAAACTTCAAAAATTCATATCTCTCTGATGGTAGCTCCAAAAATGGTGAAACAAATTTTGTTAGAACCATGGGGACTTACCCTAATCAGATCTTCCATTTCTAGCTATGTCAAAGCTACTGATTTGGGCTCAAAATTCAGAGAAGCATTGTACTTGTAGGAATTTTAAAGACTACATTGTGCAATGACATGTCTCCAAATTTGACTCAAATCATCCTTAGAGAATCTAGTATCCACTGTAAAATTCTCAAAGCCAATTAAGGATCCTAAATAGCAATAGCTATGAATAGTAGTTCAATTCTTATAAAGCCTTAATACTTATACATGTATGTTATTACATTTCATAATAGTGACCGAAGTTGAGGATACGCCGGAGCCTTTGGACGTCCTGCCACCAGAAGCTGACTTTCCGTTTAACTCGCAACCAGGCAAGCCCCGGTTTGCACTTAAGTACCTTTTATAAAGTTTTTCATTTGTATCACTTATGTCTAGGTTAAAATGTACGCATTAGAGTTAGGGTGATTGAAACCCCAATTGCATAGCCTCTTGACTCCTATGGTGGGTTGGGTAGTTTACAGACTCGACGAGTAGAGAAATGCCATGCTAATGTTTAGGTTCTCGGTAGAAGTTGAGTGGTTGGAAGCTACTCGTGAGATAGTACTTATCACATGGGATAAAAAGAGGTAGAAAATGGCTTGAGTTATAAAAATGAGACCCAGCAGGGGGGATAGGAAGCAGTGAGCAGAGGTCTCACGTGCGTAGCCCTGTTGGTGTCGGTTGAGGACCGTCCGTGTGCGGCCCTGCTGGACAAGTATCGAACAGTACCGGATGCATACTGGCATATGGGAACCAGGAAACCGATGTAATTGGTTAACCTGGGTGTCGAGGCTTACCCAACCGTAAATAGGAGTGGGTTGAGGGTAGCAAGGTGTAAATCTGCCGGTGGGCACAGTCACGCTCCACACGGGGACCTCCTACCCGTTACGGATGGACCGGTTCGGCATTTGGGTTGCCTTTGAAAGGTTGTTGCAAACAACAGAGTAGGAAGGGGTGTGGAATCACGCTTCTGAAAGTGGGTGTATGCAACGTGTTATCCGGGTGTGTCTTGATTGCAATCACCGTCCCTCGCGGTTATTTGAGTACCTGCTCATTCACTGCGCTGTGACGTAGTAAGAAGTGAAATAAGCGAACTGAAAATGCTGTATTGATCTTAATGTCTTGAATACCTTGATTGCTGTAGATATAGAGCTAATTAAGTTTATATTAAACTTTGGGCATTGCCACATCGGGGGAAGCATTTCTTGTTTGATTGTGGACTTCCGATGTGAGGGCTGCCTAAGGCACATGAACCTGCTGCCATAAAACTGAAAGTAAGGATCAACTTATAGGCGTGTCTTTATTGCAAATTCCTTTTCCCATCTTACATATCCTTGCACGTAGAGTTCCATGCCTAGGGTTGACGGTTAAGACTTGCTGAGCCTTCGTGCTTACGGTTGCAATATTTGAGCTGTGTGCAGGTGAGAGTTATGAGGAAGGTTCCGAGGACGAGGCGATGCCCCCGTCGAGGTACACGGCCGAGCTGGAGCCCTGAACACCGCCGTGATTCTCCGGTTCCATGCTGCTAGTGTGTAGCGTCCCCGGGCTGGAAGGCTGCACTTTTGCATAGCTAGGATGAGAGGCTGTATATGTATATTACTTCCGCTGTTTGAATAGGTTTTGTAAAGGACTTCCGCTGTTTTATACTAAATAAAAGTTTATATGTTGTTCTTAATTCTTTTCGTGTGTGCTGTTGGGTGCCGCATCGCACGGCACCACCCTATGCGATTCTGGAGTGGGTGAACCACAGGGTGGTCCCCCACACTCTCCTCCATGTTTGGAAGCAAACCGTGAAGGATCCACGGAGAATTTCCAGTTTTTGCTCCGGCGACCGTAAACCGAGATTCTGGTACGGATCCTTCAAATTCTCGCTCTAAGATCCTTCTCTAGCTATCAAATCTCGCACATAGACACTTGACTAGCAGGCGATCAAGTTCTTTTCTGCATCCGTGGCGTGAAACTGTGTAGGAGTGACGAATTTCGAGCTCGATCAAGGGCGGTCATGGCGGGCACGATCGGTCACACGGTGCCGACCGACTTGCCGCCATCTTTGCACCCTTTTGACACCTTGTCGATCTTCCTAGAGGTACACTGATGCTGTAGGACCGATTGTTCGAGGTTTTGGCGGGTTAGAACTCACCGCCGACGGCGCCGAACCTCAACCGAGGCCGCGGCACGTCGCCGGGCTATTTCCGGTCACCGCCAGCCTGAACTGACACCACCGACGTGTTCCTCGACGTCGCCAACCCCCTGGCGGCGAGTTTCAGCCCATGGGAGGGCAGGCAGCGGCGAGCCGGCGAGCTCCGGGTCTGCTCCGGCGAGGGGCGGCGGCGCGGGCGCGCGGGCACGTCGAGAGGTAGACGAAGCCGGCTGGCGCACGCGTCAGCGGCTGAAAAATTTGAAATCGGGATCGGGTGTGGCCGGGATCGGCTGTGTTGGCGCGCAGGAACCCCGCAGACCACGGTGTGCCGTCGCCTCGGCGTGCGACGCGTGTCCCCGGGGCCCACCCGGAAGTTTAAACTTTTCCCCGATTTTCAGATTTCCTTCAAACTTCAAATCCTCATAACTTGAGCTAGAAAACTCCAAATCGAGTGAAACAAATTTTGTTGGATTCAGCTCTCTGAGCAATTTCCAGCAAATCAAGTTTCACTTCATGAAAATCCATATTTCTCCAGAATTAATTCCTCAAAATTTAAAATGTTTGGAATTTTAACTGGAAAATCCTCTGGAGGAAAATCCTGAAATTTTGCTGGAATGTTCACCAAAGTATCCCTGTACTACCACAAAAATTTCAGATCCATTTGAGCTCATATGATCCACCTAATGGTGTGATTAGTGAAACTGTTCCAGAGAAAATGGAAAATGTTCAGAAACATTTTCAGAATTTCCTCTGAAATTGTTTAGCTCATATCTTTAGCTAGGAACCTTCAAATTAAGTGAGACCAACTCCATTAGAACCCTCTGAAAATCTAGTTTTCAGAAAGTCATAGTTTGTTTCATGAAACTCCTTAGAACACCCTAAAAGCCTTCAATTAAGGTCAAGTACATAATTAATTGTGGAGGGCTCAAATGAGCTTTGCTGCAACTAAAACTTGACCAAGTCTCTGTTTAGATTGTAACCAAGCCACAGTAAAAGTTTCACAGTCATAAAGTCTGTCTAGTGGGACTTACAAGCTTCACAAGTTCAAACTGAATACAAATTCATTTAAATTGATACATGTATGTCTTATATCATGTAGTCGCTAAGGTCGAGGAGGAACCCGAAGTCCTAGACTTCGTTACTCTGGAGGAGCAGCTAGCCTACGACCAAGAGCAGCAAGGCAAGCCCCGGTTTGCATTAACCGTTTGTACAAATATTTATTGTTTTGAGCACTTATGTGAGTATTATGATTCTTTGCATTAGAGTCTTGTGTGGAAACCCAACTGTATAGCCAAGAAAAACCATGGATCGGGTTTAGGATATACCAACCCCGTTAGATACCGCAATGCTAAGATAGAGTAGGATTCGGTACAAGTCGAGTAGTTGGAACTACTCGCGAGAATAGGCTAGAGGCACATCGCTCGGGTAGAGATAGCACATGATACACATGGCAAGAAAGATCAGACCGAGCGGAGAGTAAGGGCAGCAGGACTTTGGGGTCTGTGCGCTGTAGCTCCGCTTGTATCGATTGAGGACCGAGCCGTGTGCGGGCCTGTTGAACAAGCTAGAACAGTACCGAAGACCTACCGGCTATATGGGAACCGAGAAACGGATGTAACTCGGGTAGCTGGGTGTTGAGGCATAGCTGGTCGTTCAGAGGGTAGGCTGAGAGCTCGAGGTGTAAATCGGCTGGCGGCACTGAGATGCGCGTGCAGAGACCTCTTGCTCGGGACGATTGGACCGGTTCAACATTTGGCTAACGGGTGAAAGGTAGTTGCGTACGGCGTCCGTGATGGTTGTTGTAGGCAACATCGAGTACGGGCGTACGTGACGGGTTATTCGGTAACCTTGCAGGTGTAAATCGATTATAATCGCCGTCCCTCGCGGTCAGTGAGTACCACTTGTTCACTGTACCGTGACGTAGAAAGAACAGGCTAGTTACATGTTAAAATGTTGCTAATTGAAAGATGGACTTGATTGTTAATGATTGCTGTAGTTTAGAGCTAATTAAAGTTCCTTTCAACTTTGGGCAAAGTACATGAGAGAAATGCGTTTCTTGTTTGATTGCGGCTCTCTCATGTGCCTTTGCGTAAGGTTCTCCACAACCTGCTGCTAAAAATTGAAAGTAAGGTTCCACTAATTAGGCGAGTCCTTGCAAATGATTTTTACCTCATGTAACCTATCAATCCCTCACGTAGAAGTTCCATGTTTAGAAGAGACGGGTCAGTCTTGCTGAGATTTCGTGCTCACTGCTTGTGTTTGAAGTTTTTGCAGGGTTCTATGAGGAAGGGGCTTCCGAAGAGGAGACGGAACCCCAGGAGGGGAACCCCGTCGAGTGGGAGTCGTGCATGCCGCAGAGTTAGTGTGCGTGTGTGCTAGCAAGGACACGTTCAAGGGCTGAACGTGAACTTGATGCGTAGTCTACGCCCGTGAGTGTAGATTGGACTTATTTTGATGTACAAACGTTCATAAACCACTTTATGTAATAAAAGTTTTGCTTCCGCTTTGTACCTTTGATGTGTGTTATTCGGTGCTGTGCAACGCAACACCCCTCAGCGTGATCCTGGCTCGACAAGACCGAGGGGTCGTGTCACTATGCCTCAACACCATGCTACCAGAGTTACATCGGTTTCCCGGTTCCCATATAGCCGGTAGGTCTTCGGTACTGTTCTATATTGTTCAACAGGACCGCACACGGCTCGGTCCTCAATCGACACAAGCGGAGCTATACCACCCAGGCCCCAAAGTCCTTCTGCCCTTACTCTCCGCTGGGTCTAATTTTGTTGCCATGTGTTTCATTGCTATCGTTACCCGAGTCGAGTGCTTCTACCCTAGCCTCGCGAGTAGTTCCAACTACTCGACTTGTACCGAATCCTACTCTATCTTAGCATTGCAGTAGCTAAACCGGGTTTTAAATCCTAATCCCAACACATGGTTTTCTTGGCTATGCAATTGGGTTTCAAACAAGACTCTAATGCCAGAAGAAAGTGGTGCTCAAAGTAAGTTCTTCAAAACAATAAAAAATTATAAAAAGAGTTAATGCAAACCGGAGCTTGCCTTGTTGCTCTTGGTCGTAGGCTATCTGCTCTTCCAGAGTGACGAAGTCTAAGACTTCGGGTTCCTCCTCGACCTTAGCAACTACAAGAGATAACATGTATCAATTTAAATGCATTTGAATTGAATTTAAACTTGCGAAGACTGTAAGTCTTACGAGACAGACCCAATGACTCTGAAACTTTTACTGTGGTTTGGATTGAACCTAAACAGATACTTGGCCAAGTTTTATTTGCATCAAAGCTCATTTGAGCTCTCCACAAATAATTTTGTACTTGACCTTAATTGGAGCTCCTAGGGTGTTCTAGGGATTTTCATGGAGCAAGCCATGACTTTATGAAAACTAGATTTTCAGGGGGGTTCTAATAGAGTTGGTCTCCCTTAATTTGAAGGTTCCTACGTAAATATATGAGCTAAATAATTTCAGAGAAATTCTGAAAATGTTTCTGGACATTTTCTATTTTCTCTGGAACAGTTTTATTAATCACACCATTAGGTGGATCAAATAAGCTCAAATAGATCTGAAATTTTTATGGTAGCTCAGCGACATTTTGGTGAACATACTAGCCAAATTTTAGAATTTTCCTCCAAAGGATTCTCCAGTTAAAATTCTAAAAATTTTAAATTTTGCAGAATTAATTATGGAGAACTAAGGATTTTTCATGAAGTGAAACTTGATTTTTTGGAAAATAATCAGAGAGCTGAATCCAACAAAATTTGGTTCACTCGATTTGGAGTTTCCTAGCCAAAGTTATGTGGGTTTGAAATTTGAACTAAATCTGAAAATCGGGAAAAGTTTAAATCGCTGCGCGTGGGACCGGGGCTACGTGTCAACTTCTCAGCGGTCGACACACGGGGCTACAGAATCTTTCACGCGCAGCCGCACCCAATCTGGTGCCACAGCGAATCCTGGTTTTAAAATATCGGCCACTGACGCGTGGGACCGGGGGCTTTGTCTACCTCCAGCCTCCCGCGCTCGACCGCCACGACACCTCGCTGGAGAGCTCGCCGGTGGCCTCTTTTGTGCACCAAACTCCATGATCTTGGCCGCCTCTGCCTAAATCCATCCGGGGAACACGATACTGGGCTCAGCTCATCACGACAATCACCGGAACACGGCCAGCAACGAGCGGCGGCTTTGGAAGAACATCTTCCGTGTCGGCCGGACTTCCTAGCACCCGATATGATCGAGCAAAAGTTTGTAGAGCATCAGTGGACCCTAGGAAAGATCGACATGAGCTCCACGGAGCTCGGGAATGAATGTACTGTGCTGGCACCGTGCGACCTAGGCCGGAAATCGGGAATTTTCCTAAAACTCGAAGAACAGTGGTTTCCCCCAGTAGTTCTTCATGGTTTTTGCTCCTATGGCCTCGCACGAACACCTAGAAGTGCTTCCCTTCGTGAGAGGATGAGTGGTACGGTGTGTATTACGAATTTTGCGAATCAGTCCGGGCATCCCCTTTGTATACCGTCGCAAAATTGTGAAATTTCGGCGTGGGCAGTTTATGTCACGCCGCCGGGGCTTGCGGTAATGAAAGAGGGACTCAAGGCGAACCTTTTTGCTATTCACAGCTCGGAGAACGGCGGGCTGTAGTGGCCGGACAGGTTGTCCCCATGACGGCAGCTCGGGCTGAACTGAAGAATGGAAGAACGTCACGGTGGAGCTCGGGAAGGGTTGATCAGGGTCTGGAACCAGTGCGAGGTCGTCAAGGAAGACTCGGCACACTAGGTGATGGTCTCAGATCACCATGACAACCACAGGATCGGCCGGGCGACGAGGGACCGAGATCTCAGCCATGCGGCAAGGTGTTTCAGTTTTTTGGGTGAGAGCACGTCGAAATAGCTGTGAGAAAAAACCGGGGGTGGCTCGGGCGCATAGGTAAGGGGCCAGAGAGGCAGTTCAGCGGCCTGGGTGGCAAGCAGCTGCTGGCCTCGACGGCCTGGCACGGTGGCGGCCGCGGCGAGAGCCCGAGACCCAAGCGCTCGGTGCCTCAGTCGGTTCTGTGGTCTGTGAAGCTGACATGTGGGTCCCACCTGAGTTTTAACCTCTGAAATTAACTTCCATCTACTACTTTAAACAGTAATCCCTCTAATACCCTCTAGAATTTGAATCATCTACCACACGCCCATTTGGAATTGATAGAATTCAAATTGTGAAGTGTTTGAATTAATTTTCAGCACATATGCAGTTTGAAATTCAAATTGAGTTTGAATTTGCTAAATTTAGCTCATGTCAGGATCAACTCCAAATGGAGTGAAAATTGGTGGGTGAGCTCACAAAAATGTGCTGAGTAAGAATATGCCACCCACTTTTGAATTCATGGGATGGAAGTAGTTTGAATTTGAATTTGAGTTCAACTACCCTCTTTCTAGTTATACCCAAAAAGACCTCAAAAGGTTTTGGATTTGCATGAAATTTGGCATGGACACTCCTAGCAAGGTATAGGAGTTTTTCATATGCCCATCCCCTATATGATGCATGTGGGAAATGCCACTTTTGCATTTTGTAAGTCTATTCTCTAATGAGCATGTTGATGGTGTTTACTTGCTCATCAAATGTACTCATCAAGTTTCTTCGAATGAAGTGTGTGGGTGGTGATAAACACTTTGATTATGTGCCAAAAACTTAGGCCCTTACATTCCTCCCCCTTAAAAGAATCTTGTCCTGAGATTATAAAGTGAAAATGAGAGAGAGGACGGTGGAAAAATTACCGTATATGCGACGTGAAAAAGTTGGGGTGGTTCGCACGAAGAAATCCTTCGCTCTCCCATGTCGCTTCGTCTACGGAGTGATTACTCCATAGAACTTTGTAGAACCACAACGTACGGTTGCATGTGGTTCGGGCCATTTCGTCAATAATCTGAACCAGTTCCTCCCGATACGTGAGATCCGGTTTCAGTTCTTCTATATCCTCCAGCTGAATGGTAGTTGATAGCTTGAGCCACTTCCTCAGATGGGAAATGTGAAAGACGTCGTGCACACCGGAGAGTGCTTCTGGTAAATTCAGCCGGTATGATATTGATCCACATCTTTTGGTAATCTGAAATGGACCGATGAATCTGGGTGCCGACTTTCCCCTCACCCCGAATCTGTTCACGCCCTTCATTGGAGACACACGTAGGTATACGTGATCCCTGACTTCAAACTGTAATGGGCGCCTTCTCCGGTCCGCATATTGTTTCTGTCAGGATTTAGTGGATTTTAGGTTCGCTTGAATCAGCCGAACCTTTTCCTCCGCGTTGTTGACAATATCAATACTGAAGATAACCCTTTCGCCAGACTCACACCAATTCAGTGGTGTGCGGCATTTTCTCCCATATAGCGCCTCGTAAGGCGCCATCTTGATGCTGGTTTGGTACCCATTGTTGTACGAGAACTCGTCCAATGGCAAGTGATCATCCAAATTCTTGCCGTTGTTGATAGCGCAAGCTCGTAGCATATCTTCTAAAATTTGATTTCCCTGTTCGGTTTTCCCATCCGTCTGCTGGCGGTATGCTGAACTACGGATCAGCTTCGTACCTAACGCAGCATGTAGCTGCTCCCAAAAACGGGACACAAATAAAGTGCCCCGATCCGATATGATAGTTTGGGGTACGCCGTATAAGCATAGGATCCGTGAGATGTACAATTCAGCATACTTCTTGGCGTTGTAGTTTGTGTTGACGGGATGAAATGGGCAACTTTAGTGAGCCGGTCGATGATCACCCACACAGAATCATGCTTCTGAAAAGTGGTGGGTAAACCTACGATGAAGTCCATGCTCACGTCTTCCCACTTCCAGGCAGGAACGCCCAGTGGTTGTAGCAGTCCCGGTTTCCGCATATGATCTGCCTTCACCCTTCGACATGTATCACACTCGGACACGTACTTTGCGCTCTCCCGCTTCATCTGTGTCCACCGAAACTTGCTTCTGAGTTCTTGATACATTTTTTTGCTGCTGGGGTGAATAGAAAACTTTGACAAGTGAGCCTCATCAAAGATTTTATTCCGTAACTCCGGGTTACGGGGTACGACGATCCGGTCCTTGAACCATAGGACGCCGTCTCTGTCTTTCCAGAAACATTTCAGCTCCCCACTGTCTATACGTCTCCGCAAATGTGACATGCCTTTGTCATGTTTCTGAGCTGCCGCTATCTCTTCACAGATGGTGCGGATCAAATCTAAGTTGTAGAGATCTCCATGTGGAATCACATGCAATGGTGGCTCTCTCTCTTCCAACGGTGTGATGGTCAGATTGTTGACGTGTGACTCGCGACTCAGCGCATTCGCCACTATGTTTGCCTTCCCGGGGTGATAATGGATCTCTATTTCGTAATCCTTTATCAATTCTAACCATCTTCGCTGCCTCATGTTCAGCTCTTTCTGAGTGAATATGTACTTGAGGCTTTTGTGGTCGGTATATAGATGTACGAGGTTACCGAGTAGGTAGTGCCTCCACATTTTAAGTCCGAGTACCATGACAGCGAGCTCCAAGTCGTGAGTTGGATAATTCTGCTCATGGTTTCTGAGCTGCCGTGATCCATACACGACCACTCTTCTGTCTTGCATCAGCACACATCCGAGCCCTATGCCGGATGCATCGCAGTACACATCGAACGGTTTTGTTGTGTCTGGCTGCGCCAAAACCGGTGCTGATGTTAGGTGTCTCACTAATGCCTTGAACGCTGCTTCACATGGAGCACTCTAAACATATTTGGTAGCCTTCTTCAGCAGTTCCGTCATAGGCTTGGCAATCTTTGAGAAGTTTGGGATGAACCTCCGATAATATCCCGCGAGTCCGAGGAAACTCCGTACCTCGTGAACAGTTCTTGGGGACTTCCAATTCAGCACTTGGGTGATCTTACTCAGGTCTACAGCGATGCCCTCCGCTGAGATGATATGCCCGAGAAAATGCACTTGCGATATCCAGAATTCGCACTTGCTGAATTTTGCGTATAGCATGTGATCCGGCAGCCGTTGCAAGACTATACGCAGATGCTTCTTGTGCTCTTCCTCCGACTTGGAATATACCAATATGTCGTTGATGAAGACCACGACAAACTTGTCCATCTCCGCCATGAATACCGAGTTCATTAAGTACATGAAATGAGCTGGAGCGTTGGTGAGGCCGAAGGACATGACCAGGTACTCATAAAGTCCGTACCTCGTCGAGAAAGCCGTCTTCGTAATATCCTCAGCCCGTATTTTAATCTGGTGGTACCCGGATCTTAAGTCCATCTTGGAAAAGATATTTGCTTCGACCAACTGATCAAACAACATGTCGATCCGTGGCAAAGGGTACTTGTTCTTGATGGTTACGGCGTTTAATGGACGATAGTCCACGCAAAGCCGCAACGTCTCGTCTTTCTTCTTCACGAATAATGCCGAACAGCCCCATGGCGAGGAGCTCGGCCTAATAAAACCCTTCTCCAGCAGGTCCGTTAGCTGAGTCTTCAGTTCAGCCAATTGCTTGGGTGCCATCTTGTACGGCCTTCAGGATATTGGCATGGTTCCTTGCGCAAGTTCAATCTTGAACCCCACCTCTCTGTCGGGCGGCATCCCCGGTGAATCATCCGGGAACACGTCAGGGAACTCACGGACTACTGGAATGTCTTCCAATCTGATGGTTGTGGATTGATACATACTTGGAAGTTTTATTTCTGGACTGTCCAGAAATAAGGAATGACACTCGTGCATTTCTGAGTTCAAGTGCACAATTCGGAGGACGGTGTCTAAAACAGCACCGTGGCAGGTTAACCACGACATTCCTAAGATGACATCGACCTTTTGTCCCTCTAAAACAATGAGAGACGTAGGGTATACTCTACCCTCTAAGCATAATGGCGCTTTTGGGACCATCATGCTTGCTGAAATCATCCCACACGGTGAACAAATCAAGTATGGACTATCGGTGGGTAGTATTTGCAAGCTGTATTTAACAATAAAAGCTTGGCTAATGAAGCTATGCGTGGCGCCTGAATCAAATAATACTACGGCGGGATGCTGGTGGAGTTGGAACATACCTACAAGGATCGGCTCTCCCTCCGGCACGTCCTCTATTGCAAGTTGGTGGACGGTACCGGGCCTAGGGTTTGCCCGCCGCGCATTAGTGGGGTTCCAGGGATGATTCCTCCCCAGAAGTTGCGGTGCAACTCTGCCGCCTTGCCCCTCCGGACAACTGCTGGCGAAGTGTCCTAGATGACCACATTTGTACCATGTGGCTGCTGCTTGGCCGGTGCTTGGGGGATGAAAGCCCGTCATGCGCTGCTGAGGTGCATATGCACGCGGCATCACCCGCTATTGTTGTTGCTGCAGAGGTGGTACTGGCAGTGCAGGCCTGAATGCCGGTGAAGAATATGGCCGACTGCGGAATGGCATCGGCCTCTGTGGTGGCTTCCAGCGTGGACCCGATGGTGGGCGATTCACCATCCAATATTTCTGAGAAGGACCACCTCCCTCTCTGCTGCTTTGCGGCGTGCTTCGCTTCCTTTCCGCCGCCGCTAACTCCTTGCCGGAGTCCTCTTGAACAATCACAGCATCAATTATATCGTTGAGGCTGCCACAATTGAACATCGCCAGTTTGTCCTCCAGGAGCGGGTTAAGCCCCTGGTAGAAATGATCCCGCCGCTTCTCGTCGGTATCTGCGTGATAAGAAGCGTAGAGCGCAAGATCATTGAACGCTCTGGAGTATTCCAGCGTGTTCCTGTTCCCTTGCTGCAGGCGTAAGAGCTCCTGTGTCTTTCTCTTCATGAGACCCGGCGGTATGTGATAGGCCCTGAAGGCCGTCCGGAATTCCGCCCAGGTCATAACTCGCTCGGTGGGCTGCAAAGCACAATAGTTCGCCCACCAAGCGCTCGCGGATCCTTGAAGCTGTTGGACCGTGAACTGAGTCTTACGCTGCTCACTCACTTGGAGCAGCCCAAACTTCGTCTCCATCATGCGGAGCCAGTTGTCCGCATCGAGGGGTTCATCTGCCGTTGAGAATACCGGGGAATGAGTAGCCAGAAAATCAGAGTAGGAGCTCTGTTGGCGCTCCTCACGATCTTGATGCCTCTCTGGTCGAGACGTATTCGCAATGAGGGTCTGCAGCAAATCCGTGTGCTTCTGATGAGATCCAGCCATTGCTGCCACAATGTCAGCCAATGTAACCGTTGGCGGTGGCAGTGGCGGTTGTTGCTGTTGCTGTCCTGAGGAGTCCTCTGGAGGCTGTTGGGAGGTCTCTCCCCCCTGAATGGAACCCCCAACGTCAGGGTTGGCACGAGTACGAGTCATTCTGAAATTCAAAACCAGCAGCGATCAGCACATGTCATACTTAAAATTCCATATGAAACAGTAAGTATTTGAAGTGACGCATGAATAATTTGCACAACATTCACATATATTGATAAAGCATAAACTTTATATAAGATACATTAGTCTCAGATCTCCGAGAAGTCGTGCTCATGTCGTCACTACCTATACCTATGCTACTGTCTACACGACATGCCACTGATTACAAAAGTTTTGGTTACATCATCCATGCTGCCCTACTCGCCAATGGTAACCTCCTACTCGGAGTAGAACTCGGCCTCCTGCGGGTTGTCCTCCTCTGGTACCTCTGCTGGTGGCTCTGGGTTCACAACCTCCTATTCCGGCTCTGGTTCCCCCATTGCCGGAAGACGCAAGACCACGGGTACAGCACCTACCACCGGTATGCCCATTACCGGAGGTACGAGGTCCTGCAACGAGTGCACCTCGTCCATGGCTTGGTTGTAGTTCTGTTCCCAGCCTTACCCCTCCTCAATAGCGTCAGCCCGCTCTTGAGTAAGGACCTCATTTTGCTGGGTCAGAGCCTGCACCTGTTGTTGCAAAGCCGTGATGTTGACACGGCTTTTTCTCTTCGCCTTCTTCAGACGATGCAACTAATTATATTGTTCGTTCAGTCGCTTAATCGTCAGGAGAACATTGTGGAGTGCGCTGTGAGCACTCTTGAAATGATCTCCATGGCTGTTGCTCTCCTTGAGCTTCACGGTGAGACATTCCGTATGAACAGCTTGGCTATCCATCACAGCCTTTCCCGCCCTCAACTGGAGACTAAGATTCGTCTCTGTGGGATTGTACCTTGGGCAACCCGGATCTGTTGCCTCCATGTAACTCCCTTCCCACACGTGATTAGCCCGTCCCTCCACCGGAACGAGCGCGTATGGAGTGCCCTCCATAGCTCTCACGTGTAGTTGGCAGAAACGCGACATGGTGTCGCGGGCTGCCACTTGCTACATTTCTTCCGGCTGTCTACCTCTCACCGTAACGGTGAACGGCGCCCAACGGGGTGGCGTAGGTCCTGCAGAAACTTCGACATGGATCATCCACGTCTTGTTCTCCTCCTCGCCTTCTTCTTTGGCGAAGTACTGTGGCATCTTGCTGTACCCGAAATATTGAAGCATTTGCCACAACACTTCCGGACAGCCGCTGTGGTGAGAACAGTGTGACACCACCCACCCGTTCTCCAACTGTCTATTCGCTGTCATCTTTAAAAACATATTTGAGAAATGTAAAATATTTATTTGAACAGTAAACCATTGAGTTATAACATAAAACATGTCATTGAACTCATAAGACTTGGAAACATAGTTCAAACTTAAAGAAATTTGACTGCTGATCTGCTGTCCACTATGACAGCCCTGACCAGTTTCCATTTCAACCTGATTTAGACCATGCTAAAGAAAAAACAAATTCTGGAGCTCAACATCAAAGTTAAAGTTAACTTCAAAATCTTTCCAGAAAGTTTTTGCTTGGCCTAATATCTGTCCTGGTTCAAAAGTTATGAGACATCGAAGTTGATAGAATTTCTGGAGGAAATTGGACAGCACCTCCCTGCTTGAGGTACTGATTAGATCCAAGAATTCCAGTTAATTCTACACCAAATTTGACAAAACTTTATGTTACAAAGTTGTAACCCATCTCTTAAACTTTCCAGAACTACCTCATTTTCTATTTTTTGATTTTTATGCAGGACGTTCTGCTCAATTTACAGAGAGTTACAGAGAGTGTTTGCTCTGCCCTGTTTTCTGGACAGTTTCAATTCTACTGCATTTTTTGATTGGTTAAGGGATGAAACACCTCTGGACCTCAACAGAAAAGTTTTAAATCTCTTCCTCTAACCTCGAAAGGACTCAACTTCTAACCTCTGATTAACTTCAGCCATATTTCAGCTGAAAACAGAGGAATCTGTCCTTAGTATCCTATAAGTTGAAAACTTGTTAACTTTGAACATCCTTATTAAGGGAAGGATTTACATCAGTTACATCAAAGTTTTAGTGCTCTGGATTAGAACTTTCAAGTTTTACAATGATGTTGCTCATTTAGTGGGGTGTGACGTCGATGCGTCACCAGTTCATGTTGGTACTACGTCCTCACAAAGAAAAACCTATACCGGACTTAGCCGGCTTCATTGTTTCAGTGGCACTAAACGTCCCACTCACACACGGATGCTACACGTCTACCGTTTCGTGGTCAAACTACCTGCAGATAATTCAAACAATCATCAGACTCGGCTGCACACCTAGCCCGGTATCCATACAGTTCATACACCCAGCCGTCATCACTCGCCCGGATGTTCTCAAGCCAAACACGCCTTGAGCTACGTGTTCACGTTAATGACCACATGACGGGGTCTCCCAATTTGCCGAAAGCACGCCAGGGACAGATGTTGCTCGAATACCCCAAACGACATGAAGAGTCATAGAGGACATTAAAGTGGGTCGGGTTACCTGCCACCCGTGGGGCTCCACCTTCAGCTTGTGCGCTCTGATGGACAGCGCTTACGTGCACCCCCCCAAGACATAAAGCGTCCCGAGATGCACGATTTTCCGACATAAGCAAATAGGTTAGTATGCCACTTTCTATACACTAATAACATTGTTATATGGGCTACTAACTCGTTCCTCACCGAATTTTTGAAAAAGATGACCTTTGTAGTGCGTTAAACCTCAAGCGAGCTCTGATACCACGCTGACACGACCCCATCAGCCTTGTCGAGCAAGGATCACGCTGAGGGGTTCTGCGTTGCACAGCACCGGATAGCACACATCAAAGATACAAAGCGGAAGCAAAGTTTTATTACATAAACAGGTTTATGAACATTTGTACAACAAACTATGTTCAGTCTATACTCACGGGCGTAGACTACGCATCGAGTTCACGTTCAGCCCGTGAACGTGTCCCCGCTAGCATGCACACACAATAACACGGCGGCGTGCACGACTCCCACTCGACGGGGTTCCCCTCCGGGGGTTCCGTCTACTCCTCGGGAGTCCCTTCCTCATAGGCCCCGGCAAAAGCTTCAAACACAAGCAGTGAGCACGATGGCTCAGCAAGACTGACCCGTCTCTCCTATACATGAAACTTGTACATGGTGGCTATAGGGTACATGAGGTAAATAATTTGCAAAGGACTCTCCTAATTATTTGAACCTTACTTTCAATGTTTTAGCAGCAGGTTGTGGAGAACCTTACGCTAAGGCACATGAAAGAGCCGCAATCAAACAAGAAATGCATTTCTCTCATGTACTTTGCCCAAAGATGAAAATAACTTTAATTAGCTCTAAGCTACAACAAGACATTAACAAGCAGAGTATAACTTTCAAATCAGAAAAAATTTAACATGAATCTAGCCTTTTCTTTCTACGTCATGGTAATGAACAAGTGGTACTCGCTGACTGCGAAGGACGGTGATTATAACCGATTTACACCTGCAGGGTTACCCGAATAACCTGTGACGTACACCCGTGCTCGAAGTTGCCTACAGCAACCATCACGGACGTCGTACGCGACCACCTTTCACCCGTCAGCCAAATGTTGAACCGGTCTAATTGTCCCGAGCAAGAGGTCTCTGCGCGCGCATCCACAGTGCCGCCAGACGATTTACACCTCGAGCTCTCAACCTACCCTCTGAACGACCAGCTATGCCTCAACACCCAGCTACCCGAGTTACATCGGTTTCCCGGTTCCCATATAGCCGGTAGGTATTTGGTACTGTTCTATCTTGTTCAACAGGCCCGCACACGACTCGGTCCTCAATCGACAGAAGCGGAGCTATAACACCCAGGCCTCAAAGTCCTGCTGCCCTTACTCTCCGCTCGGTGTCATTTTTCTTGCCATGTGTTTCATTTGCTATATTTACCCGAGTCGAGTGCTTCTTGCCTATCGTCGCGAGTAGTTCCAACTACTCAACATGTACCGAATCCTACTCTATCTTACCATTGCAGTAGCTAAACAGGGTTTTAAATCCTAATCTCAACCCATGGTTTTCTTGGCTATTCAATTGGGTTTCAAACAAGACTCTAATGCCAGAAGTAAGTGGTGTTCAAAGTAAGTTCTTCAAAACAATAAAAATTTATAAAAAGGGTTAATGCAAACCGGAGCTTGCCTTGCTGCTCTTGGTCGTAGGCTAGCTGCTCTTCCAGAGTGTCAAAGTCTAAGACTTCGGGTTCCTCCTCAACCTTAGCGACTACATGAGATAACATGTATCAATTTAAATGCATTTGAATTGAATTTAAACTTGTGAAGACTGTAAGTCTTACTAGACAGACCCAATCACTCTGAAACTTTTACTGTGGTTTGGATACAACCAAAACAGAGACTTGGCCAAGTTTTATTTGCAGCAAAGCTCATTTGAGCTCTCCACAAATAATTATGTACTTGACCTTAATTGGAGCTCCTAGGGTGTTCTAGGAATTTTCATGGAGCAAGCCATGACTTTCTGAAAACTAGATTTCCAGAGGGTTCTAATAGAGTTGGTATCCCTTAATTTGAAGGTTCCTAGCTAAAGATATGAGCTAAACAATTTCAGAGAAATTCTTAAAATGTTTCTGGACATTTTCTATTTTCTCTGGAACAGTTTTATTAATCACACCATTAGGTGGATCAAATTAGCTCAAATGGATCTAAAATTTTTATGGTAGCTCAGGGACATTTTGGTGAACATCCTAGCAAAATTTCATAATTTTCCTCCAAAGGATTCTCCAGTTAAAATTCTAAACACTTTAAATTTTGCAGAATTAATTCTGGAGAACTAAGGATTTTCATGAAGTGAAACTTGATTTTTTGGAAAGTACTCAGAGATCTGAATCCAACAAAATTTTGTTCACTCGATTTGGAGTTTCCTAGCCAAAGTTATGTGGGTTTGAAGTTTGAACTAAATCTGAAAATCGGGAAAAAGTTTAAATCGCTGCGCGTGGGACCAGGGCTACGTGTCAACTTCTCAGCGGTCGACACACGGGGCTACAGAATCTTTTGCACGCAGGCACACCTGATTCGGTGCCACAGCGAATCGCTGTTTTAAAATATCGGCCGCTGACGCATGGGACCGGGGGCTTCGTCTACCTCTGGCCTCCCGCGCTCGGCCGCCGCGACCCCTCGTTGGAGAGCTCGCCGGTGGCCTCTGTCGTGCATCAAACTCCATGATCTTGGCCGCCTCTGCCTAAATCCATCCGGGGGACACGATGCTGGGCTCAGCTCGTCACGACAATCATCTGAACACGGCCGGCGACGAGCGGCGGCTTCGGAAGAACTTCGGCCGTGTCGGCCGGACTTCCTAGCACCCCAAACGATCGAGTAAAAGGCCGTAGAGCATCAGTGGACCCTAGGAAAGATCGACATGAGCTCCACGGAACTCGGGAATGACTGTACTGGGCTGGCACCGTGCGACCTAGGCCGGAAATCGGGAATTTTAAACTCGAAGAACAGTGGTTTCCCGCAATAGTTCTTCGTGGTTTTGGCTCCTATGGCCTTGCACGGACACCTAGAAGTGCTTCCCTTCGTGAGAGGATGTCACACCCGGTTTTTCCGAAGAACAACCAAGTGAATATCACATGTATGCCAGGATCATTTTCTCATACATGTGATGACAAATAGTGAAGCATCATTTATTATAAGCCAGGTGTCGAATATAAGTAAGTCTTACATAGTAAATGTCTCGATGGACAATAATAAGTTCATCACAAGTAAATAAACTAGCAGCGGAATATTATTCTTTAGGGCTCCATCACAGGCGTTGCCCGGGGGTCTCCATGAACCTAGAAACCTTCCTCGGGTCCAAAGTCTTGGTCACTATACACCACCTCATTGTCTTGACCTGAGCAGCAATATAAACCAACAAATATGCAAGGTTGAGTACCAAGGGTACTCAGCAAGTGTGGGGAAGTTATATCATGCATGGCTAGAACAAGGAGAGGTTGAACTCATGGTTAAAGCACTATGCAATTAATACCTATCACCTTAGCTTGTTAAGCACCTACATTACTACACAGGTGAAATGGTCCCAATCTCCCATCCCATCATCATAATCCAATAACCATAACATCATTTCCAATGTTAAGCTCCCCGCTTAACTTCCAAAACCATCAATCCTCTAATCATGAATAAGTCCAAGCCGCTCTTGACCGTGAGCACGGCTGTCATGACAGTTTTGACTCTACAGAGTTTGTACCACTGTACCCATATGTAGTGATTTCATCCCCCGTTGCCGGGTGGACTAAAAGAACCTCCATTATGCCAGTGGCTACGAACCACATTCACACTTCCTAGGTGTGTAGCCAGGAGATCACTACGAAGCCTTTATAAAGGGATTCCCGACGAGCGTGGGCCCACTGAGGTTTCACCCCTAACAACATACAAGAGGCTCCAACCCCGCTGCAGTGGCCCCCTCTTGAGCCTTGCGGTTCATATGGTAGTCCAGCTGACACCTACTCCCCGCACCATCCAACACACCCATACTACGCCGGGGATACACCTAATTAATTGGCCAAGCTGCCCCATCTCAGCATGTGGTTGGCACTGTAAAGCCAGGTTACATGCTCCATGAACCGGTCCTTAGGATCCAGGCAAGTACTAAACACAAACCCAAGTCTCGTGCACCCAGCACACAACCAAAACATCCAACTTGCCTTGATCCCTACCTCTACATAACTCACAATAGCTCATTCAAGAGTATGGTAAAATAAACTGATGATCTCATATCCCAAATATCCCATTCTAAGCATGGCTAAGCATATGCATGTAAATAAATGACATGACAAAACAAATCCCAACCCAAGCTACAAGGAAACAAGGTAATGCAATTCTAGGGAAACTTCCTTGCATGGGTTTCATATTTCATTTGACAATGCAAATAATTCTATCTACACATCCTAGCATAGGATCAAAGTGGTCAAGGACACTTGCCTCCTTCTTGCTGCTCTTGAAATGGGTAGTCCTGGTCTTGGAAAGGAATAACTTGCTCTTGAGCAGGTTCTACATCACACCATCACACATAGCAAAAGAAAAACAACAATCCATAAGACATAGTTCACACTTCCAATTCATACAAACCACACATTCATATTTATGAAATTCATTCACCATTATATGTGTTGTGGTTACTCTATGTGTGTTGATGTGTGGCTTGCATACACTTTTAATTATATGTATATGATTCCTACTTCTGTGTTCATATTTATACTTACATACTATATATATATATATGTGTGTGTGTTTCTAATTTAAATAAATTCCTTATATTAAACTACTACACCTTTTCACTACCAAGTATGTATGAAAAGTATTTTTCTTCTCCATATGTGCCTTCAGAATTTCTACCAACCCTAAACTGAATTCTTTGGATTTTAAAAACTCCATTTATCATTTACTAGTTGCTATATTTTCAGATTTATTTTCCTATGCATAAATGTGTATTTTATTATGAAATTAGTAATACACATCATCTAAACAGAATAGGTTCTGGTTCTAAATAATTTAATAACATATTTTGACCTTTTCCTCTGATGTAAACTATTTCACAATTATTTTCCCTATTTTCTATAACTATTCTTTACTTAAAAATGTGTTCCTAAATGTGAATAATAAATTAACCAGATTCAATTCAGTCCAAAATATGTTTTTATCTCACTCCAAAATTTTCTAAACACTGAGAAAATCTTTAACTTAATTTTGACAATTATGTTTGTCCCACTTTTTAATTTTTAAACACTAGTTACATATTCAATTTTCTAAATTAAATACTAAACAGGGCTAAAATAATGAACTCACCCCATTACAGGGTCTTATAATATTATTTTCATAATTTCCAGGGGTCTAGCTACACTTATCAGAAGTGTTTTTCCTAATTTTTATTAAGTCCAGGGGCTAAAACTGATTTTTAAATGAATTTACATGATTTTCTGGAGTTCCAGGGGCTAGATCAGAAGTTTCCGGGGCTAGCTCTAATTTCCCGAGAACCCCAGGGGGTAGCACGTAAGAATTCCAGTCTTTATAACGCGGGGCTGACGTGGACCATCCGATTTTAAACCGACGGCGGAGATTATAACATTGAACCAGTACGCGGGGTTTTAAAGTCTACCGTGCGATTTAAAATAAACGGCGCACAAGCGGCCACGTCGCTCTGATCGAGCGCGGGCGGCGCTGCCGGCGGCGCACGGCGGCGGGAAGCGGTGATCTCGCCGGAAACTTTCGGATCCTCGAGAATTCTGCCTAGAACTGTGATCTTATGGCATAGATCGGTAGAGGGGAGGTTGGGGATCTCACCTCCGGGGTTTTCTTGAGCTCGGAGGTCCTGGGAGGTGATCGGCGAGGTCCGAGGCAAAACCACGACGAAGCTCGTCGGCGCTGTGTTTACACCGCAAGTCACCGAGTTTTCTGCACCTGCAAGGTTCCCCGGAGGCGGTGGATCAAGACCAGCGAGTTAGATCGGAGTTTCCGAGCTTAGATCGGCCGGAATTCACCGGAGAAATCTCGGTTCTCACCGGAGTAAAAATCGGCGATCGCGTGGGGAAAACAGAACGGGGCCGGGGTTTTTATAGACGGGGGAGGGCGGCGAGGTGGTTTAGATCATGTCCGTATCCTCCTCGAGCGAAATTCGGCTGTGATCCACAGCAGTTCCGATTGGTTTGGATTCGGTGAGAAAGAGTCCGGCGCGGCGCGAGGTTGAAGACGAAGCCCGGGTGGGTCCCTCCTGTCAGCGTGAGAAAGCGCAGGCGCGCGGCTGCGGGCTGGCGCGGGGTAAGTTGGGCCGGCTGGTGGGTTTCGGCCCACTGGCCGGTTTTTTTCTGTTTTCTCTTTTTCTTTTTCCATTTCTTTTTCTGATTTGAGTTTAATTTGAATTCCAGTTTGAATTTGAATTTTGCAAAACATGCAACACGTCCAAAAAATTTTAAATTCCCCTCTTAACATGATTTAGTGTTTTGAATCAAAATTTTGGGGTGTTACAGCTCTACCCCCTTAAAAGAAATCTCGTCCTCGAGATTGGTGTTTCTAAGAAAACAATTCCGGAAATTGTGCCTTGAGCTCATCTTCCCGTTCCCAGGTGGCTTCCTCTTCTGAGTGATGCTTCCACTGCACCTTGCACATCCGGATTCTTTTATTTCTGGTGAGGCGTTCCATTGTCTCCAAAATCTGGTATGGTTGCTCGGCATAAGACAAATCCTCAGCTACATCCACTTCATTCATGGGTAACACCTCTTCAGGCGTCCTCAGACATTTCTTGAGTTGTGACACATGGAATACATCGTGCACGTCCGATAGATGAACCGGTAACTCTAGTTGGTACGCCACTTCGCCTTTCCTTTCCAAAACTTGAAAGGGTCCGATGTATCGAGGTGACAACTTCCCTTTCACCTTGAACCGACGAAGTCCTCTGATAGGGGACACCTTGAGATAAACATAGTCTCCCACGTTGAAAACGAGCTCTCTTCTTCGTACATCGGCATAGCTTTTTTGGCGTGTCTGTGCTATCCTCAAGTTGTTGCGAATCTCCCTCACCTTTGCCTCGGCTTCTTGTAGCACTTCTGGACCAAACACTTTACTTTCTCCTGTTTGGTTCCAAAATAGGGGAGTTCTGCACTTCCTTCCATACAAAGCTTCAAAAAGTGACATCTTCATACTAGCTTGATAGCTGTTGTTATAGGAAAACTCCGCATACGGTAAGTTCTTGTCCCAACTCCTATTGTTTTTGAGCGCACATGCCCTTAACATATCTTCAAGGATCTGATTGGTTCTCTCCGTCTGCCCGTCAGTTTGGGGATGATAGGCAGAGCTGAAGTTCAGATGGGTTCCCATGGTTTCATGCAACTTCTGCCAAATCCTCGAGGTGAACTGTGTCCCTCGGTCCGACACTATCTTCTTAGGCACTCCATGGTAACACACGATCCTTGACATGTACAATTCTGCCAATTTGGATCCGCTGTAGCTTTCTTTCACGGGGTGAAATGAGCTACCTTGGTTAGCCTATCAATAATGACCCATATTGAATCATACCCGGATTGGGTCCTAGGCAATCCCACGACAAAATCCATGCTGATTTCTTCCCATTTCCATTCAGGCACTTTGAGTGGTTGCAATAATCCTGCGGGTCGTTGATGTTCTGCTTTCACCAACTGACATGTGTCACATAGGGCAACATGTTCCGCGACATCTCGCTTCATGCCATACCACCAATACCTGCTCTTGAGGTCCTGGTACATCTTCGTACTCCCAGGATGAATGGAATAGTCAGAATCGTGAGCCTCCTTCAAAATTAATTCACGGATCTCCTTTACTTCTGGCACACAGATCCTTTTCCCGTGCCACACCGTTCCTTGTTCATCCTCTCTAAAACCAGGAGCTTTATTTTCCTTGATGAGCTGTCTGATCTCTTGTATCTTCTCATCATTCTTTTGGCCCTCGCGTATGTCTCGCTCGAGTGTGGAGTCCACTTCCATGGCGATGGCTTCACCACTATTTACTAGACATAGATTGAGCCTTATAACCTCGTCCTTCAATTCTGCAGGCATGTCCTTCAAGCTCAACTTATTGACCTGCACTTTCCGACTCAAAGCATCAGCCACGACGTTTGCTTTCCCGGGATGATAGTTGATGCCCACATCAAAGTCATTGATTAGCTCTAACCATCTCCTTTGTCTGAGGTTGAGATCTGGCTGTGTGAATATGTACTTCAAACTCTTATGATCCGTATATATCTCTGTCCTCTTCCCCATCAAATACTGCCGCCAAATTTTCAACGCGTGTACCACTGCGGCTAGTTCTAGGTCATGTGTAGGATAGTTCTTCTCGTGCTTCCGAAGCTGCCGGGATGCATATGCCACGACATGTCCTTCTTGCATGAGAACACATCCCAACCCATTTCCAGAGGCATCGCAGTACACTGTGAAATTCTTCTGCATATCTGGCATAACCAACACTGGGGCTGTTGTCAATCTCTTCTTTAGCTCCTGAAAGCTCGTCTCGCACTGTGGCGTCCAGGTGAATGTGATTCCCTTCTCCAACAGTTTGGTGAGAGGTCTCGAGATCTTGGAGAATCCCTCAATAAACCGTCGTTAGTATCCAGCCAATCCCAAAAAGCTTCGAACTTCCCCGACATTTTCAGGGGTCTTCCACTTCTGGATATCCTCGATTTTGGCGGGATCTACGGAGATTCCTCCCTCCGAGATTATATGTCCTAAAAAGGGAACTCTCTTCAGCCAAAACTCACACTTGCTCAACTTGGCATATAGTTGATGTTCTCTCAGCCTCTGCAACACCAACCTTAGATGTTTCTCATGTTCTTCTTCATCTTTGGAGAAGACGAGAATATCATCTATGAAAACCACCACAAATTTGTCCAGATATTCCATGAATACCTTGTTCATGAGGTACATGAAGTATGCCGGGGCATTGGTTAGCCCGAAAGGCATGACAGTGTATTCATACAGTCCGTACCGAGATACGAAAGCTGCCTTGGGAATATCAGATTGCCTTATCTTGAGTTGGTGGTATCCCGTCCTGAGATCAATTTTCGAGAACACACAAGCTCCCCTCAACTGATCAAACAAGTCTTCAATGCGAGGAAATGGGTACTTGTTCTTGATGGTTACCTCATTCAAAGCACGGTAATCCACGCATAACCTTTGGGTTCCGTCTTTCTTGGGCACAAATATCACCGGAGCTCCCCATGGTGAGGAACTAGGGCGAATATACCCCTTCTTCGTCAATTCTCTCAAATGATCCTTGAGCTCTTCCAGCTGCTTGGAGTCCATTCGATAAGGTCTCTTGTATATCGGGGCTGTTCCCGGTACTAGCTCAATTGCGAATTCCACGTCACGGTCGGGAGGCATACCTGGCAACTCCTCTGGAAAAACATCTGGATATTCCCTGATAGTCCTGATTTCCTCAACTTTCACCTCCACTTGATTTAATTTAATGTCCCTCCTAGGCTCGTGTATCGTTATGAACTTTACTCTTGTGCCACTAGGGTGAGTTAGTTCCACCGTTCTGCTCGAACAATGGATGATTCCTTTATGTTTGGTCAACCAATCCATACCCAAAATAATATCTATCCCTTGTGAATCTATCACTATGAGGTTAGCAGTAAATACTACCCCATTAATGTCTAGGTTCACTTTGGGACACACTTGTCTTGTCCTTATTTCTCCACCTGGAGAGTTTACCGCTAGCATATGGTTCATTTGTGTGGTTGCTAGGTCATGCTTCTTAACAAACCCTTGAGCAATGAACGAGTGGGTAGCACCAGAATCAAACAGCAGAGTTGCAAGGTGTAAATTGGCAGGAAACTTACCAACTACCACGTCGGGTGCCTCTTGTGCTTCCTCCATAGTGACGTGGTTCACCCGTCCTCTCATTACATTCTGCTGTTGTGGCGGCGCAGGCTTATTCTTTGGGCATTTATGGGCGTAGTGCCCCACTTCACCACAGCTGAAACATTGCACCCCAATCTTAGATGCCTGGCCTTTGTTGTCTTGGGGTTGGTTTGGGGGTCCTTGCACTGCTGGTCGAGGTGGATATGCGGGGCGAGGCTGCTGCACAAACTGACGTTGCGGCTGTGCTGGTGCTGCGGGAGGCCTGTAGTTTGGGTTGTACCCTCTTGGTGCTGAATAGGGTACCGCAGCACAGCTCGTCTGCCCCGTAGGTTGCTGCATCATACGTGGGCGGGTGTTGCTCCCTGAGGCTTGATGTGACCACCCGGCCTTCCTCTTATTCTCATTTTCCAGGGCCTTTAGCTTCCTTTCTACCACAAATGCTCTGTCCACCATCTTTTGGAAGCTTTCATACTCATTTGAGGACATTGCACACTGCATTTCTGCGGTAAGTCCTTCCACGAAACAATCTTGTTTCTGCTCATCAGTCTCTATGTCTCGTGGAGCATAACGGGATAGTTGAGTAAATTTAGTGAGGTATTCCCTCACCGTCATGTTTCCCTGCTGCAGTCCCAAAAACTCCTTCCTCTTGTTTTTGAGTTCACCTCTTGGGATGTAATGGTTGCGGAAGCTACGCTTGAACTCTTCCCAAGTGATGTTCTCAGGGTCATGATGGGCGGCCACGTAGGCGGTCCACCAATCAGCAGCAGGTCCATGCAATTGATGAGAGGCAAAGAGCACCCTCTCATACCCTTGGCATTGTATAATCCTCATCTTACTTTCAATGGTCTTCAGCCAATCATCTGCCTCCAGAGGTTCAGCAGCACTTGCAAACTTTGGAGGTTGAGTTCCTAGAAACTCACTCAACCTTGGTTGGCGTGGTGCAGCTTGTGGAGGTGGAACTTGATGCAAGTTGGCCACCACTTGAGTCAAGTTCTGGATGAGCTGATTTTGGTTCTCCAGCATTTGGTGGAGAGGATCAACTTCTTCACGGCGACCACCCCGGTCCTGGCCTCCAGAAAGATGAGGGTTGCATGCCTCATCGTTGTTGTTGGCGGGGTTGGCAGCACGTCCTTTTCCTCTTACGGCCATCTGGCAGAATCAACCAATGTTAATTTGAAATCATTAAGTATCATCTTACTACTTTCATTTGTTTGTACTTTGAAGTGTTGATGCTTTGTTATACTTTTACGAGGGTTCATATCTCACACCAAATAAATGCACTATTATTTCCTGTGGGTTCACACACCAAAGCAAAACAATCTGAAGACGAGGCTGTGGACAATTGCTCATGGCTTCCACAACTCACGTCACACACCAAGCATTATCACACCATTAACTACGTAACGACTCGACTACTCGACCTCTTGCTAGCTAAGGGAAAGACTCTACACTACTCGTTCTCTTGAGCTGGCTCCTCGGGATCTTCCTCCTCATTTCGGCTACCTTCTGACTCTGCTTTGGGTGGGGAGGCTCTTGGTGGAGAAGTGCGACGACGCCTGATCGCTCGGCGATCCGGGGAGTCAGGAGTCCATGTATCATTTACGGTGACACACAGTTCATTCCCATCTCCTCTTTCTCTCGCCTTTAAGCAAGCTCGCAGCAACGCTTCCGTTTCCTTCAGGGTGTCTCGGACATCCTGAAGCTCTTGTTGACACTCCTGCAGTCGAGTGCTGAGCATAGCAGCATCCTCCAAGCACAAGTCCATGTGCTCATGGGAAGTCCCTTGCTGCACTGGTGGGTACTTGTACTCCGTGGTACCACTCTCACGTTGGAGGACATACATGTACTCAGTTTTGTCCAAGTGGCGACGATAGATGTGACTCTGGCAGGTGATGGCCTCCCAGGTGACATCTTTCTCCGCATCGACCTGTGTCGCTCTACAAGCTGGAGAGTGGTGGATCTTAAGCAGCTGATTTTCGTGTATTATCCTCATCTCTGAACTCCATTCTTCCCTCTTCTCATGGATGGTCCTGGTGGAGTTATAGTGGATGATTAGCTTGCCCGTATTGCCGGCGGCTTCGAGCATACGCCGAAGACGGCGCAATAAGCCTCCTACTGCCAATCCGTAGGAAAGGTACGTCACCGGACGGCTCTCCTCTCTTTCGGCAAGGGCAACTACGGGAACTCTCCCTCGTGTGGACTTGCGAGCGGTGCGAATCATGCGAACCATCTAAAACAAAAAGAATTTAAAATTAGGTTAGATAAACTTTTTTTAAAACAAAAATCCTATTTTGAATGAAAATTTGGGGTAAGATGAAGAAAATGACTCCTTAAATAACACTCTTCAGCCCACACCTTGGAAAATAGTTTTTAAGAAAATAGGGCCCTTAAATACGTCCATTTCTATCTAGGTCCACGTTCCTACGGGCAACCTTGGCTCTGATACCACCTCTGTCACACCCGGTTTTTCTGAAGAACAACCAAGTGAATATCACATGTATGCCAGGATCATTTTCTCATACATGTGATGACAAATAGTGAAGCATCATTTATTATAAGCCAGGTGTCGAATATAAGTAAGTCTTACATAGTAAATGTCTCGATGGACAATAATAAGTTCATCACAAGTAAATAAACTAGCAGCGGAATATTATTCTTTAGGGCTCCATCACAGGCGTTGCCCGGGGGTCTCCATGAACCTAGAAACCTTCCTCGGGTCCAATGTCTTGGTCATTATACACCACCTCATTGTCTTGACCTGAGCAGCAATATAAACCAACAAATATGCAAGGTTGAGTACCAAGGGTACTCAGCAAGTGTGGGAAAATTATATCATGCATGGCTAGAACAAGGAGAGGTTGAACTTATGGTTAAAGCACTATGCAATTAATACCTATCACATTAGCTTGTTAAGCACCTACATTACTACACAGGTGAAATGGTCCCAATCTCCCATCCCATCATCATAATCCAATAACCATAACATCATTTCCAATGTTAAGCTCCCCGCTTAACTTCCAAAACCATCAATCCTCTAATCATGAATAAGTCCAAGCCGCTCTTGACCGTGAGGACGGCTGTCATGACAGTTTTGACTCTGCAGAGTTTGTACCACTGTACCCACATGTAGTGATTCCATCCCCCGTTGCCGGGTGGACTAAAAGAACCTCCATTATGCTAGTGGCTACGAACCACATTCACACTTCCCAGGTGTGTAGCCAGGAGATCACTACGAAGCCTTTACAAAGGGATTCCCGACGAGCGTGGGCCCACTGAGGTTTCACCCCTAACAGCATACAAGAGGCTCCAACCCCGCTGCAGTGGCCCCCTCTTGAGCCTTGCGGTTCATATGGTAGTCCAGCTGACACCTACTCCCCGCACCATCCAACACACCCATACTACGCCAGGGATACACCTAATTAATTGGCCAAGCTGCCCCATCTCAGCATGTGGTTGGCACTGTAAAGCCAGGTTACATGCTCCATGAACCGGTCCTTAGGATCCAGACAAGTACTAAACACAAACCCAAGTCTCGTGCACACAGCACACAACCAAAACATCCAACTTGCCTTGATCCCTACCTCTACATAACTCACAAAAGCTCATTCAAGAGTATGGTAAAATAAACTGATGATCTCATATCCCAAATATCCCATTCTAAGCATGGCTAAGCATATGCATGTAAATAAATGACATGACAAAATAAATCCCAACCCAAGCTACAAGGAAACAAGGTAATGCAATTCTAGGGAAACTTCCTAGCATGGGCTTCATATTTCATTTGACAATGCAAATAATTCTATCTACACATCCTAGCATAGGATCAAAGTGGTCAAGGACACTTGCCTCCTTCTTGCTGCTCTTGAAATGGGTAGTCCTGGTCTTGGAAAGGAATAACTTGCTCTTGAGCAGGTTCTACATCACACCATCACACATAGCAAAAGAAAAACAACAATCCATAAGACATAGTTCACACTTCCACTTCATACAAACCACACATTCATATTTATGAAATTCATTCACCATTATATGTGTTGTGGTTACTCTATGTGTGTTGATCTGTGGCTTGCATACACTTTTATTTATATGTATATGATTCCTACTTTGGTGTTCATATTTATACTTACATACTATATATATATATGTGTCTGTGTTTCTAATTTAAATAAATTCCTTATATTAAACTACTACACCTTTTCACTACCAAGTATGTATGAAAAGTATTTTTCTTCTCCATATGTGCCTTCAGAATTTCTACCAACCCTAAACTGAATTCTTTGGATTTTAAAAACTCCATTTATCATTTACTAGTTGCTATATTTTCAGATTTATTTTCCTATGCATAAATGTGTATTTTATTATGAAATTAGTAATACACATCATCTAAACAGAATAGGTTCTGGTCCTAAATAATTTAATAACATATTTTGACATTTTCCTCTGATGTAAACTATTTCACAATTATTTTCCCTATTTTCTATAACTATTATTTACTTAAAAATGTGTTCCTAAATGTGAATAATAAATTAACCAGATTCAATTCAGTCCAAAATATGTTTTTATCTCACTCCAAAATTTTCTAAACACTGAGAAAATCTTTAACTTAATTTTGACAATTATGTTTGTCCCACTTTTTAATTTTTAAACACTAGTTACATATTCAATTTTCTAAATTAAATACTAAACAGGGCTAAAATAATGAACTCACCCCATTACAGGGTCTTATAATACTATTTTCATAATTTCCAGGGGTCTAGCTACACTTATCAGAAGTGTTTTTCCTAATTTTTATTAAGTCCAGGGGCTAAAACTGATTTTTAAATGAATTTACATGATTTTCTGGAGTTCCAGGGGCTAGATCAGAAGTTTCCGGGGCTAGCTCTTATTTCCCGAGAACCCCAGGGGGTAGCACGTAAGAATTCCAGTCTTTATAACGCGGGGCTGACGTGGACCGTCCGATTTTAAACCGACGGCCGAGATTATAACATCGAACCGGTACGCGGGGTTTTAAAGTCTACCGTGCTATTTAAAATAAACGGCGCACAAGCGGCCACGTCGCTCTGATCGAGCGCGGGCGGCGCTGCCGGCGGCGCACGGCGGCGGGAAGCGGCGATCTCGCCGGAAACTTTCGGATCCTCGAGAATTCTGCCTAGAACTGTGATCTTATGGCATAGATCGGTAGAGGGGAGGTTGGGGATCTCACCTCGGGGGTTTTCTTGAGCTCGGAGGTCCTGGGAGGTGATCGGCGGCGAGGTCCGAGGCAAAACCACGACGAAGCTCGTCGGCGCTGTGTTTACACCGCAAGTCACCGAGTTTTCTGCACCTGCAAGGTTCCCCGGAGGCGGTGGATCAAGACCAGCGAGTTAGATCGGAGTTTCCGAGCTTAGATCGGCCGGAATTCACCGGAGAAATCTCGGTTCTCACCGGAGTAAAAATCGGCGATCGCGTGGGGAAAACAGAACGGGGCCGGGGTTTTTATAGACGGGGGAGGGCGGCGAGGTGGTTTAGATCATGTCCGTATCCTCCTCGAGCGAAATTCGGCTGTGATCCGCAGCAGTTCCGATCGGTTTGGATTCGGTGAGAAAGAGTCCGGCGCGGCGCGAGGTTGAAGACGAAGCCCGGGTGGGTCCCTCCTGTCAGCGTGAGAAAGCGCGGGCGCGCGGCTGCGGGCTGGCGCGGGGTAAGTTGGGCCGGCTGGTGGGTTTCGGCCCACTGGCCGGTTTTTTTCTGTTTTCTCTTTTTCTTTTTCCATTTCTTTTCTGATTTGAGTTTAATTTGAATTCCAGTTTGAATTTGAATTTTTGCAAAACATGCAACACGTCCAAAAATTTTTAAATTCCCCTCTTAACATGATTTAGTGTTTTGAATCAAAATTTTGGGGTGTTACAGAGGATGAGTGGTGCGGTGTGTATTATGAATTTTGTGAATCGGTCCGGGCATCCCTTTTGTATACCGTCGCAAAATCATGAAATTCCGGCGTGGGCAGTTTATGTCACGCCGCCGGGGCTTGCGGTAATAAAAGAGGGACTGAAGGCGAACCTTTTTCCTATTCACAGCTCGGAGAACGGCGGTCTGTGGTGGCCGGACAGGTCGTTCCTGTGACGGCGGCTCGGGCTGAACTGAAGAATGGAAGAACGTCGCGGTGGAGCTCGGGGAGGGTTGATCAGGGTCTGGAACCGGTGCGAGGTCATCAAGGAAGACTCGGCGCACTAGGTGATGGTCTCAGATCGCCGTGACAACCACAGGATCGGCCGGGCGACGAGGGACCGAGAGCTCAGCCTTGCGGCGAGGTGTTTCGGTTTTCTGGGTGAGAGCACGTCGGAATAGCGGTGAGAAACACCGGGGGTGGCTCGGGCGCATAGATAAGGGGCCAGAGAGGCGGTTCAGCGGCCTGGTCGGCAAGCAGCTGCTGGCCTCGACGGCCTGGCGTGGTGGCGGACGCGGCGAGAGCCCGAGACCCAAGCACTCGGTGCCTCAGTCGGTTCTGTGGTCTGTGAAGCTGACATGTGGGTCCCACCCGAGTTTTAACCTCTGAAATTAACTTTCATCTACTGCTTTAAACAGTAATCCCTCTAATACCCTTTAGAATTTGAATCATCTACCACATGCCCATTTGGAATAGATAGAATTCAAATTGTGAAGTGTTTGAATTAATTTTCAGCACATATGCAGTTTGAAATTCAAATTGAGTTTGAATTTGCTAAACATAGCTCATGTGAAGATCAACTCCAAATGGAGTGAAAATTGGTGGGTGAGCTCACAAAAATGTGCTGAGTAAGAATATGCCTCCCACTTTTGAATTCATGGGATGGAAGTAGTTTGAATTTGAATTTGAGTTCAACTACCCTCTTTCTAGTTATACCCAAAAATACCTCAAAAGGTTTTGGATTTGGGTGAAATTTAGCATGGACACTCCTAGCAAGGTGTAGGAGTTTTTCATATGCCCAGCCCCTATATGATGCATGTGAGAAAGCCACTTTTGCATTTTGTAAGTCTATTCTCTAATGAGCATGTTGATGGTGTTTACTTGCTCTTCAAATGTACTCATCAAGTTTCTTCAAATAAAGTGTGTGGGTGGTGATGAACACTTTCATTATGTGCCAAAAACTTAGGCCCTTACAGTTGCCGGTGCGCAGTGATTTGCGGTGAGCTTTGGCCGCCGGCGACCCTCCCAGAGATTTCAGCAGGTTGTAACAGGGGGGAGCGGCGACTAGGAGGCCGGGAGGTGGCCGGAAAATGGCTTCCGGTGACCCTCGCCGGAGCAAACCGCTGGGTCCTCTGTTTTGGCGCAAGGTAGAAGAAAGGACTGGCAAGTGGGACCCACTGTCAGTTTAAACATTTCCAGATTTTCCTTATTCAGTTCAAACTTTGGAGACCCATAACTTTGTGTAGAAAACTCCAAAAAGGGTGAGACCAATTTTGTTGGAATCCTCATAAGGAGTACTTCAGAGAGGAATAAATTGCTTGCTATGAAAATGCCAAGGAATTTCTGTAGAATTGTTTTTAATAAATCATTTGGAGATTTATTTCAGGAGCAATTCTTTATGAAACATTGCCAAATTTGGGCAGCTAATCCTTTTCATAGTTACTGATCTCCAGTAAAAATTGAGCTTCATTGGAGTTCATTTGCTAGACTTTATTGCCTTCCAAAGTTCAGCCTTTATTTGAAAATTCAAATTTAAACAGAAACTTTTCAGAACTCCTGTCCAACTTCAAAAATTCATATATCCCTGTTGGTATCTCCAAAAATGGTGAAACAAATTTTGTTAGAACCATGCAGACTTACCCTAATCAGATATTACAATGTTATCTATGTCAAAGCTCCTGATTTGGGCTCAAAAATTCAGAGAAGCATTGTGCTTGTGGGAATTTTGGAGACCACATTGTGCAATGACATTTCTCCAAATTTTGCTCAGATCATCCTTAGAGAGTCTAGTATTCACTGTAAAAATCTCAAAGCCAATTAAGGAACATAAATAGCAGTAGCTATAAATAAAAGGGAATTCTTATATTTCATTAGCACTTATGCATGCATTTTGCTACATTTCATTATAGTGACCGAAGTTGAGGACGCACCAGAGCCGTTGGACGTCCTCCCACCAGAAGCTGACTTCCCATTTAATTTACAACCAGGCAAGCCCCGATTTGCATTTAAGTACTTTTGCAAATTCTTCATTTGTATCACTTATGTTTAGGGTGAATTGTTGCATTATAGTTAGGGTGATTGAAACCCCACTTGCATAACCTTTAAATCCTATGGAGGATTGGGTAGTATACAAACTCGACGAGTAGAGAATGCCATGCTAATGTTCATAGGATCTCGGTAGAAGTCGAGTGGTTGGAATCTACTCGCGAGATAGGTATTTAATCACACGGTATGAAAAGAGGTAGAGAATGGATTAAAGTGGTAATAATGAGACCCAGCAGGGGGGATAGGATGCAGTGAGCGGAGGTCTCACGTGCGTAGCCCTGTTGGTGTCGATTGAGGACCGAGCCGTGTGCGGCCCTGCTGGACAAGTATCGAACAGTACCACATGCATACTGGCATATGGGAACCAAGAAACCGATGTAATTGGTTAACCTGGATGACGAGGCTTACCCAACTGTAAATAGGAGTGGGTTAAGGGTAGCAAGATGTAAATCTGCCGGTGGGCACAGTCACGCTCCACGTGGGGACCTCCTGCCCGTTACGGATGGACCGGTTCAGCGTTTGGGTTGCCTTTGAAAGGTTGTTGCGTACAACAGAGTAGGAAGGGGTGTGGAATCACACTTCTGAAAGTGGGTGTATGTGACGTGTTATCCGGGTGTCTCCTGATTGCAATCACCGTCCCTCACGGTTATTTCAGTACCCGCTTGTTCACTGCGCTGTGACGTAGTAAGAAATGAAATAAGCCAACTGAATATGCTGTATGGAACTGTTAATGTCTTGAAACCTTGGATGCTTTAGTTATAGAGCTAATTAAGTTTATATTCCACTTTGGGCATCACCACATCGGAGGAAAGTGTTTCTTGTTTGATTGTGGACTTCTGATGTGAGGGCTGCCTAAGGCTCATTAAACTGTTGCTATAAAACTGAAAGTAAGGATCAACACGTAGGAGTGTCCTTATTGCAATGTCCTTTTTCCTATCTTACACATCCTTGCATGTAGAGTTCCATGCCTAGGGTTGTCGGTTAAGACTTGTTGAGCCATCGTGCTCACGGTTGCTATATTTGAACTGTGTGCAGGTGAGAGTTATGAGGAAGGTTCCGAGGGTGAGGTGATGCCCCCGTCGGGGTACACGGCCGAGCTAGAGCCCTGCACGCCGCCGGAATCTCCGGATACATGTTGCTAGTGTGTAGCGTCCCCAGGCTCGACGGGTGCACTTTTGATAGTTAGGCTAATAGAGTAGTTATGTATATTACTTCTGCTGTATATTTATGTTTTGTAAAAGACTTCCGCTGTTTTATATCAAATAATAGTTTATATGTTGTTCTTAATTCTTTTCGTGTGTGCTGTTGGGTGCCGCATCGCACGGCACCACCCTATGCGATCCGGAGTGGGTGAACCATGGGGTGCTCCCCACATTGAAGAGGGCCGTAGCTCGCTGTCCACGGTGACTCGACTTGGCTTCCGTCAGTGAGCTTCGGTCCTTGGCGCCAGTTGCTGATTTGCACGCACCACAAGCTAGAATTGTCCGAGTTGTGGGGCTAGAGTGGTAGAGCACACACTGGCATGGCTTTCCTGTGTAGCAAGCGCGCGCAACCGAGGCTCGGTTGGGGCCGGCGATCGGGAGAAGCAGGGTGCAGTGGTGAGCTACGGTTTTTGTTCTTGCACAAGGAGACCACCGAGAGGCGCGACCGAGTGAGGGAGGCAACGTGCTCGGTTCGCTTGGTGTGTAATGGTCAGGCCGAGCACGAGTGTGAGCAGGATCTGGAACCCGGGAGGTGGCGCGAAGCATCTCGGTGTCGCCCCAGAGGAACTCCTCGGTGGAGTGAGGAACAGAGAGGGATGACTTAGGGTGCAAGTCTAATTAGCCCCATGACATGTGGGCCCCACTGTCCCCCTTACCCCCTCAAGTTTTCTTACCAATATCTCCTCAATTTGGCAAATGCTGGAAATCAAATTGGGGGAATTCAAATCTGAATTGTAAATTTGAATTCCTTGCAAATTTAAGTCTATTTGGAAAAAGGATAGCAGATACCTTCAAAAATTTATGAGACTTTGCCTACCCCCTAATTTGGACCTAAGGAATTCAAATATGAGCCCTGATCTTTGTTTTGGCTGCTGCAAATGAGGTTTTGATCACAACAGTTTGCATTCCCATTGTTGCCCTCATTTGAAATTTTTTTTTGAACAATTAGAGTTTAAAAATCTGAATTTCATTCCCCCCTTGCACATGAGAGATTACACATGGGTTTTAAAATAACTTTGCCCCCCAACAATCAATTGATCCTAGGCTAGAGTGGTGGGACACATGCGTGTCATCACATGTGGAAAATTTTTTAAACAAGTCCAAATTTTCATAACTCAAAACAAAATGGTGTTCAAACTTCAGGAATTTGTAACAGCTCTCTAGGATCATAGACTGGCCCCACATACCACCACTCGTCTTTTCTGTGCACTTTGTCCTCACTCGTGCGCAATTGGGAAAACTTCCCGGTCGGTCACCCATCCCCAAATTCCCCGGGCCAAGCACGCTTAACCCCAGAGTCCTTTGCAGGTGGGCTTCTGAAAAAGAAGGTATATCTTGATAATATGAGTACTCTATCAATCCTATTAAGCCGGGAGTCAGGATATCATACAATCCACCCCTCTTAGAAGACCGACATCCTCATCGGTCAATGCCAAGACAGGAACGTCCCTCTTAGCCACGTCCGTACGTTCAGTACTGGCATACGTATACCGTACGTCCGGTTAGCAGCATACATACCATACGTGTCCCACACAGAGGACCCACGTGCCATGCGTACGTACTAACGTCCCTGACCCCTAAGCTACAGTATCCTTCTCACTGACCCGTACGCACCCGTTAAACTGCGAGGGTCGGCTCTGATACCATTTGTAACAGCTCTCTAGGATCATAGACTGGCCCCACATACCACCACTCATCTTTTCTGCGCACTTTATCCTCACTCGTGCAGACCCGGGAAAACATCCCACTCAGTCACCCATCCTAAAATTCCTCTGGGCCAAGCACGCTTAACTCCGGAGTCCTTTGCAGGTGGCCTTCTGGAAAAGAAGGTATACATTGATGGTATGAGTACTCTATCAATCCTGACTGCCGGCTTAATAGGATTGATAGAGTACTCATACACTAAAGGTATACCTTCTTTTTCGGAAGCCCACCTGCAACGAACTCCGGGGTTAAGCGTGCTTGGCCCGGAGGAATTTGGGGATGGGTGACGGACCAGGAAGTTTTCCTCGGTGCACGCGAGTGAGGACAAAGTGCGCAGAAAAGACGAGTGGTGGTATGTGGGGCCAGTCTGTGATCCTAGGGAGCTGTCACAAATGGTATCAGAGCCGACCCTTGCAGTTTCACGGGTGCGTACGGGTCAGTGAGAAGGATACGGTAGTGTACGGGTCAGGGACGTAAGTACATACGCATGACGCGTGGGTCCTCTATGTGGGACACGGTATGGTACGTATGCTGCTAACCGGACGTACGGTATGCATATGCCAGTACTGAATGTATGTAGGTGGCTAAGAGTGGACGTTCCTGTCTTGGCGTTGACCGACGAGGACATCGGTCTTCTAAGGTGGGTGGATTGTGTGATATCCTGACTCCCGGCTTAATAGGATTGATAGAGTACTCATACCATCAAGGTATACCTTCTTTTCCGGAAGCCACCTACAAAGGACTCCGGGGTTAAGCGTGCTTGGCCGGAAGGAATTTGGGGATGGGTGACCAACTGGGAAGTTTTCCCGAGTGCGCACGAGTCAGGACAAAGTGCGCAGAAAAGACGAGTGGTAGTATGTGGGGCTAGTCTATGATCCGAGAGAGCAGTTACATGTGTCTCCAACCGGGCGAATAGTGACCCGCTCTTAGGAACTAGAGAAGGAGACACAAAGTGTGTCCTCCTCGTCCGCCGCCTCTGCTCCGAGACCACGTCCGGTGACCCAGAAGGCTGCTCACCACTGGAGCCCGAAGGCTCTACGCTAGGCGATCCCAAAGGCTGTGGCGGCGCCCTACACTCTAACTCTGAATCAGGTGACTCCGAGTCAGACTACGAAATAGAAGGATTGATAAGAATAGTTAATTGCTAAGTGACATATAGGATAACGTAATTTCAATGAAAATGTACCTCCGTGCGCTGTAAGGCCACAGGTACGCCCACTAGGTCTGGGACGTGTCTCAACAGCTGAGAGCGTCTGCTCCCACCTGAGGAACTACCCCTAAAAGGGTGTCCCGTGCCTCTTGGAGGAAGCCCCTAGCCCCCTTCCCTTTTCCTTTCACTGATGACATCCTGTTGTAAGGAGTAATTTATAAATATGCTAGGAAAATATACGAAGTTATAATAATTTAGTGAAAAAAGTTACTTGGAGTCAGTATCATAATTTATCGACATCAGGAACCCTACTCCTCAAACCAGACCATCGATCTTGTTTCGTAATTTGTTTCCATTTTCGTTTGTGCATATTAGAAGTCTCTTCATCGTTAGCGTCGCCAACCAGTGATCGAGTTCGACACCAGGCTCAACAGAAAACGAGTCTGGCAACTCTTGTTCTTGATAAACCTCGTCAACGTCATTGATCTCATGGTAGTCTTTATCTCTTGGAGTATATAATTGCTCACAAGGATTCACCTTATTTACCACCCAACAAGCATTAAGCTTTTCACATGGATAAGGTAAATAATACACTTGCTCCACTTGGTGTGCAAGGACAAATGTATCGTAGCCTCGTAGTCGTTCATTGTGTTTGACTTCCACCATGCCAAATTTGTTTTGTCGTGTTCCATGTTTGTTGTCAAACCAATCACAATCAAAGAAGACGACTTGAAGTTCTTTATTCCCGGCAAAACTAAATTCAAGGATTTTGTTAATGATCCCATAATAATTAGTTTCACGACCTTGAGAGTCGATTGCCCTCGTCAGAACTCCCGTATTACATGTTGCTGCAAGCGGATGAAGATCTTCAAACTCAGCTGTACGAAATCGAAACCCGTTGACGTCATATCGGCCATAGCTTCTAACTTTAACCAGTCCATAAGACAGTTGTCTCAAGTCTTCATGGACGTCGGGCTCTTTCACGCATTGTCCAAATTACGAAGTTATAAGAATAATTTATAATACATAAAAATAAGAACACTTTATAAATAGTTATAAGTTAACGAGAAAACGTTACATATTCTCGAAACCAGGAAATAAAATTAGGTCATCCATTTATTCCGTCCCATCGCATCGTTTCTACTTGTTTGATCGTAGGTTGATGCCTATGTGTCCAATTTTGCTTGTGGAACTCACTGGATGGAAAAAACTTTCAGTAATATAAATGTTGCATTATATGCCAATAAGCATCAATGTTAGGATAAAAAATTACTCGAAATATTTGTCCATCCCATCTATATTAGCATACATGTAGAGTAAAGCGGCCGTTCTTTCATCTGTTGTACAATTGTAGCTCCGACTACCACCAACAGTAGTGCCATTCGTTGCAGAAATAGAGAGATTGCTGCAAGTTGGATGTTCATCCATGTTGTATTGCATCGCCAAAGTATTTACATTGTGTTGCTTGGCAACCATTGGCTTCAGATATCTAAGTGATCTTTCAATGTGATACATCCATCAATATTGCATAGGACCGCCCACCTTAGCCTCAAATGGAAGATGGATAAGGAGATGTTGCATTGGATTGAAGAAGCCTGGAGGAAAAAAATTTCCATCTTACATAACAGTACCGGTATCTCCTTCTCCAACTTATTCATCATCTCTACCGTGATTTCTTTAGCACATAGCTGTCTATAGAAGTAGCTAAGCTCGGCTAGCACCTTCCACACCGTGTCATCAAAATAGCCGCGAAACATAACAGGTAGGAGTCTTTCCATAATTATGTGATAATCATGACTTTTCAATCCAATGAGCTTTCCCGTCTTTACATTCGCTGCTCGTTTCAGATTAGTTGCGTAACCATCTGGGAATTTCAAACTTTTCAACCATTTCATGACTTCTTTCTTTTTTTAGATCGAAGACAGAAAGAAGCACGTGGCTTACCATCGCTTTCATAGAGCTCAAGAGTTGGACGGTTACAAAGCTCTGCCAGATCATTTCGAGTCTTTATATTGTCTTTCATCTTACCTATCATATCCATGCATGTGCTTATTATACATTCGCCCATGTTAAGCTCCTGATGCATAACATAAATATTGTGCACTAAAATCAAGGACTTCAAATACGGGAGCTCCCAAATTCCACATATGTGAGTCCAGTTATGTTCCTCCCCGTAATCTACAAATTATTCAGGATGACTTTCATCTGCCACCAGTTTGTTCAACATATCAGAAATTTCTGGCCCATTTTAACGTTTCGATGGTCCTTTTGTTACAATTGTGTCTTTTATAAAGACATTCTTCTGTTGTCGAAACATGTGATTTCGAGGCAACCAATGTCTATGACAATCGAAGTAGCATATCTTGCCTCCATGAGCAAGTCGAAAGCAATCCGTATCCGAAGCACATATCGGGCACATCAAAAGATCGTGAGTGCTCCATCTAGCAAACATACCGTCTGTTGTAAAATCATGGATGGACCATAAGTTAGCAGTCCACTGGTTGGATTTATGCTTCTTGTAACAGCCATAAGCTTCGACTCCTGTCCACAAAGTTTTCAGTTCTTCAATCAATGGTTTCAACATCACGTTTAGACGTGGCCTAGGATGATCCGATCTAGGTACGATGAGACAAAGAAACATGAATTCATACTTCATACAAAGAGATGGTGGCACGTTGTATGGAATAACAAAAACAGGCCAACATGAGTTTGGTGTGACGTTTGTACTAAACGGCAAGAAGCCATCTGTAGCCAAATCCATGCAAATATTTCTTGCATCACTGGCAAATTCTGGATCAAAGCGGTCCAGTGCCTTCCATGCCTCACCATTAGACGGATGCGTCGTGACTCCATTGTTCTGACGTACACCTTCTTTGTGCCATCTCATGTGTCTAGCTGTTCTTTTTGAAATAAACAACCGCTTCAATCGAGGTGTCAGTGGTAAGTAACGAAGTTGCTTGTGTGCGACTTCTGTCATCACATTATCACCATCGTCGTTAGCAACTTCGACAAACCTCGATTTACCACATTTTATGCACTTGTTCTCTTTCGCATGCTCTTTCCAAAAAGCATACAATTGTCTGGACACACATCAATCTTCTCTTATTTCATACCGAGACAAGACAACAATTTCTTCGACTGATACATATCTTTAGGCAATTTGTGGGGTTGCGAAAGGATATCGTCAATCAATTTGATAGGTCATTGTAGCAGTTGTTGGAAAAGAAGTATTTGGACTTAATTGCCATAAATCTGGTGATGAACGTAAGGAGGGTTACTTCTGTGTGTTCATGAAGCGGCGCTTCTGAAGCTTTAAGAAGCTTGAAGACTGCTTCAACCTCAGTTGTTGGAGGTTAGTCGGGCGCTAAGCCCGGACCGACGGCTCTCGTCGAGCGTCTCTCCGCGTCCCTGGGTTCTCAAATCTTGGAGGTTCGGAGCCTTCCGGCTCCCGCCGTTGTCACGATGTGACAACCCGGCCCGGAACCATCGTAATTAACATGTTTTCCACATTCTCTCACATCATGAGAGAATATCATGAACACTCAATTTTATACACAATATTCAACTAAATAATGAAATGAAGCAAATATATAGATGGTGGGTGAACGGAAGGCTAGTGGAGTAGGCCGTGGGCAGCCGGGCGGCGACGCGGGGAGGCAAAGGTGCGGGGTGCGGTGCTGGTGGCAAGCGGTGTGGAGGAGGCCGGGTGCGGCAGCGCGGCGGGGCGGTCGACGATGCGGCGGGGGCGCGCAAGGGCGGACGGGCGGAGGAGGCCGGAGGCAGCCGGGCAGCGACACGGGGCGCGGTGTGCTGGGGCGGCGTGGAGGCGAGGCCTTAGGCGGCGGTGCGGCGGGGCGGCCGGTGACGCGGTGTGGATGGGCGGGAGAGAAGCTAAACTCAATCTAAAACTAAATAAATTACAACTAAGTTAAACAAAATTCATAAACTAAACAATTTACAACTAAACAAAATTAAATCTATAACTAATACAAGCAAATTATGGGGGGTGGAGCGGGGGGGGGGGGGGGGGTGGGCTGCCAGTGTCGGGGAGGGCGCCAGAATCGCCGGGGTTGGAGGCCGAGGCGGCCGAGGGAGTGGAGGTGCCGCGGCGGCTGGCTGGGGTGGCGGCGGGGGTCGGGGCGGCAGGGCTGGCCGGGGCTCCGGCGGCTCGGGTGTGGAGGCGGTGGCGGGGGTGGCTGAGGCCCGCGCGGGTGTGCGGCTGGAGGTGGCTATTGGGCGGCGGCGGCTTGTCGGGGTCGGCGCGGGCGTGAATGCCCGCGCCGACCCCGGCCCGGGCGGCTATATACCCGTCATTTATGACGGTCAGGTGCCTAGCCGTTGTAAATAGCGGGTAACTTACGATGGCCTTATTAATTACAATGGCCCTAGGGTTAGCCGTCGTAAGTTGAGGCTAACTTACGACGGCCCTGGCCGTTGTAAGTTGAGCCTAACTTACGACGGCCAGGCTTGGCCGTCGTAAATATTGTTGTTTACGACGGCTAACCCTAAGGCCATCGTAAATTCTTTTAGCCATCGTAAATGTGGCTTTTTCCTGTAGTGGTATCATGTGACTACGTAAGAAAGTGTTATGTATAACTACGTATGATTATATTAAGTTTAAGTTAATTAGTTTATTTTATCATCATCCTGAATTGAATTACCGTGTTTTGATCATTTCCGATATATTTTCGTTGCGACTTGATCGTTTCGAATAACCGACAATCCTTATTTTGCATACCGATCGTAGTTTTTCGTTTTTCATACCGTTAGAAAAATACGAAAACAAAAACCGATATATGTATGCTTTTTCAACTGTTTTTGACCGTTTTCATCCTACATGAAAGTTTGTGGATGGAGGATGGGATGACATCTATAAGGATACTGTTGAGTCGACATAATCATAGAGCTCAACTTGTACCAATATAGCCTATTTTGAGACAAAAAATTTTGTCTCACCTAAATTGTTTCTTCAACAAGCGAGGTTCTCTACTCTTGGCCTCTCCTGTCACATCCATTACATCAACTCTTCTTCTCTTTCAATTTCTGCTCCCGTTCTCACATCGTCTACACTCTACAACTGGAGATTGCTATGCATTGATGAAGGGTGATGAAGTTACTTTCTTTCTCCGCTCACGTGTCGTTTGAATCCTAAGAGTAAGCTAGATACGGAGTTAGTATAAAGAACGCCTTTTCAGGTATCACGTATTTCCAAATTCAATTTAGATATACCTAAAAAAGAAATTATAATCCACATGAGAACAAGCAGGTCAACATTTGGAGCTCCAACCGAAAAATGCAATGAGGGCAAGAATGTCCACAAGGGAACAAATAGGTCAAGTTTGCAGCATTTCTGCCTTTTGGATACTTCGGCTTGGGCGAAGAAGGCATCCACTCAGACGCCCCTCATCTCCGTAGTCATCCTCCACCTCAATCTCGCCCGCCGGCGCGCCGTCGTAGCGCCGGTACGCGGCCTCCACGTCACTGAGGATGGCCGACACATCTGCCATTCCAGGCCTTCTGCACCCGTTGATGCCCACGAACGCCAGCGCCACCCTGCCCATGCGTGCCAAAAGCCGCGCCTCCGCCTTGTCGGCAGGTGGGTTGGCCTGCCCAACGTCGAGCACCTGTTCCGCAAATGCGTGTTAGTTAAGCCTCGTCACAAATTGTCCGCTTCATGCGCAAGGCCCGGTTTCCCCACGTTTTCTATTTTTCCATGCATGCATGACCATCAGGTACTTGCATTGTGCGCACAAGTCGCTGTACGTGGACGTTGTGCGCGCCGCAGTGTAAGGGGCACGTTCCCGGCGCTGGAACATGTGATTGGCAAGGTTGTTGCCCGTGTTGTTAGATATACGATTCCTTTGAATGTTTACTTGTTCAACACGAATATCCAGTTCACGGTGAGCGCCATTCTTTTTGTGTGTGTTCCTTGTACCTGTGCGAGTTCAGAGAGAACCAACAACAACAATTGGCATCAGAGCCGGCGAGTGAGATGGCGGGGGAGGATCACGATCCCCAGCGGCTGATGGACGTCGGGGACGTTCTCCCTCACGAAGGCCAAGAGGGTCGCGTACCGTAGGAGATGCATCATCGAGAGAGTCGTCGAGAAGGTTGTGCCATCCGCGCCGGCGAACTACCCTGTTCTCACGAAGACAAACTACAACGAGTGGTCGCTGTTGATGAAGATCAAGCTCGAAGCCTGTTCGTTGTGAGATGCGGTGAACAAGGGAGATGTCGAGTTCCACGTTGATCGGATGGCGCTCGATGCCATCTGCAGTGCGGTTCCCACCGACATGATCACCATGCTTGCGGTCAAGTCAACGGCAAAGAAGGCTTGGGATTGCATCAAGTTGATGCGGATTGGGTACGATCACGTGCACAAGGCTACGTTGCAGAATGTCCGGCGAGAGTACGAGCTCCTGGCGTTCCGTGAGGGGGAGTCCATTGAGGACTTTGCCATGCGACTCAACTCTCCCACGAACAAACTTGCCACGTTGGGAGATCCAGAGCCGGGAGACAAGGTGGTCGATAAGTATCTTTGCATCGCTCGACCCAGTTACAAGCAGCTTGTGATTTCAATCGAGACTTTACCGGACTCTGCGGACTTGTCCGTTGAGGAAATCACAGGCAGACTCAAGGCGGCCGAGGACGACGATGGGACCGTCGATGACGAAAGAGGGGACAAGCTCTAGCTCACCGAAGAGCAGTGGCTCAAGAAGTACAAGCAACGTGAAGGAAACAACTTCAACCGTGGAAGCAGCTCAAGTTCTCGTGGTCGAGACGGCCGGGGAGGACGAGGTGGCGGCCAAGGGAGGAAGAACTACAACCAGGACAAGGATAAATGTCACAACTGTGGCAAAGTTGGACATTGGGCTCGTGACTGTCGAAGCAAGGAGAAGAAAGAACAGGCCAATCTGGCAACCGAACAAGAAACAAGTCTTCTCATGGCCAAAGAAGAGGTCAGAGTTCATGAGTTGAAGTTGGCGCGAAAGCAGGAGATCACAACCGATGCCCGAGAAGTTTCCTCCGATTCAGTTAAGATCCATGAAGATGGTCAAAGAAGTGTGCTGATGGCACACGAGGGCGACAAAGCTCGTGCCAGGCATCGGTGGATATTCGATACCGGAGCGTCGAACCACATGACGGATGTTTGTGATGTCTTCAGTCATCTAGACACCACTGTGAGTGGTACCGTGAGATTTGGTGACGGGTCCGCTCTGGAGATCAAAGGGTGTGGCACGGTGATCTTGGACGGGAAGAACGTTGAGCACCAGTCGTTGGGGAACGTCTACTAAATCCCGTGTTTCACTGCCAACATAGTCAGTTGTGGGCAACTAGATGAAGGCGGCTATCAAATCTCGGTTCATGGCGGGGAGATGCTGGTACGTGACGAGAACGAGCGCCTGGTGGCTCGAGTTCATCGCCGGACGGGTAGATTCAACCCGCTCGACGTCAACATTGCGCGTCCTGTCTGCTTGGCCGCGGTGAGCGGGGAAGATGCCTGGCGACTGCACGAGCGCTTCAGGCATGTGAATTTCCGAGCGTTCCACAAGATCGCAAGGGAGAAACTTGTGCGTGGTCTGTCAAGCTTGGATCAGGTAGAACAAGTTTCCGATGCGTGTCTGGTGGGGAAGCATCGGCGATTTCCATTCCCACAACAAGCCCCACGTTGATCTGAGGACGTGCTAGCTCGAGCTTTGGCATGGAGACATATGTGGCCCCATCTCACCTGAGACGCTGAGTGGAAAGAGGTACTTTCTCCTGATCGTTGATGATTTCAGCCGATACATGTGGGTGGCGCTGTTGGCTGCAAAAGATGAAGCACCCACGGCCATCCAGCGTCTCGAAGCAGCGGCAGAGCGCAAAAGTGGAAGGAAGCTTGAAGCTTTACGCACTGATAGAGGTGGGGAGTTCATGGCGCAGCACCTGAAAGATTACTTTGCCGAACTTGGTGTTCATCGGGAGCTGACGGCACCATACACGCCTCAACAGAATGGCGTTGTCGAAAGGCGAAACCAGACCATCATTGGCGCAGCATGGAGTATGCTCAAAGCAAAGGGACTTCCTGGCACGTTCTGGGGAGAGGCGGTGAACACAGTGGTGTATTTGCTGAACCGAACAGTGACAAAGGAAAATGGAGGAAAAACACCCTACGAGCTGTGGATCGAAACTACTCCGGCGGTTCATCATCTGAGGACTTTCCGTTGCCTCGCTCACGTGAAGACCACATGAGATCTGAGGAAACTGGATGACCGGAGCTGGCTCGGAGTTTTCGTTGGATATGAACCCGGATCCAAGGCATACCGCATGTACAACCCGAGAACGCGACGTGTTCGGGTGTCCAGGGATGTTGTGTTTGAAGAAGGCGCCAAGTGGAACTGGGAAGGGGAGCTGCCCGTTGAAGAGTTCCAGTTTGAGTATGTGACAGTGGCTCACCCAGAGGAAGTTAACATGCGTCATACACGTGAAGATGTGATGCATGAGCCAAAGTCACCTCCGGAGCCTGTGTCTGCTGCATGACAGCTTCTGTCTCTGTTGGGTTGAGGCCAAGGCGTGGTGCCTGCGTAACCGGCGTCAAGTTTACTTGATGCAGATCACGACGATGCCCCTGTTCGTTTCTGGTCAATCAGAGAGATAATGCAAGCTGCACCACGAGTTCAAGACCAGGAGGAGGATCTGAATGATGACCTGATGTTGATCAACACTGATGATCCTACTTCATTCGAAGAGGCCGAGGGTCAAGAATGTTGGTGACGGGCAATGCTGGATGAACTGTCAGCAATCGAGGCAAATGGTACTTGGGAACTGGTGGAGCTCCCAGTGGATCAATGTCCGATTGGTCTCAAATGGGTTTTCAAGACCAAGAGCGACGCAACGGGGCTGAGCACCAAGCACAAAGCTCGACTTGTCGCAAAGGGATACGTGCAACAGCAAGGCATTGACATCGACGAAGTTTTTGCACTGGTGACACGTCTGGAGACTGTGCGCGTCTTGCTGGCTGTTGCAGCAAATGAAGGCTGGTCAGTTCACCATATGGACGTCAAGTCCGCTTTTCTCAACAGCGATCTTCGGGAGACAGTGTATGTTGATCATCCGCCGGGCTTCATCATCAGAGGTCAGGAGAACAAGTTCTGCGTCTGAACAAGGCATTATATGGTCTACTTCAAGCTCCACGCACCTGGTATGGGAAACTCAATTCTTGTCTCCTTGATCTCGGTCTTAAACGAAGTGATGCAGAGCACGCCATGTACTCCCATGGTGAGAACAACTAACGTCTGATCACGGAGGTGTACGTAGATGACTTGATCATCACCAGAGAGAGCAAGGAGGAGCTAGCTGAGTTCAAGGAAACGATGAAGACCAAGTTTCAGATGGCTGATCTAGGGGAACTGACTCTCTACCTCGGTTTGGAGGTGGAACAAAGCAGCAAGGGCATTGTGTTGAGTCAGCGAGCTTATGCCAAGAAAATTTGAAGATGGCCAGACTGATGGGTTGCAACGCTAGCTACACATAGATGGAGACACGAACAAAACTCAGCAAGGAGAATGCAGCCACTACAGTTGATCCAACGGAGTACAGGAGACTTGTCGGGGCGCTGCACTACCTTGTCAATACAAGGTCGGATTTGGCATACTCTGTCGGGTACGTAAGTTGCTGCATGGAGAAACCGAGGACTGAACACTTGCTTCCTGTGAGGAGAATTCTCCGGTATGTTGCAGGAACACTTGAACAAGGGTGTTTGTATAGAAATAAGAAGGGGGAGCTCGCACTGATCGGATAAAGCGACAGTGATCTTACCGGGGATTTAGACACTCGCAAGAGCACCGCCGGCGTACTCTTTTTCCTTGGTGAGAGTGTTGTGCCTTGGAAGTCACAGAAGCAACGTGTTATGGCGCTATAGAGCTGCGAGGCTGCATATATCGTAGCGGAAACAGCAACGTGTCAGGGAATGTGGCTGGTGCGACTACTTGCTGAGATCAAGGGACAAAAGGAGGCAGCGTTTACTCTGAAGATCGACAACCAGTCCGCTATGCAGCTCAGTAAGAACCCCGTCTTCCACGACCAAAGCAAGCTTATCGACACAAGGTTTCATTCCATCCAACAGTGCATTGAGGAGGAGAAGCTGCAGCTCAGTGCGGTCAGCACCAGTGACCAGTTGGCAGACATTCTTACAAAACCACTCGGGCGAGATTGCTTCATTGAGCTCCGGACAAGGATGAACATCATCAACATGAAGAAGGACAAGGCTTAAGGGGGAGAAATGTTAGTTAAGTCTCGTCGCTAATTGTCCGCTTCATGCGCTCGGCCCGGTTTCCCCATGTTTTCTGTTTTTCCATGCATGCATGACCATCAGGTAGTTGCATCGCGCGCACAAGTTGTTGTACGTGGACGTTGTGTGTGCCGCAGTGTCAGGGGCACGTTCCCGGCGCTGGAACACGCGATTAACAAGGTTGTTGCCTGTGTTGTTAGATATACGATTCCTTTGCATGTTTACTTGTTCAACACGAATATCCAGTTCACAGTGAGCGCCATTCTCTGTGTATGTGTGTTCCTTGTTCCTGTGCCAGTTCAGAGACAACCAACACCAACAATGCGCTGGACCCGGCCCTGGCGTGTATCCGCGGCAGCGCACAGTCTGCCAGCCGGCCGCCGTCCAGTGTCGCCCAGTGAGGAGCTCCAGTAGCATTGCACCAAACATGTAGACGTCATTCTCGGTGCTGGCGTCGGTGTGGTCGAGGAAACCGGCAAGCCCATAGTCCGTGAGCCTAGTGGCGTGCTGCCACTGCACGCCGCAGCCGGCGGCGCTCACGTGGACACTGCACAGTCGGACGCAGCCGTGCGCCACGCCGTGGGCGTGAAGATGTGCGAGCGCGCGCGGCATGCTGGTGCCATGACACCGGTACGCAGGCAGTGTTCCCACTGAGGACCCTGTTGAGGCCGACAGAGCAGGCGGGGAGAGTGTTCGACGAGGAGGACGCGTTCACCGGGGACCTCGGAGAATCCGACAAGTGCGGTGAGGTTGGGGTGTGGCTGCACGGCGAGCGAGCGGATGGCGCCAGGGAACCGCCGCCCGCCAGCATCGCCCAGGATGAGGTGCGGGTGCAAGCGCTTGGCGGCGATCCCGGGCGCCGCCATGTATACAGTGAAGTGCCACCCTTGCCCCAAGAGCCTGCTCGGGTGGAAGCCGTACGTGGCGCGCTCGATGTCCGCGAGCGGGACCACCGGCAGAGGCGCCGTCGCAGCCTCCGCCGCAGCGGCAACTGTTGCGGCGGTCACGCACCTCTTGCCCCAGAGCAGAAAGAGCGCGACGGCTAGGGAGAAGAGCGCCGCCACCGTGCCAGCTACAATGGCGTGGTAGACCTCTGCCACGACTGCGTCCTGCATGGCCCTGATCGACACAGCGTCACGGTGCCTAGCTTGGCAGAGCGATGCACCGGTGTGTGCGCGCTCTTTGCACGGAGTGTATGGGATTGGTTGGACTACGGTGAATACCGTGTGAGGCATACACTGAAACAACTGGACATTGAAATCCAGTTGCACACTAATCCTTATTGTAACTACATGTGTGCCCATTGGGTGAAAGAAAAATGAACTCACACAAGCATATGACATGAGGTGATCCTAGCTGGATTATTTCAATGCTACACGGTTTTGTTGAGTTTCTGAAATTCCTTGAAACTTCATGCAGTTTTTATTGTTGAACTCCCCTAAAAGTTTGAAATATCTCAACCATGCTAAAACCTCTCCAATCTTGATTGAACCGTGTCTGGAACTGGATTGAATTGTTAACGGGACTTAGATGAATTTGGTAAAAGATAACACCCCATTAAAATTATTGAGTTTTGAAGAGGTCGTAGGGCTGAGCATGAAAACTAGGACCGAAAAATTGAAACTGCGAAAACTGAGACTGAAACCAAAAATACTAACATACTAAGTACGATATCTGTTCGGGTAACAAATCTAAATAACCAATATATAAATTTCGGGTTTAGGTACCAAGCTTGTGTACCCGAATAGTGGATATAGTTCGTGGAAAAACAGATGATCCAGGTCATCTGTACTTCGGGAAATCTCAGCGTTAACTCACCAAAACTGAGAACAAAAAAACGAAGTTCCTGAGGTTAGGAACATGATACGTCTCACTTACGTGAAGAGGGACGGATGCGTTTCTCGAGAAAGCAAAAAATAAGCCATGAACTGAGCTATAAACTACGAAAACATAAGAAAAACAAAGTAGATGAACAAAAAGTTGTATTGATCTGATCTGAACTTTTTTTTCTTCGGTACCGAGCTGCCTTTATAAATACTCGATACAAACTACGAGATTTGATCTCCTAAATTTAAACTAAGATCCTCTATAATATCTAAGACTCGATCTTATCTAAATGTATGGACAAATGACATGCTAGACCTTCTAGAAGATTACATGACGCTAACTTTATTATTTACAAAGTTTTTAGCTCTACCGAGAATGGCTAAGTTCGTCGGTCTTTGTATCTTGCGGTTTAGCTGTTTTATCTCGCGGTCTCGAGGTAACTCGGTCTTCTCGGGTCGAGCTCCCATCCGGGAGCTTGTATCTTGAGTTTTCAAGGTAAAAAGGCATTTCCGCAAAGTTCCTCCGGTCTCGAGTAGATTCTCATGCCGAAGTCCTCTGTACCTTGAATTCTTAAGATAAAAGGCCCTCTTCTCTTTGTTTCTCGGCTTCTTATACCTGCAAAATATCACAACCATATTTTACTCCCAACACATGCCCCCCTGTTTTTGCTTAAACATAGTATGTCGAAAAACACTCTTTAAGCCACAATTTTCTAGATAAATCGGATGTTTTACCTTGCAAGTTTTTAGATGTTTCAGCTTTCTTGCCACACACTCAGGTTAAATCATTTTAAGTACCTCCTATTGATAGCTTTACCTGAGTTTTCTCCTTGCAAGTTCTCCACATAGTAGGCATTTCTAGCGACGATACCCACAATCTTCAAAGGCCCTTCCCAGCTTGGTGACCATTTACCAAACTTCTTGTCTCGAGTTACTAAGGGTAAAATCGTTCTTCATACTAAGTCCTCGACTTAGAACGATTTTTCTCGAACTCTCTTGTTATAATACTTGGGCACCTTGAGCTTCTCTTTTTTAATCTCCATTAAAGCTTCCATCTGGCTCTCAGAAACTTCATGCAACTTGTCCATCATCAATTCTTTATAGTCCACAGCCGAAAGGTTATCTTGTTAATCAACCCTACACATCTTCATCTTAATCTACATGGGTAACACGGCCTCTTGCCCATACACAAGCTCAAACGGGGTAACTCTGGTGGCACCGTGTCTTGACACTCTATGAGCCCGTAAGGCTTCATTCAAAGTCTCATGCCAACGCTAGGGGTTCTCCCTGATCTTCTTTTTGATGAGATTGATGAGTATCTTATTGCTAGACTCGGCTTGTCCATTAGTTTTAGCATAATATGGAGAAGAATTCAATAGTTTTATCTTGAAAGACACGACAAACTCCCTGAATTGAGAGGATATGAAATCCCCTCCTTGGTCTGTGGTTAAGGTCTGAGGAACACCGAATCTATAGATGATACGCTCAAGGACAAAACTTGTTACCTCTTTGTACGTGTTGTTCTTGAGTGGCACAACTTCTGTCCACTTGGTGAAGTAGTCCGTGGCAACTAACACAGACCTATTTTTCTTCTATGACGTCGGATGAATCTCCACGATGAAGTCTAAACCCCACCTTGGAAAGGCTAAGACTTCACGATGGGATGAAGCATGCTTGCCGGTGCTTGTTGGATATCTCTGAACCTCTGTTAAGCTTCACATCCTTTATAATACCTGAAACAATGTTCCTGCATGGTCGGCCAATATAGACCAGCTCGTTTGAGCATCCACTTCATCTTGTGAGCCGACTGATGCGTGTCACAAAGACCTTCGTACACTTCTCCCATGGCCTCCTTCGCTTAATCTTTGTCTAGACACCTTAGCAGGAGTCCATCTATGGTTCACTGATAAAGTTCTTCGTTGATCTATGTGTACCTCCATGCTTGACGCCGAACCTTCCGATCTTTGCACTTGTTCGGGTCTTTTCATATATATCCTATGATCGTTGGTCTCCAATCCTCAACAATCAACACGTCAAAACTGGCTGACTTGTTATGTTGCACCTTGATCTCATCATCCTTGGACAATGTCGGCGTTGTTTTTACGTGGAATTTTCTTCTTTTCACTTCATAGCCCGATTCCTGCTGTGCCAAGTCGTTTGCCCTCCAATTTTCTTCTCTCGGTATGTGTTTAGCACAAAATGTATCCAGAGTTTTGATTATATCTAGACATCGTTCACGATAATTGTTCAAAGTTCCATCTTAACATTGGCTTTCACCATTGATCTGCTGGATGACAAGCTTGGAATCATCAAAAACTTCGACGTACTTGATCTCCATGTCGACCAAATGCTCTAAGCCATTCACCAGGGCCTCATATTTGTCTTGATTGTTGGTGCACACAAAGTTGAGCCGAACAGAGAACTCATAGATCACATTTGTGGGTGAAACCAATACATACCTGACTCTTGACCCCTGTCACAAACCGATCCATAAAAGAACAATTTCTGTCGGACGTACCTGGACCATGCATTCCTCCTCGAGTTGTACGTCGTGCTCCACGATGAAGTCTGCTACAACCTGTCCCTTCACGCTCCGAGAGGCTCGAACACCAAATCATACTCCACCAACGAGTCCACCCATTTTCCTATCCTGCCATTCAAAACCTGTTGTTGCAACATGTGCTTGATGATGCCGTGCTGACATGTCACAAAGCACGTACTGTGAAGGAAATAGTGCTGAAGCTTGGAGCACGTGAAATACAAAGATAGACAAAGTTTCTCAACGAAAGTGTACCTGGTTTAGGCATCTAGGAGTCGTCTTCTCAAGTAAGCCACAAAATGCTATTTACCTTGGCTTTCCTGAGTTAAAATAGCCCCGATAACTTGGTTCTGGGAAGCTATATAGAGTCGGAAGGGATGCCTTATCTATGGTGCATGAAAGACCGGTGGCTTCATCAAGTATTGTTTGATCCTCTAGAAAGCCTCCTTCTGCTCTGCCCCCCAAGTAAACTCCTGCTCCTGCTTGAGTTTCATGAGTGGCATGAAGGTTACGATCTTCCCAACAAAGTTTGCAATGAATCTTATAAGGTAACTGACCTTCCCTGGTAAACTTTGCACGTCTTTCTTGCATGTCGGCTCCCTTATCCTTCTGATAGCTTCAACTTTCTTGGGGTCGACCTCTATGCTGTGTTCATGCACGATAAAACCCAAGAAACGTCCAGCCAACACGCCAAACACACATTTTAGGGGGGTTCATCTTAAGACCATACCTCCTCATCCTCTCAAAAGACATCCTCAAGTCAGCCGTATGCCCTTGGAATCCAGACGACTTCACCATGACATCATCAATATACACCTCAAGAATATCTCCCAACATGTCGTGGAAGATCAGATTCATGGCCCTTTGATATGTTGCACCGCATTTTTCAACCAGAAGGTCATGACAACCCATTCAAACAATCCCACAGACCCGGGGCAACAAAAAGTTTTCTTTGACGTGTCTTCCTCTGCCATGAAGATCTGGTTGTACTCCACATTGCCGTCCAAGAAGCTGATCATCTTGTGCTCCGTTGATCAACACATTGGCAACGGGCATGGGGTACTCATCCTTGGGTGTAGCCCGGTCGAGATCTTGAAAGTCTATGCATATCCTCAACTTCCCCGTGTTTTTCTTTTCTACCAGGACTATGTTTGAAACCCATTCGGCATACCTGCAGGGCCGAATGAACTTTGCTTGGAGTAGTCGATTCACTTGTTTCTTGATCTTGTCGTGGATGGCCGGGTTGAATCGTCTGAACAGTTGCTTGTGAGATCTAAAGCCTAGCTTGTAACACCCCAAAACCTGCTAAAGAGGGGAATTTAAATAATTTTGGACGTATTGCATGTGGTGTAGCAATTCAAATTCAAACTGGAATTTAAATTTGAATCAAAAAAGAAAAAGGAAAAAGAAAAAGAAAAAGAAAAAAACCGGCCAGTGGGCCGAAACCCATCCACCCGGCCCAAAATCCGCGCGCGCCCCTCCCTCTCTCCCTCTCTCTGACACGCGGGGCCCGCGTGTCATCCCTCTCCTCGCGCGCGCCCCCAATCGCTCCGGCTCTCTCGCGCCGATCGCAACCGCCGCTTCCGGAACCCGCGCTCCCAGCCCCGATTCTCGGTCCCGGGCACCCCAGCGTGATCTCAACAGACCCCGCCGCCCTCTCTCGCCATTTAAACGCCGAAAATCCGCCCCATCCCCCCGATCGGCCACACCCGACGCAAGGTGAGAACCGCCGCCGCTGCTGAAGAAAATACGAGGAGGAACGACCCCATTGCTCCCCCACCGAAGCTCACCTTCGGTCGCCACTCCTCGCCGCCGTTAAGCCCTCCCGACCCCTTCGGATGCAAGAAAACTGCACTAGTGAGCTCTCCTTCCTCCCCTCTGCTGTTTGCTACCAAAAAGGTCGGATGTTAGCGTCTGTAGATGAAGATCCGCAGCCTCGCCGGTGAGATCACACTGCTGCCACCGTGCGCCGCCCCGCGCGCGGGCGAATTCCGGCCAGTTGCGACGTGGCCTCTTGTAGACCGTCTATTTTAAATCGCACGATAGAAATTAAATCGGCGCATACCCCTTCGGCGATCTAATCTGAGCCGTCTGTTTTAGATCCAATGGCCCACGTCAGCCCCGCATTGTAAAGGCCGGGATTCTTACGCACTACCCCCAGGGTATCTCGGAAAACACAAGCTAGCACCGGAAACTTCTGATCTAGCCCCTGGACCTTCAGAAATTCATGTAAATTCATTTAAAAATCAGTTTTAGCCCCTGGACTTAATAAGAATTAGGAAGACCTCCCTGTTTTGCACACTTATACCCCTAAAAAAATTAGAAATTAGGAAATGGGACCCCACAGTAAGGTGGATTTGCACATCAGCCCTTGAGGGTTATTAAATTTCAGGAAATTGAGTATGTGAATAGGATTTAAAATTCAAAATAGGTATATGATGAGTTTAATTATTCTGAACCTGTGAAAAATTGGTAGAAACAATCTAATATCTGAGTTTAGAGGGGAGATAAACTTTTAAACTCAATAAGATTACTGTTTTGTAATTTATATCTGAAATATGCTCTTTAGGCATAAAATAAGTTTAAATCATGGGAAAGTGAATCTAAATAACCAAAAAGGGATAGGAAAAATTTATGAAGGTTCTGTTTGGGAAATTGGAACAGAAGAAATTTTTGTAAGAATTTAGGTTGCTGTTTTATTGGTGGAAATTCAATTCTAGACTAGAAAATAATTCTGAAAATGGATAAAATAAATATAATTTGATTCCCCATCAGAGAGGAAGTTCAAAGATATTTTATTGAACATTTTGGATCAGAACCTATTCTGTTTAGGTGATAGGTCTTACTATTTTAATATTAAAGTTCACTTTTAGGCATAGAAAATAAATCTGAAAATATAGGAAAATAGGTATGCATAATTAGAAAATGATAAATGGGGTCTCCAAATCCAAAACCTTTAGTTTAGGATTTTGTAGAAGATCTGAAAACCTATTTGAAGTAGGAAATTATCTTTCATACAAACTTGTGGCTGAAAAGTGTATTAATTAAATATAGAGAATTTGTTCAAATTGGAAATTCACATATAGTGTACAAATGGAAATATGAATACAAAAGTTAGAAATAATATATAAATGTTTAAAAGTCCATGTAGGCCTAAAATCAACACATCTAGGGTAACCACAACACTTAAAATGTGAATGACTTTCATATGTATGTATGTGTGCTTTGCATGAGTGAAAGTGTGGACTATGGCTTATGGATTGTTGTTTTCTTTTGCTATGTGTATTGGCATGAGTAAACCAGCCCCAGAGCAGGTTCTCACCTTTCAAGACCAAGACTTTCCGTTCCCAGAGCAGCAGGAAGAAGGCAAGTGTCCTTGACCACTTTGATCCTATACTAGGATGTGTAGTTAGAATTTAATTGCATTGTCAATTTGGAATATGATACCCAAGCTAGGAAGTTTCCCTAGATTTTCATTATCATATTTCCTTGTAGCCTGGGTTGGGATTTATTTTATCATGTCATTTATTTATATGCTTATGCTTAGCCATGCTTAGAATGGGATAAGTGGGATATGAGATCATCAACTTATTTACCTTACTCTTGTATGAGATATTATGAGTTATGTTGAGGTAGGGATCGAGGCAAGTTGGATGATTTGGTTGGTGCTGGGTGCACAAGACTCGGGTTTGTGTTTAGTACTTGCCTTGATCCTAAGGACCGGTTCATGGAGCATGTAACCTGGCTTTACCGTGCCAACCACATGCTGAGATGGGGCAGCTTGGCCAATTAATTAGGTGTATCCCCGGCGTAGTATGGGTGTTTTGGATGGTGCGGGGAATAGGTGTCAGCTGGACTACCATATGAACCGCAAGGCTCAAGAGGGGGCCACTGCAGCTGGGTTGGAGCCTCTTGTATGCTGATAGGGGTGAAACCTCAGTGGGCCCACGCTCGTCGGGAATCCCTTTGTAAAGGCCTCATAGTAATCTCCTGGCTACACACCTGGGAAGTGTGAACGTGGTTCGCGGCCACTGGCATAATGGAGGTCCTTTTAGTCCACTCGGAAATGGGGGATGAAATCACTACATGTGGGTACAGTGGTGCAAACTCTGCAGGGTCAAAACTGTCATGACAGCCGTGCTCACGGTCAAGAGCGGCTTGGACTTATTCATGATTAGAGGATGATGAATTGGGAAGTTGAGGATGTTAAGCGGGAAGCTTATGATTGGAGATGAGACTATGTTTACTCGATATTGATGATGGGTTGAGGGATTGGGACCATTTCACCTGTGTAGTAATGTAGGTGCTTAATAAGCTAAGGTGATAGGTATTAATTGCGTAGTGCTTTAACCATGAGGTCAACCTCTCCTTGCTCTAGTCATGCATGACATTACTTTCCCCCACTTGCTGAGTACCAACGGTACTCAAACTTGCTTTTCTGTTGGTTTAAATTGCTGCTGAGGTCAAGGGGATGATGTGGTGTTCAATGACCAAGACTTGGGCCCCGAAGAGGGATTCTAGGTTCACGGAATCCCCCTGGCAACGCCTGTGACGGAGCCCACAAGATTTATATTCCGCTGCTGTTTTATTTACATGTTATGAATATATTATCGTCCATCGAGACGTATGCTATGTAAGACTGATTTATATTCGAACACTTGGCTTGTAATATAATGATGCTTCACTATTTGTCGTCACATGTATGAGAAAATGATCATGGAATACATGTGATATTCACTTGGTTGCTCTTTGGAGAAACCGGGTGTGACATAGCTTGATCAACACCTTGTGTTCCACGAGTTCTTGGCTAAGTCCTGATATCTTGGTGTATTCCCGTGAAACGATCCATACATTCTTTAAGAAGTTGACTTACCTATTGCTTCTGGGAATGCCCGAGGTTCTTGTAGATGAAGGTTGGCCGATGTGCTGATTCATTCCCGAGGTTTATCTCCTCCAGTTTGTCCACCAAGTAAAAACCCTTGCTTGAGCTTCCCTAAGTGGTCAAAGTCTTCTACTAACTCGCCCATATCGTTTATCTTACCCTTTCAAGTTACATTACTGAGCCAAGTTATGTAAGATGACTTTACACATATGGGCACAAACCCGTCTCTTCCTATGCTCACAAAGTCATAATCGGTTAAGTTCCGACCTGTGAGACACCTAATATCTTCATGTTGAAGATCGGATGACTCGTCCACTGCAATACAAGCTGAATTATTAGCCTCAACCACTTCTACCTCGTCGCCAACCCATTGGACAAGACACTGATGAAGTGTGTATGGAACACACCCATTGGCATGAATCTAGTCTCTAGTCTTGTCGAAGGAGCAAGTTGTACCGAGTCCTCACATTGACGATGAAAAATGCTGTGGGCAGCGTCTTGCTTCCAACCGTGAGCTCCATAGACAGTGTTCCTTTTGATTTAGTTGGGTTTCCAGCAAACCCACACATGGTCATGTTGGTATTGATGAGGTCGCTGTCTCGGTATCCAAGCTTCTAAAACATGGATATTGGAATTATGTTGACCCCCGCTCCTCCATCGACCAACATCCTTCCCACTGGTGTTCCATCTATGTGTCCTCGGATGTACAATGGATTCATGTGTTGGCCGAGCTGTTCTGGTTTCTCAAAAACCACAGTCTTAGATCCTAGATTGAGCTCGGCCACCTCAACATCCATAAAACAGAACTGAGAAGGAAAATGAAACACCATGTTTACCTCGACTTGGTTTTCATCAATGCCTGTGGGGTTTTCTTCGTTCTCATCATCCTAGCTTCCTCCGGGCAATACACTTATCCTTCCATGTCTTCTTGGTGATCATTGGTCGTGCTTGCTTGAACCAACAATCCCTCTTCTCCTCCTTCCTCTTCTCAGCAAGTTCCAGGGTCCTCAGCCTTTGGACACGTCTCTTTTGCATCTTGTTGAGCCTTGTGGGGCACCATTGGGGTTCTGGCTTTGTTCCCGGAGCCACTGCTTTGATCTTGTCTTGTTTCATCCCCTCTGGCTTCACGTCCCATATGTTGAGCCGTCTTGGAGCTACTCGAGACTGGTCGGTTGATGTCTTTGGTTGTCATGGCCGTGCACGTTCAACCGGCCCTTGTGTCTTGTGCTTGGTGTTGGTGTGATGCCTGGTCAAACAATGATCCTTCCTTCAGGAGACACCAGCCGAGAGCGCTTGCTAGGAGGACTCGGGTCGACCTTGGGTCTCTCGGCCTTGCTTGGACCAACACCCTTCTTCATGTTAGAGCTTCCAACCACAGGCCATTTACCTAGACGTCGCTTTGTAGCCTGCCCTTCATCCTCTGAGTTGCCAGGGGCCAGCTTATCTTGGTTCACGCAAGGTACCGATCCAATCATCAATACTTGGTGACCCGAGGTCATGTTTTGTTCAGTCTGGGTCCTCCCATCATGTGTCTGAGGCTGGGTTGAGGAAATCAGTGTTTTCTCGTGGTTTCGCTTCGGTCTTCAAGTTGTAGCACTGGTTCGTGTCTTGTCCGCGTGATGCTCCCGTACCTGAGGTTTCCAAGCTGCTCGGGAGGGCATTTTACCTAGGAAATCCACCAATTTCCCGAGGTAATGCTAATCTTCGGGTCGTTCCCCTCTGAGCCCTTTGGAAAGTCGATTTATCTCGAGAAATCACCGGATTCTCAAGGTGCCGAGGCCTCCAGAACCCGGTTTTCCCGAGAGTGCTCCCAGGGCTTCTGTTGGTGAAGATCTTCGACCCGTCATACTTGCACTCTTTTAGCCTGTGGAAGAAACTTCCTTCCTGTCTCTTTCTGATGTATTTGGTTATCAAATACTCTAAGGTTGGCTTGAACTGAGTTGACTTTCTTGGCTCGTTGATCTTCCATCTGCCGACCTCGGGGTTCCGAGACTTGATCATCTTCTTTCAAAGATCATCAGACACAATCACGTTCTTTCCTTTGGTTGTCGACGCCTGATCGGTCCACACAAGGATCTTCTTTCCTTCAAGGTTAACCATGTTTACAGGGAAAGGATCCATGTCTAGCTTCATTCGGTGGCTATCACCGAGTGTTAACCGGTCATCATTTAGAGCCGATTGTACCTACCGACAAAAGAAGGTACACTCATTAGTCGAATGAGAATAAGAGTCATGCCACTTACAATATTTGTTGGCCAGCTGCTCGGATGGTGGAATAACATGTCCATTCTTCAACTTGATCACATCGTTTTGTAAGAGCACGTCGAAAAGTTTGTAACACTTTGTTACATCGAAGGTGAACCTCATCTCTTCATTCTTCCCGGGGTTGGGCTTCAAGAAGGTGCAAGCCAGAGGATTGTTCTTGTGGTTTTCAACCCACTCGGCCACACAAACCTCCATGTCTCATCACTGGCCAAGTATTCCCCGAGTTGGTTGACGTGTTGCTTCCCTCGGTCCCTGTGGTTGATCTCTTTGAACCGGACGCTTACCTTAGTCTCTCTGGCTTGGTCCTCGTGTGCCACAACATGTTGCAAGACTTGGTTGACATACCCGAACTCAACACCATCCTTCTTCTCCTTAAGATATGGTAGGAGCACTGCAAACGCTAGATCGACCAAATCTTTCTCCCCTATGGTTAAGCTTAAACATTTGTTTCGTGTTTCCCTAAACCGTTTGATATATTCAGCTACCAGCTCACTGTGTCTCTGCTCACCGCGGTTAGATGAAACAACCTTAGCTCGACCTCGCCGGTGAAGAAGTATTCATGAATTTTTTGTTCTAGACACGGCAAAGTTTGGACAGAATTAAGAGCTAACAATTTGAATCAGCTAAAGGCCGTGCCGGTTAGGGACAAGGGGAACAATCTAATCTGGTGAACATCAGTGATTCCCATGTATTTGCACTGGATTAAGAATTGGCCTACTTGTTCTTGAGTAGTTTCAGAGTCCTCCCCACTAAATTTAGTGAAATCCGGCACCCTAAAGCCTCTGGGATACGGAACATTATCATACTGGCTAGGGTAAGGCTTTTGATAGTTTCTTATCGTTGTTCTTGTTGATACCCCGAGTTCTCTAACCGTTCCAGTCACTTGTTCTCTGAGTTCTTCATGTAGTGCATGGTTCTGTGGCATGGGAGGCTCAAGCACGTTGCACGGTGCAACTTGTGAGGGTATTGGAGGCAAGTACACGTTGGGTACTAGTCTGAGTAGTACATCACTCTCTATGGGTTGAACGGCAAGTCCATATGCCACCATTTGGTAGTATGGCTGCTGCACGTTCATGGTAGGCTGCCTGGCTTGCATGTACGTAGATGGCATGCTAGGTGATGGCGTGCTGGCTGCATTCCCTGCTGCACTGATCGCTTTATCTTCTACACGTTTGCCTACTGCCTTATCTTGCACTTGCTGCACGGTAGATCAGATCTGACATTGAAGGTTCCGATCTATCGTGTGTTCTACGTCGGTTTTGAACGTGTCGAACGAGTTTTTGATCTTGTCCACTACCGACTATGCCATTTGCTCTAGATCGACATTATACTTCATGGTGATCGATACATCTACAAGTTGTATGAGTTCTTCGAGTGATATTGGTGCATTTACATTACGAGTTATTGCTTCGCGCGTGATAGCCTTCTAGACGATGGTTCCTCGTGTCTTGTGGAAGCAAGCAAGCTTGGCTTGAAATCGCGCTTCTGGATCTCTTGCTCTAGTTCTTCTTGGATGTGTTCACATTCCTCCTGCGAGAGATCCTTGAGCTGGACGTCAATGACGTTTCTCGCGTCGACGGCTTTGCTGTCGTCCTTCCTTCTTGATGTGTCGGCCATGCTCTTCTTAGATGTGATCGGTACATGAGCGTTCCGATCACGTAGCAGATGTGTTTGGTCGATGTAAATGTTATCTCTCCCCAGCGGAGTCGCAAATTTCGTTCGTGGAATAGAGAGTTGAAGTATCTTGGAGTTGCCAACAGATGATGCAAGTCAGCTGTACTTCGGAAAATCTTGGCGTTAGCTCACCGAATTGAGAAAAAATGAAGTTCCTGAGGTTAGGAACGTGATACGTCCCACTTACATGGAGAGGGATGGATTATTTTCTCGGCAAAGCAACAAATAAGCTATGAACTAAGCTACGAACTACGAGAACATAAGAAAAACAAAGTAGATGAACAAAAAGTTGTATTGAAATAATCTGAACTTCTTTTTTCTTCGGCAAAGAGTTGCCTTTATAAAGACTTGATACAAACTGCAAGATTTGATTTCCTAAGTTTAAACTAAGATCCTCTCTAAAACTCGATCTTATCTAAATGCACAGACAGATGACGTGCTAGACCTTCTAGAAGATTACATGACACTAACTTTATTTTCTACAAAGTTTTTAGCTCTACCGAGAATGCCTAAGTTCACTCGACCTTGTATCTTACGGTTTAGCTGTTTTATCTTGCGGCCACAAGGTAACTCGGTCTTCTCGGGTCGAGCTCCCACCCAGACGCTTGTATCTTGAGTTTCTAAGGTAAAAAGGCATTCCTGCAAGATTCCTCCGGTCTTGGGTAGGTTCTCATGTCGAAGTCCTCTGTACCTTGCATTCTTGAGATAAAAGGCCCTCTTCTCTTCGTTTCTGAGCTTCTCACTCCTGCAAAATATCACAACCATTTTTGCTCCCTAAAATAGTTAGCTTTTGTAAGGGCCTCAGTTTTTGACACACATTTGCAGTGTTCATCACCACACCACACACCTCATTTGAGGAAGAATGATGAACACAAATGAAGAGCAAGTAACAATTATCAACATGCTCATTAGAGAACAAACTTATGCATTGCAAAAGTGGTATTTCCCACATGTGATATAGATGGGCTGGACATATGAAAACTCCTACACTTTGCTAAGGATGTCCATGCCAAGTTTCACCCAAATTCAATACCTTTTTGAGGTCATTTTGGGTATAGATAGGAAGAGGGCAGTTTGAAACCATATTCAAATTCAAACTGTTTTTATCCCATGAATTTAAAAGTGGAAGGCATATTCTTACTCACCACATTTTTGTGAGCTCACACACCAATTTTCACTCCATTTGGAGTTGATCTTGACATGAGCTAAGGGGGAGAGATTCAAACTTTATTTGAATTTCAAACTGAACTTGTAATGAAATTCATTCAAACCAAACCTCATTTGAACTTTGATCAATTCAAATGGCTCATGGGTGAATAATTTGAATTGCCAAGGGTAGTATGGGTTCACTGTTTACAACAGTGATTAGGAGTAAATTTCAGAGGTTAAAACTGGAGGTGGGACCCACATGTCAGCCACTGCTCAGATCAAACCGACTGAGACTTTTTCACTCGGGTCGCCGAGCCGCAGCGGTGATCGCCACCGAGGCCAGCCGCCGCGCCACCAGCTGCTTGCCCACGCGCGGGCGTGAGGCGTTGCACAGCCTTCTTAAGGCGCCTACCCCCCCTCCTCGGCCGAGGTACCGCCGTTCTTCCCCGCAAGAACTCAGCGCCGGCCGAAAACTTCCGCAGCTCGGACTTGATCGGAGAACACCGATCGCAGCTTCCTCCGTCCACTCCAGAGCCCCAGCAAGGTACTAGAGACCTTCCTCCGTCCTCCCCGTTGGTAGAATTCGGTTGAAACCGATTGATATCGGCTGTGCCGAAAGATCAAACTCGGAACTTGGAACCGCCGCACCTCGGGCTCTCGTGGACAGCCCAACCAGGGCGTTGTCACGCCCGAGCCAAGGCACCCTTGGACGCGCGGGTGACCGGTGCTGCTCATCCCCGAGCCACAGCTCGAGTGGTTGCTCACCGGCGGCGAATTTCCACTTTTCCCCTTTCTGTGTGCAGAACGACCTTCGGGTACGATTCTGTTTAATTCGTGCTCTAGAAAGGATTAGAGGGCCTCAGGCCGCTCTCACACGAGCTAGACACGGTAACGCACAAGTTGCCTTCACAACTCTGGGCCGGAGAACCTCTGTGCCCGGCGTAATTTGAGGTATACTAATGGCGGAACGAACAGGCGGCATCGTGCGCACGGTGAGGACCTATTTTGGGCCTTCCCCGAGCTGCCTCGAGCTCATGTCGACCTTCTCTGAGGTCCACTGATGCTCCCCGACCGATTTCCCAAGTAGCTGAGGTGCTAGAGAAGTCAGCCGACATGGCCGAAGTCATTCCGAGGTGGCGGCTCGTCACCGACCATGCTCCGGCCGTTGTCATGAGCAGCTGACCCTCGGATCCTGTTCCCCGAGTAAAAGTAGGCAGGGGTGGCCAGAATCGAGAAGTTTGGAGCTGTACAGCAGCCGGCGGCGAGCTCTCCGGCGAGATCCCTCGGCGGCGGGGCGCGGGTGTCGCGAGGTTGAAGAACGGGGTGGACCCCAGCTGTCGGCGGGAGATATTTTGAATCGGGATCCGGCTGCGGCCGGGATCGGGTGTGCTGGTGCGCAAAATCCTTGTGGACCGCAATGTGCCATCGCCTAGGCATGCGACGCGTGTCCCCTGGGCCCACGCGCGAGTTTAAACTTTTCCCCGATTTTCAGATTTCCTTCAAACTTCAAATCCTCATAACTTTGGCTAGAAAGCTCCAAATTGAGTGAACCAAATTTTGCTGGATTCAGCTCTCTGAGTACTTTCCAGAAAATCAAGTTTCACTTCATGAAATTCCTTATTTCTCCAGAATTAATTCCTCAAATTTAAACTGTTAGGAATTTTAACTGGAGAATCCTTTGGAGGAAAATCCTGAAATTTTACTGAGATGTTCACCAAGATATCCTTGAGCTACCATAAAAATTTCAGATCCATTTGAGCTCATTTAATCCACCTAATGGTGTGATTAGTGAAACTGTTCCAGAGAAAATAGAAAATGTTCAGAAACATTTTCAGAATTTTCTCTGAAATTGTTTGGCTCATATCTTTAGTTAGGAACCCCCAAATTAAGTGAGATCAACTCCATTAGAACCCTCTAAAAATCTAGTTTTCAGAAAGTCATAGTTTGTTTCATGAAAGTCCTTAGAACACCCTAAAAGCCTTTAATTAAGGTCAAGGACATAATTAATTGTGGGGGGCCCAATTGAGCTTTGCTGCAACTAAAACTTGACCAAGTCTCTGTTTAGGTTGTAACCAAGCCACAGTAAAAGTTTCAGTCATTAGGTCTATCTAGCAAAGGTTATAAGCTTCACAAGTTCAAACTTAATAAATGCATTTAAATTAATAAATGTATGTCTTATATCATGTAGTCGCTAAGGTCGAGGAGGAACCCGAAGTCCTAGACTTCGTTACTCCGGAGGAGCAGCTAGCCTACGACCAAGAGCAGCAAGGCAAGCTCCGGTTTGCATTAACCTTTTTACAAATGATTATTGTTTTGAGCACATCTTTGAATATTGTTCTTTGCATTAGAGTCTTGATTAGAAACCCAACTGCATAGCCAAGAAAACCATGGGTTGGGTTTAGGATTGAAAACCTCGTTAGCCACTGCATTGCTAGGATAGAGTAGGATTTGGTACAAGTCGAGTAGTTGGAACTACTCGCGAGAATAGGCTAGAGGCACATTGCTCGGGTAGAGATAGCACATGATATACATGGCAAGAAAGATGAGACCGAGCGGAGAGTAAGGGCAGCAGGACTTTGGGGCCTGTGTGCTATAGCTCCGCTTGTGTCGATTGAGGACCGAGCCGTGTGCGGGCCTGTTGAACAAGCTAGAACAGTACCGAAGACCTACCGGCTATATGGGAACCGGGAAACTGATGTAACTCGGGTAGCTGGGTATTGAGGCATTGCCCGTCGTTCAGAGGGTAGGTTGAGAGCTTGAGGTGTAAATCGGCTGGCGGCACGGAGATGTGCGTGCAGAGACCTCTTGCTCAGGACGATGGGACCGGTTCAATATTTGGCTAACGGGTGAAAGGTAGTTGCGTACGGCGTCCGTGATGGTTGTTGTAGGCAACATCGTGTACGTGCGTACGTGACGGGTTGTTTGGGTAACCCTGCAGGTGTAAATCGATTATAATCGCCGTCCCTCGCGGTCAATGAGTACCACTTGTTCATTGTACCGTGACGTAGAAAGAACAGGCCAGTCACATGTTAAAATGTTGCTGATTGAAAGCTGGACATTGATTGTTAATGATATGCTGTAGCTTAGAGCTAACTAAAGTTCTTTTCAACTTTGGGCAAAGTACATGAGAGAAATGTGTTTCTTGTCTGATTGCGGCTCTCTCATGTGCCTTAGCGTAAAGTTCTCCACAACCTGCTGCTAAAACTTGAAAATAAGGTTCTACTAATTAGGCGAGTCCTTGCAAATGATTTTTACCTCATGTAACCCATTACCCTCATGTAGAAGTTCCATGTTTAGGTGAGACGGGTCAGACTTGCTGAGCCTTCGTGCTCACTGCTTGTGTTTGAAGCTTTTGCAGAATTCTATGAGGAAGGGACTCCCGAAGAGGAGACGGAACCCTAGGAGGGGAACCCCGTCGAGTGGGAGTCGTGCACGCCGTAGAGTTAGTGTGCGTGTGTGCTAGCAAGGACACGTTCGAGGGCTGAACGTGCACTTGATGCTTAGTCTACGCCCGCGAGTGTGGACTGAACTTATTTTGATGTAAACATGTTCACAAACTTGTTTATGTAATAAAATTTCGCTTCCGCTTTGTACCTTTGACTTGTGTTATATGGTGCTGTGCAACGCAGCACCCCTCAGCGTGATCCTTGCTCGACAGGACCATTGGGGTCGTGTCAGCGTTGGTATCAGAGCTCGCTTGAGGTTTAACACAGTACAAAGGTCTTCTTTTTCAAAAATCCAATGACGAACGAGTTAGTAGCCCGTATAAGGATGTTATTAGTATATAGAAAGTGGCTTATTAACCTATTTGTTATGTCGGAAAATCGTGCATCTCGGGACGTTCATGTCTTGGGGGGTGCACGTAAGCGCTGTCCAGCAGTGCGCACAAGCTGAAGGGTGGAGCCCCACGGGTGGCAGGTAACCCGACCCGCTTTAGTATCCTCTACGACTCTTCATGTCGTTTGGGGTATTCGAGCAACGTCTGTCCCTGGCGTACGTGGTGCAACATGGGAGACCCCGTCACGTGGTCTGAGACGTGAACACGTAACTCAAGGCGTGTTTGGCTTGAGAACATCCGGGCGAGTGATGACGGCCGGGTGTACGAACTGTATGGATTCCGGGCTCGGTGTGCAGCCGAGTCTGACGATTGATTGAGTTTCTGCAGGTAGCCTGACAACGAAACGGTAGACGTGTAGCATCCGTGTGCGAGTGACGAGTAGTGCCACTGAAATAATGAAGCCGGCTAAGTCCGGTATAGGTTTTTCTTTGTGAGGACGTAGTACCGACATAATCTGTTGATGCATCGATGTCACACCCAACTAAATGAACAAATTCATTTAAAACTTGAAAGTTTTGCTCCAAAGTAGTAAAACTTGATGTAACCCCTTCCATTGAACAGGATATTCAAAGTTAACAAGTTTTCAACTTATAGGTTGTTAAGGACAGAGCACTCTATTTTCAGCTGAATCAAGGCTGAAGTTAATCAGAGGCTAGAGGTTGAGTTCTTTCGAGATTGGGGCCGTATGATACATTTCTGGAAAGCTTTGGAAAAGCTTTACAACTTTTCTGTTGAGGTCCAGAGGTGTTTCATCCCTTAACCACTCGAAAAATGCAGTAGAGTTGGAAATGTCCAGAAAACAGGACAGGGTAAAGACTCTCTGTAGACTCTCTGTAAATTAAGCATAACTTCCTGCATAAAAATCCAAAAATAGGAAATGAGGTACTTCTGGAAATCTTATGAGATGGGTTACGACTTTGTAACAGAAAGTTTTGTCAGATTGGGAACAGAATTAACTGGGATTCTTGGATCAATTCAGTACCTAAAGCAGGGAGGTGCTGTCCAATTGATTCCAGAAATTCTGTTAACTTTGACATCTCATAACTTTTGAACCAGGACAGATCTGAGGCCAAGCAAAACACTTTCTGGAAAGCTATTGAAGTTAGCTTTAACTTTGATGTTGAGCTCCAGAATTGGTTTTGCTTTAAATTGGCCTAAATCAGGTTGAAATGGAAACTGGTCAGGGCTGTCATGGGAACAGCAGATCAGCAGTCAAATTTGTTTAAAATTTGAACTATGTTTCCAAGTTTTATGGGTTCAATGACATGTCTTATGTTATAACTCAATGGTTTACTGTTTAAATGAATATTTGACATTTCTCAAATATATTTTTACAGATGGCAGCAGATAAACAGTTGGAGAACGGGTGGGTAGTTTCCCACTGTTCTGACCGTAGCGGCTACCCGGAAGCATTGTGGCAAATGCTCCAATATTTCGGGTACAATCAGATGCCGCAGTACGTCGCCAAAGAAGATGGCGAAGGGGGGAACAAGACGTGGACGATCCATGTCGAGGTTCCTGCAGGACCTACGCCACCCGGTTGGGTGCCATTCACCGTCACGGTGAGAGGAAGACAACCGGAAGGGATGTGGCAAGTGGCAGCCCGTGACACCATGTCACGTTTCTGCCAACTACACGTGCAGGCTATGGAGGGCACTCCATACGCACTCGTTCCGGTGGAGGGACGAGCTCAGCATGTGTGGGAAGAGAGGTACCTGGAGGCAACAGACCCGAGTTGCCCAAGGTACAACCCCGGGGAGGCAAATCTCAGCCTCCAAATGAGGGCGGGAAACGCGGTGATGGACAGCCAAGCTGTTCATACGGAGCATCTCGCCACCAAGCTCAAGGAGAGCACAAGCCGTGGAGATCATTTCGAGAGTGCTCACAGCGCACTCCGCAATGTGCTGCTTCCGACGATCAAGCGACTGAATGAACAACACAATCAGTTGCGTCGTCTGAAGAAGGCAAAGAAGAAGAGCCGGGTCGACATTGCGGCGTTACAAGAACTGGTGCAGACCCTAACCCAGCAGAATGAGGACCTTGCTCAAGAGCGGGACGACGCTATTGAGGAAGGACAAGGCTGGGAAGAGGACTACAACCAGGCTATGGACGAGATGCATGCATTGCAGGACCTCGTGCCCCCGGTGTTAGGCATACCGGTGGTCTTGGGTCTTCCAGCAATGGGAGAACCCGGAATGGGAGAAGAGGTGGTAGATCCAGAGCCACCAGCAGAAGTACCGGAGGAGGACGACCCACAGGAGGTCGAGTTCTACTCCGAGTAGGGGGTTACGGTTGCCAAGTAGGGCAGCTAGGGTAGCGTAACCCAACTTTTGTAATCGGTGACATGTCGTGTAGACAGTAGCGTATGTATAGGTAGTGACGACATGAGCACGACTTCTCGGAGAACCGAGAATAATGTATGTTGTATAAAGTTTATGCTTTATCAATATATGTGAATGTTGTGCAAATTATTCATGTGTCACTTCAATACCTACTGTTGCTTATGGAATTTTAAGTAAGACATGTGCTAATCGCTGCTGTTTCGAATTTCAGAATGACGCGTACTCGTGCCAACCCTGACGTTGTGGGTACCAGTCAAGGGGGAGAGACCCCCCAACCACCTCCCGAGGACTCCTCGGGACAGCAGCAGCAACAGCAACAGCAAACACCGCCACCGCCACTGCCAACGGTTACATTGGCCGACATTGTCGCGGCAAATGGCGGGCTCGCATCAGCAGCACACAGAGTTGCTGCAGACTCTCATCGCCAATACGTCTCGCCCAGAGAGACATCAAGATCGTGAGGAGCGCCAACAGAGCTCCTACTCCGACTTCCTGGCGACTCATCCCCCTGTATTCTCAAGGGCGGATGAACCACTTGACGCGGACAACTGGCTCCGCGCCATAGAGATGAAGTTTGGGCTGCTCCAGATCAGCGAGCAGCGCAAGACTCAGTTCGCGGTCCAGCAGCTCCAAGGATCCGCGAGCGCGTGGTGGGCCAACTTCTGTGCTTCACAGCCCACCGACCGAGTGGTGACCTGGGCGGAGATCCGGACGGCCTTCAGGGCCTATCATATACCGCCACGTCTGATGAAGAGGAAGACGCAGGAGTTCTTACACCTGCAACAAGGGAGCCGGAACGCGCTGGAATACTTTAGGGCGTTTAACGATCTCGCGCTATATGCGTCGTATCATGCTGATACCGACGAGAAGCGGCGAGCCCACTTTTACCAGGGGCTTAACCCGCTCCTGAAGGACAAATTGGCGATGTTCAATCGCGGCAGCCTCAACGACATCATTGATACTGCGATTGTTCAGGAGGACTCCGGCAAGGAGTTAGCGGCGGCGGAGAGAAAGCGAAGCGCGCCGCAGAGCAGTGGAGAAGGAGGCGGTCCTTCTCAGAAGTTTCGGATGGTGAATCGCCCACCGTCAGGTCCACGCTGGCAACCACCACAGCGGTCGATGCCGTTCCGCAGTCGGCCGTACTCTTCACCGGCATTCCGGCCGGCACTGCCAGCACCACCGCAACAACAACAGCAGCAGCAGGCGATGCCGCGTGCGTTTGCACCTCCGCAACGCATGCCGGGCTTTCGTCCACCGAGTACTCCACCAGCAGCGGCCACATGTTACAAGTGTGGTCGTCCAGGACACTTCGCGAGCAGTTGCCCGGAGAGGCAAGGCGGCGGAGTGGCACCACAGTTTCCGGGGAGGAATCAACCCCTGAACCCTACTAATGTGCGGCGGGAAAACCCTAGGCCCGGCACTGTCCACCAGCTTGCCATTGAGGACGTGCCGGAGGGCGAGCCAATCCTTGCGGGTATGTTCCAACTCCACCAGCATCCCGCTATAGTACTGTTTGATTCAGGCGCCACACATAATTTTATTAGCCAAGCTTTCATTGCTAAACACAGTTTGCCAATACTACCCACCGATAGTCCATATTTAATTTGTTCACCGGGTGGGAAGATTTCAGCAAGCGTAATGGTCTCCAAAGCACCATTATGCTTAGCGGGTAGAGTGTACCCCACGTCTCTCATTATCTTAGAGGGACAGAAGGTCGATGTCATCCTAGGGATGTCGTGGTTGACCCGCCACGGCGCTGTTTTAGACACCGTCCTTCGAGTCGTGCACTTAAACTCAGAAGTGCACGGTTCTCACTCATTATTTCTGGACAGTCCAGAAATAAAACTTCCAAGTGTCTATCAAGCCACAACCATCAGATTGGAAGACATTCCAGTGGTCCGAGAGTTCCCTGATGTATTCCCGGACGATTTGCCGGGGATGCCACCCGATAGAGAGGTGGAGTTCAAAATTGAACTTGCACCGGGAACCATGCCAATATCCCGAAGGCAGTACAAGATGGCGCCCAAGGAGTTGGCTGAACTGAAGACTCAGCTCACGGACCTTCTGGAGAAGGGTTTTATTAGGCCGAGCTCCTCACCATGGGGCTGTTCGGCATTATTTGTCAAGAAGAAGGATGAGACGTTGCGGCTTTGCTTGGACTATCGTCCATTAAATGCCGTAACCATCAAGAACAAGTACCCGTTGCCACGGATCGACATGTTGTTTGATCAGTTGGTCGAAGCAAAGATCATGGATTTAAGATCCGGGTACCATCAGATTAAGATAAGGGCTGAGGACATTCCGAAGACGGCTTTCTCGACGAGGTACGGACTTTATGAGTACCTAGTTATGTCCTTCGGCCTCACCAATGCTCCAGCTCACTTCATGTACTTAATGAACTCGGTATTCATGCCGGAGCTGGACAAGTTTGTCGTGGTCTTCATCGACGACATCCTGGTATATTCCAAGTCGGAGGAAGATCACAAGAAACATCTGCGTATAGTCTTGCAACGGCTGCGGGATCACAAGTTATACGCAAAATTCAGCAAATGTGAGTTTTGGATATCGCAGGTGCCTTTCCTCGGGCATATCATCTCAGCGGAAGGTATCGCTGTGGACCCGAGCAAGATCACTCAAGTGCTGAATTGGAAGTCCCCGAGAACTGTTCACGAGGTACGGAGTTTCCTCGGACTCGCGGGGTATTGTCGGAGGTTCATTCCGAACTTCTTATTGCCAAGCCAATGATAGAGCCGCTGAAAAAGGCTACCAAATATGTTTGGAGTCCAACATGTGAAGCAGCATTCAAGGCTTTAGTCAAGCACCTGACATTAGCACCGGTTTTGGCGCAGCCAGGCACAACAAAACCGTTCGATGTGTACTGCGATGCATCCGGCATTGGGCTCGGATGTGTGCTGATGCAAGACCGAAGAGTGGTCGTGTATGGATCACGGCAGCTTAGGAACCATGAGCAGAATTATCCAACTCACGACTTGGAGCTCGCTGCCGTGGTACTCGCACTCAAAATGTGGAGGCACTACCTACTCGGTAACCTCGTACATTTATTTACCGACCACAAAAGCCTCAAGTACATATTCACTCAGAAGGAGCTGAACATGAGGCAACGAAGATGGTTAGAACTGATAAAGGATTACGAGATAGAAATCCATTATCATCCGGGCAAGGCAAACGTAGTGGCAGATGCACTGAGCCGCAAGTCACACGTCAATAATCTGACCATCACACCGTTGGAAGAGAGCGAACCACCATTCCATGTGATTCCACACGGAGCTCTCTACAACCTAGCTTTGATCCCCACCATCTGTGAAGAGATAGCGGCAGCCCAGAAGAATGACAAGGGCATGTCACATTTACGGAGACGTGTAGACAGTGGGGAGTTAAAATGTTTCCGGAAAGACGGAGACGGCGTCCTATGGTTCAAGGACCGTATCGTCGTACCCCGTAACCCGGAACTACGGAAGAAGATCTTTGATGAGGCTCACTTATCAAAGCTCTCTATTCACCCCGGCAGCAACAAGATGTATCAAGAACTGAGAAGCAAGTTTTGGTGGACACGGATGAAGCGAGAGACTGCAAAATACGTGTCCGAGTGTGATACATGTCGAAGGGTGAAGGCAGACCACATGCGGAAACCGGGACTGCTACAACCACTGGGCGTTCCTGCCTGGAAGTGGGAGGACGTGAGCATGGATTTCATCATCGGTTTACCCACCACCTTGCAGAAACATGATTCTGTGTGGGTGATCGTCGATCGGCTCACCAAAGTTGCCCATTTCATCCCGGTCAACACCAACTACAACGCCAAGAAGTACGCTGAACTGTACATCTCACGGATCCTATGCTTATACGGCGTACCCCGTACTATCATATCGGATCGGGGCACTTTATTTGTGTCCCGTTTTTGGGAGCAGCTGCACGCTGCCTTGGGGACGAAGCTGATCCGTAGTTCAGCCTACCACCCGCAGACGGATGGGCAAACGGAGCGGGTAAATCAAATCTTAGAAGACATGCTACGAGCTTGCGCTATCGACCACGGCAAGAATTGGGATGATCACTTGCCGTTAGCCGAGTTCTCATACAACAATGGGTACCAAGCCAGCATCAAGATGGCGCCCTACGAGGCGCTATACGGAAGAAAATGCCGCACACCATTGAACTGGTGTGAGTCTGGCGAAAGGGTTACCTTCGGGATTGACCTTGTCAACAACGCGGAAGAAAAGGTTCGACTAATTCAAGCGAACCTAAAAGCCGCTCAATCCCGTCAGAAACAGTATGCGGACCGGAGAAGGCGCCCATTACAATTCGAAGTTGGAGATCACGTATATCTACGGGTGTCTCCAATGAAGGTCGTAAACAGATTTGGGGTGAGAGGAAAGTTGGCACCCCGTTTCATCGGTCCATTCCAGATTACCGAAAGATGTGGATCAGTGGCATACCGGTTGAAATTACCAGAAGCACTTTCCGGTGTACACAACGTCTTTCATATTTCCCAGCTGAGGAAGTGTCTCAAGCTATCAACTACCGTTCAGCTGGAAGAAATTGAAGAACTGCAACCGGATCTCACCTATCGGGAGGAACCGGTGCAGGTTATTGAGGAAAAGGCCCGAACCACACGCAACCGTACGTTGTGGTTCTACAAGGTTCTATGGAGTAATCACTCCATGGACGAAGCGACATGGGAGAGCGAAGAATTCCTTCGCACTAACTACCCTGAATTTTTCACGTCGCATATCCGGTAATTTTCCACCGTCCTCTCTCTCATTTTCACCTTATAATCTCGGGAAGAGATTCTTTTAAGGGGGGAGGAATGTAAGGGCCTCAGTTTTTGACACACATTTGCAGTGTTCATCACCACACCACACACCTCATTTGAGGAAGAATGATTGTAACACCCCAAAATTTTGATTCAAAACACTAAATCATGTTAGGAGGGGAATTTAAAATTTTTTGGACGTGTTGCATGTTTTGCAAAAATTCAAATTCAAACTGGAATTCAAATTAAACTCAAATCAGAAAAGAAATGGAAAAAGAAAAAGAGAAAACAGAAAAAAACCGGCCAGTGGGCCGAAACCCACCAGCCGGCCCAACTTACCCCGCGCCAGCCCGCAGCCGCGCGCCCGCGCTTTCTCACGCTAACAGGAGGGACCCACCCGGGCTTCGTCTTCAACCTCGCGCCGCGCCGGACTCTTTCTCACCGAATCCAAACCGATCGGAACTGCTGCGGATCACAGCCGAATTTCGCTCGAGGAGGATACGGACATGATCTAAACCACCTCGCCGCCCTCCCCCGTCTATAAAAACCCCGGCCCCGTTCTGTTTTTCCCACGCGATCGCCGATTTTCACTCCGGTGAGAACCGAGACTTCTCCGGTGAATTCCGGCCGATCTAAGCTCGGAAACTCCGATCTAACTCGCTGGTCTTGATCCACCGCCTCCGGGAACCTTGCAGGTGCAGAAAACTCGGTGACTTGCGGTGTAAACACAGCGCCGACGAGCTTCGCCGTGGTTTTGCCTCGGACCTCGCCACCGATCACCTCCTAGGACCTCCGAGCTCAAGAAAACCCCCGAGGTGAGATCCCCGACCTCCCCTCTACCGATCTATGCCATAAGATCACAGTTCTAGGCAGAATTCTCAAGGATCCGAAAGTTTCCGGCGAGATCGCCGCTTCCGGCCGCCGTGCGCCGCCGGCAGCGCCGCCCGCTTTCGATCAGAGCGACGTGGCCGCTTGTGCGCCGTTTATTTTAAATCGCACGGTAGACTTTAAAACCCCGCGTACCGGTTCGGCGTTATAATCTCAGCCGTCGGTTTAAAATCAGACGGTCCACGTCAGCCCCGCGTTATAAAGACTGGAATTCTTACGTGCTACCCCCTGGGGTTCTCGGGAAATAAGAGCTAGCCCCGGAAATTTCAGATCTAGCCCCTGGAACTCCAGAAAATCATGTAAATTCATTTAAAAATCAGTTTTAGCCCCTGGACTTAATAAAAATTAGGAAAAACACCTCTGATAAAGGTAGCTAGACCCCTGGAAATTATGAAAATAATATTATAGACCCTGTAATGGGGTGAGTTCATTATTTTAGCCCTGTTTAGTATTTAATTTAGAAAATTGAATATGTAACTAGTGTTTAAAAATTAAAAAGTGGGACAAACATAGTTGTCAAAATTTAGTTAAAGATTTTCTCAGTGTTTAATAAATTTAGGAGTGAGATAAAAACATATTTTGGACTGAATTGAGTCTGTTTAATTTATTATTCACAATTAGGGACACATTTTTAAGTAATAAATAGTTTTAGAAAATAGGGAAAATAATTATGAGATGGTTTACATCAGAGGCAAAGGTCAAAATGTGTTATTAAATTATTTAGGACCAGAACCTATTCTGTTTAGATGATGTGTATTACTAATTTCATATAAAGTACACATTTATGCATAGAAAAATAAATCTAAAAATATAGCAACTAGTAAATGATAAATGGAGTTTCTAAAATCCAAAGAATTCAGTTTAGAGTTGGTGGAAATTCTGAAGGCACATATGGAGAAGAAAAATACTTTTCATGCATACTTGGTAACTAAAAGGTGTAGTAAATAAATATAAGGAAAATTATTTAAATTGGAAACTCATATATAAAGTATGCAAGCATAAATGTGAATACAAAAGTAGGAATCATATACACATGATTAAAAGTGCATGCAAGCCACAAATCAACACACCTAGAGTAACCACAACACATATAGTTGTGAATGACTTTCATAAATATGAATGTGTGATTTGTATGAAGTGGAAGTGTGAACTATATCTTATAGATTGTTGTTTTTCTTTTGCTATGTGTGATGGTATGATGTAGGACCTGCTCAAGAGCAAGTTATTCCTTTCCAAGATCAGGACTACCCATTTCAAGAGCAGCAAGAAGGAGGCAAGTGTCCTTGACCACTTTGATCCTATGCTAGGATGTGTAGCTAGAATTATTTGCATTGTCAATTGAAAATATGAAACCCATGCTAGGAAGTTTCCCTAGAATTGCATTACCTTGTTTCCTTGTAGCTTGGGCTGGGATTTATTTTGTCATGTCATTTATTTACATGCATATGCTTAGCCATGCTTAGAATGGGATATTTGGGATATGAGATCATCAGTTTATTTTACCATACCCTTTAATGAGATATTGTGAGTTATGTAGAGGTAGGGATCAAGGCAAGTTGGATGTTTTGGTTGTGTGCTGGGTGCACGAGACTCGGGTTTGTGTTTAGTACTTGCCTGGATCCTAAGGACCGGTTCATGGAGCATGTAACCTGGCTTTACAGTGCCAACCACATGCTGAGATGGGGCAGCTTGGCCAATTAATTAGGTGTATCCCCGGCGTAGTATGGGTGTGTTGGATGGTGCGGGGAATAGGTGTCAGCTGGACTACCATATGATCCGCAAGGCTCAAGAGGGGGCCACTGCAGCGGGGTTGGAGCCTCTTGTATGCTGTTAGGGGTGAAACCTCAGTGGGACCACGCTCGTCGGGAATCCCTTTGTAAAGGCTTCATAGTGATCTCCTGGCTACACACCTGGGAAGTGTGAATATGGTTCGTAGCCACTGGCATAATGGAGGTTCTTTTAGTCCACCCGGCAACGGGGGATGAAATCACTACATGTGGGTACAGTGGTACAAACTCTGCAGAGTCAAAACTGTCATGACAGCCGTGCTCACGGTCAAGAGCGGCTTGGACTTATTCATGATTAGAGGATTGAAGGTTTTGGAAGTTAAGCGGGGAGCTTAACATTGGAAATGATGTTATGGTTATTGGATTATGATGGTGGGATGGGAGATTGGGACCATTTCACCTGTGTAGTAATGTAGGTGCTTAACAAGCTAAGGTGATAGGTATTAATTGCATAGTGCTTTAACCATGAGTTCAACCTCTCCTTGTTCTAGCCATGCATGATATAATTTTCCCACACTTGCTGAGTACCCTTGGTACTCAACCTTGCATATTTGTTGGTTTATAATTCTGCTCAGGTCAAGACAATGAGGTGGTGTATAATGACCAAGACTTTGGACCCGAGGAAGGTTTCTAGGTTCATGGAGACCCCCGGGCAACGTCTGTGATGGAGCCCTAAAAGAATAATATTCCGCTGCTAGTTTATTTACTTGTGATGAACTTATTATTGTCCATCGAGACATTTACTATGTAAGACTTACTTATATTCGACACCTGGCTTGTAATAAATGATGCTTCACTATTTGTCATCACATGTATGAGAAAATGATCCTGGCATACATGTGATATTCACTTGGTTGTTCTTCGGAAAAACCGGGTGTGACAATGATGAGCACAAATGAAGAGCAAGTAACAATTATCAACATGCTCATTAGAGAACAAACTTATACATTGCAAAAGTGGTATTTCCCACATGTGATATAGATGGGCTGGACATATGAAAACTCCTACACTTTGCTAAGGATGTCCATGCCAAGTTTCACCCAAATTCAATACCTTTTTGAGGTCATTTTGGGTATAGATAGGAAGAGGGCAGTTTGAAACCATATTCAAATTCAAACTGTTTTTATCCCATGAATTTAAAAGTGGAAGGCATATTCTTACTCAGCACATTTTTGTGAGCTCACACACCAATTTTCACTCCATTTGGAGTTGATCTTGACATGAGCTAAGGGGGAGAGATTCAAACTTTATTTGAATTTCAAACTGAACTTGTGCTGAAATTCATTCAAACCAAACCTCATTTGAACTTTGATCAATTCAAATGGCTCATGGGTGAATAATTTGAATTGCCAAGGGTAGTATGGGGTTCACTGTTTACAACAGTGATTAGGAGTAAATTTCAGAGGTTAAAACTGGAGGTGGGACCCACATGTCAGCCACTGCTCAGATCAAACCGACTGAGACTTTTTCACTCGGGTCGCCGAGCCGCAGCGGTGATCGCCACCGAGGCCAGCCGCCGCGCCACCAGCTGCTTGCCCACGCGCCGGCGTGAGGCGGTGCAGAGCCTTCTTAAGGCGCCTGCCCCCCCTCCTCGGCCGAGGTACCGCCGTTCTTCCCCGCAAGAACTCAGCGCCGGCCGAAAACTTCCGCAGCTCGGACTTGATCGGAGAACGCCGATCGCAGCTTCCTCCGTCCACTCCAGAGCCCCAGCAAGGTACTAGAGACCTTCCTCCGTCCTCCCCGTTGCTAGAATTCGGTTTAAACCGATTGATATCGGCTGTGCCGAAAGATCAAACTCGGAACTTGGAACCGCCGCACCTCGGGCTCTCGTGGACAGCCCAACCAGGGCGTTGTCACGCCCGAGCCAAGGCACCCTTGGACGCGCGGGTGACCGGTGCTGCTCATCCCCGAGCCACAGCTCGAGTGGTTGCTCACCGGCGGCGAATTTCCACTTTTCCCCTTTCTGTGTGCAGAACGACCTTCGGGTACGATTCTGTTTTATTCGTGCTCTAGAAAGGATTAGAGGGCCTCAGGCCGCTCTCACACGAGCTAGACACGGTAACGCACAAGTTGCCTTCACAACTCTGGGCCGGAGAACCTCTGTGCCCGGCGTAATTTGAGGTATACTAATGGCGGAACGAACGGGCGGCATCGGGCGCACGGTGAGGACCTATTTCGGGCCTTCCCCGAGCTGCCTCGAGCTCATGTCGACCTTCTCTGAGGTCCACTGATGCTCCCCGACCGATTTCCCATGTAGCTGAGGTGCTAGAGAAGTCAGCCAACATGGCTGAAGTCATTCCTAGGTGGCGGCTCGTCGCCGACCATGCTCCGGCCGTTGTCATGAGCAGCTGACCCTCGGATCCTGTTCCCCGAGTAAAAGTAGGCAGGGGCAGCCAGAATCGAGAAGTTTGGAGCTGTACAGCAGCCGGCGGCGAGCTCTCCGGCGAGATCCCTCGGCGGCGGGGCGCGGGTGTCGCGAGGTTGAAGAAGGGGGTGGACCCCAGCTGTCAGCGGGAGATATTTTGAATCGGGATCCGGCTGCGGCCGGGATCGGGTGTGCTGGCACGCAAAATCCTTGTGGGCCGCGATGTGCCATCGGCTAGGCGTGCGACGCGTGTCCCCTGGGCCCACGCGCGAGTTTAAACTTTTCCCCGATTTTCAGATTTCCTTCAAACTTCAAATCCTCATAACTTTGGCTAGAAAGCTCCAAATTGAGTGAACCAAATTTTGCTGGATTCAGCTCTCTGAGTAATTTCCAGAAAATCAAGTTTCACTTCATGAAATTCCTTATTTCTCCAGAATTAATTCCTCAAAGTTTGAACTGTTAGGAATTTTAACTGGAGAATCCTTTGGAGGAAAATCCTGAAATTTTACTGAGATGTTCACCCAAATATCCTTGAGCTACCATAAAAATTTCAGATCCATTTGAGCTCATTTAATCCACCTAATGGTGTGATTAGTGAAACTGTTCCAGAGAAAATAGAAAATGTTCAGAAACATTTTCAGAATTTTCTCTGAAATATTTTGGCTCATATCTTTAGTTAGAACCGCCAAATTAAGTGAGACCAACTCCATTAGAACCCTCTAAAAATCTAGTTTTCAGAAAGTCATAGTTTGTTTCATGAAAGTCCTTAGAACACCCTAAAAGCCTTTAATTGAGGTCAAGGACATAATTAATTGTGGGGGGCTCAATTGAGCTTTGCTGCAACTAAAACTTGACCAAGTCTCTTCACAGTCATTAGGTCTATCTAGCAAAGGTTATAAGCTTCACAAGTTCAAACTTAATAAATGCATTTAAATTAATACATGTATGTCTTATATCATGTAGTCGCTAAGGTCGAGGAGGAACCCAAAGTCCTAGACTTCGTTACTCTGGAGGAGCAGCTAGCCTACGACCAAGAGCAGCAAGGCAAGCTCCGGTTTGCATTAACCTTTTTACAAATGATTATTGTTTTGAGCACATCTTTGAATATTGTTCTTTGCATTAGAGTCTTGATTGGAAACCCAACTGCATAGCCAAGAAAACCATGGGTTGGGTTTAGGATTGAAAACCTCGTTATCCACTGCATTGCTAGGATAGAGTAGGATTCGGTACAAGTCGAGTAGTTGGAACTACTCGCGAGAATAGGCTAGAGGCACATTGCTCGGGTAGAGATAGCACATGATATACATGGCAAGAAAGATGAGACCGAGCGGAGAGTAAGGGCAGCAGGACTTTGGGGCCTGTGTGCTATAGCTCCGCTTGTGTCGATTGAGGACCGAGCCGTGTGCGGGCCTGTTGAACAAGCTAGAACAGTACCGAAGACCTACGGGCTATATGGGAACCGGGAAACTGATGTAACTCGGGTAGCTGGGTATTGAGGCATTGCCCGTCGTTCAGAGGGTAGGTTGAGAGCTTGAGGTCTAAATCGGCTGGCGGCACGGAGATGCGCGTGTAGAGACCTCTTGCTCGGGACGATGGGACCGGTTCAATATTTGGCTGACGGGTGAAAGGTAGTTGCGTACGGCGTCCGTGATGGTTGTTGTAGGCAACATCGAGTACGGGCGTACGTGACGGGTTGTTCGGGTAACCCTGCAGGTGTAAATCGATTATAATCGCCGTCCCTCGCGGTCAGTGAGTACCACTTGTTCACTGTACCGTGACGTAGAAAGAACAGGCTAGTCACATGTTAAAATGTTGCTGATTGAAAGCTGGACATTGATTGTTAATTATATGCTGTAGCTTAGAGCTAACTAAAGTTCTTTTCAACTTTGGGCAAAGTACATGAGAGAAATGCGTTTCTTGTCTGATTGCGGCTCTCTCATGTGCCTTAGCGTAAAGTTCTCCACAACCTGCTGCTAAAACTTGAAAATAAGGTTCTACTAATTAGGCAGGCGAGTCCTTGCAAATGATTTTTACCTCATGTAACCTATTACCCTCATGTAGAAGTTCCATGTTTAGGTGAGACGGGTCAGACTTGCTGAGCCTTCGTGCTCACTGCTTGTGTTTGAAGCTTTTGCAGGGTTCTATGAGGAAGGGACTCCCGAAGAGGAGACGGAACCCCAGGAGGGGAACCCCGTCGAGTGGGAGTCGTGCATGCCGCAGAGTTAGTGTGCGTGTGTGCTAGCAAGGTCAAGTTCGAGGGCTGAACGTGCACTTGATGCTTAGTCTACGCCCGCGAGTGTAGACTGAACTTATTTTGATATAAACATGTTCATAAACTTGTTTATGTAATAAAATTTCGCTTCCGCTTTGTAACTTTGACTTGTGTTATATGGTGCTGTGCAACGCAACACCCCTCAGCGTGATCCTGGCTCGACAGGACCATTGGGGTCGTGTCAGCTTTGACAAAAAAAATATTTACATTTAACAACATTACTTTGTATATTTTGCTATTACAAACATGAATCTTATTTTTTTCTATGTTTTCCTTGATTCATTTTATAATTGATTGAACACTACGATAACAAAGAGAAAGTTAAAAATCACCCATTTTTATGTCTTTATCACAAGCTAGCAAGTCTAAGAAGAGCTCAAATTAAATTATAATCTATAAAAAATTAGAATTTTGTTTTTATTTGTGAGTTATGATGCATGAAGTCGCGAGATTGTACTGTGTATTTGTGATTTGTTATTAATAAATTTATCATTCGTTGGTTCATCAAAATTTATTTCATGAATGGTATTAGATACTGTGTACAATTTGGATATTCCAAATAAGACTGAAGATCGAACCAAAATTAGGTAGCCAAAAATTTTTGAATACCTAACATTTTTATAACATTTCAGGTAGTGTTTCTAAGTTTTTTTTTAAAAGATCGAAATAACAGGATCGAAAAATCGGATAGACCAAAGGCCCAAGCCTAGAGGTTGTGCTGTTGGTAGCCACTACTACAACAAGCTTCATCTCATGCGGCTCTAAACGTATTATTATACGAGCTTTTCAAAACCGCCGGAAACAAAGAGCCTGTGATAATCAATAATTTCCACAGGTGGAAACTGTGACACCAGGTTCCGAAAATAGAACCAAGTGAATGCATATGTGTGCCCAGGATGTTCATCACACATACACATGTAATCCACAAACTGAATTCAGAATATAACCATGAATAAATAGTGTTTAAGTACTTTATTACAATGACCGAATGTCTCACTCGTGAATATCCAACTTATTTAGCAGAGGAAGACTCTAAGCGACAGCGGAAAATGGCTAAAACAGCAGCCTCCAATCTTCAACTCCACAGGCATGTTGACGGTAGTGCGCATGCCTAGTACTCCACATGTTCCTCGAAGTACTCTTCTCCTGTTGTTGTTGTATATGTGGGAATACAAAGGTGAGTACATGTCGTACTCAGCAAGTGCGGAAAAAGTATGACATGTAGCTTACAACAAGGTAGGCAATAAAAAGGCTCATTGCAGCAAGCAAATTTTATTTCACAAACATGTTAAAAACAGCAACTATCTCTAGGTGAGTTTAAATCCCATCAAAACCAAGTAAAATCATCAACATTCCATCATCATAATTCACCATTTATCATGTCTCAACCAGCCATTAATCTTTCTCAAGTTCATCTCATACTCATAAATATTCATAACCATCTCATATTATATAACCGAAACCAACTTATTGTCATGAATCAAAACAATTCCAAAACCAATCCCAATGACCATACCCAAATATCCATGCCAAGTTTTGCCTCTAATCATGAAAGTTGGCCAGGTGCTTCTGACTGGAAGCACGGCTATCATGATAGTTTTACACTCTGTAGATGTGGCACCACTTTACCCACAAGTTCGTGATTTCCTCACCCGTCGGCGACTAGAAAGAATCTCCATTATATCAGTACAAAACCGTCGGTGTATGGCCAAGAGATTACAAAATAGCCTTTACAAAGGGGCTAGTAGAATGTACGGATCCACTGAGGTTTCACCGGCAGGCTCGAATCTCCATTCTCCCATCCACGGGCCCCCTCTTGTGCCATGCAGTTCCCAGGGAAGTCCCTCCTGACTCCCATTGCCCGCACCATCCAACGGTCCATAACAAGCTAGCAGCACACCTAATTAGTCAGCTAAGGCGCACCCATATTTGGCCTTGTGGTGGCACTGTTTTGCTGGCATGTGCTCGCATGAACCGGTCCTTAGATCTACGGCAAGTAAACCACCATCTCATTCAGCAACATCCATGAACCAATCTTCCCTAGATCTCCCCGATTCCATGCTCATTAACATCATCAAGTTCTCATCATCATTATTCATATGAGTGCAGTAGCTAACCATATTTTAATTCAGCTTCCTGTGTCCCGTAAATTAAGCGAAGAAAAAAGGAAAAACGACCATACCCGACTCATCAACTTTCCCGGCGACAAGGATGGTTAACAAAACTAGTAAACTCCTATAAAAGGGTGTCCCATCAAGTTGACTCAAGCATACGAGTTTTCGCAAACAAAACAGTTTCAAAACATGGGATCAATATTGTCAAGGGGCACTTGCCTTGCTCCCGTGCTTCGTGTTGCTCAAGCATTTCAAAGTCCGGGTGCTGTAGTTCCTTGTATATGGCCTCTTGAGCTTGTCCTCCTACTCACGACCATGCACATACAAAACTTACAGCAATCAATCATCATGCACAAACATTACTCAAGATGCAATGGGGTAGATGAATGCAAATCCTATAGTGCAGTTTTATAAAATCAGTTTGTACGTATTCTTGCATGTGTTAATGGGATTTCATGGGGTTTTATGATGAACAAGGGTGTAGGGATCAAGTGTGGACGTGGTGATGATCTTGACACAAGATCTAGATCAAGTCCACCGTTAGAAATCGATCAAAACATGACCTGTCCACACGCGAAAGTTTCTGCTCGAAGGGGGTGAAGAAAACGGATGCGTAAAAATAGCGGCGACGTCGTAAGGTGGGTAATGAAGACCTACCTCACCTCCCCCTTGTGGAAGGGCCTTTCTCCTAGCAACGGCAGCAGCGGAGGATTTTTCTGTGGGGGATTATGGTAGGGCAGATCATCAGGATTCTTCTCCGTCGACGGCGAGGCGTGACGGGGCTCGACGGTGGGTCTTGATAGTGGGGCTCGATGTCGGGGCTCGTCGGCGGGGCTCAACGTCGGGGCTCATCGGTGGGGCTCGTCGGTGGGGCTCGCCGGCGACCAAACTCCGGCAAGGGGGGGCTCAACACGGCAAGTTTGGGGGGGGGGCTGCGGCCACAAGTGTAGGGGGGCTGGGGATTGTATTTATAAGCGGGTAAAAAGGAGAGTCCTAGTCCAATTGGGACTCAACCAAAGAATCCTAGTCAAGTTGGGACTCAACCAAAGAATCCTAGTCAAGTTGGGACTCAACCAAAGAGTCCTACGGCTTCCCTCCCCTCTAGGGCTGCGGCCAATTTGGGGGCAAATCCCCCCAAATGTGGGGGAAATTCCCCCGGGAATTTGGAGAGGATTGGAATTTTGGGAAAATTTGAAATGGCTCAATTCAGCTATCTTATTTCCATTTCTCTCCATTTCTATGTCCCTTTCTCCATTTCTAGACTTCTCCATTTCTATATTCCTTTCCCAATTTCTATGGTTCTCTCTCCATTTCTATGGTTCCTTCTCCATTTGTACTTCTTTTTAAATGCTTCTCTACATGAAAAATATATGCAATGCATGGTAGTGAAATTGAGGGTGTTACATAAACTTAAATCGCCTGTGAAAAAATTTATCACAGGCTGTCTTAACCTTCATGAATCCACCTGTGAAGACTCTTTATCACAGGCGGTTAGTAACATAAGAGTATCTGCCTGTGATAACTCTATTACTGTAGGTGGTTTTTTACCTACGACTGTCCGCCTGTGAAGAATGTTTATGACAGACGGTTTGCAACGTAAAATTATCCGCCTGTATAACTCCATTATCGCAGACGGTTCTTTACCTACGACTAGCCGCCTATGAAACTATATTATCACAGGCGGTTTTTCTACGATAAAATTGTCTGTGAAATTATATTATCACAGGTGGTTTGTTAAATACTACATGCTGTTATTTCTAATTTCCAGGTCAATTTCATATACACATTCACACACAGTAGAGACAATATTTTCTAACAAGCATCATCAACAAAATATCACCAAAAAGACATTTCATATACATTAGTACACTGTGCACATTTTGGTTTATTACAACAGCTCGCAAAAGTTTAGTCGTACATCGAGGAACACGAAATTGAGCTTCGTAGAAAAAACCAAGGCCGCGGAGAGGACTGAATCATGAAAGGGCACAGAAGACGTTTCACTGAGTGGTTAATAGACAAAAATATACCATATGAAGACTCTATAGAAGAGGCAACAATGTTGAAGTTAGCTTCTGGCCATCTGCTTTATTGACATCATGGCAAGCATATGACATCAATGGTTACACATTTTACACTAAGGAAAAAGACGGTAAGAGTATTGCACAAAATAGTAGTGTTTGTATAGAGGCTTATGATCCACAAGGGCAGAAGGCCACATACTTCGGGTTCATAGAGGAAATATGGGAACTCGATTATGGCGAAAGAATGTAAATGCCCGTGTTTAAGTGCCAATGGGTCAAACATCCTGATGGTGTGAAAGTGGACAACTACAGGCTGACACTGGTAGACTTGAACAAAGTGGGTTATAAAGATGACCCGTGGGTTCTCGCCGATCGTGTTGCACAAGTTTTTTTATGTACAGGATCCATGAACTGAGAAGATGCGGGTAGTTGTTTCTGGAAAGCAAAATATTGTGGGGTTGAGAATGTGGTAGATAATGAAGAGGAATATAGTCAGTATGAAGATATGTACCTTTTCACGGATCCAGAAAACATCAAGCGTGTAGAAAGAAGCATTAAAAAAGATTTAAAACCCTATATGCTAGAAGATGTCAATGCTAGAAAAAATATATGACATATATTTTATATATTTATAATATTGTAATAAATCTTTAATATTTTAATTTGACATTTCTTCTTTTTTAATATTTGAATTTTGACATGTTGGAATGCTTTAAAAAATTAACAAAATTCATACAGTGAAATATTGGCTTTGAGTTGGCTGTAGACTTCAACAGTGAAATACACTGCGCTTGAAGCCATGGCTAGCTGAGTGCTGCTTCATCTCTATGTGTACGTGTGAGCTCTGTTTTTCCTCTATTCGTGTGTATATAATTTTCTCTGTTTTTCCTTCAAATAAAGATCGCCTGTGAAAACACTTTGAATAATTGGTAAATACAATTTTCGCAGGCGTCTATTCGCTAAGTATCGCAAAGGTCGCATACGCCCGGTCGCTTCAACCGTCTGTATTAATGGCCAATATTGCAGACGGCTCCTACTCCACGGTCCGCGGTATCGTTTGGTGGCTTTAAATTGAATTCAAAGGTGTGTTCCCTTCGGTAACCACAAAGGTCGTGCATACCCGGTCGCTTCAGCCGCCTACTCCACGGTCTGCATGTGAAAATTGATAAGTTTACACATGCGGTTTGCCTTTGCGAGCCGTCTGTGATGTTCTTTCATCACAGACGGCTATTAATTCATTCGACATCACAAGCGCATTTTTTTACGGACCGCCTAGATCTGAAAAACAAGGGGTCTGTGATAATGGTTTTTGTAGTAGTGAGCTGTGGTTCGTGTAGTGGTATCAAACTAAATTAATTGTTGTTTAAAGCAAAATGGCTGTTTGATACCGTGTTTACAGCTAAAAGAATAATTAGCCATAATTTGAAAGAAAAATAGTGATTAGAGATAGAAAGCAATCTCATATTGCACTGAAATTTTGTAAAATATATTGTTGTAACTGTATTATTAGTTTTCCAACTTTAATCATCGTAAACAATAATACCTACGAAAATATACAAATGTTGCGAAACATAGTGAGTATCGTACCACTCAAACAACTACAAGAAAACATGACGCTAATGTACAGGTTCTGGGTACCGAATTAACATCATCCTGAAACAAACCAAACTAGCTAGCTAGATAGGTTCTGGACTTCTGGGTACCGAGTTGTATTCTTATGCTTGTACGTGTGAATGTAGTTACAAGTGGTTATAACTAATTAACTAACGTAATCGTGCAGAATTTGTTAATCGCATAGCAGGTCAGGGTGATGTTGAAAAGTGCTACTTAGATAAAGCTGTAAATTACCAACCAGACAGTTTTGTAGCCATGCTGTCCGTGTGTCAATTGAAACACCCGTACGTCTTATAGAACATGCATGTATTTTTTTATTCCTGTCGCAAAGCCGTGCCACAATTACACGAACGTAGGGAGGCAGCTAAACGAAGAACATTAGATCATTTGCCTTCAGTTGTTTTTCAGAACAGACTTCTGGCCATGTAACACCAGCGTGATGGCACCCACCGTTAGGTCAACCGAAGCACTTGTTTCTTACCAAAGAATAATCTAGCTAGTAGTATTCTAGTGCCAACTGAAAACACAACCTATATTTCTATGTTTTCCTTAGAATTGCTTGTGACTACTTTGGATCAGGTATTACAATAATATAATGTTAGAATATATCTCATTAAAAGTGAATTCTAAAAATAGTTATATTGAGTTTATATGGCTTGCATTATAATAGGATCATGACCTTTTTTGACCTATATCCTTTATTTTAGAAAAAAAGCAAAAACGATAGGAAGAAGCAATTTTATTCAATGGACTTTTACAGATCTTTGTGAATGTTTTAGAGTCCGCCCCAGTAGAGTTTGGGTCTTGGACCTAGGCTCAAACTGAGCGGCAGGCCGGCAGCTTCCTCCAGTGGTGGACCCAGAACTTCTTTATTGGGCATTTAAACATGGATGTTTGGGGGTATTTTAGCTACGCTAATGATGCACTAAGTATGCGAGGAGAGAGAGTAGAGCCAATAGACGGCTATTTTGGGTTCGGAAGAAGAGATTTAGCCTAAAATCATGCATAATAACTTATGTATATGTCTAATATAAGTACTATACTTGATTGTTATAAAAATATTTAGGGCATGCTTGGTTGATAATTTGTCATAATTTTTTTTTCAAACGTGACTGAGCTTAGATGCTCAAATTACTAGCCATAACTTGGCAATACTAAATAAATCTTGCCACGCTTTTCTGAGTCATTGATGTGTGAAACATAGTTAAATGAAAATAAATCTTGTAGTAATTATGGTTACGAATTAAACATATGATTAAACTAGTGAGATTTCACTAAGCTTAGGCATGACAAAATATTACAACTTGTGACTATAAACCAAACACGCTCTTAGCCATTCGACTAAATGCCACTGAATCAAAAGAGTTCCGCTCTTGCTTCTTCCATGCGCTCGTCAAGGATAGCATTGAACTAGTATTGGAACTTCCCACATCTTTTTTATGAGTAACTTTCAGAAAGCTACAACTATATTTTTAGTCTTGTAATAACAAAATTGCGATATTTAAGTCTATTTTATAAAGAAACTTTAACTATTTTGACCTTTTCTAACAATAAACTTTAACTTTTATGGCATATATATGGATTAAGGTTGCGATCAAATCATGTTGCACTAGTATAATTTACATATGGGATAAAATTATTGGAATTATAGGTTTTGTTACTTAACGCCGAAACAGTTTTAATTATATGAAATAAAATTCAAGAGTTATAGTTATGTGTTATAAGGGCATAAATAGTTGTAGCTTTGTGAAATTTTCCTTAAATATATAGTTTAGTAAAATACGATCAATTGAGTGCTTTGTATAAAATACATGATTTTTAAATATTACAGCATCCAAAAACCGTGACATCCAAACGGGCATTAGAATTTGTTAAAATAAATTATAACATTTGTCACTTTTTGTGCTATTGCTTTGAATTATGTTCTTAGTTAGTATACGGTTGAATAAAGTGTATGACTGACATGCATGTACCAGTGTCTAATGGAGCCAGTCACGTCATTGATAAGTTAGCAACTAAGAGACAGATACAGCAGCTGAGGCATCGTTGGATCTGTCAAATCAAGAATATATTAATGGAAATGCATCGAAAATCCTTGACCTAGCTTGGTTGTGTTAGACCTCGCGTGAAGATACTTCCACTGCTATAAAAGCCATTTTTATAGACGGCTCTCATTTCTTGTACAGGCAGTCCGTTAAAAAAAGTCCAAGATGTTCAATGAATTACAAACCATCTGTGATAATTTAATATGACACGCAGTCCCTAAGAAACCATCTGTGAAAAAATATAGACTTTCACTGGCAGTCGTTGTCGGTACCCTCAATATCTGGTACCCCGCGCACAGGGGAAAACCGCCTAAGGACCTCGCCCCCTCCGCATGGGCGAGCTCCGAAGGCGCCACGTGTCTAGTAGGGCCGGAGCTCCCCTCTCCTCAGAGGATAGCTCCGGGCCTGCCACGTGGCCCAGAAGGCCGGACCTCGCCCCCTCCGCAGGGGCGAGCTCCGAAGGCGCCACGTGTACAGTAGGGCCGGAGCTCCCCTCAACTCAGAGGATAGCTCCGGGCCTGCCACGTGGCCCAGGAGGCCGGACCTTGCCCCCTCCGCAGGGGCGAGCTCCGAAGGCGCCACGTGTCCAGTAGGGCCGGAGCTCCCCTCTCCTCAAAGGATAGCTCCGGGCCTGCCACGTGGCCCAGGAGGCCGGACCTCGCCCCCTCCGCAGGAGCGAGCTCCGAAGGCTCCACGTGTCCAGCGAGGCCGGACCTCCCCTCTCCTCAGAGGTGAGCTCCGGGCCTGCCACGTGGCCAGCAGAGCCGGACCTCCCCCCTCCGCAGGGGTGAGCTCCGAAGGCTCCACGTGTCCAGCGGGGCCGGAGCTCCCCTCTCCTCGGAGGTGAGCTCTGGGCCCGCCACGTGACCAGCAGAGCAGCGCTGCCCGCCCGGCGCAGTATGCAGCAGGAATAAAGGCGCGCCATGCCTTTACCGTACAAAGCATTCAAGTCCCGCGCCTTCCCAAGGCGCGGAGGTGCGACGCACGCCTGTCAGGAGGCACTGTGACCAGTCACAGTCAAGACAGGTGCACAGTGTCAGAAGCTACAGACCATTGAAGGCAGCGACAAGACACGAACAAGACATGCCCTGCCGCCCCTGCCATCACCAACGGCTACGCCTAGCCTACGGCATGGGCAGGGCAGCAGGACGATGACCTCGAAGCCAGCGCCAAGACAACGTAGCTGGTAGGAAATCACCCCAGGGCCACATGTCGGGCCGCGGGGCCCACCTTGTAAGCCGCCCGAGCCTTGAGCTATAAAAGGCTCGGGTAGGCAACGTTACAAGGGGTTCGAACTCCCGTGAGTTCAGCTCCCTCTAGGCCAAGGGTTTGGCAGTTTGCCACCCATCCAGAAACTCAATGAAACCAGTGCTCCAAGCACTCCCGTGGACGTAGGGTTTTATGCTCCGGCGGCCCGAACCACGTAAAAATCCCCGTGTCAACCATCATGTCCTTCGTCCACTCCGGCGAGACCCTCCGAGAGGACTAGCCCCTCCGAAAAAGAACCTCAGCGGGCTGCCCAGAGAAGGCCTAGGGGAAGTGTCGACCGCAGACGCTTCGACATTTGGCGCGCCAGGTAGGGGGCTCTTCGCTCTCGCGACGAGTCTACGCCGACGAAGATGTCCAAGCTTCCTTCAGAGGCAAGATCTTTGCACCGTCGTTCCCGGCGAACTCCATCAACCTCAAGATCTGCAGCGGCGCAGAGTATCACTCAAGCAAGTGCACTAGCCACCGCAAAAGCGCTCCTGGACAATCCACCTGCTGAAGACGCCCCCAGGGGGCCATCCAGCAGTGGATCCGTGACGTCAACTACCTCGTCGCTACTGCCGTCAACCCTCCGCTGCGGCGGAGACGACGCCCTGCTCATCCAGGTGTCTCGCTGTTGCGTGCACCAACGGTTGATAGGCGGACGGCAGACTCCAACTCTACCAGGGTCTCAATGGTAGACCTGAGGATAGAGCTGGAGTGACGTCGCTTGGGAGTATACGCTCGCGTAACCATCGAGCGACAGCGACAAAGGCGTCGCATCCAAGAGGCCGACTACAGCATGTCGACCGTCTCGACTCAACCTGGGCCGCAGATGTTCGCCACGCAGCCTCTGCCCCAGGCGTACGCCATGCAGCATATGCAACAACCATATGTCCTGCAATCGGCGCCCCCGGTGTATGGCGCACCATTGCCCATACCAGCGTACTCCGTGCCAGCAGCTGTCCAAGGATTCGCGACACCAAGACCTGCAACAGCAGCGACCGGGTGTGCGGCCCTGGCGCCCCACCTTTGCTTCGCAGTGTGGCCACACAAGTTCTGGCCACACCTGCCGTAGAAGTACGACGGAAGCTTCAACCCGGCAGAATTCCTGTAGGTCTACTCTACTGCCATCCTAGCGGCAGGAGGGGATGAAGCGGTCATGGCCAACTACTTCCCCGTTGCCTTGACCGGCCCGGCGCGGTCGTGGTTCATGAACCTGCCCCAGGGTTCAATAACTTCCTGGGTGGAGCTATGTCGACAGTTCACGGCGAACTTCAGTAGCTCCTACAAGCGCCCCGGCACGGAGCTAGACCTCCATGCCATACGACAACAACTGGGAGAATCACTGCGCTCCTTCATCCAGCGGTTCTCCCAAGTGTGGAACACCAGCCCCCACATCCTAGATGCATCAGTGGTGGTTGCATTCCGACAGGGTGTGAGGGACAAGAAGATGCTTGAGAAGTTGGCCACCAGGGAGGTGCGAGACATCTCAGAGCTCTTCATCCTGGCCGACAAGTGGACTAGAGCAGAGGAAGGGCATCACTGGCACTCACAGCCAGCCTCTGAAGCTGAAAGACACCACGAAGATGGCGGAGTTCAAGCTGAGCTCCCAACCACGTCAGACAGTCAAGAGCCAAGCACCGACTGACTTCGTGGTTAGGTGGACGCCACCACGAAGCATCCAAGGGGGCCTCGAAGGTGGAGAACCAGAGCCCCGAGCACCAGCTTTCACCGAGCCTCACTGGACGTTCTACTCTGACGGCGTGCCGCTCCTCATGCCAACGGGGTAGCGGTTTGGGTACCTTGGACCTGTGCCATGTACCGCGCGCCGACGACACCGTCGCCAACAACCTGTCAATGAAGGCCTCCACCGGAGCCCCAAGGAGCCTTCGAAGGGACGTTGCCGTGACTCACAGCCCGAAGTGCCGAACCGGGCGAAGGGGGCGAGACCAGCACCTCGAAGCTGGCGGTCCCGGCGGCCCTGCAGCCATCGTGCCCGCCAAAGTATGCGCCACTGAGGACTCCGTGCTACCCAGCGCCCAAGATCCAGAGATTCAAGTAGCGACGATGCATGGACAACGGAGGTCCGGGACTTCTGGAAAGACATCCTTCCTGATGAACGTGCACTCGCTGAACGGATTGTGTGGATGGCTAAGTGCTACGTGCTAGTATATTTACTGGCGTGGTGCCACGACATCCTATTGCACTGCATAACCCAGGAGGAAGGCTGCGACCAGCTCGCAGCAATCCAAGGAGGCGAGTGGTGGGAACGCTCATCGTCCCGCACGCTGGTTGGTTCAGCCATCCGGCATGGCTCCTACTAGCCGAGAGCCACCTGGACGCCGTCAAGCCGGTTAGGAGATGCAAGGCATGCCAGTTCCATGCCGAGCAGACCCACACAACAGGTGCAGACGCTGCACCCAGAACCGTCGGGGGACACCGGCTCCTCTATGTCGGGGGCTAGCTGGACATCCTAGTGCCGGGTCACGGGAATCACACTTCTACATGTTATGCGGGGCCGAAGCCATGCTTCCCTCGGAGATCACCATGGGGGTCCCTCGTGTCTGAGCGTACAACGAAGCCACACAGGACCAGCTCCTGCGTGAGGTCATCTACCCCATCGACGAGGTAAGATGGCAAGCAACGCTTTGGATCGCACGATGCCTGTGGGAGCTCCGGCGGTACCACCGCGGGTCCGTGCATGGGAGCTCGAGGCAGGCGCTTTGGCCCTACCTCTGTAAGTCCTACCACACTTACTTAGGTGTTCATTTAAATTACGCATTAATTTATATGATCACCTCCCCACGCTCTAGACAGCGTACGCCCGTCGTACACTCGGCCCTCCTTTCTCACTCTCATAACTAGTAGGTATTTGCTGTCCTGCCGAGTGCGGTCATGCTTGAGGTACCTGCCAAAGGCCCGGGGGCCTCTCGGACCTCCGCCAGTTAGGGTATTGTGACGCCAGTTGGTCTCCTACAGGAAAAGATCTACGCCAGAGCGGGAGGACCAGGAGCCTTGCTTTGCCGGGTCCTGCACCCAAAGCATGCACACTCTGCCTCCCCAGAACTACGGTCTGAGTACTAGGGGCCGGACGGTTACACCCTGACTACGGCGGGATCCGGATCTCCAGGACCAAGCGCACGGGATGGCCTAAGCTCTGCATACCGGCCCAGGACTGTAAGCCAAATAAGACTAAGAGACAAGGAAAGGTGGACCTCTGAGCAGTACTGGACCTCACCCCCTCAGCAGGGGTGAGCTCCGAAGCCGGAACTCATCTCCCCCTCCTCAGAGGCAAGCTCTGATGACTTCCGGACCTCACACGCCCCTTAGGCCTGAGCTCCGATGCCAGCCCTCGCCCTCTTCTCAGAGGCGAGCCCTGATGCCGGACCTCACGCCCACCGCTGGCCTGAGCTCCGATGACCTCCGGACCTCATGCCCTCCGCTAGCCTGAGCTCCGATGACTTCCAAACCTCACACCCTCCGCTGGCCTGAGCTCCAATGACTTCCGGACCTCATGCCCTCCGCTGGCCTGAGCTTCGATGACTTCCGGACCTTCGCCCACACAGCAGGGCCGAGCTCCAATGCCAGCCCTCGCCCTCTTCTCAGAGGCGAGCCCTGATGCCGGACACCACGCCCTCCGCTGGCCTGAGCTCCGATGACATCCGGACCTCACGCCCTCCGCTGGCCTGAGCTCCGATGACTTCCGGACCTCTGCCCCCACAGCAGGGCCAAGCTCTGATGCCAGCTCTCGCCCTCTTCTTAGAGGCGAGCCCTGATGCCGGACCCCAAGCCCACCGCTGGCCTGAGCTCCGATGACCTCCAGACCTCACGCCCACCGTTGGCCTGAGCTCCGATGACCTCCGAACCTCACGCCCTCCGCTGTCCTGAGCTCCGATGACTTCCGGACCTCCGCCCCCACAGCAGGGCCGAGCTCCAATGCCAGCCCTCGCCCTCTTCTCAGAGGCGAGCCCTGATGCCAGACCCCACACCCTTCGCTGGCCTGAGCTCCGATGACCTCTGGACCTCAAGCCCTCCGCTGGCCTGAGCTCCGACGACTTCCGGACCTCCGCCCCCACAGTAGGGCCAAGCTCCGATGCCAGCTCTCGCCCTCTTCTTAGAGGCGAGATCTGATGCCGAACCTCACGCCCACCGCTGGCCTGAGCTCTGATGACCTCCGGACCTCACGCCCACCGTTGGCCTGAGCTCCGATGACCTCCGGATTTCACGCCCTCCGCTGGCCTGAGCTCCGATGACTTCCGGACCTCACGCCCTCCTCTGGCCTGAGCTCCGAAGCCGGACCTCACCCTCTCCTCAGAAGCTGAGCTCCGATGCCAGACCTCGCCCCCTCAGCAGGGGTGACCTCTGAAGCCGATATTCACCCCCTCCACAGGAGTGAACACTGAAGCCGGACCTCTACCTCTCCTCAGAGGCGAGCTCCGAAGCCGAACCTCCCCCTTTCACAGGGCTGAGCTCCGATGCCAGACCTCGCCCCCTCAGTAGGGGTGACCTCTGATACCGGTCTTCACTCCCTCCACAGGGGTGAACACGAAGCCAGATCTCTACCTCTCCTCAGAGGCAAGCTCTGAAGCCGGACCTCCCCCTTTCATAGGGCTGAGCTCCGATGCCAGGCCTCACCCTCTCCTCAGAGGCTGAGCTCCGAAGCCGATGAGACCCTACCAGCATAGGGAATACTCAAGAAAAGAAGGTGCGCGGGAAGATGAAGGCCCCATCCCAAGATCGTTACCTCCCCCAAGGTGCGCCAGGGGGCCACTGCCGGTACCCTCAAAACCGGGTACCCCCACGCATAGGGTAAAACAACCTAAGGACCTCGCCCCCTCCGCAGCGGCCAGCTCCGAAGGCGCCATGTATCCAGTAGGGCCGGAGCTCCCCTCTCCTCAGAGGATAGCTCCAGGCCTGCCACATGGCCTAGAAGGCCAGACCTCGCCCCCTCCGCAGGGGCGAGCTTCGAAGGCGCCACATGTTCAGTAGGGCCGGAGCTCCCCTCTCCTCAGAGGATAGCTCCGGGCCTACCACGTGGCCCAGGAGGTCGGACCTCGCCCCCTCCACACGAAGCGAGCTCCGAAGGCGCCATGTGTCCAGTAGGGCCAGAGCTCCCCTCTCCTCAAAGGATATTTTAGGGCCTGCCACGTGGCCCAGTAAGCCGGACCTCGCCCCCTCCGCAGGGGCGAGCTCCGAAGGCTCCACGTGTCCAGTGGGGCCGGACCTTCCCTTTCCTCAGAGGTGAGCTCTGGGCCCACCACGTGGCCAGCAGAGCCGGACCTCCCCCTCCGCGGGGGTGAGCTCCGAAGGTTCCATGTGTCCATCGGGGCCGGAGCTCCCCTCTCCTCGGAGATGAGCTCTGGGCCCACCACGTGGCCAGCAGAGCAGCGCTGCCCGTCCAGTGTAGTAGGCAGCGGGAGTAAAGGCGTTCCATGCCTTTACCGTACAAAGCATTCAAGACCCACGCCTTCCCAAGGCGCGGAGGCACGGTGCACGCCTTTCAGGAGGCACTGTGACTAGTCACAGTCAAGACAGGCGCACAGTGTAAGAAGCTGCAGACCAGTGAGGGCAGCGACAAGACACGTACAAGACATGCCATGACACCATTTCCATCACCAACGGCTACGCCTAGCCTACGGCATGGGCAGGGCGGCAGGACGATGACCTCGAAGCCAGCGCCAAGACTATGTAGCTAGTAGGAAATCACCCCGCGGCCACCTGTCGGGCCTCGGGGCCCACCATGTAAGCCGCCCGAGCCTTGAGCTATAGAAGGCTCGGGTAGGCAATGTTACAAGGGGTTCAAACTCCCGTGAGTTCAGCTCCCTCTAGGCCAAGGGTTCGGCAGTTCGCCACCCATCTAGAAACTCAAGGAAACCAGTGCTCCAAGCACTCCCGTGGACGTAGGGTTTTACGCTCCGGCGGCCCGAACCACGTAAAAATCCCTGTGTCAACAATCTTCTCCTTCGTCCACTCCGGCGAGACCATCCGAGAGGACTAGCCCCTCCGAAAAAGAACCTCTGTGGGCTTCCCAAAGCAGGCCCGGGGGAAGTGTCGACCACAGACGCTTCGACAGTCGTACTTACAAATCGCCTGTGAAAATAGACAATATTTCAGGTGGTATTTCTGGACAGGAGAATGCACGAGTAGTACATGATGTGCAGCACAAAATATTATATTTCAAATGTCATATTTGGTGCGGCGAAAGAAGCATTTTGGGACGGAGGAGGAAACAATAGACGACGAATTTTCTTTGAAGATCTGTAGGGCTTGTTCTATCGAGGAATGCTCAAAATCAACTAATTACTCATTTGGTGCTTGTAAGTGCCTCTAATCTTTCATACTTGTTTTTCTTACTACACACATACATTGCATGAGTATATAACGATCTTGGACTTATTTTTTAGGATGCAATACATGGATAACAAAAAGTGAAGGGCAAGATGGGTATCCTTGACCCGACAAGGATTGCCAATTCGAATTTAAATGACGGTGAAGCGAGATTAAGCCCAATACCGACAGATGTACAGAAAAAGAATTTACAAAGACAATCAATGATATGATAAAGAAGAGAAAGATGGAAGTGGCAACCTACATAGAACGAGCCATGTATTAACTTTGTCAAAGATGGCAACAACCTCATGAAGGCTTCGTACTGCTTCGAGTAAGTTTAATACATGATGTTGAAATAGTAATTATTGTTAATTGTAAACTTAACACATGTGTTCGTATGAGTGTAGTAATCACTATATTTGTATCTTCATCGAGCCAAAGCATGGTTCAGCGTCGGTCATGGACTCGGCCGATTTCGACCCAACCAGATACAAACATTTCATTACTATTTTAAAAAGGTATGACTATTCTATACTTTTATATACACACGTATATAGGTTGACAATTCTTAATTACATTCCTTATATTATAGCGCTTGGGCATTCTACTGGAGGCAACTTGACGGTGAATGACCTATGGATAAGACCGTATTGCACGTATCGACAAGTTTTCCTTATGTCAAGCAGCCTCCGGGTAGTGTGCTCTGCGAGTATTATGTCTGTGAGATCGTCGTGTTGCTAGTGAATATAGAGTGAATTGTAAGGATGTAAGTTATCCTTACTGTCGATATTGTATTTTTCTTACTTTTGAGTTACATTTTCATTGTCACTGGCGTATTCTAATACTTTTATTACGTTTTCATTGCAGAACACGGATGTGAACAGAGATTGGCCGATTGCTACGGATATGGTCAAAGGAGTCGCTAAGATTGTTGGTGAATTGTATATGTTCATGTGTCACGAAGTTATTCATCGAAGAGGGTTGTTCTTCGATGACACACGTCTACATGCCGATGTGCCATAACTTTGCAATTATGATCATGCAACTAGGTTTTAGAGAAACTTGTAAAATATGTGTACTTGTGAACTATGATTGAGCAAGTACTTGCATTGTATGTATATGATTGACTTATATTTTATGATTGGTGTGTGTGAGTTTGCTCGAATACACCAAACGACATGAAGAGTCATAGAGGATATTAAAGCGGGCCGGGTTACCTGCCACCCGTGAGGCTCCACCCTTCAGCTTGTGCACACTGGTGGACAACGCTTACATGCACCCCGCCCAAGACATATGACGTCCCGAGATGCATGATTTTCTGACATAAGCAAATAGGTTAGTATTGCCGCTTTCTATACACTAATAACATCCTTATATGGGCTACTAACTCGTTCATCACTGAATTTTTGAAAAAGATGACCTTTTTAGTCCGTTAAACCTCAAGCGAGCTCTGATACCACACTGACACTGCCCCACGGCCTCGTCGAGCCAGGATCACGCTGAGGGGTGCTGCGTTGCACAGCACCGGATAACACACACAAAAGGTACAAAGCGGAAGCAAAGTTTTATTACATACACGAGTTTATGAACATTTTTACAACAACATATGTTAAGTCTACACTCACGGGCGTAGACTACGCACCGAGTTCACGTTCAGCCGGTGAATGTGTCCCCGCTAGCACACACACACATTAACAAGGTGGCATGCACGACTCTCACTCGACGGGGTTTCCCTCTTGGGGTTTCGTCTCTTCCTCGGGAGCCTCTTCCTCATAACACCCTGCAAAAGCTTAAAAAACAAGCAGTGAGCCCGATGGCTCAGCAAGTCTGACCCGTCTTTCCTATACATGAAACTTCTATATGCTGGATTATGTGTAATTGGGAATATAAGTTGCAAAGGACTCGCCTAATTATTTGAACCTTACTTTCAAGCAAATCGTGGAGAACCTCACGCTAAGGCACATGAAAGAGTCGCAATCAAACAAGAAACACATTTCTCTCATGTACTTTGCCCAAGGTCGAAAAGAACTTTAATGAACTCTAAACTATAGCACTTCATTAGCAATCAAGGTCTATCCTTCAAATCAGCAAACTTTTAACATGTATCTAGCATGTTTTCTCTACGTCATGGTACAGTGAACAAGTGGTACTCACTGACCACGAGGGACAGCGATTATAATCGATTTACACCTGCAGGGTTACCTGAATAACCCGTCATGTACGCCCGTACTCGATGTTGTCTACAGCAACCATCACGGACTTCGTACGCAACCTCCTTTCACCCGTCAGCCAAATGTTGAGCCTGTCCCATCGTCCCGAGCAAGAGGTCTCTGCGCGCGCATCTGCAGTGCCGCCAGCCGATTTACACCTCAAGCTCTCAACCTACCCTCTGAACGACCAGCTATGCCTCAATACCCAACTACCCGAGTTACATCGGTTTCCCGGTTCCCATATATCCGGTAGGTCTTCGGTACTGTTCTAGCTTGTTCAACAGACCTGCACATGGCTCGGTCCTCAATCGACACAAGCGGAGCTATGGAACCCAGGCCCCAACGTCTTCCTGCCCTTACTCTCCGCTCGGTCTCATTTTTCTTGCCATGTGTTTCACTTGCTACCTTTACCCGAGTAGTGTGCCTCTAGCCTACTCTCGCGAGCAGTTCCAGCTACTCGACTTGTACCAAATCCTACCCTAACTTAGCATTGCAGTGGTTAGTCGAGGTTTACAAACCTAAGCCCAAACCAGGCTTTTCTTGGCTATGCTTCTGGGTTTTTAAACATGACTCTAATGCATAATTTAAGTGAGTGCTCAAAGTAAGTTCTCAAAACAGTAAAAAATTTATAAAAAGGCTAATGCAAACCGGAGCTTGCTTTGCTGCTGTTGGTCATAGGCTAGCTGTCCCTCTGGAGTGATGAAGTCTAAGACTTCGGGCTCCTCCTCAACCTTAGCGACTACATGAGATAAATACATATATGTATCAACTTGAATGCATTTGAATTTGAAGGTGAATTTGTGAAGACTATAAGTCTTGCTAGACAGGCCCAATGACTCTGAAATTTTTACGGTGTTTTGGATACAAACTAAACAGAGACTTGGCCAAGTTTCATTTGCAGCAAAGCTCATTTGCGCCCTCGACAAATAATTGTGTACTTTGCCTTAATTGGAGCTCTTAGGATGTTCTAGGGATTTTAATGGAGCAAGCCTTCACTTTCTGAAAACTATATCTTCACAGTGTTGAGGGGGACCCCGGCCCGTATCACGGGGCTGTGCCGCTCGCCCGGGAATCGCATTGGTTGGTGCCGTGTTATGCGGCACCCAACAGCACACATATAAGGAAAACTGTATTAAATAAATCAAAAGCGGAAGCTTACAAATGTTCTTTATAAATAATTTACATCAAATAGCTACAGAGGAAGTCTACAATCAACTCACGTCGAATAACTAAGGAGCACTGGAGAAGAGGTCCAGCCCGCGGACTCCTCTCGCTAGCAACACGACGACATTGCAGCGGCTAGGTTCTCCATGGGTTACATGACTCGGCAGTCTCCGAGTCTCACAGGACAACCTTCTTTATAAGCATCGATGTTAATCTGCAAAACCCCTCATATAGCAAGAGTGAGCACAAAGGCTCAGCAAGACTTAACCGTCTCCCCTAAGGCATGCAACTCTACATGAAGGTAAACTTTAGACAATGAACAAGTAGTTGCATAAAGACTCCCCTACACATTCATCCTTAACTTTAAGATTTTAGCCATCATAGTAGTGACCTTGCACCCAGCAACATTGGAACTCCACAATCAAACAAGAAACGCTTCATTCCAATGTTACTTGTCTCAAGGTGGAAATTAACTTTAATTTGCTCTATCTCTACTTCAAACAAGGTTTTCGTGCAATTCTAATAATCATAGCAGCAATTCAAACTTGCCAACTGTTCTCACACAACTTGATTACTACGTCACAGCACAGTGAGCAAGCGGTACTCATAACCGCGAGGGATGGTGATTCGAATCAAATACTGCCCGGATAACTCAACACATACACCCGGCTCTGAGCGTCCTTCATTACGTCGTATGTGGCAACCTTTCGCAGGACACCCGACTGTAGAACTGGTCGCACCGTCTCAGACTGATTGGTCTAACGAGACGATGTGGTATGCCTCTACAATCCAGTTAACCTGGTACATCGGTTTCCTTAATCCCATATAGCAGTAAGCATCCGGTACACAACTCAATACTTGCTCCCAGGGCCGCACATGAGAGCGGTACTTAACCGACACAGGCAGAGCTACTCGACCAACACCTCATCTTGTCACTGTCTACACTCTCTGCCCGGTCTCATATTTGGGAATCTTAAACTTTAGTTTGCCTCTTCAAACCATACCCGAGTGATTCCGAACTATAGCTCGCGAGTAGATTCCAACTACTCGACTTCTACCGGATGTCATAACCTATTTAGCACGGCATTATTCTACAGCGGGACAATTCTTTTACCCTTGACTCCAGGGTTCATTTGGTCATGCATTTGGAGTATAAAACATTCCTAACTTAATGCACATACAAACTCTAAACCATAATAATGAACAAAGTAAAACATTATAAAACAACTAGATGCAAACCGGAGCTTGCCTTGGTTATGCAGGTGACTAAGTATATATTCAGTTAGTGAAGACCACTTGTGGCTTGATAACTCGCTTTCCACTTCTTTGATCTCCACTTCAATTGCTTCACAATCTTCACGTAGAGGCTACACGTTATGAATATGCATATGTTTAATTGTAAAGCTTTGGCTAACAAGTTCTAAATATAAGTTTAAAACTAGAACTCTGTTTAAGAATTTAAAATAACACGGGTGCTAGGGTTTGGGTTTGGGTGGATCAACATGATCAAGTGCTAAATGTTTTTCCCCACTTGTGTTTTGATCACCTCAATAGGTTAAACAGAACAGGGGTGATCCAGAGGTCCAATGGAGCTGGAAATTTTTACGTGAGTTCCTTGTCAAAGTAAGTCATCTGGACCAAAAATTGGCACTTTTCACTGAGTGGTTTATTCAGAACAATTCTCTAAGCATTTAAGCAAGAAGGAATTAATTCCAAATAAGTTTGCCCATTTATGCAAATTCAAGTGAACCACAATTTCAAACATAGCTCAGGGATCATGCATGAATTTTCTTAGGAATTTTGGAACTAGGAATTGCCCTGGACTGAATTTCCAAGTTCTGGAAATTCTCTGGAAATGTTTGTGTATTGATTTGAACACAGCAACTTGAAATCAGAATTTTCCTAACTAAATCAACTCCAAATGAGCTGAAATTTTTACAGGAGTTAACTAACATCCTAAAAATGTTCTGGCAAAATTTGAGGATTTTTGGATGAACCAAACTCCCCCTAAAATTCTTTTGCTGAAAAGCATTAAAGAATTTTCCAGAACTAAATATTGATTTTCATACAAATTGGGTTGCATAATTGGATAGAGTGTTTCAATCTGAATCCAACGCAATTTGAATCACTAAATTTGGAGCTTCCTAGCAGAAGTTATGATGTTCTAAAGTTTGAGGAATTTCTGGAATTCAAATTAACCGGGAAAAGTTCAAATCCCTGACAGCGGGACCCACGGATCTACAAAGTCAGTCCTGCACAGCCACAATTTGATCCGGTGCCACAGAAGATCAAATTCCCCCGCAACAGAGACTGACACGTGGGCCAGCCCCCGTCTTCGTCTACCTCCAGCGGGCCGCCGCTGATCTCGGCGGAGAGCTCGCTGGGAGGGGGTTCCCGGGCACTGAAGTTGCTGATTTTCGCCGCCACTATGTATTCTCGTGCAGGGAACATGTTGCCGGCCTTACCTCGGATCGAAGATGGCCGGAAACTTACGCGAGACGGCAACCTTGGCTGTGGCATGTCCGGCGACGTCGCTAGGGCGCTGTGATGCACCAAAAGCTGCGCCATTTGCTCGTACAGAACCACTGCACCGAGGAGAACACGGATCCAACCGCCGATCTCACTGAAACTTGCCGGAAGTACGACCTTACTGTCGGGCTATGTCAAAAATCCGTCAAAATTCAAAAAACTCGATGAACAGCGGCTTTGCTTGACGGTTCTCGGTGGTTTTTGATCCTATGAACTCGCATAGAGGTATAGAAGGTGTACTCTACGTTGCGTGTGGTTTGGTTGATCGTGCGGCCTGAATTTTTGATCGAAGCAACTTCGGTGTCCATCGGATGCCGACGGGAAACAGAGAAATTCCAGAAATACATGCCATGGCATGCTGCCGGAGTTGGAGGGTAGTAGAAGGTTTCTAGACGGACCTTTAGGCGCTTAGAACTCGCCTGGAGAGGGAGTGTGGCTGTCGGATGACAAGTTCTTGTCGTGCCGACTTTCCTCGGCGCTGTGGAGGAAGATGAGCTCGACGCCTGGGTTTCCGTGGGGCTAGCGCCTGTTTCTTGCGTCGGCCACATTAGGGGAGGTCTGGCGACGCTGTGGAGAGGCTCAGCTCGGCATGCAGCGAGGTGGAACAGCCGGCCGGCGGTGGACCGACAGTTTCTTCGTGGGCGGCCGGTTGCTTCGTCGAGGGCACGCGGTCAGGGCCAGCAGCTTCTGTGAGGCGGTGTGTGAGGCAACGTGCTCTCGGTTGAGTCGATAGGGGCAAAGAAACCGAGTCCTGAGCAGCTCGGGAGCTGGCAGCGACGTTGCCTCGGTGGCGCGTGCGCTGAGTTCAGACAGTTCGAGTGAAAACAGAGCCACCCGGTGACTTCAGTAGTAAGTCTGAACCTCAATGACAAATGGGCCCCACAAAGCAGTCCCTCCTTATCCCTCAAAAGATCTTCAAAACCTCTCAAAATTTGGCAAATGTTGAAGTTTAATTGTGGGAAGTTCAAAAATGAAGTGCATTTGTAGAATTGGGCCAATTTTCATCCAAATTCAAATCTGTATTTGAATTCATTGCAATTTAGAGTACTTTTTGGAAAAATGAGTAGCAAAACATTTCAAAAATTCATGAAACTTTGCATACTCACTTATTTGGACCTAAGGAATTCTAATATGGAATCTGATTTTAAATTTGGCTGCTGCAAATGAGCTTTTGAACACAACAGTTTGAAGTTCCTATTGTACTTCCCTCATTTGAACTTCGAGTTGAACATTTAGTTCACAATCCGATTTTTAAACTTTCCATTGCACATGAGACTTCAAATATGTGGTTTTAATCCACCTAGGGTCCAAGCCTATAAGTGACCATAAGATTGTTTAAGAAGAGCTGTCATGTGTATTATCATATGTGGAAAAGTTTAAACAAGTCCCATTTCTTGAATTTGAACTCAACTTTATTCACAGCTCAAGTCTCCATTTACAAGTTTTGGGACTTTTACATTCCTCCCCCCTTAAAAAGAATCTCGTCCCGAGATTCACAATCAAAAACAATGTGGGGAGGACAACTATCAAACATAAACCTCTAATAACTCCGGATAATTGCGTTGTAAATACTCCTCGCTTTCCCATGTAGCTTCATCGGACGTGTGATTTTCCCATAGCACCTTGAAAAATCTCATCATCCGGTTTCTGGTCTCGCGAGTCTTTTCATCAGTTATCCGGGTTGGATGCTCAACATAAGTGAGGTCCGGCTTCAAATCTGCTCTGCCTCCCGTGAGAATCTCCGTTGGAACTTTCAAACACTTCCGCAACTGAGATATGTGGAAGACGTTATTAACTCCGGCTAAGGCTGCCGGTAACTCCAAACGGTATGCCACGGGTCCACACCTTTCGATGATGGCGAAGGGACCGATAAAACGCGGATCTAATTTTCCTCTCAATCTGAACCGGTGAATTCCCTTCATAGGAGATACGTGGAGATATATGTGGTCTCCAACTTGAAAGTTTAGGGGACGACGTCTCTTATCCGTATAGCTCTTTTGTCTGGACTGAGCGGCTTTAAGATTTGCTTGAATAAGCATTACCCACTCTTCTGCTTCATTTACAAGATCAACCCCGTAAATAACTCTCTCGCCAGATTCACACCAGTTCAGGGCAGTGCGGCACTTCCAGCCGTAGAGAGCTTCATAAGGTGCCATTTTGATGCTCGTTTGATAACCATTGTTATACTAGAACTCTGCCAACGGTAAGTGATCATCCCAGCTCTTACCGTGGTGGATGGCACACGCTCTTAGCATATCTTCAAGTATTTGATTCACCCTCTCAGTTTGCCCGTCAGTTTGAGGGTGATACGCGGAGCTTCGAATCAATTTGGTTCCCAAGGATGCGTGTAGCTGCTCCCAGAAACGGGCTACAAACAGTGATCCTCTGTCGGACACAATGGTACGGGGAACTCCATGCAAGCACAAGATTCGTGCTATGTACAACTCCGCATATTGCTTGGCGTTGTATTTGTTATGCACCGGGATGAAGCGTGCTGATTTGGTTAACTGGTCAATAATCACCCAAATCAAATCATGGTGGTGGGAGGTCATCGGCAACCCGACGATGAAATCCATACTCAAGTCTTCCCACTTCCATGCCGGTATTTGCAGTGGTTGCAGGAGGCCCGACTTCTTCACATGGTCGGCCTTAACTCTTCGACACATATCACATTCTGAAACGTATTTTGCGACTTCATGTTTCATACTTGTCCACCAAAACTTCTTCCGGAGGTCTTGGTACATTTTATTGCTGCCCGGATGAATGGAAAATTTGGACAAATGAGCTTCATCCAAAATTTTCTTCCGCAGCCTCATATCACGGGGTACGACGATCCGGTCCTTGAACCATAAGGTATCTTCATCATCTAACTGGAAAATTTTCATTTCCCCGTTCTTCAACCTCCTTTTAATATGAGCCATGCCCTTGTCTCGCTTTTGAGCTTTCATAACCTCCCTCTTAATGTGGGTATGAGAGCCAGATTATGTAGAGCTCCATATGGATCCAAGTAGAGACTCGGTTCTTCCTCTTCTATCGGTGTAATGGTCAGATTCTGAATATGAGACTTCCAGCTGAGTGCATCGGCAACCACATTTGCTTGCCCGGATGATAATTAATTTCAATCTCATAGTCTTTGATAAGCTCCATCCATCGCCATTTTCGCATATTCAACACTTTTTGAGTGAATATGTACTTCAAGCTTTTGTGGTCAGTGCAGAGATGAACCAGATTTTCCAATAGGTAATGTCTCCACATCTTCAAAGCTAGCACCATGGCAGCAAGCTCGAGATCATGAGTTGGATAATGTTTTTCATGATTCCATAATTACCGTGATCCATATGCGACCACGCGTCCTCCTTGCATGAGTACACAACTAAGTCTGATGCCGGACGCATCACAATAAACATCAAATGGCTTGGTTGTATCCGGTTGAGTTAAAACCGGGGCTGTTGTGAGGTGTTTCACCAAAGTTTGAAAAGCTTCCTCACATGGCTTGCTCCACTCATATTTGATGCCCTTCTGGTTGGATAGCAAGGTATTATGCCGACCATGCTCCAGCAAAGCTGTGAAGCTGTTGAGCAGCAAATAGAGTCTTCTGGAATTCATCACATTGAGTCAACCCAAACTTGGACTCAATGACACGTAACCAGTGAATTGCTTCACAATGGTCAGCCGCTTCGGAGAATACAGACGGTTGTGTCGCCAAGAAGTCCAGATAAGTGCTCGGGGTTGGCCTGTGATGTTGAGCTTCTCTATTTATTCCTTGCTGCTTCCCTATTTATTCCTTGCTGAACTAGAGTTTGGAGAGTTTCATTCATCTTCACCATAATTTCTGCCAATCCGGTTGACGATGGCTCTTGTGATGAAGTCGAGTCATTCCCACCTCGACTTGAACCTCCATGCTCCATTTGAGAATGTGTGCGTACCATACTTGTCGAGGAGCCCGGCCCAGGAATCGCACTGGGCGGTGCCGTGCGATGCGGCACCCAACAGCATGCACGAAAAGAAGCTTAAGAACATATGAACCCATTTTTTACTCAAGATAAGTTCTTTTACAACATAAGTACACAAGCAGTGGAATATAAAAACTGGACAATCTACTCACTCTCGACCCTAACTACGGCGAAGAGAAGTCGTTCAGCCCGTGAACGCTTCCTACTAGCTTCACCAAAGAAAGGCAGCGGCTAGGTTTCCAATTAGTATAACGAACCGTGAGGTTCATCGTCTCACCGAACAACCCTCTTCATAGCAGGCATCCTGCTACCTGCAAAACAACTCAGAAGCAATCGTGAGCACTAAGGATCAGCAAGACTTAACCGTCAATCCTAAACATGTAAATCTACATGCAAGGGTAGTAAGACACTAGGAACATGTATTTGCAAAAATGAAGCTTGACTAAACTTGGTCTTTTATTTAGATTCTTATAGCCTTCATTTTATGGTCCTCATGCCTCACAACACCGGAAGTCCACAATCAAACAAGAAACGCTTATCCCGATGTTGCTAGCCTAAGGTGGAATAGAAATTTAGTTGGCTCTATATCTACTTCAGTCAAGGTTCCAATACAATGATTAATCCATAAACAGCAAGTTAAGAGAATTAGTTCCTCTTCTTACTACGTCATGGCGTAGTGGGCAAGTATGCTCAATCCTCTTCCGCGAGGGATGGTGATTCAAATTAATAACAACCCGGAATACACGACACATATACCCGCCTCGAAAGACTCTCAAGAGATCTTTCTTACGTTGTATACAGCAACCTTTCACATGACACAACGACATAGAAAAACGCTTCGCGCCGAGCAGGATGGTCCTCTACGCGGACACGTCGAAGTTGCCCGCTAAAGGATTTACACCTCCCGCCTTCTCAACGCCATTCCCACGTGAAGTATGAGTTTCTATATCACGGTCCATCGAGTTACATCGGTTTCATGGGTCCCATACCCCACTATATATCTGGTACAGCTCAATCTTGTCTAGCAGGGCCGCACACATACAGTCCTTAACCGACACAGACGGGGCTACAACCAACCTCCACATTTGCCTTACCATCCCGGTCCAGGCCAAATGTGGTCTCAAGCATTTTCACACCCATCACAGGTGGAGACCAACCTTGAGCGCTCCATCCTACAGGAACATCCCTGTCCCCATCTCATTTTCCTGACGGTGCTCTTATCATTAACCTTTCACGAGTAACTCCATTACTCGAACTTTCTCGCGAGTAGATTTTTACTACTCGACTTCTACCAAGCTAGCTACAACATTAGCCTAGCTGATACGCCGAGGCAAAGCCTACACTAAACCTTTTACTCAGGGATGTAATAGCCATGCAAGTAGGTTTCAAACATCCTAGACATAATGCACAATATCAAGTCTAATAACCATGAGGTGAAGTAAAGCAAAATTTAAAACAGTAACGATATGCAAATCCGGGCTTGCCTTGCTCAATGGTTTTGTTAGAAGCTAGGAGTTAGTATTCCTCCGGAAAATCTGCCAAACTCGTAACGAGATGGAGATCCTCGCTGTGGAGTTAAGTCCTTGTCGAACGTTGACGTCACGTGAGCTATTAAGATGATTTATGCACATGTATTGAAAGGCAATTTAGAAAATGATTCAAAGTTATTGTACAAGTTAACTCACACTTAAAAGATACAAACAACAGCAAGGTTTCTGTTGTTGGATCTAAACCTTTGAGATGATGAAAGCTAGGTGAAAAGAGGTACTAGTAATCACCATGTGATTAAGTCCAATATATGAACACTTAAACCTAAAAGATGGTAGCTCAAGTACCAGAGGTCCAATGAAGCTGAAAATTTAACCACAGCCTTTATGGAAGGAATTTCGGCAGTGTGCAAAAATTGAGCTCATGAAATGGCTCAAGGTGATCACAATAATTCCTTATGTGATTTTCACCAATCTGCCTTTACCCCCTAGGTATTAAGCTTTCCTATGCTGCAAAGTAGACTTTTTGTGAAGTACAAAATGTCTTGAGTCCATAAGAATTGTTTTTTACCATATTTGGAGTTTCCTACATGGAGCTATGAATTTTACAAAGATTGGAAAAAATCTAAAAATGTCTCTGTTCATTTTTCCCATTTTTCAGAGACATAAGGAATGAACACATCATTTGACCTAGCCAATGAGGTCCGATGGCTCTGAAATTTTTACTGGAGTTCAAGGATTTTGGAAGAATGTCCTGTACAAATTTGGAAATTTTCCAATATCCAGAACTCCTGTAAAAATTCCTACAAAATTTTCATTAAATTAATTAATGAGCCAAATACAGGGATTTCATAAATATTGGGATGCACCTATGGATCCAACAAAATTTATTTCACAATTTTTGGACACCCATACAAAAAGTCATGGCTCTCCAAAGTTTGAACTCAAATGGGAAAATCGGGAAAATATTTAAACACCGACAGTGGGTCTCACCTGTCATCCCTAACCTTCAACCTCGCGCCAAACAGGTCAGTGGCGGCTCCCTCCGGCGAGGGTCACCGGAAAGGCCCTTCCCAGCCACCCCCAACCCCCTGCTGCACCCCCCCATTTTTGACACGACCCCTTTGGGTCCTGTCGAGCCAGGATCACGCTGAGGGGTGCTGCGTTGCACAGCACCGCATAACACACGTCAAAGGTACAAAGCGGAAGCGGAAGCTTTATTACATAAACAAGTTTATCAACATGTTTACATCAAAAGAAGTTTAGTCCACACTCGCGGGCATAGACTAAGCATCAAGTGCACGTTCAGCCCTCGAACGTGTCCTTGCTAGCACACACGCACACTAACTCTGCGGCGTGCACGACTCCCACTCGACGGGGTTCCCCTCCTGGGGTTCCGTCTCCTCTTCGGGAGTCCCTTCCTCATAGAACCCTGCAAAAGCTTCAAACACAAGCAGTGAGCACGAAGGCTCAGCAAGTCTGACCCGTCTCACCTAAACATGAAACTTCTACATGAGGGTGATGGGTTGCATGAGGTAAAAATCATTTGCAAGGACTCGCCTAATTAGTAGAACCTTACTTTCAAGTTTTAGCAGCAGGTTGTGGAGAACCTTACGCTAAGGCACATGAGAGAGCCGCAATCAAACAAGAAACGCATTTCTCTCATGTACTTTGCCCAAAGTTGAAAAGAACTTTAGTTAGCACTAAGCTACAACATATCATTAACAATCAATATCCAACTTTCAATCAGCAACATTTTAACATGTAACTAGCCTGTTCTTTCTACGTCACGGTACAGTGAACAAGTGGTACTCACTGACCGCGAGGGACGGCGATTATAATCGATTTACACCTGCAGGGTTACCCGAACAACCCGTCACGTACGCCCGTACTCGATGTTGCCTACAACAACCATCACGGACGTCGTACGCGACTACCTTTCACCCGTTAGCCAAATATTGAACCGGTCCCATCGTCCCGAGCAAGAGGTCCCTGCACGCGCATCTCTGTGCCGCCAGCTGATTTACACCTCGAGCTCTCAACCTACCCTCTGAACGACGGGCAATGCCTCAACACCCAGCTACCCGAGTTACATCAGTTTCCCGGTTCCCATATAGCCGGTAGGTCTTCGGTACTGTTCTAGCTTGTTCAACAGGCCCGCACACGGCTCGGTCCTCAATCGACACAAGCGGAGCTACAGCACACAGGCCCCAAAGTCCTGCTGCCCTTACTCTCCGCTCGGTCTCATTTTCTTGCCATGTGTATCATGTGCTATCTCTACCCGAGCAATGTGCCTCTAGCCTATTCTCGCGAGTAGTTCCAACTACTCGACTTGTACCGAATCCTACTCTATCCTAGCAATGCAGTGGCTAACGGGGTTTGCAATCCTAAACCCCAACCCATGGTTTTCTTGGCTATGCAGTGGGGTTTCCAAACAAGACTCTGATGCACAACATAAAGAAAACAAGTATGTGCTCAAAACAATAAAAATTTATAAAATGGTTAATGCAAACCGGGGCTTGCCTTGCTGCTCTTGGTCGTAGGCTAGCTGTTCCTCCGGAGTAACGAAGTCTAGGACTTCGGGTTCCTCCTCGACCTTAGCGACTACATGATAAGAACAATGTATGTATCAATTTAGATGCCTTTGTATTAACTTTGAAGTTGTGAAGCCTATAACCCTTACTAGACAGACCTAATGACTGTGAAACTTTTACTGTGGCTTGGTTACAACCTAAACAAAGACTTGGTCAAGTTTTAGTTGCAGCAAAGCTCATTTGAGCCCTCCACAAATAATTATGTCCTTGACCTTAATAGGAACCCTTAGGGTGTTCTAGGGATTTTCATGAGACAAACTATGACTTTCTGAAAACTAGATTTTCAGAGGGTTCTAATGGAGTTGGTCTCACTTAATTTGGAAGTCTCTAACTAAAGATATGAGCTAAACAATTTCAGAGAAAATCCTGAAAATGTTTCTGAACATTTTCTATTTTCTCTGGAACAGTTTTACTAATCACACCATTAGGTGGACTAAATGAGCTCAAATGGATCTGAAATTTTTATGGTAGCTCAATGATATTTTGGTGAACATCTCAGCAAAATTTCAGGATTTTCCGCAAAAGGATTCTCCAGTTAAAATTCCTAACAGTTTAAACATTAAGGAATTAATTCTGGAGAATTAGGGAATTTCATGAAGTGAAACTTGATTTTCTGGAAAGTACTCAGAGAGCTGAATCCAGCAAAATTTGGTTCACTCAATTTGGAGCTTTCTAGCCAAAGTTATAAGGATTTGAAGTTTGAAGGAAATCTGAAAATCGGGGAAAAGTTTAAACTCGCGCGTGGGCCCGGGGGACACGCGTCGCACGCCGAAGCGACAGCACACCGCGGCCCACAAGGCTTTTGCGCGCCAGCACACCCGATCCCGGCCGCAGCCGGATCTCGATTCAAAATATCGGCCGCTGACAGCTGGGGCCCACCCCCTTCTTCAACCTCGCGACACCCGCGCTCCGCCGCCGAGGGACCTCGCCGGAGAGCTCGCCGCTGGCTGCTGTACCGCTCCAAACTTCTTGATTCTGGCCGCCCCTGCCTACTTTTACTTGGGGAACATGATCCGAGGGTCAGCTGCTCATGACAACGGCCGGAGCATGGTCGGCGACGAGCCGCCATATCGGAACGACTTCGGCCATGTCGGCTGACGCTCCTAGTGCCTCAGCTACTTGGGAAATCGGTCGGGGAGCATCAGTGGACCTCAGAGAAGGTCGACATGAACTCGGGGCAGCTCGGGGAAGGCCCGAAATAGGTCCTCACCGTGCGCCCGATACCCCCCGTGCGTTCCGCCATTAGTAGACCTTGAATTACGCCGGGCACAGAAGTTCTCCGGCCCAGAGTTGTGAAGGCAACTTGTGCGTCACCGTGTCTAGTTCGTGTGGGAGTGGCCTGAGGCCCTCTAATCCTTTCTAGAGCACGAATTAAACAGAATCGTACCCGAAGGTCGTTCTGCACACAGAAAGGGGAAAAGTGGAAATTCGCCGCCGGTGAGCAACCACTCGAGCTGTGGCTCGGGGGTGAGCAGCACCGGTCACTTGCGCGTCCAAGGGTGCCTTGGCTCGGGCGTGACAACGCCCAGGTTGGGCTGTCCACGAGAGCCCGAGGTGCGGCGGTTTCCAGTTCCGAGTTTGATCTTTCGGCACAGCCGATATCACTCGGTTTCAATCGATTTCTATCAATGGGAAGGATGGAGGATGGTTGCTAGTACCTTGCTGGGATCTTGGAATGGAAAGAGGGAGCTGCGATCGGCTTGATCAAGCAGGAACTCGAGCGCTAGTGATGGCAGTGGGAAAGCAGTCGCGCACGCCGGTAGCTCGGGGAAATGGTGACTGAAGCACGCCGGGGGGGGAATAAATAGCCCGGCCGGCTGGTCTCCGGCTTGGGGCACGCAGCAGGAGCTGGCGCCGGCTGCCCCCTTCGGTGGCGCGCGCGCACAGCTGCCGGGAACCGACTGAACTGTGGTTCAGTCGGTTTGCTTTGAGGCAGAGGCTGACATGTGGGTCCCACTTCTCTTTTAACCTCTGAAATTTATTCCTAACAGCTGTGGTAAACAGTGAACCCTATTCTACCCTTGGCAATTCAAATTATTCACCCAAGAGCCATTTGAATTGATCAAAGTTCAAATGAGGTTTGGTTTGAATGAATTTCAGCACAAGTGCAGTTTGAAATTCAAATAAAGTTTGAATTTCTCCCCCTTAGCTCATGTCAAGATCAACTCCAAATGGAGTGAAAATTGGTGTGTGAGCTCACAACAATGTGCTGAGCAAGAATATGCCTTCCACTTTTAAATTCAGTGGGTGAAAACAGTTTGAATTTGAAGATGGTTTCAAACTGCCCTCTTCCTAACTATACCCAAAATGACCTCAAAAAGGTTTTGAATTTGGGTGGAACTTGGCATGGACATCCTTAGCAAAGTGTAGGAGTTTTCATATGTCCAGCCCATCTATATCACATGTGGGAAGTACCACTTTTGCAATGTGTGAGTTTGTTCCCTAATGAGCATGTTGATAATTGTTACTTGCTCTTTATTTGTGTTCATCATTCTTCCTCAAATGAGGTGTGTGGTGTGGTGATGAACACTGCAAATGAGTGTCAAAAACTGAGGCCCTTACATTCCTCCCCCCTTAAAAGAATCTCGTCCCGAGATTATAAGGTGAAATGAGAGAGAGGACGGTGGAAAATTACCGAATATGCGACGTGAAAAAGTCGGGGTAGTTAGTGCGAAGGAATTCTTCGCTCTCCCATGTCGCTTCGTCCATGGAGTGATTACTCCATAGAACCTTGTAGAACCACAACGTACGGTTGCGTGTGGTTCGGGCCTTTTCATCAATAATCTGCACCGGTTCCTCCCGATAGGTGAGATCCGGTTGCAGTTCTTCAATGTCTTCCAGCTGAATGGTAGTTGATAGCTTGAGACACTTCCTCAGCTGGGAAATGTGAAAGACGTCGTGCACACCGGAAAGTGCTTCTGGTAATCTTAGCCGGTATGCCACCGATCCACATCTTTCGGTAATCTGGAATGGACCGATGAATCGGGGTGCTAACTTTCCTCTCACCCCAAATCTGTTTACGCCCTTCATTGGAGACACTCGTAGATATACGTGGTCTCCAGCTTCGAATTGTAACGGACGCCTTCTCCGGTCCGCATACTGTTTCTGTCGGGATTGAGCGGCTTTTAGGTTCGCTTGAATTAATCGAACCTTTTCTTCCGCGTTGTTGACAAGATCAATCCCGAAGGTAACCCTCTCGCCAGATTCACACCAGTTCAGTGGTGTGCGGCATTTCCTGCCGTATAGCGCCTCGTAGGGCGCCATCCTGATACTGGCTTGGTACCCATTGTTGTATGAGAACTCGGCTAACGGCAAGTGATCATCCCAATTCTTGCCGTGGTCGATAGCGCAAGCTCGTAGCATGTCTTCTAGGATTTGATTTACCCGCTCCGTTTGCCCATCCGTCTGCGGGTGGTAGGCTGAACTACGGATCAGCTTCGTCCCCAAGGCAGCGTGGAGCTGCTCCCAAAAACGGGACAAAAATAAAGTGCCCCGGTCCGATACGATGGTACGGGGTACGCCGTATAAGCATAGGATCCGTGAGATGTACAGTTCAGCGTACTTCTTGGCGTTGTAGTTGGTGTTGACTGGGATGAAATGGGCAACTTTGGTGAGCCGATCGACGATCACCCACACAGAATCATGTTTCTGTAAGGTGGTGGGTAAACCGACGACGAAATCCATGCTCACGTCCTCCCACTTCCAGGCAGGAACGCCCAGTGGTTGCAGCAGTCCCGGTTTCCGCATGTGGTCTGCCTTCACCCTTCGACATGTATCACACTCGGACACGTATTTTGCCGTCTCTCGCTTCATCCGTGTCCACCAAAACTTGCTTCTGAGTTCTTGATACATCTTGTTTCTGCCGGGGTGAATAGAAAACTTTGATAAGTGAGCCTCATCAAAGATTTTCTTCCTTAACTCCGGGTTTCGGGGTACGACGATCCGGTCCTTGAACCATAGGACGCCGTCTCCGTCCTTCCGGAAACATTTTAACTCCCCACTGTCTACACGTCTCCGCAAATGTGACATGCCCTTGTCATTCTTCTGGGCTGCCGCTATCTCTTCACGGATGGTGGGGATCAAAGCTAGGTTGTAGAGAGCTCCATGTGGAATCACATGTAGTGGTGGTTCGCTCCCTTCCAACGGTGTGATGGTCAGATTATTGACGTGTGACTTGCGGCTTAGCGCGTCTGCCACAACGTTTGCCTTGCCCGGATGATAATGGATCTCTATCTCGTAATCCTTTATCAGTTCCAACCATCTTCGTTGCCTCATGTTCAGTTCCTTCTGAGTGAAGATGTACTTGAGGCTTTTGTGGTCGGTATATAAATGTACGAGGTTACCGAGTAGGTAGTGCCTCCACATCTTCAGTGCCAGTACCACGGCAGCGAGCTCCAAATCGTGAGTTGGATAATTTTGCTCATGGTTCCTAAGCTGTCGTGATCCATACGCGACCACTCTTCGGTCTTGCATCAGCACACATCCGAGCCCAATGCCGGATGCATCGCAGTACACATCGAACGGTTTTGTTGTGTCTGGCTGCGCCAAAACCGGTGCTGATGTCAGGTGCTTGACTAAAGCCTTGAATGCTGCTTCACATGCTGGACTCCAAACATACTTGGTAGCCTTCTTCAGCAGCTCTGTCATTGGCTTGGCAATCTTCGAGAAGTTCGGAATGAACCTCCGATAATATCCCGCGAGTCCGAGGAAACTCCGTACCTCATGAACAGTTCTCGGGGATTTCCAATTCAGCACTTGCGTGATCTTGCTCGGGTCCACAGCGATACCCTCCGCTGAGATGATATGCCCGAGGAAAGGCACTTGCGATATCCAAAACTCGCATTTGCTGAACTTTGCGTATAACTTGTGATCCCTCAGCCGTTGCAAGACTATACGCAGATGTTTCTTGTGATCTTCCTCCGACTTGGAATATACCAGGATGTCGTCGATGAAGACCACGACAAACTTGTCCAGCTCCGGCATGAACACCGAGTTCATTAAGTACATGAAGTGAGCTGGAGCATTGGTGAGGCCAAAGGACATGACCAGGTACTCATAAAGTCCGTACCTTGTCAAAAAAGCTGTCTTTGGAATGTCCTCAGCCCTGATCTTAATCTGATGGTACCCGGATCTTAAATCCATCTTGGAAAAGACCTTTGCTTCGACCAACTGATCAAACAACATGTCGATCCGTGGCAACGGGTACTTGTTCTTGATGGTTACGGCATTTAATGGACGGTAGTCCACGCAAAGCCGCAACGTTTCATCCTTCTTTTTGACAAATAATGCCGAACAGCCCCACGGCGAGGAGCTCGGCCTAATAAAACCCTTCTCCAGAAGGTCCGTGAGCTGAATCTTCAGTTCCGCCAACTCCTTGGGCGCCATCTTGTACGGCCTTCGGGATATTGGCATGGTTCCCGGTGCAAGTTCAATCTTGAACTCCACCTCTCTATCGGGTGGCATCCCCGGCAAATCATCCGGGAATACATCAGGGAACTCTCGGACCACTGGAATGTCTTCCAATCTGATGGTTGTGGCTTGATAGACACTTGGAAGTTTTATTTCTGGACTGTCCAGAAATAATGAGTGAGAACCGTGCACTCCTGAGTTTAAGTGCACGACTCGGAGGACGGTGTCTAAAACAGCGCCGTGGCGGGTTAACCACGACATCCCTAGGATGACATCGACCTTCTGTCCCTCTAAGATAATGAGAGACGTGGGGTACACTCTACCCGCTAAGCATAATGGTGCTTTGGAGACCATTACGCTTGCTGAAATCTTCCCACCCGGTGAACAAATTAAATATGGACTATCGGTGGGTAGTATTGGCAAGCTGTGTTTAGCAATGAAAGCTTGGCTAATAAAATTATGCGTGGCGCCTGAATCAAATAGTACTATAGCGGGATGCTGGTGGAGTTGGAACATACCCGCAAGGATTGGCTCGCCCTCCGGCACGTCCTCAATGGCAAGCTGGTGGACAGTGCCGGGCCTAGGGTTTGCCCGCCGCGCATTAGTAGGGTTCCGGGGTTGATTCCTCCCCGGAAACTGTGGTACCACTCCGCTGCCTTGCCTCTTCGGGCAACTGCTCGCGAAGTGTCCTGGACGACCACACTTGTAACATGTGGCCGCTGCTGGTGGAGTACTTGGTGGACGAAAGCCCGGCATGCGTTGCGGAGGTGCAAACGCACGCGGCATCGCCCGCTGCTGCTGCTGTTGTTGCGGTGGTGCTGGCAGTACCGGCCGGAATGCCGGTGAAGAATACGGCCGACCGCGGAACGGCATCGACCGCTGTGGTGGCTGCCAGCGCGGACCTGATGGTGGGCGATTCACCATCCGAAACTTCTGAGAAGGACCGCCTCCTTCTCCGCTGCTCTGTGGCGCGCTTCGCTTTCGCTCTGCCGCCGCCAACTCCTTGCCGGAGTCTTCCTGAACAATCGCAGCATCAATTATGTCGTTGAGGCTGCCGCGATTGAACATCGCCAGCTTGTCCTTCAGGAGCGGGTTAAGCCCCTGGTAAAAGTGGTCCCGCCGCTTCTCGTCCGTATCTGCGTGATACGACGCGTAGAGTGCGAGATCGTTGAACGCTCTGGAGTACTCCAGCGCGTTCCGGCTCCCTTGTTGCAGGTGTAGGAATTCCTGCGTCTTCCTCTTCATCAAACCGGGCGGTATATGATAGGCCCGGAAGGCCGTCCGAAACTCCGCCCAGGTCATCACTCGGTCGGTGGGTTGTGAAGCACAAAAGTTGGCCCACCACGCGCTCGCGGATCCTTGGAGCTGCTGGACCGCGAACTGAGTCTTGCGCTGCTCGCTGATTTGGAGCAGCCCGAACTTCATCTCTATGGCGCGGAGCCAGTTGTCCGCGTCAAGTGGTTCATCCGCCCTTGAGAATACAGGGGGATGAGTCGCCAGGAAGTCGGAGTAGGAGCTCTGTTGGCGCTCCTCACGATCTTGACGTCTCTCTGGGCGAGACGTATTCGCAATTAACGTTTGCAGCAGCTCTGTATGCTGCTGATGTGAACCCGCCATTGCCGCGACGATGTCGGCCAATGTAACCGTTGGCAGTGGCGGTGGCGGTGTTTGCTGTTGCTGTTGCTGCTGCTGTCCCGAGGAGTCCTCGGGAGGCGGTTGGGAGGTCTCTCCCCCTTGGCTAGTACCTCCAACATCAGGGTTGGCACGAGTACGCGTCATTCTGAAATTCAACACAGCAGCAATTAGCACATGTCTTACTCAAAATTCCATAAACAGCAGTAAGTATTGAAGCGACGCATGACTAACTTTCACAACATTCACATATATTGATAAAGCATAAACTTTATACAAGATACATTATTCTCGGACCTCCGAGAAGTCGTGCTCATGCCGTCACTACCTATACATACGCTACTGTCTACACGACATGTCACCGATTACAAAAGTTGGGTTACGCTACCCTAGCTGCCCTACTTGGCAACCGTAACCCCCTACTCGGAGTAGAACTCGACCTCCTGTGGGTCGTCCTCCTCCGGTACCTCTGCTGGTGGCTCGGGGTCTACCACCTCTTCTCCCATTCCAGGTTCTCCCATGGCTGGAAGACCCAAGACTACCGGTACGCCCAATACCGGGGGCACGAGGTCCTGCAATGCATGCACCTCGTCCATAGCCTGGTTGTAGTCCTCTTCCCAGCCTTGTCCTTCCTCAATAGCGTCGTCCCGCTCTTGAGCAAGGTCCTCATTCTGCTGGGTTAGGGTCTGCACCAGCTCTTGCAACGCCGCAATGTCAATACGGCTCTTCTTCTTTGCCTTCTTCAGACGACGCAACTGATTGTGTTGTTCATTCAGTCGCTTGATCGTCGGAAGGAGCACATTGCGGAGTGCACTGTGAGCACTCTCAAAATGATCTCCACGGCTTGTGCTCTCCTTGAGCTTGGTGGCGAGATGCTCCGTATGAACAGCTTGGCTGTCCATCACAGCGTTTCCCGCCCTCATTTGGAGGCTGAGATTTGCCTCCGCGGGGTTGTACCTTGGGCAACTCGGGTTTGTTGCCTCTAGGTACCTCTCTTCCCACACATGCTGAGCTCGTCCCTCCACCGGAACGAGTGCGTATGGAGTTCCCTCCATAGCCTGCACGTGTAGTTGGCAGAAACGTGACATAGTGTCACGGGCTGCCACTTGCCACATCCCTTCCGGTTGTCTTCCTCTCACCGTGACGGTGAATGGCACCCAACCGGGTGGCGTAGGCCCTGCAGGAACCTCGACATGGATCGTCCACGTCTTGTTCCCCTCTTCGCCTTCTTCCTTGGCGAAGTATTGCGGCATCTGGTTGTACCCGAAATATTGGAGCATTAGCCACAATGCTCCCGGGTAGCCGCTACGGTCAGAGCAGTGGGAAACTACCCACCCGTTCTCCAACCGTTTATCTGCTGCCATCTGTAAAAATATATTTGAGAAATGTCAAATATTCATTTAAACAGTAGACCATTGAGTTATAACATAAGATATGTCATTGAACCCTTAACACTTGGAAACATAGTTCAAATTTTTAAACAAATTTGACTGCTGATCTGCTGTTCCCATGACAGCCTTGACCAGTTCCCATATTAATCTGATTTAGGCCAGGTTAAAAGCAAAACCAGTCCTGGAGCTCAACATCAAAGTTAAAGTTAACTTCAATAGCTTTCCAGAAAGTATTTGGTTGGCCTAAGATCTGCTCTGGTTCAACAGTTATGAGATGTCAAAGTTAACAGAATTTCTGGAAACAATTGGACAGCACCTCCCTGCCTTAGGTACTGATTTGATCCAAGAATCCCAGTTAATTCTGTTCCTAATCTGACAAAACTTTCTGTTACAAAGTTGTAACCCATCTCATAATCTTTCCAGAACTACCTCATTTCCTATTTTTGGATTTTTAAGCAGGAAGTTATGCTTAATTTACAGAGAGTTTACAGAGAGTCTTTGCTCCGTCCTGTTTTCTGGACAGTTTCAACTCTACTGCATTTTTCGAGTGGTTAAGGGATGAAACACCTCTGGAACTCAACAGAAAAGTTGTAAAGCTCCTCCAAAGCTTTCCAGAAATGTATCATACGACCCCAACCTCGAAAGAACTCAACCTCTAACCTCTGATTAACTTCAGCCTTGATTTAGCCGAAAACAGAGTGCTCTGTCCTTAACATCCTATAAGTTGAAAACTTATTAACTTTGAATATCCTGTTCAAGGGAAGGAGTTACATCAAGTTTTACTACTTTGGATCAAACCTTCAAGTTTTTAAATGAAGTTGTTCATTTAGTTGGGTGTGACGTCGATGCGTCACCAGATTATGTCGGTACTACGTCCTCACAAAGGAAAAACCTATACCGGACTTAGCCGGCTTCGTTAGTTCAGTGGCACTACTCGTCACTCGCACACGGATGCTACACGTCTACCGTTTCGTGGTAAGGCTACCTGCAGAAATTCAACCAATCATCAGACTCGGCGGCACCCCGAGCCCGGAATCCATACAGTTGGTACATCCGGCCGTCATCACTCGCCCGGATGTTCTCAAGCCAAACACGCCCTGAGTTACGTGTTCACGTTTCAGACCACGTGACGGGGTCTCCCATGTTGCACCACGCACGCCAGGGACAGACGTTGCTCGAATACCCCAAACGACATGAAGAGTCGTAGAGGATACTAAAGCGGGTCGGGTTACCTGCCACCCGTGGGGCTCCACCCTTCAGCTTGTGCGCACTGGTGGACAGCGCTTACGTGCACCCCCCAAGACATGAACGTCCCGAGATGCACGATTTTCCGACATAACAAATAGGTTACTAAGCCACTTTCTATATACTAATAACATCCTTATACGGGCTACTAATTCGTTCCTCACTGGATTTTTGAAAAAGAAGACCTTTGTACTGTGTTAAACCTCAAGCGAGCTCTGATACCACGCTGACACGACCCCTTTGGGTCCTGTCGAGCCAGGATCACGCTGAGGGGTGCTGCGTTGCACAGCACCGCATAACACACGTCAAAGGTACAAAGCGGAAGCGGAAGCTTTATTACATAAACAAGTTTATCAACATGTTTACATCAAAAGAAGTTTAGTCCACACTCGCGGGCATAGACTAAGCATCAAGTGCACGTTCAGCCCTCGAACGTGTCCTTGCTAGCACACACGCACACTAACTCTGCGGCGTGCACGACTCCCACTCGACGGGGTTCCCCTCCTGGGGTTCCGTCTCCTCTTCGGGAGTCCCTTCCTCATAGAACCCTGCAAAAGCTTCAAACACAAGCAGTGAGCACGAAGGCTCAGCAAGTCTGACCCGTCTCACCTAAACATGAAACTTCTACATGAGGGTGATGGGTTGCATGAGGTAAAAATCATTTGCAAGGACTCGCCTAATTAGTAGAACCTTACTTTCAAGTTTTAGCAGCAGGTTGTGGAGAACCTTACGCTAAGGCACATGAGAGAGCCGCAATCAAACAAGAAACGCATTTCTCTCATGTACTTTGCCCAAAGTTGAAAAGAACTTTAGTTAGCACTAAGCTACAACATATCATTAACAATCAATATCCAACTTTCAATCAGCAACATTTTAACATGTAACTAGCCTGTTCTTTCTACGTCACGGTACAGTGAACAAGTGGTACTCACTGACCGCGAGGGACGGCGATTATAATCGATTTACACCTGCAGGGTTACCCGAACAACCCGTCACGTACGCCCGTACTCGATGTTGCCTACAACAACCATCACGGACGTCGTACGCGACTACCTTTCACCCGTTAGCCAAATATTGAACCGGTCCCATCGTCCCGAGCAAGAGGTCCCTGCACGCGCATCTCTGTGCCGCCAGCTGATTTACACCTCGAGCTCTCAACCTACCCTCTGAACGACGGGCAATGCCTCAACACCCAGCTACCCGAGTTACATCAGTTTCCCGGTTCCCATATAGCCGGTAGGTCTTCGGTACTGTTCTAGCTTGTTCAACAGGCCCGCACACGGCTCGGTCCTCAATCGACACAAGCGGAGCTACAGCACACAGGCCCCAAAGTCCTGCTGCCCTTACTCTCCGCTCGGTCTCATTTTCTTGCCATGTGTATCATGTGCTATCTCTACCCGAGCAATGTGCCTCTAGCCTATTCTCGCGAGTAGTTCCAACTACTCGACTTGTACCGAATCCTACTCTATCCTAGCAATGCAGTGGCTAACGGGGTTTGCAATCCTAAACCCCAACCCATGGTTTTCTTGGCTATGCAGTGGGGTTTCCAAACAAGACTCTGATGCACAACATAAAGAAAACAAGTATGTGCTCAAAACAATAAAAATTTATAAAATGGTTAATGCAAACCGGGGCTTGCCTTGCTGCTCTTGGTCGTAGGCTAGCTGTTCCTCCGGAGTAACGAAGTCTAGGACTTCGGGTTCCTCCTCGACCTTAGCGACTACATGATAAGAACAATGTATGTATCAATTTAGATGCCTTTGTATTAACTTTGAAGTTGTGAAGCCTATAACCCTTACTAGACAGACCTAATGACTGTGAAACTTTTACTGTGGCTTGGTTACAACCTAAACAAAGACTTGGTCAAGTTTTAGTTGCAGCAAAGCTCATTTGAGCCCTCCACAAATAATTATGTCCTTGACCTTAATAGGAACCCTTAGGGTGTTCTAGGGATTTTCATGAGACAAACTATGACTTTCTGAAAACTAGATTTTCAGAGGGTTCTAATGGAGCTGGTCTCACTTAATTTGGAAGTCTCTAACTAAAGATATGAGCTAAACAATTTCAGAGAAAATCCTGAAAATGTTTCTGAACATTTTCTATTTTCTCTGGAACAGTTTTACTAATCACACCATTAGGTGGACTAAATGAGCTCAAATGGATCTGAAATTTTTATGGTAGCTCAATGATATTTTGGTGAACATCTCAGCAAAATTTCAGGATTTTCCGCAAAAGGATTCTCCAGTTAAAATTCCTAACAGTTTAAACATTAAGGAATTAATTCTGGAGAATTAGGGAATTTCATGAAGTGAAACTTGATTTTCTGGAAAGTACTCAGAGAGCTGAATCCAGCAAAATTTGGTTCACTCAATTTGGAGCTTTCTAGCCAAAGTTATAAGGATTTGAAGTTTGAAGGAAATCTGAAAATCGGGGAAAAGTTTAAACTCGCGCGTGGGCCCGGGGGACACGCGTCGCACGCCGAAGCGACAGCACACCGCGGCCCACAAGGCTTTTGCGCGCCAGCACACCCGATCCCGGCCGCAGCCGGATCTCGATTCAAAATATCGGCCGCTGACAGCTGGGGCCCACCCCCTTCTTCAACCTCGCGACACCCGCGCTCCGCCGCCGAGGGACCTCGCCGGAGAGCTCGCCGCTGGCTGCTGTACCGCTCCAAACTTCTTGATTCTGGCCGCCCCTGCCTACTTTTACTTGGGGAACATGATCCGAGGGTCAGCTGCTCATGACAACGGCCGGAGCATGGTCGGCGACGAGCCGCCATATCGGAACGACTTCGGCCATGTCGGCTGACGCTCCTAGTGCCTCAGCTACTTGGGTAATCGGTCGGGGAGCATCAGTGGACCTCAGAGAAGGTCGACATGAACTCGGGGCAGCTCGGGGAAGGCCCGAAATAGGTCCTCACCGTGCGCCCGATACCCCCCGTGCGTTCCGCCATTAGTAGACCTTGAATTACGCCGGGCACAGAAGTTCTCCGGCCCAGAGTTGTGAAGGCAACTTGTGCGTCACCGTGTCTAGTTCGTGTGGGAGTGGCCTGAGGCCCTCTAATCCTTTCTAGAGCACGAATTAAACAGAATCGTACCCGAAGGTCGTTCTGCACACAGAAAGGGGAAAAGTGGAAATTCGCCGCCGGTGAGCAACCACTCGAGCTGTGGCTCGGGGGTGAGCAGCACCGGTCACTTGCGCGTCCAAGGGTGCCTTGGCTCGGGCGTGACAACGCCCAGGTTGGGCTGTCCACGAGAGCCCGAGGTGCGGCGGTTTCCAGTTCCGAGTTTGATCTTTCGGCACAGCCGATATCACTCGGTTTCAATCGATTTCTATCAATGGGAAGGATGGAGGATGGTTGCTAGTACCTTGCTGGGATCTTGGAATGGAAAGAGGGAGCTGCGATCGGCTTGATCAAGCAGGAACTCGAGCGCTAGTGATGGCAGTGGGAAAGCAGTCGCGCACGCCGGTAGCTCGGGGAAATGGTGACTGAAGCACGCCGGGGGGGGAATAAATAGCCCGGCCGGCTGGTCTCCGGCTTGGGGCACGCAGCAGGAGCTGGCGCTGGCTGCCCCCTTCGGTGGCGCGCGCGCACAGCTGCCGGGAACCGACTGAACTGTGGTTCAGTCGGTTTGCTTTGAGGCAGAGGCTGACATGTGGGTCCCACTTCTCTTTTAACCTCTGAAATTTATTCCTAACAGCTGTGGTAAACAGTGAACCCTATTCTACCCTTGGCAATTCAAATTATTCACCCAAGAGCCATTTGAATTGATCAAAGTTCAAATGAGGTTTGGTTTGAATGAATTTCAGCACAAGTGCAGTTTGAAATTCAAATAAAGTTTGAATTTCTCCCCCTTAGCTCATGTCAAGATCAACTCCAAATGGAGTGAAAATTGGTGTGTGAGCTCACAACAATGTGCTGAGCAAGAATATGCCTTCCACTTTTAAATTCAGTGGGTGAAAACAGTTTGAATTTGAAGATGGTTTCAAACTGCCCTCTTCCTAACTATACCCAAAATGACCTCAAAAAGGTTTTGAATTTGGGTGGAACTTGGCATGGACATCCTTAGCAAAGTGTAGGAGTTTTCATATGTCCAGCCCATCTATATCACATGTGGGAAGTACCACTTTTGCAATGTGTGAGTTTGTTCCCTAATGAGCATGTTGATAATTGTTACTTGCTCTTTATTTGTGTTCATCATTCTTCCTCAAATGAGGTGTGTGGTGTGGTGATGAACACTGCAAATGAGTGTCAAAAACTGAGGCCCTTACAATTTTCCACCATGCTGAACATGTTGGTGAGGTCGCCGGCGGCCAAAAACTCGCTGGAAAACAGGGTGCACCGATGACAACAAGAACTAGGGTTCCAGCGAGGTTGCGGCGGCTCATTTCTTCACCAAGCGATCGGTTTTTGGGCTCTAGAGCACCAGGGGGTCATGTAGAAGATCGACATGAGGTTTAAACAAGCCGGGGAGCGCTGCAAACCAATCGGCACCGTGCGCCCGACGTGGTCCGGCGGTATTCCCTCGAAAAGAACTCGGATTCCTTGCTCTACAGTAAATTTCTCGGTCTAAAATCGAGGGAGGAGGTGTGCTAGGTAGTTAAGATCCTGTGTATGAAGTTTGAAACACAGCCAACACGAATTGAGGACGAATTTTGACTTTCCTTACCTCAGGGTCAGTTTATGCCGCCCGGGAGAAAATCTTGAAATTCTCCCTCTGTGATCAATGGCTAGGGCTGAGCTTCGGAGGTGAGCAACTAGGGTTGTAGGTGTACCGATAGGGTGGCTTGCTTGGGTGTGATCACCCTTGGTTCGGGCTGTCCACGGTGACCAGTTCGGTTTCCTTCAGTTTGAACTAGGGAGCAGTGGCAATTCTGCCTTTCCTAGGCGGTAGCGAGCTCGGAACCGTGGGAATAAATGGCTAGCCGGCCAGAGCACTCATGGGCGAAGCTTTTTGCTGTGGGGAGCTCGGGCAAAGGGAGCTGGGTTGCTATGGTGTGCTCAGGCGAACAGAGAGCACGGCGGGCTGTTTGTATTCACGGGAGCAAACCCCAGAGGCTGAGATCGAGCCGGGAGAGGCAAACTAGCGTTATTGCACTCGCTGTGGTTATCAGAACGAGTAAAAGAACGATCTAGCAGGAGGTGGCATCGGGAGTACGTCGGTAGGGCCGTTGCCGCGCGCTCGGCCGAAGAAAAAAATGAAAACAGAGGCGGTTTGCACTGTGGGGTGGCTGACATGTGGGCCAAAGCACCCAAATATCTCCCCCTTCATGCTTTAATCTTCCCGCACCGCCATTGTCCAAATTCCGCCAAAATTGGACGGTAGACCAAACATGACGTGAGGAATTTGAATCTAAACTCAAATTTCAAAATTGAGCACGTTTGGTTCAGTTTTCAAATTCAAATTTGAATTTGAACTCCCCCTCGAATATTCCTCAGATTAATAGGTATACGGGCTCCAAAAATATCCATGTTTGGATCATGAGCTCATTCATACATGGGTAATGCATCGGTGAATTCATTTGCATGCATTTGGGCAATCTGAACATAAATTCTTTCAAAAGAATTCAAATTGCGTTTAAATTCTCTCTACTCATAGAGAAGGTGCACATGAGTTAGAGTTTTTGGAAGTAAAATTCTTTTCCCCTAGGTTAACATGTGTTGAGCATTGGCTATATAAAATTTTTAACTCCCTCACATGTCCATATTTGTGTTCATCATTTCATGTGATACAACTATAGTCTTTTATCGCCTTAACTTTGTTTCATAAGTTGAAATCAAACTTTACAAAATTTAGGGCTGTTACAATACTGCACGAAACAAATTTTGAGTCAATAAAAATTCGATCCCAGCAGTAAGTAAAGATAAGTAAAACATGAACATATCATGAACTTTATGAAAGAATAACCACATTCATGTTTACACAAATCTTAAGTACGCTAAACTAATCAGCTGGACTTCCCTGACCAATTCACACAAACTCCAAAATTTACAAAAGTTAACTACAGATTCATAACTTGAGTACAATACTAAAGTTTTAGTAAACTTCAGTATCTTTCCAACAAGTACTCATATGGCTTCAGATCCGTTCTGTATCAAAAGTTATGATTTTCCAAAGTTGACAGAATTCCTGGATAAAATTTGCCAGCATATCCTTTTTATGTGGCTAACTTTATCACAGTTGTATATGCAAATACACTAAGAATCTGAACAAACTTTGAACTACAACAATGTTGCACATTTCATAACCTATCCAACGGTGTATTATAGGCTCCTTAAGGATTTTTCTACAGAAAGTTATGGCTTAAAAACAGAAAGGTCCAGAGAGGTTTACTGCTGTCCTGGTTCTGGACAGTTTGCATTCAACTGGACTTTTCACCAACTTAACGTGTGATTTTGCTCTGGAGATCTACAAATAAGTTGTAGAGTACATGAAAATATTTCCAGAACTGTGTCATACACCTTAATTGGTTAAATCTAGTCAGATTTATGCTCTTTTAAAGTCCAGCAAGAATTCCTGCCAGAAACAGAGCACTCTGTTTTTGAAACCATTGAAGCTTAGTCGTTCTCTCATTTAAATCTTAGCTCAAAATAAGAGTTCAATAACTAATATTTGTTTCAAACTTCCATTTTTAGTTGAAAGTTAGTTAATGAATCATTTCTTCATAGGGAAGAGATTATTAAGTGTAGTACGGTGTCGATGCACCGTAAGAATCATGTCGGTACTATGTAGCCTCACCAAAAGAAAATCCTAACCGGATTATACCGGCATATACGTATCAATTGTAGCACTAACCGGTCTCTAGCACATGTACACTACACGGGATACATACGTGGTTAGTACCTGCAGAAGAACACTCAATAGTGATGCACTCAAAGGTTGTTGTCATTTCAGGCAAGTCCATATTTGAAAGTAAATACATACGCCCGTATCATTGCCATACGGTCGTCCTTGAGTTATACCACGTCTTAAGGCACGTAATCGTGTTTTCACACCACACGATGGGGAACCAGAGTAGAACATGAACGGGTCGTCACGGTTAAGAATTTTATCAACCCAACAGATACCACCTACTGCCCTGCAGGGCACGCCGATGGCATGCGCTGCTTATGTCCTCCTAGGCTATTTCCAGAAAAACACACTATCGCGTTACCGACCACACGATGGGGTTTCCACTTTCTTGCCTAATGCACGTCAGGGACCAGAATTTCATATGAACTCAGGAACATGAAGAGTTCAAGAGTTTCATATTAACGTCCCACACCAAGCTACGAGACCTATCCCTGAACCACATTCCTCGTCAGTGAAGCTAACCGAAATTGAACCGCTTTCAGTGGCGTTCCTTACCATGCTTACCTGAACGTAGGTGCATCATTACATAATCAAAATTCAGAATTATAACAAGTATGTTAGTCATGCCACTGTAAGTAACTATACTACTATAGTCCTTATGTGGGCCTAATACCGTTTCCTCACCTTATCCTTAGTTTTTGTCGTAATACGATCCTTATTACGTGCGCTATTACCCATTCGGCTCTGATACCACCCTGAGGGGGACCCCGGCCCGAATCACGGGGCCGTGCCACTCGCCCGGGAATCGCATTGGTTGGTGCCGTATTATGCGGCACCCAACAGCACACATGTAAGGAAAACTTTATTACATAATTCAAAAGCGGAAGCTTACAAATATTCTTTGTAAATAATTTACATCAAATAGCTACAGCGGAAGTCTACAATCAACTCACGTCGAATATCTAAGGAGCACTCGAGAAGAGGTCCAGCCCGCGGACCCCTCTCACTAGCAATACGACAACATTGTAGCGGCTAGGTTCTCCATGGTGTTACATGACTTGGCAGTCTCCGAGTTTCACCAGACAACCTTCTTTATAAGCATCGATGTTAACCTGCAAAACCACTCATATAGCAAGAGTAAGCACAAAGGCTCAACAAGACTTAACCGTCTCCCCTAAGGCATGCAACTCTACATGAAGGTAAACTTGACACAATGAACAAGTAGTTGCATAAAGACTCGCCTACACGTTCATCCTTAACTTTAAGATTTTAGCCATCATAGTAGTGACCTTACGCCCAGCAACATTGGAACTCCAGAATCAAACAAGAAACGCTTCATTCCAATGTTACTTGTCTCAATGTGAAAATTAACATTAATTTGCTCTATCTCTACTTCAAACAAGGTTTTCATGCAATTCCAATAATCATAGCAGCAATTCAAACTTGCAAACTGTTCTCACACAACTTGATTACTACGTCAAAGCGCGGTGAGCAAGCGGTACTTATAACCGCGAGGGACGGTGATTCGAATCAAACACTGCCCGGATAACTCGACACATACGCCCGCCTCTGAAGACCCAAATCTGGCGTCCTTCATTACATCGTATGTGGCAACCTTTCGCTGGACACCCGACTGGAGAACCGGTCGCGCCGTCTCGGGCTCTTAGGTCTAACGAGACGATGTGGTATTCCTCTACAATCCAGTTAACCTGGTACATCTGTTTCTTGGGTCCCATATAGCAGTAAGCATCCGGTACACAACTCAATACTTGCTCCTAGGGCCACACACGAGAACGGTCCTTAACCGACACAGGCAGAGCAACTCGACCAAGACCTCATCTTGTCGCTGTCTACAAAGTCTGCCCAGTCTCATCTTTGGGAAACTTAAACTTTAGTTTGCCTCTTTAAACCATACCCGAGTGATTCCAAACTATAGCTCGCGAGTAGATTCCAACTACTCGACTTCTACCGGATGTCATCACCTATTTAGCACGGCATTATTCTACAGCGGGACAATTCTTCTACCCTTGACTCCAGGGTTCATTTGGTCATGCATTTGGAGTATAAAACATTCCTAACTTAATGCACATACAAACTCTAAACCATAATAATGAACAAAGTAAAACATTATAAAACAACTAGATATAAACTGGAGCTTGCCTTGGTTATGCAGGTGACTAAGTATATATTCAGTTGTTGAAGACAACTTGTGGCTTGATCACTCGCTTTCCTTCCTCTTTGATCTCCACTTCAATTGCTTCACAATCTTCATGTAGAGGCTACACGTTATGAATATGCATATGTTTAATTGTAAAGCTTTTGCTGACAAGTTCTAAACACAAGTTTAAAACTGAAACTCTGTTTAAGAATTTAAAATGACACGAGTGCTAGGATTTGGGTTTGGGTGGATCAACATGATCAAGTGCTAAATGTTTTTGCCCACTTGTGTTTTGATCACCTCAAGAAGTTAAACAGAACATAAGTGATCCAGAGCTCCAATGGAGCTGGAAATTTTTACGTGAGTTCCTTGTCACAAGAAATTCATCTGGACCAAAAACTGGCACTTTTCACAGTGTGGTTTATTCAGAACAATTTTCTAAGCATTTAAGCAAGAAGGAATTAATTCCGAATAAGTTTGCACTTTCATGCAAATTCAAGTGAACCACAATTTCAAACATAGCTCAGGGATCATGCATGAATTGTCCTAGGAATTTTGGAACTAGGAATTGCCCAGAACAGAATTTCCAAGTTTTGGAAATTATCTGAAAATGTTTCTGTATTCATTTGAATACAGCAACATGAAATCAGAATTTTCCTAACTAAATCACCTCCAAATGAGCTGAACATTTTTGTAGGAGTTAACTAACATCCTAAAAATATTATGGCAAAATTTGAGGATTTTTGGATGAACCAAACACCCCATAAAATTCTTTTGCTGAAACGATTTAAAGAATTTTCCGGACTTAAATTGGGTTGCATATTTGGATAGAGTTTTTTAATCTGAATCCAACCCAATTTGAATCACTAAATTTGGAGCTTCCTAGCAAAAGTTATGAGGTTCTAAAGTTTGAGGAATTTCTGGAATTCAAATTAACCGGGAAAAGTTCAAACCCCTGACAGCGGGACTCGGGGCTTGGTGGCGCGTTCTCAGGCGTCGACACAAAGAGCTAAAGAGTCAGTCCCGCACAGCCAAAATTTGATCCGGTGCCACAGAAGATCAAATTCCCCCTCAACAGAGACTGACACGTGGGCCAGCCCCCGTCTTCGTCTACCTCCAGCGGGCCGCCACGAGCTCGCCGGAGAGCTTGCCGGGAGGAGGTTCCTGGGCTCTGAACTCACTGATTTTCGCAGCCACTATGTATTCTCATGCGGTGAACACGTTGCCAGCCTTACATCGGATCTAAGATGGCAGGAAACCTACACGTGACGGCAACCTTGGCTGCGGCATGTACGGCGACATCGCTAGGGCGCTGTGATGCACCGAAAGCTGCGCCATTTGCTCGTACAGCACCACTGCACCGAGGAGAACATGGATCCAACCGCCGATCTCGCTGAAACTCGCCGTAAGTACGACCTCACCGTCGGGCTAAGTCAAAAATCCGGCAAAATTCGAAAAACTCGATGAACAGCGGCTTTGCTCGACGGTTCTCGGTGGTTTTTGATCCTATGAACTCGCACAGAGGTATAGAAGCTGTATTCTACGTTGTGTGTGGTTTGGTTGATCGTGCGGCCCGGATTTTTGATCGAAGCAACTTCGGTGTCAGAGAGCTGAATCCAACAAAATTTGATTCACTAGATTTGGAGTTTCCTAGCCAAAGTTATGTGGGTTTAAAGTTTGAACTAAATCTGAAAATCAGGGAAAAGTTTAAATTGCTGCGCGTGGGACCGGGGCTACGTGTCGTCCTCTCAGTGGCTGACACACGGGGCTACGGGGTTTTTTGCGCCCCTCCACAACTGATCCGGATCCACAGAAGATCCCGTCCGGCTCAATACAGTGGCTGACGTGTGGGACCCGTGCCATCTTCTTCTTCCCCTCGCTCCAACGCGCGCCCGCGCCGGAGCTCGACGGAACTTGCTCCTCCGGCCACCTCCCGGGCTCTAGCTCACCGCTAGGATCTAATTCGACATGAGGAGCACTCCAGTGAGGTTTCCCCATGCCGGCCGTGGCTCCTACCTAGCTTGCGACGACACCGCGGCTCATACCGACTCCGGCGACGTCGCCCACCGTCTTTAGCCCACCAAACCCTGCGTTCTCAAGCTCTACAGCACCTGTGCGACATGTATACGCTTGACTTGCACTTGGTTTAGCTCGGAAAAGGTCCTAGGTGAGCTCTCACCCTGCGCCCGACGGCTTCCGGCATTTGCGCCGGTAGTAAAACAAGAAATGGGCTGTCTACCAAGGTTTTCACGCTAAGACTGCGAAGGAAAGTTGTTCACTATCCAGTCTATCTCGTGTAGGTGCAGTTTGAGGATCTCTACCCGACTATGGAACGAGAATTTGGTGAATCCGCACCCGAAGGTTGGTCTGCACCGAATGGAAGGAAAGGACGAAATTCGTCGCCGGTGATCGACCCCTCGGGCTATGGTTTGGGGGTGAGCAACACGAAACCCTAACACGTCCCGGGATGCCTTAGCTTGGGCGTGACACTTTCCCGTTTAGGCTGTCCACGGGAGCCCGAGGTGCGGAAGAACTTCGGTCACCGGAAAAAACTTTCGGTATGGGTCGAGAGCACAAGGACTCAGCTGGTTCCTATGATGGGGAAGTAGGAGGAGAGGCTCTAGTACCATTTTGCAGCTCGGAAGGAGTGTGGGTGTGGGGTTTGCCGGTTCTCCGATCGAATCCGAGAGAGCGGCGACGAGGGTGACGTTTCTTGTGCGAGGGAGCAGATAAGCAAACAAATACGCCTCTTGCCGGCTCGGTCTTAGGTTAAGAGGGGGAGATGTCGGCTGAGCGTGGCGCAGGCCGAGCAGGAGCTGGCAATGGCGTCCGGCTTGGTGGTGACCCCAGCGGTGGCCCGAGAACCCGAGCCCCGGCAGACTTCGGTCGGTTTGATCTCTGGTTAGGTTGACAGGAGGGCCCCACTTCCATTTTAACCTCTGAAATTAAATTTCTCCCACTGCTCTAAACAGTAGTACCACTAATACCCTTTGAAATTTGAATTATCTACCAAATGCCCATTCGAACTTGATAGAATTCAAATTGTGAAGTGTTTGAATATATTCATAGCATATATGCAGTTTGAAATTCAAATTAGATTTGAATTTGCTTAATTTAGCTCATGCCAAGATCAACTCCAAATGTAGTGAAAATTGGTGTGTGATCTTAAAAAATGTGCTGAGTGTAAATATGAATCCCACTTTTGAATTCGTGGGATGAAAGGAGTTTGAATTTGAATTTGAGTTCAAACTAGCCTCTTTCTTTTTATACCCAAAAACACCTCAAAAAGGTTTTGGATTTGGGTGAAATTTGGCATTAGCATTCCTAGCAAAGTATAGGAGTTTTTCATATGCTCAGCCCCTATATGATGCATGTGGGAAATACCACTTTTGCATTTTGTGAGTTTATCCACTAATGACCATGTTGATGGTATTTACTTGCTCTTCAAATGTGCTCATAAGTTTTCCTCAAATGAGGTGTGTGTGGTGTGATGAACACTTTGATTGTGTGCAAAAACATAGGCACTTACATTCCTCCCCCCTTTAAAGAATCTCGTCCCGAGATTATAAGGTAAAAATGAGAGAGAGGACGGTGGAAGATTACCTTATGTGTGACGTGAAAAAGTCGGGGTAGTTAGCGTGAAGAAATCCTTCGCTTTCCCATGTCGCTTCATCTATGGAGTGATTACTCCATAGAACTTTGTAGAACCACAACGTACGGTTGCGTGTGGTTCGGGCCTTTTCATCAATTATCTGAACCTGTTCCTCTCGATAAGTGAGATCCGGTTTCAGTTCTTCAGTATCCCCCATCTGAATGGTAGTTGATAGCTTAAGACACTTCCTCAGCTGAGAAATGTGAAAGACGTCGTGCACACCAGAGAGTGTTTCTGGTAATTCCAGCCGGTATGCCACTGATCCACATCTTTCCACAATCTGGAATGGACCGATGAATCGGGGTGCCAACTTTCCTCTCACCCTGAATCTGTTCACGCTCATCATTGGAGACAAACGTAGATACACGTGATCCCAGACTTCGAATTGTAAAGGACGTCTTCTCCGGTCCGCATACTGTTTTTTGTCGGGATTGGGCGGCTTTTAGGTTCGCTTGAATCAGCCGAACTTTTTCCTCCGCATTGTTGATAAGATCAATCCCGAAGGTGACCCTCTCACCAGACTCTCACCAATTCAGTGGTGTGCGGCATTTTCTCCCGTATAGCGCCTCGTAAGGTGCCATCTTGATGCTGGCTTGATACCCATTGTTGTACGAGAACTCGGCCAAAAGTAAGTGATCATCCCAATTCTTACCGTGGTTGATAGCACAAGCTCGTAGCATATCTTCTAGAATCTGATTTACCCGCTCGGTTTGCCCATCCATCTGCGGGTGGTATGCTGAACTACGGATCAGTTTCATCCCCAATGAAGCATGTAGCTGCTCCCAAAAACGAGACAAAAATAAAGTGCCCCGATCCGATATGATGGTGCGGGGTATGCCGTACAAGCATAGGATCCGTGAGATGTACAATTCAGCATACTTCTTGGCGTTGTAGTTGGTTTTGACCGGCATAAATGGGCAACTTTGGTGAGCCGGTCCACGATCACCCACACTGAATCATGCTTCTGAAATGTGGTGGGCAAACCGACGATGAAGTCCATGCTCACATTTTCCCACTTCCAGGCAGGAACGCCCAGTGGTTGTAACAGTCCCGGTTTTCCCATGTGGTCTGCTTTCACCCTTCGACATGTATCACACTTGGACACGTACTTTTCAATCTCCAACTTCATACGTGTCGACCAAAAATTGTTTCTGAGTTCTTGATACATCTTGTTGCTTCTGGAGTGAATAGAAAACTTTGACAAGTGACCGTCATCAAAAAATTTCTTCCGTAACTCCGGGTTATGGAGTACAACGATCCGGTCCTTGAACCATTTCAGCCCCCCACTGTCTACACGTCTCCGCAACTGTGACATGCCCTTGTCATGTTTCTGAGCTGCCGCTATCTCTTCACTGACACGACCCCTTTGGGTCCTGTCGAGCCAGGATCACGCTGAGGGGTGCTGCGTTGCACAGCACCGCATAACACACGTCAAAGGTACAAAGCGGAAGCGGAAGCTTTATTACATAAACAAGTTTATCAACATGTTTACATCAAAAGAAGTTTAGTCCACACTCGCGGGCATAGACTAAGCATCAAGTGCACGTTCAGCCCTCGAACGTGTCCTTGCTAGCACACACGCACACTAACTCTGCGGCGTGCACGACTCCCACTCGACGGGGTTCCCCTCCTGGGGTTCCGTCTCCTCTTCGGGAGTCCCTTCCTCATAGAACCCTGCAAAAGCTTCAAACACAAGCAGTGAGCACGAAGGCTCAGCAAGTCTGACCCGTCTCACCTAAACATGAAACTTCTACATGAGGGTGATGGGTTGCATGAGGTAAAAATCATTTGCAAGGACTCGCCTAATTAGTAGAACCTTACTTTCAAGTTTTAGCAGCAGGTTGTGGAGAACCTTACGCTAAGGCACATGAGAGAGCCGCAATCAAACAAGAAACGCATTTCTCTCATGTACTTTGCCCAAAGTTGAAAAGAACTTTAGTTAGCACTAAGCTACAACATATCATTAACAATCAATATCCAACTTTCAATCAGGAACATTTTAACATGTAACTAGCCTGTTCTTTCTACGTCACGGTACAGTGAACAAGTGGTACTCACTGACCGCGAGGGACGGCGATTATAATCGATTTACACCTGCAGGGTTACCCGAACAACCCGTCACGTACGCCCGTACTCGATGTTGCCTACAACAACCATCACGGACGTCGTACGCGACTACCTTTCACCCGTTAGCCAAATATTGAACCGGTCCCATCGTCCCGAGCAAGAGGTCCCTGCACGCGCATCTCTGTGCCGCCAGCTGATTTACACCTCGAGCTCTCAACCTACCCTCTGAACGACGGGCAATGCCTCAACACCCAGCTACCCGAGTTACATCAGTTTCCCGGTTCCCATATAGCCGGTAGGTCTTCGGTACTGTTCTAGCTTGTTCAACAGGCCCGCACACGGCTCGGTCCTCAATCGACACAAGCGGAGCTACAGCACACAGGCCCCAAAGTCCTGCTGCCCTTACTCTCCGCTCGGTCTCATTTTCTTGCCATGTGTATCATGTGCTATCTCTACCCGAGCAATGTGCCTCTAGCCTATTCTCGCGAGTAGTTCCAACTACTCGACTTGTACCGAATCCTACTCTATCCTAGCAATGCAGTGGCTAACGGGGTTTGCAATCCTAAACCCCAACCCATGGTTTTCTTGGCTATGCAGTGGGGTTTCCAAACAAGACTCTGATGCACAACATAAAGAAAACAAGTATGTGCTCAAAACAATAAAAATTTATAAAATGGTTAATGCAAACCGGGGCTTGCCTTGCTGCTCTTGGTCGTAGGCTAGCTGTTCCTCCGGAGTAACGAAGTCTAGGACTTCGGGTTCCTCCTCGACCTTAGCGACTACATGATAAGAACAATGTATGTATCAATTTAGATGCCTTTGTATTAACTTTGAAGTTGTGAAGCCTATAACCCTTACTAGACAGACCTAATGACTGTGAAACTTTTACTGTGGCTTGGTTACAACCTAAACAAAGACTTGGTCAAGTTTTAGTTGCAGCAAAGCTCATTTGAGCCCTCCACAAATAATTATGTCCTTGACCTTAATAGGAACCCTTAGGGTGTTCTAGGGATTTTCATGAGACAAACTATGACTTTCTGAAAACTAGATTTTCAGAGGGTTCTAATGGAGTTGGTCTCACTTAATTTGGAAGTCTCTAACTAAAGATATGAGCTAAACAATTTCAGAGAAAATCCTGAAAATGTTTCTGAACATTTTCTATTTTCTCTGGAACAGTTTTACTAATCACACCATTAGGTGGACTAAATGAGCTCAAATGGATCTGAAATTTTTATGGTAGCTCAATGATATTTTGGTGAACATCTCAGCAAAATTTCAGGATTTTCCGCCAAAGAATTCTCCAGTTAAAATTCCTAACAGTTTAAACATTAAGGAATTAATTCTGGAGAATTAGGGAATTTCATGAAGTGAAACTTGATTTTCTGGAAAGTACTCAGAGAGCTGAATCCAGCAAAATTTGGTTCACTCAATTTGGAGCTTTCTAGCCAAAGTTATAAGGATTTGAAGTTTGAAGGAAATCTGAAAATCGGGGAAAAGTTTAAACTCGCGCGTGGGCCCGGGGGACACGCGTCGCACGCCGAAGCGACAGCACACCGCGGCCCACAAGGCTTTTGCGCGCCAGCACACCCGATCCCGGCCGCAGCCGGATCTCGATTCAAAATATCGGCCGCTGACAGCTGGGGCCCACCCCCTTCTTCAACCTCGCGACATCCGCGCTCCGCCGCCGAGGGACCTCGCCGGAGAGCTCGCCGCTGGCTGCTGTACCGCTCCAAACTTCTTGATTCTGGCCGCCCCTGCCTACTTTTACTTGGGGAACATGATCCGAGGGTCAGCTGCTCATGACAACGGCCGGAGCATGGTCGGCGACGAGCCGCCATATCGGAACGACTTCGGCCATGTCGGCTGACGCTCCTAGTGCCTCAGCTACTTGGGAAATCGGTCGGGGAGCATCAGTGGACCTCGGAGAAGGTCGACATGAACTCGGGGCAGCTCGGGGAAGGCCCGAAATAGGTCCTCACCGTGCGCCCGATACCCCCCGTGCGTTCCGCCATTAGTAGACCTTGAATTACGCCGGGCACAGAAGTTCTCCGGCCCAGAGTTGTGAAGGCAACTTGTGCGTCACCGTGTCTAGTTCGTGTGGGAGTGGCCTGAGGCCCTCTAATCCTTTCTAGAGCACGAATTAAACAGAATCGTACCCGAAGGTCGTTCTGCACACAGAAAGGGGAAAAGTGGAAATTCGCCGCCGGTGAGCAACCACTCGAGCTGTGGCTCGGGGGTGAGCAGCACCGGTCACTTGCGCGTCCAAGGGTGCCTTGGCTCGGGCGTGACAACGCCCAGGTTGGGCTGTCCACGAGAGCCCGAGGTGCGGCGGTTTCCAGTTCCGAGTTTGATCTTTCGGCACAGCCGATATCACTCGGTTTCAATCGATTTCTATCAATGGGAAGGATGGAGGATGGTTGCTAGTACCTTGCTGGGATCTTGGAATGGAAAGAGGGAGCTGCGATCGGCTTGATCAAGCAGGAACTCGAGCGCTAGTGATGGCAGTGGGAAAAGCAGTCGCGTGCGTCGGCAGCTCGAGGAAATGGTGACTGAAGCACGCCGGGGGGAAATAAATAGCCCGGCCGGCTGGTCTCCGGCTTGGGGCACGCAGCAGGAGCTGGCGCCGGCTGCCCCCTTCGGTGGCGCGCGCGCACAGCTGCCGGGAACCGACTGAACTGTGGTTCAGTCGGTTTGCTTTGAGGCAGAGGCTGACATGTGGGTCCCACTTCTCTTTTAACCTCTGAAATTTATTCCTAACAGCTGTGGTAAACAGTGAACCCTATTCTACCCTTGGCAATTCAAATTATTCACCCAAGAGCCATTTGAATTGATCAAAGTTCAAATGAGGTTTGGTTTGAATGAATTTTAGCACAAGTGCAGTTTGAAATTCAAATAAAGTTTGAATCTCTCCCCCTTAGCTCATGTCAAGATCAACTCCAAATGGAGTGAAAATTGGTGTGTGAGCTCACAACAATGTGCTGAGCAAGAATATGCCTTCCACTTTTAAATTCAGTGGGTGAAAACAGTTTGAATTTGAAGATGGTTTCAAACTGCCCTCTTCCTAACTATACCCAAAATGACCTCAAAAAGGTTTTGAATTTGGGTGGAACTTGGCATGGACATCCTTAGCAAAGTGTAGGAGTTTTCATATGTCCAGCCCATCTATATCACATGTGGGAAGTACCACTTTTGCAATGTGTGAGTTTGTTCCCTAATGAGCATGTTGATAATTGTTACTTGCTCTTTATTTGTGTTCATCATTCTTCCTCAAATGAGGTGTGTGGTGTGGTGATGAACACTGCAAATGAGTGTCAAAAACTGAGGCCCTTACATTCCTCCCCCCTTAAAAGAATCTCGTCCCGAGATTATAAGGTGAAATGAGAGAGAGGACGGTGGAAAATTACCGAATATGCGACGTGAAAAAGTCGGGGTAGTTAGTGCGAAGGAATTCTTCGCTCTCCCATGTCGCTTCGTCCATGGAGTGATTACTCCATAGAACCTTGTAGAACCACAACGTACGGTTGCGTGTGGTTCGGGCCTTTTCATCAATAATCTGCACCGGTTCCTCCCGATAGGTGAGATCCGGTTGCAGTTCTTCAATGTCTTCCAGCTGAATGGTAGTTGATAGCTTGAGACACTTCCTCAGCTGGGAAATGTGAAAGACGTCGTGCACACCGGAAAGTGCTTCTGGTAATCTTAGCCGGTATGCCACCGATCCACATCTTTCGGTAATCTGGAATGGACCGATGAATCGGGGTGCTAACTTTCCTCTCACCCCAAATCTGTTTACGCCCTTCATTGGAGACACTCGTAGGTATACGTGATCTCCAACTTCGAATTGTAATGGGCGCCTTCTCCGGTCCGCATACTGTTTCTGTCGGGATTGAGCGGCTTTTAGGTTCGCTTGAATTAATCGAACCTTTTCTTCCGCGTTGTTGACAAGGTCAATCCCGAAGGTAACCCTCTCGCCAGACTCACACCAGTTCAGTGGTGTGCGGCATTTCCTGCCGTATAGCGCCTCGTAGGGCGCCATCTTGATGCTGGCTTGGTACCCATTGTTGTACGAGAACTCGGCTAATGGCAAGTGATCATCCCAATTCTTGCCGTGGTCGATAGCGCAAGCTCGTAGCATGTCTTCTAGAATCTGATTTACCCGCTCGGTTTGTCCATCCGTCTGCGGGTGGTAGGCCGAACTACGGATCAGCTTCGTCCCCAAGGCAGCGTGCAGCTGCTCCCAAAAACGGGACACAAATAAAGTGCCCCGGTCCGATACGATGGTACGGGGTACGCCGTATAAGCATAGGATCCGTGAGATGTACAGTTCAGCGTACTTCTTGGCGTTGTAGTTGGTGTTGACTGGGATGAAATGGGCAACTTTGGTGAGCCGATCGACGATCACCCACACAGAATCATGTTTCTGTAAGGTGGTGGGTAAACCGACGACGAAATCCATGCTCACGTCCTCCCACTTCCAGGCAGGAATGCCCAGTGGTTGCAGCAGTCCCGGCTTCCGCATATGATCTGCCTTCACCCTTCGACATGTATCACACTCGGACACGTATTTTGCAGTCTCTCGCTTCATCCGTGTCCACCAAAACTTGCTTCTGAGTTCTTGATACATCTTGTTGCTGCCGGGGTGAATAGAAAACTTTGATAAGTGAGCTTCATCAAAGATTCTCTTCCTTAACTCCGGGTTTCGGGGTACGACGATCCGGTCCTTGAACCATAGGACGCCGTCTCCGTCCTTCCGGAAACATTTCAACTCCCCACTGTCTACACGTCTCCGCAAATGTGACATGCCCTTGTCATTCTTCTGGGCTGCCGCTATCTCTTCACGGATGGTGGGGATCAAAGCTAGGTTGTAGAGAGCTCCATGTGGAATCACATGTAGTGGTGGTTCGCTCCCTTCCAACGGTGTGATGGTCAGATTATTGACGTGTGACTTGCGGCTTAGCGCGTCTGCCACAACGTTTGCCTTGCCCGGATGATAATGGATCTCTATCTCGTAATCCTTTATCAGTTCCAACCATCTTCGTTGCCTCATGTTCAGTTCCTTCTGAGTGAAGATGTACTTGAGGCTTTTGTGGTCGGTATATAAATGTACGAGGTTACCGAGTAGGTAGTGCCTCCACATCTTCAGTGCCAGTACCACGGCAGCGAGCTCCAAATCGTGAGTTGGATAATTTTGCTCATGGTTCCTAAGCTGTCGTGATCCATACGCGACCACTCTTCGGTCTTGCATCAGCACACATCCGAGCCCAATGCCGGATGCATCGCAGTACACATCGAACGGTTTTGTTGTGTCTGGCTGCGCCAAAACCGGTGCTGATGTCAGGTGCTTGACTAAAGCCTTGAATGCTGCTTCACATGCTGGACTCCAAACATACTTGGTAGCCTTCTTCAGCAGCTCTGTCATTGGCTTGGCAATCTTCGAGAAGTTCGGAATGAACCTCCGATAATATCCCGCGAGTCCGAGGAAACTCCGTACCTCATGAACAGTTCTCGGGGATTTCCAATTCAGCACTTGCGTGATCTTGCTCGGGTCCACAGCGATACCCTCCGCTGAGATGATATGCCCGAGGAAAGGCACTTGCGATATCCAAAACTCGCATTTGCTGAACTTTGCGTATAACTTGTGATCCCGCAGCCGTTGCAAGACTATACGCAGATGTTTCTTGTGATCTTCCTCCGACTTGGAATATACCAGGATGTCGTCGATGAAGACCACGACAAACTTGTCCAGCTCCGGCATGAACACCGAGTTCATTAAGTACATGAAGTGAGCTGGAGCATTGGTGAGGCCAAAGGACATGACCAGGTACTCATAAAGTCCGTACCTTGTCGAAAAAGCTGTCTTTGGAATGTCCTCAGCCCTGATCTTAATCTGATGGTACCCGGATCTTAAATCCATCTTGGAAAAGACCTTTGCTTCGACCAACTGATCAAACAACATGTCGATCCGTGGCAACGGGTACTTGTTCTTGATGGTTACGGCATTTAATGGACGGTAGTCCACGCAAAGCCGCAACGTTTCATCCTTCTTTTTGACAAATAATGCCGAACAACCCCATGGCGAGGAGCTCGGCCTAATAAAACCCTTCTCCAGAAGGTCCGTGAGCTGAGTCTTCAGTTCCGCCAACTCCTTGGGCGCCATCTTGTACGGCCTTCGGGATATTGGCATAGTTCCCGGTGCAAGTTCAATCTTGAACTCCACCTCTCTATCGGGTGGCATCCCCGGCAAATCATCCGGGAATACATCAGGGAACTCTCGGACCACTGGAATGTCTTCCAATCTGATGGTTGTGGCTTGATAGACACTTGGAAGTTTTATTTCTGGACTGTCCAGAAATAATGAGTGAGAACCGTGCACTCCTGAGTTTAAGTGCACGACTCGGAGGACGGTGTCTAAAACAGCGCCGTGGCGGGTTAACCACGACATCCCTAGGATGACATCGACCTTCTGTCCCTCTAAGATAATGAGAGACGTGGGGTACACTCTACCCGCTAAGCATAATGGTGCTTTGGAGACCATTACGCTTGCTGAAATCTTCCCACCCGGTGAACAAATTAAATATGGACTATCGGTGGGTAGTATTGGCAAGCTGTGTTTAGCAATGAAAGCTTGGCTAATAAAATTATGCGTGGCGCCTGAATCAAATAGTATTATAGCGGGATGCTGGTGGAGTTGGAACATACCCGCAAGGATTGGCTCGCCCTCCGGCACGTCCTCAATGGCAAGCTGGTGGACAGTGCCGGGCCTAGGGTTCGCCCGCCGCGCATTAGTAGGGTTCCGGGGTTGATTCCTCCCCGGAAACGGTGGTGCCACTCCGCTGCCTTGCCTCTCCGGGCAACTGCTCGCGAAGTGTCCTGGACGGCCACACTTGTAACACGTGGCCGCTGCTGGTGGAGTACTTGGTGGACGAAAGCCCGGCATGCGTTGCGGAGGTGCAAACGCACGCGGCATCGCCCGCTGCTGCTGTTGTTGTTGCGGTGGCGCTGGCAGTACCGGCCGGAATGCCGGTGAAGAGTACGGCCGACCGCGGAACGGCATCGACCGCTGTGGTGGCTGCCAGCGCGGACCTGATGGTGGGCGATTCACCATCCGAAACTTCTGAGAAGGACCGCCTCCTTCTCCGCTGCTCTGCGGCGCGCTTCGCTTTCGCTCTGCCGCCGCCAACTCCTTGCCGGAGTCTTCCTGAACAATCGCAGCATCAATTATGTCGTTGAGGCTGCCGCGATTGAACATCGCCAGCTTGTCCTTCAGGAGCGGGTTAAGCCCCTGGTAAAAGTGGTCCCGCCGCTTCTCGTCCGTATCTGCGTGATACGACGCGTAGAGTGCGAGATCGTTGAACGCTCTGGAGTACTCCAGCGCGTTCCGGCTCCCTTGTTGCAGGTGTAGGAATTCCTGCGTCTTCCTCTTCATCAAACCGGGCGGTATATGATAGGCCCGGAAGGCCGTCCGAAACTCCGCCCAGGTCATCACTCGGTCGGTGGGTTGTGAAGCACAAAAGTTGGCCCACCACGCGCTCGCGGATCCTTGGAGCTGCTGGACCGCGAACTGAGTCTTGCGCTGCTCGCTGATTTGGAGCAGCCCGAACTTCATCTCTATGGCGCGGAGCCAGTTGTCCGCGTCAAGTGGTTCATCCGCCCTTGAGAATACAGGGGGATGAGTCGCCAGGAAGTCGGAGTAGGAGCTCTGTTGGCGCTCCTCACGATCTTGACGTCTCTCTGGGCGAGACGTATTCGCAATTAACGTTTGCAGCAGCTCTGTATGCTGCTGATGTGAACCCGCCATTGCCGCGACGATGTCGGCCAATGTAACCGTTGGCAGTGGCGGTGGCGGTGTTTGCTGTTGCTGTTGCTGCTGCTGTCCCGAGGAGTCCTCGGGAGGCGGTTGGGAGGTCTCTCCCCCTTGGCTAGTACCTCCAACATCAGGGTTGGCACGAGTACGCGTCATTCTGAAATTCAACACAGCAGCAATTAGCACATGTCTTACTCAAAATTCCATAAACAGCAGTAAGTATTGAAGCGACGCATGACTAACTTGCACAACATTCACATATATTGATAAAGCATAAACTTTATACAAGATACATTATTCTCGGACCTCCGAGAAGTCGTGCTCATGCCGTCACTACCTATACATACGCTACTGTCTACACGACATGTCACCGATTACAAAAGTTGGGTTACGCTACCCTAGCTGCCCTACTTGGCAACTGTAACCCCCTACTCGGAGTAGAACTCGACCTCCTGTGGGTCGTCCTCCTCCGGTACCTCTGCTGGTGGCTCGGGGTCTACCACCTCTTCTCCCATTCCAGGTTCTCCCATGGCTGGAAGACCCAAGACTACCGGTACGCCCAATACCGGGGGCACGAGGTCCTGCAATGCATGCACCTCGTCCATAGCCTGGTTGTAGTCCTCTTCCCAGCCTTGTCCTTCCTCAATAGCGTCGTCCCGCTCTTGAGCAAGGTCCTCATTCTGCTGGGTTAGGGTCTGCACCAGCTCTTGCAACGCCGCAATGTCAATACGGCTCTTCTTCTTTGCCTTCTTCAGACGACGCAACTGATTGTGTTGTTCATTCAGTCGCTTGATCGTCGGAAGGAGCACATTGCGGAGTGCACTGTGAGCACTCTCAAAATGATCTCCACGGCTTGTGCTCTCCTTGAGCTTGGTGGCGAGATGCTCCGTATGAACAGCTTGGCTGTCCATCACAGCGTTTCCCGCCCTCATTTGGAGGCTGAGATTTGCCTCCGCGGGGTTGTACCTTGGGCAACTCGGGTTTGTTGCCTCTAGGTACCTCTCTTCCCACACATGCTGAGCTCGTCCCTCCACCGGAACGAGTGCGTATGGAGTTCCCTCCATAGCCTGCACGTGTAGTTGGCAGAAACGTGACATAGTGTCACGGGCTGCCACTTGCCACATCCCTTCCGGTTGTCTTCCTCTCACCGTGACGGTGAATGGCACCCAACCGGGTGGCGTAGGCCCTGCAGGAACCTCGACATGGATCGTCCACGTCTTGTTCCCCTCTTCGCCTTCTTCCTTGGCGAAGTATTGCGGCATCTGGTTGTACCCGAAATATTGGAGCATTAGCCACAATGCTCCCGGGTAGCCGCTACGGTCAGAGCAGTGGGAAACTACCCACCCGTTCTCCAACCGTTTATCTGCTGCCATCTGTAAAAATATATTTTAGAAATGTCAAATATTCATTTAAACAGTAGACCATTGAGTTATAACATAAGATATGTCATTGAACCCTTAACACTTGGAAACATAGTTCAAATTTTTAAACAAATTTGACTGCTGATCTGCTGTTCCCATGACAGCCTTGACCAGTTCCCATATTAATCTGATTTAGGCCAGGTTAAAAGCAAAACCAGTCCTGGAGCTCAACATCAAAGTTAAAGTTAACTTCAATAGCTTTCCAGAAAGTATTTGGTTGGCCTAAGATCTGCTCTGGTTCAACAGTTATGAGATGTCAAAGTTAACAGAATTTCTGGAAACAATTGGACAGCACCTCCCTGCCTTAGGTACTGATTTGATCCAAGAATCCCAGTTAATTCTGTTCCTAATCTGACAAAACTTTCTGTTACAACGTTGTAACCCATCTCATAATCTTTCCAGAACTACCTCATTTTCTATTTTTGGATTTTTATGTAGGAAGTTATGCTTAATTTACAGAGAGTCTTTGCTCCGTCCTGTTTTTTGGACAGTTTCAACTCTACTGCATTTTTCGAGTGGTTAAGGGATAAAACACCTCTGGAACTCAACAGAAAAGTTGTAAAGCTCTTCCAAAGCTTTCCAGAAATGTATCATACGACCCCAACCTCGAAAGGACTCAACCTCTAACCTCTGATTAACTTCAGCCTTGATTTAGCTGAAAACAGAGTGCTCTGTCCTTAACATCCTATAAGTTGAAAACTTATTAACTTTGAATATCCTGTTCAAGGGAAGGAGTTACATCAAGTTTTACTACTTTGGATCAAACCTTCAAGTTTTTAAATGAAGTTGTTCATTTAGTTGGGTGTGACGTCGATGCGTCACCAGATTATGTCGGTACTACGTCCTCACAAAGGAAAAACCTATACCGGACTTAGCCGGCTTCGTTAGTTCAGTGGCACTACTCGTCACTCGCACACGGATGCTACACGTCTACCGTTTCGTGGTAAGGCTACCTGCAGAAATTCAACCAATCATCAGACTCGGCGGCACCCCGAGCCCGGAATCCATACAGTTGGTACATCCGGCCGTCATCACTCGCCCGGATGTTCTCAAGCCAAACACGCCCTGAGTTACGTGTTCACGTTTCAGACCACGTGACGGGGTCTCCCATGTTGCACCACGCACGCCAGGGACAGACGTTGCTCGAATACCCCAAACGACATGAAGAGTCGTAGAGGATACTAAAGCGGGTCGGGTTACCTGCCACCCGTGGGGCTCCACCCTTCAGCTTGTGCGCACTGGTGGACAGCGCTTACGTGCACCCCCCAAGACATGAACGTCCCGAGATGCACGATTTTCCGACATAACAAATAGGTTACTAAGCCACTTTCTATATACTAATAACATCCTTATACGGGCTACTAATTCGTTCCTCACTGGATTTTTGAAAAAGAAGACCTTTGTACTGTGTTAAACCTCAAGCGAGCTCTGATACCACGCTGACACGACCCCTTTGGGTCCTGTCGAGCCAGGATCACGCTGAGGGGTGCTGCGTTGCACAGCACCGCATAACACACGTCAAAGGTACAAAGCGGAAGCGGAAGCTTTATTACATAAACAAGTTTATCAACATGTTTACATCAAAAGAAGTTTAGTCCACACTCGCGGGCATAGACTAAGCATCAAGTGCACGTTCAGCCCTCGAACGTGTCCTTGCTAGCACACACGCACACTAACTCTGCGGCGTGCACGACTCCCACTCGACGGGGTTCCCCTCCTGGGGTTCCGTCTCCTCTTCGGGAGTCCCTTCCTCATAGAACCCTGCAAAAGCTTCAAACACAAGCAGTGAGCACGAAGGCTCAGCAAGTCTGACCCGTCTCACCTAAACATGAAACTTCTACATGAGGGTGATGGGTTGCATGAGGTAAAAATCATTTGCAAGGACTCGCCTAATTAGTAGAACCTTACTTTCAAGTTTTAGCAGCAGGTTGTGGAGAACCTTACGCTAAGGCACATGAGAGAGCCGCAATCAAACAAGAAACGCATTTCTCTCATGTACTTTGCCCAAAGTTGAAAAGAACTTTAGTTAGCACTAAGCTACAACATATCTTTAACAATCAATATCCAACTTTCAATCAGCAACATTTTAACATGTAACTAGCCTGTTCTTTCTACGTCACGGTACAGTGAACAAGTGGTACTCACTGACCGCGAGGGACGGCGATTATAATCGATTTACACCTGCAGGGTTACCCGAACAACCCGTCACGTACGCCCGTACTCGATGTTGCCTACAACAACCATCACGGACGTCGTACGCGACTACCTTTCACCCGTTAGCCAAATATTGAACCGGTCCCATCGTCCCGAGCAAGAGGTCCCTGCACGCGCATCTCTGTGCCGCCAGCTGATTTACACCTCGAGCTCTCAACCTACCCTCTGAACGACGGGCAATGCCTCAACACCCAGCTACCCGAGTTACATCAGTTTCCCGGTTCCCATATAGCCGGTAGGTCTTCGGTACTGTTCTAGCTTGTTCAACAGGCCCGCACACGGCTCGGTCCTCAATCGACACAAGCGGAGCTACAGCACACAGGCCCCAAAGTCCTGCTGCCCTTACTCTCCGCTCGGTCTCATTTTCTTGCCATGTGTATCATGTGCTATCTCTACCCGAGCAATGTGCCTCTAGCCTATTCTCGCGAGTAGTTCCAACTACTCGACTTGTACCGAATCCTACTCTATCCTAGCAATGCAGTGGCTAACGGGGTTTGCAATCCTAAACCCCAACCCATGGTTTTCTTGGCTATGCAGTGGGGTTTCCAAACAAGACTCTGATGCACAACATAAAGAAAACAAGTATGTGCTCAAAACAATAAAAATTTATAAAATGGTTAATGCAAACCGGGGCTTGCCTTGCTGCTCTTGGTCGTAGGCTAGCTGTTCCTCCGGAGTAACGAAGTCTAGGACTTCGGGTTCCTCCTCGACCTTAGCGACTACATGATAAGAACAATGTATGTATCAATTTAGATGCCTTTGTATTAACTTTGAAGTTGTGAAGCCTATAACCCTTACTAGACAGACCTAATGACTGTGAAACTTTTACTGTGGCTTGGTTACAACCTAAACAAAGACTTGGTCAAGTTTTAGTTGCAGCAAAGCTCATTTGAGCCCTCCACAAATAATTATGTCCTTGACCTTAATAGGAACCCTTAGGGTGTTCTAGGGATTTTCATGAGACAAACTATGACTTTCTGAAAACTAGATTTTCAGAGGGTTCTAATGGAGTTGGTCTCACTTAATTTGGAAGTCTCTAACTAAAGATATGAGCTAAACAATTTCAGAGAAAATCCTGAAAATGTTTCTGAACATTTTCTATTTTCTCTGGAACAGTTTTACTAATCACACCATTAGGTGGACTAAATGAGCTCAAATGGATCTGAAATTTTTATGGTAGCTCAATGATATTTTGGTGAACATCTCAGCAAAATTTCAGGATTTTCCGCCAAAGAATTCTCCAGTTAAAATTCCTAACAGTTTAAACATTAAGGAATTAATTCTGGAGAATTAGGGAATTTCATGAAGTGAAACTTGATTTTCTGGAAAGTACTCAGAGAGCTGAATCCAGAAAAATTTGGTTCACTCAATTTGGAGCTTTCTAGCCAAAGTTATAAGGATTTGAAGTTTGAAGGAAATCTGAAAATCGGGGAAAAGTTTAAACTCGCGCGTGGGCCCGGGGGACACGCGTCGCACGCCGAAGCGACAGCACACCGCGGCCCACAAGGCTTTTGCGCGCCAGCACACCCGATCCCGGCCGCAGCCGGATCTCGATTCAAAATATCGGCCGCTGACAGCTGGGGCCCACCCCCTTCTTCAACCTCGCGACATCCGCGCTCCGCCGCCGAGGGACCTCGCCGGAGAGCTCGCCGCTGGCTGCTGTACCGCTCCAAACTTCTTGATTCTGGCCGCCCCTGCCTACTTTTACTTGGGGAACATGATCCGAGGGTCAGCTGCTCATGACAACGGCCGGAGCATGGTCGGCGACGAGCCGCCATATCGGAACGACTTCGGCCATGTCGGCTGACGCTCCTAGTGCCTCAGCTACTTGGGAAATCGGTCGGGGAGCATCAGTGGACCTCGGAGAAGGTCGACATGAACTCGGGGCAGCTCGGGGAAGGCCCGAAATAGGTCCTCACCGTGCGCCCGATACCCCCCGTGCGTTCCGCCATTAGTAGACCTTGAATTACGCCGGGCACAGAAGTTCTCCGGCCCAGAGTTGTGAAGGCAACTTGTGCGTCACCGTGTCTAGTTCGTGTGGGAGTGGCCTGAGGCCCTCTAATCCTTTCTAGAGCACGAATTAAACAGAATCGTACCCGAAGGTCGTTCTGCACACAGAAAGGGGAAAAGTGGAAATTCGCCGCCGGTGAGCAACCACTCGAGCTGTGGCTCGGGGGTGAGCAGCACCGGTCACTTGCGCGTCCAAGGGTGCCTTGGCTCGGGCGTGACAACGCCCAGGTTGGGCTGTCCACGAGAGCCCGAGGTGCGGCGGTTTCCAGTTCCGAGTTTGATCTTTCGGCACAGCCGATATCACTCGGTTTCAATCGATTTCTATCAATGGGAAGGATGGAGGATGGTTGCTAGTACCTTGCTGGGATCTTGGAATGGAAAGAGGGAGCTGCGATCGGCTTGATCAAGCAGGAACTCGAGCGCTAGTGATGGCAGTGGGAAAAGCAGTCGCGTGCGTCGGCAGCTCGAGGAAATGGTGACTGAAGCACGCCGGGGGGAAATAAATAGCCCGGCAGGCTGGTCTCCGGCTTGGGGCACGCAGCAGGAGCTGGCGCCGGCTGCCCCTTCGGTGGCGCGCGCGCACAGCTGCCGGGAACCGACTGAACTGTGGTTCAGTCGGTTTGCTTTGAGGCAGAGGCTGACATGTGGGTCCCACTTCTCTTTTAACCTCTGAAATTTATTCCTAACAGCTGTGGTAAACAGTGAACCCTATTCTACCCTTGGCAATTCAAATTATTCACCCAAGAGCCATTTGAATTGATCAAAGTTCAAATGAGGTTTGGTTTGAATGAATTTTAGCACAAGTGCAGTTTGAAATTCAAATAAAGTTTGAATCTCTCCCCCTTAGCTCATGTCAAGATCAACTCCAAATGGAGTGAAAATTGGTGTGTGAGCTCACAACAATGTGCTGAGCAAGAATATGCCTTCCACTTTTAAATTCAGTGGGTGAAAACAGTTTGAATTTGAAGATGGTTTCAAACTGCCCTCTTCCTAACTATACCCAAAATGACCTCAAAAAGGTTTTGAATTTGGGTGGAACTTGGCATGGACATCCTTAGCAAAGTGTAGGAGTTTTCATATGTCCAGCCCATCTATATCACATGTGGGAAGTACCACTTTTGCAATGTGTGAGTTTGTTCCCTAATGAGCATGTTGATAATTGTTACTTGCTCTTTATTTGTGTTCATCATTCTTCCTCAAATGAGGTGTGTGGTGTGGTGATGAACACTGCAAATGAGTGTCAAAAACTGAGGCCCTTACATTCACGGATGGTGGGGATCAAAGCTAAGTTGTACAGAGCTCCATGTGGAATCACATGCAATGGTGGCTCGCTCTCTTCCAACAGTGTGATGGTCAGATTGTTGATTTGTGACTTACGACTCAGCGCATCCGCCACTACGTTTGCCTTTCCGGGGTGATAATGGATCTCTATTTCGTAATCCTTTATCAACTCCAACCATCTTCGCTGCCTCATGTTCAGCTCCTTATGAGTGAATATGTACTTGAGGCTTTTGTGGTCGGTATATAAATGCACGAGGTTACCGAGTAGGTAGTGCCTCCACATCTTGAGTGCGAGTACCACGGCAGCGAGCTCCAAGTCGTGAGTTGGATAATTTTGCTCATGGTTCCTGAGCTGCCGTGATCCGTACACGACCACCCTTCGGTCTTGCATCAGCACACATCCGAGCCCAATGTCGGATGCATCGCAGTACACATCGAAAGGTTTTGTTGTGTCCATCTGCGCCAAAACCGGTGCTGATGTTAGGTACTTCACTAATGCCTTGAACGCTGCTTCACATGCTGGACTCCAAACATATTTGGTAGCCTTCTTCAGCAACTCAGTCATAGGCTTTGCAATCTTTAAGAAGTTCGGAATGAACCTCCAATAATATACCGCGAGTCCGAAGAAACTCCGTACCTCGTGAACAGTTCTCGGGGACTTCCAATTCAGCACTTGCGTGATTTTACATGGGTCTACAGTGATGCCCTCCGCTGAGTTAATATGCCCGAGAAAAGGCACTTGCGATATCCAGAATTCGCACTTGCTGAATTTCGCGTATAGCTTGTGATCCCGCTGCCTTTGCAAGACTATACGCAAATGCTTCGCGTGTTCTTCCTCCGACTTGGAATATACCATTATGTCATCAATGAATACCACGACAAACTTGTCCAGCTCCGGCATGAATACCGAGTTCATCAAGTACATGAAGTGAGCTGGAGCTTTGGTGAGGCCGAAGGACATGACCAGGTACTCATAAATCCCGTACCTCGTCGAGAAGGCTGTCTTCGGTATATCCTCAGCCCGTATCTTAATATGATGGTATCCGGATCTTAAGTCCATCTTAGAAAAGATCTTTGCTTTGATCAACTGATCAAACAACATGTCGATCCGTGGCAATGGGTACTTGTTCTTGATAGTTACGGTGGTTAGTGGACGATAGTCCACACAAAGCCGCAATGTCTCATCCTTCTTCTTCACAAATAATGCCGAACAGCCCCATGGCAAGGAGCTCAGCCTAATAAAACCCTTCTCTAGCAGGTCCGTTAACTGCGTCTTCAGTTCAGCCAATTCCTCGGGTGCCATCTTCTACGGCCTTCGGGATATTGGCATAGTTCCCGGTGCAAGTTCAATCTTGAACTCCACCTCTCCGTCGGGCGGCATCCCCGGTAAATCATCCGGGAACACGTCAGGGAACTCACGGACTACTGGAATGTCTTCCAATCAGATGGTGGTGGATTGGTATACACTTGTAAGTTTTATTTCTGGAATGTCCAGAAATAATGAGTGAGACTCATGCATTTCTGAGTGTAGATGCACGACTTGGAGACAGTGTCTAAAACAGCGCCGTGGTGGGTTAACCACGACATCACTAAGATGACATCGACCTTTTGTCCCTCTAAATCTATGAGAGACGTGGGGTATATGTGGGGGACCCCGGCCCGTATCACGGGGCCGAGCCACTCGCCCAGGAATCGCATTGGGTGGTGCCGTGTTATGCGGCACCCAACAGCACACATATAAGGAAAAACTGTATTACATAAATCAAAAGCGGAAGGTTACAATGTTCTTTGCAAATAATTTACATAAAATAGCTACAGCGGAAGTCTATAAACAGCTCACGTCAAATAACAAATGAGCACCTGAGAAGAGTTCCATCCCGCGGACTCCTCTCGCTAGCAACACGAAGACATGGCAGCGGCTAGGTTCTCCATGTGTAACATGACTCGGAAGTCTCCGAGTCTCACCGGACAATCTTCTTTATATGCGTCGATATTAACCTGCAAAACCACTCATATAGCAACAGTGAGGACAAAGGCTCAGCAAGACTTAACCGTCTCTCCTAAGGCATGCAACTCTACATGAAACTATGAAAGTAACTTAAGACATAAACATGTAAGTTGTAAAATAACTCGCCTACGAGTTCATCCTTAACTTTCAGATTTCTAGCCATCATAGTAGTACCCTTGCGCCCAGCAACATTGGAACTCAACAATCAAACAAGAAACGCTTCATTCAAATGTTACTTGTCCCAAGGTGGAAATTAACTTTAGTTTGCTCTATCCCTACTTCAAACAAGGTTTTCATGCAATTCCAATAATCATAGAAGCAATTAAACTTTTGCAAACTGTTCTCACACAACTTAATTACTATGTCACAACATGTGAGCAAGCGGTATTTATAACCGCGAGGGACGGTGATTCGAATCAAACACTGCCCGGATAGCTCGACACATACGTCCACCTATGAAGAACCAAATCTGGCGTCCTTCATTACGTCGTATGTGGCAACCTTTCGCAGCACACTCGACTGTAGAACCGATCACGCTGTCTCGGGCTCATAGGTCTAACGAGACGATGTGGTATGCCTCTACAATCCAGTTAACCTGGTACATCGGTTTGCTGGGTCCCATATAGCAGTAAGCATCCGGTACACAACTCAATACTTGCTCATGGATGCGTCACACGGATCGGTCCATAACCGACACAGGCAGAGCTACTCGACCAAGACCTCGTCTTGTCGCTGCCTAACCCTCCTGCCCTGTCTCATCTTTAGAAATATAAACTTTAGTTTGCATTTTTCAACTACACCCATGTAATCCCGACTATGGCTCGCGAGTAGATTCCAAATACTCGACATCTACGGGATGTCATAACCTATTTAGCAGGGAAACCTTCTACAGTGGGACACTATATTCTACACTTGACTCTAGGTTTCCTTTGGTCATGCATTTGGAGTATAAAGCATCCTTGACCTAATGCACATACAAACTCTCAACCATAATTGTGAACAAAGTAAAAACTTTATAAATAACTTAAATGCAAATCGGAGCTTGCCTTGGTTTTGCAGGTGACTAAAGTCAGATAATTATAAAGTTAGTTGTTGATGACTTGAAGCTTAATCACTGCCATTCTTGCTCCTTGATCCAAGCTTCACTGTTCCTCCACTTTTGCATGTTTAATCACTACACGTTATGAATATGCATATATATTTAATTGTAAAGATTTTGCTAACAAGTTCTAAAGGCAAGTTTAAAACTGGAACTCAGTTTAAGCATTTAAAATGACACTGGTGCTAGTGGTTTGGGTTTGGGTTTAAGTACTATGATCAAGTGATAAGTGTGTTTCATCACTTGTGTGTTGATCACCTAATGAGGTTGAACATAACAGTACTTGTCCATAGCTCCAATGGAGCTGAAAATTTTCATGTCAGTTTCTTGTCACAAGAAAGTAATCTGGACCAAAATTTAGAATTTTTCAATGAGTAGATCGCTCAGAACAATTCTCTAAGCATTTAGGCAAAAAGGAATTAATTCTGAATAAATTTGCACTTTCATGCAAATCCAAGTGAACTCAAATTTCAAACATAGCTCAGGGAGCATGCATGAATTTTCATAGAATTTTTGGAGCTAAGAAATTCCCAGAATTGAATTTCCAAGTTTCCGAAATTCTCTAGAATTGTTTCTGTATTCATTTGAACACAGAAACCTTAAATCATAATTATCCTATCTATATCAATTCCAAATGAGCTTAAATTCTTACAGGATTTAAATAACATCCTATAGAATATTCTGGCAAAATTTGAGGAATTTTTGATGAACCAAACTCCCTCAAAAATTCTTTTGCTGAAAAGTTTTAAAGAAATTTCCAGAATTTAATAATGGTTTTCATACAAATTGGGTTGCATATTTGGATAGAGTTTTCTAATCTGAATCCAACCCAATTTGAATCACTAAATTTGGAGCTTCGTAGCAAAAGTTATGAGGTTCTAAAGTTTGAACTGAATTTGGGGATTCAAATAAACCGGAAAACATTTAAATTCTGACTGTGGGTCCCAGGTGATGTGTCAGTCCCTCGATGCAGCCACACCTCGGTCCACATACAATTGGGCTGTAGCCACAAACGATCAAATGGCCACAGCAAATCCCAGTCTACTGGTAACGGTCACTGTCCGGTGGGGCCGGAGGCTTCTTCTTCCTCCCGAGCTCCCCTTTCCCGCGCGCGCGCCTTCCCCCTCACCGGCGCGGCGGCGCTGCTTCGGACTCTCCCTTTCCGGTTGACTCAGGGGCTGAAACTCGCTGCTAGCCTCGCTCTCGACGTGAGGAACTCATCCCCGTGCTCACCAGAGGCCGGCGATGGCTCTAAACCACCGGGCCACGTGCGACGGCTCGATTCTCCATCCGGCGACGTCACGCGCCCTATCTAGACCCCCAAACCAACGGGTCTTTGGTTCTACAGCATCAGTGTGTCATGGGGATGCTCGACTTCAGTTAAAACTTGATCGGCAACGGCTCGAAATGTGATCTCACCGTGTGCCCGGTAGTTCCCGCCATGACCGCCGCTCGGAAAACTTGAAATTAGTTGCAACTACTCAGTTCTAAGCTAGGTTTACGATATAAATGGAGTCGCTGGCTAGTCTATCTCCCATGTGCAAGATTTGGTGAGCTAAAAACATGAATTGCAACTGAATTTGATCATCCCATAGCGGAAGGTCGAATTGCGCCCTCCAAAAGAAAATTTCCGAATTGGCTCTCGGTGATCCACGGCTCGACTTGAGGTCTTGGGGTTAGCAGCACGGGTCAACAGCGCGTCCGTGAGTGTCCTTGCTCGGGCGTGAAAGTACCCGGTGTGGGCTGTCCACGTGCACACCAAGTCGCCGTGTCGTTAGGTCGCCGTGGAAGAGGGCGATTCTAGGGTTAGGGAGGCCGGAACTCGGCTGTTTTTGCGCCGAGGAAGTATGAGGAGCTCCCTCAGGACCATTTTGCAGCTCAGCGGGGTGGTTGCGCGAGATTTGTTTGGCTCCCTGTGATCGACCGAGTGTAGGCGATGTGTTCCCAATGATTACTCGCGAGGAGGTAGGGAAATGGAAGTAGCTCGGTGCAGTGAGGGAAGGATCACGCCGAGAGGGAAGGAACCACACAGCCAGGTCGCCAGCGCATGTAATTTAGCGAGGAGGTGGCTCGGCTTGCCACTCGGTGGCGCTCTGTGAGTCCTCGAACCGATCGAGTGAAACAGAGCACCGAGACTTTAGCTGCTTCAGTGTAAACACAGGGAACAGAGGGTTTGCTTCAGGTACAAGTCACAATTTAGCTCACTGACCTGTGAGGTCCACCCATGCTCCTCCCCAAAAGATCTTCCAAATTTGGCAATTGAACAAATTCAAATATGTGGAGCTAAATTCTTGGAACTCATTTGGACCTTTGGCCAAACTTCTTCCAAATTCAAATTTGAACTTGAATTCAAATGCCCCCTTTGTGTGCTCATGCAAATGCTTAGCCAAAATACTTCCCAATGTGGTGAAAATTTATATTCCCACGAATTTGGAGCTGAGGATTTCACATATGGAGTCAACTTTTACATTTGGTTGCTGCAGGGACCTATGAGGAAGGGACTCCCGAGGAGGAGACGGAAACCCCGTAGGGGAACACTGTCGACTGGGAGTCATGCACGCCACCGTGTTAGTGTGTGTGCGTTCTAGTGGGGACATGTTCACGGGCTGAACGTGAACTCAATGCGTAGTCTATGCCCGTGAGTGTAGACTAAACATATTTTGTTCTACAAATGTTCATAAACCTGTTTATGTAATAAAACTTTACTTTCGCTTTGTATCTTTGATGTGCGCTATCCGGTGCTGTGCAACCCAGAACCCCTCAGCGTGATCCTGGCTCGACAAGGCCGATGGGGCCGTGTCAGGAAATTGACCAAATTCAAATATGTGGAGCTAAATTCTTGGAACTCATTTGGACCTGTGGCCAAACTTCTTCCAAATTCGAATTTGAACTTGAATTCAAATGCCTCCTTTGTGTCCTCTTGCAAATGCTTAGCCAAAATACTTCCCAATGTGGTGAAAATTTATATTCCCACCAATTTGGAGCTGAGGATTTCACATATGGAGTCAACTTTTACATTTGGTTGCTGCAAACATAAACTTTGCACCAACAGTTTGAAAGCCTCTTTTGTGATGACCCATTTGAATTTGGGTGAAAAACTTTGGTTTGCTCCTAGCTCATGCTTGATCAATCTTTGTCCTAATCTGAACCTATCAAGTTCAGTTTCAATTTGGCCCTTAATTTGAATTCAGCACAAATTCAAACATGAGCATAATTCACTCCTTTTTAACTCACGCTAAAAGCAAAAGTTTGCCACCATAAATCTCCTCATTTTCAAATGTATGAGGTTCCATGTGTATTCAAAACTTTGGCGGCAATTTGAGGTGAGCATTTGAGTCTAAAAATCTTCTTTTAATCTTTATTGAACACATGTATGATTTACACATGAGTTTAACTCCACCTTGGTCCAACACATTCACATGAATGCTTGATCCCGTGTTGTTGAACCCCATATATACCATCCTGTGTCAGAAAGTTTTTTTAAGTCCCATTTTCCATGAACCCGAAACACAATGACGTTCAATCATCCGTTTCTTTGCATTCACGTTTTTGGGACTTAATACATTCCTACCCCCTTAAAAAGAATCTCGTCTCTAGATTCTAAAAGAAGAACGAGACGGGAAGGGTAATTCCAAGGTGTTCGACGATAAAAGTTCCGGATTGTTCCTGCGGAGGTAATCTTTGCTTTCCACGTGGTTTCTTCCATGGTATGATTACTCCACCGCACCTTGTAAAAGCTTAATGTCCGATTCCAGGTGTTCCGGATTCTTTTCATCAATAGTCTGAACCGGTCGCTCGGTGTAGGCAAGATCCGGCTTCAACTAGTCAATTTCTTCAGTGCGGACAGCCGTGGTAAATTTGAGACACTTCCGTCGCTGTGACACACAAACTATGTCGTGAACAACCGTGAGATTGGCCGGTTGTTCCATATGGTAGGCTACGGGTCCGCACTTCTCCGGAATAGCCAATGGATCTTAAGTTCAGGGAGCAATATCCCCCCTTTAAATCGGACCGATGAATTTGTTTCATCGGAGACACGCGAAGATAAACGTGTTCTCCGCCGTCAAAATGCAACAGTCTACGCCTTTGACCATCGTAGCTTTTCTGTCGGGGTTGTACAGCCTTCAAGTTCGCTTCTATTGTCCGAACTCGATCATCGGCTTTGTTGATTAATCAACCCCGAACAGTACTCTTTCGCCGTACTCACACCACTTCAGCGGTGTGCGACATTTCCGGCCGTAGAGCTTCATCTTACGAGGTGTAACTATACGGTCTTTAAACCATAGAGTACCCTCATTGTCCTTCCTGAACCACCTCATCTCTCCGTTGTCTATTCTTCTCTGTATGTGAGACATACCCTGGTCCCTCCTTTGAACCCCAGCAATCCCCTCTCGGATTGTTGGAATGAGATCAATGTTCTAAAATACTCCATACGGAATGACACGGAGACTGGGTTTTTCTTCTTCTAACTCAGCAATCGCCAAGTTGTGAACATAGGCTTTCCGATTAAACGTGTCGGCAACCGCGTTCACTTTTCCCGGATGATAGTGGATCTCAAAGTTATGATCTTTGATGAGCTCTAACCAAACAAACTTTGAACTACAACAATGTTGCACATTTCATAACCTTTCCAACGGTGTATCATAGGCTCCTTAAGGATTTTTCTACAGGAAGTTATGGCTTAAAAACAGAAAGGTCCAGAGAGGTTTTGCTGCTGTCCTGATTCTGGACAGTTTGCCTTCCACTGGACTTTCACCAACTTAACTTGTGATTTTGCTCTGGAGGTCTACAAAGAAGTTGTAGAGCACTTGAAAATATTTCCAGAACTGTATTATACACCTTAATTGATTAAATCTACTCAGAGTTATGCTCTGTTATAGTCCAGCAAGAATTCCAGCCAGAAACAGAGCACTCTGTTTTTGAAAACTTTGACGCCTAGTCATGCCCTCATTTGAATCCTAGCTCAAAATAAGAGTTCAGTAACTAATAATTGTTTCAAACTTCCATTTTTAGTTGAAAGTTAGTTCATTGATCCTTTCTTCATAGGGAAGAGATTATTAAGTGTAGTACGGTGTCGATGCACCGTAAGAACATGTCGGTACTACATAGCCTCACCAAAGAAAATTCTAATCGGATTATACCGGCATATCCGTATTATCAGTGGCACTAAGACGGTCACTCGCAAATGTGTGCTACTCGGAATACATACCTGGTTAGCACCTGCAGAAAAACACTCAATAGTGGTGCACTCAAGGGTTGTTTTCATTTCAGGCAGGTCCATATTTGAAAGTAAATACACACGCCCGTATTATTGCCATACGGCCGTCCTTGAGTTAAGCCACGTCTCAAGGTACGTGATCATGTTTTTACACCACACGACGGGGAACCCGAGTAGAGCACGAACGGGCGGTCACGGTTGGGAATTTTATCACCCCAACAAATACCACCTACTGCCCGGCAGGGCACGCCGATGGCAAGCGCTGCGTATGTCCTCCTAGACTATTTCCAGAAGAACACACTATCGCGTTACTGACCACACGATGGGGTCTCCACTTGCTTGTCCAATGCACACTAGGGACTAGCGTCTCATATGAACTCAGGAACATGAAGAGTCCAAGAGTTTCATATTGGTGTCTCACACCGAGCTGTGAGACCTATCCCTGAATCACATTCTTCGTCAGGGGAGCTAACCAAAATTGAACCGCTTTCAGTGGCGTTCCTTATCATTTTTACCTGAATGTAGGTGCGTCGTTACATAATCAAAATTAAGAATTATAACAAGTATGATAGTCATGCCACTTTAAGTAACTATACTACTATAGTCCTTATGTGGGCCTAATACCGTTTCCTCACCGTATCCTAAGTTTTTGTCATAATACAATCCTTATTCCGTGCGCTATTACCAATGCGGCTCTGATACCACGCTGTGGGGGACACCGGCCCGTATCACGGGGCCGAGCCACTCGCCCGGGAATTGCATTGGGTGGTGCCGTGTTATGCGGCACCCAGCAGCACACATATAAGGAAAAACTGTATTACATAAATCAAAAGCGGAAGCTTACAATGTTCTATGCAAATAATTTACATAAAATAGCTACAGTGGAAGTCTATAAACAGCTCACGTCGAATAACTAATGAGCACCTGAGAAGAGTTCCAGCCCGTGGACTCCTCTTGCTAGCAACACGAAGACATGGCAGCGGCTAGGTTCTCCATGTGTAACATGACTCAGAAGTTCCGAGTCTAACTGGACAACCTTCTTTATATGCGTGGATATTAACTTGCAAAACCACTCATATAGCAAGAGTGAGCACAAAGGCTCAGCAAGACTTAACCGTCTCTCCTAAGGCATGCAACTCTACATGAAAGTAACTTAAGACCTAAACATGTAAGTTGCAAAAAGACTCGCCTACGGGTTCGTCCTTAACTTTAAGATTTTTAGCCACCATAGTAGTACCCTTGCGCCCATCAACATTGGAACTCCACAATCAAACAAGAAACACTTCATTCCAATGTTACTTGTCCCAAGGTGTAAATTAACTTTAGTTTGCTCTATCTCTACTTCAAACAATGTTTTCATGCAATTCCAATAATCATAGCAGCAATTAAACATTGCAAACTGTTCTCACACAACTTGATTACTACGTCACAACATGTGAGCAAGCGGTACTCATAACCGTGAGGGACGGTAATTCGAATCAAACACTGCCTGGATAGCTCGACATATACGCCCGCCTATGAAGACCCAAACCTGGCGTCCTTCATTACGTCGTATGTGGCAACCTTTCACAGGACACTCAACTGTAGAACCGATCATATCATCTCGGGCTCATAGGTCTAACGAGACGATGTGGTATGCCTCTACAATCCAGTTAACCTAGTACATCGATTTCCTGGGTCCCATATAGCAGTAAGCATCCGGTACACAACTCAATACTTGCTCATGGATGCGGCACACGCATTGGTCCTTAACCGACACAAGCAGAGCTACTCGACCAAGACCTCGTCTTGTCACTGCCTAACCATCCTGCCCGGTCTCATCTTTAGAAATATAAACCTTAGTTGGCCTCTTTCAACTACACCCATGTAATCCCAACTATAGCTCGCAAGTAGATTCCAACTACTCGACTTCTACCAGATGTCATAACCTATTTAGCATGGCAACCTTCTACAGTGGGACACTATATTCTGCCCTTGACTTTAGGGTTCCTTTGGTCATGCATTTGGAGTATAAAGCATCCTTGATATGATGCACATACAAACTCTCAACCATAATTGTGAACAAAGTAAAAACTTTATAAATAACTTAAATGCAAACCGGAGCTTGCCTTGGTTTTGCAGGTGACTAAAGTCAGAATATTATGAAGTTAGTTGTTGATGACTTGAAGCTTAATCACTGCCCTTCTTGCTCCTTGATCCAAGCTTCACTTCTCCTCCACTTTTCCACGTTTAATAACTACACTTTATGAATATGCATATATGTTTCATTGTAAAGCTTTTGATAACTAGTTCTGAAGGCAAGTTTAAAACTGGAACTCTGTTTAAGAATTTAAAATGATACTGGTGCTAGTGGTTTTGGGTTTGGGTTTAAGTACTATGATCAAGTGATAAGTGTGTTTCATCACTTGTGTGTTGATCACCTAATGAGGTTGAACAGAACAGTACTGATCGGAAGCTCCAATGGAGCTGAAAATTTTCATGTGAGTTCCTTGTCACAAGAAAGTAATCTGGACCAAAATTTAGAATTTTTCAATGAGTAGATCACTCAGAACAATTCCCTAAGCATTTAGGCAAAAGGAATTAATTCTGAACAAATCCATGTGAACTACAATTTCAAACATATCTCAGGGAGCATGCATGAATTTTACTAGGATTTTTGGAGCTAAGAATTTCCCAGAATAGAATTTCCCGGAATAGAATTTCCAAGTTTTGGAAATTCTCTGGAATTGTTTCTGTATTCATTTGAACACAGAAACTTGAAATCATAATTATCCTAGCTAAATCAACTCCAAATGAGATGAAATTCTTACAGGAGTTAACTAACATCCTAAAGAATATTCTGCCAAAAATGGAGGATTTTTGGATGAACCAAACTCCCTCAAAAGTTCTTTTGCTGAAAGGCTTTAAAGAATTTTCCAGAATTTAATAATAGTTTTCTTACAAATTGGGTTGCATATTTGGATAGAGTTTTTCAATATGAATCCAACCCGATTTGAATCACTAAATTTGGAGATTCCTAGCAAAAGTTATGAGGTTCTAAAATTTGAACTGAATTTGGGGATTCAAATAAACCGGGAAACATTTAAATTCTGACTGTGGGTCCCGGGTGACGTGTCAGTCCCTCGATGCAGCCACACCGCGGTCCACAGACAATTGGGCTGTAGCCACAAACGATCAAATGGCCACAGCAAATCCCAGTCAACTGCTAACGGTTACTGACCGGTGAGGCCAGAGGCTTCTTCTTCCTCCCGAGCCCCCCTTTTCCGCACGCGCCTTCCCCTCGCCGGCGCGGCAGCGCTGCTTCGGACTCTCCCTTTCCGGTGGACTCAGGGGCTGAAACTCGCTGCTAGCCTCGCTCTCGACGTGAGGAACTCGTCCCCGTGCTTACCAGAGGCCGGTGATGGCTCTAAACCACCGGGCGACGTGCGGCGGCTCGGTTCTCCCTCCGGCGACGTCACGCACCCTCTCTAGACTCCCAAACCAATGGGTCTTTGGTTCTACAGCATCAGTGGGTCATGGGGGTGCTCGGCTTTGGTTCAAACTTGATCGGCAACGGCTCGAAATGAGGTCTCACCGTGTGCCCGGCGGTTCCCGCCATGACCGCCGCTCGGAAAACTTGAAATTAGTTGCAACTACTCGGTTCTAAGCTAGGTTTACGAAGGAAATGGAGTCGCTAGCTAGTCTAGCTCCCGTGTGCAAGATTTGGTGAGCTAAAAACATGAATTGCAACTGAATATGATCATCCCGTACTGGAAGGTCGAATTGCGCCCTCCGAAGGTCTGGGGGTGAGGTCCTTGCTCGGGCATGAAAGTCCTCGGTGTGGTCTGTCCACTTGCACACCAAGTCGCCATGCCGTTAGGTCGCCGCAGAAGAGAGCAATTTTAGGGTTAGGGAGGCCGGAACTCGGCTGTTTTTGCGCCGAGGAAGTATGAGGAGCTCCCTCAGGACCATGTTGCAGCTCAGCGGGGTGGTTGTGCGAGATTTGGTTGGTCCCTGTGATCGACCGAGTGGAGGCGATGTGTTCCCGATGGTTACTCAGAGGAGGTAGGGAAATGGAAGTAGCTCGGTGCAGTGAGCGAAGGATCACGCCGAGAGGGAAGGAACCACACAGCCAGGTCGCCAGCGCATGTAATTTAGCGAGGAGGTGGCTCGGCTTGCCGCTCGGTGGCGCTCTGTGAGTCCTCGGACCGTTCGAGTGAAACAGAGCACCGAGACTTTAGCTGCTTCACTGTAAACACAGGGAACAGAGGGTTTGCTTCGGGTACAAGTCACAATTTAGCTCACTGACCTGTTGGGTCCACCCCTGCTCCTCCCCAAAAGATCTTCCAAATTTGGCAATGTAAGGGCCTAAGTTTTTGGAACATAATCAAAGTGTTCATCACCACCCACACACTTCATTTGAAGAAACTTGATGAGTACATTTGAAGAGCAAGTAAACACCATCAACATGCTCATTAGAGAATAGACTTACAAAATGCAAAAGTGGCATTTCCCACAAGCATTATATACGGTTTGGGCATATGAAAAACTCCTACACCTTGCTAGGAGTGTCCATGCCAAATTTCACCCAAATCCAAAACCTTTTGAGATCTTTTTGGCTATAAGAAGAAAGAGGGTAGTTGAACTTAAATTCAAATTCAAACTACTTCCATCCCATGAATTCAATAGTGGGAGGCATATTCTTACTCAGCACATTTTTGTGAGCTCACCCACCAATTTCCACTCTATTTGGAGTTGATCTTGACATGAGCTAAGCTTAGCAAATTCAAACTCAATTTGAATTTCATACTGCATATGTGCTGAAAATTAATTCAAACACTTCACAATTTGAATTCTATCAATTCCAAATGGCATGTGGTTGATGATTCAAATTCTAGAGGGTATTAGAGGGATTGCCGAGGGGGACAACAGGACCTCGTTGGGTGGTGCCGTGTTATGCGGCACCCAACAGCACACGGGTCGATGAACTCACATCATATCACATAAATAGTTTAGCGGAAGCGTAGAAGAATGTTTTACAAATAGTTATATCAGAGTAAACTACAGCGGAAGACTATCACTCTCATGACTCATATCTAAACTAGCAACAAAGAAACGGTCCAGCCCGCGGACGTTTCTCACTAGCAACACGAAGACAATCTGCAGCGGCGAGGATGCTCTTTGAGTAAGCACTCGGAGGTTCCCGAGTCTCATCGGCACCCCTTCTCATAAGCATCGAGTCAATTACCTGCAGAACAACTCAGATAGCATCCGTAAGCATAACGCTCAGCAAGACTTAACCGTCACCCTAAACATGGAACTCTAAGTGAGGTTATGGACCTAACATAGGATGGCATAAGCATAATTAAACTCGCCTAAAAGTGAATCCTTACTTTCAGGTATTAATTGCAGTATTTTAAGTAACCCTGGGCACGCCACATCGGGAGTCCACAATCAAACAAGAAACGCTTTCCCCCGATGTAAATTGCTCATGGCATAAAAGAATCGAGTTTGCACTGGCCTATTCATCAAGCTCCAATACAAGGTAGGATAATACTTCACATCAAGATGATTAGTTCCTTTCTCATGCAAGTTCTTACTACGTCACGACTGTGAGAACAACTATGCTCGGTCCATTCCGCGAGCGACGGTGATTCGAATCAATAACATGTAAGGGCCTCAGTTTTGGCACACATTTGAAGTGTTCATCACCACACCACACACCTCATTTGAGGAAAGATGATGAACATAAATGAAGAGCATGTAACCACCATTAACATGCTCATTAGAGAACAAACTCACATATTGCAAAAGTGGTATTTCCCACATGTGATATAGGTGGGCTGGACTTATGAGAACTCCTACACATTGCAAGGATGTCCATGCCAAAAGAGGGCAGTTTGAAACCACATTCAAATTCAAACTGTTTTTGTCCCATGAATTTAAAAGTGGGAGGCATATTCTTATTCAGCACATTTTTGTGAGCTCACACACCAATTTTCACTCCATTTGGAGTTGATCTTGACATGAGCTAAGTGGGACGAATTCAAACTTTATTTGAATTCAAAACTGAACTTGTGCTGAAATTCACTCAAACCGAACCCAATTTGAATTCTATTCAATTCAAATGGCTCAGGGGTGAATAATTTGAATCACCAGGGGTATTATGGGGCTCACTGTTTACAACAGTGACTAGGAGTAAATTTCAGAGGTTAAAACCCCAGGTGGGACCCACATGTCATAGAGGGAAGAAGGAGAAACTTGCACCCAAAGTCAGAGTCTCGGTGGGAAATTCCGCCGAGCAGCTGTCGGCTGTGCCACCGAGCAGCTACCGGCGCCACCAGCTGCTTCCCTCTCCGCGCGTTGGCACCCAGGGCGGCTGGCTCGTGCCCCCACGTGACCGGCACCGCCTCAGCCGAGCAGGAGTCGGCCGGCTTTATCTTCTCGCGGGCAAACCCGAGCAGCGGCATTGTTTCTCGCCGCAGCTCTCTGCTCAATCGGGAAAACCAGCAAAACCATCTCCTCCTTCGTCCCTGAGCTGCTAGACAGCCACCTGAGCTCGCACTCCACCTCTCCAACGCCAGAAACCTCGAGCTCTGACCTCCTTTGCCCAAAGACGATCGCCACCGCGGCGATCTAGCCTCAGCCGAGAGTCAGGCGCCCGTGGGCAGCGTTCCACAGGCGTTTTCACGGTCCAGCGAGAGAGGCAACAGGAGCGCGCGACCACCGTGCTGCTCTCCTCCAAGTTCCGGGGCGCGCTACACTGATGCTGTAGGGCCGTTTGTTCGAGGTGTTGGCGGGTTTAGAAACCACGGTCGACGGTGTCGAACCTCAACCGAGGCCGCGGCACGTCGCCGAGCTATTTCCGGTCACCCCCAGCCCGACCAGTCACCCCCGACGTGTTCCTCGACGTCGACAACCCCCTGGCGGCGAGTTTCAGACCATGGGAGGTCCGGCAGCGGAGAGCCGGCGAGCCCCGAGTCTGCTCCGGCGAGGTCGGTGGCGTGGGCGCGAGAGAACGGCGGGAGGAAGACGAAGCCGGCTGGCCCACGTGTCAGCGGCTGAAGAATTTAAATCGGGATCGGGTGTGGCCAGGGATCGGCTGTGCTGGCGTGCAAATACCCTGTGAGCTCCGGTGTGCCGGACACCTCCGCGCTCGACACGTGTGGTATCCCCGGTGTGCTGGACACCTCCGCGCTCGACACGTGTCCCCGCGGGCCCCGAGAGTTTAAACTTTTCCCCCGATTTTCAGAATTCTTCCAAACTTCAAATCCTCATCACATTGGCTAGAAAGCTCCAAATCGGGTGAACCAAATTTTGTTGGATTCAGCTCTCTGGGCACTTTCCAGCAATACCAAATTCAGCTCATGAAAGAGAATAGTTTTTCAGAATTAAATCCCTAAAGTTTAAACTGTTGGCAATTTTATCTGGAGAACTACTTTATGAAAAATTCTGAAATTTGGCTGAAAGGTTCATTGGAAAATCTCTGAATCCCAGTAAATTTTTCAGACTCATACAAGTTCATTTAGTTACCCTAATTGGGTGATTAAGGGAACTGCCCAGAGAAAATAAAAAAATGTACAGAAACATTTTTCAGATTTTCTCCAATCTTAATTAGGACATAACTTTCTGTAGAATTCTTCAAATGACATGAAACCAACTCCATTAGAACCATCCTAAATTCTAGTTTCCAGAAAGTAATGGTGGGAGCCATGAAAAACCCTGGAATTACTTAGAGGCTCAATTATTGACCAAAGAGGCTTTTATTTGTACAAGGTTCAATTGAACTTTGTTTCAAATAAAACTTGGTCACAACTCTGGTTAGGACCATACCAATCCACCATAAAGATTTCAGAACCAAAGGGGAGGGCTATCTAGAGTTATTAGCAATTATGTATTTAAGTTCACACATTTACATTTAAATTTACATGTAGTATTGTATTCAACGTGTAGCCGTTGAAGAAGAGACCCCGGACGTGCTGGATTTCCTTCTTCCGGACGAAGAACTAACTACTGACCAGCAGCAACAAGGCAAGCCCCGGTTTGCATTAACCTTTTTATAAGTTTTTCCTTTGTTTACATGTGTCATATGAAGTATGTATGTGCATTAGGTATAGGATGAATGAAACCCCACTTGCATAACCAAAGGTTCCTTAAAGAGTGAGGGTAGTGTCTAAGACCTCGAGTAGATAGGCTATGCTTAAAGATTCATAGGGCTTCGGTACAAGTCGAGTAGTTGGAATCTACTCGCGAGATAGGCTTGGGACACACGGGTTCGGTTGGGTGATGTGAGATCACATTAGTGATGAAAATGAGACTAGGCAGGGGCTAGGGCGCAGCAAGAGGGAGTCTTTTGTGCGCAGCCCTGCCCGTGTCGATTGAGGACCGATCCGTGTGCGGCCCACACTGATCAAGTTTAAACGTACCGAAGGCATATCGGATATGTGGGCCCCGATAAACCGATGTAGCCTAAACCTCCGGGCGTCGAGGCATAACGCACTGATTTATAGGTGTAGGCTGAGGGCAGCAAGGTGAAAATCTGCCAACGGGCATAGAGAGATGCTCCGTGTGGGGACCTCCTGCTCGTTTCGGTGCGACCGGTTCGACGTTTGGGCTGTTGGGTGAAAGGTTGTCCCGTACGACATCGAGTGAGCGTGCTGTGCAGCTCCACGGGTGGGCGTACGTGACGTGCTCTTTGGGTTTCCCTGCAGGTGTATATCGAGTCGATTCGCCGTCCCTCGCGGTGAAGAGTACCACTTGGTCACTGAGTCGTGACGTAGACTAATGTATGAAATATGGTGATTCAATACTGCTGATTTGATATAATTGCATTGCTACATGTGTGCCACCAAATATTGCTTACTAAATTTCAGATTCCTGAACTGTTAACTTGTTGCTAAAAGTTGATCTAAGGATGAACTTGTAGGCGAGTCCATTTGTTGCAATATGACCATCCTATGTCATGGTACACCTCATGTAGAGTTTCATGCTTAGGTGAGTCGGTTAAGCCTTGCTGAGCCTTCGTGCTCACGGTTGCTGCTTAAGTGTTTTTCAGGTGAGGAGCCACCCACGGACTCGGGGTACGAGTTCACCGGCGAGGGTTACCCTCCGTCGGGGACCACGGCTGAGTGGGAGCCGTACCCCCCGCGCTGAGCTGAGACGTGCAGCTAGTGTGGGTTGCCCTAGGGCTGGGCAACCGACTTTTGCTAGATAGGCGGGCGTGAGATGTACAAAAGAAACTTCCGCTGTGTAATAAAAGACCCTAGTTTGTAACTAAGAAGTGTACTACTTTGTACATTCAGTTTGTTTTCCCATGTAATATAATGTGTTCTTATGACGTGTGCTGTCGGGTGTCGCATCGCGCGGCACCACCCTCTGCGATCCTGGATGAGCGGATTCCGGTCCGCCACAGCCTGGTATAAGAGCTGCAGTGGGGATAGCACAGTACTTAAGGACGGCATTATGGGAAAACTTAGGTATACGGTGACGATTCGGTAGTTGCCCAAGTAAGGACTATATTAGCATAGTTACTTAAAGTGGCAAAGACTAACCTATGTGTTATAATTCTGAATTTCAATTATTGTAACGACGCACCTACGCTCTGGTAAGTTGGTAAGGAACGCTACCGAAAGCGGTTCAATTTCGGTTAGCTCTCCCTGACGAGGAACGTGGTTCAGGGATTTGTCTCACAGCTTGGTGTGAGACGTCAATATGAAACTCTTGGACCCTTCATGTCCCTGAGTTCATATGCAGCGCTGATCCCTAGCGTGCATTAGGCAAGTAAGTGGAGACCCCATCGCGTGGTCAGTAACGCGAGAGTGTGTTCGTCTGGAAATAGCCCAGGAGGACATACGCAGCACTTGCCATCGGCGTGCCCTGCCGGGCAGTAGGTGGTATCTGTTGGGTTGATAACATTCCCAACCGTGACGACCCGTTCATGACCTACTCGGGTTCCCCGTCGTGTGGTGTTGAAACACGATCACGTACCTTGAGACATGACCTAGCTCAAGGACGGCCGTATGGCAATGATACAGGCGTTTGTATTTACTTTTAAATACGGAACTGCCTGAAATGAACAACCTTTGAGTGCACCATCATTGTGTGTTCTTCTGCAGGTATTGACCACGTATGTATCCGTGAAGAAAACGTGTGCGAGAGACCGTTTAGTGCCACACTTGAGACGTATATGCCGGTATGATCCGGTTAGGATTTTCTTTGGTGAGGAACGTAGTACCGAGACATTGTAGGCATATGCATGAAAATATTGAAAACAAGGAACTAAAATCATTAGGTTCAACAATTAAGACCCTGGTTGGGTATAAGAATGGGATTAGTGGACCAGGATAGCTAAAGGGATGAAAAACAGAGTGCTCTGTTTTGGGCAGCACGTTTGCTGATCTTCAACAGGGCATAACTCACCGGTCTTTTAGCCCAGAGGGGTGTGCTATATAGCTCTGGAAAGGTATTTAAGTACTCTACAACTTTGTTGTATACTTCCAGAGCTGAAACTCAACTTCAGATGGCTAAAATCCCAGAGGAATGTGAACTGTCCAGAACCAGGACAGAGTAGAACATTCTCTGAACTGTTTTGTTTTTCAATGATAACTCCCAGTAGCAAAACCCAAAAATTTCATATGATACCTCCTTAGAAAGAGTAGAAGATGTGTGATATCTTTGTAATTCAAAGTTTCTGAAGTTTCAGCACAGATTTCAGTGGAAACTCGAATGGAAAACAGCAACTTCCAAGGGAGGTGCTGTTAAAAAAAATTCTTCCAGAAATTCTGCTGACTTTCAATTAGCATAACTTTTTAACCAAGGCTGATCTGGGGGCAATTGAATACTTGTTCGAAAGATACTGAAGTTAACTTTAACTTTGGTATCCAACTTGAGTCATGAAAATGCCCAGAACCAGATCAAACCTTGGAATAGGTAGAAACTGGTCATTCTGACAGAAGAATGACAGTTGAACTCATTGGAGAGGGTGTGGTAACCTAAGGGTGGTATACGTGATGACAACGCAATAATAATGTCTCGTAGTGACCAAACCTAGTTATGGTGAGCTTCCAAAAAGGAGGTTCATCAAGTTGGATTTAACTAGCTTGTGTTTGGTCTGGTAATGGTGTAGCTTGTGCAAAGTTATTACATTGTCTACATACGAGATATATCGCATGTTTTTGTCGTCATAATGTTTTTACGCCCATTTTTATTGGACTGCATGCAAAATGTTGCGGGACTGATGTTTAATGTCGTGTGGTTGCAGATGGTTCGTACTAGCACCACGCACGAGGTTGGTGGCTCTAGCCAACAGGGAGGTGATGACTCCCGGCCACCGGCCTACGACAGCACCCCGCAGCAGCAGCCACCACCGCCGCCTCCGCTTACTCTAGCGGATGTGATAGCGGCACTGGTGGGAGGTCGTGAGGAGCAGACCGACCTGCTCCGCACGATCGTGTAGAATACGTCCCAGGCGGGGGGACGTCAAGACAGAGGGCCTCGTGAGCCCCGGGAAGTGTCGTACTCGGATTTCATGAGTACGCACCCTCCAGTGTTCACTGAAGCTGAAGAACCACTGGAGGCTGACAACTGGCTGCGGACCATCGAGTCCAAGTTTGGGCTGCTCCAGTGTACGGAGCGGCAGAAGACCCTGTTCGCAGCACAGCAACTCCACGGTGCCGCTGGTGCATGGTGGGCGAATTACGTCGCCTCACGTCCGGCTGGCCATGCCGTGGAATGGCAAGAGTTCCGGGAGGCGTTCCTCGCCTATCACATTCCTCCCGGGATCATGAAGAGGAAGTTCCAAGAATTTTTGGAACTGAAGCAGGGCGGGAGGAGTGCTCACGACTACTCCCGTGCCTTCAACCATCTGGCGCAGTACGCGTCAGATTATATCTCCACCAAGGAGAAGACGCGAGAACACTTCTATCGGGGGTTACACCCCGAAATGAAGACCCATCTCGTTCAGTGGAATCGCGGCACTTTCAACGACCTAGTCAATGCCGCGATTGTGCAAGAGGATGCTCAGCGGGAGTTGGCAGCTGAGCAGAGGAAGCGCAGCGCTCCACCTAGCAGTGGTGGTGGCGCGCCACAGAAGTAGCGTATGGTGTATCGGACACCATCCGGGCAGCAGTGGCATCCACCGGCGCGACCTCAATGGTTCAGGGACGTCCTTTCCAGTCACCCTCGTTCCGTCCGCCAATGCCACCACCAAGACAGCAACAGCAGCAGCAGACGGTACCCCGGGCGTTTCCACCGCCACAACGCGCCCCGGGATTCCGTCCACCGATCAGCGGGGGACCGCCCCGTTTCACCTGCTTCATGTGTGGCCAGGCGGGCCACTTCGCGAAGGACTGTCCCCAGGGGCAGCAGAGCAGCGGGCGAGCCCAGTTCCAGGGCGGTGCTCGAGGCCGACCTCCGGTGAAGAAGGTTGGTCAGCGGACTGGGGGCGTCCGCAACCTCGACAATGAGGACGCCCCAGAGGGAGACAACGTGCTGGCGGGTACGTTTACTCTCAACCATCAAGCCATCATCATACTTTTTTATTCTAGTGCAACCCACAACTTTATAAGTGCATCATATGTGGTTAAGCATCAGCTGGAAACCTTTCCAACCGAGTGTTCGTATATGATCTGCTCACCGGGAGGAAAGATTTCAGCAACGATGATGGTTCTGAAAGCACCACTGTGCTTAGGTGGGAAGATATATCCCACCACTATGATTATCCTTGAGGGGCAGAAGATTGATGCAATCTTAGGAATGTCATGGCTAAGCTACCATGGCGCTGTCCTGGAAACCCCATCACAGACGGTTCACCTCAACTCCCCATTACACCGTCCGCAGTCCCTCTTATTAGATAATCCAGTCCGGGAAGTTTCAGTGATCAATAGTGCTGAGGCTCTCAAATTAGAAGACATCCCCGTAGTCCGGGAGTACCCCGACGTGTTCCCGGATGATCTTCCGGGCATGCCACCTGAGCGGGATGTCGAGTTCAAGATTGAGCTCGCACCCGGGACTACGCCCATATCACGGAGACCCTACAAAATGGCTCCAAATGAGCTGGCTGAACTGAAAGAACAGCTCAATGATCTGATGAGCAAGGGTTTCATTAGGCCAAATTCCTCGCCTTGGGGATGATCGGCGCTGTTTGTAAAGAAGAAGAACGAAACCCTGAGGTTGTGTGTGGACTACCGGCCGCTCAACGCCGTCACCATCAAGAATAAGTATCACTGCCCCGCATCGACATATTGTTTGATCAACTTGTGGGTGCAAGTGTGTTCTCAAAGATGGACCTTCGCTCTGGATATCACCAGATAAAGATCCGGGCGGAGGATATTCCGAAGACGGCCTTCTCAATGAGATATGGATTATATGAATATCTCGTCATGTCCTTTGGTCTCACAAACGCTCCAGCCCATTTCATGTATCTCATGAACACGGTGTTCATGCCGGAGCTGGACAAGTTCGTGGTAGTGTTCATCGACGATATCTTGGTTTACTCCAAAACAGAAGCCGAACATGCCGAACACTTGAGGATCATTCTTCAACGATTGCGAGACCACAAGCTCTACGCCAAGTTCAGCAAATGCGAGATTTGGATCAGCCAAGTGCCATTCCTGGGACATATCATCTCAGCAGAAGGCATTGCGGTTGACCCAAGCAAAATAGAGCAAGTGCCGAAATGGAAAGCTCCCACTTCAGTTCATGAAGTCAGAAGCTTCCTCGGGTTAGCGGGATACTATCGGAGATTCATTCCAAGCTTCTCCAAGCTCGCTAAGCCGATGACAGAATTGCTGAAGAAAGGGACGAAATATGTTTGGAACACGGCGTGTGAAGGAGCATTCCAAACATTGGTGAAGCATCTCACCACAGCCCCGGTCTTAGCTCAGCTGGATACAACAAAGCCCTTCGACGTGTATTGTGACGCGTCTGGTATTGAGCTTGGCTGTGTGTTGATGCAGGAAGGACGTGTGGTCGCATATGGCTCACGCCAACTTCGGAACCATGAGCAGCATTATCCCACTCACGACCTTGAGCTTGCTGCAGTGGTTTTGGCGCTGAAAATGTGGAGGCACTATCTCCTGGGGAATCTAGTGCACCTCTACACCGACCACAAGAGCTTGAAATACATTTTCACCCAAAAGGAGCTGAACATGAGGCAACGGAGGTGGTTAGAATTAATCGAGGACTATGAGATGGAGATTCACTACCACCCCGGCAAGGCGAATGTGGTTGCTGATGTGCTAAGTTGGAAATCACATGTCCATCACCTCACCATTACACCTGTGGAGGAGGAAGAGCCAAGTTTATACTTGGTTCCTTATGGATCGCTGTACAACCTTTCCCTCATCCCTACTATTAGGGAGGACATCATTGCAGCTCAGAAAAATGATAAAGGCATGGCACATCTCCGGAGACGGATTGACAATGGGGAGATCAAATGTTTACGGAAAGATGATGAGGGGACGCTGTGGTTCAATGACCGCATAGTCGTACCCCGGGATATGGAGTTGAGAAAGAAGATCCTCGATGAAGCTCACTTGTCCAAGTACTCCATTCATCCGGGCAGCAACAAAATGTACCACGATTTGAAAAAGAAATTTTGGTGGACACGGATGAAGCGGGAGGTAGCTAAGTACGTATCCGAGTGTGATACGTGTAGACGAGTGAAGGCTGATCATATGAGGAAATCAGTGCTGCTGCAACCCCTGAAAATTCCAGCATGGAAATGGGAAGATGTGAGCATGGATTTCATTGTGGGATTACCCTTAACATCCAACAAACATGATTCCATATGGGTAATCGTTGACCGACTAACCAAGTCAGCTCACTTCATCCCCGTGCATACACATTTCCATGCCAACAGATATGCGGAGTTATATATCGCCAGGATTCTATGTTTGCATGGCGTACCCAAGACCATAGTCTCAGATCGAGGTGCATTGTTTTATCTCGCTTTTGGGAGCAGTTACATGCTGCTTTGGGTACTAAACTGATTAGAAGCTCCGCTTACCACCCTCAGACAGATGGGCAGACAGAGAGGGTGAATCAAGTATTAGAAGACATGTTGAGAGCATGTGCCATCCACCATGGTAGGAACAGGGACGATCACCTACCATTGGCGGAATTCTCGTACAACAATGGCTATCAGGCGAGTATCAAGATGGCACCCCACGAAGCTCTCTACGGTCGTAAATGCCGCACCCCATTAAACTGGTGCGAGTCCGGTGAAAGGGTCACATTCGGAGTTGATGTGGTGAACGACGCCGAAGAGCGTGTTCGGACAATTCAAGCCAATTTGAAGACCGCTCAATCCCGACAGAAGAGCTACGCTGATAAGAGGCGTAGACCATTGCATTTTGACGTTGGGGAACACGTGTACCTCCGCGTGTCTCCGATGAAGGGCGTGCACCGGTTCGGTGTGAAGGGGAAGCTCACTCCCCGTTTTATTGGACCCTACGCTATCACCGAGAAGTGTGGACCAGCGGCGTATCGATTGGAGTTACCGGCATCCCTTGCTGGTGTCCATGATGTTTTCCATATTTCGCAACTGCGAAAATGTTTGAAGCATACGGCTGCTGTTCCTACCGAAGACATCAGCGAGCTGAAATCGGATTTAACATATGATGAGTATCCGGTGGAAATTCTTGATGAGAAAGCCCGAACCACGCGTAACAGAACGTTGTGGTTCTACAAGATCCTCTGGAGTAACCATACCGTGGAAGAAGCGACGTGGGAGAGCGAGGAATTCCTTCGCTCAAATTACCCGGAGTTCATGGCTTCTCAACACGGGTAAGTCCCTACTACATCGGTATCTCTTCTTTTGTAATCTCGGGACGAGATTCTTTTAAGGGGGGAGGAATGTAAGGGCCTCAGTTTTGGGGCACATTTGAAGTGTTCATCACCACACCACACAACTCATTTGAGGAAAGATGATGAACACAAATGAAGAGCATGTAACCACCATTAACATGCTCATTAGAGAACAAACTCACATATTGCAAAAGTGGTATTTCCCACATGTGATATAGGTGGGCTGGATTATGAAAACTCCTACACATTGCTAAGGATGTCCATGCCAAAAGAGGGCAGTTTGAAACCACATTCAAATTCAAACTGTTTTTGTCCCATGAATTTAAAAGTGGGAGGCATATTCTTATTCAGCACATTTTTGTGAGCTCACACACCAATTTTCACTCCATTTGGAGTTGATCTTGACATGAGCTAAGTGGGACGAATTCAAACTTTATTTGAATTCAAAACTGAACTTGTGCTGAAATTCACTCAAACCAAACCCAATTTGAATTCTATTCAATTCAAATGGCTCAGGGGTGAATAATTTGAATCACCAGGGGTATTATGGGGCTCACTGTTTACAACAGTGATTAGGAGTAAATTTCAGAGGTTAAAACCATGGGTGGGACCCACATGTCATAGAGGGAAGAAGGAGAAACTTGCACCCAAAGTCAGAGTCTCGGTGGGAAATTCCGCCGAGCAGCTGTCGGCTGTGCCACCGAGCAGCTACCGGCGCCACCAGCTGCTTCCCCCTCCGCGCGTTGGCGCCCAGGGCGGCTGGCTCGCGCCCCCACGCGACCGGCACCGCCTCAGCCGAGCAGGAGTCGGCCGGCTTTATCTTCTCGCGGGCAAACCCGAGCAGCGGCATTGTTTCTCGCCGCAGCTCTCTGCTCAATCGGGAAAACCAGCAAAACCATCTCCTCCTTCGTCCCTGAGCTGCTAGACAGCCACCTGAGCTCGCACTCCACCTCTCCAACGCCATAAACCTCGAGCTCCGACCTCCTTTGCCCAAAGACGATCGCCACCGCGGTGATCTAGCCTCAGCCGAGAGTCAGGCGCCCGTGGGCAGCGTTCCACAGGCGTTTTCACGGTCCAGCGAGAGAGGCAACAGGAGCGTGCGACCACCGTGCTGCTCTCCTCCAAGTTTGGAAGCCAACCGTGAAGAATCCGCAGAGAATTTCTAGTTTTTGCTCCGGCGACCGTAAACCGAGCTTCCGGTACGGTTTCTTTAAATTATCGCTCTATGATCTTTCGGAGGTCATCAAATCTTGCACATAAACACGGGACTAGCCGGCGATCAAGTTCTTTTCTGCATCCGTAGTGTGAAACTGTCTAGGAGTGACGAATTTCGAGCTCGATCGAGGGTGGTCATGGTGGGCACGATCGGTCACACGGTGCCGACCAACTTGCTGCCATCCCTGAACCCTTTTGACACCTTGTCGAGCTTCCTAGAGGTACACTGATGCTGTAGGGCCGTTTGTTCGAGGTGTTGGCGGGTTTAGAAACCACGGTCGACGGTGTCGAACCTCAACCGAGGCCGCGGCACGTCGCCGAGCTATTTCCGGTCACCCCCAGCCCGACCAGTCACCTCCGACGTGTTCCTCGACGTCGACAACCCCCTGACGGCGAGTTTCAGACCATGGGAGGTCCGGCAGCGGCGAGCCGGCGAGCCCCGAGTCTGCTCCAGCGAGGTCGGCTGTGCGGGCGCGAGAGAACGGCAGGAGGAAGACGAAGCCGGCTGGCCCACGTATCAGCGGCTGAAGAATTTAAATCGGGATCGGGTGTGGCCAGGGATCGGCTGTGCTGGCGCGCAAGTACCCTGTGAGCTCCGGTGTGCCGGACACCTCCACGCTCGACATGTGAGGTATCCCCGGTGTGCCGGACATATCCGCGCTCGACACGTGTCCCCGCGGGCCCCGAGAGTTTAAACTTTCCCCCGATTTTCAGAATTCTTCCATACTTCAAATCCTCATAACTTTGGCTTGAAAGCTCCAAATCGGGTGAACCAAATTTTGTTGGATTCAGCTCTCTGAGCACTTTCCAGCAATACCAAATTCAGCTCATGAAAGAGAATAGTTTTCCAGAATTAAATCCCTAAAGTTTAAACTGTTGGGGATTTTATCTGGAGAACTACTTTATGAAAAATTCTGAAATTTGGCTGAAAGGTTCATTGGAAAATCCCTGAATCCAGTAAAATTTTCAGACTCATCCAAGTTCATTTAGTTACCCTAATTGGGTGATTAAGGGAACTGCCCAGAGAAAATAAAAAAAATGTATAGAAACATTTTCAGATTTTCTCCAATCTTAATTAGGACATAACTTTCTGTAGAATTCTTCAAATGACATGAAACCAACTCCATTAGAACCATCCTAAATTCTATTTTCCAGAAAGTAATGGTGGGAGCCATGAAAAACCCTGGAATTACTTAGAGGCTCAATTATTGACCAAAGAGGCTTTTATTTGTACAAGGTTCAATTGAACTTTGTTTCAAATAAAACTTGGTCACAACTCTGGTTAGGACCATACCAATCCACCATAAAGATTTCAGAACCAAAGGGGAGGGCTAGCTAGAGTTATTAGCAATTATGTATTTAAGTTCACACATTTACATTTAAATTTACATGTAGTATTGTATTCAACGTGTAGCCGTTGAAGAAGAGACCCCGGAAGTGCTGGATTTCCTTCTTCCGGACGAAGAACTAACTACTGACCAGCAGCAACAAGGCAAGCCCTTGTTTGCATTAACCTTTTTATAAGTTTTTCCTTTGTTTACATGTGTCATATGAAGTATGTATGTGCATTAGGTATAGGATGAATGAAACCCCACTTGCATAACCAAAGGTTCCTTAAAGAGTGAGGGTAGTGTCTAAGACCTCGAGTAGATAGGCTATGCTTAAAGATTCATAGGGCTTCGGTACAAGTCGAGTAGTTGGAATCTACTCGCGAGATAGGCTTGGGACACACGGGTTCGGTTGGGTGATGTGAGATCACATTAGTGATGAAAATGAGACTAGGCAGGGGCTAGGGCGCAGCAAGAGGGAGTCTTGTGTGCGCAGACCTGTCCGTGTCGATTGAGGACCGATCCGTGTGCGGCCCACGCTGATCAAGTTTGAACGTACCGAAGGCATATCGGATATATGGGCCCCGATAAACCGATGTAGCCTAAACCTCCGGGCGTCGAGGCATAACGCACCGATTTATAGGTGTAGGCTGAGGGCAGCAAGTTGGAAATCTGCCAATGGGCATAGAGAGATGCTCCGTGTGGGGACCTCCTGCTCGTTTCGGTGCGACCGGTTCGACGTTTGGGCTGTTGGGTGAAAGGTTGTCCCGTACGACATCGAGTGAGCGTGCTGTGCAGCTCCACGGGTGGGCGTATGTGACGTGCTCTTTGGGTTTCCCTGCAGGTGTATATCGAGTCGATTCGACGTCCCTCGCGGTGAAGAGTACCACTTGGTCACTGAGTCGTGACGTAGACTAATGTATGAAATATGGTGATTCAATACTGCTGATTTGATATAATTGCATTGCTACATGTGTGCCACCAAATATTGCTTACTAAATTTCAGATTCCTGAACTGTTAACTTGTTGTTAAAAGTTGATCTAAGGTTGAACTTGTAGGCGAGTCCATTTGTTGCAATATGACCATCCTATGTCATGGTACACCTCATGTAGAGTTTCATGCTTAGGTGAGTCGGTTAAGCCTTGCTGAGCCTTCGTGCTCACGGTTGCTGCTTAAGTGTTTTTCAGGTGAGGAGCCACCCACGGACTCGGGGTACGAGTCCACCGGCGAGGGTTACCCTCCGTCGGGGACCACGGCTGAGTGGGAGCCGTACACGCCGCGCTGAGCTGAGACGTGCAGCTAGTGTGGGTTGCCCTAGGACTGGGCAACCGACTTTTGCTAGATAGGCGGGCGTGAGATGTACAAAAGAAACTTCCGCTGTGTAATAAAAGACCCTAGTTTGTAACTAAGAAGTGTACTACTTTGTACATTCAGTTTGTTTTCCCATGTAATATAATGTGTTCTTATGATGTGTGCTGTCGGGTGTCGCATCGCGCGGCACCACCCTCTGCGATCCTGGATGAGCGGATTCTGGTCTGCCACATAACACCCGGACTACACGACACATACGCCCGTACTCGACGTTGCCTACAACAACCATCACTGATGTTGTACGTGGCAGCCTTTCCCCCGTTTCACCCCCGCTGAATCGATCAAGTCGCCCCGTACAGTAGCTACTCTCATGGTGCACCTTCCGACGTGAGATGTCATGAGAACATTCCCCACATACTGCACACCGGCCGTCCGCCTGAGGCGACCCGAAAAGTCCCAACGACAGCTTCCCGAGGTACATCGGGTTACTTGGTCCCATATAGCCAGCATGAGTACGGTACACAACGCAAACTTGTTCAACAGGGCCGCATACGGATCGGTCCTTGACCGACACGGACAGGTCTACAGCACCCAGGCCCCTATGTCCTGCTGCTCCTACAACCTTCCGGTCTCAACTTTAACTTGCTACCTCATTTATGAACCAATCCCGTATGCCCCTGTTGTTTCTGAAACTGCGAGTAGCATCTCACCACTCGACTTCTACCGAACCGTACTTAAGCATGGCAATTCTACACGGTGAAAGACACCTACCCAATACTCCATGGGTCATTTGGCTATGCAAGAAGAGTATCAATACCTAGACCTAATGCAAAGTTCATGTATTAACCGAAAGTGAATACAAAAATAAAAACTTAATAGCTGTTAAATGCAAACCGGAGCTTGCCTGTTTTGCAGGGTAGTCGTATATAAACAGTTAGTGTCCTTGCAGATCCACCCTTGACTCTCCGGAGCTTGATCCACTTCGATGAATCACTCCTTTGAGTCCCCTTCCTTGTGGTTCCGATTGAGATGCATATGCACATATTTTATAGAATGTAATGGAAAGAAGTTATGGAATTAATTTCTTAGGACAGAGGTTGTGTGGAAAAGCCAAGCATGGCTTGGTTTGCCTCTGTTGTGCAAAGAACAGAAATAAACTAAATTGACCTTAAGGCCTTAGCTATACACTAACCCTTTTCTCTAATGAACATAATAGATAAGCTGAAAAGCTTTGAGTGCAACTGAAGAACAAGAACTCCAATGGCCTCAAAACTTTTACAGCAGGTTATATACTACCTAAGGATTTAGCTTGCCAAATTGCAGCTAATGTGGAGTCATATTGTGTCCCCCATAATTCTCACAACATCTCTTTTGTATTTTTCCCTTATACATAAGTATGGAGAATAAGAACAGGGAGTTCAAGGACTCATCTTGGGCTGATATTCGCTTGTGAGTTCTTGATCACATGAGAGTAATCTGGTCCAAAATTCAGCCCTTTTACTTGAGTAGTTCTCCCAGAACAATTCTTTAAGCATTCCTACTCAAAAGAATTTATTCTGAGGTAATGTGCATTTTCATGCTCAATTAAGTGAACTACAATTCCAAGTATGTCTCAGAGAGCTTGACTAAATTTTCCTATGATTTGTGGAGCTGTGGATTGTTCAGAACAGATTTCTGAAATGGGAAACATTTTCTGAAAATGTTTCTGGACTCTTTTGAACACAGTAGTTTGCATTTAGCAAATTCCTACTCAAATGACCTTCAAATGAGCTGAAAATTTGCTAGTAGGTCAATACTATGCTAAAGAATATTCTGGCAAAATTTGGGGATTTTTGGATAACCCAAACTCCCTCAATAATTCTTTATCACAAAACATTCCAAGAATTTTCCAGTATATAATATTATCTTTCATACAAATCTGGGTTCATATTTGGATAGAACTCAGAGATATGAATCCAACCCAATTGGAATCACTCAAATTGGAGTTGTCTACAGGGAGATATGAATTTCCAAAGATTGAGCTAAGTCTGGAATTATTTTCCTACAGCAAATTCGGCTGGGCCCACAGTTTTGAATTCCAGCCAATAGAAACGAAGCCCCACCGGGCCACAGCATCTCTGCGCGCCAACACACGGTATCCCGGCCACACCCGATCCCGGGTTTAAAATTTGAGCTGCTGACAGCCGGGGCCCACGCGTCTTCTTCTTCATCCGGCTTCCTCGCTTGCGCCCGCGCTGCCCCTCGCCGGCCCGACGCCGGAGCTCGCCGGCTCGCCGTTTCCGGCCACCGCCTGAGCTATAACTCGCCGCCAGGGGGTTTAGGGCCTCGAGGAACATGGCTGTGGGGTTTGCTAGGGCCGCCGAGGACCGGAAAATGGCCGGCGACGTGTAACTGCCTCTGTGGCAGTTCGGCAGCATCGCCCGGAGTCTCCAGACCTCAAAAACTTGTGCCGACGAGACCTACAGCACCAGCGTACCTCTAGGGAGATCGACACGACCGCAAACTTGCTCGGAAATGGCTGGAACTAGGTTGTCATCGTGTGACCGAATGGGTCCGCCGTGAACACCCCAAGAAAAGCTCGAAATTCACCGGTCTGAGGCGTTTTCATGCGCTGGATGCAAAAGGGAAAATGATCGCCGGCTAATCCAGCTACTACATGCAAGATTTGAGAAGCTAGGAAGAATTAGAGAGCGGGAATTTGCTGAATCCATACCGGAAGCTCGGAATGAGGTCGCCGGAGCAAAACCTCAAAATTCGCCGCCGATAGCTCGCGGCACGGCCTGAGCTTGGGCTGAGAGCAGAACCGCACCCGTGCGCGTCCGTAGGTGTGATCGCTCGGCCGTGAAACCCGCTGTGGAGGGCTGTCCACGAGCGCCCGATCACGCTTTTGAGCTAGGTCGCCGCGGCGGCGGTCGTTCTCGGGCACCGGAGGCCGCAGCTCACTTGCTCTTGGGTCAGGGAGGTGGAGGTTGAGCTCGTGGGAGTGTTTAGCAGCTCGGGGGAGGAGGAGGCACGGTGATTTTGCCGATCTTCCGATCGGACCGAGAGCGGAGGGGGAAGACGGTCTTTGGCCGTGCGCTCGCGAGGAGAAGAAAGGATGGCCTTTGCTTCGTCCAGGGGAGGTGATCAGTCCTCAGAACCGCCTCTGGGCGCCGTGCGTGGGGAAAGGGAGCAGCTGGTGGCGCTGCCGAGCGTCCCAGTGGCTCCACGGTGGGAGCTGCTCGTGGCTCACGTGTTGTTCGGTGAATTTCCCCACTGGGCTGAGACTTAGGGTGCAAGGCTCCTCCTTTAGCTCTATGACATGTGGGTCCCACTCCACATTTCCTCCCCAGATATCTTCTCAAGCTGATCCTCTTAATTCCCAGAATTCTAAGTTTAAAAAGGTGGGCTAGAATTTGAAATCCTCAAATTCAGTTTGAATTTGCAAGACTAAATCTGAATTTGGTTTAGAATTTGCAATTTCTTCTTTTTAGCTCTCTTTTGAGCCCACCCTACAAATGGAAAGTTGGTGAGCAAACTCCTCCCTATGATTCATGTCCTTGACCACCACATGTGTGAACTTTGAATTTCAAATCTGAATTTTAAACTCACATGCAAAGAGGTATTTGACTCCTTATTGGTTCAACACTTTTAAATAAGAAGGTGAATCTCATGTTGGATGTTCATCCATGTATTACTTTGCATGAAGAAAAGTTTTAGCAAGTCCCATTTTCATGTGTTTGCCACACATATGAACTCAAACCTTGGTTTTTATTCATACAAATTTTTGGGACTTTTACAATTACTGTTTAAAGAAGTAGATGGAAGTTAATTTCAGAGGTTAAAACTCAGGTGGGACCCACAGTTCAGCTTCACAGACCACAGAACCGACTGAGGCACCGAGTGCTTGGGTCTTGGGCTCTCGCCGTGGCCGCCACCACGCCAGGCCGTCGAGGCCAGCAGTGTGCTTGCTGCCCAGGCCGCTGAACCGCCTCTCTGGCCCCTTATTTATGCGCCCGGGCCAACCCCGGTGTTTCTCACCGCTATTCCAACGTGCTCTCACCCAGGAAACCGAAACACCACGCCGCACGGCTGAGCTCTCGGTCCCTCGTCGCCCGGCTGATCCTATGGTTGTCACGGCGATCTGAGACCATCACCGAGTGCGCCGAGTCTTCCTTGATGAGCTCGCACCGGTTCCAGAACCTGATCAACCCTCTCCAAGCTCCACCACGACGTTCTTCCATTCTTCAGTTCAGCCCGAGCCGCCGTCACAGGGACGACCCGTCCGGCCACCACAGCCTGCCGTTCTCCGAGCTGTGAATAGCAAAAGGTTCGCCTTCAGTCCCTCTTTCATTACCGCAAGCCCCGGCGGCGTGACATAAACTGCTCACGCTGGAATTTCATGATTTTGTGATGGTATACGAAAGGGATGCCCGGACCGATTCGTAAAATTCGTAATACACACCGTACCACTCATCCTCTCACGAAGGGAAGCACTTCTAGGTGTCCGTGCGAGGCCATAGGAGTCAAAACCACGAAGAACTATTGCGGGGAAACCTCTGTTCTTTGAGTTTTAGGAAAATTCCTGATTTCCAGCCTAAGTTGCACGGTGCCAGTCCAGTACTGTCATTCCCGAGCTTCATGGAACTCATGTCGATCTTCCTTGGGTCCACTGATGCTCTACGGCCTTTTGCTCGATAATTTGGGTTGCTAGGAAGTCCGGCTGAAGTTCTTCCGAAGCCGCCGCTCGTCGCTGGCCGTGTTCCGGTGATTGTCGTGATGAGCTGAGCCCAGCATCGTGTTCCCCGGATGGATTTAAGCAGAGACGACCAAGATCATGGAGTTTGGCGCACGACAGAAGCCACCGGCAAGCTCTCCGGTGAGGTGTCGCGGCGGCCGAGCGTGGGAGGCCGGAGGTAGATGAAGCCCCGGTCCCACGCGTCAGCGGCTGATATTTTAAAACCGGGATTCGCTGTGGCACCGGATTGGGTGCAGCTGCGCGTGAAAGATTCTGTAGCCCCGTGTGTCGACCGCTGAGAAGTTGACACGTAGCCCCGGTCCCACGCGCAGCGATTTAAACTTTTTCCCGATTTTCAGATTTAGGTCAGACTTCAAACCCACATAACTTTGGCTAGGAAACTCCAAATCAAGTGAACCAAATTTTTTTGGATTCAGCTCTCTGAGTACTTTCCAACAAATCAAGTTTCACTTCATGAAAATCCTTAGTTCTCCAGAATTAATTCTGCAAATTTAAACTGTTTAGAATTTTAACTGAAGAATCCTTTGGAGCAAAATTCTGAAATTTTGCTAGGAGGTTCACCAAAATATCCCTGAGCTACCATCAAAATTTCAGATCCATTTGAGCTCATTTGATCCACCTAATGGTGTGATTAATAAAACTGTTCCAGAGAAAATAGAAAATGTCCAGAAACATTTTCAGAATTTCTCTGAAATTGTTTAGCTCATATCTTTAGCTAGGAACCTTCAAATTACGGGAGACCAACTCTATTAGAACCCTCTGAAAATCTAGTTTTCAGATAGTCATGGCTTGCTCCATGAAAATCCCTAGAACACCCTAGGAGCTCCAATTAAGGTCAAGTACATAGTTATTTGTGGAGAGCTCAAATGAGCTTTGCTGCAAATAAAACTTGGCCAAGTCTCTGTTTAGGTTGTATCCAAACCATAGTAAAAGTTTCAGAGTCATTGGGTCTGTCTAGTAAGACTTACAGTCTTCACAAGTTTAAATTCAATTCAAATGCATTTAAATTGATACATGTTATCTCATGTAGTCGCTAAGGTTGAGGAGGAATCCGAAGTCTTAGACTTCGTTACTCCAGAAGAGCAGCTAGCCTACGACCAAGAGCAGCAAGGAAAGGTCTGGTTTGCATTAACCCTCTTTATAAATTTTTATTGTTTTGAAGAACTTACTTTGAGCACCACTTACTTTTGGCATTAGAGTCTTGTTTGAAACCCAATTGCATAGTCAAGAAAACCATGGGTTGGGATTAGGATTTAAAACCCTGTTTAGCTACTGCAATGCTTAGACAGAGTAGGATTCGGTACAAGTCGAGTAGTTGAAACTACTCACGAGGATAGGCTAGAAGCACTCGACTCGGGTAAAGATAGCAAATGAAACACATGGCAAGAAAAATGAGACCGAGCGGAGAGTAAGGGCAGCAGGACTTTGGGGCCTGGGTGCTATAGCTCCGCTTGTGTCGATTGAGGACCGAGCCTTGTGCGGGCCTGTTGAACAAGCTAGAACAGTACCGAAGACCTACCGGTTATATGGGAACCGGGAAACCGATGTAACCCGGGTAGCTGGGTGTTGAGGCATAGCTGGTCGTTCAGAGGGTAGGTTGAGAACTCGAGGTGTAAATCGGCTGGCAGCACTGTGGATGCGCGTGCAGAGACCTCTTGCTTGGGACGATTGGACCGGGTCAACATTTGGCTTGCGGATGAAAGGTGGTCGCGTACAACGTCCGTGATGGTTGCTGTTAGCAACATCGAGTACGAGCGTACGTGACGGGTTATTCGGGTAACCCTGCAGGTGTAAATCGATTATAATCACTGTCCCTCACGGTCAGTGAGTATCACTTGTTCACTGTACCGTGACATAGAAAGAACAGGCTAGATTCATATTAAAAGTTTGCTGATTTGAATGTTATACTCTGCTTGTTAATGTCTTGTTGTAGCTTAGAGCTAATTAAAGTTATTTTCAACTTTGGGCAAAGTACATGAGAGAAATGCGTTTCTTGTTTGATTGCGGCTCTCTCATGTGCCTTAGCGTAAGGTTCTCCACAACCTGCTGTTAAAACATTCAAAGTAAGGTTCAAATAATTAGGCGAGTCCTTTGCAAATTATTTATCTCATGTACCCTATATCCACCATGTAGAAGTTTCATGTATAGGAGTGACGGGTCAGTCTTGCTGAGCCATCGTGCTCACTGCTTGTGTTTGAAGCTTTTGCAGGGGCATATGAGGAAGGGACTCCCGAGGAGGAGACGGAAACCCCGGAGGGGAACGCTGTCGAGTGGGAGTCGTGCACACCGCCGTGTTAGTGTGTGTACGTGCTAGCGGGGACACGTTCACGGGCTGAACGTGAACTCGATGCGTAGTCTACGCCCGTGAGTGTAGACTGAACATATTTTGTTATACAAATGTTCATAAACCTGTTTATGTAATAAAACTTTACTTCCGCTTTGTATCTTTGATGTGCGCTATCCGGTGCTGTGCAACGTAGCACCCCTCAGCATGATCCTGGCTCGACAAGGCCGATGGGGCCGTGTCAGGAAATTGACAAAATTCAAATATGTGGAGCTAAATTCTTGGAACTCATTTGGACCTTTGGCCAAATTTCTTCCAAATTAAAATTTGAACTTGAATTCAAATGCCTCCTTTGTGTCCTCTTGCAAATTCTTAGCCAAAATACTTCCCAATGTGGTGAAAATTTATATTCCCACCAATTTGGAGCTGAGGATTTCACATATGGAGTCAACTTTTACATTTGGTTGCTGCAAACATAAACTTTGCACCAACAGTTTGAAAGCCTCTTTTGTGATGACCCATTTGAATTTGGGTGAAAAACTTTGGTTTGCTCCTAGCTCATGCTTGCTCAATCTTGGTTCTAATCTGAACCTCACAAGTTCAGTTTCAATTTGCCCCTTAATTTGAATTCAGCACAAATTCAAACATGAGCATAATTCACTCCTTTTTAACTCACCCTAAAAGAAAAAGTTTGCCACCATAAATCTCCTCACTTTCAAATGTATGAGGTTCCATGTGTATTCAATACTTTGGCGGCAATTTGAAGTGAGCATTTGAGTCTAAAGATCTTCTTTTAATTCTTTCTTGAAAACATGTATGATTGACACATGAGTTTAACTCCACCTTGGTCCAACACATTCACATGAGTGCTTGTTCCCGTGTTGTTGAACCTCATGTATACCATCCCGTGTCAGAAAGTTTTTGTAAGTCCCATTTTCCATGAACCGAAACACAATGACGTTCAATCATCCGTTTCTTTGCATTCACGTTTTTGGGACTTTTACAGTATACTCTACCCGCTAGGCATAATGGTGCTTTGGAAACCATCATACTTGCTGAAATCTTCCCACCCAGTGAACAAATCAAATATGGACTTTTGGTGGCTAGTATTTGCAAGCTGTGTTTAGCAATAAAAGCTTGGCTAATAAAATTATGTGTGGCGCCTGAGTCAAATAACACTATGGCGGGATGCTGGTGGAGTTGGAACATACCCGCAAAGATTGGCTCCCCCTCCGGCATGTCCTCTATGGCAAGTTGGTGGACGGTGCCAGGCTTAGGATTTGCCCGCCGCGCATTAATGGGGTTCCGAGGCTGATTCCTCCCCAGAAACTGTGGTGCCACTCCGCCACCTTGCCTCTCAGGACAGTTGTTGGTGAAGTGTCCTGGGCGACCGCATTTGAAACATGCGGCTGATGACTGGCCCGTGCTTGGGGGACGAAAGCCCAGCATGTGCTGCTGAGGTGCAAACGCACACGGCATCGCCCTCGGCTGCTGTTGTTGCTGCGGAGGTGGTGCTGATAGTGCCGGCCTGAATGACGGTGGAGACTATGGCCGACTGCGGAATGGCATCGGCCTCTGTGGTGGCTGCCAGCGTTGACCCGATAGTGAGCGATACACAATCCAATATTTTTGAGAAGGACCACCTCCTCTCTGCTGCTCTGCGGCGCGCTTCGCTTCTTCTCCGCCGCTGCTAACTCCTTGCCGGAGTCCACCTGAACAATTACAGCATCAATAATGTCGTTGAGACTGCCGCGATTGAACATTGCCAGCTTGTCCTTCAAGAGCGGGTTAAGCCCCTGGTAAAAATGGTCCCACCGCTTCTTTTCAGTATCAGTGTGATATGACGTGTAGAACGCGATGTGCACCCGGTTCCAAAAATAGAACCAAGTGAATGCATATGTGTGCCCAGGATGTTCATCACACATACACATGTAATCCACAAACTGAATTCAGAATATAACCACAAATAAATAGTGTTGAAGTACTTTATTACAATGACTCAAAGTCGCACTCATGAATCTCTATCTTATTCTTGCAGCGGAAGTCTCTAAACGACAGTGTTAAGTGACTAAAGACAGCAGGCTCCATCTTCGACTCCACAGGCATGTTGACAGTAGTCCACACACGTAGTACTCCACATGGTCCTCGAAGTACTCATCTCCTGTAGCTGATGTATATGTGGTAATGCAAGGGTGAGTACATGTCGTACTCAGCAAGTGCGGGAAAAGTATGACATGTAGCTTTCAACAAGGTAGGAAATAAAAAGGCTCATTGCAGCAAGCAAATTTTATTTCACAAGTATGGTAAAAACAGCAACTATCTCTAGGTGAGTTTAATCCCATCATAACCAAGTATTTAATCAACATTCCTTTACATAATTCACCATTTATCAAGTCTTAACCAGCCAATAACCTTTCTCAAGTTCATCTCATACTCATAAATATTCATAACCATCTCATATTCATATAACCGAAACCAAACCCATTTTCATGACTCAAAACAGTCCAAAAACAATCCCAATGACCATACCACAACCATACCGAATAACCATCCCAAGTTTTCCCTCTAATCATGGAAGTTGGCTAGGTGCTTGTGACCGGAAGCACGACTATTATGATAGTTTTCCACTCTGCAGAGGTGGCACCACTTTACCCACAAGTTCGTGATTTCGTCATCCGTCAGTCACTGCAGAACCTCCATTATACCAGTACACAACCGTCGGTATATGGCCAAGAGATCACAAAATAGCTTTTACAAAGTGGCTACTAGATGTATGGACTCACTGATGTTTCACCGGCATGCTCGAATCACCATTCTCCCACCCACGGGCCCCCTCTTGTGCCATGCAGTTCCCAGGGCAGTCCTCCTCGACTCCCATTCCCCATGCCATCCACGGTCCATAACAAGCTAGCAACACAACAAATTAATCAGCTAAGCCACACCCATACTTGGCCTTGTGGTGGCACAGTTTTCCTGGCATATTCTCGCATGAGCCGGTCCTTAGATCTAGGGCAAGTACCACCATCTCATCCAGCAACATTCATGAACCAAGCTTGCCTAGATCTCCCTGATTCCATGCCCATTAACATCATCAAGATCTCATCATCATTATTCATATGAGTGCAGTAGCTAGACATGTTTTATTTCAGCTTCCCGTATCCCGTGAATTAAGTGAAGCAAAAAGGTAAAACGACCATATCCGACTCATCAACTTTCCCGGCGACAAGGATGGTTAACAAAACTAGTAAACTCCTATAAAAGGGTGTCCCATCAAGTTGACTCAAGCATACACGTTTTCACAAACAAAACAGTTTCGAAACATGGGATCAATATGGTCAAGGGGCACTTGCCTTGCTCCCTTGGCTCTTGTTGCTCAAGTGTCTCGAAGTCTTGGTGCTGTAATTCCTCGTAGATGGCCTCTTGAGCTTGTTCTTCTACTCATGATCACGCACATACAAAATTTACAGAAATGAATCATCATGCACAAACTTTACTCAAGATGCAATGGGGTGGATGAATGCAAATTCTATGGTGCTGTTTTATTAAACCAGTTTATACGTGTTCTTGCATGTTTTAATGGGCTTTCATGGGGTTTTATGATGAACAAGGGTATAGGGATCAAGTGTGTACTTGGTGATGATCTTGACTCAAGATCTAGATAAATTCCACCGTCAAAAATTGATCAAAACGCGATCTGTCCACACGAAAAAGTTTCTGTTCGAAGGGGGCGAAGAAAACGGGTGCGTAGAAACAGCGGCAACGTCGTAAGATGAGTAATGAAGACCTACCTCACTTACTTTTGGTGGCAGGGCCTTCCTCCTAGCAATGGCAGCAGCCGGGAATTTTTCTATGGAAGATTAGGGCAGGACAGATCGTTGGGCTTCTTCTCTGGCGACGACGAGGCGTGACGCGGCTCGACAGTGCCAAATTCCGGCAAGCCGGGCCTCTCTATATGAAAAATGTATTCAATGCATGGAAATGAATTTGAGGGTGTTACAAACCTACCCCCTTAAACTGAATCTCGCCCTCGAGATTCGATAGAGTAGAGAATAGATGTGGGAATTCTGCCTTGAGGTCTTCCTCATGCTCCCATGTAGCTTCGGCTTCCGTGTGATGGCTCCACTATTCCTTGTACCAACGGATCACTTTGTTCCTCGTGACCCTTTCCTTCACGTCCAAAATTTGGACGGGGTGCTCCACATAGGTCAGGTCCTCTTGAAGCTCGAGCTCATCCATCGGTACTTGTTCTTCCGGTACTCTTAAGCACTTCTTGAGTTGGGATACGTGAAACACGTCGTGTACGTCAGAGAGGTGCGTTGGCAGCTCTAGTTGATAGGCTACTTCTCCTCGCTTGCCAAAAATCTTAAATGGACCGATGTAGCGAGGTGCTAATTTGCCCTTGACGTTGAACCGTCGTTGGCCTCGGATAGGCGATACCTTCAGGTACACGAAGTCTCCTACTTCCAAGGTCAATCTTCTTCGCCTATTCTCCACATAACCTTTTTGTCGTGACTAAGCAGCCCTCAAATTTTCTCGTATCGTTTGGACTTGCTTTTCGGCGTCTTGCAGCACTTCGGGTCCAAACACTTGGCTCTCTCCGGTCTCATTTCAAAACAGCGGCGTTCTACACCGTCTACCATACAATGCTTCCAAAGGTGACATCTTCAAGCTGGCTTGATAGCTGTTGTTGTATGAGAATTCAGCATACGGCAAGCTCCTATCCCAACTGCGCCCATGTTTCAAGGCGAAAGCTCTCAACATGTCTTCCAAAATTTCATTTGTCCTCTCAGTTTGCCCGTCAGTTTGCGGGTGATAAGCGGAGCTGAAATTCAGCCATGTACACATGGCTTCATGCAGCTTCTTCCAGAACCTAGAGGTAAATTGAGAACCCCGATCTGAAACTATCCTCTTCGGAACTCCATGACGACACACGATTTTCTCCATATACAGCTCGGCTAGTTCTACGACGCGGTACGTGGTTCTAACAGGAACGAAATGGGCTGTTTTCGTCAATCGGTCCACAATAACCAAAATGGAGTTGTAACCCAACCGAGTACGTGGCAATCCGACAATGAAATCCATGCTGATGTCTTCCCACTTCCACTCGAGTACTTTCAATGGCTGCAACAGTCCAGCGGGTCTTTGATGTTTGGCCTTCACCCGTTGGCACGTGTTGCATAAGGCAACATATTCAGCTATGTCCCTTTTCATACCATCCCACCAATAGCAAGTTTTCAGGTCCTTGTACATCTTTGTACAGCTGGGATGTATGGAATAAGGTGAGTCATGTGCCTCCTTTAATATCGTGTCGCGGATGTGCTTCACGTTAGGCACACAAATCCTTTTCCCTAACCGAAGCGTGCCCTTCTCGTCTTCCTTGAAATCCTTTTCTATGCCTTGTCGGATTCTTTCCTTGATTTCCTCATCCGTTGCTTGGCCATCTCGTATCTCTTGTTCCAGTGAAGAGTTGAGTTCTATCACTTCCATCTCGTTCAAGAACCCGAGATGTAACAATTCGAACTCCTTGCGCAGCTCGGGCGGTAGCTCCCGAACCGTGAGTTGGTGACATGCTCCCTTTCGGCTCAACGCATCAGCTACTACATTGGCCTTTCCGGGGTGATAATTGATTCCAACATCATAGTTCTTGATGAGTTCCAACCATCGACATTGCCTCAAATTCAGATCCGTTTGCGTGAATATATACTTGAGGCTTTTGTGATTCGTATAGATCTCACATCAGTGGCCAAGGATATAATGTCTCCCAATCTTCAAGGCATGTAGCACGGCTGCAAGTTCCAAGTCATGTGTGGGGTAATTCAGCTCGTGGTTCTTTAGTTATCTCGATGCATAGGCTACCACTTGTCCTTCTTGTATGAGCACACATCCAAGCCCTTGTCTTGATGCGTCAGAATATATATCAGAACTCTTGCTCACGTCCGGCAATACCAAAACCGACGCTGTGGTTAGTCTTTTCTTGAGCTCCTCAAAGCTTTCTTGGCACACTGGTGTCCACTGAAAAGTTTTTCCCATCATTAGCAATTCAGTCATAGGCTTCGCCATTTTGGAGAAATCCTTGATGAACCGTCGGTAGTATCCAGCCATCCCAAGGAAACTCCGAATATCTCTCACATTCTGTGGTTTGTTCCACTTCAGAACATCTCCCACTTTTCCTGGATCAACCGATACTCCTCTCTCGGAGATGATGTGGCCTAGGAACGATATCTCCTTTAACCAAAATTGACACTTTCTGAACTTGGCATACAGTTGATGCTCTCGCAGTTTCTGCAATGTCAATCTCAAATGTTCTTCATGTTCTTCCTCGCTTTTTGAGCACACCATGATATCGTCGATGAAAACCACGACGAACTTGTCCAAGTACTCCATGAATACCTTATTCATGAGGTACATAAAGTATGCGGGTGCATTCGTTAACCAAAAAGACATAACGGTATATTCATACGAAACATACCGTGTTCGAAATGCAGTCTTGGGTATGTCGGAGGGCTTAATCTTCAGCTGGAAGTATCCCGACCGAAGATCAATCTTGGAGAAAATTCAGGCACCTTTCATTTGGTCAATAGGTCCTCTATACGGGGCAGCGGGTATTTATTCTTGATCGTCACCTTATCGAGATACCTATAATCCACACACATCCTTTGGGTCCCATCCTTCTTGTCTACGAAGAGCATGGGGGCTCCCTACGGTGACGAGCTTGGGCATATAAAACCCTTTTCTAGCTGCTCCTGAATTTGCTTCTTAAGTTCCACTAGTTCATTAGCGGGCATCCTATATGGCCTTTTCGCTATAGGTGCAGTTCCAGGTACTAAATCAATGGTAAATTCAATGTCCCGGTCAGGTGGCATACCAGGAAGTTCTTCCGGGAACATATATGAAAAGTTCTTGAACCACCGGAATGCTTTCCAATGTTGCTTCTTCGACGTGGTTCAACGCTGCCTTCTCGGTTGCCAGTTGGGCTGACTCGAACTCAATACGAGTATTGCGCTCATTTGTCAACTGCACACTCCTCTCAGCACATTGAATTACTCCGTTGTGCTTGCTTAACCAATCCATTCCAAGTATTATATCAATCCCTTGGGAATCCAAGACAATAAGGTTGGCAAGAAAGTCTATCCCCCTTATTTTAAGGTTTACTTCCGGACATACTATATTAGTCCTCATCTCTCCACCGCAAGAATTAACCAACATAGTGTGTTTCATGTGTGATATGGGCAGATTATACTTGGCAACATACTTGGATGATATGATTGAATGCGATGCTCCGGAATCAAATAAAACAGTGGCTGGGTTGGAGTTGGCAAGGAACATACCAATCACGACGTCCTCAGCTTGTTGCGCTTCCTCAGCAGAGACATGATTCACATTGCCATGAGCGTAGTTCTGCTGCCCACGGTTACCTTGCGTAGCTCCTCCATTCAGCCGTGGGTTCTGTTTTGGTGCGTTGGTCGGCTGTCCAAGGCCTTTCTTCGGGCATTGACTTGCAAAGTGTCCCGCCTCTCCGCATGAAAAGCATGCTTTGTTGTCCAAAACAGCAGGAACGTTGGGGCGAGGATGGTTTTGAGCATAGGCGCCCATGTTGGGATGGGGCGCAGGAGGCAAAGCATACGAGTTGCTTGCATAACAGGACGTTGCTGTGGTGGTTGATTAGGGCAAGGTGGGTTTGCAGGGCGGAAAGTAGAAGCGGACGAGCCATACTGTGGTGCAGCTGGTGGCATGAAACGGGGACGTACATTGCTCCCTTGTGGCTGGTATGGCATCTTCCTCTTGCCCTCTTGCTCAATCTCACGGATCTTGCTCTAAACCACTATAGCTTTGCCAACGAGCTTCTCGAAGTTTGCATAATCATTGTTGAGCAGTTGTACTTGGATCTCATTGTTCAATCCTCTCATGAACAAGTATTGCTTCCTTTGATCCGAGTTGACGTCTTCGGGAGCATACCTTGACAGCTGCATGAACATGTTGAGGTACTCATTCACGCTCTTCTTTCCTTGGCGGAGACCTTTGAACTCTTTCCTTTTAAGCATCATGACTCCAGCAGGGACGTAATGAGAGCGGAAACTCTCCTTGAATTCAGCCCAAGTGATTGTCTCCTGGTTGACATGAGCATTGCAGAGAGTGTCCCACCAGTCAGCGGCTGCTCCCATGAGTTGGTGCGATGCGAAGAGAACTTTCTCCTGATCATTTCACTGAACAATAGCAAGCTTCTTTTCCATGGATTTCAACCGATCATCAGCCTCCATAGGATCATTAGCTTGTGCGAAAGTAGGCGGTCGAGTCCTCATGAACTCTCCCAATCTGTTGTGAGCCGGCGGTGGTGGTGGTGGTGGCGGTGGGGGTGCAGGAACGGGGTTAGGATTGTTGTTGTTGTTGGCTCACAGCTGTCCCAAAGTTTGTATCATAGTTTGCATGAGCGGGTTCTGCATAGCCATCAACTGTTCAAGGTTGTTTGCATCAGCCCCGGGGTTAGCATTTTCAGGAACTTCAATGTTGCCATCCTCTTGTGGTTCAGGGTTGCCACGAACGTTCCTCCTTTGACGGCTGGCGTTTTCCCTCACCATGTGTGAGAGAGAGTTGAGTAGAATTGAAAATAGAAGTTTGGATTGATCCCCCAACTATATGCATCAAGGTGTATGAACTAAATATCTTCCTTTATTAATTTCAGCCTATATGAGGATGTGAATACAGGCCAAAGCATCTCACATCTCTCCATTATGTGTGGATGTGGACATTCGCCAAAGCATCCCACAACTCACACCAGCACACAAACACAACCAATCATCACAAAAGTTCAACACACCACTCCTATTCACGCTACTGCAATTTAAACGTTCCTATTACAGCTTATTCAATGGGAGTCCTAAACTTAATCATGTGAACTGGTGCTGTTCCGGCCGTGTGACGGGGGTGGTCCATACATGGGCGCACGCCATGGTGAGTCGGCAGTCCATGTAGGGTTAAATGACGCTCGTGCACCATTTGCTCCCGCGTTGGCACGAGTCTCCTCTTGTTTCTCCAGCAAATACAGCTTCTTGTGGAGGTAACGGATCTCTTCTTGTGCGCTTGCGTAGCGGTTTCCTAACTCCATGAGCAACCTCTGAGACTTGTCAGCAGCTTGTGGGTTGGAAAGGCTGTTACAGGGGGTCCAACGATCTCCCTTGTACCACTCTTCCGACAAGGGTGCAGCTCAAAAGTGGTGCCCTCAAGCTGCTCATGGAAGGCGTGGCACAGTCTAGTGAGTGCTTCTAATGCAGCATCATCAATAGCTTCTGCCCTTGTATCTCTCCATGTGGATGTGAAGTGCCAAGTGACAACCCTACTATTAGATAGGATGGTTACGTCAGCCTTCCACTCTTCATGTCCGAGACGAGGGACTTTCTTGAGAAGATATTCCGGGTATATGCTGCAGCAATCTAGAAATCCTTTGAGCTCCCTACATGTGTGTCCTCCTTCCAATTCATCTGACTGAACGTGCTCCGGATCACCGGCATCTATAAATAGGACATGAGAAACTTTAGAGAATGAAGAAAATACTTCAAAACTTCAGAAGCTATGAAGCAACAAAGCAAAAGTATTGTTGTCAAAAAGAAGAGAAAAGAGGGGCTGAAAATAGCACTTTGCGGTGGCTGACTTGACAAGAGAAGTGCAGCAGCAAGCAATTTTCGAAAATAGCAGTTTAGAGGGGTGTTCCTATGTGTTTTAGAGTGTTCATTCTACCTATGCTTGTGTCATACGGTCAACGTGGCTTCGATACCAATCTGTGACACCCGGTTCCGAAAACAGAACCAAGTTAATGCATATGTGTGCCCAGGATGTTCATCACACATACACATGTAGTCCACAAACTGAATTCAGAATATAACCATGAATAAATAGTGTTTAAGTACTTTATTACATCGACTAATTATCTCACTCATGAATCTCTAACTTATTCGTCCAGCGGAAGTCTCTAAACGACAGCGGAAATAACTAAATAGCAGCAGGTTCCATCTTTGACTCCACAGGCATGTTGACGGTAGTTCGCACGCCTAGTACTCCACATGGTCTTCAAAGTACTCTTCTCCTGTTGCTGATGTTTATGTGATAATGCAAGGGTGAGTACATGTAGTACTCAGCAAGTGCGGGAAAAGTATGACATGTAGCTTACAATAAGGTATGGAAATAAAAAGCTCATTGCAGCAATCAAATTTTATTTCAAAAACATGATAAAAACATCAACTATTTCTAAGTGATATTTATCCCAATATAACCAAGTAAAACAGTAACATTCCTCTATCATGATTCACCATTTATCAAGTCTCCACCAACCATTAATCTTTCTCAAATTCATCTCATGCTCATAAATATTCATATGTGTGAAGCCATACAGCTGCAACCATGGAACATCCCGGCGTGGAAGTGGGAGGATATCAACATGGACTTCATTGTTGGTTTACCTCTCACGTCTCACAAACATGACTCGATTTGGGTGATAGTCGATCGACTAACCAAGTCGGCTCATTTTATCCCAGTACATACAAAGTACGTGGCCAAGCAATATGCGGAGCTATATATTGCAAAGATCTTGTGCTTACACGGTGTTCCCCTCTCCATTATTTCAGATCGCGGTGCGCTGTTCGTCTCTCGGTTTTAGGAACAGCTGCACGCATCGTTGGGGACCAAACTGATCCGAAGCTCCGTGTATCCGTGCTTGAAGACATGCTACGCGCTTGTGCCATCCACCACGTCAAGAATTGGGACGATCATTTGCCGTTGGTGGAATTTTCTTACAACAATGGCTATCGAGCTAGCATCAAGATGGCGCTGTATGAAGCTCTCTACGGCCGGAAATGTCGCACACCTCTCAATTGGTGCGAGTCCGGCGAGCGAGTTATCTACGGCATTGAACATGTGAATGAAGCTGAAGAACGAGTGCGAGTAATACAAGCCAATCTCAAGGCTGCTCAATCTCATCAGAAGAGCTATGCGGACAATAGACGCCGCCCTCTACACTTCGACATCGGGGACCATGTTTATGTCCGTGTATCTCCGATGAAGGGAGTCCATCGTTTCGGAGTGAATGGTAAACTTGCACCACGGTTCATTGGTTCGTTCGCCGTCATTGAAAGATGCGGACCCGTGGCATATCTGAATGTGGCCTAGAGGGGGGTGAATAGGCCTTTAAAAGATTCCTGCACACTTAATAGAATTATCAGAAACTTGATTGACCGGACTAGTCCGGTTGTGTGGGCGGACTAGTCCGGTGTGCTGAATTGTGTAGATTGTATAAGTGTTGTGCAGAAGAATTAACTTGTTTAGCAGCAGAAATAAGAACAACAATTATTCTATTTTGATTTTACAATGTGAGGTGTGATTATGCCCGTGAATGAGACTTAGCAACTCAAATTATGAAGTTAACAACTAGATGTTATAATCAACAAAAACAAGGAGGCATGCGAGACACAAATTTTACCGAGGTTGGATCTCACCAAGAGATCTACGTCCTCGTTGAGGAGGCTCACACAGAGCCGGGTCTCTAACCCTTTCCCTCTTCAAGTCACCACACAAGGCCGACTTGACTCCACTAGCACTGGTAATCACCGAGTTTGTGGGGCAACCTCACACGTTGAGGGCTCCCACAAGAATTACAATGAGAAAGCGATCAAATACACTCAAAAAGATTACAATGCAGAATATGAGTGTAGAGAGATCAAACTCCAAGAGCTCACAACGAAAGAACGACGATCTCCCAATCCCGAATCTAAGTGTTCAATTGATCTTCACCTTTTTGCGCCTTAGATGTGTGGGGAGATGTGTTTTTGGCTCTTGGGACAGGTGGCGGCGCTAGGGTTCTTGTTTCAAGCAGTATGAGTCGTGTCTCTACTTTGGGAGGCCGTGGATCACCCATTTATATAGTTTCTAAAAAGTTATCGTTGTAAAACCTAATACCGGACTAGTCCGGTATATGATCGGACTTGTCCGGTCTACTTCTAGTGGGTTAACCGGACTAGTCCGGTCTAATACCGGACTTGTCCGGTGCTATGTGAAGTGGGGTTCCAGAAAGTTTAGCGGACTAGTCCTGTCGCATGGATGGACTAGTCCGCAGTCCTCTAAAGAGGACAACAGAAACATGAGCGGACTAGTCCGGTCTAAAACCGGACTTGTCCGGTCGCATTCTAGTAAGCTGACCGGACTAGTCCGGTCCATGAACGGACTAGTTCGGTGTCCATTGGATTTTAGTTGATTTTTAAACCCCTTACCCTTACGCAAAGTCATGAGCTCTTGGGATGTGTCTCTCACACACACCCTATACATTTACATCTACTTTGCTCTTCTAAATTCCACTAAAGTCTTCCTTTTCGGATACCACTCTATTTTTCACCTTTTTGTGTGCACGAGCTAGTTCACTTTGTTTGTCCTGCAATAATTTCATTAGGATCTCATATGCTTGTCATCAATTAGCCAAAACCCACAAGGGATATCCTAGATGCACTTACAATCTCCCCCTTTTTGGTGATTGATGACAACTATTTGAGATATCACAATTGAGAATAAAAAGTTGATTTTCATAAGGTGTGCACATATGAGAATAATAAGAATTCACAAACAGCTTCTCACATATGCACACACCTTATGGTGGGGTGCCTAATAGGTGTGTGATAAACAAAATGTGATAAATTAAAGACAAACAGTAGTGAACGTATAAGTAGGCTTTAGAGCATAGTGCATCACACATAAGAAAAGAAATAGTGCATTACAAGATTTTAAAATAGGTACATGTCCTTGATCACAAAAGATCTTAATAACTAATACTAGATAGTTCGAGTCCAAATTTAATCTCAATCTCTCCTCCTTTGGCATCAAGGCACCAAAAAGGGAAAAATTGAGGGGAATCACAAATCGCTGCCTTCTCCTTCAGTCTCAGTCTGATCTTCATCTTCACCAACTTTGGCATCCATGGGAGCAGGATCTTCATCTGAGTCCTCGGAGGCGGGAGGTGATCCAACGGGCTCAATCTCAAGCTTTGCACAGATAGACTTGATATTGGCATTGTCATACTGTTGGTGTTTCTTCCTTGCAAGCTTTTCCTTGCGCTGCCTGTCTTCGATCTTGCGGCAGCAGGCAAAGATGGAGGAGAGCACCTTGAGGATGCCACTGGATGATTCTTGTGCAGGTGCAGACCCAGGAGGAGCAGCTGCAGATCTAGTAACATCATGAGCTTGCTTTGATCTCCTCTCCACTGGTGGAGAGGACGGGGCAGTTGGAGCCGGGGGGAGAGTGTACTCGGTGGGTTTTTGTGGCTTCAACCCCGCATGCTTGACATCCTTGACGAACTCGAGTCCCGTCACTTTCTCAATCATGTACATGACATATGGTGCATATCCACAGGACCTATTGGGGGTGATTGAGATGTTCACGATGTCATTGTAGATATATTCAAAAACATTAAATGGTCTCCTTCCACTAATGACCTTCATGAGAGTCCTCAATGTCCCTTGTATAGTTCCCGCAGCTCCATCCTTCGGAGCTATAGTCTTTCTCAAGGCTCTATTGAGGACCACAAACAAGGGCTTCAGATATTTGATTGTGGGAGGAACATATGGCATCCTTGCGTCATAGAGAAACTCAAGCTCTTCCTTCTCTAGGGGTTTCAGATTATGGATGACCAGTTCATGATCCAAAGTGTGTTGGAGGTGAAGAATCCTAGCAAAGTCATCATAAGTGACACTGTACTTTGAACCATGAGTCATCCAAGTAAGACTGTCTCCATCACCACGAGCAAAGTAGAGAGTGGAGTAAAACTGGGTAATAACTTCATTGTTCCAGTCATACTCAAAGGATAGCAGGTCCGTCAGACCGTGCCTCTCTAAGGCCTCCACCATCTCACGAAAGGCAGGATACCTCTTCGAGTTCAGGTATTCAACATTTAGCCATTGACTCTCTACTACAGGATTCTTCATCTTCATGTACACATGCTCGTAGTAGTCTGCATGGAAGTTGCTCTGGAACCTTGGATCAGAACATTGTTTAGGTCGGTCATACACTTCAATCTTCCTGAAGTTATCAGCTAGCTCATTCCCTTTTCCAGTGAAACCCTCACTTGAAGGCTGCCTGTTGCGGTGAATGGGATTTTTCATTTTCAGAGGCCCAATGGGGCCACTAGCAAGTCCCTTCCCTTTATTGAGAACTCTTTTTGGCCCTGACGAGCCCTCAGCAGCATCTTTCCTTTGAGGCCTTTTGACAATGACTTTCCTGTTCTTAGGTAGATTGTCGTCGGAGGGTGGAGAGTGAGCATTGACAACATGTCTCTTCTTCATCACTCCCTCCTTAGCTCTCCTCACTCTTTCACGTTGAACTTCTTCATCAAGGTGAAAGGAGCCATCATCTGAGCCCGAAGACATGATGCCTGATGAGGAGTTTAAGGATTAGATGCAAATGGACGCATTATCGACTTCAAATGGGAATGCAGGGGTTCAACTGTCAGAGATCGGACTTGTCCGCATCTGAGCGCCGGACTAGTCCGGCCTAGCGTAAGAACCCTAAATTGAATGTTTCATTTGAAACAAATCTCCTATCTAAGGACACAAGGGCAGGAAAGTGGTAGGAATACATCTATTTATGCAATGTACATCCTTTTGAAATCAAAGGAAACTAGCTAGAGCTAGAAAAATTGAGATTTTGGTTTTAGGGGGGGATTTACCAAGATTTGAAGATTCACGTTGAAGGAGCAAGAGTCTATCCGGATGAGTCCGGAAAGTAGGATCCCCTCGTCGAGAAGAGGCTTTTTCACGGAGAAAACTCCGAGTTTGAGGGCTCAACTCAAAAATCACTTTGGGAGCTAGGGTTTAGGAGAGAGGGTGAGACAAAGTGCTTATGAATGGAGAGGGAGGCGTTTGGACCGGCCAACTGCTTCTATATGTGACTGACCGGACTAGTCCGGTCATGGTAGCGGACTAGTCCGGCACCCCTGAGTTAACCTAACTGTCGTCTTTCCGGACTAGTCCGGTTGAAAATCGGACTAGTCCATTTCCAACAGACCTGATACATATATAGATGGTTAATAGTGATCCAAGGACAATAATTTTGCAAATAGTCTTGGTGATTACGACCAGTAGGCAATCAGCAATCAAACAATGGTCATAATCCACAAGATTTCTTCATTAAGATAGTTTTCTGAGTGGAAAAGGAGAAGAGGAGCATTTTTAACAATACAAAGGAACATTTTGAGTTGCAACCAGGTATGCAATGTTTCAAGTCACATTTCGAGAGTCAAGAATGTTTAGCTCATTTCTTAGTTCACAAAACCTTTTCTCATCTAATGGTTTGGTAAAAATATCCGCAAGTTGTTTTTCAGTCCTAACATGTGAAATAGCAATGTCACCTTTTAATGAATGATCTCTAAGAAAGTGATGACGGATATCTATGTGCTTAGTTCTTGAGTGCTCTACAGGGTTGTGTGCAATTTTTATAGCACTTTCATTATCGCATAGAAGCGGGGTATGACTTAGATTATAGCCGTAGTCCCTAAGAGTCTGTCGCATCCGAAGTAGTTGCGCACAACAACTACTGGCTGCAACATACTCCGCTTCCGCTGTGGAAAGAGCAATGGAGTTCTGTTTTTAGATGACCAAGAAACTAGGGACCTACCAAGAAATTGACAAGTCCCTGACGTGCTCTTTCTATCGACTTTGCATCCTGCATAGTCGGCATCGGAATACCCTATCAAGTTAAACTTGGATCCTTTGGGATACCAAAGGCCCAAGTTGGGTGTGTGCACAAGGTACCTTAGGATTCTTTTTACAGCAATTAAGTGACACTCTTTAGGTGCGGCTTGAAACCTTGCACACATGCAAACACTAAGCATAATATCTGGCCTAGATGCACATAAATAAAGTAAGGAGCCAATCATGGACCGATATACCTTTTGGTCCACATTTGGACCGTCTTCATTGAGGTCGAGATGTCCGTTGATGGCCATGGGTGTCTTGATGGGCTTGGCTTTTTCCATATTGAATTTCTTGAGAATGTCTTGTGTATATTTAGTTTGGCTTATAAATGTACCTTCTCTCAGTTGCTTCACTTGAAATCCCAAGAAGAATTTCAATTCACCCATCATTGACATCTCGAACCTGTCTGTCATTATTTTGCTAAATTCTTCACAGAAGGACTTGTTAGTGGATCCAAAAATAATGTCATCAAAATAAATTTGACATACGAATAAATGATCATTAAAATGTTTAGCAAAGAGTGTATAGTCAGCTTTACCAATTTTGAATCCATTTTGAGTCAGAAAATCTCTAAGGCACTCATACCTCGAGGAGCCTGTTTGAGGCCATAGAGAGCCTTACGCAGTTTATAGACATAGTTGGGATACTCCTGATCTTCGAACCCTGGTGGCTGCTCCACATAGACTTCCTCCTTTATCGAACCATTGAGGAAGGCACTCTTGACGTCCATTTGATACAGCTTAAAATTATGGTGAGTAGCATATGCCAATAAAATGCGAATGGACTCAAGTCTAGCTACAGGAGCGAAAGTTTCATCGAAGTCCAAACCTTCCACCTGAGAGTAACCTTTGGCCACCAACCACGCTTTATTTCTTGTCACTACTCCATGTTCATCTTGCTTGTTCCGAAAGACCCATTTAGTTCCAACGATGTTCTCCCTTGATCTTTCCACCAGCTCCCATACTTCATTTCTTTTGAAGTTGTTCAGCTCCTCTTGCATTGCAATCACCCAGTCTGGATCCCTTAAGGCTTCTTCTACCCTGTATGGCTCCAGAAAAGACACAAAAGAATAGTGTTCACAAAAATTTGCAATTTGAGATCTAGTAGTTACTCCCTTAGCAATATCTCCAATGATATTGTTGACAGGATGGTCTCTTTACACACACTGATGTACTCTTGGATGTGGAATTTGTATAGTTGCTTGTTCTTCATTGTCTTCATGTGTCATGTCTCCCCCTAGATCATTGCTTCCATAATCATCTTGATCTTCTTGACCTTCCTCAACCTGATCTTGTGTAGGAGCTCCCCCTTGATCATTGCTTCCTTGTTGAAGTTCGTCTTGTGTTTCCTCTCGTGGTAGGATATCACCAAGTGCCATTTTCTTCAGCGCTTCACATGGAGCTTCCTCCTTATCCGTGAGAAGCTCATATGGAGTTTTCTTCGGTAGTCGATGAAGGTACAACCGATTTGTGGCATGACAAGCGATGTTCACGGCTTCTGCCCAAAATCGGTCTGACGTCTTGTATTCATCCAACATTGTTCTCGCCATTTCGATCAATGTTCTGTTCTTCCTTTCGGCCACCCCGTTCTGTTGAGGAGAGTAGGGTGCCGAGAATTCATGCTTTATTCCTTCTTCATTGAGATATTCTTCAACTTGGGTGTTCTTGAATTCTGTCCCATTGTCACTTCTGATATTCTTTACGGCTGATGAGAATTCATTCTGAGCTCTTTTCAAGAACTTCTTGAGGATTCCCGGAGTTTCTGATTTATCATACAAGAAAAATACCAAGGTAAATATTGAAAAATCATCAACAATTACTAAACCGTATTTGTTACCGCCGATGCTGATGTACGCAATTGGACCAAAGAGATCCATGTGGAGAAGTTCCAGCGGTCTAGCGGTGGTCATCACATTCTTGGCGGGGTGTGGTGCTCCAACCTGTTTTCCTGCTTGACAAGCACTGCACGGCCTGTCTTTTTCAAAAACCACATCCTTAAGACCACGGATGTGACCACCTTTTAGAAGTTTCTGCAGATTTCTCATTCCAACATGGGCTAGCCGTCTATGCCACAGCCATCCCATGTTGGTCTTAGCAACCAAGCAAGTGTTGAGTTCGGCTTTATCTTTGTTGAAGTCAACAAGATAAAGCTTTCCCTTCAAAATCCCTTGAATGCAATCGAGCTATCGTTTCTTCTAAAGATGGTCACACCCTCATTAGTGAATAAACAGTTGTAACCTTTGTCGCATAGTTGAGATATTGATAAAAGATTATCATCTAGAGAATCTACGTGTAAAACATTAGATAAGGTGTGTTGAGAGGGTATTTCAGTGTTACCACTACCAAGGACCTTTCCTTGGCTGTTGTCTCCAAAGTATATACCTTCACTTGGATCCTTGTTGCACTCGTACTCAACAAACATACCTCTCTCTCCGGTCATATGATTTGTGCATCCGCTATCTAGCACCCACTTAGATCCGCCGGAGGAGTAAGCCTGCAAAATAGAATGATTCCTTGGTTTTAGGTACCCAAGATTGCTTGGGTCCTCTCAGGTTAGTCACAAGAGTCTTGGGCACCCACACACAAGTTTTTAAGTTCTTGTGGCGTGGCCCTGTATATTTAGCAATGACTTTTCCATACTTGTTTTTCATGAGAACATAAGAAGCATCAAATGTACGGAACAGTGTTTGTAACTCAGATTCATGGGATTTTTCTTTAACAAAAGTGATTCTATTCTTAGCATGATTAGGAGTAGACATGTGTTTGTTCCTGTCAAAACCAAGACCATCTTTGACATTGGGAGGTTATTCTTCTCAAAACGGCATCTTTGATAAGGAGAAGATCAAATATGCATATCAAAGATGTCGTTTTTAGAAGAATACATGTCATGAGAGGTTGAAGCATTAGAAATTACATTCTTCTTACTAGAGCAAGTGCAGGTTCTTATTTTTGTCGAACTCATGTCTTTGGAGGAAGAGCTCTTGGAGGAAGAGGAGTCACTTTGTTTGAGCAACTCAACTTGCACCTCAAGGATTTTGTTAACTTTTGACAAGTTAGCAAGTTCTTCCTTGATTGCAATGTGCGAGTCTTCTAACTTTGAGTAGGTTTCCTTACTCAGGGCTAGCTCTAACTCAAGTGGCTCATTCTTCTCTCTTTAAAGCTCAAGAAGCTTTTCAACTTCTTGATATCTCTTCCTCTCACGGATGAGCATATCTTCTTGTCGGTTGACAAGTTCCTCCTTTTCAAAGATTTCGTTCGACAACATTTCCATTTTCTTTAAAGCAATTTTACTTAGCCCTCTAAACATTTCTTCATTATCAATAGAGCTATCAAAGTCATCAATGGAGGAATTTAGTACAGGAGTAAGTCGAACCTTTTTCTTGCCTTCCTTAGCCATAAGACAAGTGTGGTTGTTCATGTCCCGTCCTCCCATGTTCGGAAAGAGTGTGGCTCTCATTGTTGGTTTCTTGACTGCGATAGTGGCCATCTCTTCTTCTTCATCGGAGGAGGACTCATCGTTTGAGTCCCACTCCTTCCCAATGTGAGCTTGATGGACTTGTCTTCTTTTTCTGAAAATTTTCTTTTCTTGAGATCTTGTTTCCTTCTTGTTTTTGTTTTCTTCATAAGTACAGTCCACCATGAAGTGACTGTAAGGGCCTCAGTTTTTGACACACATTTGCAGTGTTCATCACCACACCACACACCTCATTTGAGGAAGAATGATGAACACAAATGAAGAGCAAGTAACAATTATCAACATGCTCATTAGAGAACAAACTTACACATTGCAAAAGTGGTATTTCCCACATGTGATATGGATGGGCTGGACATATGAAAACTCCTACACTTTGCTAAGGATGTCCATGCCAAGTTTCACCCAAATTCAAAACCTTTTTGAGGTCATTTTGGGTATAGATAAGAAGAGGGCAGTTTGAAACCATATTCAAATTCAATCTGTTTTTATCCCATGAATTTAAAAGTGGAAGGCATATTCTTACTCAGCACATTTTTGTGAGCTCACACACCAATTTTCACTCCATTTGAAGTTGATCTTGACATGAGCTAAGTGGGGGAAATTCAAACTTCATTTGAATTCAAAACTGCACTTGTGCTGAAATTCACTCAAACCAAACCCAATTCGAATCCTATTCAATTCGAATGGCTCATGGGTGAATAATTTGAATTGCCAAGGGTAGTATGGGGTTCACTGTTTACTACAGTGATTAGGAGTAAATTCCAGAGGTTAAAACCCCGAGTGGGACCCACATGTCATAGAAGGAAGAAGGAGAAACTTTCACCCAAAGTCAGACTCTCGGTGGGAAATTCCACCGAGCAGCTGTCGGCTGTGCCACCGAGCAGCTACCGGCGCCACCAGCTGCTTCCCTCTCCGCGCGCTGGTGCCCAGGGCGGCTTGCTCGCGCCCCCACGCGACCGGCACCGCCTCAGCCGAGCAGGAGTCGGCCGGCTTTATCTTCTCGCGGGCAAACCCGAGCAGCGGTATTGTTTCTCACCGCAGCTCTCTGCTCAATCGGGAGAAACCAGCAAAACAATCTCCTTCATTCCTAAGCTGCTAGACAGCCACCGGAGGTCGCGCACCACCCTCCCAACGCCTGAAACACCGAGTTTCGGCCCCTGTTCCCGTGACCAACGACGACCGCCGCAGTTTAGCTGAAGGACGGCGATCGGTCTCACGCGGGCAGCACGCTGCAACCACTTCCACGGCCGAGCAAGGGCGGCAACAGGAGCGCACGGACTCCACACTGCTTCCACCTGAAGCTCAAGCCACGCCGTGAACTCTCGCCGGCGAATTCTCAGTTTTGCTCCGGCAACCTTAAACTGAGCTTCCGGTACGGTTTCTTTAAATTCACGTTCTATGATCTTTCGGAGGTCATCGAATCCTGCACATAGACGCTGGACTAGCCGGCGATCAAGTTCTTTTCTGCATCCGTAGCGTGAAACTGTCTAGGAGTGACGAATTTCGAGCTTGATCGAGGGCGGTCATGGCGGGCACGATTGGTCACACGGTGCCGACCGACTTACCGCCATCCCTGAACCCTTTTGACACCTTGTCGAGCTTCCTAGAGGTACACTGATGCTGTAGGACCGTTTGTTCGGGGTGTTGGCGGGTTAGGACCCACGGTCGACAGCGCCGAACCTCAACCGAGGCTGCAGCACGTCGCCGAGCTATTTTCGGTCACCCCCAGCTCGACCTGACACCACCGACGTGTTCCTCGACGTCGACAACCCCCTGGCGGCGAGTTTCAGCCCATCGGAGGTCCGGCGGCGGTGAGCCGGCGAGCTCCGAGACTGCTCCGGTGAGGTCGGCGGCGCGGGCGCGAGAGAACGGCGGGGGGAAGACGAAGTCGGCTGGCCCACGTGTCAGCGGCTGCAGAATTCAAATCGGGATCGGGTGTGGCCGGGGATCGGTTGTGCTGGCACGCAAATACCCTGTGAGCTCCGGTGTGGCGGACACCTCCGCGCTCGACACGTGTGGTATCCCCGGTGTGCCGGACACCTCCGCGCTCGACACGTGTCCCCGCGGGCCCCGAGAGTTTAAACTTTTCCCCCGATTTTCAGAATTCTTCCAAACTTCAAATCCTCACAACTTTAGCTAGGAACCTTCAAATTAAGTGAGACCAAATCCATTAGAACCCTCTGAAAATCTAGTTTTCAGAAAGTCATAGTTTGTTTCATGAAAATCCTTAGAACACCCTAAAAGCCTTTAATTAAGGTCAAGGACATAAGTAATTGTGGAGGGCTCAATTGAGCTTTGCTGCAACTAAAACTTGACCAAGTCTCTGTTAGGTTGTAACCAAGCCACAGTAAAAGTTTCACAGTCATTAGGTCTGTCTAGCAAAAGTTATAGACTTCACAACTTCAAACCTAATGCAAATGCATTAAATTAATACATGTATTGTTTCTATCATGTAGTCGCTAAGGTCGAGGAGGAACCCGAAGTCCTAGACTTCGTTACTCCGGAGGAACAACTAGCCTACGACCAAGAGCAGCAAGGCAAGCTCCGGTTTGCATTAACCTTTTTACAAATTTTTATTGTTTTGAGCACATACTTGTTTCCTTTGTTCTGTGCATTAGAGTCTTGTTTGGAAATCCAACTGCATAGCCAAGAAAACCACGGGTTGGGTTTAGGATTGCAAACCCCGTTAGCTACTGCAATGCTAAGGTAGAGTAGGATTCGGTACAAGTCGAGTAGTTGGAACTACTCGCGAGAATAGGCTAGAGGCACATTGCTCAGGTAGAGATAGCACATGATACACATGGCAAGAAAATGAGACCGAGCGGAGAGTAGGGCAGCAGGACTTTGGGGCCTGTGTGTTGTAGCTCCGCTTGTGTCGATTGAGGACCGAGCCGTGTGCGGGCCTGTTGAACAAGCTAGAACAGTACCGAAGACCTACCGGCTATATGGGAACCAGGAAACTGATGTAACTCGGGTAGCTGGTTATTGAGGCATTGCCCGTCGTTCAGAGGGTAGGTTGAGAGCTTGAGGTGTAAATCGGCTGGCGGCACGGAGATGCGCATGCAGAGACCTCTTGCTTGGGACGATGGGACTAGTTCAATATTTGGCTAACGGGTGAAAGGTAGTCGCGTACGGCGTCCGTGATGGTTGTTGTAGGCAACATCGAGTACGGGCGTACGTGACGGGTTGTTCGGGTAACCCTGCAGGTGTAAATCGATTATAATCGCCGTCCCTCGCGGTCAGTGAGTACCACTTGTTCACTGTACCGTGACGTAGAAAGAACAGGCTAGTTACATGTTAAAATGTTGCTGATTGAAAGATGGACTTGATTGCTAATGACTTGCTGTAGTTTAGAGCTAACTAAAGTTCATTTCAACTTTGGGCAAAGTACATGAGAGAAATGTGTTTCTTGTTTTATTGCGGCTCTCTCATGTACCTTAGCGTAAGGTTCTCCACAACCTGCTGCTAAAACTTGAAAGTAAGGTTCTACTAATTAGGCGAGTCCTTGCAAATGATTTTTACCTCATGTAACCCATTACCCTCACGTAGAAGTTCCATGTTTAGGTGAGATGGGTCAGACTTGCTGAGCCTTCGTGCTCACTGCTTGTGTTTGAAGCTTTTGCAGGGTTCTATGAGGAAGGGACTCCCGAAGAGGAGACGGAACCCCAGGAGGGGAACCCCGTCGAGTGGGATTCGTGCACACCGCAGAGTTAGTGTGCGTGTGTGCTAGCAAGGGCACGTTCAAGGGCTGAACGTGCACTTGATTCTTAGTCTACGCCCGCGAGTGTGGACTGAACTCATTTTTGATGTAAACATGTTCATAACTTGTTTATGTAATAAAATTTCGCTTCCGCTTTGTACCTTTGACGTGTGTTATACGGTGCTGTGCAACGCAGCACCCCTCAGCGTGATCCTGGCTCGACAAGACCAATTGGGGTTGTGTCAGCGTTGGTATCAGAGCTCGCTTGAGGTTTAACACAGTACAAAGGTCTTCTTTTTCAAAAATCCAGTGAGGAACGAGTTAGTAGCCCGTATAAGGATGTTATTAGTATATAGAAAGTGGCATATTAACCTATTTGTTATGTCGAAAAATTGTGCATCTCGGGACGTTCATGTCTTGGGGGGTGCACGTAAGCGCTGTCCACCAGTGCGCACAAGCTGAAGGGTGGAGCCCCACGGGTGGCAGGTAACCCGACCCGCTTTGATATCCTCTACGACTCTTCATGTCGTTTGGGGTATTCGAGCAACGTCTGTCCCTGGCGTGCGTGGTGCAATATGGGAGACCCCGTCACGTGGTCTGAGATGTGAACACGTAACTCAAGGCGTGTTTGGCTTGAGAACATCCGGGCGAGTGATGACGGCCGGGTGTACGAACTGTATGGATTCCGGGCTCGGTGTGCAGCCGAGTCTGATGATTGTTTGAGTTTCTGCAGGTAGCCTGACCACGAAACGGTAGACGTGTAGCATCCGTGTGCGAGTGACATTTAGTGCCACTGAAATAACGAAGCCGGCTAAGCCCGGTATAGGTTTTTCTTTGTGAGGACGTAGTACCGACATAATCTGGTGACGCATCGATGTCACACCCAACTAAATAAACAACTTCATTGCAAAAACTGGAAGGTTTTGATCCAAAGTAGTAAAATTTGATGTAACTACTTCCCTTGGACAGGATATTCAAAGTTAACAAGTTTTCAACTTATAGGTTGTTAAGGACAGAACACTCTGTTTTCAGCTGAATTAAGGCTGAGGTTAACCAGAGGTTAGAGGTTGAGTTCTTTCGAGATTGGGGCCGTATGATACATTTATGGAAATCTTTGGAAGAACTTTACAACTTTTCTGTTGAGGTCCAGAGGTGTTTCATCCCTTAAGCACTCGAAAAATGCAGTAGAGTTGAAACAGTCCAGAAAACAGAACAGAGTAAAGACTCTCTGTAAATTAAGCATAACTTCCTGCATAAAAATCCAAAAATAGAAAATGAGGTAGTTCTGGGAAGCTTATGAGATGGGTTACAACTTTGTAACATAAAGTTTTGTCAGATTAGGAACAGAAGTAACTGGGATTCTTGGATCAAATCAGTACCTAAGGCAGGGAGGTGCTGTCCAATTGTTTCCAGAAATTCTGTTAATTTTGACATCTCATAACCTTTGAACCAGGACAGATCTTAGGCCAAGCAAATACTGGCTGGAAAGCTATTGAAGTTAGATTTAACTTTGATGTGAAGCTCCAGAATTAGTTTTGCTGTTAACATGGCCTAAATCAGGTTGAAATGGAAACTGGTCAGGGCTGTCATGGGAACAGCAGATCAGCAGTCAAATTTGTTTAAAATTTGAACTATGTTTCCAAATTTTATGGGTTCAATGACATGTCTTATGTTATAACTCAATGATTTAATGTTTAAATAAATATTTGACATTTCTCAAATATATTTTTACAGATGGCAGCAGATAAACAGTTGGAGAACGGGTGGGTAGTTTTCCACTGTTCTGACCGTAGCGGCTACCCGGAAGCATTGTGGCAAATGCTCCAATATTTCGGGTACAACCAGATGCCGCAATACTTCGCCAAAGAAGAAGGCGAAGAGGGGAACAAGACGTGGACGATCCATGTCGAGGTTCCTGCAGGACCTACGCCACCCGGTTGGGTGCCATTCACCGTCACGGTGAGGGGAAGACAGCCGGAAGGGATGTGGCAGGTGGCAGCCCGTGACACTATGTCACGTTTCTGCCAACTACACGTGCAGGCTATGGAGGGTACTCCATACGCCCTCGTTCCGGTGGAGGGGCGAGCTCAGCATGTGTCGGAAGAGAGGTACCTGGAAGCAACGGACCCGAGTTGCCCAAGGTACAACCCCGCGGAGGCAAATCTCAGCCTCCAGATGAGGGCGGGAAACGCCGTGATGGACAGCCAAGCTGTTCATACGGAGCATCTCGCCACAAAGCTCAAGGAGAGCACAAGCCGTGGAGATCATTTCGAGAGTGCTCACAGCGCACTCCGCAATGTGCTCCTTCCGACGATCAAGCGACTGAATGAACAACACAATCAGTTGTGTCGTCTGAAGAAGGCAAAGAAGAAGAGCTGTGTTGACAGCGCGGCGTTGCAAGAGCTGGTGCAGACCCTAACCCAGTAGAATGAGGACCTTGCTCAAGAGCGGGACGACGCTATTGAGGAAGGACAAGGCTGGGAAGAGGACTACAACCAAGCTATGGACGAGGTGCATGCTTTGCAGGACCTCGTGCCCCCGGTGTTAGGCATAACGGTGGTCTTGGGTCTTCCAGCAATGGGAGAACCCGGAATGGGAGAAGAGGTGGTAGATCCAGAGCCACCAGCAGAAGTACCGGAGGAGGACGACCCACAGGAGGTCGAGTTCTACTCCGAGTAGGGGGTTACGGTTGCCAAGTAGGGCAGCTAGGGTAGCGTAACCCAACTTTTGTAATCGGTGACATGTCGTGTAGACAGTAGCGTATGTATAGGTAGTGACGACATGAGCACGACTTCTCGGAGACCCGAGAATAATGTATCTTGTATAAAGTTTATGCTTTATCAATATATGTGAATGTTGTGCAAATAATCATGTGTCACCTCAATACCTACTGTTGCTTATGGAATTTTAAGTAAGACATGTGCTAATCGCTGCTATTTCGAATTTCAGAATGACGCGTACTCGTGCCAACCCTGACATTGGGGGTACCAGTCAAGGGGGAGAGACCTCCCAACCACCTCCCGAGGACTCCTCGGGACAGCAGCAGCAACAGCAACAGCAAACACCACCACCGCCACTGCCAACGGTTACATTGGCCGACATTGTCGCGGCAATGGCGGGCTCGCATCAGCAGCACACAGAGTTGCTGCAGACTCTCATCGCCAATACGTCTCGCCCAGAGAGACGTCAAGATCGTGAGGAGCGCCAACAGAGCTCCTACTCTGACTTCCTGGTGACTCATCCCCCTGTATTCTCAAGGGCGGATGAACCACTTGACGCGGACAACTGGCTCCGCGCCATAGAGATGAAGTTCGGGCTGCTCCAGATCAGCGAGCAGCGCAAGACTCAGTTCGCGGTCCAGCAGCTCCAAGGATCCGCGAGCGCGTGGTGGGCCAACTTCTGTGCTTCACAGCCCACCGACCGAGTGATGACCTGGGCGGAGTTCCGGACGGCATTCAGGGCCTATCATATACCGCCAGGTCTGATGAAGAGGAAGACGCAGGAGTTCCTACACCTGCAACAAGGAAGCCGGAACGCGCTGGAATACTCCAGGGCGTTTAACGATCTCGCGCTATATGCGTCGTATCATGCTGATACAGACGAGAAGCGGCGAGACCATTTTTACCAGGGGCTTAACCCGCTCCTGAAGTACAAGTTGGCGATGTTCAATCGCGGCAGCCTCAACGACATCATTGATGCTGCGATTGTTCAGGAGGACTACGGCAAGGAATTGGCGGCGGCAGAGCGAAAGCGAAGCGCGCCGCAGAGCAGCGGAGAAGGAGGCGGTCCTTCTCAGAAGTTTCGGATGGTGAATCGCCCACCATCAGGTCCACGCTGGCAGCCACCACAGCGGTCGATGCCGTTCCGCAGTCGGCCGTATTCTTCACCGGCATTCCGGCCGGCACTGCCAGCACCACCGCAACAACAACAGCAACAGCGGGCGATTCCGCGTGCGTTTGCACCTCCGCAACGCATGCCGGGCTTTCGTCCACCGAGCACTCCACCAGCAGCGGCCACATGTTACAAGTGTGGTCGTCCAGGACACTTCAAGAGCAGTTGCCCCGAGAGGCAAGGCGGCGGAGTGGCACCACAGTTTCCGGGGAGGAATCAACCCCGGAACCCTACTAATGCGCGGCGGGCAAACCCTAGGCCTGGCACCGTCCACCAGCTTGCCATTGAGGACGTGCCGGAGGGCGAGCCAATCCTTGCGGGTATGTTCCAACTCCACCAGCATCCCGCTATAGTACTGTTTGATTCAGGCGCCACGTATAATTTTATTAGCCAAGCTTTCATTGCTAAACACAGTTTGCCAATACTACCCACCGATAGTCCATATTTAATTTGTTCACTGGGGGGGAAGATTTCAGCAAGCGTAATGGTCTCCAAAGCACCATTATGCTTAGCGGGTAGAGTGTACCCCACATCTCTCATTATCTTAGAGGGACAGAAAGTCGATGTCATCCTAGGGATGTCGTGGTTAACCCGCCACGGCGCTGTTTTAGACACCGTCCTTCGAGTCATGCACTTAAACTCAGCAGTGCACGGTTCTCACTCATTATTTCTGGACAGTCCAGAAATAAAACTTCCAAGTGTCTATCAAGCCACAACCATCAGATTGGAAGACATTCCAGTGGTCCGAGAGTTCCCTGATGTATTCCCGGACGATTTGCCGGGGATGCCACCCGATAGAGAGGTGGAGTTCAAGATTGAACTTGCACTGGGAACCATGCCAATATCCCGAAGGCCGTACAAGATGGCGTCCAAGGAGTTGGCTGAACTGAAGACTCAGCTCACGGACCTTCTGGAGAAGGGTTTTATTAAGCCGAGCTCCTCGCCATGGGGCTGTTCGGCATTATTTGTCAAGAAGAAGGATGAAACATTGCGACTTTGCATGGACTACCGTCCATTAAATGCCGTAACCATCAAGAACAAGTACCCGTTGCCACGGATCGACATGTTGTTTGATCAGTTGGTCGAAGCAAAGATCTTTTCCAAGATGGATTTAAGATCCGGGTACCATCAGATTAAGATAAGGGCGGAGGACATTCCAAAGACAGCTTTCTCGACAAGGTACGGACTTTATGAGTGCCTGGTCATGTCCTTCGGCCTCACCAATGCTCCAGCTCACTTCATGTACTTAATGAACTCGGTGTTCATGCCGGAGCTGGACAAGTTTGTCGTGGTCTTCATCGACGACATCCTGGTATATTCCAATTCGGAGGAAGATCACAAGAAACATCTGCGTATAGTCTTGCAACGGCTGCGGGATCACAAGTTATACGCAAAATTCAGCAAATGCGAGTTTTGGATATCGCAAGTGCCTTTCCTCGGGCATATCATCTCAGCGGAAGGTATCGCTGTGGACCCGAGCAAGATCACTCAAGTGCTGAATTGGAAATCCCCGAGAACAGTTCACGAGGTACGGAGTTTCCTCGGACTCGCGGGATATTATCGGAGGTTCATTCCGAACTTCTCGAAGATTGCCAAGCCAATGACAGAGCTGCTGAAGAAGGCTACCAAATATGTTTGGAGTCCAGCATCTGAAGCAGCATTCAAGGCTTTAGTCAAGCACCTGACATCAGCACCGGTTTTGGCGCAGCCAGACACAACAAAACCGTTCGATGTGTACTGCGATGCATCCGGCATTGGGCTCGGGTGTGTGCTGATGCAAGACCGAAGAGTGGTCGCGTATGGATCACGGCAGCTTAGGAACCATGAGCAAAATTATCCAGCTCATGACTTGGAGCTCGCTGCCGTGGTACTTGCACTAAAAATGTGGAGGCACTACCTACTCGGTAACCTCGTACATTTATATACCGACCACAAAAGCCTCAAGTATATATTCACTCAGAAGGAGCTGAACATGAGGCAATGAAGATGGTTAGAATTGATAAAGGATTATGAGATAGAGATCCATTATCATCCGGGCAAGGCAAACGTAGTGGCAGATGCGCTGAGCCGCAAGTCACACGTCAATAATCTGACCATCACACCGTTGGAAGAGAGCGAACCACCACTACATGTGATTCCACACGGAGCTCTCTACAACCTAGCTTTAATCCCCACCATCCGTGAAGAGATAGCGACAGCCAAGAAGAATGACAAGGGCATGTCACATTTGCGGAGACGTGTAGACAGTGGGGAGTTCAAATGTTTCCGGAAGGACGGAGACGGCGTCCTATGGTTCAAGGACCGGATCGTCGTACCCCGAAACCCGGAATTATGGAAGAAAATCTTTGATGAGGCTCACTTATCAAAGTTTTCTATTCACCCCGGCAGCAACAAGATGTATCAAGAACTCAGAAGAAAGTTTTGGTGGAACGGATGAAGCGCGAGGTTGCAAAATACGTGTCCGAGTGTGATACATGTCGAAGGGTGAAGGCAGATCATATGCGGAAACCGGGACTGCTGCAACCACTGGGCATTCCTGCCTGGAAGTGGGAAGACGTGAGCATGGATTTCATCGTCGGTTTACCCACCACCTTGCAGAAACATGATTCTGTGTGGGTGATCGTCGATCGGCTCACCAAAGTTGCCCATTTCATCCCGGTCAACACCAACTACAACGCCAAGAAGTACGCTGAACTGTACATCTCACGGATCCTATGCTTGTACGGTGTACCCCGTACCATCATATCGGATCGGGGCACTTTATTTGTGTCCCGTTTTTGGGAGCAGCTGCACGCTGCCTTGGGGACGAAGCTGATCCGTAGTTCAGCCTACCACCCGCAGACGGATGGGCAAACGGAGCGGGTAAATCAGATTCTAGAAGATATGCTACGAGCTTGCGCTATCGACCACGGCAAGAATTGGGATGATCACTTGCCGTTAGCCGAGTTCTCGTACAACAATGGGTACCAAGCCAGCATCAAGATGGCGCCCTACGAAGCGCTATACGGTAGGAAATGCCGCACACCTTTGAACTGGTGTGAGTCTGGCGAAAGGGTTACCTTCGGGATTGACCTCGTCAACAACGCGGAAGAAAAGGTTCGACTAATTCAAGCGAACCTAAAAGCCGCTCAATCCCGTCAGAAGCAGTATGCGGACCGGAGAAGGCGCCCATTACAATTCGAAGTTGGAGATCACGTATATCTACGGGTGTCTCCAATGAAGGGCGTAAACAGATTTGGGGTGAGGGGAAAGTTAGCACCCCGCTTCATCGGTCCATTCCAGATTACCGAAAGATGTGGATCGGTGGCATACCGGCTGAAATTACCAGAAGCACTTTCCGGTGTGCACGACGTCTTTCACATTTCCCAGCTGAGGAAGTGTCTCAAGCTATCAACTACCGTTCAGCTGGAAGACATTGAAGAACTGCAACCGGATCTCACCTATCGGGAGGAACCGGTGCAGATTATTGATGAAAAGGCACAAACCACACGCAACCGTACGTTGTGGTTCTACAAGGTTCTATGGAGTAATCACTCCATGGACGAAGCGACATGGGAGAGCGAAGAATTCCTTCGCACTAACTACCCTGAATTTTTCACGTCGCATATCCGGTAATTTTCCACCGTCCTCTCTCTCATTTTCACCTTATAATCTCGGGACGAGATTCTTTTAAGGGGGGAGGAATGTAAGGGCCTCAGTTTTTGACACACATTTGCAGTGTTCATCACCACACCACACACCTCATTTGAGGAAGAATGATGAACACAAATGAAGAGCAAGTAACAATTATCAACATGCTCATTAGAGAACAAACTTACACATTGCAAAAGTGGTATTTCCCACATGTGATATGGATGGGCTGGACATATGAAAACTCCTACACTTTGCTAAGGATGTCCATGCCAAGTTTCACCCAAATTCAAAACCTTTTTGAGGTCATTTTGGGTATAGATAGGAAGAGGGCAGTTTGAAACCATATTCAAATTCAAACTGTTTTTATCCCATGAATTTAAAAGTGGAAGGCATATTCTTACTCAGCACATTTTTGTGAGATCACACACCAATTTTCACTCCATTTGAAGTTGATCTTGACATGAGCTAAGTGGGGGAAATTCAAACTTCATTTGAATTCAAAACTGCACTTGTGCTGAAATTCACTCAAACCAAACCCAATTCGAATCCTATTCAATTCGAATGGCTCATGGGTGAATAATTTGAATTGCCAAAGGTAGTATGGGGTTCACTGTTTACTACAGTGATTAGGAGTAAATTCCAGAGGTTAAAACCCCGAGTGGGACCCACATGTCATAGAAGGAAGAAGGAGAAACTTTCACCCAAAGTCAGACTCTCGGTGGGAAATTCCACCGAGCAGCTGTCGGCTGTGCCACCGAGCAGCTACCGGCGCCACCAGCTGCTTCCCTCTCCGCGCGCTGGCGCCCAGGGCGGCTTGCTCGCGCCCCCACGCGACCGGCACCGCCTCAGCCGAGCAGGAGTCGGCCGGCTTTATCTTCTCGCGGGCAAACCCGAGCAGCGGTATTGTTTCTCACCGCAGCTCTCTGCTCAATCGGGAGAAACCAGCAAAACAATCTCCTTCATTCCTAAGCTGCTAGACAGCCACCAGAGGTCGCGCACCACCCTCCCAACGCCTGAACCACCGAGTTTCGGCCCCTGTTCCCGTGACCAACGACGACCGCCGCAGTTTAGCTGAAGGACGGCGATCGGTCTCACGCGGGCAGCACGCTGCAACCACTTCTACGGCCGAGCAAGGGCGGCAACAGGAGCGAAAGGACTCCACACTGCTTCCACCTGAAGCTCAAGCCACACCGTGAACTCTCGCCGGCGAATTCTCAGTTTTTCTCCGGCAACCTTAAACTGAGCTTCCGGTACGGTTTCTTTAAATTCACGTTCTATGATCTTTCGGAGATCATCGAATCCTGCACATTGACGCTGGACTAGCCGGCGATCAAGTTCTTTTCTGCATCCGTAGCGTGAAACTGTCTAGGAGTGACGAATTTCGAGCTCGATCGAGGGCGGTCATGGCGGGCACGATCGGTCACACGGTGCCGACCGACTTACCGCCATCCCTGAACCCTTTTGACACCTTGTCGAGCTTCCTAGAGGTACACTGATGCTGTAGGACCGTTTGTTCGGGGTGTTGGCGGGTTAGGACCCATGGTCGACAGCGCCGAACCTCAACCGAGGCCGCAGCACGTCGGCGAGCTATTTCCGGTCACCCCCAGCTCGACCTGACACCACCGACGTGTTCCTCGACGTCGACAACCCCCTGGCGGCGAGTTTCAGCCCATCGGAGGTCCGGCGGCGGTGAGCCGGCGAGCTCCGAGTCTGCTCCGGCGAGGTCGGCGGCGCGGGCGCGAGAGAACGGCGGGAGGAAGACGAAGTCGGCTGGCCCACATGTCAGCGGCTGCAGAACTCAAATCGGGATCGGGTGTGGCCGGGATCGGTTGTGCTGGCGCGCAAATACCCTGTGAGCTCCGGTGTGGCGGACACCTCCGCGCTCGACACGTGTCCCCGCGGGCCCCGAGAGTTTAAACTTTTCCCCCCGATTTTCAGAATTCTTCCAAACTTCAAATCCTCACAACTTTAGCTAGGAACCTTCAAATTAAGTGAGACCAAATCCATTAGAACCCTCTGAAAATCTAGTTTTCAGAAAGTCATGGTTTGTTTCATGAAAATCCTTAGAACACCCTAAAAGCCTTTAATTAAGGTCAAGGACATAAGTAATTGTGGAAGGCTCAATTGAGCTTTGCTGCAACTAATACTTGACCAAGTCTCTGTTTAGGTTGTAACCAAGCCACAGTAAAAGTCTCACAGTCATTAGGTCTGTCTAGCAAAAGTTATAGACTTCACAACTTCAAACCTAATGCAAATGCATTAAATTAATACATGTATTGTTTCTATCATGTAGTCGCTAAGGTCGAGGAGGAACCCGAAGTCCTAGACTTCGTTACTCCGGAGGAACAACTAGCCTACGACCAAGAGCAGCAAGGCAAGCTCCGGTTTGCATTAACCTTTTTACAAATTTTTATTGTTTTGAGCACATACTTGTTTCCTTTGTTCTGTGCATTAGAGTCTTGTTTGGAAATCCAACTGCATAGCCAAGAAAACCACGGGTTGGGTTTAGGATTGCAAACCCCGTTAGCTACTGCAATGCTAAGGTAGAGTAGGATTCGGTACAAGTCGAGTAGTTGGAACTACTCGCGAGAATAGGCTAGAGGCACATTGCTCGGGTAGAGATAGCACATGATACACATGGCAAGAAAATGAGACCGAGCGGAGAGTAGGGCAGCAGGACTTTGGGGCCTGTGTGCTGTAGCTCCGCTTGTGTCGATTGAGGACCGAGCCGTGTGCGGGCCTGTTGAACAAGCTAGAACAATACCGAAGACCTACCGGCTATATGGGAACCGGGAAACTGATGTAACTCGGGTAGCTGGTTATTGAGGCATTGCCCGTCGTTCAGAGGGTAGGTTGAGAGCTTGAGGTGTAAATCAGCTGGCGGCACGGAGATGCGCGTACAGAGACCTCTTGCTCGGGACGATGGGACCGGTTCAATATTTGGCTAACGGGTGAAAGGTAGTCGCGTACGGCGTCCGTGATGGTTGTTGTAGGCAACATCGAGTACGGGCGTACGTGACGGGTTGTTCGGGTAACCCTGCAGGTGTAAATCGATTATAATCGCCGTCCCTCGCGGTCAGTGAGTACCACTTCTTCACTGTACCGTGACGTAGAAAGAACAGGCTAGTTACATGTTAAAATGTTGCTGATTGAAAGATGGACTTGATTGCTAATGACTTGCTGTAGTTTAGAGCTAACTAAAGTTCATTTCAACTTTGGGCAAAGTACATGAGAGAAATGTGTTTCTTGTTTTATTGCGGCTCTCTCATGTACCTTAGCGTAAGGTTCTCCACAACCTGCTGCTAAAACTTGAAAGTAAGGTTCTACTAATTAGGCGAGTCCTTGCAAATGATTTTTACCTCATGTAACCCATTACCCTCACGTAGAAGTTCCATGTTTAGGTGAGACGGGTCAGACTTGCTGAGCCTTCGTGCTCACTGCTTGTGTTTGAAGCTTTTGCAGGGTTCTATGACGAAAGGTCTCCTGAAGAGGAGACGGAACCCCAGGAGGGGAACCCCGTCGAGTGGGAGTCGTGCACGCCGCAGAGTTAGTGTGCGTGTGTTCTAGCAAGGGCACGTTCAAGGGCTGAACGTGCACTTGATGCTTAGTCTACGCCCGCGAGTGTGGACTGAACTCATTTTTGATGTAAACATGTTCATAACTTGTTTATGTAATAAAATTTTGTTTCCTCTTTGTACCTTTGACGTGTGTTATACGGTGCTGTGCAACGCAGCACCCCTCAGCGTGATCCTGGCTCGACAAGACCAATTGGGGTCGTGTCAGTGACCATACTCTCCGCAGTTGTAGCAAGTGCGTCGAGCCTTGGATTTTCCTTTATCCTTGCTTTTGCCTTCATGTGAATTGTTGCCGTGTCTTCTCTTCATCATGCGTTTGAACTTTTTGATGAAGAGTACCATTTCTTCGTTATCAAGATCGGTGCTCTCGTCGCTTGTATCTCCATCGTCTTGGTCTTCACGAGTTTCTTTGAGTTTGGGTCTGCACGTTGCTTTGAGAGCAACTTCTTTCTTTTTGGATGAGGTGAGTTCGGCTAAGTCTTTGACGTATTGGGCTTCTTTCTCCATCATTTCATGATTTATGATCTTCCCTAGTAATTCCTCGGGAGTCATTTTGTGAAAACCGGGGCTCTCTCTGATCATTGAGCAAAGTGTGACGTTTCTTGGCATGAAGGCTCTTATCATCCTTTTGACCACCTCGTGATCAGTCCATTTCTTACTTCCATAGGCACGGATTTTGTTAATGAGTGCCTTCATCCGATTGTACATGTCTTGAGGTGATTCGCCTTCTTCAATAGCAAATATCCCCAACTCTCCTTCAAGCATCTCAATTTTGGCTTCACGTACAGACCTATTTCCTTCATTAGCTGTTTTGAGTGTATCCCAGATTTCTTTTGCACTCTCTAGTCCATCGATCTTGGTAAATTCTTCTCTGCTCAGTGACGATGTGATTACTGCAACGGCTTGTGCATTTCTGTGAATCTCTTGTTCTTGTTCCGGAGTGAGTTCTTCATCCGTGTCTGGGACATCTATTCCTGTGCAGACAATATGCCAAAGGCTGGGATTCAGAGATATCAGATGCATCTCCATGTTGTACTTCCACATGGTATAGTGACTTCCGTCAAACTGTGGAGGCCTTCCCATAGGAATCGAAAAGTTGTGATTGTTTGAATTGAGACGGTTGTAGTTGTAAGGATACCGGGAGTAGTCATGATGACCACTCCCCATCGTCTTTTCTTCCTCTTTTCCCTTTTGTGCCATTAATTTCTTTCTCAGTAATGCCTTTAGCTGTCTCACTTCATCATCGTCATGTGGACTTTCTTTCAGCACATCGAAGACTTTGGCTTCTTGCTCCTCATCGTTGTTGTTCATTTTCGGGATATCGTTGTTCTTCTCAGAGGCCATTGATCTCTCCGAGATGTGAGTCTCGTTGATGGAGAACTCGGCTCTGATACCAATTGAATGTGGCCTAGATGGGGGGTGAATAGGCCTTTAAAAGATTCCTGCACACTTAATAGAATTATCAGAAACTTGATTGACCGGACTAGTCCGGTTGTGTGAGCGGACTAGTCCGGTGTGCTGAATTGTGTAGATTGTATAAGTGTTGTGCAGAAGAATTAACTTGTTTAGCAGCGGAAATAAGAACAACAATTATTCTATTTTGATTTTACAATGTGAGGTGTGATTATGCCCGTGAATGAGACTTAGCAACTCAAATTATGAAGTTTAGCAACTAGATGTTATAATCAACAAAAACAAGGAGGCATGCGAGACACAAATTTTACCGAGGTTCGATCTCACCAAGAGATCTACGTCCTCGTTGAGGAGGCTCACACAGAGCCGGGTCTCTAACCCTTTCCCTCTTCAAGTCACCACACAAGGCCGACTTGACTCCACTAGCACGGGTAATCACCGAGTTTGTGGGGCAACCTCACACGTTGAGGGATCCCACAAGAATTACAATGAGAAAGCGATCAAATACACTCAAAAAGATTACAATGCAGAATATGAGTGTAGAGAGATCAAACTCCAAGAGCTCACAACGAAAGAACGATGATCTCCCAATCCCGAATCCAAGTGTTCAATTGATCTTCACCTTTTTGCGCCTTAGATGTGTGGGGAGATCTGTTTTTGGGCTCTTGGGACAGGTGGAGGCGCTAGGGTTCTTGTTTCAAGCAGTATGAGTCGTGTCTCTACTTTGGGAGGCCGTGGATCACCCATTTATATCGTTTCTAAAAAGTTATCGTTGTAAAACCTAATACCGGACTAGTCCGGTATATGATCGGACTTGTCCGGTATATGATCGGACTTGTCCGGTATATGATCGGACTTGTCCGGTCTACTTCCAGTGGGTTAACCGGACTAGTCCGGTCTAAGACCAGACTTGTCCGGTGCTATGTGAAGTGGGGTTCCAGAAAGTTTAGCGTACTAGTCCTGTCGCATGGATGGACTAGTCCGCAGTCCTCTAAAGACGACAACAGAAACATGAGCGGACTAGTCCGGTCTAAAACTGGACTTGTCCGGTCGCATTCCATTAAGCTGACCGGACTAGTCCGGTCCATCAACGGACTAGTCCGGTGTCTAGTGGATTTTAGTTGATTTTTAAACCCCTTACCCTTACGCAAAGTCATGAGCTCTTGGGATGTGTCTCTCACACACACCCTATACATTTACATCTACTTTGCTCTTCTAAATTCCACTAAAGTCTTCCTTTTCGGACACCACTCTATTTTTCACCTTTTTGTGTGCCCGAGCTAGTTCACTTTGTTTGTCCTGCAATAATTTCATTAGGATCTCATATGCTTGTCATCAATTAGCCAAAACCCACAAGGGATATCCTAGATGCACTTACAATATTGCTTGGAGTTACCGGCGTCACTCGCAGGAATTCATAATGTCTTCCACATCTCTCAGCTGAGGAAGTGCCTCAAACCCTCCGCTAAAATCCACACTGAAGACATAGAAGTTCTTCAACCGGACCTCACGTACATGAAGTATCCAATCCGGATTATCGATGAAAAGACTCGTGCCACAAGAAACTGGACCTTATGGTTCTATAAGGTCTTGTGGAGCAACCAAACTGCTGATGAGGCAACATGGGAAAGCGAGGACTATCTCCGAACATATTATCCGGACTTGCTATCATCATATACCCGGTAAAGTCTTCCCATTTTACATTTCTTTTGGAATCTCGGGACGAGATTCTTTTTAAGGGGGGAGGGATGTAAAATCCCCAAAAAGTGGTAGCAAGAATTTTCAGCTCATGTACACTTAGGAAAAATGAGGGGAATTAAAAGTTTGGATTATAAGGTGTAAGTTCAAAGTGAGGATTTGGACTTCCCAAAAACTTCCAAACATGGAGATCTAAATTCATAACTTGGATCTTCATAGCCCAAATATTCACCCTTCCAAATTTCAGCTCATTTGGAGGAGTTTCAATATTTGTTTGGAATTAAAAGGAGAAGCCCTCTAATTTGAATTTTAAATTCAGTTTCAAATTCCAATTCCCTCAATTTGAATATTTGGTTCCACAAATGTGTTCTCCACATTTGAATTAGCAGCCATGACAAAAATTAGAAACTTTGGAGTTGGTTTGCTATGTTTTTGGAATTATACAAATTGGAGAATTCAAATTCCATTTCAAATTCAAATGATCAAACCCAATTCAAACTTCACACCCGAATTCAAACTATTTGAATTCAGAAAGTTTAAACCATGACTTGGGGTGGAAGTATGGAATTTAATTCTTAGTAGCTGGAGTAAAAATATCAGTGGTAATTAGATAACAATTTGAGGTGGTGGGACCCACATGTCAGCCACACACAAGTGCTGCCGCCTCAGCCGACGGCGGTCGAACAGCGGGAGGGCGCCAGCTCCCGGTTGAACCCACGCCCGAGGGAGAGCACCGCGCCACCTTCTGCTGCCTGGGTTTGCTCGGCTGGATCACGGCAAGGGGTGCGCCGGAGCTGTTTCGCTATCCCTCAGCTATAACTCTCGCCTCAGCCGCTTTCTTTCGCCCAGAACACCGCCGCCGTTTCCTCCTGATCACGACACAGCCACTGAGCTCGGTTGCTCGAGCGCCCACCAGTGCTCTAGCTATCCAGCCCCTCTCCTTTCCTGTCCCGAGCTCGATTGCACCAGAAATTAGCAAAGTAGCCACGGTTCTCGGGTGAACACTGAAAACCCGAGAGAGGTCGCCGTGGACCGCTCACCCCGAGCAAGATCACGCCAAAACAAGTCAGACCCTCGGTGCACCCTCGACCCCAGCTGCTCGAGCCCAAAGCTCAGCCCGGGACGTTGATCACAGCAGAAGAATTTTGGGTTTTTCTCCCGGGCGGTACCAACTAACCCCGAGGTAGGAATTTCCCAAATTCTTCGTTAATTCATGTTCTCGTTGATTCAAACTGTGCACAAAGCTTCTTAACTACTTGGCGCACTTCCTCCCTCGATCTTAGACCTAGATATGGGGTGTAGAGGGAGAATTTCCACGTCTTGATCATGGCGCACCACCGGACCACATCGGGCGCACGGTGCCGATAGGGTTACAGCGATCCTCGATCAGTTTAGGCTCCCTGTCGAGCTTCTACATCTTCCACGGGTGCTCTAGAGCGCGAGAACCGATCATTTGGTGGAGGGATGAGGGTTCCCGACCTCGCCGGAGTTCAAAACCCTGCTGTCACCGGTGCGCGGTGGTTTCCAGTGAGCTACGGCCGCCGGCAACCCTCCCACAGTGTTCAGCACGGTCAATAATGGAGGAGCGGCCAATTTAGGCCCGGGAGATGGCCGGGGAAGCCTTTTCCGCCAACCTCGCCGGAGCAGCGCCGCGGGCTCCTCTGTTTGGTGTGAGAAAGAAGAGAGAGCTGACGTGTGGGACCCACAGACAGAATTTAAACATTTCCAGATTTTCCTAATGCAGTTCAAATTTTGGAGACCCGTAACTTTGTGTAGAAAACTCCAAAAAGGGTGAGACCAATTTTTTTGGAATCCTCAGGAGGAGTACTTCACAGAGAAACAAATTGCATGCTATGAAAATGTCTAGAAATTTATGTAGAATTGTTTTTAGTAAATCCTTTAGGGATTTACTTTAGGAGCAATTCTTTATGAAACATTCCCAATTTTGGGCAGCAAGTCCTTTTCATAGTAACGGATCTCCAATAAAAATTTGAACCTCATTGGAGTTCAATTTCTAGGCTGAACTGCCTTCCAAAGTTCAGCCTTTATTTGGAAATTCAAATTTAAACAGACTTTTCAGAACTCCTATCCATCTTCAAAAATTCATATCTCTCTGTTGGTAGCTCCAAAAATGGTGAAACAAATTTTGTTAGAACCATGGGGACTTACCCTGATCAGATCTTCCACTTTTAGCTATGTCAAAGCTCCTGAATTGGGCTCAAAATTCAGAGAAAGCATTGTACTTGTAGGAATTTTAAAGACTACGTTGTGCAATGACATGTCTCCAAATTTTGCTCAGATCATCCTTAGAGAGTCTAGTATCAACTGTAAAAATCCCAAAGCCAATTAGGGATTCTAAATAGCAGTAGCTATGAATAGAAGTCACTTCTTATAAATTCTTAATGCTTACACATATGTTTTGTTACATTTCATAATAGTGACCGAAGTTGAGGACGCACCGGAGCCTTTGGACGTCCTCCCACCAGAAGCTGACTTCCCCTTTAACTCGCAACCAGGCAAGCCCCGGTTTGCACTTAAGTACCTTTATAAAGTTTTTCATTTGTATCACTTATGTCTAGGTTGAATTGTATGCATTAGAGTTAGGGCGAGTGAAACCCCACTTGCATAGCCTTTTTAAATCCTATAAAGGGTTGGGTAGTTTACAAAGTCGACGAGTAGAGAATGCCATGCTAATGTATAGGATCTCGATATAAGTCGAGTGGTTAGAAGCTACTCGCGAGATAGTATTTATCACACGGAATGAGAAGAGGTAGAAAATGGTTTGAGTTATGAAAATGAGACCCAGCAGGGGGGATAGGATGCAGTGAGCAGAGGTCTCACGTGCTTAGCCCTGTTGGTATCGGTTGAGGACCGTCCGTGTGCGGCCCTGCTGGACAAGTATCAAACAGTACCAGATGCATACTGGCATATGGGAACCAGGAAACCGATGTAATTGGTTAACCTGGGTGCCGAGGCTTACCCAACCGTAAATAGGAGTGGGTTGAGGGTAGCAAGGTGTAAATCTGCCGGTGGGCACAGTCACGCTCCACGCAGGGACCTCCTGCCCGTTACGGATGGACCGGTTCGGCATTTGGGTTGCCTTTGAAACGTTGTTACATACAACAGAGTAGGAAGGGGTGTAGAATCACGCTTCTGAAAGTGGGTGTATGTGACGTGTTATCCGGGTGTGTCTTGATTGCAATCACCGTCCCTCGTGGTTATTTGAGTACCCGCTTGTTCACTGCGCTGTGACGTAGTAAGAAGTGAAATAAGCCAACTGAATATGTTGTATTGAACTATTAATGTCTTGAAACCTTGTATGTTGTAGTTATAGAGCTAATTAAGTTTATATTCCACTTTGGACATCTCCACATCGGAGAAAAGCGTTTCTTGTTTGATTGTGGACTTCCGATGTGAGGGCTGCCTAAGGCTCAATAAACTGTTGCTATAAAACTGAAAGTAAGTATCAACTTATAGGCGTGTCTTTGTTGCAAAGTCCATTCTCCTATGTTACACATCCCTGCATGTAGAGTTCCACGCCTAGGCTACACGGTTAGGCCTTGCTGAGCCATCGTGCTCACGGTTGCAATATTTGAGCTGTATGCAGGTGAGAGCTATGAGGAGGGTTCCGAGGACGAGGCGATGCCCCCGTCAGGGTACATGGCCGAGATGGAGCCCTGCACGCCGCCGTGATTTCTCCGGTTCCATGCTGCTAGCGTGTAGCGTCCCCGGGCTGGACGACTGCACTTTTGCATAGTTAGGATGAGAGGCTACTAACGTACATTACTTCTACTGCATAGTTATATTTTGTAAAAGACTTCCGCTGCTTTATATCAAATAAAAGTTTGTATGTTGTTCTCTAATCTTTCCGTGTGTGCTGTTGGGTGCTGCATCGCACGGCACCACCCTCTGCGATCCCAGAGTGGGCGGACCACGGGGTGGTCCCCACAGTCGTGGTATCAGAGCCGCATTGGGAATAGCACGCTCGAAAAGAGCCTATTTTGAAAACTTAGAAGTAGTCGAGTGAGGATTAGTCATTAAGCCCACATAACGTCTATGATAGTAGTAGATATTATGGTGGAAAAGTAACATACTTGTTATACATTCTGTAACGACGCTCCGACGTCAGATAAGAGGTAAGGTACGCCACCGCAGGCGGATCAATTGTGGTAACTCGCCATACGAGAAATAGTATGGAAGGATATACCGTGGCTTGGCACGGTAGTGAATATGAGTCTCTGAACCTCTTAATGGTTCTGAGAGCATATGAAAACGCTGATCTCCAGCGTGCTTTAGGCAAAAGTGAGAATACCCCATCGTGTGGTAAGCAACACGATAGTATGCAACTCTTGAACGTTCAATGTTCAAAGGGCCATATGCAGCGCTTGCCATCGGCGTGCCTCAACGGTCATGAGGCAGTAGGTGGTATCCGTTGGGGTGATAAAATTCCCAACCGTGACGACCATTTCGCGCTCTACTCGGGTTCCCCGTCGTGTGGTGTGAAAACACGACCATGTACCTTGAGACGTGGCTTGACTCAAGGACGATCTGTATGGCAATGATACGGACCGTATGTTTTTACTATAATGTGGAACTACCTGTAATGTTAAAAACCTTTGTGTGCACCATTATTGTGTGTTCTTCTGCAGGTACATTAACCACGTTAGCGCATGACGTATAGGAACCGTTTGTGAGTGACGTTCTTAGTTCCACCATTTGACACGTATATGCCGGAATACCGGTTTAGGATTTTTCTTTGGTGAGGAAACGTAGTACCGACTGCATAAAAGTTTATTTTCAAAGAAAAGAATCACAATGAAGTTTAGGAATTCATTTAGGGTTAGTAAACTCCTATATTGAACTAAGAGTTAATTGGGAGTATAGGTTCAATCTCAAAAGCTTAGGAATAATCTCCCCTGGTTTCGGCAGAAATGTTGCTGAATTTTTAACAGGGCATAACTTAATATTGGTTGAACCAATGGAGGTGTGGGATACCATTCTGGAAAGCTTTTGAAGTTCTATACAACTTTTCTGTAGAGCTCCAGAACAGAATCTCCCTTCAATTGGATGAAAATCTAAGAGGAGTATGTACTGTCCAGAAACAGGACAGACCAAAATTGCTCTCTGGAATTTTCTGTATTTTGACCACAACTTTCTGTAGAAAAATTCCTAAGGGTCAGGTAAGACACCTTTGGAAAGGGCATGAGATACGATACAACTTTTTAGTTCAAAGTTTTGCCAAAACTGGAGTAGAATTAATTGGAATTGTGGATTGAAACTAGGTACCTCAAGGGAGGTGCTGTTAAAATCCTGCCAGAAATTCTGTTAACTTTGAACCATCATATCTTTTGATCCAGGAATGCAAATAGATCATATAAATACATTTTCGAGAGCTTGGGTAGTTCTTTACAATTTTTCTGTTCAACCCCAGGACAGAATCTTCCTGTAAAGAGGTGAAATTCGCAGTACAAGTGAAACTGTCCAGAGTATAAAAGTCTGTGCATAGTTTCTATACTGAATTGGATCTTGCTTATGACTTCCTGTATAAGAATTATAAAAGGTTAAATCTTATGATTCTATAAATCATGTCAATCATGCTTCAACTTTGTAAGTATGAGTTTGTCCATATACATTTCTAACTATATGGAAAGGTTGACCAAAGTGAGCACTTACAGGGGAGGTACTGCTGAAATTTCTCTGGAATTTCTGTCAACTTTAGAAGCTCATAGATTTTGATCTATAACTTAGTTGAAGGCAAATAAATACCCGTTTGAAATATATGGAAGTCTTATCCAACTTTTCTGTTCACTTCCACAACAGTTCAAACATTGAATTAGGATTTAAACCATCGAACAAAAGATTGTTCAGTTTCTGTACCTTGCTGTTGTTGGATTATAACTTCAGGTATACCTGGTTATCAAAGGCTGTGTGATATAGCTCTGGACGGCTATGGTTATGCATTACCTTCCCATAAGAAGATTATGGATTAATTTTTCAATTTCCTAAATTGGAACTTAAGGGGGGAGGAGTGCATCCATGCAAACTATAGCATTGATAACCCATGGGCTATACATCGAAGTATGACATTACCAAGAGGCAAGAGGAAATTACATTTTTATGTAATGAAGGTTCAAGTACAAGATCCGTTATCATCGAGAAAGATGTAGTTTTAGCGTCTTCACCACGACACACAAATGCTCGCCAGAATCACAAGACTTGGGAGAACAAGACTAGGAGCTAGAACTAGTAGCTGGTGTTTCACGTTAAACGGGTATTGTGAAGCCTTAGGAGAAACGAGAAAGCGAAGTCAACGTAAGAATGGGGATTTCCTAGGTTAAGTTATTATGGAGTATTTCCCAATGATCTTGTCAAACATTTGACATATTTTCCTTAAAACTTGGTCACCACATCAAAGTGGCATGCCTTGTTTAGCACCTTTCTTGACCAAGTTATCTGTACTTGGCAAAGTTTGAGATGCTTCTTAACCATGTTTGAATTATCGTACTAATTCTTGCTCAAACTATAAAAAGATGATGCACCATTTTGCATCATACATATGCACCATTTTGCATCATACATATGCACCATTTGCATCATACCATATGCATATGCATACCATATAACATGTGAAATACCAAAGTACTGAGCAAGATTTTGTACCTCTCTTCAAACCATTAAGTGGTGTCTAATAACCTTGTATTATTGATCAAGCTGTTGATTCTACCTCATTGGACAATACAAGGGAAACCAGTTACTCAACATCCCTTGTACCTAAGAAAGTTCTGATCTTTCATCTATGACTTGTTTAGCTCCGAGCGTAATAATTATTGGAACTAAACTAATTTCTCATAGTGGGCCTTACCGATCGATTGCTCAACCTCGTGACAATCCTTGAAAACAATGTAAATTCTTGAGAGATCATATGGTGACTTTGACAACCTTGTGGTCACCATAGGTAGTTGGCCTTTGCTATGTTGGTAACATAAGTGAAATTGACTTGTGGTTACTCTTATGTACAAGCAAAGCATTCGATTTTGACTAAAGGGTTGAGATGCCGACTTGAGGCGAGAGTACCGATTCATTGATGATCTCACCAAATATCCCAATTCATGTTTTGGCAATACTACCTAAAGCTTCTAAGGACTCAGTTAATCTAGACAAGTATTTATTATCCATGTCGAGATTAGGACAGTAAAGGTTCCAGCCAATCGACCCGGTCGATATGGGTCTACAGAGTTTTCCGGACTCACCCTACCTTCAAGGGAAGCACTATGGAAAAGCTAGAAGATTGTTATATCCGTTCGGTAAGTGATCATCATATTACCGATAACATTCCCTACTTTCCTCTTCTCGTTGGAATCTCGGGACGAGATTCTTTTAAGGGGGGAGGAATGTAAAAGTCCTAAAAATGCAATGGCAATAAAGTGAATGTTGATTTCCATTCGTGTGGGACTGCATGAAAACGGGACTTACAAAAAATTTTGTACACGTGAGGATGCACATGGGTGTCCGACCAAACGAGCTCTCACGTTCATTTGGAATGTGTTAAGCCAAGGTTCGATTAACACCCTATGTAAAGTTCTCATGTGTAAGAGGGAGTCTAAAATTCAAATTTGAACTCATAACATTGAATTCAGGGAAATTCATGGTGGCCACATCCTGATTTCAGGGTGGGCTAAAAAGGAGTCAAATATGACCATTTCCAAATGTGAGCTGAATTCAAAGTTAAAAGTGAACTTCACACTGAATTCGGTTTATTCAAACTTCAGTCCACGTTTAAACCCCCGAAATTTCAGATTGAGGGGATTTATATGAAGGAAGATCTTTTGGAAACATTTGGCGGATAAGAAGAGGAGTAGGGGGTAGACCCCACATGTCATTGGGCTGCTTTAACTTGCTCCCGAAGTCTTTCTCTGTTCGTTGTCGAACACCACCCGAGCCTCCTCAGAGCGCCACCGAGGGCAGCCACCTCCAGCTTCTTACATCGAGCTGGCGACCTGCTCGTGGTTTCAACACCTCACGGCGTGATCCTCTCACTCACCAACTGAGCTGCAAGCGGAGGCCACCTCATCGCTGTTTCTGTCGCGCTGGCGACCAGCTCATGGAGTGAGTAGCTCTCGGCGTGATCTTTTGCTCACCCAAAAACAGCAACCCTAGGCGTTATTTTCCCCTCGCACAGGAACTGAACCGACAACACAAAATTTAAAATATGAACTGAACACGACCGAAGGTTAACTCCCAGAAATAAAATTCGGTTTGTGGGAATGGCTGCGAATTTTGAATTTAAATGGTGGAGCCACTGTTGTTTGGAGGGAGGGGCTTCAGTGGGACCCGCATGGCAGTGAAACAGAGATAATCCTCGACGTTTCTTTTCTGTGTGAGCTCGACACGGGGGGAGGCATGCACCACCGAGGCAACCACGGAGCTTCCTGTGTCCTTGCTCTGAGGCGGTTCGTTGCCTTTCTTCAGCTGCCGATAGACATCAGTGCAGAAACGTTTTCGCTGCTAGCTACCTCACGCACGCTAAACCGAAGGAGAAACACACCGTGCGCTCTGCTCTTCATCGCCAATCAACCTACAGCCTCTGTGGCGCCCAGCTGAGCCGACTGGGAGGTGCGCCGACCTTCACTGGACGTCTTCCACCACTTCTCAGCTCGTCCCCGGCCTCCCCTCGCTGTGCCCGAGCTATTCTTCACCGGCAAAACAGAGCACGTTGCACCATCGCTGCACCTCGCCTTCCGGCCGCTCCAACGCCTCTCCCGCACGTCCAGCCCCTCCCTAAGGTGTGCCAAGGTGTCTAGATCATGCTCCCGACCTCCCCTTTCCCTTCCCCGTCACCGGCTAGCAGTAATTTGAGTTTTGGCGCCGGTACACGTGAAGAACCGATCAAGACCAAAACTGTAAATTCGTCCAACGTGGTTGATCATCGGTTCTACAATTCAAGCCACAGAAACTAGTGGTCCTAGCGCCCTCCCACGCCAAAGCACGCATCAAACCGTCCACTACAGGCCGCGGGCGACGAGAAATCGCCAGTGGCGGCAAAAACGGGTCGGTCCTCCGGTGAACCCTATTTTCCGGCCGTTTGCTGCAAGGTTTAGCACACGTTCCATGTTCCCCGGTCATTGGTGATGCTTTAGGGCAAGGTGGCTCGCAGGGAGAAGCTTCGGAAACGCCAGAACGCGTTGATGCCGAGCTCCCGAGCCGCCCCGCCGGTGCCAGCCTGTTTTCGGCCGTTTTCATGCGTGGAAACCTTGCCCGGCAGCTGCGCCATGTTCCCAGGAGCATGTAGGGCAAAACCGAAGCTAATTTGGTGGAGAAATGAGGGAGAACGAGCCATGCCGCGATTTGAGCTGGTGTGCACGCGCGTCTCTGGCGGGAGGTTGAAGAAGGACCTGACGAGTGGGCCCCCCTGTTAAGTCTCAGTGTAGGTTTTAAACAGAGAGCTATCACAGTTTGAAAAATTCATAACTTTGTGTAGACAACTCCAAAAAGGGTGAGACCAATTTTTTTTGAATCCTTAGGAGGAGTACTTCACACAGAAACAAATTGCATGCTATGAAAATGCCCAGGAATTCCTGTAGAATTGTTTTTATTAAATCCTTTAGGGATTTATTACAGGAGCAATTCCTTATGAAATATTCCCAAATTTGGGCAGCTAGTCCTTTTTCATAGTGCCTGACCTCCAGTAAAAATTTTAGGATTTTTGGAGCTTATTTAGAGGGCTTAATCAGTAGGTTATCTCAGGATTAAATAAATTAGCTAAAAATCATAGAATTGATTTCCAGAAAAATGGTTCAACCTTCATACCTCCATAACTTTCTGTAGGGATGTCCAAAATTTGTGAAACAAATTTTGTTGGATTCCTCTCAGTCAGTACTTTGCAGAAATGCAAAGAAATTGATCTAAAGATATCTGGATATTTCTCCAAGATTCATCAAAGTTAAATCTTTGGGAATTTAGTCCAGAATATCTCTGTTATGGAATTTCTTCAAATTTGAGCAGGAAGTTCCTCATGACATTACCGATCTATAGTAAAATTTGAGCTTTATTGGAGTTCATTTGCTAGGTCAAATTACCTTCCAAAGTCCAGCCTTTATTTGGAAATTCAAATTTAAACAGAAAATTTTCAGAACTCATGTCCAACTTCAAAAATTCATATCTCTCTGATGGTAGCTCCAAAAATATTGAAACAAATTTTGTTAGAACCATGGAGACTTACCCTAATAAGATCTTCCACTATTAGCTATGTAAAAGCTCCTGAATTGGGCTCAAAAGTTCAGAGAAGCATTGTACTTGTAGGAATTTTAAAGACTACATTGTGCAATGACATGTCTCCGAATTTGGCTCAAATAATCCTTAGAGGGTCTAGTATCTACTGTAAAAATCCCAAAGCCAATTAAGGAATCTAAATAGCAATAGCTATGAATAGTAGTTCAATTCTTATAAATCCTTAATACTTATACATCTATTTTGCTACATTTCATTTAGTGACCAAAGTTGAGGACGAACCGGAGCCTTTGGACGTCCTGCCACCTGAAGTTGACTTCCCATCTAACTCGGAACCAGGCAAGCCCTGGTTTGCACTTAAGTACCTTTTATGAAATTCTTTATTTGTATCACTTATGTCTAGGGTGAATGTTTGCATTAGAGTTAGGGTGATTGAAACCCTACTTGCATAACCTTTTAAATCCTATGAAGGGTTGGTTTGCTTACAGAGCCGACGAAGTAGACAAGGCCATGCTAATATGCTTAGGACCTCGGTAGAAGTCGAGTAGTTGGAATCTACTCGCGAGGTAAGGTTTATCACACGGTTTGGTCAGAATAGAAAATGGCTTAAGAGTGGTGAAAATGAGACCCAGCAGGGGGGATAGGAAGCAGTGAGCGGAGGTCTCACGTGCGTAGCCCCGTTGGAGTCGATTGAGGACCGAGTCGTGTGCGGGTCTGCTGAACAAGTATCGAACAGTACCGGATGGCATACTGACATAAGCAGGAAACCGATGTAAATGGTTAACCTGAGTGCCGAGGCTTACCCAACCATAAACAGAAGTGGGTTGAGGGTAGCAAGGTGTAAATCTGCCGGTGGGAACAGTCACGCTCCATGCGGGGACCTCGTACCCGTTATGGATGGACCGGTTCGGCATTTGGATTGCCTTTGAAAGGTTATTGCATACAACAGAGTCGGAAGGGGTGTGGAATCACGCTTCTGAAAGTGGGTGTATGCAACGTGTTGTCCGGGTGTCTCCTGATTGCAATCACCGTCCCTCGCGGTTATTTGAGTACCGCTTGTTCACTGTTTCGTGACGTAGTAAGAAGTGAAGTAAGCCAGTTGAATGATAATATGCTGTGATGATATATTAATGTTTTGGAAACCATAACTGCTGTAGATGTAGAGCTAATTAAGTTTACTTTCCGCTTTGCGCATCACCACATCGGAGGAAAGCGTTTCTTGTTTGATTGTGGACTTCTGATGTGAGGGCTGCCTAAGGCACATGAATTTGCTGCTATAAAACTGAAAGTAAGGATCAACTTATAGGCGTGTCTTTGTTGCAATGTCCATTCTCCTATGTTACACATCCCTGCATGTAGAGTTCCATGCATAGGCTAGACGGTTAAGCCTTGCTGAGCCATCGTGCTCACGGTTGCAATATTTGAGCTGTATGCAGGTGAGAGCTATGAGGAGGGTTCTGAGGACGAGGCGATGCCCCCGTCAGGGTACACGGCGGAGAAGGAGCCCTGCACGCCGCCGTGATTTCTCCAGTTCCATGCTGCTAGCTTGTAGTGTCCCCGGACTGGACGACTGCACTTTTGCATAGTTAGGATGAGAGGCTACTAACGTATATTACTTCCGCTGTATAGTTATATTTTGTAAAAGACTTCCGCTGCTTTATATCAAATAAAAGTTTGTATGTTGTTCTCTAATCTTTTAGTGTGTGCTGTTGGGTGCCGGATCGCATGGCACCACCCTATGCGATCTTGGAGCGGGTGAACCACGGGGTGGTCCCCACAAAAACCCTGCTGTCACCGGTGCGCGGTGGTTTCTGGTGAGCTACGGCCGCCGGCAACCCTCCCAGAGTGTTCAGCACGGTCAATAATGGAGGAGCGGCCAGTTTAGGCCCGGGAAATGGCCGGGAAAGCCTTTTCCGCCAACCTCGCCGGAGCAGCGCCGCGGGCTCCTCTGTTTGGCGCGAGGAAGAAGAGAGAGCTGACGGGTCGGACCCACAGACAGAATTTAAACATTTCCAGATTTTCCTAAAGCAGTTCAAACTTTGGAGACCCATAACATTGTGTAGAAAACTCCAAAAAGGGTGAGACCAATTTTGTTGGAATCCTCAGGAGGAGTACTTCACAGAGAAACAAATTGCATGCTATGAAAATGTCCATAAATTTCTGTAGAATTGTTTTTAGTAAATCCTTTAGGGATTTATTATAGGAGCAATTCTTTATGAAACATTCCCTATTTTGGGCAGCAAGTCCTTTTCATAGTAACAGATCTCCAGTAAAAATTTGAACCTCATTGGAGTTCAATTTCTAGGCTAAACTGCCTTCCAAAGTTCAGCCTTTATTTGGAAATTCAAATTTAAACAGAAACTTTTCAGAACTCCTATCCAACTTCAAAAATTCATATCTCTCTGTTGGTAGCTCCAAAAATGGTGAAACAAAGTTTTTTAGAACCATGGAGGCTTACCCTAATACGATCTTCCACTTTTAGCTATGTCAAAGCTCCTGAATTGGGCCCAAAATTCAGAGAAAGCATTGTACTTGTAGGAATTTTAAAGATTACGTTGTGCAATGACATGTCTCCAAATTTTGCTCAGATCATCCTTAGAGAGTATAGTATCCACTGTAAAATTCCCAAAGCCAATTAAGGATTCTAAATAGCAATAGCTATGAATAGAAGTCACTTGTTATAAATCCTTAATGCTTACACATATATTTTGTTACATTTCATAATAGTGACCGAAGTTGAGGACGCACCGGAGCCTTTGGACGTCCTCCCACCAGAAGCTGACTTCCCCTTTAACTCGCAACCAGGCAATCCCCGGTTTGCACTTAAGTACCTTTATAAAGTTTTTCATTTGTATCACTTATGTCTAGGTTGAATTGTATGCATTAGAGTGAGGGTGATTGAAACCCCACTTTCATAGCCTTTTTAAATCCTATAAAGGGTTGGGTAGTTTACAAACTCGATGAGTGGAGAATGCCATGCTAATGTTTAGGATCTCGGTAGAAGTCGAGTGGTTGGAAGCTACTCGCGAGATATTATTTATCACATGGAATGAGAAGAGGTAGAAAATGGCTTGAGTTATGAAAATGAGACCCAGCAGGGGGATAGGATGCAGTGAGCAGAGGTCTCATGTGCTTAGCCCTGTTGGTGTCGGTTGAGGACCGTCCGTGTGTGGCCCTGCTGGACAAGTATCGAATAGTACCGGATGCATACTGGCATATGGGAACCAGGAAACCGATGTAATTGGTTAACCTGGGTGCCGAGGCTTACCCAACCGTAAATAGGAGTGGGTTGAGGGTAGCAAGGTGTAAATCTTCCGGTGGGCACAGTCACGCTCCACGCGGGGACCTCCTGCCCGTTACGGATGGACCGGTTCGGCATTTGGGTTGCCTTTGAAAGGTTGTTGCATACAACAGAGTAGGAAGGGGTGTGGAATCACGCTTCTGAAAGTGGGTGTATGTGACGTGTTATCCGGGTGTGTCTTGATTGCAATCACCGTCCCTCGCGGTTATTTGAGTACCCGCTTGTTCACTGCGCTGTGACATAGTAAGAAGTGAAATAAGCCAACTGAATATGCTGTATTGAACTATTAATGTCTTGAAACCTTGTATGTTGTAGTTATAGAGCTAATTAAGTTTATATTCCACTTTGGGCATCTCCACATCGGAGGAAAGCATTTCTTGTTTGATTGTGGACTTCCGATGTGAGGGCTGACTAAGGCTCAATAAACTGTTGCTATTAAACTGAAAGTAAGGTTCAACATGTAGGTGTGTCTTTATTGCAAAGTCCTTTTCCTATCTTACACATCCTTGCATGTAGAGTTCCATGCCTAGGGTTGACAGTTAAGACTTGCTGAGCTTTCGTGCTCACGGTTGCAATATTTGAGCTGTGTGCAGGTGAGAGTTATGAGGAAGGTTCCGAGGATGAGGCGATGCCCCCGTCGGGGTACACGGCCGAGCTGGAGCCCTGCATGCCGCCGTGATCTCCGGTTACTTGCTGCTAGTGTGTAGCGTCCCCGGGCTGGACGGCTGCACTTTTGCATAGTTAGGATGAGAGGCCATCTTTGTATAATACTTCTGCTGTTAATTTGGTTTTGTAAAAGACTTCGGCTGTTTTATATTAAATAAAAGTTTGTATGTTGTTCTTAATTCTTTTTGTGTGTGCTGTTGGGTGCCGCATCGCACGGCACCACCCTCTTTGATCCCGGAGTGGGCGAACCACGGGGTGGTCCCCATATTAGTCGGCTAATCCGCACCCATATTTGGCCTTGTGGTGGCACTGTCTTCCTGGCATGTGCTGGTATGAACCGGTCCTTAGATCTACGGCAAGTAAACCACCATCTTATTCAGCGACATCCATGAACCCATCTTGCCTAGATCTCCCTGATTTCATGATAATTATCATCATCAAGCTCTCATCATATTTATTCATATGAGTACAGTAGCTAGACTTGTTTTAATTCAGCTTCGCGTATCCAGTAGATTAAGCGAAGCAAAAAGTAAAAACGACCATACCCGACTCATGAACTTTCCCGGCGACAAGGATGGTTAACAAAACTAGTAAACTCCTATAAATGGTTGTCCCATCAAGTTGACTCTAGCGTACAAGTTTTTGCAAACAAAACAGTTTCAAAACATGGGATCAATATGGTCAAGGGGCACTTGCCTTGCTCTCATGGCTCTTGTTGCTCAAGCGTCTCAAAGTCTTGGTGCTGTAGTTCTTCGTAGATGGCTTCCTGAGCTTGTCCTTCTACTCACGACCATGCACATACAAAATTTACAGCAATCAAACATCATGCACAAACTTTACTCAAGATGCAATGATGTAGATGAATGCAAATCCTATGGTGCTGTTTTATTAAACCAGTTTGTACGTGTTCTTGCATGTTTTAATGGGCTTTCATGGGGTTTTATGATGAACAAGGGTGTAGGGATCAAGTGTGGACGTGGTAATGATCTTGACTCAAGATCTAGATAAATTCCACCGTCAAAAACCGATCAAAACATGATCTGTCCACAAGAAAAAGTTTCTGTTCGAAGGGAGCAAAGAAAACAGATGTGTAGAAACAGCGACGACGTCGTAAGATGGGTAACGAAGACCTACCTTACTTACCTTTGGTGGCAGGGCCTTCCTCCTAGCAATGGCAGCAGCGGGGAATTTTTCTATGGAAGATTAGGGCAGGACAGATCGTCGGCTCTTTTCTGGCGATGGCGAGGCGTGGAGGGGCTCGCCGGCAGGCTCACCGGTGGGGCTCACCAGCGACCGAACTCCTGCGAAGGGGGGTCCAACTCGGCAAGTTGGGGGCTAGGGCCTCCAAGTCGCCGACTTGGGAGGGGGGAAAGGGGTTTCGGCCAAGGGGGGGTTTTGAGTTCTATTTATAAGGGGGGGGGAATCCTACTCTAATTGGAGCAAAATCCTAACAAATATTTCCCCAATTGATTTGGTGTGGCAGCAATGTGGGGGAAATTCCCCAAATGTGGGGAAAATTTGGGAAAATTGTGTCGGTACCCTCAGTACCTGGTACCCCCACGTACAGGACAAAAAACCGCCTAAGGACCTCGCCCCCTCTGCCGGGGTGAGCTCTGAAGGCGCCACGTGTCCAGCGGGGCCGGGCCTCCCCTCTCCTCAGAGACGAGCTCTGGGCCTGCCACGCGGCCAGCAGAGCTGGGCCTTGCCCCCTTCGCAGGGGCGAGCTCCGAGGGTGCCACGTGTCCAGCGGGGCCGGGCCTCCCTTCTCCTTAGAGGCGAGCCCCAGGCCTGCCATGTGGCCAGTAGTGCCGGACCTCGCCCCCCTCCGTAGGGGTGAGCTCCGAGTGTGCCACGTGTCCAGTGGGGCCGGGCCTCCCTTCTCCTCAGAGGCGAGCCCTGGGCCTGCCACGTGATCAGCAGTGCCGGATCTCACCCCCTCCGCAGGGGTGAGCTCCGAGGGCGCCACGTGTCCAGCGGGGCCGAGCCTCCTTCTCCTCAGAGGCGAGCCCCGGGCCTGCCACGTGACCAGCAGTGCCGGACCTCACCCCCTCTGCAGGGGTGAGCTCTAAGGGCGCCATGTGTCCAGCGGGGCCGGGCCTCCCCTCTCCTCAGAGGCGAGCCCCGGGTCTGCCACATGACCAGCAGTGCCGGACCACAGCCCCTCCGTATGGGTGAGCTCCGAGGGCGCCACGTGTCCAGCAGGGCCGGGGGAAGTGTCATCAGCGCACTTCGACAAATTGGAATTGGATCATTTCAGCTATCTTTTTCCCATTCCCCGCCATTTTTATGATTCTTTCTCCATTTCTATGGTTTCTTCCTCCATTTCTACTTCTTTTATAATGTTTCTCTATATGAAAAATGTATGCAATGCATGGAAATGAATTTGAGGGTGTTACACGGAGCTATGGCACCAAGGCCCCAACGTACTGCTGCCCTTACACTCTGCTCGGTCTCATTTATCTTGCCATGTGTTTCATTTACTACCTTTACCCGAGTAGTGTGCCTATAGCGTATTCTCACGAGCAGTTCCAACTACTCGATTTGTACCGAATCCTAGCCTAACTTAGCATTGCAGTGGCTAGTCAAGGTTTACAAACCTAAGCCCAAACCAGGGTTTTCTTGGCTATGCATTTGGGTTTTCAAACAAGACTCTAATGCATAATTTAAGTGAGTGCTCAAAGTAAGTTCTCAAAACAGTAAAATTTACAAAAACTGACTCCGGCGACGTCGCCTGCCGTCTTTAGCCCACCAAACCCTGCGTTCTCAAGCTCTACAGCACCTTTGCGACATGTATACGCTTGACTTGCACTTGGTTTAGCTCGGAAAAGGTCCTAGGTGAGATCTCACCGTGCGCCCGACGGCTTCCGCCATTAGCGCCGGTAGTTAAACTAGAAATGGGCGGTCTACCAAGGTTTTCACGCTAAGACTGTGAGGAAAAGTTTTTCACTACCAGTCTAGCTCGTGTAGGTGCAGTTTGAGGATCTCTACCTGACTATGGAACGAGAATTTGGTGAATCCGCACCCGAAGGTCGGTCTGCACCGAATGAAAGGAAAAGACAAAATTCGTCGCCGGTGATCGACCCCTCGGGCTATGGTTGGGGGTGAGCAACACGAGGACCTAACATGTCCTGGGATGCCTTAGCTTGGGCGTGACACTTTCCCGTTTACGCTGTCCACAGGAGCCCGAGGTGCGGAATAACTTTGGTCACCGGAAAAACTTTCGGTATGGGTCGAGAGCAGCCGGACACAGCTGGTTCCTATGACGGGGAAGTAGGAGGAGAGGCTCTAGTACCGTTTTGCAGCTCAAAAGGAGTGTGGGTGCGGGGTTTGCCGGTTCTTCGATCGAATCCGAGAGAGCGGCGACGAGGGCGGCGTTACTTGCGTGAGGGAGCAGAGAAGCAAACGAATACGTCTCTTGCCGGCTCTGTCTCAGGGATAAGAGGGGGGACGTCGGCTGAGCGTGGCACCGACCGAGCAGGAGCTGGCAACGGCGTCCGGCTCGGTGGCGACCCCAGCGGCGGCCTGAGAACCCGGGCCCCGGCAGTCTTCGGTCAGTTTGATCTCTGGTTAGGCTGACAGGAGGGCCCCACTTCCATTTTAACATCTGAAATTAAATTTCTCCCACTGCTCTAAACAGTAGTACAACTAATACCCTTTGAAATTTGAATTATCTACCAAATGCCCATTTGAACTTGATAGAATTCAAATTGTGAAGTGTTTGAATATATTCATAGCACATATGAAGTTTGAAATTCAAATTGGATTTGAATTTGCTTAATTTGGCTCATGTCAAGTTAACTCCAAATAGAGTGAAAATTGGTGAGTGAGCTTACAAAAATGTGCTGAGTGTGAATATGAATCCCACTTTTGAATTCATGGGATGAAAGGAGTTTGAATTTGAATTTGAGTATAAACTAGCCTCTTTCTATTTATACCCAAAAACACCTCAAAAAGGTTTTAGATTTGGGTGAAATTTGGCATGAGCATTCCTAGCAAAGTGTAGGAGTTTTTCATATGCTCAGATCCTACACTTTGCTAGGAATGCTAATGCCAAATTTCACCAAAATCCAAAACCTTTTTGAGGTGTTTTTGGGTATAAATAGAAAGAGGCTAGTTTGAACTCAAATTCAAATTCAAACGCCTTTCATCCCATGAATTCAAAAGTGGGATTCATATTCACATTCATCACATTTTTGTAAGCTCACACACCAATTTTCACTCCATTTGGAGTTGATCTTGACATGAGCCAAATTAAGTAAATTCAAATCCAATTTGAATTTCAAACTGCATATGTGCTATGTATATATTCAAACACTTCACAATTTGAATTATATCAAGTTCAAATGGGCATTTGGTAGATAATTCAAATTTCAAAGGGTATTAGTGGTACTACTGTTTAGAGCAGTGGGAGAAATTTAATTTCAGAGGTTAAAATGGAAGTGGGGCCCTCCTGTCAACCTAGCCAGAGATCAAACCGACCGAACACTGCCGGGGCTCGGGTTCTCGGGCTGCCACTGGGGTCGCCACTGAGCCGGACGCCGTTGCCAGCTCCTGCACGGCCTGCGCCACGCTCAGCCGACGTCTCCCCCTCTTATCCCCGAGACCGAGCCGGCAAGAGGCGTATTCGTTTGCTTCTGAGCTCCCTCGCGCAAGAAACGCCGCCCTCGTTGCCGCTCTCTCGGATTCAATCAGAGAACCGGCAAACCCCGCACCCACACTCCTTCCCAGCTGCAAAATGGTACTAGAGCCTCTCCTCCTACTTCCCCATCATAGGAACCAGCCGAGTCTGGCTGCTCTCGACCCATATCGAATATTTTTCCGGTGACCGAAGTTCTTCCGCACCTCGGGCTCCCATGGACAGCCTAAAGGGAAAGAGTCATGCCCAAGCTAAGGCATCCCGGGACATGTTAGGGCTTCATGTTGCTCACCCCCAAACCATAGCCTGAGGGGTCAATCACCGGCGATAAACTTTGTCTTTTCCTTCCATTCGGTGCAGACCGACATTCGGGTGCGGATTCACCAAATTCTCGTTCCATAGTCGGGTAGATATCCTCAAACTGCACCTACACGAGCTAGACTTGGTAGTGAACAACTTTCCCTTGCAGTCTTAGCGTGAAAACCTTGGTAGAACACCCATTTCTAGTTTTACTACCGGCGCTAATGGCGGAAGCCGTCGGGCGCACGGTGAGAGCTCACCTAGGACCTTTTCCGAGCTAAACCAAGTGCAAGTCAAGCGTCTACATGTCGCACAGGTTCTGTAAAGCTTGAGAACGAAGGGTTTGGTGGGCTAAAGACGGCGGGCGACGTCGCCGGAGTTGGTGTGAGTCGCGGTGTTGTCGCAAGCTAGGTAGGAGCAACGGCCAGCGTGGGGAAACCTCACTGGAGTGCTCCTCGTGTCGAGTTAGAGCCTAGCGGCGATCTAGAGCCCGGGAGGTGGCCGGAGGAGCAAGTTCCGGCTAGCTCTGGCGAGCTCGGGCGCGGGCGCACGCGGGAGCGAGGGGAAGAAAAGGATGGCGCAGGTCCCACACGTCAGCCACTGTATTGAGCCAAACAGGATCTTCTGTGGATCCGGATCGGTTGTGGCGGCGCGCGAAAAACCCCGTAGACCCGTGTGTCAGCCACTGAGAGGACGACACGTAGCCCCGGTCCCACGCGCAGCAATTTAAACTTTTCCCCAATTTTCAGATTTAGTTCAAACTTTAAACCCACATAACTTTGGCTAGGAAACTCCAAATCAATTGAGCCAAATTTTGTTGGATTCAGCCCTCTGAGTACTTTTCAACAAATCAAGTTTCACTTTATGAAAATCCTTATTTCTCCAGAATTAACTCTTTAAAATTTAACTCTTTAGAATTTTAACTGGAGAACCCTTTGGAGGAAAAGTCTGAAATTTGACTACGATGTTCATAAAAATATCCCTGAGATACCATAAAAATTTTAGACCAATTTGAGCTTATTTGATGAACCTAATGGTATGATTAATAAAACTGTTCCAGAGAAAATGGAAAATGTCCAGAAACATTTTCAGAATTTCCATGAAATTGTTTAGCTCATATCTTTGGCTAGGAACCTTCAAATTAAGTGAAACCAACTCCACTAGGACACTATGAAAATCTAGTTTTCAGAAAGTCATGGCTTGCTCCATGAAAATCCCTAGAACACTCTAAGAGCTCCAATTAAAGCCATGTACACAATTATTTGTGGAGGGCGCAAATGAGCTTTGCTGCAAATGAAACTTGGCCAAGTCTCTGTTTATGTCGTATCCAGAACACAGTAAAAATTTCAGAGTCATTGGGACTGTCTAGCAAGACTTATAGTCTTCACAAATTCAACTTCAAATTCAAATGCATTCAAATTGATACATATATGTATTTATCTCATGTAGTCGCTAAGGTTGAGGAGGAGCCCGAAGTCATAGACTTCATCACTCCAGAGGAACAGCTAGCCTATGACCAACAGCAACAAGGCAAGCTCCATTTTTCATTAGCCTTTTTGTAAATTTTACTGTTTTGAGAACTTACTTTGAGCACTCACTTAAATTATGCATTAGAGTCTTTTTTGAAAACCCAAATGCATAGCCAAGGAAACCCTGGTTTGGGCTTAGGTTTGTAAACCTCGACTAGCCACTGCAATGCTAAGTTAGGGCAGGATTCGGTACAAGTCGAGTAGTTGGAACTGCTCGCGAGAATAGGCTAGAGGCACACTACTCGGGTAAAGGTAGCAAATGGAACACATGGCAAGAAAAATGAGACCGAGCGGAGAGTAAGGGCAGCAGGACGTTGGGGCCTGGGTGCCATAGCTCCGCTTGTGTCGATTGAGGACCGAGCCGTGTGCGGGCATGTTGAACAAGCTAGAACAGTACCAAAGACCTATCGGATATATGGGAACTGGGAAACCGATGTAACTCGGGTAGCTGGTTGTTGAGGCATAGCTGCTCGTTAATAGGGTAGGTTGAGAGCTCGAGGTGTAAATCGGCTGGCGGCACTGCAGATGCACGCACAGAGACCTCTTGCTTGGGATGATGGGACCGGCTCAACATTTGGCTGACGGGTGAAAGGTGGTTGCGTACGACGTCCGTGATGGTTGCTGTAGGCAACATCGAGTACGGCCGTACGTGACGGGTTATTTGGGTAACCCTGCAGGTGGAAATCGATTATAATCGCCATCCCTCGCGGTCAGTGAGTACCACTTGTTCACTGTACCATGACGTTGAAAGAACAGACTAGATACATGTTAAAAGTTTGCTGATTTGATGGATGGACCTTGCTTGTTAATGTATTGTTGTAATCTAGAGCTAATTAAAGTTCTTTTCAACTTTGGGCAAAGTACATGAGAGAAATACGTTTCTTGTTTGATTGCGGCTCTCTCATGTGCCTTAGCGTGAGGTTCTCCACAACCTGTTGCTAAAACTTGAAAGTAAGGTTCCACTAATTAGGCGAGTCCTTTGCAACTTATTTTACCTCATCTAACCTATCAACCTTCATGTAGAAGTTTCATGTATAGGAGAGACGGGACAGTCTTGCTGAGCCATCGTGCTCACTGCTTGTGTTTGAAGCTTTTGCAGGGGTCTCCCGAGGAGGAGACGGAACCCCAGGAGGGGAACCCCGTCGAGTGGGAGTTGTGCACGCCGCCGTGTTAGTGTGTGTGCATGCTAGCGGGGACACATTCATGGGCTGAACGTGAATTTGATGCGTAGTCTAAGCCCGTGAGTGTAGACTGAACGTATTTTGTTGCAAAAATGTTCATACACTTGTTTATGTAATAAAACTTTGCTTCCGCTTTGTATCTTTGATGTGTGTTATCAGGTGTTGTGCAACGCAGCACCCCTCAGCGTGATCCTGTCTTGACAAGACCGTGGGGTCGTGTCAGCGTGGTATCAGAGCACGCTTGAGGTTTAACGCACTACAAAAGTCATCTTTTTCAAAAATCCAGTGAGGAATGAGTTAGTAGCCCATATAAGGATGTTATTAGTGTATAGAAAGCGGCATACTAACCTATTTGCTTATGTTGGAAAATCGTGCATCTTGGGACGCTTTATGTCTTGGGGGGTGCACGTAAGCGCTGTCCACCAGTGCGCACAAGTAGAAGGGTGGAGCCCCACGGGTGGCTGGTAACCCGACCCGCTTTAATATCCTCTTCAACTCTTCATGTCGTTTGGGGTATTCGAGCAACGTCTGTCCCTGGCGTGCTTTGGGCAATTTGGGAGACCCCGTCATGTGGTCAGTAACGTGAACACGTATCTCAAGGCGTGTTTGGCTTGAGAACATCCGGGCGAGTGATGATGGCCGGGTGTACGAACTGTATGGATACCGGGCTCGGTGTGCAGCTGAGTCTGACGATTGTTTGAGTTATCTGCAGGTAGTCTAACCATGAACGGTAGACGTGTAGCATTCGTGTGTGAGTGACGCTTAGTGCCACTGAATTAACGAAACCGGCTAAGTCCGGTATAGGTTTTCTTTGTGAGGACATAGTACCGACATGATCTGGTGACGCATCGATGGCACATTCCACTAAATGAACAACTTCATTGTAAAACTGGAAAGTTTTAATCCATAGCACTAAAACTTGATGTAACTCCATCCCTTGATCAGCATATTCAAATTTAACAAGTTTTTAACTTATATGATACGAAGGACAGAGCCCCCTGTTTTTAGCTGAAATAAGGCTGAAGTTAATCAGAGGTTAGAGGTTGAGTTCTTTCGAGGGTGGGGTCATATGATACATCTATGGAAAGCTTTGGAGGAGCTTTACAACTTTTTTGTTGAGGTCCAGAGGTGTTTCATCCCCTAACCAATCGAAAAAATGCAGTAGAGTTGAAACTGTCCAGAAAACAGGGCAGAGCAAACACTCTCTGTAACTCTCTGTAAATTGAGCATAACTTCCTGCATAAAAATCAAAAAATAGAAAATGAGGTAGTTCTGAAAAGTTTAAGAGATGGGTTACAAATTTGTAACAGAAAGTTTTGTCAGATTTGGAGTAGAATTAACTGAAATTCTTGGATCAAATCAGTACCTAAAGCAGGGAGGTGCTGTCCAATTTTCTCCAGAATTTCTATCAACTTCGACATCTCATAACTTTTGAACCAGGACAGATCTTAGGCCAAGCAAATACTTTCTGGGAAGCTATTGAAGTTAGCTTTAACTTTGATGTTGAGCTCCAGAATTTGTTTTGCTTTATCATGGTATAAATCAGGTTGAAATGGAAACTGGTCAGGGCTGTCATAGTGGACAGCAGATCAGCAGTCAAATTTGTTTAAGTTTGAACTATGTTTCCGAGTTTTATGAGTTCAATGACATGTTTTATGTTATAACTAAATGGTTTAATGTTCAAATAAATATTTTACATTTCTCAAATATGTTTTTACAGATGACAGCAGATAAACAGTTGGAGAACTGGTGGGTGGTGTCCACTGTTCTCACCACAGCGGCTATCCCGGAGTATTGAGGCAAATGCTTCAATATTTCGTGTATAGCAAGAGGCTGCAGTACTTCGCCAAGGAAGAAGGCGAGGAGGGGAACAAAACGTGGGCGATCCATGTCGAAGTTCCTGCAGGGCCTACGCCACCCGGTTGGGCGCCGTTCACCGTTACGGTGAGAGGTAGACAGCCAGAAGAAATGTGGCAAGTGGCAGCCCGCGACACTATGTCGCGTTTCTGCCAACTACACGTGAGAGCTATGGAGAGCACTCCATACGCGCTCGTTCCGGTGGAGGGACGGGCTAATAACGTGTGGGAAGGGAGGTACATGGAGGCAACAGATCCGGGTTGCCCAAGGTACAGTCCCGCGGAGGTAAACCTCAGCCTCCAGTTGAGAGCAGGAAAGGCCGTGATGGACAGCCAAGCTGTTCACACGGATTGTCTTGCTGCAAAGCTCAAAGAAAGCACAAGCCGTGGAGACCATTTATGGAGTGCTCACAGCGCACTCCGCAATGTGCTCCTTCCGACGATAAAGCAACTGAATGAGCAACACAATCAGTTGCATCGTCTGAAGAAGGCGAAGAAGAAAAGCCATGTCGACATCACAGCTTTGCAACAAAAGGTGAAGGCTCTGACCCAGCAGAAAGAGGTCCTCACTCAAGAGCGGGACGATGCTATTGAGGAGGGGCAAGGCTGGGAAGAGGACTACAACCAAGCCATGGACGAGGTGCACGCGTTGCAGGACCTTGTACCTCCGGTAATGGGCATACCGGTGGTAGGCGCCATACCCGTGGTCTTGGGTCTTCCGGCAATGGGAGAACCCGAGCCGGAAGAGGGGGTTGTGGACCCAGAGCCACCAGCAGAGGTACCGGAGGAAGACGACCCGCAGGAGGTCGAGTTCTACTCCGAGTAGGGGGTTACTGTTGCCAAGTAGGGCAGCAAGGGTGATGTAACCAAAACATTTGTAATCGATGACATGTCGTGTAGACAGTAGCATATGTATATGTAGTGACAACATGAGAAAGACTTCTCGGGGATCCGAGACTAATGTATCTTGTATAAAGTTTATGATTTATCAATATATGTGAATGTTGTGCAAATTATTCATGCATCACTTCAATACCTACTGTTTCATATGGAATTTTAAGTATGACATGTGCTGATTGCTGCTGTTTTGAATTTTAGAATGACTCGTACTCGTGCCAACCGGGACATTGGGGGTTCCAGTCTGGGGGGAGAAACCTCCCAACAACCTCCCGAGGACTCCTCGGGACAGAAACAGCAGCAGCAGCAACAGCAACAACCGTCACCGCCAACGGTTACATTGGCTGATATCGTGGCAGCAATGGCGTGCTCTAATCAGCAGCACACGGAGTTGCTGCAGATCCTCATTGCGAATATGTCTGGACCAAAGAGGCGTCAAGATTGTGAGGAGCGCCAACAGAGCTCCTACTCCGACTTTCTGGCTACTCATCCCCCGGTATTCTCATGGGCGGATGAACTCATTGATGCAGACAACTGGCTCCGCGCGATGGAGATGAAGTTCGGGCTGCTCCATGTGAGTGAGCAGCGTAAGACTCAATTCGCGGTCCAACAGCTTCAGGGATCTGCGTGTGCTTGGTGGGTGAATTTCTGCGCTTCGCAATTCACCGAGCAAGTAATGACCTGGATGGAATTCAGGATGGCCATCAGGGCCTATCACATACCGCCGGGTATCATGAAGAGGAAGACGCAGGAGTTCCTACGCCTGCAACAAGGAATCCGGAACGCGCTGGAATATTCCAGGGCGTTCAATGATCTTGCGCTCTACGCTTCTTATCACGCCGATACCGACGAGAAGCGGTGGGATCATTTCTACCAGGGGCTTAACCCGCTCCTGAAAGACAAGCTGGCGATGTTCAATCACGGCAGCCTCAGTGACATAATTGATGCTGCGATTGTTCAAGAGTACTCCAGCAAGGAGTTAGCGGCAGCGGAAATGATGCGAAGTGCGCCGCAAAGCAGCGGAGAAGGAGGTGGTCCTTCTCAAAAATACCGGATGGTGAATCGCCAACCATCGGGTCCACGCTGGCAGCCACCACTAAAGTCGATGCCATTCTGCAGTCGGCCATATTCTCCACCGGCATTCCGGCCGGCACTGCCAGTACCACCTCTGCAGCAACAACAACAACAGCGAGCGATGCCACGTGCGTATGCACCTCACCAGCACATGCCAGACTTTCGTCCCCCAAGCACCGGACAAGCAGCAGCCACATGCTACAAGTGTGGTCGTCCGGGACACTTCGCCAGCAGTTGTCCGGAGAGGCAAGGCGGCGGAGTTGCACCGCAACTTCCGGGGAGGAATCAGCCCCGGAACCCCACTAATGCGCGGCGGGCAAACCCTAGGCCTGGCACCGTCCACCAACTTGCCATAGAGGATGTGCCGGAGGGAGAGCCGATCCTTGCGGGTATGTTCCAACTCCACCAGCATCCCGCTATAGTATTATTTGATTCAGGCGCCACGCACAATTTTATTAGCCAAGCTTTCATTGCTAAACACCGCTTGCAAATACTACCCACCGATAGTCCATACTTGATTTGTTCACCGGGTGGGAAGATTTCAGAAAGCATGATGGTCCCAAAAGCGCCATTATGCTTAGACGGTAGAGTATACCCTACGTCTCTCATAATTTTATAGGGACAGAAGGTCGATGTCATCCTAGGGATGTCGTGGTTAACCCGCCACGGCGCTGTTTTAGACACCATCCTCCGAGTCGTGCATCTACATTCAGAAATGCACGAGTCACACTCCTTATTTCTGGACAGTCCAGAAATAAAACTTCCAAATGTGTATCAATCCACAACCATCAGATTGGAAGACATTTCAGTAGTCTAGGAGTTCCCTGACGTGTTCCCGGATGATTTACCGAGGATGCCACCCGACAGGAAGGTGGAGTTCAAGATTGAACTTGCACTGGGAACCATGCCAGTATCCCGAAGGCCGTACAAGATGGCGCCCAAGGAATTGGCTGAACTGAAGACTCAGCTAACGGACCTGCTGAAGAAGGGTTTTATTAGGCCGAGCTCCTCGCCATGGGGCTTTTCGGCATTGTTCGTGAAGAAGAGAGACGAGACGTTGCGGCTTTGTGTGGAATATCGTCCACTAAATGCGTAACCATCAAGAACAAGTACCCGTTGCCACAGATCGACATGTTGTTTGATCAGTTGGTCGAAGAAAAGATCTTCTCCAAGATGGACTTAAGATCCGGGTACCATCAGATTAAGATACGGGCTGAGGATATTCCGAAGACGGCTTTCTCGACGAGGTACGGACTTTATGAGTACCTGGTCATGTACTTCAGCCTCACCAATGCGCCAGCTCATTTTATGTATTTGATGAACTCGGTATTCATTCCGGAGCTGGACAAGTTTGTCGTGGTCTTCATCGACGACATATTGGTATATTCCAAGTCGGAGGAAGAGCACAAGAAGCATCTGCGTATAGTCTTGCAACGGCTGTGGGATCACAAACTATACGCGAAATTCAGCAAGTGCGAGTTCTGGATACCGCAAGTGCCTTTTCTCAGGCATATCATCTCAACGGAGGGCATCGCTGTAGACCCGAGTAAGATCACACAATTGCTGAATTGGAAATCCCCGAGAACTGTTCACGAGGTACGGAGTTTCCTCGGACTCACGGGATATTATCGGGGCTTCATTCTCAACTTCTCGAAGATTGCCAAGTCTATGACGTAGCTGCTGAAGAAGGCTACCAAATATGTTTGGAGTCCAACATGTGAAGCAGCGTACAAGGCATTAGTGAGACACCTAACATTAGCACCGGTTTTAGCGCAGCCAGACAAAACAAAACCGTTCAATGTGTACTGCGATGCATCCGGCATTGGGCTCGGATGTATGCTGATGCAAGACCGAAGGGTGGTCGCGTATGGATCACGGCAGCTCAGAAACCATGAGCAGAATTATCAAACTCACGACTTGGAACTCGCTGTCATGGTACTTGCACTTAAAATGTGGAGGCACTACCTACTCGGTAACCTCGTACATTTATATACCGACCATAAAAGCCTCAAGTAGATATTCACTCAGAAAGAGCTGAACATGAGGCATCAAAGGTGGTTAGAGTTGATAAAGGATTATGAAATAGAGATCCATTATCACCCCGGCAAGGCAAACGTAGTGACAGATGCGCTGAGTCGCAAGTCACACGTCAACAACCTGACCATCACACTGTTGGAACAGAGCGAACCACCACTGCATGTGATTCCACATGGAGCTCTCTACAACTTAGATTTGATCCCCACCATCCTTGAAGAGATAGCGGCAGCTAAGAAACATGACAAGGGCATGTCGCATTTGCGGAGACGTATAGACAGTGGGGAGCTGAAATGTTTTGGGAAAGACGGAGACGACGTCCTGTGGTTCAAGGACCGGATCGTCGTACCCTGTAACCCGGAGTTACGGAAGAAAATCTTTGATGAGGATCACTTGCCAAAGTTTTCTATTCACCCCGGCAGCAACAAAATGTATCAAGAACTCAGAAGCAAGTTTTGGTGGACAAGGATGAAGCGGGAGATCGCAAAGTACGTGTCCGAGTTTGATACATGTCGAAGGGTGAAGGCAGATCATATGCGGAAACTGGGACTGCTACAACCACTGGGCGTTCATGCCTGGAAGTGGGAAGATGAGAGCATGGACTTCATCGTCGGTTTACCCATCACTTTTCAGAAGCATGATTCTGTGTGGGTAGTCGTCGACCGGCTCACCAAAGTTGCCCATTTCATCCCGGTTAACACCAACTACAACGCCAAGAAGTACGCTGAACTGTACATCTCACGGATCCTATGCTTGTACGGCGTACCCCATACCATCATATCGGATTGGGGCACTTTATCTGTGTCCCGTTTTTGGGAGCAGCTACACGCTGCATTGGGGACAAAGCTGATCCATAGTTCAGCATACCACCCGTAGACGGATGGACAAACCGAGCGGGTAAATAAAATTTTAGAAGATATGCTATGAGCTTGCGCTATCAACCACGGTAAGAATTGGGATGATCACTTACCATTGGTCGAGTTCTCGTACAACAATGGATACCAAGCCAGCATCAAGATGGCGCCTTACGAGGCGCTATACGGGAGAAAATGCCGCACACCACTGAATTGGTGTGAGTCTGGCGAAAGGGTTACCTTCGGGATTGATCTTGTCAACAACGCGGAGGAAAAGGTTCGGCTAATTCAAGCGAACCTAAAAGCCGCACAATCCCGACAGAAACAATATGCAGACCGGAGAAGACGCCCATTACATTTCGAAGTCGGGGATCACGTATACCTACGTGTGTCTCCAATGAAGGGTGTAAACAGATTTTAGGGTGAGAGGAAAGTTGGCACCCCGATTCATCGGTCCATTTCAGATTATCGAAAGATGTGGATCAGTAGCATACCGGCTGAATTTACCAGAAGCACTCTCCGGTGTGCACGACATCTTTCACATCTCCCAGCTGAGGAAGTGTCTCAAGCTATCAACTACCATTCAGCTGGAGGATATAGATGAACTGAAACTGGATCTCACATATCGGTAGGAACCGGTTCAGATTATAGATGAAAAGGCCCGAACCACACGCGACCGTATGTTGTGGTTTTACAAAGTTCTATGGAGTAATCACTCTGTGGACAAAGCGACATGGGAGAGCGAAAGATTTCTTCGCGCTAACTACCCCAACTTTTTCACGTCGCATATACGATAATTTTCCACCGTCCTCTCTCTCATTTTCACCTTATAATCTCGGGACGAGATTCTTTTAATGGGGGAGGAATGTAAGGGTCTAAGTTTTTGGCACATGTTCAAAGTGTTCATCACCACACACACCCTTCATTTGAAGGAACTTGATGAACACATTCGAAGAGCAAGTAACCACCATCAACATGCTCATTAGGGAATAAACACACAAAATGCAAAAGTGGTATTTCCCACATGCATCATATAGGGGCTGGGCTTATGAAAAACTCCTACACCTTGCTAGGAATGTCCATGCCAAATTTCACCCAAATTCAAAACCTTTTTGAAGTATTTTTGGGTATAAATAGAAAGGGGGTGGTTTGAACTCAAATTCAAATTCAAGCTGTTTCCATCCCATGAATTCAAAAGTGGGAGGCATATTATTATTCAGCACATTTTTGTGAGCTCACACACAAATTTTCACTCCATTTGGAGTTGATCTTGACATGAGATAAGTTTAGCAAATTCAAACTTTATTTTAATTTCAAACTGCATATGTGCTGAAAATATATTCAAACAAACCTTAATTTGAATTCTATCTGATTCAAATGGCCAGATGGTAGATAATTCAAATAACCCTGTTTAGAGCAGTGGGGAAAATTCAATTTCAGAGGTTAAAACCGGGGTGGGACCCACATGTCAGCCTCACTAAACAGTTTAACCCACTGAAGACTTGATCTCGGTTTCTTGCGCCCGACCGAGCTGCCGCCACAGCGAGAAAACGGCGAGGACAGCAGCTGCTTGCCGCCCATGGCCGCGGAACCTCATCTCTAGGCCCTTATCTACGCGCCCGGGCCGTTCCCATTGATTCTCATCGCTGTTCCGACATACTCTCACCCAGAAAACCGAAACACCTCGCCGCACGGCTGAGCTCTCGGTCCCTCGTCACCCGGCCGATCCTGTGGTTGTCACGGCAATCTGAGACCATCACCGAGTGCGCCGAGTCTTCCTTGACGTCCTCGCACAGGTTCTAGACCCTGATCAACCCTCCCCGAGCTCCACCTCGATGTTCTTCCATTCTCCATTTCAGCCCAAGCCGCCGTCACGGGGAAGACCCATCCAGCCACCACAGCCCGTCGTTCTCCGAGCTGTGAATAGCAAAAAGGTTCGCCTTCAGTCCCTCTTTCATTTCCGCAAGCCCCGGCGGTGTGACATAAACTAACCACGCCGGAATTTCAAGATTTTGCGACTGTATACAAAAGGGATGCCCGGACCGATTCGTAAAATTTGTAACACATACCGCACCACTCATCCTCTCACAAAGGGAAGCACTTCTAGGTGTCCGTGCGAGTCCATAGGAGCCGTAACCACTAAGAACTATTGGGGGAAACCACTATTCTTCGAGTTTTAGAAGAATTCCCGATTTCCGGCCTAGGTCGCACGATGACAGCCCAGTACAGCCATTTCCTAGCTCCATGGAGCTCATGTCGATCTTTCCTAGGGTCCACTGATGCTCTACGGCCTTTTGCTCAATCGTTTGGGGTGCTAGGAAGGCCGGCCGACACGGCCGAAGTTCTTCCGAAGCCACCGCACGTCGTCGACCGTGTTCCGGTGATTGTCATGACGAGCTGAGCCCAGCATCGTGTTCCCCGGATGGAGTTAGGCAGAGGCAGCCAAAATCATGGAGTTTGGTGCACGGCAGAGGCCACCGGCGAGCTCTCCGGTGAGGGGCACGGCGGCCGAACGCGGGAGACGGGAGTTATACGAAGCCCCCGGTCCCACGTGTCAGCGGCTGATATTTTAAAACGAGGATTCGCTGTGGCACCGGATCGAGTGCATCTGCGCACGAAAGATGTTGCAGCCCTGTGTGTCGACTGCTGAGAAGTTGACACGTAGCCCGGTCCCACGCGCAGCGGTTTAAACTTTTTAACGATTTTCAGATTTAGTTCAAATTTCAAACCCACATAACTTTCGCTACGAAACTCCAAATCGAGTGAACCAAATTTTGTTGGATTTAGATCTCTGAGTACTTTCCAGAAAATCAAGTTTCACTTCATGAAAAGTCTTATTTCTCCATAATTAATTCTTCAAATTTCAAACTGGTTAGAATTTTAACTAGAGAACCCTTTGCAGGAAATTGCTGAAATTTTGCTGGGATGTTAAACAAAATATACCTAAGTCACCATAAGAATTTAAGATCCATTTAAGCTCATTTGATCCACCTAATGGTGTGATTAATAAAACTGTTCCAGAGAAAATAGAAAATGTCCAGAAACATTTTCAGAATTTCTCTGAAATTGTTTAGCTCATATCTTTAGTTAGGAACCTTCAAATTAAGTGAGACCAACTCCATTAGAACCCCCTGAAAACCTAGTTTACAGAAAGTCATGGCTTGCTCCATGAAAATCTCTAGAAAATCCTAGGAGCTCTAATTAAGGTCAAGTACATAATTATTTGTGGAGAGCTCAAATGAGCTTCGCTGCAAATAAAACTTGGCCAAGTCTCTGTTTAGGTTGTAACCAAACCAAAGTAAAAATTTCAGAGTAATTGGGTCTGTCTAGTAAGGCTTATAGTCTTCACAAGTTTAAGTTCAATTCAAATGCATTTAAATTGATACATTACATGTTATCTCATATAGTCGCTAAGGTTGAGGAGGAGCCTGAAGTCTTAGACTTCGTCATTCCGGAAGAGCAGCTAGTCTACGACCAAGAGCAGCAAGGCAAGCTCCGGTTTGCATTAACCTTTTTAGAATTTTTTATTGTTTTGAAGAACTTACTTTGAGCACTACTTACTTCTTGCATTAGAGTCTTGTTTGAAACCCAATTGCATAGCCAAGAAAACTATTGGTTGGGATTAGGATTGAAAACCTCGTTAGCCACTGCAATGCTAATATAGAGTAGGATTCGGTACAAGTCGAGTAGTTGGAACTACTCACGAGAATAGGCTAGAGGCACATCGCTCGGGTAAAAATAGCAAATGAAACACATGGCAAGAAAAATGAGACCGAGCGGAGAGTAAGGGCAGCAGGACTTTGGGGCCTGGGTGCTATAGCTCCGCTTGTGTCGATTGAGGATCGAGCCATGTGTGGGCCTGTTGAACAAGCAAGAACAGTACCGAAGACCTACCGGCTATATGGGAACTGGGAAACCGATGTAACTCGGGTAGCTGGGTATTGAGGCATTGCCTGACGTTCAGAGGGTAGATTGAGATCTCGAGGTGTAAATCGGCTGCCAGCACTGTAGATGCACGCGCAGAGACCTCTTGCTCGGGACGATAGGACCGGATCAATATTTGGCTGACGGGTGAAAGGTGGTCGCGTACGACGTCCGTGATGGTTGCTGTAGGCAACATCGAGTACGGGCGTACGTGACGGATTATTCGTGTAACCCTGCAGGTGTAAATCGATTATAATCGCCGTCCCTGGTGGTTAGTGAGTACCACTTGTTCACTGTACCGTGACGTAGAAAGAACAGGCTAGATTCATGTTAAAAGTTTGCTGATTTGAAAGATATACCTTGCTTGTTAATGTATTGTTGTCATTTAGAGCTAATTAACGTTCTTTTCAACTTTGTGCAAAGTATATGAGAGAAATGTGTTTCTTGTTTGATTGCGGCTCTCATGTGCCTTAGCGTAAGGTTCTCCACAACCTGCTGCTAAAACTTGAAAGTAAGGTTCCACTAATTAGGCGAGTTCTTTGCAACTTATTTTATCTCATGTAACCTATCAACCTTCATGTAGAGGTTTCCTGTATAGGAGAGACGGGTCAGTCTTGCTGAGCCATCGTGCTCACTGCTTGTGTTTGATGCTTTTGCAGGGGTCTATGAGGAAGGGACTACTGAGGAGGAGACGGAACCCTAGGAGGGGAACCCCGTCGAGTGGGAGTCATGCACACCACCGTGTTAGTGTGTGTGCGTGCTAGCGGGGACACGTTCACGGGCTGTGAATTCAATGCGTAGTCTACGCCCGTGAGTGTAGACTGAACGTATTTTGTTGTAAAAATATTCATACACTGATTTATGTAATAAAATTTTGCTTCCGCTTTGTACCTTTGATGTGTGTTATCCGGTGCTGCGCAACGCAGCACTCCTCAGCGTGATCCTGGCTGGACAAGACCGTGGGGTCGTGTCAGTCAGTGTAGACTGAACATATTTTGTTGTAAAAATGTTCATAAACTCATTTATGTAATAAAACATTGCTTCCGCTTTGTACCTTTTATGTGTGTTATCCGGTGCTGTGCAACGCAGCACCCCTCAGCGTGATCCTGGCTCGACGAGGCCATGGGGTTGCGTCAGTGTGGTATCAGAGCTCACTTGAGGTTTAACGCACTAAAAAGGTCATCTTTTTCAAAAATTCGGTGAGGAACGAGTTAGTAGCCCATATAAGGATGTTATTAGTGTATAGAAAGTGGCAATACTAACCTATTTGCTTATGTCGGAAAATCATGCATCTCGGGACGTCATATGTCTTGGGGGGTGCATGTAAGCGCTGTCCCTCAGTGCGCACAAGCTGAAGGGTGGAGCCTCACGGGTGGCAGGTAACCCGGCCCGCTTTAATATCCTCTCGACTCTTCATGTCGTTTGGGGTATTCGAGCAACGCCCTTCCCTTGCGTGCTATGGGCAAGTTTGGGAGACCCCGTCACATGGTTAGTAACGTGAACACGTAGCTCATGGCGTGTTTGGCTTGAGAACACCCGTGCAAGTGATGACGGACGGGTGTATGAACTGTATTGGGACCGGGTTTGGTGTGCAGCCGAGCCTGACAATTGTGTAGTTTATTTGCAGGTAGTCTAACCACGAATCGGTATACGAGTAGCACCCGTGTGCGAGCGATGTTTAGTGCCACTGAACTAACAAAGCCGGCTAAGTCCGGTATAGGTTTTTCATTGTAAGGAACGTAGTACCAACATGAACTGGTGACGCATTGACGTCACACCCCACTAAATGAGCAACCTAATTATAAAAATTGATGGTTTTGATCCAAAGTACTAAAACTTTTATGTAATTTCTTCCCTTAATCAGTATGTTCAAAGTTAACAAGTTTTCAACTTATAGGGTACAAAGGACATAGTTACCTGTTTTCAGCTGAAACAAGGTTGAAGTTAAACAGAGGTTAGAGGATGAGTTTTTTCGAGGTTTGGGTAATATGATACATTTACAGAAAGCTTTGGAAGAGATTTAAAACTTTTCTGTTAATGTCCAGAGGTGTTTCGTCCCTTAACCAGTCGAAAAATATAGTAGAGTTGAAACTGTCCAGAAACCGGAGCATAGCAAACACTCTCTGTAACTCTCTGTAAATTTATTATAACTTCATGCAAAAAAATCTAAAAATAGAAAATGAGGTAGTTCTGAAAATTTCATGAGATGGGTTACAACTTTGTAACAGAAAGTTTTGTCAAAATAGGTGTAGAATTAACAGGAATTCTTTGATCAAATCAATACCTCAAGCAGGGAGGTGCTGTCCAATTTTCTCCAGAAATTCTGTCAAATTTGACATCTCATAGCTTTTGAATTAGGATAGATCTTAGGCCAAGTAAATACTTTCTGGAAAGCTATTGAATTTAGATTTAGCTTTAATGTTGAGCTCCAGAATTGGTTTTGCCTTTAGAATGGTCTAAATCAGGTTGAAATGGAAACTGGTCAGGGCTGTCAGTTTGGGCAGCCGACTAGCAATCAAATTTGTTCTAAGTTTGAATTGTGTTTCCAAGTTTAATGAGTTCAATGACATGTTTTAATGTTATAACTCAATGATTTACTGCCAAAATGAGTATTTGACCTTTTTCAAATATGTTTCTACAGATGACATTGGATAAACAACTGGAGAACGGGTGGGTGGTCTCCCACTCTTCTCAACGCAGCGGCTATCCGGAAGTGTTGAAGCAAATGCTTCGATATTTCGGCTACGTGGAGATGCCGCAATACCTCGCCAAGGAAGAAGGCAAGGATGGGAACATGACGTGGACCATCCATGTCGAAGTTCCTGCAGGACCTACGCCACCCGGTTGGGCACCGTTTACCGTCACAGTGAGAGGTAGACAGCCGGAGGAAATGTGGCAAGTGGAAGCCTGCGACACCATGTCGCATTTCTGCCAACTACACGTGAGAGATATGGAGGGCACTCCATACGCACTGGTCCCGGTGGAGGGGCGAGCTAATCACATGTGGAGGGAGAGTTACTTGGAGGCAACAGATACGGGTTGCCCAAGATACAACCCCGCGGAGGCGAACCTCAGCCTCCAGTTGAGGGCAGGGAAGACAGTGATGGACAGCCAAGCTGTCCAAATGGATTGTCTTGCCATAAGGCTCAAGGAGAGCACCAGCCGTGGAGACCATTTCGATAGTGCTCACAGCGCACTCCGCAATGTTCTCCTTCCAACGATAAAGCGACTGAACAAACAACATAATCAGTTGCGTCGTCTGAAGAAGGTGAAAAAGAAAAGCCGCGTCGATATCACGGCTTTACAAGTGCAGGCCTTGAACAAGCAAAATGAGGTCCTCACTCAAGAGCGTAATGACGCTATCGAGGAGGGGCAAGGATGGGAATAGGACTACAATCAGGCCATGGACAAGGTGCATGCATTGCTGTGAGACCTATGTGTGCTGAATACATTGGCTTTGACAATAAAAGTTTTGAATACTACCAAAACACCTTTTTAACAAGGTCCGACTCTAGGTCCGAGCTCCTGCAAGGTCCGACGATAGGTCCGACGTAAGGTCCGACCTGCTTTGTCTAGGTCTGACTTGTTTTGGTTAGGTCCGACTTGTTTTTGCTAGCTCCGGTGCTAGGTCCGACTAGCTTTGGTAAGTTCCGTGCTAGGTCCGACTAAGCTTTAGTAAGCTCCGGCGCTAGGTCCGACTAGCTTTGGTAAGCTCCGGTTAAAGTTCCGGTTAGCTTTGGTAAGGTTCGGAGCTTGATTGCAATGGTTCTGCTTTTAACTTGCAATGTTTCAAACTTGCTTTACTCTTATGGAAAGTTTGCTTAGTATTATTTTACTAAGTTTTTGGTGTTTTTTGGTGGTTATGGCTGATATCATTTTGCTATGGTTTACAACATGCTTATGTGAGGTGATTACGTAAGATGTTGTAGTTTCGGAACTAACGAGAGTCAAGTCGAGGACTTGTGCTCGGAAGTATTGGTTGTTTATTCATGTGAAGGTGTTGCTTGAGTTCAAGACATGGCTGGTGACGGGATCCATTGAACTAGTATTAGGGAGAAGATGAGGTTCAACAACCAAGTTTGGGAGGAATTGTGGTTGAGTTGATCGGGAGGTTGCACGGTATGTTTGAATCAAGAACAATGCATATGAAGGTATCTTGGACGTCGTTGGAAGATGTTTGCACGTGTGCAAGGAGTGCATGGACGTGGCCGCATGGTTCCAAGGCGTGATGAAGAGATGTGGACGTAAGGAATTGGTCGGAAAGGTCCAACCGACTAGGTTATGGACTCAGGCTGTGGCTGAGTCGTGTTTGACTCAAATATGGAAAGTTTTGAGTTGGTTATGATAGGATTTCGTGTGGGTCACGAATTTGAGTTGTTTTAGGAATGTTTAGGACGTTACTAAGGTGTTTGGAAGTCTTAAGATTGCTTCTATCTGCGTGTAGAAGAGTCTTGAGCAGTATTGAAAAGTTACAGTTTGAATCCATATAGGAGTAGGAGTCCTAGTTTGAATTGGGTTGGCCTTAGGTCTGGTTATATAAGCAAGGGAGGCCAAGGCTCATGGAGGCACGACTTTGGGGCTGTTCCTCTTGTGTTTTGATACATAAAATTCGTACTCTAAAGGAACTTTTGTGCCTTGTTCGTCCGACTTGTTTCAGACAAGTTTTTCTCGTCGAATTTCTGTTCAGCACTACCTTGCTTCGGTAGTTTTATTATAACTCGAGTTTTACAGATCCAATTGATATGATTCTTTTTGGGTTGTCTTCAAAACTTGATTATATATCATCTGGGAAAATTTAACGGTCATTGAATTTGTGGTTTCTGATCTACACGAGTTTATTTGCAGTATTCCAGAACTGTTTTTCTCGCGTAGGACAGATTGACCTTTGTTCGATCTTTCAATCGTAACTTGAGTTTCTCTCAACGGATTTTCATAATTCTTGTTGTGACGTCTTCGTGACTTCATTATCTACAATCTATACTAGTTTTGTCACAGTTGAACACGTTTAGATTAGTCGCACACACGGTTTCTTTAACAGATCGGTTTTCTGCTGAGGGGTGTTTTGTTCCTTCCGCTGAAAAGTTTTTATCTACCATTCACCCCCTCTGGTAGCTTTACACGTGTACTTCGGTCCTACAATTGGTATCAGAGCCAAGTTGCTCTAATCTTTGTGATTTGCATGTGTTTTGAATAATCATCATGGAGAAATACTCGCCAAACCTTTTGTGTTTAGTGGTATTGATTTTCAGGTTTGGAAGGCACGCGTGGAAGCTTTCATCCAGGCACAAGGCTTTGCAATATGGGAAAAGGTGTACAAGCCTTACGATGTGCCTTCAAACGATCAAGTCACGGCTACAAACATGAGAGATGTCGACAACGACAACAAGGCTCGGAACTTGATCATACAAGGACTAACTCAGAGCGACTTCGACCGTGTTGCACACCTCCGATCGGCGTACGATGTGTGAAGAGCACTTTGTGACTACCATGAAGGATCCAACACGATCAAGGAGGTAAGACAGGATATGTTCAAGAAAGAATACATGCGCTTTGAGATGCAACCCGATGAGTCCATTGATGACCTCTTTGCTCGCTCTAATAAAATTCTCAGCAACTTGCGTAGTGTCAATGTTAATTTTTCAGATGCTGAAAATGCTAGGCAATTACTAAGTGCATTAGACAGGTCAATTTGGGAGATGAAAGTAACATCCATACATGAATCCACTTTCATGAGTACTCTTACATTAGATGTGCTTTATTCTAAGCTAAAAACACATGAAATTGACATTATATCACGTAAGAACCCAAATAAGACTATTGTATTTGTCTCACACTACAGGGATTCGACGAACTTACGATGGCTAAGGCCGTCATAATTAAGTCATAAACCATCGTAAGTTAGCTACTTACGACGGTTTACAGCCGAGGCAATTACCTGATCGTAAATAACCTAACTTACGACAGCTACCATCGTAAATAACTTAACTTACGACGGCATCGCGCATCCATCATAAGTAACGGCCCAGGCCACGTGGTGGCCCAAGGCACGTTACTTACGACGGTTCTGGTGACCGTCGTAAGTAACAGAGGCTAACTTACGACGGTTTTACTGACCTCGTAAGTAACAGAAGCTAACTTACGACGGCTTCTGGGCAGTAGCCATCGTAAGTTATGTTTGTAATTTTTTTTAAAAAAACAGAAACGTACTAACCTGGCTCGATGGCCAGCTCACAGAATAAACAGTTATGAGTAAACAGTCATAAAACAGTTGATATGCATCCCAAACAACAAAAATTACAAACGGGCTACACACTACCCTCTCGACTACCTCCGGGGCCGAAGATATCATCCCACGCGTCTCTCTTGGAACCGGTAGCTGTGGCGATGGAGTAGAGGCTTCCGTCGCCGAACCCTACAAAACACATGAGTAGTTACGACGGTTTGGATTCAGATATCAATGTCTTTCTCTTTTTTCTCACTCTCTTCCTCTCTTTGTACTATTCATCCCCTCTTTATGTTATTCTCACTCACACCCTCTCTCGCACGCTCTCTCTCTCTATTGCAACACTCGATCTCTCCATCTCACTCTCTCTCGCACTCCCTCTCTCCCTTGTGTACCACTCTACAACTCCCTCTCTCCTTATGTTAGATGAAAAATATAATATTAAAGAGTTTATTACATGTACCGGAGGTACCTGGGCTGCGGGCTCCTGTGACGGGGTCACCTATGGCGGCTGCCACGCAGGAATCGTGATTTGTTCGCCGTTCTGTCGAGCTAAGGCCTATAATTGGAAAATATTAGAACATTTGTATTACTGAAATGTTATGAAAGTAAACTACAGTAATTGAAATTACTTACCTCCACCACTGCCTGCATCTGAGCCATGTAGTTAGCTTGGTACTCCTGGATGGCCCTCGTCCCGTCGAGCTCCTCCTGGGTCCATGTCAGCCTCTCCTGCATGGCACGGAACTCCATGTCCCTCTGCGAGAGACGGCCACTCGACGGACCAACCGACGAAGCCTGCGTCGATGAAGTGCCTCTCGCAGGTCGCGCTGACCTAATGGCAAACCTACAAAAGAAAGAAAAATAATAAGTAAAAGAAGGAAGATTGGAAAACCTAAATCAAAGAAACCAACTCACCGGCCATGGGCCTTCCCGCCGCCGCTTGCATACACGGCTTGAGGGTCGATTGGCGCGTTTTCCCAATCGTACCGTTCACTGTGTATTTTGACGACTTTCTGCCCGTACTTTTCCTCATAATGTGGTGTGTAACCGTTTCGACACAAGTGTGTCGAGACCGTCATTTTTTCCAGAAACTTGGTATTCTGACATTTCGTACATGGGCATCGCACCTTATCGATCTTTGACAATGAAAAAGCTCGATCTACAAAAGCATCTGTCTTGGCGAACCACTCATCCGAGTGACCACCAGAATTGTTCTTCCAACCGATATACATCCAACTATGGTCCTCACCCATGTTTGAATCTGCAGTTTAATGTCAAGGAAATTATAGTTACTTTATAATTTATTTATGTCACGGCCCTACATCTATTGGAAAGGATAGGTACTAAACCCACCTAAGAGTGACCGAGCGGAGCGTGCTCATGACGAGACGTGTGGACTGGATCTGAACAAAATTTTGGCAGCATAACCCCGCTGTTCTCCACTGCACGCCCGAAAATGGTGCAGCAGAGAACAACAGGGTTATGCCGTCGAAATCTCGTCTAGATCTAAACCCGTGTCTCATCACAAGCCACGCCCCTCGGTCACTCCCAGGCTGTCCAAAAAGGGACAAATCCGAACCTACACGCCTCACATGCGTAACACATGTGAGACGGGCTGGTTCGAAACGGGTGATGCATGTTGTATAGGTTTACGTCAATCTTTCATTTTTAGTCATTTAAAAGAGAGAGAGGAAAGAACGAGAGAGAAGGAAAGAACGAGAGAGAGAATCAAAGGAGTTGGTCAGCCGTCCTAAGTTATGCCCCGTTGGGGCCTGCCATTATCATACGACGCCTTTAGGGTTAGCCGTCGTATGTTATGCCCCGTCGTATGTGGGTCAAAGATGAAACCGCCCCGTTGGGACCCACCGTCCACGCGGAGGAGCTTGCCGTCCTCCGTGCCTGTCTCGACTAATACATTACCACTAAATGGGCCGTGTCAGGCCGCACCGGGCCGAAACCCATTTATTTACATATAGTAACTAATCACGCAATCAATCAAAGTATTAATTCAACAATAATCAATTACAATACTAATTAAACATGTAATCACACATAAACACGGTGTCGGGTCACACATACACACGGTGTCGGGACACACATACACACAGTGTCGGGTCACACATACATAGCATCGGGAGCGGCACGACGAGCAGGGGCCGGGCGGCGCGGCGAGCAGGAGCTCAAAGCGTGGCGAGCAGGGGCTCCAGGTGGCGTGGCGAGCAGGGGCCGGGCGAGGCGGGTCGGGCGGCGCAGCAGAGCGGGGCTCGAGGCAGGGTGGGGCGAGCGGCGGCGGCCGCGGCGCGAGCAGGGGCGGGACGGCGGCGGCTGCGGCAGGGCGGGGCGGCCGTGCTGCGGAGGGGCGGGGCACGGGACGGCGTTTGCGGAGGGGCGGGGTGCGGGACGGTGGTGCGCGGCTCGGCGAGGGCGAGGCGGAGCGGTGCAGCGGTAGTCAGCTGGTCGTGCGCGTGAGTGGGCCGCGCGCGCGGCCCGTGAGATGTAGCGTTATGTCCTTTCATCTACGACGGCCGAGAGTCAGCGACCGTCGTAAGTACTTTAATTTACGACGGCTGACCCATGTAAATAAATTCAACCATAGTAAAATGTTGAAGGATGGCGGCCGGCTGTGGAGGCGGTGGCGGCGGGCGGTGATGGAGGTGGCGGCGGAGGTCAGCTCGGGGCAGGGCTGAGAGTCTGGCTTGGGCTCGGTCTGAGAAGCCCAAGTGCCCACGACCGTTGGATCTAATCCGACGATCCACGCGTTCTATAAGGGTCATGAAAAACGGCCCACAACCCTAATACACTCATTTTCATCCCCCTCCCTCTCTCCTCTCCAGAGCACGGGGGGCCGGTGGCGCCTTGCAGCGACGGCGGCAGGCGGAGGCAGCGCCGGCATCGGCGACGCTCAGCCAGGCGAGGCGAGCCGCCCAGGCATCCCCCCGCCACCGACTGGACGCCTAGGCGTCGGTACGCTGTCGGCGACGGCAGGGGCTTGTGGCAGCGGGGCCGGGGGTAAAGCAATAACAATGTGCTTAAACAACTAATCAATATACTAAATTAAATAACTAAAATCAGAAACAATTACTAATTTAAACCAAATAATTAACAACTAAACTAATTATCTACTAAATACATACAAATTGATTAAGTAATAAATTTTTTATCTAATGTAACTGACAACTAATTACAAAAACTAAAAAAAATTACTTGATTCGGTTTGGCGACGACGGCGATGGCTGCGGCGACGGAGGCGGCGGCGGTCCGCGGGAAGAAGGGGGTTGGGGCCGGAGGCAGCGAGGCGGCGGCGGGCGGTCCGGGGCGGCTCGGGGCGGCGGCGGTCCGCGGGAAGAAGGGGGTTGGGGCCGGAGGGGCCTGGGCGGCCCGGGGCGGCGGCGGCCGCCTCGGAGCGGCTCGGGGAGGGGCCTGGGCGGCCCGGGGCGGCGGCGGCCGCCTCGGAGCGGCGCCGGACGGTCGAGCGGCGGTGCCCAGCAGCGTCCTGGCAGAGGCGGCGGCGGTGAATCGGCGGCGGGGCGGCGCTGAGGCGGTGCGGGCTCGGGCTAATTAGCCCGACCCCGGGCCGGGGCGGCGGTTAAAACCATCTACTTACGACAGTCACGTAACTTACGACGGTTAGGTTACGGACGTCGTAAGTTACGCTTAGTTTACGATGGTGGTGTTACGACTGCTTAGGGTTGCGTCCATCGTAAGTTACGGTGATCTTACGATGGTCCATTAACTTACGACGGCCATGGGCCCGTAGCTGTCGTAAGTTAGTTTACTTACGACGGCCTAGGGCGACTGTCGTAAGTTAGTTTACTTACAACGGCTAGCCATCGTAAATTACAGTGGCCGTCGTAAGGTGCGGAGATTCCTGTAGTGTCACAACGTGATATGCTTAGCTCCGGCCAATCATCTAGCAATACACTTGCTTTGCTGTCTTCACTAACCCTGGAACAGATTGAGGTGTTTCTAGAGGAGGAGCTAGTACTTCTTTCTACTAGGTTCTCAAAAGCATTGCAAAATATGAGAACTAGAAGGAGAGGAAGCTCCGGACCTCAACGATGCTTTGAATGTGGTAAGACAGGACACTTTCATACAGATTGCCCTAACCTTTCAGGTCCTTCTAACCGTGATGAAAAGCAGAATAAAGTCAAGTCCTCTTTTGGCAACACCAACAAGAAAAAGAAGGGTTTTACAGGAAGCAAACTGATAAACAGTTTCATCACCGCACTTCAAGAACTTGGCTCGAGTGATGTAGACATTGGAAGTGATGAAGATGAAGATGATGTGGCAAACTTGTGCTTCATGGCGGGCAAATCAAAATCAAGTATGGAGGATGCAGAACACAACAGTGACAACGAAGAGGTATGTCTTACTTGCGAAGAAATGTGTGATGCTATTTCTCGTGCCACTATTATTGTTAAGAAAAAGGACAAAAAGCTTAGGGACAATATTGTTAAAATTGAGTCACTAGAATCTGAAATTAATCATTTAAAATCCTTGATTCCTAGTGATGATTCTTGTTCCTCATGTGATTGAATATATGAACAATTGTCCTCTCTAAGAAGTGCACACACCTCCACACTTGATAAACTTGAACTTGAAATCAAAAAGAACAAAAAGCTTGCTACACTTAATGATAAAATCTTGAAGGATGCTTGAAAGATGCTATGAAAGAAATTTCTATATTGAACAATGCTTTACGTTCTCATGAAGTTAAATATTGTTCCAATTGCAAATTAAAAGGAATACCTTCATGTGAAAATTGCCTTGATCTATCAAATAAACTTGATAACATGCATAAGACATTAGATCAGTTTTGTAATGGGAATAAGAACCTAAACTTGCTGCTGAATTCTTTCAAGTCTTGCAATGATAAAACTGATTTAGGTTTTGATTCACATGCTCATGCTAAGGAACATACACCTAAAATTGTAAAATCATTAGGAAGTGGTTTGATTCAAACAGTTCCTAAACAAAAAGAAGTGGTTTTTAAATCTGCAGGAGTGTTGTCACATTCGGGTTCAAATAAGCATATTGCATGCTCATCTAGACATGAACACAAAGTTAAATTTCATTGTACCTATTGTGGTAGAGATGGTCATGTCATAGATTTTTGTTATAGACTAGCTAAACAACATAACAAGGAAAGAATGCAAGCTAGATCTTATAACTCTCATGCAAAATTTGCTGGACATACTAAACCGAATGTCAGCAACATGCAACCTGCTGTTATGAGTCAGAAATATTCAGTTTTTGCCTCCAGAGCTTCAGTTTTTGCCTCCGGACCTTCTGTTTTTGCCTCCGGAGCTACTGATTTTCGTGCTACACAAGTAACACCTCAAAAGTCAGTAGTTAAGAACAAAAAATCTCAAACTTTGACTCATAAACCTGCTGTTTTATCTCAGCTTTCGCATGTTATTCCTGCTGGACATCGTGTGACTCAGTACTGGATTCCTAAATGCCTTTTAACTAACCCCAGTATTGAGTCATCGATGTATTGTGCTTCTATGTAGGTTACACGCTTGAGGAAGGAGAACATTTGGATTGTGGATTCAGGTTGCTCACACCACATGACCGGTAACAAAGAATGGTTCTCCTTTCTCTCTTTTGTGTCACGTGTAGAGAATATTACTTTTGCCGATAATTCTTCAACTCCTATAATTGCTAAGGGTTCGGTTAGAGTAAATGATCACTACACTTTGAAGGATGTGGCACTTGTCAAAAATTTGAAATACAACTTGCTTTCTGTTTCACAATTGCTAGATGAAAATCTGGAAAATATTTTTAATAAAAACTGCTGCAAAGTTGTAGGTTCAAATAGTGAGCTTATCTTTAACATGTCTCGGTTTGGAAGAGTTTTTAAAGCTGATTTTGATATGTCTTCCACTAAGCATAGATGTCTAGTTGCAAATGATTCCAAAGATTTATATTTTTGGCATCGTAGACTTGGTCACGTAGGCTTTGATCATCTCACGCGTGTTAGTGCTCTTGATCGCATACGTGGGCTGCCTAAGCTTAAAGGGGACAAAGAAATTGTGTGCTCTTCTTGTAGACATGCTAAGATGGTTGCAGGTTCACATGCTCCTCTCACAATGACCATGACAACTGAACCGGGTCAACTTTTACACCTTGACACCGTAGGACCTTCACGTGTTCAATCCTTCGGAGGTAAATGGTTTGTTCTTGTGATTGTTGATGACTATTCTAGATACTCTTGGGTTTACTTTATGGCATCTAAGAATGAAGCTTTTAGTCACTTTAGAACTTTATTTCTTAGATTATCAATTGATCACCCAGGATCTTTAAGAGCAATCAGAAGTGATAATATCAATCATTTGATCACTTTTGTGCTGAAAATGCAATAGATCATCAATTTTCTTCATCATATGTACCTCAACAAAACGGTGTTGTAGAGAGAAAGAACAGAACCTTAGTTCAGATGGCTAGGACTATGCTTGATGAATATCAAACTCCTAGGAAATTTTGGGCTGATGCAATTGCAACCGCTTGTTATGTCTCAAATCGTGTTTTCTTGCGTGCTAAGCTAGGTAAAACACCATATGAGCACAGGTTTGGACATAGGCCTAATGTCACACTTTAGGGTCTTTGGTTGCAAATGCTTCGTTAAGAAACATGGTAATCTTGGTAAATTTGAAGCTAGATCTGTTGATGGCATGTTTCTTGGTTATCCATCTCATACTAGAGGCTGCCATGTGCTTTTACTTGATACTAACAAAATTGTGGAGACTTGTGAGGTTTCTTTTGATGAAGCTAGCCCAGGTACTAGTTCAAATATTGCAGGTCGGGATCCATATCCGCAGGGGGAGAGTATTTTCGTTGAAGAAGAGGAAGAAGTGGTGCTGCTGCCCGAAAATTCAGCAGCTAATGACATTGTTCGAGCTCCTGATCTTGATTCACAGCCAGCACCGACGACTACCATTGCTGGTCCAGATCCTCCTCACGTCACAAGCTCATCTATTTGTGATGAACATGAAGAAGAAGAAGCTTGTGAAATGTCCACTCCCCTACGGATTCTCAAAAGTCATCCTCCACAACAAATTATTGGAAGCTTGCATGAACGAATTACAAGATCCAGGTTTTTAGACCCCAATTCTTATGCTCATTCTGCTTTTGCTGCTTCTTTTGAACCCAAAGATATATCACACGCACTCACTAATGAATCTTGGATTATTGCCATGCAAGAAGAGTTAGAACATTTTGAAAGAAATAATGTTTGGAAACTTGTACCTCCACCTCAAGGTCACACTTCAATTGGAACTAAATGGGTGTTTAAAAATAAACAAAGTGAGGATGTAGTTTTGGTTAGGAATAAGGCTAGATGGGTTGCTGTAACACCCCAAAACCTGCTAAAGAGGGGAATTTAAAAATTTTTGGACGTAATGCATGTGATAAAGCAATGCAAATTCAAACTGGAATTCAAATTCAAATCAAAACAGAAAAAGAAAAGGAAAAGGAAAAAGAAAAATGGCTAGTGGGCCGAAACCCGCTCAGCCGGCCCAAGACCGCGCGCCAGCCAGCCCAAATCCGTGCACGCCCCCCTCTCCCTCTCTCTGACGCGTGGGGCCCGCCCGTCATCTTCTTCCCCCGCGCGCCCCAACCGACCCCGGCCCTCTCTCGCGCCCGATCAAAACCAACCCCAGGAACCCGCGCTCCCAGTCCCGATTCTCGGTCCCGGGCACCCCAGCGTGATCTCAACAGACCCGCCGCCCTCCCTCGCCCATTTATACGCCGACGATCGCCTTTGTTTCCTCCCCGATCGACTCGCTTAAGTACCGGTGAGACCGAGACCCTCTCTGCCGTTTTCTCCCAAAACTCGTCCGATTTCTCTGATCTAACAGGCTTGTTACGTTCCACCTCCGCCGGGGAGCCCTGCAGGTGAAGGAAACGACGTGTCTTGCGCCCCAACAGTCGCTCCGACGAGCACCGAGTGCCATTGCCGGACTTCGACGCTGCCGACCGACTTCTAGGGCCTCCGAGTGCAGGAAAACCCCTAGGTGAGCATCCCCTACCCCTCCGCAGCCGATCCGTGCAAAATATGCGAGTTCTAGCGTGTAGCGGCAAAAACCGAGGCTGCGCCGGCGATACCGCCGCCCCCGCCGCCGCGCGCGCGGGCTGGCTCCGGCCAGGGTGACGTGGCCCCTTGAGGGCCGTCTATTTTAAATCGCACGGTAGAAATTAAATCGACACGTACCGCTTCGGCAATCTAATCTGAGGCGTCTGTTTTAAATCCAACGGCCCACGTCAGCCCCACATTATAAAGGCCGGGATTCTTACGCGCTACCCCCCTGGGGATCTCGGAAAACACGATCTAGCCCCTGAAACTTCTGATCTAGCCCCTGGACCTTCAGAAATTTATGTAAATTCATTTAAAACTCAGTTTTAGCCCCTGGACTTAATAAAAATTAGGAAAACCCCTCTGTTATGTGTAATTAGGCCCCTGAAAATTTAGGAAATAGTAAATTAAACCCTGCAGTAGGGTGGATTTGCCTTTTAGATCCTATAGGATATTAAATTTAGAAATTTGAACATGTGACTAGGATTTAAATTTAAATGGTGATGCAAACACATGTGCAAATATAAATTTAAACTCTCCTAGCACTTGGAGAACTTTAGAATTAGTTAAAAATAGATTTTAGGCTGAAATGAAATCTGCCTAAGTGTTGCTCATTTTTATTATCTCTAGAGACACACTTTAGGCTAGGAAATAATTATAAAAACTAGTAAAATAAATTTAAACTGTTTCACATCAGAGAGGAAGTTCAAAATTATTTTATTGAACATTTTAGATCAGAACCTATTCTGTTTAGATGATATGCCTTACTATTTTAATATCAAAATTCACTTTTAGGCATAGAAAATAAATCTAAAAATATAGGAAAATAAGTATGCATAATTAGGAAATGATAAATGAGGTCTCCAAATCCAAAACAACTTCAATTTAGGATTTTGTAGAAGATCTGAAAACCTATTTGGAGTTGGAAATTATCTTTCATGCAAACTTTGTGGCTAAGAAGTGTATTAATTAAATAAAAAGAATTTGTTCAAATTGGAAACTCATATATAGTGTGCAAATAGAAATCTGAATACAAAAGTTAGAAATAATATATATATGTTTAAAAGTGCATGTAGGACTAAAATCAACACATCTAGGGTAACCACAACACTTAAACATATGAATGACTTTAATATGTATGTATGTGTGGTTTGCATGAGTGAAAGTGTGGACTATGGCTTATGGATTGTTGTTTTCTTTTGCTATGTGTATTGGCATGAGTAGAACCTGCCCCAGAGCAAGTTCTCACATTCCAAGACCAAGACTTTCCATTCCCAGAGCAGCAGGAAGAAGGAAAGTGTCCTTGACCACTTTGATCCTATACTAGTATGTGTAGTTAGAATTTAATTGCATGGTCAAATTGGAATATGATACCCATGGTAGGAAGTTTCCCTAGAATCGCATTATCTTGTTTCCTTGTGTCAAGGGCAGCGATCCCGAAGGACGGAGGACCTCGGCTACGTAGTTCATAGCCGCTATCCGTGATGGCTGGCCGGGTTATACCCCCTTGCCGCCGTTCTTCGCCGGAGGGTTATTCCCCCTGCCGCCGGCTTGGTAGAAGAGGAGGGGGAATAGATGGTAATAACTTTCTTATTCCTCAAGTGTTTTATTTCCTGCCTATCTATAGCCTCCGGCTCAACCCAATAGGAGTAACAAACTCCACTAATTATTGATTATCAAAAATAGCTAAAGTATCTTCTACTTTCCCTCCTGGCCACGATCTCCAACCGTGGCCTGCGTGCTTGCCGCGCACGCATCAGCGCGTTCGTTGGCTCAGCGCACGTCACGGGCCCTATGGCGCCTGGTGTAAACTTGTTTGAACATGACATCTCCCTCCCCGTCGAGGGCCAGCTCGTCCTCGAGCTGGAATTGGGGAAACTTGGCGCGGAAAGGCGCGACGTCTTCCCAGGTCGCTGAAGCTGCCGACGTGCCTTTCCACTGGATGAGCACCTGATGTACGCCGCGAGCCAGTCGGTACCACACCGCGCGTTCAGGTTCTGGGCTAATGGCGCCATGATGCATGAGCGGCAATGGTGGAGGCGCTGTTGGTGGTGACCCCTGGAACTTCTTGAGTAGTCCCACATGGAACACATTGTGGATGCGGGCGCGGGGTGGAAGCTCCAGCCGGACGGTGACCTTGTTGATGAGTTCGACGACGCGGTACGGCCCGACGAAGCGTGGCTTCAGTTTGCCGCCCACAGCCTGAGGAAGAGATGACGCCGCGCGCTGCCGTAGTCGAAGCAGCGCCCAATCACCGACCTGATAGGTGACCGCGCGGTGCGTACGGTCGTAGTGGCGCTTCTGGTACTCCTGTGCATGCTCCAGGCGGTGACGGATGTCGGCCAGGAACTCCGCGCGCTCCTCCATGCTCTTGGCGACGGCCGGCACCCTGGTGTCCCCGGGTTCATAGGACCGGATGAGGGAGGATCACGCCCATATACCACGCGGAAGGGGGTGTCCCGTAGGGACATCTGGTACGCCGTGTTGAAGAGGAACTCCGCCCATGGAAGCCACCGGAGCCACTCGCGCGGCCTGTCTCCTGTCAAGCACTGCAGGTACATGAGGATGACGCGGTTGGCCAACTCAGACTGCCCGTCGGACTGGGGGTGAAACGCCGTGGTCATCTGCAGCTTGGTCCCCATCAGCCGCATCAACTCCTGCCCGAACGTTGACTTGAACACCGTGTCCCGGTCGGAGACCATGGACTGTGGAATCCCGTGGAGGCGGACAATGTCGTTGAAGAAGGCCTGAGCAACAGATTCAGCAGAGTACGGGTGTGCCAGTGGGATAAAATGGCAGTACTTGCTGAACCGATCCACCACAGTGAGGATCACTGACTTGCCGCGGACCCGTGGTAGCGCCTCCACAAAGTCTAGCGCGACATCAGTCCACACGCCCTGCGGCGTCGGCAGCGGAAGAAGGAGAACCGCCGGGTGCAGGTGCTCGGACTTGTAGCGTTGGCAGACTTCACACGTACGCACGCGTTCCTGCACAACTTGTTTCATGTTATGAAAATGGAAGTCACGGCGCAGCCTGTGGAGCGTCCGCTGTACGCCTTCGTGTCCATCCTCATGGATGGCCCCTACGATCTCTTGGAGCAGCGGGGAGTCGGCTGGAATGTACAGCCGCCCGGAAAATTGCACCAGGCCGTCCACCAGTGCCCAGGGAGCCAGTCGGGTGCCCGCCGTGATCTCACCTCGGAGTGCGACAAGGGCTGGGTGGTCCAGCTGGGCCTGCCAGAGCTTGTCGATGAAGTCAAAGCGCGGAGCAGAGAGGGCAATGAGCTCTCCCTCCACGGTGTCGCGCCGTGACAGCGCGTCAGCGACGGTGTTCGTCGCGCCCGGCTTGTACTCAACGGAGAAGTCGAAGCCCAGCAACTTGCCAACCCAGTGGTGCTGTGGAATGGTGGCCAAGCGCTGGTCCAGCAGATACTTCAAGCTGTAGTGATCCGTCTTGACGGTGAAGCGGCGCCCCCAGAGGTATGGCCGCCAGTGGCGCACCGCCTGGACCAAGCCAATGACCTCACGCTCCTAGGCTGCCAGGGCATGATGTCGAGGCGCCACCGGCCGACTGAAGAAGGCGATCGGATGCCCCTCCTGGATGAGGACAGCACCAAACCCATGGGATGACGCGTCGCACTCGACGACAAAGGGCTTGTTAAAATCCGGCATAGCGAGCACCGGCAACGAGGTGACCGCCTCCTTGAGGGCGAGGAAAGCCGAGGCAGCCTCAGGACCCCACGCAAAGCCCTCCTTCTTGAGCAGCGCGGTGAGTGGCGCGGCGATGGAGCCGTAGTTGTGGATGAACTTGCTGTAGTATCCCGCGAGCCTGAGGAAGCCACGCACCGCCCGCGCAGAGCGGGGTTCCGGCCAGTCATGAATGGCCTGCACCGTGGCGGAGTCCATGGCCACCCCTGCCTCCGAGATCGTGTGGCCGAGGTAGGTGACTGAGGAGACCCCGAACGCACACTTGGAGTGCTTGACGAAGAGGGTGTGTCGAGGAAGCTCGCTAAGGACAGCTCGAAGGTAATGCAGGTGGTCGGCCCATGACTTGCTGTAGATCAAGATGTCAAAGAAAACAAGTACAAACCGGCAAAGGAACGGGCGCAAGACATCGTTCATGAGCGCCTGAAATGTGGCCGGGGTGTTGCAGAGTCCGAACAACATCACCAGGAATTCATAGAGGCCGTCGTGTGTACGGAACGCCGTCTTGTGAACATCCTCCGGCCTCATGCGCACTTGGTGGTACCCCGAGTGCATGTCCAGTTTGGTGAAGTACTTGGCGCCATGGAGCTCATCCAAGAGCTCGTCGACGACGGGGATCGGGAACGCGTCCTTGACCGTCACCACGTTGAGGGCGCGGTAGTCGACGCAGAAATGCCACGAGGCATCCGGCTTCTTGACAAGAAGGACCGGCGAGGAGAATGCGGAGTCGCTGCGCTGGACGATGCCGTTCGCGAGCATGTTCTCGCACTGCTTCTCCAGCTCTGTCTTGTGAGCGGCCGTATATCTGTAGGGCCGCACTGCCACCGGCGCGGTGTCCGGCTTCAGGATGATGCGGTGCGTCCGACCACGCGCAGGCGGCAGGCCCGTCGGCTCGGCGAACACATCGGCGAAGGATGCAAGCAGCTCGTCGAGGAGGGGTTCCTTCACCGAGGCAGAGTGGATGCGTGGCGGTGTCGGCGACGCGACGCTGCGCCAGCAGACCTGCTGGTCCTCCATTGTGAACTCCATGGTCCCGGCGGCCACGTTCCGGATAATCTTACCCAATGTAGCCAGCCATTGTGTGCCGAGCACCAGGTCATAGCCGGCCAGCGGCATGATGTACAAGTCAACCACGAACCGCCGGTTGTCGATGACGATGGGCGCCTGGCGCAGAACGCCTGGGCAGGTGATCCGTTCGCCGTTGGCCACGGTCGCTGTTAGTCGAGGCCGAGGCGCGACGGGCAGGCCGGCCCGCTGTGCTGCCGCCTCGCCGATGAAGCAGTGGGTGGAGCCCGTGTCAATGAGGGCGATCAACGTGGCCGCGCCCACCTGTACCTCAAGTTGGAGAGTACCGCACACTGGAACGCCGGCGACGGCGTGGAGGGAATAGACGGGTGCCTCCTCCACGGGCTCGTCCTCGGCCAGTTCGACGCCAGCGATGTAGAAGATGTGGCGGCAGACTCTGTTGTGGCCGCGTGAGTATGGCTCGTTGAAATTATAGCAGAGGCCGAGGCGGCGCAGTTCCGCCTGCTTCTCCGTCGAGAGGCGCTTGCTCCGGCCGCGTTGTGGTGGTGGCGCCGGCAGTGCCAGGGGCGGCGCCTGGGGTGCGGGCAGCGTCTGAACCGCAGGCGCCGGTTGAGCGGTTGTAGGGAGGACCGCCAGGACGCCTGGACACAGCGCAAGCGGTGGTCCGAGTGCGCGCGGCGCAGCCCTTCCATGGGCGGAGTTGAGACGGTCCAGCTCGACCAGTTCCAACGCCCGTGCCAGGCTCATGGCCGCCGTGAGGGACTCCGGGCCGTGGATGCGCACCTGGTGGCTGAGCGGTGGCAACAACCCGCCGGTGTAGAGGTGCACTCGTTGGCCTTCCTGGAGCCGGCCAGCGCGAGGAAGAAGCGCCTGGAAGCGGTTGGAGTATTCCTCGACCGTCCCCGTGCGGCGGCACTCGGTGAGCTCGAACAGGGGGGCGGATCGCAGCGCCGTACCGAAACGCAGGTTCAGAGGTTCCTTGAAACGCCCCCATGGTGGCATGCCCTCGTCCTCCTGGAGCTGGACGAACCAGAGTTGAGCCACATCTTCCAGGTTGTACGACGCCATCCACACTTTCTCCTCCGGCATGGTGTGTTGCTGGCGGAAATACGATTCACACCGATTGATGAAAATCAATGGGTCAGACTTGCCGTCGTAGCGCGGAAAGTCCATCTTCTATAACCGCGGGGGGGGGGGGGGGGGGGTGATCCGTGTGGTGTTGGCCATCATGGTTGGTGCTAGAGTCGGTCGACGAGCCAACCTTTTCCTTCATGCCCGCCATGTCGGTCTGCAACTTTGACATCTCGGTGGTTAGGGACTTGAGCATCTTCATCACATCGGCCATGGTGGGTTGATCGTCATCGCCCATGACTGACGGTGCGGGCGTTGCTGTGGCCGTCGAAGGGGGGGGGGGGGTTGAGGCGGCGGCTGGGATGGTGGTGGGGCTGCGGTGGAAGTCTGGATGGAGGTGGTGGAAGAGGATCGACGAGACTGAGATACCAGGTTGTCAAGGGCAGCGATACCGAGGGATGGAGGACCTCGGCTACGTAGTTCGTAGCCGCTATCCGTGATGGCTGGCCGGGTTATACCCCCTTGCCGCCGTTCTTCGCCGGAGGGTTATTCCCCCTGCTGCTGGCTTGGTAGAAGAGGAGAGAGAATAGATGATAATAACTTTCTTATTCCTCAAGTGTTTTATTTCCTTCCTATCTATAGCCTCCGGCTCAACCCAAAAGGAGTAACAAACTCCACTAATTATTGATTACAAAAAATAGCTAAAGTATCTTCTACTTTCCCTCCTGGCCACGATCTCCAACCGTGGCCTGTGTGCTTGCCGCGCGCGCATCAGCGCGTTCATTGGCTCGGCGCACGTCACGGGCCCTATGGCGTCTGGTGTAAACTTGTTTGAACATGACACCTTGTAGCTTGGGTTGGGATTTATTTGATTTTATCATTTATTTACATACTTATGCATAGCCATGCTTAGAATGGGACAAGTGGGATATGATATCATCAACTTATTTACCTTACTCTTGAATGAGATATTATGAGTTATGTAGAGGTAGGGATCGAGGCAAGTTGGATGATTTGGTTGGTGCTGTGTGCACAAGACTCGGGTTTGTGTTTAGTTTTCCTGGATCCTAAGGACCGGTTCATGGAGCATGTAACCTGGCTTTACCGTGCCAACCACATGCTGAGATGGGGCAGCTTGGCCAATTAATTAGGTGTATCTCCGGCGTAGTATGGGTGTTTTGGATGGTGCGGGGAATAGGTGTCAGCTGGACTACCTTATGTACCGCAAGGCTCAAGAGGGGGCCTCTTGTATGCTGTTAGGGGTGAAACCTCAATGGGCCCATGCTCGTCGGGAATCCCTTTGTAAAGGCCTCGTAGTGATCTCCTGGATACACACCTGGGAAGTGTGAATGTGGTTCGTGGCCACTGGCATAATGGAGGTTCTTTCAGTCCACCCGCCAACGGGGGATGAAATCACTACATGTGGGTACAGTGGTGCAAACTCTGCAGAGTCAAAACTGTCATGACAGCCGTGCTCACGGTCAAGAGCGGCCTGGACTTATTCATGATTAGAGGATGATGAATTGGGAAGTTGAGTATGTTAAGCGGGAAGCTTAACATTGGAGATGAGACTATGTTTACTTGATATTGATGATGGGTTGAGGGATTGGGACCATTTCACCTATGTAGTAATGTAGGTGCTTAATAAGCTAAGATGATAGGTAATAATTGCGTAGTGTTTTAACCATGAGTTCAACCTCTCCTTGCTCTAGCCATGCATGACATAACTTTCCCACACTTGCTGAGTACCCACGGTACTCAAACTTGCATTTCTGTTGGTTTAAATTGCTGCTCAGGTCAAAGGGATGATGTGGTGTTCAATGACCAAGACTTCGGACCTGAAGAAGGATTCTAGGTTCACGGAGTCCCCCTGGCAACGCCTGTGACGGAGCCCACAAGATTTATATTCCGCTGCTGTTTTATTTACATGTTATGAACTCATTATCGTCCATCGAGACGTATGCTATGTAAGACTTATTTATATTCGAACACCTGGCTTGTAATATAATGATGCTTCACTATTTGTCATCACATGTATGAGAAAATGATCCTGGCATACATGTGATATTCACTCAGTTGCTCTTTAGAGAAGCCGGGTGTGACAGATGTGGTATCAGAGCCAGGTTGCCCATAGGAACGTGACTAGGTAAAAATGGACGTATTTAAGGACCCTATCTTCTTAAAAACTATTTTACAAAAATGTGGGTTGAAAGAGTTATTTAATAGGGTCACTTTATTTATTCATCTTGCCCCAACTTTTATTCAAAATAAAATTTTTATTTAACTCTTATCTAACTTAATTTTAAATGCTTTATGTTTTAGATATTTCGCATGATCCGCACCGCCCGCAAGTCCACCAGAGGGAGAGTTCCTATGGTTGCCCTTGCCTTGAGAGAGGAGAACCGTCCGGTGACGTACCACTCCTATGGGTTGGCAGTAGGAGGCTTGTTGCGCCGTCTTCGGCGTATGCTCCACGCCGCCGGCAATGTGGGCAAGCTGATCATACACTACAGCTCCACCAGGACCATCCGTGAGAAGCGGGAAGAATAGAGCTCAGAGATGAGGCTAATCCATGAAAATCAGCTGCTCAAGATCCACCACTCTCTAGCTTGTCGGGCGACTCAGGCCGATGCTGAGGAGGATGTCACCTGGGAGGCCATCACCTGCCAGAGTTATATCAACCGTCGCTACCTGGACAGAACTGAGTACATGTATGTCCTCCAGCGTGAGAGTGGCACCGCGGAGTACAAGTACCCGCCAGTGCAGCAGGGGACTTCCCATGAGCACATGGACCTGTGCTTGGAGGATGCTGCTATGCTCAGCACTCGACTGCAGGAGTGCCAGCAGGAGCTTCAGGATGTTCGTGACACCCTGAAGGAGACTGAGGCATTGCTTCGCGCCAGCCTGAGGGTGAGAGAAAGAGGAGATGGGAATGAACTGTGTGTCACCGTGAATGACACATGGACTCCTGACTCTCCACACCGTCGGGCGAGCAAGCGTCGCCGCACTTCTCCACCAGCAGCTTCCCCACCTAAAGCGGAATCAGAGGGCAGCCGCAATAATGAGGAAGACCCCGACGAGCCAGCTCAGTGATACGGGTTGTTTAGAGTCATTTCCCTTATTTCAGCAGGTTATCGAGTAGTCGAGTCAATACCTTATTTATTTGTGTGTTAATGTTTGGTGTGTGACGTGATTTGCGGAAGCCATGGGCATTTGTCCACAACCTCATCTTTAGGTTGCTTTGCTTTGATGTGTGAACCCTTATGAATCAATAATGCATTCTATTTTCACGTGAGACGTGACGCCCAAATATCTACGTGAAATCTTCAGAAAACGTTTAAATATTAAGGCCTCAAAAGTTTAAGTTAAGCAAGCAATTTCGGAAGTTAATACGTAATGCTTTAAGTTAACATTTGGTTGATCATGATAGATGGCTGGAAGAGGAAAACGTCGTGGTGCCAACCCCACCAACAACAACGATGAGGCCGGCAATCCTCACTTCTCTGGAGGACAAGACAGGGGTGGTCGCCGTGAAGGAGCTGATCCTATCCACCAAATGCTCGAAAACCAGAATCAGCTCATCCGGAGTTTAACTCAAGTGGTGGCCAACTTGCACCAAGCTCCACCCCCACAAGCTGCACCACGCCAACTAAGGTTGAGTGAGTTCCTGGGAACTCAACCCCTAAAGTTTGCAACTGCTGCTGAACCTCTGAAGGCAGATGATTGGCTAAAGACCATTGAAAGCAAGATGAGGATCATACAATGCCAAGGGTATGAGAGGGTGCTGTTTGCCTCTCACTAGCTGCATGGACCTGCTGCTGATTGGTGGACCGCTTACGTGGCAGCCCATCACGACCCCGAGAACATCACTTGGGAAGAGTTCAAGCGCAGTTTCCGCAACCACTACATACCAAGGGGTGAACTCAAAAACAAGAGAAAGGAGTTCTTGGGACTGCAGCAAGGCAACATGATTGTGAAGGAATACCTCACTAAGTTCACCCAACTATCCCGTTATGCACCACGGGATATCGAAACCGATGAGCAGAAACAGGACTGTTTTGTGGAAGGACTTACTATGGAGATGTAATGTGCAATGTCCTCCAACGAGTATGAAAGCTTCCAAAAGATGGTAGAGAGAGCATTTGTCATGGAGAGGAAGCTGAAGGCCTTGGAGAATGAAAACAAGAGGAAGGCGAGATGGTCACACCAAGCCTCAAGTAGCAACACACATCCACGTCTGATGCAGCAACCCGCAGGGCAGACGAGCCGTGCTGTGGTACCCTACTCAGCACCCACAAGGTACAACCTGAACTTCAGGCCTCCATCAGCACCAGCACAGCCGCAGCGTCAGTTTGTGCAGCAGCCTCGCCCCACATATCAACCTCGACCAGCAGGACAAGGGCCACAGAACCAACCCCAAGACAACAAAGGCCAGGCACCTAAGGTAGGGGTGCAATGCTTCAACAGTGGTGAAGTGGGGCACCACGCCCATAAGTGCCCAAAGAAGAAGCCCATGCAGCCACAACAGCAGAATGTGATGTGAGGACGGGTGAACCACGTGACCATGGAGGAAGCGCAAGAGGCACCTGACGTGGTAATTGGTAAGTTTCCTGCCAATTTACACATTGCAACCCTATTTTTTGATTCTGGTGCTACCCACTAGTTCATTGCTCAAGGGTTTGTTAAGAAGCACGGTCTAGCAACAACACAAATGAACCATATGTTAGCAGTGAACTCCCCAGGGGGAGAAATACGGACAAGACAAGTGTGTCCCAAGGTGAATCTAGACGTTAATGGGGTAGTATTTACTGCAAACCTCATAGTGATAGACTCACAAGGGATAGATATTATTTTGGGTATGGATTGGTTGACCAAACATAAATGGATCATCCATTGTTCGACAAGAACGGTGGAACTAACTCACCCTAGTGGCACAAAAGTGAAGTTCATAACCGTACAAGAACTTAGGAGGGACCTTAAACTCAATCAAGTTGAGGTGGAAGTGGAAGAGATCAGGATTATCAGAGAATATCCAGACATTTTTCCGGAGGAGTTGCCAGGTATGCCTCCCGGTCTTGAAGTGGAATTCGCGATTGAACTAGTGCCTGGAACAGCCCCAATATACAAGAGGCCTTATCGGATGGACTCCAAACAGCTGGAAGAGCTCAAGGAGCATATAAGAGAATTGACAGAGAAGGGGTATATTCATCCTAGTTCCTCACCATGGGGACCTCCAGTGACATTTGTGCCCAAGAAGGACGGAACCCAATGGTTATGCGTAGACTACCGTGCGTTGAACGAAGTAACCATCAAGAAAAGTACCCATTACCCCGCATTGAAGACTTATTTGATCAGTTGAGGGGAGCTTGTGTGTTCTTAAAAATTGATCTCAGGTCGGGATACCACCAACTGAAGATAAGGCAAACCGACATTCCAAAGACAGCTTTCGTATCTTGGTACGAGCTGTATGAATACACCGTCATGCTGTTCAGGCTAACTAATGCCCCGGCATATTTCATGTTTCTCATGAACAAGGTATTCATAGAATATCTGGACAAATTTGTGGTGGTTTTCATTGATGACATTCTCGTCTTCTCCAAAGATGAAGAAGAACATGAGGGACATTTAAGATTGGTGTTGCAAAAACTGAGAGAACACCAACTATATGCCAAGTTGAGCAAGTATGAATTTTGGCTGAAGAGAGTTCCCTTCTTAGGACATATAATCTCGAAGGGAGGAATCTCGGTAGATCCCGCCAAGATCGAGGATGTGCAGAAGTGGAAGACCCCTGAAAATGTCGGGGAAGTTCAAAGCTTCTTAGGATTGGCTGGGTATTATCGACGGTTTATTGAGGGTTTCTCCAAGATTTCGAGACCCCTCACCAAATTGTTAGAGAAGGGAACCACATTCACATGGACACTACAGTGTGAGACGAGTTTTCAAGAACTGAAGAAAAGATTGACAACAGCCCCAGTGCTAGTTATGCTAGATATGCAGAAGAACTTTTCCGTGTACTGCGATGCCTCTGGACACGGGTTGGGATGTGTTCTCATGCAAGAGGGGCATGTCGTGGCTTACGCGTCCCGGCAGCTCCGAAAACACGAGAAGAACTATCCTACGCATGACCTAGAGCTAGCCGCAGTGGTGCACGTTGTAGGATTTAAGAGCACGTGAAAAGCTACCAGAGGGGGGTGAATGGTAGATTAAAACTTTTCGCAGCGGAAACAACAAAAACCCCTCAGCAAAAAATCAATCGGTTAAAGAAACCGTGTGTGCAAGTGTTTTCAAATGTGCTCAACTGTCACAAATCAGGTAGAGAGGTAGAGAATCAAGTCACGGATCTAATGCAACAAGAATCACTTGAAAACACGAAGTAAAACTTGAGATACGATCAAAACATTAAACGAAGATCAATCTGTTCTACCCGATATAAAACAGATCTGCAATGCTGCAAAAAAACTCGTGTATCTCAAAAACTACAGATCCGAAGCTCGTGAAAATTTCACAGATGATATATAATTGAGTTGTGAAGACAACCCAAAAAGAATCACGTCAATCGGATCTGTAAAACTCGTGTTATGAACGAAACACCGAAGCAACATCGGTCCGTCCAGAAACTCGGCGAGAAAGACTTGACGAAAAACAAGTCGGACGAACAAGGCATAAAAGCTCCTCGAAACTATGAACTTTATTCAATAGAAACACAAGAGAAACAGCCCAAAGTTCTCTACCCACGAGAGCTCTGGCCTCCCTTGCTTTTATAGCCAGCACTAAGGCTAAACAATCCAATCTAGAACTCCTACTCCTAATTGGACTCGTATCCTAACTTACCATAACTGCTCATGACTCTCCTATTCGCAGATAGAAGCAATCGTGAGACTTCCAAACACCTTAGGAACGTCCTAAAGATTCCTAAAACAACTCAACTTCGTGCCTAGCACGAAATCCTATCATAACCAACTCAAATCTTCCATATTTGAGCCATATCCGACTCAGCCTCAGCCTGAGTACGCAATCCAGCCGGTTGGACCTTTCCGACCAATTCTTTACGTCCACTTCTCTTCATCACGCCTTGGAACAATGTTGCCACGTCCATGCACTCCTTGCACACGTGCAAACACCTTTCAACGACGTAGACGCAACCTTCATATGCACTGCCCTTGATCCAAACATGCTGCGCGACCTCCCGATCAACTCAACCACAGCTCCTCCCGAACTTGGTTGTTGGAACCTCATCTCCTCCCTGAGACTAGTCCAAGGATCCCGTCACTAGCCATGTCTTGAACTTAAGCAACACCTGCACATGAATAAACAACCAATTCTTCTGAGCACAAGTCCTCGACTTGACTCACGTTAGTTCGAAAACCACAACACCTTACATGAGCACGTCACATAAGCATGTTGCAAACAATATCAAATGATAACATCCATAACCACCAAAACACACCAAAAACTTAGCAAATTAATACTAAGAAAACCTTCCCATAAAGCAAGTTTGAAACATTGCGAGTTAAAAGCAAAAACAAGACGCTGCAGTTCTACGAGTTGAACTTCACGGGAGCTCCCTAAAAACAAGCTCCGGACCTCACAGAAGCTCTCCGGACCTTGCGTCGGACCTTGCCAACACTTGGCGGACCTTACAAAGAACTTGTCGGACCTTGCCACAGAAGAATGTTTTGGCAATGTTCAAAACATTGAATGTTAATGCTAACTTTTATCCTAATTGCCAATGTATTCAGCACACATAGGTCTCACAATCTCCCCCTTGATGAATGCATTGGCAACACAAATTTAAATCCGAACATTGGTTTATGAAAAGTTTTGAAAATCTTTGAAAACTCATTTCTCCCCCTTTATTAATTTCTCCCCATTTTTTAAAATCAGAGAAGGAAGAAAGTGTATAACATATGCAAAGTGTAAAAAAATCTCTCCTTATACATATTTCTCCCCCTTTGACAATGTATTCAGCAAGGTTCAAAAGAGAAATTTTTAAATGTTATGAGCATATTATAACATATACATACAAAACAAAGCTCATCCAAGTCATACTATCAGGTTACTTACACTATCACATCAATGGGATACATAAAGTAGTGTAAGCCATGTTAGAGATCAAATGTATTTTTCAGTTTAAGCAAGTCATGATCTCCTTTACTCAACTATTTCAAAACCTGAAAACATGACACTTGTTGCTGCATTTTTATTATTCATAATCATTTAAGGCACAAAGTTGATCATATGATATTTGCAAGAGATTATATGCCGCATCAGCCTTATCCTAACCAACCAAGCCAAGCCTATGTCATTTGACAATCAGAAGCTTAAGGACATGGTTTTAGTCATACACAATTCCTTCCAAGTTCATATCTTAGTGCAATGATAAGCAATCTCAAAAGAAGAAGTGTGATGCATGCATATTCTCTTGATCTTTTCTCAATTTTTTATTTGAAAACTCAACATGTGAGCTGATCACTTGATTAATTTTTTTATGATTAAAAGCACTCGTGAGCACGCAACAAGTTCAAAACAGCAAGAAAGTTTGATCATGACCAGATTTAGTGTAAGTAATTATTCCAATTACTAGCCATGGCAAAAACTACAAAATGTATAACATGAGTAATGTAGTAAGAACTTTCAGCCTGTAAAAGGAATCACAAAGTCATATATGTATGAAATACTATGCTCATATTATTTTAGTTTCAGATTCACACATAGACTTTCAAAGTTTCAAAAACTCCCCCTCAATTTAAGCCATGAGGATGCATAACCCCTATTTCACTACGAATGAAACAAAAACGAGTGAAATCCAAAGGTTTTGTAAAAATATCAGCCAATTGTTGTTCGGTATCGACATGGTGAAGCACAATGTTTCCTTTTTCAACATTATCACGAAGAAAGTGATACCTAATGTCAATGTGCTTAGTTCTAGAGTGTTTCACGGGGTTTTTAGCAATACAAATTGCACTAGTGTTATCACAAAACAGTGGAACACTATCTAAATCAACCCCATAGTCCTTAAGTGTTTGAACAATCCAAAGAATTTGTGAGCAAGCGCTAGCCGCAGCTACATATTCAGATTCGGCCGTGGATTGTGCAACTGAACTTTGTTTTCTAGAGGACCAAGCAACAAGTGAATTACCAAGAAAATGACAAGCACCCGAACTACTTTTCCTATCAATCCTACAACTCCCAAAATCAGCATCCGAAAAAGCTTTCAAAGAAACGGTTGAGGAAGAAGGAAGAAAAATGCTAAATTCTTGAGTTCCATGTAGGTACCTGAGAATCCTTTTGATGGCTTGGCGATGTGAAGCACGTTGAGAAGCTTGAAAACTTGCACAAAGACACACGCTGAATCGTATGTCCGGTCTTGACGCCGTGAGATACAAAAGTGATCCAATCATACTTCTGTATTCTTTTTTATCGACCGGGTCACCATCTTCGTCAAGTTCAAGTGTTGTTGCTGTTCCCATTGGTGTCCGAAGAGGCTTGCATTTGTCCATGTTGAAGCGCTTAAGAAGGTCCTTTGTATACTTAGTTTGATGCACAAAAGTTCCTTCTTTTGTTTGCTTGATTTGCAGCCCCAAAAAGTATGTGAGTTCTCCCATCATACTCATCTCAAATTCTGAACTCATCATAGCTGAAAACTTGGACACGAGATCATGAGAAGCACAACCAAAGATAATATCATCCACATACACTTGAACGAATAATGAGTCATTGCCATGCTTAAGAACAAAAAGAGTTTTATCAACCTTGCCCATGGTAAACCCCTTTTCAAGTAAGAATGTTTTTAACCTATCATACCATGCTCTAGGGGCTTGTTTTAGACCGTACAAGGCTTTGGACAGTTTGTAAACATGATTAGGAAAATTTGGATTTTCAAAACCCGGTGGCTGCTTAACATAAACCTCCTCCTCTATGTAGCCATTAAGAAAAGCACTTTTAACATCCATTTGATATAACTTGAAACCTTTAGATGCAGCAAATGCTAATAAAATTCTTATAGCTTCTAATCTAGCAACAGGAGCAAATGTTTCATCAAAATCTAGACCTTCAATTTGAGTGAAACCTTGAGCAACCAACATAGCTTTATTCCTAACCACAACCCCATCCTCACTTTGCTTATTTTTAAATACGCATTTAGTTCCAATTAATGTGTGACCTTGAGGTGGAGGTACAAGTTTCCAAACATTATTTCTTTCAAAATTTTCTAACTCTTCTTGCATGGCATTAATCCAAGATTCATTAGTGAGTGCGTGTGATATATCCTTGGGTTCAAAAGAAGCAACAAAAGCAGAATGAGCATGAGAGTTTGGATCGCAAAACCTGGACCGAGTGACTCGTTCATGCAAGCTTCCAATGATTTATTGTGGAGGATGACTTTTGAGTACTCAGAGAGGAGTAGACACTTCACAAGCACCTTCTTCTTCATGTTCGGACCTTTGATTAGGAGAGCTTGTTGATTGCGGAAGGTCGGAACCAGCAGTAGTGACTGTTGGTGCTGGTTGTGGTGCAAAATCAGCAGCTTGATCGTTATTTACTTCCGAGTTTTCGGGCAGCAGCACCACTTCTTCATCTTCTTCAATAAAAATACTCTGCCCCTGCGGATATGGATCCGGGCCTGCAATATCAGAGCTAGTACTTGGGCTAGCTTCATCAAAAAAAACCTCGCAAGTCTCCACAATTTTGTTAGTGTCAAGTAAAAGCACACGGTAGCCTCTAGTATGAGATGGATAACCAAGAAACATGCCATCAACAGATCTAGCTTCAAATTTATCAAGATTACCATGTTTCTTAACAAAGCATTTGCAACCAAAAACCCTAAAGTGTGTAACACTAGGCCTATGTCCAAACCGGAGCTCATATGGGGTTTTTCAAAGCTTAGCACGCAAGAAAACACGATTTGAGACATAACAAGCGGTTGCAATTGCATCAGCCCAAAATTTACTAGGAGTTTGATATTCATCAAGCATAGTCCTAGCCATCACAACTAAGGTCCTGTTCTTTCTTTCTACGACACCATTTTGTTGTGGTACATAGGGTGAAGAGTATTGATGATCTATTCCATTTTCAGCACAAAAGTGATCAAAGGATTGGTTTTTACATTCAGTTCCGTTATCACTTCTAATTGCTTTTAATGATCCTGGGTGATCAATAGATAATCTAAGAAATAAAGTTCTAAAATAACTAAAAGCTTCATTCTTAGATGCCATAAAATAAACCCAAGAATATCTAGAATAATCATCAACAATCACAAGCACATACCATTTACCTCCGAAGGATTGAACACGTGCCGGACCTACTGTGTCAAGATGTAAAAGTTGTCCCGGTTCAGCTGTCATGGTCATTGAGAGAGGAGCATGTGAACCTGCAACAAACTTAGCATGTCTACAAGAAGAGCACACAATATCATTGTCCTTTTTAAGCTTCGGCAGCCCACGTATGCGATCGAGAGCACTAACACGAGTGAGATGATCAAAGCCTATGTGACCAAGTCTACGATGCCAAAAATATAGATCCTTTGTATCATTAGCAACTAGACACCGATGCTTAGAAGTTGACAAATCAAAATCAGCTTTAAAAACTCTTCCAAATCTAGACATGTTAAACAAAAGCTCACCTTTTGAATCTACAACCTTGCAGCAATTTTTAGCAAAGCTAACCTCTAGATTTTCATCTAGCAATTGTGAAAACGAAAGCAAGTTGTATTTCAAATTTTTAACAAGTGCCACATCTTTCAAAGTGTAGAGATTGTTTACTCTAACCGAACCTTTAGCAATTATGGGAGTAGAAGAGTTATTGGCGAAAGTAACATTTTCTACACGTGACACAAAAGAGAGAGAGGAGAACCATTCTTTGTTACCGGCCATGTGGAGTGAGCAACCTGAATCCACAATCCAAATGTTCTCCTTCCTCAAATGTGAAACCTACACAGCAGCAAACGTCGATGACTCAATACTGGGGTTAGTTAAAAGACTTTTAGGAATCCAGTACTGAGTCACACGACGTCCAGCAGGAATAACACGCGAAAGCTGAGAAGGTACAGCAGGTTTATGAGCCAAACATCGAACATTTTTGTTCCCAACTACTGACTTAGAAGATGTGTTATATGTAGCACAAAAAACAGTAGGTCCGGGAGCAAGTTTTTGACTCATTACAGCAGGTTGAAAGCTCCGAACATTCGGTCTAGCAGATTTTGCTTGGTTGTTATGTGATCTAGCAAGTATTCTTTGTTTCTTATCGTGTTTAGCTAGTCTATAACAAAAATCCATGACATGACCATCTCTGCCACAGTAGGTACAATGAAAAATAACCTTATTATCATGTCTAGATGAGCAAGCAACACGTTTATTAGAACTCGAATGGGACAGTACTCCTGCAGATTTGAAAATCACCTCTTTTTGTCTAGGAGCTGTTTGAATCAAACCGCTTCCTAATGACTTTACAACTTTAGGTGGGTGTGCCTTAGCATGAGCATGAGAATTAAAACCTAAACCAGTTTTATCATTACAAGACTTGGAAGAATTCAGCAGCAAGTTTAGGTTCTTATTTGCATTAGAAAACCGATCTAGTGTCCTATGCATGTCATCAAGTTTATTGGACAGATCAAAGCAGTTTTCACATGAAGTATTTCCTTTTAGTTTGCAATTTGAACAATATTTAACTTCATGCACACGTAAAGCATTGTTCAAAATAGAAATCTCATTCATAGCATCATTTAGTTTCTTATTCTGATCATCACATGAAGAACAATGCAAATCAATTGTAGAACAACAAGCATCTTTCAAATTTTTATCATTACGTGCAGCAAGCTCTTTGTTCTTTTCAATTTCAAGTTCAAGTTTATCAAGTGTAGATGCGTGTGCACTTCTTAAAGAGGATAATTTTTCATAAATCAAATCACATGAGGAACAAGAATCATCACTAGGAATCAAAGTTTTTAAACGATTAGTTTCAGATTCTAGTGATTCAATTTTAACAGCATTGTTCCTAAGTTTTTTATCCTTTTTCTTTAATATAACAGTGGCACGAGAAATAGCATCACACATTTCTTTGCAAGTGGGACATACCTCTTCATCGTCGCTGTTGTGTTCTGCCTCCTCGGAGCTTGAACTTGACTTGCTCGCCATGCAGCACATATTTGCCATAGCTTCTTCATCTTCATCACTACTGGTGTCCACATCACTTGAGCCGAAATCTTGAAGTGCAGAGATCATACTATGCACTATGTTGCGCATTGATAAATCTTTCTTCTTCTTATTCTTTGCAAACGATTTTTTCGGCCTTGTTTGCTATTCTTCATGTGAGGTCGGACCTGAAAGGTGAGGGCACTCCGTACGAAAATGTCCTGTCTTACCACATTCAAAACATCGTTGAGGTCCGGAGCTTCCTCTCCTTCTAGTTCTCACATTTTGCAATGCTTTTGAGAATCGAGTAGAGACGAGTGCAAGCTCCTCCTTTGGAAACTCTTCAATCTGTTCAAGGGTTAGAGAGGACAGCAAAGAGAGTGCACCACTAGATAATGATTGACTAGAACTAGACATGTCACGTTGCGAAACAAATGCAATAGACTTGTTGGGGTTTTTACGTGAGATGATGTCAATTTCATGAGTTTTCAATTTAGAATAAAACACGTCTGAAAATTGACAGTAGATTCACGAATAGATGTAACTTTCATCTCCCAAATTGACATATCTAATGCTCCTAACAATTGTCTAGCATTTTCAGCATCTGAAAAGTTAACATTGACACTACGCAAGTTGCTGAGAATTTTATTAAAGCGAGCAAAAAGGTCGTCAATTGACTCACCGGGTTGCATCTCAAAACGCATGTATTCTTTCTTGAACATATATTTCCTTACCTCCTTGATCGTATTGGATCCTTCATGGTAGTCACAAAGAGCTTTCCAAACATCATATGCAGATCGGAGGTGTGCAACACGGTCGAAGTCGCTTTGAGTCAATCCTTGGATGATCAAGTTGCGAGCCTTGTTGTTGTTGTCAACATCTCTCATGTTCGCAGCCATAACTTGATCGTTGGGTGGTACATCGAAGTTCCAGTAGACCTTTTCCCATATGGCGAAGCCTTGCGCCTGTATGTAGGCCTCCATCCGCGCCTTCCAAACCTGAAAATCGATGCCATTGAACACACAAGGTTTTGCGGAGTACTTCTCCGTGATGATTAGTCAAAACACGTGCAAATCACAAAGATTAGAGCACCTTGGCTCTGATACCAATTGTAGGATCGAAGAGCACGTGAAAAGCTACCTGAGGGGGGTGAATGGTAGATTAAAACTTTTCGCAGCGGAAACGACAAAAACCACTCAGCAAAAAATCAATCAGTTAAAGAAACCGTGTGTGCAAGTGTTTTCAAACGTGTTCAACCATGACAAATCAAGTAGAGAGGTATAGAATCAAGTCACGGATCTAATGCAACAAGAATCACTTGAAAACACGAAGTAAAACTTGAGATACGATCAAAACATTAAACGGAGATCAATCTGTTCTACCCGATATAAAACAGATCTGCAACGCTGCAAAGAAACTCGTGTATCTCCAAAACTACAAATCCGAAGCTCGTGAACATTTCACAAATGATATATAATTGAGTTGTGAAGACAACCCAAAAAGAATCACGTCAATCGGATCTGTAAAACTCGAGTTATGAACAAAACACCGAAGCAACGTCGGTCTGTCCAGAAACTCGGCAAGAAAGACTTGACGAAAAACAAGTCAGACGAACAAGGCACAAAAGCTCCTCGAAACTATGAACTTTATTCAATAGAAACACAAGAGGAACAGCCCAAAGTTCTCTACCCACGAGAGCTCTGGCCTCCCTTGCTTTTATAGACAGCCCTCAGGCTAAACAATCCAATCTAGAACTCCTACTCAGGACTCGTATCCTAACTTAGCATAACTGCTCAGGACTCTCCTATTCGCAGATAGAAGCAATCGTGAGACATTCAAACACCTTAGGAACGTCCTAAACATTCCTAAAACAACTCAACTTCGTGCCTAGCACGAAATCCTATCATAACCAACTCAAATCTTGCATATTTGAGCCATATCCGACTCAGCCTCAGCCTGAGTACGCAATCCAGCCGGTTGGATCTTTCCGACCAATTCTTTACGCTCACTTCTCTTCATCACGCCTTGGAACAATGTTGCCACGTCCATGCACTCCTTGCACACGTGCAAACACCTTCCAACGACGTACACGCGACCTTCATATGCACTGCCCTTGATCCAAACATGCTGCACGACCTCCCGATCAACTCAACCACAACTCCTCCCGAACTTGGTTGTTGGAACCTCATCTCCTCCCTGAGACTAGTCCAAGGATCCCGTCACCAGCCATGTCTTGAACTCAAGCAACACCTGCACATGAATAAACAACCAATTCTTCCGAGCACAAGTCCTTGACTTGACTCACGTTAGTTCGAAAACCACAACACCTTACATGAGCACGTCACATAAGCATGTTGCAAACCATATCAAATGATAACAGCCATAACCACCAAAACACACCAAAAACTTAGCAAATTAATACTAAGCAAACCTTCCCATAAAGAAAGTTTGAAACATTGCGAGTTAAAAGCAAAAACAAGACGCTGCAGTTCTACGAGTTGAACTTCACGGGAGCTCCCTAAAAACAAGCTCCGGACCTCACAGAAGCTCTCCGGACCTTGCAGGAGCTCTCCGGACCTTGCGTCGGACCTTGCCAACACTTGGCGGGCCTAACAAAGAACTTGTCGGACCATGCCACAGAAGAATGTTTTGGCAATATTCAAAACTTTGAATGTTAATGCTAACTTTTATCCTAATTGCCAATGTATTCAGCACACATAGGTCTCACACACGTATTAAAGATTTGGCGGCATTACATGATGGGGAAAAGGACAGAGATATATACGGATCATAAGAGCTTAAAGTACATTTTCACACAGCCAGATCACAACCTCAGACAAAGGAGATGGTTAGAGATAATCAACGACTTTGATGTGGGCATCAACTATCATCCTGGGAAAGCAAACGTCGTGGCGGATGCTTTAAGCCCGAAAGTGCAGGTCAACATGTTGAGCTTAAAGAACATGCCTACAGAATTGAATGAAGAGATTGCAAAACTCAATCTATGTCTGGTGAATAGTGGTGAGGCCATCGCCATGGAAGTGGACTCCACATTAGAGCAAGACATACGCAACTATCAGAAGAATGACGAGAAGATACAAGAAATTAGAGAACTCATCAAAGAAAATAAAGCCACTGGGTTCAGAGAGGATGAACAAGGTACATGACATGACCCCACGGTCTTGTCGAGCCAGGATGACGATGAGGGGTGCTGCGTTGCACAGCACCGGATAACACACGCCAAAGGTACAAAGTGGAAGCAAAATTTTATTACATAAACGAGTTTATGAACATGTTTACATCAAAATAGTTCCAGTCTACACTCACGGGCGTAGACTACGCATCAAGTCCACGTTCAGCCCTTGAACGTGTCCTTGCTAGCACACACGCACACTAAATCTGCGGCGTGCACGACTCCCACTCGACGAGGTTCCCCTCCTGGGGTTCCGTCTCCTCTTCTGGAGTCCCTTCCTCATAGAACCCTGCAAAAGCTTCAAACACAAGCAGTGAGCACGAAGGCTCAGCAGGTCTGACCCGTCTCACCTAAACATGGAACTTCTACATGAGGGGTAATGGGTTACATGAGGTAAAAATCATTTGCAAGGACTCGCCTAATTAGTAGAACCATACTTTCAAGTTTTAGCAGCAGGTTGTGGAGAACCTTACGCTAAGGCACATGAGAGAGCCGCAATCAAACAAGAAACACATTTCTCTCATGTACTTTGCCCAAAGTTAAAAAGAACTTTAGTTAGCTCTAAACTACAGCAAGTCATTAGCAATCAAGTCCATCTTTCAATCAGCAACATTTTAACATGCAACTACTCTGTTCTTTCTACGTCACGGTACAATGAACAAGTGGTACTCACTAACCGCGAGGAACGGCAATTATAATCGATTTACACCTGCAGGGTTACCCGAACAACCCGTCACGTACACCCGTACTCGATGTTGCCTACAACAACCATCACGGACGCCGTACGCGACTACCTTTAACCCGTTAGCCAAATGTTGAACCGGTCCAATCGTCCCGAGCAAGAGGTCTCTGCACGCGCATCTCAGTGCCGCCAGCCGATTTATACCTCGAGCTCTCAACCTACCCTCTGAACGACCAGCTATGCCTCAACACCCAGCTACCCGAGTTACATCAGTTTCCCGGTTCCCATATAGCCGGTAGGTCTTCGGTACTGTTCTAGCTTGTTCAACAGGCCCGCACGCGGCTCGGTCCTCAATCGACACAAGCAGAGCTACAGCACACAGGCCCCAAAGTCCTTCTTCCCTTACCCTCTGCTTGGTCTCATTTTCTTGCCATGTGTTTCATGTGCTATCTCTACCCGAGTCGAGTGCCTCTAGCCTATGCTCGCGAGTAGTTCCAACTACTCGACTTGTACCGAATCCTACCCTAACTTAGCTTTGCAGTAGCTAACGAGGTTTGCAATCCTAAACCCAACCCATGGTATTCTTGGCTATGCATTTGGGTTTCCAAACAAGACTCTAATGCAAAGAATAATAGTATTCAAAGATGTGCTCAAAACAATAAACATTTGTAAAAAGGTTAATGCAAACCGGAGCTTGCCTTGCTGCTCTTAGTCGTAGGCTAGCTGTTCCTCAGGAGTAACAAAGTCTAGGACTTCGGGTTCCTCCTCGACCTTAGCGACTACATGATAGAAGCAATACATGTATTAATTTAAATGCAGTTGTATTAACTTTTAACTTGTGAAGTCTATAACTCTTACGAGACAAGCCCAATCACTGTGAAATTTTTACTGTGGCTTGGTTACAACCTAAACAGAGACTTGATCAAGTTTTAGTTGCAGCAAAGCTCATTTGAGACCTCCACAATTAATCATGTACTTGACCTTAATTGAAGGCTTTTAGGGTGTTCTAAGGATTTTCATGAAACAAACTATGACTTTCTGAAAACTAGATTTTCAGAGGGTTCTAATGGAATTGGTCTCACTTAATTGAAGGTTCCTAGCTAAAGATATGAGCTAAACAATTTCAGAGAAAATTCTGAAAATGTTTCTGAACATTTTCTATTTTCTATGGAACAGTTTCACTAATCACACCATTAGGTCGATCAACTGAGCTCCAATGAGTCTGAAATCTTTATGGTAGTTCAAGGATATTTTGGTGAACATCCCAGCAAAATTTCAGGATTTTCCTCCAAAGGATTCTCCAGTTAAAATTCCAAACAGTTTAAATTTTGAGGAATTAATTCTGGAGAAATAAGGATTTTCATGAGATGAAACTTGATTTGTTGAAAAGTGCTCAGAGAGCTGAATCCAACAAAATTTGGTTCACTCGATTTGGAGCTTTCTAGCCAAAGTTATGAGGATTTGAAGTTTGGAAGTAATCTGAAAATCGGGGGAAAAGTTTAAATTTGCCGGGGCCCGCAGAGACACGTGTTGAGCGCCGAGGCGACAGCACACCGCGGCCCACAAGGACCTCGCCGGAGAGCTCATCGGCAGCTTCTGTAAAGCTCCAAACTTCATGATCTTGGCCGCCCCTGCCTACTTTCACTCAGGGAACAGGGTTCTGGGATCAGCTCGTCATGACAACGGCCGGTACATGGTCGGCGACGAGCCGCCGCCTCGGAAAAACTTCGGCTGTGTCGGCTGACTCCCCTAGCACCTCAACTACTCGAGGAACCGGTCGGGGAGCATCAGTGGACCTCAGGGAAGGTCGACCTGAGATTGAGGCAGCTCGGGAGAGGCCCGAAGTAAGTCCTCACCGTGCGCCCGATACCTCCCGCTTGCTCCGCCGTTGGTAGACCTCGAAATACGCCGGTTGCAGAGGTTCTCCGGCCAAAGGTTGTGAAGGCAACTTGTGCGTTACCGTGTCTAGTTTGTGTGAGAGTGGATTGAGGCCCTCTAATCCTTTCTAGAGTACGAATTCAACAGAACCGTACCCGAAGGTCGTTCTGCACACAGAAAGGGGAAAACTGGAAATTCGTCGCTGGTGAGCAAACGCTCGGGCTGTGGCTCGGGGGTGAGCAGCACCGGTCACCAGCGGGTCCAAGGGTGCCTTGGCTCGGGCGTGACAATGCCCCGGTTGGGCTGTCCACGGGAGCCCAAGGTGCGGCGGTTTTAAGTCACCGAAGTGATCTTTCGGCATAGCCGATATCAATTGGTTTCAGCTGAGTTTTAGCAACGGGGAGGAAGGAGAAGAGTTCCTAGTACCTTGCTGTAGCTTGAGAGGGGACGGGAAGGCTGTGATCAGCGCTCTCCGATCGATTCCGAGCTGCAGAAGGAGTTTGCCGGCACTGAGTTCTTGCGGGGGAAGAAACTGGCGAGGCTTCGGCCGAGGAGGGGGGAAAACGCCTTAAGAAGGCTCTGAACCGCCTCACGCCCGCGAGTGGCCAAGCAGCTGCTGGCGTGGCGGCTCCCCTCGTTGGCGATCGCAGCGGCGGCTCGGCGACCCGAGTGAGAAAAGTCTCAGTCGGTTGATTCTTCTCTGTGGCTGACATGTGGGACCCACCCGGAGTTTTAACCTCTGAAATTCACTCCTAATCACTGTTGTAAACAGTGAGCCCCAAAATAACCCTGGGTATTCAAATTATTCACCCATGAGGCATTAGAATTGAGTAGAATTCAAATTGGGTTTGGTTTGAATGAATTTCAGCACAAGTTCAGTTTTGAAATTCAAATAGAGTTTGAATTTGCCCCACTTAGCTCACGTCAAGATCAACTCCAAATGGAGTGAAAATTGGTGTGTGAGCTCACAAAAATGTGCTGAGTAAGAATATGCCTCCCACTTTTAAATTCATGGGATAAAAACAGTTTGAATTTGAATATGGTTTCAAACTGCCCTCTTTCTAACTATACCCAAAATGACCTCAAAAAGGTTTTGAATTTGGGTGAAACTTGGCATGGACACCCTTAGCAATGTGTAGGAGTTTTCATATGTCCAGCCCACCTATATCACATGTGGAAAATACCACTTTTGCAATATGTGACTTTGTTCTCTAATGAGCATGTTGATGGTGGTTACTTGCTCTTCATTTGTGTTCATCAACTTTCCTCAAATGAGGTGTGTGGTGTGGTGATGAACACTTCAAATATGTGTCAAAAACTGAGGCCCTTACATTCCTCCCCCTTAAAAGAATCTCGTTCCGAGATTATAAGGTGAAAATGAGAGAGAGGACGGCGGAAAATTACCGGATATGCGACGTGAAAAAGTCGGGGTAGTTAGCGTGAAGGAATCCTTCACTCTCCCATGTCGCTTCGTCCATGGAGTGATTAATCCATAGAATCTTGTAGAACCACAACGTACGGTTGCGTGTGGTTCGGGCCTTTTCCTCAATAATCTGCACCGGTTCCTCCCGATAGGTGAGATCTGGTTGCAGTTCTTCAATATCTTCCAGCTGAATGGTAGTTGATAGCTTGAGACACTTCCTCAGCTGGGAAATGTGAAAGACGTCGTGCACACCGGAAAGTGCTTCTGGTAATTTCAGCCAGTATGCCACTGATCCACATCTTTCGGTAATCTGGAATGGACCGATGAATCAGGGTGCCAACTTTCCTCTCACCCCAAATCTGTTTACGCCCTTCATTGAAGATACCCGTAGATATACGTGATCTCCAACTTCGAATTGTAATGGGCGCCTTCTCCGGTCCGCATACTGTTTCTGACAGGATTGAGCGGCTTTTAGGTTCGCCTGAATCAGTCGAACCTTTTCTTCCGCGTTGTTGACGAGGTCAATCCTGAAGGTAACCCTTTCGCCAGACTCATACCAGTTCAATGGTGTGCGGCACTTCCTACCGTATAGCGCCTCGTAAGGTGCCATCTTGATGCTGGCTTGGTACCCATTATTGTACGAGAACTCGGCTAATGGCAAGTGATCATCCCAATTCTTGCCGTGGTTGATAGCGCAAGCTCGTAGCATGTCTTCTAGGATCTGATTTACCTGCTCGGTTTGTCCATCCGTCTGCGGGTGGTATGCGGAACTACGGATCAGCTTCGTCCCCAAGGCAGCGTGTAGCTGCTCCTAAAAACGGGACACAAATAAAGTGCCCCGATCCGATATGATAGTACGGGGTACGCCGTACAAGCATAGGATCCATGAGATGTACAGTTTAGCGTACTTCTTGGCGTTGTAGTTGGTGTTGACCGGGATGAAATGGGCAACTTTGGTGAGCCGATCGACGATCACCCACACAGAATCATGTTTTTGCAAGGTGGTGGGTAAACCGACGATGAAGTCCATGCTCACATCCTCCCATTTCCAGGCAGGAATGCCCAGTGATTGCAGCAGTCCCGGTTTCCGCATATGTTCTGCCTTCACCCTTCGACATGTATCACACTCGGACACGTACTTTGCAATATCATGCTTCATCCGTGTCCACCAAAACTTGCCTCTGAGTTCTTGATACATTTTGTTGCTGCTGGGGTGAATAGAAAATTTTGACAAGTGAGCCTCATCAAAGATTTTCTTCCATAATTCCGGGTTACGGGGTACGACGATCCGGTCCTTGAACCATAGGACGCCGTCTCCGTCCTTCCGGAAACATTTCAACTCCCCAGTGTCTACACATCTCCGCAAATGCGACATGCCCTTGTCATGTTTCTGAGCTGTCGCTATCTCTTCACGGATGGTGGGGATCAAAGCTAGGTTGTAGAGAGTTCCGTGTGGAATCACGTGTAGTGGTGGTTCGCTCTCTTCCAACGGTGTGATGGTCAGATTGTTGACGTGTGACTTGCGGCTCAGTGCATCCGCCACTACATTTGCCTTGCCCGGATGATAATGGATCTCTATTTCATAATCTTTTATCAATTCTAACCATCTTCGCTGCCTCATGTTCAACTCCTTCTGAGTGAATATGTACTTGAGGCTTTTGTGGTCGGTATATAAATGTACGAGGTTACCGAGTAGGTAGTGCCTCCACATTTTCAGTGCAAGTACCACGGCAGCGAGCTCCAAATTGTGAGTTGGATAGTTTTGCTCATGGTTTCTAAGCTGCCGTGACCCATACGCGACCACCCTTCGGTCTTGCATCAGCACACATCCGAGCCCAATGCCGGATGCATCACAGTACACATCGAACGGTTTTGTTGTGTCTGGCTGCGCCAAAACCGGTGCTGATGTGAGGTGCTTGACTAAAGCCTTGAATGCTGCTTCACACGCTGGACTCCAAACGTATTTGGTAGCCTTCTTCAGCAGCTCTATCATTGGCTTGGCAATCTTCGAGAAGTTCGGAATGAACCTCCGATAATATCCCGCGAGTCCGAGGAATCTCCATACCTCATGAACAGTTCTTGGGGATTTCCAACTCAGCACTTGAGTGATCTTGCTCGGGTCTACCGCGATACCCTCTGCTGAGATGATATGCCCGAGGAAAGGCACTTGCGATATCCAAAACTCGCATTTGCTGAATTTCACGTATAACTTGTGATCCCGCAGCCGTTGCAAGACTATACGCAGATGTTTCTTGTGATCTTCCACTGACTTGGAATATACCAGGATGTCGTCGATGAAGACCACGACAAACTTGTCCAGCTCCGGCATGAATACCGAGTTCATCAAGTACATGAAGTGAGCTGGAGCATTGGTGATGCCGAAGGACATGACCAGGTACTCATAAAGTCCGTACCTTGTCGAGAAAGCTGTCTTTGGAATGTCCTCCGTCCTTATCTTAATCTGATGGTACCCGGATCTTAAATCCATCTTGGAAAAGATCTTTGCTTCGACCAACTGATCAAACAACATGTCGACCTGTGGCAACAGGTACTTGTTCTTGATGGTTACGGCATTTAATGGACGATAGTCCACGCAAAGCCGCAATGTCTCATCCTTCTTCTTGACAAATAATGCCGACAGCCCCATGGCGAGGAGCTCGGCCTAATAAAACCCTTCTCCAGAAGGTCCGTGAGCTGATTCTTCAGTTCAGCCAACTCCTTGGGCGCCATCTTGTACGGCCTTCGGGATATTGGCATGGTTCCCGGTGCAAGTTCAATCTTGAACTCCACCTCTCTATCAGGTGGCATCCCCGGCAAATCCTCCGGGAATACGTCAGGGAACTCTCAGACCACTGGAATCTGATGGTTGTGGCTTGATAGACACTTGGAAGTTTTATTTCTGGACTGTCCAGAAATAATGAGTGAGACTCGTGCACTTCTGAGTTCAAGTGCACAACTCGAAGGATGGTGTCTAAAACAGCGCCGTGGCAGGTTAACCACGACATCCCTAAGATGACATCGACCTTTTGTCCCTCTAAGATTATGAGAGACGTAGGGTAGACTCTACCCTCTAAGCACAATGGCGCTTTTGGGACCATCATGCCTGCTGAAATTTTCCCACCCGGCGAACAGATCACATAAGGACTATCGGTGGGTAGTATTTGCAAGCTATACTTATCAATGAAAGCTTGGCTAATGAAGCTATGCGTGGAGCCTGAATCAAATAATATTATAGCGGGATGCTGGTGGAGTTGGAACATACCCGCAAGGATTGGCTCGCCCTCCGGCACGTCCTCTATGGCAAGCTGGTGGACAGTGCCGGGCCTAGGGTTTGCCCGCCGCGCATTAGTAGGGTTCCAGGGTTGATTCCTCCCCGGAAACTGTGGTGCCACTCCGCCGCCTTGCCTCTCCAGGCAACTGCTCGCGAAGTGTCCTGGACGACCACACTTGTAACATGTGTCTGCTGCTGGTGTAGTGCTCGGGGGACGAAAGCCCGGCATGCGTTGCTGAGGTGCATACGCACGCGGCATCGCCCGCTGCTGCTGTTGTTGTTGCGGTGGTACTGGTAGTGCCGGCCTGAATGCTGGTGAAGAGTACGGTCGACTGCGGAACGGCATCAACCGCTGTGGTGGCTGCCAGCGTGGACCTGATGGTGGGCGATTCACCATCCGAAACTTTTAGGAAGGACCGCCTCCTTCTCCGCTGCTCTGCGGCGTGCTTCGCTTTCGCTCCGCCGCTGCCAACTCCTTGCCGGAGTCCTCCTGAACAATCGCAGCATCAATGATGTCGTTGAGGCTGCCACGATTGAACATCGCCAACTTGTCCTTCAGGAGCGGGTTAAGCCCCTGGTAAAAGTTGTCCCGCCGCTTCTCGTCGGTATCTGCATGATACGATGCGTAGAGCGCGAGATCGTTGAACGCTCTAGAGTATTCCAGCGCGTTCCGGCTCCCTTGTTGCAGGTGTAAGAACTCCTGTGTCTTCCTCTTCATCAAACCTGGCGGTATATGATATGCCCTGAAGGCCGTCCAGAACTCCGTCCAGGTCATCACTCGGTCGGTGGGCTGTGAAGCACAGAAGTTGGCCCACCACGCGCTCGCGGATCCTTGGAGCTGCTGGACCGCGAACTGAGTCTTCCGCTGCTCGCTTATCTGGAGCAGCCCGAACTTCATCTCTATCGCGTGGAGCCAGTTGTCCGTGTCAAGAGGTTCATCCGCCCTTGAGAATACAGGGGGATGAGTCGCCAGGAAGTCGGAGTAGGAGCTCTGTTGACGCTCCTCACGGTCTTGACGTCTCTCTGGGCGAGACGTATTGGCGATAAGCGTTTGCAGCAACTCCGTGTGCTGCTGATGAGAACCCGCCATTGCGGTGGCGATTCGGCCAATGTAACCGTTGGCAGTGGTGGTGGCGGTGTTTGCTGTTGCTGTTGCTGCTATCAAGAGGAGTCCTCGGGAGGTGGTTGGGAGGTTTCTCCCTTGACTAGTACCCTCAACGTCCAGGTTGGCACGAGTACGCGTCATTCTGAAATTCAAAACAGCAGCAATTAGCCCATGTCTTACTTAAAAATTTCCATATGCAACAGTAGGTATTGAAGTGACACATGAATAGTTTGCACAACATTCACATATATTGATAAAGCATAAACTTTATACAAGATACATTATTCTCGGGTCTCCGAGAAGTCATGCTCATGTCGTCACTACCAATACATATGCTACTGTCTACACGACATGTCGCTGATTACAAAATTTGGGCTACACTACCCTAGCTGCCCTACATGGCAACTGTAACCCCCTACTCGGAGTAGAACTCGACCTCCTGTGGGTCGTCCTCCTCCGGTACATCTGCTGGTGGCTCCGGATCTACCACCTCTTCTACCATCCCGGGTTCTCCCATTGCTGGAAGACCCAAGACCACAAGTATGCCCAATATCGGAGGTACGAGGTCCTGCAAAGCATGCACCTCGTCCATAGCTTGGTTGTAATCTTCTTCCCAGCCTTGCCCTTCCTCAATAGCGTCGTCCCGCTCTTGAGTAAGTTCCCCGTTCTGCTGGGTCAGATTCTGTACCAGTTCTTGCAATGCCGTGATGTCGACACGGCTTTTCCTCTTCACCTTCTTCAGACGATGCAACTGATTGTGCTGTTCATTCAGTTGCTTGATCGTCGGAAGGAGCACATTGCGGAGTGCGCTGTGAGAACTCTCGAAATGGTCTCCACGACTCGTGCTCTCCTTGAGCTTTGTGGCGAGGTGCTCCGTATGAACAGCTTGGCTGTCCATCACGGCGTTTCCCGCCCTCATATGGAGGCTGAGATTTGCCTCCGCGGGGTTGTACCTTGGGCAACTCGGGTCCGTTGCCTCCAGGTACCTCTCTTCCCACACATGCTGAGCTCGTCCCTCCACCGGAACGAGCACGTATGGTGTGCCCTCCATAGCCTGCACATGTAGTTGGCAGAAACGTGACATGGTGTCACGGGCTTCCACTTGCCACATCCCTTCCCGTTGTCTTTCTCTCACCGTAACGGTGAACGGCACCCAACCGGGTGGCGTAGGTCCTGCAGGGACATCGACATGGATTGTCCACGTCTTGTTCCCCTCTTCGACTTCTTCCTTGGCGAAGTATTGCGGCATCTGGTGGTATCCAAAATATTGAAGCATATGCCTCAATGCTTCCGGATAGCCGTTGCGGTGAGAACAGTGTGACACTACCCACCCGTTCTCCAACTATTTATCTGCTTCATCTGTAAAAATATATTTGAGAAATGTCAAATATTTATTTAAACAGTAAACCACTGAGTTATAACATAAGACATGTCATTGAACCCATAAAGCTTGGAAACATAGTTCAAATTTTTAAGCAAATTTGACTGCTGATCTGCTATTCAACATGACAGCCCTGACCAGTTTCCATATCAACCTGATTTAGGCCATACTAAAGGCAAAACCAATTCTGGAGCTCAACATCGAAGTTAAAGTTAACTTCGTTAGCTTTCCATAAAGTATTTGCTTGGCCTAAGATCTGTCCTGGTTCAAAAGTTATGAGACGTCAAAGTTAGCAGAATTTCTGGAAACAATTGGACAGCACCTCCCTGCTATAGGTACTGATTTGATCCAAGAATTCCAGTTAATTCTTTTCCTAATCTGACAAAACTTTCTGTTACAAAGTCGTAACCCATCTCATAAGCTTTCCAGAACTACCTCATTTTCTATTTTTGGATTTTTAATAAGGAAGTTATGCTTAATTTACAGAGAGTTTACAGAGAGTCTTTACTCTGTCCTGTTTTCTGGACAGTTTCAACTCTACTGCATTTTTCAATTGGTTAAGTGATGAAACACCTCTGGACCGTAACAGAAAAGTTGTAAAGATTTTCCAAAGATTTCCAGAAATGTATCATATGACCCCAACCTCGAAAGAACTCAACTTCTAACCTCTGATTAACTTCAGCCTTGATTCAGCTGAAAACAGAGTGCTCTGTCCTTAACAACCTATAAGTTGAAAACTTGTTAACATTGAATATCCTGTTCAAGGGAAGGAGTACATCAAGTTTTACTACTTTAGATCAAAACCTTCAAGTTTTAAATGAAGTTGTTCATTTAGTTGGGTGTGACGTCGATGCGTCACCAGATTATGTCGGTACTACATCCTCACAATAAAAAACCTACCGGACTTAGCCGTTTTCGTGATTTCAGTGGCACTAAACATCACTCGCACACGGATGCTACACGCCTACCGTTTCGTGGTCAGGCTACCTGCAGAAACTAAAGAAATTGTCAGACTCGGCTGCACACCGAGCCCGGAATCCATACAGTTTGTACACCAAGCCGTCATCACTCGCCTGGATGTTCTCAAGCCAAACACGCCTTAGTTACGTGTTCATGTTTCAGACCACGTGACAGGGTCTCCCAAGTTGCACCATGCACGTCAGGGACAGACATTGCTCGAATACCCCAAACGACATGAAGAGTCGTAGAGGATATCAAAGCGGGTCGGGTTACCTGTCACCCGTGGGGCTCCACCCTTCAGCTTGTGCGCACTGGTGGACAGCGCTTACGTGTACCCCCCAAGACATAAACGTCCCGAGATACGCGATTTTCCGACATAGACAAATAGGTTAGTATGCCACTTTCTATATGCTAATAACATCCTTATACAGGCTACTAACTCGTTCCTCACTTGATTTTTGAAAAAGATGACCTTTGTAGTGTGTTAAACACCAAGCGGGCTCTGATACCAACGCTGACACGACCCCACGGTCCTGTTGAGCCAGGATTACGCTGAGGGGTGCTGCGTTGCACAGCACCGGATAACACACGTCAAAGGTACAAAGCGGAAGCGAAATTTTATTACATAAACAAGTTTATGAACATGTTTACATCAAAATAGTTCCAGTCTACACTCACGGGCGTAGACTATGCATCAAGTCCACGTTCAGCCCTTGAACGTGTCCTTGCTAGCACACACGCACACTAACTCTGCGGCGTGCACGACTTCCACTCGACGGGGTTCCCCTCCCGGGGTTCCGTCTCCTCTTCGGGAGTCCCTTCCTCATAGAACCCTGCAAAAGCTTCAAACACAAGCAGTGAGCACGAAGGCTCAGCAAGTCTGACCCGTCTCACCTAAACATGGAACTTCTACATGAGGGGTAATGGGTTACATGAGGTAAAAATCATTTGCAAGGACTCGCCTAATTAGTAGAACCTTACTTTCAAGTTTTAGCAGCAGGTTGTGGAGAACCTTACGCTAAGGCACATGAGAGAGCCACAATCAAACAAGAAACACATTTCTCTCATGTACTTTGCCCAACTACTCGACTTGTACCGAATTCTACCCTAACTTAGCTTTGCAGTAGCTAACAAGGTTTGCAATCCTAAACCCAACCCATGGTTTTCTTGGCTATGCATTTGGGTTTCCAAACAAGACTCTAATGCAAAGAATAATAGTATTCAAAGATGTGCTCAAAACAATAAATATTTGTAAAAAGGTTAATGCAAACCGGAGCTTGCCTTGCTGCTCTTGGTCGTAGGCTAGCTGTTCCTCCGGAGTAACGAAGTCTAGGACTTCGGGTTCCTCCTCGACCTTAGCGACTACATGATAGAAGCAATACATGTATTAATTTAAATACAGTTGTATTAACTTTTAACTTGTGAAGTCTTTAACTCTTACTAGACAAGCCCAATGACTGTGAAATTTTTACTGTGGCTTGGTTACAACCTAAACAGAGACTTGATCAAGTTTTAGTTCCAGCAAAGCTCATTTGAGCCCTCTACAATTAATCATGTACTTGACCTTAATTGAAGGCTTTTAGGTTGTTCTAAGGATTTTCATGAAACAAACTATGACATTCTGAAAACTAGATTTTCAGAGGGTTCTAATGGAATTGGTCTCACTTAATTTGAAGCTTCCTAGCTAAAGACATGAGCTAAACAATTTCAGAGAAAATTCTGAAAATGTCTCTGAACATTTTCTATTTTCTCTGGAACAGTATCACTAATCACACCATTAGGTGGATCAACTCAGCTCAAATGGGTCTGAAATTTTTATGGTAGTTCAGGGATATTTTGGTGAACATCCCAGCAAAATTTCAGGATTTTCCTCCAAAGGATTCTCCAGTTAAAATTCCAAACAGTTTAAATTTTGAGGAATTAATTCTGGAGAAATAAGGATTTTCATGATGTGAAACTTGATTTGCTGGAAAGTTCTCAGAGAGCTGAATCCAACAAAATTTGGTTCACTCGATTTGGAGCTTTCTAGCCAAAGTTATGAGGATTTGAAGTTTGGAAGGAATCTGAAAATCGGGGGAAAAGTTTAAATTTGCCGGGGCCCGCAGGGACACGTGTTGAGCGCCGAGACGACAGCACACTGCGGCCCACAAGGTTTTTGCGCCCCAGCACACCCTATCCCGGCCGCAGCCCGATTCCGATTTAAAATATCGGTCGCTGACAGCTGGGGTCCACCCCCTTCTTCAACCTCCCGACGCCCGCGCTCCGCCGCCGAAGGACCTCACCGGAGAGCTCGCCGGCAGCTTCTGTAAAGCTCCAAACTTCACGATATTTCCCGCCCCTGCCTACTTTCACTCGGGGAACAGGATTCTGGTATCAGCTCATCATGACAACGGCTGGTACACGGTCGGCGACGAGCCGCCGCCTCGGAAAAACTTCGGCCGTGTCGGCTGACTCCCCTAGCACCTCAACTACTCTAGGAACCGGTCGGGGAGCATCAGTGGACCTCAGGGAAGGTCGACCTGAGATTGAGGCAGCTCGGGGGAGGCCCGAAGTAGGTCCTCACCGTGCGCCCGATACCTCCCGCTTGCTCCGCCGTTGGTAAACCACGAAATACGCCAGTTGCAGAGGTTCTCCGGCCAAAGGTTGTGAAGGCAACTTGTGCGTTACCGTGTCTAGTTTGTGTGAGAGTGGATTGAGGCCCTCTAATCCTTTCTAGAGTACGAATTCAAAGGAACCGTACCCGAAGGTCGTTCTGCACACAGAAAGGGGAAAACTGGAAATTCGTCGCCGGTGAGCAAACACTCGGGTTGTGGCTCGGGGGTGAGCAGCACCGGTCACCAGCACGTCCAAGGGTGCCTTGGCTCGGGCGTGACAACGCCCCGGTTGGGCTGTCCACGGGAGCCCGAGGTGCGGCGGGTTTAAGTCACCGAAGTGATCTTTCGGCATAGCCGATATCAATCGGTTTCAGCTGAGTTTTAGCATCGGGGAGGAAGGAAAAGAGTTCCTAGTACCTTGCCGTAGCTCGAGAGGGGACGGGAAGGCTGTGATCGGCGCTCTCCGATCGATTCCGAGCTGCGGAAGGAGTTTTCCGGCGCTGAGTTCTTGTGGGGGAAGAAACTGGCGAGGCTTCGGCCGAGGAGGGGGGAAGACGCCTTAAGAAGGCTCTGAACCGCCTCACGCCCATGTGTGGCCAAGCAGCTGCTGGCGCGGCAGCTCCCCTCGGTGGCGATCGCAGCGGCGGCTCGGCGACCTGAGTGAGAAAAGTCTCAGTCGGTTGATTCTTCTCTGTGGCTGACATGTGGGACCCACCCGGGGTTTTAACCTCTGAAATTCACTCCTAATCACTGTTATAAACAGTGAGCCCCAAAATAACCCTGGGTATTCAAATTATTCACCCATGAGCCATTTGAATTGAGTAGAATTCAAATTGGGTTTTGTTTGAATGAATTTCAGCACAAGTTCAGTTTTGAAATTCAAATAAAGTTTGAATTTGCCCCACTTAGCTCATGTCAAGATCAACTCCAAATGGATTGAAAATTGGTGTTTGAGCTCACAAAAATGTGCTGAGTAAGAATATGCCTCCCACTTTTAAATTCATGGGATAAAAACAGTTTGAATTTGAATATGGTTTCAAACTGCCCTATGTGGCACATGTCAGTTGTTGAAAGCAGAACATCAACGACCCGCGGGACTATTGCAACCACTCAAAGTGCCTGAATGGAAATGGGAAGAAATAGGTATGGACTTCATAGTGGGACTACCCAGGACCCAATCGGGATATGATTCGATATGGGTCATCATCGACAGGCTAACCATGGTAGCTCATTTCATCCCCGTGAAAGAAAGCTACAGCGTGAGGGGGCCTGACCTCCATCACGGGGCCTTGTCGCCTCGCCGGGGGGTCGCATTGGGTGGTGCCGTGTTATGCGGCACCCAACAGCACACATATAAGGAACAATGTATTACATAAATCAAAGCGGAAGCTTACAACTGTTTCTTTGTAAATAGTTTACATAAAGTAGCTACAGCGGAAGTCTATAACAGCTCACGTCGAGTATCTATGAAGCACTCGAGGAGAGGTCCAGCCCATGGACTCCTCTCGCTAGCAACACGAAGACATGGCAGCGGCTAGGTTCTCCAAGTGTGACATGACTCGGAAGATCCCGAGTCTCACCGGACAACCTTCTTTATAGCGTCGAGGTTTTCCTGCAAAACCACTTATATAGCAAGAGTGAGCACAAAGGCTCAGCAAGACTTAACCGTCTCTCCTAAAGCATGCAACTCTACATGAGGGTAACTTAAGACCTAATCCTATAATTTGCGAAAAGACTCGCCTACGAGTTCTTCCTTAACTTTCAGGTTTTAGCCATAATAGTAGTGACCTTGCACCCAGCAACATTGGAACTCCACAATCAAACAAGAAACGCTTCATTCCAATGTTACTTGTCCCAAGGTGGAAAATAAATTTAGTTTGCTCTATCTCTACTTCAAACAAGGTTCTCATGCAGTTTAACATAATCATAGCAGCAATTATACTTTTGCAAACTGTTCCCACAAAACTTGCTTACTACGTCACAACACAGTGAGCAAGCGGTACTCATAACCGCGAGGGACGGTGATTCGAATCAAACACTACCCGGATAACTTGACACATACACCCGCCTCTGAAGACCCAACTCTGGCGTCCTTCATTACGTCGTATGTGGCAACCTTTCGCAGGACACTAGACTGTAGAACCAGTTGCGCCGTCTCGGACTCATAGGTCTAACGAGAAGATGTGGTATGCCTCTACAACCCAGTGAACCTGGTACATCGGTTTCCTGGTTCCCATATATCAGTAAGCATCCGGTACACAACTCAATACTTGCTCAGCGGGGCTGCATACGCTTCGGTCCTTGAGCGACATGGGCAGAGCTACTCGACCAAGACCTCGTCTTGTCGCTACCTAACTCTCCTGCCCGGTCTCATCTTTAGAAACGTAAACTTTAGTTTGCCTCTCTTTCCAACCCCACTTATGTGATCCTAAAACAAAGCTGGCGAGTAGATCCCAACTACTCGTCTTCTACCGGATGTCCTAGCCTATTTAGCACGGCCTTATTCTACAGCGATGACACAAAGCTACCCTTGACCTCAGGGTTCATGTTTGGTTATGCAAGTGGAGTATCAACATCCTTGACCTAATGCACATACAAACCTTGACCAAATGTAGTGAACAAAGGGAAAACTTTAAAAACAACTTAAGTGCAAATCGGGGCTTGCCTTGGTTTTGCAGGTGACTTAAGTCAGATAAGATGAAGTTAGTTGCTGATGATGACTTGAAGCTTAATCCTTGCCTTCTTGCTCCTTGATCAAATCTTCACTTATCCACGTTTAATCACTACACGTTATGAGTATTCACATATGTTTAATTGTAAAACTTTTGCTAACAAGTTCTAAAGACAAGTTTGAAACTGGAACTTTGTTTAAGAATTTAAAATGACACTGGGGCTGGTGGTTTGGATGTGTGTTTAAGTACTATCATCAAGTGAGAAGGGAGGTTCATCACATGGGTGGTGATCACTTAATGTGGTTGAACAGAACATAATGATCCAGGGCTCCAATGGAGCTGGAAATTTTCTTGTGAGTTCCTTGTCACAAGGAAGTCCTCTGGATCAAAATTCAGAATGTTTCACTGATTAGGTCACCCAGAACAATTCCCTAAGCATTTAGGCATAAAGGAATTAATTCTGATTAAACTTGCACTTTCATGCAAATCCATGTGACCCATAATTTCATACATAGCTCAGGGAGTATGCCTGAATTTTCCTAGGATTTTTGGAGCTAAGGAATGGCTAGAACTGAATTTCCAAGTTTTGGAAATTCTCTGAAAATGTTTCTGTATTCATTTGAATACAGAAACTTAAAATCAGAATTACCCTAACTAAATCAACTCCAAATGAGCTGATACTTTTACAGGAGTATCCTAATATCCTAAAGACTATTCTGGAAAAATTTGGGGATTTTTGGATGAACCAAACTCCCTCTAAAATTCTTTTGCTGAAAAGATTTAAAGACTTTTCCAGAATTAAATAATGGGTACCATACAAATTGGGTTGTATATTTGGACATAGCTATTCAATATGAATCCAACCCAATTTGAATCACTAAATTTGGAGTTGCCTAGCAAAAGTTATGAGGTTCTAAAGTTTGAACTAAATCTGGAATTCAAATTAATTCGGGAAATGTTCAAACTCTGACGGTGGGTCCACCCTACACGTGTCGGTTGCCGGAGCTAAGTCACACTGGCCACAGACTACTTCCCGCGCTGTCGCAAAGGATCCCGGGGCCACAGCTGATCGGGGATTTGATTTTTCCACCACTGACACATGGGACCCGCCGGTCGCCTTCTTCCCCGGGCCGTTTCCTTTTCCCGTGCCGCCCCCTCACCAGAAATTCGTCGGGGCTCGCCGGAGTCGGCTTCCCGGCCGTCTCCCGGCTCGGTACTTGCCGCCTGGGGGTTTTCAGGGGCGAGCAACTCATCTACGGGGTCAGCACAAGCTAAAGGCGCTCGGAACTAGGTCGGCGACGTGCGCACCCTTCGGTGAACCTTTGGCGCCGTGGTCCGAGCATCCTAGCCCGCCAAAGGGTCGGAGAATTTGCTCTAAAGCATCAGGGAGTCATGTGGGTGCTCGGCTTTGGCTCAAACTGGATCTGTAACGGCTCGAGATGGAGTCTCACCGTGCGCCCGGCGGTTCCCGCCATGATTGCCGCTCGAAAAGCTCAAAATTAGCTGTAACCACGGGGTTTCCAGCTAGGATTGTGAAGGGGATTGGACCGCCATTAAGCCTAGACCCTTTTTGCACGAGTTGGTGATCTCTAAGTGCAAATTAAGCGCGAATTTAAGAAATCCTTACCAGAGGGTCCGTGGTCGTGCTCCGGAGGAAAAACTTCAAATTCTGTCACTGAGGATCACCGTTTGAGCTGAGCTCCGGGGAGAAGTACCACGGTGGTACGGCGCACCTCTGAGCGTTGCTGCTTGAGCGTAAAACCTACGGTGGTGACCTGCCCACGAGAGCCCGACGTCGGTTTCCAACGTTTACCCCTCGGCTTCGGCGCTGATCCTCAGATTACGGCCAACAGCAGCCCCGAACGCCGGAGCTGATCTGGGGAAACTCTTGTGCACACGCTGGCACTCCTCTTTTGTGTTGCTAGCTCGAGCAGCCAGGGAACGACGCTGGCTCACGATCGGGGCAAACAGGCGCGGCGCCGGCGGCTGGTTTTCTCGGGAGGAAACAGAACAGGGGCTCGTGGGGCGGTTTTGTGGCCGACAGAACACGGCGTAGGGGAGAAAAGGGCGCGGGGGAACCGACGTTGAAGCAGCTCGGGAGCTGGCTGCGTCGTCGCCTCGGTGGCGCGTGCGTGGACGTCGGCTGTTCGGCGCCTTCGAGCGAAAAGCAAGAAACCGGTTGAGTCTGAACAGAGGAAAATATTGCTTAAGTGCTAAGTCTTCCCCTCTCCTCAATAACAATTGGGTCCCACTCATCTCCTCTCCTAAATATCCAAATTTTTGCACCTTGTAAACATTAGCTATTAGGGATCCAAATTCAAAGGTCATTTTGCCATTTGACAATTTGTGTCACAGTTTCAAATTTAAATTCAAATTTGGGTGACTCTTACAAGTTCCTTTGATATTCAAATCAAAGCCTCTCCAAATTTGCTCAAAACTTGGCCCCCTCATAATTTGGACCTGAGGAATTCAAATATGCCCTCTGATCCTTGAGTTGGCCATTGCAATTACAACTTTTTAAACAACAGTTTGAATTTCCTCTTGGGAAATGGTCTTCTTCTCTTTGAAGTAAATCCTTTGATTCAAACTGAATATTTAAGTCCTCTTTTGTGATGACCCATCTGAATTTGGGTGAAACACTTTAGTTTGCTCCTAGCCCATGCTTGATCAATTTTGGTTCCAAGCTGAACCTCACTAGTTCAGTTTGACCATGCCCCTCCAATTTGAATTTGAAGGTGATCTCAAACAATGCTTTGAACAAATGGTATATGAGCTCAAACACTCTCCAATTTTGGAACTTAAGCTCTTTAATACCTGAGGACTGCAATGGTCATCTCATATATATGTTTTGGACCATCTGACAATGAATGCTTTGCAAGGGTTCAAAAATGGGGTTTAAACTTCCCTCCCCTCTACTCATAGGAAATGTGCATATGAGTTAGGTGTTTGGGAGTGAAATTCTTTGCCGGGTTAACCTGTGTTCAACAAGAGTTAAAGAAGATTTTAGCTCTTCCCACATGTCCATGTTTGAGTTTATCATTTTATGTGACATAACTGAAATCATTCCCTTGTCTATCAGGTTTGAATTCAGCATGAACTCAACATGATCATAGTCCATTCCCTTTTTGGCTCACCCTCAAATCAGAAAGTTGCCACCACATTCTCCTCAATTCAAAGGTATGAGGCTCCATGTGTGTTCAAAACTTTGGCAGCACTTTGAGGTGAGTATTTGGAGTATAAAAGGTCTTATTTTTTTTCTTTCTCATACACATGTATGACTACTCATGAGTTTAACTCCACCTTGGTCCAACACATTCAAATGAATGCTTGAACCCGTGTGGTTGCCCTCATGTATCCCATCCCATGTAAGAAAGTTTAAGTAAGTCCCATTTTTCATGAACCAGAAACAGGATGACGTTCAATCACCCGTTTCTTTGCATTAACGTTTTTGGGACTTTTACATTCCTCCCCCCTTAAAAAGAATCTCGTCCTGAGAATCATGATTAAGGACAGTGTGGAGAGGACAACTACTCAACATAAGCCTCTAACAACTCCGGATAGTTCATGCGGAGGTGATCTTTGCTCTCCACGTTGTTTCTTCCATGGTATGATTACCCCACAGCACCTGGTAAAATCTTAATATCCGATTCCAGGTGTTCCGTATTCTTCTCATCGATAGTCTGAACCGGTCGCTCGGTGTAGGTACGATCCGGCTTCAACTAGTCAAGTTCTTCGGTGTGGACGACAATGGTAGCTTTAAGCCACTTCCATAGCTGTGACATATGAAATATGTCGTGAACACCAGCAAGGCTTGCCGGTAGTTCCAGCCGGTAAGCTACGGGTCCACACATCTTCGTGATAACAAGTGGATCTAAGGCTCGGGGATGCAAAATCCCCCCTTTACATCGGACCGGTGAATTCCTTTAATCGGAGACACGCAAAGACAACGTGTTCTGCGCCGTCGAAATGCAACGGTCGATGCCTTTGACCATCGTGATTTTGCTGTCGGGATTGAACAGCCTCCAAGTTCGCTTCTACCGTTCGAACTCGGCCATCGGCTTTATTGACAAATGAACCCTGAACAGTACTCTTCTGCCGTACCCACACAACTTTAGTGGTGTGCGACATTTCCGACTGTACAGCTTCATCTTACGAGGTATAACTATATGGTCTTTAAACCATAGAGTACCCTCATTGCCCTTTATAGTGACGGCATTGAGTGAACGAAAATCAACACTTAATCTTAGTGTCTCATCGTTCTTCTTAACGAACAGCACAGAGCAACCCCATGGTGATGAGCTTGGTTGTGTAAAACCATTGCTCATAAGTGCACTTAATTGCTCCTTCAACTCCGCTAGTTCATTGGGTGCCATCTTACACGGCCTTCGTGAAATCGGTGTTGTTTCCAGCGTCAGTTCAATCTTGAACTTGACATCCCGTTAGCCAGCATTGCCCCGTAACTCGTCGGAAACACATTGGATATTCACGTCCCACCAGAAAATCCTCGAGTTTAATTACTCTCGTGGGATAGGCCTAACCCGTTCTCTTTGCTGTACAGAACGGAATCTTCTGTCCTCATCCAGATTTTGATCCGTTTAATCAGCATTTTCATAACTCAAGTTGAATAAAAAAGTTAGAGTTAACTTCAGTATATTTTCAACGAGTATTCATATGCCTTTAGATCATCTCTGGATCCAAAGTTATGATTGTTCAAAGTTGACAGAATTCTTGGATAAAATTTGCCAGCATCCCCTTTGTATGTGGCTATTTTTTTTATCCTAGTTGTATATGAAAATACAATAGGAATCTGAGCAAACTTTGACTACAACAATATTGCAAATTTCATAACCTTTCCAACGGTGTATCATAGGCTCCTTAAGGATTTTTCTACAGGAAGTTATGGCTTAAAAACAAAAAGGTCCAGAGAGGTTTTTAGTACTGTCCTGGTTTTGAACAGTTTGCCTTCAACTGGACTTTTCACCAACTTAACATGTGATTTTGCTCTGGAGGTCTACAAAGAAGTTGTAGAGCACTTGAGAATCTTTCTAGAACTGTATCATACACCTTAATTGGTTAAATCTACTCAGAGTTATGCTCTGTCAAAGTCCAGCAAGAATTCCTGCCAGAAACAGAGCACTCTGTTTTTGAAAACCTTGACGCCTAGTCATGCTCTCATTTGAATCTTAGCTCAAAATAAGAGTTCAGTAACTTATACTTGTTTCAAACTTCCATTTTTAGTTGAAAGTTAGTTCATGGATCATTTCTTCATAGTGAATATGATTATATGTTTAGTACGGTATCGATGCACCGTAAGAAGCATGTCGGTACTACGTTACCTCACCAAGAGAAAATCCTAACTGGATTATACCGGCATATTCGTGTTATCAATGGCACTAAGATGGTCTCTCGCACACGTGTACTACACGGGATACGTACGTGGTTAGTACCTGCAGAAGAACACTCAATAGTGGTGCACTCAAAGGTTGTTTCATTTCAGGCAGTTCCATATTTGAAAGTAATACAAACGCCCGTATCATTGTCATACGGCCGTCCTTGAGTTAAGCCACATCTCAAGGTACGTGATCGTGTTTCAACACCACACGACGGGGAACCCGAGTAGATCATGAACGGGTCGTCACGGTTGGGAATGTTATCAACCCAACGGATACCACCTACTGCCCTGCAGGGCACGCCGATGGCAAGCGCTGCGTATGTCCTCCTGGGCTATTTCCAGACGAACACACTATCGCGTTACTGACCACACAATGGGGTCTCCACTTACTTGCCTAATGCACGCTAGGGATCAGCGTTTCATATGAACTCAGGAACATGAAGAGTCCAAGAGTTTCATATTGACGTCTCACACCAAGCTGTGAGACCTATCCCTGAACCACTTTCCTCGTCAGGGGAGCTAACAGAAATTGAACCGCTTTCGGTGGCGTTCCTTACCATTCTTACCAGAACGTAGGTGCGTCATTACATAATAAAAATTCAGAATTATAAAAAATAAGTTAGTCATGCCACTTAAGTAACTATACTACTATAGTCCTTATGTGGTTCTAATATCGTTTCCTCACCGTATCCTATGTTTTTGTCGTAATACCATCCTTATTCCGTGCGCTATTACCAATGCGGCTCTGATACCACGCTGAGGGGGCCTGACCTCCATCACGGGGCCGTGTCGCCTCGCCCGGGGATCGCATTTGGTGGTGTCGTGTTATGCGGCACCCAACAGCAAACATATAAGGAACACTGTATTACATAAATCAAAGCGGAAGCTTACAACTGTTTCTTTGTAAATAGTTTACATAAAGTAGCTACAGCGGAAGTCTATAATAGCTCACGTCGAGTATCTACGAAGCACTCGAGGAGAGGTCCAGCCCGCGGACTCCTCTCGCTAGCAACACGAAGACATGGCAGCGGCTAGGTTCTCCAAGTGTGACATGACTCGGAAGATCCCGAGTCTCACCGGACAACCTTCTTTATAGCGTCGAGGTTTTCCTGCAAAACCACTTATATAGCAAGAGTGAACACAAAGGCTCAGCAAGACTTAACCGTCTCTCCTAAAGCATGCAACTCTACATAAGGGTAACTTAAGACCTAATCCTGTAATTTGCGAAAAGACTCGCCTACGAGTTCTTCCTTAACTTTCAGGTTTTAGCCATAATGGTAGTGACCTTGCGCCCAGCAACATTGGAACTCCACAATCAAACAAGAAATGCTTCATTCCAATGTTACTTGTCCCAAGGTAGAAAATAAATTTAGTTTGCTCTATCTCTACTTCAAACAAGGTTCTCATGCAGTTTAACATAATCATAGCAGCAATTATACTTTTGCAAACTGTTCCCACATAACTTGCTTACTACGTCACAACACAGTGAGCAAGCGGTACTCATAACCGCGAGGGACGGTGATTCGAATCAAACACTACCCGGATAACTCGACACTTAAGCCCGCCTCTGAAGACCCAACTCTGGCGTCCTTCATTACGTTGTATGTGGCAACCTTTCGCAGGACACTAGACTGTAGAACCGGTGGCGCCGTCTCGGGCTCATAGGTCTAACGAGACGATGTGGTATGCCTCTACAACCCAGTGAACCTGGTACATCGGTTTCCTGGTTCCCATATATCAGTAAGCATCCGGTACACAACTCAATACTTGCTCAGCGAGGCTGCATACGCTTCGGTCCTTGACCGACACGGGCAGAGCTACTCGACCAAGACCTCGTCTTGTCGCTACCTAACTCTCCTGCCCGGTCTCATCTTTAGAAACGTAAACTTTAGTTTGCCTCTCTTTCCAACCCCACTTATGTGATCCTAAAACAAAGCTCGCGAGTAGATCCCAACTACTCGTCTTCTACCGGATGTCCTAGCCTATTTAGCACGGCCTTATTCTACAGCGATGACACAAAGCTACCCTTGACCTCAGGGTTCATGTTTGGTTATGCAAGTGGAGTATCAACATCCTTGACATAATGCACATACAAACCTTGACCAAATGTAGTGAACAAAGGGAAAACTTTAAAAACAACTTAAGTGCAAACCGGGGCTTGCCTTGGTTTTGCAGGTGACTTAAGTCAGATAAGATGAAGTTAGTTGCTGATGATGACTTGAAGCTTAATCCTTGCCTTCTTGCTCCTTGATCAAATCTTCACTTATCCACGTTTAATCACTACACGTTATGAGTATGCACATATGTTTAATTGTAAAACTTTTGCTAACAAGTTCTAAAGACAAGTTTGAAACTGGAACTTTGTTTAAGAATTTAAAATGACACTGGGGCTGGAGGTTTGGATGTGTGTTTAAGTACTATCATCAAGTGAGAAGGGAGGTTCATCACTTGGGTGGTTATCACTTAATGAGGTTGAACAGGACATAATGATCCAGGGTTCCAATGGAGCTGGACATTTTCTTGTGAGTTCCTTGTCACAAGAAAGTCCACTGGATCAAAATTCAGAATGTTTCACTGATTAGGTCACCCAGAACAATTCCCTAAGCATGTAGGCATAAAGGAATTAATTCTGATTAGACTTGCACTTTCATGCAAATCCAAGTGAACCATAATTTCATACATAGCTCAGGGAGTATGCCTGAATTTTCCTAGGATTTGTGGAGCTAAGGAATTGCTACAACTGAATTTCCATGTTTTGGAAAATCTCTGAAAATGTTTCTGTATTCATTTGAATACAGAAACTTAAAATCAGAATTACCCTAACTAAATTAAATGCAAATGAGCTGAAACTTTTACAGGAGTATCCTAATATCCTAAATACTATTCTGGAAAAATGTGGGGATTTTTGGATGAACCAAACTCCCTGTAAAATTCTTTTACTGAAATTTTTTAAAGAATTTTCCAGAATTTTCTATTGGTTTTCATGCAAATTGGGTTGCATATTTGGATAGAGCTTTTCATCCTGAATCCAACCCAATTTGAATCACTAAATTTGGAGTTTCCTAGCAAATGTTATGAGGTTCTAAAGTTTGAACTAAATCTGGAATTCAAATTAATTCGGGAAATGTTCAAACTCTGACGGTGGGTCCACCCTACACGTGTCGGTTGCCGGAGCTAAGCCACACGGGCCACAGACTACTTCCAGTGCTGTCGCAAAGGATCCCGGGGCCACAGCTGATCGGGGATTTGATTTTTCCGCCACTGACACGTGGGACCCGCTGGTCGCCTTCTTCCCCGGGCCGTTTCCTTTCCCCGCGCCGCCCCCTAACCGGAAATTCGTCGGGTCTCACCGGAGTCGGCTTCCCGGCTGCCTCCCGGCTCGGTACTCGCTGCCTGGGATTTTCAGGGGCGAGCAACTCATCTACGGGGTCACCACATGCTAAAGGCGCTCGGAACTAGATCGGCGACGTGCGCACCCTTCGGTGAACCTTCGGCGCGGTGGTCCGAGCATCCTAGCCCGCCAATGGGTCGGAGAATTTGCTCTAAAGCATCAGGGAGTCATGGGGGTGCTCTGCTTTGGCTCAAACTGGATCTGTAACGGCTCAAGATGGGGGCTCACCGTGCGCCCGGCGGTTCCCGCCATGATCGCCGCTCGAAAAGCTCAAGATTAGCTGTAACCACGGGGTTTTCAGCTAGGGTTGTGAAGGGGATCGGATCGCCGTTAAGCCTAGACCCTTCGTGCACGAGTTGGTGATCTCTAAGTGCAAATTAAGCGCGAATTTGAGAAATCCTTACCAGAGGGTCCGTGGTCGTGCTCCGGAGGAAAAACTTCAAATTCTGTTACTGAGGATCACCGTTTGAGCTGAGCTCCGGGGAAAAGTACTGCGGTGGTACGGTGCACCTCTGAGCGTTGCTGCTTGAGCGTGAAACCCACGGTGGTGAGCTGCCCACGAGAACCCGACGTCGGTTCCCAACGTTTACCCCTCGGCTTCGGTGCTGATCCTCAGATTACGGCCAACAGCAGCCCCGAATGACGGAGCTGAGCTGGGGAAACTCTTGTGCACACGCTGGCGCTCCTCTTTCGTGTTGCTAGCTCGAGCAGACGGGGAACGACGCTGGCTCACGATCGGGGCGAACAGGTGTGGCGCCGGCGGCTGGTTTTCTCGGGAGGAAACAGAACAGGGGCTCGTAGGGTGGTTTTGTGGCCGACAGAACACGGCGTAGGGGAGATAAGGGCGCGGGGGAACCGACGTTGAAGCAGCTCGGGAGCTGGCTGCGTCGTCGCCTCGGTGGTGCGCGTGTGGACGTCGGCTGTTCAGCGCCTTCGAGTGAAAAGCAGAAAACCGGTTGAGTCTGAACAGAGGAAAATATTGCTTAAGTGCTAAGTCTTCCCCTCTCCTCAATAACAATTGGGTCCCACTCATCTCCTCTCCTAAATATCCAAATTTTGGCACCTTGTAAACTTCAGCTATTAGGGATCCAAATTCAAAGGTCATTTTGCCATTTGACAATTTGTGCCACAGTTTCAAATTTAAATTCAAATTTGGGTGACTCTTACAAGTTCCTTTGATATTCATATCAAAGCCTCTCCAAATTTGCTCAAAACTTGGCCCCCTCATAATTTGGACCTGAGGAATTCAAATATGCCCTCTGATCCTTGAGTTGGCCATTGCAATTACAACTTTTTAAACAACAGTTTGAATTTCCTCTTGGGAAATGGTCTTCTTCTCTTTGAAGTAAATCCTTTGATTCAAACTGAATATTTAAGTCCTCTTTTGTGATGACCCATCTGAATTTGGGTGAAACACTTTAGTTTGCTCCTAGCCTATGCTTGATCAATTTTGATCCCAAGCTGAACCTCACATGTTCAGTTTGACCATGCCCCTCCAATTTGAATTTGAAGGTGATCTCAAACAATGCTTTGAACAAATGGTATATGAGCTCAAACACTCTCCAATTTTGGAACTTAAGCTCTTTAATACCTGAGGACTGCAATGGTCATCTCATATATATGCTTTTGGACCATCTGACCATGAATGCTTTGCAAGGGTTCAAAAATGGGGTTTAAACTTCCCTCCCTTCTACTCATAGGAAATGTGCATATGAGTTAGGGTTTTGGGAGTGAAATTCTTTCCCGGGTTAACCTGTGTTCAACAAGAGTTAAAGAAGATTTTAGCTCTTCCCACATGTCCATGTTTGAGTTTATCATTTTATGTGACATAACTCAAATCATTCCCTTGTCTATCAGGTTTGAATTCAGCATGAACTCAACATGATCATAGTCCATTCCCTTTTTGGCTCACCCTCAAATCAGAAAGTTGCCACCACATTCTCCTCAATTCAAAGGTATGAGGCTCCATGTGTGTTCAAAACTTTGGCAGCACTTTGAGGTGAGCATTTGGAGTCTAAAAGGTCTTATTTTTGTTCTTTCTCATACACATGTATGACTACTCATGAGTTTAACTCCACCTTGGTCCAACACATTCAAATGAATGCTTGAACCCGTATGGTTGCCCTCATGTATCCCATCCCATGTAAGAAAGTTTTTGTAAGTCCCATTTTTCATGAACCAGAAACACGATGACGTTCAATCACCCGTTTCTTTGCATTCACGTTTTTGGGAATTTTACACAGCGGATCTAAACTGGCGGAATTGTACATGTCAAGGATCGTGTGTTTTCATGGAGTGCCAAATAAAATAGTATCAGATCGAGGGACACAGTTCACCTCAAGGTTCTGGCAGAAGTTACATGAAACCATGGGAACTCATCTAAATTTTAGTTCTGCCTATCACCCCCAGACTGACAGGCAGACGGAAAGAACCAATCGGATCCTTGAGGATATGCTGAGAGCGTGTGCGCTCAAGAACAATAGGAGATGGGATAAGAACTTAACGTATGCGGAGTTCTCTTACAACAACAGCTATCAGGCCAGTATGAAGATGTCACCCTTTGAGGCTTTGTATGGGAGGAAGTGCAGAACTCCACTATTTTAGAACCAAACAGGGGAAAGTAAAGTGTTTGGGCCCGAGGTACTACAAGAAGCCGAGGCGAAAGTGAGGGAAATTCGCAACAATTTGAGTATAGCACAGACCCGACAAAAGAGTTATGCCGATGTACGGAGAAGAGAGCTTATTTTCAACGTGGGGGACTATGTCTATCTCAAGGTGTCCCCTATATGAGGACTTCATCGGTTCAAGGTGAAAGGGAATTTATCACCTCGATACATCGGACCCTTTCAGATTCTAGAGAGGAAAGGCGAAGTGGCATATCAACTAGAACTACTGGCTCACTTATACGATGTGCACGATGTATTCCATGTGTCACAGCTCAAGAAATATCTAAGAGCGCACGAAGAAATGTTACCCATGAATGAGGTGGACGTACGAGAGGATCTTTCTTATGCCGAGAAACCGGTCAAGATTTTGGAGACAATGGAACACCTCACAAGAAATAAAAGAATCCGAATGTGCAAAGTGCAGTGGAAGCATTACTCGGAAGCTGAAGCCACATGGGAGCGCGAAGACGAGCTTAAGGCACAGCTTCCGGATTTGTTTTCCTAGAATCACCAATCTCGAGGATGAGATTTCTTTTAAGGGGGGTAGAGCTGTAACACCCCAAACCCTGCTAAAGAGGGGAATTCAAAAATTTTTGGACGTAATGCATGTGATAAAGCAATGCAAATTTAAACTGGAATTCAATTCAAATCAAAACAGAAAAAGAAAAGGAAAAGGAAAAGGAAAAAGAAAAACGGCCAGTGGGCGAAAACCCGCTCAGCCGGCCCAAGATCGCGCGCCAGCCAGCCCAAACACGCGCGTCCCCCCTCTCTCCCTCTCTCTGACGCGCGGGGCCCGCCCGTCATCTTCTTCCACCGCGCGCCCCAACCGACCCCGGCCATCTCTCGTGCCCGATCAAAACCAACCCACCGGAACCCGCGCTCCCAGCCCCGATTCTCGGTCCCGGGCACCCCAGTGTGATATCAACAGACCCGCCGCCCTCCCTCGCCCATTTATACGCCGACGATCGCCTTTGTTTCCTCCCCGATCGATTCTCTTCAGTACCGGTGAGACCGAGACCCTCTCTGCCGTTTTCTCCCAACCTTCGCCCGATTTCTCAGATCTAACGGGCTTGTTAAGTTCCACCTCCGCCGGGGAGCCTTGCAGGTGAAGGAAACGACGTGTCCTGCGCCCCAACAGTCGCTCCGACGAGCACCGAGTGCCATTGCCGGACTTCGACGCCGCCGACCGACTTCCAGGGCCTCTGAGTGCAGGAAAACCCATAGGTGAGCATCCCCTACCCCTCCGCAGCCGATCCGTGCAAAAAGATGTGAGTTCTAGCGTGTAGCGGCAAAAACTGAGGCTGCGCTGGCGATATCGCAGCCCCCGCGCCGCCACGCGCGCGGGTTGCCTCCGGCCAGGGCGACGTGGCCCCTTGAGGGCCGTCTATTTTAATCGCACGGTAGAAATTAAATCGACACGTACCGCTTCGGCAATCTAATCTAAGCCGTCTGTTTTAAATCCAATGGCTCACGTCAGCCCCGCATTATAAAGGCCGGGATTCTTACGTGCTACCCCCCTGGGGATCTCGGAAAACACGAGCTAGCCCCGGAAACTTCTGATCTAGCCCCTGGACCTTCAGAAATTTATGTAAATTCATTTAAAACTCAGTTTTAGCCCTGGACTTAATAAAAATTAGGAAAACCCCTCTGTTATGTGTAATTAGGCCCCTGAAAATTTAGGAAATAGTAAATTAAACCCTGCAGTAGGTTGGATTTGCCTTTTAGACCCTATAGGATATTAAATTTAGAAATTTGAACATGTGACTAGGATTTAAATTTAAATGGTGATGCAAAGACATGTGCAAATATAAATTTAAACTCTCCTAGCACTTGGAAAACTTTAGAATGAGTTAAAAATAGATTTTAGGCTGATATGAAATCTGCCTAAGTGTTGCTCATTTTTATTATCTCTAGAGACACATTTTAGGCTAGAAAATAATTTTAAAAACTAGTAAAATAAATTTAAATTGTTTCACATCAGAGAGGAAGTTCAAAAATATTTTATTGAACATTTTAGATCAGAACCTATTCTGTTTAGATGATATGCCTTACTATTTTAATATTGAAATTCACTTTTAGGCATAGAAAATAAATCTGAAAATATAGGAAAATAAGTATGCATAATTAGGAAATGATAAATGAGGTCACCAAATCCAAAAAAAACTTCAATTTAGGGTTTTGTAGAATATCTGAAAACCTATTTGGAGTAGGAAATTATCTTTCATGCAAACTTTGTGGCTAAGAAGTGTATTAATTAAATATAAAGAATTTGTTCAAATTGGAAATTCATATATAGTGTGCAAATAGAAATCTGAATACAAAAGTTAGAAATAATATATATATGTTTAAAAGTGCATGTTGGCCTAAAATCAACACATCTAGGGTAACCACAACACTTAAACATATGAATGACTTTAATATGTATGTATGTGTGGTTTGCATGAGTGAAAGTGTGGACTATGGCTTATGGATTTTTGTTTTCTTCTGCTATGTGTATTGGCATGAATAGAACCTACCCCAGAGCAAGTTCTCACCTTCCAAGACCAAGACTTTCCATTCCCAGAGCAGCAGGAAGAAGGCAAGTGTCCTTGACCACTTTGATCCTATACTAGGATGTGTAGTTAGAATTTAATTGCATGGTCAAATTGGAATATGATACCCATGCTAGGAAGTTTCCCTAGAATTGCATTATCTTGTTTCCTTGTAGCTTGGGTTGGGATTATTTGATTTTATCATTTATTTACATACTTATGCTTAGCCATGCTTAGAATGGGACAAGTGGGATATGATATCATCAACTTATTTACCTTACTCTTGAATGAGATATTATGAGTTATGTAGAGGTTGGGATCGAGGTAAGTTGGATGATTTGGTTGGTGCTATGTGCACGAGACTCGGGTTTGTGTTTAGTACTTGCCTGGATCCTAAGGACCGGTTCATGGAGCATGTAACCTGGCTTTACCGTGCCAACCACATGCTGCGATGGGGCAGCTTGGCCAATTAATTAGGTGTATCTCCGGCGTAGTATGGGTGTTTTGGATGGTGTGGGGAATAGGTGTCAGCTGGACTACCTTATGAACCGCAAGGCTAAAGAGGGGGCCACTGCAGCGGGGTTGGAGCCTCTTGTATGCTGTTAGGGGTGAAACCTCAGTGGGCCCATGCTCATCGGGAATCCCTTTGTAAAGGCCTCGTAGTGATCTCCTGGCTACACACCTGGGAAGTGTGAATGTGGTTCGCGGCCACCGGCATAATGGAGGTTCTTTTAGTCCACCCGGCAACGGGGGATGAAATCACTACATGTGGGTACAGTGGTGCAAACTCTGCAGAGTCAAAACTGTCATGACATCTGTGCTCACGGTCAAGAGCATCTTGGACTTATTCATTATTAGAGGATGATGAATTGGGAAGTTGAGGATGTTAAGCGTGAAGCTTAACATTGGAGATGAGACTATGTTTACTTGATATCGATGATGGGTTGAGGGATTGGGACCATTTCACCTATGTAGTAATGCAGGTGCTTAATAAGCTAAGGTGATAGGTAATAATTGTGTAGTGCTTTAACCATGAGTTCAACCTCTCCTTGCTCTAGCCATGCATGACATAACTTTCCCACACTTGCTGAGTACCCACGGTACTCAAACTTGCATTTCTGTTGGTTTAAATTGCTGCTCAGGTCAAAGGGATGATGTGGTGTTCAATGACCAAGACTTCAGACTCGAACAAGGATTCTAGGTTCACGGAGTCCCCCGGGCAACGCCTGTGACAGAGCCCACAAGATATATATTCCGCTTCTGTTTTATTTACATGTTATGAACTCATTATCGTCCATCGAGATGTACGCTATGTAAGACTTATTTATATTCGAACACCTGGCTTGTAATTTGATGATGCTTCACTATTTGTCATCACATGCATGAGAAAATGATCCTGGCATACATGTGATATTCACTCGGTTGCTCTTTAGAGAAGCCCGGTGTGACAGTTGCTCAAGGTTTCACACAAGTTGAAGGTCTATATTTTGATGAAACTTTTGCTCCAGTTGCTAGATTAGAAGCCATAAGAATTTTGTTAGCTTTTGCTGCATCTTAAGGTTTTAAGCTATATCAAATGGATGTTAAAAGTGCTTTTGTTAATGGCTACATAGATGAGGAGGTTTATGTCAAACAACCACCTGGTTTTGAAAATCCAAATTTTCCTAATCATGTTTACAAACTGACCAAAGCCTTGTACGGTCTCAAACAAGCCCCTAGGGCATGGTACGATAGGTTAAAAACATTCTTACTTGAAAAGTGGTTTACCATGGGCAAGGTTGATAAAACTTTTTTTGTGCTTAAGCATGGCAATGACTCATTATTCGTTCAAGTGTATGTGGATGATATTATCATTGGTTTTGCTTCTCATGATCTTGTGTCCAAGTTTTCAGCTATGATGAGTTCAGAATTTGAGATGAGTATGATGGGAGAACTCACATACTTTTTGGCGCTGCAAATCAAGCAAACCAAGGAGGGTACCTTTGTGCATCAAACAATGTATACAAAAGATCTCCTAAGGCGCTTCAACATGGACAAAAGGAAGCCTCTTCGGCCACCAATGGGAACAGCAACAACACTTGAACTTGATGAAGATTGTGATCCCATTGATCAAAAAGAATATAGAAGCATGATCAGATCACTTTTGTATCTCACGGCATCAAGACCGGACATACAATTCAGCGTATGTCTTTGTGCACGGTTTCAAGCCTCCCCACGTGCTTCACATCGTCAAGCCGTCAAAAGGATTCTCAGGTACTTACGTGGAACTCAAGAATTTGGCATTTTTCTTCCTTCTTCCTCAACCGTTACTTTGAAAGCTTTTTCCGATGCTGATTTTGGGGGTTGTAGGATTGATAGGAAAAGTACTTCTAGTGCTTGTCATTTTCTTGGTAATTCACTTGTTGCTTGGTCCTCTAGAAAACAAAGTTCAGTTGCATAATCCACAGACGAATCTGAATATGTAGCTGCTGCTAGTGCTTGCTCACAAATTCTTTGGATTCTTCAAACACTTAAGGACTATGCGGTTGATCTAGATAGTGTTTCACTGTTTTGTGATAACACTAGTGCCATTTGCATTGCTAAAAACCCCGTGCAACATTCAAGAACTAAGCACATTGACATTAGGTATCACTTTCTCCGTGATAATTTCGAAAAAGGGAACATAGTGCTTCACCATGTAGATACTGAACAGCAATTGGCTGACATCTTTACAAAACCTTTGGATTTCACTTGTTTTTGTTACATTCGTAGTGAAATAGGGGTTATGCATCCTCATGGCTTAAATTGAGGAAGAATTTTGAAACTTGGGAATTCTATGTGTGAATCTGAAATTAAAATAATATGAGCATAGTATTTCATGCATATATGACTTTGTGATTCTTTTTCATGCTGAAAGTTCTTACTACATTACTCGTGTTATACATTTTGTAGTTTTTACCATGTCTAGTAATTGGAATAATTACTTACACTAAATCTGGGCATGGTCGAACTTTCTTGCTGTTTTGAACTTGTTGCATGCTCACAAGTGCTTTTAATCATAAAGAATTAATCAATTAATCAACTCACATGTTGAGTTTTTATGTTCAAATAAAAAATGAGAAAAGATCAAGAGAATATGCATGCATCACACTTCTTCTTTTGAGATGGCTTATCATTACACTTAGATATGAACTTGAAAAGAGTTGTGTATGACTAAAACCATGTCCTTAAGCTTCTGACTGTCAAATGACATCGGCTTGGCTTGGTTGGTTAGAATAAGGCTGATGCTGCATATAATCTCTTGCAAATGTCATAAGATCAAAATTTGTGCTTTAAATGATAAATAAAATGCAGCAACAAGTGTCATGCTTTCAGGTCTTGAAATAGTTAAGTTTGTGAGATCATGACTTGCTTAAATTGAAAATTACACTTGATCTCTAGCATGGCTTACACTACTTTATGTATCTCATTGATGTGATAGTGTAAGTTACTTGATAGTATGATTTGGATGAGCTTTGTTTTATATGTATATGTTATAATGTGCTTATAACAAATTAAAATTTCTCTTTTGTACCTTGCTGAATACATTGTCAAAGGGGGAGAAATTGATCACAATTGCACACATTCACAAGTGTTTTGGCACGATTCTTCTCAGGGGAAGAATTTTTGGTATTTTTGTTTTTCTTCTCATTTTATTTCTGATTTACAAAGGGGGAGAAATTGTTTTCAAAACTTTTCATGTGAATAAGCCAATGTTCGAATTTTAAGTGGTGTTGCCAATGCATTCATCAAGGGGAGATTGTGAGACCTATGTGTGCTGAATACATTGGCTTTGACGATAAAAGTTTTGAATACTACGAAAACACCTTTTTAACAAGGTCCGACTCTAGGTCCGAGCTCCTGCAAGGTCCGACGATAGGTCCAACGTAAGGTCCGACTTGCTTTGTCTAGGTGTGACTTATTTTGGCTAGGTCCGACTTGTTTTTGCTAGGTCCGACTAGCTTTGGTAAGTTCCGTGCTAGGTCCGACTAAGCTTTAGTAAGCTCCGGCGCTAGGTCCGACTAGCTTTGGTAAGCTCCGGTTCAAGGTCCGGTTAGCTTTGGTAAGGTTCGGAGCTTAATTGCAATGGTTCTGCTTTTAACTTGCAATGTTTCAAACTTGCTTTACTCTTATGGAAAGTTTGCTTAGTATTATTTTACTAATTTTTTGGTGTGTTTTGGTGGTTATGGCTCATATCATTTTGCTATGGTTTACAACATGCTTATGTGAGGTGCTCACGTAAGATGTTGTAGTTTCGGAACTAACGAGAGTCAAGTCGAGGACTTGTGCTCGAAAGTATTGGTTGTTTATTCATGTGCAGGTGTTGCTTGAGTTCAAGACATGGCTGGTGACGGGATCCATTGAACTAGTCTTAAGGAGAAGATGAGGTTCAACAACCAAGTTCGGGACGAATTGTGGTTGAGTTGATCGGGAGGTTGCGTGGTATGTTTGAATCAAGAGCAATGCATATGAAGGTATCTTGGACGTCGTTGGAAGATGTTTGCATGGTTCCAAGGCGTGATGAAGAGATGTGGACGTAAAGAATTGGTCGGAAAGGTCCAACCGACTAGGTTATGGACTCAGGCTGCGGCTGAGTCGTGTTTGACTCAAATATGGAAAGTTTTGAGTTGGTTATGATAGGATTTCGCGTGGGTCACGAATTTGAGTTGTTTTAGAAATATTTGGGACGTTACTAAGGTGTTTAGAAGTCTTAAGATTGCTTCTATCTGCGTGTAGAAGAGTCTTGAGCAGTATTGGAAAGTTACAGTTTGAATCCAAGTAGGAGTAGGAGTCCTAGTTTGAATTGGGTTCTCCTTAGGGCTGGTTTTATCATAACTCGAGTTTTACAGATCCAATTGATGTGATTCTTTTTGGGTTGTCTTCACAACTTGATTATCTATCATATGTGAAAATTTCACGGTCATTTAATTTTTGGTTTCTGATCTACACGAGTTTCTTTGCAGTATTCCAGAACTATTTTTTCTCGCGTAGGACAGATTGACCTTTGTTCGATCTTTCGATCGTAACTTGAGTTTCTCTCAACGGATTTTCATGATTCTTGTTGTGACGTCTTCGTGACTTGATTCTCTACAATATATACTAGTTTTGTCACAGTTGAACATGTTTAGATTAGTCGCACACACGGTTTGTTTAACAGATCAGTTTTCTGCTGAGGGGTTCTTTGTTGCTTCCACTGAAAAGTTTTTATTTACCATTCACCCCCCTCTGGTAGCTTTACACGTGTACTTAGATCCTACAGTTGCAAGACCTCGTGCCTCCGGTAATGGGCCTACTGATGGTAGGTGCCGTACCCGTGGTTTTGGATATCCCGGCGATGGGGGAACCTGAACCGGAAGAAGCACCTGTAGAGGTAGCGGTGGAGGACGACCTGCAGGAGGTCGAGTTCTACTCCGAGTAGTGGGTTACCGTTGCCAAGAAGGGCAGCGAGGGTAGTGTATGAAACTTTTGTAATCGGTGACATGTCGTGTAGATAGTAGCATGTGTATAGGTAGTGACGACATGAGCACGACTTCTCGGAGACCCGAGAATAATGTATCTTGTATAAATTTTATGCTTTATCAATATATGTGAATGTTGTGCAAGTATTCATGTGTCACTTCAATGGCTACTGTTTTATATGGAATTTTAAGAATGACATGTGCAGATCGCTTCTGTTTTGAATTTCAGAATGACTTGCACTCGTGCCAACCCAGACGTTGGTGGTTCTAGTCTGGGGGGGAGAGGCCTCCCAGCAGCCTCCCGAGGATTCTTTGGGACAGCAACAGCAGCAGCAACAACCGCCACCGCCAACGGTTACATTGTCCGACATCGTTGCGGCTATGGCGGGTTCTCATCATCAGCACACGGAGTTGCTGCAGACGCTTATTGCAAATACGTCTCGACCAGAGAGGCGTCAATATCGCGAGGAGCGCCAACAAAGCTCCTACTCCGACTTTCTGGCTACTCATCCCCCGGTATTCTCAAGGGCGGATGACCCCCTCAATGCGGACAACTGGCTCCGCACGATGGAGATGAAATTCGGGCTGCTCCAAGTGAGTGAGCAGCGTAAGACTCAGTTCGCGGTCCAACAGCTTCAAGGGTCCGCGAGCGCTTGGTGGGCGAACTTCTGTGCCTCGCAACCCACCGAGTGAGTTATGACCTGAGCGGAGTTCCGGACGGACTTCAGGGCCTATCACATACCGCCGGGTCTTATTAAAAGGAAGACGCAGGAGTTACTTCGCCTGCAGCAAGGAAGCAGGAATGCGCTGGAATACTCCAGAGCGTTCAATGAGCTCGCGCTCTATGTGTCATATCACGCCGATACTAACGAGAAGCAGCGGGACCATTTTTACCAGGTGCTTAACCCGCTCCTGAAGGAAAAGCTGGCAATGTTCAATCACGGCAGCCTTAACGACATTATTGATGCTACGATTGTTCAGGAGAACTCCGGCAAGGAGTTAGCAGCGGCGGAGAAGAAGTGAAGTGCGCCACAGAGCAGCGGAGAGGAAGGTGATCCTTCTCAAAAATACCGGATGGTGTATCACTCACCATAGGGTCAATGCTGGCAGCCACCACAGAGGCCGATGCCATTCCGTAGTCGGCCATATTCTCCACCGGCGTTCGGGCCGGCACTACCAGCACCATCCCCACAGCAACAACAGCAGCAGCGGGCGATGCCGCGTGCGTTTGCACCTTAGCAGCGCATGCCGGGCTTTCGTCCCCAAGCACGGGCCAGTCATCAGCCGCATGTTTCAAATGCGGTCGCCCAGGACACTTCGCCAACAACTGTCCTGAGAGGCAAGGCGGTGGAGTGGCACCACAGTTTCCGCGGAGGAATCAGCCCCAAAACCCCATTAATGCACGGCGGGCAAATCCTAAGCCCGGCACCGTCCACCAACTCGCCATAGAGGACATGCCGTAGGGGGAGCCAACCATTGCGGGTATGTTCCAACTCCACCAGCTTTCCGCCATAGTGTTATTTGACTCAGGCGCCAAGCATAATTTTATTAGCCAAGCTTTTATTGCTAAACACAGCTTGCAAATACTACCCACCAAAAGTCCATATTTGATTTGTTCACCGGGTGGGAAGATTTCAGCAAGCATGATGGTTTCCAAAGCACCATTATGCTTAGCGGGTAGAGTATACCTCACATCTCTCATAGCTTTAGAGGGACGAAAGGTCGATGTCATCTTAGGGATGTCGTGGTTAACCCGCCACGGCGCTGTTTTAGACACCGTCCTCCGAGTCGTGCATCTACACTCAGAAATGCATGAGTCTCACTCATTATTTCTGGACAGTCCAGAAATAAAACTTCCAAGTGTATACCAATCCACCACCATCAGATTGGAAGACATTCCAGTAGTCCGTGAGTTCCCTGACGTGTTTCCGGATGATTTACCGGGGATGGCGCCCGAAAGAGAGGTGGAGTTCAAGATTGAAATTGCACCGGGAACTATGCCAATATCCCGAAGGCCGTACAAGATGGCGCCCAAGGAATTGGATGAACTAAAGACGCAGTTAACAGACCTGCTGGAGAAGGGTTTTATTAGGCCGAGCTCCTCACCATGGGTCTGTTCGGTATTATTTGTGAAGAAGAAGGATGAGACATTGTGGCTGTGCATAGACTATCGTCCACTAAACGCCGTAACTATCAAGAACAAGTACCCGTTGCCACAGATCGACACGTTGTTTGATCAGTTGGTCGAAACAAAGTTCTTCTCCAAGATGGACTTAAGATCCGGGTACCATTAGATTAAGATACGGGCTGAGGATATACCAAGACGGCCTTCTTGACGAGGTACGGGCTTTGTGAGTACCTGGTCATGTCCTTCGGCCTCACCAATGCTCCAGCTCACTTCATGTACTTTATGAACTCGGTATTCATGCCAGAGCTGGATAAGTTTGTCGTGGTCTTCATCGACGACATATTGGTATATTCAAAGTCGGAGGAAGAACACGCGAAGCATTTGCATATAGTCTTGGAAAGGCTGCGGGATCACAAGCTATACACGAAATTCAGCAAGTGCGAATTCTGGATATCGCAAGTGCCTTTTCTCGGGCATATTATCTCAGCGGAGGGCATCGCTGTAGATCCGAGTAAAATCACACAAGTGCTGAATTGGAAGTCCCCGAGAACTGTTCACGAGGTACGGAGTTTCCTCGGACTCGCAGGATATTATCGGAGGATCATTCCAAACTTCTCAAAGATTGCAAAGCCTATGACTGAGCTGCTGAAGAAGGCTACCAAATATGTTTGGAGTCCAGCATGTGAAGCAGCGTTCAAGGCATAGTGAAGCACCTAACATCAGCACCCGTTTTAGCGAAGCCGGACACAAAAAAACCTTTCGATGTGTACTGCGATGCTTCCGGCATTGTGCTCGGATGTGTGCTAATGCAAGACCGAAGGGTCGTCGTGATTGGATCACGGCAGCTCAGGAACCATGAGCAAAATTATCCAACTCATGACTTGGAGCTCGCTGCCGTGGTACTCACACTCAAGATGTGGAGGCACTACCTACTCGGTAACCTCGTGCATTTATATACCGACCACAAAATCCTCAAGTACATATTCACTCGGAAGGAGCTGAACATGAGGCAGTGAAGATGGATGGAGTTGATAAAGGATTACGAAATAGAAATCCATTATCACCCCGGCAAGGCAAACGTAGTGGCGGATGCGCTGAGTTGCAAGTCACACGTCAACAATCTGACCATGACACTGTTGGAAGAGAGCGAGCCACCATTGCATGTGATTCCACATGGATCTTGTCACACCCGGTTTCTCCGAAGAACGACCGAGTGAATATCACATGTATGCCAGGATCATTTTCTCATACATGTAACGACAAATAGTGAAGCATCATCAAGCCAAGTATTCGAATATAAATAAGTCTTACATAGCATAACGTCTCGATGGACGAATAACATGTTCATAACATGTAAATAAAACAGCAGCGGAATATAAATCTTGTGGGCTCCGTCATAGGCGTTGCCCGAGGGACTCCGTGAAACTAAAATCCTTCTTCGGGTCCAAAGTCTTGGTCATTGAACACCACGTCATCCCCTTGACCTGAGCAGCAATTTAAACTAACAGAAAAGCAAGCTTGAGTGCCGTTGGTACTCAGCAAGTGTGGGAAAGTTATGTCATGCATGTCTAGAGCAAGGAGAGGTTGAACTCATGGTTAAAGCACTACGCAATTAATACCTATCACCTTAGCTTATTAAGCACCTACATTACTACACAGGTGAAATGGTACCAATCCCTCAACCCATCATCAATATCAATTAACCATAATCTCATCTCCAATGTTAAGCTTCCCGCTTAACATTCTCAACTTCCCAATTCATCATCCTCTAATCATGAATAAGTCCAAGCCGCTCTTGACCGTGAGCACGGCTGTCATGACAGTTTTGACTCTGCAGAGTTTGCACCACTGTACCCACATGTAGTGATTTCATCCCCCGTTGCCGGGTGGACTAAAAGAACCTCCATTATGCCAGTGGCCACGAACCATCTAAAACATAAAGCATTTGAAATCAAGTTAGATACGAATTAAATAAAGATAGTATTTTGAATAAAAGTTGGGGCAAGATGAACAAATAAAGTGACCCCATTAAATAACACTTTCAACCCACACCTTTTTGTAAAAAAGTTTTTAAGAAAATAGGGTCCTTAAATACGTCCATTTCTACCTAGGTCCATGTTCCTACAGGCATCCTTGGCTCTGATACCACTTCTGTCACACCCGGTTTCTCCGAAGAACAACCGAGTGAATATCACATGTATGCCAGGATCATTTTCTCATACATGTGACGACAAATAGTGAAGCATCATTATATTACAAGCCAAGTATTCAAATATAAATAAGTCTTACATAGCATAACGTCTCGATGGACGAATAACATGTTCATAACATGTAAATAAAACAGCAGCGGAATATAAATCTTGTGGGCTCCGTCACAGGTGTTGCCCGGGGGACTCCGTGAACCTAGAATCCTTCTTCGGGTCCGAAGTCTTGGTCATTGAACACCACGTCATCCCCTTGACATGAGCAGCAATTTAAACCAACAGAAAAGCAAGCGAGTACCATTGGTATTTAGCAAGTGTGGGAAAGTTATGCATGCATGGCTAGAGCAAGGAGAGGTTCAACTCATGGTTAAAGCACTACGCAATTAATACCTATCACCTTAGCTTATTAAGCACCTACATTACTACACAGGTGAAATGGTCCCAATCCCTCAACCCATCATCAATATCAATTAACCATAATCTCATCTCCAATGTTAAGCTTCCCGCTTAACATCCTCAACTTCCCAATTCATCATCCTCTAATCATGAATAAGTCCAAGCCGCTCTTGACCGTGAGCACGGCTGTCATGACAGTTTTGACTCTGCAAAGTTTGCACCACTGTACCCACATGTAGTGATTTCATCCCCCGTTGCCGGGTGGACTAAAAGAACCTCCATTATGCCAGTGGCCGCGAACCACGTTCACACTTCCGAGGTGTGTAGCCAGGAGATCACTACGAGGCCTTTACAAAGGGATTCCCGACGAGCGTGGGCCCACTGAGGTTTCACCCCTAACAGCATACAAGAGGCTCCAACCCCGCTGCAGTGGCCCCCTCTTGAGCCTTGCGGTTCATTTGGTAGTCCAGCTGACACCTATTCCCCGCAACATCTAAACACCCATACTACGCCAGAGATACACCTAATTAATTGGCCAAGCTGCCCCATCTCAGCATGTGGTTGGCACGGTAAAGCCAGGTTACATGCTCCATGAACCGGTCCTTAGGATCCAGGCAAGCACTAAACACAAACCCGAGTCTCGTGCACACAACACCAACCAAATCATCCAACTTGCCTCGATCCCTACCTCTACATAATTCATAATATCTCATTCAAGAGTAATGTAAACAAGTTGATGATCTCATATCCCACTTATCCCATTCTAAGCATGGCTAAGCATAAGTAATATGAATGAATGACATAATAAAATAAATCCCAACCCAGGCTACAAGGAAGTAAGATAATGAAAATCTAGGGAAACATCCTAGCTTGGGTACCATATTCCAAATTGACAACGCAATTAATTAAATTCTAACTACACATCCTAGTATAGGATCAAAGTGGTCAAGGACACTTGCCTTCTTCCTGCTGCTTTGGGAATGGAAAGTCTTGATCTTGAAAGGTGAGAACCTGCTCTGGGGCTGGTTCTACTCATGCCAATACATATAGCAAAAGAAAACAACATTCCATAAGCCATAGTCCACATTTCCACTCATACAAACCACACATGCATACACATGAAAGTCATCCACCTATTTAAGTGTTGTGTTTACCCTATATATGTTGATTCTAAGAATACATGCACTTTTAAACATATATATTATTTCTAGCTTTAATATTCAGATTTCTAAGTGCACACTATATATGAATTTCCAATTTGAACAAATTTTCTATATGTGATAATACACTTCTTAGACACAAAATTTGTATAAGAGATAACATCCTACTCCAAATAGGTTTTCAGATCCTCTACAAAACCTTAATTTGATGTTTTGGATTTGGGGACCTAACTTGACATTTTCTAACTAGGTATGCCTATTTTCTTATATTTTCATATTTATTTTCCATACCTAAAAGTGAACTTTAATACTAAGATAGCACAAGATATCTCCTAAACAGAATGTGTTCTGATCTAAAATGTCCAATAAAATATCTTTTGACTTCCTCTCTGATGAGGATCAATTTAAATTTATTTTACCCATTTTTAGAATTATTTTCTAGTCTAAAAATGAATTTCTACCAATAAAACAGCAACCTAAATTCATACAAAAATTTCTACTGTTCCACTTACCCAAACAGAACCTTCATAATTTTTTCCTACCCCTTTTTGTTACTTAGATTCATTTTCCCACATTTTAAACTTGTTTTATGCCTAAGGGGTATATTTCAGAGATAAATTACAAAACATCAACTCTCATTTAGTTTAAAAGTTTATTTCCCCTCTGAACTCAGACCTCAAATTGTTCTACCAATTTTCACAGGGTTAGAATAATTCAATTGAATTTACACCTATGTTTAAATTTAAATCCTATTCACATATTCAATTTCCTGAAATTAATACTTCCCAGGGACTGATATGCAATTTCACACTACAGTGGGGCCCCATATCTCATTTTCTAAATTTTCAGGGGTCTAAGTGTACAAAACAGGGAGGTCTTCCTAATTCTTATTAAGTCCAGGGGCTAAAACTGATTTTTAAATGAATTTACATGAATTTCTGAGGGTCCAGGGGCTAGATCAGAAGTTTCCGGGGCTAGCTCGTGTTTTCCGAGATCCCCAGGGGGTAGCGCATAAGATTCTCGGCCTTTATAACGCGGGGCTGACGTGGGCCGTTGGATTTAAAACGGAGGGCTGAGATTAGATTGCGAAGCGGTACGGATTAGATCTATTCGGGACCGCACGATTTAAAATGGACGTGCCTCAGGGGGCCACGTCGCACTGGCCGGAGCCAGCCCGCGCCCGCGGCGGCGGGGGCGGCGATCTCGCCGGCGCAGCTTCGGTTCCTTGCCGCTAGACGCTAAAACTTGCAGATTTTCACACCGATCGACTGCGGAGGGGTAGGGGGAGCTCACCTGGGGTTTCTCGGGCTTGGAGAGGTCGGAATTCGGCTCTGCGACGATGGTGGTCGGAGCTGCTCCTCGGTGCTCGTCGAAGCCGATGCTAGGGCGAAAGACTTGTTGCTTCCTTCACCTGCAGGGATTCCAGGCTGCGGTGGAACACGACACGCCCGTTAGATCAGAGAAACCGGAAGAGGATCGAAAGAAAATGGCTGAGGAAACCTGCGAGTTTTCTTGCGTTTAAATGCACGAGGAGGGGCGGCGGGGGTCGGTTTAGATGTGCAGCAGCGCTTTGCCGAAGTTCGGGCGTGGAAATCGGGTGAAGCAGCAGCGATCGGCGCGGGAAGATCGGGGCAGTTGGGGGCGCGCGGGGGAGGGGGGAAAGAAGATGACATGCGGGCCCCACACCTCAGAGAGAGAGGGAGGGGGGAAACAGCCGCGGGCTGTTGGGCCGGCTGAGGCAGGTTTCGGCCGACTGGCCGTTTTTCTTTTTCTTTTTCCTTTTCTGTTCTGTTTTGATTCAAATTTAAATTCCAGTTTGAGTTTGAATTGTTTCACCACATGCACTACATCCAAAAATTTTAAATTCCCCTCTTTAACAGGTTTTGGGGTGTTACAGAGCTCTCTACAACATAGCTTTGATCCCCACCATCCGTGAAGAGATAGCGGCAGCTCAGAAACATGACAACGGCATGTCGCATTTGCGGAGGCGTGTAGACAGTGGGGAGCTGAAATGTTTCCGGAAAGACGGATACGGCATCCTATGGTTCAAGGACCGGATCGTCGTACCCCGTAACCCAGAGTTACAGAAGAAAATTTTTTATGAGGCTCACTTGTCAAAATTTTCTATTCACCCCGGCAGCAACAAGATGTATCAAGAACTCAGAAACAAGTTTTGGTGGACACGGATGAAGCGGGAGATCACAAAGTACGTGTCCGAGTGTGATACATAACGAAGGGTGAAAGCAGACCACATGAGAAACCCGGGACTATTACAACCACTGGGCGTTCCTGCCTGGAAGTGGAAAGATGTGAGCATGGACTTCATCGTCAGTTTGCCCACCACATTTCAGAAGCATGGTTCAGTGTGGGTGATTGTCAACCGGCTCACCAAAGTTGCCCATTTTATCCCGGTCAACACCAACTACAACGCCAAGAAGTATGCTGAATTGTACATTTCACGGATCCTATGCTTGTACAGCGTACCCCGCACCATCATATCGGATCGGAGCACTTAATTTGTGTCTCGTTTTTGGGAGCAGCTACATGCTTCATTGGGGACGAAACTGATCCGTAGTTCAGCATACCACCCGCAGACAGATGGGTACACCGAGCAGGTAAATCAGATTCTAGAAGATATGCTACGAGCTTGTGCTATCAACCACGGTAAAAATTGGGATGATCACTTACCGTTGGCCAAGTTCTCGTACAACAATGGGTACCAAGCCAGCATCAATACGGCGCCTTACGAGGCACTATACGGGAGAAAATACCACACACCACTGAATTGGTGTGAGTCGGGTGAAAGGATCACCTTCGGGATTGATCTTGTCAACAATGCGGAGGAAAAAGTTCGGCTGATTCAAGCAAACCTAAAAGCCGCCCAATCCTGACAAAAACAGTATGCGGACCGGAGAATACATCCTTTACAATTCGAAGTTTGGGATCACGTGTATCTACGTGTGTCTCCAATGAAGGGCGTGAACAGATTCTGGGTGAGAGGAAAGTTGGCACCCCGATTCATCGGTCCATTCGAGATTGTGGAAAGATGTGGATCAGTGGCATACCGGCTGGAATTTCCAGAAACACTATCCGGTATGCATGACGTCTTTCACATTTCTCAGCTGAGGAAGTGTCTTAAGCTATCAACTACCATTCAGCTGGTGGATATTGAAGAACTGAAACCGGATCTCACTTATCGATAGGAACCGGTTCCGATAATTGATGAAAAGGCCTGAACCACACGCAACCGTACGTTGTGGTTCTACAAAGTTCTATGGAGTAATCACTCCATAGATGAAGCGACATGGGAAAGCGAAGGATTTCTTCATGCTAACTACCCCGACTTTTTCGCGTCGCACATACGGTAATCTTCCACCGTCCTCTCTCTCATTTTCACCTTATAATCTCGGGACGAGATTCGTTAAAGGGGGGAATGTAAGGGCCTAAGTTTTTGCATACAATCAAAGTGTTCATCACACCACACACACCTCATTTGAGGAAAACATATGAACTCACAAAATGCAAAAGTGGTATTTCCCACATGCATCATATAGGGGCTGATGGAGGAAGCCGTCGAGCGCAGGTGAGAGATCACCTAGGACCTTTTCCAAGCTAAACTAAGTGCAAGTCAAGCGTCTACATGTCGCACAGGTGCTATAGAGCTTGAGAACGCAGGGTTTGGTGGGCTAAAGACGGCGGGCGACGTCGCCGGAGTCGGTGTGAGCAGCGGTGTCGTCACAAGCTAGGTAGGAGCCACGGCCGGCGTGGGGAAACCTCACTGGAGTGCTCCTCGTGTTGAGTTAGATCCTAGCGGCGAGCTAGAGCCCGGGAGGTGGCCGGAGGAGCAAGTTCCGGTGAGCTCAGGCGCAGGTGCGCACGGGAGCGAGGGGAAGAAGAAGATGGTGTGGGTCCCACACGTCAGCCACTGTATTGAGCCAGACGGGATCTTCTGTGGATCCGGATCAGTTGTGGCGGTGCACAAAAAACCCCGTATGATGAGTAGTTTTGGCCCGATCTTCCAAAAGGTAGGTCGATTAAAGTGGAGATCTCGACGTTGATGATACGAGGCACTCGAGCAGACCCGAATACCCCTGCAATCACTACACCACTGATCCGTTGGTTATCAACCGTGCTTCACACGCTTGACCTAGCCATGAAGGCTATCCCTGCAGGTGCAACCGAGAACACAAGCAAGAACGATGAAGATGCAATCTGAAATTACGAAATTGGGGTCTCACAAACCGTAGAACGGCGAAAGTGTTTGATCTAAGCAAAACCCACCAAATATGGCCGGCGGCTGCAGTATTTAAAGGCTAGGGTTTGTCCATAAAACCCTTAGACGCGTCCCTAATGGACTCATACGGGATACCAGGCCCAAAAGCCCAATACGGTGGTGCAACACCGGACAGAACTCTGAATTCGAATTGTTTCGACAATTTCCAATGGCTCCTTGTGAATTTTAATGTGGAACCAGAACCATTGGAAAGTTTATCTTCTCATGTTTCCATGCATTTGTAGAATGTCAAAAACGGAGTACATATGCATCCTGGGCGTCCGTTTTAAGATGGAGTGCTCCTAGACTCCGAGTTGAACTCGAGTCTGAGTTGGTGACTGTTTCCATCAACTTGTGGACGTCCCATCTGGTTCTCCACGTCCCCAAATCCTCCTCTCTTTACTTGTTGATCATGTCCATGGTTCCTAATAACAATTAAATTATTAAATAGCAATCCATTCTAAAACTCACATGGGTAGGAAGTTAGGAACGAGTTCACCTGCTGATTTAGTAATCGTGCTCGTGCTCTTGTGATTGGTCCTTGTATATCAATGTGAGTATCCACTGTTATGACGTCCTCATCATCCTCCCCCTCTTGAATCAGAGTCGTCCTCGACTCAAGATCATCTTCTTTCTCCCAAGTATGGTCGTAAATCTGAAATGTTAAATATGGGACTAACCCCAAAATCCGGAGGCAACTCAAGCTTATATGCATTGTCATTGATCTTTTCAACAATCTTAAAAGGACCAGCAGCTCGTGGCGTAAGTTTAGATTTTCTCAAGTGAGGGAATCGTTCTTTTATCAAATGTAGCCATACCAAGTCCCCTGGTTCAAGTTTTACTTCTTATCTACCTTTACTACCAGAAATTCTATACTTCTCATTAATCCTTTCAATATTTTTCTTTGTAGTTTCATGCATCTTAAGAATGAATTCAGATCATTGTGTAGCATCCAAATTTATAGTTTCAGAAGGAGGCAAAGGTAATAAATCAATAGGAGCATGGGGATTGAATCCATACACTACCTGGAATGGGCTTACCTTTGTAGTAGAGTGAACTGACCTGTTGTAAGCAAATTCTATATGTGGTAAACAATCCTCCCAACCCTTTAAATTTGTTTTTAAAACAGCCCGCAACATAGTGGATAGAGTACGATTCACTACCTTAGTTTGTCCATCGGTTTGTGGATGACATGTGGTTGAAAACAGCAGCTTGGTTCCCAATTTATACCACAAAGTTCTCCAAAAATGACTTAAAAATTTTGCACCACGATCAGAAACAATGGTATTTGGCACACCATGTAAATGAATAATTTCCGTCATAAATAAATCAGCAATGCGTGAGGCATTATCATTCTTATGACAAGGTATAAAATGTGCCATTTTGGAGAAACGATCAACAACCAAAAAATACTATCCCTCCCCCTCTTAGTCCTAGGCAATCCCAAAACAAAATCCATGGAAATATCCTGCCAAGGTACACTAGGAACAGGAAGAGGCATATAAAGACCAAGTGGGTTAAGTCGAGACTTAGCTTTATTGCAAGTAGTGCATCGTGACACGTAGTGCTCGACACCACGTCTCATATTTGGCCAAAAGAAGTGTGTGGCCAGCACGTCCTCAGTTTTCTTCACTCCAAAATGTCCCATCAAACCTCCTCCATGTGCTTCCTGCAAAAGTAATAGGCGAACGGAACTAGCAGAAACACATAGCTCGTTAGCACGATAGAGGAGGCCCTCCCATAGTACATATTTGTTCCAAGTTCTTCCTTCTCTACAATTTTCAAAGGCATCTTTGAAGTCCACATCAGTAGGATATAATCCTTTTATTGTTTCCAAACCAAATATTTTATGATCAAGTTGGGACAGCATGGTGTTACGTCTAGATAATGCATCTGCAATAACATTCTCCTTCCCTTTCTTATGCTTAATGATGTATGAAAACGATTCTATGAACTCAATCCATTTAGCATGTAGTTTATTCATATAGGTTTGACACTTAAGATACTTCAAAGATTTATGATCGGGATGTATGACGAACTCCTTAGACCACAGGTAATGTTGCCAAGTTTGTAGAACTCGCACTAAGGCATACAATTCCTTATCATAAGTAGAATAATTCAGAGAAGGACCATGCAATTTTTCACTAAAGAATGCAACAGGCTTACCTCCTTGTATGAGAACACCTCCAATACCAATGCCGCTTGCATCACATTCTAGCTCAAATGTCTTGTCAAAATCAGGAAGTTGAAGCAATGGTGCTTGTGTAAGCTTTGTTTTGAGAACATCAAAAGTTTGTTTCTGCTGTTCGCCCCATCGAAACTGCACTCCCTTCTTCGTCAGTTCATGGAGAGGTGCTGCAATGGTGCTGAAATCCCGCACAAAGCGTCGATAAAAACCTGCAAGACCAAGAAAACTACGCACCTGCATGACGGTCGATGGAGTTGGCCAGCTAGTGATCGCCACAATTTTTGGCTCATCCATATCAATTCCCTGTGATGAAATGACATATCCAAGAAACGAAACTCGATTGGTGCAAAAGACGCACTTTTAAGGTTACCAAACAAACATGCATCTCTCAAGACATTGAAAACAGCACGTAAATGATTAAGATGTTCGTCATATGACTTGCTGTAAATGAGGATATCATCGAAGTAAACCACCACAAATTTTTCAATAAAAGCACGTAAAACCTCATTCATTAATCGCATAAAAGTTCTAGGTGCATTAGTTAAACCAAAAGGCATGACTAACCACTCATAAATTCCAAACTTGGTTTTAAATGCAGTTTTCCATTCATCTCCTAGTGCCATTCTAATTTGGTGGTAACCACTACGTAAGTCAATTTTTGTGAAAATAATAGCACCACTCAATTCATCAAGCATGTCATCTAAGCGAGGAATAGGATAACGATATCGAATGGTGATGTTATTAATCGCTCGACAATCAACACACATGCGCCAGCTACCATCTTTCTTAGGAACCAAAAGAACAGGAACAGAACAAGGACTAAGGCTTTCACGAATATACCCACGGTTCAAGAGATCTTGAACTTGTCGCTAAATTTCCCTTGTCCCTTCCGGATTCGCCCTGTACGCCGCACCATTTGGCAAACTTGCCCCGCTGTTGTTGAACCACTGAATGTGGTATGGATGAGGGTGTGCTCTTGTTGTCAACCAAAGTTTATTGACCACATCCGTTTTCACCAAGTTATTGCAACTGCCTCCATCAATTATAGTGTGCACACGGCAGTCCTTGATGATGACAAACATGTGAAAAAGATTGTGTCGCTGTAGTTTATCATCCGTCTCAACTTTGGAGCTCAAAGCACGGTGCACAATTATGCTTCTATAATTTTCCGTTGCTGCAGTACCAAGTACCTCTTCATCTGTGCTATAGTGGTCATCTTTTGTTCCTGCAACGTTAGTAGCAAGAGAATATTCATCTTCAACATCCGAAGTACTATCATACCCGCCATAATCTCGTGCTATGTATACTCGTTTGCTAGGGCAATCTTTCATCACATGACCAACTCCCTGGCAGCGGTGACACCTAATGTTGATAGTTCGACTCGTGGAAGGAGTGGAAGACGTAGGCTTGAATGGTGTCGTCTTGCTGCCCTCCTGCGTGCGATAAAATGGAGCAGTAGATGAAGTTCATCGGCCACAATTGGATGGTGTAGTGGCAGTAGGAAAACTCGAATATGGTCCTGTTTTGAATGGTGTAGATGTTGAACGCGGCGTGAAGGTGCTCCTCGTGCGTTGGTGCTGCTGCTGTTGGCGGCCCTGCAATTCTTTTTCTGCCAACATAGCCAGCTGAAATAATCTGTTAACAGTATCATATTCCTTATAATCAACAATGTCCTGAATTTCATGCCTCAACCCCCCAAAAAAATGAGCTATTTTATCATCCATGTCCTCTACTACCCACAGCGCAACATACCCTTTTGTAACTCTTGATAATACTCCTCTATGGACCTGTTACCTTGGTCTAAGCGCTGCAATTTTTGCGAAGGTCCCTCTGAAAAGAAGGAGGAACAAAACGAACACGCATAGCTTCCTTTAATCTATCCCATGTTGGAGGATCAGTTCTAGTTTTAACAAGTTCATTCCACCATATGATAGCAAAATCTTTAAACTCACTAGTGGCTTGACGAACTCTATGTTGTTCAGGAACAAGGTGGGCATTAAATTTCTGCTCTATTGTCATCTCCCAATCAAGATATGCCTCAGCATCATAAGCACCAGAAAAAGAGGGTATAGTAAATTTGACTTTAGCAAAAGGATCATCAAGAGGGCGATTAAAATTGTTATGACGATCATTGTAATTATAACGATTATTACCTCCCATACCTCATAGATAAAGTGGAAGTCGTGGTTGATTGTTATGATCTTCCATATTATAAGCACCGTCTTCACGATCTTTGCGAGAGGCAGTCGCGCCTCAAGATTATCCATCCGAACACCAAGATCAGCAAGTTGGCGATTCAAGGTCGTCAATGACGCCTCTGTCAATGCTTGGGTTTTGGTGAACATATCTGTCATTTCCCTCATCATGTCACACAACTCAGCATGTTGAACACATTCATCATCCCTTTTATCTTCTGCCGTTGTTAGTAGTAAACAAAAGACAACAAAAATATGTTATCCCTATCAACTACAAAGGATAGTAGCAATGTGAAAAGTGGAAGGAAGGAAACAATCTCTCCCTCTCTCTCTCAAGCGTCTTACCACGTTCTTACAAGTGTTCTTACCGACACAGCAGGTGGTAAACGGTGGACGGTGAGAGCCAATGAAGCGTGGAGTGATTGCAAAGGTACCTGTTCTGCTCAAGAGGAAAAGTGGAGCTTGGATGGCACAATATGGTGGCTAATAAGCAAAAAAAATCGTTAACAGCAAACAAAGTTGAATAAGTATTCAATGTAGGAACTGTTGCTAGTTAACAAGTGTTCTAGGCCTAGCACAATACAAGGCAGTAGAAAGGCAAATAGAAAATCAGAAAGACATAACCAAGAAGTACAGCACAAGTGTATAAGCCAACTGTTTTCAAGTGTGTGCTGTCAATGCTTTAATATCTGTGCTCTCTTCACTATTTTTTAATAATTTTTTTATATTTTTTGTTCACTCGAGAGCATGAAAATAGAAAGCACACAACTTTGCAGCTCAATTGGATGTAAGATGTCGCCTATAGAAAATCATGAAGATTCTTTAAAATTACGGCTGAAACTTCGGAGGCCGAATAGTCTATCTTCCGAGGGAAATTTGGCCAAACAAATTTCGCCGAACACGGCGAACCAATGGAAAATCGGTTGCGAAATTTTGAGTAGATCAATTTGAAAAAAATCGCCCGATTTCGAGTTCGTATGCAAAAGTTATGGCCATTTCAAGGTATGCTACCCGAGTTACTGTTTTTTATGTTGATTCAACCTCGGTTTTGAAAAAGATCTCGCAATAGGATGTGAAAAACAATTGGAATTTAGCAACAACGAATGATGGGATGTTGTGTGATGAATAAAGGAGGACTGGCAAAATGGCTTGTCACCTGTTGTAGGGCTGGCGATGCGGGAGTTCACGCAAGGCGGCTAGCTAGGGCAAACCGATGATCTTGTTGGCTCGATTTGTTGTTTAGGGATTGTGGAATAGGTGAGCAGCAAGAAAAACAAGGAAGAAAAACGATAACTATGACGCAAAAACACAATGCTCAACCAGCAACAAGACTCGACCACACGAATGCAAACGCAACAATGAAAACTAAAAAATGAAACTTGCAGGCGCTATGGTCTAGGAATCGGTAAACACGATATGATTTTTTGTGGCTTTTTATGTGTACTCTAGGTATGAAAAACAAAAACTAATCTAGTGGGAAATCAAAGTACCTCATCGGAAACCTGAAATCTGATACCAAATGATGAGTAGTTTAGACCCGATCTTCAAAAAGGTAGGTCGATTGAAGTGGAGATCTCGACGTTGATGATCCGAGGCACTCGAGCAGACCCGAATACCCCTGCGATCACTACACCACTTCTCCGTTGGTTATCAACCATGCTTCACACGCTTGACCTCGCCAAGAAGGATATCCCTGCAGGTGCAACCGAGAACACAAGCAATAACAATGAAGATGCAATCTGAAATTGCGAAATTGGGGTCTCACAAACCGTAGAACGGCGAAAGTGTTTAATCTAAGTAAAACCCAATGAATATGGCTGGCAGAGCAGTATTTAAAGGCTAGGGTTCGTCCATAAAACCCTTAGACGCGTCCCTAATGGACTCATACGGGATACAAGGCCCAAAAGCCCAATACGGTGGTGCAACACCGGACAGAACTCCGAATTCCACTTGTTTCGACAATTCCCAATGACTTCTGGGGAATTTTAATGTGGGACCAGAACCATTGGAAATTTTATCTTCTCATCTTTCTATTCATATGTAGAACGTCAAAAACGGAGTCCGTATGCATCCTGGGCGTCCGTTTTAAGATGGACTGCTCCTGGACTCCGAGTTGAACTCGAGTCTGAGTTGGCGACTGTTTCCATTAACTTGTGGACGTCCCATCTGGTTCTCCACGACCCCAAATCCTCCTCCCTTTACATGTTGATCATGTCCATGGTTCCTAATAACAATTAAATTATTAAATAGCAATCCATTCTCAAACTCACATTGGTTGGAAGTTAGGAACGAGTTCATCTGCTGATTTAGTAACCGTGCTCGTGCTCTTGTGATTGGTCATTGTATATCAATGTGAGTATACACTGTTGTGATGTCCTCACCACCGTAGCCCCATGTGTCAGCCACTGAGAGGACAACAAGTAGCCCCGGTCCCACGCGCAGCAATTTAAACTTCTCCCCGATTTTCAGATTTAGTTCAAACTTTAAATCCACATAACTTTGGCTAGGGAACTCCAAATCAAGTGAACCAAATTTTGTTGGATTCATATCTCTGAGTACATTTCAACAAATCAAGTTTCACTTTAAGAAAATCCTTATTTCTCCATAATTAATTCTTCAATATTTAAACTGTTTAGAATTTTAACTGGAGAACTCTTTGGAAGAAAAGTCTGAAACTTGGCTAGGATGTTCAAAAAAATATCCCTGAACTACCATAAAAATTTCAGACCAATTTGAGCTCATTTGATCCACCTAACGGTGTGATTAATAAAATTGTTCCAGAGAAAATGGAAAATGTCCAGAAACATTTTCAGAATTTCCCTGAAATTGTTTACCTCATATCTTTGGCTAGGAACCTTCAAATTAAGTGAAACCAACTCCATTAGAACACTCTAAAAATCTAGTTTTCATAAAGTCATGGCTTGCTCCATAAAAATTCATAGAACACCCTAAGAGCTCCAATTAAGGCCAAGTACAAAATTATTTGTGGAGGGCGCAAATAAGCTTTGCTGCAAATGAAACTTGTACAAGTCTCTGTTTAGGTTGTGTGCAATCCACAGTAAAAATTTCAGAGTCATTTGGCCTGTCTAGCAAGACTTAGTCTTCACAAATTCAACTTCAAATTCAAATGCATTCAAATTGATACATATATGCCCTTATTCAAATGCATTCAAGTTGAGGAAGAGCCCGAAGCCTTAGACTTCATCACTCCAGAGGAACAGCTTGCCTACGACCAACAGCAACAAGGCAAGCACCAGTTTGCATTAGTCTTTTTATAAATTTTACTGTTTTGAGAACTTACTTTGAGCACTCACTTAAATTATGCATTAGAGTCTTGTTTGAAAACCCAAATGCATAGCCAAGAAAACCCAGGTTTGGGCTTAGGTTTGTAAACCTCGACTAGCCACTGCAAAGCTAAGTTAGGGTAGGATTCGGTACAGGTCGAGTAGTTGGAACTGCTCGCGAGAATAGGCTAGAGGCACACTACTCGGGTAACGGTAGCAAATGAAACACATGGCAAGAAAAATGAGACTGAGCGGAGAGTAAGGGCAGAAGGATGTTGGGGCCTGGGTGCCATAGCTCCGCTTGTGTCGATTGAGGACCGAGCCGTGTGCGGGCCTGTTGAACAAGCTAGAACAGTACTGAAGACCTACCAGATATATGGGAACCGGGAAACCGATGTAACTCGGGTAGCTGGGTGTTGAGGCATAGCTGGTCGTTCAGATGGTAGGTTGAGAGCTTGAGGTGTAAATCAGCTGGCGGCACTGCGGATGCGCGTGCAGAGACCTCTTGCTCGGGACGATGGGGCCGGATCAACATTTGGCTGACGGGTGAAAGGTGGTTGCGTACAACGTCTGTGATGGTTGCTGTAGGCAACATCGAGTACGTGCGTACGTGACGGGTTATTCGGGTAACCATGCAGGTTTAAATCGATTATAATCACCGTCCCTCGCGGTCAGTGAGTACCATTTGTTCACTGTACTGTGACGTAGAAAGAACAGGCTAGATACGTGTTAAAAGTTTGCTGATTTGAAGGATGGACCTTGATTGCTAATGAAGTGCTATAGTTTAGAGCTCATTAGAGTTCTTTTCGACCTTGGGAAAAGTATGTCAGAGGGGCCAACGCCGTTCACGCACAGGGTCGTGCCACTCGCCCGGGAATCACATTGGATGGTGTCGTGATACGCGGCACCCAACATCACACATATAAGGGAACATGTGTTACATAATTCAAAAGCGGAAGCTTAGAAATGTTTCTTTGTAAATAATTTACATCAAATAACTACAGCAGAAGACTAGTCTATCTCACGTCTCATATTTACTAATAACTACTAAGCACTAGAGAAGGGGTCCAGCCCACGGACTTTTCTCGCTACCAACACGAAGTCATATGGCAGCGGCTGGGTTCCCCACGTGTTAAACGACTTGGAAGTCTCCGAGTCTCACCGGACAATCTTCTCAATAGCATCGAGGTTAACCTGCAAAACCACTCATATAGCAAGCGTGAGCACATAGGCTTAGCAAGACTGACCCGTCTCACCTAAACATGTAACTCTAAATGCAAGGATTACAATCTGAAATAGGAAGGTAAGTTTGCAAAAGACACGCCTATTTAGTTTGCTCTTACTTTCAAGTTTTAGCAGCAAGTTGTGGAGAACCTCACGCTGAGGCACATGGAGATCTGCAATCAAACAAGAAACGCATTTTTCTCATGTACTTTGTCCAAGGTTGAAAGGAACTTTAATTAGCTCTAAACTACAGCAAATCATTAACAATCAAAGTTCATCTTTCAATCAACAACATTTTAACATGTATCTAGCCTGTTCTTTCTACATCACAGTACAGTAAACAAGTGGTACTCACTGGCCACGAGGGACGGCGATTATAATCGATTTACACCTGCAGGGTTACCCGAATAATCTATCACGTACGCCCGTACTCGATGTTGCCTACAGAAACCATCACGGACGTCGTACGCGACCACCTTTCACCCATCAGCCAAATATTGAACCGGTCCTATCGTCCCGAGCAAGAGGTCTCTGCGCGCACATCCGTAGTGCCGCTAGCTGATTTACACCTCAAGCTCTCAACCTATCCTCTGAACGACAAGCAATGCCTCAATACCTAGCTACCCGAGTTACATCGGTTTCCCGGTTTCCATATAGCCGGTAGGTCTTCGGTACTGTTCTAGCTTGTTCAACGGGCCCTCACACGGCTTTGTCCTCAATCGACACAACCGGAGCTATGGCACCCAGGCCACAAAGTCCTGCTGCCCTTACTCTCCCTTCGTCTCATTTTTCTTGCCATGTGTTTCATTTGCTATCTTTACCCGAGTAATGTGCCTCTAGCCTATTATCGCGAGTAGTTCCAACTACTCGACTTGTACCGAATCCTACACTATCTTAGCATTGCAGTAGCTATCAAAGTTTTCAAACCAAATGCCAACACAGGGTTTTCTTGACTATGCATTTGGGTTTCAAACAAGACTCTAATGCAAGAATTAAGTGGGTACTCAAAGTAAGTTCTCAAAACAGTAAAAATTTGTAAAAAGGGTTAATGCAAACCGGAGCTTACCTGTTTTGCAGGGTAGTAATATTTAATAGAAGTTAGTGATCTTCAATCCCTTTATCTTTCTGAACTTGCTCAACTGATCCACATGTCAAGGGATGTCTCTGTCGAAGTCCTTCGTCGTCAACCCTATCGACATGTATATGCATAGTATTTTATAATGCAATTTAAAGACTTAGAGATTAAAACTTCTTAAGAACAGAGGCTGTGTATAGATCCTAGGATGAAGTTGTTGCCTCTGTTGTGCAAAGAACTCAAAGAAACTAAATCTACCTTAGATGTTTAATTACATCTCTAGCTAAGTTTCTAATGACGCATAAGATGAACTCTAATGATTTGGACATAACTAAATATCCTGATCTCCAATGACTTCGAAATTTTTACAGGGAGTCATACACTACACAGGGACTTAGATTGCCAAATTGCAGCTAAAGTGGAAAGAAATTGTGTCAACCACAATTTCCACACCAACCCCCATGTTGTTCTTCACATACAATAGAATGGAGAACAAGGACAGGGAGATACAACGCTCAATTTGAGCTGAAAGTTTGCATGTGAATTCCTGGTCACATGAAAGTGTTCTGGACCAAAAATGAACACTTTTCATTGAGTTTTTTATTCAGAACAATTCCCTAACCAATTAAGCAAAAAGAAATTAATTCTGAATTAACTCACATGTTCATGCCCAACTTAGTGCACTACAATTTAAATTATAGTTCATAGAGTCTGCGTGAATTTTCCTAGGATTTGTGGAGCTAAGAATTGCCCAGAAATGATTTTTCCAACTCTGGGACAATTTCTGAAAAGTCTCTGTATTCATGTGAATACAGTACATTGGAATCTGAATTATTCCACACAATGCAACTCCAAATGAGCTGAAAGTTTTACAGGAGTTCTATAACATCCTATGGGTTATTCTGGCGAAATTTGAGAATTTTTGGATAAACCAAACTCCCTCTAAAATTCTTTTACTGATACATTTCAAATAATTTTCCAGAATTAATTTTTGACTTTCATACAAATTGGGTTGCATATTTGGACAGAGTCTTTCAATCTGAATCTAACCCAATTTGAATCACTAAATTTGGAGGTTCCTACACAAAGATACGATCTTTACAAGAATTGGGTAAAATCTGAAAATTAACTCTGTTCTATTTTTCCAATATTCAGAGACTTAAGGAATTAACACCACATTTGGCCAAGCAAATTAGGTCCAATGCCTCTTAAATTTTTACTGTAGTTCGAGTGTTCTTGGAAGAATCTCCTGCCCAAATGTGGGAATTTTTCAATACACAGAACTCCTGGAAAAATTCCTACAATATTTACGTTATATAAATTAATGAGCCAAATCCATGGATTTTCATAAATATTGGGCTGCACCTCTAGATAGTACTCTTTGAGTGGAATCTAACAAAATTCGTTTCACAATTTTTGGACATTCCTACACAAAGTTATGGCTCTCCAAAGTTTGAACTAAAATGGGAAATTCAGGAAATGTTTAAAACCTGCCCGTGGGTCCCGCCTGTCATCCCTAACCTTCAGTCTCGCGCCAAACAGGGCAGTGGTGGCTCCCTCCAGCGAGGGTCCCTGGAAAGGACCTTCCTGTCCACCTGCAGTCCCCCTGCTGGCCGCCCCCCTATTTTCCCCCACGCTGAACATGTTGGTGAGGTCGCGAGCGGCTGAAACTCGCCGGAAAACAGGGCGCACCAGCAACAGCAGGGTGAATTCTCCACCAAATGGTCGGTTCTTGGGCTCTAAAGCACCAGGGGATCATGTACAAGACCGAACTGAGGTCTAAACAAGCCGAGGAGCGCTCCAAACCTATCGGCACCATGCGCCCGATATGGTCCAGCGGTATACCCTCGAAAAGAACTCGGATTCCTCGCTCTACACTCAATTTCTTGGTCTAAATTCGATGGAGGAGGTGTGCTAGGCAGTTAAGATCCTGTGTGTGAAGTTTGAAACACAACAAACACGATTTGAGGACGAATTTTGCAATTCCTTGCCTCAAGGTTAGTTTCTGCCGCCCGGGAGAAAATCCTGAAATTCTCCCTCTGTGATCAATGGCTAGGGCTGATCTTTGGAGGTGACCAACTAGACTTGTAAGTGCACTGATGGGGTGGCTTGCTTGGGCGTGATCACTCCTGGTTTGTGCTGCCCACGGTGACCAGTTCGGTTTACTTCAGTTTCAACTCGGGAGCAGCAGAGACTTTTCTGTTTCTAGGCGCCGGTGAGCTCAGGACGGCGGAGGAAAGGTGCTAGCCGGCTAGAGCATGAGTATGCGATGATCTTTTCTATGGAGACCTCAAGCATCAGGTACTCGTGTGGCTGTATAGGATTGAGAGAAGCAGAGCGGCGCCGGCTGTTACTCACGCTGGAGACACCGAGAGCTGAGCGATGAGGGAGCAGAACAACTTCAGTTGTGCTACCGTGCGAGAGATAAGGGTGTGGCGCCGGTTGTGTCCCCACTGTGCTTTGAGATTACCATGCAAGTGTTGTCCAAATCTCACCAAATTTGGAGGGTAGGCCAAACATAATGTGAGGAATTGGAATATGAAATCTGATTTCAAAATTGAGCAAATTTGGTTCAGTTTCCAAATTCAAATTTGAATTTTAATGTGCTCACAAATATTTCTTCGAATAAATGGTAGATGACCTCCAAAATTCTCCAAACTTGTAACTTAAACTCTTGAATACTTGAGGAATGCATTTGTGAATTCACTCAAATGCATTTATGAAATCTGATCATGAATACTTTTAAGCGATTCAAATTTGTGTTTAAATCTCCCTCATCTTCTACTCACAAAGGATGTGCACATGAATGAGATTGGTGGAGTGAATTTCTTTTCTAATATCAACCTGTGTTAAGCATGGGCTAAAGAAGATTTTTAACTCCCTCACATGACCATTTCGGGGTTCATTATTTCATGTGACACATGATCAAGCAATTCCTATGCCTTAACTTTGTTTTGTATGTTGTAATCAAACTCTCCGAAATATCTCAACAGTTTGCAAATGATGAAATTCAATTGTGTGGAGTTGAAAACTGAACTGCCTTTGGATAATTGGGCACAATTCATCCAAGTTCAAATATGTATTTGAATTCATTGTACATTTAGGTCTATTTGGAAAAATGGGTAGCAAATATCTTCCAAAAATTCATAAGACTTTGCCTACCCCCTAAATAGGACCTAAAGAATTCAAATATGAAACCTGATCTTTGGTTCGGCTGCTGCAAATGAGGTTTTGATCACAACAGTTTGCATTCCTATTGTTGCCCTCATTTGAAATTTGAGTTTAAAAATCTGAATCCCATTTACCCTTGCACATGAGAGTTTACACATGGGTTTTAAAATAACTTTGTCCCCTAACACTCATTCAATCATAGGCTAGAGTGGTGGGACACTCATGTGTGTCATCACATGTGGAAAAATTTAAACAAGTCCAAATTTTCATAACTTGAAACCAAATGGTGTTCAAACTTCAGTCCCTTTTTATTCAAAATTTTGGGACCTTTACATTCCTCCCCCCTTAAAAGGAATCCCGTCCCGAGGTTACAAAGTAACAGTGAGGGAGAGGATGATGGAAAAATTTTAGGATGTGTGATGTCAAAAGTCGGGATAATTGACGCGAAGAAATCCTTCGCTCTCCCATGTCGCTTCATCCTTAGAGTAACCCTTCCATAAAATTTATAGAACCACAACGTATGGTCGCGTGTGGTTCGGTCCTTTATGTCGATGATCTGAACCAATCCCCCCTTAATGTGTGAGATCTGGTTTCAGTTACTCGATATTCCCCAGCTGAATGGTGGTTGAACACTTGAGGCACTCCTCAGCTGAGAAATGTGGAAGATGTCGTACACACTGATGAATATCGCTGGTACTTCCAGCCGGTATGCAACGGAGCCACATCTTTCCAAAACCTGGAATGGACCGGTGAATCAGGGTGAACAGAAACTTTGACAAGTGAACCCCGTTCAAAAATTTTCTTCCTAAATTCCGGGTTACGGGGTACGACAATCCGGTCCTTGAACCATAGGATGCCGTCTCCATCTTTCCCGAAATATTTCAGCTCCCCACTGTTTATACGTCTCTGCAAATGTGACATACCCCTGTCATGTTCCTGGGCTGCCACCCTTTCTTAACGGATGGTGGGGAATAAAAGCTAAATTGTAGAGAGCTCTAGGGGGGAATCACATGTACTGGTGGCTCGTTCTCTTCCAACGGGGTGATGGTTAGATTATGAACATGTGACTTGCGACTTAGCGCATCCGCCACTATGTTTGCTTTGCCGGGGTGATAATGGATCTCTATTTTGTAATCCTTTATCAACTCTAACCATCTTCGCTGCCTCTTGTTCAACTCTTTGAGTGAATATGTACTTGAGGCTTTTGTAGTTGGTATATAAATGCACGAGGTTACGAGTAGGTCCACATTTTGAGTGCGAGTACCACGGCAGCGAACTCTAAGTCATGAGTCGGATAGTGTTGCTTATGATTCCTGAGTTGCCGTGATCCATACATGATCACCCTTCGGTGTTGCATCAGCACACATCCGAGCCTAATGCCGGATGCATCGCAGTACATATCAAACGGTTTTGTTGTGTCTGGCTGCGCCAAAACCGGTACTGATGTTAAGTGCTTCACTAATGCCTTGAATGCTGCTTCGCATGTTGGACTCCAAACATATTTGGTAGTCTTCTTCAGCAGCTCTTTCATAGTCTTGGCAATCTTCGAGAAGTTTGGAATGAACCTCCGATAATATCCCGCGAGTCCGAGGAAACGCCGTACCTCGTGAATAAACCTCGGGGACTTTCAATGCAGCACTTCTGTGATCTTACTCGGGTCTACAGCGATGTCCTCCGCTGAGATAATGAGCCCGAGAAAAAGTACTTGCGAGATCTAGGATTCACACTTGCTGAATTTCGCGTATAGCTTATGATCCCGCAGCCTTTTTCCAGACTATACACAAGTGCTTCTCGTGTTCTTCCTCCGACTTGGAATAAACCAGTAGGTCATCGATGAAGACCACGGCAAACTTGTCTATCTCCGGCATGAATACCGAGTTCATCAAGTACATGAACTGAGCTGGAGCGTTGGTGAGACCAAGGATCATGACAAGGTACTCATAAGGCCCGTACCTCATCGAAAAGATGTCTTTGGAACATCCTCAGCCTGTACCTCAATCTGATGGTACCCTGATCTTAAGTCCATCTTGGAAAAGATCTTTGCTTTGACCAACTGATCAAGCAATATGTCGATCTATGGTAATGGGTACTTGTTCTTGATTGCCACATTGTTAAGCAGATGAACACCACACAAAGTTGTAGTGTTTCGTGCTTCTCCTTTGCAAACAATAATGAATAACCTCAAGGTGACGACTCAGTCGTATAAAACCTTTGCCCATAAAGTCATTCAGTGGCGTCTTCCACTCTTCCCATTCATTGGGTGCCATTTTGTACAGCCTTCGCAAACTCGGTGGTGTTCCCGACGCAAGTTCCATCTTGAACTCTACGTCCCGTTCGGGTGGTATGCCCGGTAAACAATTGGGACCGACATCCTGAAATTCACGTACCATCGGACTGTCCTCTATCTTAACAGTTTCCGAGTGGTTCAATATTGCAATCTGTTGCCGACTGGCGCCCAGATATAGTGTATGAAGACCGTGCTGTGGGGTGTTGAGCTTACCGGTTCGAAAACTAATGTTGTGAACCGCATTGTGGTAATTCAACCACGACATCCCCAAAATAATGTCGATCTTCAGACCCCAAGAATAAGGAGGCTCGTGAGTTAGAGTCTAACCCCCAAACAAAGAGGTGCTCGGAAGACAACATCACTTCTTGTAATGCTGCCCCGGCGAAGATATGAGGTATTGCCTCTTTGTAAAAGTGGTTTGGAGCTGATGCTGCCCACAAAAGATTGACTAACAAAGCTAGGTGTGGCACCGAAGTCGAAGAGAATTAATACTGGTAGCTAATTCAGAGAAAACATCTCTGCTAAAGCGGCTTCTCCTTCCGGAACATCATCACTCACTATGTAGTGAATGTTGCCCCTTGTCTGCCCTCTTTTCTGCAGATACAGGTACGGTTCTGAACATTGAAAGTATGATGACCCGCAGCCTTGAATTCCCTCCATATAATACCTATCATAATGGCCCATCTGACTACATGTAGAGCACGGATGTCTCTCCGGCTCCTCTCTAATTTGTGGTTGGAAGCTAGATACATATAGCTGCAGCAACGGAGCACTTAAACCACTGTCTGATGCTGCTGCTCTAAAGGTGGTGCAAGTTGTAGTACTTGAACAGCAATCAAACTCTGAAAAGTTAATCGTACAGGGGCCTCCATTTCACTGAATGGCGTTCGGATCACCAACCGGTACTGTTGGAGCACATAACTTGTGCTAACCTGCACGATATCACTCATTTTCCTTCTCTGTACAGAACAGACCTTGATGCACTAAATCTAGATTTTGATCCAGTTAAAAGCATTTTCATAACTCAAGTTGAATATCAAAGTTAAATTTAACTTCAATATCTTTCCAACAAGTATTCACATGCCTCTATACCACTTTGGGAGCAAAAGTTATGATTTTACAAAGTTGACAGAATTCCTGGATAAAATTTGCCAGCATCTCCTTTGTATGTGGCTGATTTTTATCACAGTTGTATATGCAAATACAATATGAATCTGAACAAACTTTGAACTACAAAAATGTTGCTTATCTCATAACCTTTCCAACGGTGTATCACATGACCCTTAGGGATTTTTCTAAAGAAAGTTATAAGTGTTATACAGGAACATCCAGGGAGGTTTGCATCTGTTCCGTTTTTTGAACAGTTTGCAGTCAACTGGACATTAAACCAATTTGGCGTGTGATTTTGCTCTGGAGTTCTACAAAGAAGTCGTAGAGAACTTAAAAACCTTTATAGAACTGTATCATACACCTCCATAGGTCAATCTTCTCAAAGTTATGCTCTGTCAAAGTCCAGCAAAAATTTCTGCCTGAACAGAGCACTCTGTTTTTGAGAAACCTAAAAGCCTATCTATTCTCCCCTTTGAAGCTTAGTTCAAATGAAGAGTTCATTAGCTAATATGTGTTTTCCAACTTCCATTTTTAGTTTGAAGTTAGTCATGAATGATTTCTTCACAGAAAAGAAGTTATAAAGGGTAGTACGGTGACGATGCACCGTAAGACATATGACGGTACTACGTTGCCTCACAAAAGAAAATCCTAAACGGATTATACCGGCAGATTCGTATACTTAGGTGGCACTAAAACGGTCTCTCGCAAATGTGTTCTACTCGTACTACGGTTTCATGGTTAGCACCTGCATAAGTTCCACACAGTATTCAGGTCCGGCTGCACATCGAACCCGGTATCCATACAGTTCATACATCCGTCCCTCATCACTCGCACAGGTGTTCTCAAGCCAAACACGCCTTGAGCTACGTGTTCACGTTACTGACCACATGACCGGGTCTCCCAAACTTGCCCAAAGCAGGCCAGGGAAGGGTGTTGCTCGAGTACCCCAAAAGACATGAAGAGTCGTAAAGGATACTAAAGCGGGTCGGGTTACCTACCACCCGTGGGGCTCCACCCTTCAGCTTGTGCGCACTAGTGGACAGCGCTTACGTGCACCCCGCAAGACATAAAACGTCCTGGGATGTACGATTTTCCGACATAACAAATAAGTTAGGCTGCCACCTTTAAATTAAGCTAATAGTAGTCCTTATGTGGGCCTAGTACCGTATCCTCACCGTAACCTAAGTTTTTGTCGTAATACAATCCTTATTCCGTGCACTATTACCAATGCGGCTCTGATACCATGCTGAGAGGGACCAATGCCCGTTCACGCACGGGGTCATGCCACTCGCCCGGGAATCACATTGGATGGTGCCGTGATACGCGGCACCCAACATCACACATATAAGGGAACATGTGTTACATAAATCAAAAGCGGAAGCTTAGAAATGTTTCTTTGTAAATAATTTACATCAAATAACTACAGCAGAAGACTAGTCTATCTCACGTCTCATATTTACTAATAACTACTAAGCACTAGAGAAGGGGTCCAGCCCACGGACTCTTCTCGCTACCAACACGAAGTCATACGGCAGTGGCTGGGTTCTCCACGTGTTAAACGACTCAGAAGTCTCCGAGTCTCACCGGACAACCTTCTCAATAGCACCAAGGTTAACCTGCAAAACCACTCATATAGCAAGTGTGAGCACATAGGCTCAGCATGACTGACCCGTCTCACCTAAACATGTAACTCTAAATGCTAGGATTACAATGTGAAATAGGAAGGTAAGTTTGCAAAAGACACGCCTATTTAGTTTGCTCTTACTTTCATGTTTTAGCAGCAAGTTGTGGAGAACCTCACGCTGAGGCACATGAGAGATCTGCAATCAAATAAGAAACGCATTTCTCTAATGTACTTTGCGCAAGGTTGAAAGGAACTTTAATTAGCTCTAAACTACAGAAAATCATTAACAATCAAAGTTCATCTTTCAATCAACAACATTTTAACATGTATCTAGCCTGTTCTTTCTACGTCACGGTACAGTGAACAAGTGGTACTCACTGACCGCGAGGGACGGCGATTATAATCTATTTACACCTGCAGGGTTACCCGAATAACCCGTCACGTGCCCGTACTCGATGTCGCATACAGAAACCATCACAGACGTCGTACACGACCACCTTTCACCCGTCAGCCAAATATTGAACTGGTCCTATTGTCCCGAGCAAGATGTCTCTGCACGCGCATCCGCAGTGCTGCCAGCCGATTTACACCTCAAGCTCTCAACCTACCCTCTGAACAACAGGCAATGCCTCAATACTCAGCTACCCGAGTTACATCGGTCTAACCCAATTTTAATTACTAAATTTGGAGGTTCCTACACAAAGATATGATCTTTACAAGAATTGGGTAAAATCTGAAAATGAACTCTGTTCTATTTTTCGAATTTTCAGAGACATAAGGAATTATCACCACATTTGGCCAAGCAAATGAGGTGAAACGCCTCTTAAATTTTTACTGGAGTTCAAGTATTCTTGGAAGAATAGCCTGCCCAAATTTGAGAATTTTTCAATACACAGAACTCGTGGAAAAATTCCTACAATCTTTAGTTTATAATTAATGAGCCAAATCCAGGGATTTAAATAACTATTATGCTGCACCCCTGGATAGTACTCTTTGAGAGGAATCCAACAAAATTTGTTTCACAATTTTTGGACATTCCTACACAAAGTTATGGCTCTCCAAAGTTTGAACTAAAATGGGAAATTCTGGAAATCTTTAAAACCTGCCCCGTGGGTCCCACCTGTCATCCCTAACCTTCAGCCTCGCGCCAAACAGGGCAGTGGCGACTCCCTCCGCCGAGGGTCTCTGGAAAGGACCTTCCCGGCCACCTCCAGTCCCCCTGCTGGCCGCCCCCCATTTTCCCCCACACTGAACCTGTTGGTGAGGTCATGGGCGGCTGAAACTCGCCGGAAAACAGGGCGCACCGGCAACAGCAAACCCTAAGTGTCCGGCAAGGTCGTGCATGGTGAATTCTCCACCAAATGGTCGGTTCTTGGGCTCTAAAGCACCATGGGATCATGTAGAAGACCGACCTGAGGTCTAAATAAGCTGGGGAGCACTCCAAACCTATCGGCACCGTGCGCCCGATATGGTCCAGCGGTATACCCTCGAAAAGAACTTGGATTCCTCGCTCTAAAATCAATTTCTTGGTCTAAAATCGATGGAGGAGGTGTGCTAGGCAGTTAAGATCCTGTATGTGAAGTTTGAAACACAACGAACACGATTTGAGGACAGATTTTGCAATTCCTTACCTCAAGGTTAGTTTCTGCCGCCCGGGAGAAAATCCTGAAATTCTCCCTCTGTGATCAATGGCTAGGGCTGATCTCCGGAGGTGAGCAACTAGACTTGTAGGTGCACCAATGGGGTGGCTTGATTGGGAGTGATCACTCCTGGTTTGGGCTGCCCACGGTGACCAATTCGGTTTACTTCAGTTTCAACTCCGGAGCAGCAGAGACTTTTCTGTTTCTAGGCGCCGGTGAGCTCGGGATAGCGGAGGAAAGGTGCTAGACGGCTAGAGCATGAGTATGCAATGATCTTTGCTGTGGAGACTTCAAGCATCAGGTACTCGGGTGGCTGTATAGGTTTGAGAGAAGCAGAGCGGCACCGGCTGTTACTCACACGGGAGACACCGAGAGCTGAGCGATGAGGGAGCAGAAGAACATCGGTTGTGCTACCGTGCGAGAGATAAGGGCGACGCGAGCCGTGGAAGAGCAGGAGTGGAGAGCCACCGAGCGAGGTCGAGCAGCTGCTGTCCAGCGCGCGCGTCCGGGGAAAACAGAGGCGGTACACTGCACAAATCCACTGACATGTGGGTCCAGCCCCTCTCATTTGATTTCCCCACTGTGCTTTGAGATTCCCACGCAAGTGTTATCCAAATCTCACCAAATTTGGAGGATAGGCCAAACATAATGTGAGGAATTTGAATATGAAATCTGATTTCAAAATTGAGCACATTTGGTTCAGTTTCCAAATTCAAATTTGAATTTGAATGTGCTCACAAATATTTCTTCGAATAAATGGTAGATGAGCTCCAAAATTCTCCGACCTTGGAACTTAAACTCTTGAATACTTGAGGAATGCATTGGTGAATTCACTCAAATGAATTTAGGAAATCTGATCATGAATCCTTTTAAGCGATTCAAATTTGTGTTTAAATCTCCCTCATCTTCTACTCACAAAGGATGTGCACATGAATGAGATTGGTGGAGTGAATTTCTTTCCTCATGTCAACCTGTGTTAAGCATGGGCTAAAGAAGATTTTTAACTCCCTCACGTGACCATTTTAGGGTTCATTATTTCATGTGACACATGATCAAGCAATTCCTATGCCTTAACTTTGTTTTGTAAGTTGAAGTCAAACTCTCCAAAATATCTCCACAGTTTGCAAATGATGAAATTCAATTGTGTGGAGTTGAAAACTGAACTGCCTTTGGATAATTGGGTACAATTCATCCAAGTTCAAATATGTATTTGAATTCATTGTACATTTAGGTCTATTTGGAAAAATGGGTAGCAAATATCTTCCAAAAACTCATAAGACTTTGCCTACCCCCTAAATAGGACCTAAAGAATTCAAATATGAAACCTGATATTTGGTTTGGCTGCTGCAAATAAGGTTTTGATCACAACAGTTTGCATTCCTATTGTTGCCCTCATTTGAAATTTGTGTTTAAAAATCTGAATCCCATTTCCCCTTGCACATGAGAGTTTACACATGGGTTTTAAAATAACTTTGTCCCCTAATACTCATTTAATCCTAGGCTAGAGTGGTGGGACACTCATGTGTGTCATCACATGTGGAAAAATTTAAACAAGTCCAATTTTTCATAACTTGAAACCAAATGGTGTTCAAACTTCAGTCACTTTTTATTCAAAATTTTGGGACCTTAACAGTACATGAGAGAAATGTGTTTCTTGTTTGATTGCGGCTCTCTCATGTGCCTTAGCGTGTGGTTCTCCACAATTTGCCGCTAAAATTTGAAAGTAAGATTCAAATAATTAGGCGAGTCCTTTGCAACTTACATTCCCAATTACACATAATCCATCATGTAGAAGTTTCATGTATAGGAAAGACGGGTCAGACTTGCTGAGCCATCGTGCTCACTGCTTGTGTTTGAAGATTTTGCAGGGTGTTATGAGGAAGAGACTCCTGAGGAGGAGACGGAACCCCAAGAGGGAAACCTCATCGAGTGGGAGTCGTGCACGCCGCCGTGTTAGTGTGCGTGTGTACTAGCGGGGACACGTTCACGGGCTGAACGTGAACTCAGTGCGTAGTCTATGCCCGTGAGTGTAGACTGAACATATTTTGTTGTAAAAATGTTCATAAACTCGTTTTATGTAATAAAACTTTGCTTCCGCTTTGTACCTTTTATGTGTGTTAAGTTCTGTGCAATGCAGCACCTCTCAGCGTCATCCTGGCTCGACGAGGCTGTGGGGCCGCGTCAGTTGAGGGCATCATGTACAAGTAATTAAGCAAAAATCAATGTCACACATGATTTGGATCCATATAGGAAGCCAAAATAAGAGAAATGCATGATTGTGCACTGCTCGTTTAGCGTGGCTCAGAGACTGTTCATGCCTTGTGATTTTGCTTAGTCATTGTAAATGGCTCCCTTCTACTGACCTATGAAGTTGGGATTAAACTCTACCCTATCATACACATATGTACACATGCCCCCTCACTCAAAGGACCTAACGACGTTATATGTTGACGCAATATACACATATTGTTGGCACATGTCTGTGTCTATGTGTCAACATATATGTCATACCATGTACCACTTATGGGCCCACACACATCATGTTCTAGATGTCGTGTCCCAGACTAGTGTCTATGAGGGTGGGCTTGGATAGAACTTGTAACATACTAAAGTCCAAACATGTCTAGTCTTACTCACACGTTAGGTAAATCACATGCTCCCAACTCTATTTATGCATCATCCTCGCTTCATGTAAAATAATTAACCTAAAGTTAGTTATGTTAAAATTACTAGGACGGCGCCGGGGGGACAGGGAGGGGGCAGGCTCCCCACCCCCATACTAGATGCACATGCACCAATGGTGAACACAAAAGTTCTCTATGTAATTCAATTAAATTTTTATTTGTCCCCTTAATAATAATCTCCTACTACTTCCCACTCTTTGAAGCACCACCGCTCATTCACTTGTTGTCACTCACACAACATTGTCAAATACTTCTTCTCATATAATAAACAATATCAATCCTCTTTACAAAATATTTTTAGTTCTCATTGATAATTATTTTTTTTCAATATAGAACTCTGTTTATAAGATGAAAACTGTTTTTAAAAAATTTATGTTATGTCATTGTTAACATGTAATGCCATGTATACAAAACCACCACTAAAACCTCTCTAGAGGATCATTTAGACGATTTTAGATACTTTGGTGGGCAAGATATATACTTTTATAGTTGAGGAGGTTAAGTAGACAAACCTAATACGTGAGAGGGTGGCATAGACTTTTTCCTTATGAGATTGACGGGGTCATCATAATTTAATTACTACCCATGATCAAGTGATCTACCATAAAAAATAATTACCTCACATAAATAGTGTTTCTGCCATGCGGGTAGTACTATCAACCAAATACCAAAAACGAATTTGCTTACATTATTACATCTTGCCCATTCAATATCTTTATTTCATGACATTGTATTAGAAAACTCTAACTTAAGAAAACTATTACAGTATTAGTACATTGTACTACAAAACTGCAAACTTTTTGGGTGGTCCCACACGTTAGCCTCACAATCCGAGAAGTGATCTTTTGATCACTATGAGGCTGGTGAGACCGGTCATTTTACCCCCTCAGACTCAAATTGCTTAATATTCTATCTCAGGACATAAGAAACAAGAAGAGATGAAAAATATGTGATGCATGAAAAATAGGGGGGTGGGTGGTGGAGGAGGAGAGAGACAGTGAGATGTATTGGAAAGGGAGAATGATAAATAATTTAAGAAAAAATACTGAAATGTAGAATGACAAGTTATTTAGGATGGAGGGTGTAGTCTAGAGTCAAAGTTACTGTAGTTTTCTAAACTTTGCATTAAATGAATTATGGTTTGATACAATATCATAAATAGTCATAGTTTTGTGAAATTTACTTGTAGTATACTTAAGTGACATAGAATGGTTAGAAATTTTAAAATCACTAGAAACGAATGGAAAATTTATATTTTAAATGGCATCAAGAAAAAACTATACATTACAATAAAGGATTTTGTTCTACTGTTTTTTTGAAAAGCCACAGGTCTGGCGTTCATTTATAAGGAGGAAAGAGTGTATATGCGCGAATACATCAAAAAGTAGAGGAGAAACAAAGATGCAGCAGCAGGGCTACATGTTGTATGCTGCCTCTACTGAGCTCAGGTGCTTGCAACCGGCGATACACCAAAGTTAGACTTCTTCCTTTATTGCAATGAGGGTTTCCATAGTCCTCCCCTTTCTTACTTGAAATATCCGTGCATTTTGTTCTCTCCAGATGATCCAGATTACCAGGATAATGAGGGATCGAATGCCCTTCTGACGGCTCGTATCTTAGGTTGATGATAGCTTTTCAAACCAATCTTTAATGGAGTCATTGACCTTCCAGCTTGCTGGGTGAAGGCTTGGCTGCTCAATCTAGTTTCTGGTCTGCCTCCAGAGTTGCTTTACCATGAAGCATTCAGAAAAGAGGCAGGACACTGTCTCCAAATTGCGATTGCATAGTATACATAAGTAATTGTTCTGCCATCCTTTTTGTTGGAGACGATAGCTGTCCATAATCAGTTCTAGAGTAGAAGCCAAGTGAAGGTTTTGCATCATGGTAGTGCCTAGATCTTCCAGATCGTGTCTGAGTACGGGAAACATATTGCCCCTTCGGATTGCATCAGATATGCAGACCTTGCCGTATACTCTCCTGCGGCTGTGAGAGTCCATCAGGTTCCATCTTTTACACTGGGTTGCAGAGACAGCTGTAAATTCTATCATCATCCATAGGTTGATATATTCCACCAGCAGATTCAGTGATAATTAGGCAGTAGGTCACTAATCCAGTTGCTGTTATTGAGTGCATCCGCCACCGTTCTGTTTTTACCTCTACTATGTCAATATAAGTTTAGAAAAAGGATCATCAGAGCTTGCCCACAGACCAACTCGAATGCCAAAAGTGAGCAAGGGTACCATCTTGTCAGCGTTCAGATTTCCGACTAGTAACAAATGTGCCGCGCATTCATCCTCGAGTTGTCCTAGCTAAGAACACAAAAAAATTATACTGGTTCAGGCAAGATGCCCTACGTCCAGTCTGGGATGTCTCACTGTTCTTTCTCAAGAATGGGGATGATTCTCTTACAAGTGCCAAAGCTCTCCCTCAGGGAGTCGATCATATCCTCCCTTTGTACTCGTTCTCGTCGTCTCTCTTATTACAAGTGGGGTGGAGGTCTTGGGTACAGGCACAGCTTGTCCCATCGCCGTCAGCCAGATCACTCGATGGAGTCAGCGTCTCGGGAATCCTTCAACCCGCCTGCTCCCGTCTTGTCTCTGGGGTAAACCATACCGGAGCACACGCGGGCCCCGCGCATTACTCCTCTTTTGTTCCATCGGAGGGGACGGGCATTTAATGCTCTCACCAGGGATGGCACTCAAGTGCCTTCCCACTTGGCCACGGCAGCGCCTGCTTCGCATTGAAGGCCAGCTGCTTCACGCCTACGCAAAGTCGGGCTCGGGCCTTCTCTCCGAGGTCTTCCCTTCGGCCGAACGCCGGGGAGGAGACTCGCGGCTCCCCCCCAGTGGTCAGGATCAGGACCCTTATCCTGTCCGCTCCATCTTCTTCCGAGTTCGGGCTCGGGTCTCCTCCTTCGTTTGTGTAAGGGCCCAAGTTTTTCACTTGCTAAAAGTGTTCATCACCCGCACACCTCACCTCATTTGTGGTAAATTCATGAACACATTTGAAGAGCAAGTAACCACGTCAATAGAGTGATTAGGAGATGAACTCACAAAATGCAAAAGGGGTATTTCCCACAGGCATAATATAGGGGCTGATCACAAGATTAACTCCTAATCTTTGTTAGGAAAGCTCATGCAAAATTTCACCAAAATCCAAACCTCTTTGAGGTACTTTTGGGTACAATCATTAAAAGGCTAGTTTGAACTTAAATTCAAATTCAAACTCCTTTCATCTCATGAATTCAAAAGTGGGATTCATATTCACACTCAACACATTTTTATGAGCTCACACACCAATTTTCACTCTATTTGGAGCTGATCTTGACATGAGCTATTTTTAGCAAGTTCAAACCAAATTTGAATTTCAACTTCACATGTGCTGCAAATTTATTCAAACACATTCACACTTTGAGTTATTCAAATCCAAATGGTTATTTTGTGGATTGATCAACCATCAGAGGGTATGAAAGTCCCAATTATTGTGCAAAAGTGAAAATTCAATTTAGGAAGACAAAAGAGGAGCTGTGGGTCCCACTGTCAGTGACACACAGAGAACAACCGACTCACAGCCGAGCTGCTCGGTTCTCCGGGCAGAACCCGAGTGTGCTACGGCGCTGAACACCGGTGCTAGCTCCTGTTCGGTGTTTCTCGCGCCCAGACCGACATCCAGCTTCTTATTCCCGCACTCGAGCCGGCCAAAACCAATTTCACTCGTCGCTGTTCTCTCTCGCGCAAGAACAGAGCTTCCGCTCACTGCCTCCTAGGTTGCTCGATCAGGAGACCGTTCTAGCTCGCGGTTGAATCCATTCTGAGCTGAAAAACGGCAACCTAGACTCCCCTCCTACATCCCAGTCACGAAAACAAGCCGAGTTCGGCTTCCCTCGACCACAACCGCGCGTTTTTGCAGTGACAGGAAAATTACCGAAAATCGGGGTCATGTGGACAGACCTAACAAGAGCTTGTCACGCCCAAGCAGAGGCACACACAAACACGCCAGATCATCGTGCTGCTTCTATCCAAATCTCAGCCCAAGCCGTTGATCATCGCCGTAGTATTTCCAGTTTTACTGCCGGACGTGCAAACAGAGTTATCGGTAAGAGTTCGGCAAATTCTCGGTCAATCCTTGTTTCTAGTGCCTAAGATCACACACACTTGCTCTAGACTCGTTAACGCACTTTCACTATCGAAATTATATCTGAAGATTTACTGTAGAGACACTATTTCACAGTTTTCCGACGGCACACCGTCGGTACAACCTCAGGCGCACGGTGAGAGCAACCTTAGAGCTTCTCCGAGCTAGTTGATGGTCATGTAGAGCATCTACAAGTTCCACCAGTGCTCTAGAGCCTGGAAACCGAAGGTTTTAAGGACTAGGTATCGGTCCGACGTCACCGGAGTCGGCTTTTTGCCGCCACACGTCGCGAGCTCGGTTAGGGGCATCGCCGGCCCGAGGAAACCAGTCCAGCATGTTCAGAACGTGTGCTTAGGCTCTAGCGGCAAATTTAGGCACGGGGGAAAGCCCGGAGGCCGAAGTCTGGCGTGCTCCGGCGAGCGCGGGCGTGCGGGAACCGGCGCGGGGTAGACGAAGACCTAGCCAGACCCATGCTTTAGCCTCCGTTTCGGTCAGGCCAGAACTTCTGCAGCACCGGATCGTTTTGTGGCTGCGCGACTTAAAGCTGTAACCCCATGTGTCCTCGCCTGTGGAATCGCCATGTGGCCTGGGGGCCCAGCGGCAGATTTAAACTTTTCTCGGGTTTTCGAATTTCCAGATTTTCCCTAAACTTCAAACACACATAACTTTTGCTAGGAGTGTCCAAAACGAGTGAACCAATTTTTTTTCGATTCAGCTCTCTGAGTAATTTCCATCAAAACAAGTTTCACTCAATGAAACCCTTTATTTCTCCAGAACTAATTATCCAAAAATTTAAACTGTTGAGAATGTTAACTGGAGATTCCTTCGATGGAAAATTCTGAAAGTTGGCCAGGATGTTCATTATAATACCCTGAGTCACATGAAAAATTTCAGATCCATCTGAGCTCATTTAGTCCACCTAATGGTGTGATTAAGTAAACTGGTCCAGAGAAAAAGAAAAATGTCCAGAAACTTTTTTCAGAAATTATCTGAACTTCTTTATCTCATATCTTTTGCTAGGATTCTCCAAATTATATGAAAATAATTCCATTAGAACCATCTAAAAATCTAGTTTCCAAAAAGTCATGGCTTGCTCCCTGAAAATCACTAGAAAACCATAAGAGCTCTAATTATGGCCAAATACATATATATTTGTGCAGGGCTCAAATGAGATTTGCTTTAAATGAAATTTGGCCAAGTCTCTTTTTAGGTTGTCACAAAACCACAGTAAAAATTTCAGAGTAAAAGGGACTCTCTAGCTATACTTATAGTATTCACAATCTCAATTCAATACAAATGCTTTTAAATTTGAGACGCATCGTATTTTCATTTCATTTAGTCACTAAGGTCGAAGAAGACCCGGAGGTTATGGACATTATTACTCCGGAAGAACAATTAGTCAACGACCAGCAGCAAGGCAATCTCCAGTTTGCATTAGCCTGTTTTTAAAGTCTTATGTTTTGATCACTTACCTTATGCATTTCCTACTATGTGCATTAGAGTCTTGATTGGAAACCCACTTGCATAGCCAAGAGAACCAGAGATTTTGGGCTTAGTATTTAAATGTTGAGTAGCCACTGCAATGCTAAAATGGTATAGGATTCGTTACAAGTTGAGTAGTTGGATCTACTCACGAGAATAAGCTTAGAAGCACACCACTCGGTTAGAAAGATAGACAATAAATCACATGGCAAGAAAATGAGACCGAGCGGAGAGTAAGGGAAGCAGGACTTTGGGGCCTGGGTGCCATAGCTCTGCTTGTGTCGATTGTGGACCGAGCCATGTGCGGGCCTGTTGAACAAGCTATAACAGTACCGAAGACCTACCGACTACATGGGAACTGGGAAACCGATGTAATTCGGTTAGCGATCTGTTGAGGCATTGCTTGTCGTCCGGAGGGTAGGTTGAGAGCAGCAATGTGTATATCGGCTAGCGGGCACTGAGGATTACTATTAGCTTAATATGAAGGTGGCAACCTAACTTATTTGTTATGTCGGAAAATCATGCATCTCGGGACGATTTATGTCTTGGGGGGTTCACGTAAGCGCTGTCCACCAGTGCGCACAAGCTGAAGGGTGGAGCCCCACGGGTGGCAGGTAACCCGACGCGCTTTAGTATTCTCTATGACTCCTCATGTCGTTTGGGGTACTCGAGCAACGTCTGTCCCAGGCGTGCGTGGTGCAATTTGGGAAACCCTGTCACGTGGTTAGTAATGTGAACACGTAGCTCAAGGCGTGTTTGGCTTGAGAACACCTGTGCGAGTGATGACGGACAGATGTAAGAACTATATGGATACCGGGTTCGGTGTGCAGCCGGACCTGATGATTGAGTGTGACTTATGCAGGATTAACCACGAAATCGTATTACGAATAGAACACGTCTGCGAGTGATCATTTTAGTGCAACCTAAGATATGAATGTGCCGGTATAATCCGGTTAGGATTTTCTTTTGGCGAGGCTACGTAGTACTGACATGCTTCTTACGGTGCATCGACGCCGTACTAAACATAATAACCCCTTTCCTTTGAAGAAATGACTCATGAACTAACTTTAAAATAAAAATGGAAGTTTGAAACAAATATTAGTTACTGAACTCTTATTTTGAGCTAAGATTCAAATGAGAGGAAGACTAGGCTTCAAAGATTTCAAAAACAGAGTGCTCTGTTTTCAGCAGAAATTTTGCTGGAATTTAACAGAGCATAACTCTGAGTAGCTTGACCCAATTAAGGTGTATGGTACAGTTCTGGACAGGTCTTCAAGATCTCTACAACTTCTTTGTAGACCTCCAGCGCCAAATCACATACTAAATGGGTAGAAAGTTCAGAGGAAGGTGAAATGTCCAGAACCAGGACAGCAACAAAACCTCTCTGGACCTTTCTGTTTTTAAGCCATAACTTTCTGTAGAAAAACCCTTAAGAAGCCTATGATACACCATTGGAAAGGTTATGGATTGTGCCACAATTTTGTAGTTCAATGTTTATTCAGATTCTTATTGTATTTACATATACAACTGTGATCAAATCAGCCACATACAAAGGAGATGCTGGCAAATTTTATGCAGGAATTCTGTCAACTTTGGAAAATCATAACTCTTAATCCAGAGATGATCTGAAAGCATATGAGTACTCGTTGGAAAGATACTGAAGTTAAGTTTAACTTTGGTATTCGACTTGAGTTATGAAAATGCTCTTAACTAGATCAAAATCTGGAGACAGTGCATAAAGGTCTGTCCTGTACAGATGGACTGGGTAGCTATGCCTACTAAGGAGTTGTGTAAACATGGATTTTGTTACTGCTTTCATGAAGTTTTGACATATTCATGTTTTCATTAGTCTAACATACTGCTGAGTTCTTGTTTAACTCTTTGCAACTACATTTTTGCAGTATGGTTCGTAACCGCTCTAGGAGTAGGGCCGGGAGTTCTCGTCGAGGCGGTGATGCTTCCATTCCACCATCGGAACCACCATCCACGGAATGGATGGATCTTATGACTCGAGTTGTCGAGTCTAATCAAGAGAACACTAGGCTACTCCAAGAAGCAACGCAAGAACACACATGCTTACTCCAAGCTTTGGTACAGCAAGGCGTACTCCAGAACGCACAACAAGTCGTCCCACCTCGGGACGCTTATCTGGACTTCTTGGTGACTCAACCTCCAATTTTTATTGAAGCCACCGAACCTGTGGAAGCAGATCAATGGCTTCGTGTCATGGAGTCGAAATTTGGAGTATTCAAGTGTGATGAGTACCAGAAGACAAAGTTTGCCGCTTAACAACTCCATGGAGCCGCCTGAAACTGGTGGGTGGATCATCTTGCCACCATTCCGGAGGACCATCAAGTAGCATGGAGTGAATTTTGTGAAGCCTTTCGTGCCCGTTACATACCACTAGGTATTGTCAAGGCGAAGCGGGCGGAATTTTTGGGCTTGAAGCAAGGGGACATTAGTGTCCTCGAGTATGTCAGGAGATTTAATCTTTTGGCCCAATATGCTCCCGAATATGTGGCGAAAGAAGAGGCACGGTGTGACCTATTCTTCCACGGCCTGAGTGCCATATTACGGGAAAAGCTGGCCGTACACAATAACGGCAGTTACACCGACATGGTCGATGCAGCTTTCATTCAAGAGAAGCCAACACTTGAGTGGCAAGCTGATAAGAGGAAGATGAGTGAGATCGAGCAGGCTACCACAAGTTATGTGCCTCAGAAGTACCGTTTGGTGTATCAAACGTCACCCGGTGAAAGATGGAGGCCACCTGTACGATCAACTCCTCAGAGATTGATTGCTGGTCAAGTTCTACAACTTGCACCACCTCCACAGCCACAGCATCGGACGGTGGTTTGTGCTCCATCGCTGCAGCCGTATGTACCTAGCAGTCCACCGCAAGTCAACGAAGAACCGGAGAGGCATCCGTGTTTGACTTGTGGGCGCATGGGCCATTATGCTAGGCAATGTCCGGAGGGAATTCAAGGATGCGGGTTATCATATTTACAACAATACGACCCGTATCTTAATCTGCAGATAGGAGGGCAGATAAGGGGCAATATTCACTATACGGTGATTGATGATGTTCCGGAGGGAGAAGCCGCTTTAGCAGGGATGTTTTCTCTGAATCAGCTACCGGTTTTAGTTATCTTTGATTCCGGTGCCACACACAACTTCATTAGCCAATCTTTTGTGGCTCAACATCGTCTCCAAACAGTTTATACAAAGAGGCAATACCTCATATCTTCGCCTGGGGGCAGCAGTACCGCAAGTGAGGTTGTCTCCGGAGCACCTCTTTGTTTGGGGGGTAAAATATACCCTACGACCCTCATTATTCTGGAAGGTCTGAAGATCGACATCATTTTGGGGATGTCGTAGTTGAATTACCACAGAGCGGTTCTTAACATCAGCTCCAGGACCGTTGAGCTCAACTCCCCACAGCACGGTCTTCACATATTAATTCTGGGCACCAGACGGCAGCAGATTGCAACAGTGAACCACACGGAAGTTGTTAAGATAGAGGACATTCCGGTGGTACCTGAGTACCCGGATGTGTTTCCCGAAGATTTACCGGGCATGCCGCCCGAACGAGACGTTGAGTTCAAGATTGAACTTATACCGGGAACAACACCGATATTACGAAGGCCGTACAAGATGGCACCCAATGAACTGGCAGAATTGAAGACACAGCTGAATGACCGAATGAGAAAGGGCTTTATACGACCGAGTTTGTCACATTGGGATTGTTTAGCGTTGTTTGTCAAAAAGAAGGACGAAACACTACGGCTTTGTGTTGATTATCGTCCATTGAACGCCGTTACCATCAAGAACAAGTATCCACTACCTCGCATTTATATGCTCTTCGATCAATTAGTGGGTGCGAAGGTATTTTCAAAGATGGATCTTCGGTCCGGATATGACCAGATTAAAATCCGGGCAGAAGATATTCCGAAGACGGCATTCTCAACGAGATACGGGCTGTATGAGTATCTCGTTATGTCTTTTGGTTTGACCAACGCCCCGGCACACTTTATGTACCTGATGAATTCAGTGTTCATGCCGGAGTTGGATAAATTCATCGTTGTCTTCATCGACGATATCTTGGTGTACTCCAAGTCAGAGGAAGAACATGTTGAACATCTGCATATTGTGCTACAAAGATTGCGAGATCATCAGCTCTATGCAAAATTCAGCAAGTGTGAATTCTGGATTAATCAAGTACCATTTCTTGGACACATTATTTCAGCGGAGGGCATCGCTGTAGATCCGAGTAAGATTATCCAAGTACAGAAATGGGAGTCACCAAAGTCAGTACATGAAATCTGTAGCTTCCTCGTTTTAGCGGGTTATTACCGGAGGTTCATTCCTGGTTTCTCCAAGATTGCTAAACCGATGACGGAATTATTAAAGAAGAATACCAGATTTATGTGGGGTGCTGCGTGTGAACAAGCTTTCAAGACTTTAGTGAAGCATCTCACAACAGCCCCAGTTCTTGCTCAGCCGGATACGACAAAGCCATTCGACGTTTATTGCGATGCATCTGGCATCGGTCTTGGCTGCGTGCTGATGCAAGAAATACGAGTGGTCGCTTATGGATCTCGTCAACTCAGAAATCACGAGCAGCATTATCCAACTCATGATCTTGAGTTAGCTGCCGTGGTCCTCGCTTTGAATATGTGGAGGCATTACTTGCTCGGAAATCTTGTACACCTCTACACCGACCACAAGATCTTAAAGTACATCTTCACTCAGAAAGAATTGAACATGAGGCAACGAAGATGGCTAGAGCTCATTAAAGATTATGAACTTGAGATTCATTATCATCCAGGAAAGGCGAATGTGGTCGCCGATGCGCTCAGTCGTAAGGCGCATATCCATCACCTAACTATTGCTGAAATGGATGATGAAGAACCAAGCCTCTGTGTCATCCCGTATGGAGCTCTCTATAATCTCGCTCTCATTCCTACTATCCGAGAGGAGATCAGGGAAGCTCAACGAAAAGACAAGGGTATGTTTCACATACGGCGAAGGATAAACAACGGAGAAATGAAGTGCTTCCGGAAGGACGATGAAGGTACTTTGTGGTTCAACGACCGGATTGTAGTACCCCGGGATATAGGACTACGGAAGAAAATTTTGGATGAAGCTCATTTGTCCAAGTTTTCCATTCACCCGGGCAGTAATAAAATGTACAAAATCTCTGGAAGAAGTTTTGGTGGACACGTATGAAACTTGAAGTTGCAAAGTACGTTTCAGAGTGTGATACGTGTCGAAGAGTCAAGGCCGACCAAATGAAGAAGTCAGGCCTGTTGCAGCCATTGCAAGTACCGGCATGGAAGTGAGAAGACTTAAGCATGGACTTCATTGTCGGGTTGCCGATGACCTCCCACAACCATGATTCGATTTGGGTAATCGTGGACCGGTTAACCAAATCAGCACATTTCATCCCTGTGCATACTAGGTATAACGCAAAGCAGTATGCGGAGATTTACATAGCACGGATATTGTGCTTACATGGAGTTCCCCGTACCATTGTGTCAGATAGAGGATCGCTGTTCGTAGCCCGTTTCTGGGAGCAGCTACACGCATCCTTGGGGACCAAACTAGTTAGAAGCTCTGCATATCACCCTCAAACCGATGGGCAAACTGAGAGGGTGAATCAAATACTAGAGGATATGCTGAGAGCGTGTGCCATCCACCACAGTAAGAGCTGGGATGATCACTTACCGCTGGCAGAGTTCTCGTACAACAACGGATATCAGACGAGCATTAAGATGGCACCATATGAAGCTCTATACGGCCGGAAGTGCCGTACACCATTGAGTTGGTGCAAATCCGGTGAACGAGTAACGTTCGCGGTTGATCTTGTCAATGAAGCCGAAGAGAGAGTTCGGATAATACAAGAGAACCTCAAAGCTGCCCAATCTCATCAAAAGAGCTACGCGGACCAGAGACGTCGACCGCTGCATTTCGAAGTCGGAGAGCACGTGTATCTTCGTGTGTGTCCGATGAAGGGGATTCATCGGTTCGGTGTCAAGGGGAAACTTGCTCCCCGGTTCATCGGTCCGTTTACTATCACAGAGAAGTGCGTAACAGTAGCCTACCGGCTGGAACTACCGGCAAGCCTTGCCAGTATCCACGACATATTTCACATGTCCCAGCTGCGAAAATGTCTCAAGTTTACCGCTGCCATCCGCACCGCAGACATCGACGAGTTGAAGCCGGATCTCACCTACGTCGAGCAACCTATACAGATTATCGACGAAAAGACCCGGACCACCAGGAACCGGACTTTGAAATTTTACAAAGTCCTGTGGAGTAATCATACCCCGGAAGAGGCAACGTGGGAAACCGAAGATTACATCCACAAGAATTATCCGGAGCTTTTGTCATAAACCTTGTAATTACCTCCCACCTCGTTCTTCTTTTGAATCTCGGGACGAGATTCCTTTTAAGGGGGGAGGAATGTAAAGGTCCCAAAATTATGAATACAAAGAAACACTTGTTTGCAAAAGTTGGTTTCATGTGTATGAAATTTGGGACTTGTTAAAACTTTTCCCCACATGTTATAACACACATGAGGGTTTTCTTCACACAAGTTCAAATGATTATTTGGAAACTTGGAACCCAAGAGGGGCCAAAAACTAAGATGGGAAGTTCCCATATGTGTGAGAAAACAAAATTCAGATTTGGAACAATTTTTTCAAACAAAAATTCAAAAGAGAACAACACAATGGAATTCAAAACTGTTGTGCTAAAAATCTCATTTGCAGCAGCCAAAATAAAAATCAGATTTCATATTTGAATTCCTGGAGTCCAAATTAGGGGGTGTGCAAAGTTTCATGATTTATGAAAATGAATTGCAACCCATTTTTCAAATGGACTTCAAATGACAAAGAATTCAAACACACATTTGAATTTGGATGAAACTTGCCCAATTATCCAAATGCATATCAGATTTGAATTCCCACAATTGAATTCCATCAATATTCAAATTTGGGATATATTTTAGAAGAGATAAGGAGGACTGACATGTGGGACCCACATGTCATTGGGAGCACTGAAATTTGCAAAAGATCTTCAGTCCACAGTCTCTGTTTTGCTTACCTCCCACGAGAAGCGATCGGCAGAGCCGACAGCGGCGCTCACCGCCTCGGGTGACCGCCTCCCCACGGGAACCGCCTCACCCCAGGGCTTTATTACCCCCTGTCGTGCTCCCTTTCTACTTCGACACCGAGGCCTCAGCGCTGTTCTTTCCTCCCTCACCCGAGAAGCAACCGAGCACTGCCGCCATGCGTCAATCGCTCGGCCACACCCTAGGTCACGTGAAAAACTTCGTCTGAGCAGCCAAACAACACCACAAACCTTTCCACGACCTCCTCGTGCCCTCACCGAGGGAGTTCTTGCTCTCCACACCGAGGTACCCCAGTTTCCGCGGCGGCCGTCACACAACAGCGACGACGTGCTTCCGTGGACAGCCTCCTCCTGAGATTGTCACGACCAAGCAAGGCCACTCTGGGTCGCGCAGGAGCTCCGTGCAGCTTCCACCCGAAGCACAGAGCCTGCCTCGGCCTCTCGACGGTGAATTTTGAAGATCCTCTCCGGCCGGTGAAAACCAACCTTCCGGTATGATTCTGTAAAATTTCCGATCGATTGTTGTTTATGCACCACGAAACTTCACACACACGAGCTAGACATGTAGGTGCACCAGTTCTCTTTTGAAACCTCGCATGCAACACCCTGTGCACGGTGCAATTTCAAGCTTTCCGAAGGCGGCTATGGCGGGAAGGTGCGGGTGCACGGTGAAACCTAGGGTAGAGCCGTCCCCGAGCCCCTATGCGGCCATGCCAAGCTTGGCCAACCTCCACCGGTACTGTAGAACCTTTCTAGGAAGCTTTTGGCGGGCTAGCTCAACGGGGCGACGTCGCCGGACTTCATCCGAGCCGGTGCACCATCGCGGGCTAGTTTGGGGGCCCTGCCAGCTCGAGCAAACCCCATCAGCATGTTCCTCGCGGGGAATTATCGGCTGGCGGTGAGTTTCAGCGGCAGGGGTGGTCGGACGACCGATTCCAGAGCTTCTCCGGCGAGCCCGGCGGCGGAATCGCGCGGGAGCGAGAGGTGGAAGATGACCCCCGGCCCCGCGTGCCAGTGACTCGGGATAGAAGAGCTAGATCCTCTGTGGCGCCGGATCGGCTGTGACAGCGCAGGAAACAACCCTGTGACCCCGTGCGGCACGCTCCCGGCAGCAGACACGTGTCCCTGGTCCCACAGTCAGGTTTAAACTTTTTCCCGGATTTATTCAAATTCCTGATTTTTCCTCAAACTTTAGAAGAGCATAACTTTTGCTAGGACCTCCAAAATTAGTGATTCAAATTGGGTTCGATTCAGATTGACAAACTCTATCCAATTATGCAACCCAATTTGTATGAAAGTCTTTATTTAATTCTAGAAAACTCTTTAAAAATTGTCAGTAAAAGAATTTTAGAGGGAGTTTGGTTTATCCAAAAATCCCCATATTTTGCCAGAACATTCTTTAGGTTGTTATTACACTCCTGTAAAAGTTTCAGCTCATTTGGAGTTAATTTGGTCAGGAGAATTCAGGTTGTAAGTTACTGTGTTCAAATGAATACAGAAACATTTTCAGAGAATTTCCAAAACTTGTAAATTCAGTTCTGGGAATTTCTTAGCTCTAAAAATCCTAGGAAAATTCATGTAGACTCTAGGAACTATAATTGAAATTGTGGTTCACTGAGTTTGACATGAACATGGGTGTTAACTCAGAATTAATTCATCTTTGATTAAACACTTAGAGAATTGTTCTGAATAAATCACTCCATGAAAAGTGCTAAATTTTGGTCCAGAGAACTTTCTTGTGACAAGGAACTCACATGAAAATTACCAGCTCCATTGGAGCTCTGGATCACCACTGTCATAGGTAACCTCTTCAGGTGATCAACACTTGAGTGGAAAAAGCACTTAATATTTGATCTTAGTGTTTAAGCCCAACCCAAACCACTAGCACCAGTGTCATTTTAAATTCTTAAACAAAGTTCCATTTTAAAAAATGTCATTAGATCTTATTAGCAAAAGCTTTTCAATTAAATACATATGCATGATCATATCGTATAGCATATACGTGAAGAAGGTGAGAAGGACTCGAAGTGAAGATCAAGGAAGGAGGAAAACAAGTGATCAAGCTCCAAGTGATAGTAACTAACTGATTGTAACCTTAGTCACCTGCAAAACAGGCAAGCCCCGGTTTGCATTTGAACCGTTTTATAAAGCATTTTCATTTGTAGAGATCATAGCTTTGCATCATTGATTACAGTAAGTCTAGATGATATTGAAAACCCCACTTGCATGACCAGAAATACCTAAGAGAGAAAGGGTAGAATAGCACCTCCTCGAGTGGATTTGGCTACGCTAATGTTAGTAGGAAAGGTTCGGTAGAAGTCGAGTAGTTGGAAGCTACTCGCGAGTTTAGGGCTGGTTTACTCGGAACGGGTCCGAATTAGAAAAGATGAGGAAAGTTCACACATAAGAAATGGAGACCGGGCAGGGAGGTTGTAGATGCAGCAGGTTGCAGGCCGTGCGTGCATAGCCCTGCCTGTGTCGGTTAAGGCCCGTCCGTGCTTGGCCCTGTTGGACAAGTTTGAGTTGTGTACCGGGCACATACTGGCTATATGGGACCCAGGAAACCGATGTACCTTGGGAGATCCATAGTGGAACTTTTCCAACTGCCTTAGGCTTTCGGCATCAGGGTAGCAGGAGGTACCTCGCTCAAGAACATACCACTACGGGTATGTACCTTGAGGGAGCTTGCGTACTCGGGGCAGTTGGACTGCGTCAAATGTGGAAGATCTTGGGAAAGGTGGCCGCGTACAACGTCAGTCGAGGTTGCTGCCGGCAACTCGGAGTACGGGTGTACGTGTCGTGTAGTCCGGGCGTGTACTGATTCGAATCACCGTCGCTCGCGGTTATATGAGCATACTTTCCCACTGCGTCTTGACGTAGTAAGAACTGAACTGGTTATTCTTCTGAACCTTATAAGGCTGTGCTATAACTTGTATTGCAACCATGATTGAATTAGAGATAGGCTCATTAAACTTTACTTTCACTTTGTGCAAGGAGCATCGCAACAAAGCGTTTCTTGTTTGATTGTGGAGTTGCAATGATTTTCGGCTCAAGGTCTGTACAATGAGGCTTAAAAATCTGAAAGTTAACGATCAACTTTAGGCGAGTCCTTTATGCAAATCTAGCCGACCCATTTGAAACCGTCGTGCATGTAGAGTTTCTTGTTTAGGAGAGACGGGTCAGACTTGCTGAGCCTATGTGCTCACGCTTGCTATATAAGTGGTTTTGCAGGTTAACATCGATGCTTAAAAGAAGATTGTCCGGTGAGACTCGGAGACTTCCGAGTCGTTTAACACAGGGAGAACCCAGCCGCTGCTGTTGTCTTCGTGTTGCTAGCTAGAGGAGTCCGCGGGCTGGACTTGATCTCGAGTGCTCTTAGTTACTCGACGTGAGTTGTTATAGACTTCCGCTGTAGCTATTTGATGTAAATTATTTACAAAGAAAAATTTGTAAGCTTCCGCTGTTGTTTTATGTAATATATTGTTCCTCATATGTGTGATGTTGGGTGCCGCACAACATGGCACCACCCAATGCGATTCCCGGACGAGTGGCCTGTCTCGGTTGATGGGGCCGTCTCACTAATCATACACTACAGCTTCACCCAGACCATGCGTGAGAAGCGGGAAGAATGGAGTTCAAAAATGAGGATTATCCATGAAAATCAGCTGCTCAAGATCCACCGCTCTCCAGCTTGTCGAGCGACACAGGTCGATGCGGAGAAGGATGTCAGCTGGGAGGCTATCACCTGCCAGAGTCACATCTACCGTCGCCACCTGGACATGACTGAGTACATGTATGTCCTCCAGCGTTAGAGTGGTACAACGGAGTACAAGTACCTGCCAGTACAGCAGGGGACTTCCCATGAGCACATGGACCTGTGCTTGGAGGATGCTGCTTTGCTCAGCACTCGACTGCAGGAGTGCCAGCAGGAGCTTCAGGATGTTCGTGACACCCTGAAGGAGACTGAGGCGTTGCTTCGAGCCAGCTTGAGGGCGAGAGAAAGAGGAGATGGGAATGAACTGTGTGTCACCGTGAATGACACATGGACTCCTGACTCCCCAGACTGCTGGGCGAGCAGGCATCGCCGCACTTCTCCACCAGCAACTTCCCCACCCAAAGCAGAGTCAGAGGGCTGCCACAATAATGAGGAAGACCCCGAAGAGCCAGCTCAGTGATGCGGGTCGTTTAGAGTTCTTTCCCTTAATTCAGCAAGTTATCGAGTAGGCGAGTCAGTACCTTGGTTATTTGTGTGTTAATGTTTGGTGTGTGACGTGAGTTGTGGAAACCATGGGCAATTGTCCACAACCTCGTCCTTAGGTTGCTTTGCTTTGATGTGTGAACCCCTATGAATTAAGAGTGCATTTATTTTTAGCGTGAGATGTGACTCCCAAAAATCTACGTGAAACCCTTAGTAAATGTTAAGACCTCAAAAGTTTAAGTTTAAACAAGCAAATTTGGAAGTTTATACGTAATGCTTTAAATTAACATTTGGTTGATCATGATAGATGGCCGGAAGAGGAAAGGGTCGTGGTGCCAACCCCGCCAACAACAACGATGAGGCCGGCAATACTCATCTTTCTGGAGGACAAGACAGGGGTGGTCGCCGTGAAGGAGTTGATCCCATCCACCAAATGCTTGAAAATCAGAATCAGCTCATCCAGAGCCTAACTCAAGTGCTGGCCAACTTGCACCAAGCTCCACCTCCACAAGCTGCACCACGCCAACCAAGGTTGAGTGAGTTTCTAGGGACTCAACCTCTAAAGTTTGCAAGTGCTGCTGAACCTCTGGAGGCAGATGACTGGCTAAAGACCATTGAGAGCAAGATGAGGATCATACAATGCCAAGGGTATGAGAGGGTGCTGTTTTCCTCTCACCAATTGCATGGACCTGCTGCTGTTTGGTGGACCGCTTACGTGGCCGCCCATCATGACCCTGAGAACATTACTTGGGAAGAGTTCAAGCGTAGTTTTCGCAACCATTACATACCAAGGGGTGAACTCAAAAACAAGAGAAAGGAGTTCTTGGGGCTGCAGCAAGGAAACATGACCGTGAGGGAATACCTCACTAAGTTCACCCAACTATCCCGTTATGCACCACGGGACATCGAAACTGATGAGCAGAAACAGGACTGCTTTGTGGAAGGACTTACTGCGGAGATGCAATGTGCAATGTCCTCCAACGAGTATGAAGGCTTCCAAAAGATGGTAGACAGAGCATTTGTAGTGGAGAGGAAGCTGAAGGCCTTGGAAAATGAAAACAAGAGGAAGGCGGGATGGTCACACCAAGCCTCGGGTAGCAACACATGCCCACGTCTGATGCAGCAACCCGCATGGCAGACGAGCCGTGCTGCGGTGCCCTACTCAGCACCGAGAGGGTACAACCCAAACTTCAGGCCTCCGTCTGCACCAGCATAGCCACAACGTCAGTTTGTACAGCAACCTCACCCGACATATCAACCTCGACCAGCAGTACAAGGTCCCCCAAATCAACCCCAAGACAACAAAGGTCAGTCACCTAAGGTTGGAGTGCAATGCTTTAACTGTGGTGAAGTGGGGCACTACGCCCTTAAGTGCCCAAAGAAGAAGCCCGTGCAGCCGCAACAGCAGAATGTGATGCGAGGACGGGTGAACCACGTGACCATGGAGGAGGCGCAAGAGGCACCCGACGTGGTAGCTGGTAAGTTCCCTGCCAATTTACACATTGCAACCCTGTTGTTTGATTCTGGTGCTACCCACTCGTTCATTGCTCAAGGGTTTGTTAAGAAGCATGATCTAGCAACCACACAAATGAACCATATGCTAGCAGTGAACTCTCCAGGTGGAGAAATAAGGACAAGACAAGTGTGTCCTAAGGTGAATCTAGACATTAATGGGGTAGTGTTTACTGCCAACCTCATAGTGATAGATTCACAAGGGATAGATATTATTTTGGGTATGGATTGGTTGACCAAACATAAAGGAATCATCCATTGTTCGACAAGAACGGTGGAACTAACTCACCCTAGTGGCAAAAGAGTAAAGTTCATAACTATACAAGACCCTAGGAGGGACATTAAACTCAATCAAGTTGAGGTGGAAGTGGAGGAGATCAGGATCATCAGTGAATATCCAGATGTTTTTCCGGAGGAGTTGCCAAGTATGCCCCCTGATCGTGAAGTGGAATTCGCGATTGAGCTAGTGCCTGGAACAGCTCTGATATACAAGAGACCTTATAGGATGGACTCCAAACAGCTGGAAGAACTCAAGGAACATTTAAGAGAATTGACAGAAAAAGGGTACATTCGTCCTAGTTCCTCACCATGCGGAGCTCCAGTGATATTTGTGCCCAAGAAGGACGGGACCCAAAGGCTATGCGTGGATTACCGTGCATTGAATGAGGTAACCATCAAGAACAAGTACCCATTACCCCGCATTGAAGACTTGTTTGGTCAGTTGAGGGGAGCTTGTGTGTTCTCAAAAATTGATTTCAGGTCGGGATACCACCAACTTAAGATAAGGGAAACTGATATTCCAAAGACAACTTTCGTATCTCGGTACGGACTGTATGAATACACAGTCATGCCTTTCGAGCTAACTAATGCCCCGGCATACTTCATGTATCTCATGAACAAGGTATTCATGGAATATCTGGACAAATTTGTGGTGGTTTTCATAGATGACACTCTCGTCTTCTCCAAAGATGAAGAAGAACATGAGAAACATCTATGGTTGGTGTTGCAAAAGCTGAGAGAACACCAACTATATGCCAAGTTGAGCAAGTGTGAGTTTTGGCTAAAGAGAGTTCCCTTCTTAGGACATATAATCTCGGAGGGAGGAATCTCCGTAGATCCCGCCAAGATCGAGGATGTACAGAAGTGGAAGACCCCTAAGAATGTCGGGGAAGTTCGAAGCTTCTTAGGATTGGCTGGATACTATCGACGGTTTATCAAGGGTTTCCCTAAGATTTCGAGACCCCTCACCAAACTGTTGGAGAAGGGAATCATATTCACATGGACGCCGTAGTGCGAGACGAGTTTCCAGGAACTGAAGAAAAGATTGACAACAGCCCCAGTGCTAGTTATGCCAGATATGCAGAAGAACTTTTCGGTGTACTGTGATGCCTCTGGAAACGGGTTGGGATGTGTTCTCATGCAAGAGGGGCATGTCGTGGCTTATGCATCCCGGCAGCTCCGGAAACACGAGAAGAACTATCCTACACATGACCTAGAGCTAGCTGCAGTGGTACACGCGTTGAAGATTTGGCGGCATTACTTGATGGGGAAAAGGACACAGATATATACGGATCATAAGAGCTTAAAGTATATTTTCACACAGCCAGATCTCAACCTCAGACAAAGGAGATGGTTAGAGCTAATCAACGACTTTGATGTGGGCATCAACTATCATCCTGGGAAAGCGAACGTCGTGGCGGATGCTCTAAGCCGGAAAGTGCAGGTCAATAGGTTGAGCTTGAAGGACATGCCTACAGAATTGAAGGAAGAGGTTATAAAACTCAATCTATGTCTGGTGAATAGTAGTGAGGCCATCGCCATGGAAGTGGACTCCACATTAGAGAAAGACATCCGCAATGGTCAGAAGAATGACGAGAAGATGCAAGAGATTAGAGAACTCATCAAGGAAAATAAAGCCCCTGGGTTCAGAGAGGATGAATAAGGTACGATGTGGCACGGGAAAAGAATCTGTGTGCCTTAAGTGAAGGAGATCCGTGAATTGATTTTGAAGGAAGCTCATGATTCCGACTATTCCATTCATCCTGGGAGTACAAAGATGTATCATGACCTCAAGAGCAGATATTGGTGGTATGGCATGAAGCGAGATGTCGCGGAACATGTTGCCCTATGTGACACATGTCAGTTGGTGAAAGCCGAACATCAACGACCTGCGGTACTATTGCAACCACTCAAAGTGCCTGAATGGAAATGGGAGGAAATAGGTATGGACTTCATAGTGGGACTACCTAGGACCCAATCAGGATATGATTCGATATGGGTCATCATCGACAGGCTAACCAAGGTAGCTCATTTCATCCCCGTGAAAGAAAGCTACAGCGGATCCAAATTGGCGGAATTATACATGTCAAGGATCGTGTGTTTCCATGGAGTGCCAAAGAAGATAGTGTCAGATCGAGGGACACAGTTCACCTCAAGGTTCTGGCAGAAGTTGCATGAAACCCTGGGAACTCATCTGAATTTTAGTTCTGCCTATCATCCCCAGACTGACGGACAGACGGAAAGAACCAATCAGATCCCTGAGGATATGTTGAGAGCGTGTGCGCTCAAGAACAACAGGAGTTGGGATAAGAACTTACCGTATGCGGAGTTCTCCTATAACAACATCTATCAGGCTAGTATGAAGATGTCACCATTTGAGGCTTTGTATGGGAGGAAGTGCAGAACTCCCCTATTGTCACACCTGGTTTTTCCGAAGAACAACCAAGTGAATATCACATGTATGCCAGGATCATTTTCTCATACATGTGAGGACAAATAGTGAAGCATCATTTATTACAAGCCAGGTGTCGAATATAAATAAGTCTTACATAACAAATGTCTCGACGGACAATAATAAGTTCATCACAAATAAATAACTAGCAGCGGAATATTATTCTTGAGGGCTCCATCACAGGCGTTGCCCGGGGGTTTCCATGAACCTAGAAACCTTCTTCGGGTCCAAAGTCTTGGTCATTATACACCACCCCATTATCTTGACCTGAGCAGCAATATAAACCAACAAAATATGCAAGGTTGAGTACCAATGGTACTCAGCAAGTGTGGGAAAATTATATCATGCATGGCTAGAACAAGGAGAGGTTGAACTCATGGTTAAAGCACTATGCAATTAATACCTATCACCTTAGCTTATTAAGCACCTACATTACTACACAGGTGAAATGGTCCCAATCTCCCTTCCCATCATCATAACCAAATAACCACAACATCATTTTCAAATGTTAAGCTCCCCGCTTAACATCCTCAACTTCCAAAACCATCACTCCTCTAATCATGAATAAGTCCAAGCCGCTCTTGACCGTGAGCACGGCTGTCATGACAGTTTTGACTCTGCAGAGTTTGCACCACTGTACCCACATGTAGTGATTTCATCCCCCGTTGCCGGGTGGACTAAAGAACCTCCATTATGCCAGTGGCTACGAACCACATTCACACTTCCCAGGTGTGTAGCTAGGAGATCACTAGGAAGCCTTTACAAGGCCCACTGAGGTTTCACCCCTAACAGCATACAAGAGGCTCCAACCCCGCTGCAGTGGCCCCCTCTTGAGCCTTGCGGTTCATATGGTAGTCCAGCTGACACCTACTCCCCGCACCATCCAACACACCCATACTACGCCGGGGATACACCTAATTAATTGGCCAAGCTGCCCCATCTCAGCATGTGGTTGGCACTGTAAAGCCAGGTTACATGCTCCATGAACCGGTCCTTAGGATCCAGACAAGTACTAAACACAAACCCGAGTCTCGTGCACCCAGCACACAACCAAAACATCCAACTTGCCTTGATCCCTACCTCTACATAACTCACAATATCTCATTTAAGAGTATGGTAATATAAACTGATGATCTCATATCCCAAATATCCCATTCTAAGCATGGCTAAGCATATGCATAATAATAAATGACATGATAAAATAAATCCCAACCCAAGCTACAAGGAAACAAAGTAATGCAATTCTAGGGAAACTTCCTAGCATGGGTTTCATGTTTCATTTGACAATGCAATAATTCTATCTAAACATCCTAGTATAGGATCAAAGTGGTCAAGGACACTTGCCTCCTTCCTGCTTCTCTTGAAATGAGTAATCCTGATCTTGGAAAGGAATAACTTGCTCTTGAGCAGGTTCTACATCATACCATCACACATAGCAAAAGAAAAACAACAATCCATAAGACATAGTTCACACTTCCACTTCATACAAACCACACATTCACATTTATGAAAGTCATTCACCATTATGTGTGTTGATTTGTGGATGGCATGCACTTTTAATCATATGTATATGACTCCTACTTTTGTGTTCACATTTATACTTACTTACTATATATATGAGTTTCCAATTTAAATAAATTTCTTATATTCAATTACTACACCTTTTAACTACCAAATAAGCATGAAAGGTATTTTCCTTCTCCATATGTGTCTTCATAATTTCTACCAACCCTAAACTGAACTCTTTGGATTTTAGAACTCCATTTATCATTTACTAGTTGCTATATTTTCAGATTTATTTCCTATGCCTAAATGTGAACTTTATTATGAAAATAACAAACTACAACATCTAAACAGAATAGGTTCTGATCTAAAGTATTTACTAATATATTTTTGACCTTTACCTCTGATGTGAACTATTTTACAATTATTTTCCCTATTTTTTAGAACAATTCTCTACTTAAAAATGTGTCCCTAAATGTGAATAATAAATTAAACAGATTCATTTCAGCCCAAAATATATTTTTATCTCACTCCAAAGTTTTCTAATTACTGAGAAAGTTTTTAATTTAATTATGACAATATGTTTGTCCCACTTTTTAATTTTTAAACACTAGCCACATATTCAATTTCCTAAATTAAATACTAAACAGGGCTAAAAAGGTAAACTTACCCCACTACAGGGTCTATAATATTATTTTCAGAATTTCCAGTGGTCTAGCTACACTTATCAGAGGAGTTTTTCCTAATTTTTATTATGTCCAGGGGCTAAAACTGATTTTTAAATGAATTTACATGATTTTCTGAAGTTTCAGGGGCTAGATCAGAAGTTTCCGGGGCTAGCTCTTATTTCCCGAGAACCCCAGGGGGTAGCACGTAAGATTTCCAGTCTTTATAACGCGGGGCTGACGTGGACTGTCTGATTTTAAACCGACGGCCGAGATTATAACATCGAACCGGTACGCGGGGATTTAAACCCTACCGTGCGATTTAAAATAAACGGCGCACAAGCGGCCACGTCGCTCTGATCGAACGCGGGCGGCGCTGCCGGCGGCGCACGGCGGCGGGAAGCGGCGATCTCGCCGGAAACTTTCGGATCTTCGGGAATTCTTCCTAGAACTGTGATTTTATGGCATAGATCGGTAGAGGGGAGGTCAGGGATCTCACCTCGGGGGTTTTCTTGAGCTCGGAGGTCCTGGAAAGTGATCGGCGACGAGGTCCGAGGCGAAACCAAGGCGAAGCTCGTCGGCGCTGGGTTTACACCGCAAATCACCGAGTTTTCTGCAGCTGCAATGTTCCCCGGAGGCGGTGGATCAAGACCAGCGAGTTAGATCGGAATTTCTGAGCTTAGATCGGCCAGAATTCGCCGGAGAAGTCTCGGTTCTCACCGGAGGAAAATCAGCCGATCGCGTGAGAAAAACAGAACGAGGCCGGGTTTTTTATAGACGGGGGATGGCGGCGGGGTGGTTTAGATCATGTCCGCATCGCCTACGAACAGAATTCAGCGGGGATACGCCGAAATCCCGATCGGTTTTGATTCGGGTGCGAGGGAGTCCGGCGCTGTCGCGAGGTAGACGACGATCGGGTGGGCCCCGCCTGTCAGTGTGAGGAAGCAGCGCGCGCGGCTGCGGGCTGGCGCGGGGGCTGGGTGGGCCGGCTGGTGGGTTTCGGCCCACTGGCCGGTTTTTTTTTTCTGTTTTCTCTTTTTCTTTTTTTCTATTTCTTTTCTGATTTGAGTTTAATTTGAATTCCAGTTTGAATTTGAATTTTTGCAAAACATGCAACAAGTCCAAAAATTTTTAAATTCCCCTCTTAACATGATTTAGGGTTTTGAACCAAAATTTTGGGGTGTTACACCTATTTTGGAACCAAACGGGGGAAAGTAAAGTGTTTGGACCCGAGGTACTACAAGAAGCCGAGGCGAAAGTGAGGGAAATTCGCAACAACCTGAGGATAACGTAGACCCGACAAAAGAGTTATGCCGATGTACGGAGAAGAGAGCTCGTTTTCAACGTGGGGGACTATGTCTATCTCAAGGTGTCCCCTATCCGAGGACTTCGTCGGTTCAAGGTGAAAGAGAAGTTATCACCTCGATACATCGGACCCTTTCAGATTCTAGAGAGGAAAGGCGAAGTGGCATATCAACTAGAACTACCGGCTCGCCTATCAGATGTGCATGACGTATTCCATGTGTCACAGCTCAAGAAATGTCTGAGGACGCCTGAAGAGATGGTATCCTTGAATGAGGTTGACGTAGCCGAGGATATGTCTTATGCAGAGCAACCGTTCAAGATTTTGGAGACAATGGACGCCTCACAAGAAATAAAAGAATCCGGATGTGCAAGGTGCAGTGGAAGCATCACTCGGAAGAGGAAGCCACATGGGAGCGAGAAGACGAGCTTAAGGCACAGTTTCTGGAATTGTTTTCCTAGAACCACCAATCTTTTAAGGACGAGATTTCTTTTAAGGGGGGTAGAGCTGTGTAGCGGACAAGTTTGGCTCATTAAACTTTACTTTCACTTTGTGCAAGAAGCATCACAACAAAGCGTTTCTTGTTTGATTGTGGAGTTGCGATGCTGTTCGGCTCAAGGTCTGTACAATGAGGCTTAAAATCTGAAAGTTAAGGATCTACATTAGGCGAGTCCTTTATGCAAATTAGCTAACCCATTTGCAACCGTCGTGCATGTAGAGTTTCTTGTTTAGGAGAGACGGATCAGTCTTGCTGAGCCTATGTGCTCACGCTTGCTATATGAGTGGTTTTGCAGGTTAACATTGATGCTAAGAAGAAGGTTGTCCGGTGAGACTCGGAGACTTCCGAGTCGTGTAACACATGGAGAACCCAGCCGCTGCTGATGTTTTGTGTTGCTAGCGAGATGAGTCCGTGGGCTGGACTTCATCTCGAGTACTCTTTTGTTACTCGACATGAGTTTTTTATAGACTTCGGCTGTAGCTACTTGATGTAAGTTATTTACAAAGAAAAACATGTAAGCTTCCGCTATTGTTTTATGTAGTACATTGTTCCTTATATGTGTGCTGTTGGGTGCCGCACAACAAGGCAACACCCAATGCGATTCCTGGGCGAGTGCCACGTCCCCGTGACTGAACGGGCGGCGTCGGGCCCTCTCAGCGTGGTATCAGAGCCGCATTGGTAATAGCGCACGGAATAAGGATCATATTATGACAAAAACTTAGGATACAGTGAGGAAACGGTATTAGGCTCACATAAGGACTATAGTAGTATAGTTACTTAAAGTGGCATGACTAACATACAATGTCATCCTAAACGGTAAACAGTCGGTGAAGGTCTGTTTACCGTTTAGGCTATGTAGACGGTGTTTAAACGGATTAAACGGTTTTGTACTGTAGCAGTAAGTAAAATACTTTTTACTGACCTTTTGAAAACTACTTTTGCCTTATTTGATGTCCTTAGCCTCATTTTCAACTCTGCAACGCAAATTAAATGACAAATGTTAGCAAACATTCTTTTTAAGACAAATTATTCATGAAAACATCTATGTTGCTTGACAGGTATGAAAGGAGAAGAACTACATATTTAACAGGAGAACAACAAATTTTCAATCATGGAGAAGAGTAAAAGACAGTTAAAAAATGGAAAATAGCTCTCCTTCGAGTTGCAGCTCTTTCTTTGTTGGCTTTGTGTCATCCTTTTATAATTTTCTGTTGTAGTCTGATGTCTCACTGTTTTGTTTTTTGGTCTTGTAAAATAATATATCTGTGAGGAACAAACTAAAGCATAAATAGTGAAAGGTTTAAATCATGAATATGTTTGACAACTGGTACGAAACATAGTAGTACTAGATAAACCTAATAACAGTACAAATGACATACTAACATAGTAACATGTTACATAAAGACTGAGTCCGGTGACAAACCCACAAATCCGCAAATGACATAAATAAAATAACACACAAACTGATGTGATATGATAATGTGGGAGCTCTAAGCTCAACCATCTATTAATGAATTAACCAATCAACCAAGAACCAGTACTGTGGTAAACAAGCCCAAATCAATTAATGAATTAACCAATCAACCAAGAACCTGTACTGTGGTAAAGTGAGAGTTGGGAGGGGGCGCCGCCGCGCACGTCTGGCAGGCGGCAGAGCCACGCCGGGGGGGGGGGGGGGACGATGAATCTGGTAGGCGGCCGGCGCCGGCACCAACGGGGCGCTCTGGGGGCTGCGCGGGGCCGAACAGGCAGCGGGGCGGGGGCGCCGGCGCGCGCGTGCTGTGGCGGGCACCGAGCACCAGGCGCAACCGCCTAGCGCCGCCGGCGGCAGGGGGGGAGGGGCACGCCTTGACAAGATCCGGAACCCTATGCGGCGCGACTTCTTTCTGAGCACCTCTGGGTCGGGCAAGGGTTTAATGGAACCTGCTGCCTTCACTTCGGGTAAACGGCTGGAAATGGGTTTAAACCCGAATAAAGTCCGTTCCGTTTAGCCCGTTTCGACCGTTTAAACATCCGTTGACCCGTTTAAATGAGTCAACCATTTAGGGGACCGTTTATCCTCTAAACTACACAGTGACTGTATGTTCACCGTTTAAACCCGTTTAAACAGCCGTTTAGACCCGTTTAGAATAACACTGCTAACATACTTGTTATAATTCTGAAATTTGATTATGTAACGACGCACCTACGCTCAGGTAAGCATTGTAAAGCGGTTCAATTTTGGTTAGCTCCCCTGACGAGGAATGTGGTTCAGGGATAGGTCTCACAGCTTGGTGTGAGACGTCAATATGAAACTCTTGAACTCTTCATGTTCCGGAGTTCATATGAAATGCTGATCCCTAGCATGCATTAGGCAACAATTTGGAGACCCCATCGTATGGTCAGTAACGCGATAGTGTGTTCTTCTGGAAATAGCCTAGAAGGACATACGCAGCGCTTGGCATCGGCGTGCCCTGCAGGGCAGTAGGTGGTATCTGTTGGGTTGATAAAATTCCCAACCGTGATGACCCGTTCGCGCTCTACTCGGGTTCCCCATCGTGTGGTGTGAAAACGCGACCATGTACCTTGAGACGTGGCTTCACTCAAGGACGACCCGTATGACAATGTACGGGGCGTATGTTTTTAGTATGATACGGAACTGCCTGAAATGAGAAAACCTATGTGTGCATCACCATTGAGTGTTCTTCTGCAGGCACTAACCACGTATGTATCCCTGTAGAACATGTTTGCGAGTGGCCGTTTTAGTGCCACCTATGATACGTTATGCCAGTCTAATCCGGTTAGGGTTTTTCTTTTGTGAGGCAACGTAGTACCGACATGCTTCTTATGGTGCATCGACGCCGTACTGAACCTATTAAACTCTTCCCTCTGACGAAATGACTCATGAACTAACTTTAAACTAAAAATGGAAGTTTGAAACAAATATTAGTTACTGAACTCTTATTTTGAGCTAAGATTCAAATGAGAGGAAGACTAGGCTTCAAAGATTTCAAAAACAGAGTGCTCTGTTTTCGGCAGGAATTCTTGCTGGACTTTAACAGAGCATAACTCTGAGTAGCTTGACCCAATTAAGGTGTATGATACAGTTCTGGAAATATTTTCAAGTGATCTACATCTTCTTTGTAGACCTACAGAGCAAAATCACAAGTTAACTTGGTGGAAAGTCCAGTTGAAGGTAAACTGTCCAGAACCAGGACAGCAGTAGGACCTCTCTGGACATTTGTGTTTTTAAGCCATAACTTCCTGTAGAAAAACCCTTAAGGAGCTTATGATACACCGTTGGAAAGATTATGAATTGTGCAACATTTTTGTAGTTCAAAGTTTGTTCAGATTCTTATTGTATTTGCATATACAACTGTGATAAAAATAGCCACATACAAAGGAGATGCTGGCAAATTTTATCCAGGAATTCTGTCAACTTTGGAAAATCATAACTTTTAATCCAGAGATGATCTGGAGGCATATGAGTATTCGTTGGAAAGATACTGACGTTAAATTTAACTTTGGAATTCATCTTGAGTAATGAAAATGCTTTTAACTAGATCAAAATCTGGAGATAGTGCATAAAGGTCTGTTCTGTACATATAGGCTGGTTAGCTATGCCTACTATGGAGTTGTGTAAACATGGATTTTATTACTGCTTTCATAAAGTTTTGACATATTCATGTTTTCATTAGTCTCACATACTGCTGAGTTCTTGTTTAACTCATCTCAACTACATTTTTGCAGTATGGTTCGTACTCGCTCTAGGAGTAGGGCCGGGAGTTCTCGCCGACGCAGTGATGCTTCTATTCCACCGTCGGAACCACCATCCACGGGATGGATGGATCTTATGACTCGAGTCATAGAGTCTAATCAAGAGAACACAAGGCTACTCCAAGAAGCCACTCAAGATAACACACGCTTACTCCAAGCTTTGGTACAACAAGGCATACTCCAGAGCACGCAACAAGTCGTTCCCCCTCGGGACGCTTATCTGGATTTCTTGGCGACTCAACCGCCAACCATTACTGAAGCTACCAAACCTGTGGAAGCAGATCAGTTGCTTCGTGTCATGGAGTCAAAATTCAGAGTATTCGAGTGTGATGAAGTTCAAAAGACAAGGTTTGCCGCTCAGCAACTTCATGGAGCTGCCGGAAACTGGTGGGTTGAACATCTTGCCACCATTCCGGAGGACCATCAAGTGACATGGAGTGAGTTTTGTGAAGCCTTTCGTACTCGTCACATACCACTAGGTATTGTCAAGGAAAAGCAGGAGAATTTTTTGGGCTTGAAGCAAGGGGACATGAGTGTCCTCGAGTATGTCAAAAGGTTTAACCTTTTGGCCCAATATGCTCCCAATTATGTGGCGAAAGAAAAGGCACGGTGTGACTTATTCTTCCATGGCCTGAGTGCCATATTACAGAAGAAGTTGGCCGTGCACAAAAAAGGCAGTTACACCGACATGGTTGATGCAGCTCTCATACAAGAGAAGCCGACACTTGAGTGGCAAGCAGAGAAGAGAATAATGAGTGGGATCTGTGGCGCACCGGAATCCGCTCATCCAGGATCGCAGAGGGTGGTGCCGCGCGATGCGACACCCGACAGCACACGTCATAAGAACACAATATATTACATGGGAAAAACAGCTGAAACTGTACAAACAAGTACAAACTTCAGTTACAATTATTGTTCTATTACACAGCGGAAGACTACACTATACAACTCACGCCCGTCTATTTAGCAAAAGTCGGTTGCCCAGCCCTAGGGCAACCCACACTAGCTGCACGTCTCAGCTCAGCGCGGCGTGTACGGCTCCCACTCAGCCGTGGTCCCCGACGGAGGGTAACCCTCGCCGGTGGACTCGTACTCCGAGTCCGTGGGTGGCTCCTTACCTGAAAAACACTTATGCATCAACCGTGAGCACGAAGGCTCAGCAAGGCTTAACCGACTCACCTAAGCATGAAACTCTACATGAGGTGTACAATGGACATAGGATAGTAACGTTTCAGCAAAACGACACGCCTACAAGTTCATCCTTAGTTCATCTTTTAGCAACAAGTTAACAGTTCATGAAATCTGAAATTTAGTAAGCAGTATTTGGTGGCACACATGTAGCGATACAATTATATCAATCAGCATCATTGAATCAACATATTTCATCCATTAGTCTACGTTACGACGCAGTGAACAAGCAGTACTCGTCACCGCGAGGGACGGCGAATCGACTCGATATACACCTGCAGGGAAAACCCAAAGAGCACGTCACGTACGCCCACCCGTGGAGCTGCACAGCACGCTCACTCGATGTCGTACGGGACAACCTTTCACCCAACAGCCCAAACGTCGAACCGGTCGCACCAAAACGAGCAGGAGGTTCCCCACACGGAGCATCTCTCTATGCCCGTTGGCAGATTTCCACCTTGCTGCCCTCAACCTACACCTATAAATCGGTGTGCTATGCCTCGACGCCCGGAGGTTTAGGCTACATCGGTTTATCGGGGCCCATATATCCGATATGCCTTCGGTACGTTCAATACTTGTTCAGCAGGGCCGCACACGGATCGGTCCTCAATCGACACGGGCAGGGCTGCGCACACAAGACTCTCTCTTGCTGCGCCCTAGTCCCTGCCTAGTCTCATTTTCATTACTAAAGTGATCTCACATCACTCCACCGAACCCGTGTGTCCCAAGCCTATCTCGCGAGTAGATTCCAACTACTCGACTTGTACCGAAGTCCTATGACTCCTTAAGCATAGCCTGTCTACTCGAGGTCCTGAACACTACCCTCACTCTTTTAGGAACCTTTGGTTATGCAAGTGGGGTTTCATTCATCCTATACCTAATGCACATACATACTTCATATGACACATGTAAACAAAGTAAAACTTTTAAAAAAGGGTTAATGCAAACCGGGGCTTGCCTTGTTGCTGCTGGTCAGGAGTTAGTTCTTCGTCCGGAAGAAGGAAGTCCAGCACTTCCGGAGTCTCTTCTTCAACGGCTACACGTTAATGAAATACTACATGTTAATTTAGATGCAAATGTGAGTTTTAGAGTAAGACTTCTACTCTTAGTTCTAATAACCAGCCTCTAACACCTGGAACTTTGTTTAAGAATTTAAAGATGAACTGGTGTTGGTGGTTTGGCTTGAACTTAATCACATGGCTAAATGCTAAGTGATTTTCCCCCTTTTTCATCTTAATCCCTTAAGTGGGTAAACAGGACAGGGGTGATCTAGAGCTCCAAAGGAGCTGAGAATTTTTGTGTGAGTTCCTTGTCACAAGAAAACCCTCTGTACCAAACCTTAGCACTTTTCATGGAGTGGTTTGCTCAGAACAATTTCCTTAGCAAATAAGCAAGGAAGAATTAATTCTGAGGTAATACCCCTGTTCATGCTCAACTTAATGAACTACAATTTCTATTATAGCTCATAGAGTTTGCATGGATTTTCCTAGCATTTTTGGAGTCAAGGTTTGCCCAGAATTGAATTTCCAAGTTTTGGAAATTCTCTGAAAATGTTTCTGCATTCAAATGAACACAGCACTTTCCAATTTGAATTGCTCTGACCAAATCAACTCCAAATGGTCTGAAACTTTTACAGGGGTTTACTAATGTCCTAAAGAACATTCTGGCAGAATTTGGGGATTTTTGGATGAACCAAACTCCCTCAAAAATTCTTTTGCTGAAAAGTTTAAAGAATTTTCCAGAATTAATTACTGGGTATTATAAAAATTGGGTTTCAGATTTGGATTGTACTCTGTTAGAGGAATCCAACAAAATTTGTTTCATGATTTTTGGATTCTCCTAACCCAAGTTGTGGTCCTCCAAAGTTTGAACTACAAACTGGACATTTCAAAATGTTGAAATGTCTGCCGGTGGGTCCCACCTGGCAGTCTTCCCCTTCCTCGCGCCAAACAGGGGCCCGCGGCGGCGCACTCCGGCGAGCTTCGCCGGAACTGCTCTCCCGGCCGTCTCCCGGCCCCAAACTTGCCGCCCCGCCCTAACTCACATCGCTGAACTCGTCGGTGGCGTCGCCGGCGGCCGTAGCTCACCGGAACAGGGCTCCCGACGGTGACAGTGGCGGTTAGGGTTCCGGCGTGGTCGGGAATGCGTTATAACGCATCAAAATGATTGGCAAAGGGTCGGAGAGCACCACGGGAGCTCGAGGGTGATGGAAATGGCCGCCAAACCCCATGAAAAGGTCGGCAACCTAGAGCTCCACGGTGAACCGAGCTGTTATTCTATGGCGGCCCGAAGAACAACCTAAACCCGGCCATTTCTGGGTCATTTCCCATGATTCTTGGTCGAGGAGGGCCTCTAGGAAGTGAGGAAGGTATGTGTAAGCTCACTCGAGCTGGATTGGACGGTGCAGCTCGAATTTCGGGTTAGACCGATCCTTACCCGGTTGCACTAGTTCTCGGGATCCTTAGGAATTCTCAGCGCACCGTCTACCGATGGTTAGAAGGGTTGCAGCTACACGATCTGGAGGCTAAAGCGCACCTTTTCTGTGTAGAAGTCCGGCGGCGAAACTGGCCGTGGCGTGCTGTCCACGGGGAGCAGTTCGCGCCTTTCCGCCGGTGGCCTGAGCCCTCAGTGGCGATCGTCGATTTGTGGTCGAGTGCGGTGCTAACACCGTGGTGTGGTGAGATGGCTAGCTAGAGCACACACCGGCGCTCTCTTTCTGCGTTGGGAGCTCGGGCAAAGGCCGAGCGGACGTCGGCGTGCAGGGGAGGATCGGAGGAGCGGCGTCGGTGACCGAGCAGAGTGGGGGCTCGCTGTTTTTGCAAAGAAGCACGCGTACGTCTTCGGTGTCTTGGCGAGGGGGTCATGTAGAGGAGAGGGTGCGCCGTTCCCCGGCTGCCAGCGCGAGCGACGGGAACCAGGAGGTGGCCGTTCGGCCGGCGGTGCGCGCGCGGCAGCTGGCTGCGCTCGGTTGACTGAGGAACAGAGAGCAGACTTGGGGGCTAAGTCTATTTCACCCAATGACAGGTGGGCCCCACTGGTCAGTGCTCTACCCCCTCTCAAAAGATCTCCCAAACTTGACAAAAGATGAATTAAATCGTTGGAAATCTTCAACTGAGCTACATTGGTATTGTTTGGCAAATTTACCTCAAATTCAAATGTATATTTGAATTATTGGCATATTTGGATCCTTTTTGGAAAAATGGGTAGCAAATCTTTTTGAAAATTTCTGAAACTTTGCCTCCCCACTAATTTGGACCTGAGGAATCCAATTATGCACTTTGATCCTTGGTTTAGCTGCTGAAATCCTGAGTTTGAATGCAACAGTTTGGAAACACACTCTCATGTGTGATCATATGTGTATAATTTTCCCATGTTGTGAAAGTGTAAGTTTCCCCTCTAACCACTTCTTTGATAGAGGTTACTTGCTCCTCCCATTCCTTACCAGCCATCCACAACAAGAGCTGAGGTGTGGTGAAGTGAAGAAAAGTTTTTACAAGTCCCTTTTCTTGGGCTTTTACATCCCTCCCCCCTTAAAAGAATCTCGTCCCGAGATTATAAAAGAAGAGATAGTGATGTAATAGGGACTTACCCGTGTTGAGAAGCCAAGAACTCCGGGTAATTTGAGCGAAGGAACTCCTCGCTCTCCCACGTCGCTTCCTCGGCGGTGTGGTTACTCCAGAGTATTTTGTAGAACCACAACGTTCTGCTACGCGTGGTCCTGGCTTTCTCATCAAGAATTCCCACCGGATATTCATCATATGTTAAATCCGGCTTCAGCTCGCCGATGTCTTCGGTAGGAACAGCAGTTGTATGCTTCAAGCATTTTCGCAGTGGCGAAACATGGAAAATATCATGGACACCAGCCAGAGATGCCGGTAGCTCCAATCGATACGCTGCTGGTCCACACTTCTCGGTGATAGCGTAGGGTCCAACGAAACGGGGAGCGAGCTTCCCCTTCACACCGAATCGGTGCACGCCCTTCATTGGAGACACGCGGAGGTACACGTGTTCCCCAACGTCAAAGTGCAACGGCCTACGCCTCTTATCAGCGTAGCTCTTCTGTCGGGATTGAGCGGCCTTCAAATTGGCTTGAATTGTCCGAACGCGCTCCTCGGCGTCGTTCACCACATCAACCCCGAATGTGACCCTTTCACCGGACTCGCACCAATTTAATAGGGTGCGACATTTACGACCGTAGAGAGCTTCGTAAGGTGCCATTTTGATACTCGCCTGATAACCGTTGTTGTACGAGAATTCTGCCAATGGTAGGTGATCATCCCAGTTCCTACCATGGTGGATGGCACACGCTCTCAACATGTCTTCCAGGACTTGATTCACCCTTTCTGTCTGACCATCTGTCTGAGGGTGATAAGCGGAGCTCCTGATCAACTTAGTACCCAATGCAGCGTGTAGCTGCTCCCAAAAGCGAGATACAAATAATGCACCTCGATCTGAGACAATGGTCTTGGGTACCCCGTATAGGCATAGAATCTTCGCTATGTATAGCTCCGCATATTTGCCGGCATTGTAACGTGTATTCACCGGAATGAAGTGAGCCGTCTTGGTTAACCGATCAACGATTACCCATATGGAATCATGCTTGTTGGCTGTTAGGGGTAATCCCACAATGAAATCCATGCTCACATCTTCTCATTTCCATGCCGGGATCTTCAGGGGTTGCAGCAGCCCTGATTTCTTCATATGATCAGCTTTCACTCGTCTACACGTATCGCACTCGGATACGTACTTAGCTACCTCCCGCTTCATCCGCGTCCACCAAAATTTCTTTTTCAAATCTTGGTACATTTTGTTGCTGCCCGGATGAATGGAGTATTTGGACAAGTGAGCTTCATCGAGGATCTTTTTCCTCAACCCCATATCTCGGGGTACGACTATGCGGTCATTGAACCACAGCGTCCCCTCATCATCCTTCCGGAAACATTTAATTTCTCCAATGTCTATCCGTCTCCGGAGATGTGCCATGCCTTTATCCGCTTTCTGAGCTGCAATGATGTCCTCCCTAATAGTAGGGACGAGGGCAAGGTTGTACAGCGATCCATAAGGAACCAAGTATAAACTTGGCTCCTCCTCCTCCACCGGTGTAATGGTGAGGTGATGGACATGCGATTTCCGACTCAGCGTGTCGGCAACCACATTCGCCTTGCCGGGGTGGTAATGGATCTCAATCTCATAATCTTTGATCAGTTCTAACCACCTCCTCTGCCTCATGTTCAGCTCCTTCTGGGTGAAAATGTATTTCAAGCTCTTGTGGTCGGTGTAGAGATGCACCAAGTTCCCCAGGAGATAGTGCCTCCACATTTTCAGCGCCAACACCACGGCAGCAAGTTCAAGATCGTGGGTCGGGTAGTGCTGCTCATGGTTCCGAAGTTGGCGTGAGCCATAAGCGACCACGCGTCCTTCCTGCATCAACACGCAGCCAAGCCCAATACCGGACGCGTCACAATACACGTCGAAGGGCTTTGTTGTATCCGGCTGAGCTAACACCGGGGCTGTTGTGAGATGCTTCACCAATGTTCGGAACGCTCCTTCACACGCGGTGTTCCAAACATATTTTGTCCCTTTTTTCAGCAACTCTGTCATTGGCTTAGCGAGCTTGGAGAAGCTTGGAATGAATCTCCGGTAGTATCCCGCTAACCCGAGGAAGCTTCTGACTTCATGGACTGAAGTGGGAGCTTTCCATTTCAACACTTGCTCTATTTTACTTGGGTCAACCGCAATGCCTTCAGCTGAGATAATATGTCCCAAGAATGGCACTTGGCTGATCCAAAATTCGCATTTGCTGAACTTGGCGTAGAGTTTGTGGTCTCGCAATCGTTGAAGAACGATCCGCAAGTGTTCGGCATGTTCAGCTTCGGTCTTGGAGTAAACCAAGATGCCGTCGATGAACACTACCACGAACTTGTCCAGCTCCGGCATGAACACCGAATTCATGAGATACATGAAATGGGCTGGAGCATTCGTGAGACCAAAGGACATGACGAGATATTCGTATAAGCCGTATCTCGTCGAGAACGCCGTCTTCGGTACATCCTCCGCCCGGATCTTGATCTGGTGATATCCAGAGCGAAGGTCCATCTTTGAGAACACACTTGCCCCCACAAGTTGATCAAACAAGATGTCAATACGGGGCAGTGGGTACTTATTCTTGATGGTGACGGCGTTGAGCGGCCGGTAATCCACACACAGCCTCAGGGTTTCATCCTTCTTCTTTACAAATAGCGCAGAGCATCCCCAAGGCGATGAACTCGGCCTAATGAAACCCTTGCTCAACAGATCATTGAGCTGTTCTTTTAATTCAGCCAGCTCATTTGGAGCCATCTTGTATGGTCTCCGTGATATGGGCGTAGTCCCGGGTGCAAGTTCAATCTTGAACTCGACATCCCGCTCAGGTGGCATGCCCGGAAGATCATACGGGAACACATCAGGATACTCCCGGACTACGGGGATGTCTTCTAACTTGAGAACTTCAGCATTATTAATTGCTAAAACTTCCCGGACTGGCGTGTCTAACATCATGGAATGCGGACGGTGGAATGGAGAATTTAAGTGAACCGTCCGTGTCCGAGTCTCTAGGACAGCGCCATGGTATTGCAGCCATGACATCCCTAAGATTGCATCAATCTTCTGTCCCATAAGAATTATCAAGGTGGTGGAATATAGTTTCCCACCTAAGCACAGAGGTGCCTTTGGAATCATCATATTAGCTGAAATCTTCCCTCCCGGTGAGCATATCATATAAGTGCAGTCGGTTGGGAAGACTTGCAATTGATGTTTAGCCACATAGGATGCACTTATAAAGCTGTGGGTTGCACCAGAATCAAATAATATGACGATGGCTTGATGGTTGAGAGTAAACGTACCCGCCAGCACGTTGTCTCCCTCTGGGGCGTCCTCACTGTCAAGGTTGCGGACGCCTCCAGTCCGCTGACCAACCTTCTTCGCCGGAGGTCGGCCTCGAGCACCGCCCTGAAACTGGGCTTGCCCGCTGCTCTGCTGCCCCTGGGGACAGTCCTTCGCAAAGTGGCCCGCCTGGCCACACGTGAAGCAGGTGAAACGGGGCGGTCCCCCGCTGATCGGTGGGCGGAAACCCGGGGCGCGTTGTGGCGGTGGAAACGCCCGGGGTATCGTCTGCTGCTGCTGTTGCTGTCTTGGTGGTGGCATCGGCGGACGGAACGGGGGTGCTTGGAACGAACGTCCCCCGAACTGTTGAGGTCGCGCCGGTGGACGCCACTGCTGCCCGGATGGTGTCCGATACACCATACGGTACTTCTGGGGAGCGCCACTCCCACCGCTGCTAGGTGGAGCGCTGCGCTTCCTCTGCTCAGCTGCTAACTCCCGCTGAGCGTCCTCTTGCATAATGGCGGCATTGACTAGGTCATTGAATGTGCCGCGGTTCCATTGTACGAGGTGGGTCTTCATTTCGGGATGTAACCCCCGATAGAAGTGCTCCCTCTTCTTCTCCTCCGTGGAGATGTAGTCTGACGCATACTGCGCCAGATGGTTGAAGGCACGGGAGTAGTCGTGGGCACTCCTCCCGCCCTGCTTCAGTTCCAAAAATTCTTGGAACTTTCTCTTCATTATTCCGGGAGGAATGTGATAGGCGCGGAACGCCTCCCGGAACTCCTGCCATTCCACGGCATGGCCAGCCGGACGTGAGGCGACATAATTCGCCCACCACGCACCAGCGGCACCGTGGAGCTGCTGTGCTGCGAACAGCGTCTTCTGCCGCTCCGTACACTGGAGCAGCCCGAACTTGGACTCGATAGTCCGCAGCCAGTTGTCCGCCTCCAGTGGTTCTTCGGCTTCGGTGAACACTGGAGGGTGCGTACTCATGAAATCTGAGTACGACACTTCGCGGGGCTCACGAGGCCCTCGCTCTTGACGTCCTCCCGCCTGGGACGTATTCTGCACGATCGTGCGGAGCAGGTCGGTCTGCTCCTCACGACCTCCCACCAATGCCGCTATCACATCCGCTAGAGTAAGCGGAGGCGGCGGTGGTGGCTGCTGCTGCGGGGTGCTGTCGTAGGCCGGTGGCGGGGAGTCATCGCCTCCACCTTGGCTAGAGCCACCAACCTCGTGCGTGGTCCTAGTACGAACCATCTGCAACCATATGACATTAACCATCAGTCCCGCAACATTTTGCATGCAGTCCAATAGAACTGGGCGGAAAAACATTATGACAACAAAACATGCGAAATATCTCGTAAGTAGATAATGTAATAACTTTGCACAAGCTACACCATTACCAGACCAAACACAAGTTAGTTTAATCCACTTGATGAACCCCTTCTCTGGAAGCTCACCATAACTGGGTTTGGTCTCTACGAGACATTATTATCGCCCTTAGGGTACAACACCCTCTCCAATGAGTTCAACTGTCATTCTTCCGTCAGAATGACCAGTTTCTACCTATTCCAAGTTTTGATCCGGTTATGGGCATTTTCATGACTCAAGTTGAATACCAAAGTTAAAGTTAACTTTAGTATCTTTCCAACGAGTACTCATTTGCCCCCAGATCAGCTTTGATTAAAAAGTTATGCTAATTCAAAGTTAGCAGAATTTCTGGAAGAATTTTAACAGCACCTCCCTTGGAAGTGGCTGTTTCCAACCCTGATTTCCACTAAATTCTGTGCTGGAATTTCAGAAACTTTGAATTGCAAAGGTGTCGCACATCTTCTACTCCTTCTAAGGATGTATTATATGACAATTTTAGATTTTTCTACTGGGAGTTATGTTTGAAAAACAGATCAGTTCAGAGGATGTTTTACTCTGCCCTGGTTCTGGACAGTTTACATTCCTGTTGGATTTCAGCCATCTTAAGGCGAGTTTCAGCTCTGGAAGTCTACAACAAAGTTGTAGAGTACTTGAATACCCTCCCAGAACTATGTAGCACACCGCCCTGGGCTAAAAGACCTGTGAGTTATGCCCTGTTGAGGATCAGCAAACGTGCTGCCCAAAACAGAGCACTCTGCTTTTCATACTTCTGGCTATACTGCTCCACTATCCCATTCTTATACCCAACCAGGGTCCTAAATGTTGAACCTATAGATTTTAATTCTTCGTTATCATTATACTCATGCATATGCCTACAATATCTCGGTACTACGTTCCTCACAAAAGAAAATCCTAACCAGATCATACTGGTATATACGTCTCAAGTGTGGCACTAAACGGTCTCTCGCACACGTTTTCTACACGGATACATACGTGGTTAGTACCTGCAGAAGACCACACAATGATGGTGCACTCAAAGTTTGTTCATTTCAGGCAGTTCCATATTTGAAAGTAAATACAAACGCCCGTATCATTTCCATACGGCCGTCCTTGAGCTAAGTCACGTCTCAAGGCACGTGATCGTGTTTCAACACCACACGACGGGGAACCCGAGTATGTCATGAACGGGTCGTCACGGTTGGGAATGTTATCAACCCAACAGATACCACCTACTGCCCTGCAGGGCACGCCGATGGCAAGCGCTGCGTATGTCCTCCTGGGCTATTTCCAGACGAACACACTCTCGCGTTACTGACCACGCGATGGGGTCTCCGCTTACTTGCCTAATGCCCGCTAGGGATCAGCGTTTCATATGAACTCAGGAACATGAAGAGTCCAAGAGTTTCATATTGACGTCTCACACCAAGCTGTGAGATCAATCCCTGAACCACGTTCCTCGTCAGGGAGAGCTAACCGAAATTGAACCGCTTTCGGTGGCGTTCCTTACCATACTTACCAGAGCGTAGGTGCGTCGTTACATAATTGAAATTCAGAATTATAACACATAAGTTAGTCTTTGCCACTTTAAGTAACTATGCTAATATAGTCCTTACTTGGGCAACTACCGAATCCTCACCGTATACCTAAGTTTTTCCCATAATGCAGTCCTTTAGTACTGTGCTATCCCCACTGCAGCTCTGATACCAGGCTGTGGCGGACCGGAATCCGCTCATCCAGGATCGCAGAGGGTGGTGCCGCGCGATGCGACACCCGACAGCACACGTCATAAGAACACAATATATTACATGGGAAAAACAGCTGAAACTGTACAAACAAGTACAAACTTCAGTTACAATTATTGTTCTATTACACAGCGGAAGACTACACTATACAACTCACACCCGTCTATTTAGCAAAAGTCGGTTGCCCAGCCCTAGGGCAACCCACACTAGCTGCACGTCTCAGCTCAGCGCGGCGTGTACGGCTCCCACTCAGCCGTGGTCCCCGACGGAGGGTAACCCTCGCCGGTGGACTCGTACTCCGAGTCCGTGGGTGGCTCCTTACCTGAAAAACACTTATGCAGCAACCGTGAGCACGAAGGCTCAGCAAGGCTTAACCGACTCACCTAAGCATGAAACTCTACATGAGGTGTACAATGGACATAGGATAGTAACGTTTCAGCAAAACGACACGCCTACAAGTTCATCCTTAGTTCATCTTTTAGCAACAAGTTAACAGTTCATGAAATCTGAAATTTAGTAAGCAGTATTTGGTGGCACACATGTAGCGATACAATTATATCAATCAGCATCATTGAATCAACATATTTCATCCATTAGTCTACGTTACGACGCAGTGAACAAGCAGTACTCGTCACCGCGAGGGACGGCGAATCGACTCGATATACACCTGCAGGGAAAACCCAAAAAGCACGTCACGTACGCCCACCCGTGGAGCTGCACAGCACGCTCACTCGATGTCGTACGGGACAACCTTTCACCCAACAGCCCAAACGTCGAACCGGTCGCACCGAAACGAGCAGGAGGTTCCCCACACGGAGCATCTCTCTATGCCCGTTGGCAGATTTCCACCTTGCTGCCCTCAACCTACACCTATAAATCGGTGTGCTATGCCTCGACGCCCGGAGGTTTAGGCTACATCGGTTTATCGGGGCCCATATATCCGATATGCCTTCGGTACGTTCAATACTTGTTCAGCAGGGCCGCACACGGATCGGTCCTCAATCGACACGGGCAGGGCTGCGCACACAAGACTCTCTCTTGCTGCGCCCTAGTCCCTGCCTAGTCTCATTTTCATTACTAAAGTGATCTCACATCACTCCACCGAACCCGTGTGTCCCAAGCCTATCTCGCGAGTAGATTCCATCTACTCGACTTGTACCGAAGTCCTATGACTCCTTAAGCATAGCCTGTCTACTCGAGGTCCTGAACACTACCCTCACTCTTTTAGGAACCTTTGGTTATGCAAGTGGGGTTTCATTCATCCTATACCTAATGCACATACATACTTCATATGACACATGTAAACAAAGTAAAACTTTTAAAAAAGGGTTAATGCAAACCGGGGCTTGCCTTGTTGCTGCTGGTCAGGAGTTAGTTCTTCGTCCGGAAGAAGGAAGTCCAGCACTTCCGGAGTCTCTTCTTCAACGGCTACACGTTAATGAAATACTACATGTTAATTTAGATGCAAATGTGAGTTTTAGAGTAAGACTTCTACTCTTAGTTCTAATAACCAGCCTCTAACACCTGGAACTTTGTTTAAGAATTTAAAGATGAACTGGTGTTGGTGGTTTGGCTTGAACTTAATCACATGGCTAAATGCTAAGTGATTTCCCCCCTTTTTCATCTTAATCCCTTAAGTGGGTAAACAGGACAGGGGTGATCTAGAGCTCCAATGGAGCTGAGAATTTTTGTGTGAGTTCCTTGTCACAAGAAAACCCTCTGGACCAAACCTTAGCACTTTTCATGGAGTGGTTTGCTCAGAACAATTTCCTTAGCAAATAAGCAAGGAAGAATTAATTCTGAGGTAATACCCCTGTTCATGCTCAACTTAATGAACTACAATTTCTATTATAGCTCATAGAGTTTGCATGGATTTTCCTAGCATTTTTGGAGTCAAGGTTTGCCCAGAATTGAATTTCCAAGTTTTGGAAATTCTCTGAAAATGTTTCTGCATTCAAATGAACACAGCACTTTCCAATTTGAATTGCTCTGACCAAATCAACTCCAAATGGTCTGAAACTTTTACAGGGGTTTACTAATGTCCTAAAGAACATTCTGGCAGAATTTGGGGATTTTTGGATGAACCAAACTCCCTCAAAAATTCTTTTGCTGAAAAGCTTTAAAGAATTTTTCAGAATTAATTACTGGGTTTTATAAAAATTGGGTTTCAGATTTGGATTGTACTCTGTTAGAGGGATCCAACAAAATTTGTTTCATGATTTTTGGATTCTCCTAACCCAAGTTGTGGTCCTCCAAAGTTTGAACTACAAACTGGACATTTCAAAATGTTTAAATGTCTGCCGGTGGGTCCCACCCGGCAGTCTTCCCCTTCCTCGCGCCAAACAGGGGCCCGCGGCGGCGCACTCCGGCGAGCTTCGCCGGAACTGCTCTCCCGGCCGTCTCCCGGCCCCAAACTTGCCGCCCCGCCCTAACTCACATCGCTGAACTCGTCGGTGGCGTCGCCGGCGGCCGTAGCTCAACGGAACAGGGCTCCCGACGGTGACAGTGGCGGTTAGGGTTCCGGCGTGGTCGGGAATGCGTTATAACGCATCAAAATGATTGGCAAAGGGTCGGAGAGCACCACGGGAGCTCGAGGGTGATGGAAATGGCCGCCAAACCCCATGAAAAGGTCGGCAACCTAGAGCTCCACGGTGAACCGAGCTGTTATTCTATGGCGGCCCGAAGAACAACCTAAACCCGGCCATTTCTGGGTCATTTCCCATGATTCTTGGTCGAGGAGGGCCGCTAGGAAGTGAGGAAGGTATGTGTAAGCTCACTCGAGCTGGATTGGACGGTGCAGCTCGAATTTCGGGTTAGACCGATCCTTACCCGGTTGCACTAGTTCTCGGGATCCTTAGGAATTCTCAGCGCACCGTCTACCGATGGTTAGAAGAGTTGCAGCTACACGATCTGGAGGCTAAAGCGCACCTTTTCTGTGTAGAAGTCCGGCGGTGAAACTGGCCGTGGCGTGCTGTCCACGGGGAGCAGTTCGCGCCTTTCCGCCGGTGGCCTGAGCCCTCAGTGGCGATCGTCGATTTGTGGTCAAGTGCGGTGCTAACACCGTGGTGTGGTGAGATGGCTAGCTAGAGCACACACCGGCGCTCTCTTTCTGCGTTGGGAGCTCGGGCAAAGGCCGAGCGGACGTCGGCGTGCAGGGGAGGATCGGAGGAGCGGCGTCGGTGACCGAGCAGAGCGGGGGCTCGCTGTTTTTGCAAAGAAGCACGCGTACGTCTTCGGTGTCTTGGCGAGGGGGTCATGTAGAGGAGAGGGTGCGCCGTTCCCCGGCTGCCAGCGCGAGCGACGGGAACCAGGAGGTGGCCGTTCGGCCGGCGGTGCGCGCGCGGCAGCTGGCTGCGCTCGGTTGACTGAGGAACAGAGAGCAGACTTGGGGGCTAGGTCTATTTCACCCAATGACAGGTGGGCCCCACTGGTCAGTGCTCTACCCCCTCTCAAAAGATCTCCAAAACTTGACAAAAGATGAATTAAATCGTTGGAAATCTTCAACTGAGCTACATTGGTATTGTTTGGCAAATTTACCTCAAATTCAAATGTATATTTGAATTCTTGGCATATTTGGATCCTTTTTGGAAAAATGGGTAGCAAATCTTTTTGAAAATTTCTGAAACTTTGCCTCCCTACTAATTTGGACCTGAGGAATCCAATTATGCACTTTGATCCTTGGTTTAGCTGCTGAAATCCTGAGTTTGAATGCAACAGTTTGGAAACACACTCTCATGTGTGATCATATGTGTATAATTTTCCCATGTTGTGAAAGTGTAAGTTTCCCCTCTAACCACTTCTTTGATAGAGGTTACTTGCTCCTCCCATTCCCTACCAGCCATCCACAACAAGAGCTGAGGTGTGGTGAAGTGAAGAAAAGTTTTTACAAGTCCCTTTTCTTGGGCTTTTACAGGATCGAGCAGGCCAGCACAAGTTATGTGCCTCCGAAGTACCGTTTGGTGTACCAAACGCCATCCGGTGAAACATGGAGGCCACCTGTACGATCAACTCCTCAGAGGTTGATTGCTGGTCAAGTTCCACAACTTGCACCACCTCCACAGCAGCAGCATCAGATGGTGGTTCATGCTCCATCGCTGCAGCCATGTGTACCTAGTATCCAACCGCAAGTCAACGAAGAACCGGAGAGATATCCGTGTTTCACTTATCGGCGTATGGGCCATGATGCTAGATATTGTCCGGAGGGAACTCAAGGCTGCGGGTCATCATATTTACAACAATATGACCCGTACCTCAGTCTGCAGAAAGGAGGGCAGATAAGGGGCAACATTCACTATCCAGTGATTGATGATGTTCCGGAAGGAGAAGCCGATTTCGCAGGGATGTTTTCTCTGAATCAACTACCGGTTTTAATTCTCTTTGATTCCGGTGCCACCCATAACTTCATTAGCCAATCTTTCATGGCTCAACATCAGCTCCAAACAGCTTATACAAAGAGGCAATACCTCATATCTTCATCCGGGGGTAGCAGTACCGCAAGCGAGGTTGTCCCCCGGGCACCTCTTTGTTCGGGGGGGGGGGGGGGTAGAATATACCCCACGACTCTAATTATTCTTGAGGGTCTGAAGATCGACATCATTTTGGGGATGTCGTTGTTGAATTAACACAAGGCTGTTCTTAACATCAGCTCTAGGACCGTTGAGCTCAACTCCCCACAGCACGGTCTTTGTGTATTAATTCTGGGCGCCAGACGGCAACAGATTGCAATAGTGAACCACACGGAAGCTGTGAAGATAGAGGACATTCCGGTGGTATGTGAGTATCCAGATGTATTTCCCGGTGACAATGCAAATAATTCTAGCTACACATCCTAGCATAGGATCAAAGTTGTCAAGGACACTTGCCTCCTTCTTGCTGCTCTTGAAATGGGTAGTCCTGATCTTGGAAAGGAATAACTTGCTCTTGAGCAGGTTCTACATCATACCATCACACATAGCAAAAGAAAAACAACAATCTATAAGACATAGTTCACACTTCCACTTCATACAAATCACACATTCATATTTATGAAAGTCATTCACAACTATATGTGTTGTGGTTACTCTAGGTGTGTTGATTTGTGGCTTGCATGCACTTTTAATCATGTGTATATGATTCCTACTTTTGTATTCACATTTATGCTTGCATACTTTATATATGAGTTTCCAATTTAAATAATTTTCCTTATATTTATTTACTACACCTTTTAGTTACCAAGTATGCATGAAAAGTATTTTTCTTCTCCATATGTGCCTTCAGAATTTCCACCAACCCTAAACTGAATTCTTTGGATTTTAGAAACTCCATTTATCATTTACTAGTTGCTATATTTTCAGATTTATTTTTCTATGCATAAATGTGTACTTTATATGAAATTAGTAATACACATCATCTAAACAGAATAGGTTCTGGTCCTAAATAATTTAATAACACATTTTGACCTTTGCCTCTGATGTAAACCATCTCATAATTATTTTCTCTATTTTCTAAAACTATTTATTACTTAAAAATGTGTCCCTAATTGTGAATAATAAATTAAACAGACTCAATTCAGTCCAAAATATGTTTTTATCTCACTCCTAAATTTCCTAAACACTGAGAAAATATTTAACTAAATTTTGACAACTATGTTTGTCCCACTTTTTAATTTTTTAAACACTAGTTACATATTCAATTTTCTAAATTAAATATTAAACAGGGCTAAAATAATGAACTCACCCCATTACAGGGTCTATAATATTATTTTCATAATTTCCAGGGGTCTAGCTACCTTTATCAGAGGTGTTTTTCCTAATTTTTATTAAGTCCAGGGGCTAAAACTGATTTTTAAATGAATTTACATGATTTTCTGGAGTTCCAGGGGCTAGATCTGAAATTTCCGGGGCTAGCTCTTATTTCCCGAGAACCCCAGGGGGTAGCACGTAAGAATTCCAGTCTTTATAACGCGGGGCTGACGTGGACCGTCTGATTTTAAACCGACGGCTGAGATTATAACGCCGAACCGGTACGCGGGGTTTTAAAGTCTACCGTGCGATTTAAAATAAACGGCGCACAAGCGGCCACGTCGCTCTGATCGAAAGCGGGCGGCGCTGCCGGCGGCGCACGGCTGCGGGAAGCGGCGATCTCACCGGAAACTTTTGGATCCTCGAGAATTCTGCCTAGAACTGTGATCTTATGGCATAGATCGGTAGAGGGGAGGTCGGGGATCTCACCTCGGGGCTTTTCTTGAGCTCGGAGGTCCTGGGAGGTGATCGGCGGGGAGGTCCGAGACAAAACCACGGCGAAGCTCGTCGGCGCTGTGTTTACACCGCAAGTCACCGAGTTTTCTGCACCTGCAAGGTTCCCCGGAGGCGGTGGATCAAGACCAGCGAGTTAGATCGGAGTTTCCGAGCTTAGATCGGCCGGAATTCACCGGAGAAGTCTCGGTTCTCACCGGAGTAAAAATCGGCGATCGCGTGGAAAAAACAGAACGGGGCCGGGGTTTTTATAGACGGGGGAGGGCGGCGAGGTGGTTTAGATCATGTCCGTATCCTCCTCGAGCGAAATTCGGCTGTGATCCGCAGCAGTTCCGATCGGTTTGGATTCGGTGAGAAAGAGTCCGGCGCGGCGCGAGGTTGAAGACGAAGCCCGGGTGGGTCCCTCCTGTCAGCGTGAGAAAGCGCGGGCGCGCGGCTGCGGGCTGGCGCGGGGTAAGTTGGGCCGGCTGGTGGGTTTCGGCCCACTGGCCGGTTTTTTTCTGTTTTCTCTTTTTCTTTTTCCATTTCTTTTCTGATTTGAGTTTAATTTGAATTCCAGTTTGAATTTGAATTTTTGCAAAACATGCAACACGTCCAAAAATTTTTAAATTCCCCTCCTAACATGATTTAGTGTTTTGAATCAAAATTTTGGGGTGTTACAGCTCTACCCCCCTTAAAAGAAATCTCGTCCTCGAGATTGGTGTTTCTAGGAAAACAATTCCGGAAATTGTGCCTTCCTCTTCTGAGTGATGCTTCCACTGCACCTTGCACATTCGGATTCTTTTATTTCTGGTGAGGCGTTCCATTGTCTCCAAAATCTTGTATGGTTGCTCGGCATAAGACAAATCCTCAGCTACATCCACTTCATTCATGGGTAACACCTCTTCAGGCGTCCTCAGACATTTCTTGAGTTGTGACACATGGAATACATCGTGCACGTCCGATAGATGAACCGGTAACTCTAGTTGATACGCCACTTCGCCTTTCCTTTCCAAAACTTGAAAGGGTCCGATGTATCGAGGTGACAACTTCCCTTTCACCTTGAACCGACGAAGTCCTCTGATAGGGGACACCTTGAGATAAACGTAGTCTCCCACGTTGAAAACGAGCTCTCTTCTTCGTACATCGGCATAGCTCTTTTGGCGTGTCTGTGCTATCCTCGAGTTGTTGCGAATCTCCCTCACCTTCGCCTCGGCTTCTTGTAGCACTTCTGGACCAAACACTTTACTTTCTCCTGTTTGGTTCCAAAATAGGGGAGTTCTGCACTTCCTTCCATACAAAGCTTCAAACGGTGACATCTTCATACTAGCTTGATAGCTGTTGTTATAGGAAAACTCCGCATACGGTAAGTTCTTGTCCCAACTCCTATTGTTTTTGAGTGCACATGCCCTTAACATATCTTCAAGGATCTGATTGGTTCTCTCCGTCTGCCCGTCAGTTTGGGGATGATAGGCAGAGCTGAAGTTCAGATGGGTTCCCATGGTTTCATGCAACTTCTGCCAAAACCTCGAGGTGAACTGTGTCCCTCGGTCCGACACTATCTTCTTTGGCACTCCATGGTAACACACGATCCTTGACATGTACAATTCTGCCAATTTGGATCCGCTGTAGCTTTCTTTCACGGGGATGAAATGAGCTACCTTGGTTAGCCTATCAATGATGACCCATATTGAATCATACCCGGATTGGGTCCTAGGCAATCCCACGACAAAATCCATGCTGATTTCTTCCCATTTCCATTCAGGCACTTTGAGTGGTTGCAATAATCCCGCGGGTCGTTGATGTTCTGCTTTCACCAACTGACATGTGTCACATAGGGCAACATGTTCCGCGACATCTCGCTTCATGCCATACCACCAATACCTGCTCTTGAGGTCCTGGTACATCTTCGTACTCCCAGGATGAATGGAATAGTCAGAATCGTGAGCCTCCTTCAAAATTAATTCACGGATCTCCTTTACTTCTGGCACACAGATCCTTTTCCCGTGCCACACCGTTCCTTGTTCATCCTCTCTAAAACCAGGAGCTTTATTTTCCTTGATGAGCTGTCTGATCTCTTGTATCTTCTCATCATTCTTTTGGCCCTCGCGTATGTCTCGCTCGAGTGCGGAGTCCACTTCCATGGCGATGGCTTCACCACTATTTACTAGACATAGATTGAGCCTTATAACCTCGTCCTTCAATTCTGCAGGCATGTCCTTCAAGCTCAACTTATTGACCTGCACTTTACGACTCAAAGCATCGGCCACGACGTTTGCTTTCCCGGGATGATAGTTGATGCCCACATCAAAGTCATTGATTAGCTCTAACCATCTCCTTTGTCTGAGGTTGAGATCTGGCTGTGTGAATATGTACTTCAAACTCTTATGATCCGTATATATCTCTGTCCTCTTCCCCATCAAATAGTGCCGCCAAATTTTCAACACGTGTACCACTGCGGCTAGTTCTAGGTCATGTGTAGGATAGTTCTTCTCGTGCTTCCGAAGCTGCCGGGATGCATATGCCACGACATGTCCTTCTTGCATGAGAACACATCCCAACCCATTTCTAGAGGCATCGCAGTACACTGTGAAATTCTTCTGCATATCTGGCATAACCAACACTGGGGCTGTTGTCAATCTCTTCTTTAGCTCCTGAAAGCTCGTCTCGCACTGTGGCGTCCAGGTGAATGTGATTCCCTTCTCCAACAGTTTGGTGAGAGGTCTCGAGATCTTGGAGAATCCCTCAATAAACCGTCGATAGTATCCAGCCAATCCCAAAAAGCTTCGAACTTCCCCGACATTTTCAGGGGTCTTCCACTTCTGGATATCCTCGATTTTGGCGGGATCTACGGAGATTCCTCCCTCCGAGATTATATGTCCTAAAAAGGGAACTCTCTTCAGCCAAAACTCACACTTGCTCAACTTGGCATATAGTTGGTGTTCTCTCAGCCTCTGCAACACCAACCTTAGATGTTTCTCATGTTCTTCTTCATCTTTGGAGAAGACGAGAATATCATCTATGAAAACCACCACAAATTTGTCCAGGTATTCCATGAATACCTTGTTCATGAGGTACATGAAGTATGCCGGGGCATTGGTTAGCCCGAAAGGCATGGCAGTGTATTCATACAGTCCGTACCGAGATACGAAAGCTGTCTTGGGAATATCAGATTGCCTTATCTTGAGTTGGTGGTATCCCGACCTGAGATCAATTTTCGAGAACACACAAGCTCCCCTCAACTGATCAAACAAGTCTTCAATGCGGGGTAATGGGTACTTGTCCTTGATGGTTACCTCATTCAAGGCACGGTAATCCACGCGTAACCTTTGGGTTCCGTCTTTCTTGGGCACAAGTATCACCGGAGCTCCCCATGGTGAGGAACTAGGGCGGAAATACCCCTTCTCCGTCAATTCTCTCAAATGATCCTTGAGCTCTTCTAGCTGCTTGGAGTCCATTCGATAAGGTCTCTTGTATATCGGTGCTGTTCTCGGTACTAGCTCAATTGCGAATTCCACTTCACGGTCGGGAGGCATACCTGGCAACTCCTCCGAAAAAACATCTGGATATTCCCTGATAGTCCTGATTTCCTCAACTTTCACCTCCACTTGATTTAATTTAATGTCCCTCCTAGGCTCGTGTATCGTTATGAACTTTACTCTTGTGCCACTGGGGTGAGTTAGTTCCACCGTTCTGGTCGAACAATGGATGATTCCTTTATGTTTGGTCAACCAATCCATACCCAAAATAATATCTATCCCTTGTGAATCTATCACTATGAGGTTAACAGTAAATACTACCCCATTAATGTCTAGGTTCGCTTTGGGACACACTTGTCTTGTCCTTATTTCTCCACCTGGAGAGTTTACGGCTAGCATATGGTTCATTTGTGTGGTTGCTAGGTCATGCTTCTTAACAAACCCTTGAGCAATGAACGAGTGGGTAGCACCAGAATCAAACAGCAGAGTTGCAAGATGTAAATTGGCAGAAAGCTTACCAACTACCACATCGGGTGCCTCTTGTGCTTCCTCCATAGTGACGTGGTTTACCCGTCCCCTCATTACGTTCTGCTGTTGTGGCGGCGCAGGCTTCTTCTTTGGGCATTTATGGGCGTAGTGCCCCACTTCACCACAGCTGAAACATTGCACCCCAATCTTAGATGCCTGGCCTTTGTTGTCTTGGGGTTGGTTTGGGGGTCCTTGCACTGCTGGTCGAGGTGGATATGCGGGGCGAGGCTGCTGCACAAACTGACGTTGCGGCTGTGCTGGTGCTGCGGGAGGCCTGTAGTTTGGGTTGTACCCTCTTGGTGCTGAATAGGGTACCGCAGCACGGTTCGTCTGCCCCGTAGGTTGCTGCATCATACGTGGGCGGGTGTTGCTCCCTGAGGCTTGATGTGACCACCCGGCATTCCTCTTATTCTCATTTTCCAGGGCCTTTAGCTTCCTTTCTACCACAAATGCTCGGTCCACCATCTTTTGGAAGCTTTCATACTCATTTGAGGACATTGCACACTGCATCTCTGCGGTAAGTCCTTCCACGAAACAATCTTGTTTCTGCTCATCAGTCTTTATGTCTCGTGGGGCATAACGGGATAGTTGAGTAAATTTAGTGAGGTATTCCCTCACCGTCATGTTTCCCTGCTGCAGTCCCAAAAACTCCTTCCTCTTGTTTTTGAGTTCACCTCTTGGGATGTAATGGTTGCGGAAGCTACGCTTGAACTCTTCCCAAGTGATGTTCTCAGGGTCATGATGGGCGGCCACGTAGGCGGTCCACCAATCAGCAGCAGGTCCATGCAATTGATGAGAGGCAAACAGCACCCTCTCATACCCTTGGCATTGTATAATCCTCATCTTACTTTCAATGGTCTTCAGCCAATCATCTGCCTCCAGAGGTTCAGCAGCACTTGCAAACTTGGGAGGTTGAGTTCCTAGAAACTCACTCAACCATGGTTGGCGTGGTGCAGCTTGTGGAGGTGGAACTTGATGCAAGTTGGCCACCACTTGAGTCAAGTTCTGGATGAGCTGATTTTGATTCTCCAGCATTTGGTGGAGAGGATCAACTTCTTCACGGCGACCACCCCGGTCCTGGCCTCCAGAAAGATGAGGGTTGCATGCCTCATCGTTGTTGTTGGTGGGGTTGGCAGCACGTCCTTTTCCTCTTCCGGCCATCTGGCAGAATCAACCAATGTTAATTTGAAAGCATTTAGTATCATCTTACTACTTTCATTTGTTTGTACTTTGAAGTGTTGAGGCTTTGTTATACTTTTACGAGGGTTCATATCTCACACCAAATAAATGCACTATTATTTCATGTGGGTTCACACACCAAAGCAAAACAATCTGAAGACGAGGCTGTGGACAATTGCTCATGGCTTCCACAACTCACGTCACACACCAAGCATTAACACACCATTAACTTCGTAACGACTCGACTACTCGACCTCTTGCTAGCTAAAGGAAAGACTCTACACTACTCGTTCTCTTGAGCTGGCTCCTCGGGATCTTCCTCCTCATTTCGGCTACCTTCTGACTCTGCTTTGGGTGGGGAGGCTGCTGGTGCAGAAGTGCGACGATGCCTGATCGCTCGGCGATCCGGGGAGTCAGGAGTCCATGTATCATTCATGGTGACACACAGTTCATTCCCATCTCCTCTTTCTCTCGCCTTTAAGCAGGCTCGCAGCAACGCCTCCGTTTCCTTTAGGGTGTCTCGGACATCCTGAAGCTCTTGTTGACACTCCTGCAGTCGAGTGCTGAGCATAGCAGCATCCTCCAAGCACAAGTCCATGTGCTCATGGGAAGTCCCTTGCTGCACCGGTGGGTACTTGTACTCCGTGGTACCACTCTCACGTTGGAGGACATACATGTACTCAGTTTTGTCCAAGTGGCGACGATAGATGTGACTCTGGCAGGTGATGGCCTCCCAGGTGACATCTTTCTCCGCATCGACCTGTGTCGCTCTACAAGCTGGAGAGTGGTGGATCTTAAGCAGCTGATTTTCGTGTATTATCCTCATCTCTGAACTCCATTCTTCCCTCTTCTCACGGATGGTCCTGGTGGAGTTATAGTGGATGATTAGCTTGCCCGTATTGCCGGCGGCTTCGAGCATACGCCGAAAACGGCGCAATAAGCCTCCTACTACCAATCCGTAGGAAAGGTACGTCACCGGACGGCTCTCCTCTCTTTCGGCAAGGGCAACTACGGGAACTCTCCCTCCTGTGGACTTGCGAGCGGTGCGAATCATGCGAACCATCTAAAACAAAAAGAATTTATATTTAGGTTAGATAAACTTTTTTTAAACAAAAATCCTATTTTGAATGAAAATTTGGGGTAAGATGAAGAAAATGACTCCTTAAATAACACTTTTCAACCCACACCTTGGAAAATAGTTTTTAAGAAAATAGGGCCCTTAAATACGTCCATTTCTACCTAGGTCCATGTTCCTACGGGCAACCTTGGCTCTGATACCACCTCTGTCACACCCGGTTTCTCCGAAGAACAACCAAGTGAATATCACATGTATGCCAGGATCATTTTCTCATACATGTGATGACAAATAGTGAAGCATCATTTATTACAAGCCAGGTGTCGAATATAAGTAAGTCTTACATAGTAAATGTCTCGATGGACAATAATAAGTTCATCACAAGTAAATAAACTAGCAGCGGAATATTATTCTTTTAGGGCTCCATCACAGGCGTTGCCCGGGGGTCTCCATGAACCTAGAAACCTTCCTCGGGTCCAAAGTCTTGGTCATTATACACCACCTCATTGTCTTGACCTGAGCAGCAATATAAACCAACAAATATGCAAGGTTGAGTACCAAGGGTACTCAGCAAGTGTGGGAAAATTATATCATGCATGGCTAGAACAAGGAGAGGTTGAACTCATGGTTAAAGCACTATGCAATTAATACCTATCACCTTAGCTTGTTAAGCACCTACATTACTAAACAGGTGAAATGGTCCCAATCTCCCATCCCATCATCATAATCCAATAACCATAACATCATTTCCAATGTTAAGCTCCCCGCTTAACTTCCAAAACCATCAATCCTCTAATCATGAATAAGTCCAAGCCGCTCTTGACCGTGAGCACGGTTGTCATGACAGTTTTGACTCTGCAGAGTTTGTACCACTGTACCCACATGTAGTGATTTCATCCCCCGTTGCCGGGTGGACTAGAAGAACCTCCATTATGCCAGTGGCTACGAACCACATTCACACTTCCCAGGTGTGTAGCCAGGAGATCACTACGAAGCCTTTACAAAGGGATTCCCCACGAGCGTGGGCCCACTGAGGTTTCACCCCTAACAGCATACAAGAGGCTCCAACCCCGCTGCAGTGGCCCCCTCTTGAGCCTTGCGGATCATATAGTAGTCTAGCTGACACCTATTCCCCGCACCATCCAACACACCCATACTACGCCGGGGATACACCTAATTAATTGGCCAAGCTGCCCCATCTCAGCATGTGGTTGGCACTGTAAAGCAAGGTTACATGCTCCATGAACCGGTCCTTAGGATCCAGGCAAGTACTAAACACAAACCCGAGTCTCGTGCACCCAGCACACAACCAAAACATCCAACTCGCCTTGATCCCTACCTCTACATAACTCACAATATCTCATTCAATAGTATGGTAAAATAAACTGATGATCTCATATCCCAAATATCCCATTCTAAGCATGGCTAAGCATATGCATGTAAATAAATGACATGACAAAATAAATCCCAACCCAAGCTACAAGGAAACAAGGTAATGCAATTCTAGGGAAACTTCCTAGCATGGGTTTCATATTTTCAATTGACAATGCAAATAATTCTAGCTACACATCCTAGCATAGGATCAAAGTGGTCAAGGACACTTGCCTCCTTCTTGCTGCTCTTGAAACGGGTAGTCCTGATCTTGGAAAGGAATAACTTGCTCTTGAGCAGGTTCTACATCATACCATCACACATAGCAAAAGAAAAACAACAATCTATAAGACATAGTTCACACTTCCACTTCATACAAATCACACATTCATATTTATGAAAGTCATTCACAACTATATGTGTTGTGGTTACTCTAGGTGTGTTGATTTGTGGCTTGCATGCACTTTTAATCATGTGTATATGATTCCTATTTTTGTATTCACATTTATGCTTGCATACTTTATATATGAGATTCCAATTTAAATAATTTTCCTTATATTTATTTACTACACCTTTTAGTTACCATGTATGCATGAAAAGTATTTTTCTTCTCCATATGTGCCTTCAGAATTTCCACCAACCCTAAACTGAATTCTTTGGATTTTAGAAACTCCATTTATCATTTACTAGTTGCTATATTTTCAGATTTATTTTTCTATGCATAAATGTGTACTTTATATGAAATTAGTAATACACATCATCTAAACAGAATAGGTTCTGGTCCTAAATAATTTAATAACACATTTTGACCTTTGCCTCTGATGTAAACCATCTCATAATTATTTTTCCTATTTTCTAAAACTATTTATTACTTAAAAATGTGTCCCTAATTGTGAATAATAAATTAAACAGACTCAATTCAGTCCAAAATATGTTTTTATCTCACTCCTAAATTTCCTAAACACTGAGAAAATCTTTAACTAAATTTTGACAACTATGTTTGTCCCACTTTTAATTTTTTAAACACTAGTTACATATTCAATTTTCTAAATTAAATACTAAACATGGCTAAAATAATGAACTCACCCCATTACAGGGTCTATAATATTATTTTCATAATTTCCAGGGGTCTAGCTACCTTTATCAGAGGTGTTTTTCCTAATTTTTATTAAGTCCAGGGGCTAAAACTGATTTTTAAATGAATTTACATGATTTTCTGGAGTTCCAGGGGCTAGATCTGAAATTTCCGGGGCTAGCTCTTATTTCCCGAGAACCCCAGGGGGTAGCACGTAAGAATTCCAGTCTTTATAACGCGGGGCTGACGTGGACCGTCTGATTTTAAACCGACGGCTGAGATTATAACGCCGAACCGGTACGCGGGGTTTTAAAGTCTACCGTGCGATTTAAAATAAACGGCGCACAAGCGGCCATGTCGCTCTGATCGAAAGCGGGCGGCGCTGCCGGCGGCGCACGGCGGCGGGAAGCGGCGATCTCACCGGAAACTTTCGGATCCTCGAGAATTCTGCCTAGAACTGTGATCTTATGGCATAGATCGGTAGAGGGGAGGTCGGGGATCTCACCTCGGGGGTTTTCTTGAGCTCGGAGGTCCTGGGAGGTGATCGGCGGCGAGGTCCGAGGCAAAACCACGGCGAAGCTCGTCGGCGCTGTGTTTACACCGCAAGTCACCGAGTTTTCTGCACCTGCAAGGTTCCCCGGAGGCGGTGGATCAAGACCAGCGAGTTAGATCGGAGTTTCCGAGCTTAGATCGGCCAGAATTCACCGGAGAAGTCTCGGTTCTCACCGGAGTAAAAATCGGCGATCGCGTGGGAAAAACAGAACGGGGCCGGGGTTTTTATAGACGGGGGAGGGCGGCGAGGTGGTTTAGATCATGTCCGTATCCTCCTCGAGCGAAATTCGGCTGTGATCCGCAGCAGTTCCGATCGGTTAGGATTCGGTGAGAAAGAGTCCGGCGCGGCGCGAGGTTGAAGACGAAGCCCGGGTGGGTCCCTCCTGTCAGCGTGAGAAAGCGCGGGCGCGCGGCTGCGGGCTGGCGCGGGGTAAGTTGGGCCGGCTGGTGGGTTTCGGCCCACTGGCCGGTTTTTTTCTGTTTTCTCTTTTTCTTTTTCCATTTCTTTTCTGATTTGAGTTTAATTTGAATTCCAGTTTGAATTTGAATTTTTGCAAAACATGCAACACGTCCAAAAATTTTTAAATTCCCCTCCTAACATGATTTAGTGTTTTGAATCAAAATTTTGGGGTGTTACATTGAGTCATGATAATGAGCTTTTGTCTCGGTTATGAGATGGAAATTGAATATGAGATGAGATGGTAATGAATACGAGATGGTATTCATGAGCATAAGAAAAAGTTGAGAAAAATGAATGTCTGATGAGACATGAAAAGAGGTGGAACTTGATGGAGGCATGTTAATGTTTTAATTAAATAAATGTTGGGATTACATTCACTTAAAGCTAGTTGCTGTTTTATCATGTTTTGTGAAATAAACTTCACTTTCTGCAATGAGCCTTTTTATACCTACATTGTTATAAGCTACATGTCATACTTCCCACACTTGCTGAGTACGACATGTACTCACCCTTGCATTATCATACATCATCAGCAACAGGAGAGGAGTACTAGGCGTGTGAACCACCATCAACTTGCCTGTGGAGTAGGAGATGGAGCCGCTGCCGCTTTTAGTTTGCTTCCGCTACCGTTTAGAAGACTTTCGCTGCCTAGAATAAATTAGAGACTTGTGAATGAGACCTTGAGTCTTTGTAACAAAGTACTTAAACCCATTTATTCGTGGTATTATTCTGAATTCAGTTTGTTGATTATATGTGTATGTGTGATGAACATCCTGGGCACACATATGCATCATCTCGGTCCCGAGGTTTTCTCGGAACAGGGGCGTCACAGATTGGTATCAGAGCTGCCACATTGACCGTAGGACGCAGGCCTAGTCATTGATTAGCATTAGAGCCACATTGACCGTAGGGTGCAAGCCTGGTAGAAGTCACAGATTGATCACAGATTGGTATCACCCCAAACCACATAGGACTCCCATTGAATAGAAGATTGAATAGGATTGGTGTGAACTTTTATGATGATTATTTGTGCTTGTGTTTTTAGTGTGAGTTGTGGAATGTTTCAGCGTTGTCCATATCCACACATAGTAGAGAGATGTGAGATGCTTCGGCATGTGTTCACATCCTTGTATAGGATGATATATAGTCCATCCACCTTGATGCATATAGTTGGGGAGAATCAATCTAAAATCCTAACTTCTATTATATCCAACTCTCTCTCACAGATGGTGAGAGAAAACGACAGCTGTCAAAGGAGGAACGTCCGTGGCAACCACAAACCACAAGAGGATGACCATGTTGAGGTTCCTGAGAATGACCCCGGGGCTGGTGCAAACAACCTTGAACGGTTGATGGCTATGCAGAACCAGCTCATGCAAACTATGATCCAAACTTTGGGTCAGCTGCAAGCCAACAACCATAACCACCCTAACCCTGTTCCTGCACCTCCACCACCACCACCACCGCCGCCTCACAACCGATTGGGAGAGTTCATAAGGACTCAACCACCCACTTTTGCACAAGCTAATGACCCCATGGAGGCCAATGATTGGTTAAAGTCCATGGAGAAGAAGCTTGCCATAGTTCAGTGCAATGATCGAGAGAAAGTTCTCTTTGCATCGCACCAACTTGTGGGAGCAGCCGCTTACTGGTGGGACGCTCTATGCAACGCTCATGTAAACCAGGAGACTATCACTTGGACTGAGTTCAAGGAGAGTTTCGCTCTCATTACGTCCCTATTGGAGTCATGATGCTCAAAAGGCAAGAGTTTGAAGGTCTCCGCCAAGGCAAGAAAAGCGTGAATGAGTACCTCAACAAGTTCATGCAACTGTCAAGGTATGCCCCCGAAGATGTCAACTCCGACCAAAGGAAGCAGTACTTGTTCATGAGAGGGTTGAACAATGAGATCCAAGTTCAACTTCTCAACAATGACTATGCAAACTTCCAGAAGCTAGTTGACAAAGCTATAGTGGTTGAAAGCAAGATCCGTGAGATCGAGCAAGAGGGCAAGAGAAAGATGCCATACCAGCCACAAGGGAGCAATGTACGTCCCCGCTTCATGCCACCAGCTGCACCACAGTATGGCTCGTCCGCTCCTACTTTTCGCCCTAACCAACCAGCACAGCAATGTCCTGTTATGCAAGCACCTCGTGTGCCTTTGCCTCCTGCACCCTGTCCAAACATGGGTGCTTATACTTAAAACCACCCTGGTCCCAATGTCCCTGCTGTCTTGGGCAACAAGGCAAGCTTTGCATGCGGAGAAACAGGACACCTCGCGAGTCAGTGCCCGAGGAAAGGTCCTGGACAGCCAAGCAACGTGCCCAAGCAGAACCCACGACCAAACGGAGGAGCTACGCAAGGCAACCGTGGACAGCAGAGCTACGTTCGTGGCAACGTGAACCATGTCTCTGCTGAGGAAGCACAACATGCTGAGGACGTCGTGATTGGTATGTTCCTTGCCAACTCCAACCCAGCCACCATTTTATTTGATTCCGGAGCATCGCATTCATTCATATCATCCAAGTATGTTGCCAAGTATAATCTACCCATATCACACTTGAAATAACCTATATTGGTTAATTCTCCCGGTGGAGAGATGAGGACTAATACAGTATGTCTGAAAGTAAAACTTAAAATAAGGGGGGTAGACTTCCTTTCCAACCTCATTGTCTTGGATTCCCAAGGGCTTGACATAATACTCGGAATGGATTGGTTAAGCAAGCACAACAGAGTGATCCAATGTGCTAAGAGGAGCATGCAGTTGACAAACGAGCACGGTACTCGTATTGAGTTCGAGTCAGCCCAACCAACAACCAAGAAGGCAACGTTGAACCACGTCGAAGGAGCAACATTGGAAAGCATTCCGGTGGTTCAAGAATATTCAGACGTGTTCCCGGAAGAACTTCCAGGTATGCCACCTGACCGAGACATTGAGTTTGCCATTGATTTGGTACCCAGAACTGCACCGATACCAAAGAGACCATATAGGATGCCCGTTAACGAGCTAGTGGAACTTAAGAAGCAAAATCAGGAGCAGATAGGGAAGGGTTTTATACGTCCAAGCTCGTCACCATGGGGAGCCCCCGTGCTCTTCGTAGACAAGAAGGATGGGACCCAAAGGATGTGTGTGGATTATAGGTCTCTCAATGAGGTGACGATCAAGAACAAGTACCCTCTGCCCCGTATAGAGGACCTGTTCGACTAGATGAAAGGTGCCTGAGTTTTCTCGAAGATTGATCTTCGGTCGGGATACTTCCAGCTGAATATTAAGCCCTCCGACATACCCAAGACTGCCTTTTGAACATGGTATGGTTCGTATGAATATGCCGTTATGTCTTTTGGGTTAACGAATGCACCCGTATATTTCATGTACCTCATGAACAAGGTCTTCATGGAGTACTTGGACAAGTTCGTTGTGGTTTTCATCGACGACATCATGGTGTACTCGACAAGCGAGTAAGAACATGAAGAACACTTGAGATTGACACTGTAGAAACTGCGAGAGCATCAATTGTATGCCAAGTTTAACAAATGTCAATTTTGGCAAAGGAGATATCGTTCCTAGGCCACATCATCTCCGAGGAAGGAGTATCGGTTGATCCCGGAAAAGTGGGAGATGTTCTGAAGTGGAACCAACCGCAGAACGTGAGGGATATTCGGAGTTTCCTTGGGATGGCTGGATACTATCTCCGGTTCATCAAGGATTTCTCCAAGATAGCGAAGCCTATGACTGAATTGCTTATGAAGGGAAAAGCATTTCAGTGGACACCTATATGTCAAGAAAGCTTCGAGGAGCTCAAGAAAAGGCTAACCACAGCGCCGGTTTTGGTATTGCCAGACGTGAGCAAGAGCTTTGACATATATTGTGACGCATCAAGACAAGGGCTTGGATGTGTGCTCATGCAAGAAGGACAAGTGGTAGCCTATGCGTCGAGACCACTAAAGAAACACGAGTTGAATTACCCCACACATGACTTGGAACTCGCAGCCGTGGTGCATGCATTAAAGATTTGGAGACATTATATCCTTGGCCACCGATGTGAGATCTATACGGATCATAAAAGCCTCAAGTATATATTCACCCAAATGGATTTGAATTTGAGGCAAAGTCGATGGTTGGAGCTCATCAAGGATTGTGATGTTGGAATCAACTATCACCCCGGAAAGGCCAATGTAGTAGCTGATGCATTGAGCCGAAAGGGAGCATGTCACCATCTCAAGGTTCGGGAGCTACCACCCGAGCTGTGCAAGGAGTTCGAACGGTTACATCTCGGGTTCTTGAACGAGATGAAAGTGATGGAACTCCATTCTTGCTGGAACAAGAGATAATAGATGGCCAAGCAACGGATGAGGAAATCAAGGAGATCAAGGAAAGGATCCAACAAGGCATAGAAAAGGACTTCAAGGAAGACGAGACGGGTACGCTTTGGTTAGGGAAAAGGATTTGTGTGCCTAACGTGAAGCACATCCGCGACACGATATTAAAGGAGGCACATCACTCACCTTATTCCATACATCCTGGCAGTACAAAGATGTACAAGGAGCTGAAGACTTGTTATTGGTGGGATGGTATGAAAAGGGGCATAGCTTAGTATGTTGCCTTATGCGACACATGCCAACGGGTGAAGGCCGAACATCAAAGACACGCTGGACTGTTGAAACCATTATAAGTACCCGAGTGGAAGTGGGAAGACATCAGTATGGATTTCATCGTCGGATTGCCACGTACTCAGTCGGGTTATGACTCCATCTGGGTTATTGTGGACCGATTGACGAAAACAGCTCATTTCCTTCCTGTTAAAACCAAGTACAACGTTGCACAATTAGCCAAGCTGTACATGGAGCAAATCGTGTGCCACCATGGAGTCCTGAAGAGGATTGTTTCAGATCGGGGTTCTCAGTTTACCTCTAGGTTCTGCAGCAAGCTGCATGAAGTCATGGGTACACGGCTAAATTTCAGCTCTACTTATCACCCGCAGACCGACGGGCAAACAGAAAGGATAAACCAAATTTTGGAAGACATGTTGAGAGCTTGCGCCTTGAAACATGGGCGTAGTTGGGATAGGAGCTTGCCATATGCCGAATTCTCCTATAACAACAGCTATCAAGCTAGCTTGAAGATGTCACCCTTCGAAGCATTGTATGGTAGACGGTGTAGAACGCCGCTGTTTTGGAACGAGACCGGAGAGAACCTAGTGTTTGGACCCGAAGTGCTGCAAGAGGTTGAGAAGCAAGTCCAAACGATGCGGGAGAACTTGAAGACTGCTCAGTCACGACAAAAAGGTTACGCGGACAATAGGCGAAGAAAGTTGACTTTCGAAGTAGGAGACTTTGTGTACCTTAAGGTATCGCCTATCCGTGGCCAACGACGTTTCAACGTCAAAGGCAAGTTATCACCTCGCTACATCGGACCATTTAAGATTTTGGGCAAGCGAGGGGAGGTAGCCTATCAACTAGAGCTCCCAATGCACCTCTCCGACGTGCATGATGTGTTTCACGTATCCCAGCTCAAGAAGTGCTTGAGAGTACCAGCAGAACAAGTACCGATGGATGAACTCGAACTTCAAGAGGATCTGACCTATGTAGAGCACCCTCTTTGAATTTTGGATGTGAAGAAAAGGGTCACGAGGAACAAAGTAATCCGATGGTACAAGGTACAATGGGGACATCATACAGAAGCCGAGGCTACATGGGAGCCTGAGGAAGACCTCAAGGCAGAGTTCCCTCATCTATTCTCCACTATCGAATCTCGAGGGCGAGATTCAATTTAAGGGGGGTAGGTTTGTAACACCCTCAATTTCATATTCGTGCATGCATACAGATTTCATGTAAAGAAAACATTTTAAAAGAAGTGGAAACAGAGAAAGAATCTGAAAAATAGCCGAAAAGAGCAAATTCCAGTTCACCGAGAGCGCCGAAGACATTTCCGCGGCCCGCCGGCCACGTGGCGCCTTCGGAGCTCATCCCTGACAAAAGGGTGAGGTCCGGAACTGCTGGCTACGTGGCAGGCTCGGAGCTTTCCTCTGTTGGAGGGGCGAGGTCCGGCCCCGTGGGACATGTGTTGCCCCCGGAGCTAGCCTCTGCGGAGAAGCGATGCCCAGCCCGCGGGACACGTGTCGCTCTCGGAGCTCACCTCCGAGAGGTCCGACCCAGCAGGACACGTGTCACCCTCGGAGCTCGCCTCCGGGAGGTCCGAAACTGCGGGGCACGTGTCACCCTCGGAGCTCGCCTACGGGAGGTCCGACACTATTGGACACGTGTCGACCTCGGAGCTCGTCTCTGAGGAGAAATGAAGACTGGCACTACTAGACACGTGGCATTCTCGGAGCCCACCTCCGAAGAGAGGGGAGGTCCGGCTCTGACACGTGGCATTCTCGGAGCCCACCTCCGAAGAGAGGGGAGGTCCGGCTCTGACACGTGGCACTCTCGGAGCTCACCTCCGAAGAGAGGGGAGGTCCGGCACTGACACATGGCACACGCGGAGCTTGCCTCTGAGGGAGGGGGGAGGTCCCGTCCGCCAAGACACGTGGCGCACGTGGAGGTCACCTCTGAAGAGAGGGAGGTCCCGCCCGCCTGACACGCGGCACAACCATAGCTTGTCTTTGTGGAAAAGGGAGGCAAGGACCCCGCTGGACACGTGGAGCCTCTGGAGCTTATCCCTGCAGAAGGACGAGAGACTTAAGCGGTTTTCCCCTGTGCTCGAGTACCCGGTGCTGAGGAAACCGACACGAATTCTTCCACGTTGAATACTGCAATCAAATCGATTAGAGATAAGTTGTTAAGATCTAAAAACAAATCAAATAAGACTCTTATTCGAACTCCAATCAGAGTAGGACTCTTTTTGACCCCTTATAAATAGAACCCAAAACCCCTGGCCACAATCACGTACCTATTCTTTCCACCTCCCGAGTCGACGACTTGGAGATCCTAGCTCCCAACTCGCCGAGTCGAACCCCTTCGCCAGAGTTTAGCAGCCGGAAGAGAGACGATGATCTGCCGCTGATTCCATCACTAGGAGGAAGGCCCCGACACCGAGGAGAAGTTAGGTAGGTCTTCGTTACCACCTTACTACATCATCATGGTTTTCTTCGCATCTGTTTTCTTCGAACAGAAGCTGTTTTGTGTGGACAGATCACGTGTTGATCGGTTTGATCTAGATCTTGAGTCAAGATCATCACCACGTCCACACTAGATCCTTACACCGTTGTTCATCGTAAAACCCCATGCAAAGCCATTAGAACATGCAAGAACACGTACAAACTGATCTAATAAAAGAACATCATAGGTTAGCATGCATATGCACCATTGCATCTTAAATAAAGTTTGTGCACGATGATTGATTGCTGTGAATCTTGTATGTGTGTGATTGTAAGTAGAAGGACAAGCTCAGGGACCTACGAAGGGCTACAGCACCAAGATTTCGAGACGCCTATGCAACAGAAGCCACAGGAACAAGGCAAGTGCCCCTTGACCATATTGATCCCATGTTTTGGAAACTGATTTGTTTGCAAAAAAATGTGTATGCTTGAGTCAATTTTATGGGAACCCTTTTATAGGAGTTTACTAGTTTTGTTAACCACCCTTGTCGCCGGGAAAGTTAATGTGTCGGGTATGGTCATTTTTACTTTTTGCTTCGCCGAGTCCACGGGATATGGGAAGCGATAGAATGTGTCTAGCTACTGCACTCATAATGATAATGAGAACTTGATGTTGATAAATGAACATGGATCGGGGGAGATCTAGGCAAGCTTGGTTTGTGGATGTGGTAGAATGAGATGGTGGTTTACTTGACGTAGATCTAAGTACCGGTTCATGCGAGCACATGCCAGGAAAACAGTGCCACCACAAGGCCAAGTATGGGTGCGGCTTAGCTGACTAATTAGGTAAGTTGCTAGATTGTTATGGACCATGGAAGGTGCGGGGAACGGGAGTCGAGAGAGGACTGCCCTGGGAACTGCATGGCACAAGAGGGGGCCCGTAGGTTGGAGAATGGTGATTCGATCCTGCTGGTGAAACCTTAGTGAGTCCATACATCTAGTAGCCCCTTTGTAAAGGCCATTTTGTGATCTCTTGGCCATACAATGACGGTTGTGTACTGGTGAAATGGAGGTTCTGCAGTCGCCGATGGGTGACGAAATCACAAACTTGTGGGTAAAGTGGTGCCACCTCTGCATAGTGTAAAACTATCATGATAGCCGTTCTTCCGGTCACAAGCACCTGGCCAACTTCCATAATTAGATGGGATGGTTATTGGGATGGTATTTGGTCTGGTTATTGGTTTGGTTTGGTTTGGTTTGGACTTTGGATTTGGTTTCAGGACTGTTGAGTCTTGGTGATGAGATTGGTTTCATGACTGTTGAGTCATGATAATGAGCTTTGGTCTCGGTTATGAGATGGAAATTGAATGCGAGGTAAGATGGTAATGAATACGAGATGGTATTCATGAGCATAGGAAAAAGTTGAGAAAGATGAATGCTTTATGAGACATGAAAAGAGGTGGAACATGATGGAGGTATGTTGATGTTCTAATTGAATAAATGTTGGGATTATATTCACTTAAAGCTAGTTGCTGTTTTATCATGTTTTGTGAAATAAACTTCGCTTTCTACAATGAGCCTTTTTATACCTACCTTGTTATAAGCTACATGTCATACTTCCCGCACTTGCTGAGTACGATATGTACTAACCCTTGCATTATCATACATCATCAGCAACAGGAGAGGAGTACTTCGAAGAGCATGAGCAGTACTAGGCGTGTGACCCACCGTCAACTTGCCTGTGGAGTAGGAGATGGAGCCACTGCCGCTGTTTAGTTTGCTTCCGCTACAGTTTAGAAGACTTCCGCTGCCTAGAATAAATTAGAGACTTGTGAATGAGACCTTGAGTCTTTGTAACAAAGTACTTAAACCCATTTATTCATGGTATTATTCTGAATTCAGTTTGTGGATTATATGTGTATGTGTGATGAACATCCTGGGCACACATATGCATCAGCTCGGTACTGAGGTTTTCTCGGAACAGGGGCGTCACATAACCTCGAAGGACCCAAGAAAGCTTGGGTACCTAAGACCAAGGCATAATTTGTCTTTTGCAGACTTATTCATCTAGTAGAGTAAAATGGGTGCTAGATAGTGGAAGCACCAATCACATGACCGGAGAAAGAAGAATGTTCGTGGAATATGAAGAAAATGAAGATCCAAGCGAAGGCATTTACTTTGGTGATAATAGTCAAGGAAGAGTGCTTCGTACCGGTAAAATTGCAATTTCATCACAACATACTCTCTCTCATGTTTTACACGTTGACTCCTTGGATTATAATCTTTTGGCCATATCTCAATTATGTGACAAGGGTTATAATTGTTTATTCACTAATGAGGTTGTGACTGTCTTTAGAAGGAGTGATAACTCAATTGCATTCAAGGGTTAAAGGGAAAACTTTATCTAGTTGACTTCAACAAAGATAAAGACAAACTTGACACATGCTTGATTGCAAAGACCAACATGGGTTGGCTGTGGCATAGACGGCTAGCACATGTTGGTATGAGGAATCTTCAAAAACTCCTTAAAGGCGATCACATCCGAGGTTTATAGGATGTTGTTTTTGAGAAAGATAGGCCTTGTAGAGCGTGCCAAGCAGGGAAGAAAGTAGGAGCACCCCATCCCGCGAAGAATGTCATGACTACAACAACACCGCTTGAGCTCCTCCACATGGATCTATTCGGTCCAATTGCTTACATAGGCATCGGCGGTAATAAATACGGTCTAGTCATTGTTGATAATTTTTCACGCTTCACGTGGGTTTTCTTTTTGCATGATAAGACATAAACTCAAGGAACACTCAAGAAGTTCATCAAGCGCGCCCAAAATAAATTCTCATTGAAGATCAAGAACATACAAAGTGACAACGGGACAGAATTCAAGAACACCCAAGTTGAGGAGTATCTAGACGAAGAAGGGATAAAGCATAAATTTTCAGCACCATATACTCCTCATCAAAATGGAGTAGCCGAAAGGAAGAACAGAACTCTAATTGATATGACGAGGACAATGCTCGATGAATACAAGACTTTAGACAGGTTTTCGGCTGAAGCGGTTAACACCGCTTGTCACGCCATAAACCGACTATATCTTTATCGGTTGCTCAAGAAAACTTCATATGAACTACTCACGGGTAACAAGACAAATATTTCATATTTTCGAGTTTTTGGTTCAAAATGTTATATTTTAAACAAGAAGCCAAGGGCTTCGAAGTTCGATGAAGGTTTCTTACTTGGCTATGATTCGAACTCCTACGCTTATCGTGTCTTCAACAAAACCTCCGGACTTGTTGAAGAAGCACATGACGTAGTGTTCGATGAAACTAACGGCTCTCAAGAAGAGCTAGTTGATCAATGTGTGCTAGATCAAGAAGAAGCTCCATGTCAAGCATTGAGAATAATGGCATTGGGCGATGTTCGACAACAAGTGCCACCTTCAAATGTGAATGAAGAAAATGAACCACAGGTGGAGGAAAATGATCAAGGGAGAGCTTCCATACAAGATCAACCTCAAGAAAATCAAGAAGATCAAAATATCAATGCGGGCAACTATCCAGGGGGAGAAGAAGATAATAATGAAGATTCAAGACCACAAGTGCCACATTCAAGAGTACACCAAAGCATCCAAAGAGATCACCCCATCGACAACATAATCATTGACATCCAAAAGGGAGTAATAACTTGATCTCGCATAGCTAATTTTTGTGAACATTATTCTTTTGTACCTTATTTGGAACCATACAGGGTTGAGGATGCATTAAAAGATCCGGATTGGGTGATGGTGACGCAAGAAGAATTGAACAACTTCAAAAGGAACAAAGTGTGGGAGCTTGTTGAAACACCCAAGTCCAACGTCGTCGGCACTAAATGGGTCTTCCGCAACAGGCAAGACGAACATGGAGTGGTAACAAGGAACAAGGCACGACTTGTGGCAAAAGGGTACTCAAAAGTCGAAGGTTTAGATTTCGACAAGACTTTTACTCCCGTAGTTAGGCTTGAATCGATTCGTATATTACTTGCATATGCTACTCACCATGATTTCAAGCTTTATCAAATGGACGTGAAAAGCGCCTTTCTCAATGGACCGATCAAGGAGGAGGTATACGTGGAGCAACCACCCGGTTTTGAAGATCAAGAGTACCCCGATTATGTGTTCAAACTGCGTAAGGCTCTCTATGGCCTCAAACAAGGTCCTAGAGCTTGGTATGAGTGCCTTAGAGATTTTTTGATTGACAATGACTTCAAGATTGGAAAAGCTGATTACACTTTGTTTACTAAACACTTTGATGATGATTTCTTCATTTGCCAAATCTATGTTGACGATATTATATTTGGCTCAACTAACAAATCCTTTTGTCAAGAATTTAGTAAGATTATGACAGATAGATTCGAGATGTCCATGATGGGAGAGTTGAGGTACTTTTTGGGATTCCAAGTTGTGAGACCTATGTGTGCTGAATACATTGGCAATTAGGATAAAAGTTAGCATTAACATTCAAAGTTTTGAATACTGCCAAAACATTCTTCTGTGGCAAGGTCCGACAAGTTCTTTGTTAGGTCCGCCAAGTGTTGGCAAGGTCCGACGCAAGATCCGGAGAGCTCCTGCAAGGTCCGGAGAGCTTCTGTGAGGTCTGGAGCTTGTTTTTAGGGAGCTCCCGTGAAGTTCAACTCGTAGAACTGCAGCGTCTTGTTTTTGCTTTTAACTCGCAATGTTTCAAACTTGATTTATGGGAAGGTTTGCTTAGTATTAATTTGCTAAGTTTTTGGTGTGTTTTGGTGGTTATGGCTGTTATCATTTGATATGGTTTGCAACATGCTTATGTGACGTGCTCATGTAAGGTGTTGTGGTTTTGGAACTAACGTGAGTCAAGTCGAGGACTTGTGCTCGGAAGAATTGGTTGTTTATTCATGTGCAGGTGTTGCTTGAGTTCAAGACAAGGCTGGTGACGGGATCCTTGGACTAGTCTCAGGGAGGAGATGAGGTTCCAACAACCAAGTTCGGAAGGAGCTGTGGTTGAGTTTATCGGGAGGTCGCGCAGCATGTTTGGATCAAGGGCAGTGCATATGAAGGTTGCGTGTACGTCGTTGGAAGGTGTTTGCACGTGTGCAAGGAGTGCATGGACGTGGCAACATTGTTCCAAGGCGTGATGAAGAGAAGTGGACGTAAAGAATTGGTCGGAAAGGTCCAACCGGCTGGATTGCGTACTCAGGCTGAGGCTGAGTCGGATATGGCTCAAATATGGAAGATTTGAGTTGGTTATGATAGGATTTCGTGCTAGGCACGAAGTTGAGTTGTTTTAGGAATGTTTAGGACGTTCCTAAGGTGTTCGGAAGTCTCACGATTGCTTCTATCTGCGAATAGGAGAGTCCTGAGCAGTTATGGTAAGTTAGGATACGAGTCCAATTAGGAGTAGGAGTCCTAGATTGGATTATTTAGTCTGAGGGCTGGCTATAAAAGCAAGGGAGGCCAGAGCTCTCGTGGGTAGAGAACTTTAGGCTGTTCCTCTTGTGTTTCTATTGAATAAAGTTCATAGTTTCGAGGAGCTTTTGTGCCTTGTTCGTCCGACTTGTTTTTCGTCAAGTCTTTCTCGCCGAGTTTCTGGACAGACCGACGTTGCTTCGGTGTTTCGTTCATAACTCAAGTTTTACTGATCTGATTGACATGATTCTTTTTAGGTTGTCTTCACAACTCAATTATCTATCATCTGTGAAATTTTCACGAGCTTCAGTTCTGTACTTTTTTAGATACACGAGTTTCCTTGCAGCGTTGCAGATCTGTTTTATATCGGGTAGAAGAGATTGATCTTCGATTAATGTTTTGATCGTATCTCAAGTTTTACTTCGTGTTTTCAAGTGATTCTTGTTGAATTATATCCGTGACTTGATTCTCTACCTCTCTACTTGATTTGTCACTGTTGAACACGTTTGAAAACACTTGCACACACGGTTTCTTTAACCGATTGATTTTTTGCTGAGGAGTTTTTGTTGTTTCCGCTGTGAAAAGTTTTAATCTACCATTCACCCCCCTCTGGTAGCTTTTCACGTGGTCTTTGATCCTACAATTGGTATCGGAGCCAAGGTGCTCTAATCTTTGTGATTTGCACATGTTTTGACTAACCATCATGGAGAAGTACTCCGCAAAACCTTGTGTGTTCAATGGCATCGATTTTCAGGTTTGGAAGGCGCGGATGTTGGCCTACATACAGGCGCAAGGCTTCGCCATATGGGAAAAGGTCTACCGGAACTTCGATGTACCACCCAACGATCAAGTTACGGCTGCGAACATGAGAGATGTTGACAACAACAACAAGGCTGGCAACTTGATCATCCAAGGATTGACTCAAAGCGACTTCGACCGTGTTGCACACCTCCGATCTGCATATGATGTTTGGAAAGCTCTTTGTGACTACCATGAAGGATCCAATACGATCAAGGAGGTAAGGAAAGATATGTTCAAGAAAAAATACATGCGTTTTGAGATGCAACCCGGTGAGTCAATTGACGACCTTTTTGCTCGCTTTAATAAAATTCTCAGCAACTTGCGTAGTGTCAATGTTAACTTTTCAGATGCTGAAAATTCTAGACAATTGTTAGGAGCATTAGATATGTCAATTTGGGAGATGAAAGTAACATCTATTCGTGAATCTACTTTCATGAGTTCTCTTACTTTAGACGTGCTTTATTCTAAATTGAAAACTCATGAAATTTACATCATCTCACGTAAAAACCCCAACAAGTCTATTGCATTTGTTTCCCAACGTGACATGTCTAGTTCTAGTCAATCATCATCTAGTGGTGCACTCTCTTTGCTGTCCTCTCTAACCCTTGAACAGATTGAAGAGTTTCCAGAGAAGGAGCTTGCACTCATCTCTACTCGGTTCTCAAAAGCATTGCAAAATGTGAGAACTAGAAGGAGAGGAAGCTCCGGACCTCAACGATGTTTTGAATGTGGTAAGACGGGACATTTTCGTACGGAGTGCCCTAACCTTTCAGGTCTGACTTCACGTGAAGAAAAGCAAACAAGGCCGAAGAAATCGTTTACAAAGAATAAGAAGAAGAAAGATTTATCAATGCGCAACATAGTGCATAGTATGATCTCTGCACTTCAAGATTTTTGCTCAAGTGATGTGGACACCGGTAGTGATGAAGATGAAGAAGCTATGGCAAATATGTGCTGCATGGCGAGCAAATCAAGTTCAAGCTCCGAGGAGGCAGAACACAACAGCGACGATGAAGAGGTATGTCCCACTTGCGAAGAAATGTGTGATGCTATTTCTCGTGCCACTGTTATATTAAAGAAAAAGGATAAAAAACTTAGGAACAATGCTGTTAAAATTGAATCACTAGAATCTGAAATTAATCGTTTAAAAACTTTGATTCCTAGTGATGATTCTTGTTCCTCATGTGATTTGATTTATGAACAATTATCCTCTTTAAGAAGTGCACACGCATCTACACTTGATAAACTTGAACTTGAAATTGAAAAGAACAAAGAGCTTGCTGCACTTAATGATAAAAATTTGAAAGATGCTTGTTGTTCTACAATTGATTTGCATTGTTCTTCATGTGATGATTTGAATAAGAAACTAAATGATGCTATGAATGAGATTTCTATTTTGAACAATGCTTTACGTGTGCATGAAGTTAAATATTGTTCAAATTGCAAACTAAAAGGAAAAACTTCATGTGAAAACTGCTTTGATCTGTCCAATAAACTTGACGACATGCATAGGACACTAGATCGGTTTTCTAATGCAAATAAGAACCTAAACTTGCTGCTGAATTCTTCCAAGTCTTGTAATGATAAAACTGGTTTAGGTTTTAATTCTCATGCTCATGCTAAGGCACACCCACCTAAAGTTGTAAAGTCATTAGGAAGCGGTTTGATTCAAACAGCTCCTAGACAAAAAGAGGTGATTTTCAAATCTGCAGGAGTACTGTCCCATTTGGGTTCTAATAAACGTATTGCTTGCTCATCTAGACATGATAATAAGGTTATTTTTCATTGTACCTACTGTCGTAGAGATGGTCATGTCATGGATTTTTGTTATAGACTAGCTAAACACGATAAGAAACAAAGAATACTTGCTAGATCACATAACAACCAAGCAAAATCTGCTAGACCGAATGTCCGGAGCTTGCAACCTGCTGTAATGAGCCAAAAACTTGCTCCCGGACCTACTGTTTTTTGTGCTACATATAACACATCTTCTAAGTCAGTAGTTGGGAGCAAAAATTTTTGATGTTTGGCTCATAAACCTGCTGTACCTTCTCAGCTTTCGCGTGTTATTCCTGCTGGACGTCGTGTGACTCAGTACTGGATTCCTAAAAGTCTTTTAACTAACCCCAATATTGAGTCATCGACGTATTGTGCTGCTGTGTAGGTTTCACGTTTGAGGAAGGAGAACATTTGGATTGTGGATTCAGGTTGCTCATGCCACATGACCGGTAACAAAGAATGGTTCTTCTCTCTCTCTTTTGTGTCACGTGTAGAAAATTTTACTTTCGCCGATAACTCTTCTACTCCCATAATTGCTAAAGGTTCGGTTAGAGTAAACAATCTCTAAACTTTGAAAGATGTGACACTTGTTAAAAATTTGAAATACAACTTGGTTTCGGTTTCACAATTGCTAGATGAAAATCTAGAGGTTAGCTTTGCTAAAAATTGCTGCAAGGTTGTAGATTTAAAAGGTGAGCTTTTGTTTAACATGTCTAGGTTTGGAAGAGTTTTTAAAGATGATTTTGATTTGTCAACTTCTAAGCATCGGTGTCTAGTTGCTAATGATACAAAGGATCTATATTTTTGGCATTGTAGACTTGGTCACATAGGCTTTGATCATCTCACTCGTGTTAGTGCTCTCGATCGCATACGTGGGCTGCCGAAGCTTAAAAAGGACAATGATATTGTGTGCTCTTCTTGTAGACATGCTAAGTTTGTTGCAGGTTCACATGCTCCTCTCACAATGACCATGACAGCTGAACCGGGACAACTTTTACATCTTGACACAGTAGGTCCGGCACGTGTTCAATCCTTCGGAGGTAAATGGTATGTGCTTGTGATTGTTGATGATTATTCCAGATATTCTTCGGTTTATTTTATGGCATCTAAGAATGAAGCTTTTAGTCATTTTAGAACTTTATTTCTTAGATTATCTATTGATCACCCAGGATCATTAAAAGCAATTAGAAGTGATAACGGAACTGAATTTAAAAACCAATCCTTTGATCACTTTTGTGCTGAAAATGGAATAGATCATCAATACTCTTCACCCTATGTACCACAACAAAATGGTGTCGTAGAAAGAAAGAACAGGACCTTAGTTGAGATGGCTAGGACTATGCTTGATGAATATCAAACTCCTAGGAAATTTTGGGCTGATGCAATTGCAACCGATTGTTATGTCTCAAATCGTGTTTTCTTGCGTGCTAAGCTTGGAAAAACCCCATATGAGCTCTGGTTTGGACATAGGCCTAGTGTTACACACTTTAGGATTTTTGGTTGCAAATGCTTTGTTAAGAAACATGGTAATCTTGATAAATTTGAAGCTAGATCTGTTGATGGCATGTTTCTTGGTTATCCATCTCATACTAGAGGCTACCGTGTGCTTTTACTTGACACTAACAAAATTGTGGAGACTTGCGAGGTTTCTTTTGATGAAGCTAGCCCAAGTACTAGCTCCGATATTGCAGGTCCGGATCCATATCCGCAGGGGGAGAGTATTTTTATTGAAGAGGATGAAGAAGTGGTGCTGCTGCCCGAAAACTCGGAAGTAAATAACGATCAAGCTGCTGATTTTGCACCACAACCAGCACCAACAGTCACTACTGCTGGTTCGGACCTTCCTCAATCAATAAGCTCTCCTAATCAAAGGTCCGAACATGAAGAAGAATGTGCTTGTGAAGTGTCTACTCCCCTCCGAGTACTCAAAAGTCATCCTCCACAACAAATCATTGGAAGCTTGCATGAACGAGTCACTCGGTCCAGGTTTTGCGATCCAAACTCTCATCTCATTCTGCTTTTGTTGCTTCTTTTGAACCCAAGGATATATCACACGCACTCACTAATGAATCTTGGATTAATGCCATGCAAGAAGAGTTAGAAAATTTTGAAAGAAATAATGTTTGGAAACTTGTACCTCCACCTCAAGGTCACACATTAATTGGAACTAAATGGGTATTTAAAAATAAGCAAAGTGAGGATGGGGTTGTGGTTAGGAATAAATCTAGGTTGGTTGCTCAAGGTTTCACTCAAATTAAAGGTCTAGATTTTGATGAAACATTTGCTCCTGTTGCTAGATTAGAAGCTATAAGAATTTTATTAGCATTTGCTGCATCTAAAGGTTTCAAGTTATATCAAATGGATGTTAAAAGTGCTTTTCTTAATGGCTACATAGAGGAGGAGTTTTATGTTAAGCAGCCACCGGGTTTTGAAAATCCAAATTTTCCTAATCATGCTTACAAACTGTCCAAAGCCTTGTACGGTCTAAAACAAGCCCCTAGAGCATGGTATGATAGGTTAAAAACATTCTTACTTGAAAAGGGGTTTACCATGGGCAAGGTTGATAAAACTCTTTTTTTACTTAAGCATGGCAATGACTCATTATTCGTTCAAGTGTATGTGGATGATATTATCTTTGGTTGTGCTTCTCATGATCTCGTGTCCAAGTTTTCAGCTATGATGAGTTCAGAATTTGAGATGAGTATGATGGGAGAACTCACATACTTTTTGGGGCTGCAAATTAAGCAAACAAAAGAAGAAACTTTTGTGCATCAAACTAAGTATACAATGGACCTTCTTAAGCGCTTCAACATGGACAAATGCAAGCCTCTTCGGACACCAATGGGAACAGCAACAACACTTGAACTTGACGAAGATGGTGACCCGGTCGATAAAAAAGAATACAGAAGTATGATTGGATCACTTTTGTATCTCACGGCGTCAAGACCGGACATACAATTCAGCGTATGTATTTGTGCACGTTTTCAAGCTTCTCCACGTGCTTCACATCGCCAAGCCATCAAAAGGATTCTCAGGTACCTACATGGAACTCAAGAATTTGGCATTTTTCTTCCTTCTTCCTCAACCGTTTCTTTGAAAGCTTTTTCGGATGCTGATTTTGGGAGTTGTAGGATTGATAGGAAAAGTACTTCGGGTGCTTGTCATTTTCTTGGTAATTCACTTATTGCTTGGTCCTCTAGAAAACAAAGTTCAGTTGCACAATCCACGTCCGAATCTGAATATGTAGCTGCGGCTAGCACTTGCTCACAAATTCTTTGGATTGTTCAAACACTTAAGGACTATGGGGTTGATTTAGATAGTGTTCCACTGTTTTGTGATAACACTAGTGCAATTTCTATTGCTAAAAACCCCGCGAAACACTCTAGAACTAAGCACATTGACATTAGGTATCACTTTCTTCGTGATAATGTTGAAAAAGGAAACATTGTGCTTCACCATGTCGATACCGAACAACAATTGGCTGATATTTTTACAAAACCTTTGGATTTCACTCGTTTTTGTTTCATTCGTAGTGAAATAGGGGTTATGCATCCTAATGGCTTAAATTGAGGGGGAGTTTTTGAAACTTTGAAAGTCTATGTGTGAATCTGAAACTAAAATAATATGAGCATAGTATTTCATACATGTATGACTTTGTGATTCATTTTACAGGCTGAAAGTTCTTACTACATTACTCATGTTGCGTGCTCACAAGTGCTTTTAATCACAAAATTAATCAAGTGATCAGCTCACATGTTCAGTTTTCAAATAAAAAATTGAGAAAAGATCAAGAGAATATGCATGCATCGCACTTCTTCTTTTGAGATTGCTTATCATTTCACTAAGATATGAACTTGGAAGGAATTGTGTATGACTAAAACCATGTCCTTAAGCTTCTGATTGTCAAATGACATAGGCTTGGCTTGGTTGGTTAGAATAAGGCTGATGCGGCATATAATCTCTTGCAAATATCATATGATCAACTTTGTGCCTTAAATGATTATGAATAATAAAAATGCAGCAACAAGTGTCATGTTTTCAGGTTTTGAAATAGTTGAGTAAGGGAGATCATGACTTGCTTAAACTGAAAAATACATTTGATCTCTAGCATGGCTTACACTACTTTATGTATCTCATTGATGTGATAGTGTAAGTAACCTGATAGTATGACTTGGATGAGCTTTGTTTTGTATGTATATGTTATAATATGCTCATAACATTTAAAAATTTCTCTTTTGAACCTTGCTGAATACATTGTCAAAGGGGGAGAAATATGTATAAGGAGAGATTTTTTTTACACTTTGCATATGTTATACACTTTCTTCCTTCTCTGATTTTAAAAAATGGGGAGAAATTAATAAAGGGGGAGAAATGAGTTTTCAAAGCTTTTCAAAACTTTTCATAAGCCAATGTTCGGATTTTAATTGGTGTTGCCAATGCATTCATCAAGGGGGAGATTGTGAGACCTATGTGTGCTGAATACATTGGCAATTAGGATAAAAGTTAGCATTAACATTCAAAGTTTTGAATATTGCCAAAACATTCTTCTGTGGCAAGGTCCGACAAGTTCTTTGTTAGGTCCGCCAAGTGTTGGCAAGGTCCGACGCAAGGTCCGGAGAGCTCCTGCAAGGTCCAGAGAGCTCCTGTGAGGTCCGGAGCTTGTTTTTAGGGAGCTCCCGTGAAGTTCAACTCGTAGAACTGCAGCGTCTTGTTTTTGCTTTTAACTCGCAATGTTTCAAACTTGCTTTATGGGAAGGTTTGCTTAGTATTAATTTGCTAAGTTTTTGGTGTGTTTTGGTGGTTATGGCTGTTATCATTTGATATGGTTTGCAACATGCTTATGTGACGTGCTCATGTAAGGTGTTGTGGTTTTCGAACTAACGTGAGTCAAGTCGAGGACTTGTGCTCAGAAGAATTGGTTGTTTATTCATGTGCAGGTGTTGCTTGAGTTCAAGACATGGCTGGTGACGGGATCCTTGGACTAGTCTCAGGGAGGAGATGAGGTTCCAACAACCAAGTTCGGGAGGAGCTGTGGTTGAGTTGATCGGGAGGTCGCGCAGCATGTTTGGATCAAGGGCAGTGCATATGAAGGTTGCGTGTACGTCGTTGGAAGGTGTTTGCACGTGTGCAAGGAGTGCATGGACGTGGCAACATTGTTCCAAGGCATGATGAAGAGAAGTGGAAGTAAACAATTGGTCGGAAAGGTCCAACCGGCTGGATTGCGTACTCAGGCTGAGGCTGAGTCGGATATGACTCAAATATGGAAGATTTGAGTTGGTTACAATAGGTTTTCATGCTAGGCACGTAGTTGAGTTGTTTTAGGAATGTTTAGGACGTTCCTAAGGTGTTTGGAAGTCTCACGATTGCTTCTATCTGCGAATAGGAGAGTCCTGAGCAGTTATGGTAAGTTAGGATACGAGTCCAATTAGGAGTAGGAGTCCTAGATTGGATTGTTTAGCCTGAGGGCTGGCTATAAAAGCAAGGGAGGCCAGAGCTCTCGTGGGTAGAGAACTTTGGGCTGTTCCTCTTGTGTTTCTATTGAATAAAGTTCATAGTTTCGAGGAGCTTTTGTGCCTTGTTCGTCCGACTTGTTTTTCGTCAAGTCTTTCTCGCCGAGTTTCTGGACAGACCGACGTTGCTCCGGTGTTTCGTTCATAACTCGAGTTTTACAGATCCGATTGACGTGATTCTTTTGGGTTGTCTTCAAAACTCAATTATCTATCATCTATGAAATTTTCACGAGCTTCATATCTGTAGTTTTTGAGATACACGAGTTTCTTTGCAGCGTTGCAGATCTGTTTTATATCGGGTAGAACAGATTGATCTTCGTTTAATGTTTTGATCGTATCTCAAGTTTTACTTCGTGTTTTCAAGTGATTCTTGTTGAATTAGATCCGTGACTTGATTCTCTACCTCTCTACTTGATTTGTCACGGTTGAACACGTTTGAAAATACTTGCACACACGGTTTCTTTATCCAATTGATTTTTTGCTGAGGGGTTTTTGTTGTTTCCGCTGCGAAAAGTTTTAATCTACCATTCACCCCCCCTCTGGTAGCTTTTCATGTGCTCTTCGATCCTACACAAGTGAAGCAACAAAAGGATGGGACGTTCATAAGCCAAACAAAGTACACTCAAGACATTCTCAAGAAGTTTGGAATGGACAAAGCAAAGCCCATAAAGACTCCCATGGCGACAAATGGACACTTGGATCTCAATGAAGACGGACCAAATGTGGATCAAAAGGTATATCTTCCATAATTGGCTCCTTACTTTATTTATGTGCATCTAGGCCTGATATCATGTTGAGTGTATGTTTGTGTGCAAGGTTTCAACCCAATCCTAAGGAATGTCATTTGGCAGCCGTTAAAAGGATCTTGAGATATTTAGTTCATACACCCAACCTAGGCCTTTGGTATCCCAAAGGTTCCAAATTCAATCTCATTGGATACTCCGATGCAGATTATGCCGGATGCAAGGTAGATAGAAAAAGTACTTCCGGTACTTGCCAATTCCTAGGTAGATCCTTAGTTTCTTGGTCCTCCAAGAAACAAAATTCAATTGCCTTATCCACGGCCGAAGCGGAGTATGTTGCAGCCGGGAGTTTTTGTGCACAACTCCTTTGGATACGACAAACTCTAAGGGATTACGGTTCCAATATGAGTCGTATTCCACTCCTTTGTGACAATGATAGTGCAATTAAAATTGCCCATAACCCTGTTGAGCATTCTAGAACAAACACATAGATATCCAACATCATTTTTTTAGAGATCACTCAATGAAAGGAGACATAGCCATTTCCCATGTCAACACTAAAAAACAACTAGCCGATATCTTTACCAAGCCACTTGATGAAAAACGCTTTTGTGAGCTCCAAAATGAACTAAATATCCTTGATGCTCGGAACGTGGCTTGAAAACTTGCATGCCTGTATGCCATCCTCAAAATCATGTCTATCTATTTTTCTCATAAAAAGTATGTTAGTTACTTGATCTTGATGAATTATGGTCATAGCTTGATTGTTGTATGTTTACTGATCATATTCATCAAGAATATCTGTGTGTCTTTGTCCCCTATTCCTTATTAGGAACTATTGAATACATATATATAAGTGTTTTGTATTTTTCTGTACAAGGGACCACGGACTAGTCCGTGGTCACCACAGACTAGTCCGCACATTGTAGACTAGTATGCACTTGGTCCGCTAGTCCGGAATAGTCTTGCTCAGACCTAATCTCCTTCAACCTCACAACTCCTCCCACGTTCTCTCTCCTCGCTCAAGTGCTCCCAAGGCGGATTTGCGAGTTCTCCATCAAATGCACCCAAATCTCCATGGGAATCGATCTCCACTGCAAGGGGATCGAAGACCCCGGACTAGTCCGCATCAAGAACTCCTTCAATGCCTCGAATTGAAGGATTTGGTAAATTTCTCTCCAAACCCTAGAACCTTCGATTTTCTTTGCTTTTGCTCAATTAGCTTAGCTCCTCCAGTCAATACATGCTCTATTGATGTCTTCCATGTACCCTAGATCATATTTGCATTGAATAACCCCAAATTTCAACAAGTTAGTGTTTGAGCAGCCTCATAACGGACTAGTCCATTCTTAGGGCGGACAAGTCCGGTACTCTGGACTAGTCCGACCATGAAAACCGGACAAGTCCGGTATGCCCTGATCAAAACCTTAGCTTATATCAATTCAGTGCAATCCCTTGTCATCCTTGCTTATTCATATCCTTTATATCTTCCTTGTCAGAATCATGTCAGGATCGAATGAGAATATCTCCAACTTTGAAGCCGAGATGGATCAAGATGTGATGTCTCGTATTCCGGGGTCTTTCTCCAACAAGAGACAAGAGCGTGCTGCTGAGCCTTCGCCCACCCCACCTAGGGTGCGTCGAAAGGTTACAGTCAAGAGACCAGCTTCAAAAGCAAATATGGCTGGTTCTAGCTCGGCGGCTCAACGCCAAAGCAAGGGCAAGGGAAACGGACTTGCTTCCGGCCCGATTGGTCCCCTTAAGATGACAGCTCCAAGACAAGGGAATAGGGATCCCTCGGAGGAGAAGTTCAATGGCAAGGGGAGTGATTTGGCATGGAAGCTGAGGAAGATTGAAGCCTATAGCACTTGCAAAAAGGCAGCTGACATGAGATTTTGGAGCAACTTTCACTCGGACTAGTACAGTTTGGTGTACCTCAAAATGAAGACTCCAGTGGTCCGCATCCAATGGATCGACTGGACATATTTTGAAAGGAAGAGTTGTGAAGCCTTTGAGGAGGTAATAGAGGCTGCAGAGAGACATGGACTCAAGGACTTGCTCTCCTTCAGATACAACTGGAATGATGAGATCATCGCCCAGTTCTTTGCAACTTGCCACTTTGCCCACGATGAAGAAGAGAGAGTGACTTGGATGACACATGGATCCAAGTAAACAGTTTCCTATGTTGAGTTTGCCAGACTGATGCACCTTGAGGACATCTGCAGTAATGAGATTTTGATTCACAATATTGGTGTTGTGGAGAAGGACAAGATGGAATTCCTCTATGGTACTTGACTCCCATACAATCCTCCCTCAACCAAGAACATGAAGCCTTTCTTCATTGTTCTCAACAGAGTGCTCCGAAAGACCATTGCTCCAAAGGATGGAGATGCTGGGAGTGTCCAAGGTTACTTGAGAACCTTGATGAAAGTAAACAGCAAGAGGAGAAAATTTGATATCTTTGATTACATTTGGAATGACATGGTGAACATATCCTGCACACCAAACCATTCCTGTGGCTATGCACCATAATTGATGTTCATGATTGAAAAAGTCACAGGAATTGAGTTTGTGAAGGATGTGGAGCACACTTCTCTAAGGCCTCAGAAGCCTCCTCAAGCCTCTCTCCTAGCTGCTCCCTCACCTGGCTCACCTGAAAAACATCCAGAGAGAGCTCAAGAAGATGCAAGGCCTTCATCCAAGACTAGGGCCCCTCCACACAAAGGTCCCCTAGTATGATTATGAAGTATTTGGCTGCTATCTTTGGTTCTTGCCGCAAAACTAAGGTGAAGCTTCATGAGATGAATAAGGCAAGAAAAGAAGAAATGAAATACATGAAGGCCAATGTCAAAGCAATATGCCAAAAACTGGAGATTGAGCCCAGTGGATCTCCAGTCATCTCAAAGGACTCTGCATCTGACTTCACAGAGTTTCCTCCTCTCTCTTCATCAGAGCGTGCCTACTTTGGCTCCTGGGGCACGATGAGTGGTTCTTCTCCTCCTCCTCCTCAACCTGATGATGAAGACGAAGAAAGGACCGACAGCGAGGAGTGAGCCGGCGACGACAAGTAGATCCCTCCTCTCCTTCTTTTTGGTTCCTTGATGCCAAAGGGGGAGAGATTGAGGGGGAGTCTTAGGTCATAGGTTCTTCTTTTTGTATCCTAGTTTAAGAAGTGGGCTTTTGTAAGACTTATGTTATCATTATGCTTTTGGACATGTGCTGTGAAATGATGACTATGTTATGCTTATGATTAATTGTATATGTTTAAAACTGCTATGTAGGCTTGAGACTCTTGATGATATTATGATTATGATTATTATGATATTCACATCAAAATTATTGCTCAAACACATAGTTTTGCACCCCACCATAAAGAGTGCACATATGTATTATGTCTACATTGCCTATTTTGGTCAAAGCTCATATGTGCACACTTTATGAAAATCTGAATTTTGTATCATATTTGTGTGATCTCAATTGGTTGTCACCAATTACCAAAAAGGGGTAGACTGAAAGTGCATCTAGGCATTCCTTGTGGGTTTTGGTTGATTTTTGACAAACAAATGAGACCCTAACAAAATCATTGAGATGAGCGCAGGTTTTTAAAGAAATTAGGAAGAAAGCGCAAAAAGAAAGGATAATGAGGATCTAAAATGATAAGAGCTCAGGAGCTGAAAAGATTAGATTACTTAGTATGGAGTGTGTTGGAGAAACACACCCCAAGAGCTCAAGTGAAAGAAATCATACTAACTGCACAAAAATCAGCATGTGCGGACTAGTCCGATATCAACCGGACTAGTCCGATTTCTCTCTGACTAGAAAACGGACAAGTCCTCCAAGTGCGGACTTGTCCTCAGTCCTCACTTTCTCCACACAGCGGACTAGTCCGATATGGACCGGACTAGTCCGATATGTCTCTGACTAGAGAATGGACAAGTCCGCCAAGTCCGAACTTGTCCATAATCTACAAAGTTCTCACCACAGCGGACTAGTCTGATATGGACCGGACTAGTCCGATTTGTCTCTGAGTAGATAACGGACTTGTCCGCACTCTTACGGACTAGTCCGGTATCTCATGACACTTAGGGTTTTCCACACGCCGCACACTGGACTAGTCTGGAGTCCACCACGGACTAGTCCGGACATCGCAAACCCTAACGATAACCTTTGGAAACCCTAGTATAAATAGAGGTGTACGGCCATACTACAACCTCTCTCGACCCCCTGTGCCGTCACACCTTCCAAGAGCCCGAAATTCACATCTCTCCACACATTCTAACCATGAAAGGATCAAATCTTTGAGGATTAGCAATTGATCAAAGGAGAGACTTGTTCTACACATCTTGAGCTCTTGGGTTTGATCTCTCGCACGCTCTTGTTCATTTATTGTACATCTTTTGAGTGTGCTTGGTGGTATTCATTCATTGTAATTCTTGGGGAGCCCTCAACTTGTGAGAAGACCCCTTGAACGATTTATTTGCCCTTTGTGATTAGTGGAAGAGAATCGGCCTCCGTGGCAATTCGACGAGGGTAGGGTTGGTGAAGACCCGGTCCTTCGTGGACTCCTCAATGGGGACGTAGATTTCCTTCGTGGAATCGAACCTTGGGATAAAATCTTGTCTCTTGCTCTTGTGCTTTATTGTTCATCATATTGTAGGGTTTACTTAGTCTTGTATAATTCACGTTGAAACATTGAAACTAAAGTTGATCTCTGTCATTCATTGTTTCACTGTTGTAATACATCTAAGTTCCCAATTAATTTCCGCTGCATAGGGTACTAGAAGTAAAAATATTGATCAACCTTGATCTTTCTAGTCCACGCATACCGGACTAGTCCGCACAGTACCGGACTAGTCCGATTTCCCTGTATTTGATAAATCTATTAAGTGTTTTGGGTATTAACAAAGAATTGAAAAGCCTATTCACCCCCCCTCTAGGCTACATTCAACTTTTTGGTTCAACGATCGGATTGTAGTACCCCGGGATATGGGACTACGGAAGAGAATTTTGGATGAAGCTCATTTATCCAAATTCTCCATTCATCCAGGCAGCAATAAAATGTACCAAGATCTCCGGAAGAAGTTTTGGTGGACATGTATGAAACGTGAAGTTGCAAAGTATGTTTCAGAATGTGATACGTGTCGAAGAGTCAAGACTGACCATGTGAAGAAGTCGGGCCTGTTGCAGCCATTGCAAGTACCGGCATGGAAGTGGGAAGACTTGAGTATGGACTTCATCGTCAGGTTGCCGATGACCTCCCACAACCATGATACGATTCGGGTAATCGTTGATCGGTTAACCAAATCAGCACACTTCATCCCGGTGCATACAAGATATAACGCAAAGCAGTATGCGGAGTTGTACATAGCACGGATCTTGTGCTTACATGGAGTTCCCCGCACCACTGTGTCCGATAGAGGATCGCTGTTCATAGCCTGTTTCTGGGAACAGCTACACGCATCCTTGGGAACCAAACTGATTCGAAGCTCCGTTGATCACCCTCAAACCGATGGGCAAACTGAGAGGATGAATCAAATACTGGAAGATATGCTAAGAGCATGTGCCATCCACCACGGTAAGAGCTGGGATGATCACTTACCATTGGCGGAGTTCTCGTACAACAACGGTTTTCAGACGAGCATCAAAATGGCACCCTGTGAAGCTCTATACGGCCGGAAGTGCCGTACACCATTGAATTGGTGCATGTCCGGTGAACGAGTCACGTTCGGGGTTGATCTTGTCAATGAAGCCGAAGAGAGAGTTCGGATAATATAAGAGAACCACAAAGCTGCCCAATATTGTCAGAAAAGCTACGTGGATCAGAGGTGTCGACCGCTGCATTTCAACGTCGGAGAGCACATGTATCTTCGTGTGTGTCCGATGAAAGGGACTCATCGGTTCGGTGTCAAGGGGAAACTTGCTCCCCGATTCATCGGTCCGTTTGCCATCACAGAGAAGTGCGGAACTGTAGCCTACCGGCTGGAACTTTCGGCATGCCTTGCCGGTATTCATGACGTATGTCATGTATCCCAGCTGCGGAAATGTCTCAAGTTTACTGCTGCTGTCCGCACCGAAGACATCGACGAGTTGAAGCCGGATCTCACCTATGTCGAGCAACCTATTCAGACTATCGATGAAAAGACCCGGATCACCCGAAACCGGACATTGAAATTTTACAAAGTCCTATGGAGTAATCATACCCCGTAAGAGGCAACGTGGGAAAGCGAAGATTACATTCACAAGAACTATCCGGAACTTTTGTCATAAACTTTTTAATTACCCTCCCGTCTCGTTCTTCTTTTGTAATCTCGGGACGAGATTCCTTTTAAGGGGGGAGGAATGTAAAGGTCCCAAAAATGTGAATACAAAGAAACTCTTGTTTGCAAAAATTGGATTCATATGTATGAAAAATGGGACTTGTTAAAACTTTTTCCACATGTGATAACACACCTGAGAGCTCTCTTCACACAAATTCAAATAATTGTTTGAAAACTTGGAACCCAAGAGGGGTCTAAAACCAAGATGGGAAGTTCCCATATGTGTGAGAAAGCTAAAGTAAGATTTGGAATAAATTTGTTCAACTAAAAATTCAAATGAGAGCAACACAATGAATTTCAAAATTGTTGTGCTAAAAATCTCATTTGCAGCAGCCAAATTAAAACTCAAATTTCATATTTGAATTCCTTAGGTCCAAATTAGTGGTTATGCAAAGTTTCATGATTTGTTGAAATGGTTTGCAACCCATTTTCCAAAATGGACTTTAAACTGCAAAGAATTCAAATGCCCATTTTAATTTGGATGAAACTTGCCCAATTGTCCAAATGCACATCAGATTTGAATTCCCACAAATGAATTCCATTATATTCAAAACTTTGGGACATATTTTGGAGAGGTATAAGAAGGGGCTGGGACCCACATGTCATTGGGGATGTTTAGTGTGCAAAATATCTTCAGTCTTACAGTGCACGGTCTCTGTTTTCATCCCCCACGCGAAGCAACCGAGCCACCGAGACTTTTCACCGGGCGACACCGAGATGAGCCGGCGCCACCTCCTCCTCAATTTCCATCGTGCTGGAGAGCTGCTAAGGCGCTTTTACCCCCAACGCCGTGCTTCCTTTCGCCCTTATCACCGAGACATCGCAGCTCCTTTCCTCCTCGCGCAAGAAACCGGACAAAGCTGCCGACGCTCGTTCGATCGCTTGGCCACACCATAGCTCACGTGAAAACTTCGTCTGAGCAGCCAAACAACACCACAGACCCTCCCACAACATCCTCGTGCCATTCCAATGTGAGCACAGCCTCACCAAACCGAGAACGCCGAGTTCCCGTGGCGGCTGAAAGACACCGCCACGGACGGTTCTCGTGGACAGCCTCACCCGAGGCTTGTCACAGCCATGATAGGCCACCGTTGGAAGCGCAAGGACTCCCTGCAGCTTCCATCCGAGGCTCAGCTCTAGCCTTTGCTTCTTGCCGACGAATTTCAGAAATTCCCTCCGGCCGGTTAAAACCGAGGTTCGGGTAAGAATCTCTCAAATTCTCGCGCCATATTTGTTTAGAGATCCGCAAATTGCACACACATGATCTAGACTTGTTAGCGCACCTTTACTCTCCACGCCATGGCCTAAGATCGCCGGTGAAAGCTCTATTTGGAGGTTTTCCGACGGCCGCACACAATTTCACATTCAGGCGCACGATGAACCCTAGTTTGGAGCCATTTCCGAGCTGTTTCACCCCCATTCCAAGCTTCCCTAGCTTGGAAACTAAAGCTTGGAGGGCTTAGGGCGTCAGGGTAACGTCGCCGAGCTCTTTCCGAGCCGCCGCACCGTCGCGCGCTAAGTTAGGGCCGATGCTGGTCCGGGGAGACCCTCCCAACGTGTTTAGCGCACGAAATTGAGGGCTAGCGGCGAGTTTGAGCGTTGAAGATGGCCGGACGACCGATTTCAGAAGAGCTCCGGCGGCGCGGGCGCGCGGGAGCGCGAATTTGAAGACAATCTCGCCGGGCCTACGTGTCAGTGGCTCTGAGGGGGGAGGCCAGATCCTCTGTAACATCGGATCGTTTGTGTCTGTGCGGGAAATAACTCTGTGACCCGTGTGTCATCGGTTCAGCACTGGACACGTGTCCTCCTGGACCCACAGTCAGATTTCAACATTTCCACAATCTTTTTTTATTCAAATCCCCGATTTTTCCCCAAACTTTAGCAGAGCATAACTTTGGATAGGAAACTCCAAATTTAGTGATTCAAATTGGGTTAGATTCCGATTGAAAAACTCTATCCGAATATGCAACCCAATTTGTATGAAAGTCATTATTTAATTCTGGAAAATTATTTAAAATTTTAAGAAAAAGAATTTTAGGAGGAGTTTGGTTTATCCAAAAATCCTCAAATCTGCCAAGAATATTCTTTAGGGTGTTCTTACACTCCTGTAAAAGTTTCAGCTAATTTGGTGTTGATTTGATCAGGAGAATTCAGATTGTAAGTTGCTGTGTTCAAATGAATACAGAAACATTTTCAGAGAATTTCCAAAAAATTGGAAATTCAGTTCTGTGCAATTCTTAGCTCCAAAAATCCTAGGAAAAATTCATGCATGCTCTATGAACTATAATTGAAATTGTACTTCATTAAGTTTGACATGAACATGGGTGTTACCTCAGAATTGATTCCTCTTTGCTTAATTGCTTAGAAAATTGTTCTGAATAAAAACCACTCAATGAATAGTGCTATTTTTTGGTCCAGATGACTTTATTGTGACAAGGAACTCACATGAAAATTTACAGTTTCATTGGAGCCCTTGATCACCACTGCCTTGTGTAACCTTTTTGGGTGATCAACACACATGTGGAGATAGCACTCAACACTTGATCATAGTGTTTAAACCCAACCCAAAACCACTAGCACCAGTGTCATTTTAAATTCTTAAACAGAGTTCCAGTTTTTAAACTGTCACTAGAACTTATTAGCAAAACCTTTACAATTAAATGCATATACGTATTCATATCGTGTAGCATATACGTGAGAACGTGAGAAGGACTTGAAGTGAAGATCAAGGAGGGAGGAAAGCGAGTGATCAAGCCCCAAGTGATCTTCACTAACTGATTGTAATCTTAGTCACCTACAAAACAGGCAAGCCCCGGTTTGCATTTGAACAGTTTTATAAAGCATTTCCATTTTTAGAGATCATATCTTTCAATTATTTGATTGCATTAAGTTTAGTTGATATTGAAAACCCCAGTTGCATGACCAGAAATACCTAAGAGAGAAAGTGTAGAATAGCACCTCCTTGAGTGTATTTGGCTATGCTAAATGTTAGTAGGAAAGGTCTGGTAGAAGCCGAGTAGTTGGAAGCTACTCGCGAGTTTAGGGCTGGTTACTCGGAACGGGTCAAAATAGAAAAGATGAGGAAAGTTCACACATAAGAAATGGAGACCGGGCAGGAAGGTTTAGATGCAGCAGGCTGCGGACTGTACGTGCATAGCCCTGCCTTTGTCGGTTAAGGCCCGTCTGTGCTTGGCCCTGTTGGACAAGTTCGAGTTGTGTACCGGGTGCATACTGGATATATGGGACCCAGGAAACCGATGTACCTTGGGAGATCCATATTGGAACTTTTCTAACTGCCTTAGGCTTTCGGCATCAGGGTAGCAGGAGGTAACTCGCTCAAGAACATATCACTGCGGGTATGTACCTTGAGGGAGCTTGCGTACTTGGGGCAGTTAGACCGCGTCCTGTGTGGAAGATCTTGGGAAAGGTGGCCGCGTACAACGTCAGTCGAGGTTGCTGCCGGCAACTTGGAGTATGGGTGTACGTGTCGTGTAGTCCGGGCGTGTACTGATTCGAATCACCATCTCTCGCGGTTATATGAGCATACTTGCCCACTGCGTCTTGACGTAGTAACAACTGAACTGGTTTTCTTTTGAACTTGATAATGCTATAATGTAACTTGTATTGCAACCATGATTGAATTTGAGATAGGCTCATTAAACTTTACTTTCACTTTGTGCAAGAAGCATCGCAACAAAGTGTTTCTTGTTTGATTGTGGAGTTGCGATGCTGTTCGGCTCAAGGTCTGTACAATGAGGCTTAAAATCTGAAAGTTAAAGATCTACATTAGGCAAGTCCTTTATGCAAATTAGCTAACCCATTTGCAACCATCGTGCATGTAGAGTTTCTTATTTAGGAGAGACGGATCAGTCTTGTTGAGACTATGTGCTCACTCTTGCTATATGAGTGGTTTTGCAGGTTAACATTGATGCTAAGAAGAAGGTTGTCCGGTGAGACTCGGAGACTTCCGAGTCGTGTAACACATGGAGAACCCAGCCGCTGCTGATGTCTTTGTGTTGCTAGAGAGATGAGTCCTCGGGCTGGACTTCATCTTGAGTGCTCTTTAGTTACTCGACGTGAGTTGTTTATAGACTTCCGCTGTAGCTACTTGATGTAAATTATTTACAAAGAAAAACTTGTAAGCTTCCGCTATTGTTTTATGGAATACATTGTTCATAATATGTGTGCTGTTGGGTGCCGCACAACATGGCACCACCCAATGCGATTCCTGGGCGAGTGCCACGTCCCTGTGACTGAACGGGCGGCGTCGGGCCCTCTCAGTTAGTGTGTGCGTGTGTGCTAGTGGGATCACGTTCATGGGCTGAACGTGAGATCTTTTGCTTAGTCTACGTCCGTGAGTATAGACTTTAATGCTATTTTGATGTAACTATGTTGATAAACAAGTTTATGTAATAAAATTTAGCTTCCGCTTATCGCCTTTTTCGTGTGTTATCCGATGCTGTCTATCGCAGCACCCCTCAGCGAGATCCTGGATTGTCGGGACCGTCGGGTCCTCACAGTTTGCTTCCCGTGGGGGAGGCTCGCCGCTCTCCCCTAAGGGGTCTGGGTCAGGAACCCTTTCAGTAGCCCCCGAGCCACTGATCGATATCCCCATCAACCAGGGGCTGAACACTGGCCGGCGTCGATCCTGCACAGCTAAAAACAAACAGAATATCGTTAGTGCTCAGTTTATATTGCGTAGCCGCGACAAATGGACCTCCGGTGGCCGGTCATGACCTTCGGCCGTCCCCGCTGGGGCCCTGCAGCAATCCCCCGAGCCCTCTTTTGAGGGGTCGAGTTGTCGTTATGGCGAATTCGCCTCGCCCCCATCCGCGAACCGTTCGCGATTCAGAGGGGTCGGGCCAATCGGGGGCTTTCCTTGATGGTCGAGCCCCTGGGCCCAGTGAGTTATCTATCGGGTAGAACCGAGTGAAACCCATCCGTTCTGTTCATTTGGACGGTCAGAACCGTTGGTCTTGCTCCACACCGTGAGGCTTTCATGTCGGGGCTCAGTGCCCGCATTTCATCAGATCCCTGTTCAAGGCGTGTGCGTGGTTCCCGAGCTTGTCGTTGGCTCGGGCGGCTCGCTGCCAACCGTTCGGGGGGTTACCTTTGTGCTCGCGGGGCTGGGACTCGGATGCAGACTTAGAGGCATCAGACAGATCATCCTTCCGAAGTTCATATCTATCGCGGACCGCCTCGCATTGCCTGCCCCTCACTCGTGGTCGCCCCAGGTGGCCTCTGAGCCTTCCGCAGGCCAGCCTACAAACCCGGGGCTTATCGAACCCGTAGTGTGGGCTCGAGACTTACCTTCCGTCGGTCGTGTCATCGTCCGTGTTTGGTGGAGTTGAGGAGGCGCCACTCAACTCAGTTCCTGCATCACGGTCGTAATTTTGGGTCGTGAAGCTCAGTTGCCACTGCCTGGCGAGGCCTCTACATCTTCGGGGCTGTTTTTATGCGGGGAATCGAGGAGGCAACGCTCGACTCAGTCCCATAGCCGCGAGGGCAGTTTCAATCCGGGAGAAGTTGATCAGACTGATCCGGCGTGGGTTTCGAGGGTCCCTGCACTGTCACCCTTTCCCTGTCTGTTGTCAGGCTACGCGCCGCTTCGGTGGCTTTGTATGCTTCCCCCCTCAGGCCATGGTTTTCTGCCTACTTATTTGCGCTTTCGGCTAAAGCAAGAAACTCGTTCCCTCTTCTTCCTCTCTTTCGTCTGCATGTCTGCGTGGAAAACCTCCCGTGCGAGCCCCAGCCAAATCTCCTAATACACCGTGCATGGGTTGCTTTCTTCGAGGGAGGCTCACTCCATTCGTCTCACTGAGGGGGAAGCGTTCCTGTGCTGCATGACAATGAATTTGTGTCCTTCTTCGCGTTCCATGCGCGGGGATTCGGAATCCCACCGCGCACCCCTTTTCTGGTGGCTCCTCGGGGAATACGGTGTCAAGCTTCACCAATTGACACCGAATGTATCCTCCTTATATTGGTGTTCGTCACCCTGTGCGACGCCTTTTGGAAGGTGGAGCCAGATCTGAAATAGTCGAAGTTCTTCTTTTGGGTGCGCGCCTCGGCGAATGACTCTCCCTTACCCAACATCAGCGACGCCTGCATTCAACTCCTCGCGCAGCAGGCATGCTACATCACCGTCCCTCTTCGGTCGTCGCTCAAGGGATGGTGTCAAAGATGGTTCTATGTTCGGAACGCGGCATCAGAACTTCCTCGATTCACCGGCAGCTCTCCGGTACCGAAGCCCTCCTGGCGCGAAGGCGTCTCCGACGGCAAGGCAGCCGTGCTGGCGCTGGTTCTCGCTTGGCTGGAGAATCTTCAGGGGAGGGGCCTTACCGGAGCAACCCTTCTCCGTGTCTGCGTGGAGTGGAGGGTCCAGCCCGTTCGCGTCCAGGGACACCCAATGTGGTAGTATTCTGCATGGAGCGTGTAAGGGACCAAGTTTTTCACTTGCTAAAATTGTTCATCACCCACACACCTCACCTCATTTGTGGTGAATTCATGAACACATTTGAAGAGAAAGTAACCACCATAATAGGGCTATTAAGAGATGAACTCACAAAATGCAAAAAGTTGTATTTCCCACATGCATCATATAGGGGCTGAGCACATGATTAAGTCCCAAACTTTGTTAGGAATGCTCATGCCAAATTTCACACAAATCCAAAACCTTTTGGGGTACTTTTGGGTACAATCATTAAAAGGCTAGTTTGAACTTAAATTCAAATTGAAACTCCTTTCATCCCATGAATTCAAAAGAGGGACTCATATTCATACTCAGCACATTTTTATGAGCGCACACACCAATTTTCACTCCATTTGGAGTTGATCTTGACATGAGCTATATGTAGCAAATTCAAACTGAAATTGAAATTCAGTTTGCCATTTGACGCAAATTAGTCAAACCAACTTTCCACTTTGAATTATTCAAACATCAAATGGTCAATTTGTGGTTTGATCAATTTTAAGGGACAGTGTGGTCACAATAATTAGAGCAGTAGAAAAATTCAATTTTGTGGGACAAATTTGAGTTGTGGACCCACATGTCAGTGAGCCAATTAGCCTTGCACCCGAAGTCATCAGTTCTCTCTGTTCTCTGTGTTTCACTCGAACCACCCGAAGACTCACCGAGCGCCGCCGAGGCTGCCACCTCCTCGCTGTTGCATCGAGCTGGAGACCTGCTTGGGTTGCATCACATCACGAGGTGATCTTTTGCCCACACAAACAGAACCAACTCGGCTTTGCTTCCTCCTCGCGCACACGAACAGAGCTGCCACCGCTGCTTCTGTCGAGCGATCGGGCGCCGGCAAAACCACCGTGCACAGAGCATCCCCGAGCTGTAAAACCGCACCGGGTGCTCGTCTTACACCTCCACGGTGCGAAAGTGATCCATTTTCGAGCTTCCCAACACTAGAATAGGTGGTGCTTGCGGCGACCGAGAGCTACCGCCAGGAGGTGCTCTCATGGACAGCCCGACTGGGTGGCTTCCACGCCCGAGCAAGCACACCCGAGGACGTGCTGGTGATCAGTGCTGCTCCTCTGCAAAGTTCATCTTTAACGGTCGATCGTAGCACGAGAATTTGAAGTTTTTCTCCCGGGTGACTCAAACCGACCTTAAGGTAGGAATTCGGCAAATTCTTCCTTAATTCTTGTTTCTAGCCTTTCGAACTCCGCACACGATCTCCTCAGTAGCTATTGCACGTCCTCCATCCAAACTAGGCCCGGAAAATGGATGTAGAGGGAGAGTTCCGAGTTCTGTCCAAGCGAAAATCTTCGGACCCCGTTGGCCGCACGGTGCCAACGTGATTAGCGAGCTTCCCGGTCTGGGTTGTTTCGAATTCTAGACTCCTCACACTCCCCTGTTGCTCTAGAGCCAAGAACCCAACGTTTTCATGAAGAAATGGAGTTTCCCGAGCTCGCCAAAAGCCTAACTTGGACTGCCGCCGGTGCGCAACAGTTTCCGGCGACCGACAGCGAATTCCGACCATCTAGATGGGTTCAGCATCCGGAATTATGGGGGGCGGCGAGTTTGCCTTCGGAGGCAACCGGGAACCACGGTTCTGGTGACCTCACCGGCGTGCACCGCCACTCGGGCGTGGTTGGCGAGAGGTAGGGGATCACTGGTGTGTGGGACCCATTGGCAGGGTTTTAAACATTTCCACGATTTTCAGTTTTGAGTTCAAACTTCAAACACACATAACTATTGCTAGGTATGTCCAAATCGAGTGAACCAAATTTTGATGGATTCAGCTCTGTATACTTTCCAGCAAAATAAGTTTCACTCCTTTAAAACCCTTATTACTCAAGAATTAATTCTCCAAAATTTAAAATGTTGGGAATTTTAACTAGAGACTCCTTTGGTGGAAAATTCTGAAATTCGGCCAGGAAGTTCCATGTACTATCCATGAGTCACCATAAAAATTTCAGATCCATACAAGCTAATTTAGTACCCCTAATGGTGTGATTAAGGAAACTGGTCCATAGAAAAAGAAAAATGTCCAGAAACATTTTTCAGAATTTCCCTGAACTTGTTTAGCACATATCCTTTGCTAGGATTCTCCAAATTAGATGAAATCAATTCCATTAGAACCCTCTGAAAATATAATTTCCAAAAGCCATGACTTGTTCCATGAAAATTCCTAGAAAATCATAAGAGCTCTAGTTATGGCCAAATAAACATTTATTTGTGCAGGGCTCAAATGAGCTTTGCTTCAAATGAAATTTGGACAAGTCTCTGTTTAGGTTGTCACCAAACCACAGTAGAAATTTTAGAGTCAATAGGTCTGTATAGATATACTTATTGTCTTCACAATCTCAATTCAATACAAATGCATTCAAAATTGACACGCATCGCATTTTCAATTTCGTGTAGTCACTAAGATCAAAGAAGACCCAGAGGTTCTGGACTTTATTACTCCGAAAGAATATTTTGTCAATGACCAGCAGCAAGGCAAGCTCCGGTTTGCATTAACCTACTTTTAAAGTCTTATGTTTTGATCACTTACCTTATGCATTTCCTACAATGTGCTTTAGAGTCTTGATTGGAAACCCAATTGCACAGCCAAGAGAACCATGGGTGTTGGGCTTAGGATTTAAACCTCGAGTAGCCACTGCAATGCTAAAATAGTATAAGATTCGGTACAAGTTGAGTAGTTCGAACTACTCGAAATAATAGGCTAGAGGCACACAACTCGTTTAGAAAGATAGACAACGAATCACATGGCATAAAAATGAGACCGAGCGGAAAGTAAGGGCAGCAGGACTTTGGGGCGTGGGTGCCATAGCTCTGCTTGTGTCGATTGAGGACCGAGCCGTGTGGGGGCCTGTTGAACAAGCTAGAACAGTACCGAAGACCTACCGGCTATATGGGAACCGGGAAACCGATGTAATTCGGGTAGTGATATGTTGAGGCATTGCTTGTCGTCCAGAGGGTAGGTTGAGAGCAGCGAGGTGTAAATTGGCTAGCAGGCACCGAGGATGCTCCTCGTAGAGACCTCCTGCTTGGGATGATAGGACCGGTTCCACACTTGGCTAACGGTGAAAGGTGGTTGCGTACGACGTCCGTGATGGTTCCTGTAGGCAACATCGAGACAGGCGTACGTGACGGGTTATTAGGGTAACCCTGCAGGTGTAAATATATTATAATCACCGTTCCTCGCAGTCAGTGAGTACCACTTGTTCACTGTACCGTGACGTAGAAAGAGCAGGCTAGTTTTTATGATAAAATGTTGCTGGTTGAAAGTATTACCTTGTTTTTAATGAAATGCTTTAGTTTAGAGCAAATGAAAGTTCTTTTCAACCTTAGGAAAGTCCCATAAGAGAAATGTGTTTCTTGTTTGATTGCGGACTTCTTATGTGGCTTAGCATAAAGTTTTCGAATAATATGAGGCTAAATCTTGAAAGTAAGGATCAATTACTTAGGTGAGTCCTTATGCAAAGAACTTCCTATTGTACACTTCAAATCCCGCATGTAGAATTACATGTTTAGGTGAGACGGGTTAGTCTTGCTGAGCCATCGTGCTCACTGCTTGATGTTGAAGCGTTTGTAGGGTTCTATGAGGAGGAGGCTCCTGATGAGGAGAAGGACCCCCAAGAGGGAACCATCGTCCAATGGGAGCCTTGCACGCCGCCGTGTTAGTGTGTGCGTGTATGCTAGTAGGAACACGTTCACAGGCTGAACGTGAACCTTTTGATTAGTCTACGCCTGCGAGTGTAGACTATAACGATATTTTGATGTAAATTATGTTTCTAAACAGTTTATGTAATAAAATGTAGCTTCCACTTACCGCCTTTTATGTGTGTTATCTGGTGCTGTCCATCGCAGCACCCCTCAGCGAGATCCTGGATTGTCGGGACCGTCGGGTCCTCGACAGAGCAGAGGGTCCAGCCCCGTCTGGTCATGGACTCCCTCTTTGTCCTTCCGTGTGTCTACCGGCGTGGGTCATCCCCGGCTCGGGACGCTCCCAGAGAGCAGGGGTCCGGACGCGCGCCCAAACTGGTGCTGAGGAAGAGGAAGGTGAGGGGGGGCGCCGCCCGTCTCTGTAGGTCCGATCCCAAATGTAAAAGCCCAAGAAAGTGACTTGCAAAAAAATGTTCAACACCTCACAACACCACAGCTCATATGGTGGGTATCTCATGAACAATTGTGAAGAGCAAGTAAACACCATCAAAAGGGTGATTAGAGGGGAAAGCCCTAACTTCAAAAAGTAGGAGCTCACACACATAAACATGAAAGGTTGAGCTTTCCCCTAGACCTTAAATAGTCTTGGGAAGGCTCAGGCCAAATTTCATGAAAATCCAATACTTTTTGGAGGCACTTTTGGAGACATTTGAAAAAGGGGCCAATTTGCATGCAAATTCAAATTGCAGCCACTTTCATCACTTGAATTCAAAAGTTGCCTTAAAATCCAAACTCAGCACATTTTTCTGAGTTGGTCCACCAATTTTTATCCTCATGGGAGTTCATCTTGTCTTGGGCTAAATTTGCATTCATTCAAAACTGAATTTGAATTTCAGTTCAAATGTGCAGCAAATTTAGCCAAACCAGTTTCAAATTGAGGAAGTCAAATTCAAACCATGACTTTGAGGCTAAGTCTCTCATTCAATTGTGAGTAGCTGGGATCTTTTCAGTAAAAATTTGGAAAAGAATTAGAGGGAGAGCTGGGGCCCACTGGTCAGTGACTAAGATCCACTAAACCGACTCAACCCGAAGGAAATCGACCACGGCGACCGTCGGGCGCTCGGGGGGGGGGGCCGACAGCTCAATCGGTTAACGCCACCTCATGGTGAAAAACACGGCTCAAAGTCCAGCACACGAGCTACTCACTCTGTTCTCTTCGTTCCCGAGTGAACCCAGCTCCCACCGCGCGTAAAGACTATTTCCGCTCGCAAGCTGTTGCCGCTGTTCTCTGATCACCGGCGATCAGCTGATCCCGGCTGCTTCACGCGCCACCACCAGAGAAGAAAAGGTGCGCCCACGTGTGAGGAAGCTGTAGGAAGAAACCTTTCACCGTTTCATGCGGGGTAGAGCGAGAATTCCAAGTTTTCCCCCATGGTGCACCTTAGGGTTAGCAATTGGTCGTTGGCAAAAATTCGTTGCACAGAGGCAACCGCCGGTCGAGCTGCAGCTCACACAAGCTCTAGACACCCGTGCGCGTCTTTCCGAGCAAGAACCCACAGGAACAACCATCCCAAACCCTAGTTTCACCGAAAACAGTCCGGCAGAAGAGAGGGTCGCCGGTGAGGTCTGGGTTGCCGGCCGTTTAGGTCCCAACCAAGGTCATGCCGAGTGTCCCAAGGCTTCCCTGGACGTGGTTTAGCGCGCGGAGGGGGTGTTAAGGAGGACGGGAACACACTGCCGATGTTGCACAGAGACATAGCGCTCGTCACCGGTGAGCTACGGCGGTTAGCCGGTGTGAGACCTATGTGTGCTGAATACATTGGCAATTAGGATAAAAGTTAGCATTAACATTCAATGTTTTGAATATTGCCAAAACATTCTTCTTTGGCAAGGTCCGACAAGTTCTTTGTTAGGTCCGCCAAGTGTTGGCAAGGTCCGACGCAAGGTCTGGAGAGCTCCTGCAAGGTCTGGAGAGCTTCTGTGAGGTCCGGAGCTTGTTTTTAGGGAGCTCCCGTGAAGTTCAACTCGTAGAACTGCAGCGTCTTGTTTTTGCTTTTAACTCGCAATGTTTCAAACTTGCTTTATGGGAAGGTTTGCTTAGTATTAATTTGCTAAGTTTTTGGTGTGTTTTGGTGGTTATGGCTGTTATCATTTGATATGGTTTGCAACATGCTTATGTGACGTGCTCATGTAAGGTGTTGTGGTTTTCGAACTAACGTGAGTCAAGTCGAGGACTTGTGCTCGGAAGAATTGGTTGTTTATTCATGTGCAGGTGTTGCTTGAGTTCAAGACATTGCTGGTGACGGGATCCTTGGACTAGTCTCAGGGAGGAGATGAGGTTTCAACAACCAAGATCGGGAGGAGCTGTGGTTGAGTTGATCGGGAGGTCTCGCAGCATGTTTGGATCAAGGGCAGTGCATATGAAGGTTGCATGTACATCGTTGGAAGGTGTTTGCACGTGTTCAAGGAGTGCATGGATGTGGCAACATTGTTCCAAGGCGTGATGAAGAGAAGTGGACGTAAAGAATTGGTCGGAAAGGTCCGACCGGCTGGATTGCGTACTCAGGCTGAGGCTGAGTCGGATATGGCTCAAATATGGAAGATTGGAGTTGGTTATGATAGGATTTCGTGCTAGGCACGAAGTTGAGTTGTTTTAGGAATGTTTAGGACGTTCCTAAGGTGTTTGGAAGTCTCACGATTGCTTCTATCTGCGAATAGGAGAGTCCTGAGCAGTTATGGTAAGTTAGGATACGAGTCCAATTAGGAGTAGGAGTCCTAGATTGGATTGTTTAGCCTGAGGGCTGGCTATAAAAAGCAAGGGAGGCCAGAGCTCTCGTGGGTAGAGAACTTTGGGCTGTTCCTCTTTTCTATTGAATAAAGTTCATAGTTTCGAGGAGCTTTTGTGACTTGTTCATCCGACTTGTTTTTCGTCAAGTCTTTCTCGCCGAGTTTCTGGACAGACCGACATTGTTTTGGTGTTTCATTCATAACTCGAGTTTTACAGATCTGATTGATGTGATTCTTTTTTGGTTGTCTTCACAACTCAATTATCTATCATCTGTGAAATTTTCACGAGCTTCGGATCTGTAGTTTTTGATATACACGAGTTTCTTTGCAGCGTTGCAGATCTGTTTTATATCGGGTAGAACAGATTGATCTTCGTTTAATGTTTTGATCGTATCTCAAGTTTTACTTCGTGTTTTCAAGTGATTCTTGTTGCATTAGATCCGTGACTTGATTATCTACCTCTCTACTTGATTTGTCACGGTTGAACACGTTTGAAAACACTTGCACACACGGTTTCTTTAACCGATTGATTTTTTGTTGAGGGGTTTTTGTTGTTTCCGCTGCGAAAAGTTTTAATCTACCATTCACCCCCCTCTGGTAGCTTTTCACGTGCTCTTCGATCCTACAATTGGTATCTGAGACAAGGTGCTCTAATCTTTGTGATTTCCACGTGTTTTGACTAACCATCATGGAGAAGTACTCCGCAAAACCTTGTGTGTTCAATGGCATCGATTTTCAGGTTTGGAAGGCGCGGATGGAGGCCTACATACAGGCGCAAGGCTTCGCCATATGGGAAAAGGTCTACCGGAACTTCGATGTACCACCCAACGATAAAGTTACAGCTGCGAACATGAGAGATGTTGACAACAACAACAAGGCTCGCAACTTGATCATCCAAGGATTGACTCAAAGCGACTTCGACCGTGTTGCACACCTCCGATCTGCATATGATGTTTGGAAAGCTCTTTGTGACTACCATGAAGGATCCAATACGATCAAGGAGTTAAGGCAAGGTATGTTCAAGAAAGAATACATGCGTTTTGAGATGCAACCCGGTGAGTCAATTGACGACCTTTTTGCTTGCTTTAATAAAATTCTCAGCAACTTGCGTAGTGTCAATGTTAACTTTTCAGATGCTGAAAATGCTAGACAATTGTTAGGAGCATTAGATATGTCAATTTGGGAGATGAAAGTTACATCTATTCGTGAATCTACTGTCATGAGTTCTCTTACTTTAGACGTGCTTTATTCTAAATTGAAAACTCATGAAATTGACATCATCTCACGTAAAAACCCCAACAAGTCTATTGCATTTGTTTCGCAACGTGACATGTCTAGTTCTAGTCAATCATCATCTAGTGGTGCACTCTCTTTGCTGTCCTCTCTAACCCTTGAACAGATTGAAGAGTTTCCAGAGGAGGAGCTTGCACTCATCTCTACTCGGTTCTCAAAAGCATTGCAAAATGTGAGAACTAGAAGGAGAGGAAGCTCCGGACCTCAACGATGTTTTGAATGTGGTAAGACAGGACATTTTCGTACGGAGTGCCCTAACCTTTCAGGTCTGACTTTACGTGAAGAAAAGCAAACAAGGCCGAAGAAATCGTTTGCAAAGAATAAGAAGAAGAAAGATTTATCAATACACAACATAGTGCATAGTATGATCTCTGCACTTCACGATTTCGGCTCAAGTGATGTGGACACCGGTAGTGATGAAGATGAAGAAGCTATGGCAAATATGTGCTGCATGGCGAGCAAGTCAAGTTCAAGCTCCGAGGAGGCAGAACACAACAGCGACGATGAAGAGGTATGTCCACTTGCGAAGAAATGTGTGATGCTATTTCTCGTGCCACTGTTATATTAAAGAAAAAGGATAAAAAACTTAGGAACAATGCTGTTAAAATTGAATCACTAGAATCTGAAATTAATCATTTAAAAACTTTGATTCCTAGTGATGATTCTTGTTCCTCATGTGATTTGATTTATGAACAATTATCCTCTTTAAGAAGTGCACACGCATCTACACTTGATAAACTTGAACTTGAAATTGAAAAGAACAAAGAGCTTGCTGCACTTAATGATAAAAATTTGAAAGATGCTTGTTGTTCTACAATTGATTTGCATTGTTCTTCATGTGATGATCTGAATAAGAAACTAAATGATGCTATGAATGAGATTTCTATTTTGAACAATGCTTTACGTGTGCATGAAGTTAAATATTGTTCAAATTGCAAACTAAAAGGAAAAACTTCATGTGAAAACTGCTTTGATCTGTCCAATAAACTTGATGACATGCATAGGACACTAGATCGGTTTTCTAATGCAAATAAGAACCTAAACTTGCTGCTGAATTCTTCCAAGTCTTGTAATGATAAAACTGGTTTAGGTTTTAATTCTCATGCTCATGCTAAGGCACACCCACCTAAAGTTGTAAAGTCATTAGGAAGCGGTTTGATTCAAATAGCTCCTAGACAAAAAGAGGTGATTTTCAAATCTGCAGGAGTACTGTCCCATTCGGGTTCTAATAAACGTGTTGCTTGCTCATCTAGACATGATAATAAGGTTATTTTTCATTGTACCTACTGTGGTAGAGATGGTCATGTCATGGATTTTTGTTATAGACTAGCTAAACACCATAAGAAACAAAGAATACTTGCTAGATCACATAACAACCAAGCAAAATCTGCTAGACCGAATGTTCGGAGCTTGCAACCTGCTGTAATGAGTCAAAAACTTGCTCCCGGACCTACCGTTTTTTGTGCTACACATAACACATCTTCTAAGTCAGTAGATGGGAACAAAAAATTTCGATGTTTGGCTCATAAACCTGCTGTACCTTCTCAGCTTTCGCGTGTTATTCCTGCTGGACGTCGTGTGACTCAGTACTGGATTCCTAAAAGTCTTTTAACTAACCCCAGTATTGAGTCATCGACGTATTGTGCTGCTGTGTAGGTTTCACGTTTGAGGAAGGAGAACATTTGGATTGTGGATTCAGGTTGCTCACGCCACATGACCGGTAACAAAGAATGGTTCTCCTCTCTCTCTTTTGTGTCACGTGTAGAAAATGTTACTTTCGCCGATAAATCTTCTACTCCCATAATTGCTAAAGGTTTGGTTAGAGTAAACAATCTCTACACTTTGAAAGATGTGGCACTTGTTAAAATTTTGAAATACAACATGCTTTCGGTTTCACAATTGCTTGATGAAAATATAGAGGTTAGCTTTGCTAAAAATTGCTGCAAGGTTGTAGATTCAAAAGGTGAGCTTTTGTTTAACATGTCTAGGTTTGGAAGAGTTTTTAAAGCTGATTTTGATTTGTCAACTTCTAAGCATCGGTGTCTAGTTGCTAATGATACAAAGGATCTATATTTTTGGCATCGTAGACTTGGTCACATAGGCTTTGATCATCACACTCGTGTTAGTGCTCTCGATCGCATATGTGGCCTGCCGAAGCTTAAAAAGGACAATGATATTGTGTGCTCTTCTTGTAGACATGCTAAGTTTGTTGCAGGTTCACATGCTCCTCTCACAATGACCATGACAGCTGAACCGGGACAACTTTTACATCTTGACACAGTAGGTCCGGCACGTGTTCAATCCTTCGGAGGTAAATGGTATGTGCTTGTGATTGTTGATGATTATTCCAGATATTCTTGGGTTTATTTTATGGCATCTAAGAATGAAGCTTTCAGTCATTTTAGAACTTTATTTCTTAGATTATCTATTGATCACCCAGGATCATTAAAAGCAATTAGAAGTGATAACGGAACTGAATTTAAAAACCAATCCTTTGATCACTTTTGTGCTGAAAATGGAATAGATCATCAATACTCTTCACCCTATGTACCACAACAAAATGGTGTCGTAGAAAGAAAGAACAGGACCTTAGTTGAGATGGCTAGGACTATGCTTGATGAATATCAAACTCCTAGGAAATTTTGGGCTGATGCAATTGCAACCGCTTGTTATGTCTCAAATCGTGTTTTCTTGCGTGCTAAGCTTGGAAAAACCCCATATGAGCTCTGGTTTGGACATAGGCCTAGTGTTACACACTTTAGGGTTTTTGGTTGCAAATGCTTTGTTAAGAAACATGGTAATCTTGATAAATTTGAAGCTAGATCTGTTGATGGCAAGGTTCTTGGTTATCCATCTCATACTAGAGGCTACCGTGTGCTTTTACTTGACACTAACAAAATTGTGGAGACTTGCGAGGTTTCTTTTGATGAAGCTAGCCCAAGTACTAGCTCCGATATTGCAGGTCCGGATCCATATCCGCAGGGGGAGAGTATTTTTATTGAAGAAGATGAAGAAGTGGTGCTGCTGCCCGAAAACTCGGAAGTAAATAACGATCAAGCTGCTGATTTTGCACCACAACCAGCACCAACAGTCATTACTGCTGGTTCGGACCTTCCTCAATCAACAAGCTCTCCTAATCAGAGGTCCGAACATGAAGAAGAAGGTGCTTGTGAAGTGTCTACTCCCCTCTGAGTACTCAAAAGTCATCCTCCACAACAAATCATTGGAAGCTTGCATGAACGAGTCACTCGGTCCAGGTTTTGCGATCCAAACTCTCATGCTCATTCTGCTTTTGTTGCTTCTTTTGAACCCAAGGATATATCACACGCACTCACTAATGAATCTTGGATTAATGCCATGCAAGAAGAGTTAGAAAATTTTGAAAGAAATAATGTTTGGAAACTTGTACCTCCACCTCAAGGTCACACATTAATTGGAACTAAATGGGTATTTAAAAATAAGCTATGTGAGGATGGGGTTGTGGTTAGGAATAAAGCTAGGTTGGTTGCTCAAGGTTTCACTCAAATTGAAGGTCTAGATTTTGATGAAACATTTGCTCCTGTTGCTAGATTGGAAGCTATAAGAATTTTATTAGCATTTGCTGCATCTAAACGTTTCAAGTTATATCAAATGGATGTTAAAAGTGCCTTTCTTAATGGCTACATAGAGGAGGAGGTTTATGTTAAGCAGCCACCGGGTTTTGAAAATCCAAATTTTCTTAATCATGTTTACAAACTGTCCAAAGCCTTGTACGGTCTAAAACAAGCCCCTAGAGCATGGTATGATAGGTTAAAAACATTCTTACTTGAAAAGGGGTTTACCATGGGCAAGGTTGATAAAACTCTTTTTGTACTTAAGCATGGCAATGACTCATTATTCGTTCAAGTGTATGTGGATGATATTATCTTTGGTTGTGCTTCTCATGATCTCGTGTCCAAGTTTTCAGCTATGATGAGTTCAGAATTTGAGATGAGTATGATGGGAGAACTCACATACTTTTTGGGGCTGCAAATCAAGCAAACAAAAGAAGGAACTTTTGTGCATCAAACTAAGTATACAAAGGACCTTCTTAAGCGCTTCAACATGGACAAATGCAAGCCTCTTCGGACACCAATGGGAACAGCAACAACACTTGAACTTGACGAAGATGGTGACCCGGTCGATAAAAAATAATACAGAAGTATGATTGGATCACTTTTGTATCTCACGGCGTCAAGACCGGACATACAATTCAGCGTATGTCTTTGTGCACGTTTTCAAGCTTCTCCACGTGCTTCACATTGCCAAGCCATCAAAAGGATTCTCAGGTACCTACATGGAACTCAAGAATTTGGCATTTTTCTTCCTTCTTCCTCAACCGTTTCTTTGAAAGCTTTTTCGGATGCTGATTTTGTGAGTTGTAGGATTGATAGGAAAAGTACTTCGGGTGCTTGTCATTTTCTTGGTAATTCACTTGTTGCTTGGTCCTCTAGAAAACAAAGTTCAGTTGCACAATCCACGGTCGAATATGAATATGTAGCTGCGGCTAGCGCTTGCTCACAAATTCTTTGGATTGTTCAAACACTTAAGGACTATGGGGTTGTTCTAGATAGTGTTCCACTGTTTTGTGATAACACTAGTGCAATTTGTATTGCTAAAAACCCCGTGAAATACTCTAGAACTAAGCACATTGACATTAGGTATCACTTTCTTCGTGATAATATTGAAAAAAGAAACATTGTGCTTCACCATGTCGATACCGAACAACAGTTGGCTGATATTTTTACAAAACCTTTGGATTTCACTCATTTTTGTCTCATTTGTAGTGAAATAGGGGTTATGCATACTCATGGCTTAAATTGAGGGGGAGTTTTTGAAACTTTGAAAGTCTATGTGTGAATCTGAAACTAAAATAATATCAGCATAGTATTTCATACATATATGACTTTGTGATTCCTTTTACAGGCTGAAAGTTCTTACTACATTACTCATGTTATACATTTTGTAGTTTTTGCCATGACTAGTAATTGGAATAATTACTTACACTAAATCTGGTCATGATCAAACTTTCTTGCTGTTTTGAACTTGTTGCGTGCTCACAAGTGCTTTTAATCATAAAAAATTAATCAAGTGATCAGCTCACATGTTCAGTTTTCAAATAAAAAATTGAGAAAAAATCAAGAGAATATGCATGAATCGCACTTCTTTTGAGATTGCTTATCATTTCACTAAGATATGAACTTGGAAGGAATTGTGTATGACTAAAACCATGTCCTTAAGCTTCTGATTGTCAAATAACATAGGCTTGGCTTGGTTGGTTAGAATAAGGCTGATGCGGCATATAATCTCTTGCAAATATCATATGATCAACTTTGTGCCTTAAATGATTACGAATAATAAAAATGCAGCAACAAGTGTCATGTTTTCAGGTTTTGAAATAGTTGAGTAAGGGAGATCATGTCACACCCAGTTTTTCCGAAGAACAACCAAGTGAATATCACATGTATGCCAGGATCATTTTCTCATGCATGTGATGACAAATAGTGAAGCATCATTTATTACAAGCCAGGTGTCGAATAAGTTTTACATAGCAAATGTCTCGATGGACAATAATAAGTTCATCACAAGTAAATAAACTAGCAGAGGAATATTATTCTTGAGGGCTCCGTCACAGGCGTTGCCCGGGGGACTCCATGAACCTAGAAACCTTCTTCGGGTCCAAAGTCTTGATCATTATACACCACCTCATTATCTTGACCTGAGCAGCAATATAAACCAACAAATATGCAAGGTTGAGTACCGATGGTACTCAGCAAGTGTGGGAAAGTTATGTCATGCATGGCTAGAACAAGGGGAGGTTGAACTCATGGTTAAAGCACTACGCAATTAATACCTATCGCCTTAGCTTATTAAGCACCTACATTACTACACAGGTGAATTGGTCCCAATCTCCCATCCCATCATCATAATCAAATAACCATAACATCATTTCCAATGTTAAGCTCCCCGCTTAACATCCACAACTTCCAAAACCATCAATCCTCTAATCATGAATAAGTCCAAGCCGCTCTTGACCGTGAGCACGGCTGTCATGACAGTTTTGACTCTGCAGAGTTTGCACCACTGTACCCACATGTAGTGATTTCATCCCCCGTTGCCGGGTGGACTAAAAGAACCTCCATTATGCCAGTGGCTACGAACCACATTCACACTTCCCAGGTGTGTAGCTAGGAGATCACTACGAAGCCTTTACAAAGGGATTCCCGACGAGCGTGGGCCCACTGAGGTTTCACCCCTAACAGCATACAAGAGGCTCCAACCCCGCTGCAGTGGCCCCCTCTTGGGCCTTGCGGTTCATATGGTAGTCCAGCTGACACCTATTCGCCGCACCATCCAACACACCCATACTACGCCGGGGATACACCTAATTAATTGGCCAAGCTGCCTCATCTCAGCAGGTGGTTGGCACGGTAAAGCCAGGTTACATGCTCCATGAACCGGTCCTTAGGATCCAGGCAAGTACTAAACACAAACCCGAGTCTCGTGCACCCAGCACCAACCAAAACATCCAACTTTCCTTGATCCCTACCTCTACATATCTCATAATATCTCATTCAAGAGTATGGTAAAAATAAACTGATGATCTCATATCCCAAATATCCCATCCTAAGCATGGCTAAGCATATGCATAATAATAAATGACATGATAAAATAAATGCCAACCCAAGGTACAAGGAAACAAGGTAATGCAATTCTAGGGAAACTTCCTAGCATTGGTTTCATATTTCATTTGACAATGCAAATAATTCTATCTACACATCCTAGCATAGGATCAAAGTGGTCAAGGACACTTGCCTCCTTCCTGCTGCTCTTGGAATGGGTAGTCCTGATCTTGGAAAGGAAGAACTTGCTCTGGAGCAGGTTCTACATCATACCATCACACATAGCAAAAGAAGAACAACAATCCATAAGACATAATTCACACTTCCACTTCATACAAACCACACATTCACATGTATAAAAGTCATTCACAAATTCTATGTGTTGTGGTTACTCTATGTGTGTTAATCTTTGGCTTACATGCACTTTTAATCATGTGTATATGATTCCTACTTTTGTATTCACATTTATACTTGCATACTATATATATGAGTTTCCAATTTAAATAAATTCCTTATATTCAATTACTACACCTTTTAGCTACCAAATATGCATGAAAGGTATTTTCCTACTCCATATGTGTCTTCAGAACTTCTACCAACCCTAAACTGAATTCTTTGGATTTTGGAATCTTCATTTATCATTTTCTAATTATTTATACCTAGCTTGCTATATTTTCAAATTTACTTCCTATGCCTAAATGTGTACTTTATTATGAAAATAGTAAGACACATCATCTAAACAGAATAGGTTCTGATCCAAAATAGTTAATAATATATTTTTGATCTTTTCCTCTGATGTAAACTATTTTACATTTATTTTTCTAATTTTCAAAATTATTCTCTACTTAAAAATGTGTCCCTCTAACTAATAAATGTGAATAATCAATTAAACAGATTCATTTCAGCCAAAAATCTATTTATATCTCACTCCAAGGTTTTCTATGTATTGGGAAAGTTTTTAATTTGAATTTGACAATATGTTTGTCCCACCTTTTAAATTTTAAATACTAACCACATATTCAATTTCCTAAATTTAATATCAAATAGGGTTAAAAAGGTAAACTCACCCCACTACAGTGTCTATAATATTATTTTAAGAATTTTCAGGGGTCTAGCTACACATAACAGAGGGGTTTTTCCTAATTTTTATTAAGTCCAGGGGCTAAAACTGATTTTTAAATGAATTTACATGATTTTCTGAAGTTCCAGGGGCTAGATCAGAAGTTTCCGGGGCTAGCTCTTATTTCTCGAGAACCCCAGGGGGTAGCACGTAAGAATTCCAGTCTTTATAACGCGGGGCTGACATGGACCGTCCGATTTAAAACAGACGGCTGAGATTATAACGTCGAACCGGTACGCGGGGATTTAAACTCTACCGTGCGATTTAAAATAAACAGCGCACAAGCGGCCACGTCGCTCTGATCGAGCGCGGGCGGCGCTGCCCGGCGGCGCACGGCGGCGGGAGGCGGCGATCTCGCCGGAGAGTTTCGGATCTTCGTAAATTCTTCCTAGAACTGTGATTTTATGGCATAGATCGGTAGAGGGGAGGTCGGGGATCTCACCTCGGGAGTTTTCTTGAGCTCGGAGGTCCTGGTGGGCGGTCGGCGACGAGGTCCGAGGTGAATTCACGGCGAGGCTCGTCGGCGCTGTGTTTGAACCGCAAACCACCGCGTTTTCTGCACCTGCGAGGTTCCCCGGAGGCGGTGGATCAAGACTAGCGAGTTAGACCGGAATTCCCGAGCGTAGATCGGCCAGAATTCACTGGAGGGGCTCGGGTTCTCACCGGAGAGAAAATCGGCAGATCGTGGGGAAAACGGGACGGTGCCGGGGTTTTTATAGACGGGGAAAGGGCGGCGTTCGGTTGTGATCGAGTTTGCGTCGCCCACGAACGAAATTCGGCTGGGATACACAGAAATCCGGGTCGGTTTTGATTCGGGTGAGAGAGTCCGGCCAAGCGCGGGCACGAGCGCGAGTCAGTGGGAAGAAGGGGGCGCGCGCGGCTGCGCGCTGGCGCGGGATCGGTGGGCCGGCTGGTGGGTTTCGGCCCACTGGCCGGTTTTTTTCTGTTTTCCTTTTTCTTTTTCTTTTTCTTTTCTGTTTTGAGTTTAATTTGAATTCCAGTTTGAATTTGAATTTTTGCAATACATGCAACACGTCCAAAAAATTTTAAATTCCCCTCTTAACAGGATTTTGGGGTGTTACAGATCATGACTTGCTTAAACTGAAAAAATACATTTGATCTCTAGCATGGCTTACACTACTTTATGTATCTCATTGATGTGATAGTGTAAGTAACCTGATAGTATGACTTGGATGAGCTTTGTTTTGTATGTATATGTTATAATATGCTCATAACATTTAAAAATTTCTCTTTTGAACCTTGCTGAATACATTGTCAAAGGGGAAGAAATATGTATAAGGAGAGATTTTTTTTACACTTTGCATATGTTATACACTTTCTTCCTTCTCTGATTTTAAAAAATGGGGAGAAATTAATAAAGGGGGAGAAATGAGTTTTCAAAGCTTTTCAAAACTTTTCATAAGCCAATGTTCGGATTTTAATTGGTGTTGCCAATGCATTCATCAAGGGGGAGATTGTGAGACCTATGTGTGCTGAATACATTGGCAATTAGGATAAAAGTTAGCATTAACATTCAAAGTTTTGAATATTGCCAAAACATTCTTCTGTGGCAAGGTCCGACAAGTTCTTTGTTAGGTCCGCCAAGTGTTGGCAAGGTCCGACGCAAGGTCCGGAGAGCTCCTGCAAGGTCCGGAGAGCTCCTGTGAGGTCCGGAGCTTGTTTTTAGGGAGCTCCCGTGAAGTTCAACTCGTAGAACTGCAGCGTCTTGTTTTTGCTTTTAACTCGCAATGTTTCAAACTTGCTTTATGGGAAGGTTTGCTTAGTATTAATTTGCTAAGTTTTTGGTGTGTTTTGGTGGTTATGGCTGTTATCATTTGATATGGTTTGCAACATGCTTATGTGACGTGCTCATGTAAGGTGTTGTGGTTTTCGAACTAACGTGAGTCAAGTCGAGGACTTGTGCTCAGAAGAATTGGTTGTTTATTCATGTGCAGGTGTTGCTTGAGTTCAAGACATGGCTGGTGACGGGATCCTTGGACTAGTCTCAGGGAGGAGATGAGGTTCCAACAACCAAGTTCGGGAGGAGCTGTGGTTGAGTTGATCGGGAGGTCGCGCAGCATGTTTGGATCAAGGGCAGTGCATATGAAGGTTGCGTGTACGTCGTTGGAAGGTGTTTGCACGTGTGCAAGGAGTGCATGGACGTGGCAACATTGTTCCAAGGCATGATGAAGAGAAGTGGAAGTAAAGAATTGGTCGGAAAGGTCCAACCGGCTGGATTGCGTACTCAGGCTGAGGCTGAGTCGGATATGACTCAAATATGGAAGATTTGAGTTGGTTACAATAGGTTTTCATGCTAGGCACGTAGTTGAGTTGTTTTAGGAATGTTTAGGACGTTCCTAAGGTGTTTGGAAGTCTCACGATTGCTTCTATCTGCGAATAGGAGAGTCCTGAGCAGTTATGGTAAGTTAGGATACGAGTCCAATTAGGAGTAGGAGTCCTAGATTGGATTGTTTAGCCTGAGGGCTGGCTATAAAAGCAAGGGAGGCCAGAGCTCTCGTGGGTAGAGAACTTTGGGCTGTTCCTCTTGTGTTTCTATTGAATAAAGTTCATAGTTTCGAGGAGCTTTTGTGCCTTGTTCGTCCGACTTGTTTTTCGTCAAGTCTTTCTCGCCGAGTTTCTGGACAGACCGACGTTGCTCCGGTGTTTCGTTCATAACTCGAGTTTTACAGATCCGATTGACGTGATTCTTTTGGGTTGTCTTCAAAACTCAATTATCTATCATCTATGAAATTTTCACGAGCTTCATATCTGTAGTTTTTGAGATACACGAGTTTCTTTGCAGCGTTGCAGATCTGTTTTATATCGGGTAGAACAGATTGATCTTCGTTTAATGTTTTGATCGTATCTCAAGTTTTACTTCGTGTTTTCAAGTGATTCTTGTTGAATTAGATCCGTGACTTGATTCTCTACCTCTCTACTTGATTTGTCACAGTTGAACACGTTTGAAAATACTTGCACACACGGTTTCTTTATCCAATTGATTTTTTGCTGAGGGGTTTTTGTTGTTTCCGCTGCGAAAAGTTTTAATCTACCATTCACCCCCCCTCTGGTAGCTTTTCATGTGCTCTTCGATCCTACACAAGTGAAGCAACAAAAGGATGGGACGTTCATAAGCCAAACAAAGTACACTCAAGACATTCTCAAGAAGTTTGGAATGGACAAAGCAAAGCCCATAAAGACTCCCATGGCGACAAATGGACACTTGGATCTCAATGAAGACGGACCAAATGTGGATCAAAAGGTATATCTTCCATAATTGGTCTTCGTTTAATGTTTTGATCGTATCTCAAGTTTTACTTCGTGTTTCAAGTGATTCTTGTTGCATTAGATCCGTGACTTGATTCTATACCTCTCTACTTGATTTTTCACGGTTGAACGCGTTTCAAAACACTTGCACACACGGTTTATTTAACCGATTGATTTTTTGCTGAGGGGTTTTTGTTGTTTCCGCTGCGAAAAGTTTTAATCTACCATTCACCCCCCCTCTGGTAGCTTTTCACGTGCTCTTCGATCCTACAGCCGGTGGCGGCATGATGTCCAACGTGTTCAACGTCCAAAGTTACATGGGGGCGACAAGTCTCACCGTCGCCGGCGAGCTAGGTCGCCGGGAACGCCGACCTCGCCGGAGCTCCGGCGGCTCGGGGCGGCGGCGTCGGGAGGTAGACGAAGGCGTGGGTCCCACATGTCAGCCTGTGACGCCCTCAATTCTGTGGGAAACCACAGAACCAGAACTGATGCATATGTGTGCCCAGGATGTTCGTCACACATATACACATCATCCACAAACTGAATTTCAGAATATATATATAACCATGAATAACAGAATTTATTACAATGTATCATGAGTCTTGGACTCAAGCTCACATTGGAAGTCTAAATCTAACAGCGGAAGTCTTTATTCTGGCAGCGGAAGTCTTCTAACTAATGCGGAAGCAATTCTAAGCAGCAGTGGCTTCCTCTCTATTCCATCCCCACAGGCAAGGTTGAGGACAGATTACACGCCTAATGCTCCACTTGGTCTTCATAGTAATCTGCTCCTGTTGCTGATGATGAAATAATAATGCAAGTTTGAGTACAATGGTGTACTCAGCAAGTGCGGGAAAATATGATATGTAGCTCACAACAAGGTAGGTATAAAAAGGCTCATTGCAGAAAAGAAAAGTTATTTATCAAAAACCACAATAAAACAGCAACTTATCTTTAAGCGAATGTAATCCCAACATGTACTAAAATACCAATCATACCTCCATTATATTCATTACCTTCCATGTCCCAACCAGACATTAATGAACCTCATTCTTGCTCACGAATACCTCCTCGTATTCGCTACCATCTCACGAATACCATCTTGTATTCGCTACCATTTCATCTCATAAACAATTTCGTCTCACACCGAGACCAACCTCTTTGCCATGACTCAACAGTCATGCAATCCATCTTATCACCCGGACTCAACAGTCCCGAACACAAAACCAAAACCAAACCATCCAAAACCATAACCAATAACCATAGCAAATAACCATCCCAACTAATCATGGAAGTTGGCCAGGCGCTCGTGACCGCAAGCTCGACTATCATGATAGTTTTAGACTCTGCAGAGTTTGCACCTCTCTACCCACAAGTTTGTGATTTTGTCACCCGTCGGCGATGGCAGAACCTCGATTATACCAGTACACAACCGTCGGTGTATGGCCAAGAGATCACAAAATAGACTTTACAAAGGGGTTACTATATGTATGGACTTACTAAGGTTTTACCGGCAGGCTAGAATCTCAAATTCTCCCACGCACGGGCCCCCTCTTGTGCCATGCAGTTCCCAGGGCAGTCCTCACTCGACTCCCATTCCCCGCGTCTTCCACAGTCCATAACAATCTATCAACTTATCTAATTAGTCAGCTAAGCCGCACCCATACTTGGCCTTGTGGTGGCACTGCTATCCTGGCATGTGCTCGCATGAACCGGTCCTTAGATCTACGGAAAGTAAACCACCATCTCATGCTACCTCATTCACATACCCAGTCTTGCCTAGATCTCCCTCCGATCCATGTTCATTAACAACATCAGTTTCTCATTATCGTTACGAGTGCAGTTAGCTAGACACATCTATCTCGCTTCCTAATCCCATGGACTCAGTGAAGCTTAAAGCAAAAAACCATACCCGACTCATAAACTTCCCTGGCGACAAGGGCGGTTTAACCAAAACTAGTAAACTCCTATAAAAGGGTTTCCCATCATGTTTGACTTAGCGCACACACACACCTTTTCGCAAAACAAAACAGTTTCGCAAAACATAGGATCAATATGGTCAAGGGGCACTTGCCTTGTACTGGCTATTCCGGATGCTCAAAATCTTGTTGTTGTAGTCCGTCGTAGGTAGCCCCCTGAGCTTGTCCTTCTATACATGATCACGCACATACAAGATTTACAACAATCAATATCATGCACAAACTTTAACTAGGTGCGATGATGCATATGCATGCTATCCTATAATCAGTTTTTTTATTAGATCGGTTTGCACGTGTTCTTGCATGGCTTGCATGGTTTTACGATAAACAGAGGTGTTCGGATCAAATGTGGACGTGGCGATGATCTTGACTCTAGATCAGACCGATCAACACATGATCTGTCCACGAAAAAGCTTCTGTTCAAAAGGAATTGAAGAACAGATGCAAAGAAAACGTGACGATGTCGTAAGGTGGTATTTGAGACCTACCTTACGTTCTTCTTGGTCTCGGGGTCCTTCTCTGTTCAGACAGACCGTTGGGGCTCTCTTCCGGTGATCTCTCTCGACTGAACTCCGGCGATGGGCTTACTCGACGAGTTGGGGCTAGGGCTCTAAGTCATCGGCTTAGGAGTTCGAAAAGAAGTACGTGGTTTTGGCCAAAGGTTCTGCATTCTTTTTATAATCGGGAGAAGAAGAGTCCTAATCTGATTATATTTTGAATAAGAGTCCTATTCAAATTGTTGTTGAATCTTAACAACCTATCTTTAGTCGATTTGGTGCAGTGACATTGTGGAATTCATGTCGGTTTCCTCACCGTACCGGTATTTCCACGCGTACATAATCCAAAACCGCTCCAGAACTCGTTACCTCTGTGGTGATGAGCTCCGGAAGCTCCACATGTCCATCGGGGGCTTGGTCTCCCCTTTCCGCAAAGACGAGCTCCGGCTGTGTCACGTGTCAAGCGAGCGAGACCTCCCTCTCCTTCGGAGGTGAGCTCCGCGTGCGCCACGTATCCTGGCGGTCAGGACCTCCTCTCTATTCGGAGGTGGCTCCGCGCACGCCACGTGTCAGTGCCAGACCTTCCCTCTCTTCAGAGGTGGCTCCGGGTGTGCCACGTATCCTAACAGCGCCAGCCTTCCTTTCTTCTCAGAGACGAGCTCCGAGGTTAACACGTATCCAACAGTGACGGACCTCCCGGAGATAGGCTCCGGTGGTGACACGTGTCCAATAGAACCGGACCTCTCGGAGGCGAGCTCCGAGATCGACATGTATCCCGCGCGACTGGTCCTCTGATTTCTGCGTTGTCTAGCTCCGAAGGTGGCACGTGTCCTGTGGCTGGCCTTGCTTCTCCGCAGAGGCTAGCTCCGGGGCAACACGTGTCCCACGGGGTCGGACCTCTCCCCATTTGTGGAGATGAGCTCCAAAGGTGCCACGTGGCCAGCGGGCCGCGGGAGTTGTCTTCTGCGCTCTTGGTGAACTGGATTTTGCTCTTTTTGGCTATCTTTTTTATTCTTTCTCTGTTCCCACTTCTTTTAAAATGTTTTCTCTACATGAAACATGAATACATGCAGAAACCAAAAATGAGGGTGTCACAAATCTACCCCCCTTAAATTGAATCTCGCCCTCGAGATTCGTTAGTAGAGAATAGATGAGGGAATTCTACCTTGATGTCTTCTTCACACTCCCATGTGGCTTCAGCTTCGGTGTGATGGCTCCATTGTACCTTGCACCATCGGATCACTTTCTCCTCGTGACCCTCTCCTTCACGTCCAAAATTCGGACGGGATGCTCTGCATAGGTCAGATCCTCTTGAAGTTTAAGCTCTTCCATTGGTACTTGCTCCTCGGGTACTCTCAAGCACTTCTTGAGCTGGGATACATGAAACCCGTCATGTACGTCAGAGAGATATGTTGGAAGCTCTAGTTGATAGGCTACTTCTCCTCGCTTGTCCAAAATCTTAAATGGTCCGATGTAGCGAGGTGCTATCTTGTCTTTGACGTTGAAACATTGTTGGCCACGGATAGGTGATACCTTAAGGTTACGAAGTCTCCTACTTCGAAGGTCAACTTCCTTCGCCTATTGTCTGCATAGCCTTTCTGTCGTGATTGAGCAGCCTTTAAGTTCTCCCGTGTCGTTTGGACTTGCTTTTCAGCTGCTTGTAGCACTTCGGGTCCAAACACCTGGTTCTCTCCGGTCTCGTTCCAAAACAGCGGCGTTCTACACCGTCTACCATACAATGCTTCGAAAGGCGACATCTCCAAGCTAGCTTGATATCTGTTGTTTTAGGAGAATTCGGCGTACGGTAAACTTCTATCCCAACTACGCCCACTTTTCAAGGCGCAAGCTCTCAACATGTCCTCCAAATTTTGGTTTGTCCTTTCGGTTTGTCCATCAGTTTATGGGTGATAGGCGGAGCTAAAATCCAGTCGTGTACCCATGGCTTTCTGCAGCTTTCTCCAAAACCTAGAGGTAAACTGAGAACCTCGATCTGAGACTATCCTCCTCGGGACTCCATGACGGCACACGATCTGCTCCATGTACAACTCGGCTAATTGTGCAACGTTGTACTTGGCCCTTACAGGGAGAAAATGGGCAGTTTTTGTCAATCGGTCCATGATAACCCAGATGGAGTCATAACCCGACTGAGTACGTGGCAGTCCGATGATGAAATTCATACTGATGTCCTCCCACTTCCACTCGGGTACCTTCAAGGGTTGCAACAATCCAGCGAGTCTTTGATGTTCGGCCTTCACCTGTTGGCATGTGTCGCATAGGGCAACGTATTCGGCTATATCCCTTTTCATACCATCCCACCAATAACAAGTCTTCAAGTCCTTGTACATTTTGGTACTTCCGGGATGTATGGAATAGGGTGAATCGTGTGCCTCTTTTAATATCATGTTGCGGATGTGCTTCACGTTAGGCACACAAATCCTTTTTCCTAGCCAAAGCATATCCTTCCCATCTTCTTTGAAATCCTTCTCTATTCCTTGTTGGATCCTTTCCTTGATCTCCTTGATCTCCTCATACGTTGCTTGTCCATCTCTTATTTCTTGCTCCAATGAAGAGTGGATCTCCATCACTTCCATGTTGTTTAAGAATCCGAGGTGTAACCATTCGAACTCCTTATGGTGTTCGTGTGGTAGCTCCCGAACCGTGAGTTGGTGACATGCTCCCTTCTGGCTCAATGCATCAGCTACTACATTGGCCCTTCTAGGGTGGAAGTTGATTCCAACATCGTAATCCTTGATAAGTTCCAACCATCGTCGTTGCCTCAAATTCAAGTCCGTTTGTGTAAATATGTACTTGAGGCTTTTATGATCCGTATAGATCTCACATCGATGACCAAGGATATAATGTCTCCAAATCTTCAATGCATGCATGACTGCTGCTAGCTCCAAGTCATGTGTAGGATAATTAAGCTCGTGCTTCTTTAATTGTCGTGAGGCATAGGCTACCACTTGTCCTTCTTGCATGAGCACACATCCGAGCCCCTGTCTGGATGCGTCACAATATATGTCAAAGCTCTTGCTCACGTCTGGCAATACCAAAACCGGCGCTGTGGTTTGCCTTTTCTTGAGTTCCTCAAAACTTTCTTGGCATGCTGGTGTCCATTGTAAGGCTTTTCCCTTTGTTAGTAACTCCGTCATAGGCTTTGCTATCTTAGAGAAGTCCTTAATGAAGCGTCGGTAGTATCTAGCCATCCCAAGAAAACTCCGAATATCCCTCACGTTTTGCGGTTGGTTCCACTTCAGAACATCTCCTACATTTCCAGGATCAACTGATACTCCTTCCTTTGAGATAATGTGGCCTAGGAACGATATCTCCTTTAACCAAAATTGACACTTGTTAAGCTTGGAATACAATTGATGCTCACGCATTTTCTGCAAGGTTAATTTCAAATGTTCTTCATGCTCCTGCTCACTTTTTGAATACACCATAATGTCATCGATGAAAACCATGATGAACTTATCCAAGTACTCCATGAAAACCTTGTTCATAAGGTACATGAAGTATGCGGGTGCATTTGTTAACCCAAAAGACATGACGGTATATTCATACGAACCATACCGTATCCGAAAGGCAGTCTTGGGTATATCGGAGGGCTTAATCTTCAGCTGGAAGTATCCCGACCGAAGATCAATCTTGGAGAACACTCGGGCTCCTTTCATTTAGTCGAATAGGTCCTCTATAAGGGGCATAGGGTATTTGTTCTTGATTGTCACCTCGTTGAGAGACCTATAGTCCACGCACATCCTTTGGGTCCCATCCTTCTTGTCCACGAAGAACACAGGAGCTTCCCATGGTGACGAGCTTGGACGTATAAAACCCTTCTCCAACTGCTCCTGGATTTGCTTCTTGAGTTCCACTAGTTCATTGACGGGCATCCTATAGGGTCTCTTTGCTATGGGTGCAGTTCCGGGGTACCAAATCAATGGCATACTCAATGTCCCGGTCATGTGGCATACCTGGAAGCTCCTCTGGAAACACGTCCGAGAATTCCTGAACCACTGGAATGCTGTCCAATGTTGCTCCTTCGACGTGGTTCAAAATATCCCTTTCGGTTGTTTGTTGGGCTGACTCAAACTAGACACGGATACCATGCTCGTTTGTCAACTGCACGCTCCTTTCAGCACATTGGATTACTCCGTTGTGCTTGCTTAACCAATCCATCCCGAGTATTATGTCAAGCCCATGGGAATCCAAGACAATGAGATTGGCAAGGAAGTCTAACCCCCTTATTTTAAGGCTTACTTTCGGACATACTATATTAGTCCTCATCTCTCCACCAGGAGAATTAACTAACATAGCGCATTTTAAGTGTGATATGGGTAGATTATGCTTGGCAACATACTTGGATGATATGAAGGAATGTGATGCTCAAGAATCAAATAAGATGGTGGCTGGGTTGGAGTTGGCAAAGAACATACCAATTACGACGTCCTCAGCCTGTTTTGCTTCCTCAGCAGAGACATGGTTCACGTTGCCGCGAGCATAGTTCTGATGTCCACGGTTTCCTTGATTGTCCCCTCCATTCGGTCGTGGGTTTTGCTTGGGCATGTTGCCTTGCTGTCCAGGGCCTCTCCTTGGGCACTGGCTCACGAAGTGTCCTGTTTCCCCGCATGCAAAGCATGCCCTGTTGCCTACGGCAGCAGGTACGTTGGGGCGGAGGTTTTGAACAGGAGCGCCCATGTTGAGTCGGGGCATAGGAGGCAAGGGCACACGAGGTTCTTGTGCAACGGGTCATTGCGTTGATGGCTGACTAGGGCGGTATGCAGGAGCGTTCGATCCATACTGCGGTGCAGCTGAGGGCATGCACCGAGGTCGTACGTTACTCCCTTGAGGCTGGTATGGCATCTTCCTCTTGCACTCTTGCTCGATCTCTCGGATCTTGCTCTCGACTACTATAGCCTTTTCAACCAGCTTCTAGAAGCTCGCGTAGTCATTGTTGAGGAGCTGAACCTGAATCTCATTGTTCAACCCTCTCATCAACATGTATTGCTTCCTCTGGTCTGAGTTGACATCTTCGGGGGCATACCAGGACAGTTGTGTGAACTTGTTGAGATACTCATTCACGCTTCTCTGTCCTTGGCGGAGACCTTCAAACTCCTGTCTCTTGAGCATCATTACACCAGGAGGGATGTAATGAGAGCGGAAACTCTCCTTGTACTCAGTCCAAGTGATCGTCTCCAGGTCAACATGAGCGTTACATAGGGCATCCCACCAGTCAGCGGCAGCTCCCATGAGTTGGTGCGACGCAAAAAGAACCTTCTCTCGGTCATTGCACTGCACTATGGCAAGCTTCTTCTCCATGGATTTCAACCAGTCGTCGGCCTCCATGGGGTCGTTAGCTTGAGCAAAGGTGGGTGGTCGGGTCCTCATGAACTCACCCAATCTGTTATGAGCTGGCTGTGGTGGTGGCGGTGGTGCCGGAACGGGGTTGTTGTTGTTCGCCTGCAACTGACCCAAAGTTTGGATCATGGTTTGCATAAGTTGATTCTGCATGGCCATCAACCTTTCCAGGTTGTTCTCACCAGCTCCGAGGTTATCAGGAACTTCATCGTGGCCATCCTCGTGGTGGTCACGGACGTTCCTTCGGCCGGCGTTTCCTCTCACCATCTGTCAGAGAGAACGAAATAGAATAGAAGGTTAGAAGGTTAGATGGATCCATTAACTATATGCATCAAGGTGGATTGGACTATATATATCAGCCCATATGAGGATGTGAACAAGTGCCGAGGCATCTCACACCTCTATCTACTTATGTGTGGATATGGACAACGTTTTGAGACGTCCCACAACTCACACTAAACACACATTCATAAACAATCATCACAAGGGCTCACACAACTCCTATTCAAGGCTTCTTCAATGGGGGTCCTACATAGCTTAGGGTGTTGCCAATCTGTGATCCAACTATGGCCTTTACTAGGCTTGTATCCTATTGTCAAGGTAGTTTTTAAGGCCAATCTATGCACCCTAGGCTTGCATCCTATGGTCAGCGTGGCTTAGCTACCAATCAGTGTCTAATACTAATCTGTGATCTATCTAAGTGTGTAACCTACCGTCAACCCGTGGCTCTGATACCAATCAGTGACGCCCTCAATTCTGTGGAAAACCACGGAACCGAGAACTGATGCATATGTGTGCCCAGGATGTTCATCACACATATACACATCATCCACAAACTGAATTTCAGAATATATATAACCACAAATAACAGAGTTTATTACAATGTCTCATGAGTCTTGGACTCATGCTCACAGCAGAAGTCTAAATCTAACAGCGGAAGTCTTTATTCTGGCAGCGGAAGTCTTCTAACTAATGCGGAAGCAATTCTAAGCAGCAGTGGCTTCATCTCTATTCCATCCCCACAGGCAAGGTTGAGGACAGATTACACGCCTAATGCTCCACTTGGTCTTCATAGTAATCTTCTACTATTGATGATGATGAAATAATAATGCAAGTTTGAGTACAATGGTGTACTCAGCAAGTGCGGAAAAATATGATATGTAGCTCACAACAAGGTAGGTATAAAAAGGCTCATTGCAGAAAAGCAAAGTTATTTATCAAAAACCACGATAAAACAGCAACTTATCTTTAAGCGAATGTAATCCCAACATGTACTAAAATACCAATCATACCTCCATTATATTCATTACCTTCCATGTCCCAACTAGACATCAATCAACCTCATTCTTGCTCACGAATACCTCCTCGTATTCGCTACCATCTCACGAATACCATCTTGTATTCGCTACCATTTCATCTCATAAATAATTCTGTCTCACACCGAGACCAACCTCGTTGCCATGACTCAACAGTCATGCAATCCATCTTATAACCCAGACTCAACAGTCCCGAAAACAAAACCAAAACCAAACCATCCGAAACTATAACCAATAACCATAGCCAATAACTGTCCCAACTAATCATGGAAGTTGGCCAGGAGCTCGTGACCGTAAGCTCGGCTATCATGATAGTTTTATACTCTGTAGAGTTTGCACATCTTTACCCACAAGTTTGTGATTTCGTCACCCGTCGGCGACTGCAGAACCTCCATTATACCAATACACAACCATCGGTGTATGGCCAAGAGATCACAAAATAGCCTTTACAAAGGGGTTACTAGATGTATGGACTCACTAAGGTTTTACCGGCAGGCTATAATCTCCAATTCTCCCACCCACGGGCCCCCTCTTGTGCCATGCAGTTCCCAGGGCAGTACTCACTCGACTCCCATTCCCCGCGCCTTCCACAGTCCATATGAATCTAGCAACTTACCTAATTAGTCAGCTAAGCCGCACCCATACTTGGCCTTGTGGTGGCACTGTTATCCTGGCATGTGCTCGCATGAACCGGTCCTTAGATCTATGGCAAGTAAACCACCATCTCATGCTACCTCATTCACATACCCAGTCTTGCCTAGATCTCCCTCCGATCCATGTTCATTAACAACATCAGTTTCTCATTATCGTTACGAGTGCAGTTAGCTAGACACATCTATCTCGCTTCCCAATCCCATGGACTCAGCGAAGCTTAAAGCAAAAACCATAACCGACTCATAAACATCCCTGGTGACAAGGGTGGTTTAACCAAAACTAGTAAACTCGTACAAAAGGGTTTCCCATCATGTTTGACTTAGCACACACACACCTTTTTGCAAAACAAAACAGTTTCCCAAAACATAGGATCAATATGGTCAAGGGGCACTTGCCTTGTTCTGGCTGTTCCGGTTGCTCAAAATCTTGTTGTTGTAGTCCGTCGTAGGTAGTTCCCTGAGCTTGTCCTTCTATACATGATCACGCACATACAAGATCTACAACAATCAATATCATGCACAAACTTTAACTAGATGCGATGATGCATATGCATGCTATCCTATAATCAGTTTTTTTATTAGATCGCTTTGCATATGTTCTTGCATGGCTTGCATGGTATTCGATGAACAGAGGTGTTCGGATCAAATGTGGACGTGGCGATGATCTTGACTCTAGATCAGACCGATCAACACGTAATCTGTCCACGAAAAATCTTCTGTTCGAAAGGAATCCAAGAACAGATGCAAAGAAAACGCGACGATGTCGTAAGGTGGTATTGGGGACCTACCTTGCATTCTTCTTTGTCTCGGGGTCCTTCTCTGATCAGACAGACCGTTGGGGCTCTCTTCCGGCGATTTCTCTCGACTGAACTCCGGCGATGGGCTTACTCGGCGAGTTGGGGCTAGGGCTCTAAGTCGTCGGCTCAGGAGTTGGAAAAGAAGTTCGTGGTTTCGGCCAAAGGTTCTGGGTTCTTTTTATAATCGGGAGAAGAAGAGTCCTAATCTGATTATATTTCGAATAAGAGTCCTATTTAAATTGTCCTTGAATCTTAACAACCTATCTTTAGTCGATTTGGTGCGATGACATTGTGGAATTCATGTCGGTTTCCTCTACGTACCGGTATTTCGACGCGTACAGAATCCAAAACCGCTCCAGAACTCGTTACCTCTGCGGTGATGAGCTCCGGAAGCTCCATGTGTCCATCGGGGGCTTGGTCTCCCCTTTCCACAAAGACGAGCTCTGGCTGTGCCGCGTGTCAAGCGAGCGAGACCTCCCTCTCCTTCGGAGGTGACCTCCGCGTGCGCCACGTATCCTGGCGGTCGGGACCTCCTCTATATTCGGAGGTGGCTCCGCGCACGCCACGTGTCAGTGCCGGACCTTCCCTCTCTTCGGAGGTGGCTCCGGGTGTGCCACGTATCCTAACAGCGCCAGACTTCCTTTCTTCTCAGAGACGAGCTCCAAGGTTAACACGTATCCAACAGTGACGGACCTCCCGGAGATAGGCTCCAGTGGTGACACGTGTCCAATAGAAACGGACCTCTCGGAGGCGAGCTCCGAGATCGACACATATCCCGCGCGACTGGTCCTCTGATTTCTGCGGTGACTAGCTCCGAAGGTGGCACGTGTCCTGCGGCTGGCCTTGCTTCTCCGTAGAGGCTAGCTCCGGGGGAAACACGTGTCACACGGGACTGGACCTCTCCCCATTTGCGGAGATGAGCTCCGAAGGCGCCACGTGGCCAGCGGGCCGCGGGAGTTGTCTTCGGTGCTCTTAGTGAACTGGATTTTGCTCTTTTGGCAATCTTTTTTATTCTTTCTCTGTTCCCACTTCTTTCAAAATGTTTTCTCTACATGAAACATGAATACATGCAGAAACCAAAAATGAGGGTGTCACACAGCCGCTGAGTGAAGCGTGCGCGAGAGCGCGGTTAGTTTAAATTAAACGGGCGGGCCCCGCTGTCAGTCTCCGGTTGAGCACGGGAGACGATTTTCTGTAGGAAAATAATTCAGGGATCAGTCCAAACTTTAGAAATTCATAACTTTGGTTAGAAGTGTCCAAATTCAGTGAACCAAATTTTGTTGGATTCATCTCTTCGAATACTATCCAGCAAAACAAGTTTCAGCTCATGAAACTTCATAGTTTTCCAGAATTAATTCCCCAAATTTAAACTGTTGGGAATTTTATCTGGAGAATTACTTTGTGAAAAATTCCGAAATTTGGCTGGGAGGTTTATTTGAAAATCCTTGAGTCACAGGAAAAATTTCAGAACCATCCAAGTTATTTTGTACCCCTAATTGTGTGATTAAGTGAACTGCCCTGAGAAAATATAAAAATATACAGAAACATTTTTCAGATTTTCTCAAATCTTGTTTAGGGCATAACTTCATCTAGAATGCTTCAAATGACATGAAACCAATTCCATTAGAACCATCTCAAATTCTAGTTTCCAGAAAGTAATAGTTGGAGCCATGAAAATCCCTGGAATTCCTTAGAGGCTCTACTAATCACAAAATAATCTTTAATTTGTACAAAGCTCAAATGAACTTTGTTTCAAATAAAACTTGGTTAATACTTTGGTTAGGACCCTACCAAGCCACCATAAAAATTTCAGAACCAACGGGGAGGGCTAGATAGAGTTATAGTCTTTACATATTCAATTTCAAACATTGCATTTAAATTGACATATAGCATATGGCTTACGTGTAGTCGCTGAAGGCGAGGAAGCTCCGGAAGTGCTCGAATTTCTTCTTCCGGACGAAGCCTTAACATCTGACCAGCAGCAACAAGGCAAGCCCTGGTTTACATTAACCAACTTTATAAAGTTTTGCTTTATGTATACTTAGTATGTGGTATGGATGTGCATTAGGTGTAGGATGGATGAAACCCAAGTGCATAACCAGAGTTTTCCTATAAGAGTGAGGGTACTGTCTAAGTCATCGAGTAGACAGGCTATGCTTAATGATTCATAGAACTTCGGTACAAGTCGAGTAGTTGGAATTTACTCGCGAGTTAGGCGTTGGGACACACAGGATTGGTTCGAGTGATGTGAGATCATTTTAGTAAGAAAATGAGACCAGGCAGGGGCTAGGGCGCAGCAAGAGGAAGTCTTGTGTGTGCAGCCCTGTCCATGTCGATTGAGGAAGATCCGCGTGCGGCCCTGCTGAACAAGTATTGAGCGTACCGAAGGCATATCGGATATATGGGCCCTGATAAACCGATGTAACCTATACCTCTGGGCATCGAGGCATAACGCACCAATTTATAGATGTAGGTTGAGGGCAGCAAGGTGGAAATCCACTAACGGGCATAGAGAGATGCTCCGTGTAGAGAACCTCCTGTCCGTTTGGGTGCGACCAGTTTGACGTTTGGGCTGTTTGGTGAAAGGTTGTCCCGTATGACATCGAGTGAGCGTGCTGTGCAGCTCCACCGGTGGGCGTACGTGACGTGTTTTTTGGGTATCCCTGCAGGTGTATATCGAGTCGATTCACCGTCCCTTGCGGTGATGAGTACCGCTTGTTCACTGTGTCGTAACGTAGATTAATATATGAAATGTGATGATTCAATATTGCTGTTATGATAAAATTGTATTGCTACATGTGTGCCACCAAATATTGCTCACTAAATTTCATATTCAGGAATGGATAACTTGTGGCTAAAAGATGAACTAAGGACAAACTTGTAGGTGTGTCCGTTTGCTGAAATTTACAGTCACATGTTCGTGTAAACTGCATGTAGAGTTTCATGCCTAGGTGAGTCGGTTAAGTCTTGTTGAGCCATCGTGCTCACGGTTGCTGCTATAAGTATTTTTCAGGTGATGACTACCCCACGGACTCGGGTTATGAGTCCACCGGCGAGGGCTACCCTCCGTCGGGGACCACGGCTGAGTGGGAGCCGTACACGCCGCGCTGAGCTGAGATGTGCAGCTAATGTGGGTTGCCCATAGAGCTGGGCAACCGACTTTTGCTAGGTAGATGGTGTGAGTTGTATAAAATTAGTTTCCGCTGTTGTAATCTAAATACTAGTTTGTAACTGAAATCTTGTACTACTTTGTACATTTCAGTTGGTTTTCTATGTAATACAATATCGTTCTTATGATGTGTGCTGTCGGGTGTCGCATCGTGCGGCACCACCCTCTGTGATCTTGGATGAGCGGATTCCAGTCCGCCGCACCAAATACGGAAGTTGAGGTTGGGGAGATACTCGCCACCCTAAAAGGAATGGGTTTTCTTCTTGCCACGATGGCATCGGACGACGAAGGCGTGCAGATTTCTTACTGTTTCTTGTGACGTAGGAGGTTGGACCCGGGCGTCAGCGTTCCGGTTGATAAGCCGGCGGTAGCAGTTCGCCAGGCGGTGGAGCGGTTGCCCTCTCCTGCAGTTGCCCATGTGTACTCGGGGTCGGCTGGGGTCCTGGCTGCGGACGCCGCGGGGTTGTCCATGGGCCTGGCGTCGCTGCCCCCCTCCCTGACTCGGGACTTCTGCTGCCTGCTGCACCTGACGGTGGGACAACTGACAACGGATTGGCTCCGGCTTCGTCCGTTATTCCGGGAGCAAGCCCCTCGCCAATCCTTGGGGAGGTCGGGGCTGGGCCTGCCCAGGATCCAGCTTCGAGCGCAGCTTTGGAGGGACCCGTTCTTCCTTCTGGGGGCCTGGCCTTCGGGCATGGGTCACCGGTCACGGAGACCTGTTCGGACTGCCCTCGCTCTGCTTGAGAGGTTCCCGCTCCTGGCGTAGAGGGACCAGCGTTGGCGGCTCACCGAGGAGGCCCCGCCCTTACCTTGGATGTCTCGCTGTCCGATCTTGCAACGTGGAAGCAGGCTTGCAAGGATGTCGAGAGCTCCTGCGCCAAGCTCGCTACCGCTCGGGCGAGCCTCATGACTGGTTATGAGCGCGTGGGCGGCGTGCTCGATTGGCTTCAAAGGGCGGCCCCCGGCGGTCAGGTGAGGATCTTGGTTCTGTTTTTGCCTTTTCCGCTGGGTGGTTTTGTTTTGCCTTGAACTTTTTCTGCTGTTCGCAGGGACTGGTCTGGTAGGCGGCCGAGGAGTCACGTGTCGCTCGACAGAGTGAACTATGTCGATCGGAGGTGGAGTCCGAGCTGGCAGCGGCGTGGGCGGAGCTTGCTCAAGTCCATGCGAAGGCCGCGCGAGTTGCTGAAGAGTGGACGGCCGCGATTTCCAGGTGTAACACCCCAAAATTCTGTTAAGAGGGGAATTTAAAATTTTTTGGACGTATTGCATGGGGTGCAGAAATTCAAATTCAAATTGGAATTTAAATTCAAACCAAAACAGAAAAGAAATGGAAAAAGAAAAAGAAAAAGAAAAACCCCACCGGCCAGTGGGCCGAAACCCACCAGCCGGCCCACTCTCCCCACGCCAGCCCCGAACCCGCGCCCCTCTCTCCCTCTCACTGACACACGGGGCCCGCATGTCATCCCCCACCTCCGCGTGCTCGGCCAACCCCGGGACTCTCCTCTCTCCCGAATCCAAACAACCTCCGAAAAACCGCGCCAACAGCCCGATCTCTGGCCCCGGACGCTGCTATTTAACCAAGTCGATCCTCCGCCGCCTCCCCTCGTGAAATTCCCGCACAGAAACTCGCTGAATTCCCCAGCGCACTCCAATTTTCTCTCCGGTGAGAACCGAAGCTCCGATCACCGTTTTCTCTCGATCCTTGCTCGGGTTTTCTGATCTAACGCACCGATCATGTTCCACCACCTCCGGGGAGTCACGCAGGTGCAGAAAACTCGGTGTTTTGCACCCTAGACGCAGCTTCGGCAAGCACCGCCGATATTTCATCTCGGACCTCGCCGCCGACCGCCTTCCAGGACCTCCGAGCTCAAGAAAAACCCCGAGGTGAGATCCCCGACCTCCCCTCTACCGTTCTGTGCCATGAAATCCAAGTTTTAGGAGGTATAGATGAAAATCCGAAGATCTCCGGCGAGATCGCCGCCTCCAGCCGCCGCGCGCCGCCGGGCAGCACCGCCCGCGCACGGCCAGGGCGACGTGGCCCCCTGAGGCCCGTCCATTTTAAATCGTGCGGTTCCTATTAGATCTAACCCGTACCGCTTCGCGTTATAATCTCAGCCGTCTATTTTAAATCGGACGGTCCACATCAGCCCCTCATTATAAAGGCCAGGATTCTTACGCGCTACCCCCTGGGGATCTCGGAAAACACGAGCTAGCCCTGGAAACTTCTGATCTAGCCCCTGGAACTTCAGAAATTCGTGTAAATTCATTTAAAAACCAGTTTTAGCCCCTGGACTTAATAAAAATTAGCAAAACCCCTCTGTTATGTGTAGTTAGACCCCTGGAAATTTGTAAAATAATTAATTAGACCCTGTAGTAGGGAGGATTTACCTTTTTGACCCTATATGATATTAAATTCAGAATTTTGAATATGTGACTAGGATTTAAATTTAAAAGGTAAGGCAAACATATGTACAAGTTCAAATTTAAACTCTCCTAGCACTTGGAAAACTTTAGAATGAACTAAAAATAGATTTTTGGTTGAAATGAATCTGTCCAATTGTTGTTCATATTTATTAGTTCTAGAAATACCTTTTTAGGCTAGGAAGTAATTCTGAAAACTGATAAAATAAATTTAAATTAGATCACATCAGATGAGAAGTTTAAAAATATATTTTAGGTCAGAACCTATTCTGTTTAGAAGATATGTCCTACTATTTAATATTAAAACTCACTTTTAGACATAGAAGATAAATCTGAAAAATATAGGAAAATAGGTATGCATAATTAGAAAATGATAAATGAAGTCTCCAAATTTAAAAACTTCAGCTTAGGATTTGGTAGAAGATCTGAAAACCTATTTGGAATAGGAAATACCTCTTATACAAACTTTGTGGCTAAGAAGTGTAATAATTGAATATAAAGAATTTGTTCAAATTGGAACTTCATATATAGTGTGCAAATAGAAATCTGAACATAGAAGTTAGAAATAATATACATATGTTTAAAGGTGAATGTAGGCCAAAAATCAACACATGTAGAGTAACCACAACACTTAGAAATGCGAATGACTTTCATAGGTATGTATGTGTGGTTTGTATGAAGTGAAAGAGTGAACTATGTCTTATGGATTGTGTTTTTTTTTTGCTATGTGTTTTGGCATGAGTAGAACCTGCCCCAGAGCAAGTTCTCCCCTTCCAAGACCAAGACTTTCCATTCCCAGAGCAGCAGGAAGAAGGCAAGTGTCCTTGACCACTTTGATCCTATGCTAGGATGTGTAGATAGAATTTTTTGCATTGTCAATTGAAATATGAAACCTATGCTAGGAAGTTTCCCTAGAATTGCATTACCTTGTTTCCTTGTAGCTTGGGTTGGGATTTATTTTATCATATCATTTATTTATATGCTTATGCTTAGCCATGCTTAGAATGGGATAATTGGGATATGATATCATCAATTTATTTACCTTATTCTTGAATGAGATATTATGAGTTATGTAGAGGTAGGGATCAAGGCAAGTTGGATGATTTGGTTGGTGTTGGGTGCACGAGACTTGGGTTTGTGTTTAGTACTTGCCTGGATCCTAAGGACTGGTTCATGGAGCATGTAACCTGGCTTTACCGTGCCAACCACATGCTGAGATGGGGCAGCTTGGCCAATTAATTAGGTGTATCCCCGGCGTAGTATGGGTGTGTTGGATGGTGCGGGGAGTAGGTGTCAGCTGGACTACCATATGAACCGCAAGGCTCAAGAGGGGGCCACTGCAGCGGGGTTGGAGCCTCTTGTATGCTGTTAGTGGTGAAACCTCAGTGGGCCCACGCTCGTCGGGAATCCCTTTGTAAAGGCTTTGTAGTGTTCTCCTGGCTACACACCTGGGAAGTGTGAATGTGGTTCGTGGCCACTGGCATAATGGAGGTTCTTTTAGTCCACCCGGCAACGGGGGATGAAATCACTACATGCGGGTACAATGGTGCAAACTCTGCAGAGTCAAAACTGTCATGACAGCCGTGCTCACGGTCAAGAGCGGCTTGGACTTATTCATGATTAGAGGATGATGACCTTGGAAGTTGTGGATGTTAAGCGGGGAGCTTAACATTGGAAATGATGTTATGGTTATTTGATTATGATGACGGATTGGGAGATTGGGACCATTTCACCTATGTAGTAATGTAGGTGCTTAATAAGCTAAGGCGATAGGTACTAATTGCGTAGTGCTTTAAACATGAGTTCAACCTCTCCTTGCTCTGGCCATGCATGACATAACTTTCCCACACTTGCTGAGTACCGACGGTACTGAAACTTGCTTTTCTGTTGGTTTATATTGCTGCTCAGGTCAATAGAACGATGCGGTGTTTAATGACCAAGACTTTGGTCCCGAGGAAGGATTCTAGGTTCAGGGAGTCCCCCGGGCAACGCCTGTGACGGAGCCCACAAGATTTATATTCCGCTGCTGTTTTATTTACATGTTATGAACTTATTATCGTCCATCGAGACGTATGCTATGTAAGACTTATTTATATTCGAACACCTGGCTTGTAATATGATGATGCTTCACTATTTGTCGTCACATGTATGAGAAAATGATCCTGGCATACATGTGATATTCACTCGGTTGTTCTTCGGAGAAATCGGGTGTGACAGAAGTGGTATCAGATCCAAGGTTGCCCGTAGGAACGTGGGCCTAGGTAGAAATGGACGTATTTAAGGACCCTATTTTCTAAAAAACTATTTTACAAGGTGTGGGTTGAAAAGTGTTATTTAATGGGTCACTTTATTCACCTTGCCCCAACTCTATTCAAAACACAATTTTTTTTATCTTATCTAACTTTATTTCAAATGCTTTATGTTTTAGATGGTTCGCATGATCCGCACCGCCCGCAAGTCCACCGGAGGGAGAGTTCCTGTAGTTGCCCTTGCCCTAAGAGAGGGGAATCGTCCGGTAACGTACCACTCATACGGATTGGAAGTAGGAGACTTGTTGCGCCGTCTACGTCGTATGCTCCACGCTGCCGGCAACACGGGCAAGCTAATCATACACTACAGCTCCCCCGCTCTCGAGCCTGTCGAGCGACACAGGTTGAGGCCAAGAAGGATGTCACCTGGTAGGCCATCACCTGCCAGAGTTACATCTACCGTCGCCACCTGGACAGGACTGAGTACATGTATGTCCTCCAGCGTGAGAGTGGTACAGCGGAGTACAAGTACCCGCTAGTGCAGCAGGGGACTTCCCATGAGCACATGAACCTGTGCTTGTAGGATGCTGCTATGCTCAGCACTCAACTGCAGGAGTGCCAGCAGGAGCTTCAGGATGTTCGTGACACCCTGAAGGAGACTGAAGCGTTGATTCGAGCCAGCTTGAGGGCGAGAGAAAGAGGAGATGGGAATGAACTATGTGTCACCGTGAATGACACATGGACTCCTGACTCCCCAGATCACCGGGCGAGCAGGCGTCACCGCACTTCTCCACCAGCAGCTTCCCCACCCAAAGCGGAGTCAGAGGGCAGACGCAATAATGAGGAAGATCCCGAGGAGCCAGCTCAGTGATACGAGTCGTGTAGAGTCCTTTCCCATAGTTCAGCAGGTTATCGAGTAGGTGAGTCAATACCTTAGTTAATGGTGTGTTAATGTTTGGTGTGTGACGTGAGTTGTGGGAGCCATGGGCATTTGTCCACAACCTCGTCTTCAGGTTGTTTTGCTTTGATGTGTGAACCCCTATGAATTAAGAGTGCATTTATTTTTGCGTGAGACGTGAAACCCTCAGAAAATGTTAATATAATAAGACCCCATGAGTTTAAAGTTTAAACTAGAAAATTGGGAATTTAATACGAAACACTTTAAATTAACATTTGGTTGATCATGATAGATGGCCGGAAGAGGAAAGGGTCGTGGTGCCAACCCCGCCAACAACAACGATGAGGCCGGCAACCCTCATCTTTCTAGAGGACAAGACAGGGGTGGTCGCCATGAAGGAGTTGATCCCATCCACGAAATGCTTGAAAATCAGAATCAGCTCATCTAGAGCCTAACTCAAGTGGTGGCCAACTTGCACCAAGTTCCACCTCCACAAGCTGCACCACGCCAACCAAGGTTGAGTGAGTTTCTAGGGACTCAACCTCCAAAGTTTGCAAGTGCTGCTGAACCTCTGGAGGCAGATGATTGGCTAAAGACCATTGAGAGCAAGATGAGGATCATACAATGCCAAGGGTATGAGAGGGTGCTGTTTGCCTCTCACCAATTGCATGGACCTTCTGCTGATTGGTGAACCGCTTACGTGGCCGCCCATCATGACCCTGAGAACATCACTTTGGAAGAGTTCAAGCGTAGTTTCCGCAACCATTACATACCCAGGGGTGAACTCAAAAACAAGAGAAAGGAGTTCTTGGGGCTGCAGCAAGGAAACATGACTATGAGGGAATACCTCACTAAATTCACCCAACTATCCCGTTATGCACCACAGGACATCGAGACTGATGAGCAGAAACAGGACTGCTTTGTTGAAGGACTTACAGCGGAAATGCAGTGTGCAATGTCCTCCAACGAGTATGAAAGCTTCCAAATGATGGTGGAAAGAGCATTTGTTGTGGAGAGGAAGCTGAAGGCCTTGAAAAATGAAAACAAGAGGAAGGCGGGATGGTCACACCAAGCCTCGGGTAGCAACACACGCCCACGATTGATGCAGCCACCCGCAGGGCAGACGAGCCGTGCTGTGGTACCCTACTCAGCACCGAGAGGGTACAACCCGAATTTCAGGCCTCCGTCAGCACCAGCACAGCCACAACGTCAGTTTGTACAGCAGCCTCGCCCCACATATCAACCTCGACCAGCAGTACAAGGATCACTGAACCAACCCCAAGACAACAAAGGCCAGGCACCTAAAGTTGGGGTGCAATGCTTCAACTGTGGTGAAGTAGGGCACTACGCACATAAGTGCCCAAAGAAGAAGCCCGTGCAGCCACAACAGCAGAATGTGATGTGAGGACGGGTGAACCACGTGACCATGGAGGAGGCGCAAGAGGCACCCGACGTGGTAGTTGGTAAGTTTCCTGCCAATTTACACATTGCAACCCTGTTGTTCGATTCTGGTGCTACCCACTCATTCATTGCTCAAGGGTTTGTTAAGAAGCATGATCTAGCAACAACACAAATGAACCATATGCTAGCAGTAAACTCTCCAGGGGGAGAGATAAGGACAAGACAAGTGTGTCCCAAGGTGAATCTAGACATTAATGGGGTAGTATTTACTGCAAACCTCATAGTGATAGACTCACAAGGGATAGATATTATTTTGGGTATGAATTGGTTGACCAAACACAAAGGAATCATCCATTGTTCGACAAGAACGGTGGAACTAACTCACCCTAGTGGCACAAGAGTAAAGTTCATAACCATAAAAGAGCCTAGGAGGGACATTAAACTCAATCAAGTTGAGGTGGAAGTGGAGGAGATCAGGATCATCAGGGAATATCCCGATGTTTTTCCGGAGGAGTTGCCAGGTATGCCCCCCGATCGTGAAGTGGAATTCGCGATTGAGCTAGTGCCTGGAACAGCTCCGATATACAAGAGGCCCTATCGGATGCACTCCAAACAGCTGGAAGAACTCAAGGAATATTTCAGAGAATTGACACAGAAGGGGTACATTCGTCCTAGTTCCTCACCCTGGGGAGCTCCAGTGATACTTGTGCCCAAGAAGGATGGAACCCAAAGGTTGTGCGTAGACTACCGTGCAGTGAATGAAGTAACCATCAAGAACAAGTACCCATTACCCCGCATTGAAGACTTGTTTGATCAGTTGAGGGGAGCTTGTGTGTTCTCGAAAATTGATCTCAGGTCGGGATACCACCAACTTAACATAAGACAAACTGATATTCCAAAGACAGCTTTCGTATCTCGGTACGGACTGTATGAATACACCGTCATGCCTTTCGGGCTAACTAATGCCCGGCATACTTCATGTATCTAATGAACAAGGTATTCATGGAATATCTGGACAAATTTGTGGTGGTTTTCATTGATGACATTCTCGGCTTTTCCAAAGATGAAGAAGAACATGAGAGGCATTTAAGGTTGGTGTTGCAAAAGCTAAGAGAACACCAACTATATGCCAAGTTGAGCAAGTGTGAGTTTTGGCTGAAGAGAGTTCCCTTCTTAGGACATATAATCTCAGAGGGAGGAATCTCCGTAGATCCCGCCAAGATCGAGGATGTACATAAGTGGAAGACCCCTGAGAATGTTGGGGAAGTTCGAAGCTTCTTAGGATTGGCTGGGTATTATCGACGGTTTATTGAGGGTTTCTCCAAGATCTCGAGACCCCTCACCAAATTGTTAGAGAAGGGAATCGCATTCACATGGACACCACAGTGCGAGACGAGTTTTCAAGAATTAAAGAAAAGATTGACAACAGCCCCAGTGCTAGTTATGCCAGACACGCAGAACAACTTTTCAGTGTACTGCGATGCCTCTGGACACGGGTTGGGATGTGTTCTCGTGCAAGAGGGGCATGCCGTGGCTAATGCGTCCCGGCAGCTCCGGAACACGAGAAGAACTATCCTACACATGACCTGGAGCTAGCTGCAGTGGTACACGCATTGAAGATTTGGCGGCATTACTTGATGGGGAAGAGGACAGAGATAAATACGGATCATAAGAGGTTAAAGTATATTTTCACACAGCCAGATCTCAACCTCAGACAAAGGAGATGGTTAGATCTGATCAACGACTTTGATGTGGGCATCAACTATCATCCTGGGAAAGCGAACGTCGTGGTGGATGCTCTAAGCCGGAAAGTGCAAGTCAATAGGTTGAGCTTGAAGGACATGCCTACAAAATTGAAGAGGTTATAAAACTTAATCTATGTCTGGTGAATAGTGGTGAAGCCATCGCCATGGAAGTGGACTCCACGTTAGAGAAAGACATACGCGATGGTCAAAAGAATGATGAGAAGATACAAGAAATAAGAGAACTCATCAAGGATAATAAAGCCCCTGGTTTCAGAGAGGATGAACAAGGTACGGTGTGGCACGGGAAAAGAATCTATGTGCCTGAAGTGAAGGAGATCCGTAAATTGATTTTGAAGGAGGCTCATGATTCCGACTATTCCATTCATCCTGGGAGTACGAAGATGTACCATGACCTCAAAAGCAAGTATTGGTGGTATGGCATGAAGCGAGATGTCGTGGAACATGTTGCCCTATGTGACACATGTCAGTTGGTGAAAGCAGAACATCAACGACCTGCGGGATTATTGCAACCACTCAAAGTGCCGAAATGGAAATGGGAAGAAATCGGTATGGATTTCATAGTGGGACTACCTAGGACCCAATCAGGATATGATTCAATATGGGTCATCATCGACAGGCTAACCAAGGTAGCTCATTTCATCCCCGTGAAAGAAAGCTACAGCGGATCCAAATTGGCAGAATTATGCATGTCAAGGATCGTGTGTTTCCATGGAGTGTCAAAAAAGATAGTGTCAGATCGAGGGACACAGTTCACCTCAAGGTTCTGGCAGAAGTTGCATGAAACCATGAGAACTCATCTGAATTTTAGTTCTGCCTATCATCCCCAGACTGACGGACAGATGGAAAGAACTAATCAGATCCTTGAGGATATGTTGAGAGCGTGTGCGCTCAAGAACAACAGGAGTTGGGATAAGAACTTACCGTATGCGGAGTTCTCCTATAACAACAGCTATCAGGCTAGTATGAAGATGTCACCATTTGAGGCTTTGTATGGGAGAAAGTGCAGAACTCCACTATTTTGGAACCAAACCGGGGAAAGTAAAGTATTTGGACCCGAGGTACTACAAGAAGCCGAGGCGAAAGTGAGGGAAATTCGCAACAACCTGAGGATAGCACAGACCCGACAAAAGAGTTATGCCGATGTGCGGAGAAGAGAGCTTATTTTCAATGTGGGAGACTATGTTTATCTCAAGGTGTCACCTATCCGAGAACTTCGTCAGTTCAAGGTGAAAGGGAAGTTATCACCTCGATACATCAGACCCTTTCAGGTTCTGGAAAGGAAAGGCGAAGTGGCATATCAACTAGAACTACCGGCTCGCTTATCGGATGTGCACGATGTATTCCATGTGTCACAGCTCAAGAAAAGTCTGAGGACGCCTGAAGAGATATTACCCATGAATGAGGTTGACGTAGGAGAGGATCTGTCTTAAGCCGAGCAACCTGTCAAGGTTTTGGAGACAATGGAACGCCTCACGAGAAATATAAGAATCCGGATGTGCAAGGTGCAGTGGAAGCATCACTCGGAAGAGGAAGCCAATGGGAGCGAGAAGATGAGCTTAAGGCACAGTTTCTAGAATTGTTTTCTTAGAACCACCAATCTCGAGGACGAGATTTCTTTTAAGGGGGGTAGAGCTATAACACCCCAAAATTCTGTTAAGAGGGGAATTTAAAAAAAATTTGGACGTATTGCATGTGGTGCAGAAATTCAAATTCAAATTGGAATTTAAATTCAAACCAAAACAGAAAAGAAATGAAAAAAGAAAAAGAAAAACCCCACCGGCCAGTGGGCTGAAACCCACCAGCCGGCCCACTCTCCCCGCGCCAGCCCCGAACCCGCGCCCCTCTCTCCCTCTCACTGACACGCGGGGCCCGCATGTCATCCCCAACCTCCGCGCGCTCGGCCGACCCCGGGACTCTCCTCTCTCCCGAATCCAAACAACCTCCAGAAAACCGCGCCAACAGCCCGATCTATGGCCCCGGACGCTGCTATTTAACCAAGTCGATCCTGCGCCGCCTCCCCTCGTGAAATTCCCGCACAGAAACTCGCCGAATTCCCCAGCGCACTCCAATTTTCTCTCCGGTGAGAACCGAAGCTTCGATCACCGTTTTCTCTCGATCCTTCCTCGGGTTTTCTGATATAACGCGCCGATCATGTTCCACCGCCTCCGGGGAGTCACGCAGGTGCAGAAAACTCGGTGTTTTGCACCCTAGACGCAGCTCCGGCAAGCACCGCCGCTATTTCATCTCGTACCTCACCGCCGACCGCCTTCCAGGACCTCCGAGCTCAAGAAAAACACCGAGATGAGATCCCCGACCTCCCCTCTACCGTTCTGTGCCATGAAATCCATGTTTTAGGAGGTATAGATGAAAATCCGAAGATCTCCGGCGAGATCGCCGCCTCCCGCCGCCGCGAGCCGCCGGGCAGCGCCGCCCGCGCACGGCCAGGGCGACGTGGCCCCCTGAGGCCCGTCCATTTTAAATTGTGTGGTTTCTATTAGATCTAACCCGTACCGCTTCGCGTTATAATCTCAGCCGTCTATTTTAAATCGGACGGTCCACATCAGCCCCGCGTTTTAAAGGCCGGGATTCTTACCGCTACCCCCTGGGGATCTCGGAAAACACGAGCTAGCCCCGGAAACTTCTGATCTAGGCCCTGGAACTTCAGAAATTCGTGTAAATTCATTTAAAAACCAGTTTTAGCCCTTGGACTTAATAAAAATTAGCAAAACCCCTCTGTTATGTGTAGTTAGACCCCTGGAAATTTGTAAAATAATAAATTAGACCCTGTAGTAGGGAGGATTTACCTTTTTGACCCTATATGATATTAAATTCAGAAATTTGAATATGTGACTAGGATTTAAATTTAAAAGGTAAGGCAAACATATGTACAAGTTCAAATTTAAACTCTCCTAGCACTTGGAAAACTTTACAATGAACTAAAAATAGATTTTTGGTTGAAATGAATCTGTCTAATTGTTGTTCATATTTGTTAGTTCTAGAAATACCTTTTTAGGCTAGGAAGTAATTCTGAAAACTGATAAAATAAATTTAAATTAGCTCACATCAGAGGAGAAGTTTAAAAATATATTTTAGGTCAGAACCTATTCTGTTTAGAAGATATGTCCTACTATTTAATATTAAAACTCACTTTTAGACATAGAAGATAAATCTGAAAAATATAGGAAAATAGTTATGCATAATTAGAAAATGATAAATGAAGTCTCCAAATTTAAAAACTTCAGCTTAGGATTTGGTAGAAGATCTGAAAACCTATTTGGAATAGGAAAATACCTCTTATACAAACTTTGTGGCTAAGAAGTGTAATAATTGAATATAAAGAATTTGTTCAAATTGGAACTTCATATATAGTGTGCAAATAGAAATCTGAACATAGAAGTTAGAAATAATATACATATGTTTAAAGGTGAATGTAGGCCAAAAATCAACACATGTAGAGTAACCACAACACTTAGAAATGTGAATGACTTTCATAGGTATGTATGTGTGGTTTGTATGAAGTGAAAGTGTGAACGATGTCTTATGGATTGTGTTTTCTTTTGCTATGTGTATTGGCATGAGTAGAACCTGCCCGAGAGCAAGTTCTCCCCTTCCAAGACCAAGACTTTCCATTCCCAGAGCAGCAGGAAGAAGGCAAGTGTCCTTGACCACTTTGATCCTATGCTAGGATGTGTAGATAGAATTATTTGCATTGTCAATTGAAATATGAAACTTATGCTAGGAAGTTTCCCTAGAATTGCATTACCTTGTTTCCTTGTAGCTTGGGTTGGGATTTATTTTATCATATCATTTATTTATATGCTTATGCTTAGCCATGCTTAGAATGGGATAATTGGGATATGATATCATCAATTTATTTACCTTATTCTTGAATGAGATATTATGAGTTATGTAGAGGTAGGGATCGAGGCAAGTTGGATGATTTGGTTGGTGTTGGGTGCACGAGACTCGGGTTTGTGTTTTGTACTTGCCTGGATCCTAAGGACCGGTTCTTGGAGCATGTAACCTGGCTTTACCGTGCCAACCACATGCTGAGATGGGGCAGCTTGGCCAATTAATTAGGTGTATCCCCGGCGTAGTATGGGTGTGTTGGATGGTGCGGGGAGTAGGTGTCAGCTGGACTACCATATGAACCACAAGGCTCAAGAGGGGGCCACTGCAGCGGGGTTGGAGCCTCTTGTATGCTGTTAGGAGTGAAACCTCAGTGGGCCCACGCTCGTCGAGAATCCCTTTGTAAAGGCTTCGTAGTGATCTCCTGGCTACACACCTGGGAAGTGTGAATGTGGTTCGTGGCCACTGGCATAATGGAGGTTCTTTTAGTCCACCCGGCAACGGGGGATGAAATCACTACATGTGGGTACAGTGGTGCAAACTCTGCAGAGTCAAAACTGTCATGACAGCCGTGCTCACGGTCAAGAGTGGCCTGGACTTATTCATGATTAGAGGATGATGACTTTGGAAATTGTGGATGTTAAGCGGGGAGCTTAACATTGGAAATGATGTTATGGTTATTTGATTATGATGATGGGTTGGGAGATTGGGACCATTTCACCTATGTAGTAATGTAGGTGCTTAATAAACTAAGATGATAGGTACTAATTGCGTAGTGCTTTAACCATGAGTTCAACCTCTCCTTGCTCTGGCCATGCATGACATAACTTTCCCACACTTGCTGAGTACCGACGGCACTCAAACTTGCTTTTCTGTTGGTTTATTGCTGCTCAGGTCAAGAGAATGATGTGGTGTTTAATGACCAAGACTTTGGTCCCGAGGAAGGATTCTAGGTTCACGGAGTCCCCCGGGCAACGCCTGTGACGGAGCCCACAAGATTTATATTCCGCTGCTGTTTTATTTACATGTTATGAACTTATTATCGCCCATCGAGACGTATGCTATGTAAGACTTATTTATATTCAAACACCTGGCTTGTAATATGATGATGCTTCACTATTTGTCGTCACATGTATGAGAAAATGATCCTGGCATACATGTGATATTCACTCGGTTGTTCTTCGGAGAAACCGGGTGTGACACCAGGGCGACAACGGCTGATGCTGAGCTACGGTGGCTCATGACGAAGTCCGGCCACTTCGGATGAGGCGCCCAATGCGTGGGTGGCTGTGGAGGCCAGCACCAAGGAAGCTCGGATAGCTCGGGATGCCATGGTTGCGGCAGATCGTCAACTCTCAGGTAGGTCTTCTTTTTGTCCGTGTGATCTTTGTTGACGTCTTCATTCTTAGCTCTGTGTCGTTTCTTTATAGACGAAAGGTCTGCTGGCTGAGGTGGAAGAGTAAGCTTTGCATCCAAGACGCGGAGCTCATGGGTCTTTGTTCCCGGTTCTCCAAGGTTCACGGGGATCTGCAGGAGATTCGTGCTGCAGTAACCGTGGCCTGCGATCTGATCCTATGCCCGCCTGAGGAGGCCTCCTCGGACAAGAACTCCACTGGGGCTCGACTGGGGAAGGTCTTCGAGGAGCTCGACACACTCCGGTCGAGTCTTGATAACCTTCGAGATTACAGGCACTCTGCTTGTCGTCTGGTTCTCGGGGAGTACTCGGAGGAATGACTCGAGGTGGAACTGTCATTGGTCGGGGATCAGCTGGTGACCCGTCTGTCGTCTTACAGGGGCGTCAGGGCCATCTATGGGGCTCGGATGGCCCTAGGTGTGGTGCTGTCACACTACCCTGAGGTCGATCTAGAGGCCTTGGGAGAAGGTTTCGCCGATGGCCCATCCGTTGCAGAGCTTAGGGAGTTCCTTAGATGGCTCAAGCCGGCGGCCTGGTCCATGCAGCAGATGGTCCCTGACAACTGTGTCCAGCAGATGGAGGAGACAGAGAGACAAAGGATAGGGTAGCCTGCACGCAGTCTTGTATTTTTCTTCTTTTCTGTAAAGACGCTTTCTTTTTAAGGAATGAAAAGAAGACTGGGCTTTTGACTTATCTGGCTTGCTTGTATCTTTCCTCTTCTGGCTTGCTTGGACCGTAGCTTCCTTTAGGGTTTTTGTTACCCCTTAGCCGTAGGTTGCGTGATTTGGGAGGAAAGGGCCCTGGAGCCTTGCCCCTCATGCCTCGTTTGGACCATGGCTTCGCGTAGGGTTTTCGTTGTCCCTTGGCCATAGGACACATGGCTCGAGGCTCGGGAGGAGTGGACCTTCTGGTCCGAGTCTTCGGGCCTCGCATGGTCTGGGGAATTGCTTTTCGTGTCTCGTTTGGAACATGGCTTTGTTGGGGCTTTTCATCGTACCTTAGCCGTAGGTCGCGCGACTCATGGAGAGCAAATCCTCTTGATGTGAATCTTTGGGCCTTATGCGCCCGTGTAGCCCCCAAGTGTCGCGGGGTGGGAGATCAATTCTCTCTGCCGAGTGGCGCTTCTTGAGGTCGTTCGGCCATTGGCGCTATGTCGTGTGCGCGGGGCTCGACATTCTTATGCATTCGGATGGTAACTATTCGATTTACGGGGCCTGCCATTCGGGTTCGGTGGCGTGTACCTTGAGGTCAGGAACGGGTGGGCGACCTGGCCGTCCTTCTTTAACACGGATGGACGGTTGGCTTAGGTCGATGACGAACACAACCAGAGTTGGGGGCTCACGGCTGGAAGAGAGTTTGGCCAAAGTGTCGGCCACGCTGTTATCTCATCTCGGGACGTGACAGAGTTCGAGCCCCTGAACCTGTCCTCCATCTTCCGCGCCCCTCGGTAGTTGGACTCCATGCACGGGTCATGGCAGCTCGACTTCTTCATCATTTGGTTGATCACGAGCTTGGAGTCGTCTCGTACGTAAAGGCATCGTACGCCGAGCTCAGTGCAATGCGAAGTCCGTTGAGGAGGGCCTTGTACTCTGCGACATTGTTGGTTGCTTTGAAGTGCAAACGTCACGCGTATTGGAGTCAATCCCCTTCTTTTGAGATGAGGACGACGCCGCATCCCACGCAGTTGAGGGTTAACGACCTGTCAAAGTATATTGTCCAGTACTTATGACAGGTAGGCTTGGCGCTGCCTGCACTTCCGTCCGCTCGGTGACAAAGTCGGCCAAAGCTTGGGATTTGATCGCTGTTCAGGCGAAATAGGATATGTCGTATCCCATGTGTTCCAGTGCCCACTTCGCGATTCTCCCAGACGAGTCCTGACTGTTGATAATCGCCCCGAGCCCGTGTGAGCTCACCACCCGCACCCAGTGGCTTTAGAAGTAGTGCAGGAGTTCCCGCTTCGTTATGAGGATGGTGTACAGGAGTTTCTTCATGTGTGAGTAACGTGGCTCACAATCGGACAGCGCCTTGCTCACGAAGTAGACTGGCCTTTGGACTCAGTGGGCGTGCTTGTTCTCCTCCCGCTCCACGACGAGGGTGGTGCTGACCGCCTGGCTGGTGGCTGTGATGTAGAGAAGGAGTGGCTCGTTTGGCTCGGGTGACACTAGTATCGGAGGATTGGTGAGTAAAATCTTCATATCATTGAGGGTTGTCTGAGCTTTCCTCCGTCCATTTGAACGATTGGGACTCCTTTAGGACCATGTAGAGGGGCAATCCCCGCTCCCCGAGTCGGGCGATGAAGCAGCTCAGGGCTGCGAGGCAGCCCATCAGTCTTTGTACGCCCTTAACATCGCTGATAGGACCCACGTTGGTGATCACCGTGATTTTCTCGGGGTTGGCTTCGATGCCGCGCTCTGAGATGATGTACCCGAGCAGTTTTCCTCAGGGGACGCCGAACACGAACTTCTCCAGGTTGAGCTTGATGTTGTTGCAGCGGAGGATGCCGAAGTTTTCCTCGAGATCAGAGATGAGGCTAGATGCCTTTCTCGATTTTACTACGATGTCGTCGATGTGGACTTCAAGGTTCCGCCCGATCTGTTGCTGGAAACACTTCTTCATGCATTGCTGATACGTTGCTCCCATATTTTTTAGCCAGAAGGGCATCCTACGTAGCAGTAAGAGCCGAAGGGGGTGATGAACAACGTTGCCTGGCGCTCCTCCTCGCAGAGGGCGATCTGGTGGTATCCCGAGTAAGCGTCGAGTAAGCACAGGGATTCACTCTCTGCGGTGACGTCGATGACCTGATCGATGCGAGGTAGCGGGAAGGGGTTCTTCTGGTACGCCTTGTTCAGGCTCGTGTAATCGACTCACATACTCCATTCCCCACTGTTCTTTTTGACGAGCACGGGATTGGCTAGCCACTCGGGGTGCTGTACCTCCTCGATGAAGCCAGCAGATAGAATTTTGCCAATCTTGACTCTGATGGCCCGCCGCTTCTGTTTGTCAAAGCGCCGCAGTCTACTTGGCGGGCTGCGAGCCTGGCTTGATGTTGAGGGTATGCTCGGTGATATCTCTAGGGATGCCCGTCATATCAGAAGGTTGCCAGGCAAAGATGTCCCGGGTGGAGCGCAGGAACTCGACGAGCGTGGCTTCCTGCTCCTGGCCTAACACGGTGCCAATCCAGATCGTCTTGGCTGACTCTTCTGCGTCGATCCAGACTGCCTTCGTGTCCTCCGTGGGTCAGAAGGTTCCGGATATGGTAGTATGGTCGAGTACGCCTCCCAGCACGCGCTGTTGGAGCTCGCCGAGCTCCGCCGCCATGACCGCCGTCGATGCCAGCTCGCATGCATCTTGTTCGCATAGGAGAGCTTGTCGTACGCTCGCCCTTACAGTGATGACTCCCTTGGGACCGGGCATCTTCATTTTTATGTAGGCGTAGCTGGGGACGGCCATGAACTTTGCGTAGCATGGCTGCCCTAGTATGGCATGGAATGGGCCATCACATTGGGGAACCTCGAACGTGAAGGTCTCCGTGCGGAAGTTTGTTTCGTCTGCGAAGGTGACTGGAAGGTTGACTTCTCCGAGTGATGTTACCTGTCCGCCAGGAATGATGCCGTAGAAGGATGCTCGGGGCGGCCGGAGGTGGGAGCACGGTATACCCATAGTGTCGAGGGTCTTGACGTACAAGATATTAAGGCCACTCCCTCCATCCATCATTACCTTGGTTAGGATCTTGGTGCATACTATAGGGTCCACAATTAGGGGCATGCGACCAGCTTGCGGGAGATGGGCGGGGTGATTGGACCGGTCAAACGTGATCCTTGTTCCGGACCACCGGAGGGTTGGTGCGGCAGTTGCTACAGCGATGTCAACCTCTCGGGCGCAGCAGGGAGATGATAGAGCGGTTCTGGTCGTCCCAGCGTGGGGGGGGGGGGGGGGGGGGGCAAGCATCCATCGGTAGTGTTTCCTCTGGAGCCGTGGGTTGACCCGCCTGTCGGGGAGGGGTGACCAACTGCGCACCGGGGACCCGGGGGATTCTCGCGTCGTGGGTGAAGGAACACTGACTCCCTGGTCATGCAGTCCGGCTCTGGAGGTGAGTAAGGGCGTACTCCATCCTGCCGTCATCGCCGGCGGTGAACTCGAAGTCGCCGAAGGATCTCCTCATGCCAGGTGCGAAAGGCGATCGTCGGCGGTCCCCCTAATTGTTGGTATTTGGATTTTTGACTAGTAACTAATGTGCCGCGCGTTCGTCCTTGAGTTGGCCTAGCTTAAGAACACAATGAAATTATACTGGTTCAGGCAAGATGGCCTACGTCTAGTCTGGGATGTCCCGCTGTTCTTTCTCAAGAATGGGGGTGATTATCTTACAAGTGCCAAAGCTCTCAATCAGGGAGTCCATCGTCTCCTGCCTTTATACTCGCTCTCGTTGTCTCCGTTATTACAAGTGGGGTGGAGGTCATGGGTACAGGCACAGCTTGTCCCGTCACAACGTTGGCCAGAGCACTCGATGGAGTCACCGTCTCGGGAATCCGCTGACCCGCCTGCTCCCGTCTTGTCACCAGGGTAAACCATACCGGAGCGCACGCGCGCCCCGTGCATAACTCTTCTTCTATTCCATCGGAGGGGACGGACATTCAATGTTCTCACCAGGGATGACACTGGAGTGCCTTCCCACATGGCAAGGGCAGCGCCTGCTCCACATTGAAGGCCGCCTGCATCTCACCTACCTGAGGTCGGGCTCGGGCCTTCTCTCTGAGGTCTTCCCTTCGCCCGGACGCCGGAGAGGAGGCTCGCATCCCCCCTCAGTGGTCAGGAGCAGGACCCTTATCCTGTCCGATCCGTCTTCTTCTAAGCTCGGGCTCGGGCTTCCTCTTTTGTTCGCTCTCCATGGGGAAGGCTCGCCGCTCTCCCCTATGGGGTCCGGGTCAGGAACCTGTCACATCTCTAATTGCTACTGAAGTTGCTGATGCAAAAAGAGAGGAATTTGTGTTGTCCACTTGTAGCTCCATTCCACTCCACGACCCTCTTTGTTGACTCCATGACAGCAATAGCCAATGAAGTCTGGGCGTGCGACTGAAGCGCTTGACATCAGCAATACCGAGTCCACCGAAATCCAGCGGTTGACAAATGCGTGACCAGTTTACTTTGCATTAGCCTCCTTGCAACTTCTTTATCCTGGCCTAGAGGAATTGACGCCGGATTTTGTCCAGATATTTGTAGAAATTCTTTTTTGGTTTTAAAGCCACATTGAAGATATGTTGAGAGGGACATGAGTACCGAATGCACTAGCACTAGTTCCTTGTGCCCTCCGATTTCAGTAGCCAGCCTTGCCATCCTGCTAGCTTCGCCATTGCTCGATCTTGAATGTTTTGGAGGTATGCGATCCGAAGACGACCAAGGGTGATTGGTAACCTGAGATAAGACATTGGCCATGTTGCATGTTGGCCATTCAATCCTTCCATGATTCCATCCAAGTTGATATCTCCACACCTGATTGGCGCCACTGAACTCTTGGTCATATTGATCTTCCAACCCGTTGATTCGCTGAATAGGTGTAATATCTTCATGGTTCTAGCCATGTCAGATTTATTTGGATTCAGGAATAAGGCCACATCATCGGCGTACATCGATACCGGTAGTTAAGTGTTCCTTCCTAGGAGGGAGGGTGAGTGTTGGTACCCTGCAGACCATATACCCCCGCCTGGAGGCTTGAAAAGGCCCTAGACCCCGCCTCCCAGCTGAGGCGGGCTCTGGCGTTGTCATGTGTCCTTGTCCCGGACCTGGCCTCCCTGCTGAGGCAAGGTCCGGCGCTGCCACGTGTCTTCGTGCTCCGAGCCAGACCTCCATGCTGAGGACGGCTCCGGAGCCGCCACGTGTCCTTGGCCCCGGACCTGGCCTCCCCAATGAGGAAAGGTCCGGTGCTGCCACGTGTCTTTGAGCTCCGGGCCGGACCTCCCCAATGAGGACGGCTGCGGAGCCGCCACGTGTCCTGGGCCCCAGACCTGGCCTCCCCGCTGAAGCAAGGTACAGCGCTGCCACATGTCTCCTGGCTCCGGGCCGGACCTTCCCACTGAAGACGGCTCCAGAGCCGCCACGTGTCCTTGGCCCCAGACCTGGCGTCCCCACTGAAGCAAGGTCCGGCGCTGCCACGTGTCTCCGGGCTTTGGACCGGACCTCCCCACCAAGGAGGGCTCCGGAGCCGCCATGTGTCCTTGTCCCCAGACCTGGCCTCCCCGCTGAGGTAAGGTCCGGCGCTGCCATGAGGAGGGCTCAGAAGTCGTGGGCCTCAGAAGTCAAGGAAGACATGCACTGTCTAGTCACGCATTCAAGACTAGTGCCTTCCTCAGAAGCTTGGTGCGCGATGCACGCCTCCGCCCACTCCTGGCCGTCATTACCGTGACAGGACAGAGCGGCACGGCGTGACAACTGCATAGTGTTGTGCAACGTGACAACGGCACAGTGCTGCGCAGCTGACCCAGTAGGACGTGGCGACAAGACGGGGCCTTCACCTGCCATCATGAACCGCTACTCGGTCAGAGGCGCCCGGCGTGTCAGGTGGCACGCCTTTACTCCATCGACATCGACTCTACATGTAGCTGTAAATACCCTAGATCATGTATAGGATAGGGAGAGCTACGGGCTCACCTGTGGGGCAATGGGCCACATTATAACTGCCCTGGCCTTGATATATAAAAGGACCGGAGCAGCCTCAAGGAAAGGGGTTCTTTTCGATCTTTGATCCCCCGACACACACGTGCAAAGCAATACAACACTAACTCCTGTGGACGTAGAGTTTACGCTCCGGCGGCCCGAACCACGTAAATCTCTGTGGCTTGGTCGATCTAGGGACATTAGCCCCTCCAAACAACGAACCTCCATGGACTGCTCCAGTAGCGGTACCGGGGGAAGTGTTGTAGCGAACACTTTACATTTGGCATGCAAGGTAGGGGGCATTCACGATCTCTAGACGATCGAGCGTCGCCACCATGGTGAACATCCACTCCATAACCGGCTCGTCTCGCCCCACTCGCTGTCATCTCCAGGGGAGGGACGAGGAGGCTACTTTCTTCTCCAGGGCGGGTAGATCTGGCCAGGCAGGCAACCAGATGGTAGCTGCCACCACATGGCACCATCTTCTGCAAAGGCGGCAACAACGCCGCTAGTTCCAAGCCTGGAGAGCGTGCTGGCTGCAGTGCACGCTCTTCTCCACAACCCTCTTGGGCGAGGATGCTCCCCCAGAGGTGGCAGAGCAGTGGTGCAATGACATCGACCACCTTGTCATCGCCGCCATGAACACGCCCGCCTACAGAAGGCAGCGGGCTTAGTCGTCGCAGGCCCAGTCACATACGCCGATGGTGGCTCGTGAGACGGCTATGATGCATGCGACGACCACGGGCAGGCAGGCTACAGCTGACCTCAGGGTCGAGCTAGACCGCTGCCGCGTGAGTGAGGATGGCCGCGTCACCATCGAGCAACGGCATGAGAGTCACCACAACCTCGAGGCGAGTATGGCACCACGATTGCCGTACCAGCGAGACGCGCCTCCCAGACCCCTGCCTCTCCAGTAGTAGGCGGGGGCTGCATGGCGCTCGCCCCTCATCTCCGCATGATGGTCTGGCCACCCAAGTTCCGGCCTCACCTGCCGGAGAGGTATGACGGGACTTTCAACCCCGCCGAGTTCCTGCACATCTACTCCACCTCCATCCTAGTTGCAGGAGGGAATGAGGTCATCATGGCCAACTACTTCCCGGTGGCCCTAACCAGCACTGCCCAGTCATAGCTCATGAACCTTCTCCCAGGCTCCATCTCCTCCTGGGAAGAGTTGTGCTGGAGGTTCACAGCCAACTTCAGGCATTCCAACACGTGCCCCGGCATCGATCTCAACCTCTATGTCGTGCGTCAGCACGAGGGGGAGTCACTGCGATCTTTCATCCAGCGGTTCTCCCAGGTCAGGAACATCATCCCCCGCATCTCCAACGCCTCCATTGTCGTCGCCTTTCGACAAGGTGTTAGAGACAAGAAGATGCTCGAGAAGTTAGCCACGCATGACCTGCAAGACGTCTACGAGCTCTTCAGCCTAGCGGACAAGCACCCATGGTCATGGAGGGACAAGACTGGCACTCACGACCTGTCTCCAGCATGCAGAGTGCCGGTGAAGCTGCTGCTCAGGGCAGCAGCAAGAAGAAGAAGAAGAAGGCTGGAGGCATGGACAGGCTGTTGGATTCTTAAATACTTAAGTTCTTAATCTAGGTGTTATCTAACTAGGTTTCTTAGACATAAACAACATCAATTGCATGTTCAATCAATCAATGATAACTTAGTCACCTAGAATTCTAATTAGAGTAGAGTAGATCACCGTAAAGGTCTAGGCATAGAACATACCTTCTTTGGCGTGAGTAGAGGATGACATCGCGTCGATGAAGAAGGTTGATGCAGTGCAGTGGCGACACATGATGAAGGTCGGCGGCGGCGGCGGAGACCTTCCCCTTGCAGCGCGCATTCTTAGGATTGGTAGTTTTCGGGATTGTACGAGAGGTTTGGTGTGTGTGCAAAAAAGATGCCGCACACCCGGCTGCCTCCTGATTCTTATAGCATGAGCGAGAGGGGGCCTCAACCGAATGGAAACGGTTGCGCCCCCAATCAGGGCGCACGGAGGGAGAAAAATCCGGTTGTTATTGCCCACAGGAATTCCCGGGATTATATTCAATTAACATTCCCCCCTTGATCACGGACATAAGACTTACCATCTTAGTTACTAAACTTAGTGTCTATCCCCTCACGTTCAACATAAAGGGCATGACACATTAAAACAGTCATTTACGTACTGCTTGACTCGACAACCACTATACGTCTCATGATTGGAAATAACATAACTCTTTAATTGGCCCCTTAGTATCCAGGATAGTTCGTAGGCTTTCCCTTAACTCCATGCCGGCTACGTGTTTACTGAACACACTGGGAGGAAGGCCTTTTGTTAGTGCATTCGCTTGGTACTTATATGCTCGAGATTTATTGTGTGATCCTGGATTTTATCTTTCACAACATAGAACTTAATGTCAACGTGTTTGGCAGCACCACTCAACTTGTTGTTGTGATAGTATAATACTGCTGGCTCATTGTCGCGGTATAACTTAAGTGGTTTATGAATGCTGTCGACCACTCTAAGACCGGGTAAAAACTTTTTAAACCATAGTGCCTACCCGGTGGCCTCATAACAAGAAAAAAAACTTGGCATGCATTGTGGACGATGCAGTGACGGTTTGTTTGGAGCTCTTCCATGAAATAGATCCATTCGTGAGGGTGAATATGTATCCTGATGTGGATTTCTTAGTATCCACACAACCCGCGAAGTTCGAATTTGAGTAACCCACCACTTCAAGTGAGTCCGTCTTACTATACGTTAACATGAGGCCTTTTGTGCCTTGCACATACCTTAATGCTTTATTAACTGCCTTCCAGTGATCAATCCCTGGATCCGCCTGATATCTGCCAATCATCCCGGTTATGAATGCTAAGTCAGGGCAGGTACATACTTGAGCATACATCAAACTTCCGACAACAGAAGCATACGGAACCGATTTCATTTGATCAATTTCATATTGGTTCCTGGGACACTGAAAGTTCCCAAACCTATCGCCCTTGACTATTGGAGCAGGGAAAGGTTTACTCGCATACATGTCGTACTTCTTGAGTACGCCTTCTAGGTATGCTTTCTGACATAAACCTAAACCCCCCTTACCACGATCTCGGTGAATCTTGATCCCCAGCACATAGGATGCTTCACCTAGATCCTTCATATCGAAGTTAGAGGATAAGAACTTCTTAGTCTCTAATAGTAGATTGACATCGCTACTCGCAAGTAGTATGTTATCCACATAAAGAACAAGGAAAACAAATTTCCTATTCGTAAATTTAGCATAGATGCAATTATCCTCTGCATTCTCCTTAAACCCAAACTTTCTAATTGTCTCATCAAACTTGAGATACCACTGTCGTGAGGCTTGTTGAGACCATAGATGGACTTCCTTAAGCGGCATCCCATGTGTTCCTTACCCTTGGTGACAAAACCTTTCAGTTGTGTCATATAGACATCCTCGTAGAGATCACCATTGAGTAACGTCGTTTTTACATCCATCTGATGTAACTCTAAATCATAATGCGCTACTAATGCCATAATGATTATAAAAGAATCCTTAGTAGAGACGGGTGAGAACTTCTCATTATAGTCTATGCCTTCTCTTTGAGTGAAGCTTTTTGCCACAAGTCTGGCTTTATGTTTTTTGATTTTCCCTTTGGAGTCACGCTTAATCTTGTAGACCCACTTACAGCCTACTGTTTTGGCTCCTTGAGATATCTCGACTAAATCCTAGACCTTGCTGGAATCCATAGACCTCATCTCATCTTCCATGGCTTTACGCCACTCAGATGATTGTGGTATTCTCATAGCATCTTCAAATTAGGTGGGATCATCCTCCATTTGAACTTCTTCACTCAGATAGATCTCATAATCTTCCGAAATGGTCGATTTCCTTACTCATTGAGATCTTCTAATTGGTGCATCATCTTCTGGTTGAGGCTGTTGTTGCGCTTCATCGTTTTCAACAATAGCTCAATAGGCTTGGAAGGTTGAGCCTCTCTTACTTCTCCCGTTGCTGATGAAGGACTAACAACAGGTGTTGAATCATTAGTGACTGGCAGAGATGATTCACCAACAGTAGGTATTGACAAAAAGTGTTCTTGAATCATAGGAGCAGGCGCGTAGACCCGTTTCTCCTCAAGATCTATCTCTTGTCTTACCATACTCTCCCCTATCATGACATCCTCTAAAAAGACGGCATGCCTTGTTTCTATGACCTTAACTTATCTATCTGGACAATAGAATCGATATCCCTTACTCTTATCTGGATACCAATAAAATGACAACTAATAGTTCTAGAGTCCAGCTTATCGATATTTGGGTTGAACATTTTAGCCTCAGCTGGACAGCCCCATACGTGCAAGTAGCCTAATGAGGGCTTACGTCCTGTCCACATTTCATACGGTGTCTTAGGTACTGATTTACTCGGCACACGATTAAGAGTATGAATGGCAGTTTTTAACGCCACCATCCATAGGCTAATTGGAAGTGTCGAGTAACTTAGCATACTTCTTACCATATCCATAAGTGTACAGTTTCTCCGTTCTGCTACACCGTTTTACTGAGGCTCGCCCGGCGTGGAATACTGGGCTACTATGCCATTTTCGTGTAGAAACCTCGCAAAAGGTCTAGGAATTTGGCCATACGGGGTATGTCGACCGTAGTACTCCCCTCCATGATCGGATCTTACTACTTTAATATTAACATTGTGCTGAGTTTCTACTTCGGCCTTAAATATCTTAAATTTATCCAACGCTTCGGATCGCTCCTTGATTGGATAAACATATCCATAACGCGTATAGTCATTCGTAAACATTATGAACGAATCATAACCGTCTACAGAGACTATGGGGAATGGACCACAAATGTCCATGTGAACTAATTCTAATATTCACGTACTACGTTTGGCATCTTTCTAAATCTTCTTAACAAATTTGCCTTTAACGCAACCAATGCATTCTTGTGAATCCGAAAAGTCTAAGTGGGAAAGAATCGATTGGGAAACTAAGCATTCAATTCTCCCCCTCGAAATGTCGCATAAATGACAATGCCACAATTTCGATGATGTTTCGAAATTGATTCTTTTGCGCTTGCTGAATACTAAGTCATTTTGAGAAGAAACTTGACTATCACTTATAGAATTAATTTCATCATGTAAGGATATTAAATATAACATGTGTTGTCGAAAGGCAAGACCCATAACTTTATTATTAAATATAATAGAACATTTATCATTACCAAAATGGCACACATAACCTGAATCATATACACATAAAACTGGAATCAAATTTCTCTAAAAAGAGGGTACATAAAGGACATTATGAATCCTAAGTATAAAGTCATCTCTAAGTCTAAGTGGGAGATCTCCAACGGCTTCAACTTGAGCTTCATGGCCATCAGCGACTTCAATGGCCTTTTTTCTTCTTCTTAGGGTCCTCCTCATACTTAATCCATGCAAAGAATTACAAACGTGCACAGTGGCACCTGAATCAATCCACCAAGTAGATCGAGAATAATCTAAAAACATAGATTCATTAACAAAAATCACAAAATCATTACCATTTTTGCAACACCACTTCAGGAAGCCCACACAATCCTTCTGGTAGTGTCCTTTCTCCTTACAAAATCTACATTGATCCTTGTCCACTTTCACATCCTTCTTAAGAGGATGCTGAAGTGGAGCCTTAGCCTTGCCCTTATAAGTAGAAGAAGAGCCATGTGCCTTAAAAGAAGCACCTTTGGGAGAACCAAAATAGTTCTCCCCTTTACTTTTCCCCTCGGCGTAGTTGACAGAGTCACCAACCCTCTAGGACTTAATGCATTCTCCTTCTTGAACGCACATGGCAATCAACTTCTCTAAGTTCCACTGCTCTGGCTAAGAGTTGTAGTTGATCACGAAGGACTCAAACTCCTTAGGTAGTGAAGCAAAAATGAGATGCACAAGCGACTCATCAGTGATTCCTATGTTCGTTGGCTTGAGCTTCGCAGCTAAGATAGTAATCTTAAGGATGTGCTCACGCACACCACCTCCAGTGTATCTCTTAGTAACGAGCTTCTTGATAAGCATGCTCATTGTAGCCTTGGAAGAGCTAGTGAACTGACTTTCCACCTTACGGAGGTACTCAAGAGCAGTGTCGCATTCGGGAATCGCTCCCCGAATGGCCTCAGTGATTGTCCCTCTAATCACCAACAAACACTTCTTGTTTGTGGCAATCCACTTAGGGAGATCCTTATCGTACTTATCTTTTAAACTTAGGTATTGTCCCTTCCTAAGCTTGAAGGACTCATCAGTCTCTCCACCAGTAGGTGGAGGGACCTCAGGCTCAGTGGGCAAGGTGTTATCAGTGCATAATAAATTTCAGAGATAGCCAGAGCGATCTCCAACTTTTCTTTCCAAGTACCATAATTAGAACCATTGAGTGGTTCAATGTTGGAAATAAAACTCAGCGCTGAAGACAAGGCGGAGGAACCTTCATAAAAATTGTGTGTGTATATATATATATATAAGTAAATATACAATAAACTTAAACAATATAGAAATGTTGTATTTTGCTTTTCGCGTTGCTTACTCCATAAAATACAACATTCAAAATCATAGCAAATTTCATTTTCGACTGAACAAAATTCTTTATGAACAAAATACTTAAAGTAATATAGAAATGTCGTGTTTTGTTTTTCACGTTGGTTACTCAACAAAACACGTCATTCATAAACATGTAAATTTTATTATTTCGTGTTGGTTACTCAAATAAAATTCACACAAATATAAACTTAAACATGGTAAATTTGTTTTTCGTGTTGGTTACTCAACAAATTTAACATAACTAACAGCGGAAGCATTTCTTAATAATTAACATAAATACTTCAAATTCTACAGCACAAAATAATCAAATTAAATGGGTTGAGAAAACTTAACTATATTTATGGCAAAATTAAAATATAACATGCATAAAAAAACATACAAAACATCACATGAAATATTACAAACATCACAAAATTCCTTAAAATTTTCTCAACCATTTAATTTAAATTTGCTTAGGCCCATTTGATTTTAGCCCGTACTAAAATACTAAAAAATCCATCTAAAAATGGAAAAGTCCATAATCCAATTCTTGGCCCAAGCCCAAAACTAAATTCTTTAAAATTTTAACTAAAACAGAATAGGCCCATCGGCTATAAACAGCCCAAAACCCATTATCTAAATTCCTCAAAAAATCGGAGAAAAGAAAACAGAAAAACTTTGCGTGCGCAGCCCACTGTGGCTCGGCCCAGCCCAGAACAAAAAATCCCGAAAATACAAAGGGCGGCCCACAGCGGCTTCCGCCTGGGCCGCGAGCCCGCTCTACGCCCGATGAGATCAATATCCAACGGTCGGACATCAAAATAGGGGGTATAAAAATTCCGCCGACGCGGTCCAAAACCCTAACCCTCATTTCTCCCTTCCCCTTCTATCTCCACGGCGCGAGTGAGCGAGAGGCGGAGTGGCCGTGGACTCCTTCCCGGCGCGTGAGCTCGCCGTGAGGCGTCTCAATGCCAGTGGATGGTCGTCGGCTGGCCGCCGTCGAGGTAGCCCCACCCTAGGGTTAGGGTTCCGCCACGAACCCTACCCCGACGGCTTTAGCGGTGGCGCCGCCGCCTCCTTCATCATCAGAATCCGAGCTCATGCACACCGTGCAATGAGCTCGGCGCTGTTGATGAAGAGGGTGCATAGCATCCTTACCGTGAATGGATCTGGTGGCCCGAAGGCCGATCTTCCCGGGTTTCCTCATCGAGGAGTTCACCGGTGAGGTCAGCGCCAACTTCTTCGCCCGGCGCATGAACGTCGGTGGGGTCCCGAAGAACTGGAGCCGGTGAACGATGTTTAAAGGTGCGTAGATCCGCCCCTTTGTAATTTCTTATTTGCTTCGGTTTTGGTCTCTTTGGTTCTTAGTTCTCATTCATGTTCCAAAATGGACTTAGATCTAATCCCCTCCTTCTAATTGCTGTAGAATCTAATTAAAACTTGAACAAAACTAAAAACCCGATTAGAAACTAAGCTAGCCTGGCTCTTGATGCCATTGTTGGATTCTTAAATCCTTAAGTTTTTAATCTAGGTGTTATCTAACCGGGTTTCTTAGACATAAACAACATCATTTTCATGTTCAATCAATCAATGATAACATAGTCACCTAGAATTCTAATTAGAGTGGAGTAGATCACCATAAAGGTCTAGGCATAGAACATACCTTCGTTGGCATGAGTAGAGGATGACAACGCGTCGATAAAGAAGGTCGATGCAGTGCAGTGGCGACCGGTGACGAAGGTCGGCGGCGGCAGAGGAGACCTTTCCCTTGCAGCATGCCTTCTTAGGATTGGTAGTTTTCGGGATTATAGGAGACGTTCGGTGCGTGTGCAAAAGATGCCGCATACCCGGCTGCCTCCCGATTCTTATAGCGCGAGCGAGAGGGGGCCTCAACCGAATGGAAACGGTTGCGCCCCCAATCAGGGTGCACGCGGGGGGGGGGGTGTGGTTATTGCCCACACGGAATTCCCGGGATCATATTCAATTAACACAAGCCTCTTGCCGGGGCACCCACTGTTGCCGCTGCAGCGGCCGGTGGGGGCTGTGGCCCGTGCACCGGCAAGCATTCGCGACCGCCGTCCGCCGGCGAGGACGGCCAGTGGTGCCTGGTCCACAACTCTAGCCTCCACAGCGCTATTGAGTGTCGTGAGATCAAGAAGCTCGCGGAGCGCTTCCGCGAGCAGCAGCAGCAGCAACAGCAGCAGCGGCAAGATGGCGCGCCCTTCTGCCAGCAGAAGGGCAAACTGAAGGCTGACCCTGAGGCCGGCGCTGAGCAAGAGATGGAGTATCAAGATGCCAAGCGTCCATTGAATCCCGTCTACAGCCACTCCGACTTCGACTCTAGCACCGACAACGAGCGTTGCAAGATGCTCCACGTGATGTACGGGGGTTCCTCGGACATCACGTCCCAGCGTGCTATCAAGATCCTGCGACGGGCATTGGCAGCGGCTCCTCCAGCCCCCGGGCCGGCGCCCCACCACAAGTGGATGGAGACGCCGATCAGCTTCGATGCCTCCGACTGCCCCAATAACATGACGGATGCCAGGCAGCTGCCACTTCTCGTCACCCCCTGATCGCCAACGCAAAGCTCTACCACGTGTTGATCGATGGCGGGGTGTCCCTCAGCGTCATCAGCCTTGCAGCTTTCAAGAAGCTGCAGATCCCCATGTCCAAGCTCACCCCATCACGTCCATTCTCGGGGGTGGGCCGGGACCCTATCTGGCCATGCGGTAGCAAATCCCTCCCGGTGACATTCTGGACGCCTGAGAACTACCGCACAGAGAGCATCGTCTTCGACGTTCCGGAGGTCAGCCTCCCCTTCAACGCCATCATCGGCAGGCTAGCCCTGTACCGGTTCATGGCAGTAGCCCACTACGGCTACTTGCTCTTGAAGATGCCGACATCTGAAGGCTTCTTCAAGATCCGCGGAGACCGTACTGCTGCCGTCTTAGCATTGGAGAAGCTCCAAGCATTGGCAGCGGCGCAGGAGGCCGCTTCCGGCTACGCTGAAGATAGCCTGCTGATGTGGACGTCCCACCCATACGTATAATCCAACCCATGAACCAAATGCAAGATACTTCAATTCATACATACAATGGCCCTTTGATAAGAAGTCGTGCCAAAAAGTTGAAACCACAGGTGACGTCACTCCTGGCTGAATTCGATAATCATATAACTGAGAATTTTATACTACCTAAAAGTTTTACTTTGGTGATGATTAGGTACACACGACAAGAACCAGAGAGAAACAAAACGGTTCACACTGTCCGAACTGAACCAAAACGGTTCGGGCTGTCCGAACATTCCACTGCAGAAGATCCAGCTTTATTTTCAGTTATGAACCAACCTGGCACGTCCCTTGCTGCATATGGCACATGCTGTGAAATCATATCAAGTCTAGTTTCCAACACAACAAACGGTGAATCATTCGGAAATCCCAATCAAGAGTAATGACTGTTTTACTGCAAGAAGGTCAAGAGCTGAAGGGCTGCACGAGGCACCTCGGGAATGCATTTCGTGGAAGCTCTTTGACTCATCTAAACTCATGCACTTAGGGTCCTTTCACACCTAAACTAGGAGGGTTGTTCCAAGTATAAATATGTAGCATTTTATGGATGCGGCAGACTTGAATATTAAGAAAATTACCCATTTGTTTAGCTGTTTGCTAACAACTTCAGAGAGTGATCTCTACCCCTTTGGTCTTGTGGTTTCTTTGTGGAATTAAAGAAGCGGCCGCTTCATCGGCTCCCAATCGGTGCTCCTGGTCCATTGAGTCCAGGTTGTGTTGGTTGGTTCTATGAGAGTGTGGTTGGGCAAATCCTCGATTCAGGTTGCCGGTTAAAGACGGTGGTTGGCTTCGAGTTTTATTCATCAGGTTGCACTAGTTATCTTGGCTTCTCTGAAGCTAGTTATCGCCTTGTGATCCTATGACGTGAAGACCGGGACCCCAATCTGTAACATTTTGGCATCAGAGCTTCGTTGACACGGTAGGATCCTTTACCCCTAGCTACATATTTTCGTATTGTCCTATCCACTAAAAGTCAGAATTATATTTGCCATAACCTGTTGTTTCAATCTGTTTTCTAGCGAGTTTTGTTACGTTTCAGTCCATAAGAGTTCGTGTTTAGCTGCTGATCATATCATCATTCTTGTGTACATGTTTCTATTCAAAAAACAAAAGAAGAAGCAAAGAGAAATCAGAATAGTCAAAAAAAAGAGAAAGAAAGAATCATCAAAAGTGGGATGAACATATGCTGCTAGTTGTGTAATCAGTTGATGTCTTTTCATGTGTGATGATCTAATTACATCTTTCATATAGTGATCAGCACTAGGCATCGAGCTTCTGGTTGAATTGCTACTTCGCTTTACAATATCAAGAATTCAGACTGATTTTTCCTTGTGCATCACTCCCTACGAAGCTCCACCAATAATCCGCCTCTTTACTAAGCCCACTGGTCTTGTATTCGCTTAATAATCATTTCTCTTTTGCCACCACACATGATACTTCTGTAATCTGCAGGAAGTCATAAGAGTTTTGGTTGGTAAGAGAGGTGAGGTTATGAGAAAATTTACCAATTTTCCTAATTACACATATCCTTGTTATTCTTGTTTCACTAATATTACAGAAGAACGGATTATGCACCCGAATTAGAGGATTGTGTCACCATGGCACAATTCAATGAGTTGAAGCAAAGCATGGAGGAACAGCAAGACCAACTGTCACAAGACCTTCGGACAATTATGGCTCAGCTGAGAAACCATAACAACATTCCTGAAGTTGCAAGTAATCCTGAGGAAAACAATGAAGAAGACGCTGCTCAACTTGCAAGACAACAGCGACAACTACAAAGACAAGCTGCTGCTCATGTTAGAAGACCTATGTTGCATGGTCGTGGGAATGGAGGCAATGGTGCTAGTCGTGGGTGAGGAAGAGATTATGAAGATAGAAGAAGTGAACGCACTGATTCTGATGAAGGGTATGAAAGAGATGATCTTGAACAGCCCCGGGTTGAAGGCCATTGGTGTCAAGGTCGTCATGCACGAAACCGAGAAAATGAGGAGAGGTTTGGCAAGCTTAAATTTACAATATCTAAATTTGATGGTGGATCTGATCCTGAAGCTTATCTCACATGGGAATTAAAGGTTGATAATATTTTTCGTTTGCATAATTATTCTGAAGAAAAAATGGTGATGGCAGCCCTTGAATTTGATGACTACGCTCTAATTTCGTGGGAGAAAATGCTTAATTATAGAGAAGTTGTTGGACAAGGTGCTGTTAGATCTTGGGCTGAAATGAAGAGGGAAATGGGGACTAGATTTGTCCCCAAGCATTATCGTCGAGAACTTTTTGAAAGGTTGCTGAGTTTGAAGGAAGGACATCTTTATGTAGATGAGTACTACAAAGAAATGGAGAAGACAATGATCAGGCCAATGTAAATGAGGATGAAGAGCAACCAATAGCGCGTTTCATGTCCGGGTTACACCGCAATATTCAGCGCATTGTGGAGTTTCAGCCATACCGCAGTCTTATTGATTTAGTGCATCAAGCAAACAAAGCTGAAAGACAATTGCAACAAGACATTAATACAAAAAGAGCTACACCATTCAGCGCAAAGGGAACATCAAGTGCAAGCAAATACAAACCAAGGAGTAGTGTTGGCCGAGGCACTATTCACAGCTCAAGTGGAGGCTCAAATTCATTTGCTCGTGACACTTCTAGTGGTAAAAATTCTGCTGCTCGAAGTGAATAGAACAAAACCGTAAATTCAGCAGCCACCTCCATAGGATCTACCGCCAAGAGTAGTAGAATCCAATGCTTTAATGTGGAGGTCGTGGACACATTGTAAGAGAGTGTTCGAATAATCGTCATCATTGTTAATGACCTAGGAGAATATGAATCTGCTAGTGAGGAAGAAAAAGAAGTTAATGATGAACGAACATTTGAGGATGCTAAGGAAAAAGCTCACACCTATTGTGAATTTGAAGAAGGTGCTGCATTTGTTGTGACTCTAATTTCGAGTGTGCATGTGAAGGAAGCTGAGAATGGACAGCGACACAATCTTTTCCAAACAAGAGCCAAGGTTCAAGGAAAGGTTTGCAAAGTGATTATAAATGGTGGGAGCTGCCATAGCCTTGCAAGTAACGAAATGGTTGAAAAACTTGGGTTAAAATTGTTGAAACATCCACATCCCTATCATGTGTAATGGCTAAATGATTCAGGAGATATCAAGATTGGGCATAAAGTAATCGTTCCTTTCAAGATTGGTGAATATATTGCCTCTGTAGAGTGTGATGTTGTTCCCATGACAGTGTGCCATCTGTTGTTAGGGAGACCGTAGCAATATGATCGCTCATCTCTACATAGTGGTCGTTCAAATCAATACACAATAGTGGAGAGGAAAGGAATTGATACTGAAGTCATTGTCGCTGCAACAAATCCATGCGGAATATTTGCAAAAGAGCTCAGAAGTGAAGGTTCAGAGTTAAAAAGAAAAGGAGGGAAAGGAAATGAGTGCCCTACACAAAGCCGTGAGTGAGAGCCACAAGCCAAATGTGAGAGACAAAAACAAGGATCAGGGACATAACTTAGTCATGATAGCCACCAAAGCTGAAATGTGAGATGTGAGGAATAACCCAAACCAAGTTTCTGTTCTACTTGTGTACAAAGACACCTTGCTTTAAGCTAATGACTTGACCTCTGTTCCTAGTGTTGTCGCTCATATTTTGCAGGAATACCATGATGTTTTTCCGGAGGAAACACCAGCTGGACTACCTCCTTTGGGCGGCATCGATCATCAAATTGACCTTATTTCAGGAGCAGCGCTTCCAAACCGACCAGCATACCGCACCAACCCTAAAGAAACCAAAGAAATACAAAGGCAAGTACAAGCACTTTCAGATAAAGGATATGTGCGTGAAAGTTTAAGTCCTTGTGCTGTTCTTGTGATTTTAGTACCAAAGAAAGATGGATCTTGGAGGATGTGTGTAGATTGTAGAGCGATTAATAACATCACTGTTCGCTATCATCATCCTATTCCTAGTTTAGATGATATGCTTGATGAATTGAGTGGTTCAATGATTTTTATTAAATTGATTTATGAAGTGGTTATCATCGGATAAGAATGAAAGTCGGCGATGAATGGAAAACTGCCTTCAAAACAAAGTTTGGATTGTATGAATGGTTAGTAATGCCTTTCAGATTGACTAATGCTCCTAGTACTTTCATGAGGTTGATGAACCATGTGCTGAGATCATTTATTGGAAAATTTCTTGTTGCTTACTTTGATGATATTCTAGTTTTCAGCAAGACAATGGAGGAACATCTCGATCACATTCAGCAAGTTTTGGATATTATAAGAACGGAAAAGTTGTATGCTAACATTGAGAAGTGCACACTTTGTGCAGACCAAGTTGTTTTCCTAGGTTTTGTTGTTTCAGGACAAGGAATTCAGATTGATGAATCAAAGGTGAAAGCAATCAAGGAGTGGTCAATTCTACAGAATGTAAGTCAAGTAAGAAGCTTCCATGGGCTTGCTGGTTTTTATCGGAGATTTGTCAAGAATTTCAGCATAATAGCTGCTGCACTCAATGAGTTGACAAAGAAAGGAGTTATGTTCAAGTGGGATGAGCCACAAGAGAAAGCTTTTCAAGAAATAAAGAAACGTTTAACTGAAGCCCCCTTGCTTGCATTGCCGGACTTCACCAAAACTTTTGAGGTTGAATGTGATGCAAGTGGGCTTGGCATTGGAGGAGTGCTTATGAAGGAATGAAGACCTATTGCATATTTTAATGAAAAGCTTGGAGGAGCACAACTGAATTATTCCGTGTATGACAACGAGTTATATGCTTTGGTAAGAGTACTTGATACATGGCGGCATTATTTATGGCCAAAGGAGTTTGTTATTCGCTCAGATCATGAAGCTTTGAAGTATTTGAAAGGTCAAGCTAAACTAAACCGTCACCATGCAAAATGGGTTGAATTTATTGAAACTTTTCCTTATGTTATTAATCACAAGAAAGGTAAGGATAACCTCGTTGTTGATGCTTTGTACCGAAAACATATTATGTTGAATCAACTTGATGTATAAGTACCTGAACTAGATAGTATAAAAGAGTTGTATCTTTCAAATCGTGAATTTTCAGAACCATATTCAAAGTGTCTCGATGGAAAAGGATGGGAAAAATATAATGTACATGATGAATTTTTGTTTAGAACTAACAAATTGTGCATTGCAAAATCCCCTGTTAGACTTTTGCTATTGCAGGTAGCACATGCTGGTGGACTGATGGGTCATTTTGGAAGAGACAAAACTTATGAGATGCTGTCAGACCACTTCTATTGGCCAAAGATGAGAAGAGAAGTGGAGAGACTAGTTCAAAGATGCATCACATGCCACAAAGATAAGTCAAAACTAAAACCCTATGGTTTATACACACCTTTGCCTACTGCTAGCAACCCTTGGGAAGACATTAGCATGGACTTTGTTTTAGCATTACCTCGAACAAAAAGAGGGAGGGATTCAATTTTTGTTGTTGTGGATCGATTCTCAAAAATGGCACATTTTATACATGTCATAAGAGCGATGATGCTTCACACATAGCCTCTTGTTTTTCAGGGAAGTTGTGAGATTACATGGGATGCCTAAGACGATTGTTTCAGACCGTGATACAAAATTTTTGAGCTACTTTTGGAAGACATTGTGGGCAAAACTTGAAACGAAGCTGCTGTTTTCGACCGTATGCTACCCTCAAACATATGGACAAACCGAGGTGGTGAATATAACACTTTCAATGTTGTTGCGATCACTTATCAAGAAGAATTTAAGAGAGTGGGAAGAATGTTTACCACACATTGAGTTTGCATATAACAGGTAGAACACTCTACGACTAATAAGTGTTCATTTGAAATAGTATATGGCTTCAAACCCCTTGCTCCGATCAATTTGTTGCCATTACCTTTGCAGGTACAAACTAACATGTGTGCTTCCAAGCATGCTGAATATGTCAAGAAGTTACATGAGAAGACAAAAGAAGAGCTAGAGAAAAAGGCACATTATTTTGCTGCGAAGGCCAACAAACATTGCAAGAAGATGACATTTGAACCTGGTGACATGGTTTGGGTTGTCCTGCACAAGGAGCGTTTTCCTGAAAGGAGAAAGTCCAAGTTGATGCCAAGAGCAGATGGACCGTTCGAAGTTCTAACCAAAATTAATGACAACTCTTAAAAGATTGACATTCCAGGAGATTGTGATGTCAGCCCAACTTTCAATGTTGTCGATTTATCTCCGTTCTTAAGTGATGAAGAAATAGAGTCGAGGACAACTCCTTTTCAAGAGCAGGGGTAAGAGGATGTCCCACCCATACATATAATCCAACGCATGAACCAAATGCAAGATACTTCAACTCATACATACCATGGGCCTTTGACAAGAAGTCGTGTCAAAAAGTTGCAACCACAGGTGACGTCACTCCTGGCCGAATTCGATAATCATATAACTGAGAATTTTATACACCCTAAAAGTTCTACTTTGGTGATGATTAGGTACACAAGACAAGAACCAGAGAGAAACACAATAGTTCACACTGTCCGAAATGAACCAAAACGGTTCGGGCTGTCCGAACTGAACCAAGACGGTTCAGGCTGTCCGAACTTTCCACTGTAGAAGATCCAACTTCATTTTCAACTCTGTACCAACCTGGCACGTCCCTTGCTGCATATGGAACATTGTGTGAAATCATATCAAGTCTAGTTTCCAACGCAACAAACGGTGTATCATTTGGACTTCCCAATCAAGAGTATGACTATTTTACTGCAAGAAGGTCAAGAGCTGAAGGGCTGCGTGAGGCACCTCGGGAATGCATTTCGTGGAAGCTCTTTGACTCATCTAAACCCATGCACTTAGGGTCCTTTCACAGATAAACTAGGAGGGTTGTTCCTAGTATAAATATGTAGCATTTCTATGGATTCGGCAGACTTGAATATTAAGAAATTACCCGTTTGTTTTGCTATTTGCTAACAATTTCAGAGAGTGATCTCTACCCCTTTGGTCTTGTGATTTCTTTGCGGAATTACAGAAGCGGCCACTTAAGCTGCTCCCAATCGGTGCTCCTGGTCCATTGAGTCCAGGTTGTGTTGGTTGGTTCTTTGAGAGTGCGGTTGGGTGAATCCTCGATTCAGGTTGCCGGTTAAAGACGGTGGTTGGCTTCGAGTTTTATTCGTCAGGTTGCACTAGTTATCTTGGCTTCTTTGAAGCTAGTTATCGCCTTGTGATCCTACGACGTGAAGATCGGGACACCAATACGTATCACCTGCCGCCTCCAAGCGAGCACCAGCGAGGGGTGACATCTGCACCCCGCGTGCAGCCCTCAGACGATGGAGACGTTCCCGTCAAAGCCGTCTAGATTGTCCTGGACGCCGCCTAGACCATCTGCATCGCGGGGAATCTGGGCGACAAATAGGAACTCGTGCTCGTCACCTTCCTCCAGGCTAACGTCGATGTCTTTGCATGACAACCATCAGAAATGCCCGGGATCCCAAGGAGGTGATTGAGCACCATCTAAAGATCTACCCTAACGCCAGGATGGTACAACAGAAGCCTCGGAAGCAGTCCATCGAGCGGCAAAACTTCATCCGTGAAGAAATCAAGAAGCTGCTCGACGCTAGCTTCATCCATGGGTCCACCATCCACGATGGCTGGCCAACCCTGTTGTGGTCCCCAAGGCTGGCGGGAAGCTTCAGATGTGCATCGACTACACCACTCTCAATAAGGCATGCCCAAAGGATCCTTTTCCTCTCCCCAGCATAGACCAACTAGTGGATTCTACAGCCAGCTGTGATCTACTGTGTTTCCTAGACGCTTACTCAGGTTTTCGCCAAATACCTATGTCTAAGGAAGATGAAGAGCATACTGCCTTCATAACAGTAGATGGTCTATTTTGCCATGTATCCATGACTTATGGTCTTAATAACGTCCTTCCCACTTTTGTATGTGCCATGCATAAAATATTTGGGAATCTCATTCGTGACGTAGTAGAGGAGTACGTTGATGACATCATCGTTAAGGTTAAGTCACATGCATCTTTGCTCGACAACCTAGCTCTAGTCTTCGACAGGTTGTGTTCGACACGCACGAAGTTGAACCCAGACAAATGCGTCTTCGGGGTTTCTGCCAGAAAGCTACTCGGTTTCCTGGTTTCACACCGAGGAATCGAGGCTAACCCAGAGAAGATTTAGTCAACTGAAATGATGCGGCCACCTTGACGATATGAGTATTCTATCAATCCTATTAGGCCAGGAGTCAGGATGTCACAATCCACCCCCCTTGTAAGACCGCCGTCCTTGTCGGTCAACGCCAAGACAGGAACGTCCCCTCTTAGCCACGTCCGTATGTTTAGTACTGGCATACGCATATTGTACGTCCTGTTAGCAGCAGACGTACCATACCGTGTCCCTCATAGAGGACCCACGAGTCATATGTACGTACCCACGTCCCTGACCCGTACGCACACGTGAAACTGCGAGGGTCAGCTCTGATACCACTTGTGGCAGCTCTCTTTAGGATCACAGACTAGCCCCACAGATCAACACTATTCTTTTCTCCTCACTTTTGTCCTCACTCGTGTGCACTCGGGAAGACTTCCCGGTCGGTTACCCATCCCTAAATTTCTCCGGGCCAAGCACGCTTAACCCCGGAGTCCTTTGCAGGTGGGCTTCTGGAAAAGAAGGTATAGCTTCATGATATGAGTATTCTACCAATGCTATTAAGCCAGGAGCCAGGATGTCAAAATCCCGTCTGTGGGTACCACCGCCCCGACAGTCTAGGAATCGTATTGGATGATGTCGTGTGATGCGACATCTAACAGCACGTGACCGAAAAGAACACATATACAACAACATATGTCTTAAAGACATATTATTGTTACAAGTTATAAATAATGTAAAGGCGTACATTGCAGCGGAAAGATAAGAATACACTCACAAAATATAGCCTACGCTAAGAAAAATGAAGTCATCCCGCCCGCGGATGCTTCACACTAGCACACACCCAAACCACGGTGGCGTGCAGGGTTCCAAGTGAGACTTAGACCCCTCATTGGGTGCTGCCCCGCTTGGATCAACCTTCCTCCCTGATGTTGCCTTACCTGCCAAACAATGGATCAACAAACCGTGAGCTTATGCTCAGCAGGACTTAACTGTAAACCTACACATGGAACTCTAAGTGCTAGAAATAGAGGGCTGAAGATAGAACTTTGCATAAATGATGAACTTGAGCGAACAGAGAGTCCTTACTTCCAGTTTTTAAGCAGATTTTATAAGTCTCGCATAATTTACATCAAGACTCCACAATCAAACAAGAAACGCTTCATCTCGATACGACTTTTCCGAGGAGAAAGGTAAATTTAGTGAGAGCTACATTGGACCAATACATATGTTGCGCCATCAACATTGAGACTCCACAATCAAACAAGAAACACTTTGTCTCGACGCCAGTAGCTGAAGGTAGAAAGTAAATTTAGTGAAGGTATTTATCATCCCTCATCTTCAATATGAGGATTAATCATGAAGCATCTTTAACCGCCCCCCCCCCCAGTTCTTTACTACGTCACGACTCAGTGTACAAGTATGCTCACTACCGCGAGCGACGGTGATTCGAATCGATAATACCCGGCTGACACGACACGTACGCCCGTCTGAGAAAGGTGATCAACCAATCCCCTCAACGTCATATGTGGCAACCTTTCACAAGACACCTACATGTCGAACCGGTCCCACCGACCCAGAGTAAATCTTACCTACAGCAAACCGTCGTAGTGATGACTTCTCTCTCCTTTCAGCATCTGCATGGGACGATGGGGATTACCTCGACACCCAGGTTAGCATGTTACATCTGTTTCCTGGGTCCCATATTGCCAATATGCATCCGGTACAAGATAAAACTTGTCCAGCGGGGCCGCAAACGAGAACGGTCCTCCATCGAGTCAGACAGGGACTATGCTCACAGGATCACGTCCTTGAGCATTCCATCCATCCTGCCCGGTCTCCATTCCCTAGTTAAGTGGATCAATTTCCAACTCTTCCGATTGATCCACCTTAATCCCTGTTCACGAGTAGGAAATGGCCTACTCGAGTTATGCCTCTTTAATCCACTTTTCTTAACTTGATCATAGCAGTTATACTTAAGTGAAACCTAATCTTCAGGGATTTATTGGGTCATGCATGTGTAGTGTCATACAAACCTAGACTTAATGCAAAATAACCATTCTAGACAATATAAAGTGTATACAAATATAAACTTGTAAATTTTTATGCAAACCGGGGCTTGCCTTATTTTTTATCCCGACTAATGTTTCTGTCAATAGAATCAAGTCAACAGCCTCCGTAGTCTTCTCGAGAATTTCCTCTATCGCAATGATCAATAAAAGATTGTGTCACATTATGAATTAATGTTATATATAAAAGTACAGAACCAAAACATATGAAAACAGATGATTCTGGGGTTTAAATTTTTACAGAAGCTTTCTGAATTCAAGATAAGAGTAGGATAAAATTTTCAGAATGTTTTGATGAAGGTATAGGCCACAAAAATTCTTGAAAGATTTAACCTACAATGGTTTATAGAAAATTAAATTATACTTTCTCATATTGGAGAATCTGATATTCTAATAAGTCTGGACTTAAGGGTTCTAGGAAAATTTGTTTCAAAATTTTCTAAGCCTTCTGCCGGCCAGAATTGATTGCTGAAACTCAATCTATATTTCTGGAATTACTCCTGTGATTTTTCAGCTAATTTAATTAACCCTGATATAAACTACTTATTAAGCCCCCTTAATCAGTTACAAAAATCCTAAGATTTTTACTGAAGATCAGGAATTATGAGAATGATTTTCTGACCAAAAATGGGAATGTTTCATAAAGAAATATTCCTGGAATTACTCCCTAAAGGAATAAATAAAAAGCATTCTACAGAAAATACTGGTCATTTTCATAGAAAGAAATTTGCTTCCCTGCAAAGTACTCCTTATGAGGATTCCAGCAAAATTTGTCTCACTATTTTTGGAACTTCCTACACAAAGTTATGGGCTTGCAAAGTTTGAACATTTTCTGGATTTATTTGGCTAAAGGAAATTCCCCTCCCAGCTGACAGTGGGCCTCTGGTCAGACCCTTCTTCAACCTCTCGACCAGGGCTCGTGCGCACAGAACCTCGGCAATGGCGCGCATCGTTCTTTGCCGTTTCTTGACCATTTCCGATGAGGTTTTTTCTACACGTTCCTCAAAACGTAGCATAGCAGCCAGGCAAGGTTGTGCATCGTGAAATCGCTGGGAAATAGGTTGGCACCGGCGGTGGCGGAGTTCCTTGCGGCGCTGATGGTGAACTTCGAGCCCAAAACCTAATTCGACAAGCAAAGTTTCCGGAAAGCATCATTAGGGTTCGAGGAACATGATTCTACACCCCCATTCGAGCAGGAAACGGCGGGAACATGGTTGTCACCGGTGACCCAACGCATTTCGATCACCGGAGGCAAGATTTCGTCACCCAGCTCGTAGGGTGATCTATTTTCCCAGGGTTTTGGGCGGTGGGATCGCTAGTACCTCTAGTTTCTATGTGTTGAACAGAAGTAAGAACGATCAAGTATGCGCGGAGAATTTTCCATTCTGCCTTCCTTCGGTTCTACACGTCTACCGGTGCCAAACTTTAAATTCCAGATTGCCGGCATTAGGAGAGAGCAAGGGGAGTTTTGTAGGAGGTACTAGGCTTCGTGGCGAACCTCAGGGTGGGGTTGATCACGCCGGGGAAGCCCTGAGCTGGCCGGGGGACACTGATCAGTGAGGGCGCGACTTTGTTCTAACTTGCGGAGGAAGAAACGGTGTAGCACCGATTGGAGGAAGCCGGAGACGAGCTGGTGAGGTGTGTAGGACGTCGAGTAGAGGTCGATGCAGCTCCGGGGTGACTCAACCGGGCGCCAAAGCTGCCGGAGGCTGATTGACGTCGAGAAACCGATGAGCGGGCATGCAGTGTGTCTCTTGGGTGAACGTGTGAGGGGATTGTGAGAACAGAGAAGAAAACTTCGTTTGTGCATCGATGATCTTTATCGAGCAGCTGAGGGAATGGGTTGAACCGCCTTCGGGAGAGCAGAGACACAAGCAGGTCGGTGGATGCCTCAGTGTTGCATGCACCCTCGGTGTCACGCTCACGCAGAAGAGAACTTCGATGGATGTCTCTGTTTCAATGACATGTGGTCCAACCGACAGTCTCCCCCCCCCCCCAAACAATCATGGATCCCAAATTCAAATGCAAAGTTTGCAGCAAGTTTCAAAAGATGAATTTGATTACAGTGGGTTAATCCTCTCTTGTGCTCAAATTTAAAATGTTGTAGTTTAATTACTTTTTGGCTAAATTCCCTTTGTAGCCTTTCCTTCATTCCATGTAGCCAAATTTCGAATTTGAAAATCTAATTCAAAATGAATTCGACCCTGCGGATTTAAATCCTATAGAAAAGCTAGACATGCGTAAAGTGGGGATTTTACAATCCTCCCTCCTTAAAAGAATCTCATCCCGAGATTAGTAAAAGAACGAGATAAAAAAGAATGTTACCGGTTATAGTTCGATAACAGTTGGGCAATTCATCCGAAGAAAATCCTTGATTTCCCATGTAGCCTCGTCATCGGTGTGGTTATTCCACAAATTCTTGTAAAACCGCAACGATCAACACCTTGTTTCATGAGTCTTTTCATCGAATATTTGTACTGGTTCCTCGATGTAGGTGAGATCCAATTGTAATGTTTCCATGCCTCCCGAAAGAATACCCGTCAGATCCTTCAAACATTTCCTCAGTTGTGAGACATAGAAGATGTCATGTATGCCCGACAATGGTGTGGGTAGCCTCAAACGGTACGCTACCGGTCCGTGAGAGGGCCCGACCTCGATCACGGGGCCGTGCCGCCTCGCCCGGGGATCGCATTGGGTCGTGCCGTGTTATGCAGCACCGAACAGCACACATATAAGGGACAATGTATTACATAAATCAAAGCGGAAGCTTAATCTTGTTTCTTTGTAAATAACTTACATAAAATAGCTACAGTGGAAGTCTATACATAGCTCATGGTGAATATCTAAGAAGCACTCGAGAAGAGGTCCAGCCCGCGGACTCCTCTCGCTAGCAACACGAAGACATGGCAGCGGCTAGGTTCTCCAAGTGTGACATGACTCGGAAGTTCCCGAGTCTCACCGGACAACCTTCTTTATAGCATCGATGTTTACCTGCAAAACCACTTATATAGCAAGAGTGAGCACAAAGGCTCAGCAAGACTTAACCGTCTTTCCTAAGACATGAAACTCTACATGAAAGTAACCTAAGACTTAAGCCTGTCATTTGCGAAAAGACTCGCTTACGAGTTCATATGAGTTCTTGCCAATAACCACGGCCACCTTAACTTTCAGATTTTAGCCATAATAGTAGTGACTTTGCGCCCAGCAACATTGGAACTCCACAATCAAACAAGAAACGCTTCATTCCAATGTTACTTGTCCCAAGGTGAAAAATAAATTTAGTTTGCTCTATCTCTACCTCAAACAAGGTTCTCATGCAGTTTAACATAATCATAGCAGCAATTATACTTTTGCAAACTGTTCCCACACAACTTGCTTACTACGTCACAACACAGTGAGCAAGCGGTACTCATAACCGCGAGGGACGGTGATTCGAATCAAACACTACCCGGATAACTCGACACATACGCCCGTCTCTGAAGACCCACATCTGGCGTCCTTCATTACGTCGTATGTGGCAACCTTTCGCAGGACACTAGACCGTAGAACCGGTCGCGCCGTCTCGGGCTCATAGGTCTAACGAGACAATGTGTTATGCCTCTACAATCCAGTGAACCTGGTACATCGGTTTCCTGGTTCCCATATATCAGTAAGCATCTGCTACACAACTCAAAACTTGCTCAGCGGGGCTGCACACGCTTCGGTCCTTAACCGACACAGGCAGAGCTACTCAACCAAGACCTCATCTTGTCGCTGCCTAACCCCGCTGCCCGGTCTCATCTTCAGAAATGTAAATTTTAGTTTGCTTCCTTTCCCGACCACACTTATGATATTCTGAACTATAGCTCGCGAGTAGATTCCAACTACTCGTCTTCTACCGGATGCCCTAGTCTATTTAGCCTGGCCTTATTCTACAGCGATGACACAATTCTACCCTTGATCTCAGGGTTCATTTTTTTGGTTATGCAAGTGGAGTATAAAACATCCTTGACCTAATGCACATACAAACTTTGACCAATATTAGTGAACAAAGTAAAACTTTAGAAACAACTTAAGTGCAAACCGGGGCTTGCCTTGGTTTTGCAGGTGACTAAAGTCATATAAGAGGAAGTTAGTTGCTGATGATGACTTGAAGCTTAATCCCTGCCTTCTTGCTCCTTGATCAAAGCTTCACTTATCCATGTTCAATTACTACACGTTACGAATATGCATACATGTTTAATTATAAAACTTTTGCTAATCAGTGCTAAAGCCAAGTTTAAAACTGGAACTCTGTTCAAGAATTTAAAATGACACTGGGGGTGGTGGTTTGGGTGTGTGTCTAAGCACTATCATCAAGTGAGAAGTGAGGTTCATCACTTGGGTGGTGATCACCTAATTGGTTGAACAGAACACTACTGATCCAGGGCTGCAATGGAGCTGGAAATTTTCTTGTGAGTTTCTTGTCACAAGAAAGTCCTCTGGACCAAAATTCAGAATATTTCACTAAGTGGATCACCCAGAACAATTTCCTAAGCATTTAGGCAAAGAGGAATTAATTCTGAATAAATTTGCACTTTCATGCAAATTCAAGTGAACTACAATTATATACATAGCTCAGAGAGTACGCCTGAATTTTCCTAGGATTTTTGGAGCTAAGGAATGGCTAGAATTGAATTTCCAAGTTTTGGAAGTTCTCTGAAAATGTTTCTGTATTCATTTGAATACAGAAACTCGAAATCGGAATTACCTTAACTAAATCAACTCAAAATGAGCTGAACCTTTTATAGGAGTCTCCTAATGTCCTAAAGAATATTCTGCCAAAATTTGGGGATCTTTGGATGAGCCAAACTTCCTCTAAAATTCTTTTGCTGAAAAGCTTTAAAGAATTTTCCAGAATTTTCTATTGATTTTCATGAAAATTGGGTTGCATATTTGGAGAGGTTTTTTCATCCTGAATCCAACCCAATTTGAATCATTAAATTTGAAGCTTCCTAGCGAATGTTATGAGGTCCTAAAGTTTGAACCAAATCTGGAATTCAAATTAATTCGGGAAATGTTCAAACCCTGCGGGTGGGTCCAGGGGACCACGTGTCATGCGCTGGGCCAAACCACACGGGGCCACAGTATCACTTCCCGCGCTGTCGCAAAGGATCCCGTGGCCACAGTCGATCAGAAGTTTAAATCCTCCGTCGCTGACACGCGGGGCCCGCCGGACCTTCTTCCTCCTCGGGCCGTTTTCTTTCCCGCGCCGCCCCCTCACCGGAAACTCATCGGGGCTCACCGGAGTCGGCTTCCCGGCCGTCTCCTGGCTCGGTACTTGCCGCCTGGGGGTTTTCAGCTACGAGGAATCCAACGGTGCATTGATCTCGGGCTGCCGGTGACCGGAAACCGGTCAGCGACGTGTGCACACCTCGGTGAGGCTTCGGCGCCATGGCACGAGCACCCTAGCCCGCCAAAAGTTCGGCGGACGCGCTCTAAAGCAGCAGTGGAGGTTAGGCTAACTCGGCACGGCCTCAAACTGGCTCGGAAACGGCGGCAAGTGGGGGTTCACCGTGTGCCCGGCGGTTCCCGCCATGATCGCCGCTCAGAAACTTCAAAATGGTCTGCTAATATGCAGTTTCAAGCCAGGATTGGGGAAGGGATCGGGTCACCCTCGAGTCTAGGTCCTTTGAGCACAGTTTAGAGACCTAAAGACGAGAAGGGAGGGGAAATTTGGAGAATTCATACCGGAACATCGTTCTGTGGCCGCCAGCGAAGTTTCTCCGAATTCTCGCTCGGTGGTTCACGGCTCGCCTTGTGGTTTGGGTGGAAGCAGCAGTGACCAGCAGCGCACCGATGGCCGTCCTTGCTTGGTTAGGAAAATCCACGGAGTGGGCTGTCCACGGGAACGACGAGCTGCTGTGCAGTTCGGTTGCCGTGGAAACGAGCTTTGCTAGGGAAGGGAGGCCGGAACCTGACTGCTCTTGTGCTGAGGACGTGTGAGGAGCTCCCTCAGGACTACCTTGCAGCTCAGTGGGTGGAGGGTGCGAAGTGCAACCGGTTCCCGTCGATCACCGAGGAGGCGGCGGCGAACTGTCGAATTTTGTTCTTGCGCGAGGGGGAAAAACACGAGCTGTGGTTCGGCCCCGGGGAACGGATCACGCCGATGGTTGAGGCAGCCACGAGCAGCTCTCCAGCGCTGCTACTTCGGCGAGGAGGTGGCAGTAGCTTGCGCTCGGTGTCGCCTGGAGCTCGGGCGGCAGTTCGGTTGTGATCCGATAAGCAGAGACTGAAGACTTAGGCAGTAAGTTTTTAACCCCACCTCTCAATGACAATTGGGGCCCACAGCCCCTAGCTGCCCCAAAAGATCTTCAATTTTTGGCCTATTGCAAATTCAGCCATGTGGAACTCGATTCAAAAGTTATTTTGGCAATTTGACAAGTTGTGCCACAGTTTCAAATTTGAATTCAAATTTGGATGGAATTCACAAGTTCCTTTGATATTCATATCAAAGTCCCCCCAAATTTGCTCAAAACTTGGCTCCCTCATAATTTGGACCTGAGGAACTCAAATATATCCTTTGATCTTTGAGTTGGCTATTGCAAATACAACTTCTCAAACAACAGTTTGAATTTTCCTTTTTGGAGATGGCCCTCCTCTTTTTGGAAGTGACCCTCTTAGTTCAAACTGAATTTAGAGTTTTATTGCACATGACAACACTTTCATGAGTATACAAAAGTTTTTGTAAGTCCCATTTCTTGAATATAAACTCAACTTTTATTCATAGCTCAAGTTTTCTATTTACAAATTTTGGGACTTTTACATTCCTCCCCCCTTAAAAAGAATCTTGTCCCGAGATTCATGATTAAGGACAAAATGGAGAGGACAACTACTAAGTATAGGCCTCTAACAACTCCGGATGATTGCGTTGTAAATACTCCTCGCTTTCCCATGTAGCTTCGTCGGATGTGTGATTTTCCCATAGCACCTTGAAAAATCGCAGCGTCCGATTTCTGGTTTCGCGAGTCTTTTCATCAATTATCCGAGTTGGATGCTCAACATATGTGAGGTCCGGCTTCAAATCTGCCATGCCATCCATGAGAATCTCCATTGGAACTTTTACACACTTCCGCAACTGAGATATGTGGAAGACGTTATGTACTCCGGCTAAGGCTGCCGGCAGCTCCAAACGGTATGCTACGGGTCCACATCTTTCAATGATGACGAAAGGACCGATAAAGCGCGGAGCTAATTTCCCTTTCACTCGAATCGGTGAATGCCCTTCATAGGAGATACGCGGAGGTATACGTGTGACACGACCCCACGGTCTTGTCGAGCCAGGATCACGCTGAGGGGTACTGCGTTGCACAGCACCAGATAACACACAACAATGGTACAAAGCGGAAGCAAAGTTTATATTACATAAAGTAGTTTATGAACATGTTTACAGAAAAATATGTCCAGTCCACACTCACGGGCGTAGACTACGCATCAAGTTCACGTTCAGCCCTTCAACGTGTCCTTGCTAGCACACACGCACACTAACTCTGCGGCGTGCACGACTCCCACTCGACGGGGTTCCCCTCCTGGGGTTTCGTCTCCTCTTCAGGAGTCCCTTCCTCATAGAACCCTGCAAAAGCTTCAAACACAAGCAGTGAGCACGAAGGCTCAGCAAGACTGACCCGTCTCACCTAAACATGGAACTTCTACATGAGGGGTGATGGGTTACATGAGGTAAAAATCATTTGCAAGGACTCGCCTAATTAGTAGAACCTTACTTTCAAGTTTTAGCAGCAGGTTGTGGAGAACCTTACGCTAAGGCACATGAGAGAGACGCAATCAAACAAGAAACGCATTTCTCTCATGTACTTTGCCCAAAGTTGAAAGGAACTTTAATAAGCTCTAAACTACAGCAAATCATTAACAAGCAAAGTCCATCTTTCACTCAGCAACATTTTAACATGTAACTAGCCTGTTCTTTCTACGTCACGGTACAGTGAACAAGTGGTACTCAATGACCGTGAGGGACGGCGATTATAATCGATTTACACCTGCAGGGTTACCCGAATAACCTGTCACGTACGCCCGTACTCGATGTTGCCTACAACAACCATCACTGACACCGTACGCAACCACCTTTCACCCGTCAGCCAAATATTGAACCGGTCCCATCGTCCCGAGCAAGAGGTCTCTGCACGCGCATCTCCGTGCCGCCAGCCGATTTACACCTCGAGCTCTCAACCTACCCTCTGAACGACGGGCAATGCCTCAATACCCAGCTACCCGAGTTACATCGGTTTCCCGGTTCCCATATATCCGGTAGGTCTTTGGTACTGTTCTAGCTTGTTCAAGAGGCCCGCACACGGCTCGGTCCTCAATCGACACAAGCGGAGATACAACACACAGGCCCCAAAGTCCTGCTGCCCTTACTCTCCGCTCGGTCTCATCTTTCTTGCCATGTGTATCATGTGCTATCTCTACCCGAGTCGAGTGCCTCTAGCCTATGCTCGTGAGTAGTTCCAACTACTCGACTTGTACCGAATCCTACACTATCTTAGCATTGCAATAGCTAATGGGGATTGCAATTCTAAACCCAACCCATGGTTTTCTTGGCTATGCATCTGGGTTTTCAAACAAGACTCTAGTGCAAACAATAATAGTATTCAAAGATGTGCTCAAAACAATAAACATTTGTAAAAAGGTTAATGCAAACCGGGCTTGCCTTGCTGCTCTTGGTCGTAGGCTAGCTGCTCCTCTGGAGTAACGAAGTCTAGGACTTCGGGTTCCTCCTCGACCTTAGCGACTACATGATAGAAGATGTACATGTATCAATTTAAATGTATTTGTATTAAGTTTGAACTTGTGAAGCTTATAAGTCCCACTAGACAGATTCACTGAGTATGAAACTTTTACTGTGGCTTGGTTACAACCTAAACAGAGACTTGGTCAAGTTTTAGTTGCAGCAAAGCTCATTTGAGCCCTCCACAATTAATTATGTACTTGACCTTAATTGAAGGCTTTTAGGGTGTTCTAAGGATTTTCATGAAACAAACTATGACTTTCTGAAAACTATATTTTTAGAGGGTTCTAATGGAGTTGGTCTCACTTAACTTGAAGGTTCCTAGCTAAAGATATGAGCTAAACAATTCCAGAGAAAATTCTGAAAATGTTTCTGAACATTTTCTATTTTCATTGGAACAGTTCCACTAATCACACCATTAGGTAGATCAAATGAGCTCAAATGGATCTGAAATTTTTATGGTAGTTCAGGGATATTTTGGTGAACATTCCAGCAGAATTTCAGGATTTTCCTCCAAAGTACTCTCCAGTTAAAATTCCAAACAGTTTAAATTTTGAGGAATTAATTCTGGAGAAATAAGGATTTTCATGAAGTGAAACTTGATTTGCTGGAAAGTACTCAGAGAGCTGAGTCCAACAAAATTTGTTTCACTCGATTTGGAGCTTTCTAGCCAAAGTTATGAGAATTTGAAGTTTGAAGGAAATCTGAAAATCGGAGAAAAGTTTAAACTCGCGGGTGGGCCCTGGGGACACGCGTCGCCCACTGAGGCGTCGGCACAACGTGGCCTGCGGGGTTCCTGCGCGCCAGCACAACAGATCCCGGCGACACCCGATCCCGGTTTGAATTTTGAGCCGCTGACGCGTGGGCCAGCCGGCTTCGTCTTCCTCCTGACGCCCGTGCTCTGCCGCTGGGGTATCTCGCCAGAGAGCTCGCCGCCGGCTTCTGTAAAGCTCCAAACTTCACGATTTTTACTGCCTCTGCCTATTTTCACTCGGAGAACAGGATTCTTGGGTCAGCTCGCCATGAAAATGGCCGCCACATGGTAGGCGATGAGTCGCCACCTCGGAAAGACTTCGGCCGTGTCGGCTGACTTCTCTAGCGCCTCAACTACTCGAGCAACCGGTCGAGAAGCATCAGTGGACCTCAGGGAAGGTCGACCTGAGTTTGAGGCAGCTCGGGGGAGGCCCGAAGTAGGTCCTCACCGTGCGCCCGATGCCTCCCGCATACTCCGCCGTCGGTAAACTTCGGAATACGCCGGTCGCAGAGGTTCTTAGACCAAATGTTGTGAAGGCAACTTGTGCGCTACCGTGTCTAGTTTATGTGAGAGCGGATTGTGGTCCTCTAATCCTTCCTAGAGTAAGAATTTTACAGAATCGCACCAGAAGGTCGTTCTGCACCCAGAAAGGAAAAACTGGAAATTCGCCGCCGGTGAGCAAGCACTCGGGCTGTGGCTCGGGGGTGAGCGGCACCGGTCACCAGCGCGTCCAAGAGTGCCTTGGCTCGGGCATGACAACTCCCTGGTTGGGCTGTCCACGGGAGCCCGAGGTGCGGCAGTTTTAAGTCACCGAATTGATCTTTCGGTATAGCTGAGATCAATCGGTTTCAGCTGAATTCAGCCACGGGGAAGAAGGAGGAAGGTTCCTAGTACCTTGCCGTAGCTCTGGAGGAGACGGGAAGGCTGTGATCGGCGCTCCCGATCGGTTCCAAGCGGCGGAAGGAGTTGTTCCGGCGCTGTGTTCTTGCGGGGAAAGAAACTGGCGAGGCTTCGGCCGAGGAGGGGGGGAGATGGCTTAAGAAGGCTCTGAACCGCCTCACGCCCGCGCGTGGCCAAGCAGCTGCTGGCGCGGCGGCTCCCCTCTGTGGCGATCGCAGCGGCGGCTCGGCGACCCGAGTAAGAAAAGTCTCAGTCGGTTGAATCCTCTCTGTGGCTGACATGTGGGTCCCACCCAGGGTTTTAACCTGTGAAATTCACTCCTAATCACTGTTGTAAACAGTGAGCCCCAAAATACCCATGGTGATTCAAATTATTCACCCATGAGCCATTTGAATTGATCAGAATTCAAATTGGGTTTGGTTTGAATGAATTTCAGCACTTGTTCAGTTTGAAATTCAAATAAAGTTTGAATTTGCCCCACTTAGCTCATGTCAAGATCAACCCCAAATGGAGTGAAAATTGGTGTGTGAGCTCACAAAAATGTGCTGAACAAGAATATGCCTCCAACTTTTGAATTCATGGAATAAAAACAGTTTGAATTTGAATATGGTTTCAAACTGCCCTCTTTCTAGCTATACCCAAAATGACCTCAAAAAGTTTTGAATTTGGGTGAAACATGGCATGGACATCCTTAGCAATGTGTAGGAGTTTTCATATGCCCAGCCCTTCTATATCACATGTGGGAAATACCACTTTTGCAATATGTGAGTTTGTTCTCTAATGAGCATGTTGATGGTGGTTACTTGCTCTTCATTTGTGTTCATTAACTTACTTCAAATGAGGTGTGTGGTGTGGTGATGAACACTTCAAATAGGTGTCAAAAACTGAGGGTCTTACATTCCTCCCCCCTTAAAAGAATCTCGTTCCGAGATTATAAGGTGAAAAATGAGAGAGAGGATGGTGGAAAATTACCGGATATGCGACGTGAAAAAGTTGGGGTAGTTAGCGTGAAGAAATCCTTCGCTTTCCCATGTCACTTCGTCCACGGAGTGATTACTCCATAGAACCTTGTAGAACCACAACGTACGGTTGCATGTGGTTCGGGCCTTTTCGTCAATAATCTGAACCGGTTCCTCCCGATAGGTGAGATCCGGTTGCAGTTCTTCAATGTCTTCCAGCTGAACGGTAGTTGATAGCTTGAGACACATCCTCAGCTGGGAAATGTGAAATACGTCGTGCACACCGGAAAGTGCTTCTGGTAATTTCAGCCGGTATGCTACTGATCCACATCTTTCGGTAATCTGGAATGGACCGATGAATCGGGGTGCCAATTTCCCTCTCACCCCGAATCTGTTTACGCCCTTCATTGGAGACACACGTAGATATATGTGATCCCCCACTTCGAATTGTAATGGGCGTCTTCTCCGGTCCGCATACTGTTTCTGACGGGATTGGGCGGCTTTTAGGTTTGCTTGAATCAGTCGAACCTTTTCTTCCGCGTTGTTGACAAGGTCAATCCCGAAGGTAACCCTTTCTCCAGACTCACACCAGTTCAATGGTGTGCGGCATTTTCTTCCGTATAGCGCCTCGTATGGCGCCATCTTGATGCTGGCTTGGTACCCATTGTTATACGAGAACTCGGCTAACGGCAAGTGATCATCCCAATTCTTGCCGTGGTTGATAGCGCAAGCTCGTAGCATGTCTTATAAGATCTGATTTAACCGCTCGGTTTGCCCATCTGTCTGCGGGCGGTATGCTGAACTACGGATCAGTTTCGTCCCCAAGGCAGCGTGCAGCTGCTCCGAAAAACGGGACACAAATAAATGCCCCAATCCGATATGATGGTACGGAGTATGCCGTACAAGCATAGGATCCGTGAGATGTACAGTTCAGCGTACTTCTTGGCGTTGTAGTTTGTGTTGACCAGGATGAAATGGGCAACTTTGGTGAGCAGATCGACGATCACCCACACAGAATCATGCTTTTGAAGAGTGGTGGGTAAACCGACGATGAAGTTCATGCTCACGTCCTCCCACTTCCAGGCAGGAATGCCCAGTGGTTGCAGCAGTCCCGGTTTCCGCATATGGTCTGCCTTCACCCTTCGATATGTATCGCACTCGGACACGTATTTTGCAGTCTCCCGTTTCATCCGTGTCCACCAAAACTTGCTTCTGAGTTCTTGATACATTTTGTTTCTGCCGGGGTGAATAGAAAACTTTGACAAGTGAGCCTCATCAAAGATCTTCTTCCGTAATTCCGGGTTACGGGGTACGACGATCCGGTCCTTGAACCATAGGATGTCATCTCCGTCCTTCCATAAATATTTCAGCTACCCACTGTCTACACGTCTCCGCAAATGTGACATGCCCTCATCATTCTTCTCGGCTTCCGCTATCTCTTCACGGATTGTGGGGATCAAAGCTAAGTTGTAGAGAGCTCCGTGTGGAATCACATGCAGCGGTGGTTCGCTCTCTTCCAACGGTGTGATGGTCAGATTGTTGATGTGTGACTTGCGGCTCAGCGCATCTGCCACTATGTTTTCCTTGCCCGGATGATAATGGATCTCTATTTCGTAATCCTTTATCAATTCTAACCATCTTCGATGCCTCATGTTCAGCTCCTTCTGAGTGAATATGTACTTGAGGCTTTTGTGGTCGGTATATAAATGTACGAGGTTACCGAGTAGGTAGTGCCTCCACATTTTCAGTGCAAGTACCACGGCAGCGAGCTCCAAGTCGTGAGTTGGATAATTCTGCTCATGGTTTCTAAGCTGCCGTGACCCATACGCGACCACTCTTCGGTCTTGCATCAGCACACATCCGAGCCCAATGCCGGATGCATCGCAGTACACATCGAATGGTTTTGTTGTTTCTGGCTGCGCCAAAACCGGTGCTGATGTCAGGTGCTTGACTAAAGCCTTGAATGCTGCTTCACATGTTGGACTCCAAACATATTTGGTAGCCTTCTTCAGCAGCTCGGTCATTGGCTTGGCAATCTTTGAGAAGTTCGGAATGAACCTCCGATAATATCCCGCGAGTCTGAGGAAACTCCGTACCTCGTGAACAGTCCTCGGGGATTTCCAATTCAGCACTTGAGTGATCTTACTCGGGTCTACAGTGATACCCTCCGCTGAGATGATATGCCCAAGGAAAGGCACTTGCGATATCCAGAACTCGCATTTGCTTAATTTCGCGAATAACTTGTGATCCCGCAGCCGTTGCAAGACTATACGCAGATGTTTCTTGTGATCTTCCTCTGACTTGGAATATACCAGGATGTCGTCGATGAAGACCACGACAAACTTGTCCAGCTCCGGCATGAATACCGAGTTCATTAAGTACATGAAATGAGCTGGAGCATTGGTGAGGCCGAAGGACATGACCAGGTACTCATAAAGCCCGTACCTCGTCGAAAAAGCTGTCTTTGGAATATCCTCCATCCTTACCTTAATATGACGGTACCCGGATCTTAAGTCCATCTTGGAAAAGATCTTTGCTTCGACCAACTGATCAAACAACATGTCGATCCGTGGCAACGGGTACTTGTTCTTGATGGTTACGGCATTTAATGGACGATAGTCCACGCAAAGCCGCAACGTCTCATCCTTATTCTTCACAAATAATGCCGAACAGCCCCATGGCGAGGAGCTCGGCCTAATAAAACCCTTCTCCAGAAGGTCCGTGAGCTGAGTCTTCAGTTCAGCCAACTCCTTGGGCGCCATCTTGTACGGCCTTCGGGATATTGACATGGTTCCCGGTGCAAGTTCAATCTTGAACTCCACCTCTCTATCGGGCGGCATCCCCGGCAAATCGTCCGGGAATACGTCAGGGAACTCTCGGACCACTGGGATATCTCCCAATCTGATGGTTGTGGCTTGATAGACACTTGGAAGTTGTATTCTGGACTGTCCCAAAGTAATGAGTGAGACCCATGCACTTCTGAGTTTAAGTGCACGACTCGAAGGACGGTGTCTAAAACAGCGCCGTGGCGGGTTAACCATGACATCCCTAGGATGACATCGACCTTTTGTCCCTCTAAGATTATGAGAGACGTAGGGTAGACTCTACCCTCTAAGCACAATGGCGCTTTTGGGACCATCATGCTTGCTGAAATTTTCCCACCCGGTGAGCAAATTAAATATGGACTATCGGTGGGTAGTATTTGCAAGCTATGTTTAGCAATGAAAGCTTGGCTAATAAAATTATGCGTGGCGCCTGAATCAAACAATACGATGGTGGGATGCTGGTGGAGTTGGAACATACCCGCAAGGATTGGCTCACCCTCCGGCACGTCCTCTATGGCAAGCTGGTGGACGGTGCCGGGCCTAGGGTTTGCCCGCCGCGCATTAGTAGGGTTCCGGGGTTGATTCCTCCCTGGAAACGGTGGTGCAACTCCGCCGCCTTGCCTCTCCGGGAAACTTCTCGCGAAGTGTCCTGGACGACCACACTTGTAACATGTGGCCGCTGCTGGTGTAGTGCTAGGGGGACGGAAGCCCGGCATGCGCTGCTGGGGTGCATACGCACGCGGCATCGCCCGCTGCTGCTGTTGCTGTTGTGGAGGTGGTGCTGGCAGTGCCGGCCTGAATGCCGGTGAAGAGTACGGCCGACTGCGGAAAGGCATCGACCTTTGGGGTGGCTGCCAGCGTGGACCTGATGGTGGGCGATTCACCATCCGAAACTTCTGAGAAGGACCGCCTCCTTCTCCGCTGGTCTGTGGCGCGCTTCACTTTCGCTCCGCCGCCACCAACTCCTTACCAGAGTCCTCTTGAACAATCGCAGCGTCAATGATGTCGTTGAGGCTGCCGCGATTGAACATTGTCAACTTGTCCTTCAGGAGCGGATTAAGCCCCTGGTAAAAGTGGTCCTGCCACTTCTCGTCGGTATTTGTGTGATACGACGCGTAGAGCGCGAGATCGTTGAACGCCCTGGAGTATTCCAGTGCGTTCCGGCTCCCTTGCTGCAGGTGCAGGAACTCCTGCGTCTTCCTCTTCATCAGACCTGGCGGTATGTGATAGGCCCTGAAGGCCGTCCGGAACTCCGTCCAGGTCATAACTCGGTCGGTGGGCTGTGAAGCACAGAAGTTGGCCCACCACGCGCTCGCGGATCCTTGGAGCTGCTGGACCGCGAACTGAGTCTTGCGCTGCTCACTTATCTGGAGCAGCCCGAACTTCATCTCTATTGCGCAGAGCCAGTTGTCCACGTCAAGAGGTTCATCCGCCCTTGAGAATGCAGGGGGATGAGTCGCCAGGAAATCGGAGTAGGAGCTCTGTTGACGCTCCTCACGGTCTTGACGTCTCTCTGGGCGAGACGTATTGGCAATAAGAGTTTGCAGCAACTCCGTGTGCTGCTGGTGTGAACCCGCCATTGCCGCGACGATGTCGGCCAATGTAACTTTTGGCAGTGGCGGTGTTTGCTGTTGTTGTTGCTGCTGTTGCTGCTGCTGTCCCGAGGAGTCCTCGGGAGGCTGTTGGGAGGTCTCTCCCCCTTGACTAGTACCCCCAACATCCGGGTTGGCACGAGTACGCGTCATTCTGAAATTCAAAACAGCAGCGATTAGCACATGTCATACTAAAAATTCCATATGCAACAGTAGGTATTGAAGTGACACATGAATGATTGCACAACATTCACATATATTGATAAAGCATAAACTTTATACAAGATACATTGTTCTCGGTTCTCCGATAAGTCGTGCTCATGTCGTCACTACCTATACATACGCTACTGCCTACACGACATGTCACCGATTACAAAAGTTGGGTTACACTACCCTAGCTGCCCTACATGGCAACTGTAACCCCCTACTCGGAGTAGAACTCGACTTCCTGCGGGTCGTCCTCCTCCGGTACCTCTGCTGGTGGCTCTGGATCTACCACCTCTTCGCCCATCTCGGGTTCTCCCATTGCTGGAAGGCCCAAGACTACTGGTATGCCCAATACCGGAGGTACGAGGTCCTGCAATGCATGCACCTCGTCCATAGCATGGTTATAGTCCTCTTCCCAGCCTTGCGCTTCCTCAATAGCGTCGTCTCGCTCTTGAGTAAGGTCCTCGTTCTCCTGGGTCAGATTCTGTACCAGTTCTTGCAACGCCGCGATGTCGACATGGCTCTTCTTCTTTGCCTTCTTCAGTCGATGCAACTGATTGTTTTGTTCATTCAGTCGCTTGATCGTCGGAAGGAGCACATTACGGAGTGTGCTGTGAGCACTCTTGAAATGGTCTCCACTGCTCGTACTCTCCTTGAGCTTCGTGGCGAGATGCTCCGTACGAACAGCTTGGCTGTCCATCACGGCGTTTCCCACCCTCATCTGGAGGCTGAGATTTGCCTCCGTGGGGTTGTACCTTGGGCAACTCGGGTCCGTTGCCTCCAGGTACCTCTCTTCCCACAGATGCTGAGCCCGTCCCTCAACCAGAATGAGCGCGTATGGAGTGCCCTCCATAGCCTGCACGTGCAGTTGGCAGAAACGTGACATTGTGTCACGGGCTGCCACTTGCCACATCCCTTCCGGTTCCCTACCTCTTACCGTGACGGTGAACGGCACCCAACCGGGTGGCATAGGTCCTGCGGGGACTTCGACATGGATTGTCCACGCCTTGTTCCCCTCTTCGCCTTCTTCCTTGGCGATGTACTGTGGCATCTGGTTGTATCCGAAATATTGAAGCATCTGCCTCAATGCTTCCGGATACCCGTTGCGGTGAGAACAGTGGGACACCATCCACCCGTTCTCCAACTGTTTATCCGCTGTCATCTGCAAAAATATATTTGATAAATGTCAAATATTTATTTAAACAGTAAACCACTGAGTTATAACATAAGACATGTCATTGAACCCATAAAACTTGGAAACATAGTTCAAATTTTTAAACAAATTTGACTGCTGATCTGCTGTTCCCAAGACAGCCCTGATCAGTTTCCATCTCAACCTGATTTAGGCCATGTTAAAGGCAAAACTAACTCTGGAGCTCAACATCAAATTTAAAGCTAACTTCAATAGCTTTCCAGAAAGCATTTTCTTGGCCTAATATCTGTCCTGGTTCAAAAGTTATGAGATGTCAAAGTTAACAGAATTTCTGGAGAAAATTGGACAGCACCTCCCTGCTTTAGGTACTGATTTGATCCAAGAATCCCAGTTAATTATGTTCCTAATATGACAAAACTTTCTGTTACAAAGTTGTAACCCATATCACAAGCTTTCCAGAACTACCTCATTTTCTATTTTTGGATTTTTATGCAGGAAGTTATACTCAATTTACAGAGAGTTTACAGAGAGTCTTTGCTCTGTCCTGTTTTCCGGACAGTTTCAACTCCACTGCATTTTTCGATTGGTTAAGGGATGAAACACCTCTGTACCTCAACAGAAAAGTTGTAAAGCTCTTCCAAATCTTTCCAGAAATGTATCATATGACCCCAACCTCGAAAGAACTCAACCTCTAACATCTGATTAACTTCAGCCTTGATTCAGCTGAACACAGAGTGCTCTGTCCTTAACAACCTATAAGTTGAAAACCTGTTAACTTTGAATATCCTGTTCAAGGGAAGGAGTTACATCAAGTTTTACTACTTTGGATCAAAACCTTCAAGTTTTAAATGAAGTTGTTCATTTAATAGGGTGTGACGTCGATGCGTCACCAGATTATGTCGGTACTACGTCCTCACAAAGAAAAACCTATACCGGACTTAGCCGGCTCAGTTAATTCAGTGGCACTAAACGTCACTTGCACATGGATGCTACACGTCTACCGTTTCGTGGTCAGACTACCTGCAGAAACTCAAACAATCGTCAGACTCGGCTGCACACCGAGCCCGGTATCCATACAGTTCGTACACCCGGCCGTCATCACTCGCCCGGATGTTCTCAAGCCAAACACGCCTTGAGTTACGTGTTCACGTTTCAGACAACGTGATGGGGTCTCCAAAGTTGCACCATGCACGCCAGGGACATACGTTGCTCGAATACCCCAAACGACATGAAGAGTCGTAGAGGATATTAAAGCGGGTCGGGTTACCTGCCACCCGTGAGGCTCCACCCTTCAGCTTGTCCGCACTGGTGGACAGAACTTACGTGTACCCCCCAAGACATAAACGTCCTGAGATACACGATTTTCTGACATAGACAAATAGGTTAGTATGCCACTTTATATACACTAATAACATCCTTATATGGGCTACTAACGCGTTCCTCACTGGATTTTTGAAAAAGATGACCTTTTTAGTGCGTTAAACCTCAAGCGAGCTCTGATACCAACGCTGACACGACCCCACGGTCTTGTCGAGCCACGATCACGCTGAGGGGTACTGCGTTGCACAGCACCGGATAACACACATCAAAGGTACAAAGCAGAAGCAAAGTTTATATTACATAAAGTAGTTTATGAACATGTTTACAGCAAAATATGTCCAGTCTACACTCACGGGCGTAGACTACGCATCAAGTTCACGTTCAGCCCTTGACCGTGTCCTTGCTAGCACACACTCACACTAACTCTGCGGCGTGCACGACTCCCACTCGACGGGGTTCCCCTCCTGGGGTTCCGTCTCCTCTTCGGGAGTCCCTTCCTCATAGAACCCTGCAAAAGCTTCAAACACAAGCAGTGAGCACGAAGGCTCAGCAAGACTGACCCGTCTCACCTAAACATGGAACTTCTACATGAGGGGTGATGGGTTACATGAGGTAAAAATCATTTGCAAGGACTCGCCTAATTAGTAGAACCTTACTTTCAAGTTTTAGCAGCAGGTTGTGGAGAACCTTACGCTAAGGCACATGAGAGAGCCGCAATCAAACAAGAAACACATTTCTCTCATGTACTTTGCCCAAAGTTGAAAGGAACTTTAATAAGCTCTAAACTACAGCAAATCATTAACAAGCAAAGTCCATCTTTCACTCAGCAACATTTTAACATGTAACTAGCCTGTTCTTTCTACGTCACGTTACAGTGAACAAGTGGTACTCACTGACCGCGAGGGACGGCGATTATAATCGATTTACACCTGCAGGGTTACCCGAATAACCCGTCACGTACGCCCGTACTCGATGTTGCCTACAACAACCATTACTGACACCGTACGCAACCACCTTTCACCCGTCAGCAAAATATTGGACCGGTCCCATCGTCCCGAGCAAGAGGTCTCTGCACGCACATCTCCGTGCCGCCAGCCGATTTACACCTCGAGCTCTCAACCTACCCTCTGAACGACGGGCAATGCCTCAATACCCATCTACCCGAGTTACATCGGTTTCCCGGTTCCCATATATCCGGTAGGTCTTCGGTACTGTTCTAGCTTGTTCAACAGGCCCGCACACGGCTCGGTCCTCAATCAACACAAGCGGAGCTACAGCACACAGGCCCCAAAGTCCTGCTGCCCTTACTCTCCACTCGGTCTCATCTTTCTTGCCATGTGTATCATGTGCTATCTCTACTCTAGTCTAGTGCCTCTAGCCTATGCTCGCGAGTAGTTCCAACTACTCGACTTGTACCGAATCCTACACTATCTTAGCATTGCAGTAGCTAACGGGGTTTGCAATTCTAAACCCAACCCATGGTTTTCTTGGCTATGCATTTGGGTTTTCAAACAAGACTCTAATGCAAAGAATAATAGTATTCAAAGATGTGCTCAAAACAATAAACAGTTGTAAAAAGGTTAATGCAAACCGGAGCTTGCCTTGCTGCTCTTGGTCATAGGCTAGCTGCTCCTCTGGAGTAACGAAGTCTAGGACTCCAGGTTCCTCCTCGACCTTAGCGACTACATGATAGAAGATGTACATGTATCAATTTAAATGCATTTGTATTAAGTTTGAACTTTTGAAGCTTATAAGTACCACTAGACAGATTCACTGACTATGAAACTTTTACAGTGGCTTGGTTACAACCTAAATAGAGACTTGGTCAAGTTTTAGTTGCAGCAAAGCTCATTTGAGCCCTCCACAATTAATTATGTACTTGACCTTAATTGAAGGCTTTTAGGGTGTTCTAAGGATTTTCATGAAACAAACTATGACTTTCTGAAAACTATATTTTCAGAGGGTTATAATGGAGTTGGTCTCACTTAATTTGAAGGTTCCTAGCTAAAGATATGATCTAAACAATTCCAGAGAAAATTCTGAAAATGTTTCTGAACATTTTCTATTTTCTTTGGAACAGTTCCACTAATCACACCATTAGGTGGATCAAATGAGCTCAAATGGATCTGAAATTTTTATGGTAGTTCAGGGATAGTTTTATGAACATTCCAGCAGAATTTCAGGATTTTCCTCCAAAGGACTCTCCAGTTAAAATTCCAAACAGTTTAAATTTTGAGGAATTAATTCTGGAGAAATAAGGATTTTCATGAAGTGAAACTCGATTTTCTGGAAAGTACTTAGAGAGCTGAGTCCAACAAAATGTGGTTCACTCGATTTGGAGCTTTCTAGCCAAAGTTATGAGAATTTGATGTTTGAAGGAAATCTGAAAATCGGAGAAAAGTTTAAACTCGCGGGTGGGCCCTGGGGACACACGTCGCCCACTGAGGCGTTGGCACACCGTGGCCTGCGAGGTTCCTGCGCGCCAGCACAACAGATCCCGGCCACACCCGATCCCGGTTTGAATTTTGAGCCGCTGACGCGTGGGCCAGCCAGCTTCGTCTTCCTCCCGACGCCCGCTCTCTGCCGCCGGGGTATCTCACCGGAGAGCTCGCCGCCGGCTTCTGTAAAGCTCCAAACTTCACGATTTTGACCGCCTCTGCCTATTTTCACTTGGAGAACAGGATTCTTGGGTCAGCTCACCATGAAAATGGCCGCCACATGGTCGGCGACGAGTCGCCGCCTCGGAAAGACTTCGGCCGTGTCGGCTGACTTCCCTAGCGCCTCAACTGCTCGAGCAACCGGTCGAGAAGCATCAGTGGACCTCAGGGAAGGTGAAAATGAGTTTGAGGCAGCTCGGGGGAGGCCCGAAGTAGGTCCTCACCGTGCGCCCGATCCTCCCGCATACTCCGCCGTCGGTAAACTTCGGAATACGCCGGTTGCAGAGGTTCTTAGACCAAAAGTTGTGAAGGCAACTATTGCACTACCGTGTCTAGTTTATGTGAGAGCGGATTGTGGTCCTATAATCCTTCCTAGAGTAAGAATTTGACAGAATCGCACCCGAAGGTCGTTCTGCACCCAGAAAGGGAAAACTGGAAATTCACCGCCGGTGAGCAAGCACTCGGGCTGTGGCTCGGGGGTGAGCGGCACCGGTCACCAGCGCGTCCAAGAGTGCCTTGGCTCGTGCGTGACAACTCCCCGGTTGGCTGTCCACGGGAGCCCGAGGTGCGGCGGTTTTATGTCACCGAATTGATCTTTCGGTATAGCTGAGATCAATCGGTTTCAGCTGAATTCTAGCCACGGGGAAGAAGGAGGAATGTTCCTAGTACCTTGCCTTAGCTATGGAGTGGACGGGAAGGCTGTGATCGGCGCTCCCGATCGGTTTCAAGCGGCGGAAGCAGTTGTTCCGGCGCTGTGTTCTTGCGGGGAAAGAAACTGGCGAGGCTTCGGCCGAGGAGGGGGGAGATGGCTTAAGAAGGCTCTGAACCGCCTCACGCCCGCGCGTGGCCAAGCAGCTGCTGGCGCGGTGGCTCCCCTCGGTGGCGATCGCAGCGGCGGCTCGGCGACCCGAGTAAGAAAAGTCTCAGTCGGTTGAATCCTCTCTGTGGCTGACATGTGGGTCCTACCCGGGGTTTTAGCCTCTGAAATTCACTCCTAATCACTGTTGTAAACAGTGAGCCCCAAAATACCCATGGTGATTCAAATTATTCACCCATGCCATTTGAATTGATCAGAATTCAAATTGGGTTTGGTTTGAATGAATTTCAGCCCATGTTCAGTTTGAAATTAAAATAAAGTTTGAATTTGCCCCACTTAGCTCATGTCAAGATCAACCCCAAATGGAGTGAAAATTGGTGTGTGAGCTCACAAAAATGTGCTGAACAAGAATATGCCTCCCACTTTTGAATTCATGGAATAAAAACAGTTTGAATTTGAATATGGTTTCAAATTGCCCTCTTTCTAGCTATACCCAAAATGACCTCAAAAAGGTTTTGAATTTGGGTGAAACTTGGCATGGACATCCTTAGCAATGTGTAGGAGTTTTCATATGCCCAGCCCTTCTATATCACATGTGGGAAATACCACTTTTGCAATATGTGAGTTTGTTCTCTAATGAGCATGTTGATGGTGGTTACCTGCTCTTCATTTGTGTTCATCAACTTACTTCAAATGAGGTGTGTGGTTTGGTGATGAACACTTCAAATAGGTGTCAAAAACTTAGGCCCTTACAACGTGGTTCCCAACACGGAAATCCAGAGGACGACGCCTCCTATCCGCATATCTCTTTTTTCTGGACTGAGCGGCTTTCAGATTTTCTTGAATAAGCCTTACCCGCTCTTCAGCTTCATTTACGAGATCAACCCCGTAAATCACTCTCTCGCCAGATTCACACCAGTTCAAGGGTGTGCGGCACTTCCGGCCGTAGAGAGCTTCATACGGTGCCATTTTGATGCTCGCTTGATACCCATTGTTATAAGCGAATTCCGCCAACGGTAGATGATCGTCCCGTCCTTTACCGTGGTGAATGGCCCATGCTCGAAGCTTATCTTTGAGAACTTGATTCACCCTCTCCGTTTGCACATCGGTTTGAGGGTGATATGCAGAGCTTCTAATCAATTTGGTTCCTAGTGCGGCATGCAGCTGCTCCCAGAAACGAGCAACGAACAATGCGCCTCGATCGGAGATGATCGTCCAGGGAACTCCATGTAGGCATAGTATTCTTGCAATATATAGCTCCGCATACTTTTTGGCATGGTATCCCGTATGCACCGGGATGAAATGCGCTGAATTGGTTAACCGATCCACGATTACCCAAACCGAGTCATGCTTATTAGCAGTGAGAGGTAGCCCAACAATAAAGTCCATGATAATATCCTCCCACTTCCATGCCGGAACACTTAGCGGTTGTAGGGTTCCCGCCTTCTTCATGTGGTCGGCTTTAACTCGCCGACACGTATCACATTCTAATACGTATTTAGCAACCTCCCTCTTCATCCGGGTCCACCAAAATTTGGTCTTCAGCTCTTGGTATATCTTGTTGCTGCCCGGATGAATAGAAAATTTGGATAAGTGAGCCTCATCCAAAATTTTCTTCCGCAGCCTCATATCACGGGGTACGACTATCCGGTCCTTGAACATAGAGTGTCTTCATCATCTAACCGGAAACATTTCATTTCCCCGTTCTTCAATCTCCTTCTGATATGAGCCATGCCCTTATCTTTCTTTTGAGCTTCCATAACCTCCTCTCTTATTGTGGGTATGAGAGCTAGATTATGTAGAGCTCCATATGAAACCAAGTAGAGACTTGGTTCTTCCTCTTCTAGCGGCGTAATGGTCAGGTTATGAATATGAGACTTCCGGCTGAGTGCATCGGCAACCACATTTGCCTTGCCCGGATGATAATGAATTTCAATCTCATAGTCCTTGATCATCTCCATCCATCGCCGCTGTCGCATATTCAACTCTTTCTGAGTGAATATGTACTTCAAACTTTTGTGGTCGGTGTAGAGATGAACCAGATTTCCCAATAGGTAATGTCTCCACATCTTCAAAGCTAGTACCACGGCAGCAAGCTCGAGATCATGAGTTGGATAATGTTGCTCATGATTCCGTAATTGCCGTGATCCATATGCGACCATGCGTCCTCCTTGCATGAGTACACAACCAAGTCCGATGCCGGACGCATCACAATAAACATCAAATGGCTTGGTTGTATACGGTTGAGCTAGAACCGGGGCTGTTGTGAGGTGTTTCACCAACGCTTGAAAAGCTTCCTCACATGGCTTGCTCCAATCATATTTGACGCCCTTCTTCAGTAGCTCCGTCATAGGTTTGGAGATTTTTGAGAAGCTCGGGGTGAACCTCCGGTAATATCCCGCCAAACCCAAGAAGCTACGAACTTCATGGACTGATGTTGGAGACTTCCACTTCAGCACTTGTTCAATCTTGCTTGGATCAACAGCAATGCCTTCTGCTGAAATAATGTGCCCAAGAAATGGCACTTGGTTGATCCAGAATTCACATTTACTAAACTTTGCATAGAGATTGTGATCTCTCAGTCATTGGAGCACAATATGCAAATGTTTAGTGTGTTCCTCTTCAGATTTGGAATAGACCAAGATGTCGTCGATGAAGACCACGATAAACTGATCCAGCTCCGGCATGAACACCGAGTTCATAAGATACATAAAGTGAGCCGGAGCATTGGTCAACCCAAATGACATGACAAGATATTTGCAGAGCACATATCTTGTCGATAATGCTGTTTTCGGGATATCTTCCGCTCGAATCTTGATTTGATGATATCCCGACCATAAGTCCATCTTGGAGAAGACTTTAGCACCCACTAGCTGATTGAAGAGGATATCAATTCTTGGTAGTGAATACTTGTTCTTTATCGTCACAGCATTCAAAGGACGATAATCGACGCATAGCCTCAGCATCTCATCCTTCTTCTTCACAAATAAAGCTGAGCAACCCCATGGTGATGAACTTGGACAAATAAACCCCTTGTCCATCAGATCCTTGAGTTGCTCCTTCAATTCTGCTAACTCACTCGGAGCCATTTTGTATGGTCTCTGAGAGATCGGCGTGGTTCCCGGTATCAACTCTATTTTGAACTCCACCTCGCGCTCAGATGGTAGACCTGGAAGATCTTCGGGAAACACGTCCGGATATTCACGGACTACCGGAATGTCTTCTAGCTAGCAGGCCTCGGCATTACAGACTTCCGGATCTTTGGAAACCGCTTCGCCGAGGTATAACGTTTGACGCCCGTGAAGTCGAGAGTCCAAGTGAACACTCCTGTTCTCGATGTCCAGAATAGCCTTATGGAAGGTCAACCATGATATTCCCAATATGGCATTGATTCCCTGGTCTTCGAGAATGATGAGGGTGGTAGGATAAATTTTTCCACCCAAACAAAGTGGTGCTCGAGAAACGACTTCATTAGTTGATATGTCTCCACCTGGCGAATGAATAAGGTATGAACCTTTTGTGACAGTGGTGGAGATCTGATCCCGGATTACCGTTGCCCGGCTAATGAAGTTATGTGTTGCACCAGAGTCGAATAAAATGACAACCGGCTTGTCATTTAAGGTGAACCTGCCGGCCAGAACAGGTCCTCCCTTTGGCAGATCATCGACTGACACATAATTAACTGTCCCCACCTTGGACATAGCTTTTCTTTGCTGCCCAAGATCACTCTGTGGCACTGGACCCGCAGACACAACGTTGCTGCCCGGTTCAGTTGCTTCATTGATGTTGAGTTCATTGTCAATATGAAGCGGGACAGCACTTGGTTCAGCTGAGAAATCACCTTGTTCATCTTCAACCTCTTGAGGGTAATAATGTTCTAGTGCACCTTGTTGATACTGAGGTGCATAAGAAACAAGTTGCTGCTGCGGTGGAGGTGAATAAGACCTCTATGGAGTAGAAGAATCGTCACATTCCCAGAATGATTGCACCTCTTGTGGAATCTCTTGACCGGAAGGTGAACAGATCACCAACCGATACTTCTGAGGTAGATGATTGTCTTCATCCTGTGATGAGTCCCTCTCCCTCTTTTCTTTGAGGTAGAGGTTGGAATAATATTCTTGAGCGATAGCACAGCTCACAAACTCATCAAAATTCTCTTGGCTAACTTGAGCCAATTCACATCGCAGCCTAGCAGTCAGCCCTCGATAAAAATGATAACCCTTCATGGCTGGTGATTTCACATAGTCAGGGACATATTGAGCTAAGCGATTGAATTCCTTCGCATACTCAATAACACTCCTGTCCCCTTGCTTCAGACTCCAGAACTCATCCAGACTGGTTTGCATTATGCCCGCAGGGATCAAACAAGCACGAAATGCAGACTGGAACTCCGCCCATGTGACACGATGCCCTGCTGGTTGCACAGCAAGGTAGTCTGCCCACCACGCTCCAGCAAAGCCGTGAAGCTTCTGAGCGGCATATGGAGTCTTCAAGAAGTCATCACATTGGATCAACCCAAACTTGGACTCAATGACACGTAACCAATGATTTGCTTCACAATGGTCAGCCGCCTCAGAGAATACCGGCGGTTGTGTCGCCAAGAAATCCAGATATGTGCTCTGGGTTGGCATGTGACGTTGAGCTTCTCGATTTATGCCTTGCTGAACTAGAGTTTGGAGAGTTTCATTCATCTTCGTCATAATTTCAGCCAATCCGGTTTGCGATGGCTCTTGTGATGAAGTCGAGCAATTCCCACCTCGACTTGAGCCTCCAATCTCCATTTGAGGATGTGTGCGTACCATACTGCACGAAACAAAATTTTGAGTCAATCAAAATTCTATCTCAGTAGTAAGTACAGATAAGTAAAACATGAACATGTCATGAACTTTATGAAAGCATAACCAGATTCATGTTTAAACAAATCTTAAGTACGCCAAACTAATCAGCGGGACTACCCTGACCAGTTCACACAAACTCCAAATTTTACTCAAGTTATCAACAGATTCTTGACTTGAGTTCAATACCAAAGTTTTAGTAAACTTCAGTAGCTTTCCAACAAGTACCTATAGGCTCCTTAAGGATTTTTCTACAAGAAGTTATGGCTTAAAAACAGAAAGGTCCAGAGAGGTTTTTGCTACTGTTCTGATTTTGAACAGTTCGCCTTCAACTGGACTTTTCACCAACTTAAAGTGTGATTTTGCTCTGGAGGTCTACAAAGAAGTTGTAGAGCACTTGAATATCTTTCCAGAACTGTATCATACACCTTATTTGGGTCAAGCTACTCAGAATTATGCCCTGTTAAAATCCAGCAAGAATTCCTGCCAGAAACAGAGCCCTCTGTTTTTGAAACTTTGACGCCTAGTTGTACTCTCATTTGGGTCTTAGCTTAAAATAAGAGTTCAGTAACTAATACTTGTTTCACACTTCCATTTTTATTCGAAAGTTAATTCATGAATCATTTCTTCATAGGGAAGAGGATTATATGTTCAGTACGGTATCGATGCACCCTAAGACTCATATCGGTACTACGTTACCTCACCAAAAGAAAATCCTAACCGGATTATACCGGCATATACGTATTATCAGTGGCACTAAGACGGTCTCTCACACACGTGTACTACACGGGATACGTACGTGGTTAGTACCTGCAGAAAGACACTCAATAGTGGTGCACTCAAAGGTTGTTTCATTTCAGGCAGTTCCATATTTGAAAGTAAATACAAACGCCCGTATCATTGCCATACGGCCGTCCTTGAGTTAAGTCACGTCTCAAGGTACATGATCGTGTTTCAAAACCACACGACGGGGAACCCGAGTATGTCATGAACGGGTCGTCACGGTTGGGAATGTTATCAACCCAACGGATACCACCTACTGCCCTGCAGGGCACGCCGATGGCAAGCGCTGCGTATGTCCTCCTAGGCTACTTCCCGAAGAACACACTATCGCGTTACTGACCACACGATGGGGTCTCCACTTACTTGCCTAATGCACGCTAGGGATCAGCGTTTCATATGAACTTAGGAACATGAAGAGTCCAAGAGTTTCATATTAACGTCTCACACCAAGCTGTGAGACCTATCCCTGAACCACATTCCTCGTCAGGGGAGCTAACCAAAATTGAACCGCTTTCGGTGGCATTCGTTACCATTCTTACCAGAACGTAGGTGCGTCGTTACATAATGAAAATTCAGAATTAAAACACATATGTTAGTCTTGCCACTTTAAGTAACTACACTACTATAGTCCTTATGTGGGTCTAATATCGTTTCCTCACCGTATCCTAAGTTTTTGTCGTAATACCCTCCTTATTCCATGCGCTATTACCAATGCGGCTCTGATACCACGCTGAGAGGGCCCGACCTCGATCACGGGGCCGTGCCGCCTCGCCCGGGGATCGCATTGGGTGGTGCCGTGTTATGCGGCACTGAACAGCACACATATAAGGGATAATGTATTACATAAATCAAAGCGGAAGCTTAATCTTGTTTCGTTGTAAATAACTTACATAAAATAGCTACAGCGGAAGTCTATACACAGCTCACGGTGAATATCTAAGAAGCACTAGAGAAGAGGTCCAGCCCGCGGACTCCTCTCGCTAGCAACACGAAGACATGGCAGCGGCTAGGTTCTCCAAGTGTGACATGACTCGGAAGTTCCCGAGTCTCACCGGACAACCTTCTTTATAGCGTCGATGTTTACCTGCAAAACCACTTATATAGCAAGAGTGAGCACAAAGGCTCAGCAAGACTTAACCGTCTCTCCTAAGACATGAAACTCTACATGAAAGTAACCTAAGACTTAAGCCTGTCATTTGCGAAAAGACTCGCCTACGTGTTCATCCTTAACTTTCAGATTTTAGCCATAATAGTAGTGACCTTGCGCCCAGCAACATTGGAACTCCACAATCAAACAAGAAATGCTTCATTCCAATGTTACTTGTCCCAAGGTGAAAAATAAATTTAGTTTGCTCTATCTCTACCTCAAACAAGGTTCTCATGCAGTTTAACATAATCATAGCAGCAATTATACTTTTGCAAACTGTTCCCACACAACTTGCTTACTACGTCACAACACAGTGAGCAAGTGGTACTCATAACCGCGAGGGACGGTGATTCGAATCAAACACTACCCGGATAACTCGACACATACGCCCGTCTCTGAAGACCCACATCTGGCGTCCTTCATTACGTCGTATGTGGCAACATTTCGCAGGACACTAGACTGTAGAACCGGTCGCGCCGTCTCGGGCTCATAGGTCTAACGAGATGATGTGGTATGCCTCTACAATCCAGTGAACCTGGTACATCGGTTTCCATGTTCCCATATATCAGTAAGCACCCGGTACACAACTCAAAACTTGCTCAGCGGGGCTGCACACGCTTCGGTCCTTAACCGACACAGGCAGAGCTACTCGACCAAGACCTCATCTTGTCGCTGCCTAACCCCGCTGCCCGGTCTCATCTTTAGAAATGTAAATTTCAGTTTTCTTCCTTTCCCGACCACGCTTATGATATTCTGAACTATAGCTCGCGAGTAGATTCCAACTACTCGTCCTCTACCGGATGCCCTAGTCTATTTAGCCTGGCCTTATTCTACAGCGATGACACAATTCTACCCTTGACCTCAGGGTTCATTTTTTTGGTTATGCAAGTGGAGTATAAAACATCCTTGACCTAATGCACATACAAACTTTGACCAATATTAGTGAACAAAGTAAAACTTTAAAAACAACTTAAGTGCAAACCGGGGCTTGCCTTGGTTTTGCAGGTGACTAAAGTCAGATAAGAGGAAGTTAGTTGCTGATGATGACTTGAAGCTTAATCCCTGCCTTCTTGCTCCTTGATCAAAGCTTCACTTATCCACGTTCAATTACTACACGTTACGAATATGTATACATGTTTAATTATAAAACTTTTGCTAACCAGTGCTAAAGCCAATTTTAAAACTGGAACTCTGTTCAAGAGTTTAAAATGACACTGGGGGTGGTGGTTTGGGTTTGTTTCTATGCACTATCATCAAGTGAGAAGTGAGGTTCATCACTTGGGTGGTGATCACCTAATTGGTTGAACAGAGCACTACTGATCCAGGGCTCCAATGGAGCTGGAAATTTTCTTGTGAGTTCCTTGTCACAAGAAAGTCCTCTGGACCAAAATTCAGAATATTTCACTAAGTGGATCGCCCAGAACAATTTCCTAAGTATTTAGGCAAAGAGGAATTAATTCTGAATAAATTTGCACTTTCATGCAAATTCAAGTGAACTACAATTCCATACATAGCTCAGAGAGTATGCCTGAATTTTCCTAGGATTTTTGGAGCTAAGGAATGGCTAGAACTGAATTTCCAAGTTTTGGAAATTCTCTGAAAATGTTTCTGTATTCATTTGAATACAGAAACTTGAAATCGGAATTACCCTAACTAAATCAACCCCAAATGAGCTGAAACTTTTACAGGAGTCTCCTAATGTCCTAAAGAATATTCTGGCAAAATTTGGGGATCTTTGGATGAGCCAAACTCCCTCTAAAATTCTTTTTCTGAAAAGCTTTAAAGAATTTTCTATTGATTTTCGTGCAAATTGGGTTGCATATTTGGAGAGGTTTTTTCATCCTGAATCCAACCCAATTTGAATCACTAAATTTTAAGCTTCCTAGCGAAAGTTATGAGGTCCTAAAGTTTGAACCAAATCTGGAATTCAAATTAATTCGGGAAATGTTCAAACCCTGCGGGTGGGTCCAGGGGACCACGTGTCATGCGCTGGGCCAAACCACACGGGGCCACAGTATCACTTCCCGCGCTGTCGCAAAGGATCCCGGGGCCACAGTCGATCAGCAGTTTAAATCCTCCGTCGCTGACACGCGGGGCCCGCCAGACCTTCTTCCTCCTCGGGCCGTTTTCTTTCCTGCGCCGCCCCCTTGCCGGAAACTCGTCGGGGCTCACCGGAGTCGGCTTCCCGGCCGTCTCCTGGCTCGGTACTTGCCGCCTTGGGGTTTTCAGCTACGAGGAATCCAACGGTGCATTGATCTCGGGCTCCCGGTGACCGGAAACCGGTCGGCGACGTGCGCACACCTCGGTGAGACTTCGGCGCCGTGGCACGAGCACCCTAGCCCGCCAAAAGTTCGGCGGACGCGCTCTAAAGCAGCAGTGGAGGTTAGGCTAACTCGGCACAGCCTCAAACTGGCTCGGAAACGGCGGCAAGTGAGGGTTCACCGTGTGCCCGGCGGTTCCCGCCATGATCGCCGCTCGGAAACTTCAAAATGGTCTGCTAATATGGGGTTTCAAGCCAGGATTGGGGAGGGGATCGGGTCGCCCTCGAGTCTAGGTCCTTTGACCACATTTTAGTGACCTAAAGACGAGAAGGGAGGGGAAATTTGGAGAATTCATACCGGAACGTCGTTCTGTGGCCGCCGGCAAAGTTTCTCCGAATTTTCGCTCGGTGGTTCACGGCTCGCCTTGTGGTTTGGGTGGAAGCAGCAGTGACCAGCAGCGCACTGATGGCCGTCCTCGCTTGGTTAGGAAAATCCACGGAGTGGGCTGTCCACGGGAACGACGAGCTGTTGTGCAGTTCGGTTGCCGCGGAAACGAGCTTTGCTAGGGAAGGGAGGCCGGAACCTGACTGCTCTTGTGCTGAGGACGTGTGAGGAGCTCCCTCAGGACTACCTTGCAGCTCAGTGGGTGGAGGGTGCAAAGTGGAACCGGTTCCCGTTGATCACCGAGGAGGCGGCGGCGAACTGTCGAATTTTGTTCTTGCGCGAGGGGGGAAAACACGAGCTGTGGTTCGGCCCCGGGGAACGGATCACGCCGATGGTTGAGGCAGCCACGAGCAGCTCTCCAGCGCTGCTATATTGGTGAGGAGGTGGCAGTAGCTTGCGCTCGGTGTCGCCTGGAGCTTGGGCGGCAGTTCGGTTGTGAGCCGATAAGCAGGGACTGAAGACTTAGGCAGTAAGTTTTTAACCCCACCTCTCAATGACAATTGGGGCCCACAGCCCCTCTCTGCCCCAAAAGATCTTCAATTTTTGGCCTAGTGCAAATTCAGCCATGTGGAACTCGATTCAAAAGTTATTTTGGCAATTTGACAAGTTGTGCCAAAGTTTCAAATTTGAATTCAAATTTGGATGGAATTCACAAGTTCCTTTGATATTCATATCAATGCCCCCCCCCCAAATTTGCTCAAAACTTGGCTCCCTCATAATTTGGACCTGAGGAACTCAAATATATCCTTTGATCTTTGAGTTGGCTATTGCAAATACAACTTCTCAAATATGTAACACCCCAAAATCCTGTTAGGAGGGGAATTTAAAATTTTTTGGACGTGTTGCATGTATTGCAAAAATTCAAATTCAAACTGGAATTCAAATTAAACTCAAAACAGAAAAGAAATAGAAAAAGAAAAAGGAAAACAGAAAAAAACCGGCCAGTGGGCCGAAACCCACCAGCCGTCCCACCGATCCCGCGCCAGCCCGCAGCCGCGCGCGCCCCCTTCTTCCCACTGACATGCGGGGCCCGCCAGTCTTTCTTCTTCCTCGCGCTCGCGCCCGCGCTCGGCCGGACTCTCTCACCCCGAATCAAAACCGACCCGGATTCCTGCGTATCCCAGCCGAATTTCGTTCGTGGGCGACGCAAACTCGATCACAACCGAACGCCGCCCTTTCCCCATCTATAAAAACCCCGGCATCGTCCCGTTTTCCGCACGATCTGCCGATTTTCTCTCCGGTGAGAACCCGAGCCCCTCCGGCGAATTCTGGCCGATCTACGCTCGGGAATTCCGATCTAACTCGCTGGTCTTGATCCACCGCCTCCGGGGAACCTCGCACGTGCAGAAAACGCGGTGGTTTGCGGTACAAACACAGCGCCGACGAGCCTTGCCGTGAATTCACCTCGGACCTCGTCGCCGACCGCCCACCAGGACCTCCGAGCTCAAGAAAACCCCTGAGGTGAGATCCCCGACCTCCCCTCTACCGATCTATGCCATAAAATCACAGTTCTAGAAAGAATTTACAAAGATCCGAAACTCTTCGGCGAGATCGCCGCCTCCCGCCGCCGTGCGCCGCCGGGCAGCGCCGCCCGCGCTCGATCAGAGCGATGTGGCCGCTAGTGCGCCGTTTATTTTAAATCGCACGGTAGAGTTTAAATCCCCGCGTACCGGTTCGACGTTATAATCTCAGCCGTCTGTTTTAAATCGGACGGTCCACGTCAGCCCCGCGTTATAAAGACTGGAATTCTTACGCGCTACCCCCTGGGGTTCTCGGGAAATAAGAGCTAGCCCCGGAAACTTCTGATCTAGCCACTGGAACTTCAGAAAATCATGTAAATTCATTTAAAAATCAGTTTTAGCCCCTGGACTTAATAAAAATTAGGAAAAACCCCTCTGTTATGTGTAGCCAGACCCCTGAAAATTCTTAAAATAATATTATAGACCCTGTAGTGGGGTGAGTTTACCTTTTTAACCCTATTTGATATTAAATTTAGGAAATTGAATATGTGGTTAGTATTTAAAATTTAAAAGGTGGGGCAAACATATTGTCAAATTCAAATTAAAAACTTTCCCAATACTTAGAAAACCTTGGAGTGAGATAAAAATAGATTTTTGGCTGAAATGAATCTGTTTAATTGATTATCCACATTTATTAGTTAGAGGGACACATTTTTAAGTAGAGAATAATTCTGAAAATTAGAAAAATAAATGTAAAATAGTTTACATCAGAGGAAAAGATAAAAAATATATTATTAACTATTTTGGATTAGAACCTATTCTGTTTAGATGATGTGTCTTACTATTTTCATAATAAAGTACACATTTAGGCACAGGAAGTAAATTTGAAAATATAGCAAGCTAGGTATAAATAATTAGAAAATGATAAATGAAGATTCCAAAATCCAAAAGAATTCAGTTTAGGGTTGGTAGAAGTTCGGAAGACACATATGGAGTAGGAAAATACCTTTCATGCATACTTGGTAGCTAAAAGGTGTAGTAATTGAATATAAGTAATCTATTTAAATTGGAAACTCATATATATAGTATGCAAGTATAAATGTGAATACAAAAGTAGGAATCATATACACATGATTAAAAGTGCATGTAAGCCAAAGATTAACACACATAGAGTAACCACAACACATAGAATTCGTGAATGACTTTTATACATGTGAATGTGTGGTTTGTATGAAATGGAAGTGTGAATTATGTCTTATGGATTGTTGTTTTTCTTTTTCTATGTGTGATGGTATGATGTAGAACCTGCTCCAGAGCAAGTTCTTCCTTTCCAAGATCAGGACTACCCATTCCAAGAGCAGCAGGAAGGAGGAAAGTGTCCTTGACCACTTTGATCCTATGCTAGGATGTGTAGATAGAATTATTTGCATTGTCAAATGAAATATGAAACCCATGCTAGGAAGTATCCCTAGAATTGCATTACCTTGTTTCCTTGTAGCTTGGGTTGGGATTTATTTTATCATGTCATTTATTATTATGCATATGCTTAGCCATGCATAGGATGGGATATTTGGGATATGGGATCATCAGTTTATTTTTTACCATACTCTTGAATGGGATATTATGAGTTATGTAGAGGTAGGGATCAAGGCAAGTTGGATGTTTCGGTTGGTGCTGGGTGCACGAGACTCGGGTTTGTGTTTAGTACTTGCCTGGATCCTAAGGACCGGTTCATGGAGCATGTAACCTGGCTTTACCGTGCCAACCACATGCTGAGATGGGGCAGCTTGGCCAATTAATTAGGTGTATCCCCGGCGTAGTATGGGTGTGTTGGATGGTGCGGGGAATAGGTGTCAGCTGGACTACCATATGAACCGCAAGGCTCAAGAGGGGGCCACTGCAGCGGGGTTGGAGCCTCTTGTATGCTGTTAGGGGTGAAACCTCAGTGGGCCCACGCTCGTCGGGAATCCCTTTGTAAAGGCTTCGTAGTGATCTCCTGGCTACACACCTGGGAAGTGTGAATGTGGTTCGTAGCCACTGGCATAATGGAGGTTCTTTTAGTCCACCCGGCAACGGGGGATGAAATCACTACATGTGGGTACAGTGGTGCAAACTCTGCAGAGTCAAAACTGTCATGACAGCTGTGCTCACGGTCAAGAGCGGCTTGGACTTATTCATGATTAGAGGATTGATGGTTTTGGAAGTCGTGGATGTTAAGCGGGGAGCTTAACATTGGAAATGATGTTATGGTTATTTGATTATGATGATCGGATGGGAGATTGGGACCAATTCACCTGTGTAGTAATGTAGGTGCTTAATAAGCTAAGGCGATAGGTATTAATTGCTTTGTGCTTTAACCATGAGTTCAACCTCCCCTTGTTCTAGCCATGCATGACATAACTTTCCCACACTTGCTGAGTACCATTGGTACTCAACCTTGCATATTTGTTGGTTTATATTGCTGCTCAGGTCAAGATAATGAGGTGGTGTATAATGATCAAGACTTTGGACCCGAAGAAGGTTTCTAGGTTCATGGAGTCCCCCGGGCAACGCCTGTGACGGAGCCCTCAAGAATAATATTCCGCTGCTAGTTTATTTACTTGTGATGAACTTATTATTGTCTATCGAGACATTTGCTATGTAAGACTTATTCGACACCTGGCTCGTAATAAATGATGCTTCACTATTTGTCATCACATGTATGAGAAAATGATCCTAGCATACATGTGATATTCACTTGGTTGTTCTTCGGAAAAACCGAGTGTGACAGAAGTGGTATCAGAGCCAACGTTGCCCGTAGGAACATGGACCTAGGTAGAAATGGACGTATTTAAGGGCCCTATTTTCTTAAAAACTATTTTACAAGGTGTGTGTTGAAAAGTGTTACTTAATGGAGGCACTTTCTTCATCTTACCTCAATTTTCATTCAAAATAGGATTTTTGTTTAAAAGTTTATCTAACCGAAGTTTAAATGCTTTTTGTTTTAGATGGTTCGCATGATTCGCACCGCTCGCAAGTCCACAGGAGGGAGAGTTCCCGTAGTTGCCCTTGCCGAAAGAGAGGAGAGTCGTCCGGTGACGTACCTTTCCTACGGATTGGCAGTAAGAGGCTTGTTGCGCCGTCTTCGACGTATGCTCGAAGCCGCCAGCAATACGGGCAAGCTAATCATACACTATAGATCCACCAGGACCATCCGGGAGAAGCGGGAAGAATGGAGTTCAGAAATGAGGATTATCCATGAAAATCAGCTGCTTAAGATCCACCGCTCTCCAGCTTGTCGAGCGACACAGGTCGATGCGGAGAAGGATGTCGCCTGGGAGGCCATCACCTGCCAGAGTTACATCTATCATCGCCACCTGGACAGGACTGAGTACATGTATGTCCTCCAGCGTGAGAGTGGTACCACGGAGTTCAAGTACCCACCAGTGCAGCAAGGGACTTCCCATGAGCACATGGACTTGTGCTTGGAGGATGCTGCTACGCTCAGCACTCGACTGCAGGAGTGTCAGCAAGAGCTTCAGGATGTTCGGGACACCCTGAAGGAAACGGAGGCATTGCTGCGAGCCTGCTTGAGGGCGAGAGAAAGAGGAGATGGGAATGAACTGTGTGTCACCGTGAATGATACATGGACTCCTGACTCCCCAGATCGCCGGGCGATCAGGCGTCGTCGCACTTCTCCACCAGCAGCTTCCCCACCCAAAGCAGAGTCAGAAGGCAGCCACAATGATGAGGAAGACCCCGAGGAGCCAGCTCAGTGAATACGAGTAGTGTAGAGTCCTTCCCTTAGTTTAGCAGGATGTCGAGTAGTCGAGTCGTTATCTTAGTTAATGGTGTGTGTGACGTGAGTTGTGGAAGCCATGAGCAATTGTCCACAGCCTCGTCTTCAGATTGTTTTGCTTTGGTTATGAACCCACATGAAATAATATTGCATTTATTTTGTGTGATAAATGAACCCTGAGTAAAGGATAACAAAGCCTTAACACTTCAAAGTACATACTAGTGAAAGTAGTAAGATGATACGTAATGCTTTAAATTAACATTGGTTGATCATGCCAGATGGCCGGAAGAGGAAAGGGTCGTGCTGCCAACCCCGCCAACAACAACGATGAGGCCTGCAACCCTCATCTTTCTGGAGGCCAAGACAGGGGTGGACGCCGTGAAGGAGTGGATCCCCTCCACCAAATGCTTGAGAATCAAAATCAGCTCATCCAGAACTTGACTCAAGTGGTGGCCAACTTGCATCAAGTACCACCTCCACAAGCTGCACCACGCCAACCAAGGTTGAGTGAGTTTCTAGGAACTCAACCTCCAAAGTTTGCAAGTGCTGCTAAACCTCTGGAGGCAGACGATTGGCTAAAGACCATTGAGAGCAAGATGAGGATCATACAGTGCCAAGGGTATGAGAGGGTGCTGTTTGCCTCTCATCAATTGCATGGACCTGCTGCTGATTGGTGGACCGCTTACGTGGCCGCCCATCATGACCCTGAGAACATCACTTGGGAACAGTTCAAGCGTAGCTTCCGCAACCATTACATACCAAGGGGTGAACTCAAAAACAAGAGGAAGGAGTTCTTGGGGCTGCAGCAAGGAAACATGACTGTGAGGGAATACCTCACTAAATTTACCCAACTCTCCCGTTATGCCCCACAGGACATAGAGACTGATGAGCAGAAACATGATTGTTTCGTGGAAGGACTTATCGCAGAAATGCAGTGTGCAATGTCCTCAAATGAGTATGAAAGCTTCCAAAAGATGGTGGACAGAGCGTTTGTGGCAGAAAGGAAGCTGAAGGCCTTGGAAAATGAGAATAAGAGGAAGGTCAGGTGGTCACATCAAGCCTCAGGGAGCAACACCCGCCCACGTCTGATGCAGCAACCCACAGGGCAGACGAACCGTGCTGCGGTACCCTACTCAGCACCAAGAGGGTACAACCCGAACTACAGGCCTCCGGCAGCACCAGCACAGCCACAACGTCAGTTCGTACAGCAGCCTCGCCCTACATATCAACCTCGACCAGCAGTGCAAGGACACCCAAACCCACCCCAAGACAACAAAGGCCAGGCACCTAAGGTTGGGGTGCAATGTTTTAGCTATGGTGAAGTGGGGCACTACGCCCATAAGTGCCCAAAGAAGAAGCCCACGCAGCCACAACAGCAGAATGTAATAAGAGGACGGGTGAACCACGTCACCATGGAGGAAGCGCAAGAGGCACCGGACGTGGTAGTTGGTAAGTTTCCTGCCAATTTACACCTCGCAACCCTGTTGTTTGATTCTGGTGCTACCCACTCGTTCATTGCCCAAGGGTTCGTTAAGAAGCATGACCTAGCAACAACACAAATGAATCATATGCTAGCAGTAAACTCTCCAGGTGGAGAAATAAGGACAAGACAAGTGTGTCCCAAAGTGAACCTAGACATTAATGGGGTAGTATTTACTGCTAACCTCATAGTGATAGATTCACAAGGGATAGATATTATCTTGGGTATGGATTGGTTGACCAAACATAAAGGAATCATCCATTGTTCGACCAGAACGGTGGAACTAACGCACCCTAGTGGTACAAAAGTAAAGTTTATAACAATACAAGAGCCTAGGAGGGACATTAAACTAAATCAAGTTGAGGTAAAAGTTGAGGAGATCAGGACCATCAGGGAATATCCAGATGTTTTCCGGAGGAGTTGCCAGGTATGCCTCCCGATCGTGAAGTGGAATTCCCAATTGAGCTAGTGCCCGGAACCGCCCCGATATACAAGAGACCTTATCAGATGGACTCCAAGCAGCTGGGAGAACTCAAGGATCATTTGAGAGAATTGACGGAGAAGGGGTATATTCGTCCTAGTTCCTCACCTTGGGGAGCTCCGGTCATATTTGTGCCCAAGAAGGACGGAACCCAAAGGTTATGCGTGGATTACCATGCCTTGAATGAGGTGACCATCAAGAACAAGTACCCATTACCCCGCATTGAAGACTTGTTTGATCAGTTGAGGGGAGCTTGTGTGTTCTCGAAAATTGATCTCAGGTCGGGATACCACCAACTCAAGATAAGGCAATCTGATATCCCCAAGACAGCTTTCGTTACTCGGTACGGACTGTATGAATACACTGTCATGCCTTTTGGGCTAACTAATGCCCCGGCGTACTTCATGTATCTCATGAACAAGGTATTCATGGAATATCTGGACAAATTTGTGGTGGTTTTCATAGATGACATTCTCGTCTTCTCCAAAGATGAATAAGAACATGAGAAACATCTAAGGTTGATGTTGCAGAGGCTGAGAGAACACCAACTGTATGCCAAGTTGAGCAAGTGTCCTTGACCACTTTGATCCTATGCTAGGATGTGTAGATAGAGTTATTTGCATTGTCAAATGAAATATGAAACCCATGCTAGGAAGTTTCCCTATAATTGCATTACCTTGTTTCCTTGTAGCTTGGGTTGGGATTTATTTTATCATGTCATTTATTATTATGCATATGCTTAGCCATGCTTAGAATGGGATATTTGGGATATGGGATCATCAGTTTATTTTTACCATACTCTTGAATGAGATATTATGAGTTATGTAGAGGTAGGGATCAAGGCAAGTTGGATGTTTTGGTTGGTGCTGGGTGCACGAGACTCGGGTTTGTGTTTAGTACTTGCCTGGATCCTAAGGACCGGTTCATGGAGCATGTAACCTGGCTTTACCGTGCCAACCACATGCTGAGATGGGGCAGCTCGGCCAATTAATTAGGTGTATCCCCGGCGTAGTATGGGTGTGTTGGATGGTGCGGGGAATAGGTGTCAGCTGGACTACCATATGAACCGCAAGGCTCAAGATGGGGCCACTGCAGCGGGGTTGGAGCCTCTTGTATGCTGTTAGGGGTGAAACCTCAGTGGGCCCACGCTCGTCGGGAATCCCTTTGTAAAGGCTTCGTAGTGATCTCCTGGCTACACACCTGGGAAGTGTGAATGTGGTTCGTAGCCACTGGCATAATGGAGATTCTTTTAGTCCACCCGGCAACGGGGGATGAAATCACTACATGTGGATACAGTGGTGCAAACTCTGCAGAGTCAAAACTGTCATGACAGCCGTGCTCACGGTCAAGAGCGGCTTGGACTTATTCATGATTAGAGGATTGATGGTTTTGGAAGTTGTGGATGTTAAGCGGGGAGCTTAACATTGGAAATGTTGTTATGGTTATTAGATTATGATGATGGGATGGGAGATTGGGACCAATTCACCTGTGTAGTAATATAGGTTCTTAATAAGCTAAGGCGATAGGTATTAATTGCGTAGTGCTTTAACCATGAGTTCGACCTCCCCTTGTTCTAGCCATGCATTCTAGCCATGCATGACATAACTTTCCCACACTTGCTGAGTACCATCGGTACTCAACCTTGCATATTTGTTGGTTTATATTGCTGCTCAGGTCAAGATAACGAGGTGGTGTATAATGATCAAGACTTTGGACCCGAAGAAGGTTTCTAGGTTCATGGAGTCCCCCGGGCAACGCCTGTGACGGAGCCCTCAAGAATAATATTCCGCTGCTAGTTTATTTACTTGTGATGAACTTATTATTGTCCATCGAGACATTTGCTATGTAAGACTTATTCGACACCTGGCTTGTAATAAATGATGCTTCACTATTTGTCATCACATGTATGAGAAAATGATCCTGGCATACATGTGATATTCACTTGGTTGTTCTTCGGAAAAACCGGGTGTGACAAAACAACAGTTTGAATTTTTCCTTTTTGGAGATGGCCCTCCTCTTTTTGGAAGTGACCCTCTTAGTTCAAACTGAATTTAGAGTTTTATTGCACATGCCAACACTTTCATGAGTATACCGAAGTTTTTGTAAGTCCCATTTCTTGAATATAAACTCAACTTTTATTCATAGCTCAAGTTTTCTATTAACAAATTTTGGGACTTTTACAGTCCGCACCTTTCCGTAATGAGAAACAGGCCTACGAAACGAGGAGCTAGCTTTCCCTTCACGCTGAATCAATGAATTCCTTTCATCGGGGATACTCGGAGATAGACGTGATCTCCGGTTTCAAAATGCAAGGGTTGGCGTCGCTTGTCCGCATAACTTTTCTGGCGAGATTGAGCGGCTTTGAGATTTGCTTGAATAAGCTTGACCCACTCTTCGGCTTCTTTAATAAGATCAATGCCGAAAATCACCCTCTCGCCAGATTCACACCAATTGAGTGGTGTGCGACACTTTCTTCCATAGAGCCCTTCATATGGTGCCATTTTAATATTTGATTGATAACCATTATTGTAGGAGAATTCCGCTAATGGCAAATGGTCATCCCAATTCTTTCCATGATCTATGGCACATGCTCTCAGCATATCTTCTAGAATTTGCTTCATCCTTTCTGTCCAACCGTTGGTCTGAGGATGGTATGCTGAGCTTCTAATTAATTTTTTCCCAGAGATTCATGCAGTTGCTCCCAGAAACGAGCAAAAAATATGGACCCTCCATCAGATATGATGGTTTTGGGGACTCCGTGTAAACACATGATTCTTGAGAGATACAACTCTGCATATTGCTTACTTCGAAATTCCGTATTCACTAGGATGAAGTAAGCTGATTTTGTTAGCCGATCAACAATCACCCAAATGGAGTCATGTTTTCTGAATGTGATAGAAAGTCCGACAATAAAGTCCATTCTGGTGTCCTCCCACTTCCATGCCCGAATACTTAAGGGCTGCAGCATTCCCGCTCTCTTTATGTGATCAGCTTTGACTCGCCGACATGTATCACACTCGGATACATACTTAGCAATTTCTCGCTTCATCCTAGTCCACCAAAATTTTGTTTCGAGGTCTTGATACATCTTGTTGCTTCCCGGATGTATCGAGTACATGGACATATGAGCTTAATCCAAGATTTTCTTCCTTAGCTTGATGTTCTAGGGTACCACAATTCGGTTGTTAAACCATAAAATACCTTGATCATCTTCTCGGAAACCTTTCATCTTTTCATCCTTGATCCCTGTCCGGATATTCAACATTCTGTTGTCTCTCTTTTGAGCTCGTACAATCTCCTCTCAAATGGTAGGTACGAGAGCAAGATTACACAATGCTCCATATGGAACCACTCTCAAGCTTGGTTCTTTTTCCTCATCCGGAATAACTGACAAGTTATTTATGTGAGACTTGCGACTGAGCGCATCGGCCACCATGTTATCTTTTCCCGGATGGTAATGGATCTCAAGTTCATAATCCTTGATTAACTCCAACCATCTCCTCTGCATCATATTGATATCCTTCTGAGTGAATATGTACTTGAGGCTCTTATGATCGGTGTAGAGGTGCACTAAATTTCTGAGTAAGTAGTGCGTCCACATTTTCAACGCGAGCACCACCGCAGCGAGTTCTAGGTCATGAATGGGGTAGTGCTGCTCGTGGTTGCATATTTGACAAGATCCATACGTGATCATGTGTCTATCTTGCATTAATACGCAGCCAAGTCTAATGCCTGATGCATTACAATAAACATCGAATGGCTTAGTCATATCCGGTTGAGCTAGAACCGGTTCCGTTGTGGGATGTTTCTTCAGAGTTTGAAATGCCTCTTCATAGGTCTTAGTACATACATACTTGCTGCTTTTCTTTAATAATTCCATCATTGGCTTAGCAATCTTCGAGAAGCTGGAAATAAATCTTTGGTAGTAGCCCGCTAGTCCTAGAAAACTGCGGATTTGATGAATGGATGTCGGAGACTCCCACTTCAAGACTTGCTCAACTTTCATTGGATCTATGGCCACACCTTATGCTGAAATAATGTGGCCTAAGAATGGTACTTTGCTGATCCAAAATTCACACTTGCTGAATTTGGCATATAGCTTATGTTCTCGCAATCGTTGGAGCATAATATGGAGATGTTTAGCGTGTTCTTCCTCCGATTTGGAGCATACAAGAATGTCGTCGATGAATACAACAACGAACTAATCAAACTCTGGCATGAATAGAGAATTCATGAGGTATATGAAATGTGCAGGTGCATTCGTCAGACTGAAAGACATGACTAGATACTCATAGAGCCCGTATCTAGTTGAAAATGTCATTTTCAGTATATCCTCCACTCTGATCATTATGTGATGATAGTATGACCTCAAGTCCATCTTGGAAAATACTCTAGCACCCACTAATTGATCAAACAATATATCAATCCATGGCAGTGGATATTTATTCTTGATCGTCACTGCATTCAACGGCCGATAGTCTACACATAATCACAGCGGTTCATCCTTTTTCTTCACAAAGAGGGCCGAACATCCCCATGGTGATGAGCTTGGCCTGATGAATCCTTTGTCCATTAAATCTTTTAGTTGCTCTTTCAGTTCAGCTAATTCATTCAGAGACATTTTGTACGGCCTCCGAGATATCGGTGTGGTTCCCGGTGCTAACTCGGTCTTGAATACAACGTCTCGTTCAGGCGGCATCCCTGGAAGATCATCGGGAAACACATCTGGGTACTTACAGACCACTGGAATGTCTTCCAGTTTCATGGTCACACTGTGGTACGCTGCTGGAATTTCCGAATCCACGTCTTCAAGTATGAGTGTATGAAGACCGTAGAACGGAGAGTCCAATTGAACAATCTGTGGACCGATGTCAAGAACAGCGCCGTGTAATTCATCCACGCCAATCCTAATATCACATCGATCCGCTGTCCTTCTAACACAATGAGAGTTGTAGGATATAATTTCCCACCTAAGCACAAGGGTGCTTTGACCACTACTTCATTAGCAGCTATGTTTCCTCCGGGTGAGCTGATAAGGTAGTGACCCTTTGGTGTAGTGGTGGGGAGCTTAGATTTGCACACAAATGATCTGCTGATGAATTATGTTGGCTCCAGAGTCGATAGAATTACTACGGGTAGTTCATTGAGTGTGAACATCCCCGCTAGCATAGGTTCACCTTCTGACACATCCTCTATAGCTGTATGATAGATGCATCCGGACTTTGGGGCTGTTTCCTGGAGCTGAGCATGGGACTGATTTGTACCCTGCTCTGGTGTATTCCTGCTGTGCCATTTTCTTTCTGGACACTTCCTGCTGATGTGACTCAAATAACCGCACGTGAAGCACGGTTTGTCAGCCGGTTCTCTGTCACTCTGAGTACAGACTAGGGGTGAATTCTTTTATGGCACGAACGCGTGAGGAACAGAATGTTGCGGCTGCATATACCGCTGTTTCTTCTGTCCGAATTCAGAACATTGAGATGAACGACCTGAATATTGCAGGAGTCATCTAGCCGGCTGCATCAGCTGACAGCTCAATCTACTGTCTACCACCCGGTATTTTTGAGGAGCAATATTGCTACTGCCCGGTGGTATACTACTCTTTCTTTTCTCCGCCTGAACTTCTCGCTGAGCATCTTCAACCATGATGGCAGCACCCATCAACTCATTGAAGTTACTTCGGTCTGCTAAGACCAGTCTTTTCTTTATCTTGGTATTGAGGCTGCGAAAGAACCATTCACATTTCCGTGCCTCCGTGTTCACATAGTCAGGCGCATACTGTGCCAATTGATTGAACACTTGCGAATTCTCATAGGCATCCCTCCCTCCTTGTTTTAATACTAGAAACTCCTCGAGTTTCCGCTGAATTATTCTGGGAGGAACATGATAAGCAAGAAATTCCTTCCAGAATTCCATCCACGTGAGCTGATGTCCAGCTGGTAGGGAGGCGAGTTGATTCGCCCACCATGCACTGGTGGAACCATATAGTTGTTGCGCCGCGTACAGTACTTTCTTCTGTTCGGTGCATTGAAGCAACCCAAACTTAGACTCGATGGTACTGTCACACCCAGTTCAGAAAATAGAACCAAGTGAAAATGCATATGTGTGCCCAGGATATTCATCACACATACACATGTAATCCACAAACTGAATTCAGAATATAACCACGAATAAATAGTGTTTAAGTATTTTATTACAATGACTCAATCTCTCACTCATGAATCTCTAACTTATTCTTGCAGTGGAAGTCTCTAATCGACAGCGGAAATAACTAAAACAGCAGGCTCCAACTTCAACTCCACAGGCATGTTGATGGTAGTTCGCACGCCTAGTACTCCTCATGGTCCTCGAAGTACTCATCTCCTGTAGCTGATGTATTTGTGGTAATGCAAGGGTGAGTACATGTCGTACTCAGCAAGTGCGGGAAAAGTATGACATGTAGCTTACAACAAGGTAGGGAATAAAAAGGCTCACTGCAGCAAGCAAATTTTATTTCACAAACACGATAAAAACAGCAACTATTTCTAGGTGAAATTTGTCCCATCATAATCAAGTGATTCAGCAACATTCTCTCATCATAAGTCACCATTTATCAAGTCTCATCCAGCCATTAATCTTTCTCAAGTTCATCTCATGCTCATAAATATTCATAACCATCTCATATTCATATAACCAAAACCAAACTCATTTTCATGACTCAAAACAGTCCCAAAACCCATCCAAATGACCATAACATAACTATCCCGAACAAACAACCCAAGTTTTCCCTCTAATCATGTGAGTTGGCCAGGTGCTTGTGACTGGAAGCACGGCTATCATGATAGTTTTACACTCTGCAGAGGTGGCACCACTTTACCCACAAGTTCGTGATTCGTCACCCGTCGCCGACTGCAGAACCTCCATTATACTAGTACAAAACCGTCGGTGTATGGCCAAGAGATCACAAAATAGCCTTTACAAAGGGGCTACTAGATGTACGGACCCACTGAGGTTTCACCGGCAGGCTCGAATCACCATTCTCCCACCCATGGGCCTCCTCTTGTGCCATGCAGTTCTCAGGGCAGTCTCTCTCGACTCCCATTCCCCGCGCCATCCACGGTCCATAACAAGCTAGCAACACACCTAATTAGTCAGCTAAGCCGCACCCGTATTTGGCCTTGTGGGGGCACTATTTTCCTGGCATGTGCTGGCATGAACCGGTCCTTAGATCTACGACAAGTAAACCACCATCTCATCCAGCAACATCCATGAACCAAGCTTGCCTAGATCCCCCCGATTCCATGCTCATTAACATCATCAAGTTCTCATCATCACTATTCATATGAGTGCAGTAGCTAACCATGTTTTATTTCAGCTTCCCGTATCCCGTAAATTAAGTGAAGCAAAAAGGAAAAGCGACCATACCTGACTCATCAAATTTCCCGGCGGCAAGGATGGTTAACAAAACTAGTAAACTCCTATAAAAAGGTGTCCCATCAAGTTGACTCAGGCATACACGTTTTCGCAAACAAAACAGTTTCAAAACATGGGATCAATATAGTCAAGGGGCAGTTGCCTTGCTCCCGTGGTTCTTGCTGTTCGAGCGTCTCAAAGTCTTGGTGCTGTAGATCCTCATAGATGGCCTCTTGAGCTTGTTCTTCTACTCACGACCACGCACATATAAAATTTACATCAATCAAACATCATGCACAAACTTTACTCAAGATGCAATGGGGTAGATGAATGCAAATCCCATGGTGCTGTTTTATTAAACCAGTTTGTACGTGTTCTTGCATGTTTTAATGGGCTTTCATGGGGTTTTATGATGACCAAGGGTGTAGGAATCAAGAGTGGCCGTGGTGATGATCTTGACTCAAGATCTAGATCAATTCCACCGTCAAAAACCGATCAAAACGCAATCTGTCCACACGTAAAAGTTTCTGCTCGAAGGGGGCGAAGGAAACAGACGCGTAGGAACAGCGGCGATGTTGTAAGATGGGTAATGGAGACCTACCTCACTTCCTTTTGGTGGCAGGGCCTTCCTCCTAGCAATGGCAGCAGTGGGGAATTTTTCTATGGAAGATTAGGGCAGGACAGATCGTCAGGCTTCTTCTCCAGTGACGGCGGGGCTCGACGGAGCTCGACGGCGGCCAAATTCCGGCAAGGGGAGAAACTTGGCGACTTTGAAGCAAGGATGGGGGCTTGGCAGCAGGGGAGACGACCAAAACAGAGAGGGGTCGGCCAAGGGGGTGGGGGTTATATTTATAAGGGGGGAAAGGAGAGTCCTACTCCAATTGGAGCTCAAATAAGAGTCCTATTCATTTTTTTGGATCTAAACAGACTTATCTCTTGTGGTGCGGCAGCCTTGGGGATTTTATCCCCAAAATGTGGGGAAAATTCCCCTTTTTGGGAATAGGAAAATTTAGAAATTTTGGGAGAAATTTGGGGAAATTTGGGAATGGCTCATTTCAGCTATCTTTTCCCATTCCTCACCATTTCTATGTCACGTGCTCCATTTCTACATTCCCCTCTCCATTTCTATATCCCATTCTCCATTTCTACATTCCCCTCTCCATTTCTATGTCCCATTCTCCATTTCTACATTCCCTTCTCCATTTCTATGTCCCGTTCTCCATTTCTACATTGCCCTTCTCCTTTTCTATGCCCCATTCTCCATTTCTATATTCCCTTCTCCATTTCTGTGGTTTTTCCTCCATTTCTATGGTTCCTTCCTCCATTTCTATGGTTCTTTCTCCATTTCTATGGTTCCTTCCTCCATTTCTATGATTCTTTCTCCATTTCTATGGTTCTTTTCTCCATTTCTATGGTTCTTTCTCCATTTCTATAGTTCTTTCTCCATTTCTATAGTTCTTTCTCCATTTCTACTTCTTTTATAATGTTTCTCTACATGAAAAATGTATGCAATGCATGGAAATGAATTTGAGGGTGTTACAAACCTACCCCCCTTAAGCTGAATCTCGCCCTCGAGATTCGATAGAGTGAAGAATAGATGAGGGAATTCTGCCTTGAGATCATCCTCACGCTCCCATGTAGTTTCGGCTTCCGTGTGATGGCTCCACTGTACCTTGCACCAACGGATCACTTTGTTCCTCGTGACCCTTTCCTTCACGTGCAAAATTTTGATGGGGTGCTCCGTGTAAGTCAGATCCTCTTGAAGCTCGAGCTCATCCATCAGGACTTACTCTTCTGGTACTCTAAAGCACTTCTTTAGTTGGGATACACGAAACACGTCATGTACGTCGGAGAGGTGTGTTGGCAGCTCTAGTTGATAGGCTACTTCTCCTCGCTTGCCCAAAATCTTGAAAGGCCCGATGTAGCGAGGTGCTAGTTTGCTTTTGATGTTGAACCGTCGTTGGCCTCGGATAGGCGATACCTTAAGATACACAAAGTCTCCTACTTCGAAGATCAATTTTCTTCGCCTATTGTCCGCATAACCTTTTTGTCGTGACTGAGCATCCTTCAAATTTTCTCATACCGTTTGGACTTGTTTTTTGGCGTCTTGCAGCACTTCGGGTCCAAACACTTGGCTTTCTCCGGTCTCATTCCATAACAGCGGCATTCTACACCATCTACCATACAATGCTTCGAAAGGTGACATTTTCAAGCTGGCTTGGTATTTGTATGAGAATTCGGTGTACGGCAGGCTCCTATCCCAACTACGCCCATGTTTCAAGGCGCAAGCTCTCAACATGTCTTCCAAAATTTGGTTTGTCCTCTCAGTTTGCCCGTCGGTTTGCAGGTGATAAGCGGAGCTGAAATTCAGTCGTGTACCCATGGCTTCATGCAGCTTGTTCCAGAACCTAGAGGTAAATTGAGAATCCTGATCTGAAACTATCCTCTTTGGAACTCCATGGCGACACACGATTTGCTCCATATACAGCTCGACTAGTTGTGCAACATTGTACTTGGTTATAAAAGGAAGAAAATGGGCTGTTTTCATCAATCGGTCCACGATAACCCAAATAGAGTCGTAACCCGATTGAGTACGTGGCAATCTGACGATGAAATCCATGCTGATGTCTTACCACTTCTACTCGGGTACTTTCAATTGCTGCAACAGTCCAACGGGTCTTTGATGTTCGGCCTTCACCCGTTGGCATGTATCGCATAAGGCAGCATATTCAGCTATGTCCCTTTTCATACCATCCCACCAATAGCAAGTTTTCAGGTCCTTGTACATCTTTGTACAGCCGGGATGTATGGAATAAGGTGAGTCATGTGCCTCCTTTAATATCATGTCGCGGATGTGTTTCACGTTAGGCACACAAATCCTTTTCCCTAACCAAAGCGTGTATTTCTCGTCTTCCTTGAAATCCTTTTCTATGCCTTGTAGGATTCTTTCCTTGATTTCCTTAATTTCCTCATCCGTTGCTTGGCCATCTCGTATCTCTTGTTCCAGCGTTGAGTTCAGTTCTATCACTTCCATCTCGTTCAAGAACCCGAGACGTAACCGTTCGAACTCCTTGCGCATCTTGGGTGGCAGCTCCTGAACCGTGAGTTGGTGACATGCTCCCTTTCGGCTCAACGCATCAGCTACTACATTGGCCTTTACGGGGTGATAGTTGATTCCAACATCATAATCCTTGGTGAGTTCCAACCATCGATGTTGCCTCAAATTCAGATCCGTTTGCGTGAATATATACTTGAGGCTTTTGTGATCCGTATAGATCTCACATCATGGATAAGGATATAATGCCTCCAAATCTTCAAGGCATGTACCACAGCTGCAAGTTCTAAGTCATGTGAGGGGTAATTCAGCTCGTGTTTCTTTAGTTCTCTCGACGCATAGGCTACCACTCGTCCTTCCTGCATGAGCACACATCTAAGCCCTTGTCTTGATGCGTCGCAATATATGTCGAAGCTTTTGCTCACGTCCAGCAATACCAAAACTGGCGCTGTGGTTAGTCTCTTCTTGAGCTCGTCAAAACTTTCTTGACACGCTGGGTCCACTGAAATTCTTTTCCCTTCATTAACAATTCAGTCATAGGCTTTGCTATTTTGGAGAAATCCTTGATGAACCGGCGGTAGTATCCAGCCATCCCAAAGAAACTCCGAATATCTCTTACATTCTGCGGTTGGTTCCACTTCAGAACATCTCCCACTTTTCCGGGATCAACCGATACTCCTCCCTCGGAGATGATGTGGCGTAGGAACGATATCTCCTTTAGCCAAAATTGACACTTTCTGAACTTGGCATACAATTGATGCTCTCGTAGTTTCTGTAATGTTAACCTCAAGTGTTCTTCGTGTTCTTCCTCGCTCTTGGAATACACCATGATATCGTCGATGAAAACCACAATGAACTTGTCCAAGTACTCCATGAAGACCTTATTCATGAGGTACATAAAGTATGCGGGTGCATTCCTTAGCCCAAAAGACATAACGGTATATTCATACGAACCATACCGTGTTCGAAATGCAGTCTTGGGTATATCAGAGGGCTTAATCTTCAGCTGGAAGTATCCCGACCGAAGATCAATCTTGGAGAAAATTCAGGCACCTTTCATTTGGTTGAACAGGTCCTCTATACGGGGCAGCGGGTACTTATTCTTGACCGTCACTTCGTTGAGAGACCTATAGTCCACACACATCCTTTGGGTCCCATCCTTCTTGTCTACAAAGAGCACGGGGGCTCCCCACGGTGACGAGCTTGGGCGTATAAAACCCTTAGCTGCTCCTGAATTTGCTTCTTGAGCTCCACTAGTTCATTAGCGGGCATCCTATACGGCCTCTTTGCTATAGGTGCAGTTCCAGTTACAAATTAATGGCAAATTCAATGTCGCGGTCAGGTGGCATACCTGGATGTTCTTTCGGGAACACATCTGAATATTCTTGAACCACCGGAATACTTTCCAACATTGCTTCTTCGACGTGGTTCAGCGCTGCCTTCTCGGTTGCCGGTTGGGCTGACTCGAACTCAATACGAGTACTGTGCTCACTTGTCAACTACACGATCCTCTCAGCACATTGAATCACTCTGTTGCTTGCTTAACCAATCCATTCCAAGTATTATGTGAATCCCTTGGGAATCCAAGACAATAAGGTTGGCAAGAAGGTCTACCCCCCTTATTTTAAGGCTTACTTTCGGACATACTATATTTGCAGGAGCTAGAATTCATATTTTAAAGAAGCGATTTCCCAACTATATGCATCAAGGTATATGAACTAAGTATCTTCTTTTATTAATTTCAGCCCATATGAGGATTTGAACATGTGCCGAAGCGTCTCACATCTCTCCACTATGTGTGGATGTGGACATTCACCAAAGCGTCCCACAACTCACAACAAGCACACAAACACAATCAATCATCACAAAAGTTCAGCACACCACTCTTATTCAAGCTACTACGATCTAAGCGTTCTTATTACAACTTTATTCAATGGGGAAACCTAGACTTAATCGTGAGAATCAGTGCTGTTCTCGCCGTGCGGGGGTGGTCCATACATGGGCGCACGCCATGGTGAGTCGGCAGTCCATGTAGGGTTAGATGATGCTGGTGCTCCATTTGCTCCCGCGTTGGCACGAGTCTCCTCCTGTTTTCCAGAAAGTACAGCTTCTTGCGGAGGTAACGGATCTCTTCTTGTGCGCTTGCGTAGCGGTTTCCTAACTCCACAAGCAACCTCTGAGACTTGTCAGTAGCTTGTGGGTTGGAAAGAGCTGTTACATGGGGTCCAATGATCTCCCTTGTACCACTCTTCCGATACGGGTGGAGATCAAAAGTTGTGTCCTCAAGCTGCTCATGGAAGGCGTAGGACAGTCCGGTGAGTGCTTCCCATGCAGCATCATCGATAGCTTCTGCCCTTGTAGCTCTCCATGTGGGTGTGAAGTGCCGTGTGACAACCCTACCGTTAGATAGGATGGTTACTTCAGCCTTCCACTCTTCATGTTCGAGACGAGGGACTTTCTTGAGAAGATATTCCAGATATAGGCTGCAGCAATCCAGAAATTCTTTGAGCTCCCTAGATATGTGTCCTCCTTCCATTCCGTCAGACCGAAATTTTTGAACGTTGGTCCATTCATCACCTTCATTATTGGTCTCAGCAAGGGGTGGCTCCTCCTCGGGTTCATCTCCTCCCGAAATAGCTTCATGAGGCTCCACGGGGTGTAAGCCCGCATGAAACTCCTCCTGAGGTGCGTACCAATGCCGTTATTTGTGGATCATCCTCCATGTCGTCTTCGAATGGTTCCACCTCTTCCGCATCCTCTTCCTCATGCATAGATCTATTGACTTCATATTCATCATGAGGTTTCATCTTCACCTCCTCCCAATATGGTCCATCGTACATCTCAATGGGGTTAAGTGCACTCCCACGTGGTGGTGGATGAGTCCTTATGCGTGCTGTGCTCCTAATCACCGCCATCTACAAATAAGACATGAGAAACTTTAGATAAGGAAGAAAATAGCTCCAAAACTTCAGAAGCTATGGAGCAAGAAAGCAAAGATGTTGCTGTCCAAAAGAAGAGAAAAGAGGGGCTGAAAATAGCACTTTGCGGTGGCTGAATTGACAAGTAAAGTGCAGCAGCAAGCAATTTTCGAAAATAGCAGTTTAGAGGGGTGTTCCTATGTGTTTTAGAGTGTCCATTCTACCTAGGCTTGTGTCCTACGGTCAACGTGGCTCTGATACCAATCTGTGACACCCAGTTCCGAAAATAGAACCAAGTGAATGCATATGTGTGCCCAGGATGTTCATCACACATACACATGTAATCCACAAACTGAATTCAGAATATAACCACGAATAAATAGTGTTTAAGTATTTTATTACAATGACTCAATGTCTCACTCATGAATCTCTAACTTATTCTTGCAGCGGAAGTCTCTAATCGACAGCAGAAAGAACTAAAACAGCAGGCTCCAACTTCAACTCCACAGACATGTTGACGGTAGTTCGCATGTCTAGTACTCCACATGGTCCTCGAAGTACTCATATCCTGTAGCTGATGTATTTGTGGTAATGCAAGGGTGAGTATATATCGTACTCAGCAAGTGCGGAAAAAGTATGACATGTAGCTTACAACAAGGTAGGGAATAAAAAGGCTCATTGCAGCAAGCAAATTTTATTTCACAAACACGATAAAAACAGAACTATTTCTAGGTGAAATTTATCCCATCATAATCAAGTGATTCAGCAACATTCTCTCATCATAATTCACCATTTATCAAGTCAAATCCAGCCATTAATCTTTCTCAAGTTCATCTCATGCTCATAAATATTCATAACCGTCTCATATTCATATAGCCAAAACCAAACTCATTTTCATGACTCAAAACAGTCCCAAAACCAATCCAAATGACCATAACATAACTATCCCGAACAAACAACCCAAGTTTTCCCTCTAATCATGTGAGTTGGACAGGTGCTTGTGACCGGAAGCACGGCTATCATAATAGTTTTACACTCTGCAGAGGTAGCACCACTTTACCCACAAGTTCGTGATTTCGTCACCCGTCGGCGACTGCAGAACCTCCATTATACCAGTACACAACCGTCGGTGTATGGCCAAGAGATCACAAAATAGCCTTTACAAAGGGGCTACTAGATGTACGGACCCACTGAGGTTTCACCGGCAGGCTCTAATCACCATTCTCACACCCACGGGCCCCCTCTTGTGTCATGCAGTTCCCAGGGCAGTCCTTCTCGACTCCCATTCCCCGCGCCATCCATGGTCCATAACAAGCTAGCAACACACCTAATTAGTCAGCTAAGCCGCACCCGTATTTGGCCTTTTGGGGGCACTGTTTTCCTGGCATGTGCTGGCATGAAGCGGTCCTTAGATCTACGGCAAGTAAACCACCATCTCATCCAGCAACATCCATGAACCAAGCTTGCCTAGATCCCGCTGATTCCATGCTCATTAACATCATCAAGTTCTCATCATCATTATTCATATGAGTGCAGTAGCTAACCATGTTTTATTTCAGCTTCCCCTATCCCGTAAATTAAGTGAAGCAAAAAGGAAAAGCGACCATACCTGACTCATCAACTTTCCCAGCGGCAAGGATGGTTAACAAAACTAGTAAACTCCTATAAAAAGGTGTCCCATCAAGTTGACTCAGGCATAAACGTTTTCGCAAACAAAACATTTTCAAAACATGGGATCAATATGGTCAAGGGGCAGTTGCCTTGCTCCCGTGGTTCTTGCTGTTTGAGCGTCTCAAAGTCTTGGTGCTGTAGATCCTCATAGATAGCCTCTTGAGCTTGTTCTTCTACTCACGACCACGCACATATAAAATTTACATCAATCAGACATCATGCACAAACTTTACTCAAGATGCAATGGGGTAGATGAATGCAAATCCTATGGTGCTGTTTTATTAAACCGGTTTGTACGTGTTCTTGCATGTTTTAATGGGCTTTCATGGGGTTTTAAGATGAACAAGGGTGTAGGGATCAAGTGTGTACGTGGTGATGATCTTGACTCAAGATCTAGATCAATTCCACCGTCAAAAACCGATCAAAACACGATATGTCCACACGTAAAAGTTTCTGCTCGAAGGGGGCGAAGAAAACGTATGCGTAGAAACAGCGGCGACATCGTAAGATGGGTAATGGAGACCTACCTCACTTCCTTTTGGTGGCAGGGCCTTCCTCCTAGCAATGGCAGCAGTGGGGAATTTTTTTATGGAAGATTAGGGCAGGACAGATCAACGGGCTTCTTCTCCAGTGACGGCGGGGCTCGACGGAGCTCGACGGCGGCCATATTTTGGCAAGGGGGGGAACTTGGCGACTTGGAAGCAAGGAAGGGGGCTTGGCAGCAGGGGGGATGACGAAAAGAGAGAGGGGTCGGCCAAGGGGGTGGGGGTTATATTTATAAGGGGGAGAAGGAGAGTCCTACTCTAATTGGAGCTCAAATAAGAGTCCTATTCAATTTTTTTTGGATCTTAACAAACTTATCTCTTGTGGTGTGGAAGCCTTGGGGATTTTATCCCCAAAATGTGAGGAAAATCCCCCTTTTTGGGATTTGGGTAATTTAGAAATTTTGGAAGAAATTTGGGGAAATTTGGGAATTGCTCATTTCAGCTATCTTTTTCCCATTCCTCACCATTTCTATGTCACTTGCTCCATTTCTACATTCCCCTCTCCATTTCTATGTCCCATTCTCCATTTCTACATTCCCCTCTCCATTTCTATGTCCCATTCTCCATTTCTACATTCCCCTCTCCATTTCTATGTCCCATTCTCCATTTCTACATTGCCCTTCTCCATTTCTATGCCCCATTCTCCATTTCTATATTCCCTTCTCCATTTCTGTGATTTTTCCTCCATTTCTATGTTTCCTTCCTCTATTTCTATAGTTCTTTCTCCATTTCTATGGTTCTTTTCCATTTCTATGGTTCTTTCTCCATTTCTATGATTCTTTTCTCCATTTCTATAGTTCTTTCTCCATTTCTAAAGTTCTTTCTCCATTTCTACTTCTTTTATAATGTTTCTCTACATGAAAAATGTATGCAATGCATGGAAATGAATTTGAGGGTGTTACAAACCTATTGTGTGATATCCTGACTCTCGGCTTAATAGGATTGATAGAGTACTCATACCATCAAGGTATATCTTCTTTTCCGAAAGCCCACCTGCAAGGGACTCCGGGGTTAAGCGTGCTTGGCCCGGCGGAATTTGGGGATGGGTGACCGACCAAGACGTCTTCCCGGGTGCGCACGAGTGAGGACAAAGTGCGCAGAAAAGACGAGTGGTGGTATGTAGGGCCAGTCTATGATCCTAGAGAGCTGCTACAAATGGTATCAGAGCCGACACTCGCAGTTTCACGGGTGCGTACGGGTCAGTGAGAAGGATACGGTAGCGTACGGGTCAAGGACGTGGGTACGTACGCATGACGCGTGGGTCCTCTATGTGGGACACGGTTGAAAGCATCTAGGCCCCCGTGAGGTATGGTTTCGGTGATTAATGACAACCGTTCGTTATTACTAATGAGTTTGTGGATGCGAGGTTTCACGTATATCACATCAAACGTTAATGAACTATCTATTCACACCATCTACTGCTCATTGGATACAAATGGAGACCCCTCAACGATCTATTCTAAGGGGTTATTCGATACTCATGAAGACTAAATGAAGAACTCATACAACGACTCTATTCTATCAAAATTGGCAACACAAGAAGCTTACACTTCATCAAAATATCATTTCAAACAAGTGTCAAAGAGGTCACTCAAGAAGATTCCAAAAGATCAACTCAAAACAACTCGAAGCAAACAAGTTGCACTCACCGGATCATCCGATGTCTTGCAAAATGACTACATCGGTCGAGTTTGAGTTGGCAGAAGAAGAAGACCTCAGAGCCCAGTACACACCGGATCATCCGATGTGAAGGAAGTGGCACATCGGTTGATTTCAACAGAAGGATAATTTCTGAGTTATTCTGAAGAAGTACACACCGGATCATCCGATGATGAAGTAAGTGTACATCGGTCAATTTCAACAGAGACATTATTTCTGAACCAATTCTGAAGATCAACTCACCGGATCATTCGATGATGAAGTTGAAGTAACATCGGTCGATTAAACAGTCAGATCCAACGGTTATATCCAACGGTCACATCTGACACATGACATTAGCTAATTTGGAATTCGACCGATGCTCAAATAAAGGGGTGCATCGGATGATCCGATGTTCACAGAAAAAGTCTGCCTACTTTTCCAACGGCTATCTCGTGTGGGCTGGCTATAAATACCCCTCCAACCGGCCATTTCGTCAAGTCTTGATCACCAGAGCCTCACTACACATCCTCAAGCATTCAAGACCAAGAGCTACCACTTCCACACCTCAAAACCTCTTGTACTCCAACTATAGGCTAGATCTAGCTAGAGAGAAGCTTGTGTGCGTCCATTCTTGGTGATTGGAATCTCTAGTCTAGTGAGAGAGAGTGTCTTGGTGACTTCTCTCACCTTGTAAAAGTTGGAGGAAGAAGAGATCGCTCCGGAGCTTACCAAGGCGTTTGTGGAAGCCCGAAGGATCACCATTGTACAAGGCTTGAGCTCCACCTTGCCAGAGATGGCGAACGGAGAAAGATAGTGGATTCCCTTGTCTTGGTGACTTGGGAGTGGCTATACCCTTTGGTGGGTGCCACAACGTGGACGTAGGTAGATCTTTGTGATCTTACCAAACCACGGGAAAAATCGCCGTGTCTCCAAGTCTCCGCGGGAGTTTGCATCTCTCTCCTCACCCTCTTACTATTACGCATTTACTATTCCGCACTTAATACTCTTGCTTGCATAGTTAGTTCGCATAGGGAATTGGGCTTCAACCATTAAGTTTTAAATTGCTCTAAAATTAGAAAAAGCCCAATTCACCCCCCCTCTTGGGCGTTTCGATCCTTACAATTGGTATCAGAGCCAGGATGCTCATTGGATCATTCTAGCTTCACCGCTAGAGAGCAAAAATGACCAAGAATGGGGGTTCGGTTCCTACCTTCGAGGGCAAGAATTTTGCTTATTGGAAAGCACGCATGCGCGCTTACCTTGAGGCAATTGCTCCCGAAGTGTGGGAAGCGACCCATGCGGGGTTTGGAAATCTTGACTATGTTGGTGACCAATTAAAATGGGATGCTAAGGCTAGAAATGCCATATATGAATGCATTAGTCAAGATGTCTTTGCTAGGATTGCTAGTAAGGAAAAAGCATGTGAAATTTGGGCATGTCTAATTGAAATACATGAGGGCTCATCTCGTGTTAAAGAACTCAAATATCACATGCTTAAATCAAAATATGATGAATTTAAGATGTTTCCTCATAAGAATGTTAACCAAATGTTTTCTCGTTTAAATGTGCTCATTGAGGAAATTAACGCACTTGACATTGCTTCTCTTGGCAAGGGACTTATCAATCGCAAGATCCTCATGCTTCTACCCAAGCCCAAGTACAACATTATCAATTCAATGCTCCAAAAAGAGTCACTAGACAACATTGAAGTTTCGGAGCTCATTGGAGAAATCCATGCTCATGAGATGAGCGTACTTGGAATGATGGAGGAGTCATCATCAAAAACCATTGCTCTCAAGGCTTCAACCAAGAAGACAACTCCCAAGAAGAAGAAAGTGGTTGAGCCTAGCTCAAGTGAAGATGAGCAAGAAACAAGTGAAGATGATGATGATGAGCTTGCTTTGATGATGAGGAAATTCTCACGCCTCAACTCCAAGATTGCAAAGAAGGGATACTCTTATGATCCCAAGAAGAAAGCCTTCTTGCCAAGAAAAGATGAAAACAAGACGTGCTACAATTGTGGTGATCTAGGCCACATATCATATGATTGTCCAAGACCGGACAAAAGGAAGGACAATGGCAAGCATCACAAGCTAGAAAGAAAGTGATGATGAAGAGGAGGTCAAGCCCAAGCGCTCTTTTGGAAAGAAGAAATTTGACAAAGGCAAGAAAACCAAGCTCTTTCCAAAGAAGAGAAGAGGGCCTCAAAAGGTCTTCATGTGTGAAGCCAATGAGTGGATCACGGATGAAGAGTCAAGCGACGAAGATAGTGAAGATGAAGAAAACTTGGCGGGCCTCGCCATCGTCAACAAGGATGACTCACCTCTTCGTCCACCTCCTATGTGCCTAATGGCGAAAGGTAACTCAAAGGTATGTGAAGATTCTAGCGATGATGATCATGAGCTTTCACCCGATGAATTAGCATCTATGATTAATGAATATCATGCCATTATAAAAAGGGAAAAGGCTAAGGTTAAGGCTCTTGAGCTAGCTCGTGCTAAGCTTGAAAGTGCTAACCTCGATTTGCATGACAAGTATGTAACCATACTTAAAAAGCATGACACGCTCAAATCAAATGTCAAGCAAATCGAGGAGGAGAATGCTCAAATCAAGCTTGAGTATCATGAGCTTGACTTAGCTAACTTAGCACTCTTGGCAAAGCACAATGAGTTGGTTCAAGAACATGAAGTGCTTAACCTTGCTTATGAAGCGATTGAACTTAAATTGAAAAACACAAAGAAAGAAACCCTTGATGGCAAAATATCATCTAATTCACATGCCACTAATATTTTGGATAAGTCTTTGCCTTTGAAAGCAAGCCCTAGGGAGAAGGAGCTAATGGGCGAAATTGAAAGTCTTCGCACTAGTGTGGCAAGACTCTCTAAGGGGGAGGACAAGCACAAGGAAATCCTCTTCCAACAAGCTAAAGGCTTCAACAAGAGGGGACTTGGATCCTTCCCGGTGCCCAACAAAGGAAAGGTGCCCTCACCGGAGCTTAGGACAAGCTTCATCAAGGAAGTTGGTTCCTATTGCCAACATTGTGAGGTCACCGGACATCACACGAGGGAGTGTCCTCTTCCCAACCGTCCTTCTCCCAAATTGCCTCCTAACTACAAATCTACTTTCAATGATTATCACTATCTATTGAGCAAAGTAGGTGGAAAGGTGAAGGCAAGGTTCATCGGCAAAGACATCAAGGGCATGAAGGGGAAGCTCCCCAAGCAACTTTGGGTCCCAAAATCACTTGTATCACACATACAAGGACCTAAGTTGGCTTGGGTTCCTAAACTCAAAAACTAACTTCATGTGTGTAGGTGAACTACAAAGCCGGAGGAAAGCATTGGGTACTCGATAGTGGGTGCACTCAACATATGACCGGCAATGATGGTATGTTCACCTCCATAGAGAACCACGGCAATCATGAACAAGTCACCTTTGGTGATAACTCAAAGGGGAAGGTAATTGGTTTGGGTAAAATTGCTATTTCTCATGATTTGTCTATCTCTAATGTGCTTTACGTTAAGTCTCTTAGTTTCAATTTACTTTCTATTGCACAATTATGTGATCTTGGACTAACGTGCACATTTGACAAGAATGGTGTTGTGGTGACTAGTGAATCAAGCAAAGAACTAATATTCAAAGGTTTTCGGCATGGACATCTTTATTTGGTGGACTTCTCCAACAAGGATTCTAGCTTGACCACTTGTCTTTTCACCAAGACAAGTTTGGGATGGCTATGGCATCGGCGCATTGCTCACATTGGGATGAGCAAGCTCAAGAAGTCATTCAAGCTTGGGATGGTGACCGGCGTGAAGGATGTCACATTTGAGAAGAACAAGCTTTGTAGCGTGTGTCAAGCCGGGAAGCAAGTTGCCTCACACCATCCGATGAAGACAATGGTGTCAACCTCCAAGCCACTTGAACTACTTCACATGGACCTCTTCGGACCGTCCACATACCAAAGCCTTGGCGGTAACCTCTATTGTCTTGTTATTGTTGATGACTACTCTCGCTATGCTTGGACATTGTTTCTAGGTGACAAGGGTGAAACTCCGGAAATCTTCAAGACCTTCGCTAAACGAGCTCAAAGGGAATTTCAACTTCCCATCATCAAGGTCCGGAGTGACAACGGCACCGAGTTCAAGAACTACAACATTGGGGAGTGGTGTTATCGTGAAGGCGTGAAGCACGAGTTTTCGGCCACATACACCCCTCAACAAAATGGTGTCGTTGAAAGGAAGAACAAGACTCTCATCACCCTTGCAAGAGCAATGCTTGATGACTATGGCACGTCGGAGAAGTTTTGGGCCGAAGCAATCAACACGGCGTGCCATGCCGCAAATAGGGTCTATCTTCATCGACTACTTCAAAAGACCCCATATGAGCTCCTCATTGGGAGAAAGCCCAACATCTCCTACTTCCGAGTCTTTGGGTGCAAGTGCTACATCTACCGCAAGAAAAGGCTCGGTAAGTTTGAAAGAAGGTGTGATGTTGGTATCTTTCTTGGTTATGCGTCAAACTCAAAAGCATATCGAGTATTCAACCAAACCTCCGGGTTAGTTGAAGAAAGTTGTGATGTTGAGTTTGATGAGACTAATGGCTCCCAAGAGGAGAGTTTTGGTCATGATGATATAGATGATGAGCCTCTACGAGAAGCTATGAAGAACATGACCATAGGAGACATCAAGCCCGAAGTTGAGGAGAGCCATGATCAAGGGGGAGCCTCAAGTTCCAACATCAACGCCTCCATGGCGCCTCAAATTGATGAAGAAGAAGAGAAAGATGATCCATTGCCAATGCAAGATTCACATGCCACACAACACCAAGAAGAAGAAGAAGTCCAAGGTCAAGTCCAACCACAAGACGAGCGAGATGCCTCACCACCGCCAAGTGCCTCACAACCTCTTATGAGGCATGGGCACATCTCCAAGGCACATCCGATGGATCAAATCATCGGAAGTCCGTCATGGGGAGTAAGTACTCGTTCTCGCCATGTTGCTTCATTTTGTGAGCACTACTCTTTTGTTTCGTGTGTAGAACCCACAAATATTGAGGAAGCACTCCAAGATCCAAATTGGGTGATGGCTATGCAAGAAGAACTCAACAACTTCACCCGCAATGAAGTTTGGGTATTGGAGGAGCGACCTAAGGACAAGAACGTCATCGGAACGAAGTGGGTGTACCGCAACAAGCAAGACGAGAATGGCGTGGTGGTCCGCAACAAGGCAAGGCTTGTGGCCAAGGGTTTTTCACAAGTTGAAGGACTAGATTTTGGAGAGACATTCGCCCCGGTCGCACGGTTAGAAGCTATTCGCATACTCCTTGCTTTTGCTTCGCATCACAATATTATGCTTTATCAAATGGATGTTAAAAGTGCCTTCCTCAATGGTTATATTAACAAACTTGTTTTCGTTGAGCAACCTCCCGGGTTTGAAGATCCGAGGAATCCTAACCATGTGTATAGGTTACACAAGGCGCTCTACGGGCTCAAGCAAGCACCTAGGGCATGGTATGAACGTCTAAGGGATTTCCTAGTCATGCAAGTATTCAAGATCGGGAGGGTGGATACCACACTTTTCACCAAGGACATCAACGGGGATTTATTTCTTTGTCAAATTTACGTTGATGACATTATTTTTGGCTCAACTAACAAATCTCTTAGCCTTGAGTTTGGCACCATGATGTCTAGGGAGTTCGAGATGTCAATGATTGGAGAACTCAATTTCTTCCTAGGATTTCAAATCAAGCAACTTCAAGAGGGGACTTTCATCTACCAAGAGAAGTACACCAAGGACCTCTTGAAGAAGTTTGAAATGGAAGATTGTAGCTCAAGAAGTACTCCAATGGCGACAAATTGTCATCTCGACGCGGACATGGACGGTAAACCTATTGATCAATCTCATTACCGTTCCATGATTGGTTCATTGTTATATCTTACCGCATCTAGGCCCGATATCATGTTTAGTGTGTGCTTGTGTGCTCGCTTTCAAGCGGCACCTAAAGAATTGCATCGTAAGGCGGTCTTTAGGATACTTAGGTATCTCAAGCATACCCCAAGTGTAGGTTTGTGGTACCCCAAGAACGCTAGTTTCCATCTCTTGGGTTACTCGGATTCGGACTTTGCCGGATGCCGTGTGGATCGCAAGAGTACCTCCGGTGGGTGCCACTTACTTGGGCGTTCCCTAGTATCTTGGTCGAGCAAAAAGCAAAACTCCGTGGCTTTGTCCACCGCGGAGGCAGAGTATATAGCGGCCGGTGCATGTTGTGCCCAAATTCTATATATGAAGCAAACCCTTTTGGACTTTGGAATTAAATTTGATTGTGTGCCTCTCCTTTGTGACAATGAAAGTGCGGTTTTAAGATAGCTAGAAACCCCGTTCAACACTCCCGCACTAAGCACATTGATATTCGCCATCACTTCTTGCGGGACCATGAGGCTAAAGGAGACATCTCTTTGCAAGGTGTTAGGTCCGAAGAACAATTGGCGGATATCTTCACTAAACCACTTGATGAGAAAACTTTTTCTAGACTTAGAAGTGAATTAAATGTGCTAGATGCATCTAACGTCATGTAAGTTGCCATGTTCATGTTAGGTTGCATATCAAATAGGTCTTGTCTAACTCCCAAAGGATAGGGGCGAGCTAGAAATAGTTTTCCCTGAGGAAGCCTTTGGAAGGTTTAAACTTGGCAAGATAGATTTACATTATGCTTTGCATGATTCCTGCCATATAGACTTGCACTCATTTAATATCTTGCATTATTTGTTTGGCATTGCATACGGTAGATTGTCACAAAGGGGAACCCACATCATGAGAAGGAGACTTGTTCAAAATGCAATATCTCAACTCATATGATGTGGATAGAGCAAAATTCTAAAGGTACATGCTTTAAAGAGATAGAAGTTTTCCATACTCTAGCTCACAAAGCATGGGCCTTACATTTTCGTGGTTTCCCTCCTAACCTTGTGTGTTCTCATTGCTTAAGGGCTTAGCCAATATGTGGCACTATATTTGAAGCCTTCTATTAGAGGTTAGGAGTTGCCCAAAAAGTCCTAGGACCCAATCTTATCTTTGTGTGTTTAAGTCCAAGGACACATATGGGCAGTCTTAGGTTTTCTGTAGTCATCGGATTATCCGATGCTAGGGCAAGCAGATCATCGGATCAATTGGTGCTTCAGTTCAGTGCTCAGATCAAGTCAGATGTCACAAATCAACCGATGAGTTCATTTCAGAAGACATTGGAGCATCCGGTGTTCAGTTTTCTGGTGCCCTGCAGAAATCGACCGATGATCGACACCTCAACGTCGGCTCATCCGGTGTTCAAAGAGAGTTTTTGGAACAACTCTCTGTTGAACTCGACCGATGCATCCTCCGATGATCATCGGTCCATCCGGTGTTTTGTGCGCGGCCAGGGTTTGCCCGTACGGTTTAAATAGCGGTTCGGCCGCCTCTTTCGTTTTTCTTCCCCGACCTCCGCCGCCGCCCGCTTCTCTCGCCGCCCGTCGCCCTCACCGCCGTCCTCGCGCCCTCCGGCCACCTCCGGTCGCCGCCGCCGCCTCCCAGGCGCCACCGCAGCTCCCTCCTCCGCCGCGCCTCCCTCGCCGTCTCCCCTCCACCACCAGCCGCACCACCACTCGCCGCTGGCTTCCACCACCGCGCATCACCCTCTCCGCTAGGGTTTCGCCATGCTTCGCCGTTCGTCGCTAATATGGGTCGCGATCGCAAAGGAAAGGGCAAGGCTATTGAGGAGCCCGCCGCGAAGAAGCGCAAGATGTCCAAGGACGCTCGTCGTGCGGAGTTGGCCGCTCGCGCCGCCGAGGAGCGTGAGCGCGGCCATCGCGGTTCCTTACGGATCCGCGAGTCCCGGCAGAGGCAGGAGCAGCCTCCGGTCCAGCCGGTGCCTCCCGAGGGCTCCGACGAGGAGGAGACCGAGGTGCCGCCTCTCATCCGCCGGCGCACCCCGAGGACTCTTGGGGGTGGACAGACTCCTACGGCGAGTCGGCGCCCCTCTGCGGCTGACCGCGCAGAGGACAGAGAGGCCCAAAGGGCCATCCACCTGATGGACACAGCAATCCGTGTTGCCGAGGATGTCAGACTCACCGACTACAGGAAGATGAAGGCAAGGCAACTGAAGAAGCTCAGATGGTTACCGATGCCTGAGGAGTGGTTCCCACTGCCTAGGGACGCTCGAGTTGACTCCCGCTTCTGGACCCTGACACAGGCGTCCCTGTACGAGACTTACAGGCGTCGGGGCCACAAGCTCTTCCAGCATAACAGCATCGACTGGGATCAGCTTGCAGTGACAGCAGGACACGGGATCAGGCCACTCTTTGAGAGATACAGAGGACTTGTGGACTTGCTCTCGCACCAGAGGAGTGCCTACGTCGAGGAGTGGGTCAGGGTGTTCTACGCGACACTCTACGTCTCTGAGGGTCGTCGCTCGATTCACTTCATGTTCATGGGGCAGATCCACGACGTGTCTCGAGACTTGTTGGGCAGACTGCTTGGTGTGGATCTCTCTACTACGTGCCTGCACCAGATAGTCTACGGAGACGCAGACCCGCCGAGGAGGCCACTGACTGGAGGAGTGGCACCGCCTTTCGAGGAGATCAGAGGTCTGTTCACTCAGCCGTTCACTCCTGACCAGCCGAGGGTGCCAGCGCTTCTCACCCCAGCAGCTCGGACAGTTCACCACGTCCTCAGGCGTACTCTACTACCGAGGTCTGGCTACTTGGAGGGCTTCACGAGCCTTCAGCAGACCATCCTGTTCTATGTGATGAACGGGATGGAGTTCGACATCGTGGATATTCTGATCTGCGTGATGGAGGACGTGATCACCGACGGAGTTGGGATGCTTCGACAGTTGGTCTTCGGTCACTGGATCTGTCACCTTCTCCACCAGTTGGTTCCAGAGGACACTCCAGGAGTTTCTCAGCTGACGGAGATGCACGTGACCCGGTTCAGCCACTACCGAGTCCCCACTCCGGGAGACCGCCGCCTTGGCCGTCCTGTCGAGCATGAGGTTCGAGCCAGACTGTCAGAGGAGGACTGGGCAGAGCTGACTCAGGAGGACGCAGAGCTGGCACAGGCAGAGGCTCAGGGAGGAGACCTACAGCATATATGGTCGGACAGCGACACCAGCGACAGTGTCGAGGAGTACTTCCCTCCTGCTCCTCCTTCACCGAGGCAGCACGACGCAGAGGCAGGAGGCTCAGCAGCTCCACCACCTACACCTCCTCCATTGTCAGAGGCTCAGGTGACTCAGCCGTCAGAGCTCACTACTTTACTTCAGCGGATGGCTCAGCAGCAGGAGCAGCTTCAGAGGCAGCAGCAGGAGATGCAGCTGGAGATCGCCCGTCAGAGGCGAGAGGACATCGACAGGTACACCAACCTTGTCGACCAGATGACGAGACGCACTCTGGACCAGCAGCAGCAGACTCAGCAGATGTTGTTGGGCGTCCTGGGGTTGGTCACCAACCTCTACCAGCAGACGGGAGTCGCCCTTCCACCTCAGCACTCGGGACTCAGTCAGGCTCCAGGTGCACCCCCACTGGCACCAGCTCCAGCACCGTCCTCGTCGATCCCCAGCTTCAGTATACCACCTCTGCTCGCCTCGACAGCGCCCGTTCACTCGACAGTACTGCCGCCGACGTCGTTCTAGTCCTCACCTCTTCCGGCAGTACCTTCTCCATCGGCGCCAGCAGTCTCAGCGGATCCCCCAGCAGCTCCAGCTCCAGCTCCAGCTCCCCCCACTCCAGCTCCAGCGCCAGCGACCTCCACCTCCAGCAGCTCCGGTGACAGCACCGTCGACGCCGACCGCTTCACCATCGCCAGGAGCGCGCCTGAGTCGTAGGCACTCGACTTCCCTTTTTGGTGTCTTGATGCCAAAGGGGGAGAAGAGTTAGAGTCAGGGGGAGGGTTAGCTCAGTTCTAGGGGGAGTTCTTGGTTTTAGGGGGAGTGTCTATCCTTTTGATACTTATTGTTATCTATTTGAGATTGCCTGTTATTATTATTTGCTATTATTGTACTCCGGGTGCTACTTTGTGCTCTTGCGCTTTATTGTTTATTATTTGAGCCTTCGAGCCACTTGTGTTGCAATTTGTACTTGTTATATTTCTTTTTTGAGCATTGCGTTTTAATTCCATTAATTCTATGCTCTACTCGTTGTGTTGTCATCAATCACCAAAAAGGGGGAGATTGAAAGCATCTAGGCCCCCGTGAGGTATGGTTTCGGTGATTAATGACAACCGTTCGTTATTACTAATGAGTTTGTGGATGCGAGGTTTCACGTATATCACATCAAACGTTAATGAACTATCTATTCACACCATCTACTGCTCATTGGATACAAATGGAGACCCCTCAACGATCTATTCTAAGGGGTTATTCGATACTCATGAAGACTAAATGAAGAACTCATACAACGACTCTATTCTATCAAAATTGGCAACACAAGAAGCTTACACTTCATCAAAATATCATTTCAAACAAGTGTCAAAGAGGTCACTCAAGAAGATTCCAAAAGATCAACTCAAAACAACTCGAAGCAAACAAGTTGCACTCACCGGATCATCCGATGTCTTGCAAAATGACTACATCGGTCGAGTTTGAGTTGGCAGAAGAAGAAGACCTCAGAGCCCAGTACACACCGGATCATCCGATGTGAAGGATGTGGCACATCGGTTGATTTCAACAGAAGGATGATTTCTGAGTTATTCTGAAGAAGTACACACCGGATCATCCGATGATGAAGTAAGTGTACATCGGTCAATTTCAACAGAGACATTATTTCTGAACCAATTCTGAAGATCAACTCACCGGATCATCCGATGATGAAGTTGAAGTAACATCGGTCGATTAAACAGTCAGATCCAACGGTTATATCCAACGGTCACATCTGACACATTACATCAGCTAATTTGGAATTCGACCGATGCTCAAATAAAGGGGTGCATCGGATGATCCGATGTTCACAGAAAAAGTCTGCCTACTTTTCCAACGGCTATCTCGTGTGGGCTGGCTATAAATACCCCTCCAACCGGCCATTTCGTCAAGTCTTGATCACCAGAGCCTCACTACACATCCTCAAGCATTCAAGACCAAGAGCTACCACTTCCACACCTCAAAACCTCTTGTACTCCAACTATAGGCTAGATCTAGCTAGAGAGAAGCTTGTGTGCGTCCATTCTTGGTGATTGGAATCTCTAGTCTAGTGAGAGAGAGTGTCTTGGTGACTTCTCTCACCTTGTAAAAGTTGGAGGAAGAAGAGATCGCTCCGGAGCTTACCAAGGCGTTTGTGGAAGCCCGAAGGATCACCATTGTACAAGGCTTGAGCTCCACCTTGCCGGAGATGGCGAACGGAGAAAGATAGTGGATTCCCTTGTCTTGGTGACTTGGGAGTGGCTATACCCTTTGGTGGGTGCCACAACGTGGACGTAGGTAGATCTTTGTGATCTTACCGAACCACGGGAAAAATCGCCGTGTCTCCAAGTCTCCGCGGGAGTTTGCATCTCTCTCCTCACCCTCTTACTATTACGCATTTACTATTCCGCACTTAATACTCTTGCTTGCATAGTTAGTTCGCATAGGGAATTGGGCTTCAACCATTAAGTTTTAAATTTCTCTAAAATTAGAAAAAGCCCAATTCACCCCCCCTCTTGGGCGTTTCGATCCTTACAATTGGTATCAGAGCCAGGATGCTCATTGGATCATTCTAGCTTCACCGCTAGAGAGCAAAAATGACCAAGAATGGGGGTTCGGTTCCTACCTTCGAGGGCAAGAATTTTGCTTATTGGAAAGCACGCATGCGCGCTTACCTTGAGGCAATTGCTCCCGAAGTGTGGGAAGCGACCCATGCGGGGTTTGGAAATCTTGACTATGTTGGTGACCAATTAAAATGGGATGCTAAGGCTAGAAATGCCATATATGAATGCATTAGTCAAGATGTCTTTGCTAGGATTGCTAGTAAGGAAAAAGCATGTGAAATTTGGGCATGTCTAATTGAAATACATGAGGGCTCATCTCGTGTTAAAGAACTCAAATATCACATGCTTAAATCAAAATATGATGAATTTAAGATGTTTCCTCATAAGAATGTTAACCAAATGTTTTCTCGTTTAAATGTGCTCATTGAGGAAATTAACGCACTTGACATTGCTTCTCTTGGCAAGGGACTTATCAATCGCAAGATCCTCATGCTTCTACCCAAGCCCAAGTACAACATTATCAATTCAATGCTCCAAAAAGAGTCACTAGACAACATTGAAGTTTCGGAGCTCATTGGAGAAATCCATGCTCATGAGATGAGCGTACTTGGAATGATGGAGGAGTCATCATCAAAAACCATTGCTCTCAAGGCTTCAACCAAGAAGACAACTCCCAAGAAGAAGAAAGTGGTTGAGCCTATCTCAAGTGAAGAAGAGCAAGAAACAAGCGAAGATGATGATGAGCTTGCTTTGATGATGAGGAAATTCTCACGCCTCAACTCCAAGATTGCAAAGAAGGGATACTCTTATGATCCCAAGAAGAAAGCCTTCTTGCCAAGAAAAGATGAAAACAAGACGTGCTACAATTGTGGTGATCTAGGCCACATATCATATGATTGTCCAAGACCGGACAAAAGGAAGGACAATGGCAAGCATCACAAGCTAGAAGAAAGTGATGATGAAGAGGAGGTCAAGCCCAAGCGCTCTTTTGGAAAGAAGAAATTTGACAAAGGCAAGAAAACCAAGCTCTTTCCAAAGAAGAGAAGAGGGCCTCAAAAGGTCTTCATGTGTGAAGCCAATGAGTGGATCACGGATGAAGAGTCAAGCGACGAAGATAGTGAAGATGAAGAAAACTTGGCGGGCCTCGCCATCGTCAACAAGGATGACTCACCTCTTCGTCCACCTCCTATGTGCCTAATGGCGAAAGGTAACTCAAAGGTATGTGAAGATTCTAGCGATGATGATCATGAGCTTTCACCCGATGAATTAGCATCTATGATTAATGAATATCATGCCATTATAAAAAGGGAAAAGGCTAAGGTTAAGGCTCTTGAGCTAGCTCGTGCTAAGCTTGAAAGTGCTAACCTCGATTTGCATGACAAGTATGTAACCATACTTAAAAAGCATGACACGCTCAAATCAAATGTCAAGCAAATCGAGGAGGAGAATGCTCAAATCAAGCTTGAGTATCATGAGCTTGACTTAGCTAACTTAGCACTCTTGGCAAAGCACAATGAGTTGGTTCAAGAACATGAAGTGCTTAACCTTGCTTATGAAGCGATTGAACTTAAATTGAAAAACACAAAGAAAGAAACCCTTGATGGCAAAATATCATCTAATTCACATGCCACTAATATTTTGGATAAGTCTTTGCCTTTGAAAGCAAGCCCTAGGGAGAAGGAGCTAATGGGCGAAATTGAAAGTCTTCGCACTAGTGTGGCAAGACTCTCTAAGGGGGAGGACAAGCACAAGGAAATCCTCTTCCAACAAGCTAAAGGCTTCAACAAGAGGGGACTTGGATCCTTCCCGGTGCCCAACAAAGGAAAGGTGCCCTCACCGGAGCTTAGGACAAGCTTCATCAAGGAAGTTGGTTCCTATTGCCAACATTGTGAGGTCACCGGACATCACACGAGGGAGTGTCCTCTTCCCAACCGTCCTTCTCCCAAATTGCCTCCTAACTACAAATCTACTTTCAATGATTATCACTATCTATTGAGCAAAGTAGGTGGAAAGGTGAAGGCAAGGTTCATCGGCAAAGACATCAAGGGCATGAAGGGGAAGCTCCCCAAGCAACTTTGGGTCCCAAAATCACTTGTATCACACATACAAGGACCTAAGTTGGCTTGGGTTCCTAAACTCAAAAACTAACTTCATGTGTGTAGGTGAACTACAAAGCCGGAGGAAAGCATTGGGTACTCGATAGTGGGTGCACTCAACATATGACCGGCAATGATGGTATGTTCACCTCCATAGAGAACCACGGCAATCATGAACAAGTCACCTTTGGTGATAACTCAAAGGGGAAGGTAATTGGTTTGGGTAAAATTGCTATTTCTCATGATTTGTCTATCTCTAATGTGCTTTACGTTAAGTCTCTTAGTTTCAATTTACTTTCTATTGCACAATTATGTGATCTTGGACTAACGTGCACATTTGACAAGAATGGTGTTGTGGTGACTAGTGAATCAAGCAAAGAACTAATATTCAAAGGTTTTCGGCATGGACATCTTTATTTGGTGGACTTCTCCAACAAGGATTCTAGCTTGACCACTTGTCTTTTCACCAAGACAAGTTTGGGATGGCTATGGCATCGGCGCATTGCTCACATTGGGATGAGCAAGCTCAAGAAGTCATTCAAGCTTGGGATGGTGACCGGCGTGAAGGATGTCACATTTGAGAAGAACAAGCTTTGTAGCGTGTGTCAAGCCGGGAAGCAAGTTGCCTCACACCATCCGATGAAGACAATGGTGTCAACCTCCAAGCCACTTGAACTACTTCACATGGACCTCTTCGGACCGTCCACATACCAAAGCCTTGGCGGTAACCTCTATTGTCTTGTTATTGTTGATGACTACTCTCGCTATGCTTGGACATTGTTTCTAGGTGACAAGGGTGAAACTCCGGAAATCTTCAAGACCTTCGCTAAACGAGCTCAAAGGGAATTTCAACTTCCCATCATCAAGGTCCGGAGTGACAACGGCACCGAGTTCAAGAACTACAACATTGGGGAGTGGTGTTATCGTGAAGGCGTGAAGCACGAGTTTTCGGCCACATACACCCCTCAACAAAATGGTGTCGTTGAAAGGAAGAACAAGACTCTCATCACCCTTGCAAGAGCAATGCTTGATGACTATGGCACGTCGGAGAAGTTTTGGGCCGAAGCAATCAACACGGCGTGCCATGCCGCAAATAGGGTCTATCTTCATCGACTACTTCAAAAGACCCCATATGAGCTCCTCATTGGGAGAAAGCCCAACATCTCCTACTTCCGAGTCTTTGGGTGCAAGTGCTACATCTACCGCAAGAAAAGGCTCGGTAAGTTTGAAAGAAGGTGTGATGTTGGTATCTTTCTTGGTTATGCGTCAAACTCAAAAGCATATCGAGTATTCAACGAAACCTCCGGGTTAGTTGAAGAAAGTTGTGATGTTGAGTTTGATGAGACTAATGGCTCCCAAGAGGAGAGTTTTGGTCATGATGATATAGATGATGAGCCTCTACGAGAAGCTATGAAGAACATGACCATAGGAGACATCAAGCCCGAAGTTGAGGAGAGCCATGATCAAGGGGGAGCCTCAAGTTCCAACATCAATGCCTCCATGGCGCCTCAAATTGATGAAGAAGAAGAGAAAGATGATCCATTGCCAATGCAAGATTCACATGCCACACAACACCAAGAAGAAGAAGAAGTCCAAGGTCAAGTCCAACCACAAGACGAGCGAGATGCCTCACCACCGCCAAGTGCCTCACAACCTCTTATGAGGCATGGGCACATCTCCAAGGCACATCCGATGGATCAAATCATCGGAAGTCCGTCATGGGGAGTAAGTACTCGTTCTCGCCATGTTGCTTCATTTTGTGAGCACTACTCTTTTGTTTCGTGTGTAGAACCCACAAATATTGAGGAAGCACTCCAAGATCCAAATTGGGTGATGGCTATGCAAGAAGAACTCAACAACTTCACCCGCAATGAAGTTTGGGTATTGGAGGAGCGACCTAAGGACAAGAACGTCATCGGAACGAAGTGGGTGTACCGCAACAAGCAAGACGAGAATGGCGTGGTGGTCCGCAACAAGGCAAGGCTTGTGGCCAAGGGTTTTTCACAAGTTGAAGGACTAGATTTTGGAGAGACATTCGCCCCGGTCGCACGGTTAGAAGCTATTCGCATACTCCTTGCTTTTGCTTCGCATCACAATATTATGCTTTATCAAATGGATGTTAAAAGTGCCTTCCTCAATGGTTATATTAACAAACTTGTTTTCGTTGAGCAACCTCCCGGGTTTGAAGATCCGAGGAATCCTAACCATGTGTATAGGTTACACAAGGCGCTCTACGGGCTCAAGCAAGCACCTAGGGCATGGTATGAACGTCTAAGGGATTTCCTAGTCATGCAAGTATTCAAGATCGGGAGGGTGGATACCACACTTTTCACCAAGGACATCAACGGGGATTTATTTCTTTGTCAAATTTACGTTGATGACATTATTTTTGGCTCAACTAACAAATCTCTTAGCCTTGAGTTTGGCACCATGATGTCTAGGGAGTTCGAGATGTCAATGATTGGAGAACTCAATTTCTTCCTAGGATTTCAAATCAAGCAACTTCAAGAGGGGACTTTCATCTACCAAGAGAAGTACACCAAGGACCTCTTGAAGAAGTTTGAAATGGAAGATTGTAGCTCAAGAAGTACTCCAATGGCGACAAATTGTCATCTCGACGCGGACATGGACGGTAAACCTATTGATCAATCTCATTACCGTTCCATGATTGGTTCATTGTTATATCTTACCGCATCTAGGCCCGATATCATGTTTAGTGTGTGCTTGTGTGCTCGCTTTCAAGCGGCACCTAAAGAATTGCATCGTAAGGCGGTCTTTAGGATACTTAGGTATCTCAAGCATACCCCAAGTGTAGGTTTGTGGTACCCCAAGAACGCTAGTTTCCATCTCTTGGGTTACTCGGATTCGGACTTTGCCGGATGCCGTGTGGATCGCAAGAGTACCTCCGGTGGGTGCCACTTACTTGGGCGTTCCCTAGTATCTTGGTCGAGCAAAAAGCAAAACTCCGTGGCTTTGTCCACCGCGGAGGCAGAGTATATAGCGGCCGGTGCATGTTGTGCCCAAATTCTATATATGAAGCAAACCCTTTTGGACTTTGGAATTAAATTTGATTGTGTGCCTCTCCTTTGTGACAATGAAAGTGCGGTTTTAAGATAGCTAGAAACCCCGTTCAACACTCCCGCACTAAGCACATTGATATTCGCCATCACTTCTTGCGGGACCATGAGGCTAAAGGAGACATCTCTTTGCAAGGTGTTAGGTCCGAAGAACAATTGGCGGATATCTTCACTAAACCACTTGATGAGAAAACTTTTTCTAGACTTAGAAGTGAATTAAATGTGCTAGATGCATCTAACGTCATGTAAGTTGCCATGTTCATGTTAGGTTGCATATAAAATAGGTCTTGTCTAACTCCCAAAGGATAGGGGCGAGCTAGAAATAGTTTTCCCTGAGGAAGCCTTTGGAAGGTTTAAACTTGGCAAGATAGATTTACATTATGCTTTGCATGATTCCTGCCATATAGACTTGCACTCATTTAATATCTTGCATTATTTGTTTGGCATTGCATACGGTAGATTGTCACAAAGGGGAACCCACATCATGAGAAGGAGACTTGTTCAAAATGCAATATCTCAACTCATATGATGTGGATAGAGCAAAATTCTAAAGGTACATGCTTTAAATAGATAGAAGTTTTCCATACTCTAGCTCACAAAGCATGGGCCTTACATTTTCGTGGTTTCCCTCCTAACCTTGTGTGTTCTCTTTGCTTAAGGGCTTAGCCAATATGTGGCACTATATTTGAAGCCTTCTATTAGAGGTTAGGAGTTGCCCAAAAAGTCCTAGGACCCAATCTTATCTTTGTGTGTTTAAGTCCAAGGACACATATGGGCAGTCTTAGGTTTTCTGTAGTCATCGGATTATCCGATGCTAGGGCAAGCAGATCATCGGATCAATTGGTGCTTCAGTTCAGTGCTCAGATCAAGTCAGATGTCACAAATCAACCGATGAGTTCATTTCAGAAGACATCGGAGCATCCGGTGTTCAGTTTTCTGGTGCCCTGCAGAAATCGACCGATGATCGACACCTCAACGTCGGCTCATCCGGTGTTCAAAGAGAGTTTTTGGAACAACTCTCTGTTGAACTCGACCGATGCATCCTCCGATGATCATCGGTCCATCCGGTGTTTTGTGCGCGACTAGGGTTTGCCCGTACGGTTTAAATAGCGGTTCGGCCGCCTCTTTCGTTTTTCTTCCCCGACCTCCGCCGCCGCCCGCTTCTCTCGCCGCCCGTCGCCCTCGCCGCCGTCCTCGCGCCCTCCGGCCACCTCCGGTCGCCGCCGCCGCCTCCCAGGCGCCACCGCAGCTCCCTCCTCCGCCGCGCCTCCCTCGCCGTCTCCCCTCCACCACCAGCCGCACCACCACTCGCCGCTGGCTTCCACCACCCCGCATCACCCTCTCCGCTAGGGTTTCGCCATGCTTCGCCGTTCGTCGCTAATATGGGTCGCGATCGCAAAGGAAAGGGCAAGGCTATTGAGGAGCCCGCCGCGAAGAAGCGCAAGATGTCCAAGGACGCTCGTCGTGCGGAGTTGGCCGCTCGCGCCGCCGAGGAGCGTGAGCGCGGCCATCGCGGTTCCTTACGGATCCGCGAGTCCCGGCAGAGGCAGGAGCAGCCTCCGGTCCAGCCGGTGCCTCCCGAGGGCTCCGACGAGGAGGAGACCGAGGTGCCGCCTCTCATCCGCCGGCGCACCCCGAGGACTCGTGGGGGTGGACAGACTCCTACGGCGAGTCGGCGCCTGTCACACCCGGTTTTTCCGAAGAAACAACCAAGTGAATATCACATGTATGCCAGGATCATTTTCTCATACATGTGATGACAAATAGTGAAGCATCATTTATTACAAGCCAGGTGTCGAATATAAATAAGTCTTACATCGCAAATGTCTCAATGGACACAAATGCTTCATCATAAGTAAATAAACTAGCAGCGGAATATTATTCTTTAGGGCTCCATCACAGGCGTTGCCCGGGGGTCTTCATGAACCTCAAAAACCTTCCTCGGGTCCAAAATCTTGGTCATTATACACCACCTCATTATCTTGACCTGAGCAGCAATATAAACCAACAAATATGCAAGGTTGAGTACCAATGGTACTCAGCAAGTGTGGGAAAATTATATCATGCATGGCTAGAACAAGGAGAGGTTGAACTCATGGTTAAAGCACTACGCAATTAATACCTATCACCTTAGCTTATTAAGCACCTACATTACTACACAGGTGAAATGGTCCCAATCTCCCATCCCATCATCATAATCCAATAACCATAACATCATTTCCAATGTTAAGCTCCCCGCTTAACTTCCAAAACCATCAATCCTCTAATCATGAATAAGTCCAGGCCGCTCTTAACCGTGAGCACGGCTGTCAAGACAGTTTTGACTCTGCAGAGTTTGTACCACTGTACCCACAAGTAGTGATTTCATCCCCCGTTGCCGGGTGGACTAAAAGAACCTCCATTATGCCAGTGGCTACGTTCCACATTCACACTTCCCAGGTGTGCAGCCAGGAGATCACTACGAAGCCTTTACAAAGGGATTCCCGACGAGCGTGGGCCCACTGAGGTTTCACCCCTAACAGCATACAAGAAGCTCCAACCCCGCTGCAGTGGCCCCCTCTTGAGCCTTGCGGTTCATATGGTAGTCCAGCTGACACCTACTCCCCGCACCATCCAACACACCCATACTACGCCGGGGATACACCTAATTAATTGGCCAAGCTGCCCCATCTCAGCATGTGGTTGGCACTGTAAAGCCGGGTTACATGCTCCATGAACCGGTCCTTAGGATCCAGGCAAGTACTAAACACAAACCCAAGTCTCGTGCACCCAGCACACAACCAAAACATCCAACTTGCCTTGATCCCTACCTCTACATAACTCACAATAGCTCATTCAAGAGTATGGTATTATAAACTGATGATCTCATTTCCCAAATATCCCATTCTAAGCATGGCTAAGCAAATGCATGTAAATAAATGACATGACAAAATAAATCCCAACCCAAGCTACAAGGAAACAAGGTAATGCAATTCTAGGGAAACTTTCCTAGCATGGGTTTCATCTTTCATTTGACAAATGCAAATAACTCTATCTACATATCCTAGCATAGGATAAAAGTGGTCAAGGACACTTGCCTCCTTCTTGCTGCTCTTGAAATGAGTAGTCCTGATCTTGAAAACTGATAGCTTGCTCTTGAACAGGTTCTACTTCATACCATCACACATAGCAAAAGGAAAACAACAATCATAAGACATAGTTCACACTTCTACTTCATACAAACAACACATTCACATTTATGAAATTTTCTTTACCATTTTATGTGTTGTGGATACTCTATGTGTGTTGGTTTGGGGCTTGCACACACTTTTATTTACATGTGTATGATTCCTACTTTGGTGTTCATATTTATACTCACATAATATATATATATATATATACATATATATGTATATATATGTGTTTCAGTTTTAAATAAATTCCTTATATATTAAACTACCAAATATGTATGAAGAGTATTTTTCTTCTCCATATGTGCCTTCATAATTTCTATCAACCCTAAACTGAATTCTTTGTATTTTAAAAACCCCATTTATCATTTACTAGTTGCTCTATTTTCAGATTTATATTCCTATGCACAATTGTGTATTTTATTATGAAATTAGTAATACACATCATCTAAACAGTATAGGTTCTGGTCCTAAATAATTTAATAACATGTTTTGACCTTGGCCTCTGATGTAAACTATTTCATAATTATTTTCCCTATTTTTCTATAGCTATTCCTTACTTAAAAATGTGTCCCTATACTAAATAATGTGAATAATAAATGAAACAGATTCATTTCAGCCCAAAATATATTTTCATCTCACTCCAAAGTTTCCTAAGTACTGAGAAAGTTTTTAATTAATTTTGACAATTATGTTTATCCCACTTTTTAATTTTTAAACACTAGTTACATATTCAATTTTCTAAATTAAATACTAAACAGGGCTAAAATAATGAATTCACCCCATTACAGGGTCTATAATATTATTTTCATAATTTCCAGGGGTCTAGCTACACTTATCAGAGGTGTTTTTCCTAATTTCTATTAAGTCCAGGGGCTAAAACTGATTTTTAAATGAATTTACACGATTTTCTGGAGTTCCAGGGGCTAGATCTGAAGTTTCCGGGGCTAGCTCTCAATTCCAGAGAACCCCAGGGGGTAGCACGTAAGAATTCCAGTCTTTATAACGCGGGGCTGACGTGGACCGTCTGATTTTAAACCGACGGCTGAGATTATAACATCGAACCGGTACGCGGGGTTTTAAAGTCTACCGTGCGATTTAAAATAAACGGCGCACAAGCGGCCACGTCGCTCTGATCGAGCGCGGGCGGCGCTGCCGGCGGCGCACGGCGGCGGGAAGCGGCGATCTCGCCGGAATCTTTCGGATCCTCGAGAATTCTGCCTAGAACTGTGATCTTATGGCCTAGATCGGTAGAGGGGAGGTCAGGGATCTCACCTCGGGGGTTTTCTCGAGCTCGGGGGTCCTGGAAAGTGCTCGGCGGCGAGGTCCGAGGCAAAACCACGGCGAAGCTCGTCGGAGCTGGATTTGCACCGTAAGTCTTCGGGTTTTCTGCACCTGCAAAGTTCCCCGGAGGCGGTGGATCAAAACTAGCGAGTTAGATCAGAGTTTCCGAGCTTAGATCGGCCAAAATTCACCGGCGAAGTCTCGGTGCTCACCGGAGTGAAAATCGGCGATCGCGTGCGAAAAACTGATCGGATCGGTGGGTTTTATAGCCGGGGGAGGGCGGTGGTTCTGTTGTGATCGAGTTGGAGTCCGCTAGTTCCAGAATTCGGCCGCAAAACACGATTTCCCGATCGGTTGCGATCGAGCGCGCGGGAGAGAGTCCGGGGTCGCGGGGTTAGGGATGACAGGCGGGTCCCACATGTCAGCGAGGGGCAGAGCGGCGCGCGCGGGGGCGGGCTGCGCGGGGGTTAGCTGGGCCGGCTGGGGTTTCGGCCCACTGGCCAGTTTTTTTCTGGCTTTCCTTTTTCTTTTTCATTTCATTTCTGTTTTGAGTATAATTTGAATTCCAGTTTGAATTTGAATTCTTGCAAAACATGCAATACGTCCAAAAATTTCTAAATTCCCCTCTGAACATGGTTTATGGTTCTAAATCAAAATTTGAGTCTTGACTAAAAATTTGGGGTGTTACAGCTCTACCCCCCTTAAAAGAAATCTCGTCCTCGAGATTGGTGTTTCTAAGAAAACAATTCCGGAAATTGTGCCTTAAGCTCATCTTCCCGCTCCCAGGTGGCTTCCTCTTCTGAGTGATGTTTCCACTGCACCTTGCACATCCTGATTCTCTTATTTCTGGTGAGGCGTTCCATTGTCTCCAAAATCTTGTATGGTTGCTCGGCATAAGACAAATCCTCAGCTACATCCACTTCATTCATGGGTAACACCTCCTCAGGCGTCCTCAGACATTTCTTGAGTTGCGACACATGGAACACATCGTGCACGTCCGACAGATGAACCGGCAACTCTAGTTGGTACGCCACTTCGCCTTTTCTTTCCAAAACTTGAAAGGGTCCGATGTATCGAGGTGACAACTTCCCTTTCACCTTGAACCGACGAAGTCCTCTGATAGGGGACACCTTGAGATAAACATAGTCTCCCACGTTGAAAACGAGCTCTCTTCTTCGTACATCAGCATAACTCTTCTGGCGTGTCTGTGCTATCCTCAAGTTGTTGCGAATCTCCCGCACCTTTGCCTCGGCTTCTTGTAGCACTTCGGGACCAAACACTTTACTTTCTCCTGTTTGGTTCCAAAATAGGGGAGTTCTGCACTTCCTTCCATACAAAGCTTCAAACGGTGACATCTTCATACTAGCTTGATAACTGTTGTTATAGGAAAACTCCGCATACGGTAAGTTTTTGTCCCAACTCCTATTGTTTTTGAGTGCACATGCCCTTAACATATCTTCAAGGATCTGATTGGTTCTCTCCGTCTGCCCGTCAGTTTGGGGATGATAGGCAGAGCTGAAATTCAGATGGGTTCCCATGGTTTCATGCAACTTTTGCCAAAACCTCGAGGTGAACTGCGTCCCTCGATCCGACACTATCTTCTTCGGCACTCCATGGTAACACACAATCCTTGACATGTACAATTCTGCCAATTTGGATCCGCTGTAGCTTTCTTTCACAGGGATGAAATGAGCTACCTTGGTTAGCCTATCAATAATGACCCATATTGAATCATACCCGGATTGGGTCCTAGGCAATCCCACGACAAAATCCATGCTGATTTCTTCCCACTTCCATTCAGGCACTTTGAGTGGTTGCAATAATCCCGCGGGTCGTTGATGTTCCGCTTTCACCAACTGACATGTGTCACATAGGGCAACATGTTCCGCGACATCTCGCTTCATGCCATACCACCAATACCTGCCTTTGAGGTCCTGGTACATCTTCGTACTCCCAGGATGAATGGAATAGTCAGAATCGTGAGCCTCCTTCAAAATTAATTTACGAATCTCCTTTACTTCTGGCACACAGATCCTTTTCCCGTGCCACACCGTTCCTTGTTCATCCTCTCTAAAACCAGGAGCTTTATTTTCCTTGATGAGCTGTCTGATCTCTTGTACCTTCTCATCATTCTTTTGTCCCTCGCGTATGTCTCGCTCAAGTGTGGAGTCCACTTCCATGGCGATGGCTTCACCACTATTTACTAGACATAGATTGAGCCTTATAACCTCGTCCTTCAATTCTGCAGGCATATCCTTCAAGCTCAACTTATTGACCTGCACTTTCCGACTCAAGGCATCGGCCACGACGTTTGCTTTCCCGGGATGATAGTTGATGCCTACATCAAAGTCATTGATTAGCTCTAACCATCTCCTTTGTCTAAGGTTGAGATCTGGCTGTGTGAATATGTACTTCAAACTCTTATGATCCGTATATATCTCTGTCCTCTTCCCCATCAAATAGTGCCGCCAAATTTTCAACGCGTGTACCACTGCAGCTAGTTCTAAGTCATGTGTAGGATAGTTCTTCTCGTGCTTCCGAAGCTGCCGGGATGCATATGCCACGACATGTCCCTCTTGCATGAGAACACATCCCAACCCGTTTCCAGAGGCATCGCAGTACACCGTGAAATTCTTCTGCATATCTGGCATAACCAACACGGGGGCTGTTGTCAATCTCTTCTTTAGCTCCTGAAAGCTCGTATCGCACTGTGGCGTCCAGGTGAATGTGATTCCCTTTTCCAATAGTTTGGTGAGAGGTCTCGAGATCTTGGAGAATCCTTCAATAAACCGTCGATAGTATCCAGCCAATCCCAAAAAGCTTCGAACTTCCCCGACATTTTCAGGGGTTTTCCATTTCTGGATATCTTCGATTTTGGCGGGATCTACGGAGATTCCTCCCTCCGAGATTATATGCCCTAAAAAGGGAACTCTCTTTAGCCAAAACTCACACTTGCTCAACTTGGCATATAGTTGGTGTTCTCTCAGCCTTTGTAACACCAACCTTAGATGTTTCTCATGTTCTTCTTCATCTTTGGAGAAGACGAGAATATCATCTATGAAAACCACCACAAATTTGTCCAGATATTCCATGAATACCTTGTTCATGAGGTACATGAAATATGCCGGGGCATTGGTTAGCCCGAAAGGCATGACAGTGTATTCATACAGTCCGTACCGAGATACGAAAGCTGTCTTGGGAATATCAGATTGCCTTATCTTGAGTTGGTGGTATCCCGACCTGAGATCAATTTTCGAGAACACGCAAGCTCCCCTCAACTGATCAAACAAGTCTTCAATGCGGGGTAATGGATACTTGTTCTTGATGGTCACCTCATTCAAGGCACGGTAATCCACGCATAACCTTTGAGTTCCATCTTTCTTAGGCACAAATATTACCGGAGCTCCCCATGGTGAGGAACTAGGGCGAACATACCCCTTTTCCGTCAATTCCCTCAAATGATCCTTGAGCTCTTCTAGCTGCTTGGAGTCCATTCGATAAGGTCTCTTGTATATCGGGGCTGTTCCCGGTACTAGCTCGATTGCGAATTCCACGTCACGGTCGGGAGGCATTCCTGGCAACTCCTCCGGAAAAACATCTGGATATTCCCTGATAGTCCTGATTTCCTCAACTTTCACCTCCACTTGATTTAATTTAATGTCCCTCCTAGGCTCATGTATCGTTATGAACTTTACTCTTGTGCCACTAGGGTGAGTTAGTTCCACCGTTCTGGTCGAACAATGGATGATTCCTTTATGTTTGGTCAACCAATCCATACCCAAAATAATATCTATCCCTTGTGAATCGATCACTATGAGGTTAGCGGTAAATACTACCCCATTAATGTCTAGGTTCACTTTGGGACACACTTGTCTTGTCCTTATTTCTCCACCTGGAGAATTTACCGCTAGCATATGGTTCATTTGTGTGGTTGCTAGGTCATGCTTCTTAACAAACCCTTGAGCAATGAACGAATGGGTAGCACCAGAATCAAACAGCAGAGTTGCAAGGTGTAAATTGGCAGGAAACTTACCAACTACCACGTCGGGTGCCTCTTGTGCTTCCTCCATAGTGACGTGGTTCACCCGTCCTCTCATTACGTTCTGCTGCTGTGGCTGCGTGGGCTTCTTCTTTGGACACTTATGGGCGTAGTGCCCCACTTCACCACAGCTGAAACATTGCACCCCAATCTTAGATGCTTGGCCCTTGTTGTCTTGGGGTTGGTTTGGGGGTCCTTGCACTGCTGGTCGAGGTGGATATGCGGGGCGAGGCTGTTGTACAAACTGACGTTGCGGCTGTGCTGGTGCTGCGGGAGGCCTGTAGTTTGGGTTGTACCCTCTTGGTGCTGAATAGGGTACCGCAGCACGGCTCGTCTGCCCCGTAGGTTGCTGCATCATACGTGGGCGGGTGTTGCTCCCGGAGGCTTGATGTGACCACCCAGCCTTCCTCTTATTCTCATTTTCCAGGGCCTTCAGCTTCCTTTCCACCACAAATGCTCTGTCCACCATCTTTTGAAAGCTTTCATACTCATTGGAGGACATTGCACACTGCATCTCTGCGGTAAGTCCTTCCACGAAACAATCTTGTTTCTGCTCATCTGTCTCTATGTCTCGTGGAGCATAACGGGATAGTTGAGTGAATTTAGTGAGGTATTCCCTCACCGTCATGTTTCCCTGCTGCAGTCCCAAAAACTCTTTCCTCTTGTTTTTGAGTTCACCCCTTGGGATGTAATGGTTGCGGAAGCTACGCTTGAACTCTTCCCAAGTGATGCTCTCAGGGTCATGATGGGCGGCCACGTAGGCGGTCCACCAATCAGCAGCAGGTCCCTGCAATTGATGAGAGGCAAACAGCACCCTCTCATACCCTTGGCATTGTATGATTCTCATCTTACTTTCAATGGTCTTCAGCCAATCATCTGCCTCCAGAGGTTCAGCAGCACTTGCAAACTTTGGAGGTTGAGTTCCTAGAAACTCACTCAACCTTGGTTGGCGTGGTGCAGCTTGTGGAGGTGGAACTTGATGCAAGTTGGCCACTACTTGAGTCAAGTTCTGGATGAGCTGATTTTGATTCTCCAGCATTTGGTGGAGAGGATCAACTTCTTCACGGCGACCACCCCGGTTCTGGCCTCCAGAAAGATGAGAGTTGCATGCCTCATCATTGTTGTTGGCGGGGTTGGCAGCACGTCCTTTTCCTCTTCCGGCCATCTGGCAGAATCAACAAATGTTAATTTGAAAGCATCTAGTATCATCTTACTACTTTCACTTGTTTGTACTTTGAAGTGTTGAAGTTTTGTTAAAATCTTACGAGGGTTTTATATCTCACACCCAATAAATGCACTATTATTTCCTGTGGGTTCACACACCAAAGCAAAACAATCTGAAGAAGAGGCTGTGGACACTTGCTCATGGCTTCCACAACTCATGTCACACACCAAGCATTATCACACCATTAAATACGTAACGACTCGACTACTCGACCTCTTGCTAGCTAGGGGAAAGACTCTACACTACTCATCCTCTTGAGCTGGCTCCTCGGGATCTTCCTCCTCATTTCGGCTACCTTCTGACTCTGCTTTGGGTGGGGAGGCTGCTGGTGGAGAAGTGCGACGACGCCTGATCGCTCGGCGATCCGGGGAGTCAGGGGTCCATGGATCACTTATGGTGACACACAGTTCATTCCCATCTCCTCTTTCTCTCGCCTTTAAGCAAGCTCGCAGCAATGCCTCTGTCTCCTTCAGGGTATCTCGGACATCCTGAAGCTCTTGTTGACACTCCTGCAGTCGAGTGCTGAGCATAGCAGCATCCTCCAAGCACAAGTCCATGTGCTCATGGGAAGTCCCTTGCTGCACCGGTGGGTACTTGTACTCCGTGGTACCACTCTCACGTTGGAGAACATACATGTACTCAGTTTTGTCCAAGTGGCGACGATAGATGTGGCTCTGGCAGGTGATGGCCTCCCAAGTGACATCTCTCTCCGCGTCAACTTGTGTTGCTCGACAAGCTGGAGAGTGGTGGATCTTAAGCAGCTGATTTTCATGTATAATCCTCATCTCCGAACTCCATTCTTCCCTCTTCTCACGGATGGTCCTGGTGGAGTTATAGTGGATGATGAGCTTGCCCGTATTGCCGGCGGCTTCGAGCATACGTCGAAGACGGCGCAACAAATCCCCTACTGCCAATCCGTAGGAAAGGTACGTCACTGGACGACTCTCCTCTCTTTCAGCAAGGGCAACTACGGGAACTCTCCCTCCCGTGGACTTACGAGCGGTGCGAATCATGCGAACCATCTAAAACAAAAGAATTTAAAACTAGGTTAGATAAAATCTCAAACAAAAATCCTATTTTGAATGAAAGTTGGGGTAAGATGAAGAAAATGACTCCTTTAATAACACTTTTTCCACCCACACCTTTGGTAAATAGTTTTTAAGAAAATAGGGCCCTTAAATACGTCCATTTCTACCTAGGTCCACGTTCCTACGGGCAACCTTGGCTCTGATACCACCTCTGTCACACCCGGTTTTTCCGAAGAAACAACCAAGTGAATATCACATGTATGCCAGGATCATTTTCTCATACATGTGATGACAAATAGTGAAGCATCATTTATTACAAGCCAGGTGTCAAATATAAATAAGTCTTACATCGCAAATGTCTCAATGGACACAAATGCTTCATCATAAGTAAATAAACTAGCAGCGGAATATTATTCTTTAGGGCTCCATCACAGGCGTTGCCCGGGGGTCTTCATGAACCTCAAAAACCTTCCTCGGGTCCAAAATCTTGGTCATTATACACCACCTCATTATCTTGACCTGAGCAGCAATATAAACCAACAAATATGCAAGGTTGAGTACCAATGGTACTCAGCAAGTGTGGGAAAATTATATCATGCATGGCTAGAACAAGGAGAGGTTGAACTCATGGTTAAAGCACTACGCAATTAATACCTATCACCTTAGCTTATTAAGCACCTACATTACTACACAGGTGAAATGGTCCCAATCTCCCATCCCATCATCATAATCCAATAACCATAACATCATTTCCAATGTTAAGCTCCCCGCTTAACTTCCAAAACCATCAATCCTCTAATCATGAATAAGTCCAGGCCGCTCTTAACCGTGAGCACGGCTGTCAAGACAGTTTTGACTCTGCAGAGTTTGTACCACTGTACCCACAAGTAGTGATTTCATCCCCCGTTGCCGGGTGGACTAAAAGAACCTCCATTATGCCAGTGGCTACGTTCCACATTCACACTTCCCAGGTGTGCAGCCAGGAGATCACTACGAAGCCTTTACAAAGGGATTCCCGACGAGCGTGGGCCCACTGAGGTTTCACCCCTAACAGCATACAAGAGGCTCCAACCCCGCTGCAGTGGCCCCCTCTTGAGCCTTGCGGTTCATATGGTAGTCCAGCTGACACCTACTCCCCGCACCATCCAACACACCCATACTACGCCGGGGATACACCTAATTAATTGGCCAAGCTGCCCCATCTCAGCATGTGGTTGGCACTGTAAAGCCGGGTTACATGCTCCATGAACCGGTCCTTAGGATCCAGGCAAGTACTAAACACAAACCCAAGTCTCGTGCACCCAGCACACAACCAAAACATCCAACTTGCCTTGATCCCTACCTCTACATAACTCACAATAGCTCATTCAAGAGTATGGTATTATAAACTGATGATCTCATTTCCCAAATATCCCATTCTAAGCATGGCTAAGCAAATGCATGTAAATAAATGACATGACAAAATAAATCCCAACCCAAGCTACAAGGAAACAAGGTAATGCAATTCTAGGGAAACTTTCCTAGCATGGGTTTCATCTTTCATTTGACAAATACAAATAACTCTATCTACATATCCTAGCATAGGATAAAAGTGGTCAAGGACACTTGCCTCCTTCTTGCTGCTCTTGAAATGAGTAGTCCTGATCTTGAAAACTGATAGCTTGCTCTTGAACAGGTTCTACTTCATACCATCACACATAGCAAAAGGAAAACAACAATCATAAGACATAGTTCACACTTCTACTTCATACAAACAACACATTCACATTTATGAAATTTTCTTTACCATTTTATGTGTTGTGGATACTCTATGTGTGTTGGTTTGGGGCTTGCACACACTTTTATTTACATGTGTATGATTCCTACTTTGGTGTTCATATTTATACTCACATAATATATATATATATATATATACACATATATATGTATATATATGTGTTTCAGTTTTAAATAAATTCCTTATATATTAAACTACCAAATATGTATGAAGAGTATTTTTCTTCTCCATATGTGCCTTCATAATTTCTATCAACCCTAAACTGAATTCTTTGTATTTTAAAAACCCCATTTATCATTTACTAGTTGCTATATTTTCAGATTTATATTCCTATGCACAATTGTGTATTTTATTATGAAATTAGTAATACACATCATCTAAACAGTATAGGTTCTGGTCCTAAATAATTTAATAACATGTTTTGACCTTGGCCTCTGATGTAAACTATTTCATAATTATTTTCCCTATTTTTCTATAGCTATTCCTTACTTAAAAATGTGTCCCTATACTAAATAATGTGAATAATAAATGAAACAGATTCATTTCAGCCCAAAATATATTTTCATCTCACTCCAAAGTTTCCTAAGTACTGAGAAAGTTTTTAATTAATTTTGACAATTATGTTTATCCCACTTTTTAATTTTTAAACACTAGTTACATATTCAATTTTCTAAATTAAATACTAAACAGGGCTAAAATAATGAATTCACCCCATTATAGGGTCTATAATATTATTTTCATAATTTCCAGGGGTCTAGCTACACTTATCAGAGGTGTTTTTCCTAATTTCTATTAAGTCCAGGGGCTAAAACTGATTTTTAAATGAATTTACACGATTTTCTGGAGTTCCAGGGGCTAGATCTGAAGTTTCCGGGGCTAGCTCTCAATTCCAGAGAACCCCAGGGGGTAGCACGTAAGAATTCCAGTCTTTATAACGCGGGGCTGACGTGGACCGTCTGATTTTAAACCGACGGCTGAGATTATAACATCGAACCGGTACGCGGGGTTTTAAAGTCTACCGTGCGATTTAAAATAAACGGCGCACAAGCGGCCACGTCGCTCTGATCGAGCGCGGGCGGCGCTGCCGGCGGCGCACGGCGGCGGGAAGCGGCGATCTCGCCGGAATCTTTCGGATCCTCGAGAATTCTGCCTAGAACTGTGATCTTATGGCCTAGATCGGTAGAGGGGAGGTCAGGGATCTCACCTCGGGGGTTTTCTCGAGCTCGGGGGTCCTGGAAAGTGCTCGGCGGCGAGGTCCGAGGCAAAACCACGGCGAAGCTCGTCGGAGCTGGATTTGCACCGTAAGTCTTCGGGTTTTCTGCACCTGCAAAGTTCCCCGGAGGCGGTGGATCAAAACTAGCGAGTTAGATCAGAGTTTCCGAGCTTAGATCGGCCAAAATTCACCGGCGAAGTCTCGGTGCTCACCGGAGTGAAAATCGGCGATCGCGTGCGAAAAACTGATCGGATCGGTGGGTTTTATAGCCGGGGGAGGGTGGTGGTTCTGTTGTGATCGAGTTGGAGTCCGCTAGTTCCAGAATTCGGCCGCAAAACACGATTTCCCGATCGGTTGCGATCGAGCGCGCGGGAGAGAGTCCGGGGTCGCGGGGTTAGGGATGACAGGCGGGTCCCACATGTCAGCGAGGGGCAGAGCGGCGCGCGCGGGGGCGGGCTGCGCGGGGGTTAGCTGGGCCGGCTGGGGTTTCGGCCCACTGGCCAGTTTTTTTCTGGCTTTCCTTTTTCTTTTTCATTTCATTTCTGTTTTGAGTATAATTTGAATTCCAGTTTGAATTTGAATTCTTGCAAAACATGCAATACGTCCAAAAATTTCTAAATTCCCCTCTGAACATGGTTTATGGTTCTAAATCAAAATTTGAGTCTTGACTAAAAATTTGGGGTGTTACAGCGCCCCTCTGCGGCTGACCGCGCAGAGGACAGAGAGGCCCAAAGGGCCATCCACCTGATGGACACAGCAATCCGTGTTGCCGAGGATGTCAGACTCACCGACTACAGGAAGATGAAGGCAAGGCAACTGAAGAAGCTCAGATGGTTACCGATGCCTGAGGAGTGGTTCCCACGGCCTAGGGACGCTCGAGTTGACTCCCGCTTCTGGACCCTGACACAGGCGTCCCTGTACGAGACTTACAGGCGTCGGGGCCACAAGCTCTTCCAGCATAACAGCATCGACTGGGATCAGCTTGCAGTGACAGCAGGACACGGGATCAGGCCACTCTTTGAGAGATACAGAGGACTTGTGGACTTGCTCTCGCACCAGAGGAGTGCCTACGTCGAGGAGTGGGTCAGGGTGTTCTACGCGACACTCTACGTCTCTGAGGGTCGTCGCTCGATTCACTTCATGTTCATGGGGCAGATCCACGACGTGTCTCGAGACTTGTTGGGCAGACTGCTTGGTGTGGATCTCTCTACTACGTGCCTGCACCAGATAGTCTACGGAGACGCAGACCCGCCGAGGAGGCCACTGACTGGAGGAGTGGCACCGCCTTTCGAGGAGATCAGAGGTCTGTTCACTCAGCCGTTCACTCCTGACCAGCCGAGGGTGCCAGCGCTTCTCACCCCAGCAGCTCGGACAGTTCACCACGTCCTCAGGCGTACTCTACTACCGAGGTCTGGCTACTTGGAGGGCTTCACGAGCCTTCAGCAGACCATCCTGTTCTATGTGATGAACGGGATGGAGTTCGACATCGTGGATATTCTGATCTGCGTGATGGAGGACGTGATCACCGACGGAGTTGGGATGCTTCGACAGTTGGTCTTCGGTCACTGGATCTGTCACCTTCTCCACCAGTTGGTTCCAGAGGACACTCCAGGAGTTTCTCAGCTGACGGAGATGCACGTGACCCGGTTCAGCCACTACCGAGTCCCCACTCCGGGAGACCGCCGCCTTGGCCGTCCTGTCGAGCGTGAGGTTCGAGCCAGACTGTCAGAGGAGGACTGGGCAGAGCTGACTCAGGAGGACGCAGAGCTGGCACAGGCAGAGGCTCAGGGAGGAGACCTACAGCATATATGGTCGGACAGCGACACCAGCGACAGTGTCGAGGAGTACTTCCCTCCTGCTCCTCCTTCACCGAGGCAGCACGACGCAGAGGCAGGAGGCTCAGCAGCTCCACCACCTACACCTCCTCCAGTGTCAGAGGCTCAGGTGACTCAGCCGTCAGAGCTCACTACTTTACTTCAGCGGATGGCTCAGCAGCAGGAGCAGCTTCAGAGGCAGCAGCAGGAGATGCAGCTGGAGATCGCCCGTCAGAGGCGAGAGGACATCGACAGGTACACCAACCTTGTCGACCAGATGACGAGACGCACTCTGGACCAGCAGCAGCAGACTCAGCAGATGTTGTTGGGCGTCCTGGGGTTGGTCACCAACCTCTACCAGCAGACGGGAGTCGCCCTTCCACCTCAGCACTCGGGACTCAGTCAGGCTCCAGGTGCACCCCCACTGGCACCAGCTCCAGCACCGTCCTCGTCGATCCCCAGCTTCAGTATACCACCTCTGCTCGCCTCGACAGCACCCGTTCACTCGACAGTAATGCCGCCGACGTCGTTCTAGTCCTCACCTCTTCCGGCAGTACCTTCTCCATCGGCGCCAGCAGTCTCAGCGGATCCCCCAGCAGCTCCAGCTCCAGCTCCCCCCACTCCAGCTCCAGCGCCAGCGACCTCCACCTCCAGCAGCTCCGGTGACAGCACCGTCGACGCCGACCGCTTCACCATCGCCAGGAGCGCGCCTGAGTCGTAGGCACTCGACTTCCCTTTTTGGTGTCTTGATGCCAAAGGGGGAGAAGAGTTAGAGTCAGGGGGAGGGTTAGCTCAGTTCTAGGGGGAGTTCTTGGTTTTAGGGGGAGTGTCTATCCTTTTGCTACTTATTGTTATCTATTTGAGATTGCCTGTTATTATTATTTGCTATTATCGTACTCCGGGTGCTACTTTGTGCTCTTGCGCTTTATTGTTTATTATTTGAGCCTTCGAGCCACTTGTGTTGCAATTTGTACTTGTTATATTTCTTTTTTGAGCATTGCGTTTTAATTCCATTAATTCTATGCTCTACTCGTTGTGTTGTCATCAATCACCAAAAAGGGGGAGATTGAAAGCATCTAGGCCCCCGTGAGGTATGGTTTCGGTGATTAATGACAACCGTTCGTTATTACTAATGAGTTTGTGGATGCGAGGTTTCACGTATATCACATCAAACGTTAATGAACTATCTATTCACACCATCTACTGCTCATTGGATACAAATGGAGACCCCTCAACGATCTATTCTAAGGGGTTATTCGATACTCATGAAGACTAAATGAAGAACTCATACAACGACTCTATTCTATCAAAATTGGCAACACAAGAAGCTTACACTTCATCAAAATATCATTTCAAACAAGTGTCAAAGAGGTCACTCAAGAAGATTCCAAAAGATCAACTCAAAACAACTCGAAGCAAACAAGTTGCACTCACCGGATCATCCGATGTCTTGCAAAATGACTACATCGGTCGAGTTTGAGTTGGCAGAAGAAGAAGACCTCAGAGCCCAGTACACACCGGATCATCCGATGTGAAGGATGTGGCACATCGGTTGATTTCAACAGAAGGATGATTTCTGAGTTATTCTGAAGAAGTACACACCGGATCATCCGATGATGAAGTAAGTGTACATCGGTCAATTTCAACAGAGACATTATTTCTGAACCAATTCTGAAGATCAACTCACCGGATCATCCGATGATGAAGTTGAAGTAACATCGGTCGATTAAACAGTCAGATCCAACGGTTATATCCAACGGTCACATCTGACACATGACATCAGCTAATTTGGAATTCGACCGATGCTCAAATAAAGGGGTGCATCGGATGATCCGATGTTCACAGAAAAAGTCTGCCTACTTTTCCAACGGCTATCTCGTGTGGGCTGGCTATAAATACCCCTCCAACCGGCCATTTCGTCAAGTCTTGATCACCAGAGCCTCACTACACATCCTCAAGCATTCAAGACCAAGAGCTACCACTTCCACACCTCAAAACCTCTTGTACTCCAACTATAGGCTAGATCTAGCTAGAGAGAAGCTTGTGTGCGTCCATTCTTGGTGATTGGAATCTCTAGTCTAGTGAGAGAGAGTGTCTTGGTGACTTCTCTCACCTTGTAAAAGTTGGAGGAAGAAGAGATCGCTCCGGAGCTTACCAAGGCGTTTGTGGAAGCCCGAAGGATCACCATTGTACAAGGCTTGAGCTCCACCTTGCCGGAGATGGCGAACGGAGAAAGATAGTGGATTCCCTTGTCTTGGTGACTTGGGAGTGGCTATACCCTTTGGTGGGTGCCACAACGTGGACGTAGGTAGATCTTTGTGATCTTACCGAACCACGGGAAAAATCGCCGTGTCTCCAAGTCTCCGCGGGAGTTTGCATCTCTCTCCTCACCCTCTTACTATTACGCATTTACTATTCCGCACTTAATACTCTTGCTTGCATAGTTAGTTCGCATAGGGAATTGGGCTTCAACCATTAAGTTTTAAATTGCTCTAAAATTAGAAAAAGCCCAATTCACCCCCCCCCCTCTTGGGCGTTTCGATCCTTACAATTGGTATCAGAGCCAGGTTGCTCATTGGATCATTCTAGCTTCACCGCTAGAGAGCAAAAATGACCAAGAATGGGGGTTCGGTTCCTACCTTCGAGGGCAAGAATTTTGCTTATTGGAAAGCACGCATGCGCGCTTACCTTGAGGCAATTGCTCCCGAAGTGTGGGAAGCGACCCATGCGGGGTTTGGAAATCTTGACTATGTTGGTGACCAATTAAAATGGGATGCTAAGGCTAGAAATGCCATATATGAATGCATTAGTCAAGATGTCTTTGCTAGGATTGCTAGTAAGGAAAAAGCATGTGAAATTTGGGCATGTCTAATTGAAATACATGAGGGCTCATCTCGTGTTAAAGAACTCAAATATCACATGCTTAAATCAAAATATGATGAATTTAAGATGTTTCCTCATAAGAATGTTAACCAAATGTTTTCTCGTTTAAATGTGCTCATTGAGGAAATTAACGCACTTGACATTGCTTCTCTTGGCAAGGGACTTATCAATCGCAAGATCCTCATGCTTCTACCCAAGCCCAAGTACAACATTATCAATTCAATGCTCCAAAAAGAGTCACTAGACAACATTGAAGTTTCGGAGCTCATTGGAGAAATCCATGCTCATGAGATGAGCGTACTTGGAACGATGGAGGAGTCATCATCAAAAACCATTGCTCTCAAGGCTTCAACCAAGAAGACAACTCCCAAGAAGAAGAAAGTGGTTGAGCCTAGCTCAAGTGAAGAAGAGCAAGAAACAAGCGAAGATGATGATGATGAGCTTGCTTTGATGATGAGGAAATTCTCACGCCTCAACTCCAAGATTGCAAAGAAGGGATACTCTTATGATCCCAAGAAGAAAGCCTTCTTGCCAAGAAAAGATGAAAACAAGACGCGCTACAATTGTGGTGATCTAGGCCACATATCATATGATTGTCCAAGACCGGACAAAAGGAAGTACAATGGCAAGCATCACAAGCTAGAAGAAAGTGATGATGAAGAGGAGGTCAAGCCCAAGCGCTCTTTTGGAAAGAAGAAATTTGACAAAGGCAAGAAAACCAAGCTCTTTCCAAAGAAGAGAAGAGGGCCTCAAAAGGTCTTCATGTGTGAAGCCAATGAGTGGATCACGGATGAAGAGTCAAGCGACGAAGATAGTGAAGATGAAGAAAACTTGGCGGGCCTCGCCATCGTCAACAAGGATGACTCACCTCTTCGTCCACCTCCTATGTGCCTAATGGCGAAAGGTAACTCAAAGGTATGTGAAGATTCTAGCGATGATGATCATGAGCTTTCACCCGATGAATTAGCATCTATGATTAATGAATATCATGCCATTATAAAAAGGGAAAAGGCTAAGGTTAAGGCTCTTGAGCTAGCTCGTGCTAAGCTTGAAAGTGCTAACCTCGATTTGCATGACAAGTATGTAACCATACTTAAAAAGCATGACACGCTCAAATCAAATGTCAAGCAAATCGAGGAGGAGAATGCTCAAATCAAGCTTGAGTATCATGAGCTTGACTTAGCTAACTTAGCACTCTTGGCAAAGCACAATGAGTTGGTTCAAGAACATGAAGTGCTTAACCTTGCTTATGAAGCGATTGAACTTAAATTGAAAAACACAAAGAAAGAAACCCTTGATGGCAAAATATCATCTAATTCACATGCCACTAATATTTTGGATAAGTCTTTGCCTTTGAAAGCAAGCCCTAGGGAGAAGGAGCTAATGGACGAAATTGAAAGTCTTCGCACTAGTGTGGCAAGACTCTCTAAGGGGGAGGACAAGCACAAGGAAATCCTCTACCAACAAGCTAAAGGCTTCAACAAGAGGGGACTTGGATCCTTCCCGGTGCCCAACAAAGGAAAGGTGCCCTCACCGGAGCTTAGGACAAGCTTCATCAAGGAAGTTGGTTCCTATTGCCAACATTGTGAGGTCACCGGACATCACACAAGGGAGTGTCCTCTTCCCAACCGTCCTTCTCCCAAATTGCCTCCTAACTACAAATCTACTTTCAATGATTATCACTATCTATTGAGCAAAGTAGGTGGAAAGGTGAAGGCAAGGTTCATCGGCAAAGACATCAAGGGCATGAAGGGGAAGCTCCCCAAGCAACTTTGGGTCCCAAAATCACTTGTATCACACATACAAGGACCTAAGTTGGCTTGGGTTCCTAAACTCAAAAACTAACTTCATGTGTGTAGGTGAACTACAAAGCCGGAGGAAAGCATTGGGTACTCGATAGTGGGTGCACTCAACATATGACCGGCAATGATGGTATGTTCACCTCCATAGAGAACCACGGCAATCATGAACAAGTCACCTTTGGTGATAACTCAAAGGGGAAGGTAATTGGTTTGGGTAAAATTGCTATTTCTCATGATTTGTCTATCTCTAATGTGCTTTACGTTAAGTCTCTTAGTTTCAATTTACTTTCTATTGCACAATTATGTGATCTTGGACTAACGTGCACATTTGACAAGAATGGTGTTGTGGTGACTAGTGAATCAAGCAAAGAACTAATATTCAAAGGTTTTCGGCATGGACATCTTTATTTGGTGGACTTCTCCAACAAGGATTCTAGCTTGACCACTTGTCTTTTCACCAAGACAAGTTTGGGATGGCTATGGCATCGGCGCATTGCTCACATTGGGATGAGCAAGCTCAAGAAGTCATTCAAGCTTGGGATGGTGACCGGCGTGAAGGATGTCACATTTGAGAAGAACAAGCTTTGTAGCGTGTGTCAAGCCGGGAAGCAAGTTGCCTCACACCATCCGATGAAGACAATGGTGTCAACCTCCAAGCCACTTGAACTACTTCACATGGACCTCTTCGGACCGTCCACATACCAAAGCCTTGGCGGTAACCTCTATTGTCTTGTTATTGTTGATGACTACTCTCGCTATGCTTGGACATTGTTTCTAGGTGACAAGGGTGAAACTCCGGAAATCTTCAAGACCTTCGCTAAACGAGCTCAAAGGGAATTTCAACTTCCCATCATCAAGGTCCGGAGTGACAACGGCACCGAGTTCAAGAACTACAACATTGGGGAGTGGTGTGATCGTGAAGGCGTGAAGCACGAGTTTTCGGCCACATACACCCCTCAACAAAATGGTGTCGTTGAAAGGAAGAACAAGACTCTCATCACCCTTGCAAGAGCAATGCTTGATGACTATGGCACGTCGGAGAAGTTTTGGGCCGAAGCAATCAACACGGCGTGCCATGCCGCAAATAGGGTCTATCTTCATCGACTACTTCAAAAGACCCCATATGAGCTCCTCATTGGGAGAAAGCCCAACATCTCCTACTTCCGAGTCTTTGGGTGCAAGTGCTACATCTACCGCAAGAAAAGGCTCGGTAAGTTTGAAAGAAGGTGTGATGTTGGTATCTTTCTTGGTTATGCGTCAAACTCAAAAGCATATCGAGTATTCAACCAAACCTCCGGGTTAGTTGAAGAAAGTTGTGATGTTGAGTTTGATGAGACTAATGGCTCCCAAGAGGAGAGTTTTGGTCATGATGATATAGATGATGAGCCTCTACGAGAAGCTATGAAGAACATGACCATAGGAGACATCAAGCCCGAAGTTGAGGAGAGCCATGATCAAGGGGGAGCCTCAAGTTCCAACATCAACGCCTCCATGGCGCCTCAAATTGATGAAGAAGAAGAGAAAGATGATCCATTGCCAATGCAAGATTCACATGCCACACAACACCAAGAAGAAGAAGAAGTCCAAGGTCAAGTCCAACCACAAGACGAGCGAGATGCCTCACCACCGCCAAGTGCCTCACAACCTCTTATGAGGCATGGGCACATCTCCAAGGCACATCCGATGGATCAAATCATCGGAAGTCCGTCATGGGGAGTAAGTACTCGTTCTCGCCATGTTGCTTCATTTTGTGAGCACTACTCTTTTGTTTCGTGTGTAGAACCCACAAATATTGAGGAAGCACTCCAAGATCCAAATTGGGTGATGGCTATGCAAGAAGAACTCAACAACTTCACCCGCAATGAAGTTTCGGTATTGGAGGAGCGACCTAAGGACAAGAACGTCATCGGAACGAAGTGGGTGTACCGCAACAAGCAAGACGAGAATGGCGTGGTGGTCCGCAACAAGGCAAGGCTTGTGGCCAAGGGTTTTTCACAAGTTGAAGGACTAGATTTTGGAGAGACATTCACCCCGGTCGCACGGTTAGAAGCTATTCGCATACTCCTTGCTTTTGCTTCGCATCACAATATTATGCTTTATCAAATGGATGTTAAAAGTGCCTTCCTCAATGGTTATATTAACAAACTTGTTTTCGTTGAGCAACCTCCCGGGTTTGAAGATCCGAGGAATCCTAACCATGTGTATAGGTTACACAAGGCGCTCTACGGGCTCAAGCAAGCACCTAGGGCATGGTATGAACGTCTAAGGGATTTCCTAGTCATGCAAGTATTCAAGATTGGGAGGGTGGATACCACACTTTTCACCAAGGACATCAACGGGGATTTATTTCTTTGTCAACTTTACGTTGATGACATTATTTTTGGCTCAACTAACAAATCTCTTAGCCTTGAGTTTGGCACCATGATGTCTAGGGAGTTCGAGATGTCAATGATTGGAGAACTCAATTTCTTCCTAGGATTTCAAATCAAGCAACTTCAAGAGGGGACTTTCATCTACCAAGAGAAGTACACCAAGGACCTCTTGAAGAAGTTTGAAATGGAAGATTGTAGCTCAAGAAGTACTCCAATGGCGACAAATTGTCATCTCGACGCGGACATGGACGGTAAACCTATTGATCAATCTCATTACCGTTCCATGATTGGTTCATTGTTATATCTTACCGCATCTAGGCCCGATATCATGTTTAGTGTGTGCTTGTGTGCTCGCTTTCAAGCGGCACCTAAAGAATCGCATCGTAAGGCGGTCTTTAGGATACTTAGGTATCTCAAGCATACCCCAAGTGTAGGTTTGTGGTACCCCAAGAACGCTAGTTTCCATCTCTTGGGTTACTCGGATTCGGACTTTGCCGGATGCCGTGTGGATCGCAAGAGTACCTCCGGTGGGTGCCACTTACTTGGGCGTTCCCTAGTATCTTGGTCGAGCAAAAAGCAAAACTCCGTGGCTTTGTCCACCGCGGAGGCAGAGTATATAGCGGCCGGTGCATGTTGTGCCCAAATTCTATATATGAAGCAAACCCTTTTGGACTTTGGAATTAAATTTGATTGTGTGCCTCTCCTTTGTGACAATGAAAGTGCGGTTTTAAGATAGCTAGAAACCCCGTTCAACACTCCCGCACTAAGCACATTGATATTCGCCATCACTTCTTGCGGGACCATGAGGCTAAAGGAGACATCTCTTTGCAAGGTGTTAGGTCCGAAGAACAATTGGCGGATATCTTCACTAAACCACTTGATGAGAAAACTTTTTTTAGACTTAGAAGTGAATTAAATGTGCTAGATGCATCTAACGTCATGTAAGTTGCCATGTTCATGTTAGGTTGCATATCAAATAGGTCTTGTCTAACTCCCAAAGGATAGGGGCGAGCTAGAAATAGTTTTCCCTGAGGAAGCCTTTGGAAGGTTTAAACTTGGCAAGATAGATTTATATTATGCTTTGCATGATTCCTGCCATATAGACTTGCACTCATTTAATATCTTGCATTATTTGTTTGGCATTGCATACGGTAGATTGTCACAAAGGGGAACCCACATCATGAGAAGGAGACTTGTTCAAAATGCAATATCTCAACTCATATGATGTGGATAGCAAAATTCTAAAGGTACATGCTTTAAAGAGATAGAAGTTTTCCATACTCTAGCTCACAAAGCATGGGCCTTACATTTTCGTGGTTTCCCTCCTAACCTTGTGTGTTCTCTTTGCTTAAGGGCTTAGCCAATATGTGGCACTATATTTGAAGCCTTCTATTAGAGGTTAGGAGTTGCCCAAAAAGTCCTAGGACCCAATCTTATCTTTGTGTGTTTAAGTCCAAGGACACATATGGGCAGTCTTAGGTTTTCTGTAGTCATCGGATTATCCGATGCTAGGGCAAGCAGATCATCGGATCAATTGGTGCTTCAGTTCAGTGCTCAGATCAAGTCAGATGTCACAAATCAACCGATGAGTTCATTTCAGAAGACATCGGAGCATCCGGTGTTCAGTTTTCTGGTGCCCTGCAGAAATCGACCGATGATCGACACCTCAACGTCGGCTCATCCGGTGTTCAAAGAGAGTTTTTGGAACAACTCTCTGTTGAACTCGACCGATGCATCCTCCGATGATCATCGGTCCATCCGGTGTTTTGTGCGCGGCTAGGGTTTGCCCGTACGGTTTAAATAGCGGTTCGGCCGCCTCTTTCGTTTTTCTTCCCCGACCTTCGCCGCCGCCCGCTTCTCTCGCCGCCCGTCGCCCTCGCCGCCGTCCTCGCGCCCTCCGGCCACCTCCGGTCGCCGCCGCCGCCTCCCAGGCGCCGCCGCAGCTCCCTCCTCCGCCGCGCCTCCCTCGCCGTCTCCCCTCCACCACCAGCCGCACCACCACTCGCCGCCGGCTTCCACCACCGCGCATCACCCTCTCCGCTAGGGTTTCGCCATGCTTCGCCGTTCGTCGCTAATATGGGTCGCGATCGCAAAGGAAAGGGCAAGGCTATTGAGGAGCCCGCCGCGAAGAAGCGCAAGATGTCCAAGGACGCTCGTCGTGCGGAGTTGGCCGCTCGCGCCGCCGAGGAGCGTGAGCACGGCCATCGCGGTTCCTTACGGATCCGCGAGTCCCGGCAGAGGCAGGAGCAGCCTCCGGTCCAGCCGGTGCCTCCCGAGGGCTCCGACGAGGAGGAGGCCGAGGTGCCGCCTCTCATCCGCCGGCGCACCCCGAGGACTCGTGGGGGTGGACAGACTCCTACGGCGAGTCGGCGCCCCTCTGCGGCTGACCGTGCAGAGGACAGAGAGGCCCAAAGGGCCATCCACCTGATGGACACAGCAATCCGTGTTGCCGAGGATGTCAGACTCACCGACTACAGGAAGATGAAGGCAAGGCAACTGAAGAAGCTCAGATGGTTAGCGATGCCTGAGGAGTGGTTCCCACGGCCTAGGGACGCTCGAGTTGACTCCCGCTTCTGGACCCTGACACAGGCGTCCCTGTACGAGACTTATAGGCGTCGGGGCCACAAGCTCTTCCAGCATAACAGCATCGACTGGGATCAGCTTGCAGTGACAGCAGGACACGGGATCAGGCCACTCTTTGAGAGATACAGAGGACTTGTGGACTTGCTCTCGCACCAGAGGAGTGCCTACGTCGAGGAGTGGGTCAGGGTGTTCTACGCGACACTCTACGTCTCTGAGGGTCGTCGCTCGATTCACTTCATGTTCATGGGGCAGATCGACGACGTGTCTCGAGACTTGTTGGGCAGACTGCTTGGTGTGGATCTCTCTACTACGTGCCTGCACCAGATAGTCTACGGAGACGCAGACCCGCCGAGGAGGCCACTGACTGGAGGAGTGGCACCGCCTTTCGAGGAGATCAGAGGTCTGTTCACTCAGCCGTTCACTCCTGACCAGCCGAGGGTGCCAGCGCTTCTCACCCCAGCAGCTCGGACAGTTCACCACGTCCTCAGGCGTACTCTACTACCGAGGTCTGGCTACTTGGAGGGCTTCACGAGCCTTCAGCAGACCATCCTGTTCTATGTGATGAACGGGATGGAGTTCGACATCGTGGATATTCTGATCTGCGAGATGGAGGACGTGATCACCGACGGAGTTGGGATGCTTCGACAGTTGGTCTTCGGTCACTGGATCTGTCACCTTCTCCACCAGTTGGTTCCAGAGGACACTCCAGGAGTTTCTCAGCTGACGGAGATGCACGTGACCCGGTTCAGCCACTACCGAGTCCCCACTCCGGGAGACCGCCGCCTTGGCCGTCCTGTCGAGCGTGAGGTTCGAGCCAGACTGTCAGAGGAGGACTGGGCAGAGCTGACTCAGGAGGACGCAGAGCTGGCACAGGCAGAGGCTCAGGGAGGAGACCTACAGCATATATGGTCGGACAGCGACACCAGCGACAGTGTCGAGGAGTACTTCCCTCCTGCTCCTCCTTCACCGAGGCAGCACGACGCAGAGGCAGGAGGCTCAGCAGCTCCACCACCTACACCTCCTCCAGTGTCAGAGGCTCAGGTGACTCAGCCGTCAGAGCTCACTACTTTACTTCAGCGGATGGCTCAGCAGCAGGAGCAGCAAGCAGCTTGACAGGAGCAGCTTCAGAGGCAGCAGCAGGAGATGCAGCTGGAGATCGCCCGTCAGAGGCGAGAGGACATCGACAGGTACACCAACCTTGTCGACCAGATGATGAGACGCACTCTGGACCAGCAGCAGCAGACTCAGCAGATGTTGTTGGGCGTCCTGGGGTTGGTCACCAACCTCTACCAGCAGACGGGAGTCGCCCTTCCACCTCAGCACTCGGGACTCAGTCAGGCTCCAGGTGCACCCCCACTGGCACCAGCTCCAGCACCGTCCTCGTCGATCCCCAGCTTCAGTATACCACCTCTGCTCGCCTCGACAGCGCCCGTTCACTCGACAGTACTGCCGCCGACGTCGTTCTAGTCCTCACCTCTTCCGGCAGTACCTTCTCCATCGGCGCCAGCAGTCTCAGCGGATCCCCTAGCAGCTCCAGCTCCAGCTCCAGCTCCCCCCACTCCAGCTCCAGCGCCAGCGACCTCCACCTCCAGCAGCTCCGGTGACAGCACCGTCGACGCCGACCGCTTCACCATCGCCAGGAGCGCGCCTGAGTCGTAGGCACTCGACTTCCCTTTTTGGTGTCTTGATGCCAAAGGGGGAGAAGAGTTAGAGTCAGGGGGAGGGTTAGCTCAGTTCTAGGGGGAGTTCTTGGTTTTAGGGGGAGTGTCTATCCTTTTGCTACTTATTGTTATCTATTTGAGATTGCCTGTTATTATTATTTGCTATTATTGTACTCCGGGTGCTACTTTGTGCTCTTGTGCTTTATTGTTTATTATTTGAGCCTTCGAGCCACTTGTGTTGCAATTTGTACTTGTTATATTTCTTTTTTGAGCATTGCGTTTTAATTCCATTAATTCTATGCTCTACTCGTTGTGTTGTCATCAATCACCAAAAAGGGGGAGATTGAAAGCATCTAGGCCCCCGTGAGGTATGGTTTCGGTGATTAATGACAACCGTTCGTTATTACTAATGAGTTTGTGGATGCGAGGTTTCACGTATATCACATCAAACGTTAATGAACTATCTATTCACACCATCTACTGCTCATTGGATACAAATGGAGACCCCTCAACGATCTATTCTAAGGGGTTATTCGATACTCATGAAGACTAAATGAAGAACTCATACAACGACTCTATTCTATCAAAATTGGCAACACAAGAAGCTTACACTTCATCAAAATATCATTTCAAACAAGTGTCAAAGAGGTCACTCAAGAAGATTCCAAAAGATCAACTCAAAACAACTCGAAGCAAACAAGTTGCACTCACCGGATCATCCGATGTCTTGCAAAATGACTACATCGGTCGAGTTTGAGTTGGCAGAAGAAGAAGACCTCAGAGCCCAGTACACACCGGATCATCCGATGTGAAGGATGTGGCACATCGGTTGATTTCAACAGAAGGATGATTTCTGAGTTATTCTGAAGAAGTACACACCGGATCATCCGATGATGAAGTAAGTGTACATCGGTCAATTTCAACAGAGACATTATTTCTGAACCAATTCTGAAGATCAACTCACCGGATCATCCGATGATGAAGTTGAAGTAACATCGGTCGATTAAACAGTCAGATCCAACGGTTATATCCAACGGTCACATCTGACACATGACATCAGCTAATTTGGAATTCGACCGATGCTCAAATAAAGGGGTGCATCGGATGATCCGATGTTCACAGAAAAAGTCTGCCTACTTTTCCAACGGCTATCTCGTGTGGGCTGGCTATAAATACCCCTCCAACCGGCCATTTCGTCAAGTCTTGATCACCAGAGCCTCACTACACATCCTCAAGCATTCAAGACCAAGAGCTACCACTTCCACACCTCAAAACCTCTTGTACTCCAACTATAGGCTAGATCTAGCTAGAGAGAAGCTTGTGTGCGTCCATTCTTGGTGATTGGAATCTCTAGTCTAGTGAGAGAGAGTGTCTTGGTGACTTCTCTCACCTTGTAAAAGTTGGAGGAAGAAGAGATCGCTCCGGAGCTTACCAAGGCGTTTGTGGAAGCCCGAAGGATCATCATTGTACAAGGCTTGAGCTCCACCTTGCCGGAGATGGCGAACGGAGAAAGATAGTGGATTCCCTTGTCTTGGTGACTTGGGAGTGGCTATACCCTTTGGTGGGTGCCACAACGTGGACGTAGGTAGATCTTTGTGATCTTACCGAACCACGGGAAAAATCGCCGTGTCTCCAAGTCTCCGCGGGAGTTTGCATCTCTCTCCTCACCCTCTTACTATTACGCATTTACTATTCCGCACTTAATACTATTGCTTGCATAGTTAGTTCGCATAGGGAATTGGGCTTCAACCATTAAGTTTTAAATTGCCCTAAAATTAGAAAAAGCCCAATTCACCCCCCCCCCCTTGTGTGTTTCGATCCTTACAACGGTATGGTACGTATGTTGCTAACCGCACGTACGGTATGCATATGCTAGTACTGAGCATATGGACGTGGCTAAGAGGGGACGTTCCTGTCTTGGCGTTGACCGACGAGGATGTCGGTCTTCTAAGGGGGGTGGATTGTGTGATATACTGACTCCCGGCGTAACAGGATTGATAGAGTACTCATACCATCAAGGTATATCTTCTTTTCCGGAAGCCCACTTGCAAAGGACTCCGGGGTCAAGCGTGCTTGGCCCGGAGGAATTGGGGGATGGGTGACCGACCGGGAAGTCTTCCCGGGTGCGCATGAGTGAGGACAAAGTGCGCAGAAAAGACGAGTGGTGGTATGTGGGGCCAGTCTATGATCCTAGAGAGCTGCTACAGGTACGGATCCAGCTATCCGCCACCAGAGGATCCTCGGCCTCTATGAAGACCGGTGGTTAAGTCGCCAAGTACTCAAAATATGAGCTCGGTTGAGGTTGGAGAGATTCTTCGTCTTGACGTCCCCCTCGAAGGGACGTGTTCATCACAAGGGTGTGGAGCAATTCGGTTCTCTAATTGCATGCACTAGTCATGGCAGCCAGAATGTCGGCCATTGTGAACGTAGGTTAAGGTCCTGGTGGCTGCTGCTGTTGCGGAGCTCGCTGCTCCGGATGTGGAGAGTTATCACCACCACCACAACTAGAACCACCCACTTCACCCATGGACTGAGTTTGCACCATTCTGCATTGCAAGAGTTCACTATCAGCTTAACACTATCACTTGACTTATTCCCTAATAAAGTAGTGAAATACCGATAATGAAGTCTTAACATGTAAGCAAAATGATCTACGCGCAAACTTGGTCCAATTAACAACCAGGGTTTCATGAATAACTGAAGTAGTCACAGTTATGGTCATTCTGCTTCAGATTGACCAGTCCTCAAACAAACCAGATTTCTGTTGTCAAAACAACAGTTTCATGGCTAGGGTTAAATACCAAAATTGTAGAGAACTTCAGTACCTTTCCAGAAAGTATTTATTTGGCCCCAGCTAAGTTCTAGATCGTAATTCATGAGCTTTAAAGTTGACAGAAATTCTGGAAGAATTTCAGCAGCACCTCCCCTGTAAGTGCTCACTTTGGGTCAACTTTTCCATACAGTTATGAACATATATGGACCAAACTCATAATTATAAAGTTGAAGCAAAATTTGTAAACTTTCCATAATTTTAATATTTCCCATTTTACAATTCTTTTACAGGAAGTTATAAGCAAAATCCAATCAGTACAGAAACTATGCACAGACTTTGAGTACTCTGGACAGTTTCACTTCTACTCTGAGTTTAACCACTTTACAGGAGGATTCTGTCCTGAGGTTGAACAGAAATATTGTACAGAACTTCCCAAGCTTTCCAAAAATGTAATTATATGACCCCTTTGCATTCATGGATCAAAATATATGATGGATCAAAGTTAACATAATTTCTGGCAGGATTTTGACAGCACCTCCCCAGAGGTACCTCGTTTCAATCCCCAATTCCAATTAATTGTGCTCCAGTTTTGGCAAAACTTTGAATTACAAATTGTCACATATCTCATGCTCTCTCTATAAATGTATCACAATAACCTTAGAGATTCTTCCACCGAAAGTTATGGTGGAATTAAAGAGACTCTGTTTCAGGTTCTACCCATTTGTAGCAGTTTTGGTTTCTAAGGATTTTCACCAACTTTCACTGTGTTTCTGTCCTGGAGGTTTATAGAAAAGTTTTAGAGAATTTTTCCACCTTTCCAAAACTGTATCCCACACTACCATTGGCCTTTTCTACAATGAGTAACACCCTGTACAAATTTCAGCAGAAACACTGCCAAAACAGGGGACTCTGTTTTGGGTCTCTTTATACTTGCATACTCTTTAATTGGTTCCTAAACAAGTTTTTAACCAATTGAATTGAACTATATTCATTCAAATTTTTCAGAATATTCAATTTTATGAGATGAGCGAAGTATTGGTGCATTTTTCATGATAATGCCAGTACTACGTTCCTCACGACATAGAAAATCTTAACCGGGTTATATCTGGCATATACGTTCTATTAGTGGCACTAGAATCGTTCACTTGCAAACATATTCTACTCGTAATAAGGATACGTGGTTAGTGTACCTGCATAAAACCACTCAATAATGAGGCACACAATGTTAATCATTCCAGGCAGGTTCATATCATACTAAAAACATACGCCCTGTATCATTGTGAAACGGGCCGTCCCCGAGTAAGGCACATCTCGAGGGATGCGATCGTGTTTCCACACCACACGACAAGGGACTCGAATAGAGCGTGTACGAGTAGACACGGTCGGGAATTTCATCAACCCGATGGATACCACCTACTGCCCACCAAGGCATGCTGATGGTGAGCGCTGCGTATGTCCTCCTAGGCTAATTCCAGAAGAATACACTATTGTGTTACCAACCACACGATGAGGTTTCCACTTTCTTGCCTAAGGCATGCCAGTGACTAGCGTTGCATATGAGCTCAGGAACATGAAGAGTTCAAGAGTTATCATATTGACGTATCACACCAAGCTATGAGATCTCTTTCCTGAACCACTTTCCTCCTCAGGGGAGCTAACCGAAATTGATCCGCTTTCGATGGCATACCTTACCTCTTACCTGGTCGAAGGTGCGTCGTTACAGAATATCATAACAGGTAAGTTATTTTGCCACCTTACATAACTTATGCGAATAGTACTACTTGTATGGGCCTAGTACCAAATCCTCACTCGTAGACTCAAAATTTTTGAAAATACGTGTCTTTTCCGGTGTGCTATTCCCAATTGTGCTATGATACCGCATCTGTGGGGACCACCTCCCCGACAGTCTTGGAAACTCATTGGGTGGTGTCGTGCGATGCAACACCTAACAACACATGATCGAAAAGAACACATATACAACAACATATGTCTTAAATACATATTATTGTTACATTTTACAAATAATATACAGGCGTACATTGCAGCGGAAAGATAAGAATACACTCACGACCTATAGCCTACACTAAGCAAAATGAAGCCATCCCGCCCTCAGGTGCTTCACACTAGCACACACCAAACCACAACGCCGTGCAGGGTTCCAAGTGAGACTCACACCCCTCATTGGGTGCTGCCCTGCTCGGATCACCCTTCCTCCCTAATGTTGCCTTATGCAACGTCACCTACCAAACAATGGATCAACAAACCGTGAGATTATGCTCAGCAAGACTTAACCGTAAACCTATACATGGAACTCTAAATGCTGGAAATAGAGGGCTGAATATAGAAGTTTGCATAAATGATGAAATTGAGCTAACAGAGAGGCCTTACTTCTAGTGTTTAAGTAGATTTTATAATCCTCGCACAATTTACATCGAGAATCCACAATCAAACAAGAAACGCTTCATCTTGATGCCACTTGTCCGAGGAGAAAGGTAAATTTAGTGAGAGCTACACTAGACCAATACATACCTTGCGCCATCAACGTCGAGACTTCACAATCAAACAAAAAATGCTTTGTCTCGATGCTAGTAGCCCAAGGTAGAAAGTAAATTTAGTGAAGGTATTTATCATCCTTCATCGCCAATATGAGGATTAATCATGAAGCATCTTTAACCATCCCCCCAGTTCTTTACTACGTCATGGCTCAGTGTACAAGTATGCTCACTATCGCGAGTGACGGTGATTTAAATCGATAACACCCAGATGGCACGACACATATGCCCATCTGAGAAAGGTGATCAACCAGTCCCCTCAATGTTGTATGTCGCAACCTTTCACAAGACACCTACATGTCGAACCGGTCCCACCGACCCGGAGGAAGTCTCACCTATGGCAAACCATCGTAGTGATGACTTCTCTCTCCTTTCAGCATCTGCATGGGACGGTGGGGATTGCCTCGACACCCAGGTTAACATGTTACATTGGTTTTCTGGGTCCCATATTGCCAGTATGCATCCGATACAAGATCAAACTTGTCCAGCGGGACTGCACACGAGAACGGTCCTCAAACGACTCAAACGGGGACTATGCTCACAGGACCACGCGTCCTTGAGCATTCCATCCATCCTGCCCGGTCTCCATTTCCCAATTAAGTGGATCAATTCCCAACTCTTCCGATTGATCCCCCTAAATCCATGAGTAGGAAATGGCCTACTCGAGTTATGGCTCTTTAATCCACTTTTCTTAACTTGATCATAGCAGTTACACTTAAGTGAAATCCTAATCTAACCAATACTCCAGGGATTTATTGGGTCATGCATGTGGAGTGTCATACAAACCTAGACTTAATGCAAAATAACCATTATATACAATATAAAGTGTATACAAATATAAACTTATAATTTTTTTATGCAAACCTGTAAAAGTCCCAAAAATGTAAAGGCAATAAACAGAGGGTTGACAACCGTTATGATTGGAATGCATGAAAATGGGACTTACAAAAATTTTATACACGTGATGATGCACATGGGTGTCCAACCAAACGAGCTCTCACCTTTATTTGAAACGTGTTTAGCCAAGGTTGAATTAAACACCATGTGTAAAGTTCTCACATGTAAGGGGGAGTTTAAAGTCAGATTTGAACTCAATTGTTCCCCTCAAGTTGCTGCCAAAAATTTGGAGCACACATGTATCCTCATATCTTTGAATTTGAGGAAATTCATGGTGGCCACATTCTAATTTCAGAGTGGGCTAAAAAGGAGTTAAACATGATCATTTCCAAATGTGAGTTGAATTCAAATTTGAAAGTGAACTTCACACTGGATTTGGTTTATTCAAATTTCCGCTCACGTTTAAACTCCCAAAATATCAGATTGAGGGGATTTACATGAATGAAGACTCTTGGAAACATTTGGAGGATAAGAAGACGAGTAAAGGGGGTAGACCCCACATGTCATTGGGCCACTTTAACTTGCTCCCGAAGACTTCCTCTGTTCGGTGTCGAACACCACCTGAGCCTCCTCCAAGCGCCAACGAGGGTAGCCACCTCCAGCTTCTTGCATCGAGCTGGTTACCTGCTCGTGGCTTCAACACCTCACGGCGTGATCCTCTCACTCACTAACTGAGCTGCAAGCGGAGGCCACCTCCTCGCTGTTTTCATCGCGCTGGCGACCACCTCGTGGGATTGAGTAGCTCTCGGCGTGATCTTTTGCTCACAAAAACAGCAACCCCGGGTGTTATTTCCCCTCGCACAGGAACTGAACTGGGAGCGTCGAATTTAAAAATTTGGAATATCACAGAAGGTTAACTCCCGGTAATAAAATTCAGTTTGTGGGAATTGCCGCAAATTTTGAATTTGCATTGTGGAGCCACTGTTGTTTAGAGAGGGGAAACTTCGAAGGGACCCATATGTCAGTGAAACACAAATTTGCTTACGTGGGAGTTGAACACCGGGGCAGCCACACCTTCCACCGAGCTGCTTGAGCGATTGTTCCCGATGTCGGCAACTTCATGTGTGGGTGCTTGTGCGATAAAGCAGCTGCACAACTCAATTTCTCCTCTCTGCCGTCCACTAAAATCTTTTTCTTTTGCTCGAGCAAGCAACCGGGAAAACACGGAGCACGCCCAGCTCACTCGGCTCTCCTCGCTGATCGACCTCCGGTCACCCTAGCCCCTGTTTGATCCATCTAGGAGCTGCGCCGGCGAGTCCTCTACATCCACAACACGTTTTCAGGTCTTCTCCGGTCTTCCTCCGATCGCTGCCATGCAGTTTTCCTCCACAACTTAGACTGAAGCCACCATCACTGCCCCTCGTCTCCCGGCTTGTCCAGCGGCTCTCCTGCATGACCAACACCCCCGTAAGGTGCGCCATGGTGTGTAGATCATGCTCCCGAGCTCCCCTGCTCGTCCCCACTGCCGGCTCACCGGAATTTGGGTTTTGGCACTGATGCACGTGAAGAACCGATCAAAACCAAATCGGGAAATTCTCTCCACACGCTTGATTATCCATTCTACAATTTAAACCTCAGCTACTAGATCTCCTAAAGCCCTCCCATGCCGAATACCGAAGCCAACCATCCATCCCACGCCCCGGGCGACGAGAATTTGCCGCCGGCGGCAAAAACAGGTCGGTCCTTCGGTGAACCCCCTTTTCCCGCCGTTTGCTGCAAGGTTGGGCATGCGTTCCATGGTCCCCGGCCACTAGGGAAGCTTTAGGGCAACTTATCTCGTCGGGAGAAGCTTGTGACACGCCAGAACGTGTCGATGCCACGCCGCCGAGCGCTGCCGATGGTGCTGACCTGTTTCCGGCTGTTTTCATGAGGTGAGAACTTGCCCGGCAGCTTCGCCACGTTCTCATGGTCGTGTAGGGCAAAACCGGAGCAAAAACGGTGGAGAAATGAGAGAGAACGGGGCACGCCATGCTTCTGTTCCGGCGTGCGCGCGGGCTCTGTCCCGAGGTAGAAGAAGGATCTGACAGTGCACCCCACTGTCAGCCAGTATTAGGTTTTAGAAAATGTTCAAACTTTGAAAATTCATAACTTTGTGTAGGAAACTCCAAATTGGGTGATTAAAATTGGGTTAGATTCAGTTTGCAATAATATATCTAAATTGGCACTCCAATTTGTATGAAAGTCAATAATAAGTTATGGATAATTATCTTAAGATTTTCTGTAAAAGAATTATGGAGGTAGTTTGGGCAAGCCAAAAATCCCCAAAAGTTTCCCGAATATTCTTTAGGGTATTATAGAACTTCCAGCAAAGTTTCAGCTCATTTGGAGTTGATTTGAGTAGAATTTTTCAGGGTCCAAGCTGCTGTGCTTAAAAGTGTCCAGAAACTTTTCAGAAAAAGTTCACTTTGTAAAATTCTTCCTAGGCAATCTTTAGCTCCAAAATAGTGAAACAACTTTTTCTAGAATCCTTATGAAGAGTACTTTGCAGAGAGACAAAGTGCTTGCTATGAAAATGCCCAGTATTTTCTGTGGAATTCTTTTTAGTAAATCTTTAGGGATTAATTCCAGGAAGGATTCTCAATGAAAAATTCCCAATTTTGGTCAGCCAATCCTTTTTATAGTTCCTGATCTCCAGTAAAAATTTTAGGATTTTTGGAGCTGATTTAGAGGGATTAATCAGTAGGTTATCTCAGGGTTAAATAAATTAGCTAAAAATCATAGAATTGATTTCCAGAAAAATGGTTCAAACTTCATACCTCCATAACTTTCTGTAGGGATGTCTAAAATTTGTGAAACAGATTTTTTTGAATTCCTCTCAGTCAGTAGTTTGCAGAAACGCAAAGAATTTGGTCTAAGGATCTCTGGAATTTTCTCCAAAATTCATCAAAGTTAAACCTTTGGGAATTAATTCCAGAAGATCCCTGTTATGGTATTTCCTCATATTTGGCCAGAAGATTCTTCATAACATTAGTGATCTTCTGTAAAATTTTGAGCTTCTTGGAGTATATTTGCTAGGCTAAACTCTGATCCAAAGTTCAGCCTTCATTTGGGATTTCCAATTCTAAACAGAAACTTTTCAGCAATTTTGTCCAACTTCAAAATTCCATTTCTCCCTGTAGGTAACTCCAAAAATGGTGAAGCAAATTTTTGTTAGAACCATGGAGACTTACCCTAATTAGATCTTCCACTGTTAGCCATGCTAAAACTCCAGATTTGGGCTCAAAATTCAGAGAAGCCTTGTACTTGTGGGAATTTTGAAGACCACAAGGTGCAATGAAATTTCTCGGAATTCTGCTCAGATCATCCATAGAGAGTCTAGTATCCACTGTAAAAATACCAAAGCCAATTAAGGAACATAAATAGCAGTAGCTATGAATATAAGTGAATTCTTATATTTCATTAGCACTTATACATATATTTTGCTACATCTCATATAGTGACCGAAGTTGAATATACACCGGAGCTGTTGGACATCCTCCCACCAGACGCTGACTTTCCATTTAACTCACAACCAGGCAAGCCTCGGTTTGCATTTAAGTACTTTTGCAAATTTTTCATTTGTATCACTTATGTTAGGGTGAATTGCTTGCATTAGGGTTAGGGTGATTGAAACCCAACATGCATGACTTTAAATCCTATGGAGGGTTGGGTAGTTTACAAACTCGATGAGTAGAGAATGCCATGCTAATGTTCTTAGGATCTCGGTAGAAGTCGAGTGGTTGGAATCTACTCGCGAGATAGGTATTTACTCACACGGTATGGAAAGAGGTAGATAATGGCTTAAGATTGTGGAACTGAGACCCAGCGGGGGGATAGGATGCAGTGAGCGAAGGTCTCACGTGCGTAGCCCTGTTGGTGCCGATTGAGGACCGAGCCGTGTGCGGCTCTGCTGAACAAGTATCGAACAGTACCGGATGCATACTGGCATATGGGAACCAGGAAACCGATATAATTGGTTAACCTAGGTGCCGAGGCTTACCCAACCGTTTTATAGGAGTGGGTTGAGGGTAGCAAGGTGTAAATCTGCCGGTGGGCACAGACACGCTCCACGCGGGGATCTCCTGCCCGTTACGGATGGACCGGTTCGGCATTTGGGTTGCCTTTGAAAGGTTGTTGTATACAACAGAGTAGGAAGGTGTGAAGCACCACACTTCTGAAAGTGGGTGTATGTGACGTGTTATCCGGGTGTCTCCTGATTGCAATCACCATCCCTCGCGGTTATTTGAGTACCGCTTGTTCACTGTGCTGTGACGTAGTAAGAAGTGAAAGAAGACAAATGAATATGCTGCATTGAACTATTAATGTCTTGAAACCTTGTATGCTGTAGTTGTAGAGCTAATTAAGTTTATCTTCCACTTTGGGCATCACCACATCGGAGGAAAGCGTTTCTTGTTTGATTGTGGACTTCCAATGTGAGGGCTGCCTAAGGCTCATTAATCTGCTGCTATAAAACTGAAAGTAAGGATTAACATGTAGGCGTGTCTTTATCTTAACATTCTTGTTCCTATCTTAATAATCCCTGCATGTAGAGTTTCATGATTAGGATTGTCGGTTAAGCCTTGCTGAGCCATCGTGCTCACGGTTGCAATATTTGAGTTGTGTGCAGGTGAGAGCTATGAGGAGGGGTCCGAGGACGAGGCGGTGCCCCCGTCGGGGTACACGGCCGAGCTGGAGCCCTGCACGCCACCGTGACCTTCGTTTGAGTGCTGCTAGTTTGTAGCGTGTAACACCCCAAAATGTGGCAAAATATGAATTTCAATTTATTGGACGTAATGCATGTGGAGAAAAATCAAAACTCAAACTGGAATTCAAATTTGAATCAAAAACAGAAAAGAAAAAAGAAAAAAGAAAAGGGAAAACGGCCAATGGGCCGAAACCCATCCCAGCCGGCCCAGCAAACCGTGGCCTACTTTCGCCCCCTCTCTCTCTGCCACGCGTAACCCACCTGTCAGCGCCGTCTTCCTCCTCCAACCGTCGCCCCTTTTTTCCCGCTTCCGAGCTCCCGCGCCCGATCGCGCCGCCTCATCTGATTTTCACGCGCACGAGCCACGATCTCCGGCCCACGCGTTGCTGTACCATCTAAACCGACCCCGCCGCCCCTCCTCGTGGCTTTAAACGAAAGAAAACCCCGTCGGTTTCCCCTCACCCGCTACATTTTCCGCTCCAGTGAGAACTGAGGCATCCTCGGCAAGTTTTCTTTTGCTCCTCGTCCGGTCACTCTGATCTAACACGCGTGGCATGCCCCACCGCCGCCGGGGAGTCTTGCAGGTGAAAGAAACGACGTGTCTTGCGCTCCAACAGCCCCTCCGACGAGCACCGAGGGCCATTGCCGGACTTCGACGCCGCCGACCGACTTCCAGGGCCTCCGAGTGCAGGAAAACCACCGAGGTGAGGTCCCCTACCTCCCCTCTTCCGTTCTATGCCAAGAAATCCAAGTTTTAGCGAGTGTAGAAGAAAACCCGAAGCTCTCCGGCGAGATCGCCGCCTTCCGCCGCCGGGCAGCGCCGCGCGCACACGGCTAGGGTGATGTGGCCTTCTGTGGCCCGTCCATTTTAAATCGAGCGGATGAAAACAGAACCCCCGCGTACCCCTTCGCGATCTAATCTCAGCCTTCCATTTAAAATCCAACGGCCCACATCAGCCCCATGTTATAAAGGCCGGGAATCTTGCGGGCTACCCCCCGGGGTTCTGAGGAAATAGGATCTAGCCCCAGAAACTTCTGATCTAGCCCCTGAACCCTCAGAAATTCATGAAAATACATTTAAACATCAGTTTTAGCCCCTGGACTTAATAAAAATTAGGAAAACCTCTCTGTTTTGCACACTTAGACCCCTGAAAATTTAGAAAATGAGAAATGGGGCCCCACTGCAGAGTGGATTAGCACATCAGCTGTCACACCCGGTTTCTCCGAAGAACAACCGAGTGAATATCACATGTATGCCAGGATCGTTCTCTCATACATGTGATGACAAATAGTGAAACATCATTTATTACAAGCCAAGTGTTCGAATATAAAAATAAGTCTTCCATAGCATAACGTCTCGATGGACGATAATATGATCATAACATGTAAATAAAACAGCAGCGGAATATAAATCTTGTGGGCTCCGTCACAGGCGTTGCCTGGGGGACTCCGTGAACCTAGAATCCTTCTTTGGGTCCGAAGTCTTGGTCATTGAACACCACATCATCCCCTTGACCTGAGCAGCAATTTAAACCAACAGAAAAGCAAGGTTGAGTACCGTTGGTACTCAGCATGTGTGGGAAAGTTATGTCATGCATGGCTAGAGCAAGGTGAGGTTGAACTCATGGTTAAAGCACTACGCAATTAATACCTATCACCTTAGCTTGTTAAGCACCTACATTACTACACAGGTGAAATGGTCCCAATCCCTCAACCCATCATCAATATCAAGTAAACATAGTCTCATCTCTAATGTTAAGATTCCCGCTTAACATCCTCAACTTCCCAATCCATCATCCTCTAATCATGAATAAGTTCAAGCCGCTCTTGACCGTGAGCACGGCTGTCATGACGGTTTTGACTCTGTAGAGTTTGCACCACTGTACCCACATGTAGTGATTTCATCCCCCGTTGCCGGGTGGACTAAAAGAACCTCCATTATGCCAGTGGCCGCGAACCACATTCACACTTCCCAGGTGTGTAGCCAGGAGATCACTACGAGGCCTTTACAAAGGGATTCCTGACGAGCGTGGGCCCACTGAGGTTTCACCCCTAACAGCATACAAGAGGCTCCAGCCCCACTGCAGTGGCCCCCTCTTGAGCCTTGCGGTTCATATGGTAGTCCAGCTGACACCTATTCCCCGCACCATCCAAAACACCCATACTACGCCGGGGATACACCTAATTAATTGGCCAAGCTGCCCCATCTCAGCATGTGGTTGGCACGGTAAAGCCAGGTTACATGCTCCATGAACCGGTCCTTAGGATCCAGGCAAGTACTAAACACAAACCCGAGTATCGTGCACACAGCACCAACCAAATCATCCAACTTGCCTCGATCCCTATCTCTACATAACTCATAATATCTCATTCAAGAGTAAGAAAAATAAGTTGATGATATCATATCCCACTTATCCCATTCTAAGCATGGCTAAGCAAAAGTAATATGAATGAATGACACAGTAAAATAAATCCCAACCCAAGCTACAAGGAAACAAGATAATGCAATTCTAGGGAAACTTCCTAGCATGGGTATCATATTCCAAATTGACCATGCAATTAAATTCTAACTACACATCCTAGTATAGGATCAAAGTGGTCAAGGACACTTGCCTTCTTCCTGCTGCTCTGGGAATGGAAAGTCTTGGTCTTGGAAGGGGAGAACTTGCTCTGGGGCAGGTTCTACTCATGCCAATACACATAGCAAAAGAAAACAACAATCCATAAGCCATAGTTCACACTTTCACTCATGCAAACCACACATACATACATACTAAAGTCATTAACATGTTTAGGTGTTGTGGTTACCCTAGATGTGTTTATTTTAGGCCTACATACACTTTTAAACCTATATATATTATTTCTAACTTTTATATTCATATTTCTAGTTGCACACTATATATCAATTTCCCATTTGAACAAATTCTCTACATTTAATTAATACACTCCTTAGCCACCAAATTTGCATGAAAGAAAGTTTCCTACTTCAAATAGGTTTTCAGATCTTCTGCAAAATGTTGAAGTTTTTGAAAATAAAGACATCATTTAATATTTTCAATTTTTTGCATACTTATTTTCCTATATTTTCAGATTTATTTTCTATGCATAAAAGTAAATTTCAATATTAAAATAGTAAGACATATCATCTAAACAGAATAGAATCTGATCGAAAATATTCAATAAAATATTTTTGAACTTCCTCTCTGATGTGAAACAATTTAAATTTATTTTACCAGTTTTATCCTAGCTCAAAATGTGTCTCTAAAGATAATAAAAATGAGCAACACTTAGGCAGATTTCATTTCAGCCTAAAATCTATTTTTAACTCATTCTAAAGGTTTTCCAAGTGCTAGGAGAGTTTAAATTTATATTTGCACATGTGTTTGCATCACCATTTAAATTTAAATCCTAGTCACATGTTCAAATTTCTGAATTTAATATCCTATAGGATCAAAAAGGCAAATCCACCCTACTGCAGGGTTTAATTTACTATTTCCTAAATTTTCAGGGGCCTAATTACACATAACAGAGGGGTTTTCCTAATTTTTATTAAGTCCAGGGGCTAAAACTGATTTTTAAATGAATTTACATGAATTTCTGAAGGTCCAGGGGCTAGATCAGAAGTTTCTGGGGCTAGCTCGTGTTTTCCGAGATCCCCAGGGGGTAGCGCGTATGAATCCTGGCCTTTACAATGTGGGGCTGACGTGAGCCGTTGGATTTAAAACAGACGGCTCAGATTAGATAAGCGGTACGGGTAGATCTAATAGGAACCGCACGATTTAAAATGGACGGGCCTCAGGGGGCCACGTCGCCCTGGCCGGAGCCAGCCCGCGCGCGCGGCGGCGGGGGCGGCAATCTTGCCGGCGCAGCCTCGGTTTTTGCCGCTACACGCTAGAACTCGCATCTTTTTGCACGGATCGGCTGCGGAGGGGTAGGGGATGCTCACCTAGGGATTTTCCTGTACTCGGAGGCCCTGGAAGTCAGTCGGCGGCGTCGAAGTCCGGCAATGGCACTCGGTGCTCGTCGGAGCGACTGTTGGAGCGCAAGACACGTCGTTTCCTTCACCTGCAGGGCTCCCCGGTGGCAGTGGAATGTCACAAGCCCGTTAGATCAGAGAAATCGGGCGAAGGTTGGGAGAAAACAGCAGAGAGGGTCTCGGTCTCACCGGTACCGAAGCGAGTCGATCGGGGAGGAAACAAGGGCGGATCTCGGCGTTTAAATGGGCTAAGGAGGGTGGCGGGTCTGTTGAGATCGCGCTGGGGTGCCCGGGACCGAGAATCGGGGCTGGAAGCGCGGGTTCCGGAGGATCGGTTGTGATCGGGCGCGAGAGAGGACCGGGGTCGGTTGGGGCGCGCGGGGGAAGATGATAGGCGGGTCCCACGCATCAGAGAGAGGGAGAGAGGCGCGCGCGGGATCTGGGCCGGCTGGCCGGTTTCGGCCCACTGGCCGTTTTTTTTTTCCTTTTTCTTTTTCTTTTTCTTTTTCCTTTTCTGGTTTGATTCAAATCTAAATTCCAGTTTGAATTTGAATTTCTGCGCCACATGCAATACGTCCAAAAATTTTTAAATTCCCCTCTTTAGCATGTTTTGGGGTGTTACATCAGCCCCTGAGTATTAAAATTCAAATAAGTGATTCAAACTCTTATGTAATGATAATTCAGCTCCCTTTTGCACCTGGAAAAGGGTTTGGGTAAATTGAGGACTGATTTTTAGGCTGAAATGAAATCTGACTAAAGGTTATTTACTTTTATTATTGCTGGAAATTCATTTTTTTAGGCTAGAAATAATTCTGAAAATAGATAAAAACAAATATAAATTGACCCCATCAGAGAGGAAGTCAAAAGATAATTGGCTAGACATTTTAGATCAAATTTTATTCTGTGTAGGTGATATATCTTGCTATTTTAGTACTAAAGTTCACTTTTAGGTATGGAAAATAAATCTGAAAATATAGGAAAATAGGTATACATAATTATAAAATGTCATGTGAGGTCCCCAAATCCAAAACTTCAAATTAAGAGTGTAGAAGATCTGAAAACCTATTTGGAGCAGGAAATTATTTTGCATACAAGTTTTATGGCTAAGAAGTGCATTACCTAATATAGAAAATTTGTTCAATTTGGAAATTAATATATAGTGTGCACTTAGAAATCTGAATATTAAAGCTAGAAATAATATACATGTTTAAAAGTGCATGTATGCCTAGAATCAACATATCTAGGGTAAATGCCAAATTTAATTATGTGTATGACTTCAATGTGTATGTATGTGTGGACTATTGCTTATGGAAAGTTGTTTTCTTTTGCTATGTGTGTATTGGCATGAGTAGAACCAGCCCCAGAGCAGGGTCTCACCTTTCAAGATCAAGACTTTTCATTCCCGGAGCAGCAAGGAGAAGGCAAGTGTCCTTGACCACTTTGATCCTATGCTAGGATGTGTAGTTAGAATTTAATTGCATTGTCAATTGAAATATGAAACCCATTCTAGGAAGTTTCCCTAGATTTTCATTACCTTACTTCCTTGTAGCCTTGGGTTGGGAGTTATTTATTATGGCATTTATTTATACTACTCATGCTTAGCCATGCTTAGAATGGGATAAATGGGATATGAGATCATCACCTTGTTTACTTTACCCTTGAATGAGATATTATGAATTATGTAGAGGTAGGGATCTAGGCAAGTTGGATGCTTTGGTTGGTGTTGCGTGCACGAGACTCGGGTTTGTGTTTAGTGCTTGCCTGGATCCTAAGGACCGGTTCATGGAGCATGTAACCTAGCTTTACCGATCCAACCACATGCTGAGATGGGGCAGCTTGGCCAATTAATTAGGTGCATCCCCGGCGTAGTATGGGTGTTTGGATGGTGCGGGGAATAGGTGTCAGCTGGACTACCATATGAATCACAAGGCTCAAGAGGGGGCCACTGCAGCGGGGTTGGAGCCTCTTGTATGCTGTTAGGGGTGAAACCTCAGTGGGCCCACGCTCGTCGGGAATCCCTTTGTAAAGGCCTCGTAGTGATCTCCTGGCTACACACCTCGGAAGTGTGAACTTGGTTCGCGGCCACTGGCAAAATGGAGGTTTCCTAGTCCACCCGGCAACGGGGGATGAAATCACTACATGTGGGTACAGTGGTGCAAACTCTGCAGAGTCAAAACTGTCATGACAGCCGTGCTCACGGTCAAGAGCGGCTTGGACTTATTCATGATTAGAGGATGATGAATTGGGAATTTGAGGATGTTAGGCGGGGAGCTTAACATTGGAAATGATGTTATGGCTACTTGATATTGATGATGGGTTAGGGGATTGGGACCATGTCACCTATGTAGTAATGTAGGTGCTAAATAAGCTAAGGTGATAGGTATTAATTGCGTAGTGCTTTAACCATGAGTTCAACCTCTTCTTGTTCTAGCCATGCATGACATAACTTTCCCACACTTGCTGAGTACCAACGGTACTCAAGCTTGCTTTTCTGTTGGTTTAAATTGCTGCTTAGGCCAAGGGAATGACGTGGTGTACAACGACCAAGACTTCGGACCCAGAGAAGGATTCTAGGTTCACGGAGTCCCCCGGGCAACGCCTGTGACGGAGCCCACAAGACTTATCTTCCGCTGATGTTTTGGTTACATGTTATGAACATATTATCGTCCATCGAGACGTTATGTTATGTGAGACTTATTTATATTCGAACACTTGGCTTGTAATATAATGATGCTTCACTATTTGTCGTGAAATGTATGAGAAAATGATCCTGGCATACACTCATACATGCGATATTCACTCGGTCGTTCTTCAGAGAAACCGGGTGTGACATAGCGTCCCCGGGCTGGACGGCTACACTTTTTGCTTAGTTAGTAGAAGAGTGTAGTATGTATAATACTTCCGCTGTATAGTAAGTTTTGTAAAAGACTTCCGCTGTTTTTATATCAAATAAAAGTTTGTATGTTGTTCTTATTCTTTTCTTGTGTGCTGTTGGGTGCCGCATCGCACGGCACCACCCTCTACGATACTGGAGTTGGTGAACCACGGGGTGGTCCCCACAAAACCGAGGCTTGCCTTACTGTTGATACCGACTAATGTTTCTGTCAATAGAATCAAGTCAGCGGCCTCCATAGTCTTCTCGAGAATATCCTCTATCACAATGACCAATAAAAGAATGTGTCACGTTATGAATTAATGTGATATATAGAACTACATAACCAAACCATATGAAAACAGATGATTCTCGGGTTGAAATTTTTACAAAAGCTTTCTGAATTCATGATAAGATAGGATAAAATTTTCAGAATGTTCTGATGAATGGATAGGCCACAAAAATTCTTGGAAGATTTAACCTACAATTGTTTATAGAAAAATGAATCAGACTTTCTCATATTGGAAAATCCGATATTCTAATAAATCTGGACTTAAGGGTTCTAGGAAAATTTGTTTCAAAATTTTCTAAGCGTTCTGCTGGCCAGAATTGATTGGTGAAACTCAATCTATATTTCTGGAATTACTCCTTTGGTTTTTCAGCTAATTTAATTAACCCTGATAAAACCTACTGATTAAGCCCCCTTAACCAGCTTCAAAAATCCTAAGATTTTTACTAAAGATCACGAATTAGGAGAAGGATTTTCTGATCAAAAATGGGAATGTTTCATAAAGAAATATTCCTGGAATTACTCCCTAAATGAATAAATAAAAAGAATTCTACAGAAAATACTGGGAACTTTCATAGCAAGCAATTTGCTTTGGTGCAAAGTACTCCTTATTAGTATTCCAGCAAAATTTATATCACTATTTTTGGAGCTTCCTACACAAAGTTATGGGCTTGCAAAGTTTGAACATTTTCTGGATTTATTTGGCTAAAGGAAATTCCCCTCCGGCTGACAGTGGGGCCCCCCGGTCAGACCCCTCTTCAACATCTCGACCAGGGCTCACGCGCAGAGAACCTCGGAAATAGCATGCATCGTTCTTCGCCGTTTCTTGACCATTTTCGATGAGGTTTCGGCCTACACGTTCCTCAAAATGTAGCATAGCAGCCGGGCAAGGTTGTGCAGCGTGAAATCGCCGGGAAATAGGTCGGCACCGGGGGCAGCGGGATTCCTTGAGGCGCCGATGGTGAACCTCAAAACCAGATCCTAATTCGACAAGCAAAGTTGTCCGAAAGCATCACTAGGGTTCGGGGAACATGATTCTACACCCCATTCGAGCAGGAAACGGCGGGAACATGGTTGTCACCGGTGACCCAACGCATTTCGACCGCCGGCGGCGAGATTTCGTCGCCCAGCACATAGGTGAGCTATTTTCCAAGGGTTTTGGGCGGTGGGATCGCTAGTACCTCTAGTTTCTATGTGTTGAACAGAAGTAAGAATGATCAAGTATGCGCGGAGAATTTTCCATTCTGCCTTCCTTCGGTTCTACACGTCTACTGGCGCCAAACTCCAAATTCCGGCTTGCCGGCAATATGAGAGAGAAAGGGGGTTTTGGAGGAGGTAGTAGGCTTCGTGGTGAACCTCAGGGTGGGGTTGATAGCGCCGGGGAAGCCCTGAGCTGGCCGGGGGACGCTGATCAGTGAGGGTGCGACTTTGTTCTGACTTGCGGAGGAAGAAACAGTGTGGCACGATTGGAGGAAGCCGGAGACGAGCTGGTGAGGTGTGCAGGACGTCGAGTATAGGTCGGCAAAGCTCCAGGGTGGCTCAACCGGGCGCCAAAGTTGCCGGAGGCCGATCGACCTCGAGAAATCGATGAGCGGGCGCGCGATGTGTCTCTCGGGTGAACGTGCGAGGGGAGCGTGAGAACAGAGATGAAAACTTTGTTTGTGCATTGATGATATTTATCGAGCAGCTAATGGAATGGGTTGAACTGCCTTCAGGAGAGCAGAGACACAAGCAGCTCAGTAGCTGCCTCGGTGTTGCATGCACCCTCGGTGGCATGCTCACGTAGAAGAGAACTTCGATGGATGTCTCTGTTCCAATGACATGTGGGTCCCACCGACAGTCTCCCCCCAAACAACCGTGGCTCCCAAATTCAAATGCAAAGTTTGCAGCAAATTTCAAAAGATGAATTTGATTACAGTGGGTTAATCCTCTCTTGTGCTCAAATTTGAAATGTTGTGGTTTAATTCCTTTTTGGCTGAATTTCCTTGGTAGCCTTTCCTTTATTCCATGTAGCCAAATTTTGAATTTGAAAACCTAATTCAAAATGAATTCGACCCTGCAGATTTAAATCCTAAAGAAAAGCTAGACATAAGTAAAGTGGGGATTTTACAGTTGCGAGGGGCCCTCGAGTCTCGGACCTCTCCAAGAAGACGCATCGGACCCCTCCGGTAGGGTCCAGACCATCCAGCGTCTGGTCTACTACATCAGTGAGGTCCTCCATAATGCCAAGACAAAATATATGGAGGTGCACAAGTTGCTCTACACAGTCCTTGTTGCATCAAGGAAGTTGTGCCACTACTTTTAAGCTCACAATATTTTAGTGGTCACCTCATACCCACTGAAAGCCGTGCTCCACAGCCCCAACACAACCGGCAATGTTGCAAAGTGGGCTGCCGAGCTGGCGGAGTTCAAGCTAGACTTCTTGCTGCGCCATGCAGTTAAGAGTCAGGTGCTAGCTGACTTCGTGGCAGAGTGGACACCACCACCGTGACACCCAGGAGGCCAAGACATTGGTGAGCCAGAGCACAGAGCTCCGGTCTTCACTAGACCTCACTGGACACTCTTCTTCGACGGCTCCTCGCACAAGCAAGGTGTCGGAGAGGGTGTACTGCTCCTCACCCCAACCAGGGAGCAGTTCAAGTACATGGTGCGGCTTGACTTTTATGGCAACCAACAACATGGCGGAGTATGAGGCTCTCATCTTCGGGTTGAAGACCGCGCTGTCCCTCGACGTCCAGCAGTTGTTGGTCAAGGGTGATTCTCAGCTGATCATCAAGCAAGTCAAGGAAGAGTGCTGCCGCAATGATCCTCAGCTTGCAGCCTACCTCCTCCAAGTCCAGAAGCTGGATAAAGACTTCTAAGTCTTGGACCTGTGCCATATCCCCCGTGCCAACAACACAATCTCCGACGACCTGTCAACGAAGGCTTCCACCTAGGCTCTGGTGCCTGAGGGAGTCTTCAAAAGGATGTTGCTGCGACCTACAGCCTGGCCTGCCGAACCAGGCGAAGGGGGTGAGACCAAGACCTCGAAGCTGGTGGTCCCGACGGCCCTGCTACCATGGAGCGCGCCAAGGAACGTAAGCGTCACTGAGGACTCCGTGCAACCCGGCGCTCAAGATCCAGAAGCTCAAGTAGGTCCCGACGCATGGATTACGGAGGTCCGGGACTACTTGAAAGACGATATCTTTCCCGATGAACATGCATTCGCTGAACGGATCGTTCGGTTGGCTAAGAGATGCGCGCTGGTAGAGGGGGATCCCTACCGGCGTGGCGCCAATGGCGTCCTATTGCTGTGCATAACCCGGGAGGAGGGATGCAACTTGCTCACAAAGATCCATGGAGGCGAGTGTGGGAACCATGAATCTTCCTGCACGCTGGTCGGTAAAGCTTTCCGGCATGGCTTTTACTAGCCGACAGCTCTCCAGGATGCCATCAAGCTGGTCAAGAGATGCAAGACGTGCCAGTTCCACGCCAAGCAGATCCACACACCGGCGCAGACGCTGCAGATGATCCCACCCTCATGGCCCTTCGCTTTGTGGTGGCTGGACATCCTGGGACCTATTCCCAGATCCGTGTGAGGGTATCGGTACCTCTACATCGCTGTAGACAAGTTCACCAAGTGGCCGGAAGGAGTCCCTGAAGTGACAATCAACAAGCTATCAGCAGTCAAGTTCATCAAGTCAATCATCTGCCGGTTTGGGGTCCCGAAATGAATCATCACCGACAAAGGGACCTAGTTCACCAGTGCAGTGTTTCGAGAGTACTGCAAAGACCTTGACATCCAAGTTTGCTACGCTTCTGTTGCTCAACAGAGAGCAACGGTTCAAGTCGAGAGGGCAAATGCTGAGATACTCAGGGGACTCAAGACGCGCAGCTACAACTGCTTGAAGAAGCATGTTGCCAATTGGGTATATGAGCTTCCATGCGCACTGTAGGCTAGCCGGACGACCCTCCGCCGACTGACAGGGGAAACGCCATTCATCCTGGTGTATGGGGCTGAGGTTGTCCTCCCCCCAGAGATCACCATGGGATCCCCCCATGTCCAGGCATACGACGAAGCCACGCAGGACCAGCTCCGGCGTGAAGATGTCGACCTTGTCGATGAGCGAAGGTGGCAAGCAGCTGCTCGAAACGCATGATACCGTCAGGCGCTCTGACGCTATCACTAGCAGTTCGTGTGGAGTAGACAGCTCAAGGTGGGCGACCTGGTGCTTTGGCGAATACTTTCTCGTGAAGGGGCGAACAAACTCTCCCCCTATTGGGAGGGTCCCTTCTGAGTGACACAAGTATGCCGCTCCGGGTGCATCCACCTGGCCACGGCGGATGGGGTACCTTTACCCAATCCATGGAACATAGAGCACCTCTGTAAGTTCTATCCTTAGCACAGCGGTAGGGCTTTTTTTCTCTGTTAGGGTGTCATAGAGTCTAGGAGCAGCGCTAGGAACAAGTAAGCCCCGGAGGAGTCCTGCTACTCTTGGCATCCGGAGCGGGTCGCTGCCTTCTTGTAAAGCCTATCTCCTCCTACGAATTAACCTGATATGAGAAAAAATCTATCCTACCCTGTGTGTGCTCTTCCTCCCATCTCTTTACTTTACAGTTTATGCATACTCTTGCATATCAACTGTCTCATGGCATGTCCGGGGGTTGTCCTACCTACTTGTTCTGAGTACCATGGCGCTGGAAGGTCCCCTCGCTGAAAGGTTAACACCCGTGGGAGCGTGCAACCTGCTTAGCTTGGTTCCGTACCTTAAGCCTGTGCGCCCTACCTCCCTAGCGTTTCAACTGAGTACTTGGGGGCTGGATGGCACACACTTACAGACAAGGGAGTAACCGGACCCCGGGCATCGCCTCTTTCATTTTCGTGCTTACTTTCCATACTGCTCCGGCCGTATGGCCAGTCACTTTTCCTTGCCCTTACCCATAGTAGAAGTTATGCTATCCTTCTACAGGCGGGTCTGCTTGAGGTACCTGTGGTGTACCTGGAGTCCTTCGGTTATTTCCTTGCACAGTGGCCCTATGGCGCCCAATGGTCCCTCCCCTGAAAGGCTAACGCTAGCGGGGGGGTCCAGGGTGTAAGGGCCTCAGTTTTTGGCACACATTTGAAGTGTTCATCACCACACCACACACCTCATTTGAGGAAAGATGATGAACACAAATGAAGAGCAAGTAACAATTATCAACATGCTCATAAGAGAACAAACTCACACATTGCCAAAGTGGTATTTCACACATGTGATATAAGGGGGGCTGGGCATATGAAAACTCCTACATTTTGCTAAGGATGTCCATGCCAAGTTTCACCCAAATTCCAAACCTTTTTGAGGTCATTTTGGGTATAGTTAGAAAGAGGGCAGTTTGAAACCATATTCAAATTCAAACTGTTTTTATCCCATGAATTTAAAAGTGGGAGGCATATTCTTACTCAGCACATTTTTGTGAGCCCACACACCAATTTTCACTCCATTTGGAGTTGATCTTGACATGAGCTAAGTGGGACAAATTCAAACTTCATTTGAATTCAAAACTGCACTTGTGCTGAAATTCACTCAAACCAAACCCAATTTGAACTTTGATCAATTCAAATGGTTCATGGGTGAATAATTTGAATTACCAGGGGTACTATGGGGTTCACTGTTTACAACAGTGATTAGGAGTAAATTTCAGAGATTAAAACTGGAAGTGGGACCCACATGTCAGCCACTGCTCAGATCAAACCGACTGAGACTTTTCTCACTCGGGTCGCCGAGCCGCAGCTGTGATCGCCACCGAGGGCAGCCGCCGCGCCAGCAGCTGCTTGCCCACGCGTGGGCGCTAGGCGGTGCAGAGCGTTCTTAAGGCGCCTGCCCCCTCCTCGGCTGAGGCATCGCCGTTCTTCCCTGCAAGAACTCAGCGCCGGCCGAAATTTTCCGCAGCTCGGAATCGATCGGAGCACGCCGATTGCAGCTCCCTTCGTCCACTCCAGAGCCCCAGCAAGGTACTAGAGACCTTCCTCCGTCCTCCCCGTTGCTAGAATTCAGTTGAAACCGATTGATATCGGCTGTGCCGAAAGATCAAATTCGGGACTTGGAACCGCCGCACCTCGGGCTCTCGTGGACAGCCCAACCAGGGCGTTGTCACGCCCGAGCCAAGGCACCCTTGGACGCGCTGGTGACTGGTGCTGCTCATCCCCGAGCCACAGCTCGAGTGGTTGCTCACCGGCGGCGAATTTCCACTTTTCCCCTTTCTGTGTGCAGAATGACCTTCGGGTACGATTCTGTTTAATTCGTGCTCTAGAAAGGATTAGAGGGCCTCAATCCGCTCTCACAGGAGCTAGACACGGTAACGCACAAGTTGCCTTCACAACTCTGGGCCGGAGAACCTCTGTACCTGGCGTAATTTGAGGTCTACCAATGGCGGAATGAACGGGCGGCATCGGGCGCACGGTGAGGACCTATTTCGGGCCTTCCCCGAGCTGCCTCGAGCTCATGTCGACCTTCTATGAGGTCCACTGGTGCTTCCCGACCGGTTTCCCAAGTAGCTGAGGTGCTAGAGAAGTCAGCCGACATGGCCGAAGTCGTTCCGAGGTGGCGGCTCGTCACCGACCATGCTCCGGCCATTATCATGAGCAGCTGACCCTAGAATCCTGTTCCCCAAGTAAAAGTAGGCAGGGGCGGCCAGAATCGAGAAGTTTGGAGCTGTACAGAATCCGGCGGCAAGCTCTCCGGCAAGGTCCCTCGGCGGCGGAGCGCGGGCGTCGCGAGGTTGAAGAAGGGGGTGGACCCCAGCTGTCAGCGGGAGATATTTTGAATCGGGATCCGGCTGCGGCCAGGATTGGGTGTGCTGGCCTGCAAAATCATTGTGGGCCGCGGTGTGCTGTCGCCTCGGCGTGCAACGCGTGTCCCCTGGGCCCACGTGCGAGTTTAAACTTTTCCCCGATTTTCAGATTTCCTTCAAACTTCAAATCCTCATAACTTTGGCTAGAAAACTCCAAATTGAGTGAACCAAATTTCGCTGGATTCATATCTCCGAGTACTTTCCAGCAAATCAAGTTTCACTTCATGAAAACCGTTAATTCTCCAGAATTAATTCCTCAAAGTTTAAACTGTTAGGAATTTGAACTGGAGAATCCTTTGGAGGAAAATCCTGAAATTTTGCTGGGATGTTCACCAAAATATCCCTGAACTACCATAAAAATTTAGGATCCATTTGAGCTCATCTGATCCACCTAATGGTGTGATTAGTGAAACTGTTCCAGAGAAAATAGAAAATGTTCACAAACATTTTCAGAATTTTCTCTGAAATTATTTAGCTCATAACTTTGGCTAGGAACCTTCAAATTAAGTGAGACCAACTCCTTTAGAACCCTCGGAAAATCTAGTTTTTAGAAAGTCATAGTTTGTTTCATGAAAATTCCTAGAACACCCTAAGAGTTCCAATTAAGGTCAAGGACATAATTAATTGTGGAGGGCTCAAATGAGCTTTGCTGCAACTAAAACTTGACCAAGTTTCTATTTAGGTTGTAACCAAGCCACAATAAAAGTTTCACAGTCATTAGGCTTGTCTAGTAAGAGTTATAGACTTCACAAGATTAAAAGTAAATACAACTGCATTTAAATTAATACATATATTGTTTCTATCATGTAGTCGCTAAGGTCGAGGAGGAACCCGAAGTCCTAGACTTCGTTACTCCGGAGGAACAGCTAGCCTACGACCAAGAGCAGCAAGGCAAGCTCCGGTTTGCATTAACCTTTTTACAAATGTTTATTGTTTTGAGCACATCTTTGAATATTGTTGTGATTCTTTGCATTAGAGTCTTGATTGGAAGCCCAACTGCATAGCCAAGAAAACCATGGGTTGGGGTTAGGATTGAAAACCTCGTTAGCCACTGCATTGCCAAGATAGAGTAGGATTCGGTACAAGTCGAGTAGTTGGAACTACTCGCGAGCATAGGCTAGAGGCACTCGACTCGGGTAGTGATAGCACATGAAACACATGGCAAGAAAATGAGACCAAGCGGAGGGTAAGGGCAGCAGGACTTTGGGGCCTGTGTGCTGTAGCTCCGCTTGTGTCGATTGAGGACCGAGCCGTGTGCGGGCCTGTTGAACAAGCTAGAACAGTACCGAAGACCTACCGGCTATATGGGAACCGGAAAACTGATGTAACTCGGGTAGCTGGGTGTTGAGGCATAGCTGGTCGTTCAGAGGGTAGGTTGAGAGCTCGAGGTGTAAATCGGCTGGCGGCACTGAGATGTGCGTGCAGAGACCTCTTGCTCGGGACGATTGGACCGGTTCAACATTTGGCTAACGGGTGAAAGGTAGTCGCGTACGGCGTCCGTGATGGTTGTTGTAGGCAACATCGAGAACGGGCGTACGTGACGGGTTGTTCGGGTAACCCTGCAGGTGTAAATCGATTATAATCGCCGTCCCTCACGGTCAGTGAGTACCACTTGTTCACTATACCGTGACGTAGAAAGAACAGGCTAGTCACATGTTAAAATGTTGCTGATTGAAAAATGGACATTGATTGTTAATGATATGCTGTAGCTTAGAGCTAACTAAAGTTCTTTTCAACTTTGGGCAAGTGACATGAGAGAAATGCGTTTCTTGTTTGATTGCGGCTCTCTCATGTACCTTAGCCTAAGGTTTTCCACAACCTGCTGCTAAAACTTGAAAGTAAGGTTCTACTAATTAGGCGAGTCCTTGCAAATGATTTTTACCTCATGTAACCCATCACCCCTCATGTAGAAGTTCCATGTTTAGGTGAGACGGGTCAGACTTGCTGAGCCTTCGTGCTCACTGCTTGTGTTTGAAGCTTTTGCAGGGTTCTATGAGGAAGGGACTCCCGAAGAGGAGACGGAACCCCAGGAGGGGAACTCCGTCGAGTGGGAGTCGTGCACGCCGCAGAGTTAGTGTGCGTGTGTGCTAGCAAGGACACGTTCAAGGGCTGAACGTGTACTTGATGCTTAGTCTACGCCCGCGAGTGTAGACTAAACTTATTTTGATGTAAACATGATCATAAACCTGTTCATGTAATAAAATTTCTGCTTCCGCTTTGTACCTTTGACGTGTGTTATCCGGTGCTGTGCAACGCAGCACCCCTCAGCGTGATCCTGGCTCGACAGGACCTTGGGGTCGTGTCAGCGTGGTATCAGAGCTCGCTTGAGGTTTAACACAGTACAAAGGTCTTCTTTTTCAAAAATCCAGTGAGGAACGAGTTAGTAGCCTGTATAAGGATGTTATTAGCATATAGAAAGTGACATATTAACCTATTTGATTATGTCGGAAAATCGTGCATCTCGGGACGTGTATGTCTTGGGGGGTGCACGTAAACGCTGTCCACCAGTGTGCACAAGCTGAAGGGTGGAGCCCCACGGGTGGCAGGTAACCCGACCCGCTTCAGTATCCTCTACGACTCTTCATGTCGTTTGGGGTATTCGAGCAACGTCTGTCCCTGGCATGCGTGGTGCAACATGGGAGACCCCGTCACGTGGTCTGAAACGTGAACACGTAACTCAAGGCGTGGTTGGCTTGAGAACATCCGGGCGAGTGATGACGGCCAGGTGTACTAACTGTATGGATTCCGGGCTCGGTGTGGAGCCAAGTCTGATGATTGTTTGAGTTTCTGCAGGTAGCCTGACCACGAAACGGTAGACGTGTAGCATCCGTGTGCGAGTGACGAGTAGTGCCACTGAACTAACGAAGCCGGCTAAGTCCGGTATAGGTTTTTCCTTTGTGAGGACGTAGTACCGACATAATCTGGTGACGCATCGACGTCACACCCCATTAAATGAACAACTTCATTTAAAAACTTGAAGGTTTTGATCAAAAGTAGTAAAACTTGATGTAACTCCTCCCCTTGAACAGGATATTCAAAGTTAACAAGTTTTCAACTTATAAGTTGTTAAGGACAGAGCACTCTGTTTTCAGCTGAATCAAGGCTGAAGTTAATCAGAGGTTAGAGGTAGAGTTCTTTCGAGGTTGGGGTCGTATGATACATTTCTGGAAAGCGTTGGAAGATCTTTACAACTCTTCTGTTGAGGTCCAGAGGTGTTTCATCCCTTAACCAATCGAAAAATGCAGTAGAGTTGAAACTGTCCAGAAAACAGGGCAGAGCAAAGACTCTCTGTAAACTCTCTGTAAATTAGGCATAACTTCCTGATTAAAAATCCAAAAATAGAAAATGAGGTAGTTCTGGAAATCTTATGAGACGGGTTACAACTTTGTAACAGAAAGTTTTGTCAGATTAGGAACAGAATTAACTGGGATTCTTGGATCAAATCAGTACCTAAAGCAGGGAGGTGCTGTCCAAATTTCTCCAGGAGTTCTGTTAACTTTGACATATCATAACTTTTGAACCAGGATAGATCTTAGGCCAAGCAAATACTTTATGGACAGCTATTGAAGTTAGATTTAACTTTGATGTTGAGCTCCAGAACTGGTTTTGCCTTTAGCCTGGCTTAAATCAGGTTGAAATAGAAACTGGTCAGGGCTGTCATGGGAACAGCAGATCAGCAGTCAAATTTGTTTAAAATTTGAACTATGTTTCCAAATTTTATGGGTTCAATGACATGTTTTATGTTATAACTCAGCGGTTTACTGTTTAAATAAATATTTGACATTTCTCAAATATATTTTTACAGATGACAGCAGATAAGCAACTTGAGAACGGGTGGGTGATGTCCCACTGTTCTCACCGTAACGGCTACCCGGAAGCATTGTGGCAAATGCTCCAATATTTCGGGTACAACCAGATGCCGCAATACTTCATCAAGGAAGAAGGCGAAGAGGGGAACAAGACGTGGACGATCCATGTCGAGGTTCCTGCAGGACCTACGCCACCCGGTTGGGTGCCATTCACCGTCACGGTGAGAGGAAGACAACCAGAAGGGATGTGGCAAGTGGCAGCCCGTGACACTATGTCACGTTTCTGCCAACTACACGTGCAGGCTATGGAGGGCACTCCCTACGCACTCGTTCCGGTGGAGGGACGAGCTCAGCAGGTGTGGGAAGAGAGGTACCTGGAGGCAACGGACCCGAGTTGCCCAAGGTACAACCCCGCGGAGGCAAATCTCAGCCTCCAGATGAGGGCGGGAAACGCTGTGATGGACAGCCAAGCTGTTCATACGGAGCATCTCACCACAAAGCTCAAGGAGAGCACAAGCCGTGGAGATCATTTCAAGAGTGCTCACAGCGCACTCCGCAATGTGCTCCTTCCGACGATCAAGCGACTGAATGAACAACACAATCAGTTGCGTCGTCTGAAGAAGGCAAAGAAGAAGAGCCGTGTTGACATCGCGGCGTTGCAAGAGCTGGTGCAGACCCTAACCCAGCAGAATGAGGACCTTGCTCAAGAGCGGGACGACGCTATTGAGGAAGGACAAGGCTGGGAAGAGAACTACAACCAAGCTATGGACGAGGTGCATGCTTTGCAGGACCTCGTACCCCCGGTGTTAGACGTACCGGTGGTCTTGGGTCTTCCAGCAATGGGAGAACCCGGAATGGGAGAAGAGGTGGTAGATCCAGAGCCACCAGCAGAGGTACCGGAGGAGGACGACCCACAGGAGGTCGAGTTCTACTCCGAGTAGAGGGTTACAGTTGCCATATAGGGCAGCCAGGGTAGCGTAACCCAACTTTTGTAATAGGTGACATGTCGTGTAGACAGTAGCGTATGTATAGGTAGTGACGACATGAGCACAACTTCTCGGAGACCCGAGAATAATGTATCTTGTATAAAGTTTATGCTTTATCAATATATGTGAATGTTGTGCAAATTAATCATGTGTCACTTCAATACCTACTGTTGCTTATGGAATTTTAAGTAAGACATGTGCTAATTGCTGCTGTTTTGAATTTCAGAATGACGCGTACTCGTGCCAACCCTGACGTTGAGGGTACCAGTCAAGGGGGAGAGACCTCCCAACCACCTCCTGAGGATTCCTCGGGACAGCAGCAGCAACAGCAACAGAAAACACCGCCACCGCCACTGCCAACGGTTACATTGGCCGACATCGTCGCGGCAATGGCGGGCTCACATCAGCAGCACACGGAGTTGCTGCAAACGCTTATTGCTAATACGTCTCGCCCAAAGAGACGTCAAGACCGGGAGGAGCGTCAACAGAGCTCCTACTCCGACTTCCTGGCGACTCATCCCCCGGTATTCTCAAGGGTGGATGAACCACTTGACGCGGACAACTGGCTCCGCGCCATAGAGATGAAGTTCGGGCTGCTCCAAATAAGCGAGCAGCGCAAGACTCAGTTCGCGGTCCAGCAGCTCCAAGGATCCGCGAGCGCGTGGTGGGCCAACTTCTGTGCTTCACAGCCCACTGACCGAGTGATGACCTGGACGGAGTTTCGGACAGCCTTCAGGGCCTATCATATACCGCCAGGTCTGATGAAAAGAAAGATGCAGGAGTTCTTACACCTGCAACAGGGGAGCAGGAACGCGCTGGAATACTCCAGAGCGTTCAACGATCTCGCGCTCTACGCGTCGTATCACGCAGATACGGACGAGAAGCGGCGGGACCACTTTTACCAGGGGCTTAACCCGCTCCTGAAGGACAAGTTGGCGATGTTCAATCGCGGCAGCCTCAACGACATCATTGATGCTGCGATTGTTCAAGAGGACTCCGGCAAGGAGTTGGCGGCGGCAGAGCGAAAGCGAAGCGTGCCGCAAAGCAGCGGAGAAGGAGGTGGTCCTTCTCAGAAGTTTCGGATGGTGAATCGCCCACCATCAGGTTCACGCTGGCAGCCACCACAGCGGTCGATGCCATTCCGCAGTCGGCCGTACTCTTCACCGGCATTCAGGCCGGCACTGCCAGTACCACCGCAACAACAAAAGCAGCAGCGGACGATGCCGCGTGCGTTTGCACCTCAGCAACGCATGCCGGGCTTTCGTCCACCGAGCACTCCACCAGCAGCGGCCACATGTTACAAGTGTGGTCGTCCAGGACACTTCGCGAGCAGTTGCCCGGAGAGGCAAGGCGGTGGAGTGGCACCAAAGTTTCTGGGGAGGAAAACCCCGGAACCCTATTAATGTGCGGAGGGCAAACCCTAGGCCCGGCACCGTCCACCAACTTGCCATTGAGGACGTGCCAGAGGGCGAGCCAATCCTTGCGGGTATGTTCCAACTCCACCAGCATTCCGCTATAGTACTATTTGATTCAGGCGCCACGCATAGCTTCATTAGCCAAGCTTTCATTGATAAGTATAGCTTGCAAATACTACCCACCGATAGTCCTTATGTGATCTGTTCACCGGGTGGGAAAATTTCAGCAAGCATGATGGTCCCAAAAGCGCCATTGTGCTTAGAGGGTAGAGTTTACCCTACGTCTCTCATAATCTTAGAGGGACAAAAGATCGATGTCATCTTAGGAATGTCGTGGTTAACCCGCCACGGCGCTGTTTTAGACACCGTCCTCCGAGTCGTGCACTTGAACTCAGAAGTGCACGAGTGTCACTCATTATTTCTGGACAGTCCAGAAATAAAACTTCCAAGTGTCTATCAAGCAACAACCATCAGATTGGAGGATATTCCAGTGGTCCGAGAGTTCCCTGATGTATTCCCGGATGATTTGCCGGGGATGCCGCCTGATAGAGAGGTGGAGTTCAAGATTGAACTTGCACCGGGAACCATGCCAATATCCCGAAGGCCGTACAAGATGGCGCCCAAGGAGTTGGCTGAACTGAAGACTCAGCTCACGGACCTTCTGGAGAAGGGTTTTATTAGGCCGAGCTCCTCGCCATGGGGCTGTTCGGCATTATTTGTCAAGAAGAAGGATGAGACGTTGCGGCTTTGCGTGGACTATCGTCCATTAAATGCCGTAACCATCAAGAACAAGTACCCGTTGCCACGGATCGACATGTTGTTTGATCAGTTGGTCGAAGCAAAGATCTTTTCCAAGATGGATTTAAGATCTGGGTACCATCAGATTAAGATAAGGGCTGAGGACATTCCGAAGACGGATTTCTCGACGAGGTATGGACTTTATGAGTACCTGGTTATGTCCTTCGGCCTCACCAATGCTCCAGCTCACTTCATGTACTTGATGAACTCGGTATTCATGCCGGAGCTGGACAAGTTTGTCGTGGTCTTCATCGACGACATCCTGGTATATTCCAAGTCGGAGGAAGACCACAAGAAACATCTGCGTATAGTCTTACAACGGCTGCGGGATCACAAGTTATACGCAAAATTCAGCAAATGCGAGTTTTGGATATCGCAAGTGCCTTTCCTCGGGCATATCATCTCAGCAGAGGGTATCGCTGTGGACCCGAGCAAGATCACTCAAGTGCTGAATTGGAAATCCCCGAGAACTGTTCACGAGGTACGGAGTTTCCTCGGGCTCGCGGGATATTATCGGAGGTTCATTCCGAACTTCTCGAAGATTGCCAAGCCAATGACAGAGCTGCTGAAGAAGGCTACCAAATATGTTTGGAGTCCAGCATGTGAAGCAGCATTCAAGGCTTTAGTCAAGCACCTGACATCAGCACCGGTTTTGGCGCAGCCAGACACAACAAAACCGTTTAATGTGTACTGCGATGCATCCGGCATTGGGCTCGGATGTGTGCTGATGCAAGACCGAAGGGTGGTCGCGTATGGGTCACGGCAGCTTAGGAACCATGAGCAAAATTATCCAACTCACGATTTGGAGCTCGCTGCCGTAGTACTTGCACTAAAAATGTGGAGGCACTACCTACTCGGTAACCTCGTACATTTATATACCGACCACAAAAGCCTCAAGTACATATTCACTCAGAAGGAGCTGAACATGAGGCAACGAAGATGGTTAGAACTGATAAAGGATTACGAGATAGAGATCCATTATCATCCAGGCAAGGCAAACGTAGTGGCAGATGCGCTGAGCCGCAAGTCACACGTCAATAATCTGACCATCACACCGTTGGAAGAGAGCGAGCCACCACTACATGTGATTCCATACGGAGCTCTCTACAACCTAGCTTTGATCCCCACCATCCGTGAAGAGATAGCGGCAGCCCAGAAGAATGATAAGGGCATGACACATTTGCGGAGACGTGTAGATAGTGGGGAGCTGAAATGTTTCCGGAAAGACGGAGACGGCGTCCTATGGTTCAAGGACCGGATCGTCGTACCCCGTAACCCGGAATTACAGAAGAAAATCTTTGATGAGGCTCACTTATCAAAGTTTTCTATTCACCCCGGCAGCAACAAAATGTATCAAGAACTCAGAAGCAAGTTTTGGTGGACACGGATGAAGCGTGAGACTGCAAAATACGTGTCCGAGTGTGATACATGTCGAAGGGTGAAGGCAGACCACATGCGGAAACCGGGACTGCTACAACCACTGGGCATTCCTGCCTGGAAATGGGAGGATGTGAGCATGGACTTCATCATCGGTTTACCCACCACCTTGCAGAAACATGATTCTGTGTGGGTGATCATCGATCGGCTCACCAAAGTTGCCCATTTCATCCCGGTCAACACCAACTACAACGCCAAGAAGTACGCTGAACTGTACATCTCACGGATCCTGTGCTTGTACGGCGTACCCCGTACCATCATATTGGATCGGGGCACTTTATTTGTGTCCCATTTTTGGGAGCAGCTACACGCTGCCTTGGGGACGAAGCTGATCCATAGTTCGGCATACCACCCGCAAACGGATGGGCAGACGGAGCGGGTAAATCAAATCTTAGAAGACATGTTACGAGCTTGTGCTATCAATCACGGCAAGAATTGGGATGATCACTTGCCGTTAGCCGAGTTCTCGTACAATAATGGGTACCAAGCCAGCATCAAGATGGCACCTTACGAGGCACTATACGGCCGGAAATGCCGCACACCACTGAATTGGTGTGAATCTGGCGAAAGGGTTACCTTCGGGATTGACCTTGTCAACAACGCGGAAGAAAAGGTTCGACTAATTCAAGCGAACCTAAAAGCCGCTCAATCCCGTCAGAAGCAGTATGCGGACCGGAGAAGGCGCCCATTACAATTCGAAGTTGGAGATCACGTATACCTACGGGTGTCTCCAATGAAGGGCGTAAACAGATTTGGGGTGAGAGGAAAGTTGGCACCCCGATTCATCGGTCCATTCCAGATTACCGAAAGATGTGGATCAGTGGCATACCGGATGAAATTACCAGAAGCACTTTCTGGTGTGCACGACGTCTTTCACATTTCCCAGCTGAGGAAGTGTCTTAAGCTATCAACTACCGTTCAGCTGGAGGATAGTGAAGAACTGCAACCGGATCTCACCTATCGGGAGGAACCGGTGCAGATTATTGATGAAAAGGCCCGAACCACACGCAACCGTGCGTTGTGGTTCTACAAGGTTCTATGGAGTAATCACTCCATGGACGAAGTGACATGGGAGAGCGAAGAATTCCTTCGCACAAACTACCCTGAATTTTTCACGTCGCATATCCGGTAATTTTCCACCGTCCTCTCTCTCATTTTCACCTTATAATCTCGGGACGAGATTCTTTTAAGGGGGGAGGAATGTAAGGGCCTCAGTTTTTGGCACACATTTGAAGTGTTCATCACCACACCACACACCTCATTTGATGAAAGATGATGAACACAAATGAAGAGCAAGTAACAATTATCAACATGCTCATAAGAGAACAAACTCACACATTGCCAAAGTGGTATTTCACATATGTGATATAAGGGGGGCTGGGCATATGAAAACTCCTACATTTTGCTAAGGATGTCCATGCCAAGTTTCACCCAAATTCCAAACCTTTTTGAGGTCATTTTGGGTATAGTTAGAATGAGGGCAGTTTGAAACCATATTCAAATTCAAACTGTTTTTATCCCATGAATTTAAAAGTGGGAGGCATATTCTTACTCAGCACATTTTTGTGAGCCCACACACCAATTTTCACTCCATTTGGAGTTGATCTTGACATGAGCTAAGTGGGACAAATTCAAACTTCATTTGAATTCAAAACTGCACTTGTGCTGAAATTCACTCAAACCAAACGCAATTTGAACTTTGATCAATTCAAATGGTTCATGGGTGAATGATTTGAATTACTAGGGGTACTATGGGGTTCACTGTTTACAACAGTGATTAGGAGTAAATTTCAAAGGTTAAAACTGGAAGTGGGACCCACATGTCAGCCACTGCTCAGATCAAACCGACTGAGACTTTTCTCACTCGGGTCGCCGAGCCGCAGCTGTGATCGCCACCGAGGGCAGCCGCCGCGCCAGCAGCTGCTTGCCCACGCGCGGGCGCGAGGCGGTGCAGAGCCTTCTTAAGGCGCCTGCCCCCTCCTCGGCCGAGGCATCGCTGTTCTTCCCCGCAAGAACTCAGCGCCGGCCGAAATTTTCCGCAGCTCGGAATCGATCGGAGCACGCCGATCGCAGCTCCCTCCGTCCACTCCAGAGCCCCAGCAAGGTACTAGAGACCTTCCTCCGTCCTCCCCGTTGCTAGAATTCAGTTGAAACCGATTGATATCGGCTGTGCCGAAAGATCAAATTCGGGACTTCGAACCGCCGCACCTCGGGCTCTCGTGTACAGCCCAACCAGGGCGTTGTCACGCCTGAGCCAAGGCACCCTTGGACGCGCTGGTGACCGGTGCTGCTCATCCCCAAGCCACAGCTCGAGTGGTTGCTCACCGGCGGCGAATTTCCACTTTTCCCCTTTCTGTGTGCAGAACGACCTTCGGGTACGATTCTGTTTAATTCATGCTCTAGAAAGGATTAGAGGGCCTCAAGCCGCTCTCACACGAGCTAGACACGGTAACGCACAAGTTGCCTTCACAACTCTGGGCCAGAGAACCTCTGTACCCGGCGTAATTTGAGGTCTACCAATGGCGGAATGAACAGGCGGCATCGGGCGCACGGTGAGGACCTATTTCGGGCCTTCCCCGAGCTGCCTCAAGCTCATGTCGACCTTCTCTGAGGTCCACTTGTGCTTCCCGACCGGTTTCCCAAGTAGCTGAGGTGCTAGAGAAGTCAGCCGACATGGCCGAAGTCGTTCCGAGGTGGCGGCTCGTCGCCGACCATGCTCCGGCCATTGTCATGAGCAGCTGACCCTAGAATCCTGTTCCCCGAGTAAAAGTAGGCAGGGGCGGCCAGAATCGAGAAGTTTGGAGCTGTACAGAAGCCGGCGGCGAGCTCTCCGGCGAGGTCCCTCGGCGGCGGAGCGCGGGCGTCGCGAGGTTGAAGAAGGGGGTGGACCCCAGCTGTCAGCGGGAGATATTTTGAATCGGGATCCGGCTGCGGCCGGGATCGGGTGTGCTGGCGCGCAAAATCATTGTGGGCCGCGGTGTGCTGTCGCCTCGGCGTGCGACGCGTGTCCCCTGGGCCCACGCGCGAGTTTAAACTTTTCCCCGATTTTCAGATTTCCTTCAAACTTCAAATCCTCATAACTTTGGCTAGAAAACTCCAAATTGAGTGAACCAAATTTTGCTGGATTCAGCTCTCCGGGTACTTTCCAGCAAATCAAGTTTCACTTCATGAAAACCCTTAATTCTCCAGAATTAATTCCTCAAAATTTAAACTGTTAGGAATTTTAACTGGAGAATCCTTTGGAGGAAAATCCTGAAATTTTGCTGGGATGTTCACCAAAATATCCCTGAACTGCAATAAAAATTTCAGATCCATTTGAGCTCATCTGATCCACCTAATGGTGTGATTAGTGAAACTGTTCCAGAGAAAATAGAAAATGTTCAGAAACATTTTCTGAATTTTCTCTGAAATTGTTTAGCTCATAACTTTGGCTAGGAACCTTCAAATTAAGTGAGACCAACTCCATTAGAACCCTCAGAAAATCTAGTTTTCAGAAAGTCATAGTTTGTTTCATGAAAATTCCTAGAACACCCTAAGAGTTCCAATTAAGGTCAAGGACATAATTAATTGTGGAGGGCTCAAATGAGCTTTGCTGCAACTAAAACTTGACCAAGTTTCTAATTAGGTTGTAACCAAGCCACAATAAAAGTTTCACAGTCATTAGGCTTGTCTAGTAAGAGTTATAGACTTCACAAGATTAAAAGTAAATACAACTGCATTTAAATTAATACATATATTGTTTCTATCATGTAGTCGCTAAGGTCGAGGAGGAACCCGAAGTCCTAGACTTCGTTACTCCGGAGGAACAGCTAGCCTACGACCAAGAGCAGCAAGGCAAGCTCCGGTTTGCATTAACCTTTTTACAAATGTTTATTGTTTTGAGCACATCTTTGAATATTGTTGTGATTCTTTGCATTAGAGTCTTGATTGGAAGCCCAACTGCATAGCCAAGAAAACCATGGGTTGGGGTTAGGATTGAAAACCTTGTTAGCCACTGCATTGCTAAGATAGAGTAGGATTCGGTACAAGTCGAGTAGTTGGAACTACTCGCGAGCATAGGCTAGAGGCACTCGACTCGGGTAGTGATAGCACATGAAACACATGGCAAGAAAATGAGACCAAGCGGAGGGTAAGGGCAGCAGGACTTTTGGGCCTGTGTGCTGTAGCTCCGCTTGTGTCGATTGAGGACCGAGCCGTGTGCGGGCCTGTTGAACAAGCTAGAACAGTACCGAAGACCTACCGGCTATATGGGAACCGGGAAACTGATGTAACTCGGGTAGCTGGGTGTTGAGGCATAGCTGGTCGTTCAGAGGGTAGGTTGAGAGCTCGAGGTGTAAATAGGCTGGCGGCACTGAGACGCGCGTGCAGAGACCTCTTGCTCGGGACGATTGGACCGGTTCAACATTTGGCTAACGGGTGAAAGGTAGTCGCGTACGGCGTCCGTGATGGTTGTTGTAGGCAACATCGAGTACGGGCGTACGTGACGGGTTGTTTGGGTAACCCTGCAGGTGTAAATCGATTATAATCGCCGTCCCTCGTGATCAGTGAGTACCACTTTTTCACTGTACCGTGACGTAGTAAGAACGGGCTAGTCACATGTTAAAATGTTGCTGATTGAAAGATGGACATTGATTGTTAATGATATACTGTAGCTTAGAGCTAACTAAAGTTCTTTTCAACTTTGGGCAAGGGACATGAGAGAAATGCGTTTCTTGTTTGATTGCGGCTCTCTCATGTACCTTAGCGTAAGGTTTTCCACAACCTGCTGCTAAAACTTGAAAGTAAGGTTCTACTAATTAGGCGAGTCCTTGCAAATGATTTTTACCTCATGTAACCCATCACCCCTCATGTAGAATTTCCATGTTTAGGTGAGACGGGTCAGACTTGCTGAGCCTTCATGCTCACTGCTTGTGTTTGAAGCTTTTGCAGGGTTCTATGAGGAAGGGACTCCCGAAGAGGAGACGGAACCCCAGGAGGGGAACCCCGTTGAGTGGGAGTCGTGCACGCCGCAGAGTTAGTGTGCGTGTGTGCTAGCAAGGACACGTTCAAGGGCTGAACGTGCACTTGATGCTTAGTCTACGCCCGCGAGTGTAGACTAAACTTATTTTGATGTAAACATGATCATAAACCTGTTCATGTAATAAAATTTCTGCTTCCGCTTTGTACATTTGACGTGTGTTATCCGGTGCTGTGCAACGCAGCACCCCTCAGCGTGATCCTGGCTCGACAGGACCTTGGGGTCGTGTCACAGGGTGTGTAGCCTGCTTAGCCTAATTCTGTACCCTAAGCGTGCACACTCTGCCTCTCCAGCGCTACGATTAAGTACCGGGGAGCTGGACGGCTAATACCCCTGAGCAAAGTAGTAATTATAGCCCGGATGCTCTCACACTGAATTACCCAAGCCTCGCAGCTCAGCTAAGGACCATAAGCCACAGCGAAACTAGGAGCAGGGAATTGTGACCAGTGAGCACGAATTACTCCTTTTCTCTACATGTCTGTGCAGGTCCGAACAGGTCCTAGCATCCTGTATCTCCCAAGGGGACCTTTGCCGACGTCCTGGCTTAATCTTCTGCTTGGTAGGTGCGCCCCGACCTAAGGGACACACCTACTAGGGGGCCATCATGGTGAACTACGTGGACAGGACATCGGGACTGCCACGGCGACAAGCAAGGACTTGGAGCTCTGACTACAACGAGCTAACAATGTCGTTGAAGCTCCTTCGGGTCCTTACGCTGCTAAGGACCCGAGGAGATGAGCTAACAACATTGCCGAAGATTCTTCGGGTCCTTACGCTGCTAAGGACCTGGAGAGACAAGCTCACGACATCGGTAAAAGAGCTAGCTACTTCGGCTAAGTTGTTCCGGGCCCTTGCGCTGCCAAGGACCCAAAGACATACATCAACAACACAAGACATAAAGACTTCAACAAGTTTTTATTCAAAATAAAAGTTGGCGAGCATACAAGGCAAGCAGGAGTCCTAGGTGCCTACTGGCGTTGGAACCTAGCAGCTACTAGCTTGGCAGTGTCTTCCACAGTGGATCTGGCTGCCTCCATCATCTTTGCAACGGGGCCCTGCACCACTGGCTCGAGGGAGATGCTGGGGTCCCAGCTCTGGAATCACGTGAGCACATGCTCCGCCACCTGCTGAGCCAAGGCCTTGCCTTCGCCTTCCAGCTTCTCCCCGACAACGCCCTCCAGCGCCAGGAGCTTCCTAGCGGCCAGCTCCTTCTTCCTAGCGGCCAGCTCTTCCTCCTTGGCAGCCAGCTCCGCAGCTCAATGATCTAGGGAGGCCTCCTTGGACAGTGTGGCAAGCTCACAATCACGGACATCCTAGAGCTGCTTCCTTAGGTGCTCCTTCTCCCCCTCATAGGCTGCCTGGCAGATGGAGAGGTCCCTCTCCTTCGCCTGCACCTCCTGCTCCCACCGGATGAGGATCTCCCGTGCCTCAGACAGAGCTTCTGTGCGAGCATCGGCTGCGGAGTGGAGCTTCTTGGCTTCACTAGGGAGGTCATGTGCCATCCTATCGAGCCTTGCGACCGCGGCCCGCTCCAAGTCGAGGGTCTCCTGCATCACCTCCAGCCGCTCCTCCCTCGCCCGCGCCTTCTCCTTGGAAGACTGGGTCCGCTCCTTCAGCAGCTCGCCCCAGTCTCTGAGGCGCTCCCGCTCTGCCCTCAGCTCGGCCCACTCCCGGCCAAGCACCTCCTGAACTTGCTCTAGGCCGGAGTACGCTACCTTCATGGCCTTGGGGAGTGGAACTGCCTCCGGCATCGGCAGAAGAGGGACCTCCACAGCTTCCACAGGCCCTTCGTCCTCCAGCGGAGCGACTACCGCACCAGCTAGAGGGGAAGAAGGAGGTGGACTCACATCTTGCCTTGGAGCGGCCGCGCCACCGCCAGGGACGTCCGCGTCTGTCGGTCGGCTGGTCTCAGGGGCCCGAGAGTCGGCATCCTGGGCTGGTCCAGGCACTGGCTCCAGCGCTAGCGCCAGTACTGAGCCCCGGAAGCCCCAGCAGTGAAGGGACTCTGGATCCTGGGCTGCTGCGAAGGAGGAGTCACACTCTGCGGAGAAGCGCTGCGAGAAAATGAGCTGAAGTCAATCACACGAGCAAAGAGCTCTGCGCAGCAACCTATCCTAAGACCTGCATCGTACCTGGGTGCCTGGCAGTTCCAAGACGCGCGAAGCTTCTTGCGCGGGGGGGGGGGGGGGGGGGGGGGGGGGTGCAACCACTCGCCCCCACGGATCAGGGGCCTTCCTCACTGCCAGCCTCAAAGCCGGAGGCGCGTCTGGTGCCGGGGCTGCCCCCGTCGGCTTCAGGGCCGGCGGCGCCCCAGGATCCATCGTCACTGCCGGCGACGTGTTGGGAGTCTTCCTCACCGTCGGCTTTGGAGCCGTAGGTGCGTCGGAAGTCTTATTCACTGTCGACAACGCGTCAGGAACCATCTTCGGAGCCACGGCAACATCGGGCGTCCTCCTCGCACCGGTCAGAGCTGCCCCGACTGCAGCACTCCTAGAGCTGCCGCCAGAACCGGCCGTCGAGCCCGACGCGGGACCATGGGAAGCTTGAGACCTCTCCGCTCTGGGCTTCGAGACGAAGCTCCCATCGGGGCAAACCAGCCTCCTCATCGGCTGCTTGCTTGACTCTGTGGCGTCCTTGGGTGGTGAGCGAGGGCGCGCTGCGGTTGCGGGTCCGCTGGCCGACACCCACTCCTTCCCCTTGTTGAGGAGCGGGTTCGGCATAGAAGCAGCCTGATCGTTGGTGCCGCTTCCTCCGGAGATCTGCACACCGCGGGAAGCATCTCCGACCTGCCGCACAGTGATATCGATGTCGTCCAGCGCTGGCAGCTCTTTCAACAACCTCAACCTCCCGTCCGGTTGAGGTAGACCGGCAAGCAGCTCATCGGCGGGTTGATGAAATCGTTGGAGGTCGGGTCGGGGTCAGCTTCAGTAGCATGAGGCCCATCATCTCCTCGTCCGGGGACGACCCAGGGCCGTTCTCCAGCAGGGTGAGATTGTTCTCCCCGATGTACAACCAGGGAGGCCGGGAGCGCTGCTGGAGGGGAGCGATGCGGCGCGACAGGAAGTCGGCCAGGACCATCAGTGACGTCAGGCCCTCCTGCGCCAAGAACCTGATTCTCGCTAGCACCAGCTTGTAGGCTTCCAGCAGGTTGGGCACCTCATCCCCGACAGGGTCCTCGCTGACTGGGGGCCCGCTCAGTAGCTCTAGGCGGTCGTGGACGTCCGTCCGGGTGATCACCAAGTCCTCCCTCCAGTGCTCCCACTTGCCAGAGGAGAAGGGCGCGATGTACGTCGCGGAGTTCTTCCCTCGGCGCTGGAAGTAGTAGGCCCCCAGGTGGCTTGTGCTTCTCCCCGAGGCTCGTGGGACGAAGAACACCTAGAACAGCTGCCAGCCGCACCGACGGCCACACGCAGACAAACAACTCACAGAAGTGGACGAAGACCGCCACTATTGCGAGGGTGTGCGGCGTCAGGTGCTGGAGCTAGAGCCCGTACACCTCCAGCAGCGTTAGGAGGAAGGAGGACGCCAGGAGTGCAAACACGGCCAGCACATACGAGGTGAAGAGGACGACCTCACTGGGATGCAGGCCGGAGAGCGCGGTCGTCCCACAGTGGATCTTTCCGTCATGCTCGGCCAACTGCCAGCCGAGCAAGTGCCTTACGCACCCATGTTCTTCGTCAGTCCGAAGACGGGAGGAGCGAAGGTTGGTCACCATTGAGCAAGAGGTGGCTGGATCTGCTTGGAAGCGGAAGGTTTGGGCGCAAAGGTGGAAGACGAAGAGCACAAGGCACGAGGAGGCAAGTAAGGAAACAATCGCCTTTCGATGCAAAGTTTCCTTTACTACTCCTGCGACCCTTGGCGGAACATCGAGTGCGGCGCCTGACCTATCACCGCCCCGCGCTACCCGAACTCCCAATGATGGGTGGGACCCAAGTCCACCTGTCAGACAATGGGGGTCAGGCGGGCAGCGTCACCAGGTGGAAGCTCAGACGGTTCTCAAGAAAAGCAGCAAGGTGGAACTGTGTGAGACCTATGTGTGCTGAATACATTGGATTTGACGATAAAAGTTTTGAATACTACCAAAACACCTTTTTAACAAGGTCCGACTCTAGGTCCGAGATCCTGCAAGGTCCGACGATAGGTCCGACGTAAGGTCTGACTTGCTTTGTCTAGGTCTGACTTATTTTGGCTAGGTCCGACTTGTTTTTGCTAGCTCCGGTGCTAGGTCCGACTAGCTTTGGTAAGTTCCGTGCTAGGTCCGACTAAGCTTTAGTAAGCTCCGGTGCTAGGTCCAACTAGCTTTGGTAAGCTCCGGTTCAAGGTCCAGTTAGCTTTGGTAAGGTTCGGAGCTTGATTGCAATGGTTCTGCTTTTAAATTGCAATGTTTCGAACTTGCTTTACTCTTATGGAAAGTTTACTTAGTATTGTTTTACTAAGTTTTTGGTGTGTTTTGGTGGTTATGTCTGATTTCATTTTGCTATGGTTTACAACATGCTTATGTGAGGTGCTCACGTAAGATGTTATAGTTTCGGAACTAACGAGAGTCAAGTCGAGGACTTGTGCTCGGAAGTATTTGTTGTTTATTCATGTGCAGGTGTTGCTTGAGTTCAAGACATGGCTGGTGACGGGATCCATTGAACTAGTCTTAGGGAGAAGATTTGGTTCAACAACCAAGTTCGGGAGGAATTGTGGTTGAGTTGATCGGGAGGTTGCGCAGTATGTTTGAATCAAGAACAATGCATATGAAGGTATCTTGGACATCGTTGGAATATGTTTGCACATGTGCAAGGAGTGCATGTGTGAGGGGCACAGGACTTCGTCGGGTGGTGCCGTGATATGCGGCACCCCACAACACACGGGTCGATGAAAACACATCATATTACATAAAAAGTTTCCGGAAGCGTACAGGAAAGTTTTACAAATAAGTATATCAGAGTAAACTACAGCGGAAGACTATCACTCTCACGACTCATATCTAAACTAGCAACAAAGAAACGGTCCAGCCCGCAGACGTTTCTTACTAGCAACACGAAGACAATCTGCAGCGGCGAGGATGCTCTTTGAGTAAGCACTCGGAGGTTACCGAGTCTCATCGGCACCCCTTCTCATAAGCATCGAGTCAATTACCTGCAAAACAACTCGGATAGCATCCGTGAGCATAATGCTCAGCAAGACTTAACCGTCACCCTAAACATGAAACTCTATGTGAGGTTATGAACCTAAAATAGGATGGCAGAAGCATAATTAAACTCGCCTAAAAGTGAATCCTTACTTTCAAGTATTAATTGCAGTATTTTAGGTAACTTTGGGCACGCCACATCGGGAGTCCACAATCAAACAAGAAACGCTTTCCCCCGATGTAAATTGCTCATGGCATAAAAGAATCGAGTTTGCACTAGCCTATTCATCAAGATCCAATACAAAGCTAGTATAATACTTCATATCAATATGATTAGTTCCTTTCTCATGCAAGTTCTTACTACGTTACGACTGTCAGAACAAGTATGCTCGGTCCATTCCGCGAGCGACGGTGATTCGAATCAATAACACCCGAACTACACGACACGTACGCCCGTACTCGACGTTGCCTACAACAACCATCACTGACGTCGTACGTGGCAGCCTTTCCCCCATTTCACCCCCACTGAATCGATCAAGTCACCCCGTACAGTAGCTACTCTCATGGTGCACCTACCGACATGAGATGTCATGAGAATATTCCCCACATACTGCACACCGGCCGTCCGCCTGAGGCGACCCGAAAAGTCCCAACGACAGCTTCCCGAGGTACATCGGTTTACTGGGTCCCATATAGCCAGCATGAGTCCGGTACACAACTCAAACTTGTTCAACAGGGCCGCATACAGATCGGTCCTTGACCGACACGGACAGGTCTATAGCACCCAGGCCCCTATGTCCTGCTGCCCCTACAACCTTCCGGTCTCAACTTTATCTTGCTAACTCAGTTATGAACCAATCCCGTATGCCCCTGGTGTTCCTGAACGTGCGAGTAGCATCTCACCACTCGACTTCTACCGAACCTTACTTAAGCATGGCAGTTCTACACGGTGACAGACACCTACCCAATACTCCATGGGTCATTTGGCTATGCAAGAGGAGTATCAAACACTAGACCTAATGCACAGTTCATATCTTAACCGAAAGTGAATACAAAGTAAAAACTTAAAGCTGTTAAATGCAAACCGTAGCTTGCCTGTTTTGCAGGGTAGTCGTATATAAATAGTTAGTGTCCTTGCAGATCCACCCTTGATTCTACGGAGCTTGATCCACTTCAATGAATCACTCCTTTGAATCCCCTTCGTTGTGGTTCCTATTGAAATGCATACGCACATGTTTTATGGAATGTAATGGAAAGAAGTTATAGAATAAATCTCTTAGGAACAGAGGTTGTGTGGAAAAGCCAAGAATGGCTTGGTTTGCCTCTGTTGTGCAAAGAAACAGAAATAAATTAAATTGACCTCAAGACCTTAGCTATACACTAATCATTTTTTTACCTAATGGACATAATAGAGAAGCTGAAAAGATTTGAGTGCAACTGAAGAACATGAACTCCAATAGACTCAAAACTTTTACAGCAGGTTCCATACTACCTAAGGATTTAGCTTGCCAAATTGCAGCTAATGTGGAGTTAAATCGTGTTCTTCATAATTCTCATAATGTCTCTTATGTATTTTCACATATACATAGGTATGGAGAACAAGAACAGGAAGTTCTAGGGCTCAACTTGAGCTAATAATTTACATGTGAGTTCCTGGTCACATGAAAGTAATTTGGTCCAAAATTCAGCCCTTTTACTTGAGTAGTTCTTCCAGAACAATTCTTTAAGCATTTCCACTCAAAAGAATTAATTGTGAAGTAATGTGCATTTTCATGCCCAATTAAGTGAACTACAATTCCAAGTATGTCTCAGAGAGCTTGACTAAATTTTCCTATGATTTTTGGAGCTATGGATTGCACAAAACAGATTTTTGACGTGGGAAACATTTTCTGAAAATGTTTCTGGACTCTTTTGAACACAGCAGTTTGCATTTAGCAAATTCCTACTCAACTGACCCTCAAAAGAGCTGAAATTTTGCTAGAAGGTCAATAATATGCTAAAGAATATTCTGGAAAAATTTGGGGAGTTTTGGATAAACCAAACTCCCTCAATAATTCTTTTTCAAAATATCTTCAAAGAATTTTCCAGAATATAATATTAACTTTCATACAAATCTGAGTTCATATTTGGATAGAACTCAGAGAGATGGAGCCAACCCAAGTGGAATCACTCAAATTGGAGGTTTCTACCAGGAGCTATGAATTTCCAAAATTTAGCCAACTCTGGAATTGTTTTCCTACAGAAAATCCGGCTGGACCCACTGTTTTGAATCCCAGCCAATAGAAACGAAGCCACACCGGGGCCACGGGGTTTTGCGCGCCAGCACACAGGATCCAGCCACACCCGATCCCAGGTTTAAATTTTCTGCTGCTGACAGACGGGACCCACCCGTCTTCTTCTTCCTTCGGCTCCCTCCCCGCGCCCGCGCTCTCCCCCTCGCCGGAGCTCGCCGGTGCTCGCCGGCCGGCCGTTTCCGGCCACCATCCGAACCCGGACTCGCCGCCAGGGGGCTTTTGGCATCGAGGAACACGGCTGTGAGGTTTGCTTGGGCTGCCGACGGCCGGAAAATGGCCGGCGACGTGTAACTCCCCCTGTGGTAGTTTCGGCAGCGTCGCCCGAGGTCTCCAGCCCTCCAAAACTTGTGCCGACGAGCCCTACAGCACCAGCGTACCTCTAGGAAGATCGGCACGGCCTCAAAGTAGCTCGTAAGTGGTTGGAACTAGGTTGTCATCGTGCGACCGAATGGGTCCGCCATGAACAACCCAAGAAGAGCTCGAAATTCGTCGGTCTGAGGCGTTTTCATGCGCTGGATGCAAAAGGGAAAACGATCGCCGGCTAGTCTAGCTTCTCTGTGCCAAATTTGATGACTTAAGGAGAATCAGGGGGCAAGAATTCGAAGTAATCGTACCGGAAGCTCGGAATGAGGTCGCCGGAGCAAAACCTCGAAATTCGCTATCGATAGCTCGCGGCACGGCCTGAGCTTCAGGTGAGAGCAGCGCGGTGGCCGTGCGCTCCCGTTGCCGCCCTCGCTTGGCCATGAAAACCGCTGTGGCGAGCTGTCCACGTGCGCCCGATCACATTTCTGAGCTAGGTCGCCGCGGCGGCGTTTGTTCTCGGGCAAGGGAGGCCGAAGCTCGCTTGGTTTCGTGTCGGGGAGGTGGAGGCTGATCACGGGAAAAGGTTTAGCAGCTCGGGGGAGGGAAGAGTGCGGTGGTTTTGCCGTTCTTCTGATCGAACCGAGAGCGGAGGTGAGGAGCTCGGTCCAGTGCGTGCGCTCGCGAGGAGAGGAAGCAAATGATCCTTTGTTCGGTCTGAGAGCACGTGATCATGTTGAAGACGTGGTCAGGACCGACCCCGGGGCGCCAGCGCAGGGAGGCCAGCAGCAGGAGCTGGCGCGGCAAGCTCCTCGGTGGCTCCCGTGAGCTGCTCGGGAAAATTTCCCACCGAGAGTAAGATATAGTGAGTAAGGCAGCCTCTTCATCTCTATGACATGTGGGTCCCACTCCACATTTCTTCCCCAAATATCTTCTCAAGCTGATCCTCTTAATTCCCACAATTCTGAGTTTTTAAAATGTGGGTTAGAATTTGAATCCTTCCAGTTCAGTTTGAATTTGCTTGCCAAATTGAATTTGGTTGAAGTTTGCAAATTCTTCTCTTTAACTCTCTTTTGAGTCTACCCTACAAATGAAAAGTTTGTGATCAAACTTTTCCCTAAAATTCCAACTTATATGGCTGCATGTTCATTCAAAGTTCTTGGTCACCACATGTGTGAACTTTGAATCTCAAATCTGATTTTTAAACTTACATGCAAAGAGGTATTTAACTCCTTATTGGTTCAACACTTTTAAATAAAAAGGTGAGCCTCATTTTGGATGGTCATCCATGTATTACTTTGCATGAAGAAAAGTTTTAGCAAGTCCCATTTTCATGTCTTTGCCACACATATGAACTCAAACCTTGGTTTTTATTTAGGGACTTTTACATTCCTCCCCCCTTAAAAAATCTCGTCCCGAGATTACAAAAGAGGAACGAGACGGGAGAGGTAATTACAAACTGTGCAAAGCTAAAAATTCCGGATAGTTGGTGCAGAGGTAATCTTCACTTTCCCACGTTGCCTCTTCCGCGGTGTGATTACTCCACAGCACCTTGAAAAATCGAATCGTCCGGTTCCGGGTTACCCAGGTCTTTTCATCCAAAATCTGAACCGGTCGCTCGGTGTAGGTCAGGTCCGGTTTCAACTCGTCGATGTCCTCGGTGCAAACAGCAGCGGTGAATTTGAGGCACTTCCGCAGCTGTGAAACATGAAATACATCATGAACACCCGCTAGACTCGCCGGTAATTCTAGCCGGCAGGCTACGGGTCCGCACTTCTCCGTAATAGCAAAAGGACCAATAAAATGGGGAGCGAGCTTCCCCTTTACACCGAACCGGTGAATTCCCTTCACGGAGATACACGAAGATAAACATGTTCTCCGACGTCAAAATGTAATGGCCTACGCCTTTGATCAGCGTAGCTCTTCTGTCGGGATTGTGCAGCCTTTAAGTTCTCTTGTATCATCCGAACTCGGTCTTTGGCTTCGTTGACAAGATCAATCCCAAACAGAACCCTTTCGCCGGACTCACACCAATTCAGTGGTGTGCGACACTTCCGGCCGTAGAGAGCTTCATACGGTGCCATTTTAATACTCGCTTGATAACCTTTGTTGTATGAAAACTCCGCCAGCGGTAGGTGATCGTCCCAATTCCTACCGTGGTGGATGGCACACGCTCTCAACATGTCCTCGAGCACTTGATTCACCCTCTCAGTTTGTTCATCGGTTTGAGGGTGATATGCGGAGCTTCTAATTAGCTTGGTGCCCAACGAGGCATGCAGATGCTCCCAAAAACGAGCAACAAACAGCGCACCTCGATCTGAGACGATGGTCTTCGGAACACCATGTGAGCAAATAATTCTGGAGATGAATAACTCCGCATATTGCCTTGCTCGATAATGAGTGTTCACCGGTATGAAATGAGCCGACTTCGTCAACTGGTCAACGATCACCCATATCGAGTCATGCTTCCGGGATGTGAGCGGTAATCCGACGATGAAGTCCATACTCACATCCTCCCATTTCCACGCCGGTATCTTCAAAGGTTGTAGCGGTCCGGCTTTCCGCATATGATCTGCCTTGACCCTTCTACACGTATCACATTCGGATACGTATTTAGCGATTTCCCTCTTCATCCTTGTCCACCAAAATTTCTGTTTCAACTCTTGGTACATCTTGTTACTTCCGGGATGAATGGAAAACTTAGACAGGTGGGCTTCATCCAAGATCTTCTTCCGGAGTTTCATATTACGCGATACCACTATACGGTCATTGAACCATATTGTACCATTCTCATCCTTCCGGAAACATTTCACCTCTCCGTTGTCTAGCCTTCTCCGTATGTGAGACATACCCCTGTCTCTTCTTTGAGCCTCAACAATCTCTTCACGGATCATTGGAATGAGCGCGAGATTATAAAGCGCAACATACGGAATGACATGGAGGCTTGGTTCTTCATCTTCCAACTCAGCAACCGCTAAGTTGTGAACGTGGGCTTTCCGACTAAGCGCGTCGGCTACCACGTTGGCTTTTCCCGGATGATAGTGGATCTCAATTTCATAATCTTTGATGAGCTCCAACCATCTCCGTTGCCTCATATTCAGCTCCTTCTGCGTGAAGATATACTTCAGGCTTTTATGGTCGGTGTAGAGGTGAACAAGATTACCCAGTAGGTAATGCCTCCACATCTTTAACGCCAACACCACTGCAGCAAGCTCAAGATCGTGAGTTGGATAATGCTGCTCGTGGTTTCGCAGTTGACGAGACCCATAGGCGACTACCCGCCCTTCTTGCATCAGAACGCAGCCGAGACCGATGCCGGATGCATCACAGTATACATCAAATGGCTTCGTCGTGTCTGGCTGAGTAAGAACTGGAGCTGTTGTGAGATGTTTCACCAAGGTTTTGAATGCGGCTTCACATGCAGCATTCCATATGTATTTAGTGCCCTTCTTCAGCAGCTCCGTCATTGGTTTAGCAATCTTTGAGAAGCTCGGAATGAACCTCCTATAATACCCCGCTAAACCTAGGAAACTTGGACCTCGTGGACTGATTTGGGAGATACCCACTTCAGCACTTGTTCAATCTTGCTGGGGTCCACGGCAATACCTTCTGCTGAAATAATATGGCCTAGGAAAGGCACTTGATCAATCCAAAATTTGCACTTGCTGAACTTGGCATATAATTGGTGCTCCCGCAACCGTTGTAGCACGATACGCAGATGTTCAGCGTGCTCTTCTTCAGATTTGGAGTAAACCAATATGTTGTTGATGAATACCATGACGAACTTGTCTAACTCCAGCATGAACACAGAATTCATCAAGTACATGAAGTGTGCCGGAGCGTTGGTTAACCCAAATGACATGACGAGGTACTCGTAGAGTCCGTATCTCGTCGAGAAAGCTGTCTTCGGTATGTCCCCCGGTCGGATCTTGATTTGATGATAGCCCGACCGAAGATCCATCTTCGAAAATACCTTTGCACCCCCAAGTTGATCAAACAGGATGTCGATGCGGCGCAAAGGATACTTGTTCTTGATCGTGACAGCATTTAGAGGACGGTAATCAACACATAGCCGTAGTGTTTCGTCCTTCTTCTTAACGAACAGCGCTGAGTAACCCCAAGGTGAAGAACTTGGTCGTATGAAACTCTTGCTCATGAGTTCATTCAGTTGCTCTTTCAACTCCGCTAGCTCGTTAGGTGCCATCTTGTAAGGCTTTCGTGAGATAGGCGTCGTTCCCGGCGCCAGTTCAATCTTGAACTCGACGTCCCGTTCGGGCGGCATGCCCGGTAAGTCATCGGGAAAAACGTCGGGATAATCGCGTACCACCGGAATATCTTCGAGCTTCAGCGCTTCCGTGTGGTAGGCTTCTACCATATCTGGGTCTTCGCTGTCTAAAAACAGCGTGTGCTGTCCGTGAATCGGCGAGTCAATCTGGACAGTCCGGTTACCGATATTGAGAACGGCACGGTGACGATCTAACCAAGACATCCCCAATATAATGTCTATCTTCTGCCTATCCAACATAATCAGCGATGTTGGGTATATTTTTCCGCCCAAACACAAAGCTGCTCGGGACACAATCTGATTGGCACAGATATTTCCTCCCGGTGAACGTATAAGAAAACTCGTTGTGGGAGTATATGTGGATAATTGGTGCTGATCCACGCATGTTTTGCTGATAAAATTGTGGGTTGCACCGGAATCAAAAAGTATGAGCACGGGCACGTCTTTGAGAGTGAACATGCCCGCTAACACCGGTGCTCCCTCCAGGACATCCTCAATAGCCAGATGTTGCACACTCCCGGATTGCAATGCTGTTATGTTGACTTGAGCAGGTGGCGGCATACCACCTGATGATGATGGCTGTCTGGTGTTCATCAACTTCTCCCGGAACTCTTGCCTAAAGTGTCCTGAACGGTTTCAATAAGAACACGGAGGTTTCCCCGGTCTTTCGTTGACTTGTGGTTGAGAAGTTGACGTGCTTGGTTGCAGCAATGATGTGACAGGTGTCCTTCGTTGCTGCGGCAAAGGTGTTGCTTCAAGGTATGATTCTTGAGCAGGAAATCTGTACCGAGTTGATCTCACTGGTGCTTGCCATATTTCATCGGATGGTGTGTGATACACCACACGGTATTTACGAGGAACGACTGGTGTGTCTTCTTGCACATCCTCTCGGTCCCTCTTCTCTGCTTGACACTCAAGTGTCGCTTGTTCTTGCAGCAGAGCAGCACTGATCAACTCGGTGTAACTGCCTTGATTGAACAAAGCTAACTTCTCTTTTAGTATGGCACTCAAGACATAGAAAAAGTAGTCACACATTGCAGCTTCGCTCGTCGCATAAGCAGGAGCATATTGTGCCAGAAGGTTGAATCGTCTGACATAATCAAGGACACTCATGTCCCCCTGCTTCAAGTTTCTGAATTCTTGCTGTTGGGCCTTAATAAAACCCATAGGAACGTGACGAGCACGGAATGCTTCACGAAATTCCGTCCATTCCACTTGATGTCCTTCCGGAACGGTGGCAAGATACGTGAACCACCAATTTCCGGCGGCTCCATGGAGCTGTTGAGCTGCAAATAATGTCTTCTGATATTCGTCGCACTCAAACACTCCAAACTTGGACTCCATAACTCGAAGCCACCATCAGCTTCCACTGGTTCATTGGCTTCTGTGAAGATTGGCGATTGTGTCGCCAAGAAATCCAAATAGGCGTTCCGAGGTGGAACGTCCTGTTGCGCGTGTTGGAGTAAGCCCTGTTGTACCAAGGCTTGGAGTAGTCTTGTGTTCTCTTGACTTGACTCGACCATCTGAGCCATGACATCCGCCCATACCGTTGATGGCGGTGCCCGTGGTGGAGTCGAGTCATCACCGTCTTGGCGAGAACTTTCAGCCCTACTCGGAGAATGAGTACGCACCATACTGCAAAAAGATAATTTTTGAGGGAAGTCAAAACTTGATGTCAGCAGTATGTGAAAGTATGTACAACATTAACATGCTAAAACTTTATGAAAGCATAACAAAATTTCATGTTTACACATCATCCTAAAACCAACATATTCAGTCCCTCATTCTATACAGAGCAGACCTTTCTGTACTTAACCCAGAATTTGATCCAGTTACTAGCATTTTCATAACTCAAGTTGAATACCAAAGTTAGAATTAACTTTAGTATCTTTCCAACGAGTACTCACATGCCTCTGGATTATCCCTTAATCAGAAGTTATGATCGTTCAAAGTTGACAGAATTTCTGGATAAATTTTGCCAGCACCTCCCTTGTATGTGGCTGTTTTCATCACAGTTTTACATACAAATGGAGTACAATTCTGAACAAACTATGAACTACAAAATCGTTGCAAGTTTCATAACCTTTCCAACGGTATATTACATGACCCTTAGAGAATTTTCTACAGAATGTTATGGCCAATTTACAGGAACATCCATAGAAGGTTGTAGCTGTTCTGTTTTCTGAACAGTTTGCATTCAACTGGACATTCAACCAATTTGATGTCTGATTTGGCTCTGGAGTTCTACAGAAAAGCTGTAGAGCACTTAAAAACATTTCCAGAACTGCATCAAACACCTCCATTGGATCAAGATAATCAGAGTTACGCCCTGTTAAAGTCCAGAAAAATTTCTGTCTGAACAGAGCACTCGGTCGTTGAGATCAAAAGAAGCCTAACAAGTCTCTTCTTTGAAACTTAGTTCAACTTGAAGAGCTCAGTAACTAATATGTGCTGTCCAACATCCATTTTTAGTTTGGAAGTTAGTCATGAATGATTTCTTCATAGGTAAGAATACTATCCAGTGTAGTACGGTGGCGATGCATCGTAAGACATATGACGGTACTACGTTGCCTCACCATCGAAAAACCTAACCGGATTACACCGGCACATACGTATCCTTAGGTGCCACTAAAACGATCACTCGCAACCGTGTTCTACATGTACTAAGGTTTTCGTAGTTAGTTCCTGTATAAAATACTCTCAATCACCAGGTTCGGCTGCACACCGAACCCGGTATCCATACAGTTCATACACCCGGCCGTCATCACTCGCCCAGGTGTTCTCAAGCCAAACATGCCTTGAGCTATGTGTTCACGTTACTGACCACGTGACGGGGTCTTCCAAATTGCACCATGCACGCCAGGGACAGACGTTGCTCGAATACCCCAAACGACATGAAGAGTCATAGAGGATACTAAAGCGGGTCGGGTTACCTGCCACCCGTGGGGCTCCACCCTTCAGCTTGTGCGCACCGGTGGACAGCGCTTACGTGCACCCCCCAAGACATACACGTCCCGAGATGCACGATTTTCTGACATAACAAATAGGTTAGCTTGCCACCTTCATAATATGCTAATAATAGTCCTTATGTGGGCCTAGTACCGTTATCTCACCGTATCCTAAGTTTTTGACGTAATATGATGCTCAATCCATGCTCTGTTCCCAACGCAGCTCTGATACCACGCTGTGAGGGGCACAGGACCTCGTCGGGTGGTGCCGTGATATGCGGCACCCAACAGCACATGGGTCGATGAAAACACATCATATTACATAAAAAGTTTGCGGAAGCGTACAGGAAAGTTTTACAAATAAGTATATCAGAGTAAACTACATCGGAAGACTATCACTCTCACGACTCATATCTAAACTAGCAACAAAGAAACGGTCCAGCCCGCGGACGTTTCTTACTAGCAACACGAAGACAATCTACAGCGGCGAGGATGCTCTTTGAGTAAGCACTCGGAGGTTCCCGAGTCTCATCGGCACCCCTTCTCATAAGCATCGAGTCAATTACCTGCAAAACAACTTGGATAGCATCCGTGACCATAACGCTCAGCAAGACTTAACCGTCACCCTAAACATGAAACTCTATGTGAGGTTATGAACCTAAAATAGGATGGAAGAAGCATAATTAAACTCGCCTAAAAGTGAATCATTACTTTCAAGTATTAATTGTAGTATTTTAAGTAACCTTGGACATGCCACATCGGGAGTCCACAATCAAACAAGAAACGCTTTCCCCCAATGTAAATTGCTCATGGCATAAAAGAATCGAGTTTGCACTAGCCTATTCATCAAGATACAATACAAAGCTAGTATAATACTTCATATCAATATGATTAGTTCCTTTCTCATGCAAGTTCTTACTACGTCACGACTGTGAGAACAAGTATGCTCGGTCCATTTCGCGAGCGACGGTGATTCGAATCAATAACACCCGGACTACACGACACGTACGCCCGTACTCGACGTTGCCTACAACAACCATCACTGACGTCGTGCGTGGCAGCCTTTCCCCTGTTTCACCCCCGCTGAATCGATCAAGTCACCCCGTACAGTAGCTACTCTCATGGTGCATCTACCGACATGAGATGTCATGAGAATATTCCCACATACTGCACACCGGCCGTCCGCCTGAGGCGACCCGAAAAGTCCCAACGATAGCTTCCCGAGGTACATCGGTTTACTGGGTCCCATATAGCCAACATGAGTCCGGTACACAACTCAAACTTGTTCAACAGGGCCGCATACGGATCGGTCCTTGACCGATACGGACAGGTCTATAGCACCCAGGCACCTATGTCCTGCTGCCCCTACAACCTTCCGGTCTCAACTTTATCTTGCTAACTCAGTTATGAACCAATCCCGTATGCCCCTGGTGTTCCTGAACGTGCGAGTAGCATCTCACCACTCGACTTCTACCGAACCTTACTTAAGCATGGCAGTTCTACACGGCGACAGACACCTACCCAATACTCCATGGGTCATTTGGCTATGCAAGAGGAGTATCAAACACTAGACCTAATGCGCAGTTCATATCTTAACCGAAAGTGAATACAAAGTAAAAACTTAAAGCTGTTAAATGCAAACCGGAGCTTGCCTGTTTTTCAGGGTAGTCGTATATAAACAGTTAGTGTCCTTGCAGATCCACCCTTGATTCTACGGAGCTTGATCCACTTCAATGAATCACTCCTTTGAATCCCCTTCGTTGTGGTTCCTATTGAAATGCATATGCACATGTTTTATGGAATGTAATGGAAAGAAGTTATAGAATTAATCTCTTAGGAACAGAGGTTGTGTGGAAAAGCCAAGAATGGCTTGGTTTGCCTCTGTTGTGCAAAGAAACAGAAATAAATTAAATTGACCTCAAGACCTTAGCTATACACTAATCATTTTTTTACCTAATGGACATAATAGAGAAGCTGAAAAGATTTGAGTGCAACTGAAGAACAAGAACTCCAATGGCCTCAAAACTTTTACAGCAGGTTCTATACTACCTAAGGATTTAGCTTGCCAAATTGCAGCTAATGTGGAGTTAAATCGTGTTCTTCATAATTCTCATAATGTCTCTTATGTATTTTCACATATACATAAGTATGGAGAACAAGAACAGGAAGTTCTAGGGCTCAACTTGAGCTAATAATTTACATGTGAGTTCCTGGTCACATGAAAGTAATTTGGTCCAAAATTCAGCCCTTTTACTTGAGTTGTTCTTCCAGAACAATTCTTTAAGCATTTCCACTCAAAAGAATTAATTCTGAAGTAATGTGCATTTTCATGCCCAATTAAGTGAACTACAGTTCATACACCCGGCCGTCATCACTCGCCCAGGTGTTCTCAAGCCAAACACACCTTGAGCTACGTGTTCACGTTACTGACCACGTGACGGGGTCTCCCAAATTGCACCACGCACGCCAGGGACAGACGTTGCTCGAATACCCCAAACGACATGAAGAGTCGTAGAGGATACTAAACTGGGTCGGGTTACCTGCCACCCATGGGGCTCCACCCTTCAGCTTGTGCGCACTGGTGGACAGCACTTACATGCACCCCCCAAGACATAGACGTCCCGAGATGCACGATTTTCCGACATAACAAATAGGTTAGCTTGCCACCTTCATAATATGCTAATAATAGTCCTTATGTGGGCCTAGTACCGTTATCTCACCGTATCCTAAGTTTTTGACGTAATACGATGCTCAATCCGTGCTCTGTTCCCAACGCAGGTCTGATACCACGCTGTGAGGGGCACAGGACCTCGTCGGGTGGTGCCGTGATATGCGGCACCCAACAGAACATGGGTCGATGAAAACACATCATATTACATAAAAAGTTTGCGGAAGCGTACAGGAAAGTTTTACAAATAAGTATATCAGAGTAAACTACAGCGGAAGACTATCACTCTCATGACTCATATCTAAACTAGCAACAAAGAAACGGTCCAGCCCGCGGACGTTTCTTACTAGCAACACGAAGACAATCTACAGCGGCGAGGATGCTCTTTGAGTAAGCACTCGGAGGTTCCCGAGTCTCATCGGCACCCCTTCTCATAAGCATCGAGTCAATTACCTGCAAAACAACTTGGATAGCATCCGTGACCATAACGCTCAGCAAGACTTAACCGTCACCCTAAACATGAAACTCTATGTGAGGTTATGAACCTAAAATAGGATGGAAGAAGCATAATTAAACTCGCCTAAAAGTGAATCATTACTTTCAAGTATTAATTGTAGTATTTTAAGTAACCTTGGACACGCCACATCGGGAGTCCACAATCAAACAAGAAACGCTTTCCCCCAATGTAAATTGCTCATGGCATAAAAGAATCGAGTTTGCACTAGCCTATTCATCAAGATACAATACAAAGCTAGTATAATACTTCATATCAATATGATTAGTTCCTTTCTCATGCAAGTTCTTACTACGTCACGACTGTGAGAACAAGTATGCTCGGTCCATTTCGCGAGCGACGGTGATTCGAATCAATAACACCCGGACTACACGACACGTACGCCCGTACTCGACGTTGCCTACAACAACCATCACTGACGTCGTGCGTGGCAGCCTTTCCCCTGTTTCACCCCCGCTGAATCGATCAAGTCACCCCATACAGTAGCTACTCTCATGGTGCATCTACCGACATGAGATGTCATGAGAATATTCCCACATACTGCACACCGGCCGTCCGCCTGAGGCGACCCGAAAAGTCCCAACGATAGCTTCCCGAGGTACATCGGTTTACTGGGTCCCATATAGCCAACATGAGTCCGGTACACAACTCAAACTTGTTCAACAGGGCCGCATACGGATCGGTCCTTGACCGATACGGACAGGTCTATAGCACCCAGGCACCTATGTCCTGCTGCCCCTACAACCTTCCGGTCTCAACTTTATCTTGCTAACTCAGTTATGAACCAATCCCGTATGCCCCTGGTGTTCCTGAACGTGCGAGTAGCATCTCACCACTCGACTTCTACCGAACCTTACTTAAGCATGGCAGTTCTACACGGCGACAGACACCTACCCAATACTCCATGGGTCATTTGGCTATGCAAGAGGAGTATCAAACACTAGACCTAATGCGCAGTTCATATCTTAACCGAAAGTGAATACAAAGTAAAAACTTAAAGCTGTTAAATGCAAACCGGAGCTTGCCTGTTTTTCAGGGTAGTCGTATATAAACAGTTAGTGTCCTTGCAGATCCACCCTTGATTCTACGGAGCTTGATCCACTTCAATGAATCACTCCTTTGAATCCCCTTCGTTGTGGTTCCTATTGAAATGCATATGCACATGTTTTATGGAATGTAATGGAAAGAAGTTATAGAATTAATCTCTTAGGAACAGAGGTTGTGTGGAAAAGCCAAGAATGGCTTTGTTTGCCTCTGTTGTGCAAAGAAACAGAAATAAATTAAATTGACCTCAAGACCTTAGCTATACACTAATCATTTTTTTACCTAATGGACATAATAGAGAAGCTGAAAAGATTTGAGTGCAACTGAAGAACAAGAACTCCAATGGCCTCAAAACTTTTACAGCAGGTTCTATACTACCTAAGGATTTAGCTTGCCAAATTGCAGCTAATGTGGAGTTAAATCGTGTTCTTCATAATTCTCATAATGTCTCTTATGTATTTTCACATATACATAAGTATGGAGAACAAGAACAGGAAGTTCTAGGGCTCAACTTGAGCTAATAATTTACATGTGAGTTCCTGGTCACATGAAAGTAATTTGGTCCAAAATTCAGCCCTTTTACTTGAGTTGTTCTTCCAGAACAATTCTTTAAGCATTTCCACTCAAAAGAATTAATTCTGAAGTAATATGCATTTTCATGCCCAATTAAGTGAACTACAGTTCATACACCCGGCCGTCATCACTCGCCCAGGTGTTCTCAAGCCAAACACACCTTGAGCTACGTGTTCACGTTACTGACCACGTGACGGGGTCTCCCAAATTGCACCACGCACGCCAGGGACAGACGTTGCTCGAATACCCCAAACGACATGAAGAGTCGTAGAGGATACTAAACTGGGTCGGGTTACCTGCCACCCATGGGGCTCCACCCTTCAGCTTGTGCGCACTGGTGGACAGCACTTACATGCACCCCCCAAGACATAGACGTCCCGAGATGCACGATTTTCCGACATAACAAATAGGTTAGCTTGCCACCTTCATAATATGCTAATAATAGTCCTTATGTGGGCCTAGTACCGTTATCTCACTGTATCCTAAGTTTTTGACGTAATATGATGCTCAATCCGTGCTCTGTTCCCAACGCAGGTCTGATACCACGCTGTGAGGGGCACAGGAACTCATCGGGTGGTGCCGTGATATGCGGCACCCAACAGCACACGGGTTGATGGAAACACATCATATTACATAAAAAGTTTATGGAAGCGTACAGGAAAGTTTTACAAATAAGTATATCAGAGTAAACTACAGCGGAAGACTATCACTCTCATGACTCATATCTAAACTAGCAACAAAGAAACGGTCCAGCCCGCGGACGTTTCTTACTAGCAACATGAAGACAATCTGCAGCGGCGAGGATGCTCTTTGAGTAAGCACTCGGAGGTTCCCGAGTCTCATCGGCACCACTTCTCATAAGCATCGAGTCAATTACCTGCAAAACAACTCGGATAGCATCCGTGAGCATAACGCTCAGCAAGACTTAACCGTCACGCTAAACATGAAACTCTATGTGAGGTTATGAACCTCAAATAGGATGGCAGAAGCATAATTAAGCTCGCCTAAAAGTGAATCCTTACTTTCAAGTATTAATTGCAGTATTTTAAGTAACCTTGGGCATGCCACATCGGGAGTCCACAATCAAACAAGAAACGCTTTCCCCCGATGTAAATTGCTCATGGCATAAAAGAATCGAGTTTGCACTAGCCTATTCATCAAGATCCAATACAAAGCTAGTATAATACTTCATATCAATATGATTAGTTCATTTCTCATGCAAGTTCTTACTACGTCACGACTGTGAGAACAAGTATGCTCGGTCCATTCCGCGAGCGACGGTGATTTGAATCAATAACACCCGGACTACACGACACGTACGCCCGTACTCGACGTTGCCTACAACAACCATCACTGACATCGTACGTGGCAGCCTTTCCCCCGTTTCACCCCCTTTGAATCAATCAAGTCGCCCCGTATAGTAGCTACTCTCATGGTGCACCTACCGACATGAGATGTCATGAGAATATTCCCCACATACTGCACACCGGCCGTCCGCCTGAGGCGACCCGAAAAGTCCCAACGACAGCTTCCCGAGGTACATCGGTTTACTGGGTCTCATATAGCCAGCATGAGTCCGGTACACAACTCAAACTTGTTTAACAGGGCCGCATACGGATCGGTCCTTGACCGACACGGACAGGTCTATAGCACCCAGGCCCCTATGTCCTGCTGCCCCTACAACCTTCCGGTCTCAACTTTATCTTGCTAACTCAGTTATGAACCAATCCCGTATGCCCCTGGTGTTCCTGAACGTGCGAGTAGCATCTCACCACTCGACTTCTACCAAACCTTACTTAAGCATGGCAGTTCTACACGGTGATAGACACCTACCCAATACTTCATGGGTCATTTGGCTATGCAAGAGGAGTATCAAACACTAGACCTAATGCACAGTTCATATCTTAACCGAAAGTGAATACAAAGTAAAAACTTAAAGCTATTAAATGCAAACCGGAGCTTGCCTGTTTTGGAGGGTAGTCGTATATAAACAGTTAGTGTCCTTGCAGATCCACCCTTAATTCCACTTCAATGAATCACTCCTTTGAATCCCCTTCGTTGTGGTTCCTATTGAAATGCATATGCACATGTTTTATGGAATGTAATGGAAAGAAGTTATAGAATTAATCTCTTAGGAACAGAGGTTGTGTGGAAAAGACAAGAATGGCTTGGTTTGCCTCTGTTGTGCAAAGAAACAGAAATAAATTAAATTGACCTCAAGACCTTAGTTATACACTAATCATTTTTTTACCTAATGGACATAATAGAGAAGCTGAAAAGATTTGAGTGCAACTGAAGAACAAAAACTCCAATGGCCTCAAAACTTTTACAGCAGGTTCTATACTACCTAAGGATTTAGCTTGCCAAATTGCAGCTAATGTGGAGTTAAATCGTGTTCTTCATGATTCTCATAATGTCTCTTATGTATTTTCACATATACATAAGTTCTAGGGCTCAACTTGAGCTAATAATTTACATGTGAGTTCCTGGTCACATGAAAGTAATTTGATCCAAAATTCAGCCCTTTTACTTGAGTAGTTCTTCCAGAACAATTCTTTAAGCATTTCCATTCAAAAGAATTAATTCTGAAGTAATGTGCATTTTCATGCCCAATTAAGTGAACTACAATTCCAAGTATGTCTCAGAGAGCTTGCCTAAATTTTCGTATGATTTTTGGAGCTATGGATTGCACAAAACAGATTTTTGAAGTGGGAAAGAAAATGTTTCTGGACTCTTTTGAACACAGCAGTTTGCATTTAGCAAATTCCTACTCAAATTACCCTCAAAAGAGCTGAAATTTTGCTAGAAGGTCAATAATATGCTAAAGAATATTCTGGGAAAATTTGGGGATTTTTGGATAAACCAAACTCCCTCAATAATTCTTTTTCAGAATATATTCAAAGAATTTTCCAGAATATAATATTAACTGTCATACAAATCTGAGTTCATATTTGGATAGAACTCAGAGAGATGAAGCCAACCCAAGTGAAAAAACTCAAATTGGAGGTTTCTACCAGGAGCTATGAATTTCCAAAGATTTAGCCAACTCTGGAATTGTTTTCCTACAGAAAATCCGGCTGGACCCACTGTTTTGAATCCCAGCCAATAGAAACGAAGCCACACCGGGGCCACGGGGTTTTGCGCGCCAGCACACAGGATCCAGCCACACCCGATCCCGGGTTTAAATTTTCTGCTGCTGACAGACGGGACCCACCCGTCTTCTTCTTCCTTCGGCTCCCTCCACGCGCCCGCGCTCTCCCCCTCGCCGGAGCTCGCCGGTGCTCGCCGGCCTGCCGTTTCCGTCTACCATCCAAACCCGGACTCGCCGCCAGGGGGCTTTTGGCATTGAGGAACACGGCTGTGAGGTTAGCTTGGGCTGCCGACGGCCGGAAAATGGCCGGCGACGTGTAACTGCCCCTGTGGTAGTTTCGGCAGCGTCGCCCGAGGTCTCCAGCCCTCCAAAACTTGTGCCGATGAGCCCTACAGCACCAGCGTACCTCTAGGAAGATCGGCACGGCCTCAAAGTAGCTCGGAAGTGGCTGGAACTAGGTTGTCATCGTGCGACCGAATGGGTCCGCCATGAACAACCCAAGAAGAGCTCAAAATTCGTCGGTCTGAGGCGTTTTCATGCGCTGGATGCAAAAGGGAAAACAATCGCCGGCTAGTCTAGCTTCTCTGTGCCAAATTTGATGACTTAAGGAGAATCAGGGGGCAAGAATTCGAAGTAATCGTAACGGAAGCTCGGAATGAGGTCGCCGGAGCAAAACCTCGAAATTTGTCGTCGATAGCTCGCGGCACGGCCTGAGCTTCAGGTGAGAGCAGCGCGGTGGCCGTGCGCTCCCGTTGCCGCCCTCGCTTGGCCGTGAAAACCGCTGTGGCGAGCTGTCCACGTGCGCCCGATCACGTTTCTGAGCTAGGTCGCCGCGGCGGCGTTTGTTCTCGGGCAAGGGAGGCCGAAGCTCGCTTGGTTTCGTGTCGGGGAGGTGGAGGCTGATCTCGGGGAAAGGTTTAGCAGCTCGGGGGAGGGAAGATTGCGGTGGTTTTGCCGTTCTTCCGATCGGACCGAGAGCGGAGGTGAGGAGCTCGGTCCAGTGCGTGCGCTCGCGAGGAGAGGAAGCAAATGATCCTTTGTTCGGTCTGGGAGCACGTGATCATGTTGAAGACGTGGTCAGGACCGACCCCGGGGCGCCAGCGCAGGGAGGCCGGCAGCAGGAGCTGGCGCGGCAAGCTCCTCGGTGGCTCCCGTGAGCTGCTCGGGAAAATTTCCCACCGAGAGTAAGACTTAGTGAGTAAGGCAGCCTCTTCATCTCTATGACATGTGGATCCCACTCCACATTTCTTCCCCAAATATCTTCTCAAGCTGATCCTCTTAATTCCCACAATTCTGAGTTTTTAAAATGTGGGTTAGAATTTGAATCCTTTCAATTCAGTTTGAATTTGCTTGCCAAATTGAATTTGGTTGAAGTTTGCAAATTCTTCTCTTTAACTCTCTTTTGAGTCTACCCTACAAATGAAAAGTTTGTGATCAAACTTTTCCCTAAAATTCCAACTTATATGGCTGCATGTTCATTCAAAGTTCTTGGTCACCACATGTGTGAACTTTGAATCTCAAATCTGATTTTTAAACTTACATGCAAAGAGGTATTTAACTCCTTATTGGTTCAACACTTTTAAATAAAAAGGTGAGCCTCATTTTGGATGGTCATCCATGTATTACTTTGCATGAAGAAAAGTTTTAGCAAGTCCCATTTTCATGTCTTTGCCACACATATGAACTCAAACCTTGGTTTTTATTCATACACATTTTTGGGACTTTTACATTCCTCCCCCCCCCCTTAAAAAAATCTCGTCCCGAGATTACAAAAGAGGAACGAGACGGGAGAGGTAATTACAAACTGTACAAACTTGTTTCAGACAAGTTTTTCTCGTCGAGTTTCTGTTCAGCACTACCTTGCTTCGGTGGTTTTATCATAACTCGAGTTTTAAAGATCCAATTGATGTGATTCTTTTTGGGTTGTCTTCACAACTTGATTATCTATCATCTGTGAAAATTTCACGGTCATTGAATTTGTGGTTTCTGATCTACACGAGTTTCTTTGCAGTATTCCAGAACTGTTTTTCTCGCGTAGGACAGATTGACCTTTGTTCGATCTTTCGATCGTAACTTGAGTTTCTCTCAACGGATTTTCATGATTCTTGTTGTGACGTCTTCGTGACTTGATTCTATACAATCTATACAAGTTTTATCACAGTTGAACACGTTTAGATTAGTTGCACACACGGTTTCTTTAACAGATCGGTTTTCTGCTGAGGGGTGTTTTGTTGCTTCCGCAGAAAAAATTTTATCTACCATTCACCCACCCCACCTCTGGTAGCTTTACACGTGTAATTCGATCCTACAATTGGTATCAGAGCCAGTTTGCTCTAATCTTTGTGATTTGCACGTGTTTTGACTAATCATCACGGAGAAATACTCCGCCAAACCTTGTGTGTTTAGTGGTATTGATTTTCAGGTTTGGAAGGCACTCATGGAAGCTTTCATCTTGGCGCAAGGCTTTGCAATATGGGAAAAGGTGCACAAGCCTTACGATGTGCCTTCAAACGATCAAGTCACAGCTACAAACATGAGAGATGTCGACAACAACAACAAGGCTCAGAACTTGATCATACAAGGACTAACTCAGAGCGACTTCGACTGTGTTGCACACCTCTGATCGGCGTACGATGTGTGGAGAGCACTTTGTGACTACCACGAAGGATCCAACACGATCAAGGAGGTAAGACAGGATATGTTCAAGAAAGAATACATGCGCTTTGAGATGCAACCCGGTGAGTCCATTGATGGCCTCTTTGCTCGCTTTAATAAAATTCTCAGCAACTTGCGTAGCGTCAATGTTAATTTTTCAGATGCTGAAAATGCTAGGCAATTACAAAGTGCATTAGACATGTCAATTTGGGAGATGAAAGTAACATCCATACGTGAATCCACTGTCATGAGTACTCTTACATTAGATGTGCTTTATTCTAAGCTAAAAACTCATGAAATTGACATTATATCACGCAAGAACACAAATAAGACTATTGCATTTATCTCACAACGTGATATGCCTAGCTCCGGCCAATCATCTAGCAATACACTTGCTTTGCTGTCTTCACTAACCCTGGAACAGATTGATGAGTTTCCAGAGGAGGAGCTAGTACTTCTTTCTACTAGGTTCTCAAAAGCATTGCAAAATGTGAGAACTAGAAGGAGAGGAAGCTCCGGACCTCAATGATGCTTTGAATGTGGTAAGACAGGACACTTTCGTACAGATTGCCCTAACCTTTCAGGTCCTTCTAACCGTGATGAAAAGCAGAATAAAGTCAAGTCCTCTTTTGGCAACACCAACAAGAAAAAGGAGGGTTTTACAGGACGCAAACTGATAAATAGTTTCATCACCGCACTTCAAGAACTTGGCTCGAGTGATGTAGACATTGGAAGTGATGAAGATAAAGATGATCTTGCAAAGTTGTGCTTCATGGCGGGCAAATCAAAATCAAGTATGGAGGATGCAGAACACAACAGTAACAACGAAGAGGTATGTCCTACTTGTGAAGAAATGTGTGATGCTATTTCTCGTGCCACTATTATTATTAAGAAAAAGGACAAAAAGCTTAGGGACAATGCTGTTAAAATTGAGTTACTAGAATCTGAAATTAATCGTTTAAAATCCCTGATTCCTAGTGATGATTCTTGTTCCTCATGTGATTTAATATATGAACAATTGTCCTCTCTAAGAAGTGCACACACCTCCACACTTGATAAACTTGAACATGAAATCGAAAAGAACAAAAAGCTTGCTGCACTTAATGATAAAAACTTGAAAGATGCTTGTTGTTCTACAATTGATTTGCATTGTTCTACTTGCGATGATCTTGATAAGAAACTACAAGATGCTATGAAAGAAATTTCTATATTGAACAATGCTTTACGTTCTCATGAAGTTAAATATTGTTCCAATTGCAAACTAAAAGGAAAAACTTCATGTGAAAATTGCCTTGATCTATCAAATAAACTTGATAACATGCATAGGACATTAGATCGGTTTTGTAATGGGAATAAGAAGCTAAACTTGCTGTTGAATTCTTCCAAGTCTTGCAATGATAAAACTGGTTTAGGTTTTGATTCACATGCTCATGCTAAGGAACATCCACCTAAAATTGTAAAATCATTAGGAAGTGGTTTGATTCAAACAGTTCCTAAACAAAAAGAAGTGGTTTTTAAATCTGCAGGAGTGTTGTCATATTCGGGTTCAAATAAGCATACTGCATGCTCATCTAGACATGAACACAAATTAAATTTCATTGTACCTATTATGGTAGAGATGGTCATGTCATAGATTTTTGTTATAGACTAGCTAAACAACATAAAAAGGAAAGAATGCAAGCTAGATCTTATAACTCTCATGCAAAATTTTCTGCACATACTAAACCGAATGTCAGGAACATGCAACCTGCTGTTATGAGTCAGAAATATTCAAAGTTTACCTCCGGAGCTTCAGTTTTTGCCTCCGGAGCTTCAGTTTTTGCCTCCGGACCTTATGTTTTTCCTCCGGAGCTACTGATTTTCGTGCTACACAAGTAACACCTCATAGGCCAGTAGTTAAGAACAAAAAATCTCAAACTTTGACTCATAAACCTGTTGTTTTATCTCAGCTTTCGCATGTTATTCCTGCTGGACATCGTGTGACTCAGTACTAGATTCCTAAATGCCTTTTAACTGTGAGACCTATGTGTGCTGAATACATTGGCAATTAGGATAAAAGTTAGCATTAACATTCAAAGTTTTGAATATTGCCAAAACATTCTTCTGTGGCAAGGTCCGACAAGTTCTTTGTTAGGTCCGCCAAGTGTTGGCAAGGTCCGACACAAGGTCCGGAGAGCTCCTGCAAGGTCTGGAGAGCTTCTGTGAGGTCCGGAGCTTGTTTTTAGGGAGCTCCCGTGAAGTTCAACTCGTAGAACTGCAGCGTCTTGTTTTTGCTTTTAACTCGCTATGTTTCAAACTTGCTTTATGGGAAGGTTTGCTTAGTATTAATTTGCTAAGTTTTTGGTGTGTTTTGGTGGTTATGGCTGTTATCATTTGATATGGTTTGCAACATGCTTATGTGACGTGCTCATGTAAGGTGTTGTGGTTTTCGAACTAACGTGAGTCAAGTCGAGGACTTGTGCTCGGAAGAATTGGTTGTTTATTCATGTGCAGGTGTTGCTTGAATTCAATACATGGCTGGTGACGGGATCCTTGGACTAGCCTCAGGGAGGAGATGAGGTTCCAACAACCAAGTTCGGGAGGAGTTGTGGTTGAGTTGATCGGGAGGTCGCGCAGCATGTTTGGATCAAGGACAGTGCATATGAAGGTTGTGTGTACGTCGTTGGAAGGTGTTTGCACGTGTGCAAGGAGTGCATGGACGTGGAAACATTGTTTCAAGGCATGATGAAGAGAAGTGGACGTAAAGAATTGGTCGGAAAGGTTCAACCGACTAGGTTATGGACTCAGGCTGCGGCTGAGTCGTGTTTGACTCAAATATGGAAAGTTTTGAGTTGGTTATGATAGGATTTCGTTTGGGTCACAAATTTGAGTTATTTTAGAAATGTTTGGGAAGTTCCTAAGGTGTTTGGAAGTCTTAAGATTGTTTCTATCTGCGTATAGAAGAGTCTTGAGCATTATTGGAAAGTTACAGTTTGAATCCAAGTAGGAGTAGGAGTCCTAGTTTGAGTTGAGTTGGCCTTAGGGCTGGTTATATAAGCAAGGAGGGCCAAGTCTCGTGGGTGCACGACTTTGGGCTGTTCCTCTTGTGTTTCTATTGAATAAATTTCATAGTTTCGAGGAGCTTTTGTGCCTTGTTCGTCCGACTTGTTTTTCGTCAAGTCTTTCTCGCCGAGTTTCTGGACAGACCGACGTTGCTTCGGAGTTTCGTTCATAACTCGAGTTTTACTGATCCGATTGATGTGATTCTTTTTGGGTTGTCTTCACAACTCAATTATCTATCATCTATGAAATTTTCACGAGCTTCGGATCTGTAGTTTTTGAGATACACGAGTTTCTTTGCAGCGTTGCAGATCTGTTTTATATCGGGTAGAACAGATTGATCTTCGTTTAATGTTTTGATCGTATCTCAAGTTTTACTTCGTGTTTCCAAGTGATTCTTGTTGCATTAGATCCGTGACTTGATTCTCTACCTCTCTACTTGATTTGTCACGGTTGAACACGTTTAAAAACACTTGCACACACGGTTTCTTTAACCGATTGATTTTTTGCTGAGGGGTTTTTGTTGTTTCCGCTGCGAAAAGTTTTAATCTACCATTCACCCCCCCTCTGGTAGCTTTTCACATGTTCTTTGATCCTACAATTGGTATCAGAGCCAAGGTGCTCTAATCTTTGTGATTTGCACGTGTTTTGACTAACCATCATGGAGAAGTACTCCGCAAAACCTTGTGTGTTCAATGGCATCGATTTTCAGGTTTGGAAGGCGCGGATGGAGGCCTACATACAGGCGCAAGGCTTCGCCATATGGGAAAAGGTCTACCGGAACTTAGATGTACCACCCAATGATCAAGTTACGTCTGCGAACATGAGAGATGTTGACAACAACAACAAGGCTCGCAACTTGATCATCCAAGGATTGACTCAAAGCGACTTCGACCGTGTTGCACACCTCCGATCTGCATATGATGTTTGGAAAGCTCTTTGTGACTACCATGAAGGATCCAATACGATCAAGGAGGTAAGGCAAGATATGTTCAAGAAAGAATATATGTGTTTTGAGATGCAACCCGGTGAGTCAATTGACGACCTTTTTGCTCGCTTTAATAAAATTCTCAGCAACTTGCGTAATGTCAATGTTAACTTTTCAGATGCTGAAAATGCTAGACAATTGTTAGGAGCATTAGATATGTCAATTTGGGAGATGAAAGTTACATCTATTCGTGAATCTACTGTCATGAGTTCTCTTACTTTAGACGTGCTTTATTCTAAATTGAAAACTCATGAAATTGACATCATCTCACGTAAAAACCCCAACAAGTCTATTGCATTTGTTTCGCAACGTGACATGTCTAGTTCTAGTCAATCATCATCTATTGGTGCACTCTCTTTGCTGTCCTCTCTAACCCTTGAAAAGATTGAAGAGTTTCCAGAGGAGGAGCTTGCACTCATCTCTACTCGGTTCTCAAAAGCATTGCAAAATGTGAGAACTAGAAGGAGAGAAAGCTCCGGACCTCAACGATGTTTTGAATGTGGTAAGACAGGACATTTTCGTACGGATTGCCCTAACCTTTCAGGTCTGACTTCACGTGAAGAAAAGCAAACAAGGCCGAAGAAATCGTTTGCAAAGAATAAGAAGAAGAAAGATTTATCAATGCGCAACATAGTGCATAGTATGATCTCTGCACTTCATTATTTCGGCTCAAATGATGTGGACACCGGTAGTGATGAAGATGAAGAAGCTATGGCAAATATGTGCTGCATGGCGAGCAAGTCAAGTTCAAGCTCCGAGGAGGTAGAACACAACAGCGACGATGGAGAGGTATGTCACACTTGCGAAGAAATGTGTGATACTATTTCTCGTGCCACTGTTATATTAAAGAAAAAAGGATAAAAAACTTAGAAACAATGCTGTTAAAATTGAATCACTAGAATCTGAAATTAATCATTTAAAAACTTTGATTCCTAGTGATGATTCTTGTTCCTCATGTGATTTGATTTATGAACAATTATCCTCTTTAAGAAGTGCACACGCATCTACACTTGATAAACTTGAACTTGAAATTGAAAAGAACAAAGAGCTTGCTGCACTTAATGATAAAAATTTGAAAGATGCTTGTTGTTCTACAATTGATTTGCATTGTTCTTCATGTGATGATCTGAATAAGAAACTAAATGATGCTAAGAATGAGATTTCTATTTTGAACAATGCTTTACGTGTGCATGAAGTAAAATATTGTTCAAATTGCAAACTAAAAGGAAAAACTTCATGTGAAAACTGCTTTGATCTTTCCAATAAACTTGATGACATGCATAGGACAATAGATCGGTTTTCTAATGCAAATAAGAACCCAAACTTGCTGCTGAATTCTTCCAAGTCTTGTAATGATAAAACTGGTTTAGGTTTTAATTCTCATGCTCATGCTAAGGCACACCCACCTAAAGTTTTAAAGTCGTTAGGAAGCGGTTTGATTCAAACAGCTCCTAGACAAAAAGAGGTGATTTTCAAATCTGCAGGAGTACTGTCCCATTCGGGTTCTAATAAACGTGTTGCTTGCTCATCTCGACATGCTAATAAGGTTATTTTTCATTTTACCTACTGTGGTAGAGATGGTCATGTCATGGATTTTTGTTATAGACTAGCTAAACACGATAAGAAACAAAGAATACTTGCTAGATCACATAACAACCAAGCAAAATCTGCTAGACCGAATGTTCGGAGCTTGCAACCTGCTGTAATGAGTTAAAAACTTGCTCCCGGACCTACTGTTTTTTGTGCTACATATAACACATCTTCTAAGTCAGTAGTTGGGAACAAAAGATTTCGATGTTTGGCTCATAAACCTGCTGTACCTTCTCAGCTTTCGCGTGTTATTCCTGCTGGACGTCGTGTGACTCAGTACTGGATTCCTAAAAGTCTTTTAACTAACCTCAGTATTGAGTCATCGACGTATTGTGCTGCTGTGTAGGTTTCACGTTTGAGGAAGGAGAACATTTGGATTGTGGATTCAGGTTGCTCACGCCACATGACCGGTAACAAAGAATGGTTCTCCTCTCTCTCTTTTGTGTCACGTGTAGAAAATGTTACTTTCGCCGATAACTCTTCTACTCCCATAATTGCTAAAGGTTCGGTTAGAGTAAACAATCTCTACACTTTGAAAGATGTGGCACTTGTTAAAAATTTGAAATACAACTTGCTTTCGGTTTCACAATTGCTAGATGAAAATCTAGAGGTTAGCTTTGCTAAAAATTGCTGCAAGGTTGTAGATTCAAAAGGTGAGCTTTTGTTTAACATGTCTAGGTTTGGAAGAGTTTTTAAAGCTGATTTTGATTTGTCAACTTCTAAGCATCGGTGTCTAGTTGCTAATGATACAAAGGATCTATATTTTTGGCATCGTAGACTTGGTCACATGGGCTTTGATCATCTCACTCGTGTTAGTGCTCTCGATCGCATACGTGGGCTGTCGAAGCTTAAAAAGGACAATGATATTGTGTGCTCTTCTTGTAGACATGCTAAGTTTGTTGCAGGTTCACATGCTCCTCTCACAATGACCATGACAGCTGAACCGGGACAACTTTTACATCTTGACACAGTAGGTCCGGCATGTGTTCAATCCTTCGGAGGTAAATGGTATGTGCTTGTGATTGTTGATGATTATTCCAGATATTCTTGGGTTTATTTTATGGCATCTAAGAATGAAGCTTTTAGTCATTTTAGAAATTTATTTCTTAAATTATCTATTGATCACCCAGGATCATTAAAAGCAATTAGAAGTGATAACGGAACTGAACTTAAAAACCAATCCTTTGATCACTTTTGTGCTAAAAATGGAATAGATCATCAATACTCTTCACCCTATGTACCATAACAAAATGGTGTCGTAGAAAGAAAGAACAGGACCTTAGTTGAGATGGCTAGGACTATGCTTGATGAATATCGAACTCCTAGGAAATTTCGGGCTGATGCAATTGCAACCGCTTGTTATGTCTCAAATCGTGTTTTCTTGCGTGCTAAGCCTGGAAAAACCCCATATGAGCTCCGGTTTGGACATAGGCCTAGTGTTACACACTTTAGGGTTTTTGGTTGCAAATGCTTTGTTAAGAAACATGGTAATCTTGATAAATTTGAAGCTAGATCTGTTGATGGCATGTTTCTTGGTTATCCATCTCATACTAGAGGCTACCGTGTGCTTTTACTTGACACTAACAAAATTGTGGAGACTTGCGAGGTTTCTTTTGATGAAGCTAGCCCAAGTACTAGCTCCGATATTGCAGGTCCGGATCCATATCCGCAGGGGGAGAGTATTTTTATTGAAGAAGATGAAGAAGTGGTACTGCTGCCCGAAAACTCGGAAGTAAATAACGATCAAGCTGCTGATTTTGCACCATAACCAGCACCAACAGTCACTACTGCTGGTTCGGACCTTCCTCAATCAACAAGCTCTTCTAATCAAAGGTCCGAACATGAAGAAGAAGGTGCTTGTGAAGTGTCTACTCCCCTCCGAGTACTCAAAAGTCATCCTCCACAACAAATCATTGGAAGCTTGCAGGAACGAGTCACTTGGTCCAGGTTTTGCGATCCAAACTCTCATGCTCATTCTGCTTTTGTTGCTTCTTTTGAACCCAAGGATATATCACATGCACTCACTAATGAATCTTGGATTAATGTCATGCAAGAAGAGTTAGAAAATTTTGAAAGAAATAATGTTTGGAAACTTGTACCTCCACCTCAAGGTCACACATTAATTGGAACTAAATGGGTATTTAAAAATAAGCAAAGTGAGGATGGGGTTGTGGTTAGGAATAAAGCTAGGTTGGTTGCTCAAGGTTTCACTCAAATTGAAGGTCTAGATTTTGATGAAACATTTGCTCCTGTTGCTAGATTAGAAGCTATAAGAATTTTATTAGCATTTGCTGCATCTAAATGTTTCAAGTTATATCAAATGGATGTTAAAAGTGCTTTTCTTAATGGCTACATAGAGGAGGAGGTTTATGTTAAGCAGCCACCGGGTTTTGAAAATCCAAAATTTCCTAATCATGTTTACAAACTGTCCAAAGCCTTGTACGGTCTAAAACAAGCCCCTAGAGCATGGTATGATAGGTTAAAAACATTCTTACTTGAAAAGGGGTTTACCATGGGCAAGGTTGATAAAACTCTTTTTGTACTTAAGCATGGCAATGACTCATTATTCGTTCAAGTGTATGTGGATGATATTATCTTTGGTTGTGCTTCTCATGATCTCGTGTCCAAGTTTTCAGCTATGATGAGTTCAGAATTTGAGATGAGTATGATGGGAGAACTCATATACTTTTTGGGGCTGCAAATTAAGCAAACAAAAGAAGGAACTTTTGTGCATCAAACTAAGTATACAAAGGACCTTCTTAAGCGCTTCAACATGGACAAATGCAAGCCTCTTCGGACACCAATGGGAACAGAAACAACACTTGAACTTGACGAAGATGGTGACCCGGTCGATAAAAAAGAATACAGAAGTATGATTGGATCACTTTTGTATCTCACGGCGTCAAGACCGGACATACAATTAAGCGTATGTCTTTGTGCATGTTTTCAAGCTTCTCCACGTGCTTCACATCGCCAAGCCATCAAAAGGATTCTCAGGTACCTACATGGAATCAAGAATTTGGCATTTTTCTTCCATCTTCCTCAACCGTTTCTTTGAAAGCTTTTTCGGATGCTGATTTTGGGAGTTGTAGGATTGATAGGAAAAGTACTTCGGGTGCTTGTTATTTTCTTGGTAATTCACTTGTTGCTTGGTACTCTAGAAAACAAAGTTCAGTTGCACAATCCACGGCTGAATCTGAATATGTAGCTGCGGCTAGCGCTTGCTCACAAATTCTTTGGATTGTTCAAACACTTAAGGACTATGGGGTTGATTTAGATAGTGTTCCACTGTTTTGTGATAACACTAGTGCAATTTGTATTGCTAAAAAACCCATGAAACACTCTAGAACTAAGCACATTGACATTAGGTATCACTTTCTTCGTGATAATTTTGAAAAAGGAAACATTGTGCTTCACCATGTCGATACCGAACAACAATTGGCTGATATTTTTACAAAACCTTTGGATTTCACTCGTTTTCGTTTCATTCGTAGTGAAATAGGGGTTATGCATCCTCATGGCTTAAATTGAGGGGGAGTTTTTGAAACTTTGAAAGTCTATGTGTGAATCTGAAACTAAAATAATATGAGCATAGTATTTCATACATATATGACTTTGTGATTCCTTTTACAGGCTGAAAGTTCTTACTACATTACTCATGTTATACATTTTGTAGTTTTTGCCATGACTAGTAATCGGAATAATTACTTACACTAAATCTGGTCATGATCGAACTTTCTTGCTGTTTTGAACTTGTTGCGTGCTCACAAGTGCTTTTAATCATAAAATATTAATCAAGTGATCAGCTCACATGTTGAGTTTTCAAATAAAAATTTGAGAAAAGATCAAGAGAATATGCATGCATCGCACTTCTTCTTTTGAGATTGCTTATCATTGCACTAAGATATGAACTTGGAAGGAATTGTGTATGACTAAAACCATGTCCTTAAGCTTCTGATTGTCAAATGACATAGGCTTGGCTTGGTTGGTTAGAATAAGGCTGATACGGCATATAATCTCTTGCAAATATCATATGATCAACTTTGTGCCTTAAATGATTATGAATAATAAAAATGCAGCAACAAGTGTCATGTTTTCAGGTTTTGAAATAGTTGAGTAAGGGAGATCATGACTTGCTTAAACTGAAAAATACATTTGATCTCTAGCATGGCTTACACTACTTTATGTATCTCATTGATGTGATAGTGTAAGTAACCTGATAGTATGACTTGGATGAGCTTTGTTTTGTATGTATATGTTATAATATGCTCATAACATTTAAAAATTTCTCTTTTGAACCTTGCTGAATACATTGTCAAAGGGGGAGAAATATGTATAAGGAGAGATTTTTTTTACACTTTGCATATGTTATACACTTTCTTCCTTCTCTGATTTTAAAAAATGGGGAGAAATTAATAAAGGGGGAGAAATGAGTTTTCAAAGCTTTTCAAAACTTTTCATAAGCCAATGTTCAGATTTTAATTGGTGTTGCCAATGCATTCATCAAGGGGGAGATTGTGAGACCTATGTGTGCTGAATACATTGGCAATTAGGATAAAAGTTAGCATTAACATTCAAAGTTTTGAATATTGCCAAAACATTCTTCTGTGGCAAGGTCCGACAAGTTTTTTGTTAGGTCCGCCAAGTGTTGGCAAGGTCTGACGCAAGGTCCGGGGAGCTCCTGCAAGGTCTGGAGAGCTTCTGTGAGGTCCGGAGCTTGTTTTTAGGGAGCTCCCGTGAAGTTCAACTTGTAGAACTGCAGCGTCTTGTTTTTGCTTTTAACTCGCAATGTTTCAAACTTGCTTTATGGGAAGGTTTGCTTAGTATTAATTTGCTAAGTTTTTGGTGTGTTTTGGTGGTTATGGCTGTTATCATTTGATATGGTTTGCAACATGCTTATGTGACGTGCTCATGTAAGGTGTTGTGATTTTCGAACTAATGTGAGTCATGTCGAGGACTTGTGCTCGGAAGAATTGGTTGTTTATTCATGTGCAGGTGTTGCTTGAGTTCAAGACATGGCTGGTGACGGGATCCTTGGACTAGTCTCAGGGAGGAGATGAGGTTCCAACAACCAAGTTCGGGAGGAGTTGTGGTTGAGTTGATCGGGAGGTCGCGCAGCATGTTTGGATCAAGGGCAGTGCATATGAAGGTTGCGTGTACGTCATTGGAAGGTGTTTGCACGTGTGCAAGGAGTGCATGGACGTGGAAACATTGTTCCAAGGCGTGATGAAGAGAAGTGGACGTAAAGAATTGGTCGGAAAGGTTCAACCGACTAGGTTATGGACTCAGGCTGCGGCTGAGTCGTGTTTGACTCAAATATGAAAAGTTTTGAGTTGGTTATGATAGGATTTCATTTGGGTCACGAATTTGAGTTATTTTAGGAATGTTTGGGACGTTCCTAAGGTGTTTGGAAGTCTTAAGATTGCTTCTATCTGCGTATAGAAGAGTCTTGAGCAGTATTGGAAAGTTACAGTTTGAATCTAAGTAGAAGTAGGAGTCCTAGTTTGAGTTGAGTTGGCCTTAGGGCTGGTTATATAAGCAAGGGGGGTCAAGTCTCGTGGGTGCATGACTTTGGGCTGTTCCTCTTGTGTTTCTATTGAATAAAGTTCATAGTTTCGAGGAGCTTTTGTGCCTTGTTCGTCCGACTTGTTTTTCGTCAAGTCTTTCTCGCCGAGTTTCTGGACAGACCGACGTTGCTTCGGAGTTTCGTTCATAACTCGAGTTTTACAGATCCGATGGACGTGATTCTTTTTGGGTTGTCTTCACAACTCAATTATCTATCATCTGTCAAATTTTCACGAGCTTCGGATCTGTAGTTTCTGAGATACACGAGTTTATTTGCAGCGTTGCAGATCTGTTTTATATCGGGTAGAACAGATTGATCTTCGTTTAATGTTTTGATCATATCTCAAGTTTTACTTCGTGTTTTCAAGTGATTCTTGTTGCATTAGATCCGTGACTTGATTCTCTACCTCTCTACTTGATTTTTCATGGTTGAACACGTTTAAAAACAATTGCACACACGGTTTCTTTAACCGATTGATTTTTTGCTGAGGGGTTTTTGTTGTTTCCGCTGCGAAAAGTTTTAATCTACCATTCACCCCCCCTCTGATAGCTTTTCACGTGTTCTTCGATCCTACATTAACTAACCCCAGTATTAAGTCATCGACGTATTGTGCTTCTATGTAGGTTACACGCTTGAGGAAGGAGAACATTTGGATTGTGGATTCAGGTTGCTCACGCCACATGACCGGTAACAAAGAATGGTTCTCCTCTCTCTCTTTTGTGTCACGTGTAGAGAATGTTACTTTTGCCGATAATTCTTCAACTCCTATAATTTCTAAGGGTTCGGTTAGAGTAAATGATCACTACACTTTGAAGGATGTGGCACTTGTCAAAAATTTGAAATACAACTTGCTTTCTGTTTCACAACTTCTAGATGAAAATCTGGAAATTATTTTCAATAAAAACTGCTGCAAAGTTGTAGGTTCAAATAGTGATCTTATTTTTAACATGTCTCGGTTTGGAAGAGTTTTTAAAGCTGATTTTGATATGTCTTCCTCTAAGCATAAATGTCTAGTTGCAATTGATTCCAAAGATTTATATTTTTGGCATCGTAGACTTGGTCACGTAGGCTTTGATCATCTCACGCGTGTTAGTGCTCTTGATCACATACGTGGGCTGCCTAAGCTTAAAGGGGACAAAGAATTGTGTGCTCTTCTTGTAGACATGCTAAGATGGTTGCAGGTTCAATGCTCCTCTCACAATGACCATGACAACTGAATCGGGTCAACTTTTACACCTTGACACCGTAGGACCTTCACGTGTTCAATCCTTCGGAGGTAAATGGTATGTTCTTGTGATTGTTGATGACTATTCTAGATACTCTTGGGTTTACTGTATGGCATCTAAGAATGAAGCTTTTAGTCACTTTAAACTTTATTTCTTAGATTATCAATTGATCATCCAGGATCTTTAAGAGCAATTAGAAGTGATAATGGAACCGAATTTAAAAATCAATCGTTTGGTCACTTTTATGCTGAAAATGCAATAGATCATCAATTTTCTTCAGCATATGTACCTCAACAAAACGGTGTTGTAGAGTGAAAGAACAGAACCTTAGTTGAGATGGCTAGGACTATGCTTGATGAATATCAAACTCCTAGGAAATTTTGGGCTGATGCAATTGCAACCGCTTGTTATGTCTCAAATCGTGTTTTCTTGCGTGCTAAGCTAGGTAAAACACCATATGAGCTCAGGTTTGGACATAGGCCCAGTGTCACACACTTTAGGGTCTTTGGTTGCAAATGCTTTGTTAAGAAACATGGTAATCTTGATAAATTTGGAGCTAGATCTGTTGATTGCATGTTTCTTGGTTATCCATCTCATACTAGAGGCTACTGTGTGCTTTTACTTGATACTAACAAAATTGTGGAGACTTGTGAGGTTTCTTTTGATGAAGCTAGCTCAGATACTAGTTCAAATATTGCAGGTCCGGATCCATATCCGCAGGGGGGAGTATTTTCGTTGAAGAAGAGGAAGAAGTGGTGCTGCTGCCCGAAAATTCAGCAGCTAATGACATTGTTCCAGCTCCTGATCTTGATTCACAGCCAGCACCAACGACCACCATTGCTGGTCCAGATCCTCCTCACGTCACAAGCTCATCTATTTGTGATGAACATCAAGAAGAAGAAGCTTGTGAAGTGTCCACTCCCCTCCAGATTCTCAAAAGTCATCCTCCACAACAAATTATTGGATGCTTGCATGAACGAGTTACAAGATCCAGGTTTTTCAACCCCAATTCTCATGCTCATTCTGCTTTTGTTGCTTCTTTTGAACCCAAAGATATATCACACACACTCACTAATGAATCTTGGATTATTGCCATGCAAGAAGAGTTAGAAATTTTGAAAGAAATAATGTTTGGAAACTTGTACCTCCACCTCAAGGTCACACTTTAATTGGAACTAAATGGGTGTTTAAAAATAAACAAAGTGAGGATGGGGTTGTGGTTAGGAATAAGGCTAGGTTGGTTGCTCAAGGTTTCACACAAGTTGAAGGTCTAGATTTTGATGAAACTTTTGCTCCTGTTGCTAGATTAGAAGCCATAACAATTTTGTTAGCTTTTGCTGCATCTAAAGGTTTTAAGCTATATCAAATGGATTTTAAAAGTGCTTTTCTTAATGGCTATATAGATGAGGAGGTTTATGTCAAACAACCACCTGGTTTTGAAAATCCAAATTTTCCTAATCATGTTTACAAACTGTCCAAAGCCTTGTACGGTCTCAAACAAGCCCCTAGAGCATGGTATGATAGGTTAAAAACATTCTTACTTGAAAAGGGGTTTACCATGGGCAAGTTTGATAAAACTCTTTTTGTGCTTAAGCATGGCAATGACTCATTATTTGTTCAAGTGTATGTGGATGATATTATCTTTGGTTGTGTTTCTCATGATCTTGTGTCCAAGTTTTCAGCTATGATGAGTTCAGAATTTGAGATGAGTATGATGGGAGAACTCACGTACTTTTTGGGGTTGCAAATCAAGCAAACCAAGGAGAGTACCTTTGTGCATCAAACAAAGTATACAAAAGATCTACTAAGGCGCTTCAACATGGACAAAAGGAAGCCTCTTTGGACACCAATGGGAACAGCAACAACACTTGAACTTGATAAAGATTGTGATCCCGTTGATCAAAAAGAATATAGAAGCATGATCGGATCACTTTTGTATCTCACGGCATCAAGACCGGACATACAATTCAGTGTATGTCTTTGTGCACGGTTTCAAGCCTCCCCACGTGCTTCACATCGTCAAGCCGTCAAAAGATTCTCAGGTACTTACATGGAACTCAAGAATTTAGCATTTTTCTTCCTTCTTCCTCAACCGTTACTTTGAAAGCTTTTTCCAATGCTGATTTTGGGGGCTGTAGGATTGATAGGAAAAGTACTTCTGGTGCTTGTCATTTTCTTGGTAATTCACTTGTTGCCTGGTCCTCTAGAAAACAAAGTTCAGTTGCACAATCCACAACCGAATCTGAATATGTAGCTGCTGCTAGTGCTTACTCACAAATTCTTTGGATTGTTCAAACACTTAAGGACTATGGGGTTGATCTAGATAGTGTTCCACTGTTTTGTGATAACACTAGTGCCATTTGCATTGCTAAAAACCCTGTGCAACATTCGAGAACTAAGCACATTGACATTAGGTATCACTTTCTCCAAGATAATGTCGAAAAAGGGAACATTGTACTTCACCATGTAGATACCGAACAACAATTGGCTGACATTTTTACAAAACCTTTGGATTTCACTCGTTTTTATTACATTCGTAGTGAAATAGGGGTTATGCATCCTCATGGCTTAAATTGAGGGAGAATTTTGAAACTTGGGAAGTCTATGTGTGAATCTGAAATTAAAATAATATGAGCATAGTATTTCATGCATATATGACTTTGTGATTCCTTTTTCATGCTGAAAGTTCTTACTACATTACTCGTGTTATACATTTTGTAGTTTTACCATGTCTAGTAATTGGAATAATTACTTACACTAAATCTGGTCATGGTCGAACTTTCTTGCTGTTTTGAACTTGTTGCATGCTCACAAGTTCTTTTAATCATAAAGAATTAATCAAGTAATCAACTCACATGTTGAGTTTTTATGTTCAAATAAAAAAATGAGAAAAGATCAAGAGAATATGCATGCATCGCACTTCTTCTTTTGAGATGGCTTATCATTGCACTTAGATATGAACTTGAAAAGAGTTGTGTATGACTAAAACCATGTCCTTAAACTTCTGACTGTCAAATGACATAGGCTTGGCTTGGTTGGTTAGAATAAGGCTGATGCTGCATATAATCTCTTGCAAATGTCATAAGATCAAAATTTGTGCTTTAAATGATAAATAAAATGCAGCAACAAGTGTCATGCTTTCAGGTCTTGAAATAGTTAAGTTTGTGAGATCATGACTTGCTTAAATTGAAAATTACACTTGATCTCTAGCATGGCTTACGCTACTTTATGTATCTCATTGATGTGATAGTGTAAGTTACTTGATAGTATGATTTGGATGTGATTTTTTTATATGTATATGTTATAATGTGCTCATAACAAATTAAAATTTCTCTTTTGTACCTTGCTGAATACATTGTCAAAGGGGGAGAAATTGATCACTCATTCACAAGTGTTTTGGCACGATTCTTCTCAGGAGGAGAATTTTTGGTATTTTTGTTTTTCTTCTCATTTTATTTCTGATTTACAAAGGGGGGGAAATTGTTTTCAAAACTTTTCATGTGAATAAGCCAATGTTCAGATTTTAAGTGGTGTTGCCAATGCATTCATCAAGGGGGAGATTGTGAGACCTATGTGTGCTGAATACATTGGCTTTGACGATAAAAGTTTTGAATACTACCAAAACACCTTTTTAACAAGGTCCGAGCTCCTGCAAAGTCCGACGATAGGTCCGACGTAAGGCCCGACTTGCTTTGTCTAGGTCTGACTTATTTTGGCTAGGTCCGACTTATTTTTGCTAGCTCCGGTGCTAGGTCCGACTAGCTTTGGTAAGTTCCGTGCTAGGTCCGACTAAGCTTTAGTAAGCTCCGGCGCTAGGTCCGACTAGCTTTGGTAAGCTCCGGTTCAAGGTCTGGTTAGCTTTGGTAAGGTTCGGAGCTTGATTGCAATGGTTCTGCTTTTAACTTGCAATGTTTCGAACTTGCTTTACTCTTATGGAAAGTTTGCTTAGTATTATTTTACTAAGTTTTTGGTGTGTTTTGGTGGTTATGGATGATATCATTTTGCTATGGTTTACAACATGCTTATGTGAGGTGCTCACGTAAGATGTCATAGTTTGGGAACTAACGAGAGTCAAGTCGAGGACTTGTGCTTGGAAGTATTTATTGTTTATTCATGTGCAGGTGTTGCTTGAGTTCAAGGCATGGCTGGTGACGGTATCCATTGAACTAGTCTTAGCAGGTTGCGGCTGAGTCGTGTTTGACTCAAATATGGAAAGTTTTGAGTTGGTTATGATAGGATTTCGTGTAGGTCACGAATTTGAGTTGTTTTAGGAATGTTTGGAACATTACTAAGGTGTTTGGAAGTCTTAAGATTGCTTCTATCTGCGTGTAGAAGAGTCTTGAGCAGTATTAGAAAGTTAGTTTGAATCCAAGTAGCAGTAGGAGTCCTAGTTTGAATTGGGTTGTCCTTAGGGCTGGTTATATAAGCAAGGGGAGGCCATGGCTCGTGGACACACGACTTTGGGGCTGTTCCTCTTGTGTTTTGATAAATAAAATTCGTATTCTAAATGAACTTTTGTGCCTTGTTCGTCCGACTTGTTTCAGACAAGTTTTTCTCGTTGAGTTTCTGTTCAGCACTACCCCTCTTCGGTGGTTTTATCATAACTCGAGTTTTACAGATCCAATTGATGTGATTCTTTTTGGATTGTATTCACAACTTGATTATCTATCATATGTGAAAATTTCACGGTCATTGAATTTGTGGTTTCTGATCTACACGAGTTTCTTTGCAGTATTCTAGAACTGTTTTTCTCGCGTAGGACAGATTGACCTTTGTTCGATCTTTCGATCGTAACTTGAGTTTCTCTCAACGGATTTTCATGATTCTTGTTGTGACGTCTTCGTGACTTGATTCTCTACAATATATACTAGTTTTGTCACAGTTGAACACGTTTATATTAGTCGCACACACGGTTTCTTTAACAGATCAGTTTTCTTCTGAGGGGTGTTTGTTGCTTCCGCAGAAAAGTTTTTATCTACCATTCACCCCCCCTCTGGTAGCTTTACACGTGTACTTTGATCCCACAAACTGCAGCGGACGTCTCAGGAACCGTAGCTATAAATGACCAGAAACCGCTCCTCGACCACGTCGCCACGACCCTCCAGTCAAGAACGACCACACGTCCACTACGCCAAGGACGTGTTGCAGCTTCGCCTGGCAGGTACTGCCACTCGCCCACTACGCCAAGGGTGTGCTTCTCCTTCAACCACCAAGGTGCAAGTTCAAAGCAGCCACACTGGAAGGAAAGGCGGAGGGCCCACCTGCTGGATTGTCGCCTCCCCCGAGGTGGGCCCGGGGGTGTGACACCTGGTTCCGTAAAATGAACCAAGTGAATGCATATGTGTGACCAGGATGTTCATCACACATACACATGTATTCCACAAACTGAATTCAGAATATAACCACGAACAAATAATGTTTAAGTACTTTATTACATTGACTTAATGTCTCACTCATGAATATCCAACTTATTTAGCAGCGGAAGACTCTAACGACAGCGGAAAAATGACTAAAACAGAAGGCTCCAACTTCAACTCCACAGGCATGTTGACGGTAGTGCGCACGCCTAGTACTCCACATGTTCCTCGAAGTACTCTTTTCTTGTAGCTGATGTATATGTGGGAATGCAAGGGTGAGTACATGTCATACTCAGCAAGTGCGAGAAAAGTATGACATGTAGCTTACAACAAGGTAGGCAATAAAAAGGTTCATTGCAGCAAGCAAATTTTATTTCACAAACACGTTAAAAACAGCAACTATCTCTAGGTGAGTTTAATCCCATCATTAACCAAGTATTTCATCAACATTCATTCATTATAATTCACCATTTATCATGTCTCAACCAGCCATTAATCTTTCTCAAGTTCATCTCATACTCATAAATATTCATAACCATCTCATATTCATATAACCGAAAAAAATTCTTTGTCATGACCCAAAACAGTCCCAAAACCGATCCCAATGACCATACCACAACCATACCGAATAAACATCCCTAGTTTTGCCTCTAATCATGTAAGTTGGCCAGGGTTCCCCCCTCAAGGGCTGCGGCCAAGGGGAGGTGGGCCCTATTAGGGTTTCTCACCCCTAATTTGGTGCGGCCAATTTGGGGGAAAATTCCCCCCAAATGTGGGAGAAATTTCCCCTAGGGGAATTTTGAGGAGTTTGGAGAAAATCAGGGAAAATTGGGAAAATATTTGGAAAATTTGGGGTGACTCAATTTGGCTATTTTATCTTCATCATTTTCCATTTCTATTTCCTTTTATCATTTTAGTAGCTTCTATATTCTTTTCTTCATTTCTTCTTCTTTTTAAATGCTCCTCTAAATGAAAAATGTATGCAATGCATGGTAGTGAAATTGAGGGTGTTACAAACCTACCCCCCTTAAAATGAATCTCGCCCTTGAGATTCGATAGAGTGGAGAAGAGATGGGGGAGTTCCGCCTTGAGATCTTCCTCACGTTCCCATGTAGTTTCGGCTTCCGTCTGATGGCTCCATTGTACCTTGCACCAATGGATCACTTTGTTTCTCGTGACCCTCTCCTTTACGTCCAAAATTTTGATGGGGTGTTCCGCCTAGGTTAGATCCTCTTGAAGCTCTAGCTCATCCATCGGTACTTGTTCTTCCGGTATTCTTAGGCATTTCTTGAGCTGAGATACGTAAAACACGTCGTGCACGTCGGAGAGGTGCGTTGGTAGCTCTAGTTGATAGGCTACCTCTCCTCGCTTGCCAAAAATCTTGAATGGCCCGATGTAGCGAGGTACTAACTTTCCTTTGATGTTGAACCGTCGTTGGCCTCGGATAGGCGACACCTTAAGATACACGAAGTCTCCCACTTTGAAGGTCAATCTTCTTCGCCTATTGTCCGCATAACCCTTTTGTCGTGACTGAGCGGCCTTCAAATTTTCACGTAGCGTTTGAACTTGCTTTTCGGCGTCTTGCAGCACTTCGGGTCCGAATACTTGGCTTTCTCCGGTCTCATTCTAGAACAGCGGTGTTCTACACCATCTACCATACAATGCTTCGAAAGGTAACATCTTCAAGCTGGCTTGGTAGCTGTTGTTGTACGAGAATTCAGCATATGCCAAGCTCTTATCCCAACTACGCCCATGCTTCAAGGCGCAAGCTCTCAACATGTCTTCCAAAATTTGATTTGTCCTCTCAGTTTGCCCGTCGGTTTGCGGGTGATATGTGGAGCTGAAATTCAATCGTGTACCCATGGCTTCATGCAGCTTCTTTCAGAACCTAGAGGTAAATTGAGAATCTCGATCTGAATCTATCCTCTTCGGAACTCCATGGCGACACACAATTTGCTCCATATACAGCTCGGCTAGTTGTGCGATGGTGTACATGGTTCTCACAGGAAGGAAGTGGGCTGTTTACGTTAATCGGTCCACGATAACCCAAATGGAGTCATAGCCGGACTGAGTACGTGGCAATCTGACAATGAAATCCATGCTGATGTCTTCCCACTTCCACTCGGGCACTTTCAATGGATGCAATAATCCAGTGGGTCTTTGATGTTCGGCCTTCACTCGTTGGCACATGTCGCATAGGGCAACATATTCAGCAATATCCCTTTTCATGCCATCCCACCAATAGCATGTTTTCAGGTCCTTGTACATCTTTGTACACCCAAGGTGTATGGAATAAGGTGAGTCATGTGCCTCCTTTAGTATCGTGTCGCGGATGTGCTTCACGTTAGGTACACAAATCCTTTTCCCTAACCAAAGTGTGCCATTCTCGTCTTCCTTGAAATCCTTCTCAATGCCTTGTCGGATTCTTTCCTTGATTTCCTCATCCGTTGCTTGGCCATCTCGTATCTCTTGTTCCAGCGTTGAGTTCGGTTCTATCACCTCCATCTCGTTCAAGAACCCAAGATGTAACCGTTCAAACTCCTTACGCAGCTCGGATGGCAGCTCCCGAACCGTGAGCTGGTGACATGCTCCTTTTCGGCTCAATGCATCTGCTACTACATTGGCCTTTTCGGGGTGATAGTTGATTCCAACATCAAAATCCTTGATGAGTTCAACCATCGACGTTGCCTCAAATTCAGATCTGTTTGCATGAATATATACTTGAGGCTTTTTTGATCCCTATAGATCTCACATCGGTAGCCAAGGATATAATGCCTCCAAATCTTCAAGGCATGTACCACGGTTGCAACTTCCAGGTCATGTGTGGGGTAATTCAGCTCATGTTTCTTTAATTGCCTCGATGCATAGGCTACCACTTGGCCTCCTTGCATGAGCACACATCCAAGCCCTTGTCTTGATGCATCACAATATATATCGAAACTCTTGCTCACGTCCGGCAATACCAAAACCGGCGCTGTTGTTAATCTCTTCTTTAGCTCCTCAAAGCTGTCTTGACACGCTTGTGTCCACTGAAATGTTTTCCCCTTCATCAGCAATTCCGTCATAGGCTTCGCTATTTTGGAGAAATCCTTGATCAACCGGCGGTAGTATCCAGCCATCCCAAGGAAACTCCGAATATCTCTCACATTCTGCGGTTGGTTCCACTTCAAAACATCCCTCACTTTTTTTCCGGGATCAACCGATACTCCTCCCTCAGAGATGAGGTGGCCTAGGAACGATATCTCCCTTAGCTAAAACTGACACTTGCTGAACTTAGCATACAATTGATGCTCTCACAGTTTCTGCAACGTCAATCTCAAGTGTTCCTCATGTTCTTCCTTGCTTTTTGAATACATCATGATATCGTCGACAAAAACCACGACAAACTTGTCCAAGTTCTCCATAAAGACCTTATTCATGAGGTACATAAAGTATGCGGGTGCATTTGTTAACCCAAAAGACATAACGGTATATTCATACGAACCCTACCGTATTCGAAATGCAGTCTTGGGTATGTCGGAGGGCTTAATCTTCAGCTGGAAGTATCCCGACCAAAGATCAATCTTGGAGAAAATTCGGGCACCTTTCATTTGATCGAATAGGTCCTCTATGCGGGGCAGGGGGTATTTATTCTTGATCGTCACCTCGTCAAGAGATCTATAGTCCACACACATCCTTTGGGTCCCATCTTTCTTATCTACGAAGAGCACGGGGGCTCCCCACGGTGACGAGCTTGGGCATATAAAACCCTTATCAAGCTGCTCCTGAATTTGCTTCTTGAGCTCCACTAATTCATTAGCAGGCATCCTATATGGCCTCTTCGCTATAGGTGCAGTTCCGGATACTAAATCAATGGCAAATTCAATGTCCCGGTCAGGTGGCATACCTGGAAGTTCTTCCGGGAACACATCTGAATATTCTTGAACCACCAGAATGTTTTCCAATGCCGCTTCTTTGATGTGATTCAGCACTGGCTTCTTGGTTGCAGGTTGGGCTGCCTCGAACTCAATACGAGTACCGTGCTCACTCGTCAACTGCACGATCCTCTGAGCACATTGAATTACTCGTTGTACTTGCTTAACCAGTCCATTCCAAGTATTATGTCAATCCCTTGGGAATCCAAGACGATAAGGTTGGCAAGAAAGTCTACCCCCCTTATTTTAAGTCTTACTTTCGGACATACTCTATTTGTAGGAGCTAGAATTCAGATTTGAAAGAAACGATTTCCCAACTATATGCATCAAGGTATATGAACTAAGCAACTTCTTTTATTAATTTCAGCCTATATGAGTATGTGAACAACTGCTGAAGCATCTCACATGTCTCCACTATGTGTGGATGTGGACATTCGCCGTAGCGTCCCACAACTCACACCAAGTACACAGCCCAAGCAATCATCATAAAATTCAGCACACCACTCTTATTTCAGCCTACTACGTCTAAGCGTTCCTATTACAACTATATTCAATGGGAAACCTAAACTTAATCGTGAGAACCAGTGCTGTTCTCGCCGTGTGACGGGGGTGGTCCATACATGGGTGCACGCCATGGTGAGTCGGCAGTCCATGTAGGGATAGATGACGCTGATGCTCCATTTGCTCCCACGTTGGCACGAGTCTCCTCTTGTTTTTTCAGCAAGTATAGCTTCTTGCGGAGGTAATGGATCTCTCCTTGTGCGCTTGCATAGCGGTTTCCTAACTCCACGAGCAACCTCTGAGACTTGTCAGCAGCTTGTGGGATGGAAAGAGCTTCTCCATGGGGTCCAATGATCTCCCTTGTACCACTCTCCCGATAAGGGTGCAGCTCAAAGGTAGTGTTCTCAAGCTGCTCACGGAAAGCGTAGCATAGTCCGGTGAGTGCATCCCATGCAGCAGCATCAATAGCTTCTGCCCTTGTAGCTCTCCATGTGGGTGTAAAGTGCCGTGTGATAACCCTACCGTTAGATAGGATGGTTACCTCAGCCTTCCACTCTTCATGTCCGAGACGAGGGACTTTCTTGAGGAGATACTCCGGGTATAAGCTGCAGCAATCCAGATACTCTTTAAGCTCCTTGGATGTGTGTCCTCCTTCCATCCCGTCGGACCGGAATTCTTGAACTGAACGGTTGGCCCGTTCATCACCTTCATTCTCTGCCTCAGCAGGGGGTGGTTCCTCTTCGGATTCATCTCCTTCTGACATAGATTCATGAGGCTCCGCTGGGTGTAAGCCCGCATGAAACTCCTCCTAGGGTGCGTACCAATGCTGTTCTTGTGGATCACCTTCCATGTCTTCTTCGATTGGTTCCACCTCTTTCGGGTCCTCTTCCTCATACATAGAGCTACTGACTTCATCTTTATCATGAAGTTTCATCTTCACCTCCTCCCAATATGGTCCATCGGACACCTCAAAGGGGCTAAGTGCACTCCCAAGTGGTGGTGGACGAGTCCTTATGCATGCTATGCTCCTAGTCACTGGCATCTATAAATATGACATGAGAAACTTTAGAGGAGAGTAACATAAATCCAAAACTTCAGAAGCCATGAAGCAAGAAAACAAAAGTGTTGCTGTCCAAAAGAAGAGAAAAAGAGAGGCTAGAAATAGCACTTTGCGGTGGCTGAATTGACAAGTGAAGGGCAGCAGCAAGCAATTTTCGAAAATAACAGTTTAGAGGGGTGTTCCTATTGTTTTAGAGTGTCCATTCTACCTAGGCTTGCGTCCTACGGTCAACGTGGATCTGGTACCAATTTGTGACACCTGATTCCGAAAAATGAACCAAGTGAATGCATATGTGTGCTCGGGATGTTCATCACACATACACTTGTATTCCACAAACTGAATTCAGAATATAACCATGAACAAATAATGTTTAAGTACTTTATTACATTGACTCAATGTCTCACTCATGAATATCCAATTTATTTAGCAGCGGAAGACTCTAACGACAGCGGAAAAAATGACTAAAAAGCAGGATCCAACTTCAACTCACCTAATTAGTCAGCTAAGCTACACCCATATTTGGCCTTGTGGTGGCACTGTTTTCTTGGCATGTGCTCGTATGAACTGGTCCTTAGATCTACGGCAAGCAAACCACCATCTCATTCAGCAACATCCATGAACCAAGCTCGCCTAGATCTCCCCGATTCCATGCTCATTACATCATCAAGTTCTCATTATCTTTAATATCATGAGTGCAGTAGCTAAACCAGTTTTATTTCAGCTTCCCGTATCCCGTAAGTTGAGCGAAGCAAAATGGAAAAACAACCATACCCAACTCATCAACTTTTCCAGCAACAAGGATGGTTAATAAAACTAGTAAACTCCTATAAAAGGGTGTCCCATCAAGTTGACACAAGCATACGAGTTTTTGCAAGCAAAACAGTTTCAAAAATGTAGGAGCAATATGGTCAAGGGGCACTTGCCTTGCTACCGTGGCTCGTGTTGCTCAAGCGTCTCGAAGTATTGGTGCTGTAGCTCCTCGTAGACGGCCTCTTGAGCTTGTCCTTCTATTCACGACCACGCACGTACGAAATTTACAAAATCAATTGTCATGCACAAACTTTACTCAAGATGCAATGTGGTAGATGAATGTAAATCCTATAGTGCAGTTTTATAAAACCAGTTTGTACGTGTTCTTGCATGTTTTAGTAGGCTTCCATGGGGTTTTATGATGAACAAGGGTGCTGGGATCAAGTGTGGACTTGGTGATGATCTTGACACAAGATGTAGATCAATTCCACCGTCAAAAATCGACCAAAACATGATCTGTCCACACGCAGAAGTTTCTGCTCGAAGGGGGCGAAGAAAACGGGTGCGTAGAAACAGCGGCGACATCGTAAGAGGGGTAATGAAGACCTACCTCACGTATTCCTTGCGGCAGGGCCTCCCTCCTAGCAATGGCAGTAGTGGGGGATTTTTCTGTGGAGAATTATGGCTAGGGCAGAACGTCGGGCATCTTCTCCGGTGCCGGCAAGGCGTGACGGGGCTCGACGGCGGCCAAACTTTGGCAAGGGGGGGTCTCAGCGACTTAGCAGCAAGGGGGGACTCGGCGACTTGGGGCAGGGGGCGGCGGCCAAAAGGGGGAGGGGTGCGGCTAGGGGAGTGGGGGTTATATTTGTAAGGGGGAACAAAGAGTCCTAGAGGTAGGGGACTCAACCAAAGAGTCCTAGAGGTAGGGGACTCAACCAAAGAGTCCTAGGGGTGGGGGACAAAGAGTCCTAGAGGTGGGGGACAAAGAGTCCTAGAGGTGGGGGACGTAACCAAAGAGTCCTAGAGGTTGGGGAGTTAACCAAAGAGTCCTAGAGGTGGGGGACTAGGGTTCCCCCCTCAAGGGTTGCGGCCAAGGTGAGGTGGGCCATATTAGGGTTTCTCCCCCTAATTTGGTGCGGCCAATTTGGGGGAAAATTCCCCCCCCAAATGTGGGGGAAATTCCCCCAAGGGGAATTTCGGGGAATAGGAGGGGAAATCAGGAAAAATTGGGAAAAAATTTGGAAAAATTGGGGAACAATTGGGGTGACTCAATTTGGCTATTTTATCTTCATCATTTTCCATTTCTATTTCCTTTTATCATTTTAGTAGCTTCTATATTCCTTCTTCATTTCTTCCTCTTTTTAAATGCTCCTCTAAATAAAAAATGTATGCAATGCATGGTAGTGAAATTGAGGGCGTTACAGGGGGCCAGTGTCAGCACCCTGCAGACCGGGTACCCCCACGTGGAGGCTTGAAAAGGCCCTAGACCACGACTCCTAGCTGAGGCGGGCTCTAGCGCTGGCACGTGTCCTTGGCCCCTGTAAAAGCCCAAGAAAAGGGACTTGCAAAAACTTTTTATCACCTCACAACACCACAGTTTTGTTGTGGATAGATTGTGAAAAAGTGTGAAGAGCAAGTCACCTCCATCAAAAGAGTGATTAGAGGGGAAAGCCTACATTTTCACAAAGTGGGAATTTTACTCATGAACATGAGAGGTTGAGCTCACCCCTAGAACTTTAAAAGTCTTGGGAAGGTTCAGTCCAAGTTTCATGAAAATCCAACACTTTTTGAGGCACTTTTGGAGGCATTTGAAAAGGAGGCTAATTTGAATGTAAATTCAAATTGCGGCAACTTTCATCACTCAAATTCAAAAGTTAGCTTCATATTCAAACTCAGCACATTTTTCTGAGTAAGCCCACCAATTTTTATCCTCATTGGAGTTCATCTTGTCAGGAGCTAAATTTGCAAGAATTCAAAACTGAATTTGAATTTCAGTTTAAACATGCAGCAAATTTAGCCAAACACAGTTCAAATTTGAGAATTCAAATTTGAACCAAGACTTGGTGACTAAGTCTCACATTAAGTTGTGAGTAGCTGAGGATATTTTGGCACAACAGAATTCAGAAAATTGGAAAAACAAAAGAATTAGAGGGGAGGCCCACTGGTCAGTAGACTTAGCACAGAAGTCTCCTCAGCCGACTCCCTCGACCGAGCGCGCTCGCCAGCTGCGGCCAGCGTCGGCGCCCGACCACCTCGGCCGGCCAGCTCCTGCTTCGGCAGAGGAGGTGGCACAGCAGGTGTCGAGCTCTCCACTGGCCTCAGGGACCTATAAAAGGACCGAGACCGCCGGCGAGTTGCTGATTTTCGCGAGTTCCGCAACCAGCAGCCTAGTCGCCCGAGCTCCGATCGTGTGCCACCGCAGCTGTGATCATCTTCCGGCTTTGACCTCCATAGGAAAGTGAAGCGCTAGCTCGTCCTCAAGACCACCGCGCAAACCATTCCAAGGTTCGACCTTTGTGCCCGGAGAATTTTCCAGTTTAGGGCGGGTAGCTCATTTCTGGACCCGATTAGGTTTAGGAGAAATTCGGGAAGCTTAGTGGGTGGGAGGTCGAACGGAGCTGTGAGAGAGCATCTAGAGGTTCTGGCGACCCTTCTCGATCGAAAACCGGAAGGAAATCACCGCCGGAACCCTAAGTTCACCCTAGAACAGTGTGGCGGAGGAGGGGGTCGCCGGTGAGGTCTGGGTTGCCGGCCGTTTAGGGCCCAACAGAGCTCATGCCGAGCTTCCCGAGGTTTCCCAGAGTGTGGCGACGCGATTAGCGCATGAAGGAGATGGTCAGAAGGGCGGGAACACGTTGCCGAGGTAGCACAGAGGCATAGGGCTCGTCGCCGGCGAGCCATGGCGGTTAGCCGGCGGCGACATGGTGTCCAGTGGGTTCAGCACCCGAGATTACGTGGGGGCGGCGAGTCTCGTCGGCTCCAGCGAGCTAGATCGCCGGGAACGCCGACCTCGCCGGAGCTCCGGCGGCTCGGGGCGGCGACGTCGGGAGGTAGACGAAGGGTGCGGCCCCACCTGTCAGCCCCTGTGCTAATCGCGCGCGAGCGCGCGGTTAGTTCAATTTAAACGGGCGGGCCCCGCTGTCAGCCTCTGGTTTAGCGCGGGAGGGGATTTTCTGTAGGAAAATAATTCAGGGATCAGCTCAAGCTTTAGAAATTCATAATTTGGTGTAGGAAGCTCCAAATTCAGTGAACCAAATTTTGCTGAACTCAGGAGTCTGAGTACTTTCCAGCAATACCAAATTCATCTCATGAAAGTGAATAGTTGTCCAGAATTAAATCCCTAAAGTTTAAACTGTTGGGAATTTTATCTGGAGAACTACTTTATGAAAAATTCTGAAATTTGGCTGAGAGGTTCATTGGAAAATCCCTGAATCCCAGTAAAATTTTCAGACTCATCCAAGTTCATTAATTACCCTAATGAGGTGATTTACAGAACTGCCCTGAGAAAATAGAAAAATGTACAGAAACATTTTTCAGATTTTCTCAAATCTTAATTAGGGCATAACTTTCTGTAGAATTCTTCAAATGACATGAAACCAACTCCATTAGAACCATCCTAAATTCTAGTTTCCAGAAAGTAATGGTTGGAGCCAGGAAAACCCCTGGAATTAGTTAGAGGCTCAATTATTGACCAAATGGGCTTCTATTTGTACAAGGTTCAAATGAACTTTGTTTCAAATGAAACTTGGTCAAGACTCTGGTTAGGACCCTACCAAGCCACAATAAAAATTTCAGAACCAAAGGGGAGGGCTAGCTAGAGTTATTAGTAGTTAAGTATTCAAGTTTACACATTACATTTAAATTTACATGTCGTATTTCATTACACGTGTAGTCACTGAAGAAGAGACTCCGGAAGTGCTGGACTTCCTCCTTCCGGAAGAAGAGCTAACTACTGACCAGCAGCAACAAGGCAAGCCCCGGTTTGCATTAACCTTTTATAAGTTTTACTTTGTTTACATGTGTCATATGAAGTTTGAATGTGCATTAGGTATAGGATGGATGGAACCCCACTTGCATGACCAGAAATTTTCCATAAGAGTGAGGGTAGCGTCTAAGACCTCGAGTAGATAGGCTATGCTTAAAGATTCATAGGGCTTCGGTACAAGTCGAGTAGTTGGAATCTACTCGTGAGATAGGCTTGGGACATATGGGTTCGGTTGAGTGATGTGAGATCACATTAGTAATGAAAATGAGACTAGGCAGGGGCTAGGGCGCAGCAAGAGGGAGTCTTGTGTGCGCAGCCCTGTCCGTGTCGATTGAGGACCGATCCGTGTGCGGCCCACGCTGATCAAGGTTGAACGTACCGAAGGCATATCGGATATATGGGCCCCGATAAACCGATGTAGCCTAAACCTCCAGGCGTCGAGGCATAACGCACCGATTTATAGGTGTAGGCTGAGGGCAGCAAGGTGGAAATCTGCCAACGGGCATAGAGAGATGCTCCGTGTGGGGAACCTCCTGCTCGTTTCGGTGCGACCGGTTCGACGTTTGGGCTGTTGGGTGAAAGGTTGTCCCGTATGACATCGAGTGAGCGTGCAGTGCAGCTCCACGGGTGGGCGTACGTGACGTGCTCTTTGGGTTTCCCTGCAGGTGTATATCGAGTCGATTCGCCGTCCCTTGCGGTGAAGAGTACCACTTGGTCACTGAGTCGTGATGTAGGCTAATGTATGAAATATGATGATTCAATATTGCTGATTGATATAATTGCATTGCTACATGTGTGCCACCAAATGTTGCCTACTAAATTTCAGATTCTTGAACTGTTAACTTGTTGCTAAAAGTTGAACTAAGGATGAACTAGTAGGCGAGTCCCTTTGTTGCAATATGACTATCCTATGTCATGGTACACCTCATGTAGAGTTTCATGCTTAGGTGAGTCGGTTAAGCCTTGTTGAGCCTTCGTGCTCACGGTTGCTGCTTAAGTGTTTTTCAGGTGAGGAGCCACCCACGGACTCGGAGTACGAGTCCACCGGCGAGGGTTACCCTCCGTCGGGGACCACGGCTGAGTGGGAGCCGTACACGCCACGCCGAGCTGAGACATGCAGCTAGTGTGGATTGCCCTAGGGCTGGGCAACCGACTTTTGCTAGATAGGCGGGCGTGAGTAGTACAAAAGAAACTTCCGCTGTGTAATAAAGACTCTAGTTTGTAACTGAGAAATGTACTACTTTGTACATTCAGTTTGTTTTTCCCATGTAATATAATGTGTTCTTATGATGTGTGCTGTCGGGTGTCGCATCGCGCGGCACCACCCTCTGCGATCCTGGACGAGCGGATTCCGGTCCGCCACAGCCTGGTATCAGAGCTGCATTGGGGATAGCACAGTACTTAAGGACTATATTATGGGAAAACTTAGGATTACGGTGAGGATTCGGTAGTTGCCCAAGTAAGGACTATAATAGCATAGTTACTTAAAGTGGCAAAGACTAACCTATGTGTTATAATTCTGAATTTTAATTATGTAACGACGCACCTACGCTCTGGTAAGTATGGTAAGGAACGCCACCGAAAGCGGTTCAATTTTGGTTAGCTCTCCCTGACGAGGAACGTGGTTCAGGGATTTGTCTTACAGCTTGGTGTGAGACGTCAATATGAAACTCTTGGACTCTTCATGTTCCTGAGTTCATATGAAACGCTGATCCCTAGCGTGCATTAGGCAAGTAAGTGGAGACCCCATCGCGTGGTCAGTAACACGAAAGTGTGTTCGTCTGGAAGTAGCCCAGGGGGACATACACAGCGCTTGCCATCGGCTTGCTCTGCAGGGCAGTAGGTGGTATCTGTTGGGTCGATAACATTCCCAACCGTGGCGACCCGTTCATGACATACTCGGGTTCCCCGTCGTGTGGTGTTGAAACACGATCACGTACCTTGAGACGTGACCTAACTCAAGGACGGCCGTATGACAATGATACGGGCGTTTGTATTTAATTTCAAATATGATCCTGTCTGAAATGAAACCAACGATTGAGTGCACCATTATTGTGTGTTCTTCTGCAGGTACTAACCACGTATGTATCCGTGTAGAAATCGTATGCGAGAGACCGTTTAGTGCCACACTTGAGACGTATATGCCGGTATAATCCGGTTAGGATTTTCTTTTGTGAGGAACGTAGTACCGAGATATTGTAGGCATATGCATGAAAATAATGATAACAAGGAATCAAAATCACTAGGATCAACATCTAGGACTTTGGTTGGGTAGAAAAGTTGATAATTGATGAGTGTAGTTCCAAAAGACTGAAAAACAGAGTGCTCTGTTTTGGGCAGCAAGTTTGCTGATCTTCGACAGGGCATAACTCACAGGTCTTTTAGCCCAGGGAGGTGTGCTATATAGTTCTGGAAAGGTATTTAAGTACTCTACAACTTTGTTGTAGATTCCCAGAGCTAAAACACACCTTGAGATGGCCTAAAACCCAGAGGGATGTAAACTGTCCAGAACCAGGACAGAGTGGAACACTCTCTGGACTGTTCTGTTTTTCAAACATAATTCCCAGTAGAAAAATTTAAAATTTTCATATGATACATCCTTAGAAATAGTAGAAGATGTGTGACATCTTTGCAATTCAAAGTTTCTGAAACTTCAGCACAGATTTCAGTGGAAACCAGGGTTGAAAACAGCCATTTCCAAGGGAGGTGCTGTTAAAATTCTTCTAGAAATTCTGCTGAATTTGAATTAGCATAACTTTTTAACCAAAGCTTATCTGGGGGCAAATGAATACTCGTTGGAAAGATACCGAAGTTGACTTTAACTTTGGTGTTCAACTTGAGTCATGAAAATGCCCAGAACCAGATCAAAACTTGGATTAGGTAGAAACTGGTCATTCTGACAGAAGAATGACCGTTGAACTCATTGGAGAGGGTGTTGTACCCTAAGGGTGGTATACGTGATGACAAAGCGATAGTAATATCTCGTAGTGACCAAACCTAGTTATGGTGAGCTTCCAAAGTGGAGGCTCATCAAGTTGGATGTAACTAGTTTGTTTTTGGTCTGGTAATGGGTAGCTTGCGCAAAGTTATTACATTATCTACCTACGAGATGTATCGCATGTTTTATTGTCGTTATGTTGTTACGCCTATTTTTATTGGACTGCATGCAATCTGTTGCGGGACTGATGTTTATTGTCGTATGGGTGCAGATGGTTCGTACTAGGACCACGCACGAGGTTGGTGGCTCTAGCCAACAGGGAGGTGATGACTCCCAGCCACCGGCCTACGACAGCACCCCGCAGCAGCAGCCACCACCGCCGCCTCCGCTTACTCTAGCGGATGTGATAGCGGCACTGGTGGGAGGTCGTGAGGAGCAGACCGACCTGCTCCGCACGATCGTGCAGAATACGTCCCAGGCGGGGAGACGTCAAGATAGAGGGCCTCGTGAGCCCCGGGAAGTGTCGTACTCGGATTTCATGAGTACGCACCCTCCAGTGTTCACCGAAGCCGAAGAACCACTGGAGGCGGACAACTGGCTGCGGACCATCGAGTCCAAGTTCGGGCTGCTCCTATGCACGGGGCGGCAAAAGACCTTGTTCGCAGCGCAACAACTTCACGGTGCTGCTGGTGCGTGGTGGGCGGATTATGTCGCCTCACGTCCGGCTGGCCATACCGTGGAATGGCAAGAGTTCCGAGAGGCGTTCCGCGCCTATCACATTCCTCCCGGGATCATGAAGAGGAAGTTCCAAGAATTCTTGGAGCTGAAGCAGGGCGGGAGGAGTGCCCATGACTACTCCCGTGCCTTCAACCATCTGGCGCAATACGCGTCAGACTATATCTCCACGGAGGAGAAGAAGCGGGAGCACTTCTATCGGGGGTTACACCCTGAGATGAAGACACATCTCGTGCAGTGGAATCACGGCACATTCAACGACTTAGTCAATGCCGCAATTATGCAAGAGGATGCTCAGCGGGAGTTGGCAGCTGAGCAGAGGAAGCGCAGCGCTCCACCTAGCAGCGGTGGTGGCGCGCCCCAGAAGTACCGGATGGTGTATCGGACGCCATCCGGGCAGCAGTGGCAACCACCGGCGCGATCTCAACGGTTTGGGGGATGTCCCTTTCAGGCACCTCCATTCCGTCCTCCGATGCCACCACCAAGACAGCAGCAGCAAACGGTACCCCGGGCGTTTCGACCGCCACAACGCGCCCCGGGATTCCGTCCACCGATCAGCGGGGGACCGCCCCGTTTCACCTATTTCACGTGTGGCCAGGCGGGCCACATCGCGAAGGACTGTCCCCAGGGGCAGCAGAGCAGCGGGCAAGCCCAGTTTCAGGGCGGTGCTCGAGGCCGACCTCCGATGAAGAAGGTTGGTCAGCGGACTGGAGGCGTCCGCAACCTCGACAATGAGGACGCCCCGGAGGGAGATAACGTGCTGGCGGGTACGTTCACTCTCAACCGTCAAGCCATCATCATACTTTTTGATTCTGGTGCAATCCATAACTTCATATGTGCATCATATGTGGTTAAGCATCAGCTGGAAGCCTTTCCAACCGAGTGTTCTTATATGATCTGCTCATCGGGAGGAAAGATTTCAGCAACGATGATGGTTCCGAAAGCACCACTGTGCTTAGGTGGGAAGATATATCCCACCACTATGATTATCCTTGAGGGGCAGAAGATTGATGCAATCTTGGGAATGTCATGGCTAAGCTACCATGGCGCTGTCCTGGAAACCCTATCACGGACGGTTTACCTCAACTCCCCATTACACCATCCACAGTCCCTCCTATTAGATAATCCAGTCCAGGAAGTTTCATTGATCAATAATACTGAAGCTCTCAAGTTGGAGGACATCCCCGTAGTCCGGGAGTATCCTGACGTGTTCCCGGATGATCTTCCGGGCATGCCACCTGAGTGGGATGTCGAGTTCAAGATTGAACTTGCACCCGGGACTACGCCCATATCACGGAGACCATACAAAATGGCTCCAAATGAGCTGGCTTAACTGAAAGAACAGCTCAATGATCTGTTGAGCAAGGGTTTCATTAGGCCGAGTTCCTCGCCTTGGGGATGCTCGGCGCTGTTTGTTAAAAAGAAGGATGAAACCTTAAGGCTATGTGTGGATTACCGGCTGCTCAACGCCGTCACCATCAAGAATAAGTACCCACTGCCCCGTATTGACATTTTGTTTGATCAACTTGTGGGGGCAAGTGTGTTCTCCAAGATGGACCTTCGCTCTGGATATCACCAAATCAATATCCGGACGGAGGATATTCCGAAGACGGCCTTCTCGACGAGATATGGACTATATGAATATCTCGTCATGTCCTTTGGTCTCACAAACGCTCCAGCCCATTTCATGTATCTCATGAACTCGGTGTTCATGCTGGAGCTGGACAAATTCATGGTAGTGTTCATCGACGATATCTTGGTTTACTCCAAGACAGAAGCCGAACATGCCGAACACTTGTGGATCGTTCTTCAACGATTGCGAGACCACAAGCTCTACGCCAAGTTCAGTAAATGCGAGTTTTGGATCAGCCAAGTGCCATTCTTGGGACATATCATCTCAGCAGAAGGCATTGCGGTTGATCCAAGCAAAATAGAGCAAGTGCTGAAATGGAAAGCTCCCACTTCAGTCCATGAAGTCAGAAGCTTCCTCGGGTTAGCGGGATACTATCGGAGATTCATTCCAAGCTTCTCCAAGCTCGCTAAGCCGATGACAGAATTGCTGAAGAAAGGGACGAAATATGTTTGGAACACGGCGTGTGAAGGAGCATTCCAAACATTGGTGAAGCATCTCACCACAGCCCCGGTCTTAGCTCAGCCGGATACAACAAAGCCCTTCGACGTGTATTGTGACGCGTCCGGTATTGGGCTTGGCTGCGTGTTGATGCAGGAAGGACGTGTGGTCGCTTATGGCTCACGCCAACTTCGGAACCATGAGCAGCATTATCCCACTCATGATCTTGAGCTTGCTGCAGTGGTGTTGGCACTAAAAATGTGGAGGCACTATCTCCTGGGAAATCTGGTGCATCTCTACACCGACCACAAGAGCTTAAAATACATTTTCACCCAGAAGGGGTTGAGCATGAGTCAAAGGAGGTGGTTAGAATTAATCAAGGATTATGAGATTGAGATCCATTACCACCCCGGCAAGGCGAATGTGGTTGCCGACGCGTTGAGTCGGAAATCACATGTCCATCACCTCACCATTACACCGGTGGAGGAAGAGCCGAGTTTATACTTGGTTCCTTATGGATCGTTGTACAACCTCGCCCTCATCGCTACCATTAGGGAAGACATCATTGCAGCTCAGAAGACGGATAAAGGCATGGCACATCTCCGGAGACGGATAGACAATGGAGAGATCAAATGTTTCCGGAAAGATGATGAGGGGACGCTGTGGTTCAATGACCGAATAGTCGTACCCCGAGATATGGAACTGAGGAGGAAGATCCTCGATGAAGCTCACTTGTCCAAATACTCCATTCATCCGGGAAGCAACAAAATGTACCAAGATTTGAAAAAGAAATTTTGGTGGACACGGATGAAGCGGGAGGTAGCTAAGTACGTATCCGAGTGCGATACGTGTAGACGAGTGAAGGCGGATCATATGAGGAAGTCAGGGCTGTTGCAACCCCTGAAAATTCCAGCATGGAAATGGGAAGATGTGAGCATGGATTTTATTGTGGGATTACCCTTAACATCCAACAAACATGATTCCATTTGGGTGATCGTTGACCGACTGACCAAGTCAGCTCACTTCATCCCCGTACATACCCATTTCCATGCCAACCGATATGCGGAGTTATACATTGCCAGGATTCTATGCCTGCATGGTGTACCCAAGACCGTAGTCTCAGACCGAGGTGCATTGTTTGTATCTCGCTTTTGGGAGCAGTTGCATGCTGCTTTGGGTACTAAACTGATTAGAAGCTCCGCCTACCACCCTCAGACAGATGGCCAAACAGAGAGGGTGAATCCGGTTCTAGAAGACATGTTGAGAGCATGTGCCATCCACCATGGTAGGAACTGGGATGATCACCTACCATTGGCGGAATTCTCGTACAACAACGGCTATCAGGCGAGTATCAAGATGGCACCCTACGAAGCTCTCTACGGTCGCAAATGCCGCACCCCAATAAATTGGTGCGAGTCCGGTGAAAGGGTCACCTTCGGGGTTGATGTGGTGAACGACGCCGAAGAGCGCGTTCGTGCAATTCAAGCTAACTTGAAGGCCGCTCAATCCCGGCAGAAGAGCTACGCTGATAAGAGGCGTAGACCGTTGCACTTTGACATCGGTGAACACGTGTACCTCCGCGTGTCCCCGATGAAGGGTGTGCACCGGTTCGGTGTGAAGGGGAAGCTCGCTCCCCGTTTTATTGGACCCTATGCCATCACCGAGAAGTGTGGACCAGCGGCGTATCGATTGAAGTTACCGGCATCCCTTGCTGGTTTCCATGATGTTTTCCATGTTTCGCAACGGCGAAAATGTTTGAAGCATACAGCTGCTGTTCCTACCGAAGACATCGACGAGCTGAAACCGGATTTAACATATGATGAGTATCCGGTGGCCATTCTTGATGAAAAAGCCAGGACCACGCGTAGCAGAATGTTGTGGTTCTACAAAATACTCTGGAGCAACCACACCGCCGAAGAAGCGACGTGGGAGAGCGAGGAGTTCCTTCGCTCAAATTACCCGGAGTTCATGGCTTCTCAACACGGGTAAGTCCCTATTACATCGCTATCTCTTCTTTTGTAATCTCAGGACAAGATTCTTTTAAGGGGGGAGGGATGTAAAAGCCCAAGAAAAGGGACTTGCAAAAACTTTTTATCACCTCACAACACCACAGTTTTGTTGTGGATAGATTGTGAAAAAGTGTGAAGAGCAAGTCACCTCCATCAAAAGAGTGATTAGAGGGGAAAGCCTACATTTTCACAAAGTGGGAATTTTACTCATGAACATGAGAGGTTGAGCTCACCCCTAGAACTTTAAAAGTCTTGGGAAGGTTCAGTCCAAGTTTCATGAAAATCCAACACTTTTTGAGGCACTTTTGGAGGTATTTGAAAAGGAGGCTAATTTGAATGTAAATTCAAATTGCAGCAACTTTCATCACTCAAATTCAAAAGTTAGCTTCATATTCAAACTCAGCACATTTTTCTGAGTAAGCCCACCAATTTTCATCCTCATTGGAGTTCATCTTGTCAGGAGCTAAATTTGCAAGAATTCAAAACTGAATTTGAATTTCAGTTTAAACATGCAGCAAATTTAGCCAAACACAGTTCAAATTTGAGAATTCGAATTTGAACCAAGACTTGGTGACTAAGTCTCACATTAAATTGTGAGTAGCTGAGGATATTTTGGCACAACAGAATTCAGAAAATTAGAAAAACAAAAGAATTAGAGGGGAGGCCCACTGGTCAGTAGACTTAGCACAGAAGTCTCCTCAGCCGACTCCCTCGACCGAGCGCGCTCGCCAGCTGCGGCCAGCGTCGGCGCCCGACCACCTCAGCCGGCCATCTCCTGCTTCGGTAGAGGAGGTGGCACAGCAGGTGTTGCGCTCTCCACTGGCCTCAGGGGCCTATAAAAGGCCCGAGACCGCCGGCGAGTTGCTGATTTTCGCGAGTTCCGCAACCAGCAGCCTAGTTGTCCGAGTTCCGATCGTGTGCCACCCCAGCTTTGATCATCTTCCGGCTTTGACCTCCATAGGAAAGTGAAGCGCTAGCTCGTCCTCAAGACCACCGCGCAAACCGTTCCAAGGTTCGACCTTTGTGCGCGGAGAATTTTCCAGTTTAGGGCGGGTAGCTCATTTCGGGACCCGATTAGGTTTAGGAGAAATTCGGGAAGCTTAGTGGGTGGGAGGTCGAACGGAGTTGTGAGAGAGCATCTAGAGATTCTGGCGACCCTTCTCGATCGAAAACTGGAAGGAAATCACCGCCGGAACCCTAAGTTCACCCTAGAACAGTGTGGCGGAGGAGGGGGTCACCGGTGAGGTCTGGGTTGCCGGCCGTTTAGGGACCAACAGAGCTCATGCCGAGCTTCCCGAGGTTTCCCTGAGTGTGGCGACGCGATTAGCGCACGAAGGAGATGGTCAGAAGGGTGGGAACACGTTGCCGAGGTAGCACAGAGGCATAGGGCTCGTCGCCGGCGAGCTATGGCGGTTAGCCGGCGGCGACATGGTGTCCAGCGGGTTTAGCACCCGAGATTACGTGGGGGCGGCGAGTCTCGTCGGCTCCGGCGAGCTAGATCACCGGGAACGCCGACCTCGCCGGAGCTCCGGCGGCTCAGGGCGGCGACGTCGGGAGGTAGACGAAGGGCGCGGCCCCACCTGTCAGCCCCTGTGCTAATCGCACGAGAGCGCGCGGTTAGTTCAATTTTAAATGGGCGGGCCCCGCTGTCAGCCTCTGGTTTAGCGCGGGAGGGGATTTTCTGTAGGAAAATAATTCAGGGATCAGCTCAAGCTTTAGAAATTCATAATTTGGTGTAGGAAGCTCCAAATTCAGTGAACCAAATTTTGCTGAACTCAGGAGTCTGAGTACTTTCCAGCAATACCAAATTCAGCTCATGAAAGTGAATAGTTGTCCAGAATTAAATCCCTAAAGTTTAAACTGTTGGGAATTTTATCTTGAGAACTACTTTATGAAAAATTCTGAAATTTGGCTGAGAGGTTCATTGGAAAATCCCTGAATCCCAGTAAAATTTTCAGACTCATCCAAGTTCATTAATTACCCTTATGAGGTGATTTACAGAACTGCCCTGAGAAAATAGAAAAATATACAGAAACATTTTTCAGATTTTCTCAAATCTTAATTAGGGCATAACTTTCTGTAGAATTCTTCAAATGACATGAAACCAACTCCATTAGAACCATCCTAAATTCTAGTTTCCAGAAAGTAATGGTTGGAGCCAGGAAAACCCCTGGAATTAGTTAGAGGCTCAATTATTGACCAAATGGGCTTCTATTTGTACAAGGTTCAAATGAACTTTGTTTCAAATGAAACTTGGTCAAGACTCTGGTTAGGACCCTACCAAGCCACAATAAAAATTTCAGAACCAAAGGGGAGGGCTAGCTAGAGTTATTAGTAGTTAAGTATTCAAGTTTACACATTACATTTAAATTTACATGTCGTATTTCATTACACGTGTAGTCACTGAAGAAGAGACTCCGGAAGTGCTGGACTTCCTCCTTCCGGAAGAAGAGCTAACTACTGACCAGCAGCAACAAGGCAAGCCCCGGTTTGCATTAACCTTTTATAAGTTTTACTTTGTTTACATGTGTCATATGAAGTTTGAATGTGCATTAGGTATAGGATGGATGGAACCCCACTTGCATGACCAGAAATTTTCCATAAGAGTGAGGGTAGCGTCTAAGACCTCGAGTAGATAGGCTATGCTTAAAGATTCATAGGGCTTCGGTACAAGTCGAGTAGTTGAAATCTACTCGTGAGATAGGCTTGGGACATATGGGTTCGGTTGAGTGATGTGAGATCACATTAGTAATGAAAATGAGACTAGGCAGGGGCTAGGGCGCAGCAAGAGGGAGTCTTGTGTGCGCAGCCCTGTCCGTGTCGATTGAGGACCGATCCGTGTGCGGCCCACGCTGATCAAGGTTGAACGTACCGAAGGCATATCGGATATATGGGCCCCGATAAACCGATGTAGCCTAAACCTCCAGGCGTCGAGGCATAACGCACCGATTTATAGGTGTAGGCTGAGGGCAGCAAGGTGGAAATCTGCCAACGGGCATAGAGAGATGCTCCGTGTGGGGAACCTCCAGCTTGTTTCGGTGCGACCGGTTCGACGTTTGGGCTGTTGGGTGAAAGGTTGTCCCGTACGACATCGAGTGAGCGTGTTGTGCAGCTCCACGGGTGGGCGTACGTGACGTGCTCTTTGGGTTTCCCTGCAGGTGTATATCGAGTCGATTCGCCGTCCCTCGCGGTGAAGAGTACCACTTGGTCACTGAGTCGTGACGTAGGCTAATGTATGAAATATGATGATTCAATATTGCTGATTGATATAATTGCATTGCTGCATGTGTGCCACCAAATATTGCCTACTAAATTTCAGATTCTTGAACTGTTAACTTGTTGCTAAAAGTTGAACTAAGGATGAACTAGTAGGCGAGTCCCTTTGTTTCAATATGACTATCCTATGTCATGGTACACCTCATGTAGAGTTTCATGCTTAGGTGAGTCGGTTAAGCCTTGCTGAGCCTTCGTGCTCACGGTTGCTGCTTAAGTGTTTTTCAGGTGAGGAGCCACCCACGGACTCGGAGTACGAGTCCACCGGCGAGGTTTACCCTCCGTCAGGGACCACGGCTGAGTGGGAGCCGTACACGCCGCGCTGAGCTGAGACGTGCAGCTAGTGTGGGTTGCCCTAGGGCTGGGCAACCGACTTTTGCTAGATAGGCGGGCGTGAGTTGTACAAAAGAAACTTCCGCTGTGTAATAAAGACTCTAGTTTGTAAATGAGAAGTGTACTACTTTGTACATTCAGTTTGTTTTCCCATGTAATATAATGTGTTCTTATGACGTGTGCTGTCGGGTGTCGCATCGCGCGGCACCACCCTCTGCGATCCTGGACGAGCGGATTCCGGTCCGCCACAGCCCCAGACTTGGGCTCCCCTCTGAGGCAAGGTCCGACGCTGCCACGTGTCTCTGGGCTCTGGGCCGGCTCCCCACTGAGGACGGCTCTGGAGCCGCCATGTGTCCCTGGCCCGGACCTGGCCTCCCTGCTGAAGCAAGGTCTGGAGCTGCCACATGTCTCCGGGCTCCGGGCCGGACCTCCTCGCTGATGATGGCTCTGGAGCCGCCACATGTCTTGAGCCCCGGACCTGGCCTCCCTCGCTGAAGCAAGGTCCGGCGCTGCTACGTGTCTTCGGGCTCCGGGCCGGACCTTCCCGCTGAGGATGGCTCCTGAGCTGCCACGCCTCCTTGGCCCCGGACCTAGCCTCCACGCTGAGACAAGGTCCGACGCTGCCACGTGTCTCTGAGCTCCGGACTGGACCTCCCCACCGAGGAGGGATCCGGAGCCGCCATGTGTCCTTGGCCCCAGACCTGGCCTCCCCTCTGAGGCAAGGTCCAGCTCTGCCACATGTCTCCGGGCTCCGGACCGGACCTCCCCGCCGAGGAGGGCTCCGGAGCCGCCATGTGTCCTTGGCCCCGAACCTAGCCTCCCCACTGAGGCAAGGTCCGGCACTGCCACGTGTCCCTAGGCTCCGGGCCAGACCTCCCCAGTGAGGAGGGCTCTGGAGCTGCCACGTGTCCCACGACCTGTCATGGGCCTTGGGCCTTAGAAGTCAAGGAATATGTGTGTTGTCCAGTCACGCACTCAAGACTCACACCTTCCTTAGAAGCATGGTTCGTGACTCACGCCTCTGTCCACCCCTGGCCGTCATTACCGTGACAGGACAGGGTGATACGGTGTGACAACGGCACAGTGTTGTGCGACGTGACAATGGCACAGTGCTGCGCAGCTGACCAAGTAGGACGCGGCAACAAGACCCGGCGTGTCAGATGACGCGCCTTAACTCCATCAACAACTGCTACTCGGTCAGAGGCGCCCGGCGTGTCAGATGGCGCGCCTTAACTCCATCAACAACGACTCTACATGTAGCTGTAAATACCCTAGATCTTGTATACGGTACGGACAGCCGCGGGGCCACCTATCGGGCCTTGGGCCACATTGTAACTGCCTCGGCCTTGAGCTATAAAAGGACCTGGGCAGCCTCCAGGAAAGGGATTCGGTTCGATCTTCGATCTCCCGACACATACGCGCAAAGCAATACCTATCACTCCCGTGGACGTAGGGTTTTATGCTACGACGGCCCGAACCATGTAAATCTCTATGTTCACCATTGTTCTCAATGCTCGATCGATCTAGGGACGTTAGCCCCTCCAAACAATGAACCTCCATGGACTGCTCCAGTAGCGATACCGATGGAAGTGTTGTAGCGAACACTTCGACAGTAAGGATGCCATCTTGAGTCGTTAACTGGAATACATTTTGCAGAGTATCGATGGCTAAAATGAAGAGGTAAGGAGATAACGGTCTCCTTGACGTAGGCCGCGTTCATGCTTGATCGCCAGGTCTAGGACGCCATTGAGTTGTGCCTAGAGATGGCAATGGATATTTATTACCCGCATACCCGTAGATATTCGACCCAATGGGTACGGTTTTGGGCAGGAATTCATACCCGCAGGTACGGGTTCGAGTAACGGATAAAATCTAATGGATAAACTTTATCGAGTAAGAAAACTCCATATCCATATCCGTTTATCCGTATCCAAATACTAACATGTGGATTCCATGTAACATGTCGATTAATAATAAACTAAACTTCCATTATCATAGAAAAAATAAAATATTTTTTGTAGGCATCAATTTTTAAATATTTTAGAGCTAGCAAGATTATATATTTTTGTCACTATTTGATCGTAAACATTGGTTACTTAATTAGACTACTAACATTAGCAAGTATTGAAGAGCGGGTAATGGATATACTCGCGGGTAAAAAATATCTGCAGATAACAGGTTAGGGTAACATTTCATACCCATTGCGGACAACGGATATGGATTCGAGTACAGATATTGTCGAACGGGGACGAGTGTATGAACACAAAATCCGCGGATATTTTAACCGTTGCCATCTCTAGTCGTGCCCAAGAAGATGTGGTAGCCAACATAAGAGATATGCATTCCCTCTATCGCCTTGAACTCTATGCTCTAGCAATTCGAACAAATATTCACAGGATATGGAGTCAGAAGCCCAGGAAATGTCAGCTTGAGCAGAAGTAGGGATGTAAACGGACGGATATGGACGGATAAAATGCTTTTCCATATCCATATCCATATAAAAATTTCGGAAATGGATTCAGATCGGGTGTTGTTCGGAAACGGATATGGTATCGGATATGTTGGATGTATCAAAAACGGATTCATCGGATCAGAAAATTATGGATATCAGACAGATTCAGATATTTATTTTAAAAAACAATTCACAAGTAACATGTAATTCATAGTTCATACACATAATCCATAACATAATTGCATCAAATGCATGGGGGGACCACACCGTGGTTCACCCACTCCCAGATCGCATAGGGTGGTGCCGTGCGATGCGGCACCCAACAACACACACGAAAAGATTAAAGAACAACATACAAACTTTTATTTAATATAAAACAGTGGAAGTCTTTTACACAACCTAATTAATAGCGGAAGTATTATACATAGATGGCCTCTCATCCTAACTATGCAAAAGTGCAGCCGTCCAGCCCGGGGACGCTACACACTAGCAGCAAGTAACCGGAGATCACGGCGGCGTGCAGGGCTCCAGCTCGGCCGTGTACCCCGACGGGGGCATCGCCACGTACTCGGAACCTTTATCATAACTCTCACCTGCATACAGCTCAAAATATTGCAACCGTGAGAACGATGGCTCAGCAAGTCTTAACCGTCAACCCTAGGCATGAAACTCTACGTGCAAGGATGTGTTAGGTAGGAAAGGACTTTGCAATAAAGACACGCCTATAAGTTGATCCTTACTTTCAGTTTTATAGCAGAAGATTCATGTGCCTTAGGCAGCCCTCACATCGGAAGTCCACAATCAAACAAGAAACGCTTTCCTCCGATGTGGTGATGCCCAAAGTGAAATATAAACTTAATTTTCTCTATAACTACAGCATACAAGGTTTCAAGACATTTAATAGTTCAATACAGCATTTTTAGCTGGCTTATTTCACTTCTTACTACGTCACAGCGCAGTGAACAAGCGAGTACTCAAATAACCGCGAGGGACGGTGATTGCAATCAAGACACACCCGGATAACACGTTGCATACACCCACTTTCAGAAGCGTGATTCCACACCCCTTCCTACACTGTTGTATGCGACAACCTTTCAAAGGCAACCCAAATACCAAACCGGTCCATCCGTAACGGGCAGGAGGTCCCCGCGTGGAGCGTGACAGTGCCCACCGGCATATTTACACCTTGCTACCCTCAACCCACTCCTATTTACGGTTGGGTAAGCCTCGACACCCAGGTTAACCAATTACATCGGTTTCCTGGTTCCCATATGCCAGTATGCATCCGGTACTGTTCGATACTTGTCCAGCAGGGCCGCACACGGACGATCCTCAACCGACGCCAACAGGGCTACGCACGTGAGACCTCTGCTCATTGCATCCTATCCCCCCTGCTGGGTCTCATTTTCACAACTCAAGCCATTTTCTACCTCTTCTCATTCCATGTGATAAGTACTATCTCGCGAGTATCTTCCAACCACCCGACTTCTACCGGATCCTAAACATTAGCATGGCATTCTCTACTCGTCGAGTTTGTAAACTACCCAACCCTTTATAGGAGTTAAAAAGGCTATGCAAGTGGGATTTCAATTACCCTAACTCTAATGCATACATTTCAACTTAGACATAAGTGATACAAATGAAAAACTTTATAAAAGGTACTTAAATGCAAACCGGGGCTTGCCTGGTTGCGAGTCAGAGGAGAAGTTAGCTTCTGGTGGGAGGACGTCCAAAGGCTCTAGCGTATCCTCAACTTCGGTCACTATTATCAAATGTAACAAAATATATGTATAAGTATTTAAGAATTATGAGAAGTAACTTCTATTCATAGCTACTACTATTTAGGATCCTTAATTGGCTTTGGGATTTTTACTTTGAATACTAGACTCTCTAAGGATGATCTGAGCAAAATTTGGAGAAATGTCATTGCACAATGTAGTCTGCAAAATTCCAATAAGTACAATGCTTCTCTGAATTTTTAAGCTCAGGTCAGGAGCTTTGACATAGCTAGTAATAGAAGATATTATTAGGGTAAGTCTCCATGGTTCTAACAAAATTTGTTTCACCATTTTGGAGCTACTATCAGAGAGATATGAATTTTTGAAGTTGGGCCAGAGTTCTGAAAAGTTTCTGTTTAAATTTGAATTTCCAAATAAAGGCTGAACTTTGGGAGGCAATTTAGCCTGCCAAATGAACTCCAATGAAGCTCAAATTTTTACTGGGGATCAGTAATATCATAAGGAACCTCCTAGCAAAATTTGAAGAATTTCCATAACAGGGATCTTCTGGAATTAATTCCCAAAAACTTAACTTTGATGAATTTTGGAGAAATCATCAGATCAATTTCTTTGCATTTCTGCAAAGTACTGATTGAGAGGAATCCAACAAAATTTGTTTCACAAATTTTGGACATTCCTACTGAAAGTTATGGCCCTTTGAATCTTGTACTAAATCTGAAAATTGAAGAAATGTTTAAACTCTGGCTGTGGACCCCATCCGCGACGTTATCCACTCAGATGACGGCAACACCGAGGCCACGGGGTTATTCCCGCGCAACCACACCGGATCCGGTGCCACAGGCCGATCCCCGCGCGTACACAGAGGCTGACCGGTGGGACCCGGCCCCCCTTCGTCTTCCTCGCGCTGCCCGCGCCTCCCGCGGCGGCGCACGCTAGCGAGGCTCGCCGGGACGGGGTTCCCGTGGTCCGTGCTTCCTCAAACTCGCCGCCTGTGAGTTCTACACCGCGCTGAACATGATGGTGGGGTCAGGAGCCGATGACAACGGCCGGAACGGTGCTTGCACCGGCGACCATGTCGGACCTTACTTCGGCGACTTCGTTCTCCCTCGACAGCGGGTCTTTCGGGCTAGGGTTTGCTCCAAAAGCACCAGTGTCACATGGACAACATCGACCCATATCCCGCTCTCCATGAAAACCAACGGAGAGGGGACCTCACCGGCGACCCGAGCCCGCAAAACACCGGCGACGACAAAAACTCGAAGAACTCCTTCAGTTCTTGATGGTTTCTGGCGTCGTTTAAGCGTGAAGGATCGCAGGGATCTAGCAAAGCTTCTCCTGGACAGAATGAGCCCTAGCTATCGCAGCACGACGAATTTGATCGTAGACCGAGAGGTGTTGCTATGAACTAGGGTTTGGTAAAACCCAAAATTCTCACTACCCGATTGATCAATTGTCCTGAGGCTTTCGGTAACACGATCTACAGACAACAACGCACCTTTCTTGTGCAGGGAAGGGGCGGTGAAACTGGCCGTAGCCTGCTGTCCACGGTGAACCGAATGTGGTTCCGCCGAGCACCTCCGAACGCCTGCGCAAATCCTTGGTTTGCGCGTAGCACGAGCTAGGAAGCTTAGGTGGAAGAACGGTGGAGGCTGGAGCACGCTCTTGCGCTTCTTTTTGCTGCTTGGAGCTCGATCGTCCGAGTTCGGGCGAGCGTGGACGAGGGAGGAACAGCAACGGCGCCGGGCGGTTTCCTTGCGGAAGAAACCGAGCAGCGGTGAGCGTGCGAGGGGGCAAAAGAGCGTTTCAGTGCTGCAGCTGGGGGCGCGGAGAGGATCGCGCGGCCGAGAAGCAGGAGCTGGCGCGGTGCTGTCCTCGGGAGAGTGTCGCGCCGGGAGCTGGCGTCGCCTCGGCGACCAGCCGAAGAAAAACAGAGGCGGTAGCTCTGTTGGGAGGCTGACAAAGGGGTCCCACCACCTCTAATTTTTATCCAATTACCACTAGTATTTTTACCCCAGCTACTCAGAATTAAATTCCATACTTCCACCCCAAGTCATGGTTTAAACTTGCTGAATTCAAATAGTTTGAATTCAGGTGTGAAGTTTGAATTGGGTTTGGTCATTTGAATTTGAAATGGAATTTAAATCCTCCATTTTGTATAGTTCCATAAACCTAGCAAACCAAGTCCAAAGTTTCTGATTTTTTGCATGGCTGCTAATTCAAATGTGGAGAACGCATTTGTGAAACCAAATTTGCAAATTGAGGAGATTAGAACTTGAAACTGAATTTGAAATTCAGATTAGAGGGTTTCTCTTTTAATCCCAAACAAATATTAAAACTCCTCCAAATAAGCTGAAATTTGGAAGGGTGAATATTTGGACTATGAAGATCCAAGTTATGAATTTAGATCTCCATGTTTGGAAGTTTTTGAGAAGTCCAAATCCTCACTTTAAACTTACACCTTATAATCCAAAGTTCTAATTCCCCTCATTTTTCCTAAGTGTACATGAGCTGATTTTTCTTGCTACCACTTTTGGGGATTTTACAATGCATACGTGGTTCATATAGAAACACATAAAATAGTTTATACATAGTGCATATATGGTTCAAACACACGAAAATATAGTTTATCATAGTTTATACACATTACAGCACCAAGACAGAAAGAAAACAACACACATGCAGTAACAAGACAGCAACAAAACAACACACATGCAGCATGGGACTCGGCCAGAAGTCGCCGAGTCGGGGAGACGGTTACGGAAACGGGAGTCGGGACTAGATGTCTGGATCGGGACGTGACAGTTAGGGTTAGCCGGTTTGAGCCAGGCTGCCGGTGTACAATGGGACAAAAATCATTCACATATTTTTCGAATTATGATTCGGATATATCCAACGAAATATGTATATCCGACCATTCGGACGGATATTAAGCCATACCGTTTACAAAAACGGATATTTTCGGATCGAAAATCCCAATGGATCAGAAAATATCTCATCCCTTTTCATCCCTAAGCAGAAGCATTGGTCGCTCCGTGCGGTGGTACGGGCCTTACCAAGTTTCATTTGTTTTTTATGTATTGTATCCAACTCTGTATTGTTATTGTTATTTTGTTTTTAAAGATCCTGCATTAGGCTGCTCGCACTCGTGAACCTCTATATCGGACCTCTAAAATAATATTACTAGCGTTTTACAGTCATCTCTAAGAAGGGGGGCCTTGGCGCAGCGGTAAAGCTGTTGCCTTGTGACCATGAGGTCACGGGTTCGAGTCCTGGAAACAGCCTCTTGCAGAAATGTAGTGAAAGGCTGCGTACAAAAGACCCAAATGGGTCGGACCCTTCCCCGGACCCTGCGCAAGCGGGAGCTACATGCACCGGGCTGCCCTTTTTTTTTACAGTCATCTCTAAAAGATTCCTATCTTTACAGTTTACTTCTCTGCACTCGTTCACATCTAAATCAAACCTCTATGTCATATTTATATTATTTTATATAACTAAATTTATGTTAATAATATTAGATTTACATATTATAAAAGAATCACCAACTTTTTTTCGTTTCATTCTCTTTTCTTCATATTTTATCTTCTTTTTTCACATTTCCCTCTTTTTTCCTTTCCTTTTCCCTTTTCCCTCCCTTTTCTTTTTCTTCTTTTCCTTTTTCTTTTTCCCTTTTTCTTCTCTTTTTCCTTTTTTTTCTTTTCTTTCTTCCTCCTCTTTTCATTTCTTTTTATGTTTTTCCAGGCGTTACAGCTTAACTCTGCATTTGGAGGATGACTGTATCCACCGCCATCTTGCAGGGCGCTACGGGCTCCGCTGCGGACGGCCGCTACCCGCGCGCCGCCTGGGTTTGCAGCGCCGCGCGGGTAGAGCGCCCCGCTGCGAGCAGCCTTACAAAGGAGCCGGGAAGTGCTTCGGGAAACGGGACATACATACATTTCTCATGACGTCGTCGTGGATGGTTGGCTTCCAACGTGCCTATGTGACCTCCAAAAAGACACAGAGCCATGGCCCACCGGTCATGGCCCGCGCTATTAAAACCCACTCCGCTTCACAGCGCGGTTAAGCCCACGACTCCCCCACCCACCTACCCACACACTTTGCTCATCACTCCACACACCTCGTCCATGACTCCCCTGCTCCTCCTCTGCTTCCTCCCGATCGCCGCCGCCGGTGCGGTTTCCGGCGACATCACTGCGCTTCTCGCCTCCAAATCCGCGCTTTCTGACCCCGCCTCCGCTCTCTCCGGCTGGGATCCGCTCGTCTCCCCGTCCCCGTGCCGCTGGCCGCACCTACTCTGTTCCAACCGCTCTGCCTCCGACGCCCCGGCCGTAGCATCCCTCCTCCTCTCCAATCTCTCCCTCTCCGGCGAGTTCCCGCCTCCGCTATGCTCGTTGCGTTCGATTGTTCGCCTCGACCTGTCCTACAACTCGCTCTCAGGACCCCTGCCCGCCTGCCTCGCCGCCCTGCCGTCGCTCACGCACCTCGACCTCGCCAACAATGGATTCTCCGGCACGGTCCCGGCGAGCTACGGCGCCGGGTTCTCTTCCCTCTCCACGCTCAGCCTCTCCGGGAACGAGCTTTCCGGCGCGTTTCCGGGGTTCCTGTTAACCAGTGTCACCACGCTCCAGGAGGTCCTCCTCGCGTACAATCCCTTCGCGCCGTCGCCGCTGCCGGAGTCCCTCTCTGGCCTAACTCGCCTCCGCGTTCTGTGGCTCGCCGGATGCGGCCTCGTTGGGGCGGTCCCACCGTCGGTCGGGAGCCTGAGGAGCCTTGTCAACCTCGACCTCTCCACGAACAACCTCACCGGCAAGATCCCAGGAACTGTCAGGCGGTTGGAGAGCGTCGTGCAGATCGAGCTCTATTCCAACAAGCTCTCCGGGAGGGTGCCCGAGGGGCTCGGCGCGCTGAAGCAGCTGAGGTTCTTCGACGCCTCCATGAACCGGCTCTCCGGATATATACCGGCTGACCTGTTCCTTGCGCCGAAGCTGGAGAGCCTGCACCTCTACCAGAACGAGCTGTCCGGCCGGGTGCCTGCGACGTTGGGCCGGGCGCCAGCGTTGGCTGACCTGAGGCTGTTCACCAACCGCCTTGCGGGGGAGTTGCCGCCGGACTTCGGGAGGAACTGCCCGCTTGAGTTCCTGGACTTGTCGGATAACCGGATCTCCGGCAGGATTCCGGCGGGACTGTGCAGCGCCGGGAAGCTCGAGCAGCTCCTGATACTGAATAACGAGCTGGTCGGACCCATTCCGGCGGAGCTCGGGCAATGCTGGACGCTGACGCGGGTGCGGCTGCCGAACAACCGGCTGTCAGGCGCCGTTCCACCTGGCCTGTGGGGCCTACCGCACCTGTATCTTCTGGAGCTCGCCGGAAACGCGCTGTCCGGCACCGTCACCTCGACCATCGCAATGGCAAAGAACTTATCACAGCTGATCATATCTGACAACCGCTTCACCGACATGCTGCCGCTGCAGCTCGGCAGCTTGCCTCGTCTGTTCGAGCTGTCGGCCGCCAACAACGGTTTCACCGGGCCTTTGCCGGCATCACTCGTCGAGGTTTCTACGCTTGGCCGGCTTGATTTGAAGAACAACTCAGTGTCCGGCGAGCTACCACACAGTGTTCGACAGTGGCAGAAGCTGACACAGCTTGACCTTGCCGACAACCGCCTCACTGGAACCATACCACCAGAGCTTGGAGAGCTGCCGGTGCTGAACTCCCTTGACCTGTCGAACAATGAGCTTACCGGCGATGTGCCCGTGCAATTGGAGAACCTCAAGCTGAGCCAGTTCAACCTGTCGAACAACCGGCTCACTGGCGCTCTGCCTCCTCTGTTCTCTGGTGCCATGTACGAGGACAGCTTCTTGGGCAACCCGGCTCTGTGCCGTGGCATGTGCCCGACCGGCGGGCGAGCCAGCGCCGGCAGGCGGGGCCTTTTTGGGAGCGTTGCGTTCATCCTCACCGTAGCTTGCGTCGTGTTTGTTCTCGGCGTCGCGTGGTTCTGCTACAAGTACCGGAGCCAACAGGAGAATCGTGCGACGGAGGACGATGGCGGCGGCGGCAGGCCCACATGGGCGCTCACGTCGTTCCACAAGGTTGAGTTCGATGGGGACGACATCCTGGCCTGCCTCGACGAGGACAACGTGATCGGCATGGGTGCTTCGGGCAAGGTGTACAAGGCCGTCCTCCGGCACGGCAGCGAGGATGCCACCGTAGCCGTGAAGAAACTGTGGGGCGGCGTCAAGGCCGTCGGCACCGCGAAGGACACGTTCGACGCCGAGGTGGCAACGCTGGGCAGCATCCGGCACAAGAACATCGTCAAGCTCTGGTGCTGCTTCCGGAGCGGCAACTCCCGGCTGCTGGTCTACGAGCACATGGCCAACGGTAGCCTTGGCGACTTCCTCCACGGCGGCAAGAGCAGCCTCCTGGACTGGAGGGCGCGGCACCGGATCATGGTCGACGCCGCAGAGGGACTCGCGTACCTGCACCACGACTGCGTGCCCCCGATCGTCCATCGCGACGTCAAGTCCAACAACATCCTCCTCGACGCCGAGCTCGGCGCCAAGGTCGCAGACTTCGGTGTCGCCAGGATGATCGGCGCCGGGCTGGCCACAATGACAGCCATCGCCGGGTCCTGCGGATATATCGCTCCAGGTGAGCTACATCATTACAATTTCGCACAATTTGATTCACACTATCTTTGGACACTGATGGTGGGTTGTTTTGCACTTCGTCTGAACAGAGTACTCGTACACGCTGCGTGTCACGGAGAAGAGCGACGTGTACAGCTTCGGCGTGGTGATGCTGGAACTCGTCACCGGCAAGAGGCCCGTCGGGCCGGAGCTCGGGGAGAAGGACCTGGTGCGGTGGGTTTACGGCAGGGTCGAGCGCGACGGCGTGGACTCGGTGCTGGACACGAGGCTCGCCGGCGCGTCCAGGGACGACATGGTCAGGGCGCTTCACATCGCGCTGCTCTGCACGTCCAGCCTCCCGATCAACCGACCGTCGATGAGGGCTGTCGCGAAGCTGCTTCTCGAGGCCGCGCCACAGCCGCAGCTGCCGGAGAGCAAACCGACGGCGACTTAGGAGAAACCTCTTGATGTCTGACATTCTTGGACAATAGTCGATCATGTCTCATGGAAGATGGCCAATGATAAAGCATAGCTAGCTACCGACATTCACATTTCACTATCATCATTAGCTCTGAAATGTTAGTTCAGCATCTGGTTCTCGCATATAAAATGAACCAAAAATTCAATATTTGTCCATTTCGCATTTTAACAGCTCAGTTCGGCCGATTAATAGTGTATATTTTATCGAAGTATATTTACTTTTATCAAGTGGAAAAGATTTGGTTCAGACCAGTGACGCCACTTTTGACTTGCGGACCATTTCCCCTTTCAGTTCTCATTTCTGGTCATGAAAGCTGCTTCTGTTACACTTCAGTGCTTGAGCTTATAACTTGCACCTTATTTCTTCAGTTATCTCATGATTAAATAGCAAGGATTAAAACCAACTGGAATTCTGATCAGCACTGGCATTGGCAACCATTTCTTCATTTGGCTGCAGCAGCCTTTGTGCCCTTCAGTAGGAAACATTCAGATGTAGTGGAAAAGGACAACATCAGAATAGGACTCTGCAGAACCTGTGCTGCCCTTTTTTTTCTTTTGCCTGCACTGTTAGGATCAAGAAAAGGAGAATATTTTGTTGTGTTCGCTTTTGGCCTGCATCTCATGTGTTGATGTGCAGCGGTGGATCATGGCTTGCAGTGCGTGACTACATGTATAGCATTTGGACATGGCCAATGGAGGAAATATGCAGAAAAGGATAAGATATTCGTTGCATTCCTGTCCTTTCACTTTTGTAATCGAGTTCGCAAACAACTTGTTCCAACAGGATTAAAAGTAAGAGGCTGGTAGGGCTCTACATCATGGTTACCTTGTTCAGGCAACTTGTTCGACAGGCCGGTCATGTGCTTCCAGTTTTACATGATTCATGCAATAATCAAGCTTAGCTTCAGCATTTTTTCGTGAAGCATTGTTTTTCTTAATGCTCACATTATTTTCTTTTCATTCAAGCATTGTTTTTTGGTTCATGCTTACATTATTTTCTTTCAATTGAAGGTTTTTTATGCTTACATTATTTTCTTTATATAGTTCGCTACTGTTGGCAGACTCTCATTTTGAAATTCCATTGTAATTGAGCAATACATGTTAGAATATCCCGTACCACTTATTTTACGTACACTGTTAGAATATGTGTATTGGGGCCTATTGTATGTGGTCCATTATGTTTAGAGTTTGTCAGACCTTTGCGTTAGATACTTCTATAAATATGTACCCTGTCTGTTGGCAATAATTCAATCAATTCTCTCCATAAATCTTTTATCATAGAGGCCTCACAACACACTCGTTGTCTGTAGATTCCAAACATATCTGTATGCCAAAGCTTGTATCAAAATCTGGTCATATTGGCCACATGTGTTTTGGTCAAACAACTGTCACAAATTTGTGCTCAAAACATCTGCCACTATTAACATGTTGACACTTATTGTAACCTTCATGATATGTAATAAATTCGTAAGCCGTCTTGCCATTGGTATTGCTAATTTTCATTTTTTATAAGATATTTTATTAATTTTCATTAAGCTACATCAAACTGTTATCACCTATATGAAAACATTTTCTATTTTCTGAGGGCTCCATTGCCATCTTTTCAGAGGAGCAGAGTGGCATGACGCGCACTGAGGCCGAAACAAGCCGGATGGGACTACACGAACACTAGATTACAGGTGCACACCAGGTCTGACCAAAGTGGTGTCTCTAGGGACAAGCCATCAACTCCTATGCTGGCTACGACTCGGTTGTTTCTATATAATCCCTTTTAGGCCTAGTTTGGATGTAGAGGGTAGAAAACCCAGGGCCCGAATTCCCCACGGGGGCAATCCCGCGGCACCACTCTGCCCTGGGGTGCTGGGTCCCCGTGGTCTGGATCGTCCTGCTGGTGTTTGGGAATTCAGGGGAGATAAGTCCATGGGAAAATCAGAAATTTGAAAATTCAAAAAAATCTATTGCAGGAAAACACCTAAAATATCTGGAGAAAAAATCTAGAAATTTCTGTAACTTGCATAATCACTAGATTCCACAGTTTCATCATCACTGACATAAGTGAAACAAAAGCCGGTAAAAGGCGGCCGCCTAGGCGCGTCTTAGCGCTCCGTGCAGCTCTCCCGCCTCGCCTCGGGGGTTAGGCCGTCGCGAGGCAGAGGGGGTGGCAGCCGACCGCACAGGGGAGGGGGGCGGAGATGGCGGCACGCGTAGGGGGAGGGAGATGGGGGCGCGCACGGGGGAAGAGAGGGAGATGGCGGCGCGCCCGAGGTGGGGGGGGGGGAGGGAGGGAGATGGCGGCGCGCGGTGGGAGATCGGCGGGAGGGGGGTGGGGAGCGGACCGGTTACCACCGAAGCCCTAGCGGGCTGTGGGGGCGGGCTGAAATGGAGCCGCGGGAGTTGAGGGCAGGCTGAAATGAAACCACCGCCTAGTGGGCTGACCCATGTGACAATTAGAAATAAGAAAAGGGAGAGAAAATAAAAGTGGTCTGTACAAAATTAACCAACACAGTAGAAATATGTGCATACTACTATATTTTAAAGAAAATTATAAAACATCAGTGCTATAGTACACAACGCCTAGACGTCGCCTAGAAACTCCTAAGCACGCTTAGGCTCTAGGCGGAGGGTCACTGTCCGCGCCTTGTAGAACCTTGAGTGACATAGTCTTCTAAAAATTTAGAGCATTACGTAACAACCCTAAATACTACATTAGTGTCAAGAATTTAAATGCCATCAAATTTCAGCCAGATTCGAGCAGAGGGGAAACTACCCCAAGAAAATTTTAGGCAAATTCGACAAATGAAAAATAAAAAAACTTCGCTGAAAATACAGGGAAATCAGAAAGTGCTCGATAAATTCAAATAATTTAAAAACTCAGAAAAATGACAGTATCGTACATATTTGTAGTCATAATAAGTACTACAATCTCATATTCTAGGTCCACCATTACATGCATTATTTTGACAAGTGAACAAAGCTCAAGGTGGACATACAAGATGACCAACAACATATTCATAACTGGTAGATATGCAAATTTAATGATATGATGACTCTTAGCAACTATTTATTAAATTACATCAAATTGCTCAATAAACAGTCTAATGTTACAGTAGTCTACATGAATAAGACTAAATCAGCATACATCCAATAGTAAGGAGCCACAACAGCAATGTCTGATCAGCTGATTGCTTAAGGAACACGATAGACGTGATCAAACAACACAATGCGGCAGTGAGAACAAAAATAGAATTCTAGCTAACTGTCATGCAGACTGAAGAGTGCAGAACATATGGTGTAGCAGGAAAACATGATAGATCAAGTATGAGGATGCTATTTTATCTCCTCTCCAAACGACCACAAGGAAGCAAATTAAATCAAGCTTATTAACAATGTTTCTGCTCAACACATAACACAGCAAGGCAGGACATGGTGCTGTCTATGACCTGTTCTGGTTGAAAGATCAAGCTGAACTTCTTGTACCCATGAGCAAGGCAGTAGAACATGTCAAAAGAGCTTAATGATCGCCAACTAATTAGCAGACGCATGCAACTGACCGTATATATCCCTAAGTAATATGAAACTTTAACATTCATCAGGAACAACCATAATAAAAAAAATTGAAAGACTATTGTTCATCCAAGTAAACTGACATTTATCTCACTAAACCTGGTCACATACAACAACAACCAAGTCTTTTATCCCAAGCATGTTGGGGTCGGCTAGACATGAAACCTAATAAGTATATATATATATGTATATATATATATATATATTTTTTAATGAAGTAAAAGAGAGGAAGAGATATAAGAGCAACAAGAAAAAGAAAAAAAAAGACTAAGATTCTGGCACATGAATTGCTACTTTTCATACGGTCCTATCATGAGCTAAGTCTCTGGATACATTGCAATCTCTCAATTCTCATTTTACCGCCTCCTACCTTGGTCGTCCTCTATCCCTCCTAATATTTTCTCTACCTCTTAAAATCTCACTGTTAACCGGTGCTTCTGGAGGTCTTCGCTGGATATGTCCAAACCCCTGTTTAAAAAAGAGGTCTCCTAGGTCGCTTAAGCGCCGCCTAGGTGCTGAGCGGCACCGGACCGCTTCGCTTTTCCCTAGGCGGCAGCATTAAGCGGTCGAACCGCTTTTTTCCGCTTCGGTCCGCTTTTTCTGCTTTCTTCTGCTTAATTCCACTTTCCACCGCTTCGTGTGTCTATATAAAAAGAACAACTAACTCTATTTTTTTTCATCCCTATCGATGGCGGTTGCTGTTAGCAAGGTGGTAGTTCCCTGTCTTAGTGTTTGGCTGTCTACACAAGATAGTGTCACACTCTACCTCATCTTATTTTATTGATTGATTGAATATTTTTAAATTTAAAAGTATACATATATATAATATATTATATGGATTTAACTCTGCTTTTTGCGAAACGCCTAGGCGCAGCCTAGGCGCTAGGCGGAGCTCCTCCGCTCGCTTTTTTCTGCCGCTTTTTTAAACACTGATCCAAACCACCTTAGTCGATGTTGGAAATGAAATCTGGTCACATGATACAGAGCAAAATCACATAGTGACTAAGCTAGGCCATGACAAAGCTCGAGTTCGTGGATTCATTTCCGTAGATTAGCCAGGTATTGCATTATCGGCCAAAGATTTCTACCAAGAGCAACAGCATGGAGGAAATAAAAAAAAAAAAAGAAATATTGCAGCGCTAAACCCCACCAGAAACCCATTTCGGTCTACAGTTTCTCTACTTCCTAATTTTCCCAATGAATCAAATCGACCCATATTACCCGAAAATTGAAAAGAATGCAGATATAGAAGCGAGACAAGCACATACCAGGTAGCTCGAGTGACTGAGAACCATCAAATCACCAGGCTCCAGAAATGGGGATGACACTCACAGATCTGCCACTCCTGTAGCAATAACACCACGGGAAAAAAGATCAGCATCCGAACGAAGTTAAAACTCCTCTACAACGAGATAAAAGATCCCTCATCTGGGGATAAAGGGGGGAGAGGGAGCAAGAGCAAGAAAAGCTCGCAGCAACTGCAGGTGAAATAAAGGACATATGGGATTATTGGATAGAGATACCTGCAGCAGCGGCGTGGGTATAGGAACCCGGATTAGGAAGGATGGCGTGGTGTTTAACAAGGATTAGGAAGGATGGCGTGGTGTTTAGTAGAAGCCGTCGTGCCTCCGTGCGTTGCCCGCTGCCAACTCCGTCTCCCAGTTATGGCATGGTGGGGGTGCCGCAGCAAGGTGGAGGAAGACAGGGACAACGCCGCGAGGTGGAGGAAGGTCAGGGCGGCGCGATAGGGTGCGGAGGCGAGGCACGGAGTTGAGATCAGAGAAGCGGCGAGCGCCGAGAGGCGAGGGTTTCCTGCCCGACCTCCTGAGGCCGGGGGAGAAAGCCCCGTGCTTTCCCGCGGATTAGGCTATGAAAATGGACTTCCAAATGCGTATGATTTTTACCCAGAGAAATTTTAGCCCGGAGTTTCTTGGGCCCTGGATTCGGCCGAGATCCCTAGGGATTCTGGCCTATCAAACATGGCCTTAGCTTCTGTTCCAATCTTGTGTTGCTGTCGTTTCCCTTCACAAGTGAACATACCCGTCTCTTGATCTCTTATGTACGACGGTTTCTGACCGTCGTAAGTTTGTTGCATTCTTGTAGTGTAAGGTGCAGCTGTGCTGCTAAACCTGGACAATAGAAAAAGGAGCAAAATCTGAGACCAGAATATAATTCTGGATAAAAGAGATTCTTGGGGCAGCAACGACAGTGTAATTGCTTAATGTACAGTTCTCCTATGTGTTTGAGAAAAAAAAGATTATTAGGACACGTTTCGAAGGAGATTCACATAAATTGTATACGAGAGTTTCAATTCTAGCGGATGTAGATGAAAAAAATCCGGATTCGAACGAAATTTTCTATTTCAAGTGGATAGAATGGGAAAAGGGTATCATGGGACAACAAAATTAGCTCGTTCGTATACTAATCAAACGGCTTAGAACAATTTTTGGCTCGCATGAACATCAAATTTCCATGTGGAAGTTTATGTTTTTCCAAGTGGAGATTTGGGTTTTGTACTGTAATTTTCCTTAATTGATATGTTATTATAGGCTACAAACACATTTAGGAGACACACTTCAGCACCCTTTTCATTTACTCCAAGGTAGTTCCATCCAGCCAAGAATGATTGAAGCACTGCAATGGATGACTTGATGTTCATGGAGGTGAATGTGATATCCTGACTCCCGGCTTAATAGGATTGATAGAGGACTCATATCACCAAGGTATACCTTCTTTTCTGAAAGCCCACCTGCAAAGCACTCCGGGGTTAAGCGTGCTTGGCCTGAAGGAATTTGGGGATGGGTGACCGACCGGGAAATCTTCCCGGGTGCGCGCGAGTGAGGACAAAGTGTGTAGAAAAGACGAGTGTGGTATGTGGGGCTAGTCTATGATCCTAGAGAGCCGTCACAAATGGTATCAGAGCCGACTCTCGCAGTTTAACGGGTGCGTACGGGTCAGTGAGAAGGATACAGTAGTGTACGGGTCAGGGACGTAGGTACATACGCATGACGCGTGGGTCCTCTATGTGGGACACGATATGGTACGTATGCTGCTAACCGGACGTACGGTATGCGTATGCCAGTACTGAACGTACGAACGTGGCTAAGAGGGGACGTTCCTGTCTTGGCGTTGACCGACGAGGACGTCGGTTTTCTGAGGGGGGTGGATTGTGTGATATCCTGACTCCCGGCTTAATAGGATTGATAGAGGACTCATATCACCAAGGTATACCTTCTTTTCCGGAAGCCCACCTGCAAAGCACTTCGGGGTTAAGCGTGCTTGGCCCAGAGGAATTTAGGGATGAGTGACCGACCGGGAAGTCTTCCCGGGTGCGCGCGAGTGAGGATAAAGTGTGCAGAAAAGACGAGTGGTGGTACGTGGGGCTAGTCTATGATCCTAGAGAGCCGTCACAGTGAAGTTCATGGAGCCCCCCACATAGGGATGGCAATCCCACCCGCACTACCCAACGGGTTTTGCACCCGACGGGTGCCGTGCGAGTGTGATTTTCCACCCGCGGGTCTAACCCGCACCCGACCTGACTTGTCGCGGGTGCGGGTTTTATTTTACACCTGTGGGTACCCGACAGGCATCCGAAATAATTTATGTTTATAGTTTTAAAGTCAATTTGAATTGTTTTCTATAATTTAATTGTTTCATCTTACTTATGATCACATATATTTATAATCCTTATAAGCAACTTAATATTTTTTATTGTATTGCTATTCAAAATGGATGATTTGTTAGACTTATTTATTAAACGTTGTAGTATATTTATAAAAAGTCAAACCTAACGCGCACCCGAAGCCCGCGCGAAACCCGATAGGCGCGGGTGCGGGTCTCAAATTTCACTGGTAACCTCTTTTTTCGGACTGGATTTTGCTCCACCCGACCCGAACCCGACCCATTTGCATCCCTACCCCACATAATGAACCCAAAGAAACTGCAAGAGGCCATGTCCGTGGGCTCCATGAATCTAACTCCTCCATGTCCTAACCCAAAAGGTACTGACAACTATTCAGGGTTTCTTTTTTTCTGGATGCCTGTGGAAAATCCTGCACTACCTACGAAGCCCGAGGATGATAGAAGCTCAACACAACAAAAGGCAACAGAAAAGTGATGTGAAGTTGTCGACTGAATAACTTAAAAAAGGAGAAGAAAATATAACCTGCTTCTCCTTTCGGTTCCACATTGCATGTAAGAACTGATATTTTATCTCCATGCAGAATAGGAGAAGCAGTAGCAATATATTACTGTTATTCGGTACCATTTACCTTTATGTCCATTTAACTGCTCCTCCTAAAGTTGCCACATGCAAATGGCCACATGGCCATGTCGGATTCGGAATCTGTGACATGTCTACATCTTGAAGCAGAACGAGTGTGATTGGTGTGGACCTGAAAAAGTGTAACATGCTCTGATTGCGGTGGCCAATCTAAAGGATAGTTGAAGGTTGTACAGGATAGGTTCCACAAGCAGTGACAAAATGTAGGTCTAATAGGATCAGCAACTTGAAATGTGTTCACAAACTTGTAACCCTAATTGGACATGGTACTCTGCCAAACAATGGGAATTACATATGAACTAAGTCACTAGGGCAAGTGTTTAGTCGCATCACCAGGGGCAACCGGTATTTTAGTCCGACATTAACACATTGTTCTAAATGTTAGTGTTATTTTTTAGGGGAATAGAGTAGGGAAAGCTTCCTAAATGGTGAATGTGGTTACTACAACATGAAAGATTGTGCAAAGAATACAAGTCAAGTGAATCCCCTTGGATGGTCCAACATCATCCTGTGGTATGGTCTGATGCACGCTCAGTTCTTTAGAGTAGCAGGTGGTGCTCAACTGCACGTGGATCATGGCATCGAAGAACACTCCTTAGAGTACTTCGGCAAGTTGAACTGTGCTCTTTTCTCAGCAAAGTCCAGTGGTCGCTGGTACACAAATGAAGCTGCATGTATTAGAATGCCGGCAGATAGACCCCATATTATGTACTTCTAGTGCAGTGTGAATTCCCGCGCCCATTCATTCTCGCTCCTCGGATGTCCTGTTCTCATCCTGCATTGTTCAACACAAAGATAATCAAGGGACATTGCACTGAACATAATCGTAATCCAAGGTATGAAGGAAATTGGAATTTGCCTTTTGTTCTAAATAACTACTGATCATATATGTCAAACATTTGTAGTCTCCTTATTCTGACAAGGAATACTAACATATTATCATGACACACTCTTACATGTCGTTTCAGGAAACTTGGTTATTTTGTGGAAATAGCAAAGACAAACAATTACAGAATTACTGTTATCATCTTATAAAAGTTTATATGAAAAATATTACATTTGTAGTTTTCTTCACCGGGCAACAAATGCAATCCTATTATCATAACACGATCTTTCATTTTCTTTCAGGAAACTTAATAATACAATCTTACATCATTTGAGATGGTTTAGACATGTCTAACTAAGACTTGAAGATGCACCAGCGGGTAGCAGGATAACAAGATGACACGACCCCACGGTCTTGTCGAGTCAGGATCACGCTGAGGGGTGCTGCGTTGTACAGCACCGAATAACACACATCAAAGGTACAAAGCGGAAGCAAAGTTCCATTACATAAACCAGTGTATGAACATTTTTACAACACAATATGTCCAGTCTACACTCACGGGCGTAGACTACGCATCGAGTTCACGTTCAGCCCGTGAACGTGTTCCCGCTAGCACGCACCCACACTAACACGGCGGCGTGCACGACTCCCACTCGACGGGGTTCCCCTCCTGGGGTTCCGTCTCCTCCTCGGGAGTCCCTTCCTCATAGAACCTTGCAAAGGCTTCAAACACAAGCAGTGAGCACGAAGGCTTAGCAAGACTAACCTTACTTTCAAGTTTTAGCAGCAGGTTCTGGAGAACCTTACGCTAAGGCACATGAGAGAGTCGCAATCAAACAAGAAACGCATTTCCCTCATGTACTTTGCCCAAAGTTGAAAAGAACTTTAATTAGCTCTAAAACTACAACAAGACATTAACAAGCAAAGTATGCCTTTCAAATCAGCAAACCTTTTACATGTATCTAGCCTGTTCTTTCTGCGTCATGGTACAATGAACAAGTGGTACTCACTGACCGCGAGGGACGGCGATTATAATCGATTTACACCTGCAGGGTTACCCGAATAACTCGTCACGTACGCCTGTACTCAATGTTGCCTACAACAACCATCACGGACGCCGTACGCAACCACTTTTTACTCGTCAGCCAAATATTGAACCGGTCCTATCGTCCCGAGCAAGAGGTCACTGCACGCGCATCTCAGTGCCGCTAGCCGATTTACACCTCAAGCTCTCAACCTACCCTCTGAACGACAGGCAATGCCTCAATACCCAGCTACCCGAGTTACATCGGTTTCCCGGTTCCCATATAGCCGGTAGGTCTTCGTGTACTGTTCTAGCTTGTTCAACAGGCCCGCACACGGCTCGGTCCTCAATCGACACAAGCGGAGCTATAGCACCCAGGCCCCAAAGTCCTGCTGCCCTTACTCTTCTCATTTTTCTTGCCATGTATTTCATTTGCTATCTTTACCCGAGCGATGTGCCTCTAGCCTATTGTCGCGAGTAGTTCCAACTACTCGACTTGTACCGAATCCTACTCTATCTTAGCATTGCATTAGCTAACGAGGTTTTCAATCCTAATCCCAACCCATGGTTTTATTGGCTATGCATTTGGGTTTCAAACAAGACTCTAATGCAAGCAGTAATGGTACTCAAAGTAAGTTCTCAAAATAGTAAAAATTTGTAAAGGGTTAATGCAAACAAGAGCTTGCCTTGCTGCTCTTGGTCGTAGGCTAGCTGCTCTTCCAGAGTAACAAAGTCTAAGACTTCGGGTTCCTCCTCAACCTTAGCGACTACATATGAGAAATATAAATATGTGTCAATTTATATGCATTTCAATGGATTTAAACTTGTGAACATTATAAGTTTCACTAGACAGACCTAATGACTCTGAAATTTTTACTGTGGTTTAGTTACAACCTAAACATAGACCTGGCCAAGTTTTAGTTGCAGCAAAGCTCATTTGAGCTCTCCACAATTAATTAGGTACTTGAGTTTAATTGGAGCACTTAGGGTGTTCTAGGGATTTTCATGGAGCAAACCATGATTTTCTAAAAACTAGATTTTCAGAGGGTTCTAATGGAGTTGTTTTCACTTAATTTGAGGGTTCCTAGCTAAAGATATGAGCTAACCAATTTCAGAGAAATTCTGAAAAATGTTTCTGGACATTTTCTCTGGAACAGTTTCATTAATCACCCCATTAGGTGGATCAAATGAGTTTAAATGGATCTGAAATTTTTATGGTAGCTCAGGGATATTCTGTTGAACATCCCAGTAAAATTTCAGAATTTTCCTCCAAAGGGTTCTCCAGTTAAAATTCTAAACAGTTTAAAATTTGAAGAATTAATTCTGGAGAAATAGGGGTTTTCATGAAGTGAAACTTGATTTGCTGGAAAGTACTCAGAGATCTGAATCCAACAAAATTTGGTTCACTCGATTTGGATGTCCCTAGCCAAAGTTATGAGGATTTGAAGTTTGAATGAAATTTGAAAATCAGGAAAAGTTCAAATCACTGTGTGTGGGACCCGGGGCTACGTGTCCGCTCCTCATCGGACGACACACGCGGCTACAGATTCCTTCGCGCGCATCCGCACCCGATCCATGCCCACAGCAGATCCCGGTTTTAAAATATCTGCCGCTGCCAGCCGGGACCCACCCCCTTCGTCTTGCTCCCGCTTCCCGCGCCCTGCCGCCGCAAAACCTCGCCGGAGAGCTCGCCGGCGGCCTCTGTGGTGCTCCAAACTTCATGATTCTGGCCGCCCCTGCCTAAATCTACTCGGGGAACATGATTCTGGGCTCAGCTTGTCATGAAAATGGCCGGCACATGGTCGGCGACGAGCGGTAGCTTCGGAAGAACTTCGGCCGTGTCGGCCGGCCTTCCTAACACCTCAACCGATCGAACAAAAGTTCGTCGAGCACCAGTGGACCCTAGGAATTGTCGACATGAGCTCCACGGAGCTCAGAAAAGGCTGTGTTGAGCTGTCACCATGCGACCTTGGCCGGAAATCAGGAATTCTTCTAAAACTCGAAGAACAGCGGTTTCCCTCAACGGTTCTTCGTTGTTCCTGCTCCTATGGACTCGTACGGGCACCTAGAAGTGCTCCTCTCCACGAGAGAATGAGTGGTGCGGTGTGGACCACGAATTTTGTGAATCGGTCCGGGCATCTCTTTTGCATGCAGCCACGAAATCATGAAATTCCGGCGTGAGCAGTTTATTTCACGCCGCCGGAGCTTGTGGTAATGAAAGAGGGACTGAAGGTGAACCTTTTTACTGTTCATGGCTCAGTGAATAGCAGACTGTGGTGGCCGGATGGATCGTTCCCGTGATGGCGGCTCGAGCTGAACCGGAAAAGGAGAGATCGTCGTGGTGGAGCTCGGGGAGGATTGCTCCGGGCCTGGAACCGGCGCGAGGGCATCAAGGAAGACTTGGCGCACCCGGTGCTGGCTTCAGATCGCCGTGAAGATCACTGGATCGGCCGGGAGACGAGGGACCGAGTGTTCAACCGAGCGGCGAGAGCTTTCGGTTTGCCGGACGAGAACGCGTCGGGACAGCGGTGAGGAGCACCGGAGACCGCTCAGGCGCGTAGATAAAGGCCCCGAGAGGCAGTTCAGCGGCCGAGGGCGGCAAGCAGCTGCTGTCCTTGCCGTTTCCTCGCCGTGGCGGCAGCTCGGTCGGGCACAAGAAACCGAGAGCAGTCTTCAGTTGGTTGAATTCTCTCCAGTGGCTGACATGTGGGTCCCATCTCCCTTTTAACCTCTAAACTTAACTCCCTCTTACTGTTGTAAACAGTAATCCCCCTTACACCCATGGTGATTTGAAGTATCTACCCCTGAGCCATTTGAATGGGATAGAATTCAAGTTGGGTTTGGTTTGACTAAATTTCAGCACATATTCAGTTTGAAATTCAAATAAAGTTTGAATTTGCTAAACTTAGCCCATGTCAAGATCAACTCCAAATGGAGTGAAAATTGGTGTGTGAGCTCACAAAAATGTGCTGAGTAAGAATATGCCTCCCACTTTTGAATTCATGGGATGAAAACAGTTTGAATTTGAGTTCAAACCACCCTCTTTCTAGCTACACCCAAAACGACTTCAAAAAGGTTTTGAATTTGGGTGAAACTTGGCATAGACATTCCTAGCAAGGTGTAGGAATTTTCATATGTCCAGCCCCTATAGGATGCATGTGGGAAATGCCACTTTTGCATTTGGTGAGTTTACCCTCTAATGAGCATGTTGATGGTGGTTACTTGCTCTTCAAATGTGTTCATGAAGTTTCTTCAAATGAGGTGTGTGTGTGGTAGTGAACACTTTGATTATGTGTCCGAAAACTGAGGCCCTTACACAAGACATACCGAAAATGTGAAGAGATCATCCTCAGAAAGTACTCGATCTTTCTGTGCCGTGTCGAGCCTCTGGATGATTTCATTACCATATGCAGCTGCAATCTCGCATTACCAAACAGATTTTTGCTCCATCGACAGAGGGCATGTTCCATCCATCGAGCGTACATAGTGGCCAGTGTTTACCAGGCGTGCAGGCGCTCCGGCCCAGACGCCATGGCCGATCGACTCGCCTAAACACCGGCGCCGCCGTGGTCGCCGAGCCGCCACCATAGTCGCCGATCCGCCACCGCAGCCGCCTGGTCGCTGCCCGACCCCTAGCGCCGGCACGGCCTGCCCCCCTAGCACCGTCGCCGCCTCGCCGGCACCCGCCGCCAGTGGAGTGAGAATAGAGGGAGGTGAGGGAGAGAATGAATAAGGTTAGGGATGAGTGAGGAAAGTTTTTATATAACCCGGTCTAAAATGAGGACCGTCGGATGAGGATCTGATGGTCCACATTAGTTGTGCCAAAACCAGGCCTCTGCCGTCGGCGCCGCCACCTACCTCTACTGCCGCCACCTCCTCCGTCGACGCTGCCACCCGCCGGCGCCCGCCCACCCGTGGTCACTGCCTCGCCTGTGCTGCCGCTGCCACTCGCCTCTGCCGTCGATGCCGCCAGCCACCGCCGCATCGGACGCCTGGCCGGGCGCCTAGGCAGGCGTCTGGGTATTCAGGTGGCTGCCGGGCGCCTAGGCGTCCAGGCACCGCTTTACAAGCCTGATAGTGGCGAAGCATCTTGCAGCGGCACTTTCCAGGCTCGCCTCACTGTGTCTGTGAATCCCAAATGGTGTATCCAAAGCTGCCGGGCGCCTAGGCGTCCAGGCACCGTTTTACAAGCCTGATAGTGGCGAAGCATCTTGCAGCGGCACTTTCCAGACTCGCCTCGCTGTGTCTGTGAATCCCAAATTAATGGTGTATCCAGAAAGACTCGAACCTAAAGTTGCTCAATCTGATGTGGTGCAGTCTGTTTGCATAGGAGCAGTGGGCAGTGATCCGACATGGATGAAGACAGTGGGAGGAGGCAGTAACCGGAATGGAGTATGTCCCATTCGTGGTTCCACAACCCCCGATCAAGGTGTACCAGGGTGGGGTTTGCCCATTCGTTGCTCCAAGTGTATCTCCAGCCTTGCAGAGCGAGCGCAAAGAGTTCACTTCTGTTCAGAGTCCTTCGAAAGGTACCCACCAGCCGACGGTTTAGGTTGAGATTATTTTTGTCTATAACTGCATATATCTGATTGAAATCTCCAAGGAATAACGATGGTTGAACCCACCAGATGCTTGAGTGTCACGATATCCTCCAAGTACCAACTGTGGTTTACCTGTGTCCTCCGTGTTAAGATTATTGATTCAGTTGTCTTAGGCTTCTTAGTGTCAGTTAGATGACCGAGTCTTGAGCTAGTGCGTGCATGCGTTGCATGCAGTTCTGTTGAGTTGTGCAAGTCGTGTGTGCACTTCCGATGAACGTGGATCATGGTGTAAACACCTCTCTATATAAAGAACTGATCCCTCGAGGATCTCGTAGTGCAGCCATACAACAATTACTTGCTGTTTCTTCACATGATATCAGAGCCAATTCGATCTCATGTCTAGTTCGTCGGCAACCTTTGTCTCATCTGCCATTATCACACCTTCTCCGATCATGCCTTCAGCCAGCCATGTCCTCACCACCAAGCTTACACAAGAGAACTTCTTACTGTGGAAAACCCAGATATTCCCTTATCTCACTAGTCAGGGATTACTTGGTTATGTGGATGGCTCAATTCCCCAGCCTCCGCAAACTGTTGTGATCACAACAACAAGTGAGACAGGCGAGAGCAGGCGTATAGCCGTAAATCCGGAGTACACATCATGGTACTACCAGGATCAGATGGTGCTTAGCATCATTATTTCCTCTGTTTCAGAGGAGGTTCTCGCATCGCTGGTCGGCGTCACGACTAGCCTTGATGCATGGCGCACATTGGAGAAGAATTTTGCAGCAAGCCCGCGTGCACGGATTATGCAAATCCGTATGCAACTGACAACAACGAAGAAGGGTAACATGACGATCGCCGTTTACTATCGCAAGATGAAGAATCTGGCTGACACTCTTGCTGCAGTCGGCAAATCTATTGATGATGAAGAGCTCATCTCCTACATAATGCATGGGCTCGGTTCTGAATATGATTCACTTGTCACAAGTATCATGACAAGAGGTGAGAACTATACCTTGAGTGATGTTTATGCTCATATGTTAAATTATGAAATGAGGCTCGAGAACAACAGCAGTGAGATTCAGGTGTCAGCCAATGCTGCCAACAGAACACCTGTAGGTCGGGGTGGTCGGTCAGGCCGTGGACGTGGCCGAGGCAATGGTGGTCGAGGTAATGGTGGTCGAGGCAAATTTCAGACAAATCAAGGACAGAACAGCAACTTCAAAGAACCATGTCAGATTTGTCACAAGATGAGCCATGATGCCTCACGGTGCTTGTATCGTTATGATCATAACTATCAGCCTGAAGACATGACTAAGGTTGCTGCAGCAGCTTCTGTTAGATATTTAGGCATTTTACGGTACATTTTAATTCCAAAAGTAATAAAGATAATCATGATATAATTGAAAATAAGCAATATTATGGCTTCATAAGGATTGTTTGTGTTCATGCTTAATCTGTATAGGAACAGAAAGAACACAACAGATGAACGTGAGAGCATCAGGTTGTACCCTGAGGCAGGACCAGTGCCGGAGGCACCGGCGGTGCCGTTCCCAACAATTGACATGTTGAGTGTAACGACCGAATTGTGCAAAAGGTGGCAAAACCCTCACCCCTCTTCCTCCCCCCACTGCCCCAGGGCCCAGCCGACGGCCTTCCTCCCCGAGCAACCGCTCCCTTTCCTCTCTCTCCCTCTCACCGACTCTATTATCGCATGTGGGCGAATTCCCTCGGTTCCGGCCGTTTCTTCGCGCCCCTTCCCCAACCGGCGCCGCAGCAACCGCCGCCCCCTCCCCACCTATAAATACAGCCGATCCCCGGCCATTTCTCCCACAGAAACCGCGCAGTTCACTCCGATCGGGAAAAACCGCCCCTAATTCAAATTCTCCAAATACATCACCGAATTCTCTGATCTAGTCCCTCCTACGTCGTCACAAGACCTCAAGGACGAGTTCCCGACGAAAATCTTTGAAGAAAAACGCCTGGGAAGCGCTGAGATCGAAGATCGCCGGAGATCTCCTTCGGTCGCCGTCGAGCACGCTTCTCCGGCCGTTTCTGGGTCCAAAAATCACCCTAGGTGAGTTTCCCACTCTCCCCTCTCTCTTCTGGTGCGAGTAGATCGAGAAATAGTGGAGAAACGGCGAAAAACAGAAACCTTCGGCGAGGCCGCCGCCGCTCGCCGGCGCGCGCAGCCGCCAGCCGCGAAGGAGAAGGGGGGGAGGCGACGTGGCCGCCTCTCAGCCCTCGGATCTGAATTAAACGGTTAAAATCAAAATAACCGATACCGGTTCGACTCTTTTAATCTGGGCCGTTGATCTCAGATCCAACGGCCCACATTCAAAACAGTTATAAATGTTAGAAAATTTACAGAGAGGTCCCTGGAGATTTAAACAAATAGGGAATAGTCCCTGGTTCTTACAGAATCAACCCTAAGTTCATAGAAAATTGGAAAATTTCTTTTGAATAGCCAAATAGCCCCTGTAGTTTTTAGAAATTGGTAAAATAGTTAGGAAAATTTAATCTGAACCCTGGAAAGTTTGGAATTATTACAGATTAGCCCAAAACAGTTTTAAAAGTTTGTTTTAATTCTGTAATTAATCAAATAATGATAAATGAGTTCTGGAAAATGTTAGAAATTTATTTTTAGCACTGTTAAAATATTCTGAACAGAATAAAAATTCTGAATTTAAATATAACAGTTTACAAATACTGATATTATTTATATAGTGACAATTAACTTGGAAAATCAAAGTTAAAATTATATATATTCCAGAAAATTTTGGAAATTTATTTAAAAGGTGTAAAATTATTCTGTTATCATCTTTTTGTACATGTATAATTTCTGTGATCCAGAATAAATATTTAAATGATTAAAAATGTATTTTTAAGCATTAAATAAATACTGAAAAATAGATAAAAATAATATATATTAAATAAAAATTTTGGAAACTGTTCTAAATACTTAAATAGGTTCTGAAGTGCAGAAAATTAGAAATATGAGTTCTGAAAATCATTATAATAATAGTTTAAATGATTTTCTAGGATTTAATTAATTACAACAATTAACATAAAAAGCTATAAAACTCAAAAAACTTACTCAAATCATCCCACAAACTGAAAATGAATGTTTAGCTGTGGCAATAGTAAAGTAGAAGGAATATAAGTAACCAATTGAAATTTATTTTCAATACAACTCACATAAAATAACAAGAAATCAATAGTTGCACGTGTGTAACTAAATCTATGTGATGGAAATGCTTTGATATGATTCTTATGGCATGATTGTCATTGTTTTGTGGGTACAAATGCATGGATAGAACCAACTCAAGAACTATTCCATAACCTTCAGGATCAAGAGTTTGAAGTAAATCCCACTTCACTCAAAGGCAAGTGTTCCTTGATCACTTTGTTCCTATTCTAGGATGAATAGTTAGCTTATTTGCATGATGTCTTTAATATGAAACCCAGTGTAGGATGTTTCCCTAGTTTCATTGCTTTATCTTTCCTTGCAAAACCATGGAGGGAATTAGATAGGACTTGATGGTTATCATTTTATGTGCTTAGCCATGCTTAGAACTTTAGAGATGAATGAAACGTAGTTGATACTAGTCTTGTGGATTATATGAAAGACACAAGTGTATGTGTCATGTGGTTATGAATCTAGACAGGCTGGTTGTTTGGTTGGTGCTTCGTGCACGAGACTCGGGAATGAGTTAGTGCCTGTCTTAGATTCTAAGGACCGGTTCATGGAACAGTTAACCCGGCTTTACAGTGCCACCACAAGACTGAGATGGGGCAGCTTGGCCAATTAATTAGGAGTTTACCGGTATAGTATGAGTGTTTGGATGGTGCGGGGAATGGGAGTCCATTTTTGACTGCCCTGGGAACTGCAAGGCTCAAGAGGGGGCTTCTGTAGGGGAGGGTTACTCCCAGGAACTACAGCGGTGAAACCTCAGTGGGCTTGTACTTGCCGGTAGACCCTTTGTAAAGGCCATGTAGTGATCTCCTGATCGCACACCAAAGGAAGTGTGTAATGTGGCTTGCAACCACGGATATCAGGGAGGTTTCTTAGTCCACCTGGCAACAGGGGATGAAATCACTACTTGTGGGTAAAGTGGTACAATCTCTGCAGAGAACCAAACTTTCATGACAGCCGTGCTCACGGTCAAGAGCGGCTTGGACTTGTCCATGATTAGAGAAACATGGAAGTGAGTCAAAGGAGGGTGTTGGGTGGTGTAACCTAACATTAATAACTTAATTATGATGATGGGTGGATTATCACTTAGTAAGATAGGTTGCTAATCAAAGCTAAGGCTTAGGATTAATGCATAGTGCTTAACCATGTTAGCCTCCCTTGTTGTTGGCCTACATAACATTCTTTCCTACACTTGCTGAGTACCTACGGTACTCAATCTTGCTTTTGTTGGATATCATATGTTGGCTCAGGTGTAAATGAAGACGTAGACTTTGACGAGATGTACTTCGACCCTGAGGAGTTGTCCTAGGTTGGCGTAACCCCCCGGCAACGCCTGTGGAACTGGAGCACCCCGCTAGAGTCTTCCGCTGTTATATTATTAGTGTGCTTGTACTCATAATTGATATTTTATGTCTTATGATGTAATATTACGTTGTATGATACACTTGGCTTGTAATACAATGATATTTCACACTTGTCGGCACATGTATGACTCAACTGATCCTGGCATACATGTGAGTATACACTCGGTGTTCCTTATGGAATATCGGGTGTGACAAAGTGGTATCAGAGCCAAGGTTGCCCGTAGGACGCAAACCTAGATAGAAATGGGCGAGGTAGACATCACTATTTTAGTAAAAACTATTTTACTAAATATTTTGTTAAAAAAAGAGGATTATTTAAATTATATATATGTTGTCTAACCTCTCCTATACTCAAAAATTATGTTATTGTTTATTTTCTAACATATTTTAAATTTTTCCTGAAACAGATGGCACGCACACGTCTCACAGCCCGTAAGTCCACCGGAGGACGAGTTCCCCGACACCAGCTGGCTGAGCGTACCACCGAGGAGGTGGACAACCCCGCCACCTACCAGACCCACGGGGAGTCCACTAGAGGAATGGTGGATCGCCTTCGACACCTCCTTCGCTGTGCTGGTTATACCGGCAAGTTAGAGGTGCAGTACGACACCACTCGAGTCTCTCGCGCAGAGCGAGACGAGTGGAAGTCGCAGGCGAGGATCTACCATGAGAACAAGCTGCTCAAGATACACAACTCGCCAGCATGGAGGTCCACCATGGCAGAGGCTGAGAAGGACGCCACTTGGGAGGCAATCACTTGCCAGAGCTACACCAACCGTGGCCGCCTTGAGGGGACCCAATACATGTACACCCCCCGGCGACAAAGTGGAAGCGCGGTGTTCAACTATGAGCCTCTCCGTGAAGGTTGTGATGTGGTGCAGATGGACCTGAGTCTTCAGGTAGGGGTGGGCGTCAGCACGAGACTGCAGAACTGTCAACAGGAACTTCAAGACGTCCGGGACCTTCTGAAGAAGACGGAGGCCATTATGCATGGACTGATGAGGATGAAGGATGGAGAGGTGAGTGACCTCTATGCTTCAGATGGAGACACTTGGACTCCGGACTCTCCAGACCGTAGGGCAGCCAAACGCCCTCAGATTCCTCCAGCACCTGAGGCCTCCACAGCTGAGTCAGAGGCTAGCAACCCCGGTGGTGATGGCGGGAACCCACAGGAAGATGCACAGAACCCAGGGGACAACTAGGATAGGTGTCCTTGTTCATATAGTAGCTCGTGTAGTACGTATGCATGGTAATGTATTGACTAGTGTGTAATGTTTGATTAGTGAACTTGTTTAGAATGATGATGTAATGTATGTTAGTGTATGAACGTGAGTTGTGAAAGCCATAGGCTTATGTTCACAACCACGTTAGTGTATGTAACTATCTATTAAGGAATATAAGTGCTTAGTTTGTTTCAATCATGACCATTTAATAAACGAAGTAGAAACTTTAGTAACTCTTGTATAGAATGGATGAAGTAAGCATACAACACAATACTTCTAAGAGAACATCTATACATTAATTTTAAACATAGTCTTTTACAATAGATGGCAGGGAGAAGGAGACGTAATGAAGAGATCAACAACAATGAGGCTGCAGAGTTCCCTCTGCCTGGATGGCAGCCACGAGTTGCACGTAGGGCAGATGGAGAAGCTATACAACAGATGATGAACATGCAAAATCAACTCATTCAGAACCTGACACAAGTGGTGGCCAACATGCAACCCCAAATTCAGAATGCACCACGTCAACCAAAACTGAATGAGTTTCTAAGCACTCAACCACCAAGGTTCGACAATGCTATAGAGCCATTGGAAGCTGACGATTGGCTCAAGAATGTTGAGAACAAGTTGCAGATTATATAGTGCCCAGGACGTGAGAGAGTGCTCTTTGCTTCTCACCAATTATATGGATCTGCAGCAGACTGGTGGACGGCATACAAAGAAGCCCATGAGGACCCAGAAAGTATCTCATGGAATGAGTTCAAACTTGCCTTCCGCAATCACTATGTTACAGCAGGAGAGATCAAGAACAAGCGGAAGGAATTCCTCAACTTGAAGCAAGGTGGTATGTCCGTGCGAGAATACCTTACCAAGTTCACACAGTTATCTCGCTATGCTCCAGGAGACATAGACACGGACGAAAAGAAACAAGATTGTTTCATAGAGGGATTGAACTCAGAGATACAATATGCTATGTCTTCAAGTGACTATGAAAGTTTCCAAAAGCTCATTAACAAGGCTTTCATAGTAGAGAGGAAAAGACAGAAATTAGTTGAAGAACGAAAGAGGAAGATGAATTGGCAAGGACAGGCTTCTAGCAGCAACAGTCGGCCCTGTTTCTCATCACCGCCGACGGGAGCGATGAATCGACCTATAGCTCCCAATCAGTTTCAAAGGAACTACAACCCTGCTGCTAGAAACCCAACTTTCCAACCACAACAGCAGAGACCACAAGTGCAACAACAACGTCCTGCCTTTCAACCTCGTCCTGCAGGGCCAAACCCTCAAAATGCACAAACAGGCAACAAGGCACCCATGAACAAGGTCACGGGGCAATGCTTCAACTGCGGAGAAACGGGACATTATGCCAACCGGTGCCCCAACAAGAAGCCACCTCAGGCACAGAATCTTGTGCGTTGCAAGGTGAATCATGTAACGATGGAGGAAGCCCAGGAGGCACCAGATGTGGTGATCGGTATGTTCTCCGCGAACACTCACCCTGCTACAATTTTGTTTGACTCGGGTGCAACACACTCATTCATAGCCAAGGAATTCTTAACCAAGCACAAATTACCAATTACATCTATGAATCGAGTGTTACTAGTAAATTCTTCTGGAGGAGAAATAAAGACAAAGCAAATATGTCCCAAAGTAAAGCTAGGAGTTAATGGAGTAGAATTCCATGCAAATCTTATTGTGATAGAATCACAAGGAATAGATATCATCTTGGGGATGGATTGGTTAACCAAGTACAAAGGAGTTATACATTGCTCAACAAGGACAGTGGAACTAACCCATACGGATGGAACCAAGGTTGAGTTCACATCTATTCAAGTACCCTCTGGAAATGTCCAACTCAACAAGACTGAAGTAGTTATCGAGGACATAAAAGTGGTCAATGAATTTCAGGATGTATTTCCCGAGGAGTTACCAGGTATGCCACCAGATCGAGAAGTAGAGTTCATTATAGAACTAGTACCTGGTACTGCTCCTATATATAAAAGGCCATACCGGATGGATACCCAACAATTAGCAGAACTCAAGGATCATATCCGAGACTTATCGGAGAAAGGGTATATCCGTCCCAGTTCCTCACCATGGGGAGCTCCGGTCATATTTGTACCAAAGAAGGATGGAACCAAGAGGCTATGCGTAGATTACCGTGCCCTCAATGAAGTGACAATCAAAAACAAGTATCCTTTACCTCGTATTGAGGACTTGTTTGATCAATTAAGAGGTGCATGTGTATTCTCCAAGATTGACCTCCGTTCCGGATATCATCAACTAAGGATAAGAGAATCGGATATTCCGAAGACGGCATTTGTTTCTAGGTATGGACTGTATGAATATACAGTTATGCCTTTTGGACTAACAAATGCTCCGGCATATTTCATGTACCTTATGAACAAGGTATTCATGAAATATTTAGACAAATTTGTAGTGGTATTCATTGATGATATCCTCATATATTCGGAGAATGAGAAAGAACATGAAGAGCACCTGAGAATAGTATTACAAAAGCTAAGGGAAAACCAACTTTATGCCAAATTCAGTAAGTGTGAATTTTGGCTTAAGAAAGTTGCTTTTCTGGGACATATCATCTCTGAAGGAGGAATCGCAGTAGACCCAGAAAAGATATCTGGTGGGCAAAAGTGGAAGACACCAGAGAATGTTGGGGAGATCCGAAGCTTCTTAGGATTGGCAGGCTATTACAGAAGGTTTATTGAAGGGTTTTCAAAAATAGCCAAGCCACTCACAAAGATGTTGGAAAAAGGAGCTGCTTTTGTATGGTCTCAATAGTGTGAATCAAGCTTCCAAGAATTAAAGAAGAAGTTAACAACTGCCCCAGTCTTGGTTATGCCTGATATGGAGAAATCATTCTCTGTATACTGTGATGCATCAGGGCAAGGGTTAGGATGTGTGCTTGCCTATGCTTCCCGACAACTTCGGAAGCATGAGAAGAACTATCCTACCCATGACCTAGAGTTGGCAGCAGTTGTACATGCATTGAAGTTATGGAGACATTATCTAATGGGTAAAAGAACAGAGATCTATACCGATCATAAGAGCTTGAAGTATATCTTCACTCAACCTGATCTAAACCTTCGGCAAAGGAGATGGTTGGAGTTCATTAACGATTTTGATGTGGGGATCAACTATCATCCTGGAAAAGCTAATGTGGTTGCAGATGCTTTGAGCAGAAAGACACATGTTAACATGTTGACCATAAAAGATCTACAACCCCAACTATGTGAAGAGTTCGCAAAGCTCAACTTATGCTTGGTGAATCATACAGAAGCTATAGCAATGGAAGTTGATTCAACCCTGGAACAAGATATACGGAATGGTCAAAAGAATGATGAAAAGATTAAAGAGATTAAGCAGTTGATCAAAGAAAACAAGGCCCCGGGATTTAGAGAAGATGAGAACGGTATCATATGGCATGGTAAAAGAATATGTGTACCAGACATCAAGGAAATAAAGAAGTTAATATTAAAAGAAGCTCATGATTCTGACTATTCTATCCATCCTGGAAGTACAAAGATGTATCATGATCTTAAGACAAGGTATTGCTGGTATGGAATGAAAAGAGATGTTGCAGAGCATGTGGCATTGTGCGACACATGTCAACTAGTCAAAGCAGAACATCAAAGACCTGCAGGGCTATTACAACCACTAAAGATACCTGAATGGAAGTGGGAAGAAATCGGGATGGACTTTATAGTGGGTTTGCCCAGAACACAAACAGGGTATGATTCTATCTGGGTGATAGTGGATAGATTGACAAAAGTTGCTCACTTCATTCCAGTGAAGGAAAATTATAATGGTTCCAAACTCGCAGAACTATATATGTCAAGAATAGTCTGCCTACATGGTGTACCCAAAAAGATAGTATCAGATAGAGGTACACAGTTCACTTCAAGGTTTTGGCAGAAATTACATGAGTCTATGGGGACTCGATTAAATTTCAGTTCTGCATATCATCCACAAACTGATGGGCAGACTGAAAGGACCAATCAGATTCTTGAAGATATGCTCCGAGCTTGTGCACTCAAAAATAGTAGGAGTTGGGATAAGAACTTGCCATATGCAGAATTCTCCTATAATAACAGCTATCAAGCAAGTATGAAGATGTCCCCATTTGAGGCTCTATATGGAAGAAGATGTAGAACTCCACTATTTTGGGATTAAATAGGAGAGAATAAGGTGTTTGGACCTGAAGTGCTAAAAGATGCCGAAAAGAAAGTCAGAGAGATTCGCAATAATCTAAAGATAGCTCAAACAAGACAAAAGAGCTATGCAGACACAAGGCGAAGAGAATTAGTCTTCAAAGTGGGAGACTATGTGTATCTCAAAGTGTCACCTATGCGTGGACTAAGGAGATTTAAAGTAAGAGGGAAGCTAGCACCTCGGTATATCGGACCATTCAAGGTACTGGAACGCAAAGGAGAGGTAGCATATCAGTTGGACTTACCCTCTCGATTGTCAGATGTACATGACGTGTTCCACGTATCACAACTCAAAAAGTGTTTGAGAACACCAGAAGAACATCTGCCAATGGATGAGTTGGACATACAGGAAGACCTCTCATATACCGAGTACCCCATCAAAATCCTCGACACAATGGAAAAAGTCACAAGAAACAAAATAACCCGCATGCATAAGGTTCAATGGAAACATCATTCCGAGACAGAAGCTACATGGGAAAGGGAAGATGAACTCAGATCACAATTCCCTGATTTATTTCCTTTGTAAAACCAATCTCGAGGACGAGATTTTTCTTAAGGGGGGTAGAGTTTGTAACGACCGAATTGTGCAAAAGGTGGCAAAACCCTCACCCCTCTTCCTCCCCCCACTGCCCCAGGGCCCAGCCGACGGCCTTCCTCCCCGAGCAACCGCTCCCTTTCCTCTCTCTCCCTCTCACCGACTCTATTATCGCATGTGGGCGAATTCCCTCGGTTCCGGCCGTTTCTTCGCGCCCCTTCCCCAACCGGCGCCGCAGCAACCGCCGCCCCCTCCCCACCTATAAATACAGCCGATCCCCGGCCATTTCTCCCACAGAAACCGCGCAGTTCACTCCGATCGGGAAAAACCGCCCCTAATTCAAATTCTCCAAATACATCACCGAATTCTCTGATCTAGTCCCTCCTACGTCGTCACAAGACCTCAAGGACGAGTTCCCGACGAAAATCTTTGAAGAAAAACGCCTGGGAAGCGCTGAGATCGAAGATCGCCGGAGATCTCCTTCGGTCGCCGTCGAGCACGCTTCTCCGGCCGTTTCTGGGTCCAAAAATCACCCTAGGTGAGTTTCCCACTCTCCCCTCTCTCTTCTGGTGCGAGTAGATCGAGAAATAGTGGAGAAACGGCGAAAAACAGAAACCTCCGGCGAGGCCGCCGCCGCTCGCCGGCGCGCGCAGCCGCCGGCCGCGAAGGAGAAGGGGGGGAGGCGACGTGGCCGCCTCTCAGCCCTCGGATCTGAATTAAACGGTTAAAATCAAAAGAACCGATACCGGTTCGATTCTTTTAATCTGGGCCGTTGATCTCAGATCCAACGACCCACATTCAAAACAGTTATAAACGTTAGAAAATTTACAGAGGGGTCCCTGGAGATTTAAACAAATAGGGAATAGTCCCTGGTTCTTACAGAATCAACCCTAAGTTCATAGAAAATTGGAAAATTTCTTTTGAATAGCCAAATAGCCCCTGTAGTTTTTAGAAATTGGTAAAATAGTTAGGAAAATTTAATCTGAACCCTGGAAAGTTTGGAATTATTACAGATTAGCCCAAAACAGTTTTAAAAGTTTGTTTTAATTCTGTAATTAATCAAATAATGATAAATGAGTTCTGGAAAATGTTAGAAAATTATTTTTAGCACTGTTAAAATATTCTGAACAGAATAAAAATTCTGAATTTAAATATAACAGTTTACAAATACTGATATTATTTATATAGTGACAATTAACTTGGAAAATCAAAGTAAAAATTATATATATTCCAGAAAATTTTGGAAATTTATTTAAAAGGTATAAAATTATTCTGTTATCATCTTTTTGTACATGTATAATTTCTGTGATCCAGAATAAATATTTAAATGATTAAAAATGTATTTTTAAGCATTAAATAAATACTGAAAAATAGATAAAAATAATATATATTAAATAAAAATTTTGGAAACTGTTCTAAATACTTAAATAGGTTCTGAAGTGCAGAAAATTAGAAATATGAGTTCTGAAAATCATTATAATAATAGTTTAAATGATTTTCTAGGATTTAATTAATTACAACAATTAACATAAAAAGCTATAAAACTCAAAAAACTTACTCAAATCATCCCACAAACTGAAAATGAATGTTTAGCTGTGGCAATAGTAAAGTAGAAGGAATATAAGTAACCAATTGAAATTTATTTTCAATACAACTCACATAAAATAACAAGAAATCAATAGTTGCACGTGTGTAACTAAATCTATGTGATGGAAATGCTTTGATATGATTCTTATGGCATGATTGTCATTGTTTTGTGGGTACAAATGCATGGATAGAACCAACTCAAGAACTATTCCATAACCTTCAGGATCAAGAGTTTGAAGTAAATCCCACTTCACTCAAAGGCAAGTGTTCCTTGATCACTTTGTTCCTATTCTAGGATGAATAGTTAGCTTATTTGCATGATGTCTTTAATATGAAACCCAGTGTAGGATGTTTCCCTAGTTTCATTGCTTTATCTTTCCTTGCAAAACCATGGAGGGAATTAGATAGGACTTGATGGTTATCATTTTATGTGCTTAGCCATGCTTAGAACTTTAGAGATGAATGAAACGTAGTTGATACTAGTCTTGTGGATTATATGAAAGACACAAGTGTATGTGTCATGTGGTTATGAATCTAGACAGGCTGGTTGTTTGGTTGGTGCTTCGTGCACGAGACTCGGGAATGAGTTAGTGCCTGTCTTAGATTCTAAGGACCGGTTCATGGAACAGTTAACCCGGCTTTACAGTGCCACCACAAGACTGAGATGGGGCAACTTGGCCAATTAATTAGGAGTTTACCGGTATAGTATGAGTGTTTGGATGGTGCGGGGAATGGGAGTCCATTTTTGACTGCCCTGGGAACTGCAAGGCTCAAGAGGGGGCTTCTGTAGGGGAGGGTTACTCCCAGGAACTACAGCGGTGAAACCTCAGTGGGCTTGTACTTGCCGGTAGACCCTTTGTAAAGGCCATGTAGTGATCTCCTGATCGCACACCAAAGGAAGTGTGTAATGTGGCTTGCAACCACGGATATCAGGGAGGTTTCTTAGTCCACCTGGCAACAGGGGATGAAATCACTACTTGTGGGTAAAGTGGTACAATCTCTGCAGAGAACCAAACTATCATGACAGCCGTGCTCACGGTCAAGAGCGGCTTGGACTTGTCCATGATTAGAGAAACATGGAAGTGAGTCAAAGGAGGGTGTTGGGTGGTGTAACCTAACATTAATAACTTAATTATGATGATGGTAGGATTATCACTTAGTAAGATAGGTTGCTAATCAAAGCTAAGGCTTAGGATTAATGCATAGTGCTTAACCATGTTAGCCTCCCTTGTTGTTGGCCTACATAACATTCTTTCCTACACTTGCTGAGTACCTACGGTACTCAATCTTGCTTTTGTTGGATATCATATGTTGGCTCAGGTGTAAATGAAGACGTAGACTTTGACGAGGAGTACTTCGACCCTGAGGAGTTGTCCTAGGTTGGCGTAACCCCCGGGCAACGCCTGTGGAACTGGAGCACCCCGCTAGAGTCTTCCGCTGTTATATTATTAGTGTGCTTGTACTCATAATTGATATTTTATGTCTTATGATGTAATATTACGTTGTATGATACACTTGGCTTGTAATACAATGATATTTCACACTTGTCGGCACATGTATGACTCAATGATCCTGGCATACATGTGAGTATACACTCGGTGTTCCTTATGGAATATCGGGTGTGACATTGAGCTGCTTGAAGTAGTCGAGCGTTAGTTATGGCAGGAAGACTGGAAGCAGTGAAGTCCCACGAACGTCCTTCACCAGGTAGTAGCCGTTCGTACAAGCGAGCAGTCGCGCAGAGTTGCGCTTCCCAAAAACTTGATCGTCTGCCTACCCGTGCAAATATCGCAGCTAGACGAGGTTTCGGAGGCCTGCTCTCGCAAGTTCTGTGCGCGCAGAGACTTGCGATAGGAATATAGAGTGCCCCAGCGATAGTAGTGAAGTGTGTATTCTAGGGTGAATGAGGAGCACCTTATATAGGCTGAGGCATACTGAATCAGCTTTATTGCGCGAGATTAATTCTATGTTTTAATACGCCAGTTATTAGTAACGTCTGTTTTAATACGTTGGTTACTAATAATGTACGTATTTAATTCACCGTCATAATTGAGTTAATTCAATTCTCAGAAACGGTAAAAATATTTAACTCAGCGCAATAAGAATGATGCAGCAATTTCTCCACACACGCACACGCACACGCCGCTCGTCGCAAGTCACAAGTCACGCGATTTTCTCATGCGAAAATGCGCGTGACGCGTGCGCGTCGCGCACGGCACGGCTCGGCGCGCGTGTGGCACTCCCTTACCTTCTTTCCAACTTCTCAAATAGAGAGGAATAATCCACCTATTTAAGTTGGTCAGAATCCTCTTCAACTACCCATGTGGGACTAAATAGTTTAGCCACATAGCATTAATGTGGGCCTTAAAATTAATAGGATTAATTTTGGAAATTAATGGGCCCTGCCCAAATTATTCCAACAATCCCCACCAAATTTGAGACACACAAAATGCGCTCAATTCCACTACTGTTTTGATATACCAGAGTTTCGATGGAGACTGTTAAGTTGAACATCCATCTAGAGCAAAGGCTACACTTTGTCAACAACTGATCAATGGACTGTGTCTTGAATTGACAGTCAGACAAGTTTTATCGAAGGTCTTTTCTGGTACTAGGCTGCTAAGGCATCCCCGCGGTTTGGAGCATATAAGTCATACTCCAGGCCTTTCATGAGCATCTAGAGACTATCTAAATCTCATAGACTACGACTAATAGTCGAACTCATATAGGTGTAATTCTTATAAGATGTTCTGTAGGACAACATCTTTGCTTAATTAAGCCACACGAATCACATTAAGTCAAAAGCCAACCTGCCGTACAGTTTGAAGAGAAATGCATTTTCACAGGAATGAGCCTTTTCAAAGGTTCTCTTCTCTCAGCCAGCCATGACTTGTTTTATTATCCTAATTCACGGGATCTCCGATCACATAAGACATGTTGCCGCCATGGCTTGACTCACTAAACGGGTCTCAAGCCCAATTCCTTGGATGCATTGTCGATCACAGATCGTGAAAGACCCTTTGTAAATTGATCTGACAGATTTTCAGCCGTTGGGATATAATCCAAGGCTATCACTCCGGAGCTTCTCAATTTTCTGACAGATTTTAACCGCCTCTTTACATGCCTAGATGACTTCATGTTGTCCTTTGAACTGTTCACTTTAGTAATCACAGTCTCATTGTCACAGTTCACTAAGATAGCCGGTATCGGTTTTTCAACCATCGGTAGATCCATCAAGAGTTCACGAAGCCACTCAGCCTCAACTGTGACGGTATCTAATGCTGTTAGTTCTGCTTCCATAGCTGACCTCGTTAAGATGGTCTGCTTGCAAGACTTCCAGGAAACAGCGCCACCTCCGAGCGTGAACACATATCCGCTCGTGGCTTTTATCTCATCAGCATCAGAGATCCAATTAGAATCACTATAACCCTCTAGAACCTTCGGGTTCCCGGAATAGTATATTCCGTAGTTCACTGTGCCTTTTAGATAGCGCATTACTCTCTCAAGAGCCCGCCAATGATCATCTCCTGGGTTTGAAACAAACCTGCTAAGTTTGCTCACGGCAAATGAGATGTCAGGCCTTGTAGCGCTAGCTAAATACATAAGGGAACCAATGATTTGAGAGTATCTCAACTGATCTCTCATTATCCTTTTATTTTTCTTCAAAATCATACTAGCATCATAAGGTGTTGGAGCAGGTTTACAATCGCTATAACCAAAGCGACGTAAAACCTTTTCCACATAATGGGACTGTAGAAGTTTAACCCCACCATCACCTTCTCTCAATAGTTTTATGTTAAGGATAACATCAGCCTCTCCCAAATCCTTCATCTCAAAGTTTTGAGACAAAAACTCTTTGACTTCCTTAATCACATTAAGGCTTGTCCCAAATATAAGTATGTCATCAACATACAAGCATAATATTACTCCTTCACCCCCACCAAAGCGATAGTACACACATTTGTCAGCTTCGTTCACAACAAAACCAACAGACGTGAGAGTTTTGTCAAACTTCTTATGCCATTGCTTAGGTGCTTGCTTCAAGCCATATAAAGATTTCAATAATTTACACACCATTCCTTCTTGACCTTTTACTGCAAAACCATCTGGCTGATCCATATAGATCTCCTCCTCCAACTCTCCATTTAGAAAAATTGTCTTAACGTCCATCTGATGAACGAGAAGACCATATGAGGTTGCCAAAGAAAGCATCACTCAAATAGTGGTCAGTCGGGCAACGGGTGAGTAAGTGTCAAAGAAATCTTCTCCTTCTTTCTGATTATAGCCCTTAGCTACAAGCCTCACCTTGTACTTTTCGATTGTACCATCAGGCCTAAGCTTTTTCTTGAACACCCACTTGCACTCAATGGGTTTGCACCCATAAGGTCTACTAACAACCTCCCACATTCCATTACACATAATTGAATCCATCTCACTCTTGATTGCTTCCTTCCAGTAGTCCGCATCAAGAGATGAATATGCCTCTTCAATGGTTCTAGGAGTATCATGCACAAGGTACACAATAAAATCATCACCAAAGGACTTTGCAGTCCTTTGTCTCTTGCTCTTTTTTGGAATTTCATTGTCACCGCGTAGATTTTCCACAAGAGTTTGTTCATTGTGTTCTATCATATCAGTAGGCTCGTCATTTATACGAGATTTTTGACTAGTACTACAATGATCCTCTCGCATAGGAAAGATATCCTCAAAAATGTAGCATCTCTGGATTCCATAATTGTACCAACATGCATGTCGGGTACTCTAGATTTTATTATTAAAAATCTATAACCAATGCTGTGGAAGGCATAACCAATAAAAATACAATCAACAGTTTTAGGACCGAGTTTACGCTTTTTATTGATTGACACACTTACTTTTGCCAAACAACCCCAAGTACGCAAATATGAGAGATTTACTCTTTTCTTTTCCCATTCCTCGAATGGGGTGATCTATTTATTTTTTATAGGAACACGATTTAGGACATGACATGCTGTCAATATAGCCTCACCCCACCACTCCTTGGAAAGTCCCGATGTATCTAACATGGCGTTAACCAGATCAGTTAGAGTACGGTTCTTTCTTTCGGCTACCCCATTCGATTGAGGTGAGTAGGGAGGCGTCCTCTCATGAATTATTCCGTGTTCCTCACAGAACAAAGTGAATAAATTTGAAAAGTATTCTCCACCACGATCAGTCCTTATATGTTTGATCTTTCTCTCAAGTTGGTTTTCTACCTCAGCTTTATAGATTTTAAAATAATGTAACGCTTCATCCTTTGATTTTAATAAATATATGTAGAAGAACCTAGTACAATCATCAATTAAGGTCATGAAATATCTTTTACCACCTTTTGTCAATTCACCATTCATTTCGCACAAATCGGAATGAATTAGTTCTAATGTTGCCAATTCTCTCGCCTCTGCAACCTTGTGAGGTTTGCGAGGTTGTTTTGATTCCACACAAACATGACACTTAGAACCTTTGACTAAGGCAAATTTTGGAATTAAACTCAAGTTTGCTAGCCGTGCCATACAACTAAAATTAATATGACAAAGTCGTGAATGCCAAACATTAGACTCATCAATGACATTGTTCACAACGTTATTACAATTTTCTGACAAGGATAAGCGGAACAAACCTCCGCTTTCATAACCTTTACCAACAAAGTTCCCATACTTAGAAAGTACACATTTATTAGATTCAAAGACTAATTTAAAACCATCTCTACAAAGTAGAGAGCCACTGACTAAATTCTTTTTGATGGTTGGAACATGTTGCACGTTCTTCAATTGCACGGTCTTTCCCGAAGTAAGCTTCAGATTGACCGTACCAACTCCAAGAACACGAGCATGTGACCCGTTTCCCATCAACAAGGAGACAGTCCCTCCGACCTGATAAGATGAAAATAAGGATATATCAGCACACACATGGATATTGGCACCGGTATCAATCCACCACTCAGGTGAATGACAAACTGAAAGAACTGTAGGTAATATGTTACCATACCTCGATGTTCCTGCAGTTCCGCCAATAACCGTATTTACTGATTTTTTATTGCCTTTCCACTTGCGGTTCTCACATTCACTGGCGAAATGACCAGGAGCGCCGCAAACAAAGCAATTTCCCTTCATTTTGTTCTTAAAAGTGGTTGTCTATTTAGTCTTTGTAGGGTTCTCCTGTTTGTTCTTCTTCTTCTTGTTGTGGGATTTATTAGAGTTATTCTTCTGTACTACATTGGCACTAGAAGTCCCAACAACCCCCTTTCCACGAGTGTCTTTTGCCCTCGCCTTCTCTTCAACATCCAAAGAGCCAATAAGATCAGCGATATTGAACTCTTTTCTCTTATGTTTTAGATAAGTGGCAAAATCCGTCCAGGTAGGTGGCAACTTGGCAATAATGTCCCCTGCCACAAACTTGTCAGGTAACACACACTTAAAACCTTCGAGTTCTTTTGCCAGTGACTGAATTTCATGAGCCTGTTCCACTATAGAACGGTCATCGACCATCTTATAGTCATAGAACTGTTCCATGACATACAGTTCACTCCCAGCATCAGAAACACCAAATTTAGTCTCAAGCGCATCCCACAATTCCATGCCAGAGGTCGCAGTGAGATAGAAATCAACTAAGTTTTCTGCAAGAACACTGATCACCGCGTCTCTAAAAAGGTTATCGGCTGCCATGAAAGCTTGCTCCTCCTCAGGAGTAAACTGTTCAGGCTTTCCATTCGCAACATGAATGATGTTCACAGCAGTGAACCAGAGAATCATCCTATCACGCCACTGTTTGTAATTTGATCCGTCAAAAGCATTTGGCTTGAGCGCAGCAGCAAAACTAGTGACCGAAAGCCTATCACAACCATCAAGTTTTTGGATTGTTAGATATTTAGGCATTTTACGGTACATTTTAATTCCAAAAGTAATAAAGATAATCATGATATAATTAAAAATAAGTAATATTATGGCTTCATAAGGATTGTTTGTGTTCACGCTTAATCTGTATAGGAACAGAAAGAACACAACAGATGAACGTGAGAGCATCAGGTTGTACCCTGAGGCAGGACCAGTGCCGGAGGCACCGGCGGTGCCGTTCCCAACAGTTGACATGTTGAGCTGCTTGAAGTAGTCGATCGTTAGTTGTGGCAGGAAGACTGGAAGCAGTGAAGTCCCACGAACGTCCTTCACCAGATAGTAGTCGTTCGTATAAGCGAGCAGTCGCGCAGAGTTGCGCTTCCCAAAAACTTGATCGTCCACCTACCCGTGCAAATATCGCAGCTAGACGAGGTTTCGGAGGACTGCTCTCGCAAGTTCTGTGAGCGCAGAGACTTGCGATGGGAATGCAGAGTGCGCAGCGATAGTAGTGAAGTGTGTATTCCAGGGTGAATGAGGAGCGCCTTATATAGGCTGAGGCATACTGAATCAGCTTTATTGCGCGAGATTAATTCTCTGTTTTAATACGTCAGTTATTAGTAACGTCTGTTTTAATACGTCGGTTACTAATAATGTCCGTATTTAATTCACCGTCATAATTGAGTTAATTCAATTCTCAGAAACGGTAAAAATATTTAACTCAGCGCAATAAGAATGATGCAGTAATTTCTCCACACACACACGCACACGCCGCTCTTCGCAAGTCACAAGTCACGCGATTTTCTCACGCGAAAATGCGCGTGACGCTGTGCGCGTCGCGCACGGCATGGCTCGGCGCGCGTGTGGCACTCCCTTGCCTTTTTTCCAACTTCTCAAATAGAGAGGAATAGTCCACCTATTTAAGTTGGTCAATAGTTTAGCCACATAGCATTAATGTGGGCCTTAAAATTAATAGGATTAATTTGGGAAATCAATGGGCCCTGCCCAAATTATTCCAACAGCTTCAAGTGGTTATTCAGTCGACCCAGATTGGTATGTTGACACCGGTGCAACTGACCATATCACTAGTGATTTGGAGAGACTTACCACAAGGGAGCGCTACAATGATGGTGATCAGATCCAGGTGGCCAATGGTTCAGGTTTGCACATCTCTCATGTTGGTAATTCATACATTGCTGGCTTAACTCGACCTCTGCAGTTAAACCAAGTTCTTCATGCTCCTCACGTCAACAAGCATCTTATTTCTGTTAGAAAATTGACCATTGATAATGATGCCTTTGCTGAATTCTATCCAAATTCTTTTGTTCTCAAGGACCGAGCCACGAAGACAACTCTTCTAAAAGGAGGGTGTAGAAATGGGCTTTACAGTCTCCCTGTCAGGAAAGCTCTCCTCTCTACTAGGATCACTCAAGAACAGTGGCACCAGAGGCTAGGCCATCCCTCCTTGGCTGTCACACGACGTATCTTGAACAATAATAGCTTAGCAGTAGCTCCTAGTTTATCTGCCTCTCATGTTTGTAATGCCTGCCAACATGGCAAAGCACACCAGCTTCCATTCGCTTCTTCAGAAAATGTTCCCTCTGTTCCTTTGCAAATTGTTCATACTGATGTGTGGGGCCTAGCTCTCCCATCAGTAAATGGCTTCAAATATTATGTATCCTTTCTTGATGGCTTTAGTAAATTTGTTTGGATATATTTTCTCAAGAGCAAATCTGAAGTTGAGTCCATTTTCCTTCATTTTCAGAAACATATTGAGAGGCTGCTGAATACTAAAATTCAGAGTATTCAGTCAGACTGGGGGGGGGGGGAGAATATCACAGACTTCATCATTATTTTAATAAGACAGGGATAAAACATCAATTTTCTTGCCCTCATACCCACCCGCAAAATGGTGTTGTAGAGAGGAAACATAGACACATCATTGAGACTGGTCTCACCTTGCTAGCTCAGGCTAAAATCCCCCTTCGTTTTTGGGATGAAGCATTTCACACTGCATGCTACCTCATAAACCGAATGCCTAGCCATACTATTAACCATGATACACCTATACACAAGCTTTTTGGAGCTAAGCCAGATTATCACATACTCAGGGTGTTTGGCTGTGCATGCTATCCGAATCTTAGGCGATATAATACAAGGAAACTTCAGTTTAGGACCAAGCAGTGTGTATTCATCGGTTATAGTTCATCTCACAAGGGGTACAAGTGTTTTGATCCATCTAGTGGAAGGGTCTATATATCTTGTGACGTAACCTTTGATGAGCACTTGTTTCCCTTTGCCCAGAGACTCGAAGTTGCTGCAATGAAAGACACTAATCATCCAATTATTCTTCCTAGTGTTTCCAAGCTACAAAACCTCATTGCAGCAACTAACCAGGAACACCAAGCCCCTGCTGAGCCAGCAAATAATGATTTACTCATGAGTGATGCTGATAATGAACCAACATCTGACAATGATCACTCATCCAACAATGTTTCCCAAAAATGCTTCCTCTGCAGGTCTTGGCGTTTCAGGTCAGTCTGAAGAAGTGCCTCTGAATATTGTTGACAATGAAGAGTTAACCTCTGGTGCAGAGGGAGTGCAGAGACAAAATGAAATAGAAAGTGATAGTCATCCTTGTGTGGAGGAAGTACAACATCCAATGCGTACCAGGCTCAAGAATAATATTCTAAAGCCCAAGGAGTTCACTGATGAAACAATGAGATATCCAGAGAAGAGAGGATTCAGTGCAGTTTTAAATTCAGCAACAGAAAAAAAGTCTGAAGATGACTGTGAACCTGCAAATTGGAGAGAGGCCATGGAACATCCTAAATGGAAGGAATCTATGGATGCTGAGTATACAGCATTGAAAAAAAATCAAACCTGGGATCTGGTGCCTCCTTAAGACAGTATGAACCTCATTGATTGTCGTTGGGTATACAAGATTAAGAGGAAACTAGATGGATCAGTTGAAAGGTTTAAAGCTCGCTTAGTGGCCAAAGGCTTTAAGCAACAACTTGACATTGATTATTTTGAAACATTTTCTCCAGTGGTCAAGCCAACCACAGTCAGAACTATTTTAATAGTGGCTATCTGTAGAGGTTGGCATATGCACCAAGTTGATATTCAGAATGCCTTCCTTCATGGTTTTCTTCAGGAAACAGTCTTCATGAGACAGCCAGCAGGTTATGTTATCAAAATAAGCCCTCAAATTATATCTGCAGACTTAAGAAAGCATTATATGGGTTAAAACAGGCACCTCATGCCTGGCATTCAAGGTTGACAAACAAGCTGCAAGACTTGGGTTTCAAACCATCAAAGGCTGACTCGTCATTGTTTATTTTTAACCATGGTGGAACAACTATGTACATGCTGATCTATGTAGATGATATCATCATAGTCAGCTCAACAACTTCTGCAACACACAAGCTGATCCAACAGCTGAAGTATGATTTTGCGGTAAAAGACCTTGGAGAGTTGAAGTATTTTCTAGGAATAGAAGTGAAGTCACTAAGGGATGGAATTGCACTTTCTCAGAAAAGATATGCCTTGGACTTGCTCAAAAGAGCAAATATGGAGAAATGCAGACCCATTTCAACCCCTATGGCTCCAACGGAAAAACTGAGATCAGGGAACACTGCTGAATGACAAGGAGCAATTCAGTTATAGAAGCATAGTTGGAGGGCTACAATATCTGACTATAACAAGACCTGATCTCTCATTTGTGGTAAATCATGTTTGTCAGTACATTCACTCACCAACTAATATTCATTGGTCAGCTGTTAAGAGAGTGCTTCGGTATATTAAGGGTACTGCAGACTTAGCACTGAAGCTTCACAAGTCAAGCAAACTGACACTCAGTGTGTTTTCAGATGCTGATTGGGCAGGCTGCCCGGATGATCGTCGATCAACTAGTGGGTTCGCTGTCTTTCTTGGTCCAAACCTAATCTCCTGGAGCTCCAAGAAACAAGCTACTGTCTCCCGGTCTAGCACTGAAGCCGAATATAAGGCCATTGCAAATGCTGCAGCTGAAACAATGTGGATTTAGTCATTGTTGAAAGATTTAGAAGTGAGTCAGTGGACAGCTCCACTGTTTTGGTGCGATAACCTTGGGGCAACCTATCTCACAGCAAATCCAGTGGTGCACGCCAGAACAAAACACATTGAGGTGGATTTTCATTTCGTGAGAGAACAGGTTGCATAGAATGCTCTCAAGATACGTTTCATTTCTTCAGCTGACCAATTGACAGATATCTTCACTAAGTCACTGCCAAGGTCACCATTTAGCTTTATCACTCACAATCTTAACATGATTTCAGCAGGTTAAGATTGACGGGGAGTGTTAAGATTATTGATTCAGTTGTCTTAGGCTTCTTAGTATCAGTTAGATGACCGAGTCTTGAGCTAGTGCGCGCGTGCGTGCAGTTCTGTTGAGTTGTGTAAGTCGTGTGTGCACTTCCCATGAACGTGGATCATGGTGTAAACACCTCTCTATATAAATAACTGATCCCTCGAGGATCTCGTAGTGCAGCCATACAACAATCACTTGCTGTTTCTTCACACTCCGTTGGTCCGTACACACCAGTGAGGAGAGGGGGTTCTGCCCACTTCAATCTGACTTGAAGGGAGGGTTACAACTCCTTAAGAGTTGGTGCTCCAACGTCGAAATGAACAGAAATCCAAGCTATATCGAATGCCCCCTCTGGTGCCCATTGTCGGTAAGAAATGGAAACCATCAAGTTTATGCCGAGGGGCACAACCACAGTTCCCAGAAGGACCCCTTCCAACAGACCCACTGACCTTACACCAAGACAGCTGCAGAACTAATGAAGTTGCACAAGACATCTGATAATAGGGGATTGACACACTGGCAAACCACCACGGCCCATGCTGCTGCATGTGCCGTCAGTTCCTCCGTGGACAGCGTCGCAGAGGCAGCTGAGGCCTCCTCATTGTCGAGGTGCGTAGCCAGGTGGTCAAGCACCAGCATTAGTACGCCCGTGAGCTTGTCAAGCATCGGGACTAGGGCCCGCCTGAAGTGGAAACTGGCCGGTGGCAGCTCTTCGGTCATTAAAGTCATTGAACTAGCTTTAGCTCATTAAAGTCCAATTTCATCCAGTAAATAGATATAAAAGTAGTAATTCTACACTTCTACTATTAATCTGGTCCATTTATAGACACAAACGTAGGTTTGTACATTTGTCTAATTTTAATATCTAACCATTAATAAAATTTCTCTTGCAGAAATGCACTAATGGCTGCGTACCAATGACCTAAAGTGGGTCGGATCCTTTTCCGAACCCTACGAGCTGCCCTTTTAACCATCAATAAAAACTGAAGGCTCTAAATATTTCACATATGTGCAGCCCAAGTTAACAACAAGTACACAATATTTTTGCGCAGTTAAAATGTCGGTAGTTGTGCTAAAAAAGATCGATGCCCCTAGAAGAAATTGCCTATGGAGAGGAACAACTCTAATAGAAAAGGGAAATCCCTAGTTGCTTGGGGTAGACTAACATCACCAAAGGATAGAGGGTGATAGATTGTATGGCGCTGAATGACCACTATGGGTCATGGTCTATTATATTTATAGAGAAATATATACCTGGCATGTTACATATATTCTAAGAATAGATGATTCCTTTCTATCTATAAATATAGACTACTATGCATAACATATTCTCTACCAAATATACTACTGATGCATATGGTAGTCTATCTAGCATAATATACTCCCAACATATATGGTACCCAATATATCATGCCAAGTATACTTCTGACATATATGGTAATCAATATAGCATACCAAATATTGATATAGTCTTCTATGTTTAACATCACCCCTCAATCTGGACGGTGTGGTACTAAGTTTAGATTGCGTCGAAAATTATTGAAGGAGGAGACCGGTAATAGCTTGGTCATAATGTCGACGAGCTGACCTTTAGATGATATAAATCTCACATCAAGTTGACGAGATGATACTCGTTCACGAACGAAGTGATAATCAACCTCAACATGCTTCGTCCACCGATGAAAAATTGGATTGGCAGATAAATAGGTGGCACCAATATTATCGCACCACATACTAGGTGCTCGTGACTGCGAAATCCCAAGCTCACGCAAAAGAACCTTAATCCAAATTAATTCTGCGGTAGCATCAACAACTGCCTTATAATCAGCCTCTGTACTTGAACAAGACACCGTTGGCTGTTTGCGTGAACTCCAAGAAATAAGATGCCACCAAAAAATATGGCATATCCTCCAGTGATTCGTCGATCATCAGGATTCCCAGCCCAATCAGCATCTGAGAAGACACTAAGCAATGAAGACCCAGACTTGGTGAAGCATAATCTCATATCAATTGTTTCATGAAGATATCTTAGAATCCTTTTAACTGCCGCCCAATGTACAGTAGTTAGAGTTGATAGAAATTGGCAGACTCTGTTGACACAGAAAGAAATATCAGACCTTGTTAATGATAGATATTGGAGGGCACCAACAACACTTCGATATCTTGTAGTATCTTCAGACGAGAGCTTTTCACCCATATCTAGTCCCAACTTCTCAGTAGAAACCATAGGAGTGGACACACCTTTGGAGGTGAGCATATTAGTTCAGGATAATAAATCTTGTATGTATTTGTGTTGTGTCAGAATGAGCCCATGAGAGGAATGACATACTTCAATTCCAAGAAAATAACTGAGTCTACCAAGATCTTTTACTGCAAAATCAGCCTTAAGTTGTGTAAGGAGTCTCTCAGTAGCCACAGAAGACGAGCTGATTATAATAATATCATCCACATAAATAAGAATATATATGTGAATATCAAACTTGTTAAAAAATAAAAAGAGAGACGTCTGCCTTTGAGGCTGTAAATCCCAACTCCAAGAGTTTGGAGCTAAGGCGAGAAAACCAGGCACGTGGTGCTTGTTTGAGACCATAAAGAGATTTATCCAACTTGCAAAGGTAACTGGGATGTTGAGAATCCACAAATCCAGGTGGTTGTTTCATATAAACATCTTCATGAAGAAGGCCATGTAGAAAAGCATTCTGAATATCTATTTGTCGAATAGCCCAACCTCGAGAAACAGCAAGAGACAATAAAAATCAAATAGTAGTTGGTTTAACAACTGGACTGAAAGTATCATCATAATCAATTCCATATTGTTGTTTGAAACCTTTAGCAACTAGACGTGCTTTGTAGCGGTCAATAGACCCATCTGGCTTTTGCTTCAGCTTGAAGACCCATTTGTAGTCAATGACATTAATACCAGTACGATAAGGTACTAAGTGCCATATTTTATTTTCAAGCAGTGCCTGAAATTCATCATTCATGGCCTGACGCAACATGGGATGCTCCATAGCAGCAACATGAGAAGTAGGCTCAGAAGTAGAAGACCGAACCATAGAATATGTGACCGTACCATCTCTACATATCTTTGGACGTCTAATATTATTTTGCAGGCGCGTATGATACGGATGGACGAAGGGTGCGTCAGCCTCGACACCTGATTGGGCCTCAATATCAGGAAGCGCATCCTGATTCACACCATTAACTAGCAGGCAATCAGCAGGTATGGTAGGTGCTCCCAAATCTGATTCATGCTGCATAGGTGCTATAGGTAACGACATCATATCTGGAGCATATATCTGAGATGGAGATTCCTGATTATCTGCATCCAAAGAGTTAGCAGGCACAGATGCATGTATATGATCATTTTCCAAATTAGTACTGTTGTTTCCCAAGTGCAACATGCGTAAATCAATATTACTATGTGTTGATTCCAAATTTTGGGAAGGATGGGGTGGACTTATTTTGAAAGGAAAAATATTCTCGTCAAAAATAACGTCTCTGGAAATATAGACACGACCGGAATCAGTGTCAAGACATTTATACCCTTTATGTAAAGAGCTATAGCCTAGAAAAACACATTCCTTGGATCGAAAAGAGAGATTCTGTTTGTTATAAGGACGAAGATGAGGCCAACAAGCACACCCAAAAACTTTTAATAGTGAGTAATCGGGTGGTGTATTGAATAGACGCTCCAAAGGGCATTTGTTATCAATAACTCGAGTAGGAAGGCGATTGATGAGGTATGTGGCTGTAAGGAAAGCTTCATCCCAAAATTTAAGGGGCATGCCTGCATGAGCTAAGAGAGCAAGACCGGTTTCAACAATATGACGGTGTTTGCGTTTAGCAGAACCGTTTTGTTGATGTGTATGAGGACATGAAGCACGGTGAGATATGCCAAGAGAACAAAAAAATGTGTTGTGAATTTTCTGGTATTCCCCACCCCAATCAGACTGAACACACTTAATTTTAGCATCAAGGAGACGCTCAACATGCGCTTGGAACTGTAAAAATATACGAGGAACGTCAGTACGATCATGCATTAAATAGATCCTAGAAAATTTACTAAAATCACCAATAAAGCTGATGTAATACTTAAAACCGCCAACAGATTGGGGTGCAGGTCCCCAGACATCAGAGAAAATGACTTCTAAGGGTGATGTAGACCGATGAATAGAACTTGTGTATGGTAATTGGTGACTCTTAGCTAGTCGACATGCATTACAAACCGATAAAGATGACTCTCTAGGACATGAAATATTATTGATATGCAAAATTGACCGAACTACTTGAGATGAAGGATGGCCGAGTCGGGCATGCCATTGGGCTTGACTAGTAGAATTGCTCGCTAAGGCATGCTTGATGGCAGCGACATCGGATGACTTGATAGGATAGAGGCCAGACTCACATCGTCCTTCCAGAAGACTTCTCCTCGATGTTCGATCCTTAATAGAGAAATGCCATGGATGGAATTCAAAGAAGACATTATTATCACGAGAAAATTTATGAACGGAAAGAAGATGTTTGGAAATATCAGGCACATGCAAAATATTGCGCAATGCAAGAGGGCGAGCAGCAGTATTAATTGAAGAATGACCAACATGCATAATCTGCAAACCTGCTCCATTTTCGACTTGCACTTGTTCGCCTCCATGATAGCGTTCACGGATAGCAAGGCGATCGAGATCACTTGTAATATGATCGGTGGCGCCCGTGTCACTATACCAGTTGGGGTCGATCTTGTACGAGTTTGTGGACGCCAAGGCTGCCGAGGGGGCTTCATCCTGATACGTGTTGTCCATCCTATACCAGCACTTGATGGCAGTGTGGTCGAGCTTGCCGCAGATCTGACATTGAGGACGAGGGCCGTTGTCACGACGATCACCGCGCGACGGGGTGCCACCACGAGACCGACCGCCACGGCCACGGTCACTACGGCCGAGGCCATGAGATTTACCGCCACACCCCACGTAATTCGCGAAGGCACCATGGTTTAGCTGTAGTTCCGTCAGGTGCTGGAGTTGTCGGGCTTCGAATGCGACCAAGTGAGCGAAAACGTCATCGAGGGAGAGCGCCTTAGTCTTTGTCGTCATCGAGGTGACGAATGGGTCGTATTCGCTTGGGAGACCTGCAAGGAGATAGGCGAGAATCTCCTCATCACGGAGGGGAGCATCAGCGGCAGCGAGTTCGGTGGCGAGCCCTGTGATCTCACGGAAGAAGTCAGCGGCGGACAGATCGCGTTTCTTCGATGTAGCAAGTTCCACACGGATTTGCACCGTGCGCGCCTTCGTAGACGAGGCGAACTTCTTCTGGAGGGAGTCCCATACCTCCTTTGAAGACGTGACATTGACAACATCCCGAAGAACTTCTTCGGTCATCGATGATAGAAGACCACTCAATAGTTGTTGATCTTGATCATACCATCGTTCGTACGCCGGATTGGGGACTTGTTCACCACCCGGGGCCGTCGATGCGGCAACCTTCTTCTCAGGTGCGGCGTGGGTGCCATCTAGGTACCCGATCAGCTTTGAGCTCCGGAGATACGGTAGGAGCTGAGCGCGCCATAGGAGGAAGTTTGATTTCGTTAAACGAATGGTGACAACTTGGTGAATAGTGATCGAGGCCATGATGGTGTTGTGAGCGCCCGACATGATAGAGGAGGAGGAAGTGGTGGAGGAGGAGGAAGAAACAATTTGTGGTATGGGTTTGAACCTTGGCTCTATTACCATGATAAATTGTATGGCGCTGAATAACCACTATGGATAATGGTCTCTTATATTTATAGAGAAATATATACATGGTATGTTACATATATTCTAAGAATAGATGATCCCTTTCTATCTATAAATATAAACTACTATGCATAACATATTCTCTACCAAATATACTACTGATGTATATGGTAGTCTATCTAGCATACTAAATATACTCCTAACATATATGGTATCCAATATATCATGCCAAGTATACTTCTGACATATATGGTAATCAATATAGCATACCAAATATTGATATAGGCTTCTATGTTTAACAGAGGGGACCCTAGGACTGAAAAATCTAAGAATCATGAACCAATCACTGCTGCTTAAACATATACACAAATTCTACAATGGAGCAAAGGTCCCGTGTGTCGACCTCATCCGAGACAAGTACGACGCCAACAGGAGGGCGCCAAGGACCACCAAAACAAAAGGTTCTTTCCGGTGGCCGAATGTGCTAAAGCTATATGCCCTCTTCAGAATATTTGCAGAAGCCAGAGTGGGCCTGGGACTTGGATACACGGTAAGCCTTTAGGAGGATACATGGAATGGACACCTACTAAAGATAGAGCTCCCGAGCCTTATATACCTGGGCAAAGAAGCCAAACATCTCAGTTGCTCAATTAGCAAATAACCAAGATCTATACTACAACTTCCACACACCACTCTCAGAACAACGGATAAATGATCTACATTGTCTCAGTCAAATAATAGAAGAGGCACAGTCCAGGCAGCAAGACAAGGAACAATGGATCTATAGCTGGGGATCGGAGTCCTTCACCTCAAAAAAGCATACTCATTGCACTTCAAAAATTTGAATCGGCCAAGGCCTTTCAAGTGGATTTGGAAGTCAAAGGTAACCAAAAAACTCAAAATGTTCACATGGTTGATCTAATTGAACCAAATCAATTCCAAGAATTTACTAAGAAGAAAGTGGTACAATATAGAAGGGGATGACTATAATTGCAGCCTATGCAACCCCAACACTGAAGAACTCACTTACCATCTATTCTTCATGTGCCCCTTCAGTATAAGGTGTTGGAATATGGTTAGAGTTCAGTGGGATCACAACCTTTCATTCTTTGACACCATTCAACAGGCAAGGACATACCTCATCTCACCTCTTCATGGAGACATTCTCTATCGTGGCTCAAGAAATTTAGAAGTAGAGAAACAAAAAGATCTTCAAGGCTACTACTACACTGTCTTTTCAATCTTGGAAGGACTGATTTAGGAACACACTCAAGCTACAAGCTCACAGGTTCAGATCAAAGAATAGGGAGAAAATGCAAGACAACTTTTCCTGCCTTTACTCGTGGTCTTTATTAATTGGTCTGACTAGGTGAATTTTTAGGCTGACATCCGGCCGGCCTCTTTTCTCTCTTTTGTATATTATTAATATATTTCCACTCCTTCCCCCTCAAAAACAAGTCCACAAATGTGAGCATCGGCCAGTTTAAAGTACTAAAGATTTCTGATCTCTCGCAAAGTACCAGCAACCTAAAGTCCTATCACGTCTGAAATGACAAACACATTGCGAATTAGAGTCAGATTTATAGAACTCTGAAACTGGACACGGTCCTAAAGAGAAGACTACAGAGGTGGTGGGAAGCACCCATCTGAAGCTAACTGAGAACTGAACGCTATTAATTAACAATAAGCTGTAACACCTTTAAAATTACTACCATGCATTGCATACATTTTTCATATAGAGAAGCATTTAAAAAGAAGAAGAAATAAAGAGAGGAATCTGGAAGCAAATAAAATAATAAAAGGAAATAGAAATAGAAATAGAAAAGGAAAAGAAATAAAAATAAAAAGGAAAAGAAAAAGATAAAATAGCCAAATTAGGCCACCCCAAATTTTCCCCAAAATTCCCCAATTTTTCCCCAAATTCCCCTCTCCCCTAATTTTCCCAATTTTACTAATTTCCCTGATTTTCCTCAAATTCCCCTAGTGAATTTTTCCCCACATTTGGGGGGGGGGGGGGTTTCCCCCCAATTTTGGCCGCACCAATTAGGGGGGGGGGAAATCCTAATGGGCACCACCCCTTGGCCACAACCCATTAAGGGGGAAAACCCTAGCCGTCCCCCTTTGTGAATTTTTGTGGGCTTTTGTTTCTCAATTAATCTCAGCCATTGGTGGAAAATAAATAATAAAATCCCAACCCCTAGCTCCCACTCTTTAAAAATTAAATCTCAGCCATTGGATAATTGGGTTGCTAAAATCCTAGCCACCCTAGCTCTTTCCCCCCTTATAAATAAACCCCCCCTTGCCGCCACCCCACCTCTATTTTTGGCCGCCACCCTCCCTTGCTGTAGCCAAGTCGCCGCCCCCCTAGCTGGAGTTTGGCCGCCGTCAAGCTCCGTCACGCCTCGTCATCGCCGGAGAAGAAGCCCCCGATGTTCTGCCCTAGCCGCATAATTCTCCATAGAAAATATCCCGCTGCTACCATTGGAAGAAAGGAGGTTCTGCCACCAGGAAGAGAGGAGGAACAAGTGAGGTAGGTTTCCGGACTCCTCTTACAACGTCGCCGCTGTTTCTACGCACCCGTTTTCTCCATCCCTTGCGAGCAGAAAATTCTACGTGTGGACAAACCATGTTTTGGTCTATTTTTGATAATGGGATTGATCTACAAAGTGTGTCAAGATCATGACCACGTCCACACTTGATCCCAGCGGCTTTGTTCATCATATAACCCTATGAAAGCCTACTAAAACATGCAAGAACACGTACAAACTGGTTTTTATAAACTGCACCATAGGAATTGCATTCATCCACCTCATTGCATCTTGAGTAAAGTTTGTGCATGATAATTGATTGCTGTAAATTTTGTATGTGCATGATCGTGAGTAGAAGGACACGCTCAAGAGGCCATCTACGAGGAGCTACAACACCAAAACTTCGAGACGCTTGAGCAATGCGAGCCACGGGAGCAAGGCAAGTGCCCTTTGACCATATTGATCCTATTTTTTGAAACTATTTTGGTTGCAAAAACTCGTATGCTTGTGTCAACTTGATGGGACACCCTTTTATAGGAGTTTACTAGTTTTGTTAACCATCCTTGTCGCCGGGAAAGTTAAAGAGTCGGGTATGGTCGTTTTTCCTTTTTGCTTTGCTCAATTTATGGGATACGAGAAGTTAAAATTAAATTTGTTAGCTACTGCACTCATGAGAATAAAGATAATGAGAACTTGATGATGTCAATGAGCATGGAATCAGGGAGATCATGGCGAGCTTGGTTCGTGGATGTTGCTGAATGAGATGGTGGTTTGTTTGCCGTAGATCTAAGGACCGGTTCATGCGAGCACATGCCAGAAAAAAAGTGCCACCACAAGGCTAAATATGGGTGCGGCTTAGCTGACTAATGAGGTGAGTTACTAGCTTGTTATGGACCATTGGATGGCGCAAGGAATGGGAGTCGATAAGGACTGCCCTGGGAACTGCATGGCACAAGAGGGGGCCCGTGGGTGGGAAATGGAGATTCGTGCCTGCTGGTGAAACCTCAGTGGGTCTGTACATCCTAGTAGCCCCTTTGTAAAGATTATTTTGTGATCTCTTGGCCATACACCGATGGTCGTGTACTGGTATAATGGAGGTTCTTTCTAGTCACCGACGGGTGACGAAATCATGAACTTGTGGGTAAAGTGGTGCCACCTCTGCAGAGTGTAAAACTATCATGATAGCCGTGCTTCCGGTTACAAGCACCTGGCCAACTTCCATGATTAGAGGTAAAACATGGGATAGCTATTCAGGTATGGTCATTGGGATTGGTTTTGGGACTGTTTTGGGTCATGACAATGAATTTGGTTTCGGCTATATGAAAATGAGATGATTATGAATAATTATGAGTATGATATGAACTTGAGAAAGATTAATGGCTGGTTGAGACTTGATATATGGTGAATTATTATGAAGGAATGTTGATGATTAACTTGGTTATGATGGGATTTAACTCATCTAGAAATAGTTGCTGTTTTTACCATGTTTGTGAAATAAAATTTGCTTGCTGCATTGAACCTCTTTATTTCCCTACCTTGTTGTAAGCTACATGTCATACTTTTCGTGCACTTGCTGAGTACGACATGTACTCACCATTGAATTCCCACATATACATCAGCAACAGGAGAAGAGTACTTCGAGGAACAACTGGAGTACTAGGCGTGCGCACTACCGTCAACATGCCTGTGGAGTTGAAGTTGGAGCTTGCTGTTTTAGTCATTTTCCGACGTCGTTTAAAATCTTCCGCTGCAAAAATAAGTTAGATATTCATGAGTGAAACATTGAGTCAATGTAATAAAGTACTTAAACATTATTCGTACGTGGTTATATTCCGAATTTCAGTTTGTGGAATACATGTGTATGTGTGATGAACATCCTGGGCACACGTATGCATTCACTTAGTTCATTTTTGGAACCGGGTGTCACAAATTAGTACCAGAGCCACGTTGACCGTAGGACGCAAGCCTAGGTAAAGTGGACACTCTAAAACACATAGGAACACTCCTCTAAACTATTATTTTTGAAAATTGCTTGCCGCTGCACTTTACTTGTCCGACTCAGCCACCGCAAAGTGCTATTTCAGCCCCTCTTTTTCTCTTCTTTTGGACAGCAACACTTTTGTTTTCTTGCTTCATAGCTTCTGAAGTTTTTGAGTTATTTTCTTATTCTCTAAAGTTTCTCATGTCTTATTTATAGATGCTGGTTACCAGGAGCACAACACGCATAAGGACTCGTCCACCACCACTTGGGAGTGTACTTAATCCCATTGAGGTGTCCGATGGACCATATTGGGAGGAGGTGAAGATAGAACCTCATGATAAAGATGAAGTCAGTAGCTCTATGCATGAGGAAGAGGACCTGAAAGAGGTGGAACCAATCGAAGAAGACATGGAAGGTGATCCACAAGAACAGCATTGGTACGCACCCTAGGAGGAGTTTCATGCGGGCTTACACCCAGCGGAGCCTCATGAATCTATGTCAGAAGGAGATGAATCCAAAGAAGAACCACCCTCTGCTGAGGCCGAGAATGAAGGTGATGAACGGGCCAACCGTTCAGTTCAAGAATTCCGGTCCGACGGGATGGAAGGAGGACACACATCCAAGGAGCTTAAAGAGTTCCTAGATTGCTGCAGCCTATACCCGGAGTATCTCCTCAAGAAAGTCCCTCGTCTCGGACATGATGTGTGGAAGGCTGAGCTAACCATCATATCTAATGGTAGGGTTGTCACATGGCACTTCACACCCAAATGGAGAGCTACAAGGGCAGAAGCTATTGATGATGCTACATGGGATGCACTCACCGGACTGTGCTACGCTTTCCGTGAGCAGCTTGAGAACACTACCTTTGAGCTGCACTCGTATCGGAAGAGTGGTACAAGGGAGATCATTGGACCCCATGAAGGAGCTCTTTCCAACCCACAAGCTGCTGACAAGTCTCAGTGGTTGCTCGTGGAGTTAGGAAACTGCTATGCAAGCGCACAAAAAGAGATCCGTTACCTCCGCAAGAAGCTGTACTTGCTGCAAAACCAGGAGGAGACTCGTGCCAACGCAGGAATAAATGGAGCACCAGCGTCATCTATCCCTACATGGACTGCCGACTCACCATAGCGTGCACCCATGTATGGACCACCCCTGTCACATGGCGAGAACAACACCGGTTCTCACGATTAAGTTTAGGTTCCCCACTGAATAAAGTTGTAATAAGAGCGCTTAGATCGTAGTAGCTTGAATAAGAGTGGTGTGCTGAACTTTTGTGATGATTGTTTGTGTTTGTGTGCTTGGTGTGAGTTGTGGGACGCTTCGGCGAATGTCCATATCCACAAAGGGTAGAGAGATGTGAGATGGTTCGGCATGTGTTCACATCCTCATATAGGCTGAAATTAATAAAAGAAGTTGCTTATTTCATACACCTTGATGCATATAGTTAGGAAATCGCTTCTTTCAATTCTGAATTCTATTCCGAGAGTAAGCATTAAAATAAGGGGGGTAGACTTTCTCGCCAACCTTATCGTCTTGGATTTCCAAGGGATTGACATAATACTTGGAATGGACTGGTTAAGCAAGTACAACGGAGTAATTCAATGTCCTCAAAGGATCGTGCAGTTGATGAGTGAGCACGATACTCGTATTGAGTTCGAGGCAGCCCAACCTGTAACCGAGAAGGCAGTGCTGAACCACACCGAAGAAGTGACATTGAAAAGCATTCTGGTGGTTTGAGAATATTCAGATATGTTCCCGGAAAAACTTACAGGTATGCCACCTGACCGGGACATTGAATTTACCATTGATTTAGTACCCAGAACTGCACCTATAGCGAAGAGGCCATATAGGATGCCTGCTAATGAATTAGTGGAGCTCAAGAAGCAAATTCAGGAGCAGCTAGATAAGGTTTTATTCGCCCAAGCTCGTCACCGCGTGGACAAGAAAGATGTGACCCAAAGGATGTGTGTGGACTATAGTTCCCTCAACGATGTGACGAACAAGAATAAATACCCTCTGCCCCGCATAGAGAACTTATTCGATCAAATGAAAGGTTCCCGAATTTCCTCCAAGATTGATCTTCGGTCGGGATACTTCCAGCTAAAGATTAAGCCCTCTGACATACCCAACACAACATTTTGAGCACGGTATGGTTCGTGTGAATATATCGTTATGTCATTTGGGTTGACGAATGCGTCCGCATACTTTATGTACCTCATGAATAAGGTCTTCATGGAGTACTTGGATAAGTTTGTCATGGTTTTCTTCGACGACATCATAGTGTATTCGAAAAGCGAGGAATAACATGAAGAACACTTGAGACTGATGTTGCAGAAACTACGAGAGCATCAATTGTATGCTAAGTTCAGCAAGTGTCAATTTTGGCTAAAGGATATATCGTTCTTAGGACACATAATCTCCAGAGGAGGAGTATCGGTTGATCCCGTAAAAGTGAGGGATGTTTTGAAGTGGAACCAACCGCAGAATGTGAGGGACATTCGGAGTTTCCTTAGGATGACTGGATACTACCGCCGGTTCATCAAGGATTTCTCCAAAATAACAAAGCCTATGACGGAATTGCTGATGAAGGGGAAAGCATTTCAGTGGACACAAGCACGTCAAGACAACTTTGAAGATCTAAAGAAGAGATTAACAACAACACTCGTTTTGGTATTGCCAGACGTGAGCAAGAGTTTCAATATATCAGTGTTTAAAAAAGCGGTAGTAAAAAGCGAGCGGAGGAGCTCCGCCTAGCGCCTAGGCTGCCTAGGCGGCGCCTAAGCGTTTCTAGGCATTTCGCAAAAAGCGGAGTTAAATCCATATAATATATTATATATATGTATATTTTTAAATTTAAAAATATTCAATCAATCAATAAATAAAATGAGATGAGGTAGAGTGTGACGCTATATTGTGTAGGCAGCTAAACACTAAGACAGGGCACTACCATCTTGCTAACAGCAACCGCCGCCGTTAGGGATGAAAATAAAATAGAGTTAGTTGTTTTTTATATGGACACACAAAGAGGTGGAAAGCGGAAGAAAGCAGTAAAAAGTGGACCGAAGCGGATAAAAACAGAAAAAATTGGTCTGACCGCTTAATGCCACCGTCTAGGGAAAAGCGAAGCGGTCCAATGCCGCTTAGCGCCTAGGCGGCGCTTAAGCGACCTAGACGACCGCTTTTTTAAACAGAGCGATATATATTGTGATGCATCAAGACAAGGGCTCGGATGTGTGCTTATGCAAGGAGGCTAAGTGGTAGCCTATGCATCGAGAGAACTAATGAAACATGAGCTCAACTACCCTACACATGACCTGTAACTTGCAGCCGTGGTACATGCCTTGAAGATTTGGAGGCATTATATCCTTGGCCACCGATCTGAGATCTGTACGGATCACAAAAGCCTCAAGTATATATTCACGCAAACGAATCTGAATTTGAGGCAACGTCGATGGTTGGAACTCATCAAGGATTCTGATGTTGGATCAACTATAAACCTGGAAAGACCAATGCAGTAGCTGATGCATTGAGCCGAAAAGGAGCATGTCACCAACTCACGGTTCACGAGCTGCCACCCGAGCTGCGTAAGGAGTTTGAACGGTTACATCTCGGGTTCTTGAACGAGATGGAGGTGGTAGAACTGAACTCAACGCTGGAACAAGAGATACGAGATGGTCAAGCAAGGATGAGAAAATCAAGGATATCAAGGAAAGAATCTGACAAGGGATAGAAAAGGATTCCAAGGAAGACGAGAATGGCATGCTTTGGTTAGGAAAAAGGATTTGTGTGTCTAACGTGAAGAACATCCGTGACACGATACTAAAGGAGGCACATGACTCGCCTTATTCCATACACCCTGGCTGTACAAAGATGTACAAGGACCTGAAAACATGCTATTGGTGGGATGTCATGAAAGGGATATCGCTGAATATGTTGCCTTATGCGACACGTGGCAACGAGTGAAGGCCAAACATCAAAGACCCGCTGGACTATTGCAGCCATTGAATGTACCTGAGTGGAAGCGGGAATACATCAGTATGAATTTCATTGTTGGATTGCCATGTACTCAGTCCGGCTACGACTCTTTTTGGGTTATTGTAGACCAATCGAGAAATCAGCCCACTTTATTCCTGTTAGGACTAGGTACACCGTTGTGCAATTAGCCGAGCTGTATATGGAGCAAATCGTGTGTCGCCATTGAGTTTTGAAGAGGATAGTTTTAGATCGAGATTCTCAATTTACCTCTAGGTTCTGGAGGAAGCTGCATGAAGCTATGGGTACACGGTTGAATTTCAACTCCGCATATCATCCGCAAACCGACGGGCAAACTGAGAGGACAAATCAGATTTTGGAAGATATGTTGAGAGCTTGCGCCTTGAAACATGGGCGTAGTTGGGATAAGAGCTTGCCGTATGCTGAATTCTCATACAACAACAGTTACCAAGCCAGTTTGAAAATGTCACCTTTCGAGGCACTATATGGTAGACGGTGTAGAACACCGCTGTTCTATAATGAGACCGGAGAAAGCCAAGTATTTGGAGCCGAAGTGCTGCAAGACGCCGAAAAGCAAGTCCAAACAATATGTGAAAACAAGAAGGCCGCTCAGTCACGATAAAAAGGCTATGTGGACAATAGGCAAAGAAGTTTGACCTTTGAAGTTGGAGACTTTGTGTACCTTAAGGTGTCATCTATCCGAGGCCAACGACGGTTCAACATCAAAAGCAAGTTAGCACCTCGCTAGATCGGGCCATTAAATATTTTGGGCAAGCGAGGAGAGGTAGCCTATCAACTAGAGCTGCCAATGCACCTCGCCGACGTGCACAACGTATTTCACGTATCCCAGCTCAAGAAGTGCCTAAGAGTACCGGAAGAACAAGTACAGATGGATGATAGAGCTTCAAAAGCATCTGACCTACGCTGAACACCCCATCAAAATCTTGGACGTAAAGGAAAGGGTCACGAGGAATAAAGTAATCCGTTGGTGCAAAGTACAATGGAGCCATCACACGGAAGTCGAAGCTACATGGGAACTTGAGGAAGATCTAAAGGCGGAATTCCCTCATCTCTTCTCCACTCTATCGAATCTCGAGGGCGAGATTCATTATAAGGGGGGTAGGTTTATAACACTCTCAAAATTACTACCATGCATTGCATACATTTTTCATATAGAGAAGCATTTAAAAAGAAGAAGAAATAAAGAGAGGAATATAGAAGCAAATAAAATAATAAAAGGAAATATAAATGTAAAATAAAGAAAATAAATAGAAAAGGAAAAGAAATAAAAATAAAAAGAAAAATAAATAAAATAGCTAAATTGAGCCACCCCAATTTTCCCCCAAAATTCTCCAATTTTCCCACAAATTCCTCTGTCCCCAAATTTTTTTCCAATTTTCCTGATTTTCCCCAAATTTCTAAAATACCCCTAGGGAAATTTTCCCCACATTTTGGGGGGGGGGGATTTCCCCAATTTTGGCCACACCAATTAGGGGGGGACCCTAATGGGCCCCACCCCTTGGCCGCAGCCCATTAAGGGGGGAAACCATAGCCGCCCCCCCTTTGTGGATTTTTGTGGCCTTTAATTTCTTAATTAATCTCAGCCATTGGTGGAAAATAAATAATAAAATCCCAGCCCCTAGCTTGGTTAACTTGGTTATGATGGGATTTAACTCACCTAGAAATAGTTGCTGTTTTTACCAAGTTTGTGAAATAAAATTTGCTTGCTGCAATGAACCTCTTTATTTCTCTACCTTGTTGTAATCTACATGTCATACTTTTCCTGCACTTGCTGAGTACATCATGTACTCACCCTTGCATTCCCACATATACATTAGCAACAGGAGAAGAGTACTTCGAGGAACAAGTGGAGTACTAGGCGTGCACACTACCATCAACATGCCTGTGGAGTTGAAGTTGGATCCTGCTGTTTTAGTCATTTTCCGCTATCGTTTAAAATCTTCCGCTACAAGAATAAGTTAGATATTCATGAGTGAGACATTGAGTCAATGTAATAAAGTACTTAAACATTATTCGTACGTGGTTATATTCTGAATTTCAGTTTGTGGAATACATGTGTATGTGTGATGAACATCCTGGGCACACATATGCATCCACTTGGTTCATTTTCAGAACCGGGTGTCACAGAAGCATAAGCTAATCATTTGAAACAGTACTGAAAAAGCCGAAATTGTTTTAATTTTGGGACAGTAACCAAATACTCCGGAACATTTCAAGTTACAGCAACTTGCAGGACTACATGCTGAACACAAAAAGCTAGGAACTACATAAATTGACCTGACACATTGCTCATCAAAGGTTCAAAGACGATAACAGTGGATCAGGATTAGGATCGATCAAGGAGGAGAGGGGAAGCTAGCATGCTCCTTATCAGATTGGGTTGACAGGGAGGGCGAGCGCTTGGTGAGGAGGACATGGAGATACCAGGCAGCGCCGTGAAAGAGGCAGACCAGCACGACCGCCCTCCGCGGCCGGAACATCTCGCCGGTGGCAGAAGCGGCGGGAAAGGGAGGTACAGCTGGGGATGGGTCGTACAGGGAGGGACTCCGCTGGTGGATCCTCAGGCGCCGGATGAGCGCCCTATGTCCACGCCGGTGCCGTCCTGCACCTCCATGGTGGCGGGAGCTTGGATCGGAGCATAGGGTTGGTAGAGCGGTGGAGGTTTTGCTTACGTCGGCAGTGTTCGCCGACGGCCGCGGTGCTCATGTGAAATTTTATTTAATATACATTTTTATTAGAATTTCTGATTTCAATTTTTTCCAAAATGATCACCGTGTCGCCCAGTTCAATGGGCGAGAGGGCCATGTGACACCTGTCACCTGTTGAATGGACGACCGTCTGTGAGGTGGCCCAGTCGCCCGGCCTGCGTGGCGACCCACGCGGTGGCTGGCGCCCGCGTCGCTGCGATTGCGTGGCGCCGTGGGCCCTGGTGTCCATGAGAGGGGCGACAGCACGGGCCCAGTCGCCCGGTGGTCAGGTGACTGGCCCAGCCACCCGCTGTTGGGCCTGCATTTTTTTGTACTATGTAATTTCAATTGTAAAATATATATTAAATAATAAATAAAAATAGTTATTCATATTGGAAGATGCCACGAAATATTTTGTTTTTCAATTATGATTGATAAATAGGGAATTTTGTTATTTTTTGTATTGCGTGATTGGAATTATAAACTCAATATAAAATAAATGATTATAAATACTTATGCATATTGGAAGGTTGCAGGGAATATTTTCTTTGAAATTACAATTGATAATTACGGAACATGTTTTAAAAAATATTAATTAAGAATCAGAGGTTGAATAAAATTCTTTTATTTATTATATCTTTTGTTGATATAAATTATGTTCATTCAATTCGTAAAAAAATTGTAGATGAAACTCGTAATGGTTTGTATCTGCAGAAATTAAAATTATTGGAAATAATTGAGTTTATGCTTTTACCTAATGTATTCGTATGTGGAGTTGACATATTTTATGAAGCTTGGCACGTATGTGAGTACATAATATAAAGTTACATGAACATAATTGTGGTTTACTTGCTTTGTACTTCTACGGTAAATAAGGCAAGAAACACCATTTAGGAGATACAAATTGAAATACACAGGTGCGGAAATGGCGTGCGTACGATGCAGCTGTTGATTAACCTAACCGTGCATTGAGATAGTCCTAATACGCCTTAGGGAAATACAAAAGTTAAGCCAATCGCTAAGCACCAATTTCCTGCTGCAGGGATATTTTCCCTTCCTGAACGCGTCTGGTCCGGCTTCCCTGGCTCGGCGAGCCCTCTCAGGCAAAAGCCTCTCTTTGCCTCTCGTTCCTCTCTGACGATGCGTTCTTTCTCAATCTGACGCCTACGTTCTTCTTCCTCTCTTTGCCTACGTCCTCCATTTCAGCCCTCCCTCACGCGCTCCTTGATTCTTCTATCTTTCTCCAGTTCCATCCACATGCGTCGTATGCCAACCTCCACCCTACATTGAACGATGGTTGCGCCTTGCGACATTTGTTCGTGGTTGATGTATTCAACAAACTCACAAATAGGTGGCGGTCACTGCATCATTGCGAATGTTTCATTAAAAACATATGTAATAAAAATTTAAAATAAAAATTAGAGATAGTTGTGATTGTTTTGTATATTACTCTTCGCCTACCATCGGGGAAATATGACATCCACCTATGTGGAGGGTCGTACTCATAGTTGTCACACATGCACAGTCTCAAGCCACATGTGACACCGAGAACTAGGCTTTTGACAAGGCGGCAAATAGGACCATGAAATCCTTCAGTCACGGGCACTCTCTCCCTATCAAATGGAGGTGATGCAGGCCACTCCATGGTATCTATGAATGTTGAATAAAGCCTTGCTGGTTTGAGTTGTAGTTACAGGGGTCATGCCACTTTTATAGACGAGCGAGCACTACAGGAAACGAGTAAAAGGCCGTCAGTCGTATAGGCGTCGGTTGGCTTTTGTAGCCGACGTACATATGTTATACCGTCGCCCTTTGTCCGATGCTTTTAACGTCTATAGCTGTCAGTCCAAACGCTTTTAAAGATTATGTGGGTCGTTTTTGGCAGCCCGACGCTTTTCCGCCTTATAGCCATCGGCCGGGGGACCCAACACATTTAGTGTCTATAACCGTCGGCCTGCAGACACTGACGCCCTTAATTCACTATTGCCTTCGGGCATAGTGGGTGAGCCCGACGACTTCAAAAAATTATACCCGTCGGCTAGGGATGAAACCGATGGCTATATTTTAGTTTTTTTACTATGGCTTCTTTTCTCTCCCTCCCCGGTTGGGAAAGGCTCCATTTCACACAGCATAACAACAATATTCAGCAAATTCAGCAAACAAATTACAATTCATTCACAAGCAATATTCTGCAAGTCTGAATTGAAACGGCAAGTTTACATGTACAAAAGATCTCTATGTTAATGCAAAGTCCGAATGAAAACGACATTGCAAAGTTCAGATGTTCATATTGTTGTTTTAATCTCCGCCACTCGCACCTCTGCTGACCAAATTGAGAAAATCATCGCAAGCTTCAGGCGTTCCATGACGGGAACCCTGCGATAAACAAATGCAAGTTAAACTTTGCATTGGTACAGATACTCACATGTCTCATTCTCTCTAATATTTACTTATTAACTTATTTGTTACAAAACTCACTTATGTAGCTAGACTATGTCTAAAAGTGTCATACTCATATATATTTTGCTCAAATGTATTAGTAACTATGAATTTGACTAAGAGTCGCTAAGTATTGTTCAAATTAATCTACATTTTCATGAGAGCTACTAATTTAGAAGTCATACCGCTGCAGGCGGAGGTGGTGATGGTTGAGTCTGCCTCGGACCGAAGGGCATCGGTGGGAGAACACAAGGTTGCCCTCCAGGATGAGTTGCGGCCAACTTCGACATGAATCCCCGAGGTTGTGGATGGCCACTCTCAGAACTTTGTGATACATATGGTTACGATTTTGTATTATAACTCGAGTTAATAAGATATGCAGTTATACCTGCAACGAGGGGCCAACATGTTGTCCTTCCTGCATGGGACCGAAGGGTGTTGGTGGGAGAACACATGTATAAGGTTGCCATCCAGGATGACTTGCAACCAACATCTGCATGAATCCCTGAGGTTGTGGATGACTACTCTCGGAACCCTGTGACACATATGGTTACGATTTTGTATTCTAACTTAAATTAATAAGACATGCAGTTATACCTATGATGAGGGGCTAACAAGTTATCCTAGCTGCATTGGACGAGGCATACCGAACTGAGTTCCGGTGTTACCTGGAGCCAACAACTCATCAACTAAATTATTTGAGAGATCTTAAGTAGAACAATTTTGGACTTGAATAAATTGTTCAATTGTTCAAATTATATGTTACCTGTGCCATAAACAAATATTGCATCTGCTGTTGCATCTTCTCTTGGGTGCATCTCAATTCTTCTCTTAATTCCCCTGTCTCCGCATTAGACCAGGACCGACTAGAACTCGCACTAGAGGATGAGTGTTGTCTAGCATAAGCCTCGTGCTCCACATGCACGTCACCCAACTTAAGTCTACAAAAAAATACAAGTGTTATGAATCGATAGTCATTAACATATGAACCATCAATATCTTTACACGTACCTCCCAGGCGGTAAACCTCCGCCGGCTTCGAACACCGCACCCACGTCCAATGCCTCTCTTACAAAATCCACGTCATCTCCATGAGTTTTCTTCAAACACTCAACATATTTTGCCTGCGATTCATTGAGTTCACGGATAGATGTAATAAAAGATAAATTGACTTCATGGATAGATGTAACAAACTCTCAACATACTTGCCACTTTCTGTGTTGCCGCCTCGTCGCACAACAGCTCCGGGTGATTTGGGTCTGTGCCTCTGTGCGCCTTGAGGTAAACCTCGAAGAAAGCAGGAGTGGCACCAGTTTCAGCTGCCTGCAATACCAAGATCCAACAGTTTAATCAATGCAATTTTTTGAAGCAATTTAAAAATGATTGTAATAATTCATACCATTTTTTGTTTCATTCGGTATGTCTATCTGGCCCATAGGTGCTTTCCAGGCTTGCTCCTTTGATTTTATCGGTTTCTATTCGAAACATGTTTGAACTCATACGACGCCTAGTAATCGCATAACCATTCCCAAGCTTCCATATCTGCACAGACTCAATCTACACTGCTATGCATGTACTCCTCCTTCCGCAAGTGAATACTAGGTGCTTCCTTGTTGGTCATGGGCAGCAACAACTTGGTCTTGTAGAACACGGTCACAACTTTGATACGTGCATCAGAGGAGTCCTTCGTACGTCTTCTTGCTGAATTCTGGAAAACCAACCTTGCATATGGTTCGTTCGCACCATCCTCCAAGCAAAATAAACTCTGCAAGAAGAAACAATTAATGTCAACCAAAGAAAGATGCAATATAATTTAAAAATTCAAAAAAACTTACCCAAAACATCTCCCAAGCTCTGGCATGACAAGTACCCGAATTGCCATACGATTTCAGCGCATAGTGATCCCAATTATGCGCCGCAATTCGTTGGCCGCACGCTAGAACCATCAAAGGGAAGCAAAACCTGATGGCGTTTCTCAACTCCGTGTTAACTACTCATCGATGCCCCTTGCCACTCCAACCAGGCTAGATCTAGCACCTAGTACCCTTGGGCCTTATAACTGTCCACTCGTCCAAGCCTTTACTTGGATTACATAAATGGTGCCTCCACAACCTGTACAAATAATATTAGTTAGTTGACAAGAAAACCAATATAGAAGATAGCTTCTCAAATAATCTGAAAGAGTACCTGAAGGGGCATCAATCAGTCTACCCTTGTCCTGTCTCAGCTATCTCTACCTCTCTTGCCAACCTTGCATCTCGCGCGGGGTCATCGCCCTCAGAACCACCCTCAGAGGAGGACCGCCCAAAGACCTCCTGCATCGTCCAGTCTCTCCTGCCTGCTCTTGAGCATCCTCCCTGCTCTGGTGGCTGAGTGACAACCTCCGTCTCCTCCTCGTACAACTCTTCGTATGTCGGGCAAAGATCTGCCACCTGTGTCAGACTCGGACCTCGTGCTAGGTGGCTCGATGCCTACTCTGCCACACACTCAAGGAGTTGCCCCTGTCTTTGCGCATTCCCGTTAGTGCCCTACAAATGTAAATAAACATGTAACAAATATTAGATAGCTAAGTATGACATTAAATTGTACATAAAAATAAACAAGTACCTGAAATAAGGCTGCTTGGTCCGAATCACTACTTGGCTGAGACGTGGAGGACGAACTACCATTGCGCCTCCTCCCCCTTTCTGTCACCTTATTTATTAAGCTAGAATGCTTCCACATCTGCACAAATTTCAAAATAATTATTAGTATACAAAAATATAAAACAATAAAGATAAATGGTAAAATCTAAAATTTGTTCAAAATAAGAATCAAAATCTCAAAGAATGTGTACAATAACATTGAAATCATCAGCATCAAAATCTGCTTCTGCCACACCACTACAGGATTCCCGTCAGCATACGATGGCCAAAACTGTCGTATATAAAGTAGAAACCGTCGTATATAACCTATATATGACGGCAGGTGTTTATATACGACAGTTTGTGGCCGTCGTATATATTTTGTCGTATATATAGTTATATATGACGGCGCCATCGTATATAACAGTATATATACGACGACCGCTTATATACAACGGCCTGTTTCGTAGATTTGGGCTAGTGGGCCGGGGCCTTTATATACGACGACTGGGCACTGGCTGACGTATATAAGAGCTTATATACGACAGCCTGGGCCCAGCCGTTATATATTATTTAGGCTTATTTACGACGGCTCTGTATAGCGACCGTTGTATATAAACTATACTGGGCGTCGTATATAAGCTTTTCTATTTTTTTAAAACAGAAAATGGCTAACCTAGCTCGATGGCCAGCTACACATCCACAACATGACAACAACAAAACAATTTGACATACAAAATCACAACAAGGTGCAATAGTACATATCCACAATCACGAAGTCTGACATCCACATAATCAAAAACAAAATCATAAGTCTATTGATTACTAGCCCCTCCACTACCTCCGAGAGCGAAGCAGTCATCCTGTCACGGCGAACCTGGCGCCCTTAGCTGCGGCGATGGAGTCTGAGCCTCCCTCCCTGATCCCTGTGAAACACAGTGACATATATACAAGTTTACAACGGTGTTCTCGTATTCAATTGTTTAGTTGAACTTAATGTAACTTCCTTTTTGTACCTGCACTCTAGGAAACTGCTCCTGTGGTGGCGACGGCTGCAGCACGAACGGAGGTGGCTGCCATAACGGTATCTGGATTTGCTGCCCTTGCTGTCGAACTAGCGCCTGTCATTTCAAACATTACAATTTACAAAACCGATTGAAATGCAATGTAATTAAAGTACAATTGTATGTTTCTTACTTCCATTGCCGCTTGCATCTGTGCCATATAGGATGCATGATACGCCATGGCAGCCCTGTTCTTCTCTCGCTCTCTCGCTAAGGCCTCCTCCTGCCGGGCCAAGCTCTCCCGAAGCACCATGACCTCGAGATCTCTCTCGGTGACACGGCGGCTGGAGAGCCTGCGCCAGCAGCCGAAGACTGCGAGGAGCTGCCTCTCGCAGGTCGTGCCTCCCTAGAGTTGATGACTCCAGAGAATATGGCAAGCCTACAAAAAAATGAATCAATTCAAGGTAAAATTAAATAATCTTGAATTGAAAACAATGAAAGTAAATGAATTCACCTTCCGTGTGCTTTTCCACCTCCGCTTGCATACGCGGCTTGAGGGTCGATGTTGGGGGAGTTTTCCCAATCGAACCCTTCGCCGTGTATCCTCACAGCCTCTTGCCCATACCTAGTCTGAAAAACAATGAAATTGTGTAATTTCAATAACATATATAGTGTTAACTAATTTGAGAGGTCATGAAACTTACAAGGTGCTCCGCTGCGTACTGACTACACTACTCCGGTTGAGAAGGGTCAGCGTGACCTCTCCTATAGACCGCAGTAGCACTCGGTCGCACGCCGGTCTCCTTTTCCTGTGAACATATGTTAGTACGAACAATACTATATTATAAATATAATAAAAACCACCAAGAAACTTACCATCCGTTTAGCCATTCGCACAAAACCATGGATGCCCATACCGTACTTCCCTGAGCTCCCTCTGGCATCTCGACCCTTTTTGGACTTAGCAATGAACTCATCGCTAGCCCAATACCTGCAAAGGGCTCGGTAATCTTCAGTTCGTCCCTGTAACCAAGAGACACTAACCTGCACACATGCATAGTTCATTAGATGTTACTTAGCAAAATTAATGTGAATAATTTAAATATTACGCAACTTACCTCTGCGTACTGCTCCTCCGTCAAGTACGTGTCGGAGGCGTCTCTGAACGACCCAACCTCGTGGTCGTGGAGCTTCAAGTAGTCATCAACTACTTGACTCCGAGCGTTCAAAAGCATTTGCATAACAAGATTTTGAGCGTTCACTTCGAACACGGAGCGGGCGTGATCCATCTGCTCAGCCGGGTCCTCAAGGCGGTACCTGAGCTGTAGGAAGCCAACACAGTTCGACATATACGCACATTAATATTTGAAGGAACATAAAGAATTGAAACTTCAAATATTTATGAAAGTTACTTACCCAAAAATCTGCCCACATGACTCCCTATAGGTTGTCGTTCTGCGGGTGAGGAACACGCGCGTAGTCGTCCCACGACGTAGCTGCACGTCCATCGATCGCACCGGGGTAGTGCAGACACACTAAGTTCCGGATGCAACCATTCACCGTCCTGTGGTGTTTCTACCCGTCGTACGAGAGGTCCTCCCAAGAACTAAAAAGACATTTGTTAAGTCATTAAGTAAGATCATAGTCTTTGAGAACAAATAGAAATGAATACTTTATTAATATGTTACCTGTCTCCAACCGGACGAATAATTACCGACTCTCTAGGAATCGGTGGAGGACCAACAAAGTTACTCCTCCTCGTACGTCTCCTCCGCTGCGGCACCATGTCTGGTGACCCAGAAGGCTGGTCACCGGACGTGTCCTCGGGCTGGGTGCCCTCGGGCTCACTAGGCAGACTACCCTCGGGGTGGCTGCCGAAGGGCTGGCTGCCAGAGGCCTGGCTACCAGAGGGCTCGCTCACTGAGGGCACGCTGCGCTGCGTACCCGTCTCTTGAGGTGCCTCTGTAGCCTCGGACTCATAGTCCGAATCAGACTACAATGGTAAAGTAAGTAAGTTAAATTGAAAAAGTGATTTTAATAATTTTGTGCATTGTAGAAAAATTTACCTCTATACGCTGCAAACTGACAACCTTGTCCCGCAACTCGGGACACACACTTAACAGCTGAGTGCGTCTGCTCCCGCTGTAAGTGGAACAATAGAAGTAGTTGTCTCTCTCCTGCGAGGGGAGTAAACCCCTCACACTCGGCGCCTTCTTCCCCATCGAACCCTTTGAACCCTTGCTTGACGACATCCTAATCAGTTTAAAAAACATTACTCATAATCAGTTTCAAAAGTAATGTAAGCGATAATTAATGTTACTTTCATTTAAAAGAACATTACTCGTAATCACTTTCAAAATTCATCAACATCATGATCATCAACATCACGATCATCAACACCACGATCTGTCGTTGTGAGCTGTTTACGTTTCCGCTTTCGCATTGTAGATGTCTCTACATCTGCAACATCTCCTACTAAGTTATCGAGTCCTGCACCAGGCTCGACGATAAAAGAGTCTGACAACTCTACGTCTTGGTAAACTTCTTCAGTGTCTCCACTATCATGATAACCATCATCTCCAGGACTATATAAGCGCTCACGAGGATTCACTTTATATACCACCCACCAAGCGCTAAGCTTCTTACATGGATAAGGTAAATAATACACTTGTTCCACTTGATGTGCAAGAACGTATGTATCTAAACCTCGTAAGCGTTCGTTGTGATTCACTTCCACCATGCCAAATTGATTTTCTCGAGTTCCATGATTGTTATCAAACCAATCACAATCAAAGAACACCACTCGAAGTTCTTTATTGCCAGCTAAAGTAAATTCCAGAATTTTGTTAATGATTTCATAGTAATTGGTTTCTTTCCCTTGTGAGTTGATTGCCCTCGTCACAACTCCGCAATTTGATATTGCTGCGAGAGGACGAAGAGTTTCGAATCGAGTTGTACGGAATCGGAAGCCATTTATGTCATATCGACCATAGCTTCTAACTTTCACTAATCCATAAGATAGTTGTCATAAATCTTGATGGATGTCGGTGTTCGCTAATACATAAGCTCGAAACCAGGATAAGAAATTAGGCCCTCCATTAATTCCAGTCCGTCGCATCGTTTCTACTTTCTTTCTCGTTGGTTGATGCTTATGTTTCCAGTTTTGGTTGTGGAACTCGATGTACACACAAAACATATGTTGTCGACATTAGCATACATGTATTGGTAAATACAATAATCATCATAAATGTAAGAGAAACACTTACTCGAAATATTTCTCCATGCCATCGATATTAGCATACATGTAGAGTAAAGCAGCAGTCCTTTCTCCTTCAGTAAAATCGTATGTCGTGCTGCTGCCAACAGTAGTTCCCCTCAATTCAAAAATAGAGAGATCATTAACTGGTGGTTCATCATCTACATTGTATCGCATTGCCGAAGTATTGACATTGTTTTCCTCTGCAAAGTAGAAACTAGAAAAGTAACCTACTTCCTTTAGAGTAAATGCTTCAGCAATGCACCCTTCAACCCTTGCTCTGTTGCCAACCATAGTTTTCAAATATCTCAATGCTCTTTCAATATGGTACATCCATCTATATTGCACAGGACCACCAACTTTTGCTTCGAATGGAAGATGGATAAGAAGATGCTGCATTGGATTGAAGAAACCAGGAGGAAATATTTTTTCCATCTTACATAAAAGTACATGTATCTCCTTCTCTAACTTATCCATCATGTCTTTCGTTATTTCTTTGGCACATAACTGCCTATAGAATAATGAGAGCTCAGCTAACACCTTGCACACTGCATCATCTAGATATCCCCAAAACATAACAGGTAAGAGTCTTTCCATTATTATATGATAGTCATGACTCTTCAACCCAGTGAGCTTTCCCGTTTTAACATTCACGGCTCGTCTCAGACTAGCAGCATAACCATCTGGAAATTTCAAAGTTTCCAACCATTCCATAACTTGTTTCTTTTCATTAGGTCAAAGCACGAAAGAAGCACGTGGCTTACCACCACTTTCAGAGAGCTCAAGAGTAGGTCGATTACAAATCTCGGCCAAATCCTTTCGAGCCTTTAAGTTGTCTTTCGTTTTGCCCATGATATCCATGCACGTGCTTATGATACATTCGGCCATGTTACGCTCCTGATGCATTACATCAATGTTATGCATCAGTATCAATGACTTCACATATGGTAGCTCCCAAACTCCACATACATGAGTCCAGTTGTGAACATTTCCGTAACCTACAAAGAATCCAGGGAGAGCTTCATCAGGGACTAGTGAGTCCAACACATCGGATACTTCACACCCGCTTAGGCGTTTAGGTGGTTCCTTAGTGACAACGGTATCTTTTCTGAAGACATTACTCTGTTGCTTGAATGGGTGGTTTCGAGGAAGCCAACGCCTGTGACAATCAAAGTAGCTTATCTTGCCACCGTATGTAAGTCGAAAACACTCTGTGTCAGACGCACATATGGGACACGACAAACGACCATGTGTGCTCCATCCAGAAAACATGATGTACGCAGGGAAATCATGGACATACCACAAATAAGCAGCTCGAAGGTTGAATTTCTGCTTCTTGTAACAGTCATACGCTTCAACTCCAGTACACAACGTTTTCAATTCTTCAATCAATGGTTTCAACATCACATTGAGACATGATCCCGTATGATCTGGTCCTGGTATAATGAGGCTAAGAAACATAAACTCATACTTCATACAAAGAGAAGGTGGTAGGTTGTATGGAATAACAAAGACGGGCCTGACGCGACCCGCTCAACCGAGACAGGCCACTCGCCCGGGAATCGCATTGGGTGGTGCCGTGTTATGCGGCACCCAACAACACACATATGAGGAACAATGTATTACATAAAACAATAGCGGAAGCTTACAAGTTTTTCTTTGTAAATACTTTACATCAAGTAGCTACAGCGGAAGTCTTTATCAACTCACGTCGAATAACTAAGAGCATTCGAGATGAAGTCCAGCCCACGGACTCCTCTCGCTAGCGACACGAAGACAAGCAGCAGCGGCTCGGTTCTCCATGTGTTACCTGACTCGGGAGTTCCCGAGTCTCACCGGACAACCTTCTTTTCAGCATCGTTGTTAACCTGCAAAACCACTTATATAGCAAGCGTGAGCACATAGGCTCAGCAAGTCTGACCCGTCTCTCCTAAGCAAGAAACTCTATATGCAAGACGGTTGCAATTGGGTCGGCTAGATTTGCATAAGGGACTCGCCTAAAGTTGATCCTTAACTTTCATATTTTAAGCCTCATTGTGCAGACCTTGAGCCGAAAAGCATCGCAACTCCACAATCAAACAAGAAACGCTTTGTTGCGATGCTTCTTGCACAAAGTGAAAGTAAACTTTAATGAGCCTATCTCTAATTCAATCATGGTTGCAATACAAGTTATAGCACATCCTCATCAAGTTCGAAGATAAACAATTCCAGTTGTTACTACGTCAAGACGCAGTGGGCAAGTATGCTCATATAACCGCGAGCGACGGTGATTCGAATCAGTACACGCCCGGACTACACGACACGTACACCCGTACTCCGAGCTGCCGGCAGCAACCTCGACTGACGTTGTACGCGGCCACCTTTCCCAAGATCTTCCACATTGGACGCAGTCCAACTGCCCCGAGTACGCAAGTTCCCTCAAGGTGCATACCCGCTGTGGTATGTTCTTGAGCGAGTTACCTCCTGCTACCCTGACGCCGAAAGCCTAAGGCAGTTGGAAAAGTTCCACTATGGATCTCCCAAGGTACATCGGTTTCCTGGGTCCCATATAGCCAGTATGTGCCCGGTACACAACTCAAACTTGTCCAACAGGGCCAAGCACGGACGGGCCTTAACCGACACAGGCAGGGCTATGCACGCACGGCCTGCAACCTGCTGCATCTAAACCTCCCTGCCCGGTCTCCATTTCTTAAGTGTGAACTTTCATCATTCTTTCTAATTCGGACCCGTTCCGAGTAAACCAGCCCTAAACTCGCGAGTAGATTCCAACTACTCGTCTTCTACCGGACCTTTCCTACTAACATTAGCATAGCCAAATTCCCTCGAGGAGTTGCTATTCTACCCTTTCTCTCATAGGTGTTTCTGGTCATGCAAGTGGAGTTTTCAATATCATCTAGACGTAATGCAATCAACGATGCAAAGCTATGATCTTTACAAATGAAAATGTTTTATAAAATGGTTCAAGTGCAAACCGGGGCTTGCCTGTTTTGCAGGTGACTACTGTTACAATCAGTTAGTGATGATCACTTGGAGCTTGATCACTTGTTCTCCTCCCTCCTTGATCTTCACTCCAAGTCCTCCTCACCTTCTTCACGTATATACTACACGTTATGATCATGCATATGTATTTAATTGAAAAGATTTTGCTCATAAGATCTAATGACCATTTAAAACTGGAACTTTGTTTAAGAATTTAAAATGACACTGGTGCTAGTGGTTTGGGTTGGGCTTAAACACTAAGATCAAGTGTTGAATGCTTCTTTCCACTTAAGTGTTGATCACCTTACGAGATCACACATGACAGTGGTGATCCAGAGCCCTAATGGAGCTGAGAATTTTCATGTGAGTTCCTTGTCACAAGAAGTTCTCTGGACCAAAATTTAGCACATTTCATGGACTGGTTTATTCAGAATAATTCTCTAAGTGTTTAGTCAAAGATGAATTAATTCTGAGGTAACATCCATTTTCATGTCAAACTCAGTGAACCACAATTTCAATTATAGTTTATAGAGTCCACATGAATTTTCCTAGGATTTTTGGAGCTAGGAATTTCCCAGAACTGAATTTACAAGTTTTGGAAATTCCCTGAAAATGTTTTTGTATTCATTTGAATACAGGAACTTACAATCTGAATTACCCTGATTAATTCAACTCCAAATGAGCTGAAACTTTTACAGGAGTCTAATAACACCCTAAAGAATATCCTGGCAAAATTTGAGGATTTTTGGATATACCAAACTCCCTCTAAAATTCTTTTGCTGAAAAGCTTTAAAGAATTTTCCAGAATTAAATAAAGACTTTCATACAAATTGGGTTGCATATTTGGATAGAGTTTGTCAATCTGAATCTAACCCAATTTGAATCACTAATTTTAGAGATTCCTAGCAAAAGTTATGCTCTTCTAAAGTTTGGGAAAAATCTGGGATTTGAATAAATCCGGGGAAAAGTTTAAACCTGACTGTGGGCCATGGGGCACGTGTCACTTACAGAATCAAAGGCACACGGAGCCACACAGATCCCTCTGTGCAGTTACATGGGATGCCACAGCCACAGAGGATCAGGGTTTTAAACTCTCTCTCACTGACGACTGGGCCCGCCGACCCCTTCTTCTACCTCGGGTCAGTTCCCGCGCTCCGGGTGCCCACGCCGCCGCCCTCGCCGGAGATCGCCGTAACTCGATCTCCCGGCTTCTGCTCGAGCCCTGGCTCGCCGCCAGAGCCTAACCCGCCCTGCTGAGCACGATGGTAAGGTTTTCCCGAGCCGACAAAACCTCTATGGTAGCTAGCGACGCTGCGGCAGCCCGACACTTCATCGGCGACGTTGGCCGGCCATCCTAGTGCACCAACAGTTCGACCAAATGGTGCTACAGCACCAGTGAACGATGGGGGAGCTCGGCCTAGCCTCAAAAACGTTCGAGAATGATGGCAAACATGCTTTCACCGTGCGACTGCGGTTCCCCGGTTCGGTCGCCGGTAGAAACCCATGAAATAATCGGTCTATGTGCAGTTTTAGGCTAGAACCGTGAAGAGCAAAGGATCGCCTACTACTTTGGACCCTTCGTGCAAACTGTGATGAACAAATATTGAGAATTTAAGAGGAATTCGGGATTACCGTGCCGGAAGGTCAGATGGAGTACGCCGGAGCAATTTTTCAAAATTCACTCCCGGCGATGCATGGCACGGTCTGCTCTTTGGAGGGGAGCAGCAGGGTGCCTTGGCGCGTCCAGAGGCGCCGGCACTTGGTCGTGATACTCACCAGACTGAGCTGTCCACGGACGCCTCCCAGTCAATCCTTGTTCGGCCGCCACACGGCCGTGGTGGATTCGGGGTAGGAGAGCCGATCATGGGTCGGGGACGCGTTGAGGAGGGAGAGGGAGCTGCGCCGGTGCTATCTGGCTATTGACCAGCTGTTGTTCGCGCCTGTTTGAGCCGGCTGTCGAGCAAACGACGGCGGCGGCGTAGGTGTTGCTCAGGGCGCGAGGGAAGAAGAAAAGCCTCTGTGCTCGGTCTGTGAGCAGAGGGAGAGCACGTTGTGGATGGATGAGGGCGCTGGGGGGGGGGGCTGTATCGGCGCTGGAGTCGGTTGCGGGGGCGGCCGACCAGCTGCGGGCGTGCTGTCCCGAGCAGCAGCTGCTGTCGCTCCCCTGAAGGCAGCAAAACAGAGACCCATCTCCTTTGTGTAGATATTTTGGTACCTATGACATGTGGGTCCCATCTCCCCCTTATCTCTCCAAAATATCTCCACAATCTGCAAATGATGAAATTCAACTGTGTGGAGTTGAAAATTAAACTGCATTTGAATAATTGGGCAAGTTTCATCCAAATTCAAATATGAAATCTGATTTTTATTTTGGCTGCTGCAAATGAGATTTTTAGCACAACAGTTTTGAATTCCATTGTGTTTTTCTCATTTGAATTTGTGTTTGAACAAATTGTTCCAAAACTGATTTTTGTTTTCTCACACATATGGGAACTTCCCATCCTTGTTTTTGACCCCTCTAGGGTTCCAAGTTCTCAGATAAACATTTGACTTGTGTGAAGCAAAATCCTCATGTGTGTTATCACATGTGGGGAAAAGTTTTAACAAGTCCCAATTTTCATACATATGAAACCAACTTTTGCAAATAAGTGTTTCTTTGTATTCATAATTTTGGGACCTTTACATTCCTCCCCCCTTAAAAGGAATCTCGTCCCGAGATTCAAAAGAGGAACGAGGTGGGAGGTAATTACAAGGTTTATGACAAAAGCTCCGGATAATTCTTGTGGATGTAATCTTCGGTTTCCCACGTCGCCTCTTCTGGGGTATGATTACTCCACAGGACTTTGTAAAATTTTAAAGTCCGGTTCCTGGTGGTCCGGGTCTTTTCGTCGATAATCTGTACAGGTTGCTCGACATAGGTGAGATCCGGTTTCAACTCGTCGATGTCTTCGGTGCGGATGGCAGCTGTAAACCTGAGACATTTCCGCAGCTGGGATACGTGAAATATGTCGTGAATACCGGCAAGGCTTGCTGGTAGTTCCAGCCGGTAGGCTACAGTTCCGCACTTCTCCGTGATAGTAAACGGACCGATAAATCGGGGAGCAAGTTTCCCCTTGACACCGAACCGATGAATCCCCTTCATCGGAGACACACGAAGATACACGTGCTCTCCGACTTTGAAATGCAGCGGTTGACGTCTCTGGTCCGCGTAGCTCTTTTGACGAGATTGGGCAGCTTTGAGGTTCTCTTGTATTATCCGAACTCTCTCTTCGGCTTCATTGACAAGATCGACCCCGAACGTTACTCGTTCACCGGATTCGCACCAATTTAATGGTGTACGGCACTTCCGGCCGTATAGAGCTTCATATGGTGCCATTTTGATGCTCGTCTGATATCCGTTGTTGTACGAGAACTCCGCCAGCGGTAAGTGATCATCCCAGCTCTTACCGTGTTGGATGGCACATGCTCTTAGCATATCCTCTAGTATTTGATTCACCCTCTCAGTTTGCCCATCGGTTTGAGGGTGATATGCAGAGCTTCTAATCAACTTTGTCCCCAAGGAGGTGTGTAGCTGTTCCCAGAAACGGGCTACGAACAGCGATCCTCTATCTGACACAATGGTGCGGGGAACTCCATGTAAGCACAAGATCCGTGCTATATACAGCTCCGCATACTGCTTTGCGTTGTACCTAGTATGCACAGGGATGAAATGTGCTGATTTGGTTAATCGGTCCACGATTACCCAAATCGAATCATGGTTGTGGGAGGTCATCGGCAACCCGACGATGAAGTCCATACTCAAGTCTTCCCACTTCCATGCCGGTACTTGCAATGGCTGCAACAGGCCTGACTTCTTCATATGGTCGGCCTTGACTCTTCGACACGTATCACACTCTGAAACGTATTTTGCAACTTCACGTTTCATACGTGTCCACCAAAACTTCTTCCGGAGATCTTGGTACATTTTATTACTGCCCGGATGAATAGAAAACTTGGACAAATGAGCTTCATCCAAAATTTTCCTCCGTAGTCCCATATCCCGGGGTACTACAATCCGGTCGTTGAACCACAAAGTACCTTCATCGTCCTTCCGGAAGCACTTCATTTCTCCGTTGTCTATCCTCCGTCGTATGTGAGACATACCCTTGTCTTTTCGCTGAGCCTCAATGATCTCCTCTCGGATGGTAGGAATGAGAGCAAGATTATAGAGAGCTCCATGCGGGATGACACGGAGGCTTGGTCCTTCATCATCCATTTCAGCAATAGTTAGGTGATGGATATGCGCCTTACGACTGAGCGCATCGGCGACCACATTCGCCTTTCCTGGATGATAATGAATCTCTAGTTCATAGTCCTTAATGAGCTCTAGCCATCTTCGTTGCCTCATGTTCAATTCTTTTTGAGTGAAGATGTACTTCAAGCTCTTGTGGTCGGTGTAGAGGTGTACAAGATTTCCGAGCAAGTAATGCCTCCACATCTTCAAAGCAAGGACCACGGCAGCTAACTCAAGATCATGAGTTGGATAATGCTGCTCGTGAGTTCTGAGTTGACGAGATCCATAAGCGACCACTCGTCTTTCTTGCATCAGCACGCAGCCAAGACCGATGCCAGATGCATCGCAATAAACGTCGAATGGCTTTGTTGTATCCGGCTGAGCAAGAACTGGGGCTGTCGTGAGATGCTTCACTAAGGTCTTGAAAGCTTGTTCACACGCAGCACCCCACACAAATCTGGTATTCTTCTTTAATAATTCTGTCATCGGTTTAGCAATCTTGGAGAAACTCGGAATAAACCTCCGGTAGTAACCCGCTAAACCGAGGAAGCTTCGGATTTCATGTACTGACTTTGGTGACCCCCATTTCTGTACTTGGATAATCTTACTCGGATCTACAGCGATGCCCTCCGCTGAAATAATGTGTCCGAGAAAAGGTACTTGATTAATCCAGAATTCACACTTGCTGAATTTTGCATAGAGCTGATGATCTCGCAATCTTTGTAGCACAATATGCAGATGTTCAGCATGTTCTTCCTCTGACTTGGAGTACACCAAGATATCGTCGATGAAGACCACGACGAATTTATCCAACTCCGGCATGAACACTGAATTCATCAGGTACATAAAGTGTGCCGGGGCGTTGGTCGAACCAAAAGACATAACGAGATACTCATACAGCCCGTATCTCGTTGAGAATGCCGTCTTTGGAATATCTTCTGCCCGGATTTTAATCTGGTGATATCCGGACCGAAGATCCATCTTCGAAAATACCTTCGCATCCACTAATTGATCGAAGAGCATATCTATGCGAGGTAGTGGATACTTGTTCTTGATGGTAAAGGCGTTCAAAGGACGATAATCAACACAAAGCCGTAGTGTTTCGTCCTTCTTCTTGACAAACAACGCTGAACAACCCCAAGGTGACGAACTCGGTCGTATAAATCCCTTGCTCATTAGGTCATTCAGCTGTGTCTTCAATTCTGCCAGTTCATTGGGTGCCATCTTGTACGGCCTTCGTGATATCGGTGTGGTTCCCGGTATAAGTTCGATCTTGAACTCAACGTCTCGCTCGGGCGGCATGCCCGGTAAATCATCGGGAAACACATCCGGATACTCACGTACCACCGGAATGTCCTCTATCTTGACAGCTTCCGTGTGGTTCACTGTTGCAATCTGCTGCCGTCTGGCGCCCAGAATTAATATATGAAGACCGTGCTGTGGGGAGTTGAGCTCAACGGTCCTGGAGCTGATGTTAAGAACCGCTCCGTGGTAATTCAACCACGACATCCCCAAAATGATGTCGATCTTCAGACCTTCAAGAATAATGAGGGTCGTAGGGTATATTTTACCCCCCAAACAAAGAGGTGCTCGGGAGACAACCTCGCTTGCGGTACTGCTGCCCCCGGGCGAAGATATGAGGTATTGCCTCTTTGTATAAACGGTTTGGAGCTGATGTTGAGCCACAAAAGGTTGGCTAATGAAGTTGTGTGTGGCACCGGAATCAAAGAGAATTAAAACCGGTATCTGATTCAGAGAAAACATCCCTGCTAAAGCGGCTTCTCCTTCCGGAACATCATCAATCACAGTATAGTGAAGGTTGCCCCTTATCTGCCCTCCTATCTGCAGATTAAGGTACGGGTCGTATTGTTGTAAATATGATGACCCGTAGCCTCGAATTCCCTCCAGACATTGCCTAGCATAATGGCCCTTACGCCCACAAGTAAGACACGGATGCCTCTCCGGTTCTTGACTTGCGATGGACTGCTAGGTACATATGGCTGCAGCGATGGAGCACAAACCACCGTCTGATGCTGCGGCAGTGGAGGTGGTGCAAGTTGTAAAACTTGACCAGTAATCAATCTCTGAGGAGTTGATTGTACAGGTGGCCTCCGTCTTTCACCGGATGGCGTTTGATACACCAAACGGTACTTCCGAGGCACATAACTTGTGCTAGCCTGCTCGATCTCACTCATCTTTCTCTTCTCCGCTTGCCACTCAAGTGTCGGCTTCTCTTGAATGAAAGCCGCATTGACCATGTCGGTGTAACTGCCGTTATTATGTACGGCCAGCTTCTCCCGTAATATGCCACTCAGGCCATGGAAGAATAGGTCACACCGTGCTTCTTCTTTCGTCACATATTCGGGAGCATATTGGGCCAAAAGATTAAATCTCCTGACATATTCGAGGACACTCATGTCCCCTTGCTTTAAGCCCAAAAATTCCTCCCGCTTTGCCTTGACAATACCTAGTGGTATGTAACGGGTACGAAAGGCTTCACAAAACTCTCTCCATGTTACTTGATGGCCCTCCGGAATGGTGGCAAGATGATCCACCCACCAATTTCCGGCGGCTCCATGGAGTTGTTGAGCGGCAAACTTTGTCTTCTGGTATTCATCACATTTGAATACTCCAAATTTAGACTCCATGACACGAAGCCATTGATCTGCTTCGACAGGTTCGGTGGCTTCAGTAAAGATAGGCGGTTGAGCCGCCAAGAAGTCCAGATAAGCGTTCCGAGGTGGAACGACTTGTTGCGTGTTCTGGAGTACGCCTTGCTGTACCAAAGCTTGGAGTAAGCGTGTGTGTTCTTGCGTTGCTTCTTGGAGTAGCCTAGTGTTCTCTTGGTTAGACTCGACGACTCGAGTCATAAGATCCATCCATCCCGTGGATGGTGGTTCCAACGGTGGAATGGAAGCATCACCGCCTCGACGAGAACTTCCGGCCCTACTCCTAGAGCGATTACGAACCATACTGCAAAATGTAGTTGAGATGAGTTAAGCAAGAACTCAGCAGTATGTGTGACTAATGGAAGCATGATTATGTCAAAACTTTATGAAAGCAGTAACAAAATTCATGTTTACACAACTCCTTAGTAGGCATAGCTATTCAGCCTATCTGTACAGGACAGACCTTTATGCACTATCTCCAGATTTTGATCTAATTAAGAGCATTTTCATGACTCAAGTTGAATACCAAAGTTAAAGTTAACTTCAGTATCTTTCCAACGAGTACTCATATGCCCCCAGATCATCTCCGGATTAAAAGTTATGATTTTTCCAAAGTTGACAGGATTCCTGAATAAAATTTGCCAGCACCTCCTTTGTACATGGCTGATTTTATTACAGTTGTATATGTAAATACAATAAGAACCTGAACAAACATTGAACTACAACAATGTTGCACATTTCATAACCTATCCAATGGTGTATCATAGGCTTCTTAAGGGTTTATCTACAGAAAGTTATGGCTTAAAAACAGAAAGGTCCAGAGAGGTTTCGTTACCGTCCTGGTTCTGGACAGTTTACTCTTCTCTGAACTTTCTACCCATTTAGCATGTGATTTAGCTTTGGAGGTCTACATAGAAGTTGTAGATCACTTGAAAATCTTTGCATAGTTGTACCTTACACCTTAATTGGGTCAAGCTACTCAGAATTATGCTCTGTAGAAGTCCAACACAAATTTCTGCTGAAAACAGAGCACTCTGTTTTTGAAATCTTTGAAGTCATTTTCCTCTCATTTGAATCTTAGCTCAAAATAAGAGTTCAGTAACTAATATTTGTTTCAAACTTCCATTTTTAGTTGAAAGTTAGTTCATGAGTCATTTCTTCAAAGGAAAGGGGTTATTATGTTTAGTACGGCGTCGATGCACCGTAAGAAGCATGTCGGTACTACGTAGCCTCACCAAAAGAAAATCCTAACCGGATTATACCGGTATAACGTATCTTAGGTGGCACTAAAACGGTCACTCGCAAACGTATACTATTCGTACTACGGTTTCGTTGTTAATCCTGCATGAGTCACACTCAATCATCAGGTCCGGCTGCACACCGAACCCGGTATGCATACATTTCTTACACCCGTCCGTCATCACTCGCACAGGCGTTCTCAAGCCAAACACGCCTTGAGCTACGTGTTCACGTTACTAACCACGTGACGGGGTTTCCCAAATTGCACCACGCACGCCTGGGATAGACGTTGCTCGAGTACCCCAAACGACATGAGGAGTCGTAGAGGATACTAAAGCAGATCGGGTTACCTGCCACCCGTGGGGCTCCACCCTTCAGCTTGTGCGCACTGGTGGACAGCGCTTACGTGCACCCCCAAGACATAACTCGTCCCGAGATGCACGATTTTCCGACATAACAAGTAATTTAGGTTGCCACCTTCATATTAAGCTAATAGTAATCCTTATGTGGGCCTAGTACCGTATCCTCACCGGAACCTAAATTTTTGTCGTAATACCATCCTTATTCCGTGTGCTATTCCCAATGCGGCTCTGATACCACGCTGACGCGACCCGCTCAACCGAGACAGGCCACTCGCCCGGGAATCGCATTGGGTGGTGCCGTGTTATGCGGCACCCAACAACACACATATGAGGAACAATGTATTACATAAAACAATAGCGGAAGCTTACAAGTTTTTCTTTGTAAATACTTTACATCAAGTAGCTACAGCGGAAGTCTTTATCAACTCACGTCGAATAACTAAGAGCATTCGAGATGAAGTCCAGCCCACGGACTCCTCTCGCTAGCGACACGAAGACAAGCAGCAGCGGCTCGGTTCTCCATGTGTTACCTGACTCGGGAGTTCCCGAGTCTCACCGGACAACCTTCTTTTCAGCATCGTTGTTAACCTGCAAAACCACTTATATAGCAAGCGTGAGCACATAGGCTCAGCAAGTCTGACCCGTCTCTCCTAAGCAAGAAACTCTATATGCAAGACGGTTGCAATTGGGTCGGCTAGATTTGCATAAGGGACTCGCCTAAAGTTGATCCTTAACTTTCATATTTTAAGCCTCATTGTGCAGACCTTGAGCCGAAAAGCATCGCAACTCCACAATCAAACAAGAAACGCTTTGTTGCGATGCTTCTTGCACAAAGTGAAAGTAAACTTTAATGAGCCTATCTCTAATTCAATCATGGTTGCAATACAAGTTATAGCACATCCTCATCAAGTTCGAAGATAAACAATTCCAGTTGTTACTACGTCAAGACGCAGTGGGCAAGTATGCTCATATAACCGCGAGCGACGGTGATTCGAATCAGTACACGCCCGGACTACACGACACGTACACCCGTACTCCGAGCTGCCGGCAGCAACCTCGACTGACGTTGTACGCGGCCACCTTTCCCAAGATCTTCCACATTGGACGCAGTCCAACTGCCCCGAGTACGCAAGTTCCCTCAAGGTGCATACCCGCTGTGGTATGTTCTTGAGCGAGTTACCTCCTGCTACCCTGACGCCGAAAGCCTAAGGCAGTTGGAAAAGTTCCACTATGGATCTCCCAAGGTACATCGGTTTCCTGGGTCCCATATAGCCAGTATGTGCCCGGTACACAACTCAAACTTGTCCAACAGGGCCAAGCACGGACGGGCCTTAACCGACACAGGCAGGGCTATGCACGCACGGCCTGCAACCTGCTGCATCTAAACCTCCCTGCCCGGTCTCCATTTCATAAGTGTGAACTTTCATCATTCTTTCTAATTCGGACCCGTTCCGAGTAAACCAGCCCTAAACTCGCGAGTAGATTCCAACTACTCGTCTTCTACCGGACCTTTCCTACTAACATTAGCATAGCCAAATTCCCTCGAGGAGTTGCTATTCTACCCTTTCTCTCATAGGTGTTTCTGGTCATGCAAGTGGAGTTTTCAATATCATCTAGACGTAATGCAATCAACGATGCAAAGCTATGATCTTTACAAATGAAAATGTTTTATAAAATGGTTCAAGTGCAAACCGGGGCTTGCCTGTTTTGCAGGTGACTACTGTTACAATCAGTTAGTGATGATCACTTGGAGCTTGATCACTTGTTCTCCTCCCTCCTTGATCTTCACTCCAAGTCCTCCTCACCTTCTTCACGTATATACTACACGTTATGATCATGCATATGTATTTAATTGAAAAGATTTTGCTCATAAGATCTAATGACCATTTAAAACTGGAACTTTGTTTAAGAATTTAAAATGACACTGGTGCTAGTGGTTTGGGTTGGGCTTAAACACTAAGATCAAGTGTTGAATGCTTCTTTCCACTTAAGTGTTGATCACCTTACGAGATCACACATGACAGTGGTGATCCAGAGCCCTAATGGAGCTGAGAATTTTCATGTGAGTTCCTTGTCACAAGAAGTTCTCTGGACCAAAATTTAGCACATTTCATGGACTGGTTTATTCAGAATAATTCTCTAAGTGTTTAGTCAAAGATGAATTAATTCTGAGGTAACATCCATTTTCATGTCAAACTCAGTGAACCACAATTTCAATTATAGTTTATAGAGTCCACATGAATTTTCCTAGGATTTTTGGAGCTAGGAATTTCCCAGAACTGAATTTACAAGTTTTGGAAATTCCCTGAAAATGTTTTTGTATTCATTTGAATACAGGAACTTACAATCTGAATTACCCTGATTAATTCAACTCCAAATGAGCTGAAACTTTTACAGGAGTCTAATAACACCCTAAAGAATATCCTGGCAAAATTTGAGGATTTTTGGATATACCAAACTCCCTCTAAAATTCTTTTGCTGAAAAGCTTTAAAGAATTTTCCAGAATTAAATAAAGACTTTCATACAAATTGGGTTGCATATTTGGATAGAGTTTGTCAATCTGAATCTAACCCAATTTGAATCACTAATTTTAGAGATTCCTAGCAAAAGTTATGCTCTTCTAAAGTTTGGGAAAAATCTGGGATTTGAATAAATCCGGGGAAAAGTTTAAACCTGACTGTGGGCCATGGGGCACGTGTCACTTACAGAATCAAAGGCACACGGAGCCACACAGATCCCTCTGTGCAGTTACATGGGATCCCACAGCCACAGAGGATCAGGGTTTTAAACTCTCTCTCACTGACGACTGGGCCCGCCGACCCCTTCTTCTACCTCGGGTCAGTTCCCGCGCTCCGGGTGCCCACGCCGCCGCCCTCGCCGGAGATCGCCGTAACTCGATCTCCCGGCTTCTGCTCGAGCCCTGGCTCGCCGCCAGAGCCTAACCCGCCCTGCTGAGCACGATGGTAAGGTTTTCCCGAGCCGACAAAACCTCTATGGTAGCTAGCGACGCTGCGGCAGCCCGACACTTCATCGGCGACGTTGGCCGGCCATCCTAGTGCACCAACAGTTCGACCAAATGGTGCTACAGCACCAGTGAACGATGGGGGAGCTCGGCCTAGCCTCAAAAACGTTCGAGAATGATGGCAAACATGCTTTCACCGTGCGACTGCGGTTCCCCGGTTCGGTCGCCGGTAGAAACCCATGAAATAATCGGTCTATGTGCAGTTTTAGGCTAGAACCGTGAAGAGCAAAGGATCGCCTACTACTTTGGACCCTTCGTGCAAACTGTGATGAACAAATATTGAGAATTTAAGAGGAATTCGGGATTACCGTGCCGGAAGGTCAGATGGAGTACGCCGGAGCAATTTTTCAAAATTCACTCCCGGCGATGCATGGCACGGTCTGCTCTTTGGAGGGGAGCAGCAGGGTGCCTTGGCGCGTCCAGAGGCGCCGGCACTTGGTCGTGATACTCACCAGACTGAGCTGTCCACGGACGCCTCCCAGTCAATCCTTGTTCGGCCGCCACACGGCCGTGGTGGATTCGGGGTAGGAGAGCCGATCATGGGTCGGGGACGCGTTGAGGAGGGAGAGGGAGCTGCGCCGGTGCTATCTGGCTATTGACCAGCTGTTGTTCGCGCCTGTTTGAGCCGGCTGTCGAGCAAACGACGGCGGCGGCGTAGGTGTTGCTCAGGGCGCGAGGGAAGAAGAAAAGCCTCTGTGCTCGGTCTGTGAGCAGAGGGAGAGCACGTTGTGGATGGATGAGGGCGCTGGGGGGGGGGCTGTATCGGCGCTGGAGTCGGTTGCGGGGGCGGCCGACCAGCTGCGGGCGTGCTGTCCCGAGCAGCAGCTGCTGTCGCTCCCCTGAAGGCAGCAAAACAGAGACCCATCTCCTTTGTGTAGATATTTTGGTACCTATGACATGTGGGTCCCATCTCCCCCTTATCTCTCCAAAATATCTCCACAATCTGCAAATGATGAAATTCAACTGTGTGGAGTTGAAAATTAAACTGCATTTGAATAATTGGGCAAGTTTCATCCAAATTCAAATATGAAATCTGATTTTTATTTTGGCTGCTGCAAATGAGATTTTTAGCACAACAGTTTTGAATTCCATTGTGTTTTTCTCATTTGAATTTGTGTTTGAACAAATTGTTCCAAAACTGATTTTTGTTTTCTCACACATATGGGAACTTCCCATCCTTGTTTTTGACCCCTCTAGGGTTCCAAGTTCTCAGATAAACATTTGACTTGTGTGAAGCAAAATCCTCATGTGTGTTATCACATGTGGGGAAAAGTTTTAACAAGTCCCAATTTTCATACATATGAAACCAACTTTTGCAAATAAGTGTTTCTTTGTATTCATAATTTTGGGACCTTTACAGGGCCAACATGAGTATGGTGTGGCATTTGTACTGAAAGGTGAAAATCCATCCGTCGCTAACCCGATGTGAACATTTCTTGCATCACTAGCAAAAGCAGGATCGAAAGAGTCCAAAGACTTCCATGCATCACCGTCCGACGGATGAGTCAACACATCTTTGTTCTCACGCACACCTTCTTTGTGCCATCTCATGTGTCTGGCAGATCTTTTTGAAAGAAACAACCGCTTCAATCGAGGTGTCACAGGCAAGTAACGCAATTGCTTATGTGCAACTTCTATCATTACTTTATCACCATCGCCATTGACAACTTCGACAAACCTCGATTTTCCACACTTTAAACAATTCTTCTCTTTGTCGTGCTCTTTATAGAATAGCATGCAGTTATCTAGACACACGTCAATTTTCTCATATTTCATACCCAGATCAGATAGTAATTTCTTTGAGTGATACATATCTTCGGGCAGTTTATGAGGTTGTGGAAGAGCATCACTGATAAGTTTCATCATATCATTGTAGCAATTATTAGAGAAGAAATACTTAGATTTGATTGCCATAAATCTGGTCATCAAAGTAAGAAGAGTCATTTCAGTATGATCATGCAACGCCTCTTCAGAAGCTTTCAAGAGATTAAAGAATGCGTCTGCCTCATTTGTAGGCAGATCCTCCGTTTGTATATCTTGTAACATCTCATCAATCCTATCAACACTCGGACAATCATCATCATCATCTTCCACTACATGAACGGCTCGAGGAGCGGACTCGCCGTGGAAACTCTAGACCTCATAATATGGCACGTAACCGTTTCTGCACAAGTGTAATGACAATGTCGTTTTGTCCAGAAACTTAGTATTCCGGCATTTTGCACATGGACAACGAACTTTATCGGTCGTAGACAACAAGAACACTCGAACAATAAAGTCGTCTGTCCTGGCATACCACTCATCTGAGTGACCAGTTGCCTTGTTCCGACCGGTATACATCTAACTACGGTCTTCACTCATGTTTAACTCTGCAGTTTCAAGTCAAAGAATTTTTAGTTAGTTTATTATTTATTTATGTCATGGCCCTATATCTATTGGAAAGGATAGGTCCTAAACCCACCCAAGAGTGACCAAGACAAACGTGCTTATGACAAGACACGTGGTCTAGATTCAGACGAAATTTCGGCAGCATAACCCCGCTGTTCTCCAACTGCACGCCAGAAAATGGAGCAGCGGAGAACATTAGGGTTACGCTGTCGAAACTATGTCCAAATCTAGACCCCGCGTCTGATCATAAGCACGCCCTCTCGATCACTTCTAGGCTGTCCAAAAAGGGACAATTCCGAACCTACACGCCTCACATGCGTAACACATGTGAGACGGGCCGGTTCAAAACGGGTGACGCATATTGTAAAGGTTTACGTCAATCTTTCAATATTTAGTCATTTCAAAGAGAGAGAGAGGAAAGAACAATAGAGAGAAGGAAAGAACGAGATAGAGAATGAAAGAACGAGAGAGAGACAGAGAAGTGGGTCAGCCGTCCTAAGTTATGCCCCAAGAGGCGGCACGGCGGCGCAACGGTGGCGGCGAGGCGGCAGGGCGGGGCGTGGCGGCGGGGAGGTGCGGCGGTAGGGCGAGGCGGCCTAGGTTGTTCACCCCGTGCTTGTGTAGACGTATACGTTACCACTAAATGGGTCGTGTCGGGCCCTAAGCCCATTTATGTACATATAGTACTTTTAAACACTCAAACAATCAAAACAATAATCAATTAAACTATTAACTCATATGCATTAATCATATAAGCAATTAACAACTCATCTAAACAAGCATAATTACCATAGTTAACAAGCTTATCAATTCTAAGCAATTTAAAAAATTACACCTAGCTAGCAATTCAAATAAACCTGGACAATAATTAAACCTAAGCATATCAATTCATCTAAATCTAAACAATTAGCCACTAAACAATCAAAACCAAACAAGCATAATCTAAACCATTAGCCACTAAACAATTGGTAATTAAAAAAACCGAGCTTTCTAGGTGGGGAGGGAGGCGAGCGTCTTACCTCACGGTGGAGGCGGCGTGGCGAGCGGCACACGGCGAGGCGGGCGGCGCACGGCGTGGAGGCGGACCGGCACGGTGCGGCGGCGCGCAGCGCGACGGGCGCAGGTCCGGACGGTACGGCGACGTGGCAGCGCGGTGGGGCTAGGAAGCGCGTGGGGCGGCGCTGCGGGGCGGCGGCGGCCGGGTGCGCTGCGGTGAGGCTGCGGCGGCCGGGGCAGGGAAGGCCGGGGCGGGGTGGTGGTGGCCGGTGATGCGGCGTTCGGTACGGCGACGGCCGGGGTGAAGGGCGGGCGGTGGCGGCCGGGGCGGGGAAAGCCGGGGCGGCGGCTATTGGGCGGTGGCCGGGGCGGGGACTCCGGAGCCGCAGCGGCTGGCGGCAGCGGCCGGGGTGGTGGCTGCTGGAGGCGGCGGCCGGGGCGGCGGAGGCGCTTCTGGCGGGCCGGCCGCAGCGCTTCGGGCGGGGCGAGCGGGCTGGCGGTGGCGGCGTTTCGGGCGGCGGAGGCTCGGGTCGGCCCGGGCGTGAATGGCCGCGCCGACCCGGGACTGCGGGTATATAAGACTTATTTACGACGGCCCGTGGTGTGCCGTCGTAAATAAGCTTATTTACGGCAGCCTCTGTTAGATACGATAGCCAGCCACACGGGCTGTCGTAAATAAGTTATATGCACGACAGCCTAGAGTTGGGTGTCATATATAGGCTCTATTTACGACAGCCAGTTAATAAACGACGGCTGTACTGTCGTATATAACCTTATATACGACGTCCTGTTCGGACTGTCGTATATAAGTTTATATACGACGGCTGGCCATCGTATGTTAATTCGGCTGTCGTATGTTGACCTCTTTCCTGTAGTGCACGTGCATTAAGATGTTCAGGTCTCTCTTGTTCTTCCATATCTTCTTCAAAGTCTTGTCCTTCACCCTCTTCCTCAAATCTCTCTTGTTCTTCAATAATCCTTTGTAACCGCGGAAGACGTTTTTGTGACACCCTCAATTCTGTGGAAAACCACGGAACTGAGAACTAATGCATATGTGTGCCCAGGATTTTCATCACACATACACATATGTTCCACAAACTGAATTCAGATTATATATTACCACGAATAACAGAGTTTATTACAATATCTCATGAGTCTTGGACTCATGCTCACAGCGGAAGTCTATATTTCTATGCAGCGGAAGTCTTTATTCTAATGCGGAAGCAATTTAACTAATGCGGAAGCAAATCTAAGCAGCCTGGCTCCATCTCTATTCCATCCCCACAGGCAAGGTTGAGAACAGATCACACGCCTAATGCTCCATTTGGTCCTCATAGTAGTCTTCTCCTGCTGCTGATGATGAAATAATAATGCAAGTTTGAGTACAATGATGTACTCAGCAAGTGCGGGAAAATATGATATGAAGCTCATACTCAAGGTAGGTATAAAAGGCTCATTTGCAGAAAAGCAAAGTTATTTATCAAAAGCACGATAAAACAGTGACTTATCTTTAAGTGAATGTAATCCCAACATGTATTAAAATACCAATCATACCTCCGTTATGCTCATTACCTTCCAAGTCACAATCAATCAACCCCATTCTTGCTCATGAATACCTCCTCATATTCGCTACCATCTCACAAATACCATCTCGTATTCGCTACCATCTCATCTCATAAACAACTTCGTCTCCCATCGAGACCAATCTTGTTGCCATGACTCAACAGTCATGCAACCCATCTTATCTCCCGGACTCAACAGTCCCAAAAACCAAACCATAACTAAACCATCCAAAACCATAACCAGTAACCATCCTAATAATCATATCCAATAACCATCCCAACTAATCATGGCAGTTGGCCAGGCGCTCGTGACCGTAAGCTCGTCTATCATGATAGTTTTAAGAACTCTGCAGAGTTTGCACCTCTTCACCCACAAGTTTGTGATTTCGTCACCCGTCGGCGACTGCAGAACCTCCATTATACCAGTACACAACCGTCGGTGTATGGCCAATAGATCACAAAATAGCCTTTACAAAGGGGCTACTAGATGTATGGACTCACTAAGGTTTCACCAGCAGGCTAGAATCTCTAATTCTCCCACCCACGGGCCCCCTGTTGTGCCATGCAGTTCCCAGTGCAGTCCTCACTCGACTCCCATTCCCCGCGCCTTCCACAGTCCATAACAATCTAGCAACTTACCTAATTACTCAGCTAAGCAGCATCCATACTTGGCCTTGTGGTGGCACTGTTATCCTGGCATGTGCATGCATGAATCGGTCCTTAGATCTACGGCAAGTAAACCACCATCTCATGCTACCTTATTCAAAAACCCATGCTTGCCTAGATCTCCCTCCGATCCATATTCATTAACAACATCAGTTTCTCATTATCATTATGAGTGCAGTTAGCTAGACACATCTATCTCGCTTCCCAATCCCATGAACTCAGCGAACCATAAAAGTAAAACCATACCCGACTCAAAAACTTCCCTGGCGACAAGGGTGGTTTAACCAAAACTAGTAAACTCCTATAAAAGGGTTTCCCATCATGTTTGACTCAGCACACATACCTCTTCGCAAAACAAAACAGTTTTTCCCAAAACATAGGATCAATATGGTCAAGGAGCACTTGCCTTGTTCTTGCGGTTCTGGTGGCTCTTGGATCTCGAAACCTTGTTGTTGCAGCTCGTCGTAGACAACTCCCTGAGCTTGTCCTTCTATACAGGATCACGCACATACAAAATTCATAACAATCAATACCATGCACAAACTTTAAACTAGATGCGATGATGCATATGCATGCTGTCCTATAATGCAGTTTAGTTTTATTAGGTCGGTTTGTACGTGTTCTTGCATGGTTTTATGATGAACAGAGGTGTTCGGATCAGATGTGGACGTGACGATGACCTTGTCTTTAGATCAGCCCGATCAACAAGTGATCGGTCCACAAGAAAGCTTCTGTTCGAAAGGAATCGAAGAACAGATGCAAAGAAAACACAACGATGTCGTAAGGTGGTATTGGAGACCTACCTTACGTTCTTTTCAGTCTCGGAGTCTTTCTCTGATCAGACAGATCGTTGGGCTCTCTTTCGGCAATCTTCCTCGCTGATCTCCGGCGACGGCTTACTCGGCGAGTTGGGGCAAGGGCTCTAAGTCGTCGGCTTAGGAGTTGGAAAAGAAGTTCGTGGTTTCGGCCAAGGGTTCTGGGTTCTATTTATAATCGGGAGAACAAGAGTCCTAATCTGTTTGGACTTCGAATAAGAGTCCTATTCAGATCGTTGTTGAATCTTAACAACTTATATTTAGTTGATTTGATGCGGTAACATTGTGGAATTCAGGTCGATTTCTCCTCCGTACCGGTATTTCGACGCGTACAGAATTCAAAAACCCTACCCAGAACTCATTACCTCCGCGGTGATGAGCTTCGGAAGCTCCACGTGTCCACCGGCGCTGGTCTCTCCCTTTCCACAAAGACGAGCTCCAGTTGTGCCACGTGTCAAGCGAGCAAGACCTCCCTCTTCTTCGGAGGTAAGCTCCGTGTGCGCCACGTATCCTGGCGGTCGGGACCTCCTCTCTATTTGGAGGTGGCTCCGCGCACGCCACGTGTTAGTGTCGGTCCTTCCCTCTCTCCGGATGTAGCTCCGGGTGTGCCACGTATCCATTCCGGACCTCCCTTTTTCCTCAGAGACGGCTCCGAGGTAGACACGTGTCCAACAGTGTCGGACCTCTCGTAGGTAAGCTCTGGTGGCGACATGTGTTCAATAGAACTGGACCTCTCGGAGGTGAGCTCCGAGATCGACACGTATCCCCTGCGACTGGTCCTCTGATTTCCGTGGTGACTAGCTCCGAAGGTGACATGTGTCCTGCGGAAACGCCTTTGCTTCTTCCGCAGAGGCTAGCTCCGGGGCAACTCGTGTCCCACAGGGTTGGACCTTTCCCCCTTTGCGGAGATGAGCCCCGAGCCTGCCACGTAGCTAGTTTAGCGGCGGACCTCTCCCCACTTCGCAGGGATGAGCTCCGGACACGCCACGTGGCCAGCGGGTCGCGGAAGTTGTCTTCGGCGCTCTCCAGAAACTAGATTCGGCTCTTATTGGCTATCTTTTCGATATTTTCTCTGTTCCCACTTCTTTTAAAATGTTTCTCTACATGAAATATGAATACATGCAGAAATTAGGGATGAGGGTATCACAAATCTACCCCCCTTAAATTGAATCTCGCCCTCGAGATTCGTTAGTAGAGAACATATGGGGAAATTCTGCCTTGATGTCTTCTTCACGCTCCCATGTGGCTTCGGCTTCGGTGTGATGGCTCCATTGTACCTTGCGCCATCGGATCACTTTGTTCCTGGTGACCCTTTCCTTTACGTCCAAAATTCGGACAGGGTGTTCCACATAAGTCAGGTCTTCTTGAAGTTCAAGCTCTTCCATTGGTATTTGCTCCTCTGGTACTCTCAAGCACTTCTTGAGCTGGGATACATGAAACACGTCCGAGAATTCTTGAACCACTGGAATGCTGTCCAATGTTGCTCCTTCAACGTGGTTCAAATTTGCCTTTTCAGTGGTTTGTTGGGCTGACTCAAACTCGACACGGATGCCGTGCTCATTTGTCAACTGCACGCTTCTTTCAGCATATTGGATTACCCCGTTGTGCTTGCTTAACCAATCCATCCCGAGTATAATGTCAATCCCTTGGGAATTCAAGACAATAAGGTTGGCAAGGAAGTCTACCCCACTTATTTTAAGGCTTACTTTCGGACATACTATATTAGTCCTCATCTCTCCACCGGGAGAATTAACTAACATAGCACATTTTAAGTGGGATATGGGTAGGTTATGCTTGGCAACAAACTTGGATGATATGAAGGAATGCGATGCTCCAGAATCAAATAAGATAGTGGCTGGGTTGGAGTTGGCAAGGAACATACCAATTACGACGTCCTCAGCCTATTGTGCTTCCTCAGCAGAGACATGGTTCACGTTGCCGCTAGCATAGTTCTGCTGTCCCCGATTTCCTTGATTGTCCCCTCCGTTCGGTCGCGGGTTCTGTTTGAGCATGTTGCCTTGCTGTCCGGGGCCTCTCCTTGGGCACTGGTTCGCGAAGTGTCCTATTTCCCCGCATGCAAAGCATGCCCTGTTGTCTACGGCAGCAGGTACGTTGGGGCGGGGGTTTTGAACAGGGACGCCCATGTTGGGACGGGGCGCAGGAGGCATGGGCACACGAGGTGCTGGTGCAACGGGTCGTTGCTGCGGTGGCTGACTAGGGCGGTATGCAGGAGTGGTTGATCCATACTGCGGTGCAGCTGGGGGCATGTACCGAGGTCGTACGTTGCTCCCTTGGGGCTGATATGGCATCTTCCACTTGTACTCTCGCTCGATCTCTCGGATCTTGTTTTCAACCACTATGGCCTTGTCAACCAGCTTCTGAAAGCTTGCGTAGTCATTGTTGAGGAGCTGAACCTGAATCTCGTTGTTCAACCCTCTTATGAACAGGTATTGCTTCTTCTGGTCTGAGTTGATATCTTCGGGGGCATACCGGGACAGTTGTGTGAACTTGCTGAGGTACTCATTCACACTTTTCTGTCCTTGGCGGAGATCTTCGAACTCCTGTCTCTTGAGCATCATTACACCAGAAGGGATGTAATGAGAGCGGAAACTTTCCTTGAACTCAGTCCAAGTGATCGTCTCCGGGTCGACATGAGCGTTGCTTAGGGCATCCCACCAGTCAGCGGCGGCTCTCGTAAGTTGGTGCGATGCAAAGAGGACCTTCTCTCGGTCATTGCACTGCACTATGGCAAGCTTCTTCTCCATGGATTTCAACCAGTCGTCGGCCTCCATGGGGTCGTTGGCTTGAGCAAAGGTGGGTGGTCGAGTCCTCATGAACTTTCCCAACCTGTTATGAGCCGGTTGTGGTGGTGGCGGTGGTGCCGGAACAGGGTTGTTGTTGTTGGCCTGCAATTGACCCAAAGTTTGGATCATAGTTTGCATAAGTTGGTTCTGCATGGCCATCAACCGTTCTAGGTGGTTCTCGCCAGCTCCCGGGTTAATAGGAACTTCATCGTGATCATCCTCTTGGTTGTCACGGGCGTTCCTTCGGCCGGCGTTTCCTCTCACCATCTGTAAGAGAGAGTGCAATAGAATAGAAGGTTAGAAAGTTAGGTAGTTTTCCTCAACTATATGCATCAAGGTGAGTTGGACTATATATATATACTAGCCCATATGAGGATGTGAACAAGTACCGAAACATGTCACACCTCTTTCTACTTACGTGTGGATATGGACAACGTTTTGAGACGTCACACAACTCACACTAAGCATATAATCACAAACAATCATCACAAGGGCCCACACAACTCCTATTCAAGGATGGTTTCCTATGTCAAGGTAGTTTCAAGGCCAATCTAAGCATCCTAGGGTGCTTCCTTTGGTCAGCGTGGCTTAGCTACCAATCTGTGTATGATACCAATCTGTCATTGTACCTAGGTGTGTAATCTACCCCTATCTGTGGCTTTTGATACCAATCTATATTTCCTATTTAGGCGTGTAACCCACTGTCAACCGTGGCTCTGATACCAATCTGTGACGCACTCAATTCTGTGGAAAACCACGGAACCGAGAACTAATGCATATGTGTGCCCAGGATGTTCATCACACATACACATACATTCCACAAACTGAATTCAGATTATATATTACCACGAATAACAGAGTTTATTACAATATCTCATGAGTCTTGGACTCATGCTCACAGCGGAAGTCTATATTTCTATGCAGCGGAAGTCTTTATTCTAATGCGGAAGCAATTTAACTAATGCGGAAGCAAATCTAAGCAGCAATGGCTCCATCTCTATTCCATCCCCACAGGCAAGGTTGAGAACAGATCACACGCCTAATGCTCCATTTGGTCCTCATAGTAGTCTTCTCCTGCTGCTGATGATGAAATAATAATGCAAGTTTGAGTACAATGATGTACTCAGCAAGTGCGGGAAAATATGATATGAAGCTCATAGCAAAGTAGGTATAAAAAGGTTCATTTGCAGAAAAGCAAAGTTATTTATCAAAAGCATGATAAAACATCGACTTATCTTTAAGTGAATGTAATCCCAACATGTATTAAAATACCAATCATACCTCCGTTATGCTCATTACCTTCCAAGTCACAATCAATCAACCTCATTCTTGCTCACGAATACCTCCTCGTATTCGCTACCATCTCACGAATACCATCTCGTATTCGCTACCATCTCATCTCATAAACAACTTCGTCTCCCACCGAGACCAATCTTGTTGCCATGACTCAACAGTCATGCAACCCATCTTATCTTCCGGACTCAACAGTCCCAAAAACCAAACCATAACTAAACCATCCAAAACCATAACCAGTAACCATCCCAATAACCATATCCAATAACCATCCCAACTAATCACGGCAGTTGGCCAGGCGCTCGTGACCGTAAGCTCGGCTATCATGATAGTTTTAAGAACTCTGCAGAGTTTGCACCTCTTTACCCACAAGTTTGTGATTTCGTCACCCGTCGGCGACTACAGAACCTCCATTATACCAGTACACAACCGTAGGTGTATGGCCAAGAGATAACAAAACAGCCTTTACAAAGGGGCTACTAGATGTATGGACTCACTAAGGTTTCACCGGCAGGCTAGAATCTCCAATTCTCCCACCCACCGGCCCCCTCTTGTGCCATGCAGTTCCCAGGGCAGTCCTCACTCGACTCCCATTCCCCGCGCCTTCCACAGTCCATAACAATCTAGCAACTTACCTAATTACTCAGCTAAGCCGCACCCATACTTGGCCTTGTGGTGTCACTGTTATCCTGGCATGTGCATGCATGAACCGGTCCTTAGAGCTACGGCAAGTTAACCACCATCTCATGCTACCTTATTCACAAACCCAGGTTTGCCTAGATCTCCCTCCGATCCATGTTCATTAACAACATCAGTTTCTCATTATCATTATGAGTGCAGTTAGCTAGACACATCTATCTCGCTTCCCAATCCCATGGACTCAGCGAAGCATAAAAGTAAAACCGTACCCGACTCATAAACTTCCCTGGCGACAAGGGTGGTTTAACCAAAACTACTAAACTCCTATAAAAGGGTTTCCCATCATGTTTGACTCAGCACACATACCTTTTCGCAAAACAAAACAGTTTTTCCCAAAACATAGGATCAATATGGTCAAGGGGCACTTGCCTTGTTCTTGCGGTTCTGGTGGCTCTTGGATCTCGAAACCTTTTTGTTGCAGCTCGTCGTAGACAGCTCCCTGAGCTTGTCCTTCTATACAGGATCACGCACATACAAGATTCATAACAATCAATACCATGCACAAACTTTAAACTAGATGCGATGATGCGTATGCATGCTGTCCTATAATGCAGTTTAGTTTTATTAGGTCGGTTCGTACGTGTTCTTGCATGGTTTTATGATGAACAGAGGTGTTCGGATCAGATGTGGACGTGACGATGACCTTGTCTTTAGATCAACCCGATCAACAAGTGATTGGTCCACGAGAAAGATTTTGTTTGAAAGGAATCAAAGAACAGATGCAAAGAAAACACAACGATGTCGTAAGGTGGTATTGGAGACCTACCTTACGTTCTTTTCGGTCTCGGAGTCTTTCTCTGATCAGACAGATCGTTGGGCTCTCTTTCGGCGATCTTCCTCGCTGATCTCCGGCGATGGCTTACTCGGTGAGTTGGGGCTAGGGCTCTAAGTCATCGGCTTAGGAGTTGGAAAAGAAGTTCGTGGTTTCGGCCAAGGGTTCTGGGTTCTATTTATAATCGGTAGAATAAGAGTCCTAATCTGATTGGACTTCGAATAAGAGTCCTATTCAGATCGTTGTTGAATCTTAATAACTTATGTTTAGTTGATTTGGTGCTGTAACATTGTGGAATTCAGGTCGATTTCTCCTCCGTACCGGTATTTCGACGCGTAAAGAATTCAAAAACCCTCCCCAGAACTCATTACCTCCACGGTGATGAGCTCCGGAAGCTCCACGTGTCTACCGGTCCTGGTCTCTCCCTTTCCGCAAAGACGAGCTCCGGTTGTGCCGCGTGTCAAGCGAGCAAGACCTCCCTCTCATTCGGAGGTAAGCTTCGCGTGCGCCACGTATCCTGGCGGCCGGGACCTCCTCTCTATTTGGAGGTGGCTCCGCGCACGCCACGTGTTAGTGCCGGTCCTTCCCTCTCTCCGGATGTAGCTCCGGGTGTGCCACGTATCCATTCCGGACCTCCCTTTTTCCTCAGATACGGCTCCGAGGTAGACACGTGTCCAACAGTATCGGACCTCCCGTAGGTAAGCTCTGGTGGCGACATGTGATCAATAGAACTGGACCTCTTGGAGGTGAGCTCCGAGATCGACACGTATCCCGTGCGACTGGTCCTCTGATTTCCGTGGTGACTAGCTCCGAAGGTGACATGTGTCCTGCGGAAATGCCCTTGCTTCTTCTGCAGAGGCTAGCTCCGGGGCAACACGTGTCCCACAGGGTCGGACCTTTCCCCCCTTGCGGAGATGAACCCCGAGCCTGCCACGTAGCCAGTTTAGCGGCGGACCTCTCCCCACTTCGCATGGATGAGCTCCGGACACGCCACGTGGCCAGCGGACCGCGTAAGTTGTCTTTGGCGCTCTCTGGAAACTGGATTCGGCTCTTATTGGCTATCTTTTCGATATTTTCTCTGTTCCCACTTCTTTTGAAATGTTTCTCTACATGAAATATGAATACATGCAGAAATCAGGGATGAGGGTGTCACAGTTTTCTCGAAGGGCCTGCTTGTTCTTCAGACATTAACTCTAGGGTACCACTAGCTATTTCAGCGAGTATTGTCCCACAAGATATCCTAAAATCTTCTACTTTTTTGACTTCATCTTGATAGACACCACCACCATCATCTTTCTGTTTCTCTATGTACTCATCATAACAGCGAGGGTGCACTTCACGGTTAGTTTTATATACAACCCACTAATTTTTCAAACTTGGGTGAGGATAACTTAAGTAGTACACTTGTTCCACTTGATGCGCGAGTACGACATTGTTGTTATGGGCTATATACCGGCGAGTTGTGGTTGACCTCCACCATTCCAAAATCATCTAGTCGCGTGCCTGATGGTGGATCAAACCATTGACAGTCGAAAAACACAAGTTTCAGTTCTTCCGGACCGCCAAATGTGTACTCGGTTATTTTTTGAAGAACACCGTAGTATTCATTCACTTCTCCACTACCCTCCGTGGCCATTAACAATACTCCACTGTTTTATGTTGCTGCAAGTGGATGGTTTGCTTCTAAACTTGTCATTCAAAAATGGTATCCGTTGATATCGTATCTGTTAAATTCCATTGCTTTCAATTGACCATGCGAGATCTGGCATAAGTCATGAGAGATGTTGACATCCTTCATACATAATGTATACAACAATATAGAGAATGTTATTAACTACGTGATAACCATGTGATTTACAATTGAAAAACAAAGGACAGATAGAACATTATATGTCCACGGAACCTGTTCACAAAGCTTGGGCCACCGTTTATGTCTTGCTGACGTAGCTTATCCAATTGACTTTGCGTAGGTTTCGATAAGATGTCCAATACCGCTTGTCGAACACTTCAAAAACTGGTAACACTTCCTCCATGTTGAAGTACATGTAAAGCATGGTGTAGTTGATCTCTTGCTCCCAAATATAATGAGAAGTGGCAGCCCCAACACCTTTACCCTTCCAATGAAAAATCCTAAGCTCAGTCATAGGTTGCTCTTCTATATTGTAATATCGTGTCGTTGATGCATTCACATTGTTGGTACGTGAGAAATATTTGGTAGAGAAGTTTGTAATCTCTTTAGCTGCAAATGCCTCTACAATACACCCCTCAACTCTTGCCTTGTTGTGCACTGTAACTCTAAGTTTTTTCAATTCTCTTTCTTGACTATACATCCACTTGAACTGTGCAGGTCCTGCCACCATTGCTTCGTAAGGTAAACACACCAGCTAATTTGCATAACATTCATAAATCTAGGCGGAAAGACTTTCCATCTTACATACAAGCACACAATTTCTTTCTCCCACTGCCGCATCATCTTCTTAGACACTTCCTTAGCACAAATCTGCCTATAAAAGTAGCTAAGTTCAGCAAATATCTTCCATAAATCGGGTTTGAAGTAGCCACTTAACATTACCGGTACAAGTTTTTCCAACATAATATGGTAATCATGACTCTTCAAACCGTTGAGTTTACCGGTGCTGAAATTAACACATCGTCTTATGTTAGCTGCATAGCAGCCTAGAAACTTCGATGTTCTCAACCAACTAAGCATTTGCTTTCTTTCTTCTAGCTTGACACAGTATGGAGCTTGTGGCCTACTTTCATTTTCACTTGCATTTAATCTAACCCCAAGCTCAGAACGATCACAAAGATCAACTAAGTCTTTTCTCGCATCCAAATTAACTTTGCTTTGACCGGTAAAATAAAAAGATATGATTATGATGCTTTCAGCGACATTACGCTCCTGATGCATCAAATTTATGTTGTGCGGTAAAAGCAACGCCTTTGTGTATTGTAGCTCCCAAAGAAAATAAATATGCATCTAGTTGTGTTCTTTACCATACCCTTCAAACCCACCTTCTGTGGACTCTTTTAACTTTGCATGCCATGCCATTTTTTGTTCGTCTGTCAATCGATGAGGTGGTCTTTTTGTAACCTTTTGCCTTTCCGGAATGATTGTGTATCGTTCCTGAAAGGATGGTTTGAAGGAAGGAATCGTCGATGACAATAAAAGAAACTGACTTTTTTTTTTCAAAACTTCAACCTAATGGCATCAGTGTCAGCCATATGTGGGGAACCCCTTGCGGGATCCACACTCCAGGATACACATTGGGTGGTGCCATGCGATGCGGCACCCAACAGCATACACGAAAAGAACCATAAAGTATAAGGTCCTTTATTTCTCAAGATAGTGTCATTTACAAAATAAAGTACCACGAGGGTACACGCAGCGGAATATACATACACACTTACTCTCGGTCCTAACTATGCAAAAGAGAAGACGTCCAGCCCGCGGACACTTCCTACTAGCTTCCACAAAGATAAGTGCAGCGGCAGGGTTTCTGGTGAGTCTCTGATGGCTCACCGAACAACCATCTTCATAGCAAATTTTATAACCTGCAAAACACTAATAATGCAACCGTGAGCACGATGGCTCAGCAAGACTTAACCGACACTCCTAAACATGGAACTCTACGTGCAGGGATTACTAACATAGGAAAGGTATGATGCAATAACGACACGCCTAAATGTTGATCCTTACTTTCAGATTTATAGCAGCAGATTATTATGCCTTAGGCAGCCCTCACATCGGAAGTCCACAATCAAACAAGAAACGCTTTCCTCCGATGTGGTGATGCCCAAGGAGGAAAATAAACTTAGTGAGCTCTACCACTATAGCATGCATGGTTGGCAATACAATGAATTTAACAACTTCACATCAGCAATGATTCATCACACTTTATCTGGAATTTATTACTACGTCACAACTCAGTGAACAAGTGGTACTCATATAACCGCGAGGGACGGTGATTGCAATCAGGACACACCCAGAATACACGACACATACACCCGCCTCAAAAGACTCACGCGAGCTCTTTCTTACGTTGTATGCAGCAACCTTTCACCCGTCACTCCAATGCCGAACCAGTTCCGCCGACCCATCAGAAGGGCCACTACACGGAACACGTCGAAGTTGCTCCGCTAGCGGGTTTATACCTCTGACACCAACCCCCAAAGGACGGCCATTTAAGTTTCGACACGAGAGTACCCGAGTTACATCGGTTTATCGGGTCCCATATATCCGACATGCATCCGGTACTGTTCAAACTTGCTCAGCAGGGCGGCATACGCATCGGTCCTTAACCGACACAAACAGAGCTACAGCCACACAGGCCCCACGTCCTGCTGCTCCTACTCTCTGCTCGGTCTCATTTTCCATTCCAGAACTTTCATTTTCTAGAATCATACCCCGCTGTACCCAACATCCTAAACTCGCGGGTAGCTTCTAACTACCCGACTTGTACCGGATCCTATACAACTTAAGCCTAGCAGAATCTACACGAAGGTAACCTGTTCTACCCTTTAACTCCAAGGGTTTGTGGGTCATGCATTTGGAGTATCAATCACCTTGACCTAATGCACAATTCATACTAGACCAATAGAAGTGATACAAAGTAAAATGTAACTAAAAAGCTGTTAAATGCAAACCGGGGCTTGCCTTATGTTGCTGCAGGTTTAGTTCTACTTTATAGTCAGTATCTTGGCGATGAGTTAAGCTTCAACTTGCTGCTCTGAGTCAAGTTGCTCGTCGAACTCCTTCGTCGTTTTTCCTACCGATATGAATATGCACAGTTTTAATACGAGTAACTGAATTATAAAACAAATGTGTTTTAGGAACTAAGAATGGCTTAGACCAACTCTAAAGTGAGAGATGAGCTCTGTTATGGACAGGAACAGAGGACATCTTTAGTTGGGCAGTGGATGGTTGTTGAAGAAAATGCAAAGATCTATTTATAATGGACATAAGAAAGGTAGTAGAAGGAACCAACAGAAAACTAGAGAAGATGATCTCACTTTGCTCTGAAATTTTTACAGTGGACCATATATCATACAGAGGTATGGCTTGCAAAATTTTAGACAAAGTTGATGGAAGATGTGGCCTAGGGAATTTTCTTATTATTTGGCTTCTCTGGATTCCTATGGCATTTATAGTGTCTTGTCATGCTCTAAATTTGGTTTTTCAGAAACATTAGAGTCTAATAAGTCCATAGGACTTGGTTTCACCATTTTTGGAGCTTCCTACACAGAGATATGAATTTTCCAAACTTGGTTAAAAGTCTGAAAGTGTCTCTGTTCATTTTCCCATTTTTCAGAGACATAGAGGATTCAAACAACATTTGGCCAAGCAAATGGAGTCCAATGCCTCTGCAAATTTTACTGTAGTTCAAGGAATATTGGAAGAATGTCATGCCCAAATTTGGGAAATTTTCAATTAACAGAACTCCTGTGAAAATTCATACAATATTTTTCTTAAATGAATTAATGAGCCAAATCCAGGAATTTTCATAAATATTTGGCTGCACCCCTGGATTGTACTCTTTGAGAGGAATCCAACAAAATTTGTTTCACAATTTTTGGACACTCCTACACAAAGTTATGGCTCTCCAAAGTTTGAACTGAAATGGGAAAATCTGGAAAATGTTTAAATGCTGATAGTGGGTCCCACTCGTCATCCCTAACCTCCAGCCACGCGCCAAACAGACCAGGGGCGGCTCCCTCCGGCGAGGTCGCCGGAAATGACCTTCCCGGCCACCTCCGGACCCCCTGCTGGTCGCCCCCCCATTTTCCACCATGCTGAACTCATTGGTGAGGTCGCCGACGGCTGAAACTCGCCGGAAAGCAGTGCGCACCGGCCACAGCTAACCCTAGGGCTCTGGCGAGGTCGTGCGCAGTGATTTCTCCACCAAATGGTCGGTTATTGAGCTCTAAAGCACCAGGGAATCATGAAGAAGACCGACATGAGGTCTAAACAGGCCGGGGAGAGCTCCAAACCTATCGGCACCGTGCACCCGACATGGTTCAGTGGTATACCCTCAAAAAGAACTAGAATTCCTCGCTCCAAACTCAATTTCTTGGTCAAAAATCGATGGAGGAGGTGTGCTAGGAAGTTAAGAACTTGTGTGCGGAGTTTGAAACACAGCCAACACGAATTGAGGACGAATTTTACAATTCCTTACCTCAAGGTCAGTTTCGACCGCCTGGGAGAAAAACTTGAAATTCTCCCTCTGTGATCAATGGCTTGGGCTGAGTTTTGGAGGTGAGCAACTAGGCTTGTAGGTGCACCTATGAGGTGGATTTCTTGGGCGTGATCACCCCTGGTTTGGGCTGGCCACGACGACCAGTTCGGTTTTTTCAGCTTTTACCCGAGAGCTGCAGACCTTTTGCTGATTTCCGGTGCTAAGGAGCTCGGGGCCGTGGGGGAAAGTTGCTGGCCGGCTAGAGCACTCGGGGGCGCAGCTCTTTGCTGTTGGGGGCTCTAGCAATCGGTGCTCAGGTTGCTGTGGTTTGATCAGAGAAACTGATCGGGAGAAGAACAGCCCGTGGAGCTGTTTGCTTCGGTTCTGAGCAAGGCTGTGGAGGGGATGGCTCACGTGGGGAGGCAAAGAGCTGAAGACTTCCCTCGGCGTCCTCAGCCACAGAGCAGGAGCTGGCACTCAGCAACGTCGATTTGCCTCCGGTGAGCAGGAGGTGGCGCTCTCCCGTGAACTGAGTCGGTTCACTCCAGTGTGTGTATGACATGTGGGGTCCACATCCCATCTCACTCTTATCCTCCCCCAATTCAGTTTAAAATAGCAAATGAGCTCCAAATTTGATAAAATTTGGAGGATAGGCCAAATGAAATATGAGGAACACAATGGTGCACTCAAATTTGAATTTCGGTGAAGTTGGAATTTGAAACTGAGATTTAAATTCAAATTCGAATTTTCTCCCGTTTAAATTCCAACAAATAGGAAATCCTTTTCAAATGCTCTGAAAATTTGCCGGGCTATTATTGGATGTGTGGAGAACCAAATGATAGCTTTAGATCTCCGTGTTCAGGAATTTTTTGCAAGTTCAAGTTTAGACTTGGAGCTCACACCTTTAAATTCAAAAGTTTAAATTCCCTCTCATTTTCTCGGTGTGACTTGTAGCTCCACTTGCTTGAGTTTTGGGATTTCACATCCCTCCCCCCTTAGGTGAGCAGGAGGTGGCGCTCTCCCGTGAACTGAGTCAGTTCACTCCAGTGTGTGTATGACATGTGGGGTCCACATCCCATCTCACTCTTATCCTCCCCCAATTCAGTTTAAAATAGCAAATGAGCTCCAAATTTGATAAAATTTGGAGGATAGGCCAAATGAAATATTAGGAACACAATGGTGCACTCAAATTTGAATTTCGGTGAAGTTGGAATTTGAAACTGAGATTTAAATTCAAATTCGAATTTTCTCCCATTTAAATTCCAACAAATAGGAAATCCTTTTCAAATGCTCTGAAAAGTTGCCGGGCTATTATTGGATGTGTGGAGAACCAAATGATAGCTTTAGATCTCCGTGTTCAGGAATTTTTTGCAAGTTCAAGTTTAGACTTGGAGCTCACACCTTTAAATTCAAAAGTTTAAATTCCGTCTCATTTTCTCGGTGTGACTTGTAGCTCCACTTGCTTGAGTTTTGGGATTTCACATCCCTCCCCCCTTAAAAGAATCTCGTCCCGAGATTCCAAAAGAAGAGAGGAAGTGGTAGTGAAGGAATTACCGGATATAAGCGGACAGCAAGTCCGGGTAGTTTGAACGGAGGTATTCTTCACTCTCCCATGTTGCTTCCTTCGCGGTATGATTGCTCCATAATACCTTATAGAATTGGAGCGTCCGATTCCTTGTCGACCGAGACTTTTCATCAATAATCCAGATTGGATGCTCGGCATAAGAGAGATCCGGTTGCAATGTCTCGAGATCTTCATTGCCGACAGCAGTGGTATTCTTGAGACATTTCCGAAGCTGAGAGACGTGAAATATATCATGCACCCCAGCGAGATTTGTCGGTAGCTCAAGCCGGTAGGCTACGGGTCCACATTTCTCCATGATAGAAAATGGACCGATAAACCGGAGAGCGAGCTTTCCTTTTACACCGAATCGGTGAACTCCCTTCATTGGAGGTACGCGGAGATATACGTACTCTCCGACGTTGAAGTTCAGCGGTCGACGTCGCTGGTCTGCATAACTCTTCTGTCGAGATTGAGCAGCTTTTAAATTTGCTTGTATGACCCGAACTCGTTCTTTGGCATCATTGACAAGGTCAATCCCGAATGTCACTCTTTCACCGGATTCGCACCAATTCAGCGGTGTGCGACATCTCCGGCCGTAGAGAGCCTCATACGGTGCCATCATGATACTCGTTTGATAGCTGTTGTTGTACGAGAATTCCACCAACGGTAGATAAGCATCCCAGTTCTTACCGTGGTGGATGGCACACACCCTCAACATATCTTCCAAGACTTGATTCACCCTCTCGGTTTGTCCATCGGTTTGAGGGTGATATGCGGAGCTTCTAAGCAATTTGGTTCCCAAAGATGCGTGCAGCTGTTCCCAGAAACGAGAAACAAACAGTGCACCACGATCTGAAACTATTGTTCTTGGAACTCCATGCTGGCATAATATCCGTTCAATGTATAACTCCGCATATTTCTTGGCATTGAATCCCACATTCACCGGTATGAAGTGTGCTGAATTGGTTAATCGGTCAACGATTACCCAAACCGAATCATGCTTTCGAGATGCGAGCGGCAGTCCGATAATGAAATCCATACTCACATCTTCCCACTTCCATGCCGGAATATGAAGGGCTGCTGCAAACCAGGTTTCTTCATGTGATCTGCTTTCACCCTTCGACACGTATCACACTCGATACGTATTTAGCTATTTCCCGCTTCATCCGTGTCCACCAAAACTTGTTTCTCAAATCTTGGTACATCTTGTTGCTACCCGGATGAATGGAAAATTTTATAAATGAGCTTCGTCTAATATCTTCTTACGAAGCTTCATGTCACGGGGTACGACTATACGGTTTTTGAACCATAGCGTACCATTCTCATCTTTCCGGAAGCACTTAGCTTCTCCTTTGTCTATTCTCTTCCGGATATGGGCCATGCCCTTATCTTTCTTTTGAGCCGCTATAATTTCATCAAGAATTGTAGGAATGAGGGCAAGGTTAAACAATGACCCATAGGGAATCAAGCGCAGGCTCGGTTCTCCTTCTTCCATTGCAGCCATGGTTAGATTATGCACATGTGATTTCCAACTAAGCGCGTCGGCAACCACATTCGCTTTACTAGGATGGTAATGAATCTCCAGTTCATAATCCTTGATTAACTCTAACCATCTTCGCTACCTCATATTTAATTCCTTTTGTGTGAAGATGTACTTTAAACTCTTGTGGTCGGTGTAGAGGTGGACTAAGTTTCCAAGCAAATAGTGCCTCCACATCTTTAGAGCAAGAACCACAGCAGCTAGCTCGAGATCATGTGTCGGATAATTCTGCTCATGATTCCGAAGCTGCCTGGATCCATATTCGACCACTCGCCCTTCTTTCATAAGCACGCAGCCAAGGCCGATGCCGGATGCATCGCAATACACATCAAAAGCTTTAGTCGTATCGGGCTGCGCCAACACTGGGGCTGTTGTGAGGTGCTTTACCAATGCTTTGAATGCCTCCTCACAAGCTTCACTCCACACATATTTGTTGCCTTTCTTCAGAAGTTCCGTCATCGGTTTAGAGACCTTGGAGAAATTCGGAATGAATCTCCGGTAGTAACCCGCTAAACCGAGAAAACTATGGACTTCGTGAACTGATTTCGGTGAACTCCAATTCAGTACTTGGACGATCTTGCTCGGATCAACTGCGATGCCCTCCGCAGAAATAATGTGCCCAAGAAATGGCACTTGGTTGATCCAGAACTCGCACTTGCTGAATTTTGCATATAGTTTGTGATCCCGTAGGCGTTGGAGCACAATATGCAGATGTTCGGCGTGTTCTTCCTCCGACTTAGAATATACCAGAATATCGTCGATGAAGACCACGACGAACTTGTCCAGCTCCGGCATGAAAACTGAATTCATCAAGTACATGAAATGGGCCAGAGCATTAGTGAGCCCGAATGACATGACGAGATACTCATATAATCCGTATCTCGTTGAGAATGCCGTCTTGGGTATGTCTTCCGCCCGGATTTTTATCTGGTGATATCCGAACCGAAGATCCATCTTCGAGAAAACCTTAGCACCCACTAGTTGATCGAAAAGCATATCGATACGTGGTAGTGGATACTTGTTCTTGATAGTTACGGCATTTAGCGGACGATGGTCCATACATAACCTCAGAGTCTCGTCCTTTTTATTGACGAACAGCGCGGAGCATCCCCATGGTGATGAACTGGGTCGAATGAAGCCTTTGCTTAACAAATCGTCCAGCTGCTCCTTCAGCTCCGCGAGTTCCTTCGGTGCCATTTTATACGGCCTCCGAGAGATGGGTGTGGTTCCCGGTGCTAGTTCAATTTTGAACTCCACTTCACGTTCGGGCGGCATGCCCGGTAGATTATCGGGAAACACGTCCAGATATTCCCGTACCACGGGAATGTCCTCCAGTTTCCTTACTTCCGTGGGATACGCTTAACCTGTCCTCTTTTCTGTACAGATCAGACTCTTCTGTCCTCACCCAGATTTTGATTATGAAAATGGCAGTTTCATGTCTCAAGTTGCATATCAAAGTTATAAATAACTTCAATATATTTCCAACGAGTGTTTATTTTCCTTCATATCAATTCTGGATCAGGAGTTGTGATATTTCAAAGTTGACAGAAATCTGGAACAATTTTGACAGTACCTCCTCTGGAAGTGTCTGTTTTGTCCGCAAGATTTCCTAAAGTTCTACCCCAAATCTGTAGAAACTTTGAACTACAAAGTCATAGCACATATCACGAACTTTCCAATGGTGTCTTACATGACCCTTAGATATTTTTCTACAAAAGGTTATGGTCGAAATACAGAAAATTCCAGAGAGCATTTTTGGTCTGCCCTGTTTTTGGCCAGTTAACACTCATCTGAGATTTTCATCCATTTGGAGGGAGATTCTGTTCTGGAGTTCTACATAAAAGTTGTAGAAGACTTCAAAAACTTTCGAGAAATGTATCCTTCACCTCCATTGGTTCAACCAATCAACAGTTATGCCCTGTTCAATATTAGCAAAAATTCTGCTGAAAACAGGGGAGGTTGTTTCTAATGGTTTGAAATGGAAACTATACTCCCAATCGACTCTTAGTTCAATATAGGAGTTCATTAACCCCTAATGAAATCCTAGACTCCAAATTTACTCTTTTATTTGAAAACTTTCTTTTCCATGCAATTAAGAACATTTCACGGTACTACGTTTCCTCACCAAATCAAAAATCCTAACCGGCGTTACACCGGCATATACGTCTCAAGTGGTGGCACTAAAACGATCACTCACACACGTGTTCTAAATGCAATGTTCTACTCATGGTTAAGTACCTGCAGAAAAACAATCAATAGTGATGCACACAAAAGTTTTCCATTGCAGGCAGGTCCATATCATAGTAAAAACATACGCCCCGTATCATTGCCATACGGGCCGTCCTTGAGTCAAGTCATGTCTCAAGGTACATGGTCGTGTTTTAACACCACACGACGGGGAACCCGAGTAGAGCGCGAACGGGTCGTCACGGTTGGGAATGTTATCAACCCAACGGATACCACCTACTGCCTCATGACCGTTGAGGCACGCCGATGGCGAGCGCTGCGTATGGCCGTTTGAACATTGAGCGTTCAAGAGTTGCATACTATCGTGTTGCTTACCACACGATGGGGTATTCTCACTTTTGCCTAAAGCACGCTGGAGATCAGCGTTTTCATATGCTCTCAGAACCATAGAGAGGTTCAGAGACTCATATTAACTACCGTGCCAAGCCACAGTATACCATTCCATACTATTACTCGTATGGCGAGCTACCGCAATTGATCCGCCTGCGGTGGCGTACCTTACCTCTTACCTCCATGTAGGTGCGTCGTTACAGAATTAAAATACCGAATTTAACACACTGTTAGCTTGCCACCTTAAATAACTATGCTAACAATAGTCCTTATGTGGGCATACTACACGTTCCTCACTCGTATACTTCGAAGTTTTCAAAAATAAGCTCTTTTCATGCGTGCTATTCCCAATGCGGCTCTGATACCACGCCTGTGGGGAACTCCTTCCGGGATCCACACTCCAGGATACACATTGGGTGGTGCCGTGTGATGCGGCACCCAACAGCATACACGAAAAGAACCATAAAGTATAAGGTCCTTTATTTCTCAAGATAGTGTCATTTACAAAATAATGTACCATGAGGGTACACGCAGCGGATTATACATACACACTTACTCTCGGTCCTAACTATGCAAAAGAGAAGACGTCCAGCCCGCGTACACTTCCTACTAGCTTCCACAAATATAAGTGCAGCGGCAGGGTTTCCGGTGAGTCTCTGATGGCTCACCGAACAACCATCTTCATAGCAAATTTTATAACCTGCAAAACACTAATAATGCAACCGTGAGCACGATGGCTCAGCAAGACTTAACCGACACTCCTAAACATGGAACTCTACGTGCAGGGATTACTAACATAGGAAAGGTATGATGCAATAACGACACGCCTAAATGTTGATCCTTACTTTCAGGTTTATAGCAGCAGATTATTATGCCTTAGGCAGCCCTCACATCGGAAGTCCACAATCAAACAAGAAACGCTTTCCTCCGATGTGGTGATGCCCAAGGAGGAAAATAAACTTAGTGAGCTCTACCACTATAGCATGCATGGTTGGCAATACAATGAATTTAACAACTTCACATCAGCAATGATTCATCACACTTTATCTGGAATTTATTACTACGTCACAACTCAGTGAACAAGTGGTACTCATATAACCGCGAGGGATGGTGATTGCAATCAGGACACACCCGGAATACACGACACATACACCCGCCTCGAAAGACTCACGCGAGCTCTTTCTTACGTTGTATGCAGCAACCTTTCACCCGTCACTCCAATGCCGAACCAGTTCCGCCGACCCATCAGAAGGGCCACTACACGGAACACGTCGAAGTTGCTCCGCTAGCGGGTTTACACCTCTGACACCAACCCCCAAAGGACGGCCGTATAAGTTTCGACACGAGAGTACCCGAGTTACATCGGTTTATCGGGTCCCATATATCCGACATGCATCCGGTACTGTTCAAACTTGCTCAGCAGGGCGGCATACGCATCGGTCCTTAACCGACACAAACAGAGCTACAGCCACACAGGCCCCACGTCCTGCTGCTCCTACTCTCTGCTCGGTCTCATTTTCCATTCCAGAACTTTCATTTTCTAGAATCATACCCCGCTGTACCCAACATCCTAAACTCGCGGGTAGCTTCCAACTACCCGACTTGTACCGGATCCTATACAACTTAAGCCTAGCAGAATCTACACGAAGGTAACCTGTTCTACCCTTTAACTCCAAGGGTTTGTGGGTCATGCATTTGGAGTATCAATCACCTTGACCTAATGCACAATTCATACTAGACCAATAGAAGTGATACAAAGTGAAATGTAACTAAAAAGCTGTTAAATGCAAACCGGGGCTTGTCTTATGTTGCTGCAGGTTTAGTTCTACTTTATAGTCAGTATCTTGGCGATGAGTTAAGCTTCAACTTGCTGCTCTGAGTCAAGTTGCTCGTCGAACTCCTTCGTCGTTTTTCCTACCGATATGAATATGCACAGTTTTAATACGAGTAACTGAATTATAAAACAAATGTGTTTTAGGAACTAAGAATGGCTTAGACCAACTCTAAAGTGAGAGATGAGCTCTGTTATGGACAGGAACAGAGGACATCTTTAGTTGGGCAGTGGATGGTTGCTGAAGAAAATGCAAAGATCTATTTATAATGGACATAAGAAAGGTAGTAGAAGGAACCAACAGAAAACTAGAGAAGATGATCTCACTTTGCTCTGAAATTTTTACAGTGGACCGTATATCATAATGAGGTATGGCTTGCAAAATTTCAGACAAAGTTGATGGAAGATGTGGCCTAGGGAATTTTCTTATTATTTGGCTTCTCTGGATTCCTATGGCAATTATAGTGTCTTGTCATGCTCAAAATTTGGTTTTTCAGAAACTTTAGAGTCTAATGAGTCCATAGGACTTGGTTTCACCATTTTTGGAGCTTCCTACACATAGATATGAATTTTTCAAACTTGGTTAAAAGTCTGAAAGTGTCTCTGTTCATTTTCCCATTTTTCAGAGACATAGAGGATTCAAACAACATTTGTCCAAGCAAATGGAGTCCAATGCCTCTGCAAAATTTACTGGAGTTCAAGGAATATTGGAAGAATGTCATGCCCAAATTTGGGAATTTTCCAATTAACAGAACTCCTGTGAAAATTCATACAAGATTTTCATTAAATGAATTAATGAGCCAAATCCAGGAATTTTCATAAATATTGGGCTGCACCCCTGGATATTATTCTTTGAGAGGAATCCAACAAAATTTGTTTCACAATTTTTGGACACTCCTACACAAAGTTATGGCTCTCCAAAGTTTGAACTGAAATGGGAAAATCTGGAAAATGTTTAAATGCTGACAGTGGGTCCCACTCGTCATCCCTAACCTCCAGCCACGCGCCAAACAGACCAGGGGCGGCTCCCTCCGGCGAGGTCGCCGGAAATGACCTTCCCGGCCACCTCCGGACCCCCTTCTGGTCGCCCCCCCATTTTCCACCATGCTGAACTCATTGGTGAGGTCGCCGGCGGCTGAAACTCGCCCGAAAGCAGTGCGCACCGGCCACAGCTAACCCTAGGGCTCCAGCGAGGTCGTGTGCAGTGATTTCTCCACCAAATGGTCTGTTCTTGAGCTCTAAAGCACCAGGGAATCATGGAGAAGACCCACATGAGGTCTAAACAGGCCGGGGAGAGCTCCAAACCTATCGGCACCGTGCACCCGACATGGTTCAGTGGTATACCCTCAAAAAGAACTCGAATTCCTCGCTCCACGCTCAATTTCTTGGTCTAAAATCGATGGAGGAGGTGTGCTAGGAAGTTAAGAACTTGTGTGTGGAGTTTGAAACACAGCCAACACGAATTGAGGACGAATTTTGTAATTCCTTACCTCAAGGTCAGTTTCGGCCGCCCGGGAGAAAAACTTGAAATTCTCCCTCTGTGATCAATGGCTTGGGCTGAGTTTTGGAGGTGAGCAACTAGGCTTGTAGGTGCACCTATGGGGTGGCTTGCTTGGGCGTGATCACCCCTGGTTTGGGCTGGCCACGACGACCAGTTCGGTTTTTCAGCTTTTACCCGAGAGCTGCAGACCTTTTGCTGATTTCCGGTGCTAAGGAGCTCGGGGCCGTGGGGGAAAGTTGCTGGCCGGCTAGAGCACTCGGGGGCGCAGCTCTTTGCTGTTGGGGGCTCGAGCAATCGGTGCTCAGGTTGCTGTGGTTTGATCAGAGAAACTGACCGGGAGAAGAACAGCCCGTGGAGCTGTTTGCTTCGGTTCTGAGCAAGGCTGTGAAGGGGATGGCTCACATGGGGAGGCAAAGAGCTGAAGACTTCCCTCGGCGTCCTCAGCCACAGAGCAGGAGCTGGCACTCAGCAACGTCGGTTTGCCTCCGGTGAGCAGGAGGTGGCGCTCTCCCGTGAACTGAGTCGGTTCACTCTAGTGTGTGTATGACATGTGGGGTCCACATCCCATCTCACTCTTATCCTCCCCCAGTTCAGTTTAAAATGGCAAATGAGCTCCAAATTTGATAAAATTTGAAGGATAGGCCAAATGAAATATGAGGAACACAATGGTGCACTCAAATTTGAATTTTGGTGAAGTTGGAATTTGAAACTGAGATTTAAATTCAAATTCAAATTTTCTCCCGTTTAAATTCCAACAAATAGGAAATCCTTTTCAAATGCTCTTAAAATTTGCCGGGCTATTATTGGATGTGTGGAGAACCAAATGATAGCTTTAGATCTCCGTGTTCAGGAATTTTTTGCAAGTTCAAGTTTAGACTTGGAGCTCACACCTTTAAATTCAAAAGTTTAAATTCCCTCTCATTTTCTCGGTGTGACTTGTAGCTCCACTTGCTTGAGTTTTGGGATTTCACACCATACATATGGGGCAACACAACTGTTGGTGAACACACCAACCAGCCCAAAGGCCATATGCCAACAAATCATGGATTGACCATAGATATGCGACAGTAAGGTAAATTCACTTTTCAGGTGACTGTCATATGCCTTTACCCCTTGCCATAGCTCTTTCAGCTCTTCAATCAACTGCTGCATAAACACATTGATTTTCTTCCCTGGATGTTTATGACCAGGAATGATGGCCACGAGGAATATGTATCCTTCTTTCAGGCACATGTTGGGAGGGAGATTGTAGGGCATGTTAAAAACAAGCCAACAAGAGTATGAGTTGTTACTGGTGCTAGGAGCGAAACCATCTGCTGACAACCCAAGCCGAACATTTCTGGGATCTCTTACAAACTCCAGATCAAAAGGTTCTAGAGCTTGCCAAGCCGCACCTTCCGCAGGATGCACAAAACATATTTTTCATCGCTCTCACGTATCCCTTTAGAATGCCACCTCATCTGCTTCGCTGTTTGTTGGGACAGAAACAACCGTATAAGCCTTTACGTGATAGACATGTACGAAAGCTGTTTGATCAATACTTTTGTAGTTATTTCCTCTCCATCATCGCTCAAAACCTCCACATATCTAGATGTATTGCAATGCATACAATGAGTATCGTTCTTGTGTTCCTTCCAAAACAGCATACACTCATTTTCGCATGCATCAATCTTCTCATAATTCATGCCCAGACCGGCCAAAAGCTTCTTAGATTGGTATAGGTCTTTCGGCATCTTATGATTTGATGAAAGGAGATCATTGATCAGCTTCAAGATACTATTGTAGCAGTTGTTCTCAAAATTGTACTTGGATCGCCATAAGTCATGTGACCGCCTGCAGAACGGTCACATTGGTGCCCTCATGTACTTTTTCACCCGAGGCGGCAAGAAGCCTGTAAAACTGCTGCACCTCCTCCGGCGGTGACTGCTCTTCGTACTCTCTACCAACAGACACTATCATCTTATCCATACGATCTTCATCCTTATTTCCGACCAACTCACCGGCATGCTCCATATCCCCATGCTCGCGCCACACCAGGTAGTTGGGCATAAATCCATGCTTGCAAAGGTGTGGCTCCATTTCAGACCTATTCAGATGTCGATGATTCCAACACTTGTTACATGGACACTTTGCAACACGAGCACCGCTAGCAAAGGCTTGGTTCACAAAATATTAGCGATATGAGCCCACTCTATAGTGTGCATACCAGTTGAACTCCATCCATCATACATCGCCCTACGGTCGTCACCCATTTTGAAAACTACAACAAATTGTTGGAATGAAGCTGGTTGTGATACGACATTGCAAACTAATGTAAACGACATTATACATTGCAAAGCAGTAAACATAATCTAAATATAATGTAAAAGCAATGTCATCCTAAACGGTCATTTAAATGTGTTTAAACGGTAGACAAACACTCTTTTTTTTGTAGTTTAAACGGTAGACAAATATAATCTAAACATAATGTGAAGACGTGAATTTGAAGGCAGGACCTTTGAGCGTACCATGAATCAGGGCGGTGCAGCGGGCGCGCGGGCGGTTGGGCGTCGGGCGGCGGCGAGTGCGAGGCGGTCGGGCGTCGAGGCAGCACGCGGCGGGGCGTCGGTTGGCGGGCAGCACTTGGGCGAGCCGGCAGCAGGGCGCCGGGGCGTCGGGTACCGGGGCGGTGCTCGGGCGGGCAGCGCTCCAACGTCGGGTGTCAGGGCGTCGGGCGGGCGGCGCTCGGGCGGAGAGGCGGCAGGGCGTTTGGCGGCGGTATGTCGGAGCAGCGGGCTACGGGGCGGTGGCGGGCGGGCGTGCAGGATCTCGTGCTGCATCCGGGCGTGGGAAGGCGGCTCGCGTGTGCATATGGACGCGAGCCTTTTTGGTTTCGCGCTAGGCCCACAAGTATAGCCGTCAGCCTTGGAGTTATGGCCGACGGCTATAAGTATAGCCTTTGGTTTTGGTGATAGACCGACAACTTTACATATAGCCATCGACCTAGCCTCCCAGACCGACGGATATAACTCTATGGCCGTCGGTAGATGATAACCGACAGCTTTAGGCGAATTACATTCGATGACACCGATGCCTATTAGGAAACCGATGGCCTATTCCTCTTTTCCTTTAGTGGAGTTGCGGTCCTTGGACCAAGTGCTGGATAGGTTGAATCAATGGGGGAGGTAGAGGTATTTAATGGGTGAGTCGAGGAACACATGGATGCATAGTCATAGCACATGTGGATGCAGAGTACTGACATGACATGCACTGCTTTTTAGGTGGTGCTTTTCAATATTTTTTGCAGTGTGGGTGAGCCATAATTTGTCGGGTGAAATTGTAAATAGTGTTAGATTAATATTGCAATGATCACGAATTCATAATAATCATGAATTCTGATACAGTTGTCGTACAAGTGCAGTAGTAGAAAACGGATGCATAAGGAAATTTAAATTCATAACATTACGAAATGTAGATAGTACAATAAAGGTAACTTCGTGTAACACACTCATATTTATCATCATGCGTTGCATATAGAGAAGCATGTGAAAAGAAGGAGAAAAGAGATAAAGGAGTATAGGAACAAATAAATAAAATAAAATAAAAATAGGAAATAAAATAAAATAGAAAGGAAAATAAAAAGAAAAAAAATAAAAGAAAACCCTAGCCGCCCCCTAATTCAACCCTAATTTCCCCCCACCCCTAGGAAATTCCCCTAGGGATTTTTCCCACATTAGGGATTCCCCCCTCCTTGGCCGCAGCCTGTTTGGGGAGAAAACCCTAGCCGCAGCCCAAACCCCCTCCAGGGATTTTTCTCTCCCCCAATTAAACTCTGCCCTTGATTAAAAATATTTGCTACCACCTTTTCCCAAATTAAATCCCAGCCATTGATTGAAATATTGGCTGAAATCCTAGCCACCATGGCTGTCCCCCCCCCCCCCTTATAAATAAAACCCTCTCCCCCCTAGCCGGCACCCCCTGCTCAAAACCCCTTGGTCGCCACCCCCTGCTTCCAGCCCTGGTTGCTGGCTCTCCTGCCAGCCTTGGCCACCGTCGAAGCTCTGCCCCGCCGCGCCATCGCCGGAGAAGAAGACCCCAGCGCCCTGTCCGGGCTGCAGCTCTGTTCTTCTCCAAAGAAAACCCCCAGCCGCTGCATTGATCATCAAGGGGAGCTCCAGCTGCTGCCATTGCAAGAGGAAGGCCAGCCGCAGAGGAGCAGAGGAGGAAGAAGAGCAGTAGGACCCGTCACCCATCGTGCAACGTCGCTGCTGTCGTCTCAACCCCCGTTGCACCACACCCGGCGAACAAGAGCTACTGCATGTAAGTAGGACAGCCCCCAATTTAGGTTTGATGACGGTTTGATCTAATACCAAGATTAGGATTGTCGTAAAACCCCACTAAACCTAACTAGTACTCGCAAGAACACATGCAAACTGGTTGCTATAGGTTGCATTATAGGATTTGCATGCATCCAAATCATCACATCTTGAGTAAAACGAGTATATTGATCGCTGTATTGCCTTGTATGTACGTGGTTGTGAGTAGAAGGACACGCTCAAGAGGCCGTCTACGAGGACCTCCAGCACCAAGACTTCGACGCGTTTGAGCAACACGAACCGTGGGAGCAAGGCAAGTGCCCCTTGACCATATTGAACCTATGTTTTTTAACTGTTTTGCTTGTGAAAACTGCATACTCATGTCAACTTGATGGGAAACCCTTTAGGAGTTCACAAGTTTTTTTAGCCACCCTTGTCGTCGGGAAACCTATTGAGTCGGGTATGATCGTTTTCTCTTTTGCATCGCATAACTTACGGGATTCGGGAAAACTGAAATAAACTTGTTTAGCTACTGCACTCATAAAGATTAAATATGATGAGAACATGATGATGTTAATGAGCATGGAATCGGGGAGATCTAGGCAAGCTTGGTTCGTGGTTATGCTGAATGAGATGGTGGTTTGCTTGCCTTAGATCAAAGGAACGGTTCATGCGAGAACATGCTAGGAAAACAGTGCCACCACAAGGCCAAACATGGGTGCGGCTTAGATGACTAATTCGGTATGTTGCTAGCTTGTTATGGTACATTCGATGGCATGGAGAATGGGAGTCGAGGAGGACTGCCCTGGGAACTGCATGACACACGAGGGGATCGTGGGTCAGAGAATGGAGATTCGAGCCTGCCGGTGAAACCTTAGTGGGTCCGTACATTCTAGTAGCCTCATTGTAAAGGCTATTTTGTGATCTCTTGGCCATACACCGATGGTTGTGTAGTGGCAGAATGGAGTCTCTCTAGTCGTCGACGGGTGACGAAATCATGAACTTGTGGGTAAAGTAGTGCCACCTCTGCAGAGTGTAGAACTATCATGATAGCTGTGCTTTCGGTTACAAGCACCTGGCCAACTTCCATGATTAGAGGCAAAACTTGGTATGGTTATTCGGGCATGGTTATGGCATTGTCATTGGGACTGATTTTGGTTATACATGTGAGATTGGATTCGGTTATGTGAATATGTGTTGATCACGAGGAATTGTGAATATGAGATAGCTTGAGAATGAGCATTGGCTGGTTAAGACTTGATAAATGAAGTATGATGGTATTGATGATGATGAATTACTTGGTTATGATGGAATTTAATTCACCTAGACATAGTAGGATGTTTTTTCTTGTGATTGTGAAATGAAACTTGCTTGCTGCAATGAACCTTTGTTTCCAATCTTGTTTAAGATACATCTCATACTTTCCCGCACTTGCTGAGTACGACATGTACTCACCCTTGCATTCCCCACAAATAATTCAGCTACAGGAAAAGAGTACTTCAAAGAGTAGGTGAAATACTAGGCATGCGTACTACCGTCAACTGCATGTGGAGTTGAAGTTGGAGCCCAATTATCTTTTGTTTACTTCCGCTGTCATTTAGAGTCTTCCGCTGCAGAATAAATTAGATACCATGATTGAGACATTGAGTTATTGTAATAAAGTACTTAAGCACTATTTATAACGTGGTTATATTCTGAATTCAATTTTTGATGAATCTGTGTATGTGTGATGAACATCCTGGGCACACATACGCATCACTTGGTTCATTCTCGGAACCGGGTGTCACAGATTAGCATCAGAGCCATGTTGAGCGTAGGATGCAAGCCTAGGTATAATGGACACTCTAAAACACATAGGAACACCCCTCTAAACTGCTATTTTCGAAAATTGCTTGGTGCTGCACTTTACTTGTCAACTCAGCCACCACAGAGTGCTATTTTGAGCCCCTCTTTCCTCTTTTCTTTTGGACAGCTACACCCTATGTTTTTTGCTGAATAGCTGCTGAAATTTTGGATTTATTTCCTTCTTCTCTAAGTTACTCATGTCTTATTTATAGATGTCGGTCACTAGGAGCACATCACGCATGAGAACTCGTCCACCACCATGTGGAAGTGCACTTAACCCCATCGAGGTGTCCGATGGACCATATTGGCAGGAGGTGAAGATGGAACCTCATGATGAAGATGAAGTCAATAGCTCTATGCATGAGTAAGAGGATCCGGAAGAGGTGGAACCAATCAAAGATGACATGGAAGACAATCCACAAGAAGAACAACACTAGTACGCACCTCAGGAGGAATACCACGCGGACTTACACCCAGCAGAGCCCCATGAAGCTACGTCATAAGAAGATGAATCCAGAGAGGAGTTACCCCCTGCTGAGGCCGAGAATGAGGACGATGAACGGGTCATCCATTCTGCCCAGGAATTCTGGTCCAACGGGATGGAGGGAGGACACATAACCAGGGAGCTGAGAGAGTTCCTTGATTGCTGCAGTTTATACCCGGAGTACATCCTCAAGAAAGCCTCTCGTCTCTGACATGAAGAGTGGAAGACTGAAGTAACCATCATATCTAACGGTAGGGTTGTCACATGGCACTTCACACCCACATGGAGAGCTACAAGGGCAGAAGCTGTTGATGATGCTGCATGGGATGCACTCACCGTATTGGGCTACGCTTTTCGCAAGCAGCTTGAAAACACAACCTTTGAGCTGCACCCGTATCGGAAAAGTGGAACAAGGGAGATCATTGGACCCCATAAAGGAGCTCTTTCCAACCCCCAAGCTGCTGACAAGTCTCAGGGAATGCTCGTGGAGTTGGGAAACCGCTACGCAAGCGCACAAGAAGAGATCTGCTAGCTACGCAAGAAGCTGTACATGCTGGAGAAACAAGAGGAGACTCGTGCCAACGCGGGAACAAATGGAGCACTAGTGTCACCTACTCCTACATGGACTGCCGACTCACCATGGCGTGTGCCCATGTATGGACCAACCCCACCACACGGCCAGAACAGCAATGGTTCTCATGATTAAGTTTAGGTTCCCCATTGAATAAAGTTGTAATAAAAATGCTTAGACCATAGTAGTTTGAATAAGAGTAGTGTGCTGAACTTTTATGATGATTTCTTGTGTTTGTGTGCTTGGCTGTGAGGTATGGGACGCTTCGGCGAATGTCCATATGCACATATATTAGAGATATGTGAGATGCTTTGGCACTTGTCCACATTCTCATATAGGCTGATATTAATAAAAGAAGTTGCTTAGTTCATACACCTTGATGCATATAGTTGGGGGATCAATCTGAATTTCTATTTCCTGCTGTACTCTCAAACAGATGCCGAGGGAAAATTCCAACCGCCACCGAAAGAACACTCGTGGTAACAATGAACCCATGAGGATGACAATGTGGAAGTTCCTGAGGATGTCAACCTCGGGGCTGATGCAAACAACCTTGAACGTTTGATGGCTATGCAGAACCATCTCATGCAAGATATGATGCAAACGTTGGGACAGCTGCAGGCTAATAACAACAACCCAAATCACGTTCCTGCACCCCAACCGCCACCATCACCACCGGCTCACAACAGATCAGGAGAATTCATGAGGACTAGGCCACCTACCTCTGCACAAGCTAATGATCCGTTGGAGGCCGATGACTGGCTGAAGTCCATTGAGAAGAAGCTTGCTATTATTCAATGCAGTGATCGGAACAAGGTTCTCTTTGCATCACACCAACTGATGGGAGCAGCCGCTGATTAGCAGGACGCTCTTTGCAATGCTCATGCCAACAAGGAACAATTACTTGGGCTGAATTCAAGGAGAGTTTCCACTCTCACTATGTCCATGAAGGAATCATGATCCTAAAAAGGCAAGAGTTTGAAAGTTTCAGGCAAGAGAGTAAGAGTGTGAATGAGTACCTCAACAAGTTCACGCAACTGTCAAGGTATGCTCCGGAGGACGTTAACTCGGACCACAGGAAGCAATACCTGTTCATGAGAGGACTGAACAATGAGATTCAAGTACAGCTGCTCAACAATGACTATGCAAACTTCCAGAAGCTTGTTGACAAGGCTATAGTGGTGGATAGCAAGATCCGCGAGTATGAACAAGAGGGAATAGGAAGATGCCATATCAAGGACAGCCACAAGAAAGCAATGTACGCCCCCGACTCGCACCACCAACTGTACCATACTATGGCTCGTCTGCTTCTACTTTCCGCCATGAAAATCCACCTCGCTCTAATCAGCCACCGCAGCAACGCCCTATCATGCAAGCACCACGTTTGCCTATGCCTCCTGCGCCCCGTTCCAACATGGGCGCCTATTCTCAAAATCAGCCTCGCCCCAACCTTCCTAGTGTTATTGGCAACAAGGCATACTTTACATTTGGAGAAACGGGACACTTTGCAAACCAATGCCCCAAGAAAGGCCTTGGACAGCCGAACAATGCACCTAAGAAGAACCCACAGCCGAATGGAGGAGCAATACAAGGCAACCGTGGACAGCAGAACTTTGCTCGTGGCCATGTCAATCATGTCTCCGCTGAGGAAGCACACAAGATGAGGATGTCGTGATTGGTATGTTTTTTGCCAACTCCAACCCAGCCACTGTTTTATTTGATTCCGGAGCATCGCATTTATTCATCTTGTCCAAGTATGTTGCCAAGTATAATCTACCCATATCCCACATGAAACAAACTGTGTTGGTCAATTCTCACAGTGGAGAGATGAGGACTAATATATTATGCCTGAATGTAAGCCTTAAAATAAGTGGGTAGTTTTTTTGGCCAACCTTATTGTCTTGGATTCCCAAGAGATTGATATAATACTTGGAATAGACTGGTTAAGCAAGTATAACGGAGTGATTTAGCATTGTGCAGTTGACGAGTGAGCATGGTACCCGTATCGAGTTCGAGGCAGCCCAACCTACAACCGAGGAGGCAATGTTGAATCACGTGGAAGGATAGACATTGGAAAGTATTCCGGTGGTTCAAGAATATTCAGATTTTTTCTCGAAAGAACTTCCATGTATGCCACCTGATCATGACATCGAGTTTGCCATTGATTTAGTACCCGGAACTGCACCTATAGCTAAGAGGCCATATAGGATGCATGCTAATAAATTAGCGGAGCTCAAGAAACAAATTCAAGAGCAGCAAGATAATGGTTTTATATGCTAGAGCTCATCACCGTGGGGAGCCCCCGTGCTCTTCGTAGATAAGAAGGATGGGACCCAGAGGATGTGCGTGGACTATAGGTCTCTCAACGAAGTAACAATCAAGAATAAGTACCCGCTGCCCCACATAGAGGAATTATCCGATCAAATGAAAGGCGCCCGAATTTTCTCTAAGATTGATCTTCGGTTGGGATACTTCCAGCTGAAGATTAAACCCTCTGACATACCCAAGACGGCTTTTCAAACATGTTATTGTTCATATGAGTATAACATCATGTTATTCGGGTTGACAAATGCGCCCGCATACTTTATGCACCTCATGAATAAGGTCTTCATGGAGTACTTGGACAAGTTCATCGTGGTTTTCATTGATGACATCATGGTGTATTCAAAAAGCAAGGAAGTACATGACACTTGAGATTGACATTGCAGAAACTGCGAGATAATCAATTGTATGCCAAGTTCAGCAAGTTCCAATTTTGGCTAAAGGAGATATCATTCTTAGGCCACATCATCTCCAAGGAGGAGTATCTGTTGATCCCGGAAAAGTGAGGGACGTTTTGACGTGGAACCCACCGAAGAATGTGAGGGACATTAGGAGTTTCCTTGGGATAGCTGGATATTAATGCAGATTCATCAAGGATTTCTCCGAAATAGTGAAGCCTAGCTATGACTGAATTGCTAATGAAAGGGAAGGCATTTCAGTGGACACACGCGTATCAAGACTACTTTGAGGAGTTAAAGAAGAGATTGACCGGTTTTGATATTGCCGGACATGAGCAAGAGCTTTGATATATATTGTGACGCCTCAAGACAGAGGCTAGGATGCGTGCTTATGCAAGAATGCCAAGTGTTAGCCTACGCATCGAGGCAACTAAAGAAACATGAGCTGAATTACTCTACGCATGTTCTGGAACTCGCAACAGTAGTACACGCCTTGAAGATTTGGAGACATTACATACTTGGTCACTGCAAAATTTATACGGATCACAAAAGCCTCAAGTATATATTCACGCAAATGGATCTGAATTTGAGGCAACGCCGATGGTTAGAACTCATCAAGGATTATGATGTAGGAATCAACTATCACCCCAAGAAAGCTAATGTAGTAGCGGATGCTTTGAGCTGAAAGGGAGCATGTCACCAGTTCATGGTTCGGGAGCTGCCACCCGAACTACTTAAGGAGTTCGAACGGTTACATCTCGGGTTCGTGAATGAGATGGAAGTGATAGAACTAAACCCAACACTAGAACAAGAGATACGAGATGGTCAGTCAACGAATGAGGAGATAAAGGAAATCAAGAAAGAATCCGACAAGGGTTAGAGAAGGATTTCAAGGAAGATGAGAATGGAACGCTTTGGTTAGGAAAAAGGATTTGTGTGCCTACTGTGGAGCACATCCGCGACGTGATACTAAAGGAGGCACATGACTTGCCTTATTCCATACATCCCAGTTGTACAAAGATGTATAAGGACTTGAAAACTTGCTATTGGTGGGATGGTATGAAGAGGGACATAGCTGAATATGTTGCCCTATGCGACACGTGCCAACGAGTGAAGGCTGAGAATTACAGACCCGCTAGATTATTGCAGCCGTTGAAAGTACCCGAGTGGAATGTAAAAGTCCTAGAAACGTGAAATGCAAGGAAACTGATGTTTGAGGTTCATTGTGTTCCGGGTTCATAAAAATTGGGATGTGTTTAAATTTTTCCACATGTGATGACACACAGGAGTGTCCCACCACTCTAGCCTGGGAGCAATTGAGTGTTTGGGTAATAAAGGTAATTTAAAACCCACTAAGCTCTCATGTGCAAGGGGGAATGAAATTCAGAGTTTGAACTCAAATTGTTCAACTCAAATTTCAAATTAGGGCAACCAATAGGAATGCAAACGGTTGTGCTCAAAACCTCATTTGCAGCAGCCAAACTAGAAATCAAGTTTCATATTTGAATTCCTTGGGTCCAAATTAGTCGGGAGACATGTGAGGGCCCGATCCCGATCACGGGGCCGTGCCGCTCGCCCGTGAATCGCATTGGGTGGTGCCGTGCGATGCGGCACCCAACAGCACGCAAAATAAACTATCATATTACATAAATCCTGCGGAAGCTTACAAAGTTTAAATTTTACAAATACTTCTCAAAATAATCTACAGCAGAAGACTAATACAACTCACGTCTTGTATCTATGCTAAGCAACAGAGAAGATGTCCAGCCTGCGGACCCATCTCAATAGCAACATGACCACAACAGAAGCGGCGGGTTCTCCATGAGATCACCACTCGGAGAGTTCCGAGTCTCATCGGACAACCGTACTTATCAGCGTAGAGTTGTTACCTGCAAAAAAACTCATGCAATATCTGTGAGCACGAAGCTCGGCAAGACTTAACCGTCACCCTAGTCATGAAACTCTACATGCTTAAAGTAGAGGGCTGAATTTAGAAGTTTGCACAAAAGATGAACTTGAGCTAAAGGAGAGTCCTTACTTTCAGTTTTAAGCAACTTTTATAGCCCTCGCGCAATTTACACCGAGACTCCACAATCAAACAAGAAATGCTTCATCTCGATGTCACTTACCTGAGGTGAAAGTAACTTTAGTGAGCTACTCTAGACCCATACAAACCTTGCGCCATCAACGTCGAGACTCCACAATCAAACAAGAAACGCTTTGCCTCGACGCTACTAGCCTAAGGTGAAAAATAAATTTAGTGAAAGTGTTGATCATTCCTCATCTCCATTATGAGGATTACTCACGAAGCATTATTAAGTTTTTCCCAGTTTATTACTATGTCATGATGCAGAGAACAAGTATGCTCGGTCCATTCCACGAGCGACGGTGATTGCAAAAAAAAACACCCGGCTGACACGACACGTACGCCCATACTCGACGTTGCACACAACAACCGTCACTGACGTCGTACCTGGCAACCTTTCACATGATACCCAAATGTCGAACCGGTCCCACCGATTGGGATTAAGTCTCACTACGGCAAACCCTCGTAGAGCCGACTTCTCTATCCTTTCAGCATCTGCATCAGACGGTGAGGTATGCCTCGACACCCAGGTTAACATGTTACATTGGTTTCTTGGGTCCCATGTAGCCAGTATGCATCCGGTACACAACTCAAACTTGTCCCACAGGGCCGCACACGAGAACGGGCCTTAATCGACTCAGACATAGACTAGGTTCACATGACCACGTCCTTGAGCCTTCCATCCACTGCCCGGTCTCCATTCCCAACTATGAGGATCAATTCCCAACTCTTCCGATTGATCCCCCTTAATCCCAGTTCACGAGTAGGAAACTGCCTACTCGAGTTATGCCTCTTTTAATCCACTTATGTTAACTTGAGATCAGCAGTTATAATCAATTGATAACCTACACTACATTATACTCCAGGGTTTTCTGGGTCATGCATTTGGAGTGTCATACCACCTAGACTTAATGCAATAAACAAACTGCTAGACATTATAAAGTGAATACAAATAAAAACTTGTAAGTTTTTATGCAAACCGGGGCTTGCCTTTGTTTTGCAGGGGACTTATATATATATGAAGTTCAGTTAGTTAAGACCACTTGAGGCTTGATCACTCGCTTCCCTCCTTGTTTGGTCTCCACTCTAATTGCTTCAACTCCTTCACGTAGATGCTACACGTAATGAATATGCATATGGATTTAATTGTAAAGATTTTCTAACAAGTTCTAATGACAAGTTTAAAATCTGGAAGTCTGTTTAACAATTTAAATGACACTGGTGGTAGTGGTTTGGGTTTGGGTCTAAGCAACATGATTAAGTACTAAGTGTTTCCCCCTCTTCTATGTTGATCATCTCAAAAGGTTAAACAGAACAGGGGTGATCCAGAGCTCCAATGGAGTTGAGAATTTTCATGTGAGTTCCTTGTCACAAGAAAGTCCTCTGGACCAAAAATTAGCACTTTTCCTTGAGTGGTTTGTTCAGAACAATTCTCTAAGAAATTAAGCATAAAGGAGTTAATTCTGAAGTAACTTCCATGTTCATGCCAAACTTAGTGAACTAAAATTTCAATTACAGCTCATAGGACTTGCATGAATTTTCAGGGGTCTAGCTATACATAACAGAGGAATTTTCAGGGGTCTAGCTATACATGATTTTTGGAGCTAAGAATTACCCAGAACTGAATTTCCAAATTTTGTAAATTCTCTGAAAATGTTTCTGTATTCAATTGAACACAGCAACTTCAAATCTGAATTGCCCTAATCAAATCGACTCCATATGAGCTGAACTTTTTACAGGAGTTCACTAACATCCTATGGAATATTCTGGAAAAATTTGAGGAATTTTGGATGAACCAAACTCCCCCAAAAATTCTTTTGCTGAAACGTTTTAAAGAATTGTCCAGAATTAAATACTGAGTTTCATACAAATTGGGTTGCATATTTGGATAGAGTTTTCCAACCTGAATCCAACCCAATTTGAATCACTAAATTTGGAGCTTCCTAGCAAAAGTTACGAGGTTCTCAAGTTTGGGGAAATTCTGGCATTCGAATTAATCGGGAAAAGTTCAAATCTCTGACAGCGGGTCCGGCCAACACGTGTCAACTCCTCGGCTAAACCACACGGGGCCACAGGGCTATTTCCCGCACTGTCACAGACGATCCCGTGCAACAGAAGATCCCAGACCGGTTCACTGAGCGGCTGACGTGTGGGCGGCCACTTCGTCTCCTACCTCTCGCTCCCGCGCCCGCGCACCGCCGGACTCGCCGGAGAAACTCTGAACCTCGCCGCCCGACCAGCTCCCACGTTCTCCCTCGCCGCTAGGACCTAATTCTATACGCTGAACATGATGGAACCACTTCCCCCGACCGGCGGTGGCTCTAACATAGCCGGCGACGGCGCGACGGCTCGGCTCACCTTCAATAGCGTCGGCCAGCTATCCTATCCCGCCAAAAGCTCGGTGAAACGTTGCTACAGCACCAGTGGATGCTAGGGAAGATCGTCCAAGTGGTGAAACATCCCGGAGATGGCTCTAACCTAGCTTTCACCTTGAGCCCGATTCTCCCCACCATAGCCGCCGTCAGAAAATTGTCAAATACGCCGGCTACAACCGTGATAAAGCTAGGGTTGACAGGCAAACTTGGGCGCCGTCAAGTCTAGCTCCTGTGAGTGCAGTTTGGTGGGCTCTAAGCAAATAGAAGTCAGGAATTTGAAGATTGCGTACCTGAGGGTGGTTTTGCACCGGCCGAGAGAAAACCGTGAAATCCTCCGGCGACGATCAATCACTTGGCTCAAGATTTGGAGGTGAGCAGCGTGGAGTCTTCGCGCATCCAAAACCACTCTTGCTCGGCCGTGAAAGGCTCTCTGCAGAGCTGTCCACGTACGACCTTCTTTCGGTTGCAGTTTAGCCGCCGCTGGAACTTGGTGTGCGAGGGGTTGTGAGGGATGAGGTCTCTCGGTTGTGGCAAGAGGAGGCTGTGGAGAATACTGCAGGGTCGTTTTGCTACCGCTTGGGCGTTTGCACGCGAGAGGAAACAGCTCCCGAGCGATCAAACAATGGCGGCGGCTCCTCTGTTCTTCAGCGTTAGAAAGCGACAGAGCAGAGCGCTCTCGGTGTTGTGGCACAGCTGATTGCGGCTGGGAGGGGCGAGGATAGAGAGAACAGCTCGCCGGCGCGAGGGACGCAGCAGGAGGTGTCGCTCGGTGCCTCTCGGTGTCGCACGGTGAAACCTTGGCTCTGCTCGAGTGGAAAAAACTTAACCCCGAAGGCTGCAGATCTTTTTGAAATTTTAAGCTCCCCAATGACATGTGGGTCCCACAAGGCAGTCTCTCCTCATCCCTCAAAAGATCTCCAAAATTTGGCAAGTGACCAATTCAAATGTTTGGAGTTGAATACTGAGCTGCATTTGGATAGTTGGACAAATTCCATCCAAATTCAAATGTATATTTGAATTCTTTGCACATTTAAATCCTTTTTCGAAAAATGGATAGCAAACCTTTTCAAAAATTAATTATACTTTGCCTACCCACTAATTTGGACCTAAGGAATCCAAATATGCAATTTGATTCTTGTGTTAGCTGCTGCAAACAAGAGTTTGAACACAACAGTTTGAATTACCATTGTGTCCTCCCTCATTTGAAATTTCAGTTGAATATTTAGTTCAAACTCTAATTTTTAAACCTTTCCATTGCACCTGAGTACTTTAATTCTGTGGGATTAATCCACCTAGGGTCCAAACATGCAACTAACCCTAAGTTGGTTTTAGAAGAATCTCTCATGTGTTATCACATGTGTGAAAAGTTTAAACCAGTCCCCTTTTACATACACATGACACCAACATTTGTGCCAACTCAAGTTTCTTTGTATTCCTATTTTTGGGACCTTTACATTCCTCCCTCCTTAAAAGGGAATCTCGTCCCGAGATTACAAAAGAAAGATGAGGCGGAAAGTAATTACAACGTCTACGACAAAAGTTCCGGATAGTTCTTGTGGATGTAATCTTCACTCTCCCAAGTCGTCTCTTCTGAGGTATGATTACTCCACAGGACTTTGTAAAATTTCAAAGTCCAATTTCGAGTGATCCGGGTCTTCTCGTCGATAATCTTGATGGGATGCTCGGCGTAGGTAAGATCTGGTTGTAATATCTCCATGTCTCCCAAAAGAACCTCTGTCGGCTTCTTCAAACACTTTCTCAAGTGTGAGACATGGAAGATGTCGTGGATGCCCGATAAAGTCGGTGGCAGCTTCAGACGGTAGGCTACCGGCCCACACCGTTCTATAATAATGAACGGACCAACAAAGCGAGGAGCTAGCTTTCCCTTGACCCCGAATCGATGAATTCCCTTCATTGGGGGTACTCGGAGATAGACGTGATCTCCGACTTCAAAATACAAGGGTCGGCGTCACTGGTCCGCATAACTCTTCTGGCGAGATTGAGCGGCTTTGAGGTTTGCTTGAATAAGCTGGACCCGCTCTTCGGCATCCTTTACAAGATCGATGCCGAAAATCACCCTCTCACCGGATTCACACCAATTGAGTGGCGTGCGGCACTTCCTGCCATATAGTGCTTCGTACGGTGCCATTTTAATACTGGATTGGTAACCATTGTTGTAGGAGAATTCCGCTAATGGTAAATGGTCATCCCAATTCTTTCCATGATCTATGGCACATGCTCTCAGCATATCTTCTAAAATCTGATTCACCCTCTCCGTTTGACCGTCGATCTGAGGATGGTATGCTGAGCTTCTAATTAACTTTGTTCCCAGAGATTCATGGAGTTACTCCCAGAAACGAGCAATAAATATGGAACCTCGATCAGATATGATGGTTTTGGGGACTCCGTGTAAGCACACAATTCTTGAGAGATACAACTCTGCATATTGCTTAGTTGAAAATCTCATATTCACTGGGATGAAGTGGGCTGATTTTGTTAACCGATCAACAATCACCCAAATGGAGTCATGCTTTCTGAATGTGAGAGGCAGTCCGACAATAAAGTCCATGCTGATGTCCTCCCACTTCCATGCCGGAATGCTTAATGGTTGCAGCATTCCCACTTTCTTTATATGGTCAGCTTTGACTCGCCGACATGTATCACACTCGGATACATACTTGGCAATTTCTCGCTTCATCCGAGTCCACCAAAATTTTGTCTTAAGGTCTTGATACATCTTATTGCTTCCTGGATGTATTGAGTACTTGGACATATTGGCTTCATCCAAGATCTTCTTTCTTAGCTTCGGGTTCCGGGGTACCACGATACGGTTGTTAAACCATAACACACCTTGATCATCTTCCAGAAACATTTCATTTTATCCTCATTGATTCTTGCCCAGATTTTCCGCATTCCTTTATCTCTCTTCTGGGCTTGTACAATCTCTTCTCTAATGGTAGGCACAAGAGCAACATTATACAACGGCCCATATGGAATCACCCGCAAGCTTGGTTCTTCATCCTCATCCGGAATAACTGACAAGTTATTTACGTGGGACTTTCGACTGAGTGCATCAGCCACTATGTTAGCTTTGCCCGGATGGTAATGGATCTCGAACTCATAATCTTTGATTAATTCCAACCATCTCCGCTGCCTCATATTGATATCCTTCTGAGTGAACATATATTTGAGGCTCTTATGGTCGGTGTAGAGGTGCACTAAATTTCCAAGTAAATAGTGCCTCCACATCTTCAACGCAAGCACCACCGCAGCAAGCTCTAGGTCATGAGTGGGGTAGTGCTGCTCGTGGTTACGGAGTTATCGAGACCCATACGCGATCACGCGTCTATCTTGCATTAAGACGCAGCCAAGTCCAATGCCTGAGGCATCACAATAAACATCAAATGGCTTTGTTGTATCCGGTTGGGCTAACACCGGTGCCGTTGTGAGATGTTTCTTTAAGGTTTGGAATGCCTCTTCACAGGCCTCTGTCCACACATACTTGATGCTTTTCTTCAATAACTCTGTCATTGGTTTAGCCACCTTCGAGAAGCTGAGAATAAACCTCCGATAATAACCCGCTAGCCCCAGAAAACTGCGGATTTGATGAACAGATGTTGGAGACTCCCACTTCAAGACTTGCTCAATTTTAGTTGGATCCACGGCCACACCCTCCGCTGAAATAATGTGGCCTAAGAAGGGTACCTTGCTGATCCAAAATTCACATTTGCTGAATTTGGCATACAGCTTATGTTCCCGTAAGCGTTGGAGCACAATATGAAGATGTTTGGTGTGCTCCTTCTCCGATTTGGAGTATACGAGAATGTCGTCAATGAAAACCACGACGAACTGATCCAACTCAGGCATGAATACAGAATTCATGAGATACATGAAGTGTGCGGGTGCATTTGTTAGCCCGAAAGACATGACTAGATACTCATAGAGCCCGTATCTAGTCGAGAAAGCCGTCTTCGGTATATCCTCCGCTCTGATTTTTATCTGATGATAACCAGACCTTAAGTCCATCTTGGAGAATACCTTGGCACCCACTAACTGATCAAATAATATATCTATCCGCGGCAACGGATATTTATTTTTGATCGTCACTGCATTCAGCGGCCGATAATCCACACATAATCGAAGTGACTCATCCTTTTTCTTCACAAATAGGGCTGAACAGCCCCATGGCGATGAGCTTGGTCGGATGAACCCTTTGTCCATTAAGTCCTTTAGCTGTTCTTTCAGTTCAGCTAATTCCTTCGGGGACATTTTGTACGGCCTCCGAGATATTGGTGTGGTTCCCGGTGCTAACTCGATCTTGAATACCACATCCCTCTCAGGCGGCATCCCTGGAAGATCGTCGGGAAACACATCTGGGTACTCATGGACCACTGGAATGTCCTCCAGTTTCGTGGTCACGCTGTGGTACACCACTGGATTTTTAGAATCCACGGCTTCAAGTATGGGCGTTTGGAGACCGTAGATTGGAGAGCCCAAACTAACAATCCGTGGACCGATGTCAAGAACAGCCCCGTGGTAGTTCATCCACGCCATTCCTAGAATCACGTCAATCTTCTGCCCCTCTAACACAATGAGAGTTGTGGGGTATACGTTTCCACCTAAGCACAAGGGTGCTTTGATCATTACTTCATTAGCAGCTATATTTCCACCCGGTGAGCGGATAAGGTAGTGATCCTTCGGTGTAGAGGTGGAGAGCTCAGCTTTGCACACAAATGACCTGCTGATGAAATTGTGTGTAGCTCCAGAGTCAAATAAAATTAACACGGGCAGTCCATTGAGGGTGAACATTCCCGCTAGTACAGGTGCCCCATCTGGCACATCCTCTAGAGCTGTATGATAAATGCACCCGGATTTTGGTGCAGTTCCTTGAAGCTGAGCACGGGGTTGATTTATACCCCGCCCCGGTGTAGTTTCTCTACGGTGTATCCTTTCTGGACACTTGCTGCTGATGTGACCCAAGTACCCGCACGTGAAGCACGGTTTCTCAGCCGGTTCCTGGTTGCTCTGTGCATGGACATTAGTGGTATTCTGCTGCGGCAAGAACCCTTGAGGAGAAGAATAACGTGGCTGCATATACCGTTGTTGCAGCTGTCCGAATTCAGAGTATTGGGACAAATGATCGGAATATTGCTGGGGTCGTCAAGCCGGCTGCATCAGCTGACAGTTCAAGGTACTGTCTACCACCCTGTATTTCTGCGGAGCACTACGGCTGCTCTCCGGTGGTACATGGTTCTTTCTTTTCTCAGCCTGAACTTCCCGCTGAGCATCTTCAACCATGATGGCAGCACTCATCAATTCGTTGAAGTTCTTTCGATCAGCTAACACAAGTCTCTCCTTTAGCTTGGGATTGAGGCTGCGGAAGAACCACTCACACTTTTGTGCTTCGGTGTTCACGTGTTGAGGCACATACTGTGCCAGCTTGTTGAACACTCGCGAATGCTCGTATGCACCCCTCCCTCCTTGTTTTAAGGCTAGAAACTCCTCGAGTTTCCGCTGAATTATTCCGGAAGGAACATGATATGCGAGAAACGCCTTCCGGAATTCTGCCCATGTAAAGTCATGTCCAACTGGTAAGGAGGTGAGTTGATTTGCCCACCATGCACTGGTGGACCCATGAAGTTGTTGCGCTGCCTACAAAACCTTATGATGTTCGGTGCATTGAAGCAACCTGAACTTAGACTCAATGGTACGGATCCAGCTATCCGCCACCAGAGGATCCTCATCTTCAATGAAAACCAGGGGTTGAGTTGCCAAGAACTCAACATAGGACTTCAGTTGAGGTTGGCGCAAGTCTTCGTCTTGACATCCCTCTTGACGGGATGTATTCATTACCAGGGTGCGGAGCAAGTCGGTTCGCTCATCGCTTGCACCCGTCATGGCAGCCAGAATGTCTGCCATTGTGACCGTGGGTGAAGGTCCTGGTGGAGGTTGCGGTTGCGGAGCTCGCTGCTCCCGCTGTGGAGAGTTATCACCAACACCACCACTGGAACCACCCACCTCACCCATGGAACGAGTTCGCACCATTCTGCAATTGCAAGAGTTCATTATCAGCTCAACACTATCACTTGATTTATTCCATGAACAAAGTAGTGAAACACTGATAATGAAATCTTAACAAGTAAGCAAAATGATTTAAGCGCAAACTAATGTAGTAACAACAAGGATTTAACAGCAGATTGATCGGACCTCAAAAAACTAGATTTTTGATCCAGTTAAAAGCACTTTCATAACTCAAATTGAATATAAAAGTTAAAGTTAAATTCAATATCTTTCCAATGAGTAATCAAATGCCTCCATATCACTTCTGGATCAAAAGTTATGATTGCTCAAAGTTGACAGAATTTCTGGATAAAATTTGCCAGCATCTCCTTTGTATGTGGCTGACTTTATCACAGTTGTATACACAGATACAATATGAATCTGAACCAACTTTGAACTACAACAATGTTGCATATCTCATAAACTCTCCAACGGTGTATCACAGGCTCCTTAGGGATTTTTCTGCAGTAAGTTATGGCTTAAAAACAGAAAGGTCCAGGGAGGTTTTGCTGCTGTCCTGGTTCTGAACAGTTTGCCTTCAACTGGACTTTTCACCCAGTTAACGTGTGATTTTGCTCTGGTGGTCAACAAAGAAGTTGTAGAGCACTTGAATTTTTTTCCAGAACTGTATCATACACCTTAATTGGTTAAATCTACTCAGAGTTATGCTCTGTCAAAGTCCAGCAAGAACTCCTGCCAGAAACAGAGCACTCTGTTTTTGAAATCTTTGAAACCTAGAACACTCTCTCATTAGAATCTTAGTTCAAAATAAGAGTTCAGTAACTAATATTTGTTTCGAGCTTCCATTTTTAGTTGAAAGTTAGCTCATGAATAATTTTTTCATAGGGAAGAGGATTATTAAGTGTAGTACGGCGTCAATGCACCGTAAGAAAAATACCGGTACTACGTTCCTCACAAAAAGGAAAATCCTAACTGGATTATACCGGTATATACGTCGCAATTGTGGCACTAAACGGTCACTCGCACACGTGCACAACACGGGATATGTACATGGTTAGTACCTGCAGAAGAACACTCAATGATGATGCACACCTAGGTTTTTCTCATTTCAGGCAGTTCCATATCATACTAAAAACATACGCCAAGTATCATTTTCATACGGGCCGTCCTTGAGTCAAGCCACGTCTCAAGGTACATGGTTGCGTTTTCACACCACATGACGGGGAACCCGAGTAGAGCGCGAACGGGTCATCACGGTCGGGATTTTTATCAACCCAACAGATACCACCTACTGCCCTGCAGGGCACGCCGATGGCAAGCACTGCTTATGTCCTTCTAGGCTATTTCCAGAAGAACACACTATCGCGTTACTGACCACACGATGGGATCTCCACTTACTTGCCTAATGCACGCTAGGGATCAGCATTTCATATGAACTCAGGAACATGAAGAGTCCAAGAGTTTCATATTGACGTCTCACACCAAGCTGTGAGACCTATCCCTGAATCACTTTCCTCATCAGGGGAGCTAACCGAAATTGAACCGCTTTCGGTAGCGTTCCTTACCATTCTTACCTGAGCGTAGGTGCATCGTTACATAATCGAAATTCAGAATTATAACACATATGTTAGTCATGCCACTTTAAGTAACTATACTACTATAGTCCTTATGTGGGCCTAATACTGTTTCCTCACCGTATCCTAAGTTTTTTTCATAATACGATCCTTATTCCGTGCGCTATTACCAATGCGGCTCTGATACCACGCTGTGAGGGCCCGATCCCGATCACGGGGTCGTGACGCTCGCCCGGGAATCGCATTGGGTGGTGCCGTGCGATGTGGCACTCAACAGCATGCAAAATAAAGTATCATGTTACATAAATCCAGCGGAAGCTTACAAAGTGTAAATTTTAAAAATACTTCTCAAAATAATCTACAGCAGAAGACTAATACAACTCACGTCTTGTATCTATGCTAAGCAACAGAGAAGATGTCCAGCCCGCGGACCCTTCTCACTAGCAACATGACCACAACAGCAGCGGCGGGTTCTCCATGAGATCACCACTCAGAGAGTTCCGAATCTCATCGGACAACTGTACTTATAAGCGTAGAGTTGTTACCTGCAAAACAACTCATGCAGTATCTGTGAGCACGAAGCTCAGCAAGACTTAACCGTCACCCTATTCATGAAACTCTACATGCTGAAAGTAGAGGGCTGAATTTAGAAGTTTGCACAAAAGATGAACTTGAGCTAAAGGAGAGTCCTTACTTTCAGTTTTAAGAAACTTTTATAGCCCTCGTGCAGTTTAAATCGAGACTCCACAATCAAACAAGAAATGTTTCATCTCGATGTCACTTGCCCGAGGTGAAAGTAACTTTAGTGAGCTACTCTAGACCCATACAAACCTTGCGCCATCAACATCGAGACTCCACAATCAAACAAGAAATGCTTTGCCTCGACGCTACTAGCCCAAGGTGAAAAATAAATCTAGTGAAAGTGTTGATCATTCCTCATCTCCATTATGAGGATTACTCACGAAGCATTATTAAGGTTTTCCCAGTTTATTACTACGTCACGACGCAGAGAACAAATATGCTCGGTCCATTCCGTGAGCGACGGTGATTGCAATCAAAAACACCCAGCTGACACGACACGTACGCCCGTACTCGACGTTGCACACAACAACCGTCACTGACGTCATACGTGTCAACCTTTCACACGACATCCAAATGTCAAACCGGTCCCACTGACTGGGATTAAGTCTCACTATGGCAAACCCTCGTAGAGCCGACTTCTCTATCCTTTCAGCATCTGCATCAGACGGTGAGGTATGCCTCGACACCCAGGTTAACATGTTACATCGGTTTCCTGGGTCCCATATAGCCAGTATGCATCCGGTACACAACTCAAACTTGTCCCACAGGGCCGCACACGAGAATGGGCCTTAATCGACTCAGACATAGGCTAGGTTCACAGGACCACGTCCTTGAGCCTTCCATCCACTGCCCGGTCTCCATTCCCAACTATGAGGATCAATTCCCAGCTCTTCCGATTGATCCCACTTAATCCCGGTTCACGAGTAGGAAACTGCCTACTCGAGTTATGCCTCTTTTAATCCACTTTCGTTAACTTGAGATCAGCAGTTATAATCAATTGATAACCTACTCTACATTATAGTCCAGGGTTTTCTGGGTCATGCATTTGGAGTGTCATACCACCTAGACTTAATGCAATAAACAAACTGCTAGACATTATAAAGTGAATACAAATAAAAACTTGTAAGTTTTTATGCAAACCGGGGCTTGCCTTTGTTTTGCAGGGGACTTATATATATATATGAAGTTCAGTTAGTGAAGACCACTTGAGGCTTGATCACTCGCTTCCCTCCTTGTTTGATCTCCACTCTAATTGCTTCAACTCCTTCATGTAGATGCTACACGTAATGAATATGCATATGGATTTAATTGTAAAGATTTTGCTAATAAGTTCTAATGATAAATTTACAAACTGGAACGCTGTTTAAGAATTTAAAATTACACTGGTGCTAAGGTTTGGGTTTGGGCTAATTAACATGATTAAGTGCTATGTGTCTTCCCCATTTAATTGTAAAGATTTTGCTAACAAGTTCTAATGACAAGTTTAAAATCTGGAACTATGTTTAAGAATTTAAAATGACACTGGTGCTAGTGGTTTGGGTTTGGGTCTAAGCAACATGATTAAGTGCTAAGTGTTTTCCCCCTCTTCTTTGTTGATCATCTCAAAAGGTTAAACAGAAAAGGGGTGATCCAGAGCTCCAATGGAGCTGAGAATTTTCTTGTGAGTTCCTTGTCATAATAAAGTCATCTGGACCAAAAATTAGCACTTTTCCTTGAGTGGTTTGTTCAGAATAATTCTCTAAGCAATTAAGCAAAAAGGAGTTAATTCTGAAGTAACTTCCATGTTCATGCCAAACTTAGTGAACTACAATTTCAATTATAGCTCATAGGACTTGCATGTATTTTCCTAGGATTTATGGAGCTAAGAATTACCCAGAATTGAATTTCCAAGTTTTGGAAATTCTCTGAAAATGTTTCTGTATTCAATTGAACACAACAACTTCAAATCTGAATTGCCCTAATCAAATCAACTCCATACGAGCTGAAATTTTTACAGGCATTCACTAACATCCTAAGGAATATTATGGCAAAATTTGAAGAATTTTGAATGAACCAAACCCCCCAAAAATTATTTTGCTGAAAAGCTTTGAAGAATTGTCCAGAAATAAATACTGAGTTTCATAAAAATTGGGTTGCATATTTGGATAGAGTTTTCCAACTTGAATCCAACCCAATTTGAATCACTAAATTTGGAGCTTCCTAGCAAAAGTTATGAGGTTCTAAAGTTTGGGGAAATTCTGGAATTCGAATTAACCGGGAAAAGTTCAAATCTCTGACAGCGGGTCCGGCCAACACGTGTCAACTCCTCGGCTAAACCACACGGGGCCACAGGGCTATTTCCCTCACTGTCACAGATGATCCCGTGCAATAGAAGATCCCACACCGGTTCACTGAGCGGCTGACATGCGGGCCCGGCCACTTCGTCTCCTACCTCTCGCTCCCGCGCCCGCGCGCCGCCGGGCTCGCCGGAGAAACACTGAACCTCGTCGCCCGACCAGCTCCCGCATTCTCCCTCACCTCTAGGACCTAATTCCATACGCTGAACACGATGGAACTGCTTCCCCCGACCGGTGGTGGCTGTAACATTGCCGGCGACGGCGTGGCGGTCGGCTCACCTTCGGTAGCGTCGTCCAGCTATCCTAGCCCGCCAAAATCTCGGTGAAGCGATGCTACAGAACTAGTGGATGCTAGGGAAGATCGTCCTGGTGGTGAAACAACCCGGAGATGGCTCTAACCTAGCTTTCACCGTGAGCCCGATTCTCCCCACCATAGCCGCCGTCAGAAAATTGTCAAATACGCCAGCTACAACCGTGATCAAGCTAGGGTTGAGAGGCAAACTTGGGCACCGTCAAGTCTAGCTCCTGTGAGTGCAGTTTGGTGGGCTCTAAGCAAATAGAAGTCGGGAATTTGAAGATTTCATACCCGAGGGTGGTTTTGCACCGGCCGAGAGAAAACCGTGAAATCCTTCGGCGACGATCAATCAATTGGCTCAAGATTTGGAGGTGAGCAGCGTGGAGTCTTCGCGCGTACAGAACCACTCTTGCTCGGCCGTGAAAGGTTCTCTGCAGAGCTGTCCACGTACGACCTTCTTTCAGTTGCAGTTTGGCCGCCGCGGGAACTTGTTGTGCGCGGGGTTGTGAGGGATGAGCTCTCTCGGTTGTGGCCCGAGGAGGCTGTGGAGAAGACTGCAAGGTCGTTTTGCTACCGCCTGGGCGTTTGCATGCGAGAGGAAACAGCTCCCGAGCGATCAAACAATGGCGGCAGCTCCTCTGTTCTTCAGCGTGTGAAAGCGAGAGAGCAGAGGGCTCTCGGTGTTGTGGCACAGCTGATTGCGGCTGGGAGGGGTGAGGATGGAGAGAACAGCTCGCCAGCACGAGGGAACACAGCAGGAGGTGTCGCTCGGTGCCTCTCGGTGTCGCACGGTGGAACCTCGGCTCTGCACGAGTGGGAAAAACTTAACCCCGAAGGCTGCAGATCTTTTTGCAATTTTAACCTCCCCAATGACATGTGGGTCCCACCAGGCAGTCTCTCCTCATCCCTTAAATGATCTACGAAATTTGGCAAGTGACCAATTCAAATGTTTGGAGTTGAATACTGAGCTGCATTTGGATAGTTGGACAAATTCCATCCAAATTCAAATGTATATTTGAATTCTTTGCACATTTAGATCCTTTTTGGAAAAATGGATAGCGAACCTTTTCAAAAATTAATGAAACTTTGCCTACCCACTAATTTGGACCTAAGGAATCCAAATATGCAATTTGATTCTTGTGTTAGCTGCTGCAAACAAGAGTTTGAACACACCAGTTTGAATTACCATTGTGTCCTCCCTCATTTAAAATTTGAGTTGAACATTTAGTTCAAACTCTGATTTTTAAACCTTTCCATTGCACCTGAGTACTTTCATTCTGTGGGTTTAATCCACCTAGGGTCCAAACATGCAAGTAACCCTAAGTTGGTTTTAGAGGAATCTCTCATGTGTTATCACATGTGTGAAAAGTTTAAACCAGTCCCCTTTTACATACACATGACACCAATATTTGTGCCAACTCAAGTTTCTTTGTATTCCTATTTTTGGGGCCTTTACAAGGCAAAGCCTCATGATGTTTGGAGATTGTTTTGCTACCCATTTTTTCAAATGGACTTTAAATGGCATAGGAATTTAATTACAAATTTAAATATGGATGAAACTTGCTCTAGTATCCAAATTGAGTTCAGATTGTAGCCCCACACAACTGAATTTGGTAATTTTCCAATTTTGAGAAAATTTGAGGGTATAAGGGGGATGATGGGGCCCACATGTCATAGAGCCAACTAGACTTGCCCCCTAAGTCTCCAGTCCCTGTTTTCCACGGAAGCAAGTAAGTCGGTTCTCGGACACCGAGTCAACCGGCGTGCGCCACCTCACGAGCGAACCCCGGATTGTTTTCCTTGCCCTTATCGGCTCACGCCAGGAGCTTGTCACCTCACAAACCGCCTCACCGGAACTGCTCGTCCATTATCACGTGTCCCTCGACAAAAACTCGTCCGCACGCGAGGTACACTTTACCAAGTGATTTGGACCACCCGCCAAATTTGGGCGTAACCAAGGGGAATAAGAAGTAGAGTCTAATGGTGGGGCCCACATGTCATTGGGCAAAAAGTGTGACTTGCACCCTAAGCAATTTTTCTCTGTGTGAACTGAAAGCAACCGACTAGCCTCTGTTCAGACTCGAACCAGTCCAGAGGAAGCGCACGCCACCGCGGGGGGGGGGGGGGGGGGGGGAGTTGCCGCCACCTCCCAGCTGCTTGAGCAGCGCTGGTGAACAGCTAGGCACCCTCAACCCCTTTCAGCATGTATGTGTTGCAAACTGAGCCGAGCTGCAGTACCCGGTTTCTCCCTCGAACAAAACAGGGCCGCCGCTCATGGCCGCCTTGGGCAATCGATCGGGAGGCGGTAAACGCAGCAGCACAATGCCTCTCCGAACCGCAAAATGGTACTGAGTGATCACCCTCCATAACCTCGGCACGAAAACACTCAAGTTTCGGGCTCCCCGACCCTGCTCGGGTTGTTCTTCACTGTGGCCGAGTTTTACCGCCACTAGGTGCTCACGTGGACAGGGCAACCGAGGGGCTTCCACGCCCAAGCAAGGAGACCCAGAGGAGCGTTGGAGCTCCCCGCTACTCCTCCCCAAACCTCAACTCAAGCCATGATCTCCCGAGCGAGAATTGGGTGATTTACTCTCGGCACGTGCAAAGTGACCCCGGGTGAGAATTCTTCAAAATTCGATCGCAATTCTTGCTTTTAGGCCACCAAATCGTGCATACGTGAACTAGAGGGGATAGCGGTCGATTTTCCTTCACAACCCCAGCTAGATACCCACTGTGTGCAAGCTATTTCATGTCTCTCCAAGCTCAAACGGCGCCACAACTCTCGGGCGCACGGTGAAAGCATAGTAGCCGCTGTTCCCGCGCTTGTTTGCATCCTTGCCAAGCTTCCCTCGCTGCAAAGGATGCTTTAGAGCCAATCAGGAAGGAGTTTGGCGGGCGAGGACCACCGGCCGACGGCGCCGAACCTCTCCCAAAGCCGCCGCACGTCGCCGGCATAGTTCCGGTCCTCTAGCACCCGTACCGACCCCGCCAAATAGTTCCCCAACCCTGAAAACCCCCGGGTAGCGAGTCTCCGGCCGGGAGACGGCCGGGAGCGCGCGGCCGGCGAGGCGCCGCCTTGGTCTGGTGAGGAGAGCGCGTGCGCGGGAAGAAAAGGCCGGAGGAAGAAGAAGGGTGGGGCTCGCCCACCTGTCAGCGAGGGATTTTTAAACTCTGGATCCGTTTGTGAGGGCCCGGACCCGATCACGGGGCCGTGCCGCTCGCCCGGGAGTCGCATTGGGTGGTGCCGTGCAATGCGGCACCCAACAGCACACATAATAAAGCATCATATTACATAAATCAAGTGGAAGCTTACAAAGTGTGAATTTTACAAATACTTCTCAAAATAATCTACAGCGGAAGACTAATACAACTCACGTCTCATATCTATGCTAAGCAACAGAGATGATGTCCAGCCCGCGGACCCTTCTCGCTAGCAACACGATCACAATAGCAGCAGCAGTGGTTGCCATGAGTTCACCACTCGGAGAGTTCCGAGTCTCATCGGGCAACCGTACAATTCAGCGCAGGGTTATTACCTGCAAAACAACTCATGCTGTATCTGTGAGCATGAAGCTCAGCAAGACTTAACCGTCACCCTAGTCATGAAACTCTACATGCTGAAATAGAGGGCTGAATTTAGATGTTTGCACAAAAGATGAACTTGAGCTAAAGGAGAGTCCTTACTTTCAGTTTTAAGCAACTTTTATAGCCCCCACGCAATTTACATCGAGACTCCACAATCAAACAAGAAACGCTTCATCTTGATGTCACTTGCCTGAGGTGAAAGTGTTGATCATTCCTCATCTACATTATGAGGATTACTCATGGAGCATATTAAATTTTTCCCAGTTTATTACTACGTCACGACGCAGAGAACAAGTATGCTCGGTCCATTCTTGAGCAACGGTGATTGCAATCAAAAACACCCGGCTGACACGACACATACGCCCGTACTCGACCTTGCACACAGCAACCGTCACTGACGTCGTACGTGGCAACCTTTCACATGACACCAAAATGTCGAACCGGTCCCACCGACTGGGATTAAGTCTCACTACGGCAAACCCTCGTAGAGCCGACTTCTCTATCCTTTCAGCATCTGCATCAGACGGTGGGGTATGCCTCGACACCTAGGTTAACATGTTACATCGGTTTCCTAGGTCCCATATTGCCAGTATGCATCCGGTACACAACTCAAACTTGTCCCACAGGGCCGCACATGAGAACGGGACTTAATCGACTCAGACATAGACTAGGTTCACAGGATCACATCCTTGAGCCTTCTATCCACTGCCCGGTATCCATTCCCAACAATGAGGATCAATTCCCAACTCTTCCGATTGATCCCCCTTAATCCCGGTTCACGAGTAGGAAACTGCCTAATCGAGTTATGCCTCTTTTAGTCCACTTTTGTTAACTTGAGATCAGCAGTTATAATCAATTGATAACCTACTCTACATTAAACTCTAGGGTTTTCTGGGTCATGCATTTGGAGTTTCATACCATCTAGACTTAATGCAATAAACAAAATGCTAGACAATATAAAGTGAATACAAATAAAAACTTGTAAGTTTTAATGCAAACCGGGGCTAGCCTATGTTTTGCAGGGGACTAATATATAAGGTTCCGTTAGTGAAGACCACTTGAGGCTTGATCACTCGCTTTCCTCCTCCTATGATCTCCACTCCGATTGTTTCAAAATCTCCACGTAGATGCTACACGTAATGGATATGCATATGGATTTAATTGTAAAGATTTTGCTAACAAGTTCTAATGATAAATTTACAAACTGGAACACTGTTTAAGAATTTAAAATTACACTGGTGCTAAGGTTTGGGTTTGGGCTAATTAACATGATTAAGTGCTATGTGTCTTCCCCATTCATGTTTTAAGCACCTAAAGAGGTTAAACAGAACAGGGGTGATCCAGAACTGCAATGGAGCTGAAAATTTTCATGTGAGTTCCTTGTCACAAAAAAATCATCTGGACCAAAAATTAGCACTTTTCACGGGGTGGTTTGTTCAGGACAATCCTCTAAGCAACTAAGCAAAAAGGAATTAATTCTGAAGTAACTCACATGTACATGCCAAACTTAGTGAACTACAATTTCAATTATAGTTCATAGGACCAGCATTAATTTTTTCTAGGATTTTGGAGCTAAGGGTTTCCCAAGTTTTGGAAATTCTCTGAAAATGTTTCTGTATCCAATTGAACACAGCAACTTCAAATCTGAATTCCCATAATCAAATCAACTCCAAATGAGCTGAAATGTTTACAGGAGTTCACTACCATCCTAAAGAATATTCTTTCAATATTTTATGATTTTTGGATGAACCAAACTCCCTCTAAAATTCTTTTTCTGAAAAGTTTTAAAGAATTTTCCAGAATTAAATATTGACTTTCATACAAATTGGGTTGCATATTTGGATAGAGTTCTTCAACCCGAATCCAACCCAATTTGAATCACTAAATTTGGAGCTTCCCACACCATGATATGACCTTTACAAGAATTGGGGAAAATCTGAAAATGAGCTCTGTTCTATTTTCCAATTTTCAGAGACATAAGGAATTAACACCACATTTGGCCAAGCAAATGGGGTCCAATGCCTCTGAAATTTTTACTAGAGTTCAAGTATTATCGAAAGAATCTCCTTCCCAAATTTGGGAATTTTCCGATACACAGAACTCATGAAAAAATTCCTACAAGATTTTCCTTATATTAGTTAATGAGCCAAATCCAAGGATTTTCATAAATATTGGACTGCACCCCTGGTTACTACTCTCTGAGAGGAATCGAACAAAATTTATTTGACAATTTTTGGACATTCCTACCCAAAGTTGTGGCTATCCAAGTTTAAACTAAAACTGGAAATTCTAGAAATGTTTAAACGCTGCCTGTGGGTCCCACCCATCAGCTCATCTTCTTCCTCATGCCAAACAGAGGCAGCGGAGGCGCCCTCCAGCGAGGGTCACCAGAATGGCCTTCCCGGCCATCTCCCGACCTCAAACTCGCCGCGCCCCTTAATTTGTGGCGCTGAACCCATCTAGAGGGTCGCCGGCGGCCGTAGATCGCTGGAAAGTGGTGCGCGGCGGCGGTAGTGGCCGCTAGGGTTCCGATGAGGTCAGAAACCCTCTAACCACATCAAAACGGTCAGGAGTTGCTCGGAGAGCACCTTGGCAGCTTGATGATGTCGAAAATGAACGCCAAACCTCGTGAAAAGGCCGGCAACATCGAGCTCCACGGTGACCCGAGACGATTTTTCATCGGTGGTTAAGAAAACGGCTAGAACCTCCTCATTTCTTGATGTTTTTGCTTGGTTCTTTGTCAAGGAAGGGCGCTAGGATGTTGGGAAGTTGTGTGCAAGCTTGCTCGAGCTCTAGTGGATCGTGCAACGTGAATTTTGGGGTAGACCGAGCCCTACCGGCTTGCACCATGTTTCAGGAACTTTGGAAATTCTCCCTACTCAGTCGATCATTTTCTATAAGGGTTGCAGCTACACGATATAGGGAGTATGGCACACCTTTTTCGTGTAGAGAAGGGACGGTGAAGGGAGCCGTAGCTCGCTGTCCACGGTGACCGACTTCAGTTTCCGCCGACGAGCTTCGGTTCTTCGCGCCAATCATTGATTTGCGCGCGCCACGGGCTAGGAGCTTCGGCATTGTGGAGCTAGCGTGGTAGAGCACACATGGGCACTGCTTTTCTGTGCTGCAGGCACGAGCAACCGAGGCTCGGTTGGGGCCGGCGATCGGGAGACGCGCGGCGATGAGCTACGGTTTCTGTTCTTGCATGATGGAACTACCGAGAGGCGCGAGCGAGTGAGGAAGGCAAACTTCCTTCGGTGCGCTCGGTGTGTACTGATCAGGCCGAGCACGAGTGTACACAGGACATGGAACTCGGGAGGTGGCGCGAAGCAACTCGGTGTCGCCCGGGAGGAACTCCTCGGTGGAGTGAAAACAGAGCACAAGACTTAGGGTGCAAGTCAAATTAGCCCTATGACATGTGGGCCCCCCTGTCCCCCTTATCCCCTCAAATTTTTCTCACAAATATCTCCTCACTTTGGCAAACAACTCCGTTCAATTGTGGAAAAATTGAATCTGAACGGAATTTGAAGAATTGGACAAGTTTCATCCAAATCCACATTTGAATTTGAATTCCTATGCAATTTAAAGTCCATTCGAAAAATGGGTAGGAAACATTTCCAAAATTCATGAAACTTTGCCTACCCCCTAATTTGGACCTAAGGAATTCAAATATGAAATCTGATCTTTGATTTGGATGCTGCAAATGAGATTTTTAACACAATAGTTTGAAAATCATTGTGTTGCTTTCATTTGAATTTTTGAGTTTGAACAAATCTGTTCCAAAATCTGATTTTAGCTTTCTCACACATATGGGAACTTCTCACCTAGGTTTCAAATCCCTTTCGGTTCCAAGTTTTCAAATAACAATTTGAACTTGTGTGAAGAGAGCTCCCATGTGTATTATCACATGTGAAAAAGTTTAAACGAGTCCCATTTTTCATACATATGAAACCAACTTTGTGCAAACATGAGTTTCTTTGTATTCATATTTTGGGACCTTTACAAGGTTGTGGCCAGTGATCGAGTGTGGCTACACAGTTAAAACCCTGCGGTTCCGTGTGTCCTCAAATCCTATTGGCTGCAACTTAAACTGTGGGCCCAGCTGGAATTTTCAATAGCAAAACAATTCCAGTGTTAGCTCCAACTTAGTAAATTCATAACTTAGTGTAGGAAACTCCAAATTGAGTGATTCCAATTGGGTTGGATTCATTTTGCAAAGATCTATCCAAATATGAACCCCAATTTGTATGAAAGTCAATATTAAATTCTGGAACATTCTTTGAAAGTTTTCTGAAAAAGAATTATTGAGGAAGTTTGGTCCATCCAAAAATCCTCAAATTTTGCCAGAATATTCTTTAGGATATTATTGAACTTTACGCAAAAGTTCAATTCATTTGTAGTTGATTTGAGTAGGAATTTCCAGAGTACAATCTGCTGTGCTCAAAATTGTCCAGAAACTTTTTCAGAAAATGGTTTTCTTTTGTAAAATCAGTTATGTACAATCCTTAGCTTCAAAAATAATAGGAAAATTCAGACATGCTCTATGAGCCATACTGAAAGGGTAGTTCATTTGATTGGGCATGAAAATGCACATTACTCCAGAATTAATTCCTTATAGCATAACTGCTTATAGAATTATTCTGGAGGAACTACTCAAGTAAAAGGTCAGAATTTTGTACAAAATACTTTCTTGTGACCAGGAATTCACATGTAAAGTTTCAGCTCAAGTGTAGCCTTATAACTCTCTGTATTAGTTTCCATTCTTATGTATATGAGCAATACATAGGAAATCTTGAGGGAATTATGAGGGGCACAATTTCCATTCACTTTAGGTGCAATTTGGCAAGCTAAGTTACTGAGTAGAGTATGACTTGCTGTAAAAGTTTTGAAGTCAGTGGAGTTTCTAATCTTCAGTTTCATTCAAAGCTTATCAGCCACCTCATATTCTATTATGCAACATAAACCATTAGGACTTAAGATCCTATAGGCAGAAGGGTTTTTCTCTTTAATTTCTCAGCACAACAGAGGCAAAACATCCCTTCTTAGCACTTCCACGCCATCCTATGTTCTTAATAAGTTTAAGTTTCAAAGTATCTAGTTTGCATTATGAAAACTATGCATATAAAATTCGATAGTGCTTACAACGAAAGCGGTCGATGACGGAGTCGACGGAGTGAATTCATGGGGTGAATCAGTTGATCAAACCTCAAGGGAGAGAAGACGATAACTGAATTATATACTACTGACCCACAGCAACAAGGCAAGCCCCGGTTTGCATTAACAAGTTTTACAAAGTTTTGCTTTATGTATACTTAGCATGAGGTATGTATGTGCATTAGGTGTAGGATGGATGAAACCCAAGTGCATAACCAGAGTATTCCTACAAGAGTGAGGGTAGTGTCTAAGTTCTCGAGTAGTCAAGCTGTGCTTAATGTTCATAGGACTTCGGTACAAGTCGAGTAGTTGGAATCTACTCGCGAGTATAGGCTTTGGGACACACGGGATTGGTTCGAGTGATGTGAGATCACTTTAGTAAGAAAATGAGACTAGGCAGGGGCTAGGGCGCAGCAAGAGGAAGTCTTGTGGGCGCATCCCTGTCCGTGTCGATTGAGGACTGATCAGTGTGCGGCCCACGCTGATCAAGTTTGAACGTACCGAAGGCATATCGGATATATGGGCCCCGGTAAACCGATGTAACCTAAACCTCTGGGCGTCGAGGCATAGCACACCGATTTATAGGTGTAGGTTGAGGGCAGCCAGGTGGAAATCTGCTAACGGGCATAGAGAGATGATCCTTGTAGGGAACCTCCTGCTCGTTTCGGTGCGACCGGTTCGACGTTCGGGCTGTTGGGTGAAAGGTGGTCCCGTACGACATCGAGTGAGCGTGCTGTGCAGCTACACGGCTGGGCGTATGTGACGTGCTCTTCGGGTATTCCTTCAGGTGTATATCGAGTCGATTCACCGTCCCTCGCGGTGATGAGTACCACTTGGTCACTGAGTTGTGACGTAGGTTAATATATGAAACGATATGATTCAATATTGCTGTTATGATTAACTTGTATTGCTACATGTGTGCCACCAAATATTGCTCACTAAAAATTTCAGATTTCATGAACTATTAACTTGTGGCTAAAAGATGAATTAAGGATGAACTTGTAGGCGTGTCCTTTGCTGCAATGTGCCATCCTATGTTGTATAACCTGCATGTAGGGTTTCATGTGTAGGTGAGTCGGTTAAGCCTTGCTGAGCCATCGTGCTCACGGTTTCTGCTATGAGTGTTTTTCAGGTGAGGACTATCCCACGGTATCGGGGTATAAGTCCACCGGCAAGGGTTACCCTCCGTCGGGGACCACGGCTGAATGGGAGCCGTACACGCTGCGCTGAGCTGAGCAGTGGAGCTAGTGTGGGTTGTCCATAGGGCTGGACAACCGACTTTTGCTAGTTAGGTGAGCGTGAGTTGTAAAAATTTAGTTTCCGCAGTTGTATACTCTGTATTTAGATGTAAACTGAAGGCTTGTACTACTTTGTACATATTTAGTTTATTTTTCTATGTAATACAATGTTTTCCTTATGCTGTGTGCTGTCGGGTGTCACATTGAGCGGCACCACCCTCTGAGATCCTTGGAGTACGGATTCCGGTCCATCATAGGCTGGTATCAGAGCTGCTTTGGGGATAACACACTAATTAAGGATTGTATTACGGGAAAACTTAGGATTACGGTGAGGATTCGCTAGTATGCCCAAGTAAGTATTATATTAGTATAGTTACTTAAAGTGATATGACTAACATATGTGTTATAATTCTAAATTTTGATTATGTAACGACGCACCTACGCTCAGGAAAAATGGTAAGGAACGCCACCGAAAGCGGTTCAATTTCAGTTAGCCCCCCTGACGAGGAATTTGGTTCAGGGATATGTCTCACAGCTTGGTGTGAGACGTTAATATGAAACTCTTGGACTCTTCATGTTCCTGAGTTCATATGAAACGCTTGTCCCTGGCATGCATTAGGCAAGCAAGTGGAGACCCCATCGTGTGGTCAGTAATGCGATAGTGTGTTCTTCGGGAAATAACCTATGAGGACATACACAGCGCTTGCCATTGGCATGCCCTGCAGGGCAGTAGGTGGTATCTGTTGGGTTGATAAAATTCCCAACCGTGATGACCCGTTCGCGTTCTACTCGGGTTCCCCGTCGTGTGGTGTGAAAACACGATCACGTACCTTGAGACGTGGCTTAACTCAAGGACGACCGTATGACGATGATACGGGCGTATGTATTTACTTTCAAATATGGACCTGCCTGAAATGACAACAACCTTGAGTGCATCACTATTGAGTATTCTTCTGCAGGTACTAACCACGTATGTATCCCGTGTAGTACACGTGTGCGAGAGACTGTTTAGTGCCACAATTGTGACGTATATGCCGGTATAATCCGGTTAGGATTTTTTTTCTTTTTGTGAGGAACGTAGTACCGACATATAAGAGGCATTTGCATTAAATATAATGGTAACAAGGAACTAAAATAACCAAGTTTCAATATTTAGGACCCTGGTTGGGTAGAAAAATTCAATAGTTGATTAGTTAGTTCAAAGGGATTGGAAAGACAGAGTGCTCTGTTTTGGCAGCAAGGTTGCTGAACTTTAACAGAGCATAACTCACAGATTATTTAGCATTTGGGTGTTTGGGGTATAGTTCTGGAAAGGAGTTTAAGTGCTCTAGAACTTTTTTGTAGACTCCCAGAGCAGAATCACACCTTAGGGCCTCTTTTGTAGCCCATAAATCCGGCGGAATCCATGCCAAATCCCGTGCTAAAAAAACACGGGCCACGAATCCCGTCAGGAGCACTTGGTAACACAGTCCCCTGTTCTAATCCTCGCATGAGCACCGGGCTTTCTTCCCCGGCCTGGCGAGGCCGGGCAGGAAACCCTCACGGCGCCCGACTTTCCGCTTCTCCCTCGCGCCGCCCACCTCTCTACTTTCCCCTCGCGCCGCTTGCTCCCGTCCTCCACCCGGCGACGCGCACCTCCCTTGCTCGGCATCCCCCCTAACCCGCGTCCTCCTCCCAGTGACGTGCGCCTGCCTTCCCCGGCATCGCGCCCCCGCCCCGGGCACAACGCTCCTCACTCCCCCGGTCGCCTATCTGCTCGCTCGCTCGCCGCCCCCCTCGCTCGCTCCAGGATAGGACAGCACCCCCGCAGCACCGCCCGCGCGTGAGCATCCTCCCAGAGCAGCTCAGCTACGTGCAGTGCAGTTTCTGCAACACTATCCTGCTGGTAAGAAACAAGTACCTGCTCTCCTTGCACGTGCAGGTGAGCGTGCCGTCGCTTGGTGGCGGCCCCCTCCAGCTGGAGACTGGCCGTGCAGTGCGGCAACTGCACCGGCATCCTCTCCATCACCCTGCCGCCGTGGCTGACGATGCCGGTCAGCTGCCGCTGCGGGTCGGTGAGACTACCGTGTCTCCCTTTTCTAATTTACAAGGCCGCTCGCGTGATGATCTTTTTAATGAGGGTGTTTACCGTCGTGCTGCTTCCATGACGAGATGACACAGGAACTGGAAGTTGATCCGCCGCTGAGGGAGTCAGAGGACTAGAGCAGGGGAGCAGACACGGAGGTGGAGGCTGAAGCAAATAATGACAGTTTTTGTGACTGTTTTTGTTTTTTGGGATTTTAGCCCTGAGTTACCAAATATTGACAGGGAATAAACCCCCCAGGTGGCAGGGAATAGAAATGAACGGGAAATGTTCCTCCTGGGATTTCTTTCTCTGGGATTTACACCTCTTGCTACCAAATGAGCCCTTAAACTGGTTTAGATCCCAGATGAATGTAAACTGTCCAGAACCAGGACAGATTTAAAATACTCTCTGGACTTTTCTGTTTTTTAAGTATGACTTCCTGTAGGAAAATCTAAAATTATCATATGATACAATTTTGGAAAGGGTAGGAGATGTGTTACAACTTTGTAATTCAGAGTTTCTGCAATTGCAGCATGGAATTCAGTGGAATTTACAGTTGAAAACAGCAACTTCCAAAGGAGGTGCTGTTGAAATTCTTCCAGAAATTTTGTTGATTTGAATTATCATAACTTTTTAACCAGAGCTGATCTGAGGGCAAATAAATACACGTTGGAAAGCTACTGAAGTTAACTTTAACTTTGGTATTCAACTTGAGTTATGAAAATGCCATGTACCAGGTCGAAATCTGGGATATGTAGAAACTGGTCATTCTAGGCAGTGGGATGGACAGTTGAACTCATTTGAGAGAGTCTTGTAGCCTAAGGGGGTTTGATTACTTCCAATGGGTTAGCACACACTCATGAGTTGTTATCTTCAACTAGCGAAAGGTTTGAGTATATTTCCTACTCAAGTTTCTTTTGCTAGAGACCATGTTTGTGTCCTATTGACGATAAAGGGTAGTATACATGATGACAAAGCGATGTTAACGTCTCGTAGAGACCAAATCTAGTTGAGATGAACTTCCAAAGAGGAAGTCCATCAATTTGGATTTAACTAATTTGTATTTGTTCTGGTAATGGTGTAGCTTGTGCAAAGTTCTTACATTATCTATATACGAGATGTATCGCATGTTTGTCGTCATTATGTTTTAGTCCTATTTTGATGGACGGCATGGAGTATGCTGGGGGACGTGAATAACCGATGTGTTCCGATGAGTTACCGGGCCTACCGGCTAACGGGACGTCGAGTTCAAGATTGAACTGGGGCCGGAAACGACACCGACTTCACAGAGGCCGTGCGAGATGGCATTCAATGAACTAGCGGAGTTAAGGGAACACCTAAGTGAACTAATGAGCAAAGGTTTATATGACCAAGCTCATCACTGTGAGGTTGCATTGCACTGTTAGTTAAAAAGAACAACGAGACACTAAGATTAAGTGCTGAATATCGTTCACTCAATGCAGTCACTATAAAGGACAATGAGGGTACTCTATGGTTGAAAGACCGTATAGTTATACCTCGTAATATGAAGCTCTATGGCCGTAAATGTCGCACACCGCTGAAGTGGTGTATGTACGGCGAAGGAGTACTGTTTGGGATGGATGTAGTCAACAAAGCCGGCGACCGAGTTCGGTTAATACAAGTGAACCTGAAGGCCACAAAATCCCGACAGAAACAGCTATGCTGATCAAAGGCTTAGACCGTTGCATTTCAACGTTAGAGAACATGTTTATCTTTGTGTGTCTCCTATAAAAGGAATCCAGCGGTTCGATATAAAGGGGAGATTTTGCTCCCCGAGCTTGAGATCTATTTGCTATCACGGAGAAGTGCGGACCCGTAGCCTACCGGCATGTATTGCGGGTGTCCATGACATAGTCATGTGTCACACCTGCGGAAGTGCCTCAAATTTACCGCTGCTGTCCGCACCAAAGAAATCGACGAGTTGAGGCCGGATCGTGCCTACACCAAGTGACCGGTTGAGACTATCGATGAAAGGATCCAGAACACCTGGAATCGGACATTAAGCTTTTACAAGGTGCTGTGGAGTAATCATACCACGGAACTAACAACGTGGAAAGCAAATATTACCTCCGCATGAACAATCCGGAACATTTATCATCATACAGCGTGGAATTACCTCTCCTGTCTCGTTCTCCTACTGGAATCTCAGGATGAGATTCTTTTAAGGGGGGGGGGGGGGAATGTACAAGTCCCAGAAACGTGAAATGCATGGAAACGGATGTTTGAGCATCATTGTGTTCCGGGTTCATAAAAATTGGGACGTGTTTAAATTTTTCCACATGTGATGACACACAGTAGTGTCCCACCACTCTAGCCTGGGAGAAATTGAGTGTCTGGGGAATAAAGTTAATTTAAATCCCATGTGTAATCTCTCATGTGCAAGGGGGAATGAAATTCAGAGTTTGAACTCAAATTGTTCAACTCAAATTTCAAATTAGGGCAACCAATAGGAATGCAAACGGTTGTGCTCAAAACCTCATTTGCAGCAGCCAAACTAGAAATCAAGTTTCATATTTGAATTCCTTGGGTCCAAATTAGTGGGGAGGGAAAGCCTCATGAAGTTTGGAGATTGTTTTGCTACCCATTTTTTCAAATGGACTTTAAATGGCATAGGAATTCAATTACAAATTAAATATGGATGAAACTTGCTCTAGTATCCAAATTGAGTTCAGATTGTAGTCCCACACAACTGAATTTGGTAATTTACCAATTTTGAGAAAATTTGAGGGGATAAGGGGGATGATGGGGTCCACATGTCATAGAGCCAACTAGACTTGCCCCCTAAGTCTCCATTCCCTGTTTTCCACGGAAGCAAGTAAGTCGGTTCTCGGACACCGAGTCAACCAGCGTGCGCCACCGAGGGCAGTGTGACCGCCACCTCACGAGTGAACCCCGGCTTGTTTTCCTTGCCCTTATCGGCTCACGCCGGGAGCTCGTCACCTCACAAATCGCCTCACTGGAACTGCTCATCCATTATCACGTGTCCCTCGACGAAAACTCGTCCGCACGTAAGGTACACTTTACCAAGTGATTTGGACCACCCGCCAAATTTGGGAGCAACCAAGGGGGACAAGAAGTAGAGTCTAAAGGTTGGGCCCACATGTCATTGGGCAAAAAGTGTGACTTGCACCCTAAGCAATTTTTCTCTGTGTCCACTGAAAGCAACCGGCTAGCCTCTGTTCAGACTCGAACCAGTCCAGAGGGAGCGCCCGCCACCGGGGGGGGGGGGGGGAGTTGCCGCCACCTCCCAGCTGCTTGAGCAGTGCTGGCGAGCAGCTAGGCACCCTCATCCCCTGTCAGCGTGTATGTGTTGCCCACTGAACCGAGCTGCAGTACCCGGTTTCTCCCTCGAGCAAAACACAGCCGCCGCTCATGGCCGCCTCGGGCAATCGATCGGGAGCTGGTAAACGCAGCCACACAATGCCTCTCCGAACCGCAAAATGGTACTGAGTGATCACCCTCCATAACCTCGGCATGAAAACGCTCAAGTTTCGGGTTCCCCGACCCTGCTCGGGTTGTTCTTCACCACGCCCGAGTTTTACCTCCACTAGGTGCTCACATGGACAGGGCAACTGGGGGGCTTCCACGCCCAAGCAAGGAGACCCAGAGGAGCATTGGAGCTCCCCGCTACTCCTCGCCAAACCTCAACTCAAGCCGTGATCTTCCGAGCGAGAATTGGGCAATTTACTCTCAACACATGCAAAATGACCCCGGGTGAGAATTCTTCAAAATTCGATCGCAATTCTTGCTTTTAGGCCATCAAATCGTGCACACGTGAACTAGAGGGGCTAGCGGTCGATTCTCCTTCACAACCCTAGCTAGAAACCCACTGTGTGTGAGCTATTTCATGTCTCTCCAAGCTCGAACGGCACCACAACTCTCCGACGCACAGTGAAAGCATAGTAGCCGCTGTTCCCGCGCTTGTTTGCGTCCTTGCCGAGCTTCCCTAGCTGCCAAGGATGCTTTAGAGCCAATCAACCGGGAGTTTGGCAGGCGAGGACCACCGGCCGACGGCACCGAACCTCTCCCGAGGCCGCCGCACGTCGCCGGCATAGTTCCGGTCCTCTAGCACCCGTACCGACTTCGCCAACGAGTTCCCCGACCCTGAAAACCCCCGGGCGGCGAGTCTCCGTCCGGGAACACGCGGCGGGGAGGCGCCGCCTCGGTCCGGTGAGGAGAGCGCGCGCGGGAAGAAAAGGCCGGAGGATGAAGAAGGGTGGGGCTGGCCCACCTGTCAGCGAGGGATTTTTAAACCCGGGATCGGTTGTGGCCAGTGATTGAGTGTGGCTACACAGTTAAAACTTTGCGGTTCCGTGTGTCCTCAAATCCTATTGGCTGCAACTTAAACTGTGGGCCCAGCTCGAATTTTCAATAGCAAAACAATTCAAGTGTTAGCTCCAACTTAGGAAATTCATCACTTGGTGTAGGAAACTCCAAATTGAGTGATTCCAATTGGGTTGGATTCATTTTGCAAAGGTCTATCCAAATATGAACCCCAATTTGTATGAAAGTCAATATAAAATTCTGGAAAATTCTTTGAAATTTTTCTGAAAAAGAATTATTAAGGGAGTTTGGTCCATCCAAAAATACTCAATTTTTTCCAGAATATTCTTTAGGATAGTATTGAACTTTCAGAAAAATTTCATTTCATTTGGAGTTGTTTTGTGTAGGAATTTCCAGAGCACAATCTGCTGTGCTCAAAATTGTCCAGAAACTTTTTCAGAAAATGGTTTTTTTTTTGTAAAATCAGTTCTGGATAATACATAACTTAAAAAATTATTGGAAAATTCAGACATGCTCTATGAGCCATACTTTAAAGGGTAGTTCATTTGATTGGGCATGAAAATGCACATTACTCCAGAATAAATTCCTTGTAGCATAACTTCTTATAGAATTATTCTGGAGGAACTACTCAAGTAAAAGGTCGGAATTTTGTACAAAATACTTTTTTTTACCAGGAACTCACATGTAAAGTATCAGCTCAAGTGGAGCCTAATAACTCTCTGTATTAGTTTCCATTCTTATGTATATGAGCAATACATAGGAAATCTTGAGAGAATTATGAGGGGCACAATTTCCATTCACTTTAGCTGCAATTCGGCAAGCTAAGTTACTGAGTAGAGTATGACTTGCTGTAAAAGTTTTGAAGTCAGTGGAGTTTCTAATCTTCAATTTCATTCAAAGCTTATCAGCCATCTCATATTCTATTATGCAACATAAACCATAAGGACTTAAGATCCTATAGGCAGAAGGGTTTTTCTCTTTAATTTCTCAGCACAACAGAAGCAAAACATCCCTTCTTAGCACTTCCTCACCATCCCCTGTTCTTAATAAATTTCAATTTCAAAGTATCTAGTTTGCGTTATGAAAACTATGCATATACATTTCGATAGTACTTTAAACGAAAGCGGTCGATGACGGAGTCGACGGAGTGAATTCACGGAGGTGAATCAGTTGATCAAGCCTCAAGGGAGAGAAGACTCTAACTGAATTATATACTACTGACCCGCAGCAACAAGGCAAGCCTCGGTTTGCATTAACAAGTTTTACAAAGTTTTGCTTTATGTATACTTAGCATGACGTAAGTATGTGCATTAGGTGTAGGATGGATGAAACCCAAGTGCATAACCAGAGTATTCCTACAAGAGTGAGGGTAGTGTCTAAGTCCTCGAGTAGTCAAGCTGTGCTGAATGTTCATAGGACTTCGGTACATGTCGAGTAGTTGGAATCTACTCGCGAGTATAGGCTTTGGAACACACGGGATTGGTTCGAGTGATGTGAGATCACTTTAGTAAGAAAATGAGACTAGGAAGGGGTTAGGACGCAGCAAGAGGAAGTCTTGTAGGCGCAGCCCTGTCCGTGTCGATTGAGGACCGATCTGTGTGCGGCCCACGCTGATCAAGTTTGAACGTACCAAAGGCATATCAGATATATGGGCCCCGGTAAACCGATGTAACTAAACCTTCGGGCGTCGAGGCATAGCACACCGATTTATAGGTGTAGGTTGAGGGCAGCCAGGTGGAAATCTTCTAACGGGCATAGAGAGATGCTCCGTGTAGGGAACCTCCTGCTCGTTTTGGTGCGACCGGTTCAATGTTCGGGCTGTTGGGTGAAAGGTGGTCCCGTACGACATCGAGTGAGCGTGCTGTGCAGCTCCACGGGTGGGCGTACGTGACGTGCTCTTCGGGTATCCCTTCAGGTGTATATCGAGTCGATTCGCCGTCCCTCACGGTGATGAGTACCACTTGGTCACTGATCGTGATGTAGGTTAATATATGAAATGATATGATTCAATATTGCTGTTATGGTTAACTTGTATTGCTACATGTGTGCCACCAAATATTGCTCACTAAATTTCAGATTTCATGAACTGTTAACTTGTGGCTAAAAATATGAATTAAGGATGAACTTGTAGGCGTGTCCTTTGCTGCAATGTTCCATCCTATGTTGTATAAGGTGCATGTAGAGTTTCATATGTAGGTGAGTCGGTTAAGCCTTGCTGAGCCATTGTGCTCACGGTTGCTGCTATGAGTTTTTCGTAGGTGAGGACTATCCCACGGACTCAGGGTATGAGTCCACCGGCGAGGGTTACCCTCCATCGGGGACCACGGCTGATTGGGAGCCGTACACGCCGCGCTGAGCTGAGGAGTGGAGCTATTGTGGGTTGTCCATAAGGCTGGACAAGTGACTTTTGCTTGTTAGGTGAGCGTGAGTTGTAAAAATTTAGCTTCCACAGTTGTATACTCTGTATTTAGATGTAAACTGAAGGCTTGTACTACTTTGTACATATTCAGTTTGCTTTTCTATGTAATACAATGTTTGCCTTATGCTGTGTGCTGTCGAGTGTCGCATGGAGCGGCACCACCCTCTGAGATCCTGGGAGTACGGATTCCGGTCCGTCACATGGAAGTGAGAAGAAATCAGTATGAATTTCATAGTTGTATTGCCACGTACTCAGTCGGGTTATGACTCTACTTGGGTTATCATGGACCGATTGACCAAATTAGTGCACTTCATTCCTGTTAGGACCAGGTACACCGTGGGGCTATTAGCCGGGCTGTATATGGAGCAAATAGTATGTCGTCATGGAGTTCCGAAGAGTATATTTCAGATCGAGGTTCTCAATTTACCTCTAGGTTCTGAAAGAAGTTGCATGAAGCTATGGGTACACGTTGAATTTCAGCTCTGCGTATCACCCACAATGTACCACCCTCCAAATTACTACCATGCACTGCATACATTTTTTATATAGAGAAGCATTTAAAAAGAAGAAAAAATAAAGAGAGGAATATAGAAGAAAATAAAATAATAAAAGGAAATAAAAATGGAAAATAATGAGAATAAATAGAAAAGGAAAAGAAATAAAAATAAAAAGAAAAATAAACAAAATAAACAAAATAGCCAAATTGGGCCACCCCCAAAATTTCTCAATTTTTCCCCAAATTCCGCTCTCCTCTAATTTTCCTAATTTTCTTAATTTTCCTGATTTTCCCCAAATTCCCCAAAATCCCCCTAGAGAATTTCCCCCCACATTTGGGGGGATTTCCCCCAATTTCGGCCGCCCACTTAGGGGGGGGAACCCTAATGGGCCCCACCCCTTGGCCGCAGCCCATTAAGGGGGTGAACTGTGGGGACCACCCCGTGGTTCACCCACTCCAGGATCGCATAGGGTGGTGCTGTGCAATGCGGCACCCAACAGCACACACGAAAAGAATTTAAGAACAACATACAAACTTTTATTTGATATAAAACAGCGGAAGTCTTTTTACAAAACTTAATTATATAGCGGAAGTTATATACATAGATACTCTCAAATCCTAACTAAGTAAAAGTGCAGCCATCCAGCCCGGGGACGCTACACACTAGCAGCATGGAACCGGAGATCACGGCGGCGTGCAAGGTTCCAGCTCGGCCGTGTACCCCGATGGGGGCATCGCCTCGTCCTCGGAACCTTCCTCATAACTCTCACATGCACACAGCTCAAAATATTGCAACCGTGAGCACGATGGCTCAGCAAGGCTTAACCGACAACCCTAGGCATGGAACTCTACATGCAAGGATGTGTAAAGTAGGAAGAAGGACTTTGCAATAAATACACGCCTACATGTTGATCCTTACTTTCAGTTTTATAGCAACAGTTTAATGAGCCTTAGGCAGCCCTCACACCGGAAGTCCACAATCAAACAAGAAACGCTTTCCCCCGATGTGGTGATACCCAAAGTGCAATATAAACTTAATTAGCTCTATAACTACAGCATACAAGGTTTCAAGACATTAATAATTCAATGCAGCATTTTTAGTTGGCTTATTTCACTTCTTACTACGTCACAGCACAGTGAAAAAACGGGTACTCAAATAACCGCGAGGGACGGTGATTGCAATCAAGACACACCCGGATAACACGTTGCATACACCCACTCTCAGAAGCGTGATTCCACAGCCCTTCCTACTCTGTTGTATGCAACAACCTTTTAAAGGCAACCCAAATGCCGAACCGGTGCATCCGTAATGGGCAGGAGGTCCCCGCGTGGAGCGTGACTATGCCCACCGGCAGATTTACACCTTGCTACCCTCAACCCACTCCTATTTACGGTTGGGTAAGCCTCGGCACCCAGGTTAACCAATTACATCGGTTTCCTGGTTCCCATATGCCAGTATGCATCCGGTACTGTTCGATACTTGTCCAGCAGGGCCACACATGGACGGTCCTCAACTGACGCCAACAGGGCTACGCACGTGAGACCTCTACTCACTGCATCCTATCCCCCCTGCAGGATCTCATTTTCACAGCTCAAGCCATTTTCTACCTCTTCTCATTCCGTGTGATAAGTACTATCTCGCGAGTAGCTTCCAACCACTCGACTTCTACCGGAATCCTAAACATTAGCATGGCATTCTCTACTCGTCGAGTTTGTAAACTACCCAACCCTTTATAGGAGTTAAAAAGGCTATGCAAGTGGGGTTTCAATCACCCTAACTCTAATGCATACGTTTCAACCTAGACATAAGTGATACAAATGAAAAACTTTATAAAAGGTACTTAAGTGCAAACCGGTGTAGTTCGCCCACCATGTACTGGCTTCTCCTTGAAGCTGTTGCGCTGCATACAGCGCCTTCTGGTGTTCGGTGCATCGTAGAAGCCCGAACTTTGCCTCCAGAGTGCTGATAAAGCTGTCCGCCTCCAAAGGCTCTTCGGCCTCCGTAAAGACCGGTGGATGGGTCGCCAGAAATTCTGAATAAGAACTTTGTTGGGGCTGGCGTTGCCCATTGTCTTAGCGTCCTCCCTGATGGGACGCATTCTGTTGCACCAACATCCGTAGCAACTCGGTTTGCTCGTCGCGCGAGCCGAGCACTGCGGCGAGAACCTCCGCAAGATTTCTTGGAAGTTCTGGCGGTGGAGGAGGTGGTTGCTGCTGCGTCGTGGTTTGCTCCGGAGGTGGAGACTCATCACCACGAACCTGACTCGGACCTCCCACCTCTTGCTTGGACCGTGTACGCACCATTCTGCATACATACCATCCAAACAATCAGCACATGTTGGTTTATTGAATCCAGTTTATACAATAGTAGTGCAAGAATGGAATAAATAATGCGCATGACAATCACACATATGGATAACGTATAAACTTTATACAACATATACATCCCGGGACCATGTCACATGATCGAGTTCCAAAATGATGAACTTCATGGGTTAAAAGTTCATTTCGACCATCGTGGGTCGCCACGGGATGTTAAGTGTGTTAGCCTGCGTAATTCCTCGCTATTGTACTGGACTCTAACATGTCCTCGCTCGAAATGATATTGTTAATGCGTCAACTTTTTGACTCCAACTTTCTGTTTTACAACAGCTGCTTGACATCGAATTGTGAAACTAAGTGTTTTGGTTGAAAAACTTCAACATGTTGTTCTGTCCAGTTTCTGGTCCAGCAGACCAGTTGGCGGAGTTTAACTGTTTTGGCCACCTTGGAAGCAAAATCTGGACTAGAGTTCAACAACAAAGTTGTTGTAGACTCAACAAGGAATCCATATTGTATTTATTTGCCTCTCTGGACTTCATAATTTATGAGTTATGACCTCTACAAGTTGACAGAATTTTCTCAGGAATTTTGACAGCACCTCCTTTGTAAGTGGCTGTTTTGTTCACAAAATTCCATCTATTTCTGCCCTCAATCTAGGAAAACACTGAACTACAAAGTTGTAGTAGATTTCCTATACTTTCCAACGATGTCTTACTTGACCCTTAGAAAATTTCCTACAGAAAGTTGTGGTTGAAATACAGAAAATTCCAGAGAGCATTTTGGTCTGCCCTGTTTCTGGACAGTGTATACTCATCTGAGATTTTCATCCATTTGGAGGGAAATTATGTTCTGGAGCTCTACAGGAAAGTTGTAGAGGACTTCAAAACCATGGTATCCCACACCCCCATTGGTTCAACCAATCCTAAGTTATATCCTGTTTAAGTTCAGCAAAGTTTCTGCTGAAACAGGGGAGGTTGTTCCTAAGCCTTTGAAATTGAATCTATACTCTCAATTGACTCTTAGTTCAATATAGGAGTTTACTAACCCCTAAACGGAATCCTAAACCTCATTTTAACTCTTTTCTTTAAAAATATCCTTTTATGCAGTCTCGGTACTACATTTCCTCACCAAAGAAAAATCCTAAGCCGGTATTCCGGCATATACATGTCAAATGGTGGAACTAAGAACGTCACTCACAAACGGTTTCTAAACGCCATGCACTAACATGGTTAATGTACCTGCAGAAGAACACACAATAATGGTACACACAATGGTTTTTCGCATTTCAGGCAATTCAATATTATATTAAAAACATACGGTCCGTATCATTGCCATACGGATCATCCTTGAGTCAAGCCACGTCTCAAGGTACATGGTCGTTGTTTTCACACCACACGACGGGGAACCTGAGTAGAGCGTGAACGGGTCGTCACGGTTGGGAATTTTATCAACCCAACGGATACCACCTACTGCCTCATTACTGTTGAGGCACACCGATGGTGAGCACTGCGTATGGCCCTTTGAACATTGAACATTCAAGAGTTGCATACCATCGTGTTGCTTACCACACGATGGGGTATTCTTACTTTTGCCTAAAGCATGCTGGAGATCAGCGTTTTTATATGCTCTCAGAACCATGGAGAGGTTCAGAGACTCATATTAACTACCGTGCCAAGCCACGGTATATCGTTTCATACTATTACTTGTATGGCAAGTTACCGCAATTGATCCGCCTGCGGTGGCGTACCTTACCTCTTACCTGACGTCAGAGCGTCGTTACAGAATACATAACATATAAGTTAGCGTTTTCCACCAGCATATCTAGTACTATCATAGACCTTACATGGGCTTAATGACTAATCCTCACTCGACTACTTCTAAATTTTCAAAATAGGCTCTTTTCGAGCGTGCTATTCCCAATGTGGCTCTGATACCACGTCTGTGGGGACCACCCCGTGGTTCACCCACTCCAGGATCGCATAGGGTTGTGCCGTGCGATGCGGCACCCAACAGCACACACGAAAAGAATTTAAGAACAACATACAAAATTTTATTTGATAGAAAACAGCGGAAGTCTTTTTACAAAACTTAATTATACAGCGGAAGTTATATACATAGATACTCTCAAATCCTAACTAAGTAAAAGTGCAGCCGTCCAGCCCAGGGACGCTACACACTAGCAGCATGGAACCGGAGATCACGGCAGCATGCAAGGTTCCAGCTCGGCCGTGTACCCCGACGGGGGCATCGCCTCGTCCTCGGAATCTTCCTCATAGGTCTCACCTGCACACAGCTCAAAATATTGCAACCGTGAGCACGATGGCTCAGGAAGGCTTAACCGACAACCCTAGGCATGGAACTCTACACGCAAGGATGTGTAAAATAGGAAGAAGGACTTTGCAATAAAGACACGCCTACATGTTGATCCTTACTTTCAGTTTTATAGCAACAGTTTAATGAGACTTAGGCAGCCCTCACATCGGAAGTCCACAATCAAACAAGAAACGCTTTCCTCCGATGTGGTGATGCCCAAAGTGGAATATAAACTTAATTAGCTCTATAACTAAAGCATACAAGGTTTCAAGACATTAATAATTCAATGCAGAATTTTCAGTTGGCTTATTTCATTTCTTACTACGTCACAGCACAGTGAGCAAGCGAGTACTCAAATAACCGCGAGGGACGGTGATTGCAATCAAGACACACCGGATAACACGTTCCATACACCCACTTTCAGAAGCGTGATTCCACACCCCTTCCTACTCTGTTGCATGCAACAACCTTTCAAAGGCAACCCAAATGCCGAACCGGTCCATCCGTAACGGGTAGGAGGTCCCCGCATGGAGCGTGACTGTGCCCACCGGCAGATTTACACCTTGCTACCCTCAACCCACTCCTATTTATGGTTGGGTAAGCCTCGGCACCAAGGTTAACCAATTACATCGGTTTCCTGGTTCCCATATGCCAGTATGCATCCGGTACTGTTTGATACTTGTCCAGCAGGGTCGCACATGGACGGTCCTCAACCGACGCCAACAGGGCTACGCACGTGAGACCTCTGCTCACTGCATCCTACCCCCCCTGCTGGGTCTCATTTTTACAGCTCAAGCCATTTTCTACCTCTTCTCATTCTGTGTGATAAGTACTATCTCGCGAGTAGCTTCCAACCACTCGACTTCTACCGGAATCCTAAACATTACATGGCATTCTCTACTCGTCGAGTTTGTAAACTACCCAACCCTTTATAGGAGTTAAAAAGGCTATGCAAGTGGGGTTTCAATCACCCTAACTCTAATGCATACATTTCAACCTAGATATAAGTGATACAAATGAAAAACTTTATAAAAGGTACTTAAGTGCAAACCGGGGCTTGCCTGGTTGCGAGTCAGAGGAGAAGTTAGCTTCTGGTGGGAGGACATCCAAGGGCTCCGGTGTGTCCTCAACTTCGGTCACTATGATGAAATGTAACAAAATATATGTATAAGTATTAAGGACTTATAAGATGTAAACTTCTATTCATAGCTACTGCTATTTAGGATCCTTAATTGGCTTTGGGATTTTTGCAGTGGAGACTAGACTCTCTAAGGATGATCTGAGAAAATTTGGAGAATTGTCCATGCACAATGTAGTCTCCAAAATTCCTACAAGTACAAGGCTTCTCTAAATTTTGAGCCCAAATCAGGAGCTTTGACATAGCTAAAAGTGGAAGATCTGATTAGGGTAAGTCTCCATGGTTCTAACAAAATTTGTTTCACCATTTTTGGAGCTACCAACAGAGAGATATGAATTTTTGAAGTTGGATAGGAGTTCTGAAAAGTTTCTGTTTAAATTTGAATTTTCAAATAAAGGCTGAACTTTAGAAGGCAATTTAGCCTAGCAAATGAACTCCAATGAAGCCCAAATTTTTACTGGAGATCAGTAACTATGAAAAAGATTATCTGCCCAAATTTGGGAATGTTTCATAAAGAATTGCTCCTGTAATAAATCTCTAAAGGATTTACTAAAAACAATTCTACAGAAATTTCTGGGCATTTTCATAGCAAGCAATTTGTTCCTCTGTGAAGTATTCCTCATGAGGATTCCAACGTCTCACCCTTTTTGGAGTTTTCTACAAAAAGTTATGGGTCTCCAAAGTTTGAACTCAATTAGGAAAATCTGGAAATGTTTAAATCCTGGCTGTGGGGCCCACCCGTCAGCTCCCTTTTCTACCTCGTGCCAAACAGAGGAACCCGCGGCGTTGCTCCGGCGAGGGTGGCGGCAAAGGCTTCCCCGGCCATCTCCCGAGCCGAAACTGGTCGCCCCCCTGTTTTCAAGTATGCTGAACACTCTGGTAGGGTCGCCGGCGGCCAACTCTCCCTGGAAACCACAGCGCACCGGCAACAGTGAGACCTAGGTCTCCGGCGATGTTGCGGCGGCCCATCCCTTCACCAAATGATCGGGATTTTGGCTCTAGAGCATCAGTGAACGGTGTAGAAGCTCGACATGGAGTCTAAACGGGTCGGGGAGTGCTGCAAACCCATCGGCACCGTGCGCCCGATGGGGTCCGGCGGGGCGCCATGATCAAAACATGGGAATTCTCCCTCTACACCCCATATCTAGGTCTAAAATCGATGGAGGAAGTGCGCCAAGTAGTTAGGAAGCTTTGTGTACAGTTTGGATCAACAAGAACACGAATTAACGAAGAATTTGGCAAATTCCTACCTTGGGGTCGGTTTGTACCGCCCGGGAGAAAAACTCGAAATTCTTCTGCTGTGATCAATGTCCAGGGCTGAGCTTTGGGCTCGAGCAACTAGGGCTGAGGATGCACCGAGGGGCTGGATTGTTTTAGCGTGATCTTGCTCGGTGTGAGATGTCCACGGTGACCTCTCTCGGTTTTCCAGTGTTCACCCGAGAACCGCGGCAACTTTGCCGTTTTCCGGTGCAAACAAACCCGGGACAGGGGAGAAGAAAGGCTGGCTGGCTAGAGCACTGGTGGGCACAGCTCTTCGCTGTTGGGAGCTCGAGCAATCGAGCTCGGTTGCTGGGGATGACCGGGAAAGTATCGGTGGCGGTGTTCGGTGCGAAGGAAACGGCTGAGGTGCGAGTAAGAGCTGAGGGGAAATGAAATAGCTCCGGTGCAACCCTTGCCGTGATCCAGGCGAGCAAATCCAGGTAGCAGGAGGTGGCGCAGTTCTCTCCCTCGGGCGTGGGTTCAACCGGAGCTGGCGGCCGCTCGGTGTTCGACCGAAGTCGGCAGAGGCGGCAGCACTTGTGTGTGGCTGACAAAGGGGTCCCACCACCTCTAAATTTTTATCCAATTACCACTGATATTTTTACCCCAGCTACTCAGAATTAAAGTCCATACTTTCACCCCAAGTCATGGTTTAAACTTGCTGAATTGAAATAGTTTGAATTCGGGTGTGAAGATTGAATTGGGTTTGGTCATTTGAATTTAAAAGGGAATTTGAATTCTCCATTTTGCATAGTTCCATAAACATAGTAAACCAACTCCAAAGTTTCTAATTTTTGGCATGGCTGCTAGTTCAAATGTGGAGAACACATCTGTGGAACCAAATTTGCAAATTGAGGGAATTGAAATTTGAAGCTGAATTTGAAATTCAGATTTAGAGGGTTTCTCCTTTTAATCCCAAACAAATATTGAAACTCCTCAAAATGAGCTGAAATTTGGAAGGGTGAATATTTGAAATATGAAGACCCAAGTTATGAATTTAGATCTCCATGTTTGGAAGTTTTGGGAAGTTTGAATCCTCACTTTGAACCTTCACCGTTATAACTCAAAGTTTTAATTCCCCTTATTTTTCCTAAGCGTACATGAGCTGAAAATTCTTGCTACCACTTTTTGGGGATTTTACTAGAACCCTAGCCGCCCCCTGTAAAATCCCCAAGTTGAGCCTTGCTGATGTTCTGTGGAATTCAAATCAGCAGGGTATGCTTCTCCTAAATTTGTTTTCAAATTCAAAATTTTGCCACATGAAATAAAAGGCTAGACTATTGTAAAGAGAGTTTAGCATAAAGAAGGTGAAACATAGGATTTGAATTAGGGGCACAAGAGAGAGGATTAGCCACTGTATTCAAATTCATCCTTTGGAATTTGTTGCAAAAATTTAAATTTGGAATCTACTGTGGTTTGGGAATAGAAATTTGGAAAATTCAAATTCAAAAGCTTAGGACATAGTTAGCTTTCAATTATGCGTATGAATCTAACTATATGAATTCAGCCGTTTGAATTCTCAACAGAGATGAATTTAAACATGCATTTGAATTGAGGAGCCACTGAGTGTGGGGGAAGAGACTGCCGGTGGGACCCGCAGGTCAGTGGAACAGAGACCACATCAGTTTTGTTTCTCCGTGAGCATGACACCGAGGAGTAGAAGGAGCTCCACTGAGCTGTGTGGTTTCTCCCAGAAGGCAATTCTTTCAAGTCTCAGCTGCCTGCTAATTCTCACGGGTTCACAAACGAGATGCCTCTTCCTCTGCTCACACGAACAAATCCACAAGGCCTCGCTCACTCGACAGAAACGGCGCCACCCCTCGGCTACTCGGCACCGATCACCTTCCAGCCACGTTGGCGCCCTGGGTGGAGCCATCAAACAGCGGCGTCGGAGCCTCCTCTACCTCCCCAATACATTTTCAACTCACCCCGGCCTTCTCCGATCGGCGCTGTTCGTTTCTTCCCCCGCAAAACCGAGCGATGTTGCGCCTCACTGCTACACGGCGTCCGGCCGCTCCCGCACCCCTCTGACTAGATCAAAGTCATTTTAACATGCGCCACCACGTCTAGCTACTCCTCCCGTAGGCCCCCCAGCTCTTCCTTGGTGCCAGATCGCCGGAATTTGAATTTTGGCGCTGGAGTACGTGAAGAACCGACTCTAGACAATTCTTAAAATTCGCTCAAACCGTTTGATCATCGTTTCTCCAGTTCAAGCCATAGCAACTAGCTTCCCTAGCGCCCTCCCAAACCGAAGCCCGGGCGATGAAAATTCACCGCCGTTAGCTAAAAACGCCGTGGTCCACGGTGACAGCTAGGTTGCCGGCATTTTCTACTCGGTTAGGGCATGGATTCACGTTCCACGACCTCTAGGGGTGCTTTATGGAAACTTAGCTCGCCGGGAGAAGCTCGGGACGCGCCGCTCCTCGCCGGCGCCGTGCATCCGAGCCGTCGCACCGATGCCGATCCATCTCCGGCCGTTTTCATGCGATGAAACCTTGCCCGGCTGCTAGGTCGTGATGTGAGGATGGTGTAGCACGAAACAGCGTCGAATTTGGTTGAGAAACGGGGGAGAACGAGACGTGCCATGATCTGTGCCGGCATGTGCACGCGAGCTCGGCCCGATGTTGAAGAAGAGGCCGACAGGGCGGCCCCACATTTGAATTGTCTGTGGAAAAATAAATCCAGGAAAAGGTGCAACTTTGGGAGTCCATAACTCTGTGTAGAAAGCTCCAAAAATAGTGAGACCAATTTTGTTGGATTTCTTGGTAGGAGTACTTTGCAGAGAAATAAATTGCTAGCTATGAAAATCCTAGGAATTTCTGTAGAATTTTTCTATTTATTCCTTTAGGGATTAATTCCAGGAATATGGCTTGATGAAATATTCCCCTTTTTGGTCAGAAGCTCTTTCTCCTAGTTCCTGAGATGCAGTAAAAATCTTAGGATTTTTGGAGATGATTAAGAGGGCTTAATCAGTAGGTTTTCTTGGGTTTATTTAAATGGCTGAAAAATCATAGAATCAAATTCCAGAAAATAGAATTTAACTTCAATCCTCCATTCTGGCCAGTAAAAAGGCTTAGAAAATTTTGGAACAATTTTCCTGGAAACCTTAGGACCAGACTTCTTAGAATATCAGATTACTCCCGACGAAAAAGTCTGGTTTAGTTCCTGTAAATCAAATTAAATTAGATCAGCCAAGAATTATTGTGGCTGCCTCCCTCCTCAGAAACTTCTGAAAATTTTACCATACCCTAATCATGAGATTAGAAAGCCCCTGTAAAAATTTCAACCACAGAAGCTGCTGTCTTCATAGAGTTTAGTTCTGTAGTTGTATATCTCACTTAAATGCATAGTATGACACATCATTTATTTGATCATTTTGATAGCAAAACATCTCGTGAAGACTTCGGAGGCCACTGACTTGCTTCTATTGACAGAAACTTTAGTTGGGATCAACAATAAGGCAAGCCCCAGTTTGCATCAGAATTTACACGTTTCTATTTGTATTCACTTTATAATGTCTAGCATTTTGGTTATTGCACTAAGTCTAGATTGTATGACACTCCACATGCATGACCCAGAAAACCCTGGAGTTTTATTTAGAGTAGGTTTTTACTTAATTATAACTGCTGTGATCAAGTTAATAAAAGTGGATTAAAAGAGGCATAACTCGAGTAGGCCGTTTCCTACTCGTGAACAGGGATTAAGGGGGATCAATCAGAATAGTTGGGAATTGATCCACTTAATTGCGAAATGAAGACCGGGAAGTATGGATGGAAGGCTCAAGGACGTGGTCCTGTGAACCTAGTCTCTGTCTGAGTCGATTAAGGCCCATTCTCATGTGCGGCCCCGCTGGATAAGTTTGAGTTGTGTACCGGATGCATAATGGCTATATGGGACCCAGGAAACCGATGTAACATGTTAACCTAGGTGTCGAGGCAATCCCCACCGTCTTATGAAGATGCTGAAAAGAGAGGGAAGTCGGCTCTACGAGGGTTTGCCCTAGTGAGACTTACTCCAAGTCGGTGGGACCGGTTCGATATTTGGGTGTCGTGTGAAAGGTTGCCACATACGACGTTGAGGGGATTGGTTGATCACCGGTCTCGGACTGGCATATGTGTCGTGTCAGCTGGGTATTTTTTATTCACCTTCGCTCGTGGCAGTGAGCATACTTGTACACTGAGTCGTGACGTAGTAATAAATTGGGGGAAAGAAATTGTGATTCGTGATTAATACTCATATTGGAGATGAGGGATGAGAAATACCTTCACTAAATTTATTTTCTACCTTGGTCTAGTAGCGTCGAGACAAAGTGTTTCTTGTTTGATTGTGGAGTCTCGGCGTTGATGGCGCAAGGTATGTATGGGTCTAGGGTACCTTACTAAATTTACTTTCTTCTCGGGCAAGTAGCATCGAGATGAAGCATTTCTTGTTGATTGTGGAGTCTTGATGTAAATTGTGTGAGGCTATAAAAGTTGCTTAAAACTTAAAGTAAGGACTCTCCATTTGCTTAAGTTCATCGTTTATGCAAACTTCTCTAATCAGCCCTCTATTTTCAGGATTTAGAGTTCCATGTATAGCGGAAAGGGTAGGAGAATGGGACCTATTCTGGGACATACAATGCATTACAGACATATGATCATTACCCTTCAACCGGGTTATTCTATTCAACTTATAGATAGAGAAATGAACTAAAGGAGTCTATGAAATTACGTCGATACTTCCACATATTATGGGTAACGTAGGAGACATCCCTATTTTCACCCGGGTAAAGGTTTTTTTGGTAGCCTTTGCTTTTGACGGCGAGGGGCAATAAGAACTGCTGTTAAAAAAAAGTTGGACTTTGTTTTTTTATCTTTAGCCTATTCACTTTTCATGTGCTCAGAATGTTCTGCAGAATTAGGACTCCTTTTTTGAATGTACAAAAATTTGGGGAGCTCAACATGTCTGGAAGCATGGGAGAACGTACAAGCGATAAAACCAAAGACAGATAAAGCAGCCAAACCGCCATCTTCTCTACAGTACTAGGTGGCATGACTGGAGCACTTGGGCGACTTGGGGAGGTCAAGTGGCAGCAGTTCCCTGCCTACAACCTGGTGGGCTCGTGCTTCCCTTGTTGAGTTAAGAACAAATGATCTGATTCGCGATTTCCTAAAAATTGGGGGAAAAGCAGGATTCTAGCTTGCTCCCTTAAGTCTAAGAAAAAAAAGATATTTTTTCCTATCAAAGAACTTTTGATAATAGTATCCTCCTATTTTTTTATGATGATTCCATTATCAAAAGTAGAGTATTCTTGCAATAGGATTTAGAATTTCTAGCCTTTTTCTTTACTCTTTCTAAGATAAGGAAGATTTCCGCTGAGGCGGGCAAGGAAGGAGGAGGCAGGTCGTCAGTTACGAAAGAGCACCATCCATCCGCTTCTGTTTCTGAAATAGTCGGCATCGAAAGCCGGGGCAATTTTCTAAGCTAGGGCTAAGTACCAAAAGCAAATCCGTTCCCGGGCCTTGTACACACCGCCCGTCACACTATGGTTAAGTCTTGCTGAGCATAAGCTCACAGTTTGTTGATCCATTGTTTTGCAGGTAATGTTGCATAAGGCAATGTTATGGAAGAAGGGAGATCTGAGCGGGGCAGCAACCAATGAGGGGTGTGAGTCTCTCTTCGAACCCTACACGTCACCGGGTTGTTGATGTGGTGCTATTGTGAAGCATCCGCGGACAGGATGGCTTCATTTTGCTTAGCGTAGGCTATAGTCCATGAGTGTATTCTTATCTTCCGCTGCAATGTATGTCTGTACATTCTTTGTAAAATGTAACAATAATATGTATTAAAGACATATATTGTTGTGTATGTGTGTTTTTTGGATGTGTGCTGTTAGGTGCCGCATCGCACGCCACCACCTAATGCGATTCCTGGATTGTCGAGGCGGGGTCCCTACAGGCGTAGTATCAGAGCCGCATTGGGAATAGCGTACCTGAAAAGACACGTATTTTCAAAAACTTAGTGTTTACGAGTGAGGATTCAGTACTAGGGCCACATAAGATCTACTATTAGTATAAGTGATATATGGTGGCTAACTAACTTATTTGTTACTCTATTCTGTAACGACGCACTGCTGACCAGGTAGGAGGTAAGGTACGCCACAGAAAGCGGATCAATTTCGGTTAGCTCCCCTGACGAGGAACGTGGTTCAGGGTATAGGTCTCACAGCTTGTTGTGAGACGTCAATATGAAACTCTTGAACTCTTCATGTTCTTGAGCTCATATGAAACGCTGATCCCTGGCGTGCATTAGGCAAGAAAGTGGAAACCCCATCGTGTGGTCAGTAACACGATAGTGTGTTCTTCTGGAAGTAGCCTAGGAGGACATACGAAGCACTTGCCATCGGCGTGCCCTGCAGGCAGTAGGTGGTATCCGTTGGGTTGATAAAATTCCCAACCGTGGCGACCCGTTCGCGCTCTATTCGGGTTCCCCGTCAGGTGGTGTGGAAACACGACCATGTACCTTGAGACGTAGCTTGACTCAAGGGCGGCCCGTATGGAAATGATACGGGGCATATGTTTTTATTATAATATGGACCTGCCTGAAATGAGAAATCCTATGTGTGCATCATTATTGAGTGATTTTCTGCAGGTACACTAACCACGTATCCGTATTACGAGTAGAACACGTTTGCTAGTGAAACGATTCTAGTGCCACTAATAGAACATATACGCCGCATGTAATACGGTTAGGTTTTCCTATTTGTGTGAGGGACGTAGTACCGGCATTATCATGGAAATTGCATCAACACCTCACTCATATCATAAATTTGAAGATTCTGTAACCCTTGAATGAAGACAGTTCTAATGAAGTAGTTAAAACTTGTTTAGAAACCAACTCAAGCATATGTGAGTGTAGAGAGACCCAAAAACAGAGTCCCCTGTTTTGGCAGTGTCTCTGCTGAAAATTGTACATGGTGTTACTCATTGTAGAAAAGGACAGTGGTAGTGTGTGATACAGTTTCGGAAAGGCGGAGAAGTCCTCTAAAATTTTTCTATAAAACTCCAGGACATAAACACGCTTAAAGTTGGTCAAAAACCTTAGAAACCAAAAACTGCTACAAATGGGTAGAACCGAAACAGAGTCTCTGTAATTTTACCATAACTCTTGGTGGAAAAATCTCTAAGGGTATTGTGATACATTTATTGAAAGGGCACGATTTATTCTACAAGTTTGTAATTCAAAGTTTTTCCAAAACTGGAACATGATTAATTGGAATTGTGGATTGAAACTAGGTACCTCTGGGGAGGTGCTGTCAAAATCCTGCCAGGAATTCTGTTAACTTTGAACCATCATATATTTTGATACAAGAATGTAAATAGGGCATATAAATACATTTTGAAAAGATTCGGAAGTTCTTTGCATTGTTTCTGTTCAACCTCATGGCAGAATCCTCCTGTAAAGAGGTGAAATTCGCAGTACAAGTGAAACTGTCCAGAGTACCCAAAGGCTGTGTATAGTTTCTGTACTTATTGGAGTTTTTCTTATAACTTCCAGTATAAGAGTTGTGAAATGGAAAATCTTACAATTATAGCAAGATTATGAATTGTTATTCAACTTTGTAATTATGAGTTTGGTCCATATATGTCGGTACTCTCAATACCGGGTACCCCCGCGCACAGGAAAAACCGCCTAAGGACCTCGCCCCTTCCGCAGGGGCGGGCTCCGAAGGCGCCACGTGTCCAGTAAGGCCGGAGCTCCCCTCTCCTCAGAGGATAGCTTCGGGCCTGCCACGTGGCCAGAAGAGCCGGACCTTGCCCCCTCCGCAGGGGCGGGCTCCGAAGGCGCCACGTGTCCAGTAGGGCCGGAGCTCCCCTCTCCTCAGAGGATAGCTCCGGGCCTACCACGTGGCCGGAAGAGCCGGACTTCGCCCCCTCCGCAGGGCGAGCTCCGAAGGCACCACGTGTCCAGTAGGGCCGGAACTCCCCTCTCCTCAGAGGATAGCTGCGGGCCTGCCACGTGGCCAGAAGAGCCGGACCTCGCCCCCTCCGCAGGGGCGAGCTCCGAAGGCGCCACGTGTCCAGTAGGGCCGGAGCTCCCCTCTCCTCAGAGGAGAGCTCCAGGCCTGCCACGTGGCCACGTGCTGTGCTGCCCGCCCCGGCGCGGTAGACAGCAGGAGTAAAGGCACGCCATGCCTTGTCCGTACGAGGCATTCAAGACCCGCACCTTCCCAAGACGCAGAGGCGTGGCGCACGCCTGTCAGCAGGTACTGTGACTAGTCACAGTCAAGACAGGCGCACCGTGTCAGGAGTTGTAGACCAATAAATTCAGCGACAAGACGTGCCCTGCCGCCCCTGCCGTTATCAACCACTACGCCTAGCTTGCGGCATGGGCAGGGCGGCAGGACGAAGACCAAGAAGCCATCACCGGGGGACAACTACCAGCATTCATTCAAGACATGGTAGATGGCAGGAAATTACCCCTGGGCCACCTGTCTGGCCCCGAGGCCCACCTTGTAAGCTGCCCGAGCCTTGAGCTATAAAAGGCTCCGGTAGGGAACGTTACAGGGGGTTCGAACTCCAGTGGGTTCAGCAACCTCTAGACATCTAGGGCAACTCAGCTCATCAGCAAGCTCAGAACTCCGGTTCTAATCCCCAAGCAATACATCGAGCAACACTGCTCCCGTGGACGTAGGGTTTTACGCTCCGGCGGCCCGAACCACGTAAAAATCCTTGTGTCAATCATGTCTTTCACACAAGGCGCAACCTTCCGAGAAGACTAGCCCCTCCGAAAAAGAACCTCCGCGGGCTGCTCCTTAGCAGGTCCGGGGGAAGTGTCGACGGAACGAAGATGTCTGCGTCAACGAAGATGTCTGAGCCTCCTTCAGAGGAAAGATCTTCGCGCCATCGTTCCCGGCGAGCCCCTTCAACCTTAAGATCTGCTGCGGCGCAGAGTGCTACTCAAGCAAGTGCACTAGCCGCCGCACAGGCGCTCCTGGATAATCTGCCTGCTGAAGACGCCCCACAGGGGGCCGCCCAGCAGTGGATCCGCGACGTCAACCACTTCGTCGCTGCTGCCGTCAACCCTCCGCTGCGGCGGGGACGATGCCCAGGTGAACCAGCTGTGTCGCTGCCACGCACACCAATGGTTGACAGGCAGACGGCAGACTCCCGTTCTACCAGGCTCTCAACGGCAGACCTCAGGATAGAGCTGGAGCGACGTCGCTTGGGAGAAGATGCTCGCGTGACCATCGAGCGACAGCGGCAAAGGCGTCGCATTCAAGAGGCAGACTACAGCATGTCGACTGCCTCGACTCAGCCGGGGCCTCGGACGTTCGCCATGCAACCTCTGCCCGAGGCGTACGCCATGAAGCATATGCAGCAGCCATATGCCCTGCAGTCGGTGCCCTCGGTGTATGGTGCACCAATGCCCATGCCGGGGTACACCGTGCCAGCCACCGACCAAGGGTTCGCGGCACCAGGATCTACAGCAGCAGGGACGGGGCGTGCGGCCTTGGTGCCACACCTCCGCTTTGCAGTGTGGCCACGCAAGTTCCGGCCGCACCTGCTGGAGAAGTACGATGGAAGCGTCAACCCTGCGGAGTTCCTGCAGATCTACACCACTGCCGTTCTCGCGGCAGGAGGGGATGAGGACATCATGGCCAACTACTTCCCCGTCGCCTTGACCGGCCCGGCACGGTCATGGTTCATGAACCTGCCCCAGGGTTCCATAACCTCCTGGGCGGTGCTGTGCCGACAGTTCACAGCAAACTTCAGCAGCTCCTACACGCGTCCCGGCACGGAGCTGGACCTCCACGCCGTGCGACAGCAACCGGGAGAATCACTGCACTCCTTCATCCAGCGGTTCTTCCAAGTACGGAACACCATCCCTCACATCCCGAACGCATCAGTTGTGGTCGCGTTTCGACAGGGTATGAGGGACAAGAAGATGCTCGAGAAGTTGGCCATCAGGGAGGTGCGAGACATCTCGGAGCTTTTCAGCCTGGAGGACAAGTGCGCCAGAGCAGTAGAAGGGTGTGACTGGCACTCACAGCCAGCCTCTGAAGCAGGAGGGCAGCCCGGAGATGGTGGAGTTCAAGCTGAACTTCCTTCCACGTCATGCAGTCAAGATCCAAGCACTGCCTGGCTTCGTGGCCAAGTGGACGCCATCACCAAGCAACCCAGGAGGCCCTGAACGTGGAGAACCGGAGCTCCGAGCACCGGCCTTCACCGAGCCTCACTGGATGTACTACTCCGATGGCCCCTCGCGGAAGCAGGGGGACGGAGCCGGCGTACTGCTCCTCATGCCAACAGGGGAGCGGTTCGAGTACATGGTGCGCCTCAACTTCAAGGCAACCAACAACGTGGCCTTCGACCTATGCCATGTACCGCGCGCCGATGACACCGTCGCAACAACCTGACAATGAAGGCCTCCACCGGAGCCCCGGAGCCCCAAGGAGCCTTCAAAGGGACGTTGCCGCGATCCACAGCCCGACCTGTCAAACTGGGCGAAGGGGGCGAGACCAGCACCTCGAAGTTGGCGGTCCCGGTCGCCCTGCAGCCATGGTGCCCGCCAAGGATCATATGCGCCATGGGGACTCCGTGCTACCCAGCGCCCAAGATCCAGAAGCTCAAGTAGCCTCAATGCATGGACCACGGAGGTTGGGGACTTCTTGAAAGACAACATCCTTCCTGATGAATGTGCATCCGCTGAGCGGATTGTGCAGATGGCTAAGTTCTACTCGCTGGTATCTTTACTGGCGTGGCGCCACGGCATCCTATTGCGGTGCATAACCCAGGAGGAAGGCTACAACCTGCTCGCAGCAATCCACGGAGGCGAGTGCGGGAGCCGCGCATCGTCCCACACGCTGGTCGGTGAAGCCTTCCGGCATGGGTTCTACTGGCCGACAGCCACCTGGACGCCGTCAAGCTGGTTAGGAGATGCAAGGCGTGCCAGATCCATGCCGAGCAGACCCACACAACCGGTGCAGACGCTGCAGATGATCCCACCCTCGAGGCCGTTCGCGGCATGGAGGTTGGACGTGCTGGGGCCCTCTCCTCAGAGGCGATCCCAGGAGCCATCGAGGGGTACCAGCTCCTCTACGTCGGGGGCCAGCCGGACACCCCCGAGCCGGGTCGCTGGAACTACCCTTCTACATGGTATGCGGTGCCAAAGCCATGCTCCCCCCGAGATCGCCATGGGGGTCCCCCCGTGTCCGAGCACACGATGAAGCCACGCAAGACCAGCTCCTGCGTGAGGACATCGACCTTGTCGTTGAGGCAAGATGGCAAGCAACGCTGCGGATCACACGGTACCGGCAGGCGCTCCGGCGCTACCACCAGAGGTCCGTGCATGGGAGCTCAAGGCATGCGCTTCGGCGCTACCCCTGTAAGTTCTACCTTTTGAACAGTGGTAGGACAGGTTTATTCTTTCTGTAGTAGATCCCATAAAGTCTAGGAGCAGTGCTCGGAGGAGCTAAGTCCTAGGGGGTGGTCCAGGACTACGTCCAGCTTAGCCTGGTCCTATACCCTAAGCGCGTAGGCTCTGCCCCCCTTCACAATGGGGCGGGTCGTTCCCTCCATGTACGGCCTGCCTTCCTCCTATGGACTTACATGAATGAAAAGAACCCTGTCCTACCACACTTACTTAGGTGTTCATTTAAATTACGCATCAATTTATGTGATCACCTCCCTGCGCTCTAGATAGTGTACGCCCATTGTACACTCGGCTCTCTTTTTCTGCTCTCATGCCTAGTCGACATTTGCCATCCTGCTGAAGGCGGTAGCGCTTGGGATACCTACCAAAGGCCCGGGGGCCTCTCGGACCTCCCCCTGTTAGGATACTCTAACGCCAGTTGGTTACCTCCAGGAAAAGACCTATGCCAGAGCGGGAGGTCTAGGAGCCTGCTTTGCTTTGTCCTGCACCCAAAGCATGCACACTCTACCTCCCCAGCACTACAGTCTGAGTACTAGGGGCTGGACGGTTACACCCTGACTTAGGCGGGAGCCGGGCCTCCGGGACCGGGTGCACTAGATTGCTCGAGCTTCGTATACCGGCCCAGGACTGTAAGCTGAACAAGACTAAGAGACGGGGAAGGGGGGACCCTCTAAGAAGGATTACCGTTTCCTACTCGGGAGCGATGCTGGACATCACCCCCTCTGCAGGGGTGAACTCCGAAGCCGGACCTCTCCCTCTCCACAGGGCTGAGCTCCGATGCCGGACATCACCCCCTCTGCAGGGGTGAACTCCAAAGCTGGACCTCGCCTGAGCTCCGATGCCGGCCCTCGCCGTCTCCTTAGAGCCGAGCTTCGAAGGTGCCACATGTCCAGGGGGGCCCGGATCTTCCCTCTCCTCAGAGGCGAGCCCCGTACCTACCACGTGGCCAACAGTGCCGGACCTCCCCCTTCCACAGGGCTGAGCTCCGAAGCCAGACCTCACCTCCACAGCAGGGGTGACCTCTGATGCCGGACTTCACCCCATCCGCAGGGGTGAACTCCGATGCTGGACATCACCCCCTCCACAAGGGTGAACTTCGAAGCCGGACCTCGCCTGAGCTCCGATGCCTGCCCTCGCCCTCTCCTCAGAGGCGATCTCCGAAGGCGCCACGTGTCCAGCGGGGGCCGGGCCTCCCCTCTCCTCAGAGGCGAGCCCCGGACTTGCCACGTGGCCAACAGTGTCGGACGTCCCCCTTTCCACAGGGCTGAGCTCCAAAGCCAGACCTCACCCCCACAACATGGGTGACCTCTGATGCCGGACTTCACCCCCTCCGCAGGGGTGAACTCTGATGCCGAACCTCACGCCCCCCGCAGGGCTGAGCTCCGATGTTGGCCCTCGCTTTCTCCTCAGAGGTGAGATCTGAAGGCGCCACGTGTCCAGCGGGGGCCGTGTAAGGGCCTCAGTTTTTGACACATATTTGAAGTGTTCATCACCATATACACACACCTCATTTGAGGAAATTTGATGAACACAAATGAAGAGCAAGTAACCACTATCAACATGCTCATTAGAGAACAAACTCACATATTGCAAAAGTGGTATTTCCCACATGTGATATAGAGGGGTTGGGCATATGAAAACTCCTACACATTGCTAAGGATGTCCAGGCCAAGTTTCACCCAAATTCAAAACCTTTTTGAGGTCATTTTGGGTATAGCTAGAAAGAGGGCAGTTTGAAACCATATTCAAATTCAAACTTTTTTTATCCCATGAATTCAAAAGTGGGAGGCATATTCTGATTCAGCACAATTTTGTGAGCTCACACTCCAATTTTCACTCCATTTGGAGTTGATCTTGACATGAGCTAAGTGGGACAAATTCAAACTTTATTTGAATTCCAAACTGAACTTGTGCTGAAATTCATTCAAACCAAACCCAATTTGAATTCTAATCAATTCAAATGGCTCATGGGTGAATAATTCAAATCTCCAGGGGTATTTTGGGGCTCACTGTTTACAACAGTGATTAGGAGTAAATTTCAGAGGTTAAAACCCTGGGTGGGACCCACATGTCATAGAGAGAAGGAGGGAAGTCTTGCACACAAAGTCACAGCCTCGGTGGGAAATTCCACCGAGCAGCTGTCGGCTGTGCCACCGAGCACCCACCGGCGCCACCAGCTGCTTCCCTCTCCGCGCGCTGGCGCCCAGGGCGGCTTGCTCGCGCCTCCACGCGACCGGCACCGCCTCAGCCCGAGCAGGGATCGGCTGGCTTTATCCTCTCGCGTGTGACCCGAGCAGCGGCAGTTCTTCTCCCCGAAGCTCTCTGCTCGATCGGGAAAACCGCAAAAACATCTCGCCTCCTTCTTCCCTGAGCTGCTAGACAGCAACCTGAGATCGCACTCCACCTCCCCGACGCCAAAAACCCCGAGCTCCGACCTCCTTTGCCCGAGAACGATCGCCACAGCGGCGACCCAACCTCAGCCGAAGGTCAGGCGCTCGTGGACAGCGTTCCACGGGCGTTTTCACGGTCCAGCAAGAGAGGCAACAAGAGCGCGCGACAACCGTGCTGCTCTCCTCCAAGTTTGGAAGCAAACCGTGAAGAATCCACGGAGAATTTCCAGTTTTTCCTCCGGCAACCGTAAACCGAGCTTCTGGTTTGGATTCTTCAAATTCTCGCTCTATGATCCTTCTTTGGTTATCAAATCTTGCACGTAGACGCTGGACTAGCCGGCGATCATGTTCCTTTCTGCATCCGTGGTGTGAAACTGTCTAGGAATGATGAATTCTGAGCTCGATCAAGAGCGGTCATGGCGGGCACGCTCGGTCACACGGTGCCGGCCAGCTTGCCACCATCTTAGAACCCATTTGACACCTTGTCGAGCTTCCTAGAAGTACACTGATGCTGTAGGACCGATTGTTCGAGGTTTTGGCGGGTTAGAACTCACGGTCGACGGCGCCGAACCTCAACCGAGGCCGCAGCACGTCGCCGGGCTATTTCCGGTCAGCGCCAGCCCGAACTGACACCACCGACGTGTTCCTTGACGTCGACAACCCCCTTGCGGCGAGTTTCAGACCATGGGATGGCCGGCAGCGGCGAGCCGGCGAGCTCCGAGTCTGCTCTGGCGAGGGAAGGCGGCGCGGGCGCGTCGGGAGGAAGACGAAGCCGGCTGGCCCACGCGTCAGCGGCTGAAAAATTTGAATCGGGATTGGGTGTGGCCGGGATCGGCTGTGCTGGCACGCAGGAACCCCGCAGGCCACGGTGTGCCAACGCCTCAGTGGGCGACGCGTGTCCCCAGGGCCCACCCGCAAGTTTAAACTTTTTCCCAGATTTTCAGATTTCCTTCAAACTTCAAATCCTCATAATTTTGGCTAGAAAGCTCCAAATCGAGTGAACCAAATTTTGTTGGATTCAGCTCTCTGAGTACTTTCCAGCAAATCAAGTTTCACTTCATCAAAATCCATATTTCTCCAGAATTAATTCCTCAAAGTTTAAACTGTTTGGAATTTTAACTGGAGAATCCTTTGGAGGAAAATCCTGAAATTTTGCAGGGATGTTCATCAAAATATCCCTGAACTACCATAAAAATTTCAAGTCCATTTGAGCTCATTTGATCCACCTAATGGTGTGATTAGTGAAACTGTTCCAGAGAAAATAGAAAATGTTCAGAAACATTTTCAGAATTTTCTCTGAAATTGTTTACCTCATATCTTTAGTTAGGAACCTTCAAATTAAGTGAGACCAACTCCATTAGAACCCTCTGAAAATCTAGTTTTCAGAAAGTCATAGTTTGTTTCATGAAAATCCTTAGAACACCATAAAAGACTTCAATAAAGGTCAAGTACATAGTTAATTGTGGAGGGCTCAAATGAGCTTTGCTGCAACTAAAACATGACCAAGTCTGTACTTAGGTTGTAGCAAAGCCACAGTAAAAGTTTCACAGTCATTGAGTCTGTCTACTGGGACTTATAAGGTTCACAAGTTCAAACTTAATATAAATGCATTCAAATTAATACATGTACTTCTTCTATCATGTAGTCGCTAAGGTCGAGGAGGAACCCAAAGTCCTAGACTTCGTTACTCCAGAGGAGCAGCTAGCCTACGACCATGAGTAGCAAGGCAAGCTCTGGTTTGCATTAACCGTTTTACAAATTTTTATTGTTTTGAGCACTTACTTGAGTATTATGATTCTTTGCATTAGAGTCTTGTTTGGAAACTCAATTGCATAGCCAAGAAAACCATGGGTTGGGATTAGGATTGAAGACCCCGTTAGCTACTTCAATGCTAAGATAGAGTAGGATTCGGTACAAGTCGAGTAGTTGGAACTACTCGCGAGCATAGGCTAGAGGCACTCGACTCGGGTAGAGATAGCACATGATACACATGACAAGAAAGATGAGACTGAGCGGAGAGTAAGGGCAGCAGGACTTTGGGGCATGTGTGCTGTAGCTCCGCTTGTGTCGATTGAGGACCGATCTGTGTGCGGGCCTGTTGAACAAGCTAGAACAGTACCAAAGACCTACCGGCTATATGGGAACCGGGAAACCGATGTAACTCGGGTAGCTGGGTGTTGAGGCATAGCTGGTCGTTCAGAGGGTAGGTTGAGAGCTCGAGGTGTAAATCGGCTGGCGACACTGAGATGCGCGTGCAGAGACCTCTTGCTCGGGACGATTGGACCGGTTCAACATTTGGCTAACGGGTGAAAGGTAGTTGCGTACGGCGTCCGTGATGGTTGTTGTAGGCAACATCGAGTACGGGCGTACGTGACGGGTTATTCAGGTAACCCTGCAGGTGTAAATCGATTATAATCGCCGTCCCTCGCGGTCAGTGAGTACCATTTGTTCACTGTACCGTGACGTAGAAAGAACAGGCTAGTTACATGTTAAAATGGTGCTGATTGAAAGATGGACTTGATTGCTAATGATTTGCTGTAGTCTAGAGCTAACTAAAGTTCTTTTCAACTTTGGGCAAAGTACATGAGAGAAATGCGTTTCTTGTTTGATTGCGACTCTCTCATTTGCCTTAGCGTAAGGTTCTCCACAACCTGCTGCTAAAACTTGAAAGTTAGGTTCTACTAATTAGGCGAGTCCATGCAAATGATTTTTACCTCATGTAACCCATCACCCCTCATGTAGAAGTTCCATGTTTAGGTGAGACGGGTCAGACTTTCTGAGCCTTCATGCTCACTGCTTGTGTTTGAAGCTTTTGCAGGGTTCTATGAGGAAGGGACTCCCGAAGAAGAGACGGAACCCCAGGAGGGGAACCCCGTCGAGTGGGAGTCGTGCACGCCGCAGAGTTAGTGTGCGTGTGTGCTAGCAAGGACACGTTCAAGGGCTGAACGTGAACTTGATGCGTAGTCTACGCCCGTGAGTGTAGACTGGACTTATTTTGATGTAAACATGTTCATAAACCACTTTATGTAATATAAACTTTGCTTCCGCTTTGTACCTTTGACGTGTGTTATCCGGTGCTGTGCAACGCAGCACCCCTCAGCGTGATCCTGGCTCGACAAGACCGTGGGGTCGTGTCAGCGTTGGTATCAGAGCCAGGTTGAGGCTTAACGCACTATAAAGGTCATCTTTTTCAAAAAAAATCCAGTGAGGAACGAGTTAGTAGCCCGTATAAGGATGTTATTAGTGTATAGAAAGTGGCCTACTAACCTATTTGTCTATGTCAAAAAATCGTGCATCTCGGGACGTTTATGTCTTGGGGGGTGCACGTAAGCGCTGTCCACCAGTGCACACAAGCTGAAGGGTGGAGCCCCACGGGTGGCAGGTAACCCGACCTGCTTTAATATCCTCTACGACTCTTCATGTCGTCTGGGGCATACGAGCAACGTCTGTCCCTGGCGTGCGTGGTGCAATTTGGGAGACCCCGTCACGTGGTCTGAAACGTGAACACGTAACTCAAGGCGTGTTTGGCTTGAGAACATCCGGGCAAGTGATGACGGCCGGGTGTACGGACTGTATGGATACCGGTCTCGGTGTGCAGCCGAGTCTGACGATTGTTTGAGTTTCTGCAGGTATTCTGACTATGAAACGGTAGACGTGTAGTATCCGTGTGTGAGAGACGTTTAGTGCCACTGAATTAACGAAGCCGGCTAAGTCCGGTATAGGTTTTTCTTTGTGAGGACGTAGTACCGACATGATCTGGTGACGCATCGACGTCACACCCCACTAAATGAACAATTTCATTATAAAACTTGAAAGTTTTGATCTAAAGCAGTAAAACTTGATGTAACTCCTTCCCTTAATCAGGATATTCAAAGTTAACAAGTTTTCAACTTATAGGTTGTTAAGGACAGAGCACTCTGTTTTCAGCTGGATCAAGGCTGAAGTTAATCAGAGGTTAGAGGTTGAGTTCTTTCGAGGTTGGGGTCATATGATACATTTATGGAAAGCTTTAAAAGAGATTTACAACTCTTATGTTAAGGTCCAGAGGTGTTTAAACACTTAACCAATCGAAAAATGCAGTAGAGTTGAAACTGTCCAGAAAACAGGGCAGAGCAAAGACTCTCTGTAAACTCTCTGTAAATTGAGCATAACTTCCTGCATAAAAATCCAAAAATAGAAAATGAGGTAGTTCTGGAAAGCTTATGAGATGGGTTACAAGTTTGTAACAGAAAGTTTTGTCAGATTTGGAATAGAATTAACTGGAATTCTTGGATCAATCAGTACCTCAAGCAGGGAGGTGCTGTCCAATTTTGTCCAGAAATTCTGTTAACTTTGACATCTCATAACTTTTGAACCAGGACAGATCATAGGCCAAGCAAATACTTTCTGGAAAGCTATTGAAGTTAGATTTAACAATGTTGAGCTCCAGAATTGGTTTTGCCTTTTACATGGCCTAAATCAGGTTGAGATGGAAACTGATCAGGGCTGTCATGTTGAACAGCAGATCAGCAGTCAAATTTGCTTAAAATTTGAACTATGTATCCAAGTTTTATGGGTTCAATGACATGCCTTATGTTATAACTCAATGGTTTACTGTTTAAATAAATATTTGACATTTCTCAAATATATTTTTACAGATGACAGCAGATAAGCAGTTGGAGAACGGGTGGGTAGTGTCCCACTGTTCTCACCGCAGCGGCTATCCAGAAGCATTGAGGCGGATGCTTCAATATTTCGGATACAACCAGATGCCGCAGTACTTCGCCAAGGAAGAAGGCGAAGAGGGGAACAAAACGTGGACAATCCATGTCGAAATCCCTGCAGGACCTATGCCACCCGGGTGGGCGCCGTTCACCGTTACGGTGATAGGTAGGCAACCCGAGGGAATGTGACAAGTGGCAGCCCGTGACACCATGTCACGTTTCTGCCAACTACACGTGCAGGCTATGGAGGGCACTCCATACGCGCTCGTTCCGGTGGAGGGACGGGCTCAGCATGTGTGGAAAGAGAGGTACCGGGAGGCAACAGATCCGGGTTGCCCAAGGTACAGCCCCACGGAGGCAAACCTTAGCCTCCAGATGAGGGCGGGAAATGCGGTAATGGACAGCCAATCTGTTCATACGGAGCATCTCGCCACGAAGCTCAAGGAGAGCACGAGCCGTGGAGACCATTTCGAGAGTGCTCACAGCGCACTCCGTAATGTGCTCCTTCCGACGATCAAGCGACTGAATGAACAGCACAATCAGTTGCATCGTCTGAAGAAGGCAAAGAAGAAGAGCCGTGTCGACATCGCGGCGTTGCAAGAACTGGTACAGAATCTGACCCAGCAGAACGAGGATCTTACTCAAGAGCGAGACGACGCTATTGAGGAAGGGCAAGGCTGGGAAGAGGACTACAACCAGGCTATGGACGAGGTGCATGCATTGCAGGACCTCGTACCTCCAGTATTGGGCATACCGGTAGTCTTGGGCCTTCCAGCAATGGGAGAACCCGAGATGGGAGAAGAGGTGGTAGATCCAGAGCCACCAGCAGAGGTACCGGAGGAGGACGACCCGCAGGAGGTCGAGTTCTACTCCGAGTAGGGGATTACAGTTGCCAAGTAGGGCAGCTAGGGTAGTGTAACCCAGATTTTGTAATCGGTGACATGTCGTGTAGACAGTAGCATATGTATAAGTAGTGACGACATGAGCACGACTTCTCGGAGACACGAGAATAATGTATCTTGTATAAAATTTATGCTTCATCAATATATGTGAATGTTGTGCAAATTATTCATGTGTCACTTCAATACCTACTGTTGCTTATGGAATTTTAAGTAAGACATGTGCTAATCGCTGCTGTTTTGAATTTCTGAATGACGCGTACTCGTGCCAACCCTGACGTTGGGGGTACTAGCCAAGGGGGAGAGACCTCCCAACAGCCTCCCGAGGACTCTTCGGGACAGCAGCAGCAACAGCAGCAACAGCAAACATCACCACCGCCACTGCCAACGGTCACATTGGCCGACATCGTCGCGGCAATGGCGGGTTCACATCAGCCGCACACGGAGTTGCTGCAAACTCTCATCGCGAATACGTCTCGCCCAGAGAGACGTCAAGACCGTGAGGAGCGTCAACAGAGCTCCTAGTCCGACTTCCTGGTGACTCATCCCCCAGTATTCTCAAGGGCGAATGAACCTCTTGACGTGGACAACTGGCTCCGCGCAATAGAGATGAAGTTCGGGCTGCTCCAGATAAGCGAGCAGTGCAAGACTCAGTTCGCGGTCCAGCAGATCCAAGGATCCGCGAGCGCATGGTGGGCAAACTTCTGTGCTTCACAGCCCACCGACCGAGTAATGACCTGGACGGAGTTCCGGACGGCCTTCAGGGCCTATCACATACCGCCGGGTCTGATGAAGAGGAAGACGCAGGAATTCCTACACCTGCAGCAAGGGAGCCGGAACGCGCTGGAATACTCCAGGGTGTTCAACGATCTCGCTCTCTACGTGTCGTATCACGCAGATACCGACGAGAAGCGGCGGGACCACTTTTACCAGGGGCTTAACCCGCTCCTGAAGGACAAATTGGCGATGTTCAATCGCGGCAGCCTCAACGACATCATTGATGCTGTGATTGTTCAGGAGGACTCCGGCAAGGAGTTGGCGGCGGCGGAGCGTAAGCGAAGCGCGCCGCAAAGCAACGGAGAAGGAGGCGGTCCTTCTCAGAAGTTTCGGATAATGAATCGCCCACCATCAGGTCCACGCTGGCAGCCACCCCGGAGGTCGATGCCTTTCCGCAGTCGGCCGTACTCTTCACCAGCATTCAGGCCGGCACTGCCAGTACCACTTCCATAACAACAACAGCAGCAGCGGACGATGCCGCGTGCGTATGCACCTCAGCAACGCATGCCGGGCTTTCGTCCCCCGAGCACTACACCAGCAGCGGCCACATGTTACAAGTGTGGTCGTCCAGGACACTTCGCGAGCAGTTGCTCGGAGAGGCAAGGCGGCGGAGTTGCACCACCGTTTCCGGGGAGGAATCAACCCCGGAACCCCACTAATGCGCGGCGGGCAAACCCTAGGCCCGGCACTGTCCACCAGCTTGCCATAGAGGACGTGCAGGAGGGTGAGCCAATCCTTGCGGGTATGTTCCAACTCCACTAGCATCCCGCCATAGTACTAATTGATTCAGGCGCCACGCATAGCTTCATTAACCAAGCTTTCATTGGTAAATATAGCTTGCAAATACTACCCACCGATAGTCCTTATGTGATTTGTTCACCGGGTGGGAAAATTTCAGCAAGCATGATGGTCCCAAAAGCGCCATTGTGCTTAGAGGGTAGAGTCTACCCTACGTCTCTCATAATCTTAGAGGGACAAAAGGTCGATGTCATCTTAGGGATGTTGTGGTTAACCCGCCACGGCGCTGTTTTAGACACCGTCCTCCGAGTTGTGCACTTGAACTCAGAAGTGCACGAGTCTCACTGCTTATTCTGGACAGTCCAGAAATAAAACTTCCAAGTGTCTATCAAGCCACAACCATCAGATTGGAAGATATTCCAGTAGTCCGAGAGTTCCTGGACGTATTCCAGGACGATTTGCCGGGGATGCCGCCTGATAGAGAGGTGGAGTTCAAGATTGAACTTGCACCGGGAACCATGCCAATATCCCGAAGGCCGTAAAGGATGGCGCCCAAGGAATTGGCTGAATTGAAGACCCAGCTAACGGACCTGCTGGAAAAGGGTTTTATTAGGCCGAGCTCCTCGCCATGGGGCTGTTCGGCGTTATTTGTAAAGAAGAAGGATGAGACGTTGCGGCTTTGCGTGGACTATCGTCCATTAAATGCCGTAACCATCAAGAACAAGTACCCGTTGCCACGGATCGACATGTTATTTGATCAGTTGGTCGAAGCAAAGATCTTTTCCAAGATGGACTTAAGATCTGGGTACCATCAGATTAAGATAAGGGCGGAGGACATTCCAAAGACAGCTTTCTCGACGAGGTACGGACTTTATGAGTACCTGGTAATGTCCTTCGGCCTCACCAATGCTCCAGCTCACTTCATGTACTTAATGAACTCGGTATTCATGCCGGAGCTGGACAAGTTTGTCGTGGTCTTCATCGACGACATCCTGGTATATTCCAAGTCGGAGGAAGATCACAAGAAGCATCTGCGTATAGTCTTGCAACGGCTACGGGATCACAAGCTATACGCGAAATTCAGCAAATGCGAGTTCTGGATATCGCAAGTGCCTTTCCTCGGGCATATCATCTCAGCGAAGGGTATCGCTGTAGACCCGAGCAAGATAACTCAAGTGCTGAATTGGAAATCCCCGAGGACTGTTCACGAGGTACGGAGTTTCCTCGAACTCGCGGGATATTATCAGAGGTTCATTCCGAACTTCTCGAAGATTGCCAAGCCTATGACGGAGCTGCTGAAGAAGGCTACCAAATATGTTTGGAGTCCAGCATGTGAAGCAGCATTCAAGGCTTTAGTCAAGCACCTGACATCAGCACCGGTTTTGGCGCAGCCAGACACAACAAAACCGTTCGATGTGTACTGTGATGCATCCGGCATTGGGCTCGGATGTGTGCTGATGCAAGACCGAAGAGTGGTCGCGTATGGATCACGGCATCTTAGGAACCATGAGCAAAATTATCCAACTCACGACTTGGAGCTCGCTGCCGTGGTACTTGCACTGAAAATGTGGAGGCACTACCTACTCGGTAACCTCGTACATTTATATACCGACCACAAGAGCCTAAAGTACATATTCACTCAGAAGGAGTTGAACATGAGGCAGCGAAGATGGTTAGAATTGATAAAGGATTACAAAATAGAGATCCATTATCATCTGGGCAAGGCAAACGTAGTGGCAGATGCGCTGAGCCGCAAGTCACACGTCAACAATCTGACCATCACACCGTTGGAAGAGAGCGAACCACCACTACATGTGATTCCACACGGAGCTCTCTACAACCTAGCTTTGATCCCCACCATCCGTGAAGAGATAGCGGCAGCTCAGAAACATGACAAGGGCATGTCACATTTGCGGAGATGTGTAGACAGCGGGGAGCTGAAATGTTTCCGGAAGGACGGCGACGGCGTACTATGGTTCAAGGACCGGATCGTCATACCCCGTAACCCGGAATTACGGAAGAAAATCTTTGATGAGGCTCACTTGTAAAAGTTTTCTATTCACCCCGGCAGCAACAAGATGTATCAAGAACTCAGAAGCAAGTTTTGGTGGACACGGATGAAACGGGAGACTGCAAAATACGTGTCCGAGTGTGATACATGTCGAAGGGTGAGGGCAGATCATATGCGGAAACCGGACTGCTACAACCACTGGGCGTTCCTGCCTGGAAGTGGGAGGACGTGAGCATGGATTTCATCGTCGGTTTACCCACCACCTTGCAGAAGCATGATTCTGTGTGGGTGATCATTGACCGGCTCACAAAAGTTGCCTATTTCATCCCGGTCAACACCAATTACAATGCCAAGAAGTACGCTGAACTGTACATCTCACGGATCCTATGCTTGTACGGCGTACCCTGTACCATCATATCGGATCGGGGCACTTTATTTGTGTCCCATTTTTGGGAGCAGCTGCACGCTGCCTTGGGGACGAAGCTGATCCGTAGTTCAGCGTACCACCCGCAGACGGATGGACAAACCGAGCGGGTAAATCAAATCTTAGAAGACATGCTACGAGCTTGTGCTATCAACTATGGCAAGAATTGGGATGATCACTTGCCGTTAGCCGAGTTCTCATACAACAATGGGTACCAAGCCAGCATTAAGATGGCGCCCTACGAGGTGCTATACGGAAGAAAATGCCGCACACCATTGAATTGGTGTGAGTCTGGCGAAAGGGTTACCTTCGGGATTGACCTTGTCAACAACGCGGAAGAAAAGGTTCGACTGATTCGAGCGAACCTGAAAGCCGCCCAATCCCGTCAGAAACAATATGCGGACCGGAGAAGACGCCCATTACAATTTGAAGTCGGGGATCACGTATACCTACGTGTGTCTCCAATGAAGGGCGTAAACAGATTTGGGGTGAGAGGAAAGTTGGCACCCAGATTCATCGGTCCATTCCAAATTATCGAAAGATGTGGATCAGTAGCATACCGGCTGAGATTACCAGAAGCACTTTCCGGTGTGCACGACGTCTTTCACATTTCCCAGCTGAGGAAGTGTCTCAAGCTATCAACTACCGTTCAGTTGGAAGACATTGAAGAACTGCAACCGGATCTCACCTATTGGGAGGAACCGGTTCAGATTATTGACGAAAAGGCCCGAACCACACGCAACCGTCCGTTTTGGTTCTACAAGGTTCTATGGAGTAATCACTCCGTGGACGAAGCGACATGGGAGAGTGAAGGATTTCTTCGCGCCAACTACCCCAACTTTTTCACGTCGCATATCCGGTAATTTTCCACCGTCCTCTCTCTCATTTTCACCTTATAATCTCGGGACGAGATTCCTTTAAGGGGGGAGGAATGTAAGGGCCTCAGTTTTTGACACATATTTGAAGTGTTCATCACCATACACACACACCTTATTTGAGGAAAGTTGATGAACACAAATGAAGAGCAAGTAACCACTATCAACATGCTCATTAGAAAACAAACTCACATATTGCAAAAGTGGTATTTCCCACATGTGATATAGAGGGGCTGGGCATATGAAAACTCCTACACATTGCTAAGGATGTCCAGGCCAAGTTTCACCCAAATTCAAAACCTTTTTGAGGTCATTTTGGGTATAGCTAGAAAGAGGGCAGTTTGAAACCATATTCAAATTTAAACTGTTTTTATCCCATGAATTCAAAAGTGGGAGGCATATTCTGATTCAGCACAATTTTGTGAGCTCACACTCCAATTTTCACTCCATTTGGAGTTGATCTTGACATGAGCTAAGTGGGTCAAATTCAAACTTTATTTGAATTCCAAACTGAACTTGTGCTGAAATTCATTCAAACCAAACCCAATTTGAATTCTAATCAATTCAAATGGCTCATGGGTGAATAATTTGAATCACCAGGGGTATTTTGGGGCTCACTGTTTACAACAGTGATTAGAAGTAAATTTCAGAGGTTAAAACCCCGGGTGGGACCCACATGTCATAGAGAGAAGGAGGGAAGTCTTGCACACAAAGTCATAGCCTCGGTGGGAAATTCCACCGAGCAGCTGTTGGGTGTGCCACCGAGCAGCCACCAGCGCCACCAGCTGCTTCCCTCTCCGCACGCTGGCGCCCAGGGCGGCTTGCTCGCGCCTCCACGTGACCGGCACCGCCTCAGCCCGAGCAGGGATCGGCTGGCTTTATCCTCTCGTGTGCGACCCGAGCAGCGGCAGTTCTTCTCCCCGAAGATCTCTGCTCGATCGGGAAAACCGCGAAAACATCTCACCTCCTTCTTCCCTGAGCTGCTAGACAGCAACCATAGATCGCACTCCACCTCCCCGACGCCAAAAACCCCGAGCTCCGACCTCCTTTGCCCGAGAACGATCGCCACAGCGGCGACCCAACCTCAGCCGAAGGTCAGGCGCTCGTGGACAGCGTTCCACAGGAGTTTTCACGGTCCAGCAAGAGAGGCAACAGGAGCGCGCGACAACCGTGCTTCTCTCCTCCATGTTTGGAAGCAAACCGTGAAGAATCCACGGGGAATTTCCAGTTTTTGCTCCGGCGACCGTAAACCGAGCTTCCGGTACGGATTCTTCAAATTCTCGCTCTATGATCCTTCAATGGTTATCAAATCTTGCACGTAGACGCTGGACTAGCCGGCGATCAAGTTCCTTTCTGCATCCGTGGTGTGAAACTGTCTAGGAATGACGAATTCTGGGCTCGATCAAGAGCGGTCATGGCGGGCACGCTCGGTCACACGGTGCCGACCAGCTTGCCGCCATCTTAGAACCCATTTGACACCTTGTCGAGCTTCCTAGAAGTACACTGATGCTGTAGGACCGATTGTTCGAGGTTTTGGCGGGTTAGAACCCACGGTCGACGGCGCCGAACCATACTGAGGCCGCAGCACGTCGCCGAGCTATTTCCGGTCACCGCCAGCCCGAACTGACACCACCGACGTGTTCCTTGACGTCGACAACCCCCTGGCAGCGAGTTTCAGACCATGGAATGGCCGGCAGCGGCGAGCCGGCAAGCTCCAAGTCTGCTCCGGCGAGGGAAGGCGGCGCGGGCGCGCGGGCGCGTTGGGAGGAAGACGAAGCCGGCTGGCCCACGCGTCAGCGGCTGAAAAATTTAAATCGGGATCGGGTGTGGCCGGAATCGGCTGTGCTGGCGCGCAGGAACCCCGCAGGCCACGGTGTGCCGACGCCTCAGTGGGGACGCGTGTCCCCAGGGCCCACCCGCAAGTTTAAACTTTTCCCCCGATTTTCAGATTTCCTTCAAACTTCAAATCCTCATAATTTTGGCTAGAAAGCTCCAAATCGAGTGAACTAAATTTTGTTGGATTCAGCTCTCTGAGTACTTTCCAGCAAATCAAGTTTAACTTCATGAAAATCCTTATTTCTCCAGAATTAATTCCTCAAAATTTAAACTGTTTGGAATTTTAACTGGAGAATCCTTTGGAGGAAAATCCTGAAATTCTGCTTGGAAGTTCACCAAAATATCCCTGAACTACCATAAAAAATTCAGGTCCATTTGAGCTCATTTGATCCACCTAATGGTGTGATTAGTGAAACTGTTCCAGAGAAAATAGAAAATGTTCAGAAACATTTTCAGAATTTTCTCTGAAATTGTTTAGCTCATATCTTTAGTTAGGAACCTTCAAATTAAGTGATACCAACTCCATTAGAACCCACTAAAAATCTAGTTTTCAGAAAGTCATAGTTTGTTTCATGAAAATCCTTAGAACACCCTAAAAGCCTTCAATTAAGGTCAAGTACATAATTAATTGTGGAGGGCTCAAATGAGCTTTGCTGCAAGTAAAACTTGACCAAGTCTGTACTTAGGTTGTAGCCAAGCCAAAAATTTTCACAGTCATTGAGTCTGTCTAGTGGGACTTATAAGCTTCACAAGTTCAAACTTAATATAAATGCATTCAAATTAATGCATGTACTTCTTCTATCATGTAGTCGCTAAGGTCGAGGAGGAACCCGAAGTCCTAGACTTTGTTACTCCGGAGGAGCAGCTAGCCTACGACCAAGAGCAGCAAGGCAAGCTCCGGTTTGCATTAACCATTTTACAAATTTTTATTGTTTTGAGCACTTACTTGAGTATTATGATTCTTTGCATTAGAGTCTTGTTTGGAAACCCAATTGCATAGCCAAGAAAACCATGGGTTGGGATTAGGATTGAAGACCCCGTTAGCTACTGCAATGCTAAGATAGAGTAGGATTCGGTACAAGTCGAGTAGTTGGAACTACTCGCGAGCATAGGCTAGAGGCACTCGACTCGGGTAGAGATAGCACATGATACATATGACAAGAAAGATGAGACCGAGCAGAGAGTAAGGGCAGCAGGACTTTGGGGCCTGTGTGCTGTAGCTCCGCTTGTGTCGATTGAGGACCGAGCCGTGTGCGGGCCTGTTGAACAAGCTAGAATAGTACCGAAGACCTACCGGCTATATGGGAACCGGGAAACCGACGTAACTCGGGTAGCTGGGTGTTGAGGCATAGCTGGTCGTTCAGATGGTAGGTTGAGAGCTCGAGGTGTAAATCGGCTGGTGGCACTGAGATGTGCGTGCAGAGACCTCTTGCTCGGGACGATTGGACCGGTTCAACATTTCGCTAACGGGTGAAAGGTAGTTGCGTACGGCGTCCGTGATGGTTGTTGTAGGCAACATCGAGTACGGGCGTACGTGACGGGCTATTCGGGTAACCCTGCAGGTGTAAATCGATTATAATCACCGTCCCTCGCGGTCAGTGAGTACCACTTGTTCACTGTACCTTGACGTAGAAAGAACAGGCTAGTTACATGTTAAAATGGTGCTGATTGAAAGATGGACTTTATTGCTAATGATTTGCTGTAGTCTGGAGCTAACTAAAGTTTTTTTCAACTTTGGGCAAAGTACATGAGAGAAATGTGTTTCTTGTTTGATTGTGGCTCTCTCATGTGCCTTAGCGTAAGGTTCTCCACAACCTGCTGCTAAAACTTGAAAGTAAGGTTCTACTAATTAGGCGAGTCCTTGCAAATGATTTTTACCTCATGTAACCCATCACCCCTCATGTAGAAGTTCCATGTTTAGGTGAGACGGGTCAGACTTGCTGAGCCTTCGTGCTTACTGTTTGTGTTTGAAGCTTTTGTAGGGTTCTATGAGGAAGGGACTCCCGAAGAAGAGATGGAACCCCAGGAGGGGAACCCCATCGAGTGGGAGTCGCGCACGCCGCAGAGTTAGTGTGCGTGTGTGCTAGCAAGGACACGTTCAAGGGCTGAACGTGAACTTAATGCATAGTCTACGCCCGTGAGTGTAGACTGGACTTATTTTGATGTAAACATGTTCATAAACCACTTTATGTAATATAAACTTTGCTTCCGCTTTGTACCTTTGACGTGTGTTATCTGCTGTGCAACGCAGCACCCCTCAGCGTGATCCTGGCTCAACAAGACCGTGGGGTCGTGTCAGGCCGAGCCTCCCCTCTCCTCAGAGGCGAGCCCCGCACCTGCCACGTGGCGAACAATGCCAGACCTCCCCCTTTCCACAGGGCTGAGCTCTGAAGCCAGACCTCACCCCCACAGCAGGGGTGACCTCTGATGCCGGACTTCACCCCCTCCGTAGGGGTGAACTCTGATGCAGGACATCACGCCCCCCACAGGGCCGAGCTCCGATGTCGGCCCTCGCCCTCTCCTCAGTGGCGAGCCCTGATGTCGGACCTCACGCCCACCCCAAGCCTGAGCTCCGATGCCAGCCTTCGCCCTCTCCTCAGAGGCGAGCCCTGATGCCGGACCTCACGCCCACCACAGGCCCGAGCTCCGATGCCAGACCTCGCCCTCTCCTCAGAGGCGAGCCCTGATGCCGGACCTCATGCCCATCGCAGGCCTGATCTCCGATGCCAGCCCTCGCCCTCTCCTCAGAGGCGAGCCCTGATGCCGGACCTCACGCCCACCGCAGGCCTGAGCTCCGATGCCAGCCTACGCCCTCTCCTCAGAGATGAGCCCTGATGCCGGACCTCACGCCCACCGCAGGCCTGAGCCCTGATGCCAGTCCTCACCCTCTCCTCAGAGGCGAGCCCTGATGCCGGACATCACGCCCACCGCAGGCCTGAGCTCCGATGCCAGCCTTCGCCCTCTCCTCAGAGGCGAGCCCTGATGCCGGACCTCACGCCCCACAGCAGGTCTGAGCTCCGATGCCGGACCTCACCCCCTCAGCAGGGGTGACCTTCGAAGCCGGCCATCACCCCCTCCGCAGGGGTGAACGCCAAAGCCGGACTTCTCCCTCTCCTCAGAGGCGAGCTCCGATGCCGGACCGCATCCCCTCCGCAGGGCTGAGCTCCGAAGAGGGCAAGACCCTACAAGCACAGGGAGCACTCAAGACAAGAAAGTGTGCGGAGTAGACAAGGAGAAGGCCCCACCCTGGGATCGTCGTCTCCCCCGAGATGGGCCCGGGGGCCACTGTCAGTACTATCAATACGGGGTAGCCCCGCGCACAGGAGAAAACCGCCTAAGGACCTCGCCCCCTCCGCAGGGGCGGGCTCCGAAGGCGCCACATGTCTAGTAGGGCCGGAGCTCCCCTCTGCTCAGAGGATAGCTCCGGGCCTGCCACATGGCCAGAAGAGTCGGACCTCGCCCCCTCCGCAGGGGCAGGCTCCAAAGGCGCCACGTGTCCAGTAGGGCCGGAGCTCCCGTCTCCTCAGAGGATAGATCCGGGCCTGCAACATGGCCGGAAGAGCCGGACCTCGCCCCCTCCGCAGGAGCGAGCTCCGAAGGCGCCACGTGTCTAGTAGGGCCAGAGCTCCCCTCTCCTCAGAGGATAGCTCCGGGCCTGCCACATGGCTAGAAGAGACAGACCTCGCCCCCTCTGCAGGGGCGAACTTCGAAGGCGCCACGTGTCCAGTAGGGCCGGAGCTCCCCTCTCCTTAGAGGAGATCTCCGGGCCTGCCACGTGGCCTCGTGCTGTGCTGCCCGCCCCGGCGCGGTAGGCAGCAGGAGTAAAGGCACACCATGCCTTGTCTGTACGAGGCATTCAAGACCCACACCTTCCCAAGATGCAGAAGCGCGGCGCACGCCTGTCAGGAGGTACTGTGACCAGTCACAGTCAAGACAGGCGCACCATGTCAGGATCTGTAGACCAATAAATACAGCGACAAGACGCGCCCTGCCGCCCCTGCCGTCATCAACCACTACGCCTAGCTTGCGGCATGGGCAGGGCGGCAGGACGAAGACCAAGAAGCCATCACCGGAGGACAGCTACCAGCATTCATTCAAGACATGGTAGATGGCAGGAAATCACCCTGGGGCCACTTGTCGGGCCTCGGGGCCCACCTTGTAAGCCGCCCGAGCCTTGAGCTATAAAAGGCTCGGGTAGGCAACGTTACAGAGGGTTCGAACTCCAGTGGGTTCAGCTCCCTCTAGACATCTAGGGCAACTCAGCTCATCACCAAGCTCAGAACTCCGGTTCTAAGCCCCAAGCAATACATCGAGCAACACTGCTCCCGTGGACGTAGGGTTTTACGCTCCGGCGGCCCGAACCACATAAAAATCCTTGTGTCAATCATCTCCTTCACACAACGCGCAACCTTCGGAGAGGACTAGCCCCTCCGAAAAAGAACCTCCGCGGGATGCTCCTTAGCAGGTCCGGGAAGTGTCGACAGAACACTTCGACAATATACGTTTCTAACTGTATGGAGAAGTTGACCCAAAGTGAGCACTTACATGGGAGGTGCTGCTGAAAATTTTACAGAATTTCTGTCAACTCTAAAAACTCATAACTTTCGATCTAGAACTTAGTTGAAGGCAAATGCACACTTGTTGGAAATATATGGAAGTATTTTTCAATTTTTCTGTTCACTCCCACAACCGATTCGCAAGTTAAATTAGAATTTTAAACCATAGAACAAAAGCTGGTCCAATTTTGGTACCTTTCTGTTTTGAGTTATCACTGCCGGTATACATTTTACCAAAGGTTGTGTAATACATTTCTGGAAATCTGGTGAGATAGGTTACCACTTTGTAAATGTGAGTTTTAAAAAACTTGGTCCGGAACTGTATGAAAAAGTTGAATCAAAGTGGGTTCCTACAGGTGGAGTATCGCTGAAATTTCTCCTGAATTTCTATCAACTTTCAAACTTCATATCTGTTGAACCTGAACTGATATGGAGTCATGTAAGTAACCGTTGGAAGGATACCGAAGTGATTCAGAACTTTGGTAGTCCACTCTAGTCTTGAGTCTGCTGTTAGTTCAGGCAAAAATGGGATTTTAGGTTAGACCGGTAAGTTGCGAACCTGAGTTATCGGGAAACTGATTGGTCAAGCACCTAATAACTTGTTGTGTTTAGAAGTGTTTTTCTTCTTACTCTCAAAAGTCCATAACAAGTCCGAGTGTTCTTTATATCATCAGCTTCGACTTCAACCACAGAAGATTTCCATTTACAAGAATTAAGAGAAGAAGCAGGTTTAGAAAATCAATATTAGTGACAACCCTAGTATGGTGAGGTCATAACTAGGAGCTAGGACTAGTAGTTCATTCTTCACACTGAAAGGTGAGATGAAGACTTAGAAAAAGGGGGAAGGTGAAGTCAACGGATAGTAGCTAAGTTTTCATGGAATATTTCCCAACCATCTTGTCAAACATTGGACATAATTCCACTGAAATTGGCCATAATGTGAAAGTGGTAGTCCTTGTCTAGAACCTTTCCTGACCAAGTTATTTGTACCTTGCAAAGTCCGAGACGATTCTTAATCATGTTTGAATTGTTGTACTAACTCTTGCTCAAACTATAAAATATGATGCATCATACATATGCATCATGTTGCACCACACATGCACCATTTTGCACCATACATATGCACCATTTTGCACCATACCATGTGCATATGCATTGCACCATACCACATGTGCAGCATCATTATGCATCATGAATAATGAGACAGCATATAAAATACCAAAATACTGAGCAAGATTGTGTACCTCCCTACAAACCGTTAAGTGGGGTCTACTAACCTTGGTCTTATCACATCTTTGTGCTATTGATCAAGTTGCATGATTCTACTTTCTGGAGAAATACAAGGGGAAACCAATTACTCAACATCCCTTGTATCTTTCTGAACTTTTATCCATGACTTGTTTAGCTCCGAATGCCATAGTTGTCGGAACTAAACTAACTTCTCATCGCGGGGCTTACCGGTTAATTGCTCAACCCCGCGACAATCCTTGGAACACAATCTGAATTCTTGAGGGGTCATATGGTGACTTTGACACACTTGTGGTTACCATAGGTAGTGGGTCTTTGCTATGTTGATAACATAGGTGAAATCGACTTGTGACTTCTCTTATGTTCAAGTAAAGCATTCGGTTTGGACTAAATGGTTGAGATGCCAATTCGAGGTGAGATTACTAATTCATTGTTTAATCTCACCAAACATCTTGTCTCATGTTTTGGGAAGTACTGCAATAAGTTTCTAAGGACTCAGTTGATCTAGACAAGTATTAGTTATCCATGTCAAGATTAGGACAGTAAAGATTTAAGCCAACCGACCAGGTCGTTGTGGTGGTAACTAACCATACTGTCAAGAGGGATATCAAGACGAAGGCTCTCACCAGCCTCAAACGAGCTCATACTTTGAGTTTTTGGCGACTTAACCACCCATCTTCATAGAGGCCGAGGATCCTCTAGTGGCGGATAACTAGATCCGTACCATGGAGTTTCAGTTCGAGTTGCTTCAATGCATCGAACATCAGAAAGTACTGTACGTGACGCAACAACTTCACAGTTCCGCCAGTACCTGCTGGGCGAATCAGCTCGCATCCCTATCAGCTGGACATCAGCTCACGTAGACGTAATTCCGGAAGACATGCCTTGCTTAGCATGTTCTTTCCAGAATAATCCAGGGGAAGCTCGAGTTTCTAGTTTAGAAACAAGGAGGGAGGGGTGCCACGAGCATTGGTACTATATGCGCCTGACTACGTGAACCCGGAGGCACGAGAATGCGAATGGCTCGTTCATAGCATCCATGCTAAGTAAGGGGGAAATTGACCTTGGTAATTTGGAGTAACATCAATGAGTTAATAAGTTAATGCCGACCCTTGTATTTTGGAAGTCGGAGATCAAGTCTGTCTCAGAGTATCCCCGATGAAAGGAATTCATCGATTCGGGGTCAAGGGAAAGCTAGCTTCTTGTGTTGTTGGTCCAGTTCCTCATTACGGAAAGATGTGAATCAGTAGCATACCGTTTGGAGCTACCAACATCATTTCCGGGCATACATGACGTCTTTCATGTCTCAAAAATAAGGAAACGTTTGAAGGAGCCGACGGAGGTTCTTTCAGGAGGCATGGAAACGTTACAACCGGATCTCACCTACAGCGAGAAACCGGTACAAATCCTCGACGAAAAGACTCGTGAAACAAGGCGTCGATCGTTGCAGTTCTACAAGGTTCTGTGGAATCACCACACCACCGACGAGGTTACATGGGAAATCAAGGATTTTTCTTCGGATGAATTGCCCGAAACTTTTATCGAACTATCACCGGTAACATTCTTATTTATCTCATTCTTTTATTAATCTCGGGACAAGATTCTTTTAAGGAGGGAGGATTGTAAAATCCCCAAGTTGAGCCTTGCTGATGTTCTGTGGAATTCAAATCAGCAGGGTATGCTCCTCCTAAATTTGTTTTCAAATTCAAAATTTTTCCACGTGAAATAAAGGCTAGACTATTGTAAAGAGAGTTTAGCACAAAGAAGGTGAAACATAGGATTTGAATTAGGGGCACGAGATAGAGGATTAGTCACTGTATTCAAATTCATCCTTCGGAATTTGTTGCAAAAATTTGAATTTGGAAGCTACTGTGGTTTGGGAGTAGAAATTTGGAAAAAATTCAAGTTCAAAAGCTGAGGACACAGTTAGCTTTCAATTATGCGTATGAATCTAACTATATGAATTCAGCCGTTTGAATTCTCAACAGAGATGAATTTAAACATGCATTTGAATTGAGGAGCTACTGAGTGTGGGGAAGAGGCTGCAAACACCACATCAGTTTTGTTTCTCTGTGAGCATGACACCCAGGGGGAGAAGGAGATCCACCGAGCTGTGTGGTTGCTCCAGGAAGGCGGTTCCTTCAAGTCTCAGCTGCCTGCTAATTCTCACAGGTGCACAAACGAGATGCCTCTTCCTCTGCTCACACGAACAAATCCACAGGGCCTCGCTCACTCACGCGCTCACTCGACAGAAATGGTGCCTCCCCTCGGCTACTCGGCGCCGATCACCTTCCAGCCATGTTAGCGCCCAGTGGAGCCATCAAACAATGGCACCGGAGCCTCCTCTACCTCCCCAACACATTTTCAACTCACCCCGGCCTTCTCGGATCGGTGCTATTCGTTTCTTCCTCCGCAAGACCGAGCGATGTTGCGCCTCACTGCTAATTTAGTGAACCAAATTTTGTTGGGTTCCTCTCTGTGAGTACGTTCCAGTAAACACAAGTTTCATCCTTTGAAAAATCTTTCTTTTTACAGAATTAATTCCCTAAAATTTAAACCATTGGGAATTTTAACTTGAGATCCACTTTGTGAAAAATTATCAAATTTGACCATGATGTTAATTTTATTATCCTTGAATCTCATGCCAAATTTCAGTTCCTAAGAGTTCACTAAGTCCACTTAATTGTGTAATTAAGTGAACTGCCCCTGAGAAATGAAAAATATACAGAAACATTTTTCAGAATTTTCTCAAACTTACTTAGCTCACAACTTTCTCTAGGATTCTTTAAATAACATGAAACCAATTCCATTAGAACCATCATAAATTCTAGTTTCGATAAAGTAATGGATTACTTCATGAAAATCCTTAGAGAATCTGTTAAGCTCTAATTATGGCATGTTATACATTTATTTGTGCAGGGCTCAAATGAGCTTTGCTTCAGATGAAATTTGGCCAAGTCTCTGTCTAGATTGTCTCCAAACCACAGTAAAAATTTCAGAGTCAGAAGTAATGTTTAGCTAGAGTTATAGTCTTCACATTCTCAATTCAACACATTTGCATTTGAATTTGACATGCATTGCTATTTCCATTTTGTGTAGTCGCTAAAATCGAACAAGCCCCGGAGATATTGGATTCTATCACTCCGGAAGAGACTTTAGTCGACGACCAGCAGTACGGCAAGCTCCAGTTTGCATTAAACTTATTTACAATGTTTTATCTTTATCACTTACTTTATGAGTTAAATGATTGTGCATTAGAGTCTTGATTGAAAACCCAGTTGCATAGACAAGAGAACCAGGGGGTTTGAGTCTAAGTGTTAACCTCGAGTAGCCAAAGCAATGCTTTAAAGGGTATAGGATTCGGTACAAGTCGAGTAGTCGGAACTACTCGCGACAATAGGCTTAGGGGTACACAATTGGTTAGTGAGATACATCATGAGACAAATGACACGAAAATGAGACCGGGCAGAGGATATGAGCAGCAGGACTGTGGCGGACCGGAATCCGCTCATCCAGGATCGCAGAGGGTGGTACCGCGCGATGCGACACCCGACAGCACACGTTATAAGAACACAATATATACATGGGAAAAACAAACTGAATGTACAAGGTAGCACATTTCTCAGTCACAAACTATGGTCTTTATTACACAGCGGAAGTTTCTTTTGTACAACTCACGCCCGCCTATCTAGCAAAAGTCGGTTGCCCAGCCCTAGGGCAACCCACACTAGCTGCACGTCTCAGCTCAGCGCGGCGTGTACGGCTCCCACTCAGCCGTGGTCCCCAACGGAGGGTAACCCTCGCCGGTGGACTCGTACTCCGAGTCCGTGGGTGGCTCTTCACCTGAAAAACACTTAAGCAGCAACCATGAGCACAAAGGCTCAGCAAGGCTTAACCGACTCACCTAAGCATGAAACTCTACATGAGGGGTACAATGGACATAGGATAGTAACATTTCAGCAAAAGGACACGCCTACAAGTTCATCCTTAGTTCATCTTTTAGCAACAAGTTAACAGTTCATGAAATCTGAAATTTAGTAAGCAGCATTTGGTGGCACACATGTAGCAATACAATTATATCAATCAGCATCATTGAATCAACATATTTCATTCATTAGTCTACGTTACGACGCAGTGAACAAGCAGCACTCGTCACCGCGAGGGACGGCGAATCGACTCGATATACACCTGCAGGGAAAACCCAAAGAGCACGTCACGTACGCCCACCCGTAGAGCTGCACAGCACGCTCACTCGATGTCGTACGGGACAACCTTTCACCCAACAGCCCAAACGTCGAACCGGTCGCACCGAAACGAGCAGGAGGTTCCCCACACGGAGCATCTCTCTATGCCCGTTGGCAGATTTCCACCTTGCTGCCCTCAACCTACACCTATAAATCGGTGTGCTATGCCTCGACGCCCGGAGGTTTAGGCTACATCGGTTTATCGGGGCCCATATATCCGATATGCCTTCGGTACGTTCAATACTTGTTCAGCAGGGCCGCACACGGATCGGTCCTCAATCGACACGGGCAGGGCTGCGCACACAAGACTCTCTCTTGCTGCGCCCTAGCCCCTGCCTAGTCTCATTTTCATTACTAAAGTGATCTCACATCACTCAACCGAACCCGTGTGTCCCCAGCCTATCTCGCGAGTAGATTCCAACTACTCGACTTGTACCGAAGTCCTATGACTCATTAAGCATAGCCTGTCTACTCGAGGTCCTTAACACTACCCTCACTCTTTTAGGAACCTTTGGTTATGCAAGTGGGGTTTCATTCATCCTATACCTAATGCACATACATACTTCATATGACACATGTAAACAAAGTAAAACTTTTAAAAAGGGTTAATGCAAACCGGGGCTTGCCTTGTTGCTGCTGGTCAGGAGTTAGTTCTTCGTCCGGAAGAAGGAAGTCCAGCACTTCCGGAGTCTCTTCTTCAACGGCTACACGTTAATGAAATACTACATGTTAATTTAGATGCAAATGTGAGTTTTAGAGTAAGACTTCTACTCTTAGTTCTAATAACCAGCCTCTAACACCTGGAACTTTGTTTAAGAATTTAAAGATGAACTGGTGTTGGTGGTTTGGCTTGAACTTAATCACATGGCTAAATGCTAAGTGATTTTCCCCCTTTTTCATCTTAATCCCTTAAGTGGGTAAACAGGACAGGGGTGATCTAGAGCTCCAATGGAGCTGAGAATTTTTGTGTGAGTTCCTTGTCACAAGAAAACCCTCTGGACCAAACCTTAGCACTTTTCATGGAGTGGTTTGCTCAGAACAATTTCCTTAGCAAATAAGCAAGGAAGAATTAATTCTGAGGTAATACCCCTGTTCATGCTCAACTTAATGAACTACAATTTCTATTATAGCTCATAGAGTTTGCATGGATTTTCCTAGCATTTTTGGAGTCAAGGTTTGCCCAGAATTGAATTTCCAAGTTTTGGAAATTCTCTGAAAATGTTTCCGCATTCAAATGAACACAGCACTTTCCAATTTGAATTGCTCTTACCAAATCAACTCCAAATGGTCTGAAACTTTTACAGGGGTTTACTAATGTCCTAAAGAACATTCTGGCAGAATTTGGGGATTTTTGGATGAACCAAACTCCCTCAAAAATTCTTTTGCTGAAAAGCTTTAAAGAATTTTCCAGAATTAATTACTGGGTTTTATAAAAATTGGGTTTCAGATTTGGATTGTACTCTGTTAGAGGAATCCAACAAAATTTGTTTCATGATTTTTGGATTCTCCTAACCCAAGTTGTGGTCCTCCAAAGTTTGAACTACAAACTGGACATTTCAAAATGTTTAACTGTCTGCCGGTGGGTCCCACCCGGCAGTCTTCCCCTTCCTCGCGCCAAACAGGGGCCCGCGGCGGCGCACTCCGGCGAGCTTCGCCGGAACTGCTCTCCCGGCCGTCTCCCGGCCCCAAACTTGCCGCCCCGCCCTAACTCACATCGCTGAACTCGTCGGTGGCGTCGCCGGCGGCCGTAGCTCACCGGAACAGGGCTCCCGACGGTGACAGTGGCGGTTAGGGTTCCGGCATGGTCGGGAATGCGTTATAACGCATCAAAATGATTGGCAAAGGGTCGGAGAGCACCACGGGAGCTCGAGGGTGATGGAAATGGCCGCCAAACCCCATGAAAAGGTCGGCAACCTAGAGCTCCACGGTGAACCGAGCTGTTATTCTATGGCGGCCCGAGAAACAACCTAAACCCGGCCATTTCTGGGTCATTTCCCATGATTCTTGGTCGAGGAGGGCCGCTAGGAAGTGAGGAAGGTATGTGTAAGCTCACTCGAGCTGGATTGGACGGTGCAGCTCGAATTTCGGGTTAGACCGATCCTTACCCGGTTGCACTAGTTCTCGGGATCCTTAGGAATTCTCAGCGCACCGTCTACCGATGGTTAGAAGGGTTGCAGCTACACGATCTGGAGGCTAAGGCACACCTTTTCTGTGTAGAAGTCCGGCGGTGAAACTGGCCGTGGCGTGCTGTCCACGGGGAGCAGTTCGCGCCTTTCCGCCGGTGGCCTGAGCTCTCAGTGGCGATCGTCGATTTGTGGTCGAGTGCGGTGCTAACACCGTGGGGTGGTGAGATGGCTAGCTAGAGCACACACCGGCGCTCTCTTTCTGCGTTGGGAGCTCGGGCAAAGGCCGAGCGGACGTCGGCGTGCAGGGGAGGATCGGGGGAGCGGCTTCGGTGGCCGAGCAGAGCGGGGGCTCGCTGTTTTTGCAAAGAAGCACGCGTACGTCTTCGGTGTCTTGGCGAGGGGGTCATGTAGAGGAGAGGGCGCGCCGTTCCCCGGCTGCCAGCGCGAGCGACGGGAACCAGGAGGTGGCCGTTCGGCCGGCGGTGCGCGCGCGGCAGCTGGCTGCGCTCGGTTGACTGAGGAACAGAGAGCAGACTTGGGGGCTAAGTCTATTTCACCCAATGACAGGTGGGCCCCACTGGTCAGTGCTCTACCCCCTCTCAAAAGATCTCCAAAACTTGACAAAAGATGAATTAAATCGTTGGAAATCTTCAACTGAGCTACATTGGTATTGTTTGGCAAATTTACCTCAAATTCAAATGTATATTTGAATTCTTGGCATATTTGGATCCTTTTTGGAAAAATGGGTAGCAAATCTTTTTGAAAATTTCTGAAACTTTGCCTCCCCACTAATTTGGACCTGAGGAACCCAATTATGCACTTTGATCCTTGGTTTAGCTGCTGAAATCCTGAGTTTGAATGCAACAGTTTGGAAACACACTCTCATGTGTGATCATATGTGTATAATTTTCCCATGTTGTGAAAGTGTAAGTTTCCCCTCTAACCACTTCTTTGATAGAGGTTACTTGCTCCTCCCATTCCTTACCAGCCATCCACAACAAGAGCTGAGGTGTGGTGAAGTGAAGAAAAGTTTTTACAAGTCCCTTTTCTTGGGCTTTTACATCCCTCCCCCCTTAAAAGAATCTCGTCCCGAGATTATAAAAGAAGAGATAGCGATGTAATAGGGACTTACCCGTGTTGAGAAGCCAAGAACTCCGGGTAATTTGAGCGAAGGAACTCCTCGCTCTCCCACGTCGCTTCCTCGGCGGTGTGGTTACTCCAGAGTATTTTGTAGAACCACAACGTTCTGCTACGCGTGGTCCTGGCTTTCTCATCAAGAATTCCCACCGGATATTCATCATATGTTAAATCTGGCTTCAGCTCGCCGATGTCTTCGGTAGGAACAGCAGTTGTATGCTTCAAGCATTTTCGCAGTTGCGAAACATGGAAAATATCATGGACACCAGCCAGAGATGCCGGTAGCTCCAATCGATACGCTGCTGGTCCACACTTCTCGGTGATAGCGTAGGGTCCAATGAAACGGGGAGCGAGCTTCCCCTTCACACCGAATCGGTGCACGCCCTTCATTGGAGACACGCGGAGGTACACGTGTTCCCCAACGTCAAAGTGCAACGGCCTACGCCTCTTATCAGCGTAGCTCTTCTGTCGGGATTGAGCGGCCTTCAAATTGGCTTGAATTGTCCGAACGCGCTCCTCAGCGTCGTTCACCACATCAACCCCGAATGTGACCCTTTCACCGGACTCGCACCAATTTAATGGGGTGCGGCATTTACGACCGTAGAGAGCTTCGTAAGGTGCCATTTTGATACTCGCCTGATAACCGTTGTTGTACGAGAATTCTGCCAATGGTAGGTGATCATCCCAGTTCCTACCATGGTGGATGGCACACGCTCTCAACATGTCTTCCAGAACTTGATTCACCCTTTCTGTCTGGCCATCTGTCTGAGGGTGATAGGCGGAGCTCCTGATCAACTTAGTACCCAATGCAGCGTGTAGCTGCTCCCAAAAGCGAGATACAAATAATGCACCTCGATCTGAGACAATGGTCTTGGGTACCCCGTATAGGCATAGAATCTTCGCTATGTATAGCTCCGCATATTTGCCGGCATTGTAACGTGTATTCACCGGAATGATGTGAGCCGTCTTGGTTAACCGATCAACGATTACCCATATGGAATCATGCTTGTTGGCTGTTAGGGGTAATCCCACAATGAAATCCATGCTCACATCTTCCCATTTCCATGCCGGGATCTTCAGGGGTTGCAGCAGCCCTGATTTCTTCATATGATCAGCTTTCACTCGTCTACACGTATCGCACTCGGATACGTACTTAGCTACCTCCCGCTTCATCCGTGTCCACCAAAATTTCTTTTTCAAATCTTGGTACATTTTGTTGCTGCCCGGATGAATGGAGTATTTAGAAAAGTGAGCTTCATCGAGGATCTTTTTCCTCAACTCCATATCTCGGGGTACGACTATGCGGTCATTGAACCACAGCGTCCCCTCATCATCTTTCCGGAAACATTTGATTTCTCCATTGTCTATCCGTCTCCGGAGATGTGCCATGCCTTTATCCGTTTTCTGATCTGCAATGATGTCCTCCCTAATAGTAGGGATGAGGGCAAGGTTGTACAGCGATCCATAAGGAACCAAGTATAAACTTGGCTCTTCCTCCTCCACCGGTGTAATGGTGAGGTGATGGACATGTGATTTCTGACTCAGCGCGTCGGCAACCACATTCGCCTTGCCGGGGTGGTAATGGATCTCAATCTCATAATCTTTGATCAGTTCTAACCACCTCCTCTGCCTCATGTTCAGCTCCTTCTGGGTGAAAATGTATTTCAAGCTCTTGTGGTCGGTGTAGAGATGCACCAAGTTCCCCAGGAGATAGTGCCTCCACATTTTCAGCGCCAACACCACGGCAGCAAGTTCAAGATCGTGAGTCGGGTAGTGCTGCTCATGGTTCCGAAGTTGGCGTGAGCCATAAGCGACCACACGTCCTTCCTGCATCAACACGCAGCCGAGCCCAATACCGGACGCGTCACAATACACGTCGAAGGGCTTTGTTGTATCCGGCTGAGCTAATACCGGGGCTGTTGTGAGATGCTTCACCAGTGTTCGGAACGCTCCTTCACACGCCGTGTTCCAAACATATTTTGTCCCTTTCTTCAGCAACTCTGTCATCGGCTTAGCGAGCTTGGAGAAACTTGGAATGAATCTCCGGTAGTATCCCGCTAACCCGAGGAAGCTTCTGACTTCATGGACTGAAGTGGGAGCTTTCCATTTCAACACTTGCTCGATTTTACTTGGGTCAACCGCAATGCCTTCAGCTGAGATGATATGTCCCAAGAATGGCACTTGGCTGATCCAAAATTCGCATTTGCTGAACTTGGCGTAGAGCTTGTGGTCTCGCAATCGTTGAAGAACGATCCGTAAGTGTTCGGCATGCTCGGCTTCCGTCTTGGAGTAAACCAAGATATCGTCGATGAACACTACCACGAACCTGTCCAGCTCCGGCATGAACACCGAGTTCATGAGATACATGAAATGGGCTGGAGCATTTGTGAGACCAAAGGACATGACGAGATATTCGTATAATCCGTATCTCGTCGAGAACGCCGTCTTCGGGATATCCTCCGCCCGGATCTTGATCTGGTGATATCCAGAGCGAAGGTCCATCTTTGAGAATACACTTGCCCCCACAAGTTGATCAAACAAGATGTCAATACGGGGCAGTGGGTACTTATTCTTGATGGTGACGGCGTTGAGCGGCCGGTAATCCACACACAGCCTCAGGGTTTCATCCTTCTTCTTTACAAATAGCGCCGAGCATCCCCAAGGCGATGAACTCGGCCTAATGAAACCCTTGCTCAACAGATCATTGAGCTGTTCTTTCAGTTCAGCCAGCTCATTCGGAGCCATCTTGTATGGTCTCCGTGAGATGGGCGTAGTCCCGGGTGCAAGTTCAATCTTGAACTCGACATCCCGCTCAGGTGGCATGCCCGGAAGATCGTCCGGGAACACGTCGGGATACTCCCGGACTACGGGGATGTCTTCTAACTTGAGAACTTCAGCATTATTAATTGCTAAAACTTCCCGGACCGGTGTGTCTAACACCATGGAATGCGGACGGTGAAATGGAGAATTTAAGTGAACCGTCCGTGTCCGAGTCTCTAGGACAGCGCCATGGTATTGTAGCCATGACATCCCTAAGATTGCATCAATCTTTTGTCCCATAAGGATTATCATGGTGGTGGGATATAGTTTCCCACCTAAGCACAGAGGTGCCTTTGGAATCATCATATTAGCTGAAATCCTCCCTCCCGGTGAGCATATCATATATGTGCAGTCGGTTGGGAAGACTTGCAATTGATGTTTAGCCACATAGGATGCACTTATAAAGCTGTGGGTTGCACCAGAATCAAATAATATGACGATGGCTTGATGGTTGAGAGTAAACGTACCCGCCAGCACGTTGTCTCCCTCTGGGGCGTCCTCATTGTCGAGGTTGCGGACGCCTCCAGTCCGCTGGCCAACCTTCTTCACTGGAGGTCGGCCTCGAGTACCGCCCTGGAGATGGGCTTGCCCGCTGCTCTGCTGCCCCTGGGGACAGTCCTTCGCAAAGTGGCCCGCCTGGCCACACGTGAAGCAGGTGAAACGGGGCGGTCCCCCGCTGATCGGTGGACGGAAACCTGGGGCGTGTTGTGGCGGTGGAAACGCCCGGGGTACCGTCTGCTGCTTCTGCTGTCTTGGTGGTGGCATCGGCGGACGGAACGGAGGTGCCTGAAAGGGACGTCCCCCGAACCGTTGCGGTCGCGCCGGTGGTTGCCACTGCTGCCCTGATGGTGTCCGATACACCATACGATACTTCTGGGGAGCGCCACTCCCACCGCTGCTAGGTGGAGCGCTGCGCTTCCTCTGCTCAGCTGCTAACTCCCGCTGAGCGTCCTCTTGCATGATGGCGGCATTGACTAGGTCGTTGAATGTGCCGCGGTTCCATTGTACGAGGTGGGTCTTCATTTCGGGATGTAACCCCCGATAGAAGTGCTCCCTCTTCTTCTCCTGCGTGGAGATGTAGTCTGACGCATACTGCGCCAGATGGTTGAAGGCACGGGAGTAGTCGTGGGCACTCCTCCCGCCCTGCTTCAGTTCCAAAAATTCTTGGAACTTTCTCTTCATTATTCCGGGAGGGATGTGATAGGCGCGGAACGCCTCCCGGAACTCTTGCCATTCCACGGCATGGCCAGCCGGACGTGAGGCGACATAATTCGCCTACCACGCACCAGCGGCACCGTGGAGCTGCTGTGCTGCGAACAGCGTCTTCTGCCGCTCCGTACACTGGAGCAGCCCGAACTTGGACTCGATAGTCCGCAGCCAGTTGTCCGCATCCAGTGGTTCTTCAGCTTCGGTAAACACTGGAGGGTGCGTACTCATGAAATCCGAGTACGACACTTCGCGGGGCTCACGAGGCCCTCGCTCTTGACGTCCTCCCGCCTGGGACGTATTCTGCACGATCGTGCGGAGCAGGTCGGTCTGCTCCTCACGACCTCCCACCAATGCCGCTATCACATCCGCTAGAGTAAGCGGAGGCGGCGGTGGTGGCTGCTGCTGCGGGGTGCTGTCGTAGGCCGGTGGCGGGGAGTCATCGCCTCCACCTTGGCTAGAGCCACCAACCTCGTGCGTGGTCCTAGTACGAACCATCTGCAACCATACAACATTAACCATCAGTCCCGCAACATTTTGCATGCAGTCCAATAGAACTGGGCGGAAAAACATTATGACAACAAAACATGCGAAATATCTCGTAAGTAGATAATGTAATAACTTTGCACAAGCTACACCATTACCAGACCAAACACAAGTTAGTTTAATCCACTTGATGAACCCCCTGTTTGGAAGCTCAACATAACTGGGTTTGGTCTCTACGAGACATTATTATTGCGTTGTCATCACGTATAACACCCTTAGGGTACGACACCCTCTCCAATGAGCTCAACTGTCATTCTTCTGTCAGAATGACCAGTTTCTACCTATCCCAAGTTTTGATCTGGTTCTGTGCATTTTCATGACTCAAGTTGAATACCAAAGTTAAAGTTAACTTTAGTATCTTTCCAACGAGTATGCATTTGCCCCCAGATCAGATTTGACTAAAAAGTTATGCTAATTCAAAGTCAGCAGAATTTCTGGAAGAATTTTAACAGCACCTCCCTTGGAAGAGGCTGTCTTCAACCCTAATTCTCCCTAATTTCTGTGCTGAAACTTCAGAAACTATGAATTGCAAAGATGTCACACATCTTCTACTATTTCTAAGCGTGTATTATATGACAATTTTAGATTTTTCTACTGGGAGTTATGTTTGAAAAACAGATCAGTTCAGAGGATGTTTTACTCTGCCCTGGTTCTGGACAGTTTACATTCCTCTGGGATTTCAGCCATCTTAAGGCGAGTTTCAGCTCTGGAATTCTACAACAAAGTTGTAGAGGACTTGAATACCTTTCCAGAACTATATATCACACCTCCCTGGGCTAAAAGACCTGTGAGTTATGCCCTGTTGAGGATCAGCAAACGTGCTGCCCAAAACAGAGCACTCTGTTTTTCAGTCTTTTTGGAACTACATTCCTCACTATCCCACTTTTATACCCAACCAGGGTCCTAAATGTTGAACCTATAGATTTTAATTCTTCGTTATCATTATACTCATGCATATTACTACAATATCTCGGTGCTACGTTCCTCACAAAAGAAAATCCTAACCGGATCATACCGGTATATACGTCTCAAGTGTGGCACTAAACGGTCTCTCGCACACGTTTTCTACATGGATACATACGTGGTTAGTACCTGCAGAAGACCACACAATGATGGTGCACTCAAAGGTTGTTCATTTCAGGCAGTTCCATATTTAAAAGTAAATACAAACGCCCGTATCATTGTCATACGGCCGTCCTTGAGCTAAGTCACGTCTCAAGGCACGTGATCGTGTTTCAACACCACACGACGGGGAACCCGAGTATGTCATGAACGGGTCGTCACGGTTGGGAATGTTATCAACTCAACAGATACCACCTACTGCCCTGCAGGGCACGCCGATGGCAAGCGCTGCGTATGTCCTCCTGGGCTATTTCCAGACGAACACACTCTCGCGTTACTGACCACGCGATGGGGTCTCCACTTACTTGCCTAATGCACGCTAGGGATCAGCGTTTCATATGAACTCAGGGACATGAAGAGTCCAAGAGGTTCATATTGACATATCACACCAAGCTGTGAGATCCATCCCTGAACCACGTTCCTCGTCAGGGGGAGCTAAGCGAAATTGAACCGCTTTCGGTGGCGTTCCTTACCATACTCACCAGAGCATAGGTGCGTCGTTACAAAATTGAAACTCAGAATTATAACACATAAGTTAGTCTTTGCCACTTTAAGTAACTATGCTAATATAGTCCTTACTTGGGCAACTACCGAATCCTCACCGTATACCTAAGTTTTTCCCATAATGCAGTCCTTTAGTACTGTGCTATCCCCACTGCAGCTCTGATACCAGGCTGTGGCGGACCGGAATCCGCTCATCCAGGATCACAGAGGGTGGTGCCGCGCGATGCGACACCCGACAGCACACGTCATAAGAACACAATATATACATGGGAAAAACAAACTGAATGTACAAGGTAGCACATTTCTCAGTCACAAACTATGGTCTTTATTACACAGCGGAAGTTTCTTTTGTACAACTCACGCCCGCCTATCTAGCAAAAGTCGGTTGCCCAGCCCTAGGGCAACCCACACTAGCTGCACGTCTCAGCTCAGCGCGGCGTGTACGGCTCCCACTCAGCCGTGGTCCCCGACGGAGGGTAACCCTCGCCGGTGGACTCGTACTCCGAGTCCGTGGGTGGCTCTTCACCTGAAAAACACTTAAGCAGCAACCATGAGCACAAAGGCTCAGCAAGGCTTAACCGACTCACCTAAGCATGAAACTCTACATGAGGGGTACAATGGACATAGGATAGTAACATTTCAGCAAAAGGACACGCCTACAAGTTCATCCTTAGTTCATCTTTTAGCAACAAGTTAACAGTTCATGAAATCTGAAATTTAGTAAGCAGTATTTGGTGGCACACATGTAGCAATACAATTATATCAATCAGCATCATTGAATCAACATATTTCATTCATTAGTCTACGTTACGACGCAGTGAACAAGCAGCACTGGTCACCGCGAGGGACGGCGAATCGACTCGATATACACCTGCAGGGAAAACCCAAAGAGCACGTCACGTACGCCCACCCGTGGAGCTGCACAGCACGCTCACTCGATGTCGTACGGGACAACCTTTCACCCAACAGCCCAAACGTCGAACCGGTCGCACCGAAACGAGCAGGAGGTTCCCCACACGGAGCATCTCTCTATGCCCGTTGGCAGATTTCCACCTTGCTGCCCTCAACCTACACCTATAAATCGGTGTGCTATGCCTCGACGCCCGGAGGTTTAGGCTACATCGGTTTATCGGGGCCCATATATCCGATATGCCTTCGGTACGTTCAATACTTGTTCAGCAGGGCCGCACACGGATCGGTCCTCAATCGACAGGGGCAGGGCTGCGCACACAAGACTCTCTCTTGCTGCGCCCTAGCCCCTGCCTAGTCTCATTTTCATTACTAAAGTGATCTCACATCACTCAACCGAACCCGTGTGTCCCCAGCCTATCTCGCGAGTAGATTCCAACTACTCGACTTGTACCGAAGTCCTATGACTCATTAAGCATAGCCTGTCTACTCGAGGTCCTTAACACTACCCTCACTCTTTTAGGAACCTTTGGTTATGCAAGTGGGGTTTCATTCATCCTATACCTAATGCACATACATACTTCATATGACACATGTAAACAAAGTAAAACTTTTAAAAAGGGTTAATGCAAACCGGGGCTTGCCTTGTTGCTGCTGGTCAGGAGTTAGTTCTTCGTCCGGAAGAAGGAAGTCCAGCACTTCCGGAGTCTCTTCTTCAACGGCTACACGTTAATGAAATACTACATGTTAATTTAGATGCAAATGTGAGTTTTAGAGTAAGACTTCTACTCTTAGTTCTAATAACCAGCCTCTAACACCTGGAACTTTGTTTAAGAATTTAAAGATGAACTGGTGTTGGTGGTTTGGCTTGAACTTAATCACATGGCTAAATGCTAAGTGATTTTCCCCCTTTTTCATCTTAATCCCTTAAGTGGGTAAACAGGACAGGGGTGATCTAGAGCTCCAATGGAGCTGAGAATTTTTGTGTGAGTTCCTTGTCACAAGAAAACCCTCTGGACCAAACCTTAGCACTTTTCATGGAGTGGTTTGCTCAGAACAATTTCCTTAGCAAATAAGCAAGGAAGAATTAATTCTGAGGTAATACCCCTGTTCATGCTCAACTTAATGAACTACAATTTCTATTATAGCTCATAGAGTTTGCATGGATTTTCCTAGCATTTTTGGAGTCAAGGTTTGCCCAGAATTGAATTTCCAAGTTTTGGAAATTCTCTGAAAATGTTTCTGCATTCAAATGAACACAGCACTTTCCAATTTGAATTGCTCTGACCAAATCAACTCCAAATGGTCTGAAACTTTTACAGGGGTTTACTAATGTCCTAAAGAACATTCTGGCAGAATTTGGGGATTTTTGGATGAACCAAACTCCCTCAAAAATTCTTTTTCTGAAAAGCTTTAAAGAATTTTCCAGAATTAATTACTGGGTTTTATAAAAATTGGGTTTCAGATTTGGATTGTACTCTGTTAGAGGAATCCAACAAAATTTGTTTCATGATTTTTGGATTCTCCTAACCCAAGTTGTGGTCCTCCAAAGTTTGAACTACAAACTGGACATTTCAAAATGTTTAACTGTCTGCCGGTGGGTCCCACCCGGCAGTCTTCCCCTTCCTCGCGCCAAACAGGGGCCCGCGGCGGCGCACTCCGGCGAGCTTCGCCGGAACTGCTCTCCCGGCCGTCTCCCGGCACCAAACTTGCCGCCCCGCCCTAACTCACATCGCTGAACTCGTCGGTGGCGTCGCCGGCGGCCGTAGCTCACCGGAACAGGGCTCCCGACGGTGACAGTGGCGGTTAGGGTTCCGGCGTGGTCGGGAATGCGTTATAACGCATCAAAATGATTGGCAAAGGGTCGGAGAGCACCACGGGAGCTCGAGGGTGATGGAAATGGCCGCCAAACCCCATGAAAAGGTCGGCAACCTAGAGCTCCACGGTGAACCGAGCTGTTATTCTATGGCGGCCCGAGAAACAACCTAAACCCGGCCATTTCTGGGTCATTTCCCATGATTCTTGGTCGAGGAGGGCCGCTAGGAAGTGAGGAAGGTATGTGTAAGCTCACTCGAGCTGGATTGGACGGTGCAGCTCGAATTTCGGGTTAGACCGATCCTTACCCGGTTGCACTAGTTCTCGGGATCCTTAGGAATTCTCAGCGCACCGTCTACCGATGGTTAGAAGGGTTGCAGCTACACGATCTGGAGGCTAAGGCGCACCTTTTCTGTGTAGAAGTCCGGCGGTGAAACTGGCCGTGGCGTGCTGTCCACGGGGAGCAGTTCGCGCCTTTCCGCCGGTGGCCTGAGCTCTCAGTGGCGATCGTCGATTTGTGGTCGAGTGCGGTGCTAACACCATGGGGTGGTGAGATGGCTAGCTAGAGCACACACCGGCACTCTCTTTCTGCGTTGGGAGCTCGGGCAAAGGCCGAGCGGACGTCGGCGTGCAGGGGAGGATCGGGGGAGCGGCGTCGGTGGCCGAGCAGAGCGGGGGCTCGCTGTTTTTGCAAAGAAGCACGCGTACGTCTTCGGTGTCTTGGCGAGGGGGTCATGTAGAGGAGAGGGCGCGCCGTTCCCCGGCTGCCAGTGCGAGCGACGGGAACCAGGAGGTGGCCGTTCGGCCGGCGGTGCGCGCGCGGCAGCTGGCTGCGCTCGGTTGACTGAGGAACAGAGAGCAGACTTGGGGCTAAGTCTATTTCACCCAATGACAGGTGGGCCCCACTGGTCAGTGCTCTACCCCCTCTCAAAAGATCTCCAAAACTTGACAAAAGATGAATTAAATCGTTGGAAATCTTCAACTGAGCTACATTGGTATTGTTTGGCAAATTTACCTCAAATTCAAATGTATATTTGAATTCTTGGCATATCTGGATCCTTTTTGGAAAAATGGGTAGCAAATCTTTTTGAAAATTTCTGAAACTTTGCCTCCCCACTAATTTGGACCTGAGGAACCCAATTATGCACTTTGATCCTTGGTTTAGCTGCTGAAATCCTGAGTTTGAATGCAACAGTTTGGAAACACACTCTCATGTGTGATCATATGTGTATAATTTTCCCATGTTGTGAAAGTGTAAGTTTCCCCTCTAACCACTTCTTTGATAGAGGTTACTTGCTCCTCCCATTCCTTACCAGCCATCCACAACAAGAGCTGAGGTGTGGTGAAGTGAAGAAAAGTTTTTACAAGTCCCTTTTCTTGGGCATGTGCAGGACTTTGGGGGCCTGTGATGCTATAGCTCAGCTTGTGTGGGTTGAGGACCGAGCCGTGTGCGGTCCTGTTGAAAAAGCTAGAACTGTACTGAAGACATACCGGCTATATGGGAACCTGGAAACCGATGTAATTCGGGTAGCTGGATGTTGAGGCATTGCTTGTCATCCAAAGGGGTTGGTTGAGAGCAGCAAGGTGTGAATCCACTAGCGGAAATGTAGGTTGCTTTGCGTAGGGACCTCCTGCTCGGGACGATAGGACCAGTTCAACACTTGGCTAACGAGTGAAAGGTGGTTGCGTACGACATCCAAGACGTGTTATTCGGGTAACCCTGCAGGTGTAAATCGATTAAAATCGCCATCCCTCACGGTCAGTGAGTACCATATGTTCACTGTACCGTGACGTAGAGAGAACAGGATAGTTGTCATGAATTAAAGTTGCTGTTTTGAAGTAATACTTGGAATGTTAATGATGTGCTTTATATTAGAGCAAATCAAATTTCTTTTCAACCATAGGCAGGAAACATAGGAGGAATGCGTTTCTTGTTCGATTGCGGACTTCCTATGTTGCTTAGCACAAGTTTACCGCCTACATGAGGCTAAAACCTGAAAATAGGATTCAAATAATTAGGCAAGTATTTATGCAAAGCTCTCCATGTATACCTAAATTCCAGCATGTAGAGTTTCATGTTTAGCGGCGTCAGGTCCGTCTTGCTGAGCCTTCATACTCACTGCTTGTTGTTAAAGCTTGTGCAGGGGGTTATGAAGAGGAGGAGGCTCCCGAGTAGGAGACGGGTCTCCAAGAGGGTACCACCGTCGAGTGGGAGCCGTGCACGCCACCGTGTTAGTGTGGTGTGTATGTAGCTAGCGGGAACACGTTCACGGGCTGAACGTGAACCCTTTTGCTTAGCGTACGCCCGTGAGAGTAGGCTATAAAAGATATTTTTTTGTAAACCATGTTCATATCCGTTGATGTAATAAAATGTAGCTTCCGCTGCGGTGTTGTCTATCACAATACCCCTCAGCAAGATTCTGAGATGTCAGGAGCCCGGGTCCTCACATCGTGGTATCAGGGCTCGGTTGAGGTTTAATGCACTGAAAAAGACTAGATTTTCAAAAACTCGGTGAGGAACGAGTATTAGCCCACATAAGGATGTTATTAGTATAGAAAGTGGCAACTCTAATTATGTGATATGTCGAAAAGTCATGCATCTCGGGACTTTTTATTTCTTGGGGGTGCATGTAAGCGCTGTCCACCAGTGCGCACAAGCTAAAGGGTGGACCCTCACGGGTGGCAGGTAAACCGGCCAGCTTATGTATCCTCTACGATTATTCATGTCGTTTGGGGTATGTGAGCAACTCCAGTCCCCCGCATGCTGCGGGCAAGTAGGTGGAGACCCCGTCACATGGTTGGTAACGTGAACACATAGCTCAATGCGTGTTTGACCTGAGAACGACCGTGTGACTGTTGACAGACGAGCGTATGAAACTGTTATGGAGCCGGGTTCAGTCTGCAGCTGAACCTGATGATTGTGGTTTTCTGCAGGTATTCTACCCACGATTTAGTATCCGAGTAGAACACGTGTGTGAGAGTCGCTTAGTGCCACTGAATTAACGAAGCCGGCTAAATCCGGTATAGGGTTTTCTTTGTGAGGAACGTAGTACCGGCATGTATGGTGACGCTTCGACGTCACACCATACTAAATGATGAAACTCATTGTAAAAGCTGAAATATTTTGATCCAGAGAACTAAAAACTAGAGTTAACTTCTTCTCTTGATCTGGATTTCAAAAATTAAGCAAGTTTCACCTTATGTAACATTAGGAATAGAGTCCTCTGTTTTATGCTGAAATAATGTTGAAGTTATACAGAGTGTAGAGGTCGAGTTCTTTCGACATTGGGGTGGTATCATACAGTTCTAGAAAGCTTTTGAAGAGTTTTGCAACTTTTCTTTTGATCTCAAGAGGTGTTTTGTGGGGGTTGACCCGAGGTCTTCCCACTCCGGGATCGCAAAGGGTGGTGCTGTGCACACACAAAAAGAATATGATAAACATACAAACTTTTATTTACATAAACAACAGAAGTCTTTTACAAACTTAATTTACATAGAAAGTCTTTACTCATAGCTAAACTCTCAGCCTAGCTATGCAAAAAGTGTAGCTGTCCAGCCCGGGGACGCTACACACTAGCAGCAAACATCCAGAGATCACGGCGGCGTTCAGGGCTCCAACTCAGCCATGTACCCCGACGGGGGCATCGCCTCATCCTCGGACCCTTCTGTAAGGGCCTCAGTTTTTGACACCTATTTGAAGTGTTCATCACCACACCACACACCTTATTTGAAGTAAGTTGATGAACACAAATGAAGAGCAAGTAACCACCATCAACATGCTCATTAGAGAACAAAATCACATATTGCAAAAGTGGTATTTCCCACATGTGATATAGAAGGGCTGGGCATATGAAAACTCCTACACATTGCTAAGGATGTCCATGCCAAGTTTCACCCAAATTCAAAACCTTTTTGAGGTCATTTTGGTTATAGCTAGAGACAGGGCAGTTTGAAACCATATTCAAATTCAAACTGTTTTTATCCCATGAATTCAAAAGTGGGAGACATATTCTTATTCAGCACATTTTTGTGAGCTCACCCACCAATTTTCACTTCATTTGGAGTTGATCTTGACATGAGCTAAGTGGGGCAAATTCAAACTTTATTTGAATTCAAAACTGAACTTGTGCTGAAATTCATTCAAACCAAACCCAATTTGAATTCTAATCAATTCAAATGCCTCATGGTTGAATAATTTGAATTACCAAGGGTATTTTGGGGCTCACTGTTTACAACAGTGATTAGGAGTAAATTTCAGAGGTTAAAACCCCGGGTGGGACCCACATGTCATAGAGAGAAGAGGGGAGACTTGCACCCAAAGTCAGAGTCTCGGTGGGAACTTCCACCGAGCAGCTGCCGACTCCACGCTCGGGAGCAGCTGCGCTCGCCACCGAGGAGCAGCAGCGCCACCAGCTGCTTCCCGCGCCCACACACGAGCACAAGGGCGGTTCCAGGGCCCTCTTAAGGCGCTCCACCGAGGCAGGCGTCGATCATTTTTCCCTCTCCCGTGATCACCGAGCCACCGAACTGCCGCCTCTCTGCTCGATCGGGAAGACCGCGAAAACATCTCGCCTCTTCCTTCCCTGAGCTGCTAAACGGCAACCTGAGCTCGCACTCTACCTCCCCAACGCCAGAAACCCCGAGCCCTGACCTCCCTTGCCCAAAAACGATCGCCACCGCAGCGACCTAGCCTCAGCCGAAAGCCAGGCGCCCGTGGACAGCGCTCCACAGGCGTTTTCACGGTCCAGCAAGGGTAGCAACAGGAGCGCGCGACCACCGTGCTGCTCTCCTCCAAGTTTGGAAGCAAACCGTGAAGGATCCACGGAGAATTTCCAGTTTTTGCTCCGGCGATCGTAAACCGAGCTTCTGGTACGAATTCTTTAAATTCTCGCTCTATGATCCTTCTCTAGCTATCAAATCGTGCACATAGACGCTGGATTAGCTGGCGATCAAGTTCCTTTCTGCATCCGTGATGTGAAACTGGCTAGGAGCAACGAATTCTGAGCTCGATCAAGAGCGGTCATGGCGGGCACGCTCGGTCACACGGTGGCGACCGGCTTGCCGCCATCTTTAACCCTTTTGACACCTTGTCGAGCTTCCTAGAGGTATACTGATACTGTAGAGCCAATTGTTCGAGGTGTTGGCGGGTTAGAACTCACGGCCGACGGCACCGAACCTCAACCGAGGCTGCGGCACATCGCCAGGCTATTCCCGGTCACCGCCAGCCCGAACTAACACCACCGACGTGTTCCTCGACGTCGACAAACCCCTGGCGGCGAGTTTCAGGCCATTGGAGGGCCGGCAGTGGCGAACCGGCGAGCTCCGGGTCTGCTCCGGCGAGGGGCGGCGGCGCGAGCGCGCGGGCGCGTCGGGAGGAAGACGAAGCCGGCTGGCCCACGCGTCAGCGGCCGAAAAATTTAAATCAGGATCGGGTGTGGCCGGGATAGGCTGTGCTGGCACGCAGGAACCCCGCAGACCACGGTGTGCCGTCGCCTCGGCATGCGACGCGTGTCACTAGGGCCCACCCGCAAGTTTAAACTTTTCCCCTGATTTTCAGATTTCCTTCAAACTTCGAATTCTCATAACTTGAGCTAGAAAACTCCAAATTGAGTGAACCAAATTTTGTTGGATTCAGCTCTCTGAGTACCTTCCAGCAAATCAAGTTTCACTTCATGAAAATCCTTATTTCTCCAGAATTAATTCCTCAAATTTTAAACTGTTATGAATTTTAACTGGGGAATCCTTAGGAGGAAAATCCTGAAATTTTGCTGGGATGTTCACCAAAATATCCCTGAACTACAATAAATATTTCAGATCCATTTGAGCTCATTTGATCCACCTAATGGTGTGATTAGTGGAACTGTTCCAAAGAAAATAGAAAATGTTCAGAAACATTTTCAGAATTTTCTCTGAAAATGTTTAGCTCATATCTTTAGCTAGGAACCTTCAAATTAAGTGAGACCAAATCCATTAGAACCCTCTGAAAATCTAGTTTTCAGAAAGTCATAGTTTGTTTCATGAAAATCCTTAGAACACCCTAAAGGCCTTCAATTAAAGTCAAGTACATGATTAATTGTGGAGGGCTCAAATGAGCTTTGCTGCAACTAAAACTTGACTAAATCTCTGTTTAGGTTGTAACCAAGCCCCAGTAAAAGTTTCACAGTCATAGAGTCTTTCTAGTGGGACTTATAAGCTTCACAAGTTCAAACTTAATACAAATACATGTAAATTGATACATATGTTTCTTCTATCATGTAGTCGCTAAGGTCGAGGAGGAACCCGAAGTCCTAGACTTCGTTACTCCAGAGGAACAGCTGGCCTACGATCAAGAGCAGCAAGGCAAGCTCCGGTTTGCATTAACCTTTTACAAATTTTTATTGTTTTGATCACTTACTTGAGTATCATTATTATTTGCATTAGAGTCTTGTTTGGAAACCCAGGTGCATAGCCATGAAAACCACGGGTTGGGTTTAGGATTGCAAAACCCCGTTAGCTACTGCAAATCTAAGTTAGGGTAGGATTCGGTACAAGTCGAGTAGTTGGAACTACTCGCGAGCATAGGCTAGAGGCACTCGACTCGGGTAGAGATAGCACATGATACACATGGCAAGAAAGATGAGACCGAGCGGAGAGTAAGGGCAACAGGACTTTGGGGCCTGTGTGCTGTAGCTCCACTTGAGTCGATTGAGGACCGAGCCGTGTGCGGGCCTGTTGAACAAGCTAGAACAGTACCGAAGACCTACTGGATATATGGGAACCGGGAAACCGATGTAACTCGGGTAGCTGGGTATTGAGGCATTGCCCGTCGTTCAGAGGGTAGGTTGAGAGCTTGAGGTGTAAATCGGCTGGCAGCACGGAGATGCGCGTGCAGAGACCTCTTGCTCGGGACGATGGGACCGGTTCAATATTTGGCTGACGGGCGAAAGGTGGTTGCGTACGGCGTCCGTGATGGTTGTTGTAGGCAACATCGAGTACGGGCGTACGTGACGGGTTATTCGGGTAACCCTGCAGTTGTAAATCGATTATAATCACTGTCCCTCGCGGTCAGTGAGTACCACTTGTTCACTGTACCGTGACGTAGAAAGAACAGGCTAGTTGCATGTTAAAATGTTGCTGATTGAAAGATGGACTTGATTGCTAATGATTTGCTGTAGTTTAGAGCTAACTAAAGTTCTTTTCGACTTTGGGCAAAGTACATAAGAGAAATGCGTTTCTTGTTTGATTGCGGCTCTCTCATGTGCCTTAGCGTAAGGTTCTCCACAACCTGCTGCTAAAACTTGAAAGTAAGGTTCTACTAATTAGGCGAGTCCTTGCAAATGATTTTTACCTCATGTAACCCATCACCCCTCATGTAGAAGTTCCATGTTTAGGTGAGACGGGTCAGACTTGCTGAGCCTTCGTGCTCACTGCTTGTGTTTGAAGCTTTTGCAGGGTTCTATGAGGAAGGGACTCCCGAAGAGGAGACGGAACTCCAGGAGGGGAACCCCGTCGAGTGGGAGTCGTGCACGCCGCAAAGTTATTGTGTGTGTGTGCTAGCAAGGACACGTTCAAGGGCTGAACGTGAACTTGATGCGTAGTCTACGCCCGCGAGTGTAGAATGGACATATTTTGCTGTAAACATGTTCATAAACTTGTTTATGTAATAAAATTTTGCTTCCGCTTTGTACCTTTGACGTGTGTTATATGGTGCTGTGCAACGCAGCACCCCTCAGCGTGATCCTGGCTCGACAAGACCGTGGGGTCGTGTCACCTTCCTCATATGTCTCACCTGCAACATATTAGTATAGCAACCGTGAGCACGATGGCTCAGCAAGACTTATCCATCACTATTAAATATGAAACTCTACATGCAGGGATTCTTAACATAGGAAGTGACATTGCAATTAAAGAACTTGCATATATGTTCATCCTTACTTTCAATTTTACAGCAGCCATTTCATATGCCTTGAGTAGCCCTCACATTGGAATTCCACAATCAAACAAGAAACACTTCCTTCCGATGTGGTTTTGTCCAAAGTGTCATATATATTTAGTAAGTTCTACATCTACATCATGCATGGTTGCAATACAATGATAATTCAATGCATCATATTCTTCTGGCCTCTTTCAATCATTACTACGTCACAGCGCAGTGAACAAGCGGTACTCAAATAACCATGAGGGACGGTGATTGCAATCAATAGACACCCGGATAACATGTCACATACACCTATTTCAGAAGTGTAGTGCTTTACACCTTCCTACTCTGTTGTATGCAACCACCTTTCAAAGGAAACCCAAATGCTGAACCAGTCCATCCGTAACGGGAAGGAGGTCCCCGCGCGGAGCGTGTCTGTGCCTGCCAGCATATTTACACCTTGCTACCCTCAACCCACTTATAAAACGTTTGGGTAAGCCTCGGCACCCAGGTTAACCAATTACATCGGTTTCCTGGTTCCCATATAGCCAGTATGCATCTGGTACTGTTCAAACTTGTCCAGCAGGGCCACACACGGCTCGGTCCTCAACCGACACCAACAGGGCTACACACGTGAGATCTCCGCTCACTGCATCATATCCCCCTACTGGGTCTCAATTTCCCATTCTTAAGCCATTCTTTGATTCCTTCTATCCCGTGTGATAACATCCTATCTCACGAGTAGATTCCAACTACTCAACTTCTACCGAGATCCTAAGAACGTTAGCACGGCATTTTATACTACGATCTGTAGACTACCCAATACTCCATAGGCTTTGGAGGTCATGCAAGTGGAGTTTCAATCATCTTAACTCTAATGCACACATTTCATCCTAGACATAAGTGATACAAAGCAAAACTTTGCAAAAGTAATTAAATGCAAACCGGGACTTGCCTGGTTGCTAGTCAAAGGGGAAGTTAGCTTTGGGAGGTATGATCTCCAAGGCCTTGGAGCATCTTTGATTTTGGTCACTATATGATATGCAACAAAATATACGCATAAGTGATAATGATTTATAAGAAGCAATCTTCTAAGGATAGTTACTGCTTCTATGGTCTCTTAATTGGCTTTGGGATTTTTCTAGTGGAGACTAGATTCTATGAGAAGGATTTGAGCCAAAATGGAGGAGGTTTTATGGAAGCTTGTGGGTTCTACATCTCTCATAATTACTTAGCTTCTCTGAGTTTTGATCTCAAATCTGAATCTTTGACATAGCTAACAGTGGAATATCTAATTATAGAAGGTCTCCCTGGTTCTAGCAAAATTTGTTTCATAATTTTACTAGCTATCTACAGGGAGCATTGTACTTTTGAAGTTTGTGGGAAAACTGAAAAAGTTTCTGTTCTTTTTTCCTATTTTTCAGAGACATAAAGGATTTAAACATCAGTTGGCCTAGCAAATGAGGTCCAATGCCCCTGAATTTTTTACTGGAGTTCAAGTATATTTAGAGAAAGGTTCTACCCAAAATTAGAAATTTTCTAACAAACAGAACTCCTGGAATTAATTCTCTAAGATTTTTTAAATGAATTAACGAGCTAAATCTAGGGATTTTCATAAAGATTATGATACATCACTGGATCCTACTCACTGAGGGGAATCCGACGAACTTTATTTGAGAATTTTTGGACATCTCTACACAAAGTTATGGCCATTTGAAATTTGAACCAAAAACTAAAAACATTGGAAATGTTTAAAACAATGACAGCAGGCCCCACACCTCAGCCGTCTTCTACATCGCGCCAACAGAGCTCGGGCGGTGGTGTACGCTGGCAAGGGTCGCCAGAAGTGCTTTCTCGGTCATCCCCGGAGCTGGAAATTGCCGCCTAGCCCTAACTCGACCCGAGGAACTCGTCTAGGGGGTCGGCACTGGCCAGCGATGGCCAGAAATACGTGTGCGACGGAGAAATACAATAATTAGTACTATCTCTAAGTCATACATGGTTACGATGCTTCTTACACAAGGTGAAATAAACTTAATTAGCACTATCTCTAAGTTATACATGGTTGCAATACAATTTAAAGCACAAGCCTTATCAGTTCATAGTAATTCACTTCACTTCTTACTACGTCAAGACTCAGTGTACAAGTATGCTCATATAACCACGAGCGACTGTGATTCGAACCAAGACATGCTTGGACTGCACGACACGTACACCCATCAACGAGTTACCGGCAGCAGCGTCGACCAATGTTGTATGCAGCCACCTTTCCCAAGTTCATCCACACCGGACGCGGTCCCATCGACCCGAACAGCAAGCTCCCTCAAGGTACATACCCACAGTGATATGTTCTTGAGCGAGTTACCTCCTGCTGTACTGAAGCCGAAAGCCTAAGCCAATTGGAAAAGTTCCAGTATGGATCTCACGAGGTACATCGGTTTCCCAGGTCCCATATAGCCAGTATGTGCCCGGTACACAACTCAAACTTGTCCAACGCGGCCAAGTACGGACGGTCCTTAATCGACATAGGCCAGGGCTATGGACGCACGGACCTCGGCCTGCTGCATCTCTATCTCCCTGCCCAGTCTCAGTTTCTCATCTGTGGATTTTCCTCAAGTCTCTAATCCTACGTCCATACCAAACTGATCCCAAACCCTAAGCTCGCGAGTAGATTCCAACTACTCGACTCTTACCAGTCCTTCCAAAGGAACATTTAGTGTAGCCTAATTCACTAGACGAGGAACTAATCTACCCATTCTCTCTTGGGTTAACTCTGGTCACACAATTGGGTTTCAAACATCTAGACCTAATGCACAATATCACATTATAGCTTTGATCTCTATAAATGAAAGACTTTATAAAAATTGCCTGAATGTAAACCGGGGCTTGCCTGTTTTGCAGGTGACTAAGAATATATAATTCAGTTAGTGTAGTCGATCACTTGAGGCTTGATCACTTGATCATTTTACTCCTTGATTCCCACTTCAATTGCTTCACACTTCTTACGTTGATGACTATACGATATGAACATGCATATGTATTTAATTGTAAAGCTTTTGTTATCAAAGTCTAATGAAAATTTAAAAACGGAACTCTGTTTAAGAATTTAAAATTGAACTGGGCCTAGTGGATGGAGTTGGCTTTAGCCACTGGGATCAAGTGCTAAGTGTTTCTTCTAATGGTTGTATTTCTACCTAACCAAAGTACACTGAAAAGTACTGATCCATAGCTCAAATTTAGTTGAAAATTTTCAGGTGAGTTCCTGGTCACAAGAAAGTATTCTGGACCAAAAATTAGCACTTTTCACTGAGTATTTTTTCCAGAACAATTCCTGAAGCAATTAAGCAAAAAAGAATTAATTCAAAAATAACTTGCATGTTCATGCCAAACTAATTGAACTACAATTTCAAGTACAGTTCAGAGAGCATGCCTGAATTTTCCTAGGATTTTGGAGCTAAGAATTGCCCAGAACTGGTTTTACATGTTTGGGACTTTTTCTGAAAAATTTCTGTATTCATTTGAATTCAGAAGTTTGTATTCTGAATTCTCCTACTCAAATAAACTCTAAATTAGCTGAAAATATTACAGGAGTTCAACAATATCCTATGCAATACTCTGGAAAAATTTGGGGATTTTTGGATAAACCAACATCCCTCAATAATTCTTTTACTGAAAAGCTTCAAAGAATTTTCCAGAATTTATTATTGACTTTCGTACAAATTTGTTGCTCATTTGGATAGAGTTTTTCAATATAAACCAAACCCAATTTGAATAACCAAATTTGGAGTTTTCTAGCAAAAGTTATGAGCTACTAAAGTTTGAATGAAATCTGCAAATTTAAACTAAACAGGGAAATTGTAAGGGCCTCAGTTTTTGACACTCATTTGCAGTGTTCATCACCACACCACACACCTCATTTGAGGAAAAATGATGAACACAAATAAAGAGCAAGTAACAATTATCAACATGCTCATTAGGGAACAAACTCACACATTACAAAAGTGGTACTTCCCACATGTGATATAGATGGGCTGGACATATGAAAACTCCTACACTTTGCCAAGGATGTCCATGCCAAGTTTCACCCAAATTCAAAACATTTTTGAGGTCATCTTGGGTGTAGATAGGAAAGGGGCAGTTTGAAAACATATTCAAATTCAAACTGTTTTCACCCACTGAATTTAAAAGTGGAAGGCATATTCTTGCTCAGCACATTTTTGTGAGCTCACACACCAATTTTCACTCCATTTGGAGTTGATCTTGACATGAGCTAAGGGGGAGAAATTCAAACTTTATTTGAATTTCAAACTGCACTTGTGCTGAAATTCATTCAAACCAAACCTCATTTGAACTTTGATCAATTCAAATGGCTCTTGGGTGAATAATTTGAGTTGCCAAGGGTAGAATAGGGTTCACTGTTTACCACAGCTGTTAAGAATAAATTTCAGAGGTTAAAAGAGGAGTGGGACCCACATGTCAGCCTCAGCCTCAAAGCAAACCGACTGAACCACAGTTCAGTCGGTTCCCGGCTGTTGTGCGCGCGCGCCACCGAAGGGGGCAGCCGGCGCCAGCTCCTGCTGCGTGCCCCAAGCCGGAGACCGGCCGACCGGCCTATTTATTCCCTCCCCGGCGTGCTTCAGTCGCCATTCCCCGAGCTGCCGACGTGCACGATCCATTTCTCCACTGCCATCACCGGCGCTCGAGTTCCTGCTTGATCAAGCCGATCGCAGCTCCCTCTTTCCATTCCAAGGTCCCAGCAAGGTACTAGCAACCATCCTCCATCCTTCCCATTGATAGAAATCGATTGAAACCGAGTGATATCGGCTGTGCCGAAAGATCAAACTCGGAACTGGAAACCGCCGCACCTCGGGCTCTCGTGGACAGCCCAACCTGGGCGTTGTCACGCCCGAGCCAAGGCACCCTTGGACGCGCAAGTGATCGGTGCTGCTCATCCCCGAGCCACAGCTCGAGTGGTTGCTCACCGGCGGCGAATTTCCACTTTTCCCCTTTCTGTGTGCAGAACGACCTTCGGGTACGATTCTGTTTAATTCGTGCTCTAGAAAGGATTAGAGGGCCTCAGGCCACTCCCACACGAACTAGACACGGTGACGCACAAGTTGCCTTCACAACTCTGGGCCGGAGAACTTCTGTGCCCGGCGTAATTCAAGGTCTACTAATGGCGGAACGCACGGGGGGTATCGGGCGCACGGTGAGGACCTATTTCGGGCCTTCCCCGAGCTGCCCCGAGTTCATGTCGACCTTCTCTGAGGTCCACTGATGCTCCCCGACCGGTTTCCCAAGTAGCTGAGGCACTAGGAGCATCAGCCGACATGGCCGAAGTCGTTCCGATATGGCGGCTCGTCGCCGACCATGCTCCGGCCGTTGTCATGAGCAGCTGACCCTCGGATCATGTTCCCCAAGTAAAAGTAGGCAGGGGCGGCCAGAATCAAGAAGTTTGAAGCGGTACAGCAGCCAGCGGCGAGCTCTCCGGCGAGGTCCCTCGGCGGCGGAGCGCGGGTGTCGCGAGGTTGAAGAAGGGGGTGGACCCCAGCTGTCAGCGGCCGATATTTTGAATCGGGATCCGGCTGCGGCCGGGATCGGGTGTGCTGGCGCGCAAAAGCCTTGTGGGCCGCGGTGTGCTGTCGCTTCGGCGTGCGACGCGTGTCCCCTGGGCCCACGCGCGAGTTTAAACTTTTCCCCGATTTTCAGATTTCCTTCAAACTTCAAATCCTTATAACTTTGGCTAGAAAGCTCCAAATTGAGTGAACCAAATTTTGCTGGATTCCGCTCTTTGAGTACTTTCCAGAAAATCAAGTGTCACTTCATGAAATTCCTTAATTCTCCAGAATTAATTCCTTAAAGTTTAAACTGTTAGGAATTTTAACTGGAGAATCATTTGGAGGAAAATCCTGAAATTTTGCTGAGATGTTCACCAAAATATCCTTGAACTACCATAAAAATTTCAGATCCATTTGAGCTCATTTAGTCCACCTAATGGTGTGATTAGTAAAACTGTTCCAGAGAAAATAGAAAATGTTCAGAAACATTTTCAGAATTTTCTCTGAAATTGTTTAGCTCATATCTTTAGTTAGAGACTTCCAAATTAAGTGAGACCAATTCCATTAGAACCCTCTGAAAATCTAGTTTTCAGAAAGTCATAGTTTGTTTCATGAAAATACCTAGAACACCCTAAAAGCCTTTAATTAAGGTCAAGGACATAATTATTTGTGGAGGGCTCAAATGAGCTTTGCTGCAACTAAAACTTGACCAAGTCTCTGTTTAGGTTGTAACCAAGCCACAGTAAAAGTTTCACAGTCATTAGGTCTATCTAGTAAAGGTTATAGACTTCACAACTTCAAAGTTAATACAAAAGCATTTAATTAATACATACATTGTTCTTATCATGTAGTCGCTAAGGTCGAGGAGGAACCCGAAGTCCTAGACTTCGTTACTCCGGAGGAACAGCTAGCCTACGACCAAGAGCAGCAAGGCAAGCCCCGGTTTGCATTAACCATTTTATAAATTTTTATTGTTTTGAGCACATACTTGTTTTCTTTATGTTGTGCATCAGAGTCTTGTTTGGAAACCCCACTGCATAGCCAAGAAAACCATGGGTTGGGGTTTAGGATTGCAAACCCCGTTAGCCACTGCATTGCTAGGATAGAGTAGGATTCGGTACAAGTCGAGTAGATGGAACTACTCGCGAGAATAGGCTAGAGGCACATTGCTCGGGTAGAGATAGCACATGATACACATGGCAAGAAAATGAGACCGAGCGGAGAGTAAGGGCAGCAGGACTTTGGGGCCTGTGTGCTGTAGCTCCGCTTGTGTCGATTGAGGACCGAGCCGTGTGCGGGCCTGTTGAACAAGCTAGAACAGTACCGAAGACCTACCGGCTATATGGGAACCGGGAAACTGATGTAACTCGGGTAGCTGGGTATTGAGGCATTGCCCGTCGTTCAGAGGGTAGGTTGAGAGCTCGAGGTGTAAATCAGCTGGCGGCACAGAGATGCGCGTGCAGGGACCTCTTGCTCGGGACGATGGGACCGGTTCAATATTTGGCTAACGGGTGAAAGGTAGTCGCGTACGGCGTCCGTGATGGTTGTTGTAGGCAACATCGAGTACGGGCGTACGTGACGGGTTATTCGGGTAACCCTGCAGGTGTAAATCGATTATAATCGCCGTCCCTCGCGGTCAGTGAGTACCACTTGTTCACTGTACCGTGACGTAGAAAGAACAGGCTAGTTACATGTTAAAATGTTGCTGATTGAAAGCTGGACATTGATTGTTAATGATATGCTGTAGCTTAGTGCTAACTAAAGTTCTTTTCAACTTTGGGCAAAGTACATGAGAGAAATGCGTTTCTTGTTTGATTGCGGCTCTCTCATGTGCCTTAGCGTAAAGTTCTCCACAACCTGCTGCTAAAACTTGAAAGTAAGGTTCTACTAATTAGGCGAGTCCTTGCAACTGATTTTTACCTCATGCAACCCATTACCCTCATGTAGAAGTTCCATGTTTAGGTGAGACGGGTCAGACTTGCTGAGCCTTCGTGCTCACTGCTTGTGTTTGAAGCTTTTGCAGGGTTCTATGAGGAAGGGACTCCCGAAGAGGAGACGGAACCCCAGGAGGGGAACCCCGTCGAGTGGGAGTCGTGCACGCCGCAGAGTTAGTGTGCGTGTGTGCTAGCAAGGACACGTTCAAGGGCTGAACGTGTACTTGATGCTTAGTCTACGCCCGCGAGTGTGGACTAAACTTATTTTGATGTAAACACGTTGATAAACTTGTTTATGTAATAAAGCTTCCGCTTCCGCTTTGTACCTTTGACGTGTGTTATACGGTGCTGTGCAACGCAGCACCCCTCAGCGTGATCCTGGCTCGACAGGACCAGTGGGGTCGTGTCAGCGTGGTATCAGAGCTCGCTTGAGGTTTAACACAGTACAAAGGTCTTCTTTTTCAAAAATCCAGTGAGGAACGAGTTAGTAGCCCGTATAAGGATGTTATTAGTATATAGAAAGTGGCTTAGTAACCTATTTGTTATGTCGGAAAATCGTGCATCTCGGGACGTTCATGTCTTGGGGGGTGCACGTAAGCGCTGTCCACCAGTGCGCACAAGCTGAAGGGTGGAGCCCCACGGGTGGCAGGTAACCCGACCCGCTTTAGTATCCTCTACGACTCTTCATGTCGTTTGGGGTATTCGAGCAACGTCTGTCCCTGGCGTGCGTGGTGCAACTTGGGAGACCCCGTCACGTGGTCTGAAACGTGAACACGTAACTCAAGGCGTGTTTGGCTTGAGAACATCCGGGCGAGTGATGACGGCCGGATGTACCAACTGTATGGATTCCGGGCTCGGTGTGCAGCCGAGTCTGATGATTGGTTGAAATTCTGCAGGTAGCCTTACCACGAAACGGTAGACGTGTAGTATCCGTGTGCGAGTGACGAGTAGTGCCACTGAACTAACGACGCCGGCTAAGTCCGGTATAGGTTTTTCCTTTGTGAGGACGTAGTACCGACATAATCTGGTGACGCCTCGACGTCACACCCAACTAAATGAACAACTTCATTTAAAAACTTGAAGGTTTTGATCCAAAGTAGTAAAACTTGATGTAACTCCTTCCCTTGAACAGGATATTCAAAGTTAATAAATTTTCAACTTATAGGATGTTAAGGACAGAGCACTCTGTTTTCAGCTAAATCAAGGCTGAAGTTAATCAGAGGTTAGAGGTTGAGTTCTTTCGAGGTTGGGGTCGTATGATACATTTCTGGAAAGCTTTGGAGGAGCTTTACAACTTTTCTGTTGAGTTCCAGAGGTGTTTCATCCCTTAACCACTCGAAAAATGCAGTAGAGTTGAAACTGTCCAGAAAACAGGACGGAGCAAAGACTCTCTGTAGACTCTCTGTAGATTAAGCATAACTTCCTGCATAAAAATCCAAAAATAGAAAATGAGGTAGTTCTGGAAAGCTTATGAGATGGGTTACAACTTTATGACAGAAAGTTTGGTCAGATTAGGAACAGAAGTAACTGAGATTGTTGGATCAAATCAGTACCTAAGGCAGGGAGGTGCTGTCCAATTGTTCCCAGAAATTCTGTTAACTTTGACATCTCATAACTTTTGAACCGGAGCAGATCTTAGGCCAACCAAATACTTTCTGGAAAGCTATTGAAGTTAACTTTAACTTTGATGTTGAGCTCCAGGACTGGTTTTGCTTTTAACCTGGCCTAAATCAGATTGTTATGGAAACTGGTCAGGGCTGTCATGGGAACAGCAGATCAGCAGTCAAATTTGTTTAAAAATTTGAACTATGTTTCCAAGTGTTATGGGTTCAATGACATATCTTATGTTATAACTCAATGGTTTACTGTTTAAATAAATATTTGACATTTCTCAAATATATTTTTACAGATGGCAGCAGATAAACGGTTGGAGAACGGGTGGGTAGTTTCCCACTGCTCTGACCGTAGCGGCTACCCGGAAGCATTGTGGCAAATGCTCCAATATTTCGGGTACAACCAAAGGCCGCAATACTTCGCCAAGGAAGAAGGCGAAGAGGGGAACAAGACGTGGACGATCCATGTCGAGGTTTCTGCAGGGCCTACGCCACCCGGTTGGGTGCCATTCACCGTCACGGTGAGAGGAAGACAACCGGAAGGGATGTGGCAAGTGGCAGCCCGTGACACTATGTCACGTTTCTGCCAGCTACATGTGCAGGCTATGGAGGGTACTCCATACGCACTCGTTCCGGTGGAGGGACGAGCTCAGCATGTGTGGGAAGATTTCAGCAAGCGTAATGGTCTCCAAAGCACCATTATGCTTAGCGGGTAGAGTGTACCCCACGTCTCTCATTATCTTAGAGGGACAGAAGGTCGATGTCATCCTAGGGATGTCGTGGTTAACCCGCCACGGCGCTGTTTTAGACACCGTCCTTCGAGTCGTGCACTTAAACTCAGAAGTGCACGGTTCTCACTCATTATTTCTGGACAGTCCAGAAATAAAACTTCCAAGTGTCTATCAAGCCACAACCATCAGATTGGAAGACATTCCAGTGGTCCGAGAGTTCCCTGATGTATTCCCGGATGATTTGCCGGGGATGCCACCCGATAGAGAGGTGGAGTTCAAGATTGAACTTGCACCGGGAACCATGCCAATATCCCGAAGGCCGTACAAGATGGCGCCCAAGGAGTTGGCTGAACTGAAGACTCAGCTCACGGACCTTCTGGAGAAGGGTTTTATTAGGCCGAGCTCCTCGCCATGGGGCTGTTCGGCATTATTTGTCAAAAAGAAGGATGAAACGTTGCGGCTTTGCGTGGACTACCGTCCATTAAATGCCGTAACCATCAAGAACAAGTACCCGTTGCCACGGATCGACATGTTGTTTGATCAGTTGGTCGAAGCAAAGGTCTTTTCCAAGATGGATTTAAGATCCGGGTACCATCAGATTAAGATCAGGGCTGAGGACATTCCAAAGACAGCTTTTTCGACAAGGTACGGGCTTTATGAGTACCTGGTCATGTCCTTCGGCCTCACCAATGCTCCAGCTCACTTCATGTACTTAATGAACTCGGTGTTCATGCCGGAGCTGGACAAGTTTGTCGTGGTCTTCATCGACGACATCCTGGTATATTCCAAGTCGGAGGAAGATCACAAGAAACATCTGCGTATAGTCTTGCAACGGCTGCGGGATCACAAGTTATACGCAAAGTTCAGCAAATGCGAGTTTTGGATATCGCAAGTGCCTTTCCTCGGGCATATCATCTCAGCGGAGGGTATCGCTGTGGACCCGAGCAAAATCACGCAAGTGCTGAATTGGAAATCCCCGAGAACTGTTCATGAGGTACGGAGTTTCCTCGGACTCGCGGGATATTATCGGAGGTTCATTCCGAACTTCTCGAAGATTGCCAAGCCAATGACAGAGCTGCTAAAGAAGGCTACCAAATATGTTTGGAGTCCAGCATGTGAAGCAGCATTCAAGGCTTTAGTCAAGCACCTGACATCAGCACCGGTTTTGGCGCAGCCAGACACAACAAAACCGTTCGATGTGTACTGCGATGCATCCGGCATTGGGCTCGGATGTGTGCTGATGCAAGACCGAAGAGTGGTTGCGTATGGATCACGACAGCTTAGGAACCATGAGCAAAATTATCCAACTCACGACTTGGAACTCGCTGCCGTGGTACTTGCACTAAAAATGTGGAGGCACTACCTACTCGGTAACCTCGTACATTTATATACCGACCACAAAAGCCTCAAGTACATATTCACTCAGAAGGAGCTGAACATGAGGCAACGAAGATGGTTAGAACTGATAAAGGATTACGAAATAGAGATCCATTATCATCCGGGCAAGGCAAACGTTGTGGCAGATGCGCTGAGCCGCAAGTCACACGTCAATAATCTGACCATCACACCGTTGGAAGAGAGCGAACCACCACTACATGTGATTCCACATGGAGCTCTCTACAACCTAGCTTTGATCCCCACCATCCGTGAAGAGATAGCGGCAGCCCAGAAGAATGACAAGGGCATGTCACATTTGCGGAGACGTGTAGACAGTGGGGAGTTGAAATGTTTCCGGAAGGACGGAGACGGCGTCCTATGGTTCAAGGACCGGATCGTCGTACCCCGAAACCCGGAGTTACGGAAGAAAATCTTTGATGAGGCTCACTTATCAAAGTTTTCTATTCACCCCGGCAGCAACAAGATGTATCAAGAACTCAGAAGCAAGTTTTGGTGGACACGGATGAAGCGAGAGACTGCAAAATACGTGTCCGAGTGTGATACATGTCGACGGGTGAAGGCAGACCACATGCGGAAACCGGGACTGCTGCAACCACTGGGCATTCCTGCCTGGAAGTGGGAGGACGTGAGCATGGATTTCGTCGTCGGTTTACCCACCACCTTACAGAAACATGATTCTGTGTGGGTGATCGTCAATCGGCTCACCAAAGTTGCCCATTTCATCCCGGTCAACACCAACTACAACGCCAAGAAGTACGCTGAACTGTACATCTCACGGATCCTATGCTTATACGGCGTACCCCGTACCATCGTATCGGACCGGGGCACTTTATTTGTGTCCCGTTTTTGGGAGCAGCTACACGCTGCCTTGGGGACGAAGCTGATCCGTAGTTCAGCCTACCACCCGCAGACGGATGGGCAAACGGAGCGGGTAAATCAAATCTTAGAAGACATGCTACGAGCTTGCGCTATCGACCACGGCAAGAATTGGGATGATCACTTGCCGTTAGCCGAGTTCTCGTACAACAATGGGTACCAAGCCAGCATCAAGATGGCGCCCTACGAGGCGCTATACGGCAGGAAATGCCGCACACCACTGAACTGGTGTGAATCTGGCGAGAGGGTTACCTTCGGGATTGATCTTGTCAACAACGCGGAAGAAAAGGTTCGATTAATTCAAGCGAACCTAAAAGCCGCTCAATCCCGACAGAAACAGTATGCGGACCGGAGGAGGCGCCCATTACAATTCGAAGTTGGAGATCACGTATACCTACGAGTGTCTCCAATGAAGGGCGTAAACAGATTTGGGGTGAGAAGAAAGTTAGCACCCCGATTCATCGGTCCATTCCAGATTACCGAAAGATGTGGATCGGTGGCATACCGGCTAAGATTACCAGAAGCACTTTCCGGTGTGCACGACGTCTTTCACATTTCCCAGCTGAGGAAGTGTCTCAAGCTATCAACTACCGTTCAGCTGGAAGACATTGAAGAACTGCAACCGGATCTCACCTATCGGGAGGAACCGGTGCAGATTATTGATGAAAAGGCCCGAACCACACGCAACCGTACGTTGTGGTTCTACAAGGTTCTGTGGAGTAATCACTCCATGGATGAAGCGACATGGGAGAGCGAAGAATTCCTTCGCACTAACTACCCCGACTTTCTCACGTCGCATATTCGGTAAAATTTCCACCGTCCTCTCTCTCATTTCACATTATAATCTCGGGACGAGATTCTTTTAAGGGGGGAGGAATGTAAGGGCCTCAGTTTTTGACACTCATTTGCAGTGTTCATCACCACACCACACACCTCATTTGAGGAAAAATGATGAACACAAATAAAGAGCAAGTAACAATTATCAACATGCTCATTAGGGAACAAACTCACACATTACAAAAGTGGTACTTCCCACATGTGATATAGATGGGCTGGACATATGAAAACTCCTACACTTTGCCAAGGATGTCCATGCCAAGTTTCACCCAAATTCAAAACATTTTTGAGGTCATCTTGGGTGTAGATAGGAAAGGGGCAGTTTGAAAACATATTCAAATTCAAACTGTTTTCACCCACTGAATTTAAAAGTGGAAGGCATATTCTTGCTCAGCACATTTTTGTGAGCTCACACACCAATTTTCACTCCATTTGGAGTTGATCTTGACATGAGCTAAGGGGGAGAAATTCAAACTTTATTTGAATTTCAAACTGCACTTGTGCTGAAATTCATTCAAACCAAACCTCATTTGAACTTTGATCAATTCAAATGGCTCTTGGGTGAATAATTTGAGTTGCCAAGGGTAGAATAGGGTTCACTGTTTACCACAGCTGTTAAGAATAAATTTCAGAGGTTAAAAGAGGAGTGGGACCCACATGTCAGCCTCAGCCTCAAAGCAAACCGACTGAACCACAGTTCAGTCGGTTCCCGGCTGTTGTGCGCGCGCGCCACCGAAGGGGGCAGCCGGCGCCAGCTCCTGCTGCGTGCCCCAAGCCGGAGACCGGCCGACCGGCCTATTTATTCCCTCCCCGGCGTGCTTCAGTCGCCATTCCCCGAGCTGCCGACGTGCACGATCCATTTCTCCACTGCCATCACCGGCGCTCGAGTTCCTGCTTGATCAAGCCGATCGCAGCTCCCTCTTTCCATTCCAAGGTCCCAGCAAGGTACTAGCAACCATCCTCCATCCTTCCCATTGATAGAAATCGATTGAAACCGAGTGATATCGGCTGTGCCGAAAGATCAAACTCGGAACTGGAAACCGCCGCACCTCGGGCTCTCGTGGACAGCCCAACCTGGGCGTTGTCACGCCCGAGCCAAGGCACCCTTGGACGCGCAAGTGATCGGTGCTGCTCATCCCCGAGCCACAGCTCGAGTGGTTGCTCACCGGCGGCGAATTTCCACTTTTCCCCTTTCTGTGTGCAGAACGACCTTCGGGTACGATTCTGTTTAATTCGTGCTCTAGAAAGGATTAGAGGGCCTCAGGCCACTCCCACACGAACTAGACACGGTGACGCACAAGTTGCCTTCACAACTCTGGGCCGGAGAACTTCTGTGCCCGGCGTAATTCAAGGTCTACTAATGGCGGAACGCACGGGGGGTATCGGGCGCACGGTGAGGACCTATTTCGGGCCTTCCCCGAGCTGCCCCGAGTTCATGTCGACCTTCTCTGAGGTCCACTGATGCTCCCCGACCGGTTTCCCAAGTAGCTGAGGCACTAGGAGCATCAGCCGACATGGCCGAAGTCGTTCCGATATGGCGGCTCGTCGCCGACCATGCTCCGGCCGTTGTCATGAGCAGCTGACCCTCGGATCATGTTCCCCAAGTAAAAGTAGGCAGGGGCGGCCAGAATCAAGAAGTTTGAAGCGGTACAGCAGCCAGCGGCGAGCTCTCCGGCGAGGTCCCTCGGCGGCGGAGCGCGGGTGTCGCGAGGTTGAAGAAGGGGGTGGACCCCAGCTGTCAGCGGCCGATATTTTGAATCGGGATCCGGCTGCGGCCGGGATCGGGTGTGCTGGCGCGCAAAAGCCTTGTGGGCCGCGGTGTGCTGTCGCTTCGGCGTGCGACGCGTGTCCCCTGGGCCCACGCGCGAGTTTAAACTTTTCCCCGATTTTCAGATTTCCTTCAAACTTCAAATCCTTATAACTTTGGCTAGAAAGCTCCAAATTGAGTGAACCAAATTTTGCTGGATTCAGCTCTTTGAGTACTTTCCAGAAAATCAAGTGTCACTTCATGAAATTCCTTAATTCTCCAGAATTAATTCCTTAAAGTTTAAACTGTTAGGAATTTTAACTGGAGAATCATTTGGAGGAAAATCCTGAAATTTTGCTGAGATGTTCACCAAAATATCCTTGAACTACCATAAAAATTTCAGATCCATTTGAGCTCATTTAGTCCACCTAATGGTGTGATTAGTAAAACTGTTCCAGAGAAAATAGAAAATGTTCAGAAACATTTTCAGAATTTTCTCTGAAATTGTTTAGCTCATATCTTTAGTTAGAGACTTCCAAATTAAGTGAGACCAATTCCATTAGAACCCTCTGAAAATCTAGTTTTCAGAAAGTCATAGTTTGTTTCATGAAAATACCTAGAACACCCTAAAAGCCTTTAATTAAGGTCAAGGACATAATTATTTGTGGAGGGCTCAAATGAGCTTTGCTGCAACTAAAACTTGACCAAGTCTCTGTTTAGGTTGTAACCAAGCCACAGTAAAAGTTTCACAGTCATTAGGTCTATCTAGTAAAGGTTATAGACTTCACAACTTCAAAGTTAATACAAAAGCATTTAATTAATACATACATTGTTCTTATCATGTAGTCGCTAAGGTCGAGGAGGAACCCGAAGTCCTAGACTTCGTTACTCCGGAGGAACAGCTAGCCTACGACCAAGAGCAGCAAGGCAAGCCCCGGTTTGCATTAACCATTTTATAAATTTTTATTGTTTTGAGCACATACTTGTTTTCTTTATGTTGTGCATCAGAGTCTTGTTTGGAAACCCCACTGCATAGCCAAGAAAACCATGGGTTGGGGTTTAGGATTGCAAACCCCGTTAGCCACTGCATTGCTAGGATAGAGTAGGATTCGGTACAAGTCGAGTAGTTGGAACTACTCGCGAGAATAGGCTAGAGGCACATTGCTCGGGTAGAGATAGCACATGATACACATGGCAAGAAAATGAGACCGAGCGGAGAGTAAGGGCAGCAGGACTTTGGGGCCTGTGTGCTGTAGCTCCGCTTGTGTCGATTGAGGACCGAGCCGTGTGCGGGCCTGTTGAACAAGCTAGAACAGTACCGAAGACCTACCGGCTATATGGGAACCGGGAAACTGATGTAACTCGGGTAGCTGGGTATTGAGGCATTGCCCGTCGTTCAGAGGGTAGGTTGAGAGCTCGAGGTGTAAATCAGCTGGCGGCACAGAGATGCGCGTGCAGGGACCTCTTGCTCGGGACGATGGGACCGGTTCAATATTTGGCTAACGGGTGAAAGGTAGTCGCGTACGGCGTCCGTGATGGTTGTTGTAGGCAACATCGAGTACGGGCGTACGTGACGGGTTATTCGGGTAACCCTGCAGGTGTAAATCGATTATAATCGCCGTCCCTCGCGGTCAGTGAGTACCACTTGTTCACTGTACCGTGACGTAGAAAGAACAGGCTAGTTACATGTTAAAATGTTGCTGATTGAAAGCTGGACATTGATTGTTAATGATATGCTGTAGCTTAGTGCTAACTAAAGTTCTTTTCAACTTTGGGCAAAGTACATGAGAGAAATGCGTTTCTTGTTTGATTGCGGCTCTCTCATGTGCCTTAGCGTAAAGTTCTCCACAACCTGCTGCTAAAACTTGAAAGTAAGGTTCTACTAATTAGGCGAGTCCTTGCAACTGATTTTTACCTCATGCAACCCATTACCCTCATGTAGAAGTTCCATGTTTAGGTGAGACGGGTCAGACTTGCTGAGCCTTCGTGCTCACTGCTTGTGTTTGAAGCTTTTGCAGGGTTCTATGAGGAAGGGACTCCCGAAGAGGAGACGGAACCCCAGGAGGGGAACCCCGTCGAGTGGGAGTCGTGCACGCCGCAGAGTTAGTGTGCGTGTGTGCTAGCAAGGACACGTTCAAGGGCTGAACGTGTACTTGATGCTTAGTCTACGCCCGCGAGTGTGGACTAAACTTATTTTGATGTAAACACGTTGATAAACTTGTTTATGTAATAAAGCTTCCGCTTCCGCTTTGTACCTTTGACGTGTGTTATACGGTGCTGTGCAACGCAGCACCCCTCAGCGTGATCCTGGCTCGACAGGACCAGTGGGGTCGTGTCAGAAATGTTTAAATTCTGACAGTGGGGTCCAGTATATCAAGCCTTATAAACGAGGTGTACTTGAACCGTCGTCTACAAAGTCTTATTGACGACGGTGTGTTTAACCGTCATCTATAAAGTCTCGGGCAGGCCCAGGTTTCGGCCCATGTTGATGAGGGCCTATATTGTCGACGCTGGGCTGTCGTCTATAAGGTCGGAGACCTTATAGACGACGGTAATAGGTTAAGCGTCCTCAATTAATGACTAATTGATGACGGTGGTGTCTAGCCGTCGTCAATATTTTTATTGACGACAGTGCCATCGTCAATAATTTTGACCATCGTATATTGTGGCGATTTCTGTAGTGCAGGGCTACGTGGCGCTTCCTCAGATGAAGGCACATGGGGCTACGGAGTTACACCTTGCAGCCACAAAGTGATCCTGTGCCGCAGAGGATCCGGCTCATTTTAAACCGACACTGACGCGTGGGGCCGGGCTCTCCTTCTTCCTCTTCCTGCTCCCGCGCGCGCCCGCGCCACGCCCTCGCCGGAGCCTGTTGGAAGCCGACTTTCCGGCCATCTCCCGCATTCCCACTCGCCGCCAGCCCCTATTCCGACGTTGGGGACATCGCCCCACGCCGGCGATGACCCTACCATGGCTAGTGACGGTGCGGCGGCTCAGTTTAACTCTGGCGACGTCGGTGTCGAGCTGAGGCGCCCTCGGTGTGTTCGAGTGATAACCCGAGAAATGGAAGACTTGGTGTGTAAGTATAAGTGTTCCAATGACAAGTGGGTCCCACCCTTTTCCCCCCTCCTTATCCCCCCAAAATATCTCAAATTTGACCAGTGATATAATTCAAATGCGTGGAGGTCAAATCTGTAATTTATTTGGATAATAGCTCATGTTTCATCCAAATTCGAATTTGCATTTGAATTCCTATGCAATTTAAAGTCCTCTTTGAAATGGATAGCAAATTACCTCCAAATCTCCACAAACTTTGCCATCCCATTATTTTGGACCTGAGGAATTCAAATATGAAATCTAAATTTTATTTTAGCTGCTGCAAATGGGGTATTTAATACAACAGTTTGCATTTCTCTTGTCATGCCCTCATTGTAACAGCCCTAACTTTTGTAAAGTTTGATTTCAACTTATAAAACAAAGTTAAGGCGAAGAAAGGCTATAATTGTGTCACATGAAATGATGAGCACACAAATGGACATGTGAGGGAGTTCAAAATTTCCTCTAGCCCATGCTCAACACATGTTAACCTAGGGGAAAGAATTACACTCCCAAAAACTCTAACTCATGTGCACCTCCTCTATGAGTAGAGTGGAGGAAATTTAAACGCAATTTGAATTCTTTTAAAAGGATTCTTATCCAGATTGTACAAATGTATCCAAAGGAATTCACCGATGCATTCTCCATGTATCAATGAGCTCATGATCCAAATTTGGATATTTTTGGAGCTCGTATACCAATTATTCCGGGAAATATGCGAGGGAGGGTTCAAATTCAAATTTGAATTCGAAAACTGAACCAAACGTGCTCAATTTTGAAATCTGATTTCAGATTCAAATTCTTCGTAATCTGTTTGATCTACCATCCAATTTTGGTTGAATTTGGATGAAGGCGGTGCGGGAAAATTAAAGCACGGAGACGGGAGATATTTGGGGGCTGTGGCCCACATGTCATACATACGGTAAACAAACCGACTCAGTTTTTCCTTCTCTCCCGGCAACCGACCTCTCCCTGATCTTTTGCTCGATCCAAGCCATCACAGCAAGTGCAACAAGGCGAGTTTTCTTCTCCCAGCTTGATCTCAGCCCCGTGCTGCCTTTCTCCCGTGCGTTTGCCACCTGAGAAGAACACAGCGACCCCTCTGTTTCCTCCATCACACAGCCACCACTGAACTTCCTTTGCTCGAGCTCCCCACATAGAAAACCTTCTTCCCTGAGTGCTCTAGCCGGCTGTGAACTTCCCTCCGCTGTTCCATGCTTGCTGGCGCCTAGAAGCAGCAAAGTTTCTCTGCTCCCGAGTTCAAACTCAGGCAACCAAAAACTGGACGCCGTGGACAGCCCAAACCAGAAGGGATCACGCCCAAGCAAGCCACCCCATCTGTGCACCAACAAGTCTAGTTTCTCACCTCCAAAGCTCAGCCCCAGCCATTGATCACAGAGGGAGAATTTAAAGTTTTTCTCCCGGGCGGCAGAAACGGACCTTGAGGTAAGGAATTGTAAAATTCGTCCTCAATTCATGTTTGTTGGGTCTCAAACTTCACACACAGGTTGTTAACTGCCTAGCACACCTCCTCCATCGATTTTATACCAGGAAATTGAGTGTAGAGTGAGCAATCCGAGCTCTTTTAGAGGGTATGCCGCTGGACCCTATCGGGTGCACGGTGCCTATAGGTTTAGAGCCATCTCCAGCTGGTTTAGACCTCATGCCGGTCTTCTACATGATCCCCTGGTGCTGTAGAGCCCAAGAACCGACCATTTGGTGGAGAATTCACCGTGCAAGACCTCGCCGGAGCTCTAGGGTTTGCTGTGGCCGGTGCGCCCTATTTTCCGGCGAGTTTCAGCCGCCGGGGACCTCACCAACGTGTTCAGCGTGGGGAAATATGGGGGGGCGGCCAGAAGGGGGTCTGGAGGTGGCTGGGAACTGGTTTTCCGGTGACCTCACCGGAGGGAGCCGACACTGGTGTGTTTGGCGCGAGTCTGGAGGTTAGGGATGACAGGGGGGACCCACTGTCAGCATTTAAACATTTTCCAGATTTTCCCACTCTAGTTCAAACTTTGGAGAGCCATAACTTTGTGTAGGAGTGTCCAAAAATTGTGAAACAAATTTTGTTGGATTCCTCCCAAAGAGTACTATCCAGGGGTGCAGACCAATGTTTATGAAAATCCCTGAATTTGGCTTATTAATTCATTTAAAAAAATTTTGTCTGAATTTTTACAGGAGTTCTGTTTATTGGAAAATTCCCAAATTTGGACAGGACATTGTTCTAAAAATCCTTGAACTTCAGTAAAAATTTCAGAGGCATTGGACCTCATTTGCTTGGTCAAATGATGTGTTCATTTCTTATGTCTCTGAAAAATGGGAAAATGAACAGAGACAATTTCAGCTTTCCCCATTCTTTGTAAAATCCATATCTCCATGTAGGAAACTCAAAAAATAGAAAAACCAATTCCTATGGACTCAGGACATTTTGTACTTCACAAAAAGTCTACTTTGCAGCATAGGAAAGCTTAATATCTAGGGGGTAAAGGCAGGTTAGTGAAAACCACATAAGGATTTGTTGTGCCCACATGAAGCTATTTCTTGAGCTCAATTTTTTCACACTGCCTAAATACCATCCATAGAGGCTGTGGTTAAATTCTCAGCTTCATTGGACCTCTGAAACTTGAGCTACCATCTTTTAGGTTTAAGTGTCCATGTAATGGACTTAATCACATGGTGATTACTAGTATCACTTGTCACCTAGCATTCTTCTTATCTAAGGTTTAGATCCAACAACAGAAACCTTGCTGTTGTTTTTATCTTTTAGGTGTGAGTTAACTGGTACAACAGTTTTGAATCATTTTCTAAATTTCTTTTGAATACATGTGCATAAATAATCTTAATAGCACGTGACGTCGACGTTCGACGAGGACTCGACTCTGCAGCGAGGATCTCCATCTCGTGACGAGTTTGGCGGATTCTCCGGAGGAAGACTAACTCCTAGCTTCTAACAAAACCGTTGAGCAAGGCAAGCCCCGGTTTGCATATCGTTACCGTTTTAAATTTTGCTTTACATCACATCATGTTTATTAGACTTGAGTGCATTATGTCTAGGATGATTGAAACCCACTTGCATGCCTATTACATCCCTCATTAGAAGGTTTAGTGTAGCCTTTGCCTCGTTGTAGATGCTAGGCTAATGTTGTAGCTAGCTCGGTAGAAGTCGAGTAGTAAAAAGCTACTCGCGAGAAAGTTCGAGTAATGGAGTTACTCGCGAGAGATAAATGATAAGAGCACCCTCATGAATATGAGATGGGGACGGGGATGTTCCTGTAGGATGGAGCGCTCAAGGTTGGTCTCGACCTGCGATGGGTGTGACAATGCTTGAGACCACATTTGGCCTGGACCGGGATGGTAAGGCAAATGTGGAGGTTGGTTGTAGCCCCGTCCGTGTCGGTTAAGGACCGTATGTATGCGGCCCTGCTGGACAAGATTGAGCTGTACCGGATATATAGTGGGGTATGGGACCCATGAAACCGATGTAACTCGATGGACCGTGATATAGAAACTCATCCTTCGCGTGGGAATGGCGTTGAGATGGCGGGAGGTGTAAATCCTTTAGCGGGCAACTTCGACGTGTCCACGTAGAGGACCATCCTGCTCGGCGCGAAGCGTTTTTCTATGTCGGGGTGTCGTGTGAAAGGTTGCTGCATACAACGTAAGAAAGAGCTCTTGAGAGAGTCTTTTGAGGCGGGTGTATGTGTCGTGTATTCCGGGTTGTTATTGATTGGAATCACCGTCGCTCGCGGAAGAGGATTGAGCATACTTGCCCACTGCGCCGTGACTTAGTAAGAAGATGAACTAAGTCTCTTAACTTGCTGTTTGTGGATTAATCACTGTATTGGAACCTTGACTGAAGTAGATATAGAGCCAACTAAATTTCATTTCCACCTTAGGCTAGCAACATCGGGATAAGCGTTTCTTGTTTGATTGTGGATTTCCGATGTTGTGAGGCGTGAGTACCACTAAAATAAAGGCTAAAAGAATATGAATATAAGGATCAAGTTTAGTCAAGCTGCATTTTGCAAATTCCTATGCCTACTGTCTTACTACCCCTGCATGTAGAGTTGCATGTTTAGGATTGACGGGTAAGTCTTGTTGAGCCTTAGTGCTCACGGTTGCTTCCGAGTTGTTTTTGCAGGTAGCAGGATGCCTGCTATGAAGAGGGTTGGTCGGTGAGACGACGAACCTCACGGTTCGTTCAACTCATCGGAAACCTGGCCGCTGCCTTTCTTTGGTGAAGCTAGTAGGAAGCGTTCATGGGCTGAACGACTTCTCTTCGGCGTAGTTAGGGTCGAAAGTGAGTAGTTTGTCCAGCAAATTTAAATTTCCGCTGCGTGTGTACATTATGTTGTAAAAGAAATTATCTTGAGTAACAAAATGGCTCCGTTATGTTCTTATCGTCTTTTCGTGCATGCTGTTGGGTGCCGCATCGCACGGCACCACCCACTGCGATTCCCGGGCCGGGCGTTCACAGACGTGGTATCAGAGCCGCATTGGGGATAGCACGCATGAAAAGAGCATATTTTTGAAAACTTAGGAGTATACGAGTGAGGAACGTATAGTATGCCCACATAAGGATTATTATTAGCATAGTACTTAAGGTGGCAAGCTAACAGTGTGTTATCATTCAGTATTTCAATTCTGTAACGACGCACCTACGTGAAGGTAAGAATGGTAAGGAACGCCACCGAAAGCGGATCAATTTCGGTTAGCTCACCCATACGAGGAAAGTAGTGTGGGATGTCCCGTTCAGCAATGGACAGGAAGTGAATATGTTTTCTAAGACTCTTCATGTCTTAGAGACATATGAAATGCACTAGCCTCCATTGCGCAAACCCAGGGGCAAGAGGAGGAGACCCCATCGTGTGGTTTGTAACACGAAGTGTGTTCTTTAGGACCCTTCATGTCCTATGAGGCATACAAAAGCGCTGTTCCACCGGTGTGCTTTATTGCAAAGGTGTGGAGCCCCCGTCGGGTGGTGAATAACCCGATCATGTACCTTGAGACGTGGCTTGACTCAAGGACGGCCCGTATGGCAATGATACGGGGCGTATGTTTTTACTATGATATGGACCTGCCTGAAATGATAAACCAATGTGTGCATCATTATTGAGTGATTTTCTGCAGGTACCTTAACCACGTTAGAACATGACGTGTAGAAAAAGTTTGTGAGTGATCGTTTTAGTGCCACCACTTGAGACGTATAAGCCGGTATAAAGCCGGTTAGGATTTTAATTTGGTGAGGCAACGTAGTACCGTGATGTGTTTTGAACTGCATGAAAATGAAGGTTTGAAAAGAAAAAGGGTAAATTTGGAGTCTAGGATTCTATTAGGGGGTGATGAACTCCTATATTGAACTAAGAGTCAATTGGGAGTATAGATTTATTCACAAAGACTTAGGAATAAACCTCCCCTGTTTCCGACAGAATTTTGCTGAAGTTGAACAGGACATAACTTTTGTTTGGTTGAACCAATGGAGGTAAGTGATACATTTCTGGAAAGCTATTGAATTATTCTACAACTCTTCAGTAGAACTCCAGATCAGAATCACCCTCCAAATGGATGAAATTCTCATAGGAGTGTGAACTGTCCAAAAACAGGGCAGACACAAATTGCTCTCTGGAAATTTCTGTATTTCGACCATAACTTTCTGTAGAAAATTTTCTAAGGGTCAAATAATACACTGTTGGAAAGCTGGTGATATATGCTATGACTTTGTAGTTCAAAGTTTCTCCAGATTTGGAGTTTAGTTGTATGAAATCTTGCGGACAAAACAGCCACTTTCAAAGGAGGTGCTGTCAAAATTGTTCCAGATTTCTGTTAACTTTGAAATATCACAACTTTTGATCCAGAAATGATATGAAGGCAAATGACTACTCGTTGGAAAGATATTAAAGTTAACTATAACTTTGATATTCAACTTGAGACATGAAATTGCCATTGTCGTATTCAAATTCTGGGATTAAGACCTATTGGTCATTCTGAACAGAGTAGTACTTACTGTCATTTAGCTTGAGACTTGTTGTGGACAGGGATGTCTTAGACTTCTCTAAGCTCCGTAACATGTTCTCGAGTTATTTTTCAGTTTGTCCTACTGTTGGGATTAAGGGTTTGGACAAACTTTCTCATGTTTGATAGATTCCAGAATTGTTGAAACCCTGGTTAGATTATGTGTGCTGCATTATTGAAGTGATGCTTTGACGGTTAATGTTTTTGAATTCAAGTTGAGTTTGAACTTTGAATTTTAACCGTAAATTGCTCATTCTTGCAGCATGGATCGTGCTCATTCCAGGAGTGAGGTTGGTGAGTCGAGTCACGGCGGAAGTAATTCGCCACGACAAGAAGTGCCGACATCATCAACCGGATTGGCGGAAATCTTGGCAAAGATGGCTGAGTCTCTGGATCTGTTGGTGCGACAAAGCATACGACAGGAGACACTACAGCAAAATCCTCCACCAAGCACTTATCTGGATTTTCTAGCAAGACAACCACCGGTTTTCTCGGAAGTGAAAGAACCGTTGGAGTCGGCTCATTGGCTCCAATGTATTGAAGCCAAGTTCGGGATGCTTGAGTGCGATGAGTACCAGAAGACTTTATTTGCCGCTCAACAACTCCATGGAGCTGCTGGAGTTTGGTGGGCAGAGTACATTGCTACTCTTCCTCAAGGTCATTGAGTGACGTGGGATGAATTCCGGAATGTTTTCCGGTCACGTCACGTTTGTTCGGGAATTCTTCGAACAAAGTATCAAGATTTTCTGGAGCTAAAGCAAGGAGAAAGGAGTGCGTACGAGTACTTCAAGAAGTTTGAAGACTTAATGCAATACGCAACTCATATGGTAGACTCGGAAGCGTTGAAGTGCGAGTATTTCTTCCGAGGTTTGAATGTCGATCTTAAGGAACAAGTGACCTTGTTCAATAACGGTATTTACAATGAGTTGGTAAATGCCGCTATCATTAAGGAAGACATGCATCTTCGTTGTGAAGCGGAACTGAAAAGAAGTATACCGCCGGATAGTGATATCGAGGTTCGTCCGAACTATCGAGGGCGGTATTACTCGCCAGTTAGGCAACAAATTCAGCCTATGGTGCAACTCTCACAACCACGGCTGGAGTTGATCACTTATGAGCCTCCACCTCAACAGCAGCGGACAGAAATTATTCGTGCAACCCTACCGCAACCAGCTATGCACGAATTATCTCCACCTCATGTTAGTAGAGAGCTGAAGATTTCTACAACACAAAACCGTCGTGGAGCTGAGCAGAGTCACACTCGTGTGTTGCCTCGTCAATGCTCAGATCAGCATCGTGAACCTTCACAGAAGAATCTTTCAAAAGCTGGCAGGGTTAATTATACTGCTATTGAGGACATTGCAAAAGGCGAACCAGTTTTGGCGGGCATGTTCACTTTACATGAACAGCCCACTTTCGTGTTGTTTGATTCCGGAGCCACCCACAATTTTATTAGCAGAGACTATGTGCTGAAGAATAATCTTCCATTTAGCACAATTAAGCATCCGTTTCATATCAGCTCACCCGTAGGCATGATATCAACAGATGAAATGGTCTCACGAGCACCTTTATGTTTGGGTGGAAATATCTATCCTGCGAGCCTTATCATACTCAAAGGCCAAAGGATTGATATTATCTTGGGGATGTCATGGTTGACACATTATGGAGCTATCTTTGACATCAGCTCTCGGACTGTCCAACTGAATTCCCCAATACATGGTTGCAACACATTGAACCTTGTGGATCCATCACAACAAGTTGCAGCAGTGCATCAGATTGAAGCTCCTAAACTTGAGGATATTCCAGTGGTATGTGAATATCCAGATGTGTTTCCCGAAGACTTGCCGGGCATGCCACCCGAACGTGATGTAGAGTTCAAGATTGAACTGGCACCGGGAACAACACCTATTTCTCGACGACCATATAAAATGGCACCGAAGGAGCTAGCAGAATTGAAGGAGCAGCTTAATGACCAAAGGTTTTATACGCCCAAGTTCATCACCTTGGGGCTGTTCCGCACTCTTCGTGAAGAAGAAGGACGAGACTTTGAGACTATGCGTAGATTATCGTCCACTGAATGCTGTCACTATCAAGAATAAGTATCCGCTACCGCGCATCGATATTTTGTTCGATCAACTAGTGGGTGCTAAGGTATTCTCCAAGATGGATCTTCGGTCCGGGTATCACCAGATAAAAATCCGGGCAGAAGATGTACCTAAGACGGCGTTCTCGACAAGATATGGTCTTTATGAATATCTTGTCATGTCCTTTGGGTTGACCAATGCTCCGGCTCACTTTATGTATCTCATGAACTCGGTGTTCACACCGGAGTTAGATAAGTTCGTCGTGGTTTTCATCGACGACATTTTGGTCTATTCAAAGTCAGAAGAAGAACACGCCGAACATTTGCGTATTGTACTCCAATGCTTGAGAGATCACAAGCTATATGCAAAGTTCAGTAAATGTGAGTTTTGGATCAGCAAAGTGCCGTTTCTTGGGCATATTATTTCAGCGGAAGGCATCGCTGTGGACCCAAGTAAAATCGAGCAAGTGCTGAATTGGAAATCTCCAACATCTGTTCATGAAGTGAGGAGTTTCCTAGGTTTAGCGGGTTATTACCGGAGATTCATTCCAAATTTCTCCAAAGTCGCTAACCCTATGACGGAGCTGTTGAAGAAAAGCACCAAGTATGATTGGAGCAATTCATGCGAACAAGCTTTTCAAACTTTAGTGAAGTATCTCACTACAGCTCCAGTTTTGGCCCAGCCAGACACTACGAAGTCGTTTGATGTCTATTGTGATGCATCCGGCACTGGTTTGGGTTGTGTGTTGATGCAAGAAGGACGTGTGGTCGCGTATGGATCCCGACAACTCAGGGGTCATGAGCAGAATTACCCGACGCACGACCTTGAACTAGCTGCAATGGTCTTAGCATTGAAAATGTGGAGACATTATCTACTAGGCAATCTAGTACATCTCTACACTGACCACAAAAGCTTGAAGTACATCTTCACACAGAAGGAACTGAATATGAGGCAGTGAAGATGGCTCGAATTGATCAAGGACTATGAACTTGAAATTCATTACCATCCGGGCAAAGCGAATGTGGTTGCCGATGCACTTAGTCGGAAAGCCCACGTTCACCATTTAGCCATGGCTGCACATGAAGAAGGAGAACCAAGCCTGTGCTTAGTTCCCTACGGATCGCTGTTCAACCTCACTCTTATTCCTACAATCCGAGATGAGATTGTAGAGGCTCAGAAGAGAGACAGGGGTATGTCTCATATCCGGAGGAGAGTGGACATCGGTGAATTGAAGATGTTCCGCAAGGAGGAAGAGGGTACTCTATGGTTTAACAACCGCATAGTTGTATCCCGGAATATGAAATTGCGGAGGAAGATACTGGATGAAGCGCATTTATCCAAGTACTCCATTCATCCGGGAAGCAACAAGATGTACCAGGACTTAAAATCTAAGTTCTGGTGGACACGGATGAAAAGAGAGATTGCGAAGTACGTATCCAAGTGTGATACGTGTCGGCGGGTTAAAGCCGACCATATGAGGAAAGCCGGACCACTTCAACCGCTGAAGGTTCCAGCATGGAAGTGGGAAGACATAAGTATGGACTTCATCGTCAGTTTACCCATGACCAGCAACAAGCATGATTCTATTTGGGTAATCGTCGATCGTTTGACCAAGACCGCTCATTTTATTCCAGTCCATACTAAATATGTGGCAAAGAAGTATGCGGAGCTGTTCATCTCGAGAATCGTGTGTTTACACGGGGTTCCCCGCACCATCGTGTCTGACCGAGGTGCGTTGTTCATATCCAGATTTTGGGAGCAACTGCATGCTTCCTTGGGAACCAAGTTAATTCAGAGTTCAGCGTATCATCCGCAAACTGATGGTCAAACGGAGAGAGTCAATCAGATTCTGGAGGATATGCTACGGGCATGTGTCATCAGTCATGGAAAGAATTGGGATGACCATCTACCGTTAGCAGAATTCTCATATAATAACGGTTATCAATCCAGCATCAAGATGGCCCCGTATGAAGCTCTTTATGGCCGGAAGTGCCGCACACCACTGAATTGGTGTGAATCCGGCGAGAGAGTGGTCTACGGGATTGATCTTGTGAATGAAGCCGAGAAACGAGTGCGAGTGATTCAAGCCAATTTAAAGGCTGCTCAATCTCGGCAGAAGAGTTATGCAGACAAAAGACGTCGACCTCTTCACTTCGACATCAGGGACCATGTTTATCTTTGTGTCTCTCCGATGAAAGGGGTTCATCGGTTTGGAGTGAAGGGAAAGCTTGCTCCGCGATTCATCGGGCCATTTGCTGTCACTGAAATATGCGGACCCGTGGCCTATCGTCTGGAGTTACCGGCGTCACTTTCGGGCATTCACAATGTTTTCCACATCTCTCAGCTGCGGAAATGTCTTAAGTACCCAACCGCAGTTCATATGGAGAACATTGAGGATCTTCAACCGGATCTCACTTATTCTGAGTATCCGATACAGATTATTGACGAGAAGACTCGCGCCACAAGAAATCGGACATTGCGATTTTACAAAGTCTTGTGGAGCAACCACACCGCTGATGAAGCTACGTGGGAAAGCGAGGAATTTCTCCGTTTAAATTTTCCCGACTTGTTTGTACCATATGTCTAGTAGCCATTCTCCCTTCTTCTTTCTTTTTGTAATCTCGGGACGAGATTCTTTTAAGGGGGGAGGAATGTAACAGCCCTAACTTTTGTAAAGTTTGATTTCAACTTATAAAACAAAGTTAAGGCGAAGAAAGGCTATAATTGTGTCACATGAAATGATGAACACACAAATGGACATGTGAGGGAGTTCAAAATTTCCTCTAGCCCATGCTCAACACATGTTAACCTAGGGGAAAGAATTACACTCCCAAAAACTCTAACTCATGTGCACCTCCTCTATGAGTAGAGTGGAGGAAATTTAAACGCAATTTGAATTCTTTTAAAAGGATTATTATCCAGATTGCACAAATGTATCCAAAGGAATTCACCGATGCATTGTCCATGTATCAATGAGCTCATGATCCAAATTTGGATATTTTTGGAGCTCGTCTACCAATTATTCCGGGAAATATGCGAGGGAGGGTTCAAATTCAAATTTGAATTTGAAAACTGAACCAAACGTGCTCAATTTTGAAATCTGATTTCAGATTCAAATTCTTCATAATCTGTTTGATCTACCATCCAATTTTGGTTGAATTTGGATGAAGGCGGTGCGGGAAAATTAAAGCACGGAGAGGGGAGATATTTGGGGGCTGTGGCCCACATGTCATACATACGGTAAACAAACCGACTCAGTTTTTCCTTCTCTCCCGGCAACCGACTTCTCCCTGATCTTTTGCTCGATCCAAGCCATCACAGCAAGTGCAACAAGGTGAGTTTTCTTCTCCCAGCTCGATCTCAGCCCCGTGCTGCCTTTCTCCCGTGCGTTTGCCACCTGAGAAGAACACAGCGACCCCTCTGTTTCCTCCATCACACAGCCACCACTGAACTTCCTTTGCTCGAGCTACCCACAGAGAAAACCTTCTTCCCTGAGTGCTCTAGCCGGCTGTGAACTTCCCTCCGCTGTTCCATGCTTGCTGGCGCCTAGAAGCAGCAAAGTTTCTCTGCTCCCGAGTTCAAACTCAGGCAACCAAAAACTGGACGCCGTGGACAGCCCAAACCAGAAGGGATCACGCCCAAGCAAGCCACCCCATCTGTGCACCAACAAGTCTAGTTTCTCACCTCCAAAGCTCAGCCCCAGCCATTGATCACAGAGGGACAATTTCAAGTTTTTCTCCCGGGCGGCAGAAACGGACCTTGAGGTAAGGAATTGTAAAATTCGTCCTCAATTCATGTTTGTTGGGTCTCAAACTTCACACACAGGTTGTTAACTGCCTAGCACACCTCCTCCATCGATTTTAGACAAAGAAATTGAGTGTAGAGTGAGCAATCCGAGCTCTTTTAGAGGGTATGCCGCTGGACCCTATCGGGTGCACGGTGCCGATAGGTTTAGAGCCATCTCCAGCTGGTTTAGACCTCATGCCGGTCTTCTACATGATCCCTTGGTGCTGTAGAGCCCAAGAACCGACCATTTGGTGGAGAATTCACCGTGCAAGACCTCACTGGAGCTCTAGGGTTTGCTGTGGCCGGTGCGCCCTATTTTCCGGCGAGTTTCAGCCGCCGGGGACCTCACCAACGTGTTCAGCGCGGGGAAATATGGGGGGGCGGCCAGCAGGGGGTCTGGAGGTGGCTGGGAACTGGTTTTCCGGCGACCTCACCGGAGGGAGCCGCCACTGGTGTGTTTGGCGTGAGTCTGGAGGTTAGGGATGACAGGGGGGACCCACTGTCAGCATTTAAACATTTTCCAGATTTTCCCACTCTAGTTCAAACTTTGGAGAGTCATAACTTTGTGTAGGAGTGTCCAAAAATTGTGAAACAAATTTTGTTGGATTCCTCTCAAAGAGTACTATCCAGGGGTGCAGACCAATGTTTATGAAAATCCATGAATTTGGCTCATTAATTCATTTAAAAAAAATCTTGTCTGAATTGTTACAGGAGTTCTGTTTATTGGAAAATTCCCAAATTTGGACAGGACATTGTTCTAAAAATCCTTGAACTTCAGTAAAAATTTCAGAGGCATTGGACCTCATTTGCTTGGTCAAATGATGTGTTCATTTCTTATGTCTCTGAAAAATGGGAAAATGAACAGAGACAATTTCAGCTTTTCCCCATTCTTTGTAAAATCCATATCTCCATGTAGGAAACTCCAAAAATAGAAAAACCAATTCCTATGGACTCAGGACATTTTGTACTTCACAAAAAGTCTACTTTGCAGCATTGGAAAGCTTAATATCTAGGGGGTAAAGGCAGGTTAGTGAAAACCACATAAGGATTTGTTGTGCCCACATGAAGCTATTTCTTGAGCTCAATTTTTGCACACTGCCTAAATACCATCCATAGAGGCTGTGGTTAAATTCTCAGCTTCATTGGACCTCTGAAACTTGAGCTACCATCTTTTAGGTTTAAGTGTCCATGTAATGGACTTAATCACATGGTGATTACTAGTATCACTTGTCACCTAGCATTCTTCTTATCTAAGGTTTAGATCCAACAACAGAAACCTTGCTGTTGTTTGTATCTTTTAGGTGTGAGTTAACTGGTACAACAGTTTTGAATCATTTTCTAAATTGCTTTTGAATACATGTGCATAAATCATCTTAATAGCACGTGACGTCGACGTTCGACGAGGACTCGACTCTTCAGCGAGGATCTCCATCTCGTGACGAGTTTGACGGATTCTCCAGAGGAAGACTAACTCCTAGCTTCTAACAAAACCGTTGAGCAAGGCAAGCCCCGGTTTGCATATCGTTACCGTTTTAAATTTTGCTTTACATCACATCATGTTTATTAGACTTGAGTGCATTATGTCTAGGATGATTGAAACCCACTTGCATGCCTATTACATCCCTCATTAGAAGGTTTAGTGTAGGCTTTGCCTCGTTGTAGTTGCTAGGCTAATGTTGTAGCTAGCTCGGTAGAAGTCGAGTAGTAAAAAGCTACTCGTGAGAAAGTTCGAGTAATGGAGTTACTCGCGAGAGATAAATGATAAGAGCACCCTCATGAATATGAGGTGGGGACGGGGATGTTCCTGTAGGATGGAGCGCTCAAGGTTGGTCTCGACCTGCGATGGGTGTGACAATGCTTGAGACCACATTTGGCCTGGACCGGGATGGTAAGGCAAATGTGGAGGTTGGTTGTAGCTCCGTCCGTGTCGGTTAAGGACCGTATGTATGCGGCCCTGCTGGACAAGATTGAGCTGTACCGGATATATAGTGGGGTATGGGACCCATGAAACTGATGTAACTCGATGGACTGTGATATAGAAACTCATCCTTCGTGTGGGAATGGCGTTGAGAAGGCGGGAGGTGTAAATCCTTTAGCGGGCAACTTCGACGTGTCCGCGTAGAGGACCATCCTGCTCGGCGCGAAGCGTTTTTCTATGTCGGGGTGTCGTGTGAAAGGTTGCTGCATACAACGTAAGAAAGAGCTCTTGAGAGAGTCTTTCGAGGCGGGTGTATGTGTCGTGTATTCCGGGTTGTTATTGATTCGAATCACCGTCGCTCGTGGAAGAGGATTGAGCATACTTGCCCACTGCGCCGTGACTTAGTAAGAAGATGAACTAAGTCTTTTAACTTTCTGTTTGTGGATTAATCACTGTATTGGATCTTGACTGAAGTAGATATAGAGCCAACTAAATTTCATTTCCACCTTAGGCTAGCAACATCGGGATAAGTGTTTCTTGTTTTTTGTGAGGCGTGAGGACCACTAAAATGAAGGCTAAAAGAATATGAATATAAGGATCAAGTTTAGTCAAGCTGCATTTTGCAAATTCCTATGCCTACTGTCTTACTACCCCTGCATGTAGAGTTGCATGTTTAGGATTGACGGGTAAGTCTTGTTGAGCCTTAGTGCTCACGGTTGCTTCCGAGTTGTTTTTGCAGGTAGCAGGATGCCTGCTATGAGGAGGGTTGGTCAGTGAGACGACGAACCTCACGGTTCGTTCAACTCATCGGAAACCTGGCCGCTGCCTTTCTTTGGTGAAGCTAGTAGGAAGCGTTCATGGGCTGAATGACTTCTCTTCGGCGTAGTTAGGGTCGAGAGTGAGTAGTTTGTCCAGCAAATTTAAATTTCCGCTGCGTGTGTACATTATGTTGTAAAAGAAATTATCTTGAGTAACAAAATGGCTCCGTTATGTTCTTATCGTCTTTTCGTGCATGCTGTTGGGTGCCGCATCGCACGGCACCACCCACTGCGATTCCCGGGCCAGGCGTTCACACTCATTTGAAATTTGAGTTGAACAACTTGAGTTTAAAAAGAATTTTAAACTTCCTCTTACACATGAAAACTTCACACATGAGGTTTAAATCAACTTTGTTCCCAAGTTTTAAAAAAATATTTAAGCTTGTGTGGTGGACCCTCATGTGAATCATCACATGTAGAAATATGTTTTGTAAGTCCAAATTTTCATGAACTCATAATCAAATGGCATTCAAACTTTGTTTTATTTCCTTTACATTTTTGGGACCTTTACATTCCCCTCTTAAAAGAATCTCGTCCCGAGATTACAAAAGAAGAACGGGACGGGAGGGTAATTTACAAGGTATATGACAAAAGTTCTGGATATTTCTTGTGGATGTAATCTTCACTTTACCACGTTGCTTCTTCCGTGGTATGATTACTCCACTGGACTTTGTAAAATTTCAAAGTCTGATTCCGGGTGATCCGGGACTTCTCATCGATAATCTGCGCCGGTTGCTCGGTGTATGTGAGATCCGGCTTCAACTAGTCGATGTTTTCGGTGCGGACAGCAGCGGTAAACTTGAGACACTTTCACAGCTGTGATACGTGAATTATGTCATGAATACCAGCAAGGTTTGCCGGTAATTCCGGCCAGTAATCTACGATTCCGCACTTCACCGTGATGGCAAACAGACCGATAAATCGGGGATCAAGTTTCCCCTTGACACCGAATCGATGAATTCCTTTCATCAGAGATACACTAAGATACACGTGCTCTCCGACGTTGAAATGTAACGGTCGATGCCTCTGATCCGCGTAACTCTTTTTACGAGATTGAGCAGCTTTAAGGTTTTCTTGTATTATCTGAACTGTCTTCGGTTTCGTTGACAAGATCAACCCTGAACGTTGCTCGTTCACCGGACTCGCACCAATCAAATGGTGTACGGCACTTTTGGCCGTAGAGAGATTCATATGGTGCTATTTTGCTGCTCGTTAGATACCCGTTGTTATACGAGAACTCCACCAACGGTAAGTGATCATCCCATTTCTTACCGTGGTGGATGGCACACACTCTCGACATATTTTAAAGTATTTGATTCACCCTCTCAGTTTGCCCATCAGTTTGAGGGTGATATACGGAGCTTCGAATTAATTTAGTTCCCAATGAGGCGTGTAACTGCTCCGATAAACGGGGTACGACCAGCGATCCTCTGTCAGATACAATTGTGCGGGGAACTCCATATAAGCACAAGATCCGTGCTATGTAGAACTCCGCATACTTCTTTGCGTTGTAACCGGTATGCACAGGGATGAAATGTGCTGATTTGGTTAATCAGTCAACGATTAGCCAAATCAAATCATGTTGGTGGGAGGTCATCGGCAACCCGACGATGAAGTCCATACTCAAGTCCTCCCATTTCCATGCTAGTATTTGTAATGGTTGCAACAGGCCTGACTTCCTCATATGGTCAGGCTTCAATCTTTGACACATATCACATTCCGAGACCTATTTGGCTATCTCTCGTTTCATACGTGTCCACCAAAATTTCTTCCGGAGATCTTGGTACATTTTATTGCTGCCCGGATGAATGGAAAATTTGGACAAATGTGCGTCATCCAAAATTTTCTTCTGTAGTCCCATATCCCGGGGCACTACTATCCGGTTGTTGAACCATAACATACCATGTTCGTCTTTCCGGAAGCACTTCATTTCTCCGTTGTCTATTCTTTGCCGTATGTGAGACATACCCTTGTCTTTTCTTTGAGCCTCAATAATCTCCTCTCGAATTGTAGGAATGAGAGCAAGATTATAGACTGCTCCATACGAGATGACACGGAGACTTGGTTCTTCATCATCCATTTCAGCAATGGTCAAGTGGTGAACATGCACCTTATGACTGAGCGCATCGGCGACCACATTCGACTTTCCCGTATGATAATGAATCTCAAGTTCATAATGTTTAATGAGCTCTAACTATCTTCGTTGCCTCATGTTCAATTCTTTCTGAATGAAGATGTATTTCAAGCTCTTGTGGTCGGTGTAGAGGTGTACAAGATTTCCGAGCAAGTAATGCCTCCACATCTTCAAAGCAAAGACCACGGCAGCTAACTGAAGATCATGAGTTGGATAATGCCGCTCGTGGTTTCTGAGTTGGCGAGATCCATATGCGACCATTCGTCCTTCTTGCATCAGAATGCAGCCAAGACCGATGCCAGATGCATCGCAATAAACGTCGAATGGCTTCGTCGTATCCGGCTGAGCAAGAACTGGTGCTGTTGTGAGATGCTTCACTAAAGTCTTGAAATCTTGTTCACACGCAGCACCCCAAACAAATTTAACACTTTTCCTCAACAGCTCCGTCATCGGTTTAACAATTTTGGAGAAGCTCAGAATGAACCTCAAGTAATAATCTGCTAAACCAAGGAAGCTTCAGATTTTATGAACAGACTTTAGTGACTCCCATTTCTGCACTTGGATAATCTTACTCGGATCTATAGCGATGCCTTCCGCTGAAATAATGTGTCCGAGAAAAGGTACTAGACTTATCCAAAATTCGCACTTGCTGAATTTTGCATAGAGCATGTGATCTCGCAATCTTTGCAGAACAATATGCAAATGCTCAGCATGTTCTTCCTCTGACTTGATGTACACCAAGATGTCGTCGATAAAGACAACGACGAACTTATCCAACTCCGGCATGAACATTGAATTCATCAGGCACATAAAGTGCACCGGAGCGTTGGTCAACCCAAAAGACATGACGAGATACTCATATAACCCGTATCTCGTCGAGAATGCCGTCTTCGGAATATCTTCTGCCCGGATATTGATCTGATGATATTCGGACCGAAGATCCATCTTCGAGAAAACCGTAGCACCCACTAATTGATCGAAGAGCATATCAATGTGAGGTAGTGGATACTTGTTCGTGATGGTAACGACATTGAGTGGATGATAATCAACACAAAGCCATAGTGTTTCGTCCTTCTTCTTTACAAACAATGCTGAACAACCCCAAGGTGACGAACTCGGTCGTATGAAACCCTTGCTCATGAGGTCATTCAGCTGTGCCTTCAATTATGCTAATTCCTTGGGTGCCATCTTGTACGGACTTCGTGAAATGGTTGTCGTTCCCGACGCAAGTTTATCTTGGACTCTACATCCCATTCGGGCGGCATGCCCGGTAAATCATCGGGAAACACATCCGTATATTCACGGACCACCGGAATGTCTTCTATCTTTAAAAGTTCCGAGTGGTGCAATGCTGTAAACTTCTGTGTACTGGCGCCCAGAAATAATATATGAAGACCGTGCGGTGGGGAGTCGAGTTCCACAGTTCGGGAACTGATGTTAAGAACAGCATTGTGGTTATTCAACCACGACATCCCCAAAATGATGTCGATCTTCAGACCCCAGAGAATGCTGAGGGTGGTGGGGCATATTTTACCCCCCAAACAAAGAGGTGCTCGGGAGACAACATCGCTTGCGGTAATGCTGCCCCGGGTGAAGATATGAGGTATTAGCTCTTTGTATATGTGGTTTGGATCTGATGTTGAGCCACAAAAAAATTGGCTAATGAAGTTATGTGTGGCACTGGAATTGAAGAGAATTAACACCGGTAGCTGATTGATAGAAAACATCCTGCTAACGCAGCTTCTCCTTCCGGAACATCATCAATCACTGTGTACTGAATGCTGCCCCTTGTCTTCCCTCTTTTCTGCAAACTTAGGTACGGGTCTGAATATTAAAAATATGATGACCCGCAGCCTTGAATTTCCTCCGGACAATACCTAGCATAATGGCCCATACGACCAAAAGTGAAGCACGGATTTCTCTCCAGTTTTTCGCTGACTTGTGGTTGAAAACTAAGTACATATGGCTGCAGCGATGGAGCACAAACCACCGTCTGATGCTGCTGCTGTTGAGGTGGTGCAAGTTGTGGTACTTGACCAGAAATAAATCCTTAAGGAGTTGATCGTATAGGTGGCCTCCATGTGTTCACCGGATGGCGTTCGGTACACCAAACGGTACTTTTGGGGCACATAACATGTGCTGGCCTGCACATCACTCACTTTCCTCTTCTCTGCTAGCCACTCGAGTGTTGCTTTTTCTTCTATGAGGTCTGCACTGACCATATTGGTGTAATTTCCTTTATTGAACAAGGCTAATTTCTCCTGTAATATGACACTCAGGCCATTGAAGATAAAATCACACCGTGCCGCTTCTAACGCCACATATTTGGTAGCGTATTGTGCCAAATGGTTGAACCTTTTGACATACTCAAGGACGTTCATGTCCCCTTGCATCAACTTAAAAAATTCCTCCCGCTTGGTCTTGAAAATTCCTATCGGTATGTGACGAGCACGAAAGGCTTCACAGAACTCTGTCCATGCCACTTGATGCCCTTCCGGAATGGTGGTGAGATGTTCAACCCACCAGTTTCGGCAGCTCCATGAAGTTGTTGCGCAGAAAATACTGTCTTCTGAAATTCATCACACTGGAATACTCAAAATTTGGACTCCATGACACGAAGCCACTGGTATGCTTCTACAGGTTCAGTAGCTTCCGTAAAGATTGGCGGTTGAGTCGCCAAGAAATCCATGTAAGCGTTCCGAGGTGGAACGACTTGTTGTGCTTGATGAAGCATGCCTTGCTGTACCAAGGCTTGGAGTAATCTAGTGTTTTCTTGAGTCGCTTCTTGGAATAGCCTTGTGTTCTCTTGGTTAGACTCGACAACCCGAGTCATAAGATCCTTCCATCCCGTGGATGGTGGTTCCAACGGTGGAATAGAATCATCACCGCCTCGGCGAGAACTTCCGGCCTTACTCGAAGAACGCGTACAAACCATACTGCAAAACTACATTTTGCGATGAGTCAACCATGAACTCATCAGTATGTGAAGCTAAGGGAAAACATGAATATGTAAAAACTTTATGAAAGCAGTAACAACATTCATTTTTACACAAATCCTTAAAGTAGACATAACTAGCAAGCCTTTCTGTACAGAACAGACATTTATGCACTAAATCCCGATTTTGATCCGGTTAACCGCATTTTCATAACTCAAGTTGAATACCAAAGTTGAATTTAACTTCAATATATTTCCAACAAGTATTCATATTACTCCATATCGTTTATGCATCCAAAGTTATGATTTCTCAAAGTTGACGTTGTTTCTGGATAAAATTTGCCAGCATATCCTTTGAATGTGGCTGTTTTTATCGCAGCTGTATCTGAATATACATTCAAATTATGAACAAACTTTGAACTAAAAAATTGTTAATCATATGATAACCTTTCCAACGGTGTATCATAGGACCCTTAAGGATTTTTGTACCAGGAGTTATGGCTTAAATACAGAATTACCAGATAAGTTTTGCTTCTGTCCTGGTTCTGGACAGTTTGCATTCAACTGGACTTTCCACAAATTTTGCATGTGATTTTGCTCTGGATGTCTACAGATAAGTTGTATAGCACTTAAAAATCCTTCCTAAACTGTATCATACACCTTCATTGGGTATTCCTACGCAGAGTTATGCTCTGTCAAAGTCTAGCAATATTTTCTGCCAGAACAGAGCACTTTGTTTTTTGGATCTACTGAACCTAGCAATTCTCTTATTTGAATCTTAGTTCAAACTAAGAGCTCACTAACTAATATTTGTTTCAAAACTTCCATTTCTAGTTGAAATTTAGTTCATGAGTCATTTATTCATAGGTAAGAGGTTATCACGTTTAGTACGGTGTTGATGCACCGTAAGAGAGATGTCAGTACTACGTCGCTTCACCAACAGAAAATCCTAACCGGATTATACCGGCTTATCAGTATCCGTAGGTGGCACTAAGATGGTCACTCGCAAGCATGTTCTACTCGTAATAAAGTTCCGTGGTTAGTGTAAAAGCCCAAGAAAAGGGACTTGCAAAAACTTTTCTTCACCTCACAACACCACAGTTTTTATTGTGGACACCATAGGAAATGTTGTGAAGAGCAAGTAACCTCCATCAAAAGAATGATTAGAGGGGAAAGCCTTCACTTTCATAATGTAGGGTTTCTACAAATGAGCATGAGAGGTTGAGCTCACCCCTAGGATTTAAAAAGTCTTGGGAAGGTTCAGTCCAAAGCTCATGCAAATTCAACAATTTTTGAGGCACTTTTGGGTTATTTCAAAAAGAGGCCAATTTGAATGTAAATTCAAATTGCAGCAACTTTCATCACCCAAATTCAAAAGTTAGCTCCATATCTATACTCAGCACATTTTTCTGAGTGAACCCACCAACTTTCATCTCCATTGGAGCTCATCTTGTCAAGAGCTAAATTTGCAAGAATTCAAAACTGAATTTGAATTTCAGTTTGAATATGAAGCAAATTTAACCAAACAAAGTTTGAATTTGAGAATTCAAATTCAAACATAGGCTTGGTGACTAAGTCTCACATTAAATTGTGAGTAGCTGAGGATATTTTGGCACAACAGAATTCAGAAAATTGGAAAAAAAAAAGAGAGTTAGAGGGGAGGCCCACTGGTCAGTAGACTTAGCACCGAAGTCTCTTCAACCGACTCCTCGACCGAGCGCGCTCGCCAGCTGCAGCCAGCGGCGGCGACCGACCACCTCGGCCGGCCAGCTCCTGCTTCGGCAGAGGAGGTGGCACAGCAGGTGTCGCGCTCTCCCCTGGCCTCAGGAGCCTATAAAAGGCCCGAGACCGCCGGCGAGTTACTGACTTTCGCGAAGTTCTGTAACCAGCAGCCTAGTCGCCCGAGCTCCGATCGTGTGCCACCCCAGCTGTGATCATCTTCCGGCTTCGACCTCCATAGGAAAGTGAAGCGCTAGCTCGTCCTCAAGACCACCGCGCAAACCGTTCCAAGGTTCGACCTCTGTGCGCGGAGAATTTCTCAGTTTAGGGCGAGTAGCTCCTTTCGGGACCCGATTAGGTTTAGCAGAAATTTGGGAAGCATAGTGGGTGGGAGGCCGAACGGAGCTGTGAGAGAGCATCTAGAGGTTCTGGCGACCCTTCTCGTTCGAAAACCGGAAGGAAATCACCGCTGGAACCCTAAGTTCACCGTAGGACAGTAGGGCGGAGGAGGGGGTCGCCGGTGAGGTCTGGGTTGCCGGCCGTTTAGGGCCCAACAGAGCTCATGCCGAGTTTCCCGAGGTTTCCCTGAGTGTGGCGACGCGATTAGCGCACGAAGAAAACGGTCAGAAGGGCGGGAACACATTGCCGAGGTAGCACAGAGGCATAGGGCTCGTCGCCGGCGAGCTATGGCGGTTAGCCGGCGGCGACATGGGGTCCAGCGGGTTCAGCACCCGAGATTACGTGGGGGCGGCGAGTTTCGTCGGCTCCGGTGAGCTAGATCGCCGGGAACGCTGACCTCGCCGGAGCTCCGGCGGCTCGGGGCGGCGACGTCGGGAGGTAGACGAAGGGCGCGGCCCCACCTGTCAGCCCCTGTGTTAATCGCGCGCGAGCGCGCGCGGTTAGTTCAATTTAAATGGGCGGGCCCCGCTGTCAGCCTCTGGTTTAGCGCGGGAGGGGATTTTTCTGTAGGAAAATAATTCAGGGATTAGCTCAAACTTTAGAAATCCATAACCTTGGCTAGGAAGCTCCAAATTTAGTGATTCAAATTGGGTTGGATTCATCTTGCCTAGCTATATCCAGGGATACAACCCAATTTGTATGAAACCCATTAATTAATTCTGGAAAATTCTTTAAAGCTTTTCAGCAAAAGAATTTTAGAGGGAGTTTGGTTCATCCAAAAATCCCCAAATTTTGCCAGGATGTTCTTTAGGACATTAGTAAACCCCTGTAAAAGCTTCAGACCATTTGGAGTCGATTTGGTCAGAGCAATTCAAATTGGAAGGTGCTGTGTTCATTTGAATGCAGAAACATTTTCAGAGAATTTCCAAAACTTGGAAATTCAGTTCTGGGCAATTCTTAACCCCAAAAATGGTAGGAAAATTCAGGCAAACTCAATGAGCTATAATTGAAATTGTAGTTCATTAAGTTGAGCATGAACAGGGGTATTACCTCAGAATAAATTCTTCCTTGCTGATTTGCCAAGGGAATTATTCTGAGCAAACCACTCCATGAAAAGTGCAAAGGTTTGGTCCAGAGAGTTTTCTTGTGACAAGGAACTCACACAAAAATTCTCAGCTCCATTGGAGCTCTAGATCACCCCTGTCCTGTTTAACCACTTAAGGGATTAATGTGGAAAGGGGGGGAAAACCACTTAGCATTTAACCATGTGATTAAGTCCAAGCCAAACCACCAACACCAGTTCATATTTAAATTCTTAAACAAAGTTCCAGATATTAGAGGCTGGTTATTAGAACCAATAGTATAAGTCTTACTCTAAACTCACTTTTGCATATAAATTAACATGTAGTATTTCATTAACGTGTAGCCGTTGAAGAAGAGACTCCGGAAGTGCTGGACTTCCTCCTTCCGGACGAAGAACTAACTCCTGACCAGCAGCAACAAGGCAAGCCCCGGTTTGCATTAACCCTTTTTAAAAGTTTTACTTTGTATACATGTGTCATATGAAGTATGTATGTGCATTAGGTATCGGATGAATGAAACCCCACTTGCATAACCAAAGTTTCCTAAAAGAGTGAGGGTAGTGTCAAGGACCTCGAGTAGACAGGCTATGCTTAATGAGTCATAGGACTTCGGTACAAGTCGAGTAGTTGGAATCTACTCGCGAGATAGGCTGGGGACACACGGGTTCGGTCGAGTGATGTGAGATCACTTTAGTAATGAAAATGAGACTAGGCAGGGGCTAGGGCGCAGCAAGAGGGAGTCTTGTGTGCGCAGCCCTGTCCGTGTCGATTGAGGACCGATCCGTGTGCGGCCCTGCTGAACAAGTATTGAACGTACCGAAGGCATATCGGATATATGGGCCCCGATAAACCGATGTAGCCTAAACCTCCGGGCGTCGAGGCATAGCACACCGATTTATAGGTGTAGGTTGAGGGCAGCAAGGTGGAAATCTGCCAACGGGCATAGAGAGATGCTCCGTGTGGAGAACCTCCTGCTCGTTTCGGTGCGACCGGTTCGACGTTTGGGCTGTTGGGTGAAAGGTTGTCCCGTACGACATCGAGTGAGCGTGCTGTGCAGCTCCACGGGTGGGCGTACGTGATGTGCTCTTTGGGTTTTCCCTGCAGGTGTATATCGAGTCGATTCGCCGTCCCTCGCGGTGACGAGTACTGCTTGTTCACTGCGTCGTAACGTAGACTAATGGATGAAATATGGTGATTCAATGATGCTGATTGATATAATTGTATTGCTACATGTGTGCCACCAAATACTGCTTACTAAATTTCAGATTTCATGAACTGTTAACTTGTTGCTAAAAGATAAACTAAGGATGAACTTGTAGGCGTGTCGTTTTGCTGAAATGTTACTATCCTATGTCCATTGTACACCTCATGTAGAGTTTCATGCTTAGGTGAGTCGGTTAAGCCTTGCTGAGCCTTCGAGCTCACGGTTGCTGCTTAAGTGTTTTTCAGGTGAAGAGCCACCCACGGACTCGGAGTACGAGTCCACCGGCGAGGGTTACCCTCCGTCGGGGACCACGGCTGAGTGGGAGCCGTACACGCCGCGCTGAGCTGAGGAGTGCAGCTAGTGTGGGTTGCCCTAGGGCTGGGCAACCGACTTTTGCTAAATAGGCGGGCGTGAGTTGTATAGTGTAGTCTTCCGCTGTGTAATAGAACAATAATTGTAACTGAAGTTTGTACTTATTTGTACAGTTTCAGCTGTTTTTCCCATGTAATATATTGTGTTCTTATGACGTGTGCTGTCGGGTGTCGCATCGCGCGGCATCACCCTCTGCGATCCTGGATGAGCGGATTCCGGTCCGCCACAGCCTGGTATCAGAGCTGCAGTGGGGATAGCACAGTACTAAAGGACTGCATTATGGGAAAAACTTAGGTATACGGTGAGGATTCGGTAGTTGCCCAAGTAAGGACTATATTAGCTTAGTTACTTAAAGTGGCAAAGACTAACTTATGTGTTATAATTCTGAATTTCAATTATGTAACGACGCACCTACGCTCTGGTAAGTATGGTAAGGAACGCCACCGAAAGCGGTTCAATTTCGGTTAGCTCTCCCTGACGAGGAACGTGGTTCAGGGATTGATCTCACAGCTCGGTGTGAGATGTCAATATGAAGCTCTTGGACTCTTCATGTCCCTGAGTTCATATGAAACGCTGATCCCTAGCGTGCATTAGGCAAGTAAGCGGAGACCCCATCGCGTGGTCAGTAACGCGAGAGTGTGTTCGTCTGGAAATAGCCCAGGAGGACATACGCAGCGCTTGCCATCGGCGTGCCCTGCAGGGCAGTAGGTGGTATCTGTTGGGTTGATAACATTCCCAACCGTGACGACCCGTTCATGACATACTCGGGTTCCCCGTCGTGTGGTGTTGAAACACGATCACGTGCCTTGAGACGTGACTTAGCTCAAGGACGGCCGTATGGAAATGATACGGGCGTTTGTAATTACTTTTAGATATGGAACTGCCTGAAATGAACAAACTTTGAGTGCACCATCATTGTGTGGTCTTCTGCAGGTACTAACCACGTATGTATCCGTGTAGAAAACGTGTGCGAGAGACCGTTTAGTGCCACACTCGAGACGTATATGCCGGTATGATCCGGTTAGGATTTTCTTTTGTGAGGAACGTAGTACCGAGACATTGTAGGCATATGCATGAGTATAATGATGACAAAGAATTAAAATCTATAGGTTCAACAGTTAGGACCCTGGTTGGGTATAAGAATGGGATGGTGATGAGTGTAGTTCCAAAAGAGACTGAAAAACAGAGTGCTCTGTTTTGGGCAGCATGTTTGCTGATCTTCAACAGGGCATAACTCACAGGTCTTTTAGCCCAGGGAGGTGTGCTATATAGCTCTGGAAAGGTATTCAAGTACTCTACAACTTTGTTGTAGACTTCCAGAGCTGAAACTCGCCTTAAGATGGCTGAAATCCCAGAGGAATGTAAACTGTCCAGAACCAGGGCAGAGTAAAACATCCTCTGAACTGATATGTTTTTCAAATATAACTCCCAGTAGAAAAATCTAAAATTGTCATATAATACACGCTTAGAAAGAGTAGAAGATGTGTGACATCTTTGCAATTCAAAGTTTCTGAAGTTTCAGCACAGAAATTAGGGAGAATTAGGGTTGAAGACAGCCACTTCCAAGGGAGGTGCTGTTAAAATTCTTCCAGAAATTCTGCTGACTTTGAATTAGCATAACCTTTTAGCCAAATCTGATCTGGGGGCAAATGCATACTCGTTGGAAAGATACTGAAGTTAACTTTAACTTTGTTATTCAACTTGAGTCATGAGAATGCACAGAACCAGATCAAAACATGGGATAGGTAGAAACTGGTCATTCTGACAGAAGAATGACAGTTGAGCTCATTGGAGAGGGTGTCGTACCCTAAGGGTGTTATACGTGATGACAACGCAATAATAATGTCTCGTAGAGACCAAACCCAGTTATGTTGAGCTTCCAAACAGGGGGTTCATCAAGTAGGATTAAACTAACTTGTGTTTGGTCTGGTAATGGTGTAGCTTGTGCAAAGTTATTACATTATCTACTTACGAGATATTTCGCACGTTTGGTTGTCATAATGTTTTTACGCCCAGTTCTATTGGACTGCATGCAAAATGTTGCGGGACTGATGTTTAATGTCGTATGGTTGCAGATGGTTCGTACTAGGACCACGCACGAGGTTGGTGGCTCTAGCCAAGGTGGAGGCGATGACTCCCAGCCACCGGTCTACGACAGCACCCCGCAGCAGCAGCCACCACCGCCGCCTCCGCTTACTCTAGCGGATGTGATAGCGGCATTGGTGGGAGGTCGTGAGGAGCAGACCGACCTGCTCCGCACGATCGTGCAGAATACGTCCCAGGCGGGAGGACGTCAAGAGCGAGGGCCTCGTGAGCCCCGCGAAGTGTCGTACTCGGATTTCATGAGTACGCACCCTCCAGTGTTCACCGAAGCTGAAGAACCACTGGAGGCGGACAACTGGCTGCGGACTATCGAGTCCAAGTTCGGGCTGCTCCAGTGTACGGAGCGGCAGAAGACGCTGTTCGCAGCACAGCAGCTCCACGGTGCCGCTGGTGCGTGGTGGGCGAATTATGTCGCCTCACGTCCGGCTGGCCATGCCGTGGAATGGCAAGAGTTCCGGGAGGCGTTCCGCGCCTATCACATTCCTCCCGGAGTAATGAAGAGAAAGTTCCAAGAATTTTTGGAACTGAAGCAGGGCGGGAGGAGTGCCCACGACTACTCCCGTGCCTTCAACCATCTGGCGCAGTATGCGTCAGACTACATCTCCACAGAGGAGAAGAAGAGGGAGCACTTCTATCGGGGGTTACACCCCGAAATGAAGACCCACCTCGTACAATGGAACCGCGGCACATTCAACGACCTAGTTAATGCCGCCATCATGCAAGAGGACGCTCAGCGGGAGTTAGCAGCTGAGCAGAGGAAGCGTAGCGCTCCACCTAGCAGCGGTGGGAGTGGCGCTACACAGAAGTACCGTATGGTGTATCGGACACCATCCGGGCAGCAGTGGCAACCACCGGCGCGACCGCAACGGTTCGGGGGACGTCCCTTCCAGGCACCTCCGTTCCGTCCGCCGATGCCACCACCAAAACAGCAGCAGCAGCAGACGGTACCCCGGGCGTTTCCACCGCCACAACGCGCCCCAGGTTTCCGTCCACCGATCAGCGGGGGACCGCCCCGTTTCACCTGCTTCACGTGTGGCCAGGCGGGCCACTTTGCGAAGGACTGTCCCCAGGGGCAGCAGAGCAGCGGGCAAGCCCAGTTTCAGGGCGGTGCTCGAGGCCGACCTCCGGTGAAGAAGGTTGGTCAGCGGACTGGAGGCGTCCGCAACCTCGACAATGAGGACGCCCCAGAGGGAGACAACGTGCTGGCGGGTACGTTTACTCTCAACCATCAAGCCATAGTCATATTATTTGATTCGGGTGCAACCCACAGCTTTATAAGTGCATCCTATGTGGCTAAACATCAACTGCAAGTCTTCCCAACCGACTGCACTTATATGATATGCTCACCGGGAGGGAAGATTTCAGCTAATATGATGATTCCAAAGGCACCTCTGTGCTTAGGTGGGAAGCTATATCCCACCACCTTGATAATCCTTATGGGACAAAAGATTGATGCAATCTTAGGGATGTCATGGCTGCAATACCATGGCGCTGTCCTAGAGACTCGGACACGGACGATTCACTTAAATTCTCCATTCCACCGTCCGCATTCCATGGTGTTAGACATGCCAGTCCGGGAAGTTTTAGCAATTAATAGTGCTGAAGTTCTCAAGTTAGAAGACATCCCCGTAGTCCGGGAGTATCCCGACGTGTTCCCGGATGATCTTCCGGGCATGCCACCTGAGCGGGATGTCGAGTTCAAGATTGAACTTGCACCCGGGACTACGCCCATATCACGGAGACCATACAAGATGGCTCCAAATGAGCTGGCTGAATTAAAAGAACAGCTCAATGATTTGTTGAGCAAGGGTTTCATTAGGCCGAGTTCCTCGCCTTGGGGATGCTCGGCGCTATTCGTGAAGAAGAAGGATGAGACCCTGAGGCTGTGTGTGGATTACCGGCCGCTCAACGCCGTCACTATCAAGAATAAGTACCCACTGCCCCGTATTGACATCTTGTTTGATCAACTTGTGGGGGCAAGTGTATTCTCAAAGATGGACCTTCGCTCTGGATATCACCAGATCAAGATCCGGGCGGAGGATATCCCGAAGACGGCATTCTCGACGAGATACGGCTTATACGAATATCTCGTCATGTCCTTTGGTCTCACAAATGCTCCAGCCCATTTCATGTATCTCATGAACTCGGTGTTCATGCCGGAGCTGGACAAGTTCGTGGTAGTGTTCATCGACGACATCTTGGTTTACTCCAAGACCGAAGCTGAACATGCCGAACACTTGCGGATCGTTCTTCAACGATTGCGAGACCACAAGCTCTACGCCAAGTTCAGCAAATGCGAATTTTGGATCAGCCAAGTGCCATTTTTGGGACATATCATCTCAGCTGAAGGCATTGCGGTTGACCCAAGTAAAATAGAGCAAGTGTTGAAATGGAAAGCTCCCACTTCAGTCCATGAAGTCAGAAGCTTCCTCGGGTTAGCGGGATACTATCGGAGATTCATCCCAAGTTTCTCCAAGCTCGCTAAGCCGATGACAGAGTTGCTGAAGAAAGGGACAAAATATGTTTGGAACACCGCGTGTGAAGAAGCGTTCCGAACATTGGTGAAGCATCTCACAACAGCCCCGGTATTAGCTCAGCCGGATACAACAAAGCCCTTCGACGTGTATTGTGACGCGTCTGGTATTGGGCTTGGCTGCGTGTTGATGCAGGAAGGACGTGTGATCGCTTATGGCTCACGCCAACTTCGGAACCATGAGCAGCACTACCCGACTCACGATCTTGAACTTGCTGCCGTGGTGTTGGCGCTGAAAATGTGGAGGCACTATCTCCTGGGGAACTTGGTGCATCTTTACACCGACCACAAGAGCTTGAAATACATTTTCACCCAGAAGGAGCTGAACATGAGGCAGAGGAGGTGGTTAGAACTGATCAAAGATTATGAGATTGAGATCCATTACCACCCCGGCAAGGCGAATGTGGTTGCCGACGCGCTGAGTCGGAAATCACATGTCCATCACCTCACCATTACACCGGTGGAGGAGGAAGAGCCAAGTTTATACTTGGTTCCTTATGGATCACTGTACAACCTTGCCCTCATCCCTACTATTAGGGAGGACATCATTGCAGCTCAGAAAACAGATAAAGGCATGGCACATCTCCGGAGACGAATTGACGATGGGGAGATCAAATGTTTCCGGAAGGATGATGAGGGGACGCTGTGGTTCAATGACCGCATAGTCGTACCCCGAGATATGAAGTTGAGGAAAAAGATCCTCGATGAAGCTCACTTGTCCAAATACTCCATTCATCCGGGCAGCAACAAAATGTACCAAGATTTGAAAAAGAAATTTTGGTGGACACGGATGAAGCGGGAGGTAGCTAAGTACGTATCCGAGTGCGATACGTGTAGACGAGTGAAAGCTGATCACATGAAGAAATCAGGGCTGTTGCAACCCCTGAAGATCCCGGCATGGAAATGGGAAGATGTGAGCATGGATTTCATTGTAGGATTACCTCTAACAGCCAACAAGCATGATTCCATATGGGTAATCGTTGATCGGTTAACCAAGACGGCTCACTTCATTCCGGTGAATACACGTTACAATGCCGGCAAATATGCGGAGCTATACATAGCAAAGATTCTATGCCTATACGGGATACCCAAGACCATTGTCTCAGATCGAGGTGCATTATTTGTATCTCGCTTTTGGGAGCAGCTACACGCTGCATTGGGTACTAAGTTGATCAGGAGCTCCGCCTATCACCCTCAGACGGATGGTCAGACAGAAAGGGTGAATCAAGTCCTGGAAGACATGTTGAGAGCATGTGCCATCCACCATGGTAGGAACTGGGATGATCACCTACCCTTGGCGGAATTCTCGTACAACAACGGTTATCAGGAGAGTATCAAAATGGCACCTTACGAAGCTCTCTATGGTCGTAAATGCCGCACCCCATTAAATTGGTGCGAGTCCGGTGAAAGGGTCACATTCGGGGTTGATATGGTGAACGACGCCGAGGAGCGCGTTCGGACAATTCAAGCCAATTTGAAGGCCGCTCAATCCCGACAGAAGAGCTACGCTGATAAGAGGCGTAGGCCGTTACACTTTGACGTTGGGGAACACGTGTACCTCCGCGTATCTCCAATGAAGGGCGTGCACCGATTCGGTGTGAAGGGGAAGCTCGCTCCCCGTTTCATTGGACCCTACGCTATCACCGAGAAGTGTGGACCAGCAGCGTATCGATTGGAGCTACCGGCATCTCTGGCTGGTGTCCATGATATTTTCCATGTTTCGCAACTGCGAAAATGCTTGAAGCATACAACTGCTGTTCCTACCGAAGACATCGGCGAGCTGAAGCCGGATTTAACATATGATGAATATCCGGTGGGAATTCTTGATGAGAAAGCCAGGACCACGCGTAGCAGAACGTTGTGGTTCTACAAAATACTCTGGAGTAACCACACCGCCGAGGAAGCGACGTGGGAGAGCGAGGAGTTCCTTCGCTCAAATTACCCGGAGTTTATGGCTTCTCAACACGGGTAAGTCCCTATTATATCGCTATCTCTTCTTTTATAATCTCGGGACGAGATTCTTTTAAGGGGGGAGGGATGTAAAAGCCCAAGAAAAGGGACTTGCAAAAACTTTTCTTCACCTCACAACACCACAGTTTTTATTGTGGACACCATAGGAAATGTTGTGAAGAGCAAGTAACCTCCATCAAAAGAATGATTAGAGGGGAAAGCCTTCACTTTCATAATGTAGGGTTTCTACAAATGAGCATGAGAGGTTGAGCTCACCCCTAGGATTTAAAAAGTCTTGGGAAGGTTCAGTCCAAAGCTCATGCAAATTCAACAATTTTTGAGGCACTTTTGGGTTATTTCAAAAAGAGGCCAATTTGAATGTAAATTCAAATTGCAGCAACTTTCATCACCCAAATTCAAAAGTTAGCTCCATATCTATACTCAGCACATTTTTCTGAGTGAACCCACCAACTTTCATCTCCATTGGAGCTCATCTTGTCAAGAGCTAAATTTGCAAGAATTCAAAACTGAATTTGAATTTCAGTTTGAATATGAAGCAAATTTAACCAAACAAAGTTTGAATTTGAGAATTCAAATTCAAACATAGGCTTGGTGACTAAGTCTCACATTAAATTGTGAGTAGCTGAGGATATTTTGGCACAACAGAATTCAGAAAATTGGAAAAAAAAAGAGAGTTAGAGGGGAGGCCCACTGGTCAGTAGACTTAGCACCGAAGTCTCTTCAGCCGACTCCTCGACCGAGCGCGCTCGCCAGCTGCAGCCAGCGGCGGCGACCGACCACCTCGGCCGGCCAGCTCCTGCTTCGGCAGAGGAGGTGGCACAGCAGGTGTCGCGCTCTCCCCTGGCCTCAGGAGCCTATAAAAGGCCCGAGACCGCCGGCGAGTTACTGACTTTCGCGAAGTTCTGTAACCAGCAGCCTAGTCGCCCGAGCTCCGATCGTGTGCCACCCCAGCTGTGATCATCTTCCGGCTTCGACCTCCATAGGAAAGTGAAGCGCTAGCTCGTCCTCAAGACCACCGCGCAAACCGTTCCAAGGTTCGACCTCTGTGCGCGGAGAATTTCTCAGTTTAGGGCGAGTAGCTCCTTTCGGGACCCGATTAGGTTTAGCAGAAATTTGGGAAGCATAGTGGGTGGGAGGCCGAACGGAGCTGTGAGAGAGCATCTAGAGGTTCTGGCGACCCTTCTCGTTCGAAAACCGGAAGGAAATCACCGCTGGAACCCTAAGTTCACCGTAGGACAGTAGGGCGGAGGAGGGGGTCGCCGGTGAGGTCTGGGTTGCCGGCCGTTTAGGGCCCAACAGAGCTCATGCCGAGTTTCCCGAGGTTTCCCTGAGTGTGGCGACGCGATTAGCGCACGAAGAAAACGGTCAGAAGGGCGGGAACACATTGCCGAGGTAGCACAGAGGCATAGGGCTCGTCGCCGGCGAGCTATGGCGGTTAGCCGGCGGCGACATGGGGTCCAGCGGGTTCAGCACCCGAGATTACGTGGGGGCGGCGAGTTTCGTCGGCTCCGGTGAGCTAGATCGCCGGGAACGCTGACCTCGCCGGAGCTCCGGCGGCTCGGGGCGGCGACGTCGGGAGGTAGACGAAGGGCGCGGCCCCACCTGTCAGCCCCTGTGTTAATCGCGCGCGAGCGCGCGCGGTTAGTTCAATTTAAATGGGCGGGCCCCGCTGTCAGCCTCTGGTTTAGCGCGGGAGGGGATTTTTCTGTAGGAAAATAATTCAGGGATTAGCTCAAACTTTAGAAATCCATAACCTTGGCTAGGAAGCTCCAAATTTAGTGATTCAAATTGGGTTGGATTCATCTTGCCTAGCTATATCCAGGGATACAACCCAATTTGTATGAAACCCATTAATTAATTCTGGAAAATTCTTTAAAGCTTTTCAGCAAAAGAATTTTAGAGGGAGTTTGGTTCATCCAAAAATCCCCAAATTTTGCCAGGATGTTCTTTAGGACATTAGTAAACCCCTGTAAAAGCTTCAGACCATTTGGAGTCGATTTGGTCAGAGCAATTCAAATTGGAAGGTGCTGTGTTCATTTGAATGCAGAAACATTTTCAGAGAATTTCCAAAACTTGGAAATTCAGTTCTGGGCAATTCTTAACCCCAAAAATGTTAGGAAAATTCAGGCAAACTCAATGAGCTATAATTGAAATTGTAGTTCATTAAGTTGAGCATGAACAGGGGTATTACCTCAGAATAAATTCTTCCTTGCTGATTTGCCAAGGGAATTATTCTGAGCAAACCACTCCATGAAAAGTGCAAAGGTTTGGTCCAGAGAGTTTTCTTGTGACAAGGAACTCACACAAAAATTCTCAGCTCCATTGGAGCTCTAGATCACCCCTGTCCTGTTTAACCACTTAAGGGATTAATGTGGAAAAGGGGGGAAAACCACTTAGCATTTAACCATGTGATTAAGTCCAAGCCAAACCACCAACACCAGTTGATATTTAAATTCTTAAACAAAGTTCCAGATATTAGAGGCTGGTTATTAGAACCAATAGTATAAGTCTTACTCTAAACTCACTTTTGCATATAAATTAACATGTAGTATTTCATTAACGTGTAGCCGTTGAAGAAGAGACTCCGGAAGTGCTGGACTTCCTCCTTCCGGACGAAGAACTAACTCCTGACCAGCAGCAACAAGGCAAGCCCCGGTTTGCATTAACCCTTTTTAAAAGTTTTACTTTGTATACATGTGTCATATGAAGTATGTATGTGCATTAGGTATCGGATGAATGAAACCCCACTTGCATAACCAAAGTTTCCTAAAAGAGTGAGGGTAGTGTCAAGGACCTCGAGTAGACAGGCTATGCTTAATGAGTCATAGGACTTCGGTACAAGTCGAGTAGTTGGAATCTACTCGCGAGATAGGCTGGGGACACACGGGTTCGGTTGAGTGATGTGAGATCACTTTAGTAATGAAAATGAGACTAGGCAGGGGCTAGGGCGCAGCAAGAGGGAGTCTTGTGTGCGCAGCCCTGTCCGTGTCGATTGAGGACCGATCCGTGTGCGGCCCTGCTGAACAAGTATTGAACGTACCGAAGGCATATCGGATATATGGGCCCCGATAAACCGATGTAGCCTAAACCTCCGGGCGTCGAGGCATAGCACACCGATTTATAGGTGTAGGTTGAGGGCAGCAAGGTGGAAATCTGCCAACGGGCATAGAGAGATGCTCCGTGTGGAGAACCTCCTGCTCGTTTCGGTGCGACCGGTTCGACGTTTGGGCTGTTGGGTGAAAGGTTGTCCCGTACGACATCGAGTGAGCGTGCTGTGCAGCTCCACGGGTGGGCGTACGTGACGTGCTCTTTGGGTTTTCCCTGCAGGTGTATATCGAGTCGATTCGCCGTCCCTCGCGGTGACGAGTACTGCTTGTTCACTGCGTCGTAACGTAGACTAATGGATGAAATATGGTGATTCAATGATGCTGATTGATATAATTGTATTGCTACATGTGTGCCACCAAATACTGCTTACTAAATTTCAGATTTCATGAACTGTTAACTTGTTGCTAAAAGATAAACTAAGGATGAACTTGTAGGCGTGTCGTTTTGCTGAAATGTTACTATCCTATGTCCATTGTACACCTCATGTAGAGTTTCATGCTTAGGTGAGTCGGTTAAGCCTTGCTGAGCCTTCGAGCTCACGGTTGCTGCTTAAGTGTTTTTCAGGTGAAGAGCCACCCACGGACTCGGAGTACGAGTCCACCGGCGAGGGTTACCCTCCGTCGGGGACCACGGCTGAGTGGGAGCCGTACACGCCGCGCTGAGCTGAGGAGTGCAGCTAGTGTGGGTTGCCCTAGGGCTGGGCAACCGACTTTTGCTAAATAGGCGGGCGTGAGTTGTATAGTGTAGTCTTCCGCTGTGTAATAGAACAATAATTGTAACTGAAGTTTGTACTTATTTGTACAGTTTCAGCTGTTTTTCCCATGTAATATATTGTGTTCTTATGACGTGTGCTGTCGGGTGTCGCATCGCGCGGCATCACCCTCTGCGATCCTGGATGAGCGGATTCCGGTCCGCCACAGTTAGTGTACCTGCACAAACCACGCAATCATCGGACTCAGTCGCACAACTGAATCCAGCTCCCTAACAGATTCATGCGACCGTCTGTCATCAGTCACACGGGCGTTCTCAAGCCAAACACGCCTTGAGCTACGTGTTCACATTACCAACCACATGACAGGGTCTCCACCTACTTGCCCATAGCACGCTAGGGACTGCCGTCGCTCACATACCCCAAAAGACATGAAGAGTCGTAGAGAACATATGAGTGGGTCAGGTTACCTGCCACCCATGGGGCTCCACCCTTCAGCTTATGCGCACTGGTGTACAGCGCATACATGCACCCCCAAGACAGAGAAAGTACCGAGATGCAAGATTTTCAACATAAGCACATCAGTTAGCTTGCCACCTTCATAATATCCTAATATAGTAGTCCTTATGTGGGCCTAGTACCGTTTTCTCACCGTATCCTATGTTTTTGTCGTAATACGATCCTTATTCCGTGTTCTATTCCCAATGTGGCTCTTATACCACGCTGCCGCGGCCACCCCCTCACGGGGTCGTGCCGCGTCCCGGGAATCGCATTGGGTGGTGCCTTGATATGCGGCACCCAACAACACACATATAAGGAACTCATATTTCATAAAACAAATGTGGAAGCTTACAAGTATTCTTTGTAAATAATTTACATCAAATAAACTACAGCGGAAGACTATTTTCATCTCACGTTCATATCTAACTAAGCACCCGAGAAGACATCCAGCCCGCGGACTCTTCTCGCTAGCAACACGAAGACATACGGCAGCGGCTGGGGTCTCCATGTGTTAAATGACTCAGATGTCTCCGAGTCTCACCGGACAACCTCATCATAAGCATCGATGTTAACCTGCAAAACTACTCATATAGCAAGCGTGAGCACATAGGCTCAGCAAGGCTGATCCATGTCCTCTAAACATGAAACTCTACATGCATGAAGGATTGAACAGGTAGCTGAATTTGCATAAAGGACTCGCCTACAGTTGATCCTTAAGTTTCAGGTTTTAAAGCCTCATTTTAATGACCTTGAACCGAGCAGCATCGCAACTCCACAATCAAACAAGAAATACTTTGTTACGATGCTTCTTGCACATGGTGAAACAAACTTAATTAACACTACCTCTAAGTCATACATGGTTGCAATACAATTTAAAGCACAAGCCTTATCAGTTCACAGTAATTCACTTCACTTCCTACTACATCAAGACTCAGTGTCCAAGTATGCTCATATAACCGCGAGCGCCGGTGATTCAAACCAAGACATGCCCGGACTGCACGACATGTACACCAATCAACGAGTTGCCGGAAGCAGCCTCGACTGATGTTGTACGCATCCACCTTTCCCAAGTTCATCCACACCGGACGCGGTCCCATCGACCTGAACAGCAAGCTCCCTCAAGGTACATACCCGCAGTGATATGTTCTTGAGCGAGTTACCTCCTGCTGTACTGACGCCAAAATCCTAAGCCGATTGGAAAAGTTCCAATATGGATCTCATGAGGTACATTGGTTTTCTAGGTCCCATATAGGCAGTATGCGCTCGGTACACAACTCAAACTTGTCCAACACGGCCAAGTACGGACAAGCCTTTACCTACACAGGACAGGGCTATGGATGCACGGACCTCGGCCTGCTGCATCTCTATCTCCCTGCCCGGTCTCAGTTTCTCATCTGTGAATTTTCCTCAAGTCTCTAATCCGAAGTCCATACCAAACTGATCCCAAGCCCTAAGCTCGTGAGTAGATTCCAACTACTCGACTTTTACCGGTCCTTCCAAAGGAACATTTAGCGTATCCTAATTCACTAGAAGAGGAACTAATCTACCCATTCTCTCTTGGGTTAACTCTAGTCACGCAATTGGGTTTCGAATATCTAGACCTAATGCATAACATCACATCATAGCTATGATCTCTATAAATGAAAGACTTTATAAAAATTGCTTGAATGCAAACCGGGGCTTGCCTCTTTTGCAGGTGACTAAGAATGTATAATTTAGTTAGTGTAGTCGATCACGTGAGGCTTGATCACTTGATCATTTTACTCCTTGATTCCCACTTCAATTGCTTCACACTTCTTGACGTTGATGACTATACAATATGAACATGCATATGTATTTAATTATAAAGCTTTTGTTATAGAAGTCTAATGAAAATTTAAAAACAGAACCCTGTTTAAGAATTTAAAATTGAACTGGGTTTAGTGGATGTAGTTGGCTTTAGCCATTGGGATCAAGTGCTAAGTGTTTCTTCTAATGGTTGTATTTCTACCTAAGAAAAGTACACTGAAAAGTACTGATCCATAGCTCAACATTAGTTGAAAATTTTCAATTGAGTTCCTGGTCACAAGAAAGTATTCTAGACCAAAAATTAGAACTTTTCAGTAAGTAGTTTTTCCAGAACAATTGCCTAAGCAATTAAGCAAAAAGGATTTAATTCTGAAATAAATTGCATGTTCATGCCCAATTAATTGAACTAAAATTTCAAATATAGTTCAGAGAGCATGCCTGAATTTTCCTAGGATTTTTGGAGCTAAGAATTGCCCAGAACTGGTTTTCCATGTTTGGGACCTTTTCTGAATTAGTTTCTATATTCATTTGAATTCAGCAGTTTGTATTCTTAATTCTCCTACACAAATCTATTCTAAATGATCTTACAGTTTTACAGGAGTTCAACAATATCCTAAGGAATATTCTGGAAAAATTTGGGGAATTTTGGATATACCAAACTCCCTCAATAAATCTTTTACTGAAAAGGTTCAATGAATTTTCCAGAATTTATTATTGACTTTCATACAAATTGGGTTGCACATTAGTATATAGTTTTTCAATCTTAACCTAACCAAATTTTAATCACCAAATTTGGAGTTACCTAGAAAAAGTTATGATCTACTAAAGTTTGAATGAAATCTGCAAATTTAAACTAAACCGGGAAATGTTTAAATTCTGACAGTGGGGTCTAGTGTTATGTGGCGCTTCCTCTGTAATACCTGAATTCTTCACAAATGAATCAAAACCGCCCCCCTCTCTTCCTCCTCACTGCCAAAGGAGCCCACACGTCAGTTTTCTTGACCCTAACCGCTGCCCTCCTCTCTCCCTCTCTCAATTCCCACTCTATTATCACATGTGATCATATAAACTCGGCCACGAGCAAAACACCGCGCCTCCTCCGCAACCGGCGCCGTCACAACCGCCGCCGGTTCCCCCTCTATATAAACAGCCTGACCCCGGTCATTTTCCCCCGCAGAAACCGCCCCATTCCCTCCCGATCGGAAAAACCACCCCTTTCTCCAATTCTTCGAAAACACACTCGAATTCTTGGTTCTGAGACCCCCTACATCGTCACAAGGACCCCAGGAGTGATTCCCGACTAAAATCACCCGAGTTCATCACCTGGAAGATCACCCCGGCGAAGATCGCCGGAGATTTCCCACTATCGCCGTCGATCACGCATCTCCGGCCAATTCCGGTCTCCAAAACTCTCCTAGGTGAGTTCCCCACCCTCTCCTCTCTCTTCTGGTGCAAGTAGATCAAGAAACGGTGAAGAAACGGCAAAACCCGAAAGTTTCCGGCCACCGTCGCCGCTCGCCGGCGATCGCGCGGCTGCCGGACGCGAGGGAGAAGGGGTTAGGGCGACGTGGCGCAATCGGGAGCGTCCATCTCGCGTGAACGGTTAAGATTAGAAACGCGTACCGGTTCGGTTTAATAAAATCCGGGCCGTTGATCTCAGATCCAACGGCCCACATTCAAAGTAGTTATAAACGTTAGGAATTTCACAGAGGGGTCCCTGGAGATTTAAATAACTAGGAAATAGCCCCTGTGATTTACAGAATGAACCCTAGGCTTATAGAAAATTGGAAATTCACTGTGAAATAGCTAAATAGCCCCTGTGAATTTTAGAAATTGGTAAAACAGTTCTGTAATTTCAGTTTGAACCCTAGAAAAATTGTAACTATCACAAATTGACCCAAATCAGTTTTAAAATTTGAATTTAATTCTGTAATTAATCAAATTAGGTTAAATAATTTCTGAAAAATGTTAGAAACTTATTAAAAACCCTTTTTAAACATTCTGACTAGAATATTAAATCTGAAAATAAAGTAATTAGTTCCAAAGACTGAAATTAATTATATAATGACAAATTAATTATGAAAATTTAAACAAAAATAATATAAATATCAGAAAAATTGTAGAAATTTATTAAACAGCACAATATTATTCTGTTTTTATGTTTTTATGCATTTGAAGTTTCTGTAGTCCAGAATAATTATTTAGATGGCTGAAAATGCATTTTTAAGTATTAAATAAATACTGAAAAATAGATAAAAATATTATATAATGAAGGAAAATTATGGAAACTGTTCCAAATATACATATAGGTTCTGAAATGTAGAAGATAGTAATATGAGTTCTAAAAATGATTATAGTAATGATTTAAATGATTTTTAGGATTTAATTAATTATAAAAATTAACATATATACACATAAAATTCTAGAAATTAGTAATATCACTATAAAATTAGAAAAATGAGTGTTTGGCTATAACAAAGATAAAGTAGAAGGATATAGGTGCACAATTGAAACTTACTCTCATTTCAAACCACATGAAATGACATGAAATCAATAGGTGTATGTGTGTAACCCAATATATATGATTAAAATGCATTGTCAAGATTCTTATGTAATGTTTGGCATTATTTTGTGTGCATATGTATGGATAGAACCAACTCAAGAACTGTTTCATAACCTTCAAGAGCAAGAGTTTGAAGTGAATCACTCTTCATTTAAAGGCAAGTGTTCCTTGACCACTTTGTTCCTATTCTAGGATAATTAGTTAGAATGCTTGCATGATGTCTTCAATATGAAACCTAATTTAGGTTGTTTCCCTAGTATTATTCCTTTATCATTACTTGTTGAACCATGGAGGGACTTAGTTGATATTTGTTGGTTATCATTTTATGTGCTTAGCCAAGCATGCTTAGAACTTAGAGAATGAATGAAACATTGATATACTCGTCTTGTGAAATTATATGAAAGACACAAGAGTGTGTCATGGTATTAGGAATCTAGACAGGCTGGTTGTTTTGGTTGATGCTTCGTGCACGAGACTCGGGAATGAGTTAGTGCCTGTCTTAGATTCTAAGGACCGGTTCATGGAACAGTTAACCCGGCTTTACAGTGCCACCACAAGACTGAGATGGGGCAGCTTGGCCAATTAATTAGGAGTTTGCCGGTATAGTATGAGTGTTTGGATGGTGCGGGGAATGGGAGTCCATTTTTGACTGCCCTGAGAACTGCAAGGCTCAAGAGGGGGCTTCTGTAGGGGAGGGTTACTCCCAAGAACTACAACGGTGAAACCTCAGTGGGCTTGTACTTGCCGGTAGGCCCTTTGTAAAGGCCATGTAGTTATCTCCTGATCGCACACCAAAGGAAGTGTGTAATGTGGCTTGCAACCACGGACATCAGGGAGGTTTCTTAGTCCACTTGGCAACAGGGGATGAAATCACTACTTGTGGCTAAAGTGGTACAATCTCTGCAGAGAACCAAACTGTCATGACAGCCGTGCTCACGGTCAAGAGCGGCTTGGACTTGTCCATGATTAGAGAAACATGGATGTGGGTTGAAAGAGGTTGTTGGGTGGTGTAACCTAACATTAATGACTTAATTATGATGATGATGGGATTATCAATTAGTGAGATACGTTGCTAATCAAAGCTAAGGCTTAGGATTAATGCATAGTGCTTAACCATGTTAGCCTTCCTTGCTATTAGCCTTCATAACATTCTTTCCTACACTTGCTGAGTGCCTTTGGTATTCAAACTTGCTTTTGTTGGATGTCGTATGCTGCTCAGGTCCAAATGAAGACAATGACTTTGATGAGGAGGATTTTGATCCCGAAGAGTTATTCTAGGTTGGCGTAACCCCCGGGCAACGCCTGTGGATTGGAGGACCATTATTTAGACTTCCGCTGGTTGTAAATATTAGTGTGATAACACTCTTATTATTCTATTATGACATATGATGTAATATAATGTTACCGTTGACTTTGGCATGTAATATAATGATATTTCACTATTGTCGGCACATGTATGAGTCAACTGATCCTGGCATTCATGTGAGTATACGCTCGGGTGTTTCTTATGGAATACCGAGTGTGACATCATCAGACGAAGGCACACGGGGCTACTGAGTTACACCGCGCAGCCACAAAGTGATATGGTGCCGAAGAGGATCCAGCTCATTTTAAACCGACACTGACGCATGGGGCCGGGCTATCCTTCTTCCTCCTACCGCTCCCGCGCGTACCCGCGCCGCGCCTTCGCCGGAGCTCTTTGAAACCCGACTTTACGGCAATCTCCCATGTTCCCACTCGCCGCCAGCCCCTATTACGATGTGAGGAACACGTTAGGGAGGTCACCCCATGCCGGGGACGACCCTACCATGGCTAAATCCGATGAGGTTTGGTCTTACAGCACCAGTGGAGCATGTAGGAGCTCGACGTATATGCAAAAAGGATCGGCGATGGCTCTAAAGTTGCTCTCACCGTGCGCCTGAGGTGATACCGATGGTTCTCCATCGGAAAACCTCAAAATAGGCTGGCTACATGTGGTTTCACGCTATGGTTGTGAAGAAGAAATGTTCCCTACCTAGTCCAGCTCGTGTGTGCATAATTTGGTGAACCACAAACGAATATTGATCGGGAATTTTGAGGTCTCTTACCCAAAGGTGGTTTTGCACTGGCTGGAAGCAAAATCTAAAATTTGCCATCGATGAGCAAGGGTTCGGGCTGAGGTTCGGAGATGAGCAGCTCGAGGTCCTAGCGCGTCCAGGAGGGCTCTTGCTTGGGCATGAAAGTTTCCGTGTGGTGCTGTCCACGTGAGCCTCCACTTCGGTTGTGTTTGGCTGCCGTGAGAAGAACCGGTCCCCGGTGTTGGGAGGCCGATCACCGCACGGTTGTGGGTCGAGGAGGTTGAGGAAGGATCTCCGGTGCCGTTTTGCTCTTCACAGGGCGCTGTTCGTGTGAGAACAGCCGGCTCTCGAGTGGAACCGAGGCGGCGGCGATGCCTCGGCTCTGTTCTTGCACGAGGGGGAAAGCAGGGCGTTGGGCTTTAGTGTTGTGGGTAAACTGAACACAGCATGAGGTGAAAAGATCACCGAGCAGGTTGCAAGCGCGAGCAAACAGAGAGGAGGTGGCACCTGGGTTGAGGCTCGGTATCGAGCTGAGGCGCCCTCAGTGTGTTCGAGTGATAACCCGAGAAATGGAAGACTTGGTGTGTAAGTCTAAGTGTTCCAATGACAAATGGGTCCCACCCTTTTCCCCCCTCCTTATCCCCCCAAAATATCTCAAATTTGACCAGTGATATAATTCAAATGTGTGGGGCTAAAACCTGTAATTTATTTGGATAATAGCTCATGTTTCATCCAAATTCAAATTTGCATTTGAATTCCTATGCAATTTAAAGTCCTCTTTGAAATGGATAGCAAAATATCTCTAAATCTCCTCAAACTTTGCCATCCCACTATTTTGGACCTGAGGAATTCAAATATGAAATCTGTTTTTTAATTTAGCTGCTGCAAATGGGGTATTTAAGACAACAGTTTGCATTTCTCTTGTGATGCCCTCATTTGAAATTTGAGTTGAACATGAGTTCAAAAGCTGAATTTTAAACTTCCTCTTACACATGAAAACTTCACACATGAGGTTTAAATCAAATTTGTTACCAAGCATTTATATAAATATTTAAGCTTGTGTGGTTGGACCCTCATGTGCATCATCACATGTAGAAAGGTTTTTTGTAAGTCCAAATTTTCATGAACTCATAACCAAATGGCATTCAAACTTTTTTTATTTTATTTATATTTTTGGGACCTTTACAGTACCTTACCTCTTACTCTACGTTGGAGCGTCGTTACAGAATAATAACACATAAGTTAGCTTTTCCACCTTAGTATCTACTACTATAATAGACATTATGTGGGCATAGTTACTAATTCTCACTCGACTACTTCTAAGCTTTCAAAATAGGCTTTTTTCGAACATGCTATTCCCAATGCGGCTCTGATACCACGTCTGTGGGGGTTGACCCGAGGTCTTCCCACTCTGGGATTGTAGATGGTGGTGCGGTGCAATGCGGCACCCAACAGCACACACGAAAAGAATACGATAAACATACAAACTTTTATTTACCTAAACAACAGAAGTCTTTTAAAAACATAATTTACATCAAAAGTCTTTACTCATAGCTAAACTCTCAGCCTAGCTATGCAAAGTGTAGCTGTCCAGCCCGGGGACGCTACACACTAGCAGCAAACTTCCGGAGATCACGGCGGCGCGCAGGGCTCCAACTCGGCCGTGTACCCCAACGGGGGCATCGCCTCATCCTCGGACCCTTCCTCATATGTCTCACCTGCAACATCTTAATATAGCAACCGTAAGCACGATGGCTCAGCAAGACTTTTCCGTCACTCCTAAATATGAAACTCTACATGAAGGGATTCTTAACATAGGAAGTGACATTGCAATTAAAGAACTCGCCTTTATGTTCATCCTTACTTTTAGTTTTACAGCAGCAATTTCATATGCCTTGAGTAGCACTCACATTGGAATTCCACAATCAAACAAGAAACGCTTCCTTCCGATGTGGTTTTGCCCAAAGTGAAATATAAATTTAGTAAGCTCTACATCTACAGCATACATGGTTGCAATACAATGATAATTCAATGCATCCTATTCTTCTGGTCTCTTTCAATCATTACTACGTACTGCGGTACTCAAATAACCATGAGGCACGGTGATTGCTAATAGACACCCGGATAACATGTCACATACACCCATTTCAGAAGTGTAGTGCTTTACACCTTCCTACTCTGTTGTATGCAACCACCTTTCAAAGGAAACCCAAATGTCAAACCGGTCCATCCGTAACGGGAAGGAGGTCCTCGCATGGAGCGTGTCTATGTCCGCCGGCATATTTACACCTTTCTACCCTCAACCCACTCCTATAAAACGGTTGGGTAAGCCTCGGCATCTAGGTAAACCGATTACATCGGTTTCCTGGTTCCCATATAGCCAGTATGCATCCGGTACTGTTCAAACTTGTCTGGCAGGGTTGCACATGGCTCGGTCCTCAATCGACACCAATAGGGCTACGCACGTGAGACCTCCGCTCACTGCATCCTATCCCCCTGCCGGGTCTCAATTTCCCATTCTTAAGCCATTCTTTGACTGCTTCTATCCCGTGTGATAACATCCTATCTCCCGAGTAGATTTGAACTACTCGACTTCTACTGAGATCCTAAGAACATTAGCACGACATTTTATACTCATCAAGCTGTAGACTACCCAATACTCCATAGGCTTTGGAGGTCATGCAAGTGAAGTCTCCAAGGCCTCCGGAGCGTCTTCGATTTCGGTCACTATATGATATGCAACAAAATATACGTATAAGTGGTAATGATTTATAAGAAGCAATCTTCTAAGGACAGTTACTGCTACTACGGTCTCTTAATTGGCTTTGGGATTTTTCTAGTGGAGACTAGATTCTATGACGAGGATTTCAGCCAAAATGGAGGAGATTTCATGGAAGCTTGTGGGTTCTACATCTCTCACAATTACTTAGCTTCTCTGAATTTTGATCTCAAATCTGAGTCTTTGACATAGCTAACAGTGGAAGATATAATTAGAGAAGGTCACCATGGTTCTAGCAAAATTTGTTTCATAATTTTTGAAGCTACCTACAGAGAGAAATGTACTTTTGAAGTTGGTGGGAAAAACTGAAAAAGTTTGTGTTCTTTTTTCCTTTTTTTCAGAGACACGTCGGTTCACTGGCTAGGCGTGATAAGGGTAAGAAGATGAGCTGAGAAGCAGGAGCTGGCATGGTGGAGACCATCGGGGCGGTGTTCAACCGGCGCTGGTGCTCGCTCGGTGATAGGCCGAAGAGAACAAAGTCGGTTTGCTTCTGTGTGTGACTGACAGAAGGGTGCCACACCCTCTAATTTTCTTTAAATTTTTCACAGATCTTTTTACCTCAGCTACTCACAATTAAAAGATATACTTCCACCAAGTCATGGTTTGAACCTTTGGAATTCAGAGGTATTCAATTCTGGTGTGAAATTTGAACTGCATTTGGGTATTGAAATTTGAATTTGGATTTGAATCCTCCTCCTTCCATTGATTCAAATGCATAGCAAACCAATCCCAAATTTAATGAATTTTTGCAGGGATGCTATTTCAAATGTGGGGAACACATTTGTGAAACCCAATTTGCAGTTTGATGAAGATGGAATTTGAAACTGAGGTTTGAATTCAGATTTGAGTGCTTTCTCACTTAATCCCAAACAAATGGTAAACCCTCTCCAAATGAGCTGAAATTTGGTAGGGTTACTATTTGAATTATGGGAAACCAGTTTGTGGATTTAGCTCTCCATGTTGGAAGTTTTTGCAACTATAAATCAGCACTTTGAATTCACACCGTTATACTCCAAATGTTTAATTCCCCCTCATTTTCCTAAGTGGAACTTAGCTGATTCACTCGCTAGTATTTTGGGTATTTCACCTGTTTCATCCATTAACTTGTCGAAATCTTCAGTAGAGTTGAAACTGTCCAGAAAACAGGGCAGAGTAAAAACTCTCTGGAAATTCTCTGTAAAATGGCCATAACTTCCTGCATACAAATCCAAAAATAGTAAATGATACGTTTCTAAAAAGTTTATGGAATAGGTTACAACTTTGTAACAGCAAGTTTTGTCAAATTATCCGCAGAATTAACTGGAATTCTTGGATCAACTCAGTACCTCAAAACAGGGAGGTGCTGCCCAATTTTATCCAGAAGTTCTGTTAACTTTGACATCTCATAACTTTTGAACCAGAGCAGATCTGAGGGCATACAAATACATTATGGAAAGCTGTTTAAAGTTAACTTTAACTTTGATGTTGAACTCCAGAACTGATTTTGCCCTTAACATGGTCTAAATCTGGGTAGAATGGAAAAAGTTCAGCACTGTCAATTTTGGGCAGTGCAGTAGAAATCAACTTGTTAATAAGTTTGATTCATGTTTCCAAATTTTATGAGTTCAATGACATGTTTTATGTTAGAACTCATTTTTTTGCTGTTGAAATGAATATTTGACCTTTTCAAATATTTTCTACAGATGGAAGCCGATAAATAATTGGAGAACGGATGGGTGGTGTCCACTGTTCTCAACGCCGCGGGTATCCGGATCTGTTGAAGCTTATGCTTCAATATTTCGGATATACGGAGATGCCATGATTTCTTGCCAAGGAAGAAGGCGAGAAGGAGAACACGACATGGGTCATACATGTCGATGTTCTGGCAGGACCGACTTCACCGGGATGGGCACCGTTCACCGTCACGGTGAAAGGTAGACACCCGGAGGACGTGTGGCAATTGGCAGCCCGCGATGCCATGTCACGCTTCTGCCAACTACACGTGCGAGGAGGGCACTCCATATGCGCTTGTTCCAGTGGAGGGACGAGCTAATCACGTGTGGTGGGAGCGGTACTTTGCGGCAACTGATCCAAACTGTCCAAGGTACAATCCAGAGGAGGAATCTTAGCCTCAATCTCATGGCAGGAGGGAACGTGATGGACAGCCAAGCTGTCCATACTGCTCGTCTTGCCATGGAGCTCAAGGAGAGCACCAGCCGCCATGATCATTATGAGAGTGCCCATAATGCACTTCGTAATGTACTTCTTCCGACGATACAGCGACTGAATCAACAACATAATCAGTTGCATCGGTTGAGGAAGGGTGGGGAAGAAAAGTTGTGTTGACATCACGGCTTTGCAGCAGCGAGTCCAGGCTCTGACCCAGCAAAACGAAGACCTCACCCAATGTAAGGGCCCAAGTTTTTCATTTGCTAAAAGTGTTCATCACCCACACATCTCACCTCATTGGTGGTAAATTCATGAACACATTTGAAGAGCAAGTAACCACCATCAATAGATAATTAGAAGATGAACTCACAAAAATACAAAGTGGTATTTTCCACATGCATCATAGAGGGGCTGAAAATATGATTAACTCTTAAACTTTGTTAGGAAGGCTCATGCCAAATTTCACCCAAAGCCAAACCTTTTTGAGGTACTTTTAGACACAATGATTAAAATGCTAGTTTGAACTTAAATTTAAATTCAAACTCCTATCATCCCATGAATCCAAAAAGTGGGATTCATATTGACACTCAGCACATTTTTATGAGCGCACACACCAATTTTCACTCCATTTGGAGTTGATCTTGACATGAGCTAAATTGGGCAAATTCAAACCAAATTTGAATTTCAGCTTTACATTTTCTGTAAATTATACAAACCAGTTCATACTTTGAATTTTGCAAATTCAAAGGGTAATTTGGTGCTTTGAGCAATTTACCAAGGATAGTGTGGTCACAATATTTATAGCAGTAGGAAAATTTGATTTTGTGGGACAAATTTGATGTTTGGACCCACATGTCGTTGGAACCAATTGACTTGCTCCCGAAGGCTTCGTTGCTCTGCTTCTCGGGCCGCAGCTGTGATCGCCACCGAGCCGAACACCGGCGCCACCTCCTGCTTCGGTCTTTTGCGCTGGAGACCAGCTGCCCGACGGCTCTATCGCTCTGCGGCGTGTTTGGGTTGCTCACAAGCCGAAGCACTGAAGTTCTTACTTTCTCACACCGAGCTCAGTCAAAACCTTGCCGCCACCTCGGTCTCGACCGTGAGCCGGCTATTCACCTGCGAACCAAATCCCCTCAGTAGCAAAACAGTGTCGTGGGATCGTGAACAACCTCCTCGACGTGCCGTTGGCCAGTGATCGGTTTTCCTTGAGCAACTCCGAGCGTTTTAGCGGCGACCCGATAGCTGCCACCATTAGGTGCTCCCATGGACAGCTCGACTCAGAGGCTTTCACGGTCAAGCAAAGACCCCCAGAGACACACTAGGACTTCGTGCTGCTCACCTCCGAACCTCAACCGAGTGGTTGATCGCCGATGATGAATTTCTTCTTTTTTCTCTGATCGATGCCAACCGACCCACAGGTAAGGAGCAGCCGAATTCCCACCCAACTTTTGTGTATAGTTCACCAAATTAAGCACACATGAGCTAGACTAGGTAGGCAACAATTCTTCTTTGCAACCCTAGCATAAAACCACGTGTAGCCGGCCCATTTTGAGTTTGTCAGATCGATAACAATGGCGGAGGGCTCGGGCACACGGTGACAACCGGGTTGGAGCCATTTCCGAGCTAGCCAGCATACACGACGAGCTTCCCTAGAACCCACTGGTGCTGTAGAGCCATTTCCGCAAGCTTTTGGCGGACTAGAATGGCCGGTCGTCGGCGCCGAAGTTATACCGAGGCCATCGCACGTCGCCTGTCTACTTCCAGCCGCCGGCAGCTGTAGCTCGCACCAAAAATGGATTCTCCGTCCTCAAAAACCCTCAGGCAGCAAGTTTGGTCTCGGGAGGCTAAAACACAATTGATGGACCTGCTGGAGAAGGGTTTTATTAGGCCGAGCTCCTCACCATGGGGCTGTTCGGCATTATTTGTCAAGAAAAAAGATGAAACATTGCGGCTTTGCATGGACTATCGTCCACTAAACGCCGTCACGATCAAGAACAGGTACCCATTTGCCCCGCATCAACATGTTATTTGATCAATTGATCGAGGCGAAGATCTTTTCCAAGATGGATTTAAGATCAGGGTACCACCAGATTAAGATCAGGGCTGAGGACATACCGAAGACGGCTTTCTCGATGAGGTACGGGCTCTATGAGTACCTTCTCATGTCCTTCGGCCTCACCAATGCTCCAGCTCATTTCATGTACTTGATGAACTCGGTATTCATGCCGGAGCTGGACAAGTTTGTCGTGGTCTTCGTTGGCGACACATTAGTGTATTCCAAGTTGGAGGAAGAGCACGCAAATCACTTGCGTATAGTCTTGCAATGGCTGCGAGATCACAAGCTATACGCTAAATTCAGCAAGTGCGAGTTCTGGATACCGCAAGTACCATTCCTCGGGCATATTATCTCAGCGGAGGGGATTGCTGTAGACCTGAGCAAGATCGTACAAGTGCTGAATTTGAAATCCCTGAGGTCTGTCCACGAGGTGTGGAGTTTCCTCGGACTCGCGGGATATTAGTTCATTTCAAACTTCTTGAGAATTGCAAAGGCAATGACAGAACTTCCGAAGAAGACTTCTAAACATATCTAGAGTCTAGCATGTGAAGCAGCATTCAAGGCTTTGGTGAAGCACCTAACATCAGCACTGGTTTTGGTGCAGCCAGATACAACTAAACCGTTCGATGTCTATTGCGATGCATCCGGCATTGGACTCGGATGTGTGCTGATGCAAGATAGAAGAGTGGTCGTGTATGGATCATGGCAGCTCTGGAACATGAGCAAAATTATCAAACTCATGAATTAGAACTCGCTGCCGTGGTACTCGCACTCAAGATGTGGAGACATTACCTGCTTGGAAACCTCGTACATCTATATACCGACCACAAGAGCCTCAAATACTTATTCACTCAGAAGGAGTTAAACATGAGGCGGAGAAGATGGTTAGAGCTGATAAAGGATTATGAAATAGAGATCCATTATCATCCTGGCAAAGCAAACATGGTGGCCGATGCGCTGAGTCGCAAGTCACACGTAAATAATCTAGCCGTCACACCAGTTGAAGAGAGTGAACCAAACTTGTATTTGGTTCCACATGGTGCTCTCTACATCTTATCTCTCATCCCCACTATCCATGAAGATATAGCGGCAGCCCAAAAAATGACAAGGGTATGTCGCATTTGTGAAGACGAGTAGACAGTGGGGAGCTGAATTGTTTCCGGAAAGACAGACGGTGTTCCGTGGTTCAAAAACAGAATAGTTGTACCCTGTGTAAAGGTCCCAAAATATGAATACAAAGAAACTCAAGTTAAATCCAAGTTGATTTCATGTGTATGAAAAATCGGACTTGTTTAAACTTTTTCACATGTGATAATACACATTAGAGCTCTCTTCACACAAGTACAATTAGTTTTTTGAAGGCTTGGAACCCAAAGGGTATTTGAAACCAAGGTGGGAAGTTTCCATATGTGTGAGAAAGATAAATTCAGATTTTGGAACAAACTTTGTTCAACTCAAATTACAAATGAAGGCAACACAATGAATTTTAATCTGTTGTGTTAAAAAGCTCATTTGCATCAGATAAACCAGAAATCAGATTTCATATTTGATGTCCTTAGGTCCAAATTAGTGGGTATGCAAAGTTTCATGAACTTTTCAAATGTTTTGCTATCCATTTTCCAAATAGACTTAAACTTGCAAAGAATTCAAATGCACATTTGAATTTGGCTGGAGTTTGCCCACTTATCCAAATGCAGCTCAGTTTTCAACTCCACACAATTGAATTCCATAATTTGCAAATTTTGGAGATATTTGGGAGAGGGATAAGGAGGGGCTGAATTGTGGGACCTACACGTCATTGAGGCAGTTAAAATTTGCAAAAAGATCTCAGTGCACAGTCTCTGTTTTTCCTCTCCACTCGAGCAGAAAAGGGCAGTGCACCACGCGACACCGAGCGGCGCCGAGGCCACCTCCTCCTTTGTTTCCATCGCGCTGGCACTCCCCCGGCAACCTCATCACTTCACTTCCATGTTCCTTTTCGTCCACAGAACCGAGCACGACTCTATTCTTCTCCCTCGCACACGAGAACAGAAACACAGCCGCCACTTCATCGATCACTCGGGAACCCACAAAGCTCGTGTGCAAGCCTTGGCTGAGCAGAAAAACAATACCAAAGCAACCCCCACGACCTCCTTAGACCACTACCGACCGGTGTTCGGCCCTCCTACCCCGGGAACGCCGTGTCCCCGCGGCAGCTGAACCATAGCCGAGGGAAGCTGCTCTCGTGGACAGCCCTACAGAGAGCCTTTCACAGCCAAACCAGGGCATCGTTGGATGCGCCAAGACTTCATGCTGCTCACCTCCGAATCTCAAGCCAAGTGGTTGATCGTCGCGGGAGTATTTCACAATTTTCTCCCGGCCGGTGCAAAACCAACTTTGGTTAAGGAAACTCCAAATTCCTGATTGATTCTTGTTTAGAGCCCATGAAATTGCACTCACAGGAGCTAGACTCGATGGCGCACAAGTTTCCTTTGCAAACCTAGCATGAAACCACGTGTAGCCGATGTATTTTGAGCTTTCCCGACGGCGGCAGTGGCGGGAAGCGTCGGGTGCACAATGCAACCCAAGTTAGAGCAATGTCCAAGCTGTTTTGATAGCATGACGACCTTCTATAGCATCCACCGGTGCTCTAGGGCTTGGAAACCAAAGGTTGGAGGGCTTAGGGCGGCGGGGCAACGTCACCGAACCCTCACCGAGCCGCTGCACCGTTGCAAGACATGTTTGAGGCTTCGCCGGTCCGGGGAAACCCTCCCACCATGTTCCGCACACGATTTTAGGCACTAGCGGCAAGTTTGAGCGTGGGAGATGGCCATAGAGGCAGTATCTGGTGAGCTCCGGCGAGCTCGGCGGCGCGGGCACGCGGGTGCTGGAGGTAGACGAAGGAAAGGTCGGTCCCATGCGTCAGTGGCTGAATTCTGAGAGGAAGGATCTTTTGTTTTGCCGGATTAATTTGTGGCAACGCAGGAGAGACTCTGTGGCCCGTGTGGCTTTGTTCCAGTGAGTGACACGTGGCCCCCTGGACCCACAGTCAGGTTTAAACTTTTCCCGGTTTAAATTGAATTCCAGATTTTCCCCAAACTTTAGAAGAGCATAACTTTTGCTAGGAAACTCGAAATTTAGTTATTCAAATTGGGTTAGATTAAGGTTGACAAACTCTATCCAAATATGCAACCCAATTTGTATGGAAGTCTTTATTTAATTCTGGAAAATTCTGTAAAGCTTTTTAGCAAAAAATTTTTGAGGGAGTTTGGTTTACCCGAAAATCCTCAAATATTTTCCAGAATATTCCTTAGGATGTTATTTAACTCCTGTAAAAATTTCAACTCATTGGAGTTGATTTGATTAGGAGAATTCAGGGTTCAAGTTGCTGTGTTCAAATGAATACAGAAACATTTTTAGAGAATTCCCAAAACTTGGAAATTCAGTTATGGCCAATTCTTAGCTCCAAAAATCCAAAGAAAATTCATGCAGGCTCTATGAACTATAATTGAAATTTTAGTTCACCAAGTTTGACATGAACCTGTGAATTACTTCAGAATTAATTCCTTTTTCCTTAATTGCTTAGAGAACTGTTCTGAATAAACCACTCAGTGAAAAGTGCTAAACTTTTGGCCAGATGACTTTATTGTGACAAGGAACGCACATGAAAATTTTCAGCTCCATTGGAGCTCTGGATCGCCACTGTTCTGTTTAACCTCTTAAGGTGATCAACACACAAGTGGGGAAAACACTTAGCACTTGATCATGTTGCTTAAACCAAACCCAAACCACTATCACCAGTGTCATTTTAAATTCTTAAACAGAGTTCCAGTTTTAAACTTGTCATTAGAGCTTATTAGCAAAAGCTTTACAATTAAATACCTGTGCATACTCATAACATGTAGCATCGACGTAAAGAATTTGAAGTGATCAAGGTGGAGATCAAAGAGGGAGGAAAGCGAGTGATCAAGACTCAAGTGATCTTCACTAACTGAATATATAATAGTCACCTACAAAACAGGCAAGCCCCGGTTTGCATTCGAGCAGTTTTATAAAGTATTTACATTTCTAGAGATCATAGCTTTGAATGTTTGATTGCATTAGATCTAGTTGATATTAAAAACCCAATTGCATGACTAGAATTTCCTAAGAGAGAAAGGGTAGAATAACACCTCCTTGAGTGGGTTTTGGCTATGCTAAATGTTAGTAGGAAAGATCCGGTAGAAGTTGAGTAGTGGGAATCTACTCGCGAGTTTAGGGCTTGGTTTATTCGGAGCGGGTCAAGAATAGAAACATTAAGGAAAGTTCACAAGTAAGAAATGGAGACCGAGCAGGGAGCTTTAGATGCAGCAGGCTGCGGACTGTGCGTCCATAGCCCTGCCTGTGTCGGTTAAGGCCCGTCTGTACTTGGCCCTGTTGGACAAGTTTGAGTTGTGTACCGGGCGCATACTGGCTATATGGGACCCAGGAAACCGATGTACTTTGTGAGATCAGCACTGGAACTTTTCTAACGTCTTAGGCTTTCGGCGTCAGGATAGCAGGAGGTAACTCGCTCAAGAACATATCACTGCAGGTATGTACCTTGAGGGAGCTTGCTATTCGGGGCAGTTAGACTGCGTCCTGTGTGGAAGAACATGGGAAAGGTGGTCGCGTACAACATCAGTCGAAGTTGCTGCCAGCAACTCGGAGTATGGGTGTACGTGTCGTGTAGTCCGGGCATGTACTGATTTGAATCACCATCGCTCACGGTCATATGAACATACTTGCCCACTGCATCTTGACGTAGTAAGAACTGAATGATTTCTTTTTAACTTGATAAGGCTGTGATGCAACTTGTATTGCAATCATGCTTGAATTAGAGATAGGCTAAATAAAGTTTACTTCACTTTGTGCAAGAAGCATCGCAACAAAGCGTTTCTTGTTTGATTGTGGAGTTGCGATGCTGTTCGGCTCAAGGTCTTTACAATGAGGGTTAAAATATGACAGTTAAGGATCAACATTAGGCAAGTCCTTTATGCAAATCTAGCTAACCTAATTGCAACCCGTCGTGCATGTAGTGTTTCTTTTTTTAGGAGAGATGGATCAGTCTTGCTAAGCCTGTGTGCTCACGCTTGCTATATGAGTGGTTTTGCAGGTTAACATCGATGCTAAGAAGAAGGTTGTCCGGTGAGACTCGGAGACTTCCGAGTCATTTAACACATGGAGAACCCAGAAGCTGCAGTTGTCTTCATGTTGCTAGCGAGAGGAGTCCGCGGGCTGGACTTCTTCTCGAGTGCTCATTAGTTATTTGCTGTAAGATGATTATAAGTCTTCTGCTGTAGATATTTGATGTAAAGTATTTACAAAGAACATTTGTAAGCTTCCGCTTTTGATTTATGTAATACATGTTTTCCTTATATGTGTGTTGTTGGGTGCCGCATAACACAACACCACCCAATGCGATTCCCAGGCGAGTGGCACGCCCCCTTGAATGAATGGACGGTCGGGTCCCTGTAAGCGTGGTATCAGAGCTGCATTGGTAATAGCGCACAGAATAAGGATCGTATTACGACAAAAACTTAGGATACGGTGAGGATACGGTACTAGGCCCACATAAGGACTACTATATTAGCCTAATATGAAGGTGGCAACCTAACTTATTTGCTATGTCAGAAAATCGTGCATCTCGGGACGTTCTATGTCTTGGGGGTGCACGTAAGCGCTGTCCACCAGTGCGCACAAGCTGAAGGGTGGAGCCTCACGGGTGGCAGGTAACCAGCCAGCTTTAGTATCCTCTACGACTCTTCATGTCATTTGGGGTATTCGAGCAACGCCCTTCCCTGCCGTGCTACGGGCGAGTATGGCAGACCACGTCACGTGGTTAGTAACGTGAGCACGTAGCTCAAGGCGTGTTTGACTTGAGAACATCTGTGCGAGTGATGACGGACGGTGTACAAACTGTATTGGGACCGGGTTCGGTGTGCAGTCGAACCTGACAATTGTTTGTGACTTATGCAGGTTTAACCACGAAACCGTAGTACGAGTAGCACACATTTTCGAGTGACCGTCTTAGTACACCTGTAATACGTATATGCCGGTATAGTCCGGTTAGGATTTTCTTTTAGTGAGGTAACGTAGTACCGACATGATTCTTACGGTGCATCGACGCCGTACTAAACTTAATAACCTCTTCCCTATGAAGAAATGATTCATGAACTAACTTTCAACTAAAAATGGAAGTTTGAAACAAATATTAGTTACTGAACTCTTATTTTGAGCTAAGATTCAAATGAGAGGATGACTAGGCTTCAAAGATTTCAAAAACAGAGTGCTCTGTTTCTGGCAGGAATTCTTGCTGGACTTTGACAGAGCATAACTCTGAGTAGATTTACCCAATTAAAGTGTATAATACAGTTCTGGAAATATTTTTAAGTGCTCTACAACTTCTCTGTAGATCTCCAGAGCAAAATCATACGCTAAGTTGGTGGAAAGCCAGTGGAAGGCAAACTGTCCAGAACCAGGACAGCAGAAAAACCACTCCGGACCTTTCTGTTTTTAATGCCATAACCTTCTGTAGGAAAATCCCTAAGGAGCCTATGATACACCGTTGGAAAGGTTATGAAATGTGAAACATTGTTGTAGTTCAAAGTTTGTTCAGATTCTTATTGTATTTGCATATACAACTGTGATAAAATCAGCCACATACAAAGGAGATGCTGGCAAATTTTATCCAGGAATTCCGTCAACTTTGGAAAATCATAACTTTTGCTCCACAGATGATCAGAAGGAATATGAATATTCGTTGGAAATATATTGAAGTTAAATTTAACTTTGGTATTCAACTTGAGTTATGAAAATGCTTTTAACTGAATCAAAATTTGGAGTTAGTGCATAAAGGTCTATTCTGTACAGAAAGACTGATTAGCTATGCCTACTCTAAGGAGTTGTGTAAACATGGATTTTGTTACTGCTTTCATAAAGTTTTGACATATTCATGTTTTCATTAGTCTCACATACTGCTGAGTTCATGTTTAACTCATCTCGAAATATATATTTGCAGTATGGTTTGTACTCGCTCTAAGAGTAAGTCCAGGAGTTCTCGCCAAGGCGGTGATGATTCTATTCCACGGTCGGGATCATCACCCATGGGATGGATGGATCTTATGACTCGTGTTATCGAGTCTAACCAGGAGAACACTAGGATACTCCAAGAAGCGACTCAAGAGAACACACACTTACTCCAAGCTTTGGTACAACAAGGCGTACTCCAGAACACGCAACAAGTTATTCCACCTCGGAACACTTATCTGGATTTCTTGGCGACTCAACCACCAATCTTTATTGAAGCCACCGAACCTGTGGAAGCAGATCAATGGCTTCGTGTCATGGAGCCTAAATTTGGAGTGTTAGAGTGTGATGAATATCAGAAGACCATGTTTGCCGCTCAACAACTTCATGGAGCCGCCGGAAATTGGTGGGTAGAACATATCGCTACCATTCCGGAAGGCCATCAAGTGACATGGAGTGAGTTCTGTGAAGCCTTTCGTAGTCGTCACATACCAATAGGAATTATCAAGGCCAAGCGGGAGGAATTTTTGAACTTGAAGCAAGGGGACATGAGTGTCCTTGAGTATGTCAGAAGGTTTAACATTTTGGCTCAATATGCTCCTGAATATGTGGCGAAGGAAGAGGCACAGTGTGATTTATTCTTCCATGGCCTGAGTGCCATTTACAGGACAAGTTGGCCGTGCACAACAAAAGCAGTTACACTGACATGGTCAATGCGGCTCTCATCCAAGAGAAGCTGACACTCGAGTGGCAAGCAGAGAAAAGAAGAATGAGTGAGTGTAAGGGCCTAAGTTTTTACACACAATCAAAGTGTTCATCACACCACACACCTCATTTGAAGAAACTTTGTGAACACATTTGAAGAGCAAGTAAACACCATCAACATGGTCATTAGAGAATAAACTCACAAAATGCAAAAGTGGTATTTCCCACATGCATCATATAGGGGCTGGGAATATGAAAAACTCCTACACCTTGCTAGGAATCCCCATGCCAAATTTCACCCAAATTCAAAACCTTTTTGAGGTCTTTTTGGGTATAACTAGAAAGAGGGTAGTTTGAACTCAAATTCAAATTCAAACTACTTTTATCCCATGACTTCAAAAGTGGGAGGCATATTTATACTCAGCACATTCGTGTGAGCTCACACACCAATTTTCACTCCATTTGGAGTTGATCTTGACATGAGCTAAGTTAGTAAATTCAAACTCAATTTGAATTTCAAACTGCATATGTGCTGAAATTATATTCAAACACTCCACAATTTGAACTATATCCAAATCAAATGGACAGTTGGTAGATAATTCAAATGACAGAGGGTATTTGGTTCTCTACTGTATAGAGCAGTGGGGAAAATTCAATTTCAGAGGTTAAAACCAGAGTGGGACCCACATGTCAGCCTCACTGAACATTTTAACCGACTGAAGAACTGATCTCAGTTTCTTGCGCCTGACCGAGCTGCCGCCACGGCGAGGCCAGCAGCTGATTGCCGCCCCTGGCCGCTGAACCGCCTCTCTGGCCCCTTATCTACGCGCCCGAGTCGTCCCTGTTGCTTCTCACCACTGTCCCAATGTCTTCTCACCCAGAAACCTCGATACACTTCGCCGCCCGTCCAAGTTCTCAGTCCACCGTTGCCCGGCCAAACCTGTGGTTGTCACGGCGATCTGAGACCGCAACCGAGTGCGCCAAGCCTTCCTTGACGTTCTCGCACCGGTTCCAAACCCTGATCAACCCTCCTCGAGCTCCACCACCACATTCTTCCATTCCTCGGTTCTACCCGAGCCGCCGTCACGAGAATGATCCGTCCGGCCACCACAGTCCACCTTTCTCCGAGCCGTGAATAGCAAAAAGGTTCGCCTTCAATCCCTCTTTCATTACCGCAAGCTCCGGCGGCGTGACATAAGCTACCGACGCCGGAATTTCACGATTTTGTGACGGTGTACAAAAGAGACAACCGGACCGATTCGCAAAATTCATCATACACGCTGCACCACTCATCACCTTACATAGAGAAACACTTCTAGGCGTCCGTGCAAGTCCATAGGATCCGAAACTTCGAAGAACTATTGGGTGTAGCCACTGTTCTTCGAGTGTTATGAGAATTCCCGATTTCTGACGTAGGTCGCACGGTGACAGCCAGTACGGCCATTTGCGAGCTACGTGGAGCTCATGTCGATCTTTCCTAGGGTCCACTGATTCTCTGCGACCTTTTGCTCAATCGTTTGGGGTGCTAGGAAGCCCGACCGACATGGTAGAAGTTCTTCCGTAGCCGCTGCTCGTCGCCGGCCATGTTCCGGTGATTGTCACGTCGAGCTGAGCCCAGCATCGTGTTTCCCATGTGGGATTAGGCAGAGGCGGCCAAGATCATGGAGTTTGGCACATGGCAGAAGCCCTCCGGCGAGCACTCCCGCGAGGGCGGCGGCGGCCGAGCGCGGGAGGCCGGAGGTAGACGAAGCCCCCGGTCCCACATGTCAGCGGCCGATATTTTTAAACGGGGGATTAGCTGTGGCACCGGATCGGGTGTGGCTGCGCACGAAATACTCCGTAGCCATGTGTGTCAGCCGCTGAGGAGTTGACACGTAGCCCAGTCCCACGCGCAGCAATTTAAGCATTTCCCCGATTTTCAGATTTAGTTCAAACTTCAAACTCACATAACTTTGGCTAGGAAATTCGAAATCGAGTGAACCAAATTTTGTTGGATCCAGCTCTCTGAGTACTTTCCAACAAATCAAGTTTCACTCTATGAAAATGTGACACCCTCATTTTTTATTTCTGCATGCATTCATATTTTATATGTAGAAAAACATTTTAAAGAAGTTGAAACAGAAAAGGAATAAAAAAGATAGCCAAAAAGAGCCAAATCCAATCCACAGAGAGCACCAAAGACAACTCCCTCGGCTCGCTGGCCATGTGGCGCCTTCGGAGCTCATCCCCGCAAAAGGGGGGAGATGTCCGCTGTGATGGCTCTCTAGGATCATAGACTAGCCCCACACACCACCACTCGTCTTTTCTGTGCACTTTGTCCTCACTCGTGCGCACCCGGGAAGACTTCCCGGTCGGTCACCCATCCCCGAATTCCTCTGGGCCAAGCACGCTTAACCCCGGAGTCCTTTGCAGGTGGGCTTCCGGAAAAGAAGGTATAACTTGGTGGTATGAGTAATCTATCAATCCTATTAAGCCGGGAGTCAGGATATCACACAATCCACCCCCCTTAGAAGACCGATGTCCTCGTCGGTCAACGCCAAGACAGGAACGTCCCCTCTTAGCCACGTCCGTACGTTCAGTACTGGCATACACATACCGTACTGTAGGATCAAAGAGCACGTGAAAAGCTACCATAGGGGGGGTGAATGGTAGATTAAAACTTTTCACAGCGGAAACAACAGAAACCCCTCAGCAAAAAATCAATCGGTTAAAGAAACCATGTGTGCAAGTGTTTTCAAACGTGTTCAACAGTGACAAATCAAGTAGAGAGGTAGAGAATCAAGTCACGGATCTAATGCAACAAGAATCACTTGAAAACCCGAAGTAGAACTTGAGATACGATCAAAACATTAAACGAAGATCAATCTGTTCTACCCGATATAAAACAGATCTGCAACGCTTCAAAGAAACTCGTGTATATCAAACACTACAGATCCGAAGCTCGTGAAAATTTCACAGATGATATATAATTGAGTTGTGAAGACAACCCAAAAAGAATCACGTCAATCGGATCTGCAAAACTCGAGTTATGAACGAAACACCGAAGCAACGCCGGTCTGTCCAGAAACTCGGCGAGAAAGACTTGACGAAAAACAAGTCGGACGAACAAGACACAAAAGTTCCTCGAAACTATGAACTTTATTCAATAGAAACACAAGATGAACAGCCCAAAGTTGTGCACCCACGAGACTTGGCCCCCCTTGCTTATATAACCAGCCCTAAGGCCAACTCAACTCAAACTAGGACTCCTACTCCTACTTGGATTCAAACTGTAACTTTCCAATACTGCTCAAGACTCTTCTATATGCAGATAGAAGCAATCTTAAGACTTCCAAACACCTTAGGAACGTCCTAAACATTCCTAAAACAACTCAACTTCGTGCCTAGCACGAAATCCTATCATAACCAACTCAAATCTTCCATATTTGAGCCATATCCGACTCAGCCTCAGCCTGAGTACGCAATCCAGCCGGTTGGACCTTTCCGACCAATTCTTTACGTCCACTTCTCTTCATCACACTTTGGAATAATGTTGCCACGTCCATGCACTTCTTGCACACGTGCAAACACCTTCCAACGACATACACACAACCTTCATATGCACTGCCCTTGATCCAAACATGCTGCGTGACCCCCCGATCAACTCAACCACAGCTCCTCCCGAACTTGGTTGTTGGAACCTCATCTCCTCCCTGAGACTAGTCCAAGGATCCCGTCACCAGCCATGTCTTGAACTCAAGCAACACCTGCACATGAATAAACAACCAATTCTTCCGAGCACAAGTCCTCGACTTGACTCACGTTAGTTCGAAAACACAACACCTTACATGAGCACGTCACATAAGCATGTTGCAAACCATATCAAATGATAACAGCCATAACCACCAAAACACACCAAAAACTTAGCAAATTAATACTAAGCAAACCTTCCCATAAAGCAAGTTTGAAACATTGCGAGTTAAAAGCAAAAACAAGACGCTGCACTTCTACGAGTTGAACTTCACGGGAGCTCCCTAAAAACAAGCTCCGGACCTCACAGAAGCTCTCCGGACCTTGCAGGAGCTCTCCGTACCTTGCCAACACTTGGCGGATCTAACAAAGAACTTGTCGGACCTTGCCACAGAAGAATGTTTTGGCAATATTCAAAACTTTGAATGTTAATGCTAACTTTTATCCTAATTGCCAATGTATTCAGCACACATAGGTCTCACAATCTCCCCCTTGATGAATGCATTGACAACACCAATTAAAATCCGAACATTGGCTTATGAAAAGTTTTGAAAAGCTTTGAAAACTCATTTCTCCCCCTTTATTAATTTCTCCCCATTTTTTAAAATCAGAGAAGGAAGAAAGTGTATAACATATGCAAAGTGTAAAAAAAATCTCTCCTTATACATATTTCTCCCCCTTTGACAATGTATTCAGCAAGGTTCAAAAGAGAAATTTTTAAATGTTATGAGCATATTATAACATATACATACAAAACAAAGCTCATCCAAGTCATACTATCAGGTTACTTACACTATCACATCAATGAGATACATAAAGTAGTGTAAGCCATGCTAGAGATCAAATGTATTTTTCAGTTTAAGCAAGTCATGATCTCCCTTACTCAACTATTTCAAAACCTGAAAACATGACACTTGTTGCTGCATTTTTATTATTCATAATCATTTAAGGCACAAAGTTGATCATATGATATTTGCAAGAGATTATATGCCGCATCAGCCTTATTCTAACCAACCAAGCCAAGCCTATGTCATTTGACAATCAGAAGCTTAAGGACATGGTTTTAGTCATACACAATTCCTTCCAAGTTCATATCTTAGTGCAATGATAAGCAATCTCAAAAGAAGAAGTGCGATGCATGCATATTCTCTTGATCTTTTCTCAATTTTTTATTTGAAAACTCAACATGTGAGCTGATCACTTGATTAATTTTTTATGATTAAAAGCACTTGTGAGCACGCAACAAGTTCAAAACAGCAAGAAAGTTCGATCATGACCAGATTTAGTGTAAGTAATTATTCCAATTACTAGTCATGGCAAAAACTACAAAATGTATAACATGAGTAATGTAGTAAGAACTTTCAGCCTGTAAAAGGAATCACAAAGTCATATATGTATGAAATACTATGCTCATATTATTTTAGTTTCAGATTCACACATAGACTTTCAAAGTTTCAAAAACCCCCCCTCAATTTAAGCCATGAGGATGCATAACCCCTATTTCACTATGAATGAAACAAAAACGAGTGAAATCCAAAGGTTTTGTAAAAATATCAGCCAATTGTTGTTCGGTATCGACATGGTGAAGCAACACGAGTTTCTTTGCAGCGTTGCATGATCTGTTTTATATCGGGTAGAACAGATTGATCTTCGTTTAATGTTTTGATCCTATCTCAAGTTTTACTTCGTGTTTTCAAGTGATTCTTGTTGCATTAGATCCGCGACTTGATTTTCTACCTCTCTACTTGATTTGTCACGGTTGAACACGTTTGAAAACACTTGCACACACGGTTTCTTTAACCGATTGATTTTTTGCTGAGGGGTTTTTGTTGTTTCCGCTGTGAAAAGTTTTAATCTACCATTCACCCCCCCTCTGGTAGCTTTTCACGTGCTCTTCGATCCTACAATTGGTATCAGAGCCAAGGTGCTCTAATCTTTGTGATTTGCACGTGTTTTGACTAACCATCATGGAGAAGTACTCCGCAAAACCTTGTGTGTTCAATGGCACCGATTTTCAGGTTCGGAAGGCGCGGATGGAGGCCTACATACAGGCGCAAGGCTTCGCCATATGGGAAAAGGTCTACCGGAACTTCGATGTACCACCCAACGATCAAGTTACGGCTGCGAACATGAGAGATGTTGACAACAACAACAAGGCTCGCAACTTGATCATCCAAGGATTGACTCAAAGCGACTTCGACCGTGTTGCACACCTCCGATCTGCATATGATGTTTGGAAAGCTCTTTGTGACTACCATGAAGGATCCAATACGATCAAGGAGGTAAGGCAAGATATGTTCAAGAAAGAATACATGCGTTTTGAGATGCAACCCGGTGAGTCAATTCACGACCTTTTTGCTCGCTTTAATAAAATTCTCAGCAACTTGCGTAGTGTCAATGTGAACTTTTCAGATGCTGAAAATGCTAGACAATTGTTAGGAGCATTAGATATGTCAATTTGGGAGATGAAAGTTACATCTATTTGTGAATCTACTGTCATGAGTTCTCTTACTTTATACGTGCTTTATTCTAAATTGAAAACTCATGAAATTGACATCATCTCACGTAAAAATCCCAACAAGTCTATTGCATTTGTTTCGCAACGTGACATGTCTAGTCTAGTCAATGATCATCTAGTGGTGCACTTTCTTTGCTGTCCTCTCTAACCCTTGAACAGATTGAAGGGTTTCCAGAGGAGGAGCTTGCACTCATCTCTACTCGGTTCTCAAAAGCATTGCAAAATGTGAGAACTAGAAGGAGAGGAAGCTCCGGACCTCAACGATGTTTTGAATGTGGTAAGACAGGACATTTTCGTATGGAGTGCCCTAACCTTTCAGGTCTGACTTCACGTGAAGAAAAGCAAACAAGGCCGAAGAAATCGTTTGCAAAGAATAAGAAGAAGAAAGATTTATCAATGCGCAACATAGTGCATAGTATGATCTCTGCACTTCAAGATCTCGGCTCAAGTGATGTGGACACCGGTAGTGATGAAGATGAAGAAGCTATGGCAAATATGTGCTGCATAGCGAGCAAGTCAAGTTCAAGCTCCGAGGAGGCAGAACACAACAGCGACGATGAAGAGGTATGTCCCACTTGCGAAGAAATGTGTGATGCTATTTCTCGTGCCACTGTTATATTAAAGAAAAAGGATAAAAAACTTAGGAACAATGCTGTTAAAATTGAATCACTAGAATCTGAAATTAATCGTTTAAAAACTTTGATTCCTATTGATGATTCTTGTTCCTCATGTGATTTGATTTATGAACAATTATCCTCTTTAAGAAGTGCACACGCATCTACACTTGATAAACTTGAACTTGAAATTGAAAAGAACAAAGAGCTTGCTGTACTTAATGATAAAAATTTGAAAGATGCTTGTTGTTCTACAATTGATTTGCATTGTTCTTCATGTGATGATCTGAATAAGAAACTAAATGATGCTATGAATGAGATTTCTATTTTGAACAATGCTTTACGTGTGCATGAAGTTAAATATTGTTCAAATTGCAAACTAAAAGGAAAAACTTCATGTGAAAACTGCTTTGATCTGTCCAATAAACTTGATGACATGCATATGACACTAGATCGGTTTTCTAATGCAAATAAGAACCTAAACTTGCTGCTGAATTCTTCCAAGTCTTGTAATGATAAAACTGGTTTAGGTTTTAATTCTCATGCTCATGCTAAGGCACACCCACCTAAAGTTGTAAAGTCATTAGGAAGCGGTTTGATTCAAACAGCTCCTAGACAAAAAGAGGTGATTTTCAAATCTGCAGGAGTACTGTCCCATTCGGGTTCTAATAAACGTGTTGCTTGCTCATCTAGACATGATAATAAGGTTATTTTTCATTGTACCTACTGTGGTAGAGATGGTCATGTCATGGATTTTTGTTATAAACTAGCTAAACACGATAAGAAACAAAGAATACTTGCTAGATCACATAACAACCAAGCAAAATCTGCTAGACCGAATGTTCGGAGCTTGCAACCTGCTGTAATGAGTCAAAAACTTGCTCCCGGACCTACTGTTTTTTGTGCTACATATAACACATCTTCTAAGTCAGTAGTTGGGAACAAAAATTTTTCGATGTTTGGCTCATAAACCTGCTGTACCTTCTCAGCTTTCGCGTGTTATTCCTGCTGGACGTCGTGTGACTCTGTACTGGATTACTAAAAGTCTTTTAACTAACCCCAGTATTGAGTCATCGACGTATTGTGCTGCTGTGTAGGTTTCACGTTTGAGGAAGGAGAACATTTGGATTGTGGATTCAGGTTGCTCACGCCACATGACCGGTAACAAAGAATGGTTCTCCTCTCTCTCTTTTGTGTCACGTGTAGAAAATGTTACTTTCGCCGATAACTCTTCTACTCCCATAATTGCTAAAGGTTCGGTTAGAGTAAACAATCTCTACACTTTAAAAGATGTGGCACTTGTTGAAAATTTGAAATACAACTTGCTTTCGGTTTCACAATTGCCAGATGAAAATCTAGAGGTTAGCTTTGCTAAAAATTGCTGCAAGATTGTAGATTCAAAAGGTGAGCTTTTGTTTAACATGTCTAGGTTTGGAAGAGTTTTTAAAGCTGATTTTGATTTGTCAACTTCTAAGCATCGGTGTCTAGTTGCTAATGATACAAAGGATCTATATTTTTGGCATCGTAGACTTGGTCACATAGGCTTTGATCATCTCGCTCGTGTTAGTGCTCTCGATCGCATACGTGGGCTGCCGAAGCTCAAAAAGGACAATGATATTGTGTGCTCTTCTTGTAGACATGCTAAGTTTGTTGCAGGTTCACATGCTCCTCTCACAATGACCATGACAGCTGAACCGGGACAACTTTTACATCTTGACACAGTAGGTCCGGCACGTGTTCAATCCTTCGGAGGTAAATGGTATGAGCTTGTGATTGTTGATGATTATTCCATATATTCTTGGGTTTATTTTATGGCATCTAAGAATGAAGCTTTTAGTCATTTTAGAACTTTATTTCTTAGATTATCTATTGATCACCCAGGATCATTAAAAGCAATTAGAAGTGATATCGGAACTGAATTTATAAACAAATCCTTTGATCACTTTTGTACTGAAAATGGAATAGATCATCAATACTCTTCACCCTATGTACCACAACAAAATGGTGTCGTAGAAAGAAAGAACAGGACCTTAGTTGAGATGGCTAGGACTATGCTTGATGAATATCAAACTCCTAGGAAATTTTGGGCTGATGCAATTGCAACCGCTTGTTATATCTCAAATCGTGTTTTCTTGCGTGCTAAGCTTGGAAAAACCCCATATGAGCTCTGGTTTGGACATAGGCCTAGTGTTACACACTTTAGTGTTTTTGGTAATCTTAATAAATTTGAAACTAGATCTGTTGATGGCATGTTTCTTGGTTATCCATCTCATACTAGAGGCTACCGTGTGCTTTTACTTGACACTAACAAAATTGTGGAGACTTGCGAGGTTTCTTTTGATGAAGCTAGCCCAAGTACTAGCTCCGATATTGCAGGTCCGGATCCATATCCGCAGGGGGAGAGTATTTTTATTGAAGAAGATGAAGAAGTGGTGCTGCTGCCCGAAAACTCGGAAGTAAATAACGATCAAGCTGCTGATTTTGCACCACAACCAGCACCAACAGTCACTACTGCTGGTTCGGACCTTCCTCAATCAACAAGCTCTCCTAATCAAAGGTCCGAACATGAAGAAGATGGTGCTTGTGAAGTGTCTACTCCCCTCCGAGTACTCAAAAGTCATCCTCCACAACAAATCATTGGAAGCTTGCATGAACGAGTCACTCGGTCCTGGTTTTGCGATCCAAACTCTCATGCTCATTCTGCTTTTGTTGCTTCTTTTGAACCCAAGGATATATCACACGCACTCACTAATGAATCTTTGATTAATGCCATGCAAGAAGAGTTAGAAAATTTTGAAAGAAATAATGTTTGGAAACTTGTACCTCCACCTCAAGGTCACACATTAATTGGAACTAAATGGGTATTTAAAAATAAGCAAAGTGAGGATGGGGTTGTGGTTAGGAATAAAGCTAGGTTGGTTGCTCAAGGTTTCTCTCAAATTGAAGGTCTAGATTTTGATGAAACATTTGCTCCTGTTGCTAGATTAGAAGCTATAAGAATTTTATTAGCATTTGCTGTATCTAAAGGTTTCAAGTTATATCAAATGGATGTTAAAAATGCTTTTCTTAATGGCTACATAGAGGAGGAGGTTTATGTTAAGCAGCCACCGGGTTTTGAAAATCCAAATTTTCCTAATCATGTTTACAAACTGTCCAAAGCCTTGTACGGTCTAAAACAAGCCCCTAGAGCATGGTATGATAGGTTAAAAACATTCTTACTTGAAAAGGGGTTTACCATGGGCAAGGTTGATAAAAGTCTTTTTGTACTTAAGCATGGCAATGACTCATTATTCGTTCAAGTGTATGTGGATGATATTATCTTTGGTTGTGCTTCTCATGATCTCGTGCCCAAGTTTTCAGCTATGATGAGTTCAGAATTTGAGATGAGTATGATGGAAGAACTCACATACTTTTTGGGGCTGCAAATCAAGCAAACAAAAGAAGGAACTTTTGTGCATCAAACTAAGTATACAAAGGACCTTCTTAAGCGCTTCAACATGGACAAATGCAAGCCTTTTCGGACACCAATGGGAACAGCAACAACACTTGAACTTGACGAAGATGGTGACCCGGTCGATAAAAAAGAATACAGAAATATGATTGGATCACTTTTGTATCTCACGGCATCAACACCGGACATACAATTCAGCGTATGTCTTTGTGCACGTTTTCAAGCTTCTCCACGTGCTTCACATCGCCAAGCCATCAAAAGGATTCTCAGGTACCTACATGAAACTCAAGAATTTGGCATTTTTCTTCCTTCTTCCTCAACCGTTTCTTTGAAAGCTTTTTCGGATGCTGATTTTGGGGGTTGTAGGATTGATAGGAAAAGTACTTCGGGTCCTTGTCATTTTCTTGGTAATTCACTTGTTGCTTGGTCCTCTAGAAAACAAAGTTCAGTTGCACAATCCACGGCCGAATCTGAATATGTAGCTGCGGCTAGCGCTTGCTCACAAATTCTTTGGATTGTTCAAACACTTAAGGACTATGGGGTTGATTTAGATAGTGTTCCACTGTTTTGTGATAACACTAGTGCAATTTGTATTGCTAAAAACCTCGTGAAACACTCTAGAACTAAGCACATTGACATTAGGTATCACTTTCTTCGTGATAATGTTGAAAAAGGAAACTACAGATCCGAAGCTCGTGAAAATTTCACAGATGATAGATAATTGAGTTTTGAAGACAACCCAAAAAGAATCATGTCAATCGGATCTGTAAAACTCGAGTTATGAACGAAACACCGAAGCAACGTCGGTCTATCCAGAAACTCTGCGAGAAAGACTTGACGAAAAACAAGTCGGACGAACAAGGCACAAAAGCTCCTCAAAACTATGAAATTTATTCAATAGAAACACAAGAGAAACAGCCCAAAGTTGTGCACCCACGAGACTTGTCCCCCATTGCTTATATAACCAGCCCTAAGGCCAACTCAACTCAAACTAGGACTCCTACTCCTACTTGGATTCAAACTGTAACTTTCCAATACTGCTCAAGACTCTTCTATACGCAGATAGAAGCAATCTTAAGACTTCCAAACACCTTAGAAACGTCCTAAACATTCCTAAAACAACTCAACTTCGTGCCTAGCACGAAATCCTATCATAACCAACTCAAATCATCCATATTTGAGCCATATCCGACTCAGCCTCAGCCTGAGTACGCAATCCAGCCGGTTGGACCTTTCCGACCAATTCTTTACGTCCACTTCTCTTCATCACGCCTTATAACAATGTTGCCACGTCCATGCACTACTTGCAGACGTGCAAACACCTTCCAACGACGTACACGCAACCTTCATATGCACTGTCCTTGATCCAAACATGCTGCGCGACCTCCCGATCAACTCAACCACAGCTCCTCCCGAACTTGGTTGTTGGAACCTCATCTCCTCCCTGAGACTATTCCAAAGATCCCGTCACCAGCCATGTCTTGAACTCAAGCAACACCTGCACATGAATAAACAACCAATTCTTCCGAGCACAAGTCCTCGACTTGACTCACGTTAGTTCGAAAACCACAACACCTTACATGAGCACGTCACATAAGCATGTTGCAAACCATATCAAATGATAACAGCCATAACCACCAAAACATACCAAAAACTTAGCAAATTAATACTAAGCAAACCTTCCCATAAAGAAAGTTTGAAACATTGCGAGTTAAAAGCAAAAACAAGACGCTGCAGTTCTACGAGTTGAACTTCACGGGAGCTCCCTAAAAACAAGCTCTGGACCTCACAGAAGCTCTCCGGACCTTGCAGGAGCTCTCCGGATCTTGCCAACACTTGGCGGACCTAACAAAGAACTTGTCGGACCTTGCCACAGAAGAATGTTTTGGCAATATTCAAAACCTTGAATGTTAATGCTAACTTTTATCCTAATTGCCAATGTATTCAGCACACATAGGTCTCACACGTACGTCCGGTTAGCAGCAAACGTACCATACCGTGTCCCACACCGAGGACCCACGCGTCATGCGTACGTACCCACGTCTATGACCCGTACGGTATCGTATCCTTCTCACTGACCCGTACGCACCCGTGAAATTGCGAGGGTTGGCTCTGATACCATTTGTGATGGCTCTCTAGGATCATAGACTAGCCCCACACACCACCACTCGTCTTTTTTGCGCACTTTGTCCTCACTCGTGCGCACCCGGGAAGACTTCCCGGTCGGTCACCCATCCCCAAATTCCTCCGGGCCAAGCACGCTTAACCCCGGAGTCCTTTGCAGGTGGGTTCCGGAAAAGAAGGTATACCTTGGTGGTATGAGTTCTCTATCAATCCTATTAAGACGGGAGTCAATATATCACATCCGCTGCTAACTGGATACGTGGCAGGTTTGGAGTTTGCCTCTTTAAAAAGGGCAAGGTTCAACCCCGTGGGACACGTGTTGCACCTGGAGCTAGCCCCTGCAGAGGAGCGAGGTCAGCCACGCAGGACACGTGTCGTCACCGGAGCTGCTAAGATAAGACTTCCGCTGCTAGAATGAGTCCAAGACTCATGAGACTTTGTAATAAACCCTGTTATTCATGGTTATATATATTCTGAATTCAGTTTGTGGAACATATGTATATGTTTGATGAACATCCTGGGACAACATATGCATCAGTCTCAGTTCTGAGATTTTCTCTCTCAGAACAGGGGCGTCACAGAAAATCCTTATTTCTCCAGAATTAATTCTTCAAATTTAAAATGTTTAGAATTTTAACTGGAGAACCCTTTGGAAAAAATTCTGCAATTTTGCTAGGATGTTCACCAAAATATCCCTGAGCTACCATAAAAATTTCAGATCCATTTGAGCTCCTTTGATCCACCTAATGGTGTGATTAATAAAACTGTTCCAGAGAAAATAGAAAATGTCCAGAAACATTTTTAGAATTTCTGTGAAATTGTTTAGCTCATATATTTAGCTAGGAACCTTCAAATTATGTGAGACCAACTCTATTAGAACCCTCTGAAAATCCAGTTTTCAGAAAGTCATGGCCTGCTCCATGAAAATCCTTAGAGCACCCTAGGAGCTCCAATTAAGGTCAAGTACATAATTATTGTGGAGAGCTCAAATGAGCATTGCTGCAAATGAAACTTAGCCAAGTCCCTGTTTAGGTTGTATCCAAACCACAGTAAAAATTTCAGAGTCATTGGAATTGTCTAGCAAGACTTATAACTCTCACAAGTTTAACTTCAATACAAATGTATTTAAATTGATACATATTTGTATTTATCATATGTAGTCGCTAAGGTTGAGGAGGAACCCAAAGTTTTAGACTTCATCACTCCAGAGGAAAAGGTAGTCTACGACCAAGAGCAGCAAGGCAAGCTCCGGTTTGCATTAACCTTTTTACAAATTTTTACTGTTTTGAGAACTTACTTTGAGCACCCACTTAATTCTTGCATTAGAGTCTTGTTTGAAACCCAAATGCATAGCCAAGAAAACCCTGGGTTGGGATTAGGTTTGAAAACCTTGTTAGCTACTGCAATTCTAAGATATTGTAGGATTCGGTACAAGTCGAGTAGTTGGAACTACTCGCGAGAATAGGCTACAGGCATATTGCCCGGGTAAAGACAGCAAATGAAACACATGGCAAGAAAAATGAGACCGAGCAGAGAGTAAGGGCAGCAGGACTTTGGGGGCCTGGGTGCCATAACTCTGCTTGTGTCGATTGAGGACCGAGTCGTGTGCGGGCCTGTTGAACAAGCTAGAACAGTACCGAAGACCTACCGGCTATATGGGAAACCGGGAAACCGATGTAACTCGGGTAGCTGGGTATTGAGGCATTGCCTGTCGTTCAGAGGGTAGGTTGAGAGCTTGAGGTGTAAATCGGCTGGCGGCACTGCAGATGCGCGTGCAGAGACCTCTTGCTCGGGACGATAGGACCGGTTCAATATTAGGCTAACGGGTGAAAGGTAATTGCGTACGACGTCCGTGATGGTTGCTGTAGGCAACATCAAGTACGGGCGTACGTGAAAGGTTATTCGGGTAACCCTGCAGGTGTAAATCGATTATAATCGCCGTCCCTCGTGGTCAGTGAGTACCACTTGTTCACTGTACCATGACGTAGAAAGAACAGGCTAGATACATGTTAAAAGTTTGCTGAGTTGAAATCTATACATTGATTATTAATGGTTGTTGTACTTTAGAGCTAATTAAAGTTCATTTCAACTTTGGGAAAAGTACATGAGAGAAATGCATTTCTTGTTTGATTGCGGCTCTCTCATGTGCCTTAGCGTAAGGTTCTCCACAACCTGCTGCTAAAACTTGAAAGTAAGGTTCAAATAATTAGCCGAGTCCTTTGCAACTTATTTACCTCACGTACCCTAAAACCCTTCATGTAGAAGTTTCATGTATAGGAGAGATGGGTCAGACTTGCTGAGACATCGTGCTCACTGCTTGTGTTTGAAGCTTTTGCAGGGGTTTATGAGGAAGGGACTTCCGAGGAGGAGACGGAACCCCAAGAGGGAAACCCCGTCGAATGGGAGTCGTGCACGCCGCCGTGTTAGTGTGTGTGCGTGCTAGCGGGGACACGTTCATGGGCTGAACATGAACTCGATGCGTAGTCTACGCCCGTGAGTGTAGACTGACCGTGTTTTTTCGTAAAAATGTTCATAAACTTGTTTATGTAATACAATTTTACTTACGCTTTGTATCTTTGATGTGTGTTATCCGGTGCTGTGCAACGCAGCACCCCTCAGTGTGATCCTGGCTCGACAAGGCCGTGGGGCCGTGTCAGCATGGTATAAGAGCTCGCTTGAGGTTTAACGGACTACAAAGGTCATCTTTTTCAAAAACTCGGTGAGGAACGAGTTAGTAGCCCATATAAGGATGTTATTAATGTATAGAAAGTGGCATAGTAACCTATTTGCTTATGTCGGAAAATCTTGCATCTCGGGACGATTTATGTCTTGGGGGGGTGCACGTAAGCGCTGTCCACCAGTGCGCACAAGCTGAAGGGTGAAGCCCCACGGGTGGCAGGTAACCCGATCTGCTTTAATCTCCTCTACGTCTCTTCATGTCGTTTGGGGTATTCGAGCAACGCCTTTCCCTGGCATGCTTCGGGCAAGTTTTGGAGACCCCGTCACGTAGTCTGTAACGTGAACACGTAGCTCAAGGTGTGTTTAGCTTGAGAACATCCGGGCGAGTGATGACGGCCGGGTGTATGAACTGTATGGATACCGGGATCGGTGTGCAGCCGAGTCTGACGATTGTATGAGTTATTTGCAGGTAGTCTAACCACGAAACGGTAGACGTGTAGCATCCGTGTGCAAGAGACGTTTAGTGCCACTGAACTAACGAAGCCGGCTAAGTCCGGTATAGATTTTTATTTGTGAGGAACGTAGTACCGACATGAACTGGTGACACATCGACGTCACACCCCACTAAATGATCAACCTTATTGTAAAATTTGAAAGTTTTAGTCCAGAGCAATAAAACTTTGATGTAACTCCTTTCCTTAATCAGGATGTTCAAAGTTAATGACACGGACCCACGGCCTTGTCGAGCCAGGATCACGCTGAGGGGTGCTGCGTTGCACAGCACCGGATAACGCACATCAAAGATACAAAGCGGAAGCAAAGTTTTATTACATAAATAGGTTTATGAACATTTGTACAACAAAATATGTTCCGTCTACACTCACGGGCGTAGACTACGCATCGAGTTCACGTTCAGCCCGTGAACGTGTCCCCGCTAGCACGCACACAATAACACGGCGGCGTGCACGACTCCCACTTGACGGGGTTCCCGTCCTGGGGTTCCGTCTCCTCCTCGGGAGTCCCTTCCTCATAGACCCCTGCAAAAAGCTTCAAACACAAGCAGTGAGCACGATGGCTCAGCAAGACTGACCCGTCTCTCCTATCCCTGAAACTTCAACATGAATGGTTTTAGGGTACATGAGGTAAAAATAAGTTGCAAAGGACTCTCCAAATTAATGGAACCTTACTTTCAAGTTTTAGCAGCAGGTTGTGGAGAACCTTACGCTAAAGCACATGAGAGAGCCGCAATCAAACAAGAAACACATTTCTCTCATGTACTTTTTCCAAAGTTGAAAAGAACTTTAATTAGCTCTAAACTACAACAAGACATTAACAAGCAAAGTATATCTTTCAAATCAGCAAACTTTTAACATGTATCTAGCCTATTCTTTCTACGTCATGGTACAGTGAACAAGTGGTACTCACTGACCGCGAGGGATGGCGATTATAATCGATTTACACCTGCAGTATTACCCGAATAATCCGTCACGTACGCCCGTACTCGATGTTGCCTACAGCAACCATCACGGACGTCGTACGCAACCACCTTTCACCCGTCAGCCAAATGTTGAACCGGTCCAATCGTCCCGAGCAAGAGGTCTCTGCGCGCACATCCACAGTGCCGCCAGCCGATTTACACCTCGAGCTCTGAACCTACCCTCTGAACGACCAGCTATGCCTCAACACCCAGCTACCCGAGTTACATCGGTTTCCCGGTTCCCATATAGCCGGTAGGTCTTCGGTACTGTTCTAGCTTGTTCAACAGGCCCGCACACGGCTCGGTTCTCAATCGATGCAAGCGGAGCTATGACACCCAGGCCCCAAAGTCCTGCTGCCCTTACTCTCCTCTCAGTATCATTTTTATTGCCATGTGTTTCATTTGCTATCTTTACCCGAGCAATGTGCCTCTAGCCTATTCTCGCAAGTAGTTCCAACTACTCGACTTGTACCGAATCCTACACTATCTTAGCATTGCAGTAGCTAACGAGGTTTTCAAACCTAATCCCAACCCAGGGTTTTCTTGGCTATGTATTTGGGTTTCAAACAAGACTCTAATGCAAGAATTAAGTGGGTGCTCAAAGTAAGTTCTCAAAACAGTAAAAATTTGTAAAAGGGTTAATGCAAACCGGAGCTCGCCTTGCTGCTCTTGGTCGTAGGCTAGCTGTTCCTCTGGAGTGACGAAGTCTAAGACTTCGGGTTCCTCCTCAACCTTAGCGACTACATATGATAAATATTAACATGTGTCAATTTAGATGCATTTGAATTGAAGTTAAACTTGTGAGGACTATAAGCCTTACTAGAGAGACCCAATGACTCTGAATATTTTACTGTGGTTTGGATACAACGTAAACAGAGACTTGGCCAAGTTTCATTTGTAGCAAAGTGTGGCGGACCGGAATCCGCTCATCCAGGATCGCAGAGGGTGGTGCCGCGCGATGCGACACCTGACAGCACACGTCATAAGAACATAATATATTACATGGGAAAAACAACTGAAACTGTACAAACAGGTACAAACTTCAGTTACAACTATTGTTTATGTTACACAGCGGAAGTCTACACTATACAACTCACGCCCGCCTATTTAGCAAAAGTTGGTTGCCCAGCCCTAGGGCAACCCACACTAGCTGCACTCCTCAGCTCAGCGCGGCGTGTACGGCTCCCACTCAGCCGTGGACTCGTACTCCGAGTCCGTGGGTGGCTCCTCACCTGAAAAACACTTAAGCAGCAACCGTGAGCACGAAGGCTCCGCAAGGCTTAACCGACTCACCTAAGCATGAAACTCTACATGAGGGGTACCATGGACATAGGATAGTAACATTTCAGAAAAAGGACACGCCTACAAGTTCATCCTTAGTTCATCTTTTAGCAACAAGTTAACAGTTCATGAAGTCTGAAATTTAGTAAGCAGTATTTGGTGGCACACATGTAGCAATACAATTATATCAACCAGCAATATTGAATCAACATGTTTCATCCATTAATCTACGTCACGACTCAGTGACCAAGTGGTACTCTTCACCGCGAGGGACGGTGAATCGACTCGATATACACCTGCAGGGAAACCCAAAGAGCACGTCACGTACGCCCACCCGTGGAGCTGCACAGCACGCTCACTCGATGTCGTACGGGACAACCTTTCACCCAACAGCCCAAACGTCGAACCGGTCGCACCGAAACGAGAAGGAGGTTCCCCACACGGAGCATCTCTCTATGCCCGTTGGCAGATTTCCACCTTGCTGCCCTCAGCCTACACCTATAAATCGGTGCGTTATGCCTCGACGCCCGGAGGTTTAGGCTACATCGGTTTATCGGGGCCCATATATCCGATATGCCTTCGGTACGTTCAAACTTGATCAGCGTGGGCCACCCACGGCTCGGTCCTCAATCGACACGGACAGGGCTGCGCACACAAGACTCCCTCTTGCTGCGCCCTGGCCCCTGCCTAGTCTCATTTTCATTACTAAAATGATCTCACATCACTCAACCAAACCCGTGTGTCCCAAGCCTATCTCGCGAGTAGATTCTAACTACTCGACTTGTACCGAAGTCCTAGGAATTATTAAGCATAGCCTGTCTACTCGAGGTCTTAGACACTACCCTCACTCTTAGGGAAAACTTCTGGTTATGCAAGTGGGGTTCCATCCATCCTACACCTAATGCACAAACATACTTCATATGACGCATGTAAACAAAGTAAAACTTATAAAAGGGTTAGTGCAAAACAGGGCTTGCCTTGTTGCTGCTGGTCAGGGGTTAAATCTTCGTCCGGAAGAAGGAAGTCCAGCACTTCCGGAGTCTCTTCTTCAACGGCTACACGTTAATGAAATACTACATGTTAATTTAGATGCAAATGTGAGTTTTAGAGTAAGACTTCTACTATTAGTTCTAATAACCAGCCTCTAACACCTGGAACTTTGTTTAAGAATTTAAAGATGAACTGGTGTTGGTGGTTTGGCTTGGACTTAATCACATGGTTAAATGCTAAGTGGTTTTCCCCCTTTTCCATATTAATCCATTAAGTGGTTAAACAGGACAGGGGTGATCTAGAGCTCCAAGGGAGCTGAGAATTTTTGTGTGAGTTCCTTGTCACAAGAAAACTCTCTGGACCAAACATTAGCACTTTTCATGGAGTGGTTTGCTCAGAATAATTCTCTTGGCAAATCAGCAAGGAAGAATTTATTCTGAGGTAATACCCCTGTTCATGCTCAACTTAATGAACTACAATTTCAATTATAGCTCATAGAGTTTGCATGAATTTTCCTAACATTTTTGGGGTTAAGATTTGCCCAGAACCGAATTTCCAAGTTTTGGAAATTCTCTGAAAATGTTTCTGTATTCAAATGAACACAGCACCTTCCAATTTGAATTGCTCTGAACAAATCAACTCCAAATGGTCTGAAACTTTTACAGGGGTTTACTAATGTCCTAAAGAACATTCTGGCAAAATTTGGGGATTTTTGGATGAACCAAACTCCCTATAAAATTCTTTTTCTGAAAGGATTTAAACAATTTTCCAGAATTAATTATTGTGTTTAATACAAATTGGGTTGTATATCTAGACAGAGCTAGGCAAGATGAATCCAACCCAATTTGAATCACTAAATTTGGAGCTTCCTAGCAAAAGTTATGGGGTTCTAAAGTTTGCACTAAAACTGGAAATTCCAGAAATGTTTAAATCCTGCGGGTGGGTCCACGTACACGTGTCGACCGCTGGATCCGAGCCACACGGGGCCACAGACTCCTTCCCGCGCGGCCGCACTGGATCCCGGACCACAGAGAATCCCACCCATTTATCTCCAGCCGCTGACGCGTGGGGCCTACCCCTTCGTCTTCCTCCGGCCACCCGCGCGACCCCGCCGCCAAGCTCGCCGGAGCTCTCGCCGGAGAGGGGTTTCGGTCCTCGGAGCTTGCTGAATCTCGCCGCCAGTGCCTATCTCGGCCTGAGGAACACGGTGGTGCCCTCCCCAGAACTTGACAACCACCGGAACAGTGCTCCCGACGGCAACAGCGGCCGGGAGCTTACCGGCGACGTCCAACTCGGCATCCCACGCACCCTTTTTGATGCGGTTTGCCCGGGGAGCTCCGCTGACACCTGCTGGTCACGGACATGGACACTGATCCCCGTGAAAACGGAGGTAACCACGACCTCATCGGCGACCTAGGCCGGATATCGGCTGTGCTTCAGAAAACTTCAGAGAACCGTAAACCTAGCCCACGGTTCTTACTGGTTTTCGATCCTAGGTGGTCGTGGCCGTGTATAGAGCGTGTGCATGACTCGGTTTGCCCGGTGATGATCTAACCCCCACGAATTTTGGGATTTTGTGGGAGCTCGGCCTCAAGACACCCGAAGCTTTCCCGGCGAAATACTCCCTCGACAGCCCATGAAATGAAGAACGGTAGGGGCTAGAAGAATCAGCACCTTAAGGCGGTCCTTTCTTGTGTGGCTCGTCGGGCATGAGCGCGCCTGTGCTGGCCGGACGCCGGCGATCAGAGAGGGCGGCGTTTCTGTGCTCGCGCGGAAACGAGGAAGGAGCTCGGTAGGGGGGAGTTCTCGTTTGGAAAGCAGGAGGAAGGCGGCGTGGGCTGTGCGCTGGCCTTTAAGCCGCGGTTTGGCACCGTGAGGTGGCCGATTGCTGCCTCGGTGGCTCGCCGCCGTTCCCTTGCTTGCGCGCGAAGTCGGGGTCGGCTGCAGCAACCGACTGCCCCTCATGTGTGCCACTGACCTGTGGGCCTCCCCCTTTCTTCTTTTTCCCTAATATTTCTTTTCTGTTTGTGTCAATTATCCCACCAGCTACTCACAATTTAATGTGAGACTTAGCTCCCAAGTCTTTGTTGGAATTTGAATTCTCAAATTCAAACTTTATTTGGTTAAATGTGCTTCATATTTAAACTGAAATTCAAATTCAGTTTTGAATTCTTGCAAATTTAGCTCTTGACAAGATGAGCTCCAATGGAGATGAAAATTGGTGAGCTTACTCAGAAAAATGTGCTGAGTTTGAATATGAAGCTAACTTTTGAATTTGAGTGGTGAAAGTTGCTGCAATTTGAATTCACATTCAAATTGGCCTCTTTTTCAATCACCTCCAAAAGTGCCTCAAAAAGTGTTGGATTTACATGAAATTTGGCTTGAACCTTCCCAAGACTTTTCATGTCCTAGGGGTGAGCTCAAGCTCTCATGTTCATGTGTAGAAATTCTACTTTGTGAAAGTGTAGACTTTCCCCTCTAATTACCCTTTTGATGGAGGTTACTTGCTCTTCACACTTTTTCCTAAGATATCCACAATAAAAACTGTGGTGTTGTGAGGTGAAGAGAAAATTTTGCAAGTCCCTTTTCTTGGGCTTTTACATCCCTCACCCCTTAAAAGAATCTCGTTCCGAGATTACAAAAGAAGAGATAGCGATGTAATAGGGACTTACCCGTGTTGATATGCCATGAACTCCGGGTAATTTGAGCGAAGAAACTCCTCGCTCTCCCACGTCGCTTCTTCCGCAGTGTGGTTACTCCAGAGTATCTTGTAGAACCACAACGTTCTGCTACGCGTGGTTCTGGCTTTCTCATCAAGAATTTCCACCGGATACTCCTCATAGGTTAAATCCGGTTTCAGCTCGCCGATGTCTTCGGTAGGAACAGCAGCCGTATGCTTTAAACATTTTCGCAGTTGCGAAACATGAAAAACATCATGGACACCAGCGAGAGATGCCGGTAGTTCCAATCGATACGCCGCTGGTCCACACTTCTCGGTGATAGCGTAGGGTCCAATAAAACGGGGAGCGAGCTTCCCCTTCACACCGAACCGGTGCACACCCTTCATTGGAGACACGCGGAGGTACACGTGTTCCCCGACGTCAAAGTGCAACGGTCTACGCCTCTTATCAGCGTAGCTCTTCTGTCGGGATTGAGCGGCTTTTAAATTGGCTTGAATTGTCCGAACGCGCTCTTCGGCGTCGTTCACCACATCAACCCCTAATGTGACCCTTTCACCGGACTCGCACCAATTTAATGGGGTGCCGCTTTTGCGACCGTAGAGAGCTTCGTAGGGTGCCATTTTGATACTCGCCTGATAGCCGTTGTTGTACGAGAATTCCGCCAATGGTAGGTGATTATCCCAGTTCCTACCATGGTGGATGGCACATGCTCTCAACATGTCCTCCAGAACTTGATTCACCCTCTCTGTCTGGCCATCTGTCTGAGGGTGGTAGGCGGAGCTCCTAATCAGTTTAGTACCCAAAGCAGCGTGCAACTGCTCCCAAAAGCGAGATACAAACAAGGCACCTCGGTCTGAGACTATGGTCTTGGGTACACCATGCAGGCATAGAATCCTGGCAATGTATAACTCCACATATCGGTTGGCATGGAAATGTGTATATACGGGGATGAAGTGAGCTGACTTGGTCAGTCGGTCAACAATCACCCAAATGGAATCATGTTTGTTGGATGTTAAGGGTAATCCCATGATGAAATCCATGCTCACATCTTCCCATTTCCATGCTGGAATCTTCAGGGGTTGCAGCAGCCCTGATTTCCTCATATGATCAGCCTTCACTCGTCTACACGTATCACACTCGGATACGTACTTCGCTACCTCCCGCTTCATCCGTGTCCACCAAAATTTCCGTTTCAAATCTTGGTACATCTTGTTGCTGCCCGGATGAATGGAGTATTTAGACAAGTGGGCTTCGTCGAGGATCTTCTTCCTCAGTTCCATGTCCCGAGGTACGACTATGCGGTCATTGAACCACAGCGTCCCCTCATCATCTTTCCGGAAACATTTGATCTCCCCATTGTCAATCCGTCTCCGGAGATGTGCCATGCCTTTATCATTTTTCTGAGCTGCAATGATGTCCTCCCTAATAGTAGGGATGAGGGCAAGGTTGTACAGCGACCCATAAGGAACCAAGTATAAACTTGGCTCTTCCTCCTCCACCGGTGTAATGGTGAGGTGATGGACATGTGATTTCCGACTCAGCGCGTCGGCAACCACATTCGCCTTGCCTGGGTGGTAATGGATCTCAATCTCATAATGTTTGATCAGCTCTAACCACCTCCTTTGCCTCATATTCAGCTCCTTCTGGGTGAAAATGTATTTCAAGCTCTTGTGGTCGGTGTAGAGATGCACCAAGTTCCCCAGGAGATAGTGCCTCCACATTTTAAGCGCCAACACTACGGCAGCAAGTTCAAGATCGTGAGTCGGGTAGTGCTGCTCATGGTTCCGAAGTTGGCGTGAGCCATAAGCGACCACACGTCCTTCCTGCATCAACACGCAGCCGAGCCCAATACCGGATGCGTCACAATACACGTCGAAGGGCTTTGTTGTATCCGGCTGAGCTAACACCGGGGCTGTTGTGAGATGCTTCACCAATGTTCGGAACGCTCCTTCACACGCCGTGTTCCAAACATATTTCTTCCCTTTCTTCAGCAACTCTGTCATCGGCTTAGCGAGCTTGGAGAAACTTGGAATGAATCTCCGATAGTATCCCGCTAACCCGAGGAAGCTTCTGACTTCATGGACTGAAGTGGGAGCTTTCCATTTCAGCACTTGCTCTATTTTGCTTGGGTCAACCGCAATGCCTTCAGCTGAGATGATATGTCCCAAGAATGGCACTTGGCTGATCCAAAATTCGCATTTACTGAACTTGGCGTAGAGTTTATGGTCTCGCAATCGTTGAAGAACGGTCCGCAAGTGTTCGGCATGTTCGGCTTCCGTCTTGGAGTAAACCAAGATATCGTCGATGAACATTACCACGAACTTGTCCAGCTCCGGCATGAACACCGAGTTCATGAGATACATGAAATGGGCTGGAGCATTTGTGAGACCAAAGGACATGACGAGATATTCATATAAGCCGTATCTCGTCGAGAACGCCGTCTTCGGGATATCCTCCGCCCGGATCTTGATCTGGTGATATCCAGAGCGAAGGTCCATCTTTGAGAATACACTTGCCCCCACAAGTTGATCAAACAAGATGTCAATTCGGGGCAGTGGGTACTTATTCTTGATGGTGACGGCGTTGAGCGGCCGGTAATCCACACACAGCCTCAGGGTCTCATCCTTCTTCTTCACGAATAGCGCCGAGCATCCCCAAGGCAAGGAACTCGGCCTAATGAAACCCTTGCTCAACAGATCATTGAGCTGTTCTTTCAGTTCCGCCAGCTCATTTGGAGCCATATTGTATGGTCTCTGTGATATGGGTGTAGTCCCGGGTGCGAGCTCGATCTTGAACTCGACATCCCGCTCAGGTGGCATGCCCGGTAGATCATCCGGGAACACGTCGGGATACTCCCGGACTACGGGGATGTCTTCTAACTTGAGAGCCTCAGCACTATTGATCGCTGAAACCTCTCTGACTGGATTATCTAATAGGAGGGACTGCGGGCGGTGTAATGGGGAGTTGAGGTGAACCGTCCGTGATAGTGTTTCCAGGACAGCTCCATGGTAGCTTAGCCATGACATTCCCAAGATTGCATCAATCTTCTGCCCCCCTAGGATAATCATAGTGGTGGGATATATCTTCCCACCTAAGCACAGTGGTGCTTTTGGAACCATCATCGTTGCTGAAATCTTTCCTCCTGGTGAGCAGATCATATAAGAACACTCGGTTGGAAAGGCTTCCAGCTGATGCTTAACCACATATGATGCACTTATGAAGTTGTGGGTTGCACCAGAATCAAAAAGTATGATGATAGCTTGATGGTTGAGAGTGAACGTACCCGCCAGCACGTTGTCTCCCTCTGGGGCGTCCTCATTGTCGAGGTTGCGGACGCCTCCAGTCCGCTGACCAACCTTCTTCACCGGAGGTCGGCCTCGAGCACCGCCCTGGAGCTGGGCTTGCCCGCTGCTCTGCTTCCCCTGGGGACAGTCCTTCGCGAAGTGGCCCGCCTGGCCACACGTGAAGCAGGTGAAACGGGGCGGTCCCCCGCTAATCGGTGGACGGAAACCCGGGGCGCCCTGTGGCGGTGGAAACGCCCGGGGTACCGCCTGCTGCTGTTGCTGTCTTGGTGGTGGCATCGGCGGACGGAACGGGGGTGCTTGGAACGAACGTCCCCCGAACTGTTGAGGTCGCGCCGGTGGACGCCACTGCTGCCCGGATGGTGTCCGATACACCATACGGTACTTCTGGGGCGCGCCACTCCCACCGCTGCTAGGTGGAGCGCTGCGCTTCCTCTGCTCAGCTGCTAACTCCCGCTGAGCATCCTCTTGCATGATGGCGCATTGACTAGGTCGTTGAATGTGCCGCGGTTCCACTGTATGAGGTGGGTCATCATTTCGGGGTGTAACCCCCGATAGAAGTGCTCCCTCTTCTTCTCCTCCGTGGAGATGTAGTCTGACGCATACTGCGCCAGATGGTTGAAGGCACGGGAGTAGTCGTGGGCACTCCTCCCGCCCTGCTTCAGTTCCAAAAATTCTTGGAACTTCCTCTTCATTATTCCGGGAGGGATGTGATAGGCACGGAACGCCTCCCGGAACTCTTGCCATTCCACGGCATGGTCAGCCGGACGTGAGGCGACATAATTCGCCCACCACGCACCAGCGGCACCGTGGAGCTGCTGTGCTGCGAACAGGGTCTTCTGCCGCTCCATACACTGGAGCAGCCCAAACTTGGACTCGATGGTCCGCAGCCAGTTGTCAGCCTCCAGTGGTTCTTCAGCTTCGGTGAACACTGGAGGGTGCGTACTCATGAAATCCGAGTACGACACTTCGCGGGGCTCACGAGGCCCTCGCTCTTGACGTCCCCCCGCCTGGGACGTATTTTGCACGATCGTGCGGAGCAGGTCGGTCTGCTCCTCATGACCTCCCACCAGTGCCGCTATCACATCCGCTAGAGTAAGCGGAGGCGGCGGTGGTGGCTGCTACTGCGGGGTGCTGTCGTAGGCCGGTGGCTGGGAGTCATCGCCTCCACCTTGGCTAGAGCCACCAACCTCGTGCGTGGTCCTAGTGCGAACCATCTGCAACCATACGACAATAACATCAGTCCCGCAACAGAGTGCATGCAGTCTAAAAGAAATAGGTGTAAAACATAATGACAATGAAAACATGCGATACATCTCGTAAGTAGATAGTGTAATAACTTTACACAAGCTACACCATTAACAGACCAAACACAAGCTAGTTTAATCCAACTTGATGAACCTCTACTTTGGAAGCTCACCATAACTAGGTTTGGTCTCTACGAGACATTACTATCGCGTTGTCATCACGTATACCACCCTTAGGGTACGACACCCTCTCCAATGAGTTCAACTGTCATTCTTCTGTCAGAATGACCAGTTTCTACCTATTCCAAGTTTTGATCTGGTTCTGGGCATTTTCATGACTCAAGTTGAACAACAAAGTTAAAGTTAACTTCAGTATCTTTCCAACGAGTATTCAATTGCCCACAGATCAGCCTTGGTTAAAAAGTTATGCTAATTCAAAGTCAGCAGAATTTCTGGAAGAATTTTAACAGCACCTCCCTTGGAAGTGGCTGTCTTCAATTCGAGTTTCCACTGAAATCTCTGTTGAAACTTCAGAAACTTTGAATTGCAAAGATATTACACATCTTCTACTCTTTCTAAGGAGGTACCATATGAAATTTTTGGGTTTTGCTACTGGGAGTTATCATCGAAAAACAAAACAGTTCAGAGAATGTTCTACTCTGTCCTGGTTCTGGACAGTTCACATTCCTCTGAGATTTTAGCCATCTTAAGGTGAGTTTCAGCTCTGGAAGTCTACAACAAAGTTATAGAGTACTTCAATACCTTTCCAGAACTATATAGCACACCCCTCTGGGCTAAAAGACCTGTGAGTTGTGCTCTGTTAAAGTTCGGCAACCTTGCTGCCCAAAATAGAGCACTCTGCTTTTCATACTTTTGGCTATACTGCTCCACTATCCCATTCTTATACCCAACCAGGGTCCTAGATGTTGAACCTATAGATTTTAATTCTTTGTTATCATTATTCTCATGCATATGCCTACAATATCTCAGTACTACGTTCCTCACAAAAGAAAATCCTAACTGGATTTTTCCGGCATATACGTCTCAAATGTGGCACTAAACGGTCTCTCGCACACGTTTACTACACGGATACTTACGTGGTTAGTACCTGCAGAAGACCACACAATAATGGTGCACTCAATGGTTATTCATTTCAGGCAGTTCCATATTTGAAAGTAAATACAAACGCCTGTATCATTGTCATACGGCTGTCCTTGAGTTAGGTCATGTCTCAAGGTACGTGATCGTGTTTCAACACCACACGACGGGGAACCCGAGTATGTCATGAATGGGTCATCACGGTTGGGAATGTTATCAACCCAACAGATACCACCTACTGCCCTGCAGGGCACGCCGATGGCAAGCGCTGCGTATGTCCTCCTGGACTATTTCCAGACGAACACACTCTCGCGTTACTGACCACGCGATGGGGTCTCCACTTACTTGCCTAATGCACGCTAGGGATCAGTGTTTCATATGAGCTCAGGAACATGAAGAGTTCAAGAGGTTCATATTAACGTCTCACACCAAGCTGTGAGACAAATCCCTGAACCACGTTCCTCGTCAGGGGGAGCTAACCGAAATTGAACCGCTTTCGGTGGCGTTCCTTACCATACTTACCAGAGCGTAGGCGCGTCGTTACATAATTGAAATTCAGAATTATAACACATAAGTTAGTCTTTGCCACTTTAAGTAACTATGCTAATATAGTCCTTACTTGGGCAAATACCGAATCCTCACCGTATACCTAAGTCTTTCCCATAATGCAGTCCTTTAGTACTGTGCTATCCCCACTGCGGCTCTGATACCAGGCTGTGGCGGACCGGAATCCGCTCATCCAGGATCGCAGAGGGTGGTGCCGCGCGATGCGACACCTGACAGCACACGTCATAAGAACATAATATATTACATGGGAAAAACAACTGAAACTGTACAAACAGGTACAAACTTCAGTTACAACTATTGTTTATGTTACACAGCGGAAGTCTACACTATACAACTCACGCCCGCCTATTTAGCAAAAGTTGGTTGCCCAGCCCTAGGGCAACCCACACTAGCTGCACTCCTCAGCTCAGCGCGGCGTGTACGGCTCCCACTCAGCCGTGGTCCCCGACGGAGGGTAACCCTCTCCGGTGGACTCGTACTCCGAGTCCGTGGGTGGCTCCTCACCTGAAAAACACTTAAGAAGCAACCGTGAGCACGAAGGCTCAGCAAGGCTTAACCGACTCACCTAAGCATGAAACTCTACATGAGGGGTACCATGGACATAGGATAGTAACATTTCAGAAAAAGGACACGCCTACAAGTTCATCCTTAGTTCATCTTTTAGCAACAAGTTAACAGTTCATGAAGTCTGAAATTTAGTAAGCAGTATTTGGTGGCACACATGTAGCAATACAATTATATCAACCAGCAATATTGAATCAACATGTTTCATCCATTAATCTACGTCACGACTCAGTGACCAAGTGGTACTCTTCACCGCGAGGGACGGCGAATCGACTCGATATAGACCTGCAGGGAAACCCAAAGAGCACGTCACGTACGCCCACCCGTGGAGCTGCACAGCACGCTCACTCGATGTCGTACGGGACAACCTTTCACCCAACAGCCCAAACGTCGAACCGGTCGCACCGAAACGAGCAGGAGGTTCCCCACACGGAGCATCTCTCTATGCCCGTTGGCAGATTTCCACCTTGCTGCCCTCAGCCTACACCTATAAATCGGTGCGTTATGCCTCGACGCCCGGAGGTTTAGGCTACATCGGTTTATCGGGGCCCATATATCCGATATGCCTTCGGTACGTTCAAACTTGATCAGCATGGGCCGCCCACGGCTCGGTCCTCAATCGACACGGACAGGGCTGCGCACACAAGACTCCCTCTTGCTGCGCCCTAGCCCCTGCCTAGTCTCATTTTCATTACTAAAATGATCTCACATCACTCAACCAAACCCGTGTGTCCCAAGCCTATCTCGCGAGTAGATTCCAACTACTCGACTTGTACCGAAGTCCTAGGAATTATTAAGCATAGCCTGTCTACTCGAGGTCTTAGACACTACCCACACTCTTAGGGAAAACTTCTGGTTATGCAAGTGGGGTTCCATCCATCCTACACCTAATGCACAAACATACTTCATATGACGCATGTAAACAAAGTAAAACTTATAAAAGGGTTAGTGCAAACCGGGGCTTGCCTTGTTGCTGCTGGTCAGGGGTTAAATCTTCGTCCGGAAGAAGGAAGTCCAGCACTTCCGGAGTCTCTTCTTCAACGGCTACACGTTAATGAAATACTACATGTTAATTTAGATGCAAATGTGAGTTTTAGAGTAAGACTTCTACTATTAGTTCTAATAACCAGCCTCTAACACCTGGAACTTTGTTTAAGAATTTAAAGATGAACTGGTGTTGGTGGTTTGGCTTGGACTTAATCACATGGTTAAATGCTAAGTGGTTTCCCCCTTTTCCATATTAATCCCTTAAGTGGTTAAACAGGACAGGGGTGATCTAGAGCTCCAAGGGAGCTGAGAATTTTTGTGTGAGTTCCTTGTCACAAGAAAACTCTCTGGACCAAACATTAGCACTTTTCATGGAGTGGTTTGCTCAGAATAATTCTCTTGGCAAATCAGCAAGGAAGAATTTATTCTGAGGTAATACCCCTGTTCATGCTCAACTTAATGAACTACAATTTCAATTATAGCTCATAGAGTTTGCATGAATTTTCCTAACATGTTTGGGGTTAAGATTTGCCCAGAACCGAATTTCCAAGTTTTGGAAATTCTCTGAAAATGTTTCTGTATTCAAATGAACACAGCACCATCCAATTTGAATTGCTCTGAACAAATCAACTCCAAATGGTCTGAAAATATTACAGGGGTTTACTAATGTCCTAAAGAAAATTCTGGCAAAATTTGGGGATTTTTGGATGAACCAAACTCCCTCTAAAATTCTTTTGCTGAAAAGCTTTAAAGAATTTTGCAGAATTAATTAATGGGTTTCATACAAATTGGGTTGTATATCTCGACAGAGCTAGGCAAGATGAATCCAACCCAATTTGAATCACTAAATTTGGAGCTTCCTAGCAACAGTTATGGGGTTCTAAAGTTTGCACTAAAACTGGAAATTCCAGAAATGTTTAAATCCTGCGGGTGGGTCCATGTACACGTGTCGACCGCTGGATCCGAGCCACACGGGGCCACAGACTCCTTCCCGCGCGGCCGCACTGGATCCCGGACCACAGAGAATCCCGCCCATTTATCTCCATCCGCTGACGCGTGGGGCCTACCCCTTCGTCTTCCTCCGGCCACCCGCGCGACCCCGCCGCCAAGCTCGCCGGAGCTCTCGCCGGAGAGGGGTTCCGGTACTCGGAGCTTGCTGAATCTCGCCGCCAGTGCCTATCTCGGCCTGAGGAACACGGTGGTGCCCTCCCCAGAACTTGACAACCACCGGAACAGTGCTCCCGACGGCAACAGCGGCCGGGAGCTTACCGGCGACGTCCAACTCGGCATCCCACGCACCCTTTTCGATGCGGTTTGCCCGGGGAGCTCCGCTGACACCTGCTGTTCACGGACATGGACACCGATCCCCGTGAAAACGGCGGTAACCACGACCTCATCGGCGACCTAGGCCGGATATCGGCTGTGCTTCAGAAAACTTCAGAGAACCGTAAACCTAGCCCACGGTTCTTACTGGTTTTCGATCCTAGGTGGTCGTGGCCGTGTATAGAGCGTGTGCATGACTCGGTTTGCCCGGTGATGATCTAGCCCCCACGAATTTTGGGATTTTGTGGGAGCTCGGCCTCAAGACACCCGAAGCTTTCCCGGCGAAATACTCCCTCGACAGCCCATGAAATGAAGAACGGTAGGGGCTAGAAGAATCAGCACCTTAAGGCGGTCCTTTCTTGTGTGGCTCATCAGGCACGAGCGCGCCTGTGCTGGCCGGATGCCGGCGATCAGAGAGGGTGGCGTTTCTGTGCTCGCGCGGAAACGAGGAAGGAGCTCGGTAGGGAGGGGGTTCTCGTTTGGAAAGCAGGAGGAAGGCGGCGTGGGCTGTGCGCTGGCCTTTAAGCCGCGGTTTGGAACCGTGAGGTGGCCGATTGCTGCCTCGGTGGCTCACCGCCGTTCCCTGGCTTGCGCGCGAAGTCGGGGTCTGCTGCAGCAACCGACTGCCCCTCATGTGTGCCACTGACCTGTGGGCCTCCCCCTTTCTTCTTTTTCCCTAATATTTCTTTTCTGTTTCTGTCAATTATCCCACCAGCTACTCACAATTTAATGTGAGACTTAGCTCCCAAGTCTTTGTTGGAATTTGAATTCCCAAATTCAAACTTTGTTTGGTTAAATGTGCTTCATATTTAAACTGAAATTCAAATTCAGTTTTGAATTCTTGCAAATTTAGCTCTTGACAAGATGAGCTCCAATGGAGATGAAAATTGGTGAGCTTACTAAGAAAAATGTGCTGAATTTGAATATGAAGCTAACTTTTGAATTTGAGTGGTGAAAGTTGCTGCAATTTGAATTCACATTCAAATTGGTCTCTTTTTCAATCACCTCCAAAAGTGCCTCAAAAAGTGTTGGATTTACATGAAATTTGGCTTGAACCTTCCCAAGACTTTTCAAGTCCTAGGGGTGAGCTAAAGCTCTCATGTTCATGTGTAGAAATTCTACTTTGTGAAAGTGTAGACTTTCCCCTCTAATTACCCTTTTGATGGAGGTTACTTGCTCTTCACACTTTTTCCTAAGATATCCACAATAAAAACTGTGGTGTTGTGAGGTGAAGAGAAAATTTTGCAAGTCCCTTTTCTTGGGCTTTTACACAAAGCTCATTTGAGCCCTCCACAAATAATTTTGTACGGCCTTAATTGGAGCTCCTAGGGTGTTCTAGGGGTTTTCATGGAACAAGCCATGACTTTCTGAAAACTAGATTTTCAGAGGATTCTAATGGAGTTGGTTTCACTTAATTTGAAGGTTCCTAGCTAAAGATATGAGCTGAACAATTTCAGAGAGATTCTGAAAATGTTTCTGGACATTTTCTATTTTCTCTGGAACAGTTTTATTAATCACACCATTAGGTGGATCAAATGAGCTCAAATGTATCTGAAATTTTTATGGTAGCTCAGGGATACTTTGATTAACATCCTAGCAAAATTTCAGAATTTTCCTCCAAAGGGTTCTCCTGTTAAAATTCTGGATAACTAAGGATTTTCATGAAGTGAAACATGATTTGTTGGAAAGTACTCAGAGAGCTGAATCCAACAAAATTTGGTTCACTCGATTTTGAGTATCCTAGCCAAATTTATGTGGGTTTGAAGTTTGAACTAAATCTGAAAATCGGGGAAATGTTTAAATCATTGCACGTGGGACCGGGGCAACGTGTCAACTTCTCAGCGGTCGACACACAGGGCTACGGAGTCTTTCTCGTGCAGCCGCACCCGATCCGGTGCCACAGCTAATCCCGGGTTTTAAAATATCGACCGCTGACACGTGGGACCGGGGGCTTCGTCTACCTCCGGCCTCCCGCGCTCGGCCGCCGCGAACCCTCACCGGAGTGCTCGCTGGTGGCCTCTGCCGTGTACAAAACTCCACGATCTTGGCCGCCTCTGCCTAATTCCAACCAGGGAACATGATGCTGGGCTCAGCTCATCGTGACAATCACCGGAACACGGCTGGCGACGAGAGGCGGCTTCGGAAGAACTCCGGCCGTGTTGGCCAGCCTTCCTAGCACCCCAAACGATCGAGCAAAAGGCTGTAGAGCATCAGTGGACCCTAGGAAAGATTGACATGATCTCCACGGAGCTCGAAAATGGCCGTACTGGGCTGTCACCGAGCGACCTAGGTCGGAAACCGGGAATTCTCATAAAACTCGAAGAACAGTGGCTACACCCAATAGTCCTTCGAAGTTTCGGATCCTATGGACTCGCACGGATGCCTAGAAGTGTTTCTCTTTGTAAGAGGATGAGTGGTGCGGTGTGTATCACGAATTTTGTGAATCGGTCCGGGTGCTCTTTTGTACACCATCACAAAATAGTGAAATTCCAGCGTGGGTAGCTTAAGTCATGCCGCCAGGGCTTGCGGTAATGAAAGAGGGATTGAAGGCAAACCTTTTCGCTATTCACGGCTCGGAGAACGGTGGGCTGTGGTGGCCGGATGGGTCGTTCCCATGACGGCGGCTCGGGTTGAACCGAGGAATGGAAGAATGTCGTGGTGGAGCTCGAGGAGGGTTGATCAAGGTCTGGAACCGGTGCGAGAACATTAAGGACGGCTTGGCGCACTCGGTTGCGGTCTCAGATCGCCGTGACAACCACAGGTTTGGCCGGACGACGGTGGACTGAGAGCTCGGACGAGCGGCGAGGTGTTTCGAGGTTTCTGGGTGAAAATATGTTGGAACAGTGGCGAGAAGCAACGGGGACGGCTCGGGCACGTAGATAAGGGGCCAGAGAGGCGGTTCAGCGGCCAGGGGCGGCAAGCAGCTTCTGTCCTCGCCGTTTTCTCGCCGTGGCGGCAGCTCGGTCGGGCGCAAGAAACCGAGATCAAGTCTTCAGTCGGTTAAACTGTTTAGTGAGGCTGACATGTGGGTCCCACTCCAGTTTTAACCTCTGAAATTGAATTTTTCCCACTGCTCTAAACAGTAGAGACCCAAATACCCTCTGTCATTTGAATTATATACCAACTGGCCATTTGAATTGGATAGAATTCAAATTGTGGAGTATTTGAATGTATTTTCAGCACATATGCAGTTTTAAATTCAAATTGAGTTTAAATTTGCTAAACTTAGCTCATGTGAAGATCGACTCCAAATGGAGTAAAAATTGGTGTGTGAGCTCACAAAAATGTGCTGATTAAGAATATGCCTCCCACTTTTGAACTTATGGGATGGAAGTGGTTTTAATTGGAATTTGGGCTCAAACTAACCCCTTTCTAGTTATACCAAAAATATCTCAAAAAGGTCTTGGATTTGGGTGAATTTTGGCATGAGCATTCCTAGCAAGGTGTTAGAGTTTTTCATATGCTCAGCCCCTAGATGATGCTTGTGGGAAATGCCACTTTTGCATTTTGTGAGTTTATTCTCTAATAACCATGTTGATGGTGTTTACATGCTTTTCAAATGTGTTCACAAAGTTTCCTCAAATGAGGTGTGTGTGTGGTGATGAACACTTTGAATATGTGCCAAAAAATTGGGCCCTTACAGTTAACAAGTTTTCAACTTATAGGATACTAAGGACAGAGTCCCCAGTTTTTCAGCTGAAATAAGGCTGAAGTTAATCAGAGGTTAGAGGTTGAGTTCTTTCGAGGTTAGAGCTTTACAACTTTTCTGTTGATGTCCAGAGGTGTTTCATCCCTTAACCAATCGAAAAATGCAGTAGAGTTGAAACTGTCCAGAAAACAGGGCAGAGCAAACACTCTCTGTAACTCTCTGTAAATTGAGCATAACTTCCTGCATAAAAATCCAAAAATACAAAATAAGATAGTTCTGAAAAGTTCATGAGATGGATTACAACTTTGTAACAGAACGTTTTGTCAAATTTGGTGTAGAATTAACTGGACTTCTTGGATCAAATCAGTACATCAAGCAGGGAGGTGCTGTCCAATTTTCTCCAGAAATTCTGTCAACTTTGACATCTCATAACTTTTGAACCAGGACAGATCTTAGGCCAAGAAAATACTTTCTGGAAAGCTATTGAAGTTAGCTTTAACTTTGATGTTGAACTCCAGAATTGGTTTTGCTTTAACTTGGTATAACTCAGGTTGAAATGGATACTGGTCAGGGCTGTCATCTTGGACAGCAGATCAGCAGTCAAATTGGTTTAAGTTTGAACTATAATTTTTATGAGTTCACTGACATGTTTTATGTTATAACTCAATGGTTTACTGTTCAAATAAATATTTTACATTTCTCGAATATTTTTCTACAGATGACAGCCGATAAACAATTGGAGAACGGGTGGGTTGTGTCCCACTGTTCTCACCGCAGCAGTTATCCGGAAACGTTGAGGCAAATGCTTCAATATTTCGGGTACAGTGAGATGCCGCAGTTCTTCGCCAAGGAAGAAGGCGAGGAGGCGAACAAGATGTGGACAATACATGTCGAAGTTCCTACAGGACCCACGCCATCTGGTTGGGCGCCGTTCACCGTCACGGTGAGAGGTAGACAGCCGGAGGAAATGTGGCAAGTGGCAGCTCGCGACACCATGTCGCGTTTCTGCCAACTACACGTGAGAGCTATGGAGGGCACTCCATACGGGCTCGTTCCAGTGGAGGGACGAGCTAATCATGTGTGGGGCGGAAGGTACATGGAGGCAACAGATCTGGGTTGCCCAAGGTATAACCCTGCGGAGGCGAACCTCAGCCTCCAGTTATGGGCAGGAAAAGCCGTGATGGACAGCCAAGCTGTTCATATGGATTGTCTTGCTGCAAAGCTCAAGGAGAGCACCAGCCGTCGAGACCATTTCGAGAGTGCTCACAGCGTACTCCGCAATGTGCTCCTTCCGATGATAAAGCGACTGAACGAACAACACAATCAGTTGCATCGTCTGAAGAAGGCCAAGAAGAAAAGCCGTGTCGACATCACGGCTTTGCAACAACAGGTGCAGGCCCTGACCCAGCAGAATGAGGTCCTCACTCAAGAGTGTGATGACGCTATTGAGGGGCAAGGCTGGGAAGAGGACTACAACCAGGCCATGGACGAGGTGCACGCGTTGCAGGACCTCGTACCTCCGGTAATAGGCATACCAATGTTGGGTGCCGTACCCGTGGTTTTGGGTCTTCCAGCAATGGGAGAACCTGAACCGGAAGAGGAGGTTATGGACCCGGAGCCACCAGCAGAGGTAGAGGAGGAGGACGACCCACAGGGGGTCGAGTTCTACTCCGAGTAGTAGGTTACCGTTGCCAAGTAGGGCAGCGAGGGTGATGTCACAAATTTTTTTGTAATCAGTGACATGTCGTGTAGACAGTAGAATATGTATAGGTAGTGACGACATGAGCACGACTTCTCGGAGACCCGAGAATAATGTATCTTGTATAATGTTTATGCTTTATCAATATATGTGAATGTTGTGCAAGCTATTCATGTGTCACTTCAATATCTACTGTTTCTTATGGAATTTTAAGTATGACATGTGCTGATCGCTGCTGTTTTGAATTTCAGAATGACTCGCACTCGTGCCAACCCAGACGTTGGGGGTTCCAGTCAGGGGGTAGAGACCTCCCAACAGCCCCCCGAGGATTCCTCGGGACAGCAACAGCAACAACCGCCACCGCCAACGGTTACATTGGCCGACATCGTTGCGGCGATAGCGGGCTCTCATCAGCAGCACACGGAGTTTCTGCAAACCCTGATGCGAATACGTCTCGACCAGAGAGGCGTCAAGATCGTGAGGAGCACCAACAAAGCTCCTACTCCGACTTTCTGGCTACTCATCCCCCGGTATTCTCAAGGGCGGATGAACCCATCGATGCGGACAACTGGCTCCACACGATGGAGATGAAGTTCGGGCTGCTCCAAGTGAGTGAGCAGCGCATGACTCAATTCACGGTCCAACAGATTCAGGGATCCGCTAGCGCTCGGTGGGTGAATTTCTGCGCCTTGCAACCCACCGAGCTGGTTATGACCTGGGCGGAGTTCAGGACGGCCTTCAGGGCCTATCATATACCACCTGGTATTATGAAGCGGAAGACGCAGGAGTTCCTACGCCTGCAGCAAGGAAGCAGGAACGCGCTGAAATACTCTAGGGCGTTGAATGATCTTGCGCTCTACACTTCGTATCACGTCGATACCAACGAGAAGCGGCGGGATCATTTCTACCAGGGGCTTAACCCGCTCCTGAAGGACAAGCTGGCGATGTTCAATCGCGGCAGCCTCAATGATATTATTGATGCTGCGATTGTTCAGGAGGACTCCGGCAAGGAGTTAGCGGCGGCGGAGAGGAAGCGAAGCGCGCCGCAAAGCAGCGGAGAAGGAGGTGGTTCTTCTCAAGAATACCGGATGGTAAATCGCCCACAATCGGGTCCACGCTGGCAGCCACCACAGAGGCCGATGCCATTCCGCAATCGGCCATATTCTCCACCGGCATTCAGGCCGGCACTGCCAGTACAACCTCTGCAGCAACAACAGCAGCAGCGGGCGATGCCGCGTCCGTATGCACCTCAGCAGCGCATGCCGGGCTTTCGTCCCCCAAGAACCGGCCAGGCAGCAGCCACATGTTACAAATGTGGTCGCCCAGGACACTTCGCCAACAATTGTCTTGAGAGGCAAGGCGGCAGAGTTACACCACAGTTTCCGGGGAGGAATCAGCCCCGGAACCCCACTAATGCGCGGCGGGCAAACCATAGGCCCGGCACCGTCCACCAACTTGCCATAGAGGACGTGCCAGAGGGAGAGCCAATCCTTGCGGGTATGTTCCAACTCCACCAGCATCCTGCCATAGTATTATTTGATTATGGTGCCACGCATAATTTTATTAGCCAAGCTTTTATGGCCAAACACAGCTTGCAAATACTACCCACCGAAAGCCAATATTTGATTTGTTCACCGGGTGAGAAGATTTCAGCAAGCATGATGGTTTCTAAAGTACCACTATGCTTAGCGGGTAGAGTGTACCCTACGTCTCTTATATTTTTAGAGGGACAGAAGGTCGATGTCATCTTAGGGATGTCGTTGTTAACCCGCCACAGCGCTATTTTAGACACCGTCCTCCGAGTCGTGCATCTACACTCAGAAATGCATGAGTCACACTCTTTATTTCTGGACAGTCCAGAAATAAAACTTCCAAGTGTATATCAGTCCACAACCATCAGATTCGAAGACATTCCAGTAGTCCGTGAGTTCCCTGACGTGTTCCCGGATGATTTACCGGGGATGCCGCCTGACAGAGAGGTGGAGTTCAAGATTGAACTTGCACTAGGAACCATGCCAATATCCCAAAGGCCATACAAGATGGCGCCCAAGGAGTTGGCTGAACTGAAGACGCAGTTAACGGACCTGCTGGAGAAAGGTTTTATTAGGCCGAGCTCCTCGCCATGGGGCTGTTCGGCATTATTCGTGAAGAAGAAAGACGAGACGTTGCGGCTTTGCGTGGACTATCGTCCACTAAACGCCGTAACCATCAAGAACAAGTACCCGTTGCCACGGATCGACATGTTGTTTGATCAGTTGGTCGAAGCAAAGATCTTTTCCAAGATGGACTTAAGATCCAGGTACCATCAGATTAAAATACGGGCTGAGGATATTATGAAGACGGCTTTCTCGACGAGGTACATACTTTATGAGTACCTGGTCAAGTCATTCGGCCTCACCAACGCTCCGGCTCACTTCATGTATTTGATGAACTCGATATTCATGCCGGATCTGGACAAGTTTGTCGTGGTATTCATTGATGACATATTAGTATATTCCAAGTCAGAGGAAGAACATACGAAGCATCTGTGTATAGTCTTGCAAAGGCTGCGGGATCACAAGCTATACGCAAAATTCAGCAAGTGCGAATTCTGGATATCGCAAGTGCCTTTTCTCGGGCATATTATCTCAGTGGAAGGCATCGCTGTAGACCCGAGTAAGATAACACAAGTGCTGAATTGGATGTCCCCGAGAACTGTTCACGAGGTACGGAGTTTCCTCGGACTCGCGGGATATTATCGGAGGTTCACTCCGAACTTCTCGAAGATTGCCAAGACTATGACAGAGCTTCTGAAGAAGGCTACCAAATATGTTTGGAGTCCAGCATGTGAAGCAGCGTTCAAGGCATTAGTGAAGCACCTGACATCAGCACCGGTTTTGGTGCAGCCAGACACAACAAAACTGTTCGATGTGTACTACGATGCATCCGTCATTGTGCTCGAATGTGTGCTGATGCAAGACCGAAGGGTGGTCGAGTATGGATCCCGGCAGCTCAGAAACTATGAGCAGAATTATCCAACTCATGACTTGGAGCTCGCTGCTGTGGTACTCGCACTTAAAATGTGGAGGAACTACCTACTCGGCAACCTCGTGCATTTATATACCCACCACAAAAGCATCAAGTACATATTCACTCAGAAAGAGCTGAACATGAGGCAGCGAAGATGGTTAGAGTTGATAAAGGATTACGAAATAGAGATCCATTATCACCCCGGCAAAGCAAACGTAGTGGCGGATGCGCTGAGTCGCAAGTTACACGTCAACAATCTGACCATCACCCCGTTGGAAGAGACGAGCCACCATTGCATGTGATTCCACATGGAGCTCTCTACAACTTAGCTTTGATCCCCACCATACGTGAAGAGATAGAGGCAGCTCAGAAACATGACAAGGGCATGTCACATTTGCAGAGACGTGTAGATAGTGGGGAGCTGAAATGTTTCCGGAAAGACGGAGACGGCGTCCTATGGTTCATGGGCTGGATCGTCGTACCCCGTAACCTGGAGTTACGAAAGAAAATCTTTGATGAGGCTCACCAATCAAAGTGTTCTATTCACCCCGGAAGCAACAAAATGTATCAAGAACTCAGAAGCAAGTTTTGGTGGACACGGATGAAGCGGGAGATCGCAAAGTACATTTCCGAGTGTGATACATGTCGAAGGGTGAAGGCAGACCAGATGAGAAAACCGGGACTGCTACAACCACTGGGCGTTCCTGCCTGGAAGTGGGAAGATGTGAGCATGGACTTTATCATCGGTTTACCCACCAGTTTTCAGAAACATGATTCTGTGTGGGTGATCGTCGACCGGCTCACCAAAGTTGCCCATTTTATCCCGGTCAACACCAACTACAATGCCGGAAAACAACCCGTTCACCCCGCTCCCCTGCTGCCATTGGTGCTAGGCCTCCCCGGTGGTTTTGGCGCCCAGCTGATCAGCTCAGAAGCTGCATCACCATCTACTCCACGTCCTCGACGCGTCCCCAGCTCGTGCCCGGCGCCCTCCGAGCTGCACCGAGCCGTTTCTTCCTCCTCAAGTCAGAGCAACGTCGCCTCACTGATCAGCGTCGCCCGGCCAACTCGGGGATTCCCCGGTGCGATCAACCCCACCATAAGGTTTACCACAACGTCTACTTCTTCCTCCAAAACTCCCTTGCTCTCTCCTAGCGCCGGCTAGCCGGAATTTCAAAAGTTGCGCCGGTAGACATGAAGAACCGATAGAACTTGAAGTGGGAAATTTGTGGTGTATGATGGCGGATCCTTAATTCTGTTCAACACAAAGCAACTAGAGGCCCTAGCGACCCCCCCTGGACCAAAACCACGAGATACTGTCCATCCCTCGAGCAGTGCGACGTAAACTCGCCACCACCGGCCAAAATGGGTCGGTTCACCGTTGAGCTCATATTTCCGGTCAGTTTCTGCGAGATTGGGGTGTAGAATCATGTTCCCCAAACCTAGTGATGCTTTCTGGAAAATTTACTCGTTGAATTAGGCCCTGGACTCGCTGTTCACTGTACGTGCCGAGCCGCCGACCACCGCCGCCGGTGCCGACCTATTTCCCGGCGATTTCACGCTGCACAAACTTACCCGGCTGCTGTGCTACGTTCTGAGGAATGTGTAGGACGAAATCTCATCGAAAATGGTCAAGAAACGGCGAAGAACGGGGTGCGCCATTGTTGGATTCCTCTCTCGGAGTACTTTCCAGCAAAACAAGTTCGATCCTTTGAAAGTCTTTCTTTCTTCAGAATTAATTCCCTATATTTTAAACTGTTGGGAATTTTAACTGGAGATCCACTTTGTGGAAAATTCTTAAATTTGGCCAGGTTGTTCATTTTAATATCCTTGAGTCTCATGCAAAATTTCCGATCCATATGAGTTCACTAAGTCCACTTAATTGTGTAATTAAGTGAACAGTCCCTGAGAAAATGAAAAATGTACAGAAACATTTTTGAAAATTTTCTCAAACTTATTTAGCTCACAACTTTCTCTAGGATTATTCAAATAACATGAAACCAATTCCATTAGAACCATCATAAACTTTAGTTTCCAGAAAGTAATGGCTTGCTTCATGAAAATCCCTAGAAAACCTTAGAAGCTCTGGGCTCAAATGAGCTTTGCTTCAGATGAAATTGGGCCAAGTCTTTATCTAGGTTGTCACCAAACCACAGTAAAAATTTCAGAGTCATAAGTGATGTCTATCTAGAATTATAGTCTTCACATTCTCAATTCAACACATTTGCATTTTAGTTTGACATGCATTGTTAATTCCATTTCGTGTAGTAGCCGAAATCGAAAAAGCCCCGGAGATATTGTAAAATCTCCAAATGTGCTAGCAAGAAATTCAGCACATTCACACTAACGAAAAGTGAGGAGAATTAAACCTTTGAGTTATAAAGGGGTGAGTTCAAAGTGATAATTCAAACTTCCCAAAAAATTCCAAACATGGAGATCTAAATTCATAACTTGGGTCTCCATAATTCAAATATTAAGCTTTCCAAATTTCAGCTCATTTCCCGTGGTGAGCTCAGAGGTAGACATGTGTCCATCAGCGTTGGACCTCCCGGAGATGAGCTCCGGAGGTGACACGTGTCAGGTAGTGTCGGACCTCCCGGAGGCGAGCTTTGAAGGTGACACGTGTCCAGTAGGACCAGACCTCTCGGAGATTAGCTCCGAGAGCGACACGTGTCCCATGTTGTCAGACCTCTCGGAAGTTATTTCCGAGAGCGACACATGTCCAGCGGGTTGGACCTTACTTCCCCGCAGCGACTAGCTCCGGTGGCGACACGTGTCCTTCGGGGCTGGACTTTGCTTCTCCTCAGAGACAAGCCCCGGAGGTGACATGTGTCCCACGGGGTCGGACCTCGCCCATTTCACAGAGGCAAGCTCCGAGCCTGCCACGTAGCCAGTTAGCGGCGGACCTCTCCCCCTTTTGCGGGGATGAGCTCTGAAGGCGCCACGTGGCCAGCAGGCCACGGGAAGTGTCTTCGGCGCTCTCGGTGAACTGGAATTTGCTGTTTTTGGCTATCCTTTTGAGTCTTTTTCTGTTTCCACTTCTTTTAAAATGCTTTCTCTATATAAAATCTGTATGAATGCATAAATACGAATTTGAGGGTGTTACAAACCTACCCCCCCTTAAATTGAATCTCGCCCTCGAGATTCGATAGTGGAGGATAGATGAGGGAATTCTGCATTGATGTCTTCTTCACACTCCCATGTGGCTTCAACTTCTGTGTGATGGCTCCATTGTACCTTGCAGCAACGCATCACTTTTTTCCTCGTGACTCTTTCCTTTACGTCCAAAATTCGAACAGGGTGCTCTACATAGGTCAGATCCTCTTGAAGTTCAAGTTCTTCCATTGGTACTTGCTCTTCCGGTACTCTCAAGCACTTCTTGAGCTGGGATACGTGAAACACGTCATGCACGTCGGAGAAGTGCGTTGGAAGCTCTAGTTGATAGGCTACCTCCCCTCGCTTGCCCAAAATCATGAACAGTCCGATGTAGCGAGGTGCTAGCTTGCCTTTGATGTTGAAACATCGTTGCCTTTAATGTAAAAGCCCAAGAAAAGGGACTTACAAAAACTTTTCATCACCTCACAACACCACAGCTTTTGTTGTGGATATCTTGTGAAGATTTGTGAAGAGCAAGTAACCTTCATCAAAAGGATGATTAGAGGGGAAAGCCCTAACTTTCATAAAGTAGGATTTCTACACATGAACATGGGAGGTTGAGCTCACCCCTAGAACTTAAAAAGTCTTGGGAAGGTTCAGGCCAAATTTCATGCAAATCCAACACTTTTTGAGGCACTTTTGGAGGCATTTGAAAAAGAGGCCAATTTGAATATAAATTCAAATTGCAGCAACTTTCATCACTCAAATTCAAAAGTTAGCTTCATATTCAAACTCAGCACATTTTTCTGAGTTAGTCCACAAATTTTCATCCCCATTGGAGTTCATCTTGTCGGGAGCTAAATTTGCAATAATTCAAAACTGAATTTGAATTTCAGTTTAAATGTGAAGCAAATTTGGCCAATCAAATTTCAAATGGAGAACCCAAATTCAAAATGTGACTTTGTGGCAAAGTCTAGCATTCAATGTTTAGTAGCTTGGATATTTGCAGCAGAAGGGGGAGAAACAATTAGAGGGGAGAAGAGGGCCCACATGTCAGTAGACTTAGCACAGAAGCATCCTCAGCCGACTCTCTCTCGACCGAGCACGCTCGCCAGCCAGCCACGGTGTCGGCGCCCGACAGCTTCAGCCGGCCAGCTCCTGCTTTGGCGTGGGAGGTGGCACAGCAGGTGTAGCGCCCTCCACCACCCTCAGTGGACTATAAAAGGCATGAGACCGCCGGCGAATTTCTGTTTTCGCGAGTTTCCGCAACCAGCCGCCTCGAGCTGTGATCATCCTCCGGCCTCGACCTCCATAGGAAAGTGGGGCGCTAGCTTGTCCTCGAGACCACCGTGCAAACCGTTCCAAGGTTTGACCTTTGTGCGCGGGGAATTTTCCAGTTTAGGGCGGGGAGCTCATTTCGGGACCCGATTAGGTTTAGGAGAAATTCAGGAAGATTGTCGGGTGGGAGGTCGAATGGAGCTGTGAGAGAGCATCTAGAGGTTCTTGCGACCCTTCTCGATCAAAACCCAGAAGGAAACCACCGCCGGAACCCTTGGTTCACCATAGAACAGTTTGGCGGAAGAGGGGGTCGCCGTTGAGGTCCGGGTTGCCGGCCGTTTCGTTTCCAACCGAGGTCATGCCGAGCTTCCCGAGGTCCCCCTGAACGTGGTGACGCGATTAGCGCGCGAAGGAGATGGTCAGGAGGGTGGGAACACGTTGCCGAGGTAGCATAGAGGCATAGAGCTCGTTGCCGGCGAGCTACGGCGGTTAGCCGGCGGTGGCAGAGTGTCCAGCGTGTTCAGTGTCTGAAATTATGTGGGGGCGGCGAGTCTCACCATCGCCGGCGAGCTAGATCGCCGGGAACGCCGACCTCGCCGGAGCTCCGGCGGCTCGGGGCGGCGGCGTCGGGAGGTAGACGAAGGGCAAGGTCCCACGTGTCAGCCGCTGTGCTAATCACGCGCGAGCGTGCAGTTAGTTCAAATTAAACAGGCGGGCCCCGCTGTCAGCCTCTGGTTTAGCGCGGGAGAGGATTCTCTGTGGGAAAATAATTCAGGGATCAGCCCAAACTTTAGAAATTCATAACTTTGTGTAGGAAGCTCCAATTCAGTGAACCAAATTTTTCTGAACTCAGGATGGTGAGTACTTTCCAGCAATACAAATTTCAGCTCATGAAAGATAATAGTTTTCCAGAATTAAATCCCTAAAGTTTAAACTGTTGGGAATTTTTATCTGGAGAATTACTTCATGAAAAATTCTGAAATTTGGCTGAGAGGTTCATGGGAAAATCCTTGAGTCATAGTACAATTTTCAGACTCATCCAAGTTCATTTATTCCCCCTAATGGGGTGATTAAGTGAACTGCCCAGATAAAATAGAAAAATGTACAGAAACATTTTTCAGATTTTCTCAAATCTTGTTTAGGGAATAACTTACTCTAGGATTATTCAAATTAGATGAAACGAACTCTATTAGAACCATCTCAAATGCTAGGTTCCAGAAAGTAATGGTTGAAGCCATGAAAACCCCTGGGATTACTTAGAGGCTCTAATATTGACCAATTAGGTTTTTATTTGTACAAAGCTCAAATGAACTTTGTTTCAAATGAAAACTGGTCAAGACTCTGGTTAGGACCCTACCAAGCCACCATAAAAAATTCAGAGCCAAAAGGGGAGGGCTAGCTAGAATTATTAGTAATTACTCATTCAAGTTTACACATTGCATTTGAATTGACATGTAGTATCTCATTAACGTGTAGTCGCCGAAGGCGAGGAGACTCCGGAAGTACTTGACTTCCTTCTTCCGGACGAAGACCTAACCACTGACCAGCAGCAACAAGAAAAGCCCCTGTTTGCATTAACCCTTTTATAAGTTTTGCTTTGTTTACATGTTTCGTATGAAGTATGAATGTGCATTAGGTATAGGATGGATGGAACCCCACTTGCATAACCAAAAGTTTCCTATAAGATTGAGGGTAGTGTCTAAGGCCTCGAGTAGACAGGCTATGCTTAATGATTCATAGGACTTCGGTACAAGTCGAGTAGTTGGAATCTACTCGCGAGTTTAGGCTGGGAACACACGGGTTCGGTTGAGTGATGTGAGATCACTTTAGTAATGAAAATGAGACTAGGCAGGGGCTAGGGCGCAGCAAGAGGAAGTCTTGTGTGCGCAGCCCTGTCCATGTCGATTGAGGACCGATCCGTGTGCGGCCCTGCTGAACAAGTATTGAACGTACCGAAGGCATATCGGATATATGGGCCCCGATAAACCGATGTAACCTAAACCTCCGGGTGTCGAGGCATAGCACACCGATTTATAGGTGTAGGTTGAGGGCAGAAAGGTGGAAATCTGCTAAAGGGCATCGAGAGATGCTCCGTGTAGGAAACCTCCTGTCCGTTTCGGTGTGACCGGCTCGACGTTTGGGCTGTTGGGTGAAAGGTTGTCCCGTACGACATCGAGTGAGCGTGCTGTGCAGATCCACGGGTGGGCGTACGTGACGTGCTCTTCGGGTATCCCTGCAGGTGTATATCGAGTCGATTCACCGTCCCTCATGGTGACGAGTACCGCTTGTTCACTGCGTCGTAACGTAGATAATTTATGCAATGTTATGATTCAATTCTGCTGTATGATATAATTGTATTGTTACATGTGTGCCACCAAATATTGCTCACTAAATTTCAGATTCATGAACAGTTAACTTGTGGCTAAAAGATGAACTAAGGAAAAACTATAGGCGTGTCCATTTGCTGAATTCTACCATCCCATGTTCATTGTACCCTACATGCAGAGTTTCATTCCTAGGTGAGTCGGTTAAGTCTTGTTGAGCCATCGTGCTCATGGTTGCTGCTTAAGTGTTTTTCTGGTGAGGAGCCACCCACGGACTCGGGGTACGAGTCCACCGGCGAGGGTTACACTCCGTCGGGGACCACGGCTGAGTGGGAGCCGTACACGCCGCGCTGAGCTGAGGAGTGCAGCTAGTGTGGGTTGCCCTAGGGCTGGGCAACCGACTTTTGCTAGATAGGCGGGCGTGAGTTGTACAAAGTAGACTTCCGCTGTGTAATATAAACACTAGTTTGTAACTGAGTCTTGTACTCGTTTGTACAGTTCAGTTGGTTTCCCATGTAATAAAAGGTGTCCTTATGATGTGTGCTGTCTGGTGTCGCATCGTGCGGCACCACCCTCTGCGATCCTAGATGGGTGGATTCCGGTCCGCCACACTTAAGGTATACGAAGTCTCCTACTTCGAAGGTCAACTTTCTTCGCCTATTGTCCGCATAGCCTTTTTGTCATGACTGAGAAGCCTTCATGTTCTCCCGTATCATTTGGACTTGCTTCTCAGCTTCTTGCAGCACTTCGGGTCCAAACACTTGGTTCTCTCCGGTCTCGTTCCAAAACAGCGGCGTTCTACACCGTCTACCATACAATGCTTCGAAAGGTGACATCTTCAAGCTAGCTTGATAGCTGTTGTTATAGGAGAATTTGGCATACAGCAAGCTCCTAGACCAACTACGCCCATGTTTCAAGGCGCAAGCTCTCAACATGTCTTCCAAAATTTTGTTTGTCCTCTCGGTTTGTCCATCAGTCTGCGGGTGGTAAGCGGAGCTAAAATCCAGTCGTGTACCCATAGCCTCATGCAGCTTCCTCCAGAACCTAGAGGTAAACTGAGAACCCTGATCTGAGACTATCCTCTTTGGGACTCCATGGCGGCACACGATTTGCTCCATGTACAGCTCGTCTAGATCTGCCACGCGGTACGTGGTTTTAACAGGAAGAAAATGAGCGGTTTTCGTCAATCGGTCCACGATTAACCAGATGGAGTCGTAAACCGACCGAGTACGTGGCAATCCGACGATGAAATCCATACTGATGTCTTCCCACTTCCACTTGGGTACTTTCAATGGTTGCAACAGTCCAGTGGGTCTTTGGTGTTCGTCCTTCACCCGTTGGCATGTGTCGCATAAGGCGACATATTCAGCTATGTCCCTCTTCATACCATCCCACCAATAACAAGTCTTCAAGTCCTTGTACATCTTTGTACTGCCGGGATGTATGGAATAAGGTGAGTCATGTGCCTCCTTTAATAACGTGTTGCGGATATGCTTCACATTAGGCACACAAATCCTTTTCCCTAGCCAAAGCGTACCCTTCTCATCTTCCTTGAAGTCCTTTCTATACCTTGTCGGATTCTTTCCTTGATTTCCTTGACTTCTTCATCCATTGCTTGGCCATCTCTTATCTCTTGTTCTAATGAAGATTGGAGTTCCATCACTTCCATCTCATTCAAGAACCCGAGATATAACCGTTCAAACTCCTTACGCAGCTCGGGTGGTAGCTCCCGAACCGTGAGCTGGCGACATGCTCCCTTTCGGCTCAACGCATCAGCTACTACATTGGCCTTTCCATGGTGATAGTTGATTCCAACATCATAATCCTTGATGAGTTCCAACCATCGACGTTGCCTCAAATTCAAATCCGTTTGGGTGAATATGTACTTGAGGCTTTTAGGATCCGTATAGATTTCACATCGGTTGCCAAGGATATAATGTCTCCAAATATTCAATGCATGCACCACGGCTGCGAGCTCCAAGTCATGTGTGGGGTAATTCAGCTTGTTTCTTTAGTTGTCTCGACGCATAGGCTACCACTTGTCCTTCTTGCATGAGCACGCATCCGAGTCCTTGTCTTGATGCGTCACAATATATGTCAAAGCTCTTGCGTACGTCTGGCAATACCAGAACCGGTGCTGTGGTTAGCCTTTTCTTGAGCTCCTCAAAGCTTTCTTGACACGCTTGTGTCCACTGAAATGCTTTTCCTTTCATTAGCAATTCAGTCATAGGCTTTGCTATCTTGGAGAAATACTTGATGAACCGGCAGTAGTATCCAGCCATCCCAAGGAAACTCTGAATATCCCTCACGTTCTAAGGTTGGTTCCACTTCGGAACATCTCCCACTTTTCCGGGATCAACCGATACTCCTTCCTCAGAGACGATGTGGCCTAGGAACGATATCTCCTTTAGCCAAAATTGACATTTGTTGAGCTTGGCATATAATTGATGCTCTCGCAGCTTTTGCAACGTCAATCTCAAATGTTCTTCATGTTCTTCCTCACTTTTTGAATACACTATGATATCGTCGATGAAAACCACGAAGAGCTTGTCCAAGTACTCCATGAAGACCTTGTCAATGAGGTACATGAAGTATGCGGGTGCATTCGTTAACCCAAAAGACATAATGGTATATTCATACGAACCATACCATGTTCGAAAGGCAGTCTTGGGTATGTCGGAGGGCTTAATCTTCAGTTGGCAGTATCCCGACCGAAGATCAATCTTGGAGAAAACTCGGGCATCCTTCATCTGGTCGAACAGGTCCTCTATACGGGGCAGAGTGTACTTGTTTTTGATCGTCACCTCATTGAGAGACCTATAGTCCACGCACATCCTTTGGGTCCCATCCTTCTTTTCTATGAAGAGCACGGGGGGTCCTCATGATGATGAGCTTGGACGTATAAAACCCTTCTCTAGCTGCTCCTGAATTTGCTTCTTAAGTTCCACTAGCTCGTTTACAGGCATCCTATATGGTCTCTTTGCTATAGGTGCAGTTTAGGGTACCAAGTCAATGGAAAACTCAATGTCCCGTTCATGTGGCATACCTGGAAGTTCTTCCGGGAAGACGTCCGAAAATTCTTGAACCACCGGAATGCTTTCCAGTGTTGCTCCTTCGACTTGGTTCAACGTTGCCTTCTCGGTTGTTGGTTGGGCTGACTCGAACTCAATACGAGTACCGTGCTCGTTTGTCAACTGCACGCTCCTCTTAGCACATTGGATCACTCCGTTGTGCTTGCTTAACCAATCCATTCCGAGTATTATGTCAAGCCCTTGGGAATCCAAGACAATGAGGTCGGCAAGGAAGTCTACCCCCCTTATTTTAAGGTTTACTATTGGACATACTATATTAGTCCTCATCTCTCCACCAGGAGAATTAACCAACATAGTATATTTCAAGTGTGATATGGGTAGATTATACTTGGCAACATGCTTGGATGATATGAATGAATGCGATGCTCCGGAATCAAATAAGATGGTGGCTGGGTTGGAGTTGGCAAGGAACATACCAATCACGACGTCCTCAGCCTGTTGCGCTTCCTCAGCAGAAACATGGTTCACGTTGCCCCGAGCGTAGTTCTGCTGTCCACGGTTACCTTGCGTAGCTCCTCCGTTCGGCCGTGGGTTCTGCTTGGGCACGTTGCTTGGCTGTCCAGGACCCTTCCTCGGGCACTGACTTGCGAAGTGTCTTGTTTCTCCGCATGCAAAGCATGCCTTGTTGCCCACGACAGCAGGTACGTTGGGACGAGAGTTTTGAGAGTAGGCGCCCATGTTAGGACAAGGCGCCGGAGGCAAGGACACACGAGGTGCTTGCAGGGTAGGACGTTTCTGTGGTGGCTGATTAGGGCGAAAAGTAGAAGCGGTCGATCCATACTGCGGTGCTGCTTGGGGCATGTACCGAGGGCGTATGTTGCTCCCTTGTGGCTGGTATGGCATTTTTCTTTTGCCCTCTTGCTCGATCTCCCGGATCTTGCTCTCAACCACTATGGCTTTGTCAACTAGCTTCTGGACGCTAGCATAATCATTGTTGAGAAGTTAAACTTGGATCTCATTGTTCAACCCTCTCATGAACAAGTATTGCTTCCTTTGGTCCGAGTTGACATCTTCGGGGGCATACCTTGACAGTTGCGTGAACATGTTGAGGTACTCATTCACGCTTTTCTTTCCTTGGTGGAGACCTTCAAACTATTGTCTTTTGAGCATCATGACACCAGCAGGATGTAATGAGAGCGGAAACTCTCCTTGAACTCAGTCCAAGTGATAGTCTCCTGGTTGACATGAGCGTTGCATAGAGCGTCCCACCAGTCAGCAGCTGCTCCCATAAGTTGGTGCGATGCAAAGAGAACTTTCTCTCGGTCATTGCACTGTACTATGGCAAGCTTCTTCTCCATGGACTTCAACCAATTGTCGGCCTCCATGGGATCATTAGCTTGTGAAAAATTGGGCTGTCGAGTCCTCATGAACTCTCCCAGTCGGTTGTGAGCCGGCGGTGGTGGTGGTGGTGGCGGTGGTGCAGGAACAGGGTTGTTGTTGTTGGCTTGCAGCTGACCCAAAGTTTGGATCATGGTTTGCATGAGCTGATTCTGCATAGCCATCAGCCTTTAAGGTTATTTCCACCAGCCTCGGGGTTGACATTCTCGGGAACTTCGACGTGGTCATCCTCTTGGTTGCCACGGACGTTCCTCCTTCGCCGGCCGGTGTTTTCTCTCAGCATCTGTGAGAGAGAGTTGGATAGAATAGAGGTTAGAAGTTTATATGGATTCCCCCCAACTATATGCATCAAGGTGGATCGACTATATATCATCCTATATGAGGATGTGAACACATGCCGAAGCATCTCACATCTTTCTACTATGTGTGGATATGGACAACGCTGAAACGTCCCACAACTCACACTAAGCACACAATCACAACCAATCATCACAAAAGTTTCACACAACTCCTATTCAAACTTATTCAATGGTTGTCCTATATGGTTTTTAGGGTGATACCAATCTGTGACTTCGTCCCATAGCCAATGTGGTTTGGGGTGATACCTATGATATCAATCTGTGATCAATCTGTGACTTTTCCTAGGCTTGCATCCTACGGTCAAGGTGGTTCTGATGCCAATCTATGCATTTTAGACTTTCATCCTACGGTCAATTGTGGCTCTAATGCTAATCTGTGACTAGGCCTAGGTTTGCATCCTATGTCAGCGTGGCTTCTAATACCAATCTGTGATTTCTACCTAGGCTTGTGGCCTACAGTCAACAGTGGTAGCTTGATACCAATCTGTTACCTTATCTAGGCTCGTGACCTACAGTCAACCGTGGCAGCTCCGATACCAATCTGTGACGCCCCGGTTCTGTGGAAAAAACCACGGAACCTAGACTGATGCATATGTGTGCCCAAGATGTTCATCACACTTACACATGTATTCCACAAACCGAATTCAGAATATATATATATATATATATATATATATATATAACCACGAAAGACTAGGGTTTTATTAGATTGCCTCATGAATTTCTAACTTATTCTAACAGATGAAGTCTTTAATCTAGTAGAGGAAGTCTTTATTCTAGCAGAGGAAGTCTTCTAAACTATTGTGGAAGCAAACTAAGCAGCAGCGGCTCCATCTCCTACTCCATAGGCAAGTTGACGGTGGATCACACGCCTAGTACTCCACATGGTCTTTGAAGTACTCTTCTCCTGTTGCCGATGATGAAGTAATAATGCAAGTTTGAGTACATGATATACTCAGCAAGTGCGGGAAAATATGATATGTAGCTTCCGACAAGGTAGGTATAAAGGCTCATTGCAGAAAGCAAGGTTTATTTCACAAAACATGATATAAACAGCAATTAGCTTAGAATAAATTTAATCCCAACATATATTAAAACATCAACATACCTCCATCATATTCCACTTTCCATGTCTCATCCAGACATTAATGTTTCTCATTTTTCATCTCATGCTCATGAATACCATCTCATATTCACTACCATCTTATCTCATACTCAATTTTTCATCTCATAACCGAGACCAAAGCTCATTATCATGACTCAACAGTCCAAATTTCATTACCAAGACTCAACAGTCCCAAAAACCAAATCCAAAGACCATCCATGACCAAACCAAATACCATCCCAATAACCATCCCATCTAATCATGTGAGTTGGCCAGGCGCTTGTGACCGTAAGCACGGCTATCATGATAGTTTTATACCGTACAAAGTTTGCACCACTTTACCCACAAGTTTGTGATTTCGTCACCCGTCGGCGACTGCAGAACCTCCATTTGACCAGTACACAACTGTCGGTGTATGGCCAAGAGATCACAAAATAGCCTTTACAAAGGGGATACTAGATGTATGGACTCACTAAGGTTTCACCAGCAGGCTAGAATCTCCATTCTCCCACCTACGGGCCCCCTCTTGTGCCATGCAGTTCCCAGGGCAGTCCTCTCTCGACTCCCATTCCCCGCGACTTGTACAGTCCATAACAATCTAGCAAGTTACTAATTAGTCAGCTAAGCCGCACCCATATTTGGCCTTGTGGTGGCATTGTATTCCTGGCATGTGCTGGCATGAACCGGTCCTTAGATCTATGACAAGTAAACCACCATCTCATTCTACCACTTCCACAAAACCAAGCTTGCCTAGATCTCCCTCCGATTCATGTTCATTAACATCAAATTCTCGTTATCATTACTCATACGAGTGCAGTTAGCTAGACACATTCTATCGCTTCCCATATCCCGTAGATTAGCGAAGCAAAAAGCAAAAATGACCATACCCGACTCATAAACTTCCCTGGTGTCAAGGGTGGTTGACAAAACTAGTAAACTCCTATAAAAGGGTTTCCCATCAAGTTGACTCAAGCATTCACGGTTTTTGCAAAGAAAACAACTTTCAAAACATGGGATCAATATGGTCAAGGGGCACTTGCCTTGTTCTTGTGGCTTCTGTTGCTCAGGGGTCTCGAAGTCTTGTTGTTGTAGCTCGACGTAGATAGCTCCCTGATCTTGTCTTTCTACTCACAATCACACATATACAAGATTTACAGCAATCAATCATCACGCACAATCCTTATTCAAGATGCAATGGTGCATATGCATGCTAACCCTATGGTGCTGTTTTATTAGATCAGTTTGTACGTGTTCTTGCATGTTTCCATGGGATTGCATGGGGTTCTACGATGAACAGAGGTGTAGGGATCAAATGTGGACGTCGCGATAATTTTGACTCTAGATCAAACCGATCAACACGTGATCTGCCCACATGAAAAGCTTCTGTTCGAAGGGATCGATGGAAACAGATGCAAAGAAAACCGCGATCTCGTTGTAAGGTGGTAATGGAGACCTACCTTACTTCCTTCGGGTCCTTCCTCCTAGCAAAAATAGATCGTCGGCTCTCCTCCGGCGATGGCGATCGTGTATGGGCTCGTCGGCGGTCTCTCCGGTGGTCAAACTCTGGCGAAGGGGTTTAGCTCAGAGAGTTTGGGGGCTAGGGCTTCTAAGTTGTCGGCTTAGAAAAGATATTACGACCAAGGGGTTGTTTCAGGTTCTATTTATAACCGGAAAAAGAAGAGTCCTTCTCCGATTGGATTTCCAATAACAGTCCTATTTGATTTGTGTTTGGATCTTAACAAATTATCTTTCAATCGATTTGTTGCAGTATTCAACGTAGAAGAGTTCGTGTCGGTTTCCTCAGTAATGGGTACTCACGTATAGAGGAAAACCGCTTCAGAATCGCGTCCTTCTGCAGGGATAAGCTCCGTTGGCTCCACGTGTCCAGCGGGGGCCTGGGCTTCCCTTTTCCTCAGGGGGCGAGCTCTGGTTGTGCTGCGTGTCAGGCGGGTGGGACCTCCCCTCTCCTTGGAGGTGAGCTCCGCGTGCGCCACGTGTCCTTGCAGGCGGTACCTCCTTCTCCCTCAGAGGCGAGCTCCGCGTGCGCCACGTGTCTGGTAGGTCGAGACCTCCCCTCTCAACAGAGGCGAGTTCCGCGTACGCCACGTGTCAGTGCCGGACCTCCCCTCTCTTCGAAGGTGAGCTCCGAGAGTGCCACGTGTCAAGCAGCGCCGAATCTTCCTTTCTCCTCAGAGATGAGCTCCGAGTTCGACACATTGTAAGGGCCTCAGTTTTTGACACATATTTGAAGTGTCCATCACCATACACACACACGTCATTTGAGGAAAGATGATGAACACAAATGAAGAGCATGTAACCACCATCAACATGCTCATTAGAAAACAAACTCACATATTGCAAAAGTGGTATTTCCCACTTGTGATATAGAGGGGCTGGACATATGAAACCTCCTACACATTGCTAAGGATGTCCATGCCAAGTTTCACCCAAATTCAAAACCTTTTTGAGGTCATTTTGGGTATAGTTAGAAAGAGGGCAGTTTGAAACCATATTCAAATTCAAACTGTTTTTATCCCATGAATTTAAAAGTGGGAGCCATATTCTTACTCAGCACATTTTTGTGAGCTCACACACCAATTTTCACTCCATTTGGAGTTGATCTTGACATGAACTAAGTGGGGCAAATTCAAACTTTATTTGAATTCAAAACTGAACTTGTGCTGAAATTCATTCAAACCAAACCCAATTTGAATTCTACTCAATTTAAATGGCTCATGGGTGAATAATTTGAATCACCATGGGTATTTTGGGGCTCACTGTTTACAACAGTGATTAGGAGTGAATTTCAGAGGTTAAAACCCCGGGTGGGACCCACATGTCAGCCACTGAAGCAAAAGAAACTGACTGAGAGCTCAGCTCGGATAACCGCGCGCGCTGCAGCTGCCGCCACGGCGAAGAAACGGCGAAGCCACCAGCTGCATGCCGATCTCAGCCGCGGAACCGACTCCCTGGGTCTTTATCTACCCGCCCGAGCGGTCACTGGTGCCTTCCACCGCTGCCTCGTCACACTTCCACCCAAAACGCCGAAACACCTCGCCGCCCGAGTGAACCTTCGGTTCCTCATCCCCCGGCCAATCCAGTGACCCTCCCGGCGATCTGAGACCAGCACCGGGTGCGCCAAGCCATCTTCAACGCCCTCGCATCGGTTCCAGACCCTGCGTGGTCTTCGCCGAGCTCCACCGCGGCGATCTTGTCTCTGCCGGTTCAGCTCGAGCCGCCACTGTGGGAACCGTCCTTCCGGCTACCACAGCCCACCGTTCACGGAGCTGTGAACAGAAAAGAGGTTCGCCTCCAACCCCTCTTTCATTTCAGCAAGCTCCGGCGGCGTGACAAGCACTGCTCCGGCCGGAATTTCATATTTTTGCGACGGTGTGCAAAAGGAAGGTCGGTACCGATCCGAGAAATTCGTAAGCCACACTGCATCGCTCATCCTCTTGTAGAGAGGATCACTTCTAGTACCCCGTGCGGATCCATAGGAGCAAGAACCACGAAGAACCGTGGAGGGAAACCACTGTTCTTCGAGTTTTAGTAGAAATCCCGATTTCCGGCCTAGGTCGCACGGTGACAGCCCAACGCAGCCTTTCCCGAGCTCCGTAGAGCTCATATCGACCTTTCCTATGGTCCACTGATGCTCGACGACCCTTAGCTTGGTCGGGGGAGGTGCTAGGGAGGGTGGACAACGCGACCGAAGTTCTCCCGAGGCTGCGGCTCGTCGCCGACCAGGTGACGGCCGTTGTCATGATGAGCTGACCCCAGAATCCCATTTCCGAGTGAAAGTAGGCAGGGGTGGCCAAAATCGTGAAGTTTGGAGCTTTACAGAAGCCGGCGGCGAGCCCTCCAGCGAAGTTCCCCATTGCGAGGTTGAAGAAGGGGGTGGACCCCAGCTGTCAGCGACCGATATTTTAAATCGGGATCGGGTTGCGGCTGGGATCAGCTGTGCTGGCGTGCAAATACCCTGTGGGAATCGGTGTGCCGGACACCTCCGCGCTCAACACGTGTCCCCGCGGGCCCCCGCGAGTTTAAACTTTTCCCCCGATTTTCAGAATTCTTCCAAACTTCAAATCCTTATAACTTTGGCTAGAAAGCTCCAAATCGAGTGAACCAAATTTTGTTGGATTCATCTTTCCGAGCACTTTCCAGCAAATCAAGTTTCACTTCATGAAAATCCTTATTCCTCCAGAATTAATTCCTCAAACGTTAAACTGTTAGGAATTTTAACTGGAGAATCCCTTGGAGGAAAATCCTGAAATTTGGCTGGGATATTCACCAAAATATCCCTGAACTACCATAAAAAGTTCAGACCCATTTGAGCTAATTTGATCCACCTAATGGTGTGATCAGTGAAACTGTTCCAGAGAAAATATAAAATGTTCAGAAACATTTTCAGAATTTTCTCTGAAATTGTTTAGCTCATATCTTTAGCTAGGAACCATCAAATTAAGTGAGACCAACTCCATTAGAACCCTCTGAAAATCTAGTTTTCAGAAAGTCATAGTTTGTTTCATGAAAATCCTTAGAACACCCTAAAAGCCTTCAATTAGGGTCAAGTACATGATTAATTGTGGAGGGCTCAAATGAGCTTTGCTGCAACTAAAACATGACCAAGTCTCTGTTTAGGTTGTAGCCAAGCCACAGTAAAAATTTCACAGTCATTGGGCTTGTCTAGTAAGATTTATAGACTTCACAAATTAAAAGTTAATGCAACTGCATTGAAATTAATACATGTATTGCTTCTATCATGTAGTCGCTAAGGTCGAGGAGGAACCGGAAGTCCTAGACTTCGTTACTCCGGAGGAACAGCTAGCCTATGACGAAGAGCAGCAAGGCAAGCTCCGGTTTGCATTAACCTTTTACAAGTTTTATTGTTTTGAGCACATACTTGATTACGTTATTCTTTGCATTAGAGTCTTGTTTGGAAACCAACTGCATAGCCAAGGAAACCATGGGTTGGGTTTAGGATGGCAAACCCAGTTAGCTACTGCAATGTTAAGATAGAGTAGGATTCGGTACAAGTCGAGTAGTTGGAACTACTCGCGAGCATAGGCTAGAGGCACTCGACTCGGGTAGTGATAGCACATGAAACACATGGCAAGAAAATGAGACCAAGCGGAGGGTAAGGGCAGCAGGACTTTGGGGCCTGTGTGCTGTAGCTCCGCTTGCATCAATTGAGGACCGAGCCGTGTGCGGGCCTGTTGAACAAGCTAGAACTGTACCGAAGACCTACCGGCTATATGGGAACCGGGAAACCGATGTAACTCGGGTAGCTGGGTATTGAGGCATTGCCCATAGTTCAGAGGGTAGGTTGAGAGCTTGAGGTGTAAATCGGCTGGCAGCACTGAGATGCGCGTGCAGAGACCTCTTGCTCGGGACGATGGGACCGGTTCAGTATTTGGCTGACGGGCGAAAGGTAGTTGTGTACGGCGTCCGTGATGGTTGTTGTAGGCAACATCGAGTACGGGCGTACGTGACGGGTTGTTCGGGTAACCCTGTAGGTGTAAATCGATTATAATCGCCGTCCCTCGTGGTCAGTGAGTACCACTTGTTCACTGTACCGTGACATAGAAAGAACAGGCTAGTTACATGTTAAAATTCTGCTGATTGAAAGATGGACTTTGCTTGTTAATGGTTTGTTGTAGTTTAGAGCTAACTAAAGTTCTTTTCAACTTTGGGCAAAGTACATGAGAGAAATGCGTTTCTTGTTTGATTGCGGCTCTCTCATGTGCCTTAGCGTAAGGTTCTCCACAACCTGCTGCTAAAACTTGAAAGTAAGGTTCCACTAATTAGGCGAGTCCTTGCAATTGATTTTTACCTCATATAACCCATCACCCCTCATGTAGAAGTTCCATGTTTAGGTGAGACGGGTCAGACTTGCTAAGCCTTCGTGCTCACTGCTTGTGTTTGAAGCTTTTGCAGAGTTCTATGAGGAAGGGACTCCCGAGGAGGAGACGGAACCCCAGAAGGGGAACCCCGTCGAGTGGGAGTCGTGCACGCCGCAGAGTTAGTGTGCGTGTGTGACACCCTCATCTCGGGTGTCAGCATATGAAGAAGAAAAACATTTAAAAAAAAAGAAGGAACAGAGATAAGTATCAAAAGGATGGCCAATAAAGCTCTCCGAGAACACTGAAACGCAACTTCCATGGCCAGCAGACCACGTGGCGCGTTCAGAGCTCATCCCCGAGAGATTGGGAGAAGTCCGACGCTAAACTAGGCTACGTGGCAGGACCGGGGGTCACCTCAGCAATTGGAAAGAGGTCCGACCCTGTGGGACACGTGCTGCCCGCGGAGCTAGCCTCTGCGGAAGAAGCAAAGGCATTTTTCATAAGACACGTGTCGTCCACGGAGCTAGTCCTCGCGGAAATCAGAGGACCATCCGCGCGGGATACGTGTCAATCTCGGAGCTCATCTCAAAGGAGTCCGGATCTATTGAACACGTGTCGCCACCGGAGCTTTTCTCCGGGGGTCCGTCGCAAAACACGTGGCGTGCGCGGAGCTCGTCTCCGAAGAAGAGGGAGGTCTTGCTCGTGACACATGGCACAACCGGAGCTCGTCTCTGCGGGAGAAGAGATACCAGGCTCGGAAGGACACGTGGAGCTTCCGGAGCTCATTACCGCGGAGGTAACGAGTCTGAAGCGGTTCTTACATGTAAAGATATCGGTACGCAACGGAAACCGATCTAAAATGCATGATGGTTACCGAAGATAAGACGTCAGGATCTAACAAAGATCTGAATAAGACACTTATTCGGGATCCAATCAGATTAGGACTCTTCTCTTCCCGATTATAAATAGAACCCAAAACCTCTGGCCGGAACCACGAGCTTCTCTTTCAAATCCTGAGCCGACGACTTGGAGCCCTAGCCCTAACTCGCCGAGCGAAACATCGCCGAAAGCACAACAAGGGAGATCATCGGAGGAGAACCAAGCGGTCTGAGGAGGACCCCGAAGACAAGAAGAACGTGAGGTAGGACTTCAATACCACCTTACGACATCATGTTGTTCATCTCTTTGCATCTGTTCTTCGATTCCTTTCGAACAGAATCATTTTCGTGGGCAGAACACTCGATGATCAGTTTGATCTAAAGCCAAGATCATCGCCACGTCCACCTTTGATCCGAATACCTCTGACCATGCAAGCCATGCAAGAACGTCAGATCAATCTAATTGAACTTATCGTAGTATAGCATGCATGAGCATCATCGCATCTAGTTTAGGGTTTGTGCATAATATTGATTGCTGTGAATTTGTGTGCACGTGAATCCTACATAGCAGAACAAACTCAGGAAGCTATCTACAACGAGCTGCAGCAACAAGGTTTTGAGAATCAAGAACAACAGGAACCGCAAGAACAAGGCAAGTGCTCCTTGACCATGTTGATCCTATGTTTTGGGTAAAACTATTTTGTTTTGTGAAAAGGTGTGTGTGCTGAGTCAAACATGATGGGAAACCCTTTTATAAGAGTTTACTAGTCTTGATTAAACCACCCCTTGTCGCCTGGGAAGTTTATAAGTCGGGTATGGTTTTTGTTTTATGCTTCGCTGAGTCCATGGGATTGGGAAGCGAGATAGATATGTCTAGATAACTGCACTCGTAATGATAATGAGAAACTGATGTTAATAATGAACATGGATCGGAGGGAGATCTAGGCAAGACTGGGTTTGTGAATGAGGTAGCATGAGACGGTGGTTTTACTTGCCGTAGATCTAAGGACCGGTTCATGCATGCACATGCCAGGATAACAGTGCCACCACAAGGCCAAATATGGGTGCGGCTTAGCTGAGTAATTAGGTAAGTTGCTAGGGTGTTATGGACTGTGGAAGGTGCGGGGAATGGGAGTCAAGTGAGGACTGCCCTGGGAACTGCATGGCACAAGAGGGGGCCCGTGGGTGGGAGAATTGGAGATTCTAGCCTGCCGGTGAAACCTTAGTGAGTCCATACATCTAGTAACCCCTTTGTAAAGGCTATTTTGTGATCTCTTGACCATACACCGACGGTTGTGTACTGGTATAATGGAGGTTCTGCAGTCGCCGACGGGTGACGAAATCACAAACTTGTGGATAAAGAGGTGCAAACTCTGCAGAGTTGTCAAAAACTATCATGATAGCCGAGCTTACGGTCATGAGCACCTGGCTAAACTGCCATGATTAGATGGGATGGTTATTGGGAAGGTTCTTGGTTATGATTATGAGTTTGGTTATGGTTTGGTTTGGAATTGTTAAGTCTGGATGATGAAAGGGTTGCATGACTGGTGGGTCATGAAATGAGATTGGTCTCGGTGTGAGACGAGGTTGTTATATGAGATGAGATGGTAGCGAATACGAGGAGGTATTCGTGAGTATGAATAAAAGATTGGTTAATGTTCGGATGGAACACGGGGAGTGATGAAGGTATGTTGGTAATTCAATATATGCTGGGATTACATTCATCTAAAGTAGAGTTGCCGTTTTATCATGGTTTTACAAGGTTGCTTTTCTGCAAATAAGCCCTTTTATACCTACCTTGTTCATAAGCTGCATATCATGTGTTATTCCCGCACTTGCTGAGTACATCATTGTGCTCAAACTTGCATTATTATTTCTTCATCAACAGCAAGAGAAGACTACTATGAAGACCGAGTAGAGCATTATGGCGTGTGATCTGTTCTCAACCTTGCCTGTGGAAGGATTAAAGATGGAGCCACTTCTGCTTAGTTTTGCTTCCGCATTAGTTTTTGCTTCCGCATTTAAATAAGATTTCCGCTGCATAGAAATAAGACTTCCGCTGTGAGCATGAGTCCAAGACTCATGAGGAATTGTAATAAACTCTGTTACTCGTGGTAATATATAATCTAAATTCAGTTTGTGGAACGTATGTGTATGTGTGATAAACATCCTGGGCACACATATGCATTAGTTCTCGGTTCCGTGGTTTTCCACAGAATTGAGGGCGTCACAGATTGGTATCAGAGCCACGGGTTGACAGTAGGTTACACGCCTAGATAGAAACCTTGGGTTGACATTAGAATCACGGGTTAACAGCAAGTTATACCACTAAATAGAAGCTACGCGGACCAAAGGAAGCATCCTAGGATGAATAGCTTAGATTTGCCTTGAAACCACCTTGACATAGGAAGCCTTCCTTGAATAGGAGTTGAGTGGGCCCTTGTGATGATTATTTTTGAATATGTGCTTAGTGTGAGTTGTGGGGCGTCTCAACAACGTTGCCCATATCCACACGTAAAAAGAAAGAGGAGTGAAATGCTTCGGCACTTGATCACATCCTCATAAGGACTAATATATATAGTCCAACTCCCCTTGATGCATATAGTTGAAAGAACCTATCTAACCTTTTCTTCTATTTCGTTCTCTCTCACAGATGGTGAGAGGAAACGCCAGCCGAAGGAACGTCCCGGAAGATGACCACGAAGAAGTTCCTGCTAACCCTGGAGCTGGCGAAAACAACCTAGAAAGGTTGATGGCCATGCAAAACCAGCTTATGCAAACCATGATCCAAACTTTGGGTCAGTTGCAGGCCAACCAACACCGCGTTCCGGCACCACCGCCACCACCACCGCCGGCTCATAACAAGTTGGGAGAGTTCATGAGGACTCGACCACCCACCTTTGCTCAAGCAAGCGATCCAATGGAGGCCGATGATTGGTTGAAATCTATGGAGAAGAAGCTTGCCATTGTATAGTGCAACGACCGAGAGAAGGTTCTCTTTGCGTCGCACCAACTGATGGGAGCAGCTGCTGACTGGTGGGATGCCTTGAGAAACGCCCATGCCAACCCAGAGACAATCACTTGGACTAAGTTCAAGGAAAGTTTCCGCTCCCACTACATCCCTGTTGGCGTAATGATGCTCAAGAGGCAGGAGTTTGAAGGTCTCCGCCAAGGGCAGAAGAGTGTGAACGAATACCTCAACAAGTTCATACAACTGTCCCGGTATGCCCCCGAAGATGTCAACTCAGATCAGAGGAAGCAGTACCTGTTCATGAGAGGGTTGAACAATGAGATCCAAGTTCAGCTCCTCAACAATGACTACGTAAGCTTCCAGAAGCTGGTTGATAAGGCTATTGTGGTGGAAAACAAGATCCGAGAGATCGAGCGCGAGTGCAAAAGGAAGATCCCATACCAGCCCCAAGGGAGCAACGTACGACCTAGGTACATGCCCCCTGCACCGCAGTATGGATCGACCGCTCCTACGTACCGCCCTGGTCAGCCACCACAGCAACGGCTCGTTGCACCGGCACCTCGTGTGCCCATGCCTCCTGCGCCCCGGCCTAACAATGGCGCTCCTGTTCAAAACCCCCGCCCCAACGCACCTGCTGCCGTAGGCAACAGGGCATGCTTTGCATGCGGGGAAGCAGGCCACTTCGCTAACCAGTGCCCGAAGAGAGGCCCTGGACAGCAAGGTAACGTGCCCAAGCAGAACCAGCGACCAAACAGAGGGGACCACCAAGGGAACCGTGGACCGCAGAACTATGCTCGTGGCCATGTTAACCATGTCACTGCTGAGGAAGCACAACAGGCTGAGGACGTCGCAATTGGTATGTTCCTTGCCAACTCCAACCCAGCCACCATTTTATTTGATTCCGGAGCATCACATTCCTCCATATCATCCGATTATGTTGCCAAGCATCATCTACCCGTATCCCACATAGAATGTGCTATGTTAGTTAATTCTCCCGGAGGAGAAATGAGGACTAATATAGTATGTCCTAAAGTAAGCCTTAAAATAAGGGGGGTAGACTTCCTTGCCAACCTTATTGTCTTGGACTACCACGGAATTGACATCATACTCGGAATGGACTGGTTAAGCAAGCACAATGGGGTAATCCAATGTGCTGAGAGAAGCGTGCAGTTGATGAACGAACACGGTATCCGTGTCGAGTTTGAGTCAGCCCAGCAAGCAACCGAACGGGTGGATCTGAACCATGTTGAAGGGGTAGCATTGGACAACATTCCAGTGGTTCAGGAATTTTCGGATGTGTTCCCGGAAGAACTTCCAGGAATGCCACCTGACCGGGATATTGAGTTTGCCATAAATTTGGTACCTGGAACTGCACCCATAGCTAAGAGACCATATAGGATGCCCGTCAACGAGTTAGTTGAACTCAAGAAGCAAATTCAAGAACAGTTGGAGAAGGGTTTTATCCGTCCAAGTTCGTCACCATGGGGAGCCCCGGTACTCTTCGTAGACAAGAAGGACGGAACCCAAAGAATGTGCGTGGACTACAGGTCTCTCAATGAGGTAACAATCAAGAATAAATACCCTCTGCCCCGTATAGAGGACCTGTTCGACCAAATGAAAGGAGCCCAAGTGTTCTCCAAGATTGATCTTCGGTCGGGATATTTCCAGCTGAAGATTAAGCCCTCCGATATACCTAAGACAGCCTTTCGGACACGGTATGGTTCATATGAATATACCGTTATGTCTTTTGGATTGACGAATGCACCCGCATACTTCATGTACCTTATGAATAAGGTTTTCATGGAGTACTTGGACAAGTTCGTCGTAGTTTTCATCGACGACATTATGGTGTATTCAAAAGGTAAGGAGGAGCATGAAGAACATCTGAAATTGACCTTGCAGAAGTTGCGCGAGCATCAGTTGTATGCCAAGCTCAACAAGTGTCAATTTTGGCTAAGGGAAATATCCTTCCTAGGCCACATCATCTCCAAGGAAGGGGTATCGGTTGATCCTGGAAAGGTGAGAGATATTTTGAAGTGGAACCAACCGAGGAGCGTGAGGGATATTCGGAGTTTCCTTGGGATGGCAGGATACTATCGGCGCTTCATTAAAGACTTCTCTAAGATAGCAAAACCTATGACGGAGTTGCTAATGAAGGGAAAGGTCTTTCAATGGACACAAGCCTGCCAAGAAAGTTTTGAGGAACTCAACAAAAGGCTAACCACAGCACCAGTTCTGGTATTGCCAGATGTAAGCAAGAGCTTTGACATATATTGTGACGCATCCAGGCAAGGGCTCGGGTGTGTACTCATGCAGAAAGGACAAGTGGTAGCCTATGCCTCACGACAATTAAAGAAGCATGAGCTTAACTATCCTACTCATGATTTGGAGTTAGCAGCAGTGGTGCATGCATTGAAGATTTGGAGACATTATATCCTTGGTCATCGATGTGAGATCTATACGGATCATAAAAGCCTCAAGTACATATTTACACAAACAAACTTGAATTTGAGGCAACGTCGATGGTTAGAACTCATCAAGGATTATGATGTAGGAATCAATTACCACCCCGGGAAGGCCAATGTGGTCGCTGACGCATTGAGCAGAAAGGGAGCATGCCACCAACTCATGGTTCGGGAGCTACCACCCGAACTACGTAAAGAGTTCGAACAGTTACACCTCGGATTTTTGAATAACATGGAAATAATGGAAATCCATTCCTCATTGGAGCAAGAAATAAGAAAGGGACAAGCAACGGACGAGGGGATCAAGGAGATCAAAGAAAGAATCCGACAAGGGATAGAAAAGGATTTCAAGGAGGATGAAAAGGGTACGCTTTGGCTAGGAAAAAGGATTTGTGTGCCAAACATAAAACACCTTCGCGACATGATATTGAAGGAGGCACATGACTCACCCTACTCCATACATCCAGGGAGCACCAAAATGTACAAGGATTTGAAAACTTGCTATTGGTGGGATGGTATGAAGAGTGATATAGCCGAATACGTTGCCCTATGCGACACATGCCAACGGGTAAAAGCCGAACATCAAAAACCCGCTGGATTGTTGCAACCTTTGAAAATACCTGAATGGAAATGGGAGGACATCAGTATGGACTTCATTGTCGGATTGCCACGAACTCAGTCAGGATACGACTCCATCTGGGTCATTGTGGACCGGTTGACGAAGACCGCCCATTTTCTTCCGGTAAAAACAAGTTACAACGTTACACAGCTGGCAGAATTGTATATGGAGCAGATCGTGTACCGTCATGGAGTTCCAAAGAGGATAATCTCAGATCGAGGTTCTCAGTTTACCTCTAGATTCTGGAGGAAGCTGCAGAAAGCCATGGGTACACGACTGGATTTTAGCTCTGCCTATCACCCACAAACAGATGGACAAACCGAAAGGACGAACCAAATTTTGGAAGACATGTTGAGAGCTTGCGTCTTAAAACGTGGGCGTAGTTGGGATAGGAGTTTACCGTATGCCGAGTTCTCCTATAACAACAGCTATCAAGCTAGCTTGAAGATGTCGCCTTTCGAAGCCTTATATGGTAGACGGTGTAGAACGCCGCTGTTCTGGAACGAGACTGGAGAGAACCAGGTGTTTGGACCCGAAGTACTACAAGAGGCTGAAAAGCAAGTCCAAACGATACGGGAAAACTTAAAGGCTGCTCAGTCACGACAGAAAGGCTATGCGGACAATAGGCGTAGAAAGTTGACCTTTAAAGTTGGAGACTTCGTATACCTTAAGGTATCTCCTATCCGAGGCCAACGACGTTTTAACGTCAGAGGCAAACTAGCGCCTCGCTACACCGGACTATTTAAGATTTTGGGTAAGCGAGGGGAAGTAGCCTACCAACTAGAGCTCCCAAACCACCTCTTCGACGTACATGACGTGTTTCATGTATCCCAGCTCAAGAAGTGCCTGAGAATACCAGAGGAACAAGTGTCAATGGGAGAACTTAACCTTCAAGAGGACCTGACTTACGCAGAACACCCTGTCCGAATCTTGGACGTGAAGGAAAGAGTCACCCGAAACAAGGTGATTCGATGGTGCAAGGTACAATTGAGCCATCACACTGAAGCTGAAGCCACATGGGAACGTGAAGAGAATATCAAGGCAGAATTTCCCCATCTATTTTCCACTAACGAATCTCGAGGACGAGATTCAATTTAAGGGGGGTAGATTTGTGACACCCTCATCTCGGGTGTCAGCATATGAAGAAGAAAAACATTTTAAAAAAAAAAAGAAGGAACAGAGATAAGTATCAAAAGGATGGCCAATAAAGCTCTCCGAGAACACCGAAACGCAACTTCCACGGCCAGCAGACCACGTGGCGCGTTCAGAGCTCATCCCCGAGAGATTGGGAGAAGTCCGACGCTAAACTAGGCTACGTGGCAGGACCGGGGGTCACCTCCACAATTGGAAAGAGGTCCGACCCTGTGGGACACGTGCTGCCCGCGGAGCTAGCCTCTGCGGAAGAAGCAAAGGCATTTTTCATAAGACACGTGTTGTCCACGGAGCTAGTCCTCGCGGAAATCAGAGGACCATCCGCGCGGGATACGTGTCAATCTCGGAGCTCATCTCAAAGGAGTCCGGATCTATTGAACACGTGTCGCCACCAGAGCTTTTCTCCGGGGGTCCGTCGCAAAACACGTGGCGTGCGCGGAGCTCGTCTCCGAAGAAGAGGGAGGTCTCGCTCGTGACACATGGCACAACCGGAGCTCGTCTCTGCGGGAGAAGAGATACCAGGCTCGGAAGGACACGTGGAGCTTCCGGAGCTCATTACCGCGGAGGTAACGAGTCTGAAGCGGTTCTTACGTGTAAAGATATCGGTGCGCAACGGAAACCGATCTAAAATCCACGATGGTTACTGAAGATAAGACGTCAGGATCTAACAAAGATCTGAATAATACTCTTATTCGGGATCCAATCAGATTAGGACTCTTCTCTTCCCGATTATAAATAGAACCCAAAACCTCTGGCCGGAACCACGAGCTTCTCTTTCAAATCCTGAGCCGACGACTTGGAGCCCTAGCCCTAACTCGCCGAGCGAAACATCGCCGAAAGCACAACAAGGGATATCATCGGAGGAGAACCAAGCGGTCTGAGGAGGACCCCGAAGACAAGAAGAACGTGAGGTAGGACTTCAATACCACCTTACGACATCATGTTGTTCATCTCTTTGCATCTGTTCTTCGATTCCTTTCGAACAGAAGCATTTTCGTGGGCAGAACACTCGATGATCAGTTTGATCTAAAGCCAAGATCATTGCCACGTCCACCTTTGATCCGAATACCTCTGACCATGCAAGCCATGCAAGAACGTCAGATCAATCTAATAGAACTTATCGTAGTATAGCATGCATGAGCATCATCGCATCTAGTTTAGGGTTTGTGCATAATATTGATTGCTGTGAATTTGTGTGCACGTGAATCCTACATAGCAGGACAAACTCAGGAAGCTATCTACAACGAGCTGCAGCAACAAGGTTTTGAGAATCAAGAACAACAGGAACCGCAAGAACAAGGCAAGTGCTCCTTGACCATGTTGATCCTATGTTTTGGGTAAAACTATTTTGTTTTGCGAAAAGGTGTGTGTGCTGAGTCAAACATGATGGGAAACCCTTTTATAGGAATTTACTAGTCTTGATTAAACCACCCCTTGTCGCCTGGGAAGTTTATAAGTCGGGTATGGTTTTTGTTTTATGCTTCGCTGAGTCCATGGGATTGGGAAGCGAGATAGATATGTCTAGCTAACTGCACTCGTAATGATAATGAGAAACTGATGTTAATAATGAACATGGATCGGAGGGAGATCTAGGCAAGACTGGGTTTGTGAATGAGGTAGCATGAGACGGTGGTTTTACTTGCCGTAGATCTAAGGACCGGTTCATGCATGCACATGCCAGGATAACAGTGCCACCACAAGGCCAAATATGGGTGCGGCTTAGCTGAGTAATTAGGTAAGTTGCTAGGGTGTTATGGACTGTGGAAGGTGCGGGGAATGGGAGTCGAGTGAGGACTGCCCTGGGAACTGCATGGCACAAGAGGGGGCCCGTGGGTGGGAGAATTGGAGATTCTAGCCTGCTGGTGAAACCTTAGTGAGTCCATACATCTAGTAACCCCTTTGTAAAGGCTATTTTGTGATCTCTTGACCATACACCGACGGTTGTGTACTGGTATAATGGAGGTTCTGCAGTCGCCGACGGGTAACGAAATCACAAACTTGTGGGTAAAGAGGTGCAAACTCTGCAGAGTTGTCAAAAACTATCATGATAGCCGAGCTTACGGTCATTAGCACCTGGCTAAACTGCCATTATTAGATGGGATGGTTATTGGGAAGGTTCTTGGTTATGATTATGGGTTTGGTTTGGAATTGTTAAGTCTGGATGATGAAAGGGTTGCATGACTGGTGGGTCATGAAATGAGATTGGTCTCGGTGTGAGACGAGGTTGTTATATGAGATGAGATGGTAGCGAATACGAGGAGGTATTCGTGAGTATGAATAAAAGATTGGTTAATGTTCGGATGGAACACGGGGAGTGATGAAGGTATGTTGGTAATTCAATATATGCTGGGATTACATTCATCTAAAGTAGAGTTGCCGTTTTATCATGGTTTTACAAGGTTGCTTTTCTGCAAATAAGCCCTTTTATACCTACCTTGTTCATAAGCTGCATATCATGTGTTATTCCCGCACTTGCTGAGTACATCATTGTGCTCAAACTTGCATTATTATTTCTTCATCAACAGCAAGAGAAGACTACTATGAAGACCGAGTAGAGCATTATGGCGTGTGATCTGTTCTCAACCTTTCCTGTGGAAGGATTAAAGATGGAGCCACTTCTGCTTAGTTTTGCTTCCGCATTAGTTTTTGCTTCCGCATTTAAATAACCCTTCCCCGGACCCTGCGCAAGCGGGAGCTACATGCACCGGGCTGCCCTTTCTTTTTTTATTTAAATAAGATTTCCGCTGCATAGAAATAAGACTTCCGCTGTGAGCATGAGTCCAAGACTCATGAGGAATTGTAATAAACTCTGTTATTCGTGGTAATATATAATCTGAATTCAGTTTGTGGAACGTATGTGTATGTGTGATAAACATCCTGGGCACACATATGCATTAGTTCTCGGTTCCGTGGTTTTCCACAGAATTGAGGACGTCACAGCGTGTGTGCTAGCAAGGACACGTTCAAGGGCTGAACGTGGACTTGATGCGTAGTCTACGCCCGTGAGTGTAGACTGGACTTATTTTGATGTAAACATGTACATAAACTTGTTTATGTAATAAAATTCCGCTTCCGCTTTGTACCTTTGATGTGTGTTATCCGGTGCTGTGCAACGCAGCACCCCTCAGCGTGATCCTGGCTCGACAAGACCGTTGGGGTCGTGTCAGCGTTGGTATCAGAGCCCGCTTGAGGTTAAACGCACTACAAAGGTCGTCTTTTTCGAAAATCCGGTGAGGAACGAATTAGTAGTCTGTATAAGGATGTTATTAGCATATAGAAAGTGTCATACTAACCTATTTGTTATGTCAGAAAATCGTGTATCTCGAGACGTTTATGTCTTGGGGGGTACACGTAAGCGCTGTCCACCAGCGCGCACAAGCTGAAGGGTGGAGCCCCACGGGTGGCAGGTAACCCGACCCGCTTTGATATCCTCTACGACTCTTCATGTCGTTTGGGGTATTCGAGCAACGTCTGTCCCTGGCGTGCGTGGTGCAACTTGGGAGACCCCGTCACGTGGTCTGAAACGTGAACACGTAACTCATGGCGTGTTTGGCTTGAGAACATCCGGGCGAGTGATGACGGCCGGGTGTACGAACTGTATGGATTCCGGGCTCGGTGTGCAGCCGAGTCTGATGATTGTTTGAGTTTCTGCAGGTAGTCTGACCACGAAACAGTAGACTTGTAGCATCCGTGTGCAAGTGACGTTTAGTGCCACTGAATTAACGAAGCCAGCTATGTCCGGTATAGGATTTTCTTTGTGAGGACGTAGTACCGACATAATCTGATGACACATCGACGTCACACCCCATTAAATGAACAACTTCATTTAAAACTTGAAGGTTTTGATCTAAAGTAGTAAAACTTGATGTAACTCCTTCCCTTGAACAGGATATTCAAAGTTAAAAAGTTTTCAACTTATAGATTGTCAAGGACAGAGCACTCTGTTTTCAGCTGAATTAAGGCTGGAGTTAATCAGAGGTTAGAGGTTGAGTTCCTTCGAGGTTGGGGTCATATGATACATTTCTGGAAAAGCTTTGGAAGAGCTTTACAACCTTTCTGTTGAGTTACAGAGGTTTTTCATCCCTTAACCACTCGAAAAATGCAGTAGAGTTGAAAATGTCCAGAAAACAGGACAGAGTAAAGACTCTCTGTAAACTCTCTGTAAATTGAGTATAACTTCCTGCATAAAAATCCAAAAATAGAAAATTAGGTAGTTCTGGAAAGCTTATGAGATTAGTTACAACTTTGTAACAGGAAGTTTTGTCAGATTAGGAGCAGAATTAACTGGAATTCTTCGATCAAATCAGTACCTAAAGCAGGGAGGTGCTGTCCAATTTTCTCCAGAAATTCTGTTAACTTTGACATCTCATAACTTTTGAACCATGACAGATATTAGGCCAAGCAAATACTTTATGGAAAGTTATTGAAGTTAGCTTTAACTTTGATGTTGAGCTCCAGAATTGGTTTTGCATTTAGCATGGCCTAAATCAGGTTGATATTGAAACTGGTCAGGGCTGTCATGGGAACAGCAGATCAGCAGTCAAATTTGTTTAAAATTTGAACTGTGTTTCCAAGTTTTATGGGTTCAATGACATATCTTATGTTATAACTCAGTGGTTTACTGTTTAAATAAAAATTTTACATTTCTCAAATATATTTTTACAGATGACAGCAGATAAGCAATTGGAGAACGGGTGGGTGGTGTCCCACTGTTCTCACCGTAGCGGCTACCCGGAAGCATTGTGGCAAATGCTCCAATATTTCGGGTACGACCAGATGCTGCAGTACTTCGCCAAGGAAGAAGGCGAAGAGGGGAACAAGATGTGGATGATCCATGTCGAAGTCCCTGCAGGGCCTACGCCACCCGGTTGGGTGCCGTTCACCGTCACGGTGAGAGGAAGACAACCTGAAGGGATGTGGCAGGTGGCAGCCCGTGACACCATGTCACGTTTCTGCCAACTACACGTGCAGGCTATGGAGGGCACTCCATACGTGCTCGTTCCGGTGGAGGGACGGGCTCAGCATGTGTGGGAAGAGAGGTATCTGAAGGCAACAGACCCGAGTTGCCCAAGGTACAACCCCGCGGAGGCAAATCTCAGCCTCCAGATGAGCGCGGGAAACGCTGTGATGGACAGCCAAGCTGTTCATACGGAGCATCTCGCCACAAAGCTCAAGGAGAGCACAAGCCGTGGAGACCATTTTGAGAGTGCTCACAGCGCACTCTGCAATGTGCTTCTTCCGACGATCAAGCGAATGAATGAACAACATAATCAGTTGCGTCGTCTGAAGAAGGCAAGGAAAAAGAGCCGTGTTGACATCGCGGCATTGCAAGAACTGGTACAGAATCTGACCCAGCAGAATGAGGACCTTGCTCCAGAGCGAGACGATGCTATTGAGGAAGGGCAAGGCTGGGAAGAAGATTAAAACCAAGCCATGGACGAGGTGCATGCATTGCAGGACCTCGTACCTCTGGTGTTAGGCGTACCGGTGGTCTTGGGTCTTCCAGCAATGGGAGAACCCGGAATGGGAGAAGAGGTGGTAGATCCAGAGCCACCAGCAGAGGTACCGGAGGAGGACGACCCGCAGGAGGTCGAGTTCTACTCCTAGTAGGGGGTTACAGTTGCCATGTAGGGCAGCCAGGGTAGTATAACCCAACTTTTGTAATCAGTGACATGTCGTGTAGACAGTAGCGTATGTATAGGTAGTGACAACATGAGCACGACTTCTCGGAGACTCGAGAATAATGTATCTTGTATAAAGTTTATGCTTTATCAATATATGTGAATGTTGTGCAAATTATTCATGTGTCACTTCAATACCTACTGTTGCATATGGAAATTTTTAAGTAAGACATGTGCTAATTGCTGCTGTTTTGAATTTCAGAATGACGCGTACTCGTGCCAACCCAGGCGTTGGGGGTACTAGTCAAGGGGGAGAGACCTCCCAACAGCCTCCCGAGGACTCCTCGGGACAGCAGCAGCAACAGCAAACACCCCCACCGCCACTGCCAACGGTTACATTGGCCGACATCGTCACAGCAATGGCGGGTTCACATCAGCAGAACACGGAGTTGCTGCAAACTCTTATTGCCAATACGTCTTGCCCAGAAAGACGTCAAGACCATGAGGAGCGTCAACAGAGCTCCTACTCCGACTTCCTGGCGACTCATCCCCCTGTATTCTCAAGGGCGGATGAACCTCTTGACACGGGCAACTGGCTCCGCGCAATAGAGATGAAGTTCGGGCTGCTCCAGATAAGCGAGCAGCGCAAGACTCAGTTCGCGGTCCAGCAGCTCCAAGGATCCGCGAGCGCATGGTGGGTCAACTTCTGTGCTTCACAGCCCACCGACCGAGTGATGACCTGGACGGAGTTTCAGACGGCCTTCAGGGCCTATCATATACCGCTAGGTTTGATGAAGAGGAAGACGCAGGAATTCCTGCACCTGCAGCAAGGGAGCCGGAACGCGCTGGAATACTCCAGGGCGTTCAACGATCTCGCGCTTTATGCGTTGTATCATGCAGATACCGACGAGAAGCGGCGGGACCACTTTTACCAGGGGCTGAACCCGCTCCTGAAGGACAAGTTGGTGATGTTCAATCGCGGCAGCCTCAACGACATCATTGATGCTGCGATTGTTCAGGAGGACTCCGGCAAGGAGTTAGCTGCTGCGGAGAGAAAGCAAAGCGCGCCGCAGAGCAGCGGAGAAGGAGGCGGTCCTTCTCAGAAGTTTCGGATGGTGAATCGCCCACCATCAGGTCCACGCCGGCAGCCACCACAAAGGTCGATGCCGTTCCGCAGTCGGCCGTACTCTTCACCGGCATTCAGGCCGGCACTGCCAGTACCACCTCCGCAACAACAGCAGCAGCGGGCGATGCCGCGTGCGTATGCACCTCAGCAGCGCATGCCGGGCTTTCGTCTCCCGAGCACTACACCGGCAGCGGCCACATGTTACAAGTGTGGTCGTCCAGGACACTTCGCGAGCAGTTGCCCGGAGAGGCAAGGCGGCGGAGTGGCACTGCAGTTTCCGGGGAGGAATCAACCCCGGAACCCTACTAATGCGCAGCGGGCAAACCCTAGGCCCGGCACCATCCACCAGCTTGCCATAGAGGACGTGCCAGAGGGTGAGCCAATCCTTGCGGATATGTTCCAACTCCACCAGCATCCCGCTATAGTACTGTTTGATTCAGGCGCCACGCATAATTTTATTAGCCAAGCTTTCATTGCTAAACACAGCTTGCCAATACTACCCACCGATAGTCCATATTTAATTTGTTCACCGGGTGGGAAGATTTCAGCAAGCGTAATGGTCTCCAAAGCACCATTATGCTTAGCGGGTAGAGTATACCCCACGTCTCTCATTATCTTAGAGGGACAGAAGGTCGATGTCATCCTAGGGATGTCGTGGTTAACCCGCCACGGTGCTGTTTTAGACACCGTCCTTCGAGTCGTGCACTTAAACTCAGAAGTGCACGGGTCTCACTCATTATTTCTGGACAGTCCAGAAATAAAACTTCCAAGTGTCTATCTAGCCACAACTATCAGATTGGAAGATATTCCAGTAGTCCGAGAGTTCCCTGATGTGTTTCCGGATGATTTACCGGGAATGCCACCCGATAGAGAGGTGGAGTTCAAGATTGAACTTGCACCAGGAACCATGCCAATATCCCGAAGGCCGTACAAGATGGCTCCCAAGGAATTGGCTGAACTGAAGACTCAGCTCACGGACCTTCTGGAGAAGGGTTTTATTAGGCCGAGCTCCTCGCCATGGGGCTGTTCGGCATTATTTGTAAAGTAGAAGGATGAGACGTTGCGGCTTTGCATGGACTATCGTCCATTAAATGCCGTAACCATCAAGAACAAGTACCCGTTGCCACGGATCAACATGTTGTTTGATCAGTTGGTCGAAGCAAAGATCTTTTCCAAGATGGACTTAAGATCCGGGTACCATCAGATTAAGATAAGGGCTGAGGACATTCCCAAGACAGCTTTCTCGACAAGGTACGGACTTTATGAGTACCTGGTCATGTCCTTCGGCCTCACCAATGCTCCAGCTCACTTCATGTACTTGATGAACTCGGTATTCATGCCGGAGCTGGACAAGTTTGTCGTGGTCTTCATCGACGACATCCTGGTATATTCCAAGTCGGAAGAAGATCATAAGAAACACCTGCGTATAGTCTTGCAACGGCTGCGGGATCACAAGTTATACGCGAAATTCAGCAAATGCGAGTTTTGGATATCGCAAGTGCCTTTTCTCGGGCATATCATCTCAGCGGAGGGTATCGCTGTGGACCCGAGCAGGATCACTCAAGTGCTGAATTGGAAATCCCCGAGAACTGTTCATGAGGTACGGAGTTTCCTCGGACTCGCGGGATATTATCGGAGGTTCATTCCGAACTTCTCGAAGATTGCCAAGCCAATGATAGAGCTGCTAAAGAAGGCTACCAAAAATGTTTGGAGTCCAACATGTGAAGCAGCATTCAAGGCTTTAGTTAAGCACCTGACATCAGCACCGGTTTTGGCGCAGCCAGACACAACAAAACCGTTCGATGTGTACTTCGATGCATCCGGCATTGGGCTCGGATGTGTGCTGATGCAAGACTAAAGAGTGGTCGCGTATGGATCACAGCAGCTTAGAAACCATGAGCAAAATTATCCAACTCACGACTTGGAACTCGCTGCCGTGGTACTTGCACTGAAAATGTGGAGGCACTACCTACTCGGTAACCTCGTACATCTATATACCGACCACAAAAGCCTCAAGTACATATTCACTCAGAAGGAGCTGAACATGAGGCAGCGAAGATGGTTAGAACAGATAAAGGATTACGAAATAGAGATCCATTATCATCCGGGCAAGGCAAACGTAGTGGCAGATGCGCTGAGCCGCAAGTCACACGTCAACAACCTGACCATCACACCATTGGAAGAGAGCGAACCACCACTACATGTAATTCCACATGGAGCTCTCTACAACCTAGCTTTGATCCCCACCATCCGTGAAGAGATAGCGGCAGCCCAGAAGAATGACAAGGGCATGTCACATTTGCGGAGACGTGTAGACAGTGGGGAGCTGAAATGTTTCCGAAAGGACAGAGACGGTGTCCTATGGTTCAAGGACCGGATCGTCATACCCCATAACCCGGAATTATGAAAGAAAATCTTTGATGAGGCTCACTTGTCAAAGTTCTCTATTCACCCTGGCAGCAACAAGATGTATCAAGAACTCAGAAACAAGTTTTGGTGGACACGGATGAAGAGAGAGACTGCAAAATACGTGTCCGAGTGTGATACATGTCGAAGGGTGAAGGCAGACCACATGCGGAAACCGGGACTGCTGCAACCACTGGGCATTCCTGCCTGAAAATGGGAGGACGTGAGCATGGATTTCATCGTCGTTTTACCCACCACTTTTCAGAAGCATGATTCTGTGTGGGTGATCGTCGATCGGCTCACCAAAGTTGCCCATTTCATCCCGGTTAACACAAACTACAACGCCAAGAAGTACGCTGAACTATACATCTCACGGATCCTATGCTTGTACGGCGTACCCCGTACCATCATATTGGATCGGGGCACTTTATTTGTGTCCCGTTTTTAGGAGCAGCTGCACGCTGCCTTGGGGACGAAGCTGATCCGTAGTTCAGCATACCACCCGCAGACGGATGGACAAACCGAGTGGATAAATCAGATCCTAGAAGACATGCTACGAGCTTGCGCTATCAACCACGGCAAGAATTGGGATGATCACTTGCCGTTAGCCGAGTTCTCGTACAATAATGGGTACCAAGCCAGCATCAAGATGGCACCTTACAAGGCGCTATACGGGAGAAAATGCCGCACACCATTGAATTGGTGTGAGTCTGGCGAAAGGGTTACCTTTGGGATTGACCTCGTCAACAACACGGAAGAGAAGGTTCGACTGATTCAAGCGAACCTAAAAGCCGCCCAATCCCGTCAGAAACAGTATGCGGACCGGAGAAGGCGCCCATTACAATTCAAAGTTGGAGATCACGTATATCTACGGGTATCTCCAATGAAGGGCGTAAACAGATTTGGGGTGAGAGGAAAGTTGGCACCCCGATTCATCGGTCCATTCCAGATTACCGAAAGATGTGGATCAGTGGCATACCGGCTGAAATTACCAGAAGCACTTTCCGGTGTGCACGACGTCTTTCACATTTCCCAGCTGAGGAAGTGTCTTAAGCTATCAACTATCGTTCAGCTGGAGGATATTGAAGAACTGCAACCGGATCTCACCTATCGGGAGGAACCGGTGCAGATTATCGACGAAAAGGCCCGAACCACACGCAACCGTACGTTGTGGTTCTACAAAATTCTATGGAGTAATCACTCCATGGACGAAGCGACATGGGAGAGCGAAGGATTCCTTCGCGCTAACTATCCCGACTTTTTCACGTCGCATATCCGGTAATTTTCCACCGTCCTCTCTCTCATTTTCACCTTATAATCTCGGGACGAGATTCTTTTAAGGGGGAGGAATGTAAGGGCCTCAGTTTTTTACACATATTTGAAGTGTCCATCACCATACACACACACCTCATTTGAGGAAAGATGATGAACACAAATGAAGAGCAAGTAACCACCATCAACATGCTCATTACAAAACAAACTCACATATTGCAAAAGTGGTATTTCCCACATGTGATATAGAGGGGCTGGACATATGAAAACTCCTACACATTGCTAAGGATGTCCATGCCAAGTTTCACCCAAATTCAAAACCTTTTTGAGGTCATTTTGGGTATAGTTAGAAAGAGGGCAGTTTGAAACCATATTCAAATTCAAACTGTTTTTATCCCATGAATTTAAAAGTGGGAGGCATATTCTTACTCAGCACATTTTTGTGAGCTCACACACCAATTTTCACTCCATTTGGAGTTGATCTTGACATGAACTAACTGGGGCAAATTCAAACTTTATTTGAATTCAAAACTGAACTTGTGCTGAAACTCATTCAAACCAAACCCGATTTGAATTCCACTCAATTTAAATGGCTCATGGATGAATAATTTGAATCACCATGGGTATTTTGGGGCTCACTGTTTACAACAGTGATTAGGAGTGAATTTCAGAGGTTAAAACCCCGGGTGGGACCCACATGCCAGCCACTGAAGCAAAAGAAACCGACTGAGAGCTCAGCTCGGGTAACCGCGCGCGCTGCAGCTGCCGCCACGGCGAAGAAACGGCGAAGCCACCAGCTGCTTGCTGATCTCAGCCGTGTAACCGACTCCCTGGGTCTTTATCTACCCGCCCGAGCGGTCACCGGCGCCTTCCACCGCTGCCTCGTCGCACTTCCACCCAAAACGCCGAAACACCTCGCCGCCCGAGTGAACCTTCGGTTCCTCATCGCCCGGCCAATCCATGAACCTCCCGGCGATCTGAGACCAGCACCGGGTGCGCCAATCCATCTTCAACGCCCTCGCATCGGTTCCAGACCCTGCGCGGTCTTCCCCGAGCTCCACCGCAGCGATCTTGTCTCTGCCGGTTCAGCTCGAGCCGCCACTGCAGGAACAGTCCTTCCGGCTACCACAGCCCACTGTTCACGGAGCTGTGAACAGCAAAGAGGTTCGCCTCCAACCCCTCTTTCATTTCCGCAAGCTCCGGCGGCGTGACAAGCACTGCTCCGGCCGGAATTTCATATTTTCGTGACGGTGTGCAAAAGGAAGGTCGTACCGATCCGAGAAATTCGTAAGCCACACTGCATCACTCATCCTCTTGTAGAGAGGATCAATTCTAGTACCCCGTGCGGATCCATAGGAGCAAGAACCACGAAGAACCGTGGAGGGAAACCGCTGTTCTTTGAGTTTTAGTAGAAATCCCGATTTCCGGCCTAGGTCGCACGGTGACAGCCCAACGCAGCCTTTCCCAAGCTCCGTAGAGCTCATGTCGACCTTTCTTATGGTCCACTGATGCTCGACGACCCTTAGCTTGGTCGGGGGAGGTGCTAGGGAGGGTGGACAATGCGACCGAAGTTCTCCCGAGGCTGCGGCTCGTCGCCGACCAGGTGACGGCCGTTGTCATGACAAGCTGACCCCAGAATCCCGTTCCCCGAGTGAAAGTAGGCAGGGGCGGCCAAAATCGTGAAGTTTGGAGCTTTACAGAAGCCGGCGGCGAGCCCTCCGGCGAAGTTCCCCGGCGGCAGAGCACGGGCGTCGCGAGGTTGAAGAAGGGGGTGGACCCCAGCTGTCAGCGACCGATATTTTAAATCGGGATCGGGCTGCGGCCGGGATCGGCTGTGCTGGCGCGCAAATACCCTGTGGGCCTCGGTGTGCCGGACACCTCCTCGCTCAACATGTGTCCCCGCGGGCCCCCGCGAGTTTAAACTTTTCCCCCGTTTTCAGAATTCTTCCAAACTTCAAATCCTTATAACATTGGCTAGTAAGCTCCAAATCGAGTGAACCAAATTTTGTTGGATTCAGCTTTCTGAGCACTTTCCAGCAAATCAAGTTTCACTTCATGAAAATCCTTATTCCTCCATAATTAATTCCTCAAAGTTTAAACTGTTAGGAATTTTAACTGGAGAATCCCATGGAGGAAAATCCTGAAATTTTGCTGGGATGTTCACCAAAATATCCCTGAACTACCATAAATTTTCAGACCCATTTGAGCTCATTTGATCCACCTAATGGTGTGATTAGTGAAACTGTTCCAGAGAAAATAGAATATGTTCAGAAACATTTTCAGAATTTTCTCTGAAATTGTTTAGCTCATATCTTTAGCTAGGAACCTTCAAACTAAGTGAGACCAACTCCATTAGAACCCTCTGAAAATCTAGTTTTCAGAAAGTCATAGTTTATTTCATGAAAATCCTTAGAACACCCTAAAAGCCTTCAATTAGGGTCAAGTACATGATTAATTGTGGAGGGCTCAAATGAGTTTGCTGCAACTAAAACATGACCAAGTCTCTGTTTAGGTTGTAGCCAAGCCACAGTAAAAATTTCACAGTCATTGGGCTTGTCTAGTAAGAGTTATAGACTTCACAAATTAAAAGTTAATGCAACTGCATTGAAATTAATACATGTATTGCTTCTATCATATAGTTGCTAAGGTCGAGGAGGAACCCGAAGCCCTAGACTTCATTACTCCGGAGGAACAGCTAGCCTACGACCAAGAGCAGCAAGGCAAGCTCCGGTTTGCATTAACCTTTTACAAGTTTTATTGTTTTGAGCACATACTTGATTACGTTATTCTTTGCATTAGAGTCTTGTTTGGAAACCCAACTGCATAGCCAAGGAAACCATGGGTTGGGTTTAGGATGGCAAACCCCGTTAGCTACTGCAATGCTAAGATAGAGTAGGATTCGGTACAAGTCGAGTAGTTGGAACTACTCGCGAGCATAGGCTAAAGGCACTCGACTCGGGTAGTGATAGCACATGAAACACATGGCAAGAAAATGAGACCAAGCGGAGGGTAAGGGCAGCAGGACTTTGGGGCCTGTGTGCTGTAGCTCCGCTTGCGTCGATTGAGGACAGAGCCGTGTGCGGGCCTGTTGAACAAGCTAGAACAGTACCGAAGACCTACCGGCTATATGGGAACCGGGAAACCGATGTAACTCGGGTAGCTGGGTATTGAGGCATTGCCCGTCGTTCAGAGGGTAGGTTGAGAGCTTGAGGTGTAAATTGGCTGGCGGCACTGAGATGCACGTGCAGAGACCTCTTGCTCGGGACGATGGGACCGGTTCAATATCTGGCTGACGGGCAAAAGGTAGTGCGTACAGCGTCCGTGATGGTTGTTGTAGGCAACATCGAGTACGGGCGTACGTGACGGGTTGTTCGGGTAACCCTGCAGGTGTAAATCGATTATAATCGCCGTCCCTCGCGGTCAGTGAGTACCACTTGTTCACTGTACCGTGACGTAGAAAGAACAGGCTAGTTACATGTTAAAATGCTGCTGATTGAAAGATGGTCTTTGCTTGTTAATGGTTTGTTGTAGTTTAGAGCTAACTAAAGTTCTTTTCAACTTTAGGCAAAGTACATGAGAGAAATGCGTTTCTTGTTTGATTGCGGCTCTCTCATGTGCCTTAGCGTAAGGTTCTCCACAACCTGCTGCTAAAACTTGAAAGTAAGGTGCCACTAATTAGGCGAGTCCTTGCAATTGATTTTTACCTCATATAACCCATCACCCCTCATGTAGAAGTTCCATTTTAGGTGAGACGGGTCAGACTTGCTGAGCCTTCGTGCTCACTGCTTGTGTTTGAAGCTTTTGCAGGGTTCTATGAGGAAGGGACTCCCGAGGAGGAGACGGAACCCCAGGAGGGGAACCCCGTCGAGTGGGAGTCGTGCACGCCGCAGAGTTAGTGTGCGTGTGTGCTAGCAAGGACACGTTCAAGGTCTGAACATGGACTTGATGCGTAGTCTACACCCGTGAGTGTAGACTGCACTTATTTTGATGTAAACATGTTCATAAACTTGTTTATGTAATAAAATTCCGCTTCTGCTTTGTATCTTTGACGTGTGTTATCCGGTGCTGTGCAACGCAGCACCCCTCAGCGTGATCCTGGCTCGACTAGACCGTTGGGGTCGTGTCACACGTGTCCATCAGCGTCGGACCTCCCGGAGGTGAGCTCCGAGGTCGACACGTGTCCATCAGCGTCAGACCTCCCAGAGATGAGCTCCGGAGGTGACATGTCACACCCGGTTTTTCCGAAGAACAACCAAGTGAATATCACATGTATGCCAGGATCATTTTCTCATACATGTGATGACAAATAGTGAAGCATCATTTATTACAAGCCAGGTGTCGAATATAAATAAGTCTTACATAGCAAATGTCTCGATGGACAATAATAAGTTCATCACAAGTAAATAAACTAGCAGCGGAATATTATTCTTGAGGGCTCCGTCACAGGCGTTGCCAGGGGGTCTCCATGAACCTAGAAACCTTCTTCGGATCCAATGTCTTGGTCATTATACACCACCTAATTATCTTGACCTGAGCAGCAATATAAACCAACAAAATATGCAAGGTTGAGTACCAATGGTACTCAGCAAGTGTGGGAAAATTATATCATGCATGGCTAGAACAAGGAGAGGTTGAACTCATGGTTAAAGCACTACGCAATTAATACCTATCGCCTTGGCTTATTAAGCACCTACATTTCTACACAGGTAAAATGGTCCCAATCTCCCATCCCATAATCATAATCCAATAAGCATAACATCATTTCCAATGTTAAGCTCCCCGCTTAACATTCTCAACTTCCAAAACCATCACTCCTCTAATCATGAATAAGTCCAAGCCGCTCTTGACCGTGAGCACGGCTGTCATGACAGTTTTGACTCTGCAGAGTTTGTACCACTATACCCACATGTAGTGATTTCATCCCCCGTTGCCGGGCGGACTAAAAGAACCTCCATTATGCTAGTGGCTACGAACCACATTCACACTTCCCAGGTGTGTAGCCAGGAGATCACTACGAAGCCTTTACAAAGGGATTCCCGACGAGCGTGGGCCCACTGAGGTTTCACCCCTAACAGCATACAAGAGGCTCCAACCCCGCTGCAGTGGCCCCCTCTTGAGCCTTGCGGTTCATATGGTAGTCCAGCTGACACCTACTCCCCGCACCATCCAACACACCCATACTACGCCGGGGATACACCTAATTAATTGGCCAAGCTGCCCCATCTCAGCATGTGGTTGGCACTGTAAAGCCAGGTTACATGCTCCATGAACTGGTCCTTAGGATCTAGGCAAGTACTAAACACAAACCCGAGTCTCGTGCCCCCAGCACACAACCAAAAGATCCAACTTGCCTTGATCCCTACCTCTACATAACTCACAATATCTCATTCAAGAGTATGGTAAAATAAACTGATGATCTCATATCCCAAATATCCCATTCTAAGCATGGCTAAGCATATGCATAATAATAAATGACATGATAAAATAAATCCCAACCCAAGCTACAAGGAAACAAGGTAATGCAATTCTAGGGAAACTTCCTAGCATGGGTTTCATATTTCAATTGACAATGCAAATAATTCTATCTACACATCCTAGCATAGGATCAAAGTGGTCAAGGACACTTGCCTCCTTCCTGCTGCTCTTGAAATGGGTAGTCCTGATCTTGGAAAGGAATAACTTGCTCTTGAGCAGGTTCTACATCATACCATCACACATAGCAAAAGAAAAACAACAATCCATAAGACATAGTTCACACTTCCACTTCATACAAACCACACATTCATATTTATGAAAGTCATTCACCATTATATGTGTTGTGGTTACTCTATGTGTGTTGATTTGTGGCTTGCATGCACTTTTAATCATGTGTATATGATTCCTACTTTTGTGTTCACATTTATACTTACATACTATATATATGAGTTTCCAATTTAAATAAATTCCTTATATTCAATTACTACACCTTTTAGCTACCAAGTATGCATGAAAGGTATTTTCCTTCTCCATATGTGTCTTCAGAATTTCTACCAACCCTAAACTGAATTCTTTGGATTTTAGAACTCCATTTATCATTTACTAGTTGTATATTTTCAGATTTATTTCCTATGCCTAAATGTGAACTTTATTATGAAAATAACAAGACACATCATCTAAACAGAATAGGTTCTGATCTAAAATATTTACTAATAATTTTTGACCTTTTCCTCTGAAGTAAACTATTTTACAATTATTTTCCCTATTTTCCAGAACTATTCTTTCCTTAAAAATGTGTCCCTAAATGTGAATAATAAATTAAACAGATTCATTTCAGCCCAAAATATATTTTTATCTCACTCCAAAGTTTTCTAAATACTGAGAAAGTTTTAAATTTAATTTTGACAATATGTTTGTCCCACTTTTTAAATTTTAAACACTAGCCACATATTCAATTTCCTAAATTAAATATTAAACAGGGCTAAAAAGGTAAACTCACCCCTCTACAGGGACTATAATATTATTTTAACAATTTTCAGGGGTCTAGCTACACATAACTGAGGGGTTTTTCCTAATTTTTATTAAGTCCAGGGGCTAAAACTTATTTTTAAATGAATTTACATGATTTTCTGAAGTTCCAGGGGATAGATCAGAAATTTCCGGGGCTAGCTCTTATTTCCCGAGAACCCCAGGGGGTAGCACGTAAGATTTCCAGTCTTTATAACGCGGGGCTGACGTGGACCGTTCGATTTTAAACCGACGGCTGAGATTATAACGTCGAACCGGTACGCGGGGATTTAAACCCTACCGTGCGATTTAAAATAAACGGCGCACAAGCGGCCACGTCGCTCTGATCGAGCGCGGGCGGCGCTGCCGGCGCCGCACGGCGGCGGAAAGCGGCGATCTCGCCGGAGACTTTCGGATCTTCGAGAATTCTTCCTCGAACTGTGATCTTATGGCATAGATCGGTAGAAGGGAGGTCGGGGATCTCACCTCGGGGGTTTTCATGAGCTCGGAGGTCCTGGAAGGTGATCGGCGACGAGGTCCGAGGTGAATTCACGGCGAGGCTCGTCGGCGCTGTGTTTACACCGCAAGTCACCGAGTTTTCTGCACCTGCAAGGTTCCCCGGAGGCGGTGGATCAAGACCAGCGAGTTAGATCGGAATTTCCGAGCGTAGATCGGCCAGAATTCGCCGGAGAAGGCTCGGGTTCTCACCGGAGGAAAAACAGCAGATCGCGTGGGAAAAACAGAACGAGGCCGGGGTTTTTACAGACGGGAGAGGGCGGCGGGGTGGTTTAGATCGAGTTCGCATCGCCCCCGAGCGAAATTTGGCTGGGATTCGCAGAAATCTGGATCGGTTTGGATTCAGGGTGAGAGAGTCCGGCGCGGGCTCGAGGTAGACGAAGAACTGGCGGGCCCCGCCTGTCAGTGGGAGGAAAGGGGCGCGCGCGGCTGCGGGCTGGCGCGGGTTCTAGTTGGGCCGGCTGGTGGGTTGCGGCCCACTGGCCGGTTTTTTTTTTCTGTTTTCTTTTTTTCTTTTTCTATTTCTTTTCTGATTTGAGTTTAATTTGAATTCCAGTTTGAATTTGAATTTTTGCAAAACATGCAACACGTCCAAAAATTTTTAAATTCCCCTCTTAACATGATTTAGGGTCTTAACAAGATTTTTGGGGTGTTACATGACACGTGTCCGGTAGTGTCGGACCTCCCGGAGGCGAGCTCCGAAAGTGACACGTGTCCAGTAGGACTGGACCTCTCCGAGATTAGCTCCGAGAGCGACACGTGTCCCGCGGTGTCTGACCTCTCGGAACTGATTTCCAAGAGCAGCACATGTCCAGCGGGTTGGGCCTTACTTCCCCGCAGCGACTAGCTCCGGTGGTGACACGTGTCCTGCGGGGCTGGACTTTGCTTCTCCGCAGAGACAAGCCCCGGAGGCGACACGTGTCCCATGGGGTCGGACCTTGCCCCTTTCACAAAGGCAAGCTCCGAGCCTGCCACGTAGCCAGTTAGCGGCGGACCTCTCCCTCTTTTGCGGGGATGAGCTCCGAAGGCGCCACGTGGTCAGCGGGCCGCGGGAAGTGTCTTCGGCGCTCTCGGTGAACTGGAATTTTCTCTTTTTGGCTATCCTTTTGAGTCTTTTTCTGTTTCCACTTCTTTTAAGATGCTTTCTCTATATAAAATCTGTATGAATGCATAAATACGAATTTGAGGGTGTTAGAAAAAGAGTGTCCCATCAAGTTGACTCAAGCATATGAGTTTTCACGAGCAAAACAGTTTCAAATCATGGGATCAATATGGTCAAGGTGCACTTGCCTTGCTCCCGTGGTTAGTGTTGCTCAAGCGTCTTGAAGTCTTGGTGCTGTAGTTCCTCGTAGACGACCTCTTCAGCTTGTCCTTCTACTCACGAGCACGCACATACAAAATTTACGGCAATCAATTATCATGCACAAACTTTACTCAAGATGCAATGAGGTGAATGAATGCAATTCCTATGGTGCAGTTTTATTAAACCAGTTTGCACGTGTTCTTGCATGTTTTAGTTGGCTTCCATGGGATTTTATGGTGATGAAGGTTGCTGGGATCAAGTGTGAACGTGGTGATGATCTTGACACAAGGTGTAGATCAATTCAACCGTCAAAAATTGACCAAAACATAGTCTGTCGACACACAGAAGTTTCTTCTCGAAGGGGGCGAAGAAAACGGGTGCGTAGAAACAGCGGCGATGTTGTAAGAGGGGTAACGAAGGTAGTACCTTACTTCAACCTTGCAGCAGCGCCTCCCTCCTAGCAATGGCAGCAGCAGGGGATTTTCCATGGAAATTATGGGGCTGCGGGTAGGGCAGAACGTCGGGGGCTTCTTCTCCGGCGACGGCGAGGCATGACAGGGCTAGAAGGCAGCCAAATTCCGGCAAGGGGGGGGGGGGTACTCAGCGACTTCGCAGCAAGGGGGCACGGCTGGCAGCAGGGGGGTGGCAGCCAAAAAGAAAGAGGGTGAGTGGCTAGGGGGGAGTTATATTTATAAGCGGGGAAAAGAGTCCTCGGGGTGGGGAACACAGAGTCCTAGAGGTGGGGGACTAACCAAAGAGTCCTAGAGGTGGGGGACTAATCAAAGAGTCCTAGAGGTGGGGACTAACCAAAAAGTCCTAGAGGTGGAGGACTAACCAAATAGTCATAGAGGTGGGGGACTAAACAAAGATGTGGCGGACCGGAATCCGCTCATCCAGGATCGCAGAGGGTGGTGCCGCGCGATGCGACACCCGACAGCATACGTCATAAGAACACATTATATTACATGGGAAAACAAACTGAATGTACAAAGTAGTACACTTCTCAGTTACAAACTAGGGTCTTTATTACACAGCGGAAGTTTCTTTTGTACAACTCACGCCTGCCTATCTAGCAAAAGTCGGTTGCCCAGCCCTAGGGCAACCCACACTAGCTGCACTCCTCAGCTCAGCGCGGCGTGTACGGCTCCCACTCAGCCGTGGTCCCCGACGGAGGGTAACCCTCGCCGGTGGACTCGTACTCCGAGTCCGTGGGTGACTCCTCACCTGAAAAACACTTAAGCAGCAACCGTGAGCACGAAGGCTCAGCAAGGCTTAACCGACTCACCTAAGCATGAAACTCTACATGAGGTGTACCATGACATAGGGTAGCAATGTTGCAGCAAATGGACACGCCTACAAGTTCATCCTTAGTTTATCTTTTAGCAACAAGTTAACAGTTCATGAAGCTTAAATTTAGTGAGCAATATTTGGTGGCACACATGTAGCAATACAATTATATCATAACAGCAATATTGAATCATAACATTTCATTTATTAGTCTACGTTACGACGCAGTGAACAAGCGGTACTCGTCACCGCGAGGGACGGCGAATCGACTCGATATACACCTGCAGGGAAACCCAAAGAGCACGTCACGTACGTCCACCCGTGGAGCTGCACAGCACGCTCACTCGATGTCGTACGGGACAACATTTCACCCAACAGCCCAAACGTCGAACCGGTCGCACCGAAACGGACAGGAGGTTCCCCACACGGAGCATCTCTCTATGCCCGTTGGAAGATTTCCACCTTGCTGCCCTCAACCTACACCTATAAATCGGTGTGCTATGCCTCGACGCCCGGAGGTTTAGGCTACATCGGTTTATCGGGGCCCATATATCCGATATGCCTTCGGTACGTTCAATACTTGTTCAGCAGGGCCGCACACGGATCGGTCCTCAATCGACACGGACAGGGCTGCGCACACAAGACTTCCTCTTGCTGCGCCCTAGCCCCTGCCTAGTCTTATTTTCATTACTAAAGTGATCTCACATCACTCAACCGAACCCGTGCATCCCAAGCCTATCTCGCGAGTAGATTCCAACTACTCGACTAGTACCGAAGTCCTATGACTCATTAAGCATAGCCTGTCTATTCGAGGTCCTTGACACTACCCTCACTCTTTTAGGAACCTTTGGTTATGCAAGTGGGGTTCCATTCATCCTACACTTAATGCACATTCATACATCACCTGACGTATGTAAACAAAGTAAAAACTTTATAAAAGAGTTAATGCAAACCGGGGCTTGCCTTGTTGCTGCTGGTCGGGGGTTAGTTCCTCTTCCGGAAGTAGGAAGTCCAGCACTTCCGGAGTCTCTTCTTCAATGGCTACACGTTAATGAAACACTATATGTTAATTTAAATGCAATGTGAGTCTAGGGTAATACTTCTGCTATTAGTTCTAATAACCAGTCTCTAACAACTGGAACTCTATTTAAGAATTTAAAGATGAACTGGGTGTTGGTGGTTTGGCTTAGACTTAATCCCCCTGGTTAAATGCTAAGTGGTTTTCCCCCTTTTCCATATTAATCCCTCAAGTGGTCAAACAGGACAGGGGTGATCCAGAGCTCCAATGGAGCTGAGAACTTTTGTGTGAGTTCCTTGTCACAAGAAACTCTCTGGACCAAACACTAGCACTTTTCATGGAGTGGTTTGCTCAGAATAATTCTCTTAGCAAATAAGCAAAGAAGAATTAATTCTGAGGTAATACCCCTGTTCATGCCCGACTTAGTGAACTACAATTTTAATTATAGCTCATAGAGTTTGCAGGAATTTTGCTAATATTTTTGGAGCTAAGATTTGCCCAGAACTGAATTTCCATGTTTTGGAAATTCTCTGAAAATGTTTCTGTACTCAAATGAACACAGCACCTTCAAATTTGAATTGCTCTGACCAAATCAACTCCAAATGGTCTGAAACGTTTACAGGGGTTCACTAATGTCCTAAAGAACATTCTGGCAAAATTTGGGGATTTTTGGATGCAGCAAACTCCCTCTAAAATTCTTTTGCTGAAAAAGCTTTAAAGAATTTTCCAGAATTAATTATTTGGTTCCATACAAATTGGGTTTCTGATTTGGATTGTACTCAGTTAGAGGAATCCAACAAAATTTGTTTCATAATTTTTGGATTCTCCTACCCCGAGTTGTGGTCCTCCAAAGTATGAACTACAAACTGGACATTTCAAAATGTTTAAATGTCTGCCAGTGGGTCCCACCCGGCAGTCTTCTCCTTCCTCGCGCCAAACAGGGGTCCGCGGCGGCTCACTCCGGCGAGTGTCACCGGAACTGCTTTCCCGGCCGTCTCCCGATCTCAGATTCACCGCCCCCCCCCCCCCCGTAATTCGTGGCGCTGAACTCGTCGGTGGTGTCACCGGCGGCCGTAGCTCACCGGAACAGGGCTCCTGACGGTGACAGCAGCGGTTAGGGTTCCGGCATGGTCGGGAATGCGTTACAACGCATCAAAATGATCGGCAAAGGGTCGGAGAGCACCGTGGGAGCTCAGGTTGACGGAAATGACCGCCAAACCCCATGAAACGGTTGGCAACCTAGAGCTCCACGGTGAACCGAGCTATTATTCTATGGCGGCCCGGGAAACAATCAAAACCCGGCCATTTCTGGATCATTTCCCTTGATTCCTCGTCTAGGAGGGCTGCTAGGGAGTGAGGAAGGTGCTGACAAGCCGGCGCGGCCAATAGCTAAGTGAGTAGCATGAATTTTGGGTTAGACCGCGCTCTACCCAAACACACTACGTTTCGGAAGAATTGGAAATACTCTTCACCCGGTGAATCAACCGCTAAACGGCTTGCACCTACACAATCTAGAGAGCATGGAGCACCTTTTTCGTGCTGGAGAGTTACGGTGAAAACGGCTGTGGAGCGCTGCCCACGGTGAGCCGGTTGCGGTCCCGCCGGTTGCACCTCGGTCCTCAGCTGCGATCGTCAATTGGTGGCCAAATGAAGCGCTAACACCGCAAGGTGGTGAGGTGGTCAGCTAGAGCACACCCAGGTGCTTCCTTTTTTTGTGGGGAGCTCGGGCAAAGGCCAAGCAGACGTCGGCGTGCAGGGGAGAATCGGAGGAGCGGCGTCGGGGGAAAGAACTGAGCTCGGTGTGGCGCTGCTCAGGAGAAGGAGGCAAAACACGATCAACTCGTGGTCGTGGCGAGCTGGGGCACGGCTGGGTTTTACGGCTCCCCCACGAGGAGCTCGCCAGCGCACGAGGGGAAGAGCAGGAGGTGGCGCCCGATGTTTCTCGGGGTGTCACCGTGGAGCCTCGGCTCTGTTTCGAGTGCAATACTTGGTCCCTAAGGCTGTTGACATTTGTGCCATTTGATCCTCCCCAATGACACGTAGGGCCCACTTGTCAGTGCTCCCCCACCCCTCAAAAGATCTCCAAAACATGGCAAGAGATGAATTCAAATGTTTGGAGTTTCAAACTGATCTACATTTGTATGGTTGGGCAAATCTCCCCCAAATTCAAATGTATATTTGAATTCTTGCACATTTGGATCCTTTTTGGACAAAGGGGTAGCAAACCTTTTCAAAAATTATTGAAACTTTGCCTCCCCACTAATTTGGACCTGAGGAATCCCATTTTGCACTTTAATCTTTGTTTTAGCTGCTGCAACCATGAGTTTGAATGCAACAGTTTTGAATCACCCTCTCATGTGTCATGTGTAAACTTTCCCCCTTTGTGAAAGTGTAGGCTTTCCCCTCTAATCACTCTTTTGATGGAGGTTACTTGCTCTTCACACTTTTTCCTAAGATATCCACAATAAAAACTGTGGTGTTGTGAGGTGAATAAAAGTTTTTGCAAGTCCTTTTTATTGGGCTTTTACATCCCCCCCCCCCCCTTAAAAGAATCTCGTTCCGAGATTACAAAAGAAGAGAAAGCGATGTAATAGGGACTTACCCGTGCTGAGATGCCATGAACTCCAGGTAATTTGAGCGAAGGAATTCCTTGCTCTCCCACGTCGCTTCTTCGGTGGTGTGGTTGCTCCAGAGTATTTTGTAGAACCACAGCGTTCTGCTACGCGTGGTTCAGTCTTTCTCATCAAGAATTTCCATCGGATACTCATCATATGTTAAATCCGGTTTCAGCTCGCCGATGTCTTCGGTAGGAACAGCAGCTGTATGCTTCAAACATTTTCGCAGTTGCGAAACATGGAAAACATCATGGACACTAGCAAGGGATGCCGGTAACTCCAATTGATACGCCACTGGTCCACACTTCTCGGTGATGGCGTAGGGTCCAATAAAACGGGGAGCGAGCTTCCCCTTCACACCGAACCGGTGCACGCCTTTCATTGGGGACACGCGGAGGTACACGTGTTCCCCAACGTCAAAGTGCAACGGTCTACGCCTCTTATCAGCGTAGCTCTTCTGCCGTGATTGAGCGGCCTTCAGGTTGGCTTGAATCGTCCGAACGCGCTCTTCGGCGTCATTCACCACATCAACCCCGAATGTGACCCTTTCACCGGACTCGAACCAGTTTAATGGGGTGCGGCATTTGCGACCGTAGAGAGCTTCGTAGGGTGCCATCTTGATACTTGCCTGATAGCCGTTGTTGTACGAGAACGGTAGGTGATCATCCCAGATCCTACCGTGGTGTATGGCACATGCTCTCAACATGTCTTCTAATACTTGGTTCACCCTCTCTGTTTGCCCATCTGTTTGAGGGTGATAGGCGGAGCTCCTGATCAACTTACTACCCAATGCAGCGTGTAGCTGCTCCCAAAAGAGAGATACAAATAATGCACCTCGATCTGAGACGATGGTCTTGGGTACCCCGTATAGGCATAGAATCTTCGCTATGTACAGCTCCGCATATTTGCCGGCATTGTAACGTGTATTCACCGGGATGAAGTGAGCCGTCTTGGTTAACCGATCAACGATTACCCATATGGAATCATGCTTGTTGGATGTTAGAGGTAATCCCACAATGAAATCCATGCTCACATCTTCCCATTTCCACGCCGGGATCTTCAGGGGTAGAAACAGCCCTGACTTCTTCATGTGATCAGCTTTCACTCGTCTACACGTATCGCACTCGGATACGTACTTAGCTACCTCCCGCTTCATCCGTGTCCACCAAAATTTCTTTTTCAAATCTTGGTACATTTTGTTGCTGCCCGGATGAATGGAGTATTTGGACAAGTGAGCTTCATCGAGGATCTTTTTCCTCAACTCCATATCTCGGGGTACGACTATTCGGTCATTGAACCACAGCGTCCCCTCATCATCCTTCCGGAAACACTTGATCTCTCCATTGTCTATCCGTCTCCGGAGATGTGCCATGCCTTTATCCGTCTTCTGAGCTGCAATGATGTCTTCGCTAATGGTAGGGATGAGAGCAAGGTTGTACAGCGATCCATAAGGAACCAAGTATAAACTCGGCTCTTCCTCCCCCACCAATGTAATGGTGAGGTGATGGACATGTGACTTCCGACTCAGCGCGTCGGCAACCACATTCGCCTTGCCGGGGTGGTAATGGATCTCAATTTCATAATCTTTTATCAATTCTAACCACCTCCTTTGCCTCATGTTCAGCTCCTTCTGGGTGAAAATGTATTTCAAGCTCTTGTGGTCGGTGTAGAGATGCACTAGATTCCCCAGGAGATAGTGCCTCCACATTTTTAGTGCCAACACCACAGCAGCAAGCTCAAGATCATGAGTCGGATAATGCTGCTCATGGTTCCGAATTTGGCATAGCCATAGGCGACCACACGTCCTTCCTGCATCAACACGCAGCCGAGCCCAATACTGGACGCGTCACAGTACACGTCGAAGGGCTTTGTTGTATCCGGCTGAGCTAAGACCGGGGCTGTTGTGAGATGCTTCACTAATGTTTGGAACGCTCCTTCACACGCTGAGTTCCAAACATATTTCGTCCCCTTCTTCAGCAATTCTGTCATCGGTTTAGCAAGCTTGGAGAAGCTTGGAATGAATCTCCGGTAGTATCCCGCTAAACCGAGGAAGCTTCTGACTTCATGAACTGAAGTGGGAGCTTTCCATTTCAGCTCTTGCTCTATTTTGCTTGGGTCAACCGCAATGCCTTCAGCTGAGATGATTTGTCCCTAGAATGGCACTTGGCTGATCCAAAACTCGCATTTACTGAACTTGGCGTATAGTTTATTGTCTCGCAATCGTTGAAGAACGATCCGCAAGTGTTCGGCATGTTCGGCTTCTGTCCTGGAGTAAACCAAGATATCGTCGATGAACACTACCACGAACTTGTCCAGCTCCGGCATGAACACCGAGTTCATGAGATACATGAAATGGGCTGGAGCATTTGTGAGACCAAATGACATGACAAGATATTCATATAATCCGTATCTCGTCGAGAAGGCCGTCTTCGGGATATCCTCCACCCGGATCTTTATTTAGTGATATCTAGAGCGAAGGTCCATCTTGGAGGACACACTTGTACCCACAAGTTGATCAAACAATATGTCGATGCGGGGCAGTGGATACTTATTCTTGATGGTGATGGCGTTGAGCGGCCGGTAATCCACACACAGCCTCAGGGTTTCATCCTTCTTCATTACAAACAGCGCCGAGCATCCCCAAGGCGAGGAACTCGGCCTAATGAAACCCTTGCTCAACAGATCATTGAGCTGTTCTTTCAGTTCCGCCAGCTCATTTGGAGCCATCTTGTATGGTCTCCGTGATATGGGCGTAGTCCCGGGTGCAAGTTCATTTGTAACAGCTCTCTAGGATCATAGACTGACCCCACATACCACCACTCGTCTTTTCTACGCACTTTGTCCTCACTCGTGCACGCCCGGGAAAACTTCCCGGTCGGTCACCCATTCCCAAATTCCTCCGGGCCAAGCACGCTTAACCCCGGAGTTCTTTGCAGGTGGGCTTCCGGAAAAGAAAGTATACCTTGGTGGTATGAGTACTCTATCAATCCTATTAAGCCGGGAGTCAGTATATCATACAATCCACCCCCCTTAGAAGACCGACGTCCTCATCGGTCAATGGCAAGACAGGAACGTCCCCTCTTAGCCACGTCCGTACGTTCAGTGCTGGCATACGCATACCGTACGTCCGGTTAGCAGCATAGGTACCATACCGTGTCCCACACAGAGGACCCACGCGTCATGCATACGTACCCACGTCCCCGACCCGTACGCTACCGTATCCTTCTCACTGACCCGTACGCACCCGTGAAACTGCGAGGGTCGGCTCTGATACCATTTGTAACAGCTCTCTAGGATCATAGACTGACCCCACATACCACCACTCGTTTTTCTCCGCACTTTGTCCTCACTCGTGCACACCCGGGAAAACTTCCCGGTCGGTCACCCATCCCCAAATTCCTCCGGGCCAAGCACGCTTAACCCCGGAGTTCTTTGCAGGTGGGCTTCCAGAAAAGAAGATATACCTTGGTGGTATGAGTACTCTATCAATCCTATTAAGCCGGGAGTCAGGATATCACACAAACCACGCTGTGAGGACCCCGCCGTCCCGATCACTTACAGGGACGGGGCACCTCGCCCGGGAATCGGATTGGGTGGTGCCGTGCGATGCGGCACCCAATAGCACACATAATAAAGCGTCATATTACATAAATCAAGCGGAAGCTTACACAGTGTAAATTTTATAAATACTTCTCAAAATATGCTACAGCGGAATACTATTACAACTCACGTCTCATACCTATGCTAAGCAACAGAGAGGGTGTCCAGCCCGCGGACCCTTCCCGCTAGCAACACTGTCATGATAGCAGCGGCGGGGGTTGCCATGAGTTCACCACTCGGGCAGTTATTACCTGCAAAACAACTTGTGCAGTATCTGTGAGCACGAAGCTCAGCAAGACTGACCCGTCACCCTAGTCATGAACTTGAGGGCTGATTATAGCATGAAACTCTATATGATGGAAATAGAGGGCTGATTATAGCAGTTTGCACAAATGATGAACTTGAGCTAAAGGAGAGTCCTTACTTCCAGTTTTAAGCAACTTTTATAGCCCTCGCGCAACCTACATTGAGACTCCACAATCAAACAAGAAACGCTTTATCTCGATGTCACTTGCCCGATGTGAAAGTAACTTTAGTGAGCTATTCTAGACTCATACATACCTTACGCCATTAACGTCGAGACTCCACAATCAAACAACAAACGCTTTGCCTCGACGCTACTAGCCCAAGGTGGAAATTAAATTTAGTGAAGTGTTGATCGTTCCTCATCTCCATTATGAGGATTACCCACGAAGCATGTTAAATGTTTCCCGGTTTATTACTACGTCATGACGCAGACAACAAGTATGCTCGGTCCATTCCGCGAGCGACGGTGATTGCAATCAAAAACACCCGGCTGACACGACACGTACGCCCGTACTCGACGTTGCACACAACAACCGTCACTGACGTCGTACGTGGCCACCATTCACACGACACCCAAATGTCGAACCGGTCCCGCCGACTGGGATTAAGTCTCTCTACGGCAAACCCTCGTAGAGACGACTTCCCTATCCTTTCAGCATCGGCATCAGACAGTGAGGTATGCCTCGACACCTAGGTTAACATGTTACATCGGTTTCCTGGGTCCCATATAGCCAGTATGCATCCGGTACACAACTCAAACTTGTCCAACGGACCGCACACGAGAACTGGCCTTAATCGACTCAGACATAGACTAGGTTCACAGGACCACGTCCTTGATCCTTCCATCCGCTGCCCGGTCTCCATTCCCAACTATGAGGATCAATTCCCAACTCTTCCGATTGATCCCCCTTAACCCCGTTTCACGAGTAGGAATCTGCCCACTCGAGTTATGCCTCTTTTAATCCACTTTTGTTGAGATCAGCAGTTATAATTAATTGATAACATATCCTATATTAAACTCCAGGGTTTTCTGGTAATGCATTTGGAGTTTCATACCATCTAGATGTAATGCACTAAATAAAATGCTAGACGTATGAAGTGAATACAAATAAAAACTTGTAAATTTGATGCAAACCGGAGCTTGCCTTTGTTTTGCAGGTGACTTATATATATATGCAGTTAGTGAAGACCACTTGACTTGGTCTCTTGCCTCCTTCCTTTGATCTCTCCTCCAATGACTTCAAGTCCTTCACGTAGATGCTACACGTAGTGAATATGCACATATATTTATTTGTAAAGATTTTGCTACAAGTTCTAATGACAAGTTTAAACAAACTGGAACTATTTTTAAGAATTTAAAATGACACAGGTGCTAGTGGTTTAGGTTTGGTTCTAAACACATGATTAATGCTAGGTGGTTTCCCCCTCTTCTATATTAATCACCTTAAGAGGTTAAACAGCACTGGGGTGATCCAGAGCTCCAATGGAGCTAAGAATTTTCAGGTGAGTTCCTTGTCACAACAAAATACTCTGGACCAATATTTGGGATTATCTAATGAGTTGATTACTCAGAATAATTCCCTAAGCCTTTAGGCAAAGAGGAATTAATTCTGAATAAACTTGCATGTTCATGCCAAACTTAGTGAACTAAAATTTCAATTATAGTTCATAGGACTTGCATGAATTTTCCTAGCATTTTTGGAGCTAATATTTGCCAGAACTGATTTTTCCAAGTCTTGGAAAATTCTCTGAAAAAGGTTTTTGCATTCAATTGAACACAGCATCTTCAAAGCTGAATTGCTCTGATCAAATCATATCCAAATGTCTGAAATTTTTACTGGAGTTCACTATTATCCTAGAGAATATCCTGGCAAGATTTGAGGATTTTTGGATTAACCAAACTCCCTCTAAAATTCTTTTGCTGGAAGTTTTAAAGAATTTTCCAGAATTAAATAAAGGGTTTCATACAAATTGGGTTCTATATTTGGATAGTACTCTATCAGAGGAATCCAACAAAATTTGTTTCACAATTTTTGGATTCTCCTACCCAAAGTTGTAGCTATTCAAAGTTTGAACTGAAAACTGAAATTCCCCAAAATGTTCAAATACTGGCTGTGGGTCCAGGGGACAGGTGTCACTAGCCGGGGCAAGCCACACGGGGCTACTGGGTATTTCCCGCGCTGCCACACCAGATCTCCGCGCCACAGCCGATCAGAGATTTGAAACACCGTCGCTGACAGGCGGGACCCGCCGGGTCGTCTTCTACCTCCGGCCCCCGCACCCGCACGCCGCCGGGCTTGCCGGAGTTCGACGGATTTCGGTCTCCCGGCCATCCCCCGAGCCCTCCCTCGACGCTAGGGCCTAATTTCACGTGCTGAACAATATGGGGCCCCTTCCCCTGGCCAGCGGTGGCTCTAATCTAGCCGTCCACGGCGCGGCGGCTCTAGACCAGTTCGGCGACGTTGCCCGGCTAACCTAACCCGCCAAAACACCGGTGAAACGGCGCTATAGCATCAGTGGACGCCAAGGAGGATCGTCCGGATGGTGAAGCAGCCTGGAAATGGCCCTAACCTAGCTCTCATCGAGAGCCCGAACCGCCCCACCATAACCGCCGTCGGAAAAGTGTGAAATACGTTGTGCACAATGGTTTTCAGGCATTGGTTGCAAAAGGGCAAATGATCGCCGGCTAGTCCAGCTCGTGTGTGCAAGATTTGACAAGCTACAGAGGATTGGAGAGCGAGAATTTTGGTGGCGATTACCGGATGCTCTGTTTGAGGTCGCCGGGACAAAATCTCCAAATTGGCCGCCAATCCTCCACGGTTTGCTCCAGGCTTTTGGGGAGAGCAGCAGCACGATGGCGTGCTCCCGTGGTCGGGCTTGCTCGGACGTAACAACCCTTCTGGAAGGCTGCCCGCGTGCGCCCGATCGTCGGCTGGCTGTGGTTCGCCGCGGGTGAGGCGTTTAACGCTCAAAACACACCACGGATGGCTAGCTCTCGCGCTCAGAAGGTGCGGAACGATGGCACAGTGTCGTTGTGCAGCTCAGGGAGGTGCTGTGGCGCGGTTTAGCCGGCTCCCGATGGCTTTCCAGAGGAGCGGCGAGCTCGGTTTCGTTTTCTGGAGAATGCGCGTGTGAGGAGGAGTAAACAACCGTGGTGAAAGCATCTAGGCCCCCGTGAGGTATGGTTTCGGTGATTAATGGCAACCGTTCGTTATTACTAATGAGTTTGTGGATGCGAGGCTTCACATATATCACATCAAACGTTAATGAACTATCTATTCACACCGTCTACTGCTCATTGGATACAAATGGAGACCCCTCAACGATCTATTCTAAGGGGTTATTCGATACTCATGAAAACTAATTAAAGAACTCATACAACGACTCCATTCTATCAAAATTGGCAACACAAGAAGCTTACACTTCAATCATAATATCATTACAAACAAGTGTCAAAGAGGTCACTCAAGAAGATTCCAAAAGATCAACTCACAACAACTCGAAGCAAACAAGTTGCACTCACCGGATCATCCGATGTCTTGCAAAATGACTACATCGGTCGAGTTTGAGTTGGCAGAAGAAGAAGACCTCAGAGCCCAGTACACACCGGATCATCCGATGTGAAGGAAGTGGCACATCGGTTGATTTCACCCGAAGGATGATATCTGAGTTATTCTGAAGAAGTACACACCGGATCATCCGATGATGGAGTAAGTGTACATCGGTCAATTTCAACCGAGACATTACTTCTGAACCAATTCTGAAGATCAACTCACCAGATCATCCGATGATGAATTGAAGTAACATCGGTCGATTAAAAGATCCAACGGTTATATCCAACGGTCACATCTGACACATGACATCAGCTAATTTGGAACTCGACCGATGATCATATAAAGGGGTGCATCGGAGGATCCTATGATCACTGAAAAAGTCTGCCCACTTTTCCAACGGCTATCTCGTGTGGGCTGGCTATAAATACCCCTCCAACCGGCTATTTCGATAAGTCTTGATCACCAGAGCCTGTCTACACATTCTCAAGCATTCAAGACCAAGAGCTACCACTTCCACACTTCAAAACCTCTTGTACTCCAATTATAGGTTATGTCTAGCTAGAGAGAAGCTTGTGTGCGTCCATTCTTGGTGATTGGAATCTCTAGGCTAGTGAGAGAGAGTGTCTTGGTGACTTCTCTCACCTTGTAAACGTTGGAGGAAGAAGAGATCGCCCCGGAGCTTACCAAGGCGTTTGTGGAAGCCCGGAGGATCACCATTGTACAAGGCTTGAGCTCCACCTTGCCGGAGAAGGCGAACGGAGGAAGATAGTGGATTCCCTTGTCTTGGTGACTTGGGAGTGGCCATACCCTTTGGTGGGTGCCACAACATGGACGTAGGTAGATTTTTGTGATCTTACCGAACCACGGGAAAAATCGCCGTGTCTCCGAGTCTCCGCGGGAGTTTGCACTTCTCTCCTCACCCGTTTACTATTACGCATTTACTATTCCGCACTTAACACTCTTGCTTGCGTAGTTAGTTCGCATAGGGAATTGGGCTTCAACCATTAAGTTTTAAATTGCTCTAAAATTTAAAAAGCCCAATTCACCCCCCCTCTTGGGCGTTTCGATCCTTACAATTGGTATCAGAGCGAGGTTGCTCATTGGATCATTCTAGCTTCACCGCTAGAGAGCGAAAATGGCCAAGAATGGGGGTTCGGTTCCTACCTTCGAGGGCAAGAATTTTGCTTATTGGAAAGCACGCATGCGCGCTTACCTTGAGGCAATTGCTCCCGAAGTATGGGAAGTGACCCATGCGGGGTTTGGAAATCTTGACTATGTTGGTGACCAACTAAAATGGGATGCTAAGGCTAGAAATGCCATATATGAATGCATTAGTCAAGATGTCTTTGCTAGGATTGCTAGTAAGGAAAAAGCGTGTGAAATTTGGGCATGTCTAATTGAAATACATGAGGGCTCATCTCGTGTTAAGGAACTCAAATATCACATGCTTAAATCAAAATATGATGAATTTAAGATGTTTCCTCATGAGAACGTTAACCAAATGTTTTCTCGTTTAAATGTGCTCATTGAGGAAATTAACGCACTTGACATTGCTTCTCTTGGCAAAGGACTTATCAATCGCAAGATTCTCATGCTTCTACCCAAGCCCAAGTACAACATTATCAATTCAATGCTCCAAAAAGAGTCACTAGACAACATGGAAGTTTCGGAGCTCATTGGAGAAATCCATGCTCATGAGATGAGCGTACTTGGAATGATGGAGGAGTCATCATCAAAAACCATTGCTCTCAAGGCTTCAACCAAGAAGACAACTTCCAAGAAGAAGAAAGTGGTTGAGCCTAGCTCAAGTGAAGAAGAGCAAGAAACAAGCGAAGATGATGATGATGAACTTGCTTTGATGATGAGGAAATTCTCACGCCTCAACCCCAAGATTGCAAAGAAGGGATACTCTTTTGATCCTAAAAAGAAAGCCTTCTTGCCAAGAAAAGATGAAAACAAGACGTGCTACAATTGTGGTGATCTAGGCCACATATCATATGATTGTCCAAGACCGGACAAAAGGAAGGAAAATGGGAAGCATCACAAGCTAGAAGAAAGTGATGATGAAGAGGAGGTTAAGCCCAAGCGCTCTTTTGGAAAGAAGAAATTTGACAAAGGCAAGAAAACCAAGCTCTTTCCAAAGAAGAGAAGAGGGCCTCAAAAAGTCTTCATGTGTGAAGCCAATGAGTGGATCACGGATGAAGAGTCAAGCGACGAAGATAGTGAAGATGAAGAAAACTTTGCGGTCCTCGCCATCGTCAACAAGGATGACTCACCTCTTCGTCCACCTCCTATCTGCCTAATGGCGAAAGGTAACTCAAAGGTATGTGAAGATTCTAGCGATGATGATGATGAACTTTCACCCGATGAATTAGCATCTATGATTAATGAATATCATGCCATTATAAAAAGGGAAAAGGCCAAGGTTAAGGCCCTTGAGCTAGCTCGTGCTAAGCTTGAAAGTGCTAACCTCGATTTGCATGACAAGTATGTAACCATACTTAAAGAGCATGACACGCTTAAATCAAATGTCAAGCAAATCGAGGAGGAGAATGCTCAAATCAAGCTTAAGTATCATGAGCTAGACTTAGCTAACTTAGCACTCTTGGCAAAGCACAATGAGTTGGTTCAAGAACATGAAGTGCTTAACCTTGCTTATGAAGCTATTGAACTTAAATTAAAAAACACAAAGAAAGAAACCCTTGATGGCAAAATATCATCTAATTCACATGCCACTAATATTTTGGATAAGTCTTTGCCCTTGAAAGCAAGCCCTAGGGAGAAGGAGCTAATGGACGAAATTGAAAGTCTTCACACTAGTGTGGCAAGACTCTCTAAGGGGGAGGACAAGCACAAAGAAATCCTCTACCAACAAGCTAAAGGCTTCCACAAGAGGGGACTTGGATCCTTCCCGGTGCCCAACAAAGGAAAGGTGCCCTCACCGGAGCTTAGGACAAGCTTTATCAAGGAAGTTGGTTCCTATTGCCAACATTGTGAGGTCACCGGACATCACACGAGGGAGTGTCCCCTTCCCAACCGTCCTTCTCCCAAATTGCCTCCTAACTACAAATCTACTTTCAATGATCATCACTATCTATTGAGCAAAGTAGGTGGAAAGGTGAAGGCAAGGTTCATCGGCAAAGACATCAAGGGCATGAAGGGGAAGCTCCCCAAGCAACTTTGGGTCCCAAAATCACTTGTATCACACATACAAGGACCTAAGTTGGCTTGGGTTCCTAAACTCAAAAACTAACTTCATGTGTGTAGGTGTACTACAAAGCCGGAGGAAAGCATTGTGTACTCGATAGTGGGTGCACTCAACATAGGACCGGCAATGATGGTATGTTCACCTCCATAGAAAACCCCGGCAATCATGAACAAGTCACCTTTGGTGATAACTCAAAGGGGAAGGTAATTGGTTTGGGTAAAATTGCTATTTCTCATGATTTGTCTATCTCTAATGTGCTTTACGTTAAGTCTCTTAGTTTTAATTTACTTTCTATTGCACAATTATGTGATCTTGGACTAACGTGCACATTTGACAAGAATGGTGTTGTGGTGACTAGTGATTCAAGCAAAGAACTAATATTCAAAGGTTTTCGGCATGGACATCTTTACTTGGTGGACTTCTCCAACAAGGATGCTAGCTTGACCACTTGTCTTTTCACCAAGACAAGTTTGGGATGGCTATGGCATCGGCGCATTGCTCACATTGGGATGAGCAAGCTCAAGAAGTCATTCAAGCTTGGGATGGTGACCGGCGTGAAGGATGTCACATTCGAAAAGAACAAGCTTTGTAGCGCATGTCAAGCCGGAAAGCAAGTTGCCTCACAGCATCCGATGAAGACAATGGTGTCAACCTCCAAGCCACTTGAACTACTTCACATGGACCTCTTTGGACCGTCCACATACCAAAGCCTTGGCGGTAACCTCTATTGTCTTGTCATTGTTGATGACTACTCTCGCTATGCTTGGACACTGTTTCTAGGTGACAAGGGTGAAACTCCGGAAATCTTCAAGACCTTCGCTAAACGAGCGCAAAGGGAATTTCAACTTCCTATCATCAAGGTCCGGAGTGACAACGGCACCGAGTTCAAGAACTACAACATTGGGGAGTGGTGTGATCGTGAAGGCGTGAAGCACGAGTTTTCGGCCACATACACCCCTCAACAAAATGGTGTCGTTGAAAGGAAGAACAAGACTCTCATCACCCTTGCAAGAGCGATGCTTGATGACTATGGCACGTCGGAGAAGTTTTGGGCCGAAGCAATCAACACGGCGTGCCATGCCGCAAATAGGGTCTACCTTCATCGACTACTTCAAAAGACCCCATATGAGCTCCTCATTGGGAGAAAGCCCAACATCTCCTACTTCCGAGTCTTCGGGTGCAAGTGCTACATCTACCGCAAGAAAAGGCTCGGTAAGTTTGAAAGAAGGTGTGATGTTGGTATCTTTCTAGGTTATGCGTCAAACTCAAAAGCATATCGAGTATTCAACCAAACCTCCGGGTTAGTTGAAGAAAGTTGTGATGTTGAGTTTGATGAGACTAATGGCTCCCAAGAGGAGAGTTTTGGTCATGATGATATAGATGATGAGCCTCTACGAGAAGCTATGAAGAACATGACCATAGGAGACATCAAGCCCGAAGTTGGGGAGATCCATGATCAAGGGGGAGCCTCAAGTTCCAACATCAACACCTCCATGGCGCTTCAAATTGATGAAGAAGAAGAGAAAAATGATCCATTGCCAATGCAAGATTCACATGCCACACAACACCAAGAAGAAGAAGAAGTCCAAGGTCAAGTCCAACCACAAGACGAGCAAGATGCCTCACCACCACCAAGTGCCTCACAACCTCTTATGAGACATGGGCGCATCTCCAAGGCACATCCGATGGATCAAATCATCGGAAGTCCGTCACGGGGAGTAAGTACTCGTTCTCGCCATGTTGCTTCATTTTGTGAGCACTACTCTTTTGTTTCGTGTGTAGAACCCACAAATATTGAGGAAGCACTCCAAGATCCCAATTGGGTGATGGCTATGCAAGAAGAACTCAACAACTTCACCCGCAATGAAGTTTGGGTATTGGAGGAGCGACCTAAGGACAAGAACGTCATCGGAACGAAGTGGGTGTACCGCAACAAGCAAGACGAGAATGGCGTGGTGGTCCGCAACAAGGCAAGGCTTCTGGCCAAGGGTTTTTCACAAGTTGAAGGACTAGATTTTGGAGAGACATTCGCCCCGGTCGCACGGTTATAAGCTATTCGCATACTCCTTGCTTTTGCTTCGCATCACAATATTATGCTTTATCAAATGGATGTTAAAAGTGCCTTCCTCAATGGTTATATTAACGAACTTGTTTTCGTTGAGCAACCTCCCGGGTTTGAAGATCCGAGGAATCCTAACCATGTGTATAGGTTACACAAGGCGCTCTACGGGCTCATGCAAGCACCTAGGGCATGGTATGAACGTCTAAGGGATTTCCTAGTCATGCAAGGATTCAAGATCGGGAGGGTGGATACCACACTTTTCACCAAGGACATCAACGGGGATTTATTTCTTTGTCAAATTTACGTTGATGACATTATTTTTGGCTCAACTAACAAATCTCTTAGCCTTGAGTTTGGCACCATGATGTCTAGGGAGTTCGAGATGTCAATGATTGGAGAACTCAATTTCTTCCTAGGATTTCAAATCAAGCAACTTCAAGAGGGGACTTTCATCTACCAAGAGAAGTACACCAAGGACCTCTTGAAGAAGTTTGAAATGGAAGATTGTAGCTCAAGAAGTACTCCAATGGCGACAAATTGTCATCTCGACGCGGACATGGACGGTAAACCTATTGATCAATCTCATTACCGTTCCATGATTGGTTCATTGTTATATCTTACCGCATCTAGGCCCGATATCATGTTTAGTGTGTGCTTGTGTGCTCGCTTTCAAGCGGCACCTAAAGAATCGCATCGTAAGGCGGTCTTTAGGATACTTAGGTATCTCAAGCATACCTCAAGTGTAGGTTTGTGGTACCCCAAGAACGCTAGTTTCCATCTCTTGGGTTACTCGGATTCGGACTTTGCCGGATGTCGTGTGGATCGCAAGAGTACCTCCGGTGGGTGCCACTTACTTGGGCGTTCCCTAGTATCTTGGTCGAGCAAAAAGCAAAACTCCGTGGCCTTGTCCACCGCGGAGGCAGAGTATATAGCGGCCGGTGCATGTTGTGCCCAAATTCTATATATGAAGCAAACCCTTTTGGACTTTGGAATTAAGTTTGATTGTGTGCCTCTCCTTTGTGACAATGAAAGTGCGGTTAAGATAGCTAGAAACCCCGTTCAACACTCCCGCACTAAGCACATTGATATTCGCCATCACTTCTTGCGGGACCATGAGGCTAAAGGAGACATCTCTTTGCAAGGTGTTAGGTACGAAGAACAATTGGCGGATATCTTCACTAAACCACTTGATGAGAAAACTTTTTCTAGACTTAGAAGTGAATTAAATGTGCTAGATGCATCTAACGTCATGTAAGTTGCCATGTTCATGTAAGGTTGCATATCAAATAGGTCTTGTCTAACTCCCAAAGGATAGGGGCAAGCTAGAAATAGCTTTCCCTGAGGAAGCCTTTGGCAGGTTTAAACTTGGCAAGATAGATTTACACTACGCCTTGCATGATTCCTGCCATATAGACTTGCACTCATTCAATATCTTGCATTATTTTGTTTGGCATTGCATACGGTAGATTGTCACAAAGGGGAGACCACATCATGAGAAGGAGACTTGTTCAAAATGCAATATCTCAACTCATATGATGTGGATAGAGCAAAATTCTAAAGGTACATGTTTTAAAGAGATAGAAGTTTTCTATACTCTAGCTCACAAAGCATGGGCCTTACATTTTCGTGGTTTCCCTCCTAACCTTGTGTATTCTCTTTGCTTAAGGGCTTAGCCAATATGTGGCACTATATTTGAAGCCTTCTATTAGAGGTTAGGAGTTGCCCAAAAAGTCCTAGGACCCATCCTTATATTTGTGTGTTTAAGTCCAAGGACACATATGGGCAGTCTTATGTTTTCTGTAGTCATCGGATTATCCGATGCTAGGGCCAGCAGATCATCGGATCAATTGGTGCTTCAGTTCAGTGCTCAGATCAAGTCAGATGTCACAAATCAACCGATGAGTTCATTTTAGAAGGCATCGGAGCATCCGATGTTCAGTTTTCCTGGTGCCCTGCAGAAATCGACCGATGATCGTCACCTCAACGTCGGATCATCCGGTGTTCAAAGAGAGTTTTTGGAACAACTCTCTGTTAAACTCGACCGATGCATCCTCCGATGATCATCGGTCCATCCGGTGTTTTATGCGCGGCTAGGGTTTGCCCGAACAGTTTAAAAAGGGGGGGGTCGACCGCCGTTCGTTTTTTCTTCTTTCCCCGACCTCCGCCGCCGCCCGACGTCCTTGCCACCGCCCTCACGCGCCCCAGCCGCCGCCGCCGCCTCCAGGCGCCGCCACCACCTTCAGGCGCCGCCGCCGCCACCACCTCTCCCCGCGCGCGCCGCCTCCCAGCCGCCGCGCCGCCTCCCAGCAGCCGCCGCCGCCACCTCTCCCACGCACGCCACCTCCAGTCGCCGCCACCGTCTCCAAGGCACCGCCGCCACCGCCTCTCACGCGAGAGCCGCCACCGTTCCACCGCGCCGCCACAGTTCCCTCCTCCACCGCGTCTCCCTCGCCGAGCTTCGCCGTTCGTCGCTGAGATGGGTCGCGATCGCAGAGGAAAAGGGAAGGCTATTGAGGAGCCCGCCGCGAAGAAGCGCAAGATGTCCAAGGACGCGCGTCGTGCGGAGTTGGCCGCTCGCGCCGCCGAGGAGCGTGAGCGCGGCCATCGCGGTTCCTTACGGATCCGCGAGTCCCAGCAGAGGCAGGAGCAACCTCCGATCCAGCCGGTGCCTCCCGAGGGCTCCGACGAGGAGGAGACCGAGGTGCCGCCTCTCATCCGCCGGCGCACCCCGAGGACTCGTGGAGGTGGACAGACTCCTACAGCGAGTCGGCGCCCCTCTGCAGCTGACCGCGCCGAGGACAGAGAGGCCGAAAGGGCCATCCACCTGATGGACACAGCAGTCCGAGTTGCCGAAGATGTCAGACTCACCGACTACAGGGAAAATGAAGGCAAGGCAACTAAAGAAGCTCAGATGGTCAGCACTGATTGAGGAGTCGTTCCCGCGGCCTAGGGACGCTCGAGTTGACTCCCGGTTCTGGACCCTGACACAAGCGTCCCTGTACGAGACTTACAGGCGTCGGGGTCACAAGCTATTCCAGCATAACAGCATTGACTGGGATCAGCTTGCAGTGGCAGCAGGACACGGGATCAGGCCCCTTTTTGAGAGATACAGAGGACTGGTGGACTTGCTCTCGCACCCGAGGAGTGCTTACGTCGTGGAGTGGGTCAGGGTGTTCTACGCGACACTCTACGTTTCTGAGGGCCGTCGCTCGATTCACTTCATGTTCATGGGGCGGATCCACGACGTATCTCGAGACCTGTTTGGCAGACTGCTTGGTGTGGAGCTCTCCACTACGTGCCTGCACCAGATAGTCTACGGAGACGCAGACCCGCCGAGGAGGCCACTGACTGGAGGAGTGGCACCGCCCTTCGAGGAGATCAGAGGTCTGTTCACTCAGCCGTTCACCCCTGACCAGCCGAGGGTGCCAGCGCTTCTCACCCCAGCAGCTCGGACAGTTCACCACGTCCTCAGGCGCACTCTACTGCCGAGGTCTGGCTACTTGGAGGGGTTCACGAGCCTTCAGCAGACCATCCTGTTCTATGTGATGAACGGTATGGAGTTCGACATCGTTGATATTCTGATCTGCGAGATGGAGGACGTGATCACCGACGGAGTTGGGATGCTTCGACAGCTGGTCTTCGGTCACTGGATATGTCACCTTCTTCACCAGCTGGTTCCAGAGGACACTCCAGGAGTCTCTCAGCTGACGGAGATGCACGTGACCCGGTTCAGCCACTACCGAGTCCCCACTCCGGGAGACCGCCGCCTTGGCCGTCCCGTCGAGCGTGAGGTTCGAGCCAGACTGTCCGAGGAGGACTAGGCAGAGCTGGCTCAGGAGGACGCAGAGCTGGCACAGGCAGAGGCTCAGGGAGGAGACCTACAGCACGTATGGTCGGACAGCGACACCAGCGACAGTGTCGAGGAGTACTTCCCTCCTGCTCCTCCCTCACCGAGGCAGCACGACGCAGAGGCAGGAGGCTCAGCAGCTCCACCACCTACACCTCCTCCAGTGTCAGAGGCTCAGGTGACTCAGCCGTCAGAACTCACTGCCATACTTCAGCGGATGGCTCAGCAGCAGGAGCAGCAGGCAGCTCGACAGGAGCAGCTTCAGAGGCAGCAGCAGGAGATGCAGCTGGAGATCGCCCGTCAGAGGCGAGAGGACACCGACAGGTTCACCAACCTTGTCGACCAGATGACGCGACACACTCTGGACCAGCAGCAGCAGACTCAGCAGATGTTGATGGGCATCCTGGGGTTGGTTACCAACCTCTACCAGCAGACTGGAGTCGCTCTTCCACCTCAGCACCTGGGACTCAGTCAGGCTCCAGGTGCACCCCCACTGGCACCAGGTCCAGTACTGCCGCCGACGTCGCTCCAGTCCTCACCTCTTCCGGCTGTACCCTCTCCACCGGCGCCAGCAGTCTTAGCGGATCCCCCAGCAGCTCCAGCTCCAGCTCCAGCCCCCACAGCAGCTCCAGCTCCAGCTCCCCCCGCTCCAGCTCCAGCGCCAGCGACCTCCACCTCCAGCAGCTTCGGCGACAGCACCGTCGACGCCGACCGCTTCACCATCGCCAGGAGCGCGCCCGAGTCGTAGGCACTCGACTTCCCTTTTTGGTGTCTTGATGCCAAAGGGGGAGAAGAGTTAGAGTCAGGGGGAGGTTAGCTCAGTTATAGGGGGAGTGTCTATCCCTGTGCTACTTATTTTTATCTTTGAGATTGCCTGTTACTATTATTTGATTTTGTACTCTTACGCTTTATTGTTTATTATGTGAGCCTTCGAGCCACTTGTGTTGCAATTTGTGTTACATTTCCTTTTTGAGCATTGCGCCTTAATTCCATCAATTCTATGCTCTACTCGTTGTGTTGTCATCAATCACCAAAAAGGGGGAGATTGAAAGCATCTAGGCCCCCGTGAGGTATGGTTTCGGTGATTAATGACAACCGTTCGTTATTACTAATGAGTTTGTGGATGCGAGGCTTCACATATATCACATCAAACGTTAATGAACTATCTATTCACACCGTCTACTGCTCATTGGATACAAATGGAGACCCCTCAACGATCTATTCTAAGGGATTATTCGATACTCATGAAAACTAATTAAATAACTCATACAACGACTCCATTCTATCAAAATTGGCAACACAACAAGCTTACACTTCAATCATAATATCATTACAAACAAGTGTCAAAGAGGTCACTCAAGAAGATTCCAAAAGATCAACTCACAACAACTCGAAGCAAACAAGTTGCACTCATCGGATCATCCGATGTCTTGCAAAATGACTACATCGGTCGAGTTTGAGTTGGCAGAAGAAGAAGACCTCAGAGCCCAGTACACACCGGATCATCCGATGTGAAGGAAGTGGCACATCGGTTGATTTCACCCGAAGGATGATATCTGAGTTATTCTGAAGAAGTACACACCGGATCATCCGATGATGGAGTAAGTGTACATCGGTCAATTTCAACCGAGACATTACTTCTGAACCAATTCTGAAGATCAACTCACCAGATCATCCGATGATGAATTGATGTAACATCGGTCGATTAAAAGATCCAACGGTTATATCCAACGGTCACATCTGACACATGACATCAGCTAATTTGGAACTCGACCGATGATCATATAAAGGGGTGCATCGGAGGATCCGATGATCACTGAAAAAGTCTGCCCACTTTTCCAATGGCTATCTCGTGTGGGCTGGCTATAAATACCCCTCCAACCGTCTATTTTGATAAGTCTTGATCACCAGAGCCTCTCTACACATTCTCAAGCATTCAAGACCAAGAGCTACCACTTCCACACTTCAAAACCTCTTGTACTCCAATTATAGGTTATGTCTAGCTAGAGAGAATCTTGTGTGCGTCCATTCTTGGTGATTGGAATCTCTAGGCTAGTGAGAGAGAGTGTCTTGGTGACTTCTCTCACCTTGTAAACGTTGGAGGAAGAAGAGATCGCCCCGGAGCTTACCAAGGCGTTTGTGGAAGCCCGGAGGATCACCATTGTACAAGGCTTGAGCTCCACCTTGCCGGAGAAGGCGAACGGAGGAAGATAGTGGATTCCCTTGTCTTGGTGACTTGGGAGTGGTCATACCCTTTGGTGGGTGCCACAACGTGGACGTAGGTAGATTTTTGTGATCTTACCGAACCACGGGAAAAATCGCCGTGTCTCCGAGTCTCCGCGGGAGTTTGCACTTCTCTCCTCACCCCTTTACTATTACGCATTTACTATTCCGCACTTAACACTGTTGCTTGCATAGTTAGTTTGCATAGGGAATTGGGCTTCAACCATTAAGTTTTAAATTGCTCTAAAATTTAAAAAGCCCAATTCACCCCCCCTCTTGGGCGTTTCGATCCTTACACGTGGTCGCCTTGGCTACGCGAGAAGGCTCACGTGGAGAGGGCACCGCCGACTCCCGTGCTGCCAGCGGCCCGGCCGAAGAGCAGGATGTGGCTCGGGTAGCCCCCCGCGGTGACACCCGGTGAGACCTGTTCGGTGAGTGGAGACTTACGACTGAAGTAATGGGAGATCTTTCACAGTGTTTAACCTCCCCAATGACAGGTGGGGCCCACTCAATTTCCCTGCAAAAAGATCTCCATAGTTTGACAAATATTCAACTCCAATTATTTGAAAGTTCGGAACTGAGCTGCATTTGCATAGTTGGACAAATTCCATCCAAATTCAAATGTTTATTTGAATTTCCTTGTACATTTAACTCCATTTGGAAAAATGGGCAGCAAATCTTTTCAAAAATTAATGAAACTTTGCCTACCCAATAATTTGGACCTAAGGAATCCAAATATGCAATTTGATTCTTGTGTTAGCTGATGCAAACAAGAGTTTGAGCACAACAGTTTTGAAATTCTCATTGTGTCCTTCCCTCACTTGAAGTTTGAATTTACATTTAGTTCATCTCTGATTTTTAAACCCTTCCATTGCACTTGAGCTCTTCATTTCTGTGGTTTTAATCCACATGAGGTCCCTCCATGCAGTAACCCTAAGTTTGTTTGGAAGAATCTCACCTATGTTATCATATGAGGAAAAAGTTTCAACTAAGCCCCTTTTTCATACACATGACTCCAACATTTGTGCAAACTCATGTTTCTTTGTATTCACATTTTTGGGACCTTTACAATTTTCTGATGGTTCTCTAGGATCATAGACTGTCCCCACATACCACCACTCATCTTTTCTACGCACTTTGTCCTCACTCGTGCGCACCCGGGAAAACTTCCCGGTCGGTCACTGTAACACCCCAAAATCCTGTTAAGAGGGGAATTTAAAAATTTTTGGACGTATTGCATGGGCTGCAGAAATTCAAATTTAGTTGGAATTCAAATTTAAATTCAAACCAGAAAAGAAATGGAAAAAGAAAAAGAAAAACAGAAAAAAACCGGCCAGTGGGCCGAAACCCACCAGCCGGCCCACCCCACCACGCGCCAGCCCGCATCCGCGCGCCCCGTTTCCTTTCTCGCTGACGTGTGGGGCCCGCCATCCTTCTTCCTCCTCGCGCCCGCGCTCGGCCGGCCGGGACTCTTCTCTCATCCGAATCAAAACCGCCCCGGATACTCGCATATCCCAGCCGAATTTCGGTTCTGGACGACGCAAACTCGATCACAACCGAACGCCGCCCCTCCCCGGCTATATAAACACCGGCATCTCCCCAATTTTCACCCACGATCAGCCGTTTTCCTTCCGGTGAGAACCCAAGTTTCTCCGGCCAATTTCGCTCGATCTTCGCTCGGGATTTCTGATCTAACGCGCTAATCTTTATCCACCGCCTCCGGGGATACACGCAGGTGCAGAAAACTCGGTGGTTTGCGCCTCAAACACAACGCCGACGAGCCTCGCCTTGAATTCATCCCGGACCTCGTCGCCGACCGCTTTCCAGGACCTCAGAGCTCAAGAAAACTCCCGAGGTGAGATTCCCGACCTCCCCTCTACCGATCTATGCCATGAAATCCCAGTTTTAGGAAGAATTGACGAAGATCCGAAACTCTCCGGCGAGATCGCCGCCTCCCGCCGCCGCTCGCCGCCGGGCAGCACCTCCCGCGCTCGATCAGAGCGACGTGGCCGCTTGTGCGCCGTTCATTTTAAATCGCACGGTAGAATTTAAATCCCCGCGTACCGGTTCGACGTTATTATCTCAGCCGCCAGTTTTAAATGGGACGGTCCACGTCAGCCCCGTGTTACAAAAGCCGGGATTCTTTTGCGCTACCCCCTGGGGTTCTCGGAAAATACGAGCTAGCCCCGGAAACTTCTGATCTAGCCCCTGGAACTTCAGAAATTCATTTAAATTCAATTAAAAATCAGTTTTAGCCCCCTGGACTAAATAAAAATTAGCAATAACCCTCTGTTATGTGTAGTTAGACCCCTGAAAATTTATAAAATAATATAATAGACCCTTTGATGGGGTAAGTTTGCCTTTTTAATCTTAAATAATATTAAATCTAGGAATTTGACTATGTAATAAAGATTTAAATTTAAAAAGGGTGAGGCACACACATTGTAAATTCAAGCTTAAACTCTACTAACAATTGGGAAGCTTTAGCATGAGCTAAAAATAAATTTTAGGCTGAAATGAAATCTGTTTGGGTGTGTTCATGTTTATTAGATATAGAAACACATTTTTAGGCTAGGAAATAATTCTGAAAATTGGTAAACTAAATGTAAAATAGTTCACATCAGAGGAGAAGTTTAAAAAATGTATTATTTAATATTTTAGGTCAGAACCTATTCCGTTTAGATGATGTGTCTTATTATTTTCATAATAAAGTTCACAACTAGGTATAGAAAGTAAATCTTAAAATATAGGAAAATAGGTATACATAACTAGAAAATGATAAATGAAATCTCCAAAAATCCAAAGATTTCAGTGTAGGATTTGGTAGAAGGTCTGAGAACACATTTGGAGTAGGAAAATACCTTCCATGCACACTTGGTAGCTAATATGTGTATCAATTGAATATAAGGAATTTATATAAATTGGAAATTCATATATGGTATGCAAACATAAATTTGAATACAAAAGTAGAAATCATATGCACATGTTTAAAAGTGCATGTAAGCCCAAAATCAACACACATAGAGTAACCACAACACATAGAAATGTGAATGGTTTTCATAAATGTGAATGTGTGGTTTGTATGAAGTGGAAGTGTGAACTATGTCTTATGGACTGTTGTTTTCTTTGCTATGTGTGATGGTATGAGTAGAACCTGCTCCAGAGCAAGTTTTTCCCTTCCAAGAACAAGACTTTCCATTCCCAGAGCAGCAGGAAGAAGGCAAGTGTCCTTGACCACTTTGATCCTATACTAGGATGTGTAGCTAGAATTATTTGCATTGTCAATTGAAATATGAAACCCATGTTAGGAAGTTTCCCTAGAATTACATTACCTTGTTTCCTTGTAGCTTGGGTTGGGATTTATTTTATCATATCATTTATTTATACGCTTCTGCTTAGCCATGCTTAGAATGGAAAAAATTGGGATATATGAGTTATGTAGAGGTAGGGATCAAGGCAAGTTGGATGTTTTGGTTGGTGCTGGGTGCACGAGACTCGGGTTTGTGTTTAGTATTGCCTGGATCCTAAGGACCGGTTCATGGAGCATGTAACCTGGCTTTACCGTGCCAACCACATGCTTAGATGGGGCAGCTTGGCCAATTAATTAGGTGTATCCCCGGCGTAGTATGGGTGTGTTGGATGGTGCGGGGAATAGGTGTCAGATGGACTACCATATGAACCGCAAGGCTCAAGAGGGGGCCACAGCAGCGGGGTTGGAGACTCTTGTATGCTGTTAGGGGTGAAACCTCAGTGGGCCCACGCTCGTCAGAAATCCCTTTGTAAAGGCTTTGTAGTGATCTCCTGGCTACACACCTGGGAAGTGTGAATGTAGTCCGTGGCCACTGGCATAATGGAGGTTCTTTTAGTCCACCCGGCAACGGGGGATGAAATCACTACATGTGGGTACAGTGGTACAAACTCTATAGAGTCAAAACTGTCATGACAGCCGTGCTCACGGTCAAGAGCGGCTTGGAATTATTCATGATTAGAGGATGATGACTTTGGAAGTTGTGGATGTTAAGCGGGGAGCTTAACATTGGAATTGATGTTATGGTTATTTAATTATGATGATGGGATCGGAGATCGGGACCATTTCACATATGTAGTAATGTAGGTGCTTAATAATCTAAGGTGATAGATATTCATTGCGTAGTGCCTTAACCATGAGTTCAACCTCTCCTTGATTCTAGCCATGCATAACATAACTTTCCCACACTTGCGGAGTACCATCGGTACTCAACCTTGCATATTTGTTGGTTTATATTGCTGCTCAGGTCAAGAGAATGATGTGGGGTTTAATGATCAAGACTTTGGACCCGAAGAAGGTTTCTAGGTTCATGAAGTCCCCCGGGCAACACCTGTGACGGAGCCCACGAGAATAATATTCCGCTGCTAGTTTATTTACTTGTGATGAAATTATTATCGTCCATCGAGACATATGCTATGTAAGACTTATTTATATTTGACACCTGGCTTGTAATAAATGATGCTTCACTATTTGTCATCACATATATGAGAAAATGATCCTGGCATACATGTGATATTCACTCGGTTGTTCTTCGGAGAAAACCGCGTGTGACAGTCACCCATCCCCAAATTCCTCCGGGCCAAGCATGCTTAACCCCGGAGTTCTTTGCAGGTGGGATTCCGGAAAAGAAGGTATACCTTGGTGGTATGAGTACTCTATCAATCCTATTAACCCGGAAGCTAGGATATCACACAATCCACCCCCCTTAGAAGACCGACGTCCTCGTCGGTCAACGCCAAGACAGGAACGTCCCCTGTTAGCCACGTCCGTACGATCAGTACTGGCATACGCATACCGTACGTCCGGTTAGCACCATACGTACCATACCGTGTCCCACACAGAGGACCCATGTGTCATGCGTACGTACCTGCGTCCCTGACCCGTACGCTACCGTATCCTTGTCACTGACCCGTACGCACCCGTGAAACTGCGAGGGTCGGCTCTGATACCATTTTTGATGGTTCTCTAGGATCATAGACTGTCCCCACATACCACCACTCATCTTTTCTACGCACTTTTTCCTCACTCGTGCGCACCCGGGAAAACTTCCCGGTCAGTCACCCTTCCCCAAGTTCCTCCGGGCCAAGCACGCTTAACCCCAGAGTTCTTTGCAGGTGGGCTTCCGGAAAAGAAGGTATACCTTGGTGGTATGAGTACTCTATCAATTCTATTAACCCAGGAGCTAGGATATCACACAATGGCCCTCGTCGGTCACGCCAAGACAGGAACGTCCCCTCTTAGCCACGTCCGTACGTTCAGTACTGGCATACGCATACCGTATGTCCGGTTAGCAGCATACGTACCATACCGTGTCCCACACAGAGAACCCACACGTCATGCGTACGTACCCACGTCCCTGACCCGTACGCTACCGTATCCTTCTCACTGACCCGTACGCTATGCATGACGCGTGGGTCCTCTGTGTGGCACACGGTATGGTACGTATGCTGCTAACCGGACGTACGGTATGCGTATGCCAGCACTGAACGTACGGACGTGGCTAAGAGGGGACATTCCTGTCTTGGCGTTGACCAACGAGGACGTCAGTCTTCTAAGGGGGGTGGATTGTGTGATATCCTGACCCCCGGCTTAATAGGATTGATAGAGTACTCATACCACCAAGGTATACCTTCTTTTCCGGAAGCCCACCTGCAAAGAACTCCGGGGTTAAGCGTGCTTGGCCCGGAGGAATTCGGGGATGGGTGACCGACCGGGAAGTTTTCCCGGGTGTGCACGAGTGAAGAGGGCAAAGTGCGCAAAAAAGACGAGTGGTGGTATGTGGGGTCAGTCTATGATCCTAGAGAGTTGTTTCAAAAGAGTCCTAGAGGTGGGGGACTAACCAAAGAGTCCTAGAGGTGGGGGACTAACCAAAGAGTCATAGAGGTGGGGGACTAACCAAAGAGTTCTAGAGGAGGGGGACTAACCAAAGAGTCCTAGAGGTGGGGGACTAGCCAAAGAGTCCTAGAGGTGGGGGACTAACCAAAGAGTCCTAGAGGTGGGGGACTAGGGTTCCCCCCTAATGGGCTGCGGCCAAGGGGGTGTGCCCAATTAGGGTCCCCTCCCCTAATTTGGTGCGGCCAATTTGGGGGAAATTCCCCCTAGGAGAATTCCAGGATATTTGGGGAAATTCAGAAAAATTTGGAAAGATTGGGGAAGGGGGAAATTTTGGGAAAATTGGTGTGGCTTAATTTGGCTATTTTATTTTCATTATTTCCATTTCTATTTCCTTTTATCATTTTAGTAGCTTCTATATTCCTTTCTTCATTTCTTCTTCTTTTTAAATGCTTCTCTACATGAAAATGTATGCAATGCATGGTAGTGAAATTGTGGTTGTTACATTGATGGGACACCCTTTTATAGGAGTTTACTAGTTTTGTTAACCATCCTTGTTGCCGGGAAAGTCGAAGAGTCGGGTATGGTCGTTTTCCCTTTCTTGCCTTGCTGAATTTACGGGATACGGGAAGCTGAAATGAAACATGTCTAGCTACTGCCCTCGTATGAGAATAAAGATAACGAGAACTTGATGATGTTAATGAGCATGGAATTGGGGAGATCTGGGCGAGCTTGATTCGTGGATGTTGCTGAATGAGATGGTGGTTTGCTTGCCATAGATCTAAGGACCGGTTCATGCGAGCACATGCCAGGAAAACAATGCCACCACCAGGCCAAATATGGGTGCGGCTTAGCTGACTAATTAGGTGTGTTGCTAGCTTGTTATGGACCATTGGATGGTGTGGGGAACGGGAGTCGAGGAGGACTACCCTAGGAACTGCATGGCACACGAGGGGGCCCGTGGGTGGGAGAATGGAGATTCGAGCCTGTCGGTGAAACCTCAGTGGGTTCGTACATCCTAATAGCCTCTTTGTAAAGGATATTTTATGATCTCTTGGCTATGTACCGATGGTTGTGTACTGGTATAATGGAGGTTCTCTCTAGTCGCTGACGGGTGACGAAATCATGAACTTGTGGGTAAAGTGATGCCACCTCTGCAGAGTGTAAAACTATCATGATAGCCGTGCTTCCGGTTACATGCACCTGGCCAACTTCCATGATTAGAGGTAAAACTTGGGATGGTTATTCGGGCATGGTTATGGCATTGTCATTAAGACTGGTTTTGGTTATACATGTGAGATTGGATTCGGTTATGTGAATATGTGTTGATCATGAGGGTTTGTGAATATTAGATAGCTTGAGAATGAGCATTGGCTGGTTAAGACTTGATAAATGATGAAATATGATGGTATTGATGATGATGAATTACTTGGTTATGATGGGATTTAATTCACCTAGACATAGTAGGATGTTTTTCTTGTGATTGTGAAATAAAACTTGCTTGCTGCAATGAACCTTTGTTTCCAACCTTGTTTAAGCTACATGTCATACTGTCCTGCACTTGCTGAGTACGACATGTACTCACCCCTGCATTCCCCACAAATAACTAAACTGCAAGAGAAGAGTACTTCGAAGAGCACGTGGAGTACTAGGCATGCGCACTACCGTCAACTACCTGTGGAGTTGATGTTGGAGCCCTGCCATCTTTAGTTTACTTCCCCTGTCATTTAGAATCGTCCGCTGCAGAATAAATTAGATACCATGATTGAGATTGAGTTATTGTAATAAAGTACTTAAGCACTATTTGTAACGTGGTTATATTCTGAATTATGTTTGTGATGAATCTATGTATGTGTGATGAACATCCTGAGCACACATACGCATCACTTGGTTCATTCTTGGAACTGGGTGTCACATTACGAGGCGTTCATTTTATGACGGTAGTAGAGTCAAGGACTTGTTGTGTCATCCTGCCTAACGAGCAGGCCCAGACCTGTGGTGCGGGCATCTGCAAAACACGTTTTCTCACATGGTATTGTCGTCATCGGCAATGCTTATGGTTCCAATGTTGTCCAACGGGTCTTCAGGTCGAGCGTCTAGCTCAGCTATTAGCTCGTGAATACGACGTTGTAAGTACTTTATAAACTGTTGAGTTGCAAGAATAGGTGGTGGATCTTGTGACACCCTCGCCTCCGGTGTCAGCATATGTTCATGTTCTATGAAGAGGAAACATTTTAATGAAAAATAGGAACAGAGAGAATTACCAAAAGAATAGCCAATAAAGCCCTCCGAGAGCGCCGAAGACAACCTACCGCGGCCGCTGGCCACGTGGCGTGTTCGGAGCTCGTCCCTGCGAAGTGAAGAGAGGTCTGCTCCTGAAAGAGCTACGTGGCAGGTTTGGGGCTCGTCGCCACAAAGGGGAGAGGTCCGATCCTGTGGGACACGTGTTGCCCACGGAGCTAGCCTCTGCAGAAGAAGCAAAGGCATTTCCACAAGACACGTGTCATCCTCGGAGCTAGTCCTCGCGGAAATCAGAGGACCAGTCGTGCGGGGTACGTGTCGATCTCGGAGCTCATCTCAGAGAAGTCCGGATCTATCGAACACGTGTCACCATCGGAACTTATCTCCGGGAGGTCTGTCGTTGCTGGACACGTGTCGACCTCGGAGCCGTCCCTGAGGAAGGAAGAGAGGGAAGACCAGCGCCAACACGTGGCGTGCGCGGAGCTCACCTCCAAAGAAGGGGGATCATATTGATCCTATGTTTTGGATAAAACTCTTTTGTTTTGCAAAAAGGTGTGTGTGCTGAGTCAAACATGATGGGAAACCCTTTTTATAGGGGTTTAATAGTATTGGTTAAAACTACCCTTGTCGCCTTGGAAGTTTATGAGTCGGGTATGGTTTTTGCTTTATGCTTCGGTGAGTCTATGGGATTGGGAAGCGAGATAGATGTGTCTAGCTAACTGCACTCGTAAAGATAATGAGAAACTGATGATGTTAATGAACATGGATTGGAGGGAGATCTAGGCAAGCCTGGGTTTGTGAATGAGGTAGCATGAGATGGTGGTTTTACTTGCCGTAGATCTAAGGACCGGTTCATGCATGCACATGCCAGGATAACAGTGCCACCACAAGGCCAAGTATGGGGGCGGCTTAGCTGAGTAATTAGGTAAGTTGCTAGAGTGTTATGGACTGTGGAAGGCGCGGGGAATGGGAGTCGAGTGAGGACTGCCCTGGGAACTGCATGGCACAAGAGGGGGCCCGTGGGTGGGAGAATTGGAGATTCTAGCCTGCCGGTGAAACCTTAGTGAGTCCATACATCTAGTAACCCCTTTGTAAAGGCTATTTTGTGATCTCTTGACCATACACCGACGGATGTGTACTGGTTTAATGGAGGTTCTGCAGTCGCCGACGGGTGACGAAATCACAAACTTGTGGGTAAAGAGGTGCACACTCTGCAGAGTCTAAAACTATCATGATAGCCGAGCTTACGGTCACGAGCACCTGGCTAAACTGCCGTGATTAGTTGGGATGGTTATTGGGATGGTTATGGGAAGGTTCTTGGTTATGGATTTGGTTATGGTTTGGTTGTCAGGACTGTTGAGTCTGGGTGATGAGATGGTTGCATGACCGTGGGACATGACATGAGATTGGTCTCGGTGTGAGACGAGGTTGATTTACGAGGTGAGATGGTAGCGAATACGAGGAGGTATTCGTGAGTATGAATAAAGGATTGGTTAATGTTCGGATGGAACACGGGAAGTGATGGAGGTATGTTGGTAATTTAATATATGTTGGGATTACATTTAAAGTTAAGTTGTTGTTTTATCATGATTTTACAAATCTGCTTTTCTGCAAATAATCCTTTTATACCTTCCTTGTTTATGAGATGCATATCATGTGTCCGCACTTGCTGAGTACATCATTGTACTCAAACTTGCATTATTACTTCATTATCAGCAGCAGGAGAAGCCTACTATGAAGACCAAGTGGAGCAATAAGGCGTCTGATCTGTTCTCGACCTTGCTTGTGGAGGGAGTAGAGATGGAGCCACTACTGCTTAGATTTGCCTCCGCATTAGTTTTTGCTTCCGCATTAAAATAAAGACTTCCGCTGCATAGAAATAAAGACTTCCGCTGTGAGCATGAGTCTAAGACTCATGAGGTATTGTAATTAAACTCTGTTATTCGTGGTCATATATAATCTGAATTCAGTTTGTGGAACGTATGTGTATGTGTGATGAACGTCCTGGGCACACATATGCATTAGTTCTCGGTTCCGTGGTTTTCCACAGAATTGAGGGCGTCACAGATTGGTATCAGAGCCACGGGTTGACAGTAGGTTACACGCCTAGATAGAAACCTTAGATTGATAATAGAGCCACAGGTTGACAAGCGAGTTACACCCCTAAGTAGGAGTTGCAAGTGTCCTAAGGTGAGTTGCTTAGATTGGCCTTTAAAACCCACCTTGACATAGGAAACCATCCTTGAATAGGAGTTGTGTGGGCCCTGGTGATGATTATTTGTGATTGTGTGCTTAGTGTGAATTGTGGGACGTCTCAAAAACGTTGTCCATACGTAAGAAGAAAGAGGTGTGAAATGCTTCCGCACTTGATGACATCCTCATAAGGGCTAATATATATAGTCCAACTCACCTTGATGCATATAGTTGAAGGGACCTACCTAACCTTCTATTCTACTTCGTTCTCTCTCACAGATGGTGAGATGAAACGCCAGCCGAAGGAACGTCCAGGAGGATGACCACGAGGGAGTTCCTGCTAACCCCGGAGCTGGTGAAAACCATCTGGAAAGGTTGATGGCCATGCAAAACCAGCTTATGCAAACCATGATCCAAACTTTGGGTCAGATGCAGGCCAACCGAAACCCCGTTCCGGCACCACCGCCACCACCACCGCCGGCTCATAACAGGTTGGGAGAGTTCATGAGGACTCGACCACCCACCTTTGCTCAAGCAAGCGATCCAATGGAGGCCGATGATTGGTTGAAATCCATGGAGAAGAAGCTCGCCATTGTTCAGTGCAACGACCGAGAGAAGGTTCTCTTTGCATCGCACCAACTTACGGGAGCCGCTGCTGACTGGTGGGATGCCTTGAGCAACGCCCATGCCAACCCGGAGACAATCACTTGGACTGAGTTCAAGGAAAGTTTCCGCTCTCACTACATCCCTGCTGGTGTAATGATGCTCAAGAGGCAGGAGTTTGAAGGTCTCCGCCAAGGACAGAAGAGTGTGAACGAGTATCTCAACAAGTTCATACAACTGTCCCGGTACGCCCCCGAAGATGTCAACTCAGACCAGAGGAAGCAGTACCTGTTCATGAGAGGGTTGAACAATGAGATCCAGGTTCAGCTCCTCAACAATGACTACGTAAGCTTCCAGAAGCTGGTTGACAAGGCCATTGTGGTTGAAAACAAGATCCGAGAGATCGAGCGAGAGTGCAAGAGGAAGATGCCATACCAGCCCCAAGGGAGCAACGTACGACCTAGGTACATGCCCCCTGCCCCGCAGTATGGATCGCCCACTCCTGCGTACCGCCCTGGTCAGCCACCACAGCAACAATTCGTTGCACCGGCACCCCGTGTGCCCATACCTCCAGCGCCCCGACCTAACAATGGTGCTCCTGTCCAAAACCCCCGCCCCAACGTACCTGCTGCCGTAGGCAACAGGTCATGCTTTGCATGCGGGGAAGTAGGCCACTTCGCTAACCAGTGCCCGAGGAGAGGCCCTGGACAGCAAGGTAACGTGCCCAAGCAGAACCAGCAACCAAACTAAGGGGACAACCAAGGGAATCGTGGACCACAGAACTATGCTCGTGGCCACGTAAACCATGTCACTGCTGAGGAAGCACAACAGGCAGAGGACATCGCAATTGGTATGTTCCTTGCCAACTCCAACCCAGCCACCATTTTATTTGATTCCGGAGCATCGCATTCCTTCATATCATCCAAATATGTTGCCAAACATCATCTACCCGTATCCCACTTAGAATGTGCTATGTTAGTTAATTCTCCCGGAGGAGAAATGAGGACTAATATAGTATGTCCTAATGTAAGCCTTAAAATAAGGGGGGTAGACTTCCTTGCCAACCTTATTGTCTTAGACTCCCACGGGATTGACATCATACTCAGAATGGATTGGTTAAGCAAGCACAATGGAGTAATCCAATGTGCTGAAAGGATCGTGCAGTTGACAAACGAACACGGTATTCGTGTCGAGTTTGAGTCAGCCCAGCAAATAACCGAACAGGCAAATTTGAACCACGTCGATGGAACAACATTGGACAGCATTCCAGTGGTTCAGGAATTTTCGGACGTGTTCCCGAAAGAGCTTCTAGGAATGCCACCTGACCGGAACATCGAGTTTGCCATAGATTTGGTACCCGGAACTGCACCTATAGCTAAAAGACCATATAGGATGCCCATCAACGAGCTAGTTGAACTCAAAAGGCAAACTCAAGAACAGTTGGAGAAGGGTTTTATCCGTCCAAGCTCGTCACCATGGGGAGCTCCGGTACTCTTCGTGGACAAGAAGGATGGAACCCAAAGAATGTGCGTGGACTACAGGTCTCTCAACAAGGTGACAATCAAAAATAAATACCCTCTGCCCCGTATAGAGGACCTGTTCGATCAAATGAAAGGAGCCCGAGTATTCTCTAAGATTGATCTTCGGTCGGGATACTTCCAGCTGAAGATTAAGCCTTCCGATATACCTAAGACAGCCTTTCGGACGCGGTATGGTTCATATGAATATACCGTCATGTCTTTTGGGTTAACAAATGCACCCGCATACTTCATGTACCTTATGAACAAGGTTTTCATGGAGTACTTGGACAAGTTCGTCGTGGTTTACATCAATGACATTATGGTGTATTCAAAAAGTGAGGAGGAGCATGGAGAACATCTGAGATTGACCTTGAAGAAGTTGCGTGAGCATCAATTGTATGCCAAGCTCAACAAGTGTCAATTTCGGCTAAAGGAAATATCTTTCCTAGGCCATATTATGTCCAAGGAAGGGGTATCGGTTGATCCTGGAAAGGTGAGAGATGTTCTGAAGTGGGACCAACCGAAGAGCGTGAGGGATATTCGGAGTTTCCTTGGGATGGCAGGATACTACCGGCGCTTCATTAAAGACTTCTCTAAGATAGCAAAACCTATGACAGAGTTGCTAATGAAGGGAAAAGTATTTCAATGGACCCAATCCTGCCAAGAAAGTTTTGAGGAACTCAAGAAAAGGCTAACCACAGCACCAGTTCTGGTATTGCCAGACGTAAGCAAGAGCTTTGACATATATTGTGACGCATCCAGACAAGGGCTTGGATGTGTACTCATGCAGGAAGGACAAGTGGTAGCCTATGCCTCACGACAACTAAAGAAGCACGAGCTTAACTATCCTACGCATGACTTGGAGCTAGCAGCAGTGGTGCATGCATTAAAGATTTGGAGACATTATATTCTTGGACATCGATGTGAGATCTATACGGATCATAAAAGCCTCAAGTACATATTTACACAAACGGACTTGAATTTGAGGCAACGTCGATGGTTAGAACTCATCAAAGATTATGATGTGGGAATCAACTACCACCCCGGGAGGGCAAATGTAGTAGCGGACGCATTGAGCAGAAAGGGAGCATGTCACCAACTCATGGTTCGGGAGCTACCACCCGAACTACGGAAGGAGTTCGAACGGTTACACCTTGGATTCTTGAATAACGTGGGGATAATGGAGATCCACTCCCCATTGGAGCAAGAAATAAGAGAGGGCCAAGCAACGGACGAGGAGATCATGGAGATCAAGAAAAGAATCCGACAAGGAATAGAGAAGGACTTCAAGGAGGATGAAAAGGGTACACTTTGGCTAGGAAAAAGGATTTGTGTGCCAAACATAAGACACCTCCACGACATGATATTAAAGGAGGCACATGATTCACCCTATTCTATACATCCAGGAAGCACCAAAATGTACAAGGACTTAAAAACTTGTTATTGGTGGGATGGTATGAAGAGGGATATAGCCGAATACGTTGCCCTATGCGACACATGCCAACGTGTAAAAGCCAAACATAAAAAACCGGCTGGATTGTTGCAACCTTTGAGAATACCCGAATGGAAATGGGAGGACATCAGTATGGACTTCATCTTCGGATTACCACGTAGTCAGTCAGGATACGACTCCATCTGGGTCATTGTGGACCGATTGACAAAAACTGCCCATTTTCTTCCGGTGAAGACCAGTTACAACGTTGCACAATTGGCAGAGTTGTACATGGAGCAGATCGTGTGCCGTCACGGAGTTCCTAAGAGGATAGTCTCAGATCGAGGTTCTCAGTTTACCTCTAGATTCTGGAGGAAGCTGCAGAAAACCATGGGTACACGACTGGATTTTAGCTCCGCCTACCACCCACAAACAGATGGACAAACCGAAAGGACGAACCAAATTTTGGAGGACATGTTGAGAGCTTGCGCCTTGAAACGTGGGCGTAGTTGGGATAGGAGTTTACCGTATGCCGAGTTCTCCTATAACAACAGCTATCAAGCTAGCTTAAAGATGTCGCCTTTCGAAGCCTTATATGGTAGACGGTGTAGAACGCCACTGTTCTGGAACGAGACTGGAGAGAACCAGGTGTTTGGACCCGAAGTACTGCAAGAAGCTGAAAAGCAGGTCCAAACGATACGGGAGAACTTAAAGGCTGCCCAGTCACGACAAAAAGGATACGCGGACAATAGGCGTAGGAAGTTGACCTTTGAAGTGGGAGACTTCGTATACCTTAAGGTATCGCCTATCCGAGGCCAACGACGTTTCAACATCAAAGGTAAGCTAGCACCTCGCTACATTGGACCATATAAGATTTGGGACAAGCAAGGAGAAGTAGCCTATCATTTAGAGCTCCCAAACCACCTCTCCGACGTACATGACGTGTTTCATGTATCCCAGCTCAAGAAGTGCTTGAGAGGACCATAGGAACAAGTGTCAATGGAAGAGCTTGAACTTCAAGAAGACCTGACATACATAGAACACCCTGTCCGAATCTTGGACGTAAAGGAAAGGGTCACCCGAAACAAGGTGATTCGATGGTGCAAGGTACAATGTAGCCATCACACCGAAGCTGAGGCCACATGGGAGCGTGAAGAGGATATCAAGGCGGAATTCCCCCATCTATTTCCTACTAACGAATCTCGAGGGTGAGATTCAATTTAAGAGGGGTAGATTTGTGACACCCTCGCCTCGGGTGTCAGCATATGTTCATGTTCTATGAAGAGGAAACATTTTAATGAAAAATAAGAACAGAGAGAATTACCAAAAGAATAGCCAATAAAGCCCTCCGAGAGCGCCGAAGACAACTTACCGCGGCCGCTGGCCACGTGGCGTGTTCGGAGCTCGTCCCTGTGAAGTGAAGAGAGGTCCGCCGCTGAAAGAGCTACGTGGCAGGTTCGGGGCTCGTCGCCACAAAGGGGAGAGGTCCGATCCTGTGGGACACGTGTTGCCCACGTTGCTAGCCTCTGCAGAAGAAGCAAAGGCATTTCCGCAAGACACGTGTCATCCTCGGAGCTAGTCCTCGCGGAAATCAGAGGACCAGTCGTGCGGGTACGTGTCGATCTCGGAGCTCATCTCAGAGAAGTCTGGATCTATCGAACACGTGTCACCACCGGAGCTTATCTCCGGGAGGTCTGTCGTTGCTGGACACGTGTCGACCTCGGAGCCGTCCCTAAGGAAGAGAGGGAAGGCCAGCGCCAACACGTGGCGTGCGCGGAGCTCACCTCCAAAGAAGGGGGAGGTCTCGCTCGTGACACGCGGCACAACCGGAGCTCGTCTCTGCGAAGGAGAAGATACCAGGCCCGGAAGTACACGTGGAGCTTTCGGAGCTCATCATTGCGAAGGTAACAAGTTCTGGAGCGGTTTTTACGTGTAAAGATACCGGTACGCAACAGAAACCGATCTAAATTCTACGATGATACTAAAGATAAGATGTTAGGATCCAACAAAGATCTGAATAAGACTCTTATTCGGGATACAATCAGATTAGGACTCTTCTCTTCCCGATTATAAATAGAACCCAAAACCTCTGGCCGAAACAACAAACTTCTCTTTCGACTCCTGAGCCGACGACTTAGAGCCCGAGCCCTAACTCGCCGAGCAAACCATCGCTGAAGCACAACAAGGGAGATCATCGGAGAAGAACCGAGCGGTCTGAGGAGGACCTCGAAGTCAAGAAGAACGTAAGGTAGGACTTCAATATCATTGTGTTCATCTCTTTGCATCTGTTCTTCAATTCCTTTCGAACAGAAGCCTTCTCGTGGGCAGATCACTGGATGATCAGTTTGATCTAAAGACAAGATCATCGCCACGTCCACCTTTGATCCGAACACCCCTGTCAATACAGGGCCATGCAAGAACACGTACAGATCGATCTAATAAAACTAATCATGAGATAGCATGCATATGCATCATCACATCTAGTTTAAGGTTTCTGCATAAATATTGATTGCTGTGAATCCTGTATGCACGTGATCCTACCTAGCAGGACAAGCTCAGGGAGTTGTCTACGACGAACTGCAGCAACCAGGTTTTGATAATCAAGAACAACCGGAACTGCAAGAACAAGGCAAGTGCTCCTTGATCATATTGATCCTATGTTTTGGATAAAACTGTTTTGTTTTGCAAAAAGGTGTGTGTGCTGAGTCAAACATGATGAGAAACCCTTTTTATAGGAGTTTACTAGTATTGGTTAAAACCACCCTTGTCGCCTGGAAAGTTTATGAGTCGGGTCTGGTTTTTGCTTTATGCTTCGCTGAGTCTATGGGATTGGGAAGCGAGATAGATGTGTCTAGCTAACTGCACTCGTAAAGATAATGAGAAACTGATGATGTTAATGAACATGGATCGGAGGGAGATCTAGGCAAGCCTTGCTTTGTGAATGAGGTAGCATGAGATGGTGGTTTTACTTGCTGTAGATCTAAGGACCGGTTCATGCATGCACATGCCAGGATAACAGTGCCACCACAAGGCCAAGTATGGGGGCGGCTTAGCTGAGTAATTCAGTAAGTTGCTAGAGTGTTATGGACTATGGAAGGCGCGGGGAATGGGAGTCGAGTGAGGACTGCCCTGGGAACTGCATGGCACAAGAGGGGGCCCGTGGGTGGGAGAATTGGAGATTCTAGCCTGCCGGTGAAACCTTAGTGAGTCCATACATCTAGTAACCCCTTTGTAAAGGCTATTTTGTGATCTCTTGACCATACACCGACGGATGTGTACTGGTATAATGGAGGTTCTGCAGTCGCCGACACGTGACGAAATCACAAACTTGTGGGTAAAGAGGTGCACACTCTGCAGAGTCTAAAACTATCATGATAGCCGAGTTTACGGTCACGAGCACCTGGCTAAACTGCCATGATTAGTTAGGATGGTTATTGGGATGGTTATGGCAAGGTTCTTGGTTATGGATTTGGTTATGGTTTGGTTGTCGGGACTGTTGAGTCTGGGTGATGAGATGGTTGCATGACTGTGGGACATGACATGAGATTGGTCTCGGTGTGAGACGAGGTTGATTTACGAGGTGAGATGGTAGCGAATACGAGGAGGTATTCGTGAGTATGAATAAAGGATTGGTTAATGTTCAGATGGAACACGGGAAGTGATGGAGGTATGTTGGTAATTTAATACATGTTGGGATTACATTTAAAGTTAAGTTGTTGTTTTATCATGGTTTTACAAATCTGCTTTTCTGCAAATAAGCCTTTTATACCTTCCTTGTTTATGAGCTGCATATCATGTGTTTTTCCCGCACTTGCTGAGTACATTATTGTACTCAAACTTGCATTATTATTTCATTATCAGCAGAAGGAGAATCCTACTATGAAGATCAAGTGGAGCAATAAGGCGTGTGATCTGTTCTCAACCTTGCCTGTGGAGGGAGTAGAGATGGAGCCACTACTGCTTAGATTTGCCTCCGCATTAGTTTTTGCTTCCGCATTAAAATAAAGACTTCCACTGCATAGAAATAAAGACTTCCGCTGTGAGCATAAGTCTAAGACTCATGAGGTATTGTAATTAAACTCTGTTATTCATGGTAATATATAATCTGAATTCAGTTTGTGGAACGTATGTGTATGTGTGATGAACGTCCTGGGCACACATATGCATTAGTTCTCGGTTCCGTGGTTTTCCACAGATTTGAGGGCGTCACAGATCTACCCACATTGTCCATCCACAGTTATCTTCATCGTAGTACCACTACAGACTTCAAGAGAATAAAAAAAATGCAAGTACGTTCAACAATGATATATAGTAGACATACTCACGGAACCAAGAGGGCAGCAAAAGAAAACGACGACCACTACCCTCGCCTCCACTCCTTCATCTGCGCAACACAATTTAAGCCATGGTTGCACTTAGGCCACTCCTCTTTACTATTGTCGTAGGGTCATAAAGGATTAAATGATCCGAAATCACTCTTGCTTTCAATTGGAAACTCATCAAGTGCTTCTTCGAACCAAGCCGGTCTGCACATTCCATCGTGCATTTGTGGTGCAGGCCCTATTGCTCACGCTCCACGCCTACCACGACATCTACTTGCCAGTTTTTTTTTAATCTTCGTGCTTCAAAGTGCAAGAGGATGCCTCCATTTTATAGTGCATGAATGTCCATTGAGATTAATATCTTATCAACGCACCTTTGCAAGTGATGTGGACAACTCACTTGTCTGGAATCAATGGCCTCATCTATGTACCTTTACAGTTGATGTCGACAAGTCACTGGGGTTTATTTTTTTGTCTTATGAATTCAATATGCTAGGTCTGCGCCCACGCAGTTGATGTGGGCAACACACATATGCTGCAATGGAATCAATGGCAGAGCATTGCACGTTCTCAAACGATGTCCAGATGGCACTGTGCTCTATTGTTTGTAACTGTCAAATCGATATGGTAGGCCTGCACCTTGCAACTATTGAATCAATGCCTTAGCACTGCACCGTAGCAGGCGATGTTGACAAGGCTCTTTCTTAAGTGTTTTCGGCTTTTCAAATACATTAAGATACAAACTTTCAAATTACGTAATACATTAACATACAACCGATAGTATGAAACGATACAGAAGTTCACATGATAAAGATACATCCGATAGTACGAAACGATACAAAAGTTCACATGACAAACATACACCAACTAGTACGAAATGATACAAAAGTGTACGAAACTAATGCCTTCCACGCTTGGGGACGGGAGCCCTAACCATGGCAGGCTTTGCCACCCGACATGCGGCTCTCACGTGGTTCGCGGAGTACGCGAGTGGTGAAGGAGGCACAATGTGCGAGTAGGCCAAACTGGAGGTACAGGTGTCAAGTCAATCTCCTGTGTCAGCTGAGTATTGGCTGGTGCTCTGCGTATCTGTGATGAAGGAAGTATATCCTGCGGCACCTCGGCCACTAGGAATTCATCAAAGTCGAAGGCTGGTGAAGGCGATCTATGATCGCTATAACCCGGTTGCACGGGAAAAGACTCGGACAAGTAGTCACAATCGCCTGCAGGTGTGACATTGTTATGACATGTTACCATAGTCCGAAACGTTAATCTAAAAAACTTTTAATATGCGCGACGTCATACCTTCCACGACCAGAGCCGTAAACGGACCTGCAACTGTGATGTCCGCCAAGTACGGGGTTGTGGCCACGACGGTGGCCGTGTTGACGAGCATCCTAAGCCTATAGGTGAAGGACGCGGCAAAGTGGGACCGTGTGCGGACACAGCTGATACAGATAGATTGTGAGAAATAGTTATGCATTTTCAATGGTATGTAACTTACATCTCCGAAAATAATGTTTTGTTACCAACAGCAGTGGTCGATCCTGGAGGTGTTGTCGTCGTCCGGGCAGTGTAGTTGGAGTGCTGCATGGAGGTATCACCTCAACATGACTGAGTACAGGATGCTAGCTTCAAAGTGTCCACGGCGTTGTCATAGATCCTCTTAAGTGTCGCCGAGAGCTCTGCCGTGGTAAGCTGAATGCCGCTACTCAAGCATTGTAACGTCGTACCAGACTCCACAGCAATTTGGCGTAACCGGTCACCCTGTAAAATTACATGTCATTTTCGTTAGATATGTCCACTACAAATGCATGAGAAAATGAAATTTAATCTTACCGCAATTGAAGAGCTTTGGTCCCTATGTCCCGGATATCTGTCACTTTGGTCTGTGTCCTAGGTATGTACCACTCTAGGTACTTCTCGAACATATTGTGTGAGAAAGGTCGTGTATCATGCACTATTGGCTCCAATGCCATTGCCCACTGCTGCACCCAAGGCTGCAAAAGGTGCCCCCAGAGGACCCGTGAAGAATGACCCTTGCGCAAGTACCTACAATATTAAAACACGTAAAATTTACCGTTGCATCACCATTAGTACAAATTGAAGACAGATCAGAAGAGTAGGTAACAAACTTACGCATGGACCGACGAAGGTACAACACAATCCATCAGTTGTTAGCACAATGTAATGGTATTATTCAAGTTCCATTGAGATGCATTGTTTAACAACAACGTACCTCTGCCAAATTTGTTGTCATTATTCCATACTGAGCCCGATCTGTGTCATATAGTAATGACCACTTTTCTTTTGCTCATGCTGAATCCAATGTGAGAAGACTCGTATAGATGCCTCTGCCCTCCTGACGGGGTTCCTGACCCTGACCCCCGGGGAAGCGGCGGTCTCCCCCCTCGGCACCCGAACGAGGGGCGGACCTGAAGGAGAAGGCTCGTGCCTGTGCTCGGAGGAGGATGAAGCAGGTGTATCAAGGGGTCCCAACCCAAACCTCTGGAGGGATCGATGGTCCTCCCCCTCACCGCCCAAGCGAGGGGCGGACCCAGAAGAGAAGACTCGAGCCCGAGTTTGGGCATGAAAGAAGCAGGTATCCTTCAATGCACAGCAGGCGCCACAATGACCAAGTGGGAGGGCACTCGAGTGCCACCCCTGACGTGCGCATTAAAGCTCCGTCCCATATGATAGAACGAAGGAGGAGGAGTGCGCGGTGCGTGCGTGCGCCCCAGTACGGCTTGCCCCGGAGACAAGACAGGAGCAGGTGGAGTGGCGGACTCCAGAGGCACACGTGACCTCATCGAGTGCTCCGATCGATGTAGGATAGGACACTCATTCCTGTAGCCATGACTGTGACACCCGGATCCGAAAATGAACCAAGTGAATGCGTATGTGTGCCCAGGATGTTCATCACACATACACACAGACTTCACAGACTGAATTTCAGAATATAACCACGTACAAATAGTGTTTAAGTACCTTATTACAATAACTCAATGTCTCACTCATGAGTAGATAACTTATTCTGCAGCGGAAGACTCTAAACGACAGCGGAAATAACTAAAGACGATGGACTCCAACTTCAACTCCACAGGCATGTTGACGGTAGTGCGCATGCCTAGTACCACCAGCTCTTCGAAGTATTCTTCTCCTGTAGATGATTTATATGTGGGAATGCCAGGGTGAGTACATGTCGTACTCAGAAAGTGCGGGAAAAGTATGACATGTAGTTTACAACAAGGTAGGAAATAAAGGTTTCATTGCAGCAAGAAAGTTTTATTTCACAAATATGATAAAAACAGCAAATATCTCTAGGTGAATTAAATCCCAACATAACCAAGTAATTCATCATCATTCCTCCATCATAATTCATCATTTATCAAACCTCAACCAGACAATACTCTTTCTCAAGTTCATCTCATACTCATAAATACTCATGATCATCTGATTTTTATAGAACCGAAACCAAGCTCATAAACATGACAAATCAGTACCGAAACCAGTCTATAACCATACCCGAATAACCATCCAAAGTTTTGCCTCTAATCATGGAAGTTGGCCAGGTGCTTGTAACCGGAAGCACGGCTATCATGATAGTTTTATACTCTGCAGAGGTGGCACCACGTTACCCACAAGTTCGTGATTTCGTCACCCGTCGGCGACTAGAGAGAACCTCCATTCTGTCACTACACAATCGTCGGTGTATGGCCAAGAGATCACAAAATAGCCTTTACAAAGGGGCTACTAGAATGTACGGACCCACTGAGGTTTTGCCGGCAGGTTCGAATCTCCATTCTCCCACCCACGGGCCCCCTCGTGTGCCATGCAGTTCCCAGGGAAGTCCTCCTCGACTCCCATTCCCCGCGCCATCCAATGGTCTATAACAAACTAGCAACACACGTAGTTAGTCAGCTAAGCCGCACCAATATTTGGCCTCGTGGTGGTACTGTTTTCCTGGCATGTAGTCGCATGAATCGGTCCTTAGATCTATTGCAAACAAACTACCATATTGTTCAACAAAATCCATGAACCAAGCTTGCCTATATCTCCCCGATTCTATGGTCATTAACATCATCAAGTTCTCATCATCTTTAATCTTATGAGTCAGTAGCTAACCATGTTTTATTTTAGTTTTCCCGTATCCCGTAAATTAAGCGAAGCAAAAAGAGAAAACGAACATACCCGACTAAATTATGTCTCCCGACGACAAGGGTGGCTAACAAGCTAGTGAACTCCTACTAAAGGGTTTCCCATCAAGTTGAAACAAGCATGCAATTTTTGCAAGCAAAACAGTTCAAAATCATATGTTCAATATGGTCAAGGGGTATTTGCTTTGCTCCCGCAGTTCGTGTTGCTCAAGCGTCTCGAGGTCTTGGTGCTGTAGTTCCTCATAGACGGCCTCTTGAGCGTGTCCTTCTACTCACGACCACGCACATACAAAGATTACAGCAATCAATTATCATGCACAAACTTTACTCAGGATGCAATGAGGTAGATGAATGCAATTCCTATGGTGCAGTTTATAAAAATCAGTTCGCACGTGTTCTTGCAAATTTTAGTAAGATTCCACGGGGTTTTATGATGAACAAGGCGGCAGGAATCAAGTGTGGACGTGGTTATGATCTTGACTCAATTTGTAGATCAATTCCACCGTCAAAACTTGACCGAAACATGGTCTGCCCACGCGCAGAAATTTTTGCTCGCAGGGGGTGGAGAATAACGGGTGCGTAGCAACAGCAGCGATGTGGTAAGAGGGGTAACGGGGACCTACCTCTCTTCTTCCTCCTCTCCTCCTTACGGCAGGATCCTCTTCCTTGCAATGGCAGCAGCTGGGGTTTTACCTTGGAGAATTGTGAAGCTGCGGCTAGGGCAGAATGTCGGCTTCTTCTGCCGTGGCAGAGCTTTGACGGCGGCCAAAACTCAGCAGGGGTGGCGGCCAAAGCTTGGAAGCAGGGGAGAGGGGCGGCGTACAGAAAAATATGAGCTAGGGTGGCGGCTAGGGGGAGTTGTATTTATAAAGGGGAGAAAATAGCTAAGGGGTTAGGATTTTAGCAACTCATTTATCCAAAGGCTGAGATTTAATTTGAGAAGAGGTGGGAGCTAGGGGCTGTGATTTAATTATTTATTTTCCACCAAGGGTGGAGATTATTTGGGGGGAAAGAAAATCCAACAAAAAAGAATGGGGCGGCTAGGGTTTCCCCCTTATGTGGTGCGGCCAAGGGGAGGGGGGAGCCGGCTAGGGTTCCCCCTAGGGAGTGCTGCCAAAATTCCCCAAATTTTTTGGGAAAAATTTCTAGGAATTTAAGGGAAATTAAGGGGGGGATTTTGGGAGAAATTTGGGGAGGGGGCGGGGAATTAGGGGGGGGATTGGGAAAAAATTGGGGGGCGGCCAGAATTGGCTATTTTTATTTATTTTTTCTTTTTCTTTTTATTTCTTTTTCTTTTCTACTTAGCTCCATTATTTCCTATTTTTATTTCCTTTTATTATTTATTTATTTCTATATTCCTCCCTTTACCATCTTCTTCTTTTTTTAATGCTTCTCTACATGAAAAATGTATGCAATGCATGGTAGTGAATATGAGGGTGTTACAAAGACTCCCTCTACACTTAAAGAGAGTTAAGAGGAAGCCGCTGGGAATTAGTATAAAGGGGATCAACAGCTCCCCCCCTCTAAGGAGAGAGCTCTCGCACTTGTAAAAGAACAACCCCCATTTTCAACGAAGAGTAGCAAGACAACTGAAACTGGACGTAGGGCGCCTTGCTTGAACCAGTATAAATCCCTTGTGTTTGTAGATAGGCTATCTCGAGGATGAACGCATGATACATTCGTTACTAGTCGGAAATTCGAACGCTGACGGTCGGCGCGTCAGGTAGTGGGACTTTCGCGCATTCCATTCTCTGCTGCATCGATGGCTTTACCACGATCGACCTTTGTACCCGGCACGAAGATATTCTTTGGCGACTGTGAGTTCACCGCCGGCGACAGAGGCTGCCTGGAATACGTCCCCACTCGGCTCCAGAGCCGGACCACACAACCAGAGAGGCGGGGTAACTTCGCCCGTGACGCGAGCGTCCCCCAGGTCCCCGGTGCACAACCGGCCATCTCGCCCTCCTATGTAGTGTCGATGGAGCCCGCTCCATTACCTCCCCACGACGCCCAGTGGTCAACGTTACCGTAACGACTGCCGCACTACCCTTCCGATCGTTTGGAACGAGGATCATGTTTGACCAATTCAATCACCCCGCCCATCTGCCACAAGCTGAGCTCCTGCCCCTAATCGAGGACACGAAGTCAGCGCCAAGCGCTTGACCAAGGTGATAATGGATGGCGGGAGTGGTCTCTATCCTATACGCCGAGACCCTCGGCGCTATGGGGATATCACGCTCTCATCTTCGTCCAGCTCGAGCACCCTGCTATGGCATCATTCCCAGCAAGCAGGTGATGCCACTCGGAGAAGTCGACTTCCTCATCACCTTCAGGGACGAAACAAACTTTTGCATGTTGACCCTCATGTTCGAGGTCCCTGAATGTGATGGCCCTTTTCTTGTCATCCTAGGGCGGCCATGTTACGTGAAGTTCATGGCCGTCCCAAGCTACGCCTACCTAAATATGGAGATGCCCGGCCCCAAGAGAGTCACCACCGTACGATCGAACGTACGGCAGGCACTCCTATGCGTAATGGACGCATGCAAGCTGGAATCGGCATCGGTGGCAGCGGAACTCGGCGAGCTCTAACACCACGCGACAGAAGGCATACTCAATTGCACAGCCATGTCTGGCACCTCTCGACCCGCGGAAGACACGATGGCGGTACAAATCGACCCCGAAGAGCCATCCAAGATGGTCTGGATCAGTACCGCCCTAGGCCGGGAGCTGGAAGCCACGCTCGCTGATTTCCTGCCCTCCAACCGGGACGTCTTTGCCTGGCAGCCCTCCAAGATGCCGGACATTACCAGAGAGATCGCCGAGCACACCCTCAACATCAAGCCAGGCTCCTAGCCTGTCAAGAAGAGACTATGTTGCTTCGACGAATAGAAGCAGCGAGCCATTGGGGTCGAGATCAGCAAGCTCCTATAAGCCGGTTTCATTGAAGAGGTGCAGCGCTCCGAGTGTCTAGCCGACCTCTTGCTCGTCGAGAACACGAGCGGGGAATGGAGAATGTGCGTCCATGTCACAAGCCTGAACAAGGCATGCCCAAAGGATCCCTTCCCGCTGCCTCGCATCGACCAGGTCATCGACGTCACCGCAGGGAGCAAAACCCTGTGCTTCCTTGATGCCTACTCAGGGTACCACCAGATCACCCTCCATGAGGAGGAACGGCAGGCGACGGCGTTCATCACCCCTTTCGGCTCTTACTGCTACGTGTGGATGCCCTTCGGGATAAAAAATGTGGGAGCAACATACCAGCTATGCATGCATAAGAGTTTCCAACAGCCGATCAGGCGGAACCTTGAAGTCTACATCGACGACATCGTAGTAAAATCAAGAAAAAGACATCCAGGCTCATCGCCGACCTTGAGGAAACTCTCAATAACCTCTGCAACAACAACATCAAGCTCAACCCAGAAAAGTGTGTGTTCAGCGTCCCCTGAGGTGAACTGCTCGGGTACATCATCTCGGAGCGCGGGACATCGAAGCCAACCCTGAGAAGATTACAACGATCACCAACATGGGCCCCATCAGCAATATCAAGGGCGTGCAGAGGCTGATGGGCTGCCTGGCGGCCCTGAGCCGCTTTATCTCCCGGATCTGGGAGCGGGGGCTGCTCCTCTACGGGCTCCTGAAGTAGTCCCAACCGTTTTACATGACCCCACGGTCTTGTCGAGCCAGGATCACGCTAAGGGTTGCTGCGTTGCACAGCACTGGATAACACACATCAAAGGTACAAAGCGGAAGCAAAGTTTTATTACATAAACAGGTTTATGACCATTTTTACAAGAAAATATGTTCAGTCTACACTCACGGGCGTAGACTATGCATTGAGTTTCACGTTCAGCCCGTGAACGTGTCCCCGCTAGCACGCACACACTAACACGGCGGCGTGCACGACTCCCAATCGACGGGGTTCCCCTCCTGGGGTTCTGTCTCCTCCTCGGGAGTCCCTTCCTCATAGAACCCTGCAAAAGCTTCAAACACAAGCAGTGAGCACGAAGGCTCAGCAAGACTGACCCGTCTCTCCTAAACATGAAACTTCTACATGGAGGGTGATAGGTTACATGAGGCAAAATAAGTTGCAAGGACTCGCCTAATTAGTGGGACCTTACTTTCATGTTTTAGCAGCAGGTTGTGGAGAACCTTATGCTATGGCACATGAGAGAGCCGCAATCAAACAAGAAACATATTTCTCTCATGTACTTTGCCCAAAGTTGAAAAGAACTTTAGTTAGCTCTAAGCTACAACAATTCATTAGCAATCAAAGTCATCTTTCAATCAGCAACATTTTAACATGTAACTAGCCTGTTCTTTCTACGTCACGGTACAGTGAACAAGTGGTACTCACTGACCGTGAGGGACGGCGATTATAATCGATTTACACCTGCAGGGTTACCCGAATAACCCGTCACGTACGCCCGTACTCGAATTGCCTACAACAACCATCACGGACGTCATACGTAACTACCTTTCACCCGTTAGCCAAATATTGAACCTATAGTCCCGAGCAAGAGGTCTCTGCACGCGCATCTCAGTGCCGCCAGCCGATTTACACCTCAAGCTCTCAACCTACCCTCTAAACGACAGACAATGCCTCAATACCCAGCTACCGGAGTTACATTGGTTTCCCGGTTCCCATATAGCCGATAGGTCTTCAGTACTGTTCTAACTTGTTCAACAGGCCCACACACGGCTCGGTCCTCAATCGACACGAGCGGAGCTATAGCACACAGGCCCCAAAGTCCTGCTACCCTTACTCTCCGCTAGGTCTCATTTTCTTGCATGTGTTTTATTTGCTATCTCTACCCGAGTCGAGTGCCTCTAGCCTATTCTCGCGAGTAGTTCCAATTACTCGACTTGTACCGAATCCTACACTATCTTAGCATGGCAGTAGCTAACGGGGTTGTCAATCCTAATCCCAGCCCATGGTTTTCTTGGCTATGCATTTGGGTTTACAAACAAGACTCGAATGCAAGAATTAATAGTACTCAAAGTAAGTTCTCAAAACAATAAAAGTTTGTAAAGAGGTTAATGCAAACCGGAGCTTGCCTTGCTCCTCTTGGTCGTAGGCTAGCTGCTCTTCCGGAGTAACGAAGTCTAAGACTTCGGGTTCCTCCTCAACCTTAGCGACTACATGAGAAATATGGATATGTATCAATTCATATGCATTTCCATTGAATTTGAACTTGTGAAGTTTATAAGTCTCACTAGACAGACTCAATGACTCTGAAATTTTTATTGTGGTTTAATTAAAACCTAAGCAAAGACTTGGCCAAGTTTTAGTTGCAGCAAAGCTCATTTAAGCTCTCCACAAATCATTATGTACTTGACCTTAATTGGAGCTCTTATGGTGTTCTAGGGATTTTCATGGAGTAAGCCATGACTTTCTGAAAACTAGATTTTCAGAGGGTTCTAATGGAATTGGTTTCACTTAATTTGAAGGTTCCTAGCTAGATATATGAGCCAAACAATTTCAGAGAAATACGGAAAATGTTTCTGGACATTTTCTATTTTCTCTGGAACAGTTTCATTAATCACATCATTAGGTGGATCAAATGAGCTCAAATGGATCTGAAATTTTTATGGTAGCTCAGGGATATTTTGTTGACCATCCCAGCAAAATTTCAGAATTTTTCCTCCAAAGGGTTCTCCAGTTAAAATTCTAAAAAATTTAAATTTTGAAGTATTAATTCTGGAGAAATAAGGATTTTCATGAAGTGAAACTTGATTTGCTGGAAAGAACTCAGATATCTGAATCCAACAAATTTTGGTTCCCTCTATTTGGAGTTTCCTAGCCAAAGTTATGAGGATTTGAAGTTTGAATGAGATCTGAAAATCGGGAAAAGTTTAAATCACTGCGCGTGGGACCCGGGGCTACGTGTCGGCTCCTCATCGGATGACAAACGCGGCTATAGATTCCTTCACGTGCAGCCGTACCCGATCTGTGCCACAGCAGATCCCGGTTTTAAAATATCTGCCGCTGACAGCCGGGACCCACCCCTTCGTCTTCCTCTCGCCTCCCGCGCTCTGCCGCCGCGGCACCTCGCCGGAGAGCTCGCCGGTGGCCTCTGTGGTGCTCCAAACTTCATGATTCTGGCTGCCCCTGCCTGAATCCACTCGGGAAACATGATTCTGGGCTCAGCTCGTCATGAAAATGGCCGGCACCCGGTCGGCGACGAGCGGTAACTTCGGAAGAACTTCGGCCGTGTCGGCCGGTCTTCCTAACACCTCAACTGATCGAACAAAAGGTTGTCGAGCACCAGTGGTGGCTCGTGAAGCTTGGCATGGCGATGGAAAGGCTCGGGGAGGGTTCCAAAGTGGGTCTCACCGTGCGCCCGAAGCTGCCCGCAGGATCCTCCGTTGGCAAGCTTCGAAACACACCGGTTACAGGGGTTCTCAAGCTAAAAGTTGCGAAGGAAACTTATGCGCCATACATTCTAGTCTTTGTAGGAACGGATTGAGACTCTCTAACCCTTCCTAGAGCGTGAATTGGACAGAACCGCACCCGAAGGTCGGTCTGTACCGAGAAAGAGGAAAACTGGAAATTCATCGCTGGCGATCAGGCAATCGGGCTGTGGCTCGGGGGTGAGCATCGCCGGCCCCTAACGCATCTAGGGACGCCTTAGCTCGGGCGTGACAACCTCCCGGTTGGGCTGTCCATGGGAGCCCGAGGTGCGGCGTATTAAGTTCACTGAAAAGAGCTCTCGGTGCAGTCGAGATCATCCGAGTTAAGCCGATTTCCAGCAACGGGGAAGGAGAAGGGAATTCCCTAGTACCTTTTCGTAGCTTTGTAGCGAGTGGAGAGGCTGTGATCATGGCTTTCCGATCAGTTCCGAGCAGCGGAGGACAGAGCGTCGGCTTAGTGTTCTTGCGAGGGGAAAAACAGCGAGGGGGCATCGGCAGAGTCGTGGAGCGCCTTAAGAAGTGCTCAGCACCGACCTGGCTCACGCGTGGGCGAGCAGCTGGTGGCGCGGTGGCCTCCCCTCGGTGGCGCCCACGGAGGCGGCTCGGGGACCCGAGTGCTGAAGTCTCAGTCGGTTGAATGGTTTCAGTGGCTGACATGTGTGAATGCCTGGGGATCGCAGTGGGTGGTGCCGTGCGATGCGGCACCCAACAGCACGCACGAAAAGAGGCTCAAGAACATAACGGAACCATTTTGTTACTCAAGATAATTTCTTTTACAACATAATGTACACACGCAGCGGAAATTAAAATTTGCTGGACAAACTACTCACTCTCGACCCTAACTACGCCGAAGAGAAGTCGTTCAGCCCGTGAACGCTTCCTACTAGCTTCACCAAAGAAAGGCAGCGGCTAGGTTTCCGATGAGTTGAACAAACCGTGAGGTTCATCATCTCATCGAACAACCCTCTTCATAGCAGGCATCCTGCTACCTGCAAAAACAACTCAGAAGCAACCGTGAGCACTAAGGCTCAGCAAGACTTAACCGTCACTCCTAAACATGTAACTCTAAATGCAGGGGTAGTAAGATAGTAGGAACAGGAATTTGCAAAATGGAGCTTGACTAAACTTTGATCCTTATATTCAGATTCTTATAGCCTTCATTTTAGTGGTCCTCACACCTCACAACATCGGAAGTCCACAATCAAACAAGAAACACTTATCCCGATGTTGCTAGCCTAAGGTGGAAATGAAATTTAGTTGGCTCTATATCTACTTCAGTCAAGGTTCCAATACAGTGATTAATCCACAAACAGCAAGTTAAGAGACTTAGTTCATCTTCTTACTAAGTCAGGGCGCAGTGGGCAAGTATGCTCAATCCTCTTCTGCGAGCGACGGTGATTCGAATCAATAACAACCCGGAATACAAGACACATACACCCGCCTCCAAAGACTCTCTCAAGAGTTCTTTCTTACATTGTATGCAGCAACCTTTCACACGACACCCCAATATAGAAAAACGTTTCGCGCCGAGCAGGATGGTCCTCTACGCGGACACGTCGAAGTTGCCCGCTAAAGGATTTATACCTCCCGCCTTTTCAACGCCATTCCCACGCGAAGGATGAGTTTCTATATCACGGTCCATCGAGTTACATCGGTTTCATGGGTCCCATACCCCACTATATATCCGGTACAGCTCAATCTTGTCCAGCAGGGCCGCATACATACGGTCCTTAACCGACACGAACGGGGCTACAACCAGCCTCCACATTTGCCTTACCATCCCGGTCCAGGCCAAATATGGTCTCAAGCATTGTCACACCCATCGCAGGTCGAGACCAACCTTGAGCACTCCATCCTAAAGGAATGACCCCGTCCCCATCTCATTTTCATGAGGGTGCACTTATCATTTATATCTCGCGAGTAACTCCATTACTCGAACTTTCTCGCGAGTAGCTTTTTACTACTCGACTTCTACCGAGCTAGCTACAACATTAGCCTAGCATCTACAACGAGGCAAAGCCTAAACTAAACCTTCTAATCAGGACGTAATAGCCATGCAAGTGGGTTTCAATCATCCTAGACATAATGCACAATATCAAGTCTAATAAACATGATGTGAAGTAAAGCAAAATTTAAAACGGTAACGATCTGCAAACCGGGGCTTGCCTTGCTCAACGGTTTTGTTAGAAGCTAGGAGTTAGTCTTCCTCCGGAGAATCCGCCAAACTAGTCATGAGATGGAGATCCTCGATGCAGAGTCGGTTCATCGTCAAACGTCGACGTCACGTGCTATTGAGATGATTTATGCACAAGTATTCAAAAGCAATTTAGAAAATAATTCAAGACTGTTGTACCAGTTAAGTCACACCTAAAAGGGACAAACAACAGCAAGGTTTCTGTTGTTGGATCTACAACCCTAGAGATGATGAAAGCTAGGGTGAAAAGGAGATACTAGTAATCACCATGTGATTAAGTCCATTATATGAACACTTAAACCTAAAAGATGGTAGCTCAAGTTCCATAGGTCCAATGAAGCTGATAAATTAACCACAGCCTCTATGGATGGTATTTAGGCAGTGTGCAAAAATTGAGCTCAAGAAATAGCTTCATGTGAGCACAACAAATCCTTATGTGGTTTTCACTAACCTGCCTTTACCCCCTAGATATTAAGCTTTCCTATGCTGCAAAGTAGACATTTTGTGAAGTACAAAATGTCCTGAGTCCATAGGAATTGGTTTTACCATTTTTGGAGTTTCCTACGTGGAGATATGGATTTTACAAGGATTGGGGAAAAGCTGAAATTGTTTCTGTTCATTTTTCCCATTTTTCAGAGACATAAGGAATGAACACATCATTTGACCAAGCAAATGAGGTCCAATGTCTCTGAAACTTTTACTGAAGTTCAAGGAATTTTGGAATAATGTCCTGTCCAAATTTGGTAATTTTCCAATAAACAGAACTCCTGTAAAAATTCATATAAGATTTTCCTTAAATGAATTAATGAGCCAAATCCAGGGATTTTCATGTAACAGCCCTAACTTTTGTAAAGTTTGATTTCAACTTATAAAACAAAGTTAAGGCGAAGAAAGGCTATAATTGTGTCACATGAAATTATGAACACACAAATGGACATTTGAGGGAGTTAAAAATTTCCTCTAGCCCATGCTCAACACATGTTAACCAAGGGGAAAGAATTACACTCCCAAAAACTCTAACTCATGTGCACCTCCTCTATGAGTAGAGTGGAGGAAATTTAAATGCAATTTGAATTCTTTTAAAAGGATTCTTATCCAAATTATATAAATGTATCCAAAGGAATTCACCGATGCATTCTCCAAGTATCAATGAGCTCATGATCCAAATTTGGATATTTTAGGAGCTCGTATACCGATTATTCCGGGAAATATGCCGAGGGAGGGTTCAAATTCAAATTTGAATTCGAAAACTGAACCAAACATGCTCAATTTTGAAATCTGATTTCAGATTCAAATTCTTCGTAATCTGTTTGATCTACCGTCCAATTTTGGTTAAATTTGGATGAAGGCGGTGCGGGAAAATTAAAGCACGGAGAGGGGAGATATTTGGGGGCTGTGGCCGACATGTCATACACACGGTAAACAAACCGACTCAGTTTTTCCGTCTCTCCCGGCAGCCGACCTCTCCCGGATCTTTTGCTCGATCTAAGCCATCACAGCAAGTGCAACAAGGCGAGTTGTCTTCTCCCAGCTCGATCTCAGCCCCGTGCTGCCTTTCTCCCGTGCGTTTGCCACCTGAGAAGAACACAGCGACCCTTCTGTTTCCTCCATCACACAGCCACCACTGAACTTCCTTTGCTCGAGCTCCCCACAGCAAATAGCAGCGTACCAGCGTGCTCTAGCCGGCTAGCACTTCACCTCCACCATCCCGAGCTCACCAGCGCCAACAAACAGAAAAGTTCTGCTGCTCCCGTGTTGAACGTCGGAGGAACCGGAACTGGATGCCGTGGACAGCGCAAACCAGAAGGGATCACGCCCAAGCAAGCCACCCCATCTGTGCACCAACATGTCTAGCTGCTCACCTCCAAAGCTCAGCCCTAGCCATTGATCACAGAGGGAGAATTTCAAGTTTTTCTCCCGGGCGGAAGAAACGGACCTTGAGGTAAGGAATTGTAAAATTCGTCCTCAAATCGTGTTTTTTGGGTTTCAAACTTCACACACAGGATGTTAACTGCCAAGCACACCTCCTCCATAGATTTTAGACCAAGAAATTTAGTGTAGAGTGAGCAATCCGAGCTCTTTTAGAGGGTATGCCGCTGGACCCTATCGGGTGCACGGTGCCGATAGGTTTAGAGCCCTCTCCAGCTTGTTTAGACCTCATGCCGGTCTTCTACATGATCCCCTAATGCTGTAGAGCCCAAGAACCGACCATTTGGTGGAGAATTCACCGTGCAAGACCTCGCCGGAGCCCTAGGGTTTGCTGTGGCTGGTGCGCCCTGTTTTCCGGCGAGTTTCAGCCGCCGGCGATCTCACCAACGTGTTCAGCGTGGGGAAATATGGGGGGGGGGGCGGCCAGCAGGGGGTCTGGAGGTGGCTGGGAACTGGTTTTCCGGCGACCTCACCAGAGGGGGCCGCCACTGGTGTGTTTGGCGCGACTCTGAAGGTTAGGGATGACCGGTGGGACCCACTGTCAGCATTTAAACATTTTCCAGATTTTCCCACTTTAGTTCAAACTTTGGAGAGCCATAACTTTGTGTAGGAGTGTCCAAAAATTGTGAAACAAATTTTATTGGATTCCTCTAAAACAGTACTATCAAAGGGTGCAGGCCAATGTTTCTGAAAATCCCTGGATGCCGCTCATTAGTTCATTTAAGTAAAACCTTGTATGAATTTGTACAGGAGTTCTGTTTATTGGAAAATTCCCAAATTTGGACAGAATATTCTTCCAAAATTCCTTGAACTCCAGTAAAAGTTTCAGCGGCATTGGACCTCATTTGCTTGGTCAAATGATGTGTTCATTCCTTATGTCTCTGAAAAATAGGAAAATGAACAGGGACAATTTCAGCTTTTCCTCATTCTTTGAAAAATCCATATCTCCATGTAGGAAACTCCAAAAATGGTAAAACCACTTCCTATTGATTGAGGACATTTTGTACTTCACAAAAAGCCTACTTTGCAGCATAGGAAAGCTTAATATCTAGGGGGTATAGGCAGGTTAGTGAAAACCACATAAGGATTTGTTGTGCTCACATGAAGCTATTTCTGGAGCTCCATTTTTTGCACACTGCCTAAATACCATCCGTAGATGCTGTGGTTAAATTATCATCTTCATTGGACCTCTGGAACTTGAGCTACCATCTTTTAGGTTTAAGTGTCCATATAATGGACTTAATCACATGGTGATTACTAGTATCACTTGTCACCTAGCATTCTTCTTCTCTAAGGTTTAGATCCAGCAACAGAAACCTTGATGTTGTTTGTCCCTTTTAGGTGTGAGTTAACTGGTACAACAGTTTTGAAACAGTTTCTAAATTGCTTTTGAAATATATGTGCATTGCAATATAATAGCTCACATGACGTCGACGTTCAACGAGGACTCAACTCCGCAGCGAGGATCTCCATCTCGTGACGAGCTTGGCGGATTCTCCGGAGGAAGACTAACTCCTAGCTTATAACAAAACCGTTGAGCAAGGCAAGCCCCGGTTTGCATATCGTTACTGTTTTAAATTATGCTTTACTTCACCTCATGTTTATTAGACTTGATATTGTGCATTATGTCTAGGATTATTGAAACCCACTTGTATGACTATTACATCCCTGAGTAGAAGGTTTAGTGTAGGCTTTGCCTCGTTGTAGATGCTAGGCTAATGTTGTAGCTAGCTCGGTAGAAGTCGAGTAGTAAAAAGCTACTCGCGAGAAAGTTCGAGTAATGGAGTTACTCGCCAGAGGTTAATGATAAGAGCACCCTCATGAAAATGAGATGGGGACGGGGATGTTCCTGTAGGATGGAGCGCTCAAGGTTGGTCTCGACCTGTGATGGGTGTGACAATGCTTGATACCACATTTGGCCTGGACCGGGATGGTAAGGCAAATGTGGAGGTTGGTTGTAGCCCCGTCCGTCTCGGTAAATTACCGTATGTATGCGGCCCTGCTGGACAAGATTGATCTGTACCGGATATATAGTGGGGTATGGGACCCATGAAACCGATGTAACTCGATGGACCGTGATATAGAAACTCATCCTTCACGTGGGAATGGCGTTGAGAAGGCGGGAGGTGTAAATCCTCTAGCAGGCAACGTCGACGTGTCCACGTAGATGACCATCCTGCTCGGCACGAAAGTTTTTCTATGTCGGGGTGTCGTGTGAAAGGTTGCTGCATACAACGTAAGAAAGAGCTCTTGAGAGAGTCTTTCGAGGCGGGTGTATGTGTGGTGTATTCCGGGTTGTTATTGATTCGAATCACCGTCGCTCGCGGAAGAGGATTGAGCATACTTGCCCACTGCGCCGTGACTTAGTAAGAAGATGAACTAAGTCTCTTAACTTGCTGTTTGTGGATTAATCACTGTATTGAAACCTTTACTGAAGTAGATATAGAGCCAACTAAATTTCATTTCCACCTTAGGCTAGCAACATCGGGATAAGCGTTTCTTGTTTAATTGTGGACTTCCGATGTTGTGAGGCGTGAGGACCACTAAAATGAAGGCTATAAGAATCTGAATATAAGGATCAATTTTAGTCAAGCTGCATTTTGCAAATTCCTGTTCCTACTATCTTACTACCCTGCATTTAGAGTTACATGTTTAGGAGTGACGGTTAAGTCTTGCTGAGCCTTAGTGCTCACGGTTGCTTCTGAGTTGTTTTTGCAGGTAGCAGGATGCCTGCTATGAGGAGGGTTATTCGGTGAGACGATGAACCTCACGGTTTGTTCAACTCATCGGAAACCTAGCCGCTGCCTTTCTTTGGTGAAGCTAGTAGGAAGCGTTCACGGGCTGAACGACTTCTCTTCGGCGTAGTTAGGGTCGAGAGTGAGTAGTTTGTCCAGCAAATTTTAATTTCCGCTGCGTGTGTACATTATGATGTAAAAGAAATTATCTTGAGTAACAAAATGGTTCTGTTATGTTCTTCAGCCTCTTTTCGTGCATGCTGTTGGGTGCCGCATCGCACGGCACCACTCACTGCGATCTCCGGGCCGGGCCTCACAGCGTGGTATCAGAGCCGCATTGGGAATAGCACGCATGAAAAGAGCATATTTTTGAAGAACATAGGTTATACGAGTGAGGAACATATAGTATGCCCACATAAGGAGTATTATTAGCATAGTTACTTAAGGTGGCAAGCTAACAGTGTGTTATCATTCAGTATTTCAATTCTGTAATGACGCACCTACGTGGAGGTAAGAATGGTAAGGAACGCCACCGAAAGCGGATCAATTTCGGTTAGCTCTCCCATACGAGGAAAGTAGTGTGGGATGTCCCGTTCAGCAATGGGCAGGAAGTGAATATGTTTTCTAAGACTCTTCATGTCTTAGAGACATATGAATGGCACTAGCCTCCAGTGCGCAAACCCAGGGGCAAGAGGAGGAGACCCCATCCTGTGGTTTGTAACACGAAGTGTGTTCTCTAGGACTCTTCATGCCCTATGAGTCATATGAAAGTGCTGTTCCACCGGTGTGCTTTATTGCAAAGGTGTGGAGCCCCCACCGGGTGGTGAATAACCCGATCATGTACCTTGAGGCGTGGCTTGACTCAAGGACAGCCCGTATGGCAATGATACGGGACGTATGCTTTTACTATGATATGGACCTGCCTGAAATGATAAACCAATGTGTGCATCATTATTGAGTGTTTTTCTGCAGGTACCTTAACCACGTTAGTACATGTCATGTAGACAATGTTTGTGAGTGATCGTTTTAGTGCCACCATTTGAAACGTATTTGCTGGTATAAATCCGGATAGGGTTTTAATTTGGTGAGGCAACGTAGTACCGTGACATGTTTTTGAACTGCATGAAAAAGAAGGTTTGAAAAAAAAGAGTAAATTTGGAGTCTAGGATTCTATTAGGGGTTAATGAACTCCGATATTGAACTAAGAGTCAATTGGGAGTATAGAATTATTCACAAAGACTTAGGAGAAACCTCCCCTGTTTTGGCAGAATTTTGCTGAAGTTGATCAGGACATAACGTTTGTTTGGTTGAACCAATGGAGGTGAGTGATACATTTCTGGAAAGCTATTGAATTATTATACAACTCTTCAGTAGAACCCCAGATCAGAATCACCCTCCAAATGGATGAAATTCTCAGAGGAGTGTGAACTGCCCAAAAACAGGGCAGGCATAAATTGCTCCCTGAAAATTTCTGTATTTCAACCATAACTTTCTATAGAAAAATTTATAAGGGTCATGTAATACACCGTTGGAAAGCTTGTGACATATTCTATGACTTCGTAGTTCAAATTTTCTCCAGATTTGGAGTTTAAAGTGATGAAATCTTGCGGACAAAACAGCTACTTTCAAAGGAGGTGCTGTCAAAATTGTTCCAGATTTCTGTTAACTTTGAAATATCACAATTTTTGATCCAGAACATATATGAAGGCAAATGAATACTCGTTGGAAAGATATTGAAGTTAACTATAACTTTGATATTCAATTTGAGATATGAAATTGCCATTTTCATATTTAAATTCTGGGGTTAACACAAATTGGTCATTCTGAGCAGAGTAGTGCTTATTGCCTATGTAACTTAAGACTTGTTGTGGACAGGGATGTTTCAGACTTCTCTAAGCTCCATAACATGTTCTTGAGTTATTTTTCAGTTTGTCCTACTGTTGGAATTAAGGGTTTGGACAAACTTGCTCACGTTTGGTAGATTGTGTAGTGCTGCAATGTCTATGTGATGCTTTTACGGTTATGTTTTATATTCAAATTGAGTTTAAACTTTGAATTTTAACCGTAAATTGCTCACTCTTGCAGCATGGATCGTGCTCATTCTAGGAGTGAGGTTGGTGAGTCGAGTCACGGCGAAAGTAATTCGCCACGACAAGAAGTGCCGACATCATCAACCGGATTGGCAGTAATCTTGACGAAGATGGCTGAGTCTCTGGATCTGTTGGTGTGACAAAGCATACGACAGGAGACACTACAGCAAAATCCCCCGCCAAGCACTTATCTGGATTTTCTAGCAAGACAACCACCGGTTTTTTCGGAAGCGAAAGAACCGTTGGAATCGGCTCATTGGCTCCAATGTATTGAAGCCAAGTTCGGGATGCTTGAGTGCGATGAGTACCAGAAGACTTTATTTGCCGCTCAACAACTCCACGGAGCTGCTGGGGCTTGGTGGGCAGAGTACATCGCTACTCTTCCTGAAGGTCATCGAGTGATGTGTGATGAATCCGGAATGTTTTTCGGGCATGTCACATTTGTTTGGGAATTCTTCGAACAAAGTATCAAGACTTTCTGGAAATAAAGCAAGGAGAAAGGAGTGCGTACGAGTACTTCAAGGAGTTTGAAGACTTGATGCAATACTCAACTCATATGGTAGACTCGGAAGCATTGAAGTGCGACTATTTCTTCTGATGTTTGAATGTCGAACTTCAGGAACAAGTGACTTTGTTCAATAACGGTATTTACAATGAGTTTGTAAATGCCGCTATCATTAAAGAAGACATGCATCTCCGTTGTGAAGTGGAGTTTAAAAGGAGTATACCGCCAGACAGTGATATCGAGGTTCCTCCGAACTATCGAGTGCAGTATTACTCGCCAGTTAGGCAACAAATTCAGCCTGTGGTGCAACTCTCACAACCACGGCTGGAGTTACTCACTTATGAGCCTCCACCTCAACAGCAGCAGTCTGGAATTATTCGTGTAACCCTACCGCCACCAGCTACGCACGAATTATCTCCACCTCGTGTTAGTAGAGAGCTGAGGATTTCTGCAGCACAAAACCGTCCTGGAGCTGAGCAGAGCCACACTTATGTGTTGTCTCGTCAATGCTCAGATCAGCATCATGAACCTTCAAAGAAGAATCATTCAAAAGCTTGCACGGTTAATTACACTTCTATTGAGGATATTGCTAAAGGTGAACCAGTTTTAGCGGGCATGTTCACGTTACATGAACAACCCACTTTCATTTTGTTTGATTCCGGGGCCACCCACAATTTTATTAGCAGAGACTATGTGCTGAAGAATAATCTCCCATTTAGCACAGTTAAGCATCCGTTTCATATCAGCTCACCTGGAGGCAAGATATCAACTGATGAAATGGCCTCACGAGCACCTTTATGTTTGGGTGGAAACATCTATCCTGCGAGCCTTATCATACTCAAAGGCCAAAGGATTGATATTATCTTGGGGATGTCATGGTTGACACATTATGGAGCTATTTTTGACATCAGCTCTCGGACTGTCCAACTGAATTCCCCAATACATGGTTGCAACACATTGAATCTTGTGGATCCATCACAACAAGTTGCAGCGGTGCATCAGATTGAAGCTCCTAAACTTGAGGATATTCCAGTTGTATGTGAATATCCAGATGTGTTTCCCGAAGACGTGCCGGGCATGCCACCCGAACGTGATGTAGAGTTCAAGATTGAACTAGCACCGGGAACAACACCTATTTCTCGGCGACCATACAAAATGGCACCGAAGGAGCTAGCAGAATTGAAGGAGCAGCTTAATGACCTCATGGACAAAGGTTTTATACGCCCAAGTTCATCACCTTGGGGCTGTTCCGCACTCTTTGTGAAGAAGAAGGACGAGACCTTGAGACTATGCGTAGATTATCGTCCACTGAATGCTGTCACTATCAAGAATAAGTATCCACTGCCGCGCATTGACATTTTGTCCGATCAACTAGTGGGTGCTAAGGTATTTTCCAAGATGGATCTTCGGTCTGGGTATCACCAGATAAAAAGCCGGGCAGAAGACGTACCTAAGACGGCGTTCTCGACAAGATATGGTCTTTATGAATATCTTGTCATGTCCTTTGGGTTGACCAATGCTCCGGCTCACTTTATGTATCTCATGAACTCTGTGTTCATGCCGGAGTTAGACAAGTTCGTCGTGGTTTTCATCGACGACATCTTGGTCTATTCAAAGTCAGAAGAAGAACACGCTGAACATTTGCGTATTGTACTCCAACGCTTGAGGGATCACAAGCTATATGCAAAGTTCAGTAAATGTGAGTTTTGGATCAGCAAAGTGCCGTTTCTTGGGCATATTATTTCAGCGGAAGGCATCGCTGTGGACCCAAGTAAAATCGAGCAAGTGCTGAACTGGAAATCTCCAACATCTGTTAATGAAGTGAGGAGTTTCCTAGGTTTAGCGGGTTATTACCGGAGATTCATTCCAAACTTCTCCAAAGTCGCTAAACATATGACGGAGCTGTTGAAGAAAAGCACCAAGTATGATTGGAGCAATTCATGCGAACAAGCTTTTCAAACTTTAGTGAAGTGTCTCACTACTGCTCCAGTTTTGGCCCAGCCGGACACCACGAAGCCGTTTGATGTTTATTGTGATGCATCCGGAATTCGTTTGGGTTGTGTGTTGATGCAAGAAGGGCATGTGGTCGCTTATGGATCCCGACAACTCAGGGGCCATGAGCAGAATTACCCGACGCACGACCTTGAACTAGCTGCAGTGGTCTTAGCGTTGAAGATGTGGAGACATTATCTACTAGGCAATCTAGTACATCTCTACACTGACCACAAAAGCTTGAAGTACATCTTCACACAGAAGGAACTGAATATGAGGCAGCGAAGATGGCTCGAATTGATCAAGGATTACGAACTTGAAATTCATTACCACCCGGGTAAAGCGAATGTGGTTGCCGATGCACTTAGTCGGAAAGCCCACAATCACCATTTAGCCATGGCTGCACATGAAGAAGGAGAACCAAGCCTGCGCTTAGTTCCCTACGGATCGCTGTTCAACCTCGCTCTTATTCCTACAATCCGAAATGAGATTGTAGAGGCTCAGAAGAAAGACAAGGGTATGTCCCACATCCGTAGAAGAGTGGACAGCGGTGAATTGAAGATGTTCCGCAAGGATGAAGAGGGTACTCTATGGTTTAACGACCGCATAGTGGTACCCTGAAACATGAAATTGCGGAGGAAGATATTGGATGAAGCACATTTATCCAAGTACTCCATTCATCCGGGAAGCAACAAGATGTACCAAGACTTAAAATCTAAGTTCTGGTGGACACGGATGAAAAGAGAGATGCGAAGTACGTATCCGAGTGTGATACGTGTCGGCGGGTTAAAGCTGACCATATGAGGAAAGCCGGACCACTTCAACCGCTGAAGGTTCCAGCATGGAAGTGGGAAGACATAAGTATGGGCTTCATCGTCGGTTTACCCATGACTAGCAACAAGCATGATTCTATTTGGGTAATCGTCGATCGTTTGACAAACACAGCACATTTTATTCCAGTCCATACCAAATATGTGGCAAAGAAGTATGCGGAGCTCTACATCTCGAGAATCGTGTGTTTACACGGGGTTCCCCGCACCATCGTTTCTGATCGAGATGCGTTGTTCGTATCCAGATTTTGGGAGCAACTACATGCTTCACTGGGAACCAAGCTGATTCGGAGTTCAGCGTATCATCCGCAAACTGATGGTCAAACGGAGAGAGTCAATCAGATTCTGGAGGATATGCTACGGGCATGTGTCATCAGTCATGGGAAGAATTGGGATGACCATCTACCGTTAGCAGAATTCTCATATAATAACGGTTATCAATCCAGCATCAAGATGGCCCCGTATGAAGCTCTTTATGGCCGCAAGTGCCACACACCACTGAATTGGTGTGAGTCCGGCGAGAGAGTGTTCTACGGGATTGATCTTGTGAATGAAGCCGAGGAACGAGTGCGAGTGATCCAAGCCAATTTAAAGGCTGCTCAATCTCGGCAGAAAAGCTATGCAGACAAAAGACGTCGACCTCTTCACTTTGACATCGGGGACCACGTTTATCTTCGTGTCTCTCCGATGAAAGGGGTTCATCGGTTCGGAGTGAAGGGAAAGCTTGCTCCGCGATTCATCGGGCCGTTTGCTGTCACTGAGATATGCGGACCCGTGGCCTATCGTCTGGAGTTACCGACATCGCTTTCGGGTATTCACAATGTTTTCCACGTCTCTCAACTGGGGAAATGTCTTAAGTACCCAACCGCGGTTCATATGGAGAACATTGAGGATCTTCAACCGGATCTCACCTATGCTGAGTATCCGATACAGATTATTGATGAGAAGACTTGCACCACAAGAAATCGGACATTGCGATTTTACAAAGTCTTGTGGAGCAACCACACCGCTGATGAAGCCACGTGGGAAAGCGGAATTTCTCCGTTTAAATTTTCCCGACTTGTTTGTAGCATATGTCCAGTAGTCATTCTCCCTTCTTCTTTCTTTTTGTAATCTCGGGAAGAGATTCTTTTAAGGGGGGAGGAATGTAAAAGCCCTAACTTTTGTAAAGTTTGATTTCAACTTATAAAACAAAGTTAAGGCGAAGAAAGGCTATAATTGTGTCACATGAAATGATGAACACACAAATGGACATGTGAGGGAGTTAAAAATTTCCTCTAGCCCATTCTCAACACATGTTAACCTAGGGGAAAGAATTACACTCCCAAAAACTCTAACTCATGTGCACCTCCTCTATGAGTAGAGTGGAGGAAATTTAAACGCAATTTGAATTCTTTTAAAAGGATTCTTATCCAGATTGTATAAATGTATCCAAAGGAATTCACCGATGCATTCTCCATGTATCAATGAGCTCATGATCCAAATTTGGATATTTTTGGAGCTCGTATACCAATTATTCCAGGAAATATGCGAGGGAGGGTTCAAATTGAAATTTGAATTCGAAAACTGAACCAAACGTGCTCAATTTTGAAATCTGATTTCAGATTCAAATTCTTCGTGATCTGTTTGATCTACCGTCCAATTTTGGTTGAATTTGGATGAAGGCGGTGCGGGAAAATTAAAGCACGGAGAGGGGAGATATTTGAGGGCTGTGGCCCACATGTCATACACACGGTAAACAAACCGACTCAGTTTTTCCTTCTCTCCCGGCAGCCGACCTCTCCTGGATCTTTTGCTCGATCTAAGCCATCACAGCAAGTGCAACAAGGCGAGTTGTCTTCTCCCAGCTCGATATCAGCCCCGTGCTGCCTTTCTCCCGTGCGTTTGACACCTGAGAAGAACACAGCGACCCCTCTGTTTCCTCCATCACGCAGCCACCACTGAACTTTCTTTGCCCGAGCTCACCACAGCAAATAGCAGCGTACCAGCATGCTCTAGCCGGCTAGCACTTCACCTCCACCATCCCGAGCTCACCAGCGCCAACAAACAGAAAAGTTCTGCTGCTCCCGTGTTGAACGTCGGAGGAACCGGAACTGGACGCCGTGGACAGCCCAAACCAGAAGGGATCACGCCCAAGCAAGCCACCCCATCTGTGCACCAACAAGTCTAGTTGCTCACCTCCAAAGCTCAGCCCTAGCCATTGATCAGAGAGGGAGAATTTCAAGTTTTTCTCCCAGGCGGCAGAAACGGACCTTGAGGTAAAGAATTGTAAAATTCGTCCTCAAATCGTGTTTGTTGGGTTTCAAACTTCACACACAGGATGTTAACTGCCTAGCACACCTCCTCCATCGATTTTAGACCAAGAAATTGAGTGTAGAGTGAGCAATCCGAGCTCTTTTAGAGGGTATGCTGCTGGACCCTATCGGGTGCACGGTGCGATAGGTTTAGAGCCCTCTCAAGCTTGTTTAGACCTCATGCCGGTCTTCTACATGATCCCCTGATGCTGTAGAGCCCAAGAACCGACCATTTGGTGGAGAATTCACCGTGCAAGACCTCGCTGGAGCCCTAGGGTTTGCTGTGGCCGGTGCGCCCTGTTTTCCTGCGAGTTTCAGCCGCCGGCGATCTCACCAACGTGTTCAGCGTGGGGAAATATGGGGGGGGGGGGGGCGGCCAGAAGGGGGTCTGGAGGTGGCTGGGAACTGGTTTTCAGACAACCTCACCGGAGGGGGCCGCCACTGGTGTGTTTGGCGCGAGTCTGGAGGTTAGGGATGACCGGTGGGACCCACTGTCAGCATTTAAACATTTTCCAGATTTTCCCACTTTAGTTCAAACTTTGGACAGCCATAACATTGTGTAGGAGTGTCCAAAAATTGTGAAACAAATTTTATTGGATTCCTCTCAAAGAGTACTATCCAAGGGTGCAGGCCAATGTTTATTAAAATCCCTGGATGTCGCTCATTAGTTAATTTAAGTAAAACCTTGTATGAATTTGTACAGGAGTTCTGTTTATTGGAAAATTCCCAAATTTGGACAGAATATTCTTCCAAAATTCCTTGAACTCCAGTAAAAGGTTCAGAGGCATTGGACCTCATTTGCTTGGTCAAATGATGTATTCATTCCTTATGTCTCTGAAAAATAGGAAAATGAACAGAGACAATTTCAGCTTTTCCTCATTCTTTGAAAAATTCATATCTCCATGTAGGAAACTCCAAAAATGGTAAAACCACTTCCTATGGATTCAGGACATTTTGTACTTCACAAAAAGCCTACTTTTCAGCATAGGAAAGCTTAATATCTAGGGGATATAGGCAGGTTAGTGAAAACCACATAAGGATTTGTTGTGATCACATGAAGCTATTTCTGGAGCTCCATTTTTTGCACACTGCCTAAATACCATCCGTAGATGCTGTGGTTAAATTATCAGCTTCATTGGACCTCTGGAACTTGAGCTTCCATCTTTTAGGTTTAAGTGTCCATATAATGGACTTAATCACATGGTGATTACTAGTATCACTTGTCACCTAGCATTCTTCTTCTCTAAGGTTTAGATCCAACAACAGAAACCTTGCTGTTGTTTGTCCCTTTTAGGTGTGAGTTAACTGGTACAACAGTTTTGAAACAGTTTCTAAATTGCTTTTGAAATATATGTGCATTGCAATATAATAGCTCACGTGACGTCGACGTTCAACGAGGACTCAACTCCGCAGTGAGGATCTCCATCTCGTGACGAGCTTGGCGGATTCTCCGGAGGAAGACTAACTCCTAGCTTCTAACAAAACCTTTGAGTAAGGCAAGCCCCGGTTTGCATATCGTTACCGTTTTAAATTTTGCTTTACTTCACCTCATGTTTATTAGACTTGATATTGTGCATTATGTCTATGATTATTGAAACCCACTTGCATGACTATTACATCCCTGAGTAGAAGGTTTAGTGTAGGCTTTGCTTCGTTGTAGATGCTAGGCTAATGTTGTAGCTAGCTCGGTAGAAGTCGAGTAGTAAAAAGCTACTCGCGAGAAAGTTCGAGTAATGGAGTTACTCGCGAGAGGTTAATGATAAGAGCACCCTCATGAAAATGAGATGGGGACGGGGATGTTCCTGTAGGATGGAGCGCTCAAGGTTGGTCTCGACCTGCAATGGGTGTGACAATGCTTGATACCACATTTAGCCTGGACCGGGATGGTAAGGCAAATGTGGAGGTTGGTTGTAGCCCCGTCCGTGTCGGTTAAGGACCGTATGTATGCGGCCCTGCTGGACAAGATTGATCTGTACCGGATATATAGTGGGGTATGGGACCCATGAAACCGATGTAACTCGATGGACCGTGATATAGAAACTCATCCTTCGCATGGGAATGGCGTTGAGAAGGCGGGAGGTGTAAATCCTCTAGCAGGCAACTTCGACATGTCCATGTAGAGGACCATCCTGCTCGGCGCGAAGCGTTTTTCTATGTCGGGGTGTCGTGTGAAAGGTTGCTGCATACAACGTAAGAAAGATCTCTTGACAGAGTCTTTCGAGGCGGGTGTATGTGTCGTGTATTCCGGGTTGTTATTGATTCGAATCACCGTCGCTCACGGAAGAGGATTGAGCATACTTGCCCACTGCGCCGTGATTTAGTAAGAAGATGAACTAAGTCTCTTAACTTGCTGTTTGTGGATTCATCAATGTATTGGAACCTTGACTGAAGTAGATATAGAGCCAACTAAATTTCATTTCCACCTTAGGCTAGCAACATCGGGATAAGCGTTTCTTGTTTGATTGTGGACTTCCGATGTTGTGAGGCGTGAGGACCACTAAAATGAAGGCTATAAGAATCTGAATATAAGGATCAAGTTTAGTCAAGCTGCATTTTGCAAATTCCTGTTCCTACTATCTTACTACCCTGCATTTAGAGTTACATGTTTAGGAGTGACGGTTAAGTCTTGCTGAGCCTTAGTGCTCACGGTTGCTTCTGAGTTGTTTTTGCAGGTAGCAGGATGCCTGCTATGAAGAGGGTTGTTCGGTGAGACGATGAACCTCACGGTTTGTTCAACTCATTGGAAACCTAGCCGCTGCCTTTCTTTGGTGAAGCTAGTAGGAAGCGTTCACGGGCTGAACGACTTCTCTTCGGCGTAGTTAGGGTCGAGAGTGAGTAGTTTGTCCAGCAAATTTTAATTTCCGCTGCGTGTGTACAATATGTTTTAAAAGAAATTATCTTGAGTAACAAAATGGTTCTGTTATGTTCTTCAGCCTCTTTTCGTGCATGCTGTTGGGTGCCGCATCGCACGGCACCACCCATTGCAATCTCCGGGCCGGGCCTCACATTTCATAAACATTGGGCTGCACCCCTGGATAGTAATATTTGAGCGGAATCCAACAAAATTTGTTTCACAATTTTTGGACACTCCTACACAAAGTTATGGCTCTCCAAAATTTGAACTGAATTGGGAAAATCTGTAAAATGTTTAAATGCCGACAGTGGGTCCCACCTGTCATCCCTAACCTCCAGACTCGCGCCAAACAGGGCAGTGGCGGCCCCCTCCGGCGAGGTCGCCGGAAAAGCACTTCCCAGCCACCTCCAGACCCCCTGCTGGCCGCCCCCCCCATATTTCCCCACGCTGAACACGTTGGTGAGGTCGCCGGCGGCTGAAACTTGCCGGAAAACAGGGTGCACCGGCCACAGCAAACCCTAGGGCTTCGGCGAGGTCTTGCACGGTGAATTCTCCACCAAATGGTCGGTTCTTGGGCTCTACAGCACCAGGGGATCATATAGAAGACCGGCATGAGGTCTAAACAAGCTGGAGAGGGCTCTAAACCTATCGGCACCGTGCGCCCGATAGGGTCCAGTGGCATACCCTCTAAAAGAGCTCGGATTGCTCACTCTACACTCAATTTCTTGGTCTAAAATCGATGGACGAGGTGTGCTAGGCAGTTAACATCCCGTGTGTGAAGTTTGAGACCCAACAAACACGATTTGAGGACGAATTTTACAATTCCTTACCTCAAGGTCCGTTTCTGCCACCCGGGAGAAAAACTTGAAATTCTCCCTCTGTGATCAATGGCTAGGGCTGAGCTTTGGAGGTGAGCAACTAGACTTGTTGGTGTACAGATGGGGTGGCTTGCTTGGGAGTGATCCCTTCTGATTTGGGCTGTCCACGGCGTCCAGTTTCGGTTCCTTGAGTTTGAACTCGGGAGCAGAGGAAACCTCGCTGTTTCTAGGCGCCAGCAGGCATGGATCACCGGGGTGACGTTGCTAGCCAGCACTCATGGGCGAGGGTTTTTGCTGTGGGAAGCTGGGCAAAGGGCGCTTGATTCAGTTGGGCGAGCAGAGGAGCAGAGCAGCGGCTGGTTCTGTTCTGCTCGGGAGAAAATATCACGGGAGCAGACAGAACGGGGAAGAAGAGAGAAATCGGCTTCGTGCACTGTCTCGTGTGAGGATCAGACCGAGCCCACGAGGGAAGAAGGAGGTGGCATCAGGAGTGGATTGCCTCGGCTGGGTTCACGCTCTCATCCGAAGAAAATGAAACAGAGGCGGTTTGCTGCACCGGGTCTATGACATGTGGGTCCGGCCCCTTTTATTTGATTTCCCCGCTGTGCTTTGAGATTCCCACGCAAACGTTGTCCAAATATCACCAAATTTGGAGGATAGGCCAAACATAATGTGAGGAATTTGAATATGAAATCTGATTTCAAAATTGAGCACATTTGGTTCAGTTTCTAAATTTGAATTTTAGCCCGTATGCTACTGATCCACATCTTTCTATAATCTGGAATGGACTGATGAATCGGGGTGCTAACTTTCCTCTCACCCCAAATCTGTTCACGCCCTTCATTGGAGACACACGTAGGTATACGTGATCCCCGACTTCAAATTGTAATGGGCGTCTTCTCCGGTCCACATACTGTTTCTGCCAGGATTGGGCGGCTTTTAGGTTCGCTTGAATCAGCCAAGCCTTTTCCTCCGCGTTGTTGACAAGATCAATCCCGAAGGTAACCCTTTCGCCAGACTCACACCAATTCAATGGTGTGCGGCATTTTCTCCCATATAGCGCCTCGTAAGGCGCCATCTTGATGCTGGCTTGGTAGCCATTGTTGTAGGAGAATTCGGCTAACGGCAAGTGATCATCCCAATTCTTGCCGTGGTTGATAGCGCAAGCTTGTAGCACGTCTTCTAGAATCTGATTTACCCGCTCGGTTTGCCCATCCGTCTGCGGGTGGTATGCTGAACTATGGATTAGCTTCGTCTCCAATGCAGCGTGTAGCTGCTCCCAAAAACGGGACACAAATAAAGTGCCCCGGTCTGATATAATGGTACACGGTACGCCGTATAAGCATATGATCCGTGATATGTACAGTTCAGCATACATCTTGGCGTTGTAGTTGGTGTTGATCGGGATGAAATGGGCAATTTTGGTGAGCCGGTCGACGATTACCCACACAGAATCATGTTTCTGAAAAGTGGTGGGCAAACCGACGATGAAGTCCATGCTCACATCCTCCCACTTCCAGACAGGAACGCCAAGTTGTTGTAGCAGTCCCGGTTTCCGCATATGATCTGCCTTCACCCTTCGACATGTATCACACTCGGACACGTACTTGGCGATCTCCCGCTTCATCCGTGTCCACCAAAACTTGCTTCTGAGTTCTTGATACATTTTGTTGCTGCCGGGGTGAATAGAAAATTTTGATAAGTGAGCCTCATAAAAAATTTTCTTCCGTAACTCCGGGTTACGTGGTACGATGATCTGGTCCTTGAACCATAGGATGCCATCTCCGTCCTTCCAGAAACATTTCAGCTCCCCACTATCTATACGTCTCCGCAAATGCGAATTGCCCTTGTCATATTTCTGAGCAGCCGCTATCTCTTCACGGATGGTGGGGATCAAAGCTAAGTTGTAGAGGTCTCCTTGTGGAATCACATGCAATGGTGGCTCGCTCCCTTCCAATGGTGTGATGGTCAGGTTGTTGACGTGTGACTTGCGGCTCAGCGCATCCGCCACTACGTTTGCCTTGCCTGGGTGATAATGGATCTCTATCTCGTAATCCTTTATCAAATCTAACCATCTTCGCTGCCTCATGTTCAGCTCCTTCTGAGTGAATATGTACTTGAGGCTCTTGTGGTCGGTATATAAATGTACGAGGTTACTGAGTAGGTAGTGCCTCCACATTTTAAGTGCAAGTACCACGGCAGCGAGCTCCAAGTCGTGAGTTGGATAATTCGGCTCATGGTTTCTAAGCTGCCGTGACCCATACACGACCACTCTTCGGTCTTGCATCAGCACACATCCGAGCCCAATGCCGGATGCATCCCAGTGCACATCGAATGGTTTTGTTGTGTCTGACTGCGCCAAAACCGGTGCTGACGTTAGGTGCATGACTAAAGCCTTGAATGCTGCTTCACATGCTGGACTCCAAACATATTTGGTAGCCTTCTTCAGCAGCTCCTTCATAGGCTTGGCAATCTTCGAGAAGTTCGGAATGAACCTCCGATAATATCCCGCGAGTCCGAGGAAACTCCGTACCTCGTGAACAGTTCTCGGGGATTTCCAATTCACCACTTGTGTGATCTTGTTCGGGTCTACAGCAATGTCCTCCGCTGAGATGATATGCCCGAGAAAAGGAACTTGCGATATCCAGAACTCGCATTTGCTGAATTTCGCGTATAGCTTGTGATCCCGCAGCCGTTGCAAGACTATACGCAGATGCTTCTTGTGATCTTCCTCCGACTTGGAATATACCAGTATGTCGTTGATGAAGACCACGACAAACTTGTCCAGCTCCGGCATGAATACCGAGTTCATTAAATACATGAAGTGAGCTGGAGCATTGGTGAGGCCGAAGGACATGACCAGGTACTCATAAAGTCCGTACCTCGTCGAGAAAGCCGTCTTCGGAATATCCTCAGCCCGTATTTTAATCTGATGGTACCAGGATCTTAAGTCCATCTTGGAAAATATCTTTGCTTCGACCAACTGATCAAACAACATGTCGATCCGTGGCAACGGGTACTTGTTCTTGATGGTTACAGCGTTTAGTGGATGATAGTCCACGCAACGCCGCAACGTCTCATCCTTCTTCTTCACAAATAATGCCGAACAGCCCCATGGTGAGGAGCTCGGCCTAATAAAACCCTTCTCCAGCAGGTCCGTTAGCTGGGTCTTCAGTTCAGCCAACACCTTGGTCGCCATCTTGTACGGCCTTTGGGATATTGGCATGGTTCCCGGTGCAAGTTCAATCTTGAACTCCACCTCTCTATCGGGCGGCATCCCCGGTAAATCATCCGGGAACATGTCAGGGAACTCTCGGACCACTGGAATATCTTCCAATCTGATAGTTGTGGATTGATAGACACTTGGAAGTTTTATTTCTGGACTGTCCAGAAATAAGGAGTGAGATCCGTGCACTTCTAAGTTCAAGTGCACGATTCGAAGGATGGTGTCTAAAACAGCGCCGTGGTGGGTTAACCACGACATCCGTAGGATGACATCAACCTTCTATCCCTCTAAGATTATGAGAGACGTAGGGTACACTCTACCCGCTAAGCATAATGGTGCTTTGGAAACCATTACGCTTGCTGAAATCCTCCCACCCGGTGAACAAATCAAATATGGACTATTGGTGGGTAGTATTTGCAAGCTGTGTTTAGCAATGAAAGCTTGGCTAATAAAATTATGCGTGGCGCCTGAATCAAACAACACTACGGTGGGATGCTGGTGGAGTTGGAACATACCCGCAAGGATTGGCTCACCCTCCGGCACGTCCTCTATGGCAAGTTGGTGGATGGTGCCGGGCCTAGGGTTTGCCCGCCGCGCATTAGTATGGTCCGGGGCTGATTCCTCCCCGGATGTTGTTGTGCAACTCCGCCGCCTTGTCTCTCAGGACAACTGCTGGCAAAGTGTCCTGGACGGCCACATTTGTAGCATGTGGCCGCTGCTTGTCCGGTGCTTGTGGGACGAAAGCCCGGCATGCGCTGCTGAGGTGCATACGGACGCGGCATCGCCCGCTGCTGCTGATGTTGTTGCGGAGGTGGCGCTGGCAGTGCCGGCCTGAACGCCGGTGGAGAATAAGGCCGACTGTGGAATGGCATCGACCTCTGTGGTGGCTGCCAGCGTGGACCTGATGGTGGGCGATTCACCATCTGCAATTTCTGAGAAGGACCGCCTCCTTCTCCGCTGCTTTGCGGCGCACTTCGCTTTCTTTCCGCCGCCGCTAACTCCTTGCCGGAGTCCTCCTGAACAATCGCAGCATTGATTATGTCGTTGAGGCTGCCACGATTGAACATCGCCAGTTTGTCCTTCAGGAGCGGATTAAGCCCCTGGTAGAAGTGATCCCGCCCCTTCTCGTCGGTATCTGCGTGATATGACGCGTAGAGCGCAAGATCGTGGAACGCCCTGGAGTACTCCAGCGCGTTCCGGGTCCCTTGTTGCAGGCGTAAGAATTCCTGCGTCTTCCTCTTCATGATACCCGGTGGTATGTGATAGGCCCTGAAGGCCGTCCTGAATTCCGTCCAGGTCATAACTCGGTCGGTGGGCTGTGAAGCAAAGTAGTTCGCCCACCACGCGCTCGCGGATCCCTGGAGCTGTTGGACCGCGAACTGAGTCTTGCGCTGCTCACTCACTTGGAGCAGCCCGAACTTTATCTCCATCGTGCGGAGCCAGTTGTCTGCATCGAGGGGTTCATCCGCCCTCGAGAATACCGGGGGATGAGTTGCTAGAAAGTCGGAGTAGGAGCTCTGTTGACGCTCCTCACAATCCTGACGCCTCTCTGGTCAAGACGTATTTGCAATGAGATTTTGGAGCAACTCCGTGTGCTGCTGATGAGAACCCGCAATTGCCGCAACGATATCGGCCAATGTAACCGTTGGCGGTGGCGGTGGCGGTGTTTGCTGTTGCTGTTGCTGTCCCTAGGAGTCCTCGGGAGGCTGTTGGGAGGTTTCTCCCCCTTGACTAGACCCCCCAACGTCTGGGTTGGCACGAGTACGAGTCATTCTGAAATTCAAAACAGCAGCGATCAGCACATGTCATACTTAAAAATTCCATATGAAACATTAGATATTTGAAGTGACGCATGAATAATTTGCACAACATTCACATATATTGATAAAGCATAAACTTTATACAAGATACATTATTCTCGGGTCTCTGAGAAGTCGTTCTCATGTCGTCACTACCTATACATACGCTATTGCCTACACGACATGTCACTGGTTACAAAAGTTTGGGTTACACTTCTCTGGTTGCTCTACTTGGCAACGGTAGCCTCCTACTTGGAGTAGAACTCGACCTCCTGTGGGTCGTCCTCCTCCGGTACCTCAGCTGGTGGCTCCGGATCTACAACCTCTTCTCCCATCTCGGGTTCTCCCATTGCCGGAAGTCTCAAGACCACCGGGATGCCAAATACCGGAGGTACGAGGTCCTGCAATGCGTGCACCTCGTCCATGGCTTGGTTGTAGTCCTCTTCCCAGCCTTGCCCTTCCTCAATAGCATCGTGCTACTCTTGGGTAAGGACCTCGTTCTGCTGGGTTAGAGCCTGCACCTTTTCTTGCAACGCCGCGATGTCAACACGGCTTTTCTTCCTTGCCTTCTTCATACGATGCAACTGATTATGCTATTCGTTCAGTCGCTTAATTGTCGGAAGAAGCACATTGCGGAGTGCGCTGTGAGCACTCTCGAAATGGTCTCCACGGCTTGTGCTCTCCTTGAGCTTCGCAGCAAGACAATCTGCATGAATAGTTTGGCTGTCCATCACGGTCTTTCCTGCTTTCAATTGGAGGCTGAGGTTCGCCCCCGCGGGGTTGTACCTTGGGCAACCCGGATCGGTTGCCTCCCTATACCTCCCTCCCCACACATGATTAGCCCATCCCTCCACCAGAACGAGAGCATATGGAGTGCCCTCCATAGCTCTCACGTGTAGTTGGCAAAAACGCGACATAGTGTTGCGGGCTGCCATTTGCCACATTCCCTCCGGTTGTCTACCTCTCACCGTAACGGTGAACGGCGTCCAACCGGGTGGCATAGGCCCTGCAGGAACTTCGACATGGATCGTCCACGTCTTGTTCCCCTCCTCGCCTTCTTCCTTGGTGAAGTACTGCGTCATCTTGCTGTATCCAAAATATTGAAGCGTTTGCCTCAATGTTTCCGGATAGCCGCTGTGGTGAGAACAGTGGGACATCACCCACCCGTTCTCCAACTGTCTATCCGCTGTCATCTGTAAAAACATATTTGAGAAATATAAAATATTTATTTGAACAGTAAACCATTGAGTTATAACATAAAACATGTCATTGAACCCATAAAACTTGGAAACATAGTTCAAATTTAAATAAATTTGACTGCTGAGCTGCTGTCCAATATAACAGCCCTGACCAGTTTCCATTTCAACCTGATTTAGACCATGCTAAAGGAAAAACCAATTCTGGAGCTCAACACAAAGTTAAAGCTAATTTCAATAGCTTGCCAGAAAGTATTTTCTTGGCCTAAGATCTGTCCTGGTTCAAAAGTTATGAGATGTCAAAGTCAACAGAATTTCCGGAGAACCTTGGACAGCACCTCCCTGCTTTAGGTACTGATTGATCCAAGAATTCCAGTTAATTCTGCTCCCAATCTGACAAAACATCTGTTACAAAGTTGTAACCCATCTCATTAACTTTTCAGAACTACCTCATTTTCTATTTTTGGATTTTTATGCAGGAAGTTATGCTCGATTTACAGAGTGTTACAGAGAGTTTTTGCTCTGCCCTGTTTTTGGACAGTTTCCACTCTAATGCATGTTTCGATTGGTTAAGGAATGAAACACCTCTGGATCTCAACAGAAAAGTTGTAAAGCTCTTCCAAAGCTTTCCAGAAATGTAACATATGACCCCAACCTCGAAATAACTCAATCTCTAACCTCTGATTAACTTCAGCCTTAATTCAGCTGAAAACAGGGTACTCGGTCCTTAGCAACCTATAAGTTAAAAACTTGTAAACTTGAATATCCTGATTAAAACTTTCAAGTTTTACAATGAAGTTGTTCATTTAGTGGAGTGTGACGTCGATGCGTCACCAGAGCATGTCGGTACTACATCCTCACAAAGAAAAAACCTATACCGGACTTAGCTGGCTTCGTTAGTTCAGTGGCACTAAGTGTCTCTCACACACGAATGCTACACGTCTACCATTTCGTGGTTAGACTATCTGCAGATAACTCACACAATCGTCAGACTCGGCTGCACACCGAGCCCGGTATCCATACAGTTCGTACGTCCGGCCGTCATCACTCGCCCGGATGTTCTCAAGCCAAACACGCCTTGAGCTACGTGTTCACGTTACTGACCACGTGACGGGGTCTCCCAAATTGCACCATGCACGCTAGGGACAGACATCGCTTGAATACCCCAAACGACATGAAGAATCGTAGAGGATATTAAAGCGGGTCGGGTTACCTGCCACCCGTGGGGCTCCACCCTTCAGCTTGTGCGCACTGGTGGACAGCGCTTACGTACACCCACAAGACATAAAGCGTCCTGAGATGCACGATTTTCCGACATAAGCAAATAGGTTAGTATGCCACTTTCTATACACTAATAACATCCTTATATGGGCTATTAACTCGTTCCTCACTGGATTTTTGAAAAAGATGACCTTTGTAGTGCGATAAACCTCAAGCGAGCTCCGATACCATTGCTGACACGACCCCACGGTCTTGTCGAGCCAGGATCACACTGAGGGTTGCTGCGTTGCACAGCACTGTATAACACACATCAAAGGTACAAAGCGGAAGCAAAGTTTTATTACATAAACAGGTTTATGACCATTTTTACAACAAAATATGTTCAGTCTACACTCACGGGCTTAGACTACGCATCGAGTTTCATGTTCAGCCCGTGAACGTGTCCCCGCTAGCACGCACACACACTAACACGGCGGCGTGCACGACTCCCACTCGACGGGGTTCCCCTCCTGGGGTTCCGACTCCTCCTCGGGAGTTCCTTCCTCATAGAACCCTGCAAAAGCTTCAAACACAAGCAGTGAGCACGAAGGCTCAGAAAGACTGACCCGTCTCTCCTAAACATGAAACTTCTACTTGGAGGGTGATAGGTTACATGAGGCAAAATAAGTTGCACGGACTCGCCTAATTAGTGGGACCTTACTTTTAAGTTTTAGCAGCAGGTTGTGGAGAACCTTACGCTAAGGCACATGAGAGAGCCGCAATCAAACAAGAAACACATTTCTCTCATGTACTTTGCCCAATGTTGAAAAGAACTTTAGTTAGCTCTAAGCTACAACAATTCATTAGCAATCAAAGTTCATCTTTCAATCAGCAACATTTTAACATGTAACTAGCTTGTTCTTTCTACTTCACAGTACAGTGAACAAGTGGTACTCACTGACCGCGAGGGACGACGATTATAATCGATTTACACCTGTAGGGTTACCCGAATAACCCGTCGTGTACGCCCGTACTCGATGTTGCCTACAACAACCATCACGGACGTCGTACGTAACTACCTTTCACCCGTTAGCCAAATATTGAACCGGTCCTATCGTCCCGAGCAAGAGGTCTCTGCACACGCATCTCAGTGCCGCCAGCCGATTTACACCTCAAGCTCTCAACCTACCCTCTGAATGACAGGCAATGCCTCAATACCCAGCTACCCGAGTTACATCGGTTTCTCAGTTCCCATATAGCCGGTAGGTCTTTGGTACTGTTCTAGCTTGTTCAACAGGCCCGCACACGGCTCGGTCGACACAAGCGGAGCTATAGCACACAGGACCCAAAGTCCTGCTGCCCTTAATCTCCGCTCGATCTCATTTTCTTGCCATGTGTTTTATTTGCTATCTCTACCCGAGTCGAGTGCCTCTAGCCTATTCTCACGAGTAGTTCCAACTACTCAACTTGTACCGAATCCTACACTATCTTAGCATGGCAGTAGATAACAGGGTTTTCAATCCTAATCCCAGCCCATGGTTTTCTTGGCTATGCATTTGGGTTTACAAACAAGACTCTAATGCAAGAATTAATAGTACTCAAAGTAAGTTCTCAAAACAATAAAAGTTTGTAAAGAGGTTAATGCAAACCGGAGCTTGCCTTGCTTCTCTTGGTCGTAGGCTAGCTGCTCTTCCGGAGTAACGAAGTAAAAGACTTCGGGTTCCTCCTCAACCTTAGCGACTACATGAGAAATATGGATATTTATCAATTCATATGCATTTCCATTGAATTTAAACTTGTGAAGTTTATAAGTCTCACTAGACAGACCCAATGACTCTGAAATTTTTATTGTGGTTTGGTTACAACCTAAGAAGAGACTTGGCCAAGTTTTAGTTGCAGCAAAGCTCATTTAAGCTCTCCACAAATCATTATGTACTTGACCTTAATTGGAGCTCTTATGGTGTTCTAGGGATTTTCATGGAGTAAGCCATGACTTTCTGAAAACTAGATTTTCAGAGGGTTCTAATGGAGTTGGTTTCACTTAATTTGAAGGTTCCTAGCTAGAGATATGAGCTAAACAAATTCAGAGAAATTCTGAAAATGTTTATGGACATTTTCTATTTTCTCTGGAACAGTTTCATTAATCACACCATTAGGTGAATCAAATGAGCTCAAATGGATCTGAAATTGTTATGGTAGCTCAGGGATATTTTGGTGACCATTCCAGCAAAATTTCAGAATTTTTCCTCCAAAGGGTTCTCCAGTTAAAATTCTAAACAGTTTAAACTTTGAAGAATTAATTCTGGAGAAATAAGGATTTTCATGAAGTGAAACTCGATTTGCTGGAAAGTACTCAGAGAGCTGAATCCAACAAATTTTGGTTCCCTCGATTTGGAGTTTCCTATCCAAAGTTATGAGGATTTGAAGTTTGAATGAAATCTGAAAATTGGGAAAAGTTTAAATCACTGCACGTGGGACCCGTGGCTATGTGTCGGCTCCTCATCGGATGACACACGTGGCTACAGATTCCTTCGCACGCAGCCGCACCCGATCCGTGCCACAGCAGATCCCGGTTTTAAAATATCTGCCGCTGACAGCTGGGACCCACCCCCTTCGTCTTCCTCTCGCCTCCCGTGCTCTGCCGCCGCGGCACCTCGCCGGAGAGCTCACCGGTGGCCTCTGTGGTGCTCCAAACTTCATGATTCTGGCTGCCCCTGCCTAAATCCACTCGGGAAACATGATTCTGGGCTCAGCTTGTCATGAAAATGGCCGGCACCCGGTCGGCGACGAGCGGTAGCTTCAGAAGAACTTCGGCCGTGTCGGCCGGTCTTCCTAACACCTCAACCGATCGAACAAAAGGTCGCCGAGCACCAGTGGTGGCTCGTGAAGCTTGGCATGGCGATGGAAAGGCTCGGGGAGGGTTCCAAAGTGGGTCTCACCGTGCGCCCGAAGCTGCCCGCAGGATCCGCCGTTGGCAAGCTTCGAAACACACCGGTTACAGGGGTTCTCAAGCTAAAAGTTGCGAAGACAACTTATGCGCCATCAAGTCTAGTCTGTGTAGAAACGTATTGAGACTCTCTAACCCCTCCTAGAGCGTGAATTGGACAGAACCGCACCCGAAGGTCGGTCTGTACCGAGAAAGAGGAAAACTGGAAATTCATCGCCGGCGATCAGGCAATCGGGCTGTGGCTCGGGGGTGAGCATCGCCAGCCCCTAACGCGTCCAGGGATGCCTTAGCTCGGGTGTGACAACCTCCCGGTTGGGCTATCCACGGGAGCCCGAGGTGCGGCGGATTCAGTTCACTGACAAGAGCTCTCGGTACAGTCGAGATCATCCGAATTAAGCCGATTTCCAGCAACGGGGAAGGAGAACGGAAGTCCCTAGTACCTTGTCGTAGCTTTGGAGGGAGTGGAGAGGCTGTGATCGTGGCTTTCTGATCAGTTCCGAGCAGCGGAGGACAGAGCGTCGGCTCAGTGTTCTTGCGAGGGGGCTTCGGCAGAGGCGTGGAGCACCTTAAGAAGGGCTCAGCACCAACCTGGCTCGCGCGTGGGCGAGCAGCTGGTGGCACGGCAGCCTCCCCTCGGTGGCCCCCTCGGAGGCGGCTCGGGGACCCGAGTGCTGAAGTCTCAGTCGGTTGAATGGTTTCAGTGGCTGACATGTGGGTCCCTCTTCCTTTTGAACCTCTGAACTTAACTCTCTATTACTGTTGTAAACAGTAATTCCCACAATGCCCATGGTGATTTGAATTATCTACCCCTGAGCGATTTGAATTGGTTAGAATTCAAATTGAGTTTGGTTTGACTAAATTTTCAGCACATATTCAGTTTGTAATTCAAATAAAGTTTGAATTTGCTAAACTTAGCTCATGTCAAGATCAACTCCAAATGGAGTGAAAATTGGTGTGTGAGCTCACAAAAATGTGCTGAGTAAGAATATGCCTCCCACTTTTGAATTCATGGGATGAAAACAGTTTGAATTTGAATTTGAGTTCAAACCACCCTCTTTCTAGCTATACCCAAAAGGACCTCAAAAGAGGTTTTGAATTTGGGTGAAACTTGGCATGGACATTCCTAGTAAGGTGTAGGAGATTTTCATATGTCCAGCCCCTATATGATGTATGTGGGAAATGCCACTTTTGCATTTTGTGAGTTTATCCTCTAGTGAGCATGTTGATGGTGGTTACTTGCTCTTCAAATGTGTTCATCAACTTTCTTCAATTGAGGTGTGTGTGTGGTGATGAACACTTTGAGTATGTGTCAAAAACTGAGGCCTTTACAATGTTCAAGTGGACGGAGGAAGCTCAAAAATCCCTCGACGACCTGAAGGTCTTCCTCACCAATCCTCCGATACTAGCATCGCCCGAGCCATACGAGCTGCTCCTTCTCTACATCGCCGCCACCAGCCAAGTGGTCAACACCACTCTCATTGTCGAGCGGGAGGAGTCCAAGCACGTCCATCGGGTTCAAAGGCCAGTCTACTTCATGAGCAACGCATTGTCCGATTGTGAGACACACTACCCTCATGTACAGAAGCTTCTGTACACCATTTTCATAACAAAGCGGAAACTCCTGCACTATTTCCAATGCCACCAGGTGCAGGTGGTGACCGCACGTGGGCTCGGTGTGATTATCAACAGCCGGGACTTGTCTGGAAGAATCGTAAAGTGGACCCTGGAACTCATGGGATACGATATATACTATGTCACCCGGATGGCGATAAGTCCCAAGCCCTGACTGACTTCATCGCCGAGTGGACGGAAGTCCAGACCGCACCAGGCCCGAGCTGTCATAAGTACTGGACAATGTACTTTGACGGGTCATCAACCCTTAACGACATGGGAAGCAGCGCCTTTGTCATCTCCCCAGAAGGAGATGAGCTCCCCAACGCATGGCGACTGCACTTCAAGGCAACCAACAATGTCATGGAGTACGAGGCCTTCCTCAACGGACTCCACATCGCAGTCAAGCTCAGCGTATGTTGGTATTTCTTATGTCTACAATTCATCCATGCAATGGATGCTGCCAATGCTAATGGCAACTAGGATAACCTAGTGCAAAAGCAAGATGAATTTAATAAGCGCACGGAAGATACTTCTGTAGCATTTCAGCCAAGAGTAATCCCTAAGTTATCGTATTTCCCAAGTGCACAACAAAATATTATACCTTGTATTGAATAAATTGGCAATGGTACTCACCCTTTACCTTAGTTAATATTGAGCGTATGCCTTCTCCTCTTCTTGGGTGGTTGAAAGATAGAACAAAAAATCAAGCATCCATTACCTAAATACTAAGTTCCACTTAAATTCCAGAGAGTTTCAAATGATTTTCAATTTTCAAGTTCCTCAAATGATACTCTCAAGAACTCATATTGTATGTGGAACTTTCCTCACCAAGGCAATGCCTCTTTTGATCCTACCTCTAAGTATGGCCTTTGTGAAGCTTGGTAGGGAACAAGAGTAGGCATATTTGGATCACATATTTTGCTAAGTCAAAAGAGTAAGCCTTAGGAAAAAATAAATCATACTCTAGATTAAGATGTGCATGTGTGATGGATGATATGTGGAGATGGAAGATGACTCCTTTTTGTGAACTCTCTTTATTGCAAGGATGAAACATGGCTACTTATTTTCTTTTTTTTTCTTTTCTTCTTTTTTTTTCTTCTCAAGGTCAGGTATTGTGAGCATGCATTTTTTTATTTTTCTTGTAGCCATGCATGTCATCTACTCCTTTTTTAATTATTTTGAGAGAGTGTTTGACATGAAAATTATGGAGTATTTTTTGTTGTGGAGTGGTATGATGGATAAATTTGCTAAATTCTAGTGTAGAAGTTTAGCATGTGCACGTGATATCTTGATCATTGAAGTATGAAAAGAATCTCACATAGGTCTATACTAGTGAGAAGCTGAAAGGTGTGGCGTTTGTACTGAAAGGTGAGAGGCCATCTGTCGCTAACCCGATGCGAACATTTCTTGCATCATCAGCGAAGTGAGCATCAAAGCTGTCCAGCGCCTTCCATGCCTCACCACCGGACGGGTGCACCATGACTCGATCGTTATCAAGCACACCTTCTTTGTGCCACCGCGTGTGTCTGACAGTTCTTTTAGAGAGGAACAATCGCTTCAACTGAGGTGTGATGGGCAAGTAACTAAGTTGCCTATGTGCGACTTCTATCATCACCTTGTCACCTTCGTCATTAACAACATCGACAAACCTCGATTTACAACACTTTAAGAACTTGTTATCTTTGCCATTCTCTTTAAATAAAAGCATGCAGTTGTCTCGGCACACATCAATCTTCTCATATTTCATCCGAGACCAGAAAGCATTTTCTTTGACTGGTACATGTCTTTAGGCACTTTATGAGGCTTTGGAATAATATTATTGTTCAACTTGACAAGATCGTTGTAGAAGTTATTTGAGAAAAAAAGTACTCAGATTTAATTGCCATAAGTCGTGTCATGAAAGAAATGAGGGTCACTTTTATGTGCTCATATAGCGCCTCTTCTAAGGTTTGAGAAGCTTGAAGAACGCTTCAACCTTCGTTGTAGGAGAATCTTCATTAAAGTATGGTTGTATAGATTCAAGCGTCTCATCCATCCTATCTGTGACACCCGGTTCAAAAAATTAACCAAGTGAATGCGTATGTGTGCCCAGGATGTTCATCACACATACACATGTACTTCACAAACTGAATTTCAGAATATAACCATGTACAAATATTGTTTAAGTACTTTATTACATTGACTCATTGTCTCACTCATGAATATCTAACTTATTCTTGCAGCGGAAGACTCTAAACGACAGCGGAAAATGACTAAGACGATGCACTCCAACTTCAACTCCACAGGCATGTTGACGGTAGTGCGTATGCCTAGTACTCCACCAGCTCTTCAAAGTACTCTTCTCCTGTAGCTGAATTATATGTGGGAATGCAAGGGTGAGTACATGTCGTACTCAGCAAATGCGGGAAAAGTATGACATGTAGCTTACAACAAGGTAGGAAATAAATGGTTTCATTGCAGCAAGGAAATTTTCTTTCACAAACGTAATAAAAACAGTAACTATCTCTAGGTGAGTTGAATCCTAACATAACCAAGTAATTCATCATCAATCCTTCATCATAATTCATCATTTATCAAGCCTCATCCAGCCAATACTCTTTCTCGAGTTCATCTCATACTCATAACCATCTCATTTTCATAGAACCGAAACCAAACCCATGTCATGACCCAGAACAGTCCCAAAACCACTCTCAAAAACCATACCCGAATAACCATCCCATGTTTTTCCTCTAATCATGGAAGTTGGCCACGTGCTTGTAACCGGAAGCACGGCTATCATGATTGTTTTACACTTTGCAGAGGTGGCACCACTTTATCCACAAGTTCGTGATTTTGTGACCCGTCAGCGACTAGAGAGAACCTCCATTACGCCACTACACAACCATCGGTGTATGGTCAAGATATCACAAAATAGCCTTTACAAAGGGACTCGTAGAATGTATGGACCCACTGAGGTTTCGCTGGCCGGCTCGAATCTCCATTCTTCCACCCACAGGCCCCTTCGTGTGCCATGCAATTACTATGGAAGTCCTCCTTGACTCCCATTCCCCTCGCCATCCAATGATCCACAACAAGCTAGAAACACACCTAATTAGTCAGCTAAGCTGCACCCATATTTGGCCTTGTGGTGGCACTGTTTTCCTGGCATGTGCTCGCATGAACCGGTCCTTAGATCTACGGCAAGCAAACCACCATCTCATTCAGCAACATCCACGAACCAAGCTCGCCTAGATCTCCCCGATTCCATTCTCATTAATATAATAAAGTTCTCATCATCTTTAATCTCATGAGTGCAGTAGCTAAACATGTTTTATTTCAGCTTCCCGTGTCCCGTAAATTGAGCAAAGCAAATGGGGAAAACGACCATACCCGACTCATGAATTTTCCCAGCGACAAGGATGGATAAGAAATCTAGTAAACTCTTATAAAAGGGTTTCCCATAAAGTTTACACGAGCATGCTAGTTTTACAATCAAAACAGTTCAAAAACTCAGGTTCAATATGGTCAAGGGGCACTTGCCTTGCTCCCACGGTTCTTGTTGCTCAAGCGTCTTGAAGTCTCGGTGCTGTAGTTCCTCGTAGGATTCCTATGGTGCAGTTTATAAAAATCAGTTTGCATGTGTTCTTGCAAGTTTTAGTAGGATTCCATGTGGTTCTATGATGAACAAGGCTTCTGGAATCAAGTGTGGACGTGGTTATGATCATGACTCAATTTGTTGATCAATTCCACCGTCAAAACTTGACCGAAACATGGTCTGCCCACATGCAGAAATTTCTGCTCGTAGGGGGTGGAGAAAACGGGTGCTTATAAACAGCGGCGACATGGTAAGAGGGGTAACGGAGACCTACCTCACTTCTTCCTCCTCTCCTCCTTGTGGCAGGACCCTTTTCCTTGCAGTGGCAGCAGCTGGGGCTTTCCATTGGAGAATTGTGAAGCTGCGGCTAGGGCAGGTAGTCGGGGCTTCTTCTCCGGCGACGGCCAGGTGTGGCGGAGCTTCGATGGTGGCCAAACGTAAGCAAGGGCGGCGACCAAGGCTTGGCAGCAGAGAGAGGGGGCAGCGACCAGGAATTATGGGGCTGGTGGTGGCGGCTAGGGGGAGGGTTTTATTATAAGGGGGAGAAAAGAGCTAGGGGGGCTAGGATTTTAGAAACTCATTTATCCAAGGGCGGAGATTTAATTTGAGAAGAGGTGGGAGATAGGGGCTGTGATTTAATTATTTATTTTCCACCAAGTGCTGGGATTATGTGGATGAAAAAAATCCTAAAAAATAAAAGGGGGAGGCTAGGGTTCCCCCTTTAGGTGGTGTGACCAAGGGGGAGGGGGCCGGCTAGGGTTTCACCCCTAGGTGGTGCGGCCAAATTGGGGGAAAAAATTCCCCCAAATATGGGGAAAATTCCCTTGGGGAAATTACGGAAAATTTGGGTAAATTGGGGTGGATTTAGGGGGATTTGGGGGAATTTAGGGAATTTTGGGGAAAATTAGGGGGCAGCCAGGTTTGGCTATTTTTATTTTTATTTTATTTATTTTTATTTTTATTTTTATTTATTTTTCTTTTCTATTTAGTTTTACTATTTCCTATTATTATTTCCATTTATTAATTTATTTCTTTATATATTCCTTCCTTTATTTTCTTATTCTTTTTAAATACTTCTCTACATGAAAAATCTATGCAATGCATGGTAGTAAACTTGAAGGTGTTACAAACCTACCCCTCTTAAAATGAATCTCGTCCTTGAGATTCAATAGAGTGGAGAAAAGATGAGGGAATTCTGCCTTGAGTTCTTCCTCACGTTCCCATGTAGCTTCGGCTTTCGTGTGGTGGCTCCATTGTACTTTGCACCAACGGATTACTTTATTCCTCGTGACCCTTTCCTTTATGTCCAAGATTTTGATGGGGTGTTCCGCGTAGGTCAGATCCTCCTGAAGTTCTAACTCATCCATTGGTAGTTATTCTTCTGTCACTCTTAGGCACTTCTTGAGCTGAGATACGTGAAATACGTCGTGCACTTCGGAGACGTGTGCCGACAGCTCTAGTTGATCTTCTACCTCTCCACACTTGCCCAAAATCTTAAATGGCCCGATGTAGCGAGGTGCTAACCTGCCTTTGACGTTAAATCGTCGTTGGTCTTGGATAGGTGACACCTTGAGACACACGAAATCTCCAACTTTGAAGGTCAAAGTCCTTCGCCTATTGTCAACATAGCCTTTTTGACGTGACTGAGCGGCCTTCAAGTTTTCACGTATTGTTTGGACTTGCTTCTCGGCGTCCTGCAGCACTTCGGGTCCAAACACTTGGTTCTCTCCCGTTTCATTCCAGAACAAGGGTGTTCTACACCGTCTACCGTATAGTGCCTCGAAGGGTGACATTTTCAAGCTGGCTTGGTAACTATTGTTGTATGAGAATTCAGCATACGCCCATGCTTCAGGGTTCAAGCTCTCAGCATGTCTTCCAAAATCTGATTTGTCCTCTCAGTTTGCCCGTCGATTTGTGGGTGATATGCGGAGCTGAAATTCAACCGGGTACCCATAGCTTCATGCAGCTTCTTCCAGAACCTAGAGGTAAATTGAGAACCTCGATCTGAAACTATCCTCTTCGGAACTCCATGACGACACACGATTTGCTCCGTATACAGATCGGCTAATTGTGCTACGGTGTACTTGGTCCTAACAGGAATGAAGTGGGCTTATTTTCAATCGGTCCACGATAACCCAAATAGAGTCGTAGCCGGACTGAGTACGTGGCAATCCGACTATGAAATCTATAGTGATTTCTTCCCACTTCCACTTGGGTACTTTTAATGGCTGCAATAATCCAGCGGGTCTTTGATGTTTGGCCTTCACCCGTTGTCACGTATCACATAGGGCAACATATTCAGCTATGTCCCTTTTCATGCCATCCAACCAATAGCAAGTTTGCAGGTCGTTGTACATCTTTGTACAGCCGGGGTGTATGGAATAAGGCGAGTCATGTGCCTCCTTTAGTATCGTATCGCGGATGTGCTTCACGTTAGGCACACAAATCCTTTTCTCTAGCCAAAGCGGGCCATTCTCGTCTTCCTTGAAATCCTTCTCTACCCCTTGTCGGATTCTTTCCTTGATTTCCTTTATCTCATCATCCATTGTTTGGCCATCTCGTATCTCTTGTTCCAGCGTTGAGTTCAATTCTATCACCTATATCTTGTTCAAGAACACGAGATGTAACGGTTCAAACTCCTTACGTAACTCGGGTGGCAGCTCCTTAACCGTGAGTTGGTGACATGCTCCATTTCGGCTCAACGCATCTGCTACTACATTAGCCTTTCCGGGGTGATAGTTGATTCCTATATCATAATCTTTGATGAGTTCCAACCATCGATGTTGCCTCAAATTCAGATCCGTTTGTGTGAATATATACTTGAGGCTTTTGTGATCCGTATAGATCTCACATCAGTGACCATGGATGTAATGCCTCCAAATATTCAAGGCATGTACCACTGCTGCAAGTTCTAGATCGTGTGTAGGGTAATTCAGCTCATGTTTCTTTAGTTGTCTCAATGCATAGGCTACCACTTGGCCTTCTTGCATAAGGACACGTCCGAGTCCTTGTCTTGAGGCGTCGCAATATATATCAAAACTCTTGCTCACGTCTGGCAATACCAATACTGGTGCTGTTGTTAATCTCTTCTTTAACTCCTCAAAGCTGTCTTTACACACTTGTGTCCACTGAAATGCTTTCCCTTTCATCAGCAATTCAGTCATAGGCTTCGCTATTTTGGAGAAATCCTTGATGAACCGGCGGTAGTATCCAGCCATCCCAAGGAAACTCCGAATGTCCCTCACATTCTGCTGTTGGTTCCACTTCAAAACGTTCCTCACTTTTCTGGGGTCAACCGATACTCCTCCTTCGGAGATGGTGTGGCCTAAGAATGATATCTCATTTAGCCAAAATTGACACTTGCTGAACTTAGCATATAATTGATGCTCTCACCGTTTCTGCATTGTCAATCTTAAGTGTTATTCATGTTCTTCCTTCGCTTTTTGAATACACCATTATGTCGTCGATGAAAACCACGACGAACTTGTCCATGTACTCCATGAAGACCTTATTCATGAGGTACATAAAGTATGCTGGTGCATTTCTCAAACCAAATGACATGATGGTATATTCATATGAACCATACCGTGTTCTGAAAGCCATCATGGGTATGTCGGAGGGCTTAATCTTCAGCTGGAAGTATCCCGACCGAAGATCAATCTTAGAGAAAATCTGGGCGCCTTTCGTTTGATCGAATAGGTCCTCTATGCGGGGCAGCGGGTATTTATTTTTGATCGTCACTTCGTTGAGAGACCTATAGTCCACACACATCCTTTGGGTTCCATCCTTCTTGTTTACGAAGAGCAAGGGAGCTCCCCAAGGTGACGAGTTTGGGAGTATGAAACCCTTATCTAGCTGCTCCTGAATTTGTTTCTTGAGCTCCACTAATTCATTAGCAGGCATCCTGTATGGTCTCTTAGCTATAGGTGCAGTTTCGGGTACTAAATCAATAGCGAATTCGATGTCCCGATCAGGTGACATACTTAGCAATTCCTCTGGGAACACATCTGAATATTCTTGAACCGCAGAATGCTTTCCGATGTCACTTCTTCAATGTGGTTCGCCGCTGCCTTCTCGGTTGCAGGTTTGGATGCCTCGAACTCAATACGGGTACCGTGCTCACTCGTCAACTGCACATCCTCTTAGCACATTGAATCACTCCGTTGTACTTGCTTAACCAGTCCATTCCAAGTACTATATCAATCCCTTGGGAATCCAAGACGATAAGGTTGGCGAGAAAGTCTACCCCCCTTATTTTAAGGCTTACTCTCAGAATAGAATTCAGATTTGAAAGAAGCGATTTCCCAACTATATGCATCAAGGTGTATGAACTAAGCAACTTCTTTTATTAATGTTAGAGTATATGAGGATGTGAACAAGTGCCGAAGCATCTCACATCTCTCTACTACGTGTGGATGTGTGAACATTCACCGAAGCGTCCCACAACTCACAGCCAGGCAAGCAAACACAAGCAATCATTACAAAAGTTCAGCACACCATCTTATTCAAACTACTACGATCTAAGCATTCTTATTAAAACTTTATTCAATAGGGAACCTAGACTTAATCGTGAGAACCGGTGCTGTTCTCGCCGTGTGACGGGGGTGGTCCATACATGGGCGCACGCCATGGTGAGACGGCAGTCCATGTAGGGATAGATGACGCTGGTGCTCCATTTGTTCCTGCATTAGCACAAGTCTCCTCTTGTTTTTTCCAGCAAGTACAGCTTCTTGCGGAGGTAGTGGATCTCTTCCTGTGCGCTTGCATAGTGGTTTCCTAACTCCACGAGCAATCTCTGAGACTTGTCAGCTGCTTGTGGGTTGGAAAAAGCTCCTTCATGGGGTCCAATGATCTCCCTTGTACCACTCTTCCGATATGGGTGCAGCTCAAAGGTAGTGTTCTCAAGCTGCTCACGAAAGGCATATCACATTCCGGTGAGTGCATCCCATGCAGTATCATCAATAGCTTCTACCCTTGTAGCTCTCCATGTGGGTGTGAAGTGCCGTGTGACAACCCTACCATTAGATATGATGGTTACCTCTGTCTTCCACTCCTCATTTCCGAGACGGGGGACTTTCTTGAGGAGGTACTCCGGGTATAGGCTGCAGCAATCAAGGAACTCTCTAAGCTCATTGGATATGTGTCCTCCCTCCATCCCGTCGGACCGGATTTCTTGAACTGAATGGATGACCCATTCATCACCTTCATTCTTGGCCTCAGCAGGGGCTGGCTCCTCTTCGGATTCATCTCTTCCGGCATAGATTCATGAGGCTCAACTGGGGGTAAGCCCACGTGAAATTCCTCCTGAGGTGCGTACCAATGCTGCTGTTCTTCTTGTGGATCGTCTTCCGTGTCATCATCGATTGGGTCCACCTCTTCCAGATCCTTTTCCTCATGCATGGAGCTACTTACTTCATCTTCCTCATGGGGTTCCATCTTCACCTACTCCCAATATGTTCCATCAGTATTAAATAAATACTCTTTCATTGCAGCAAGCAAATTCAAGGGAGATCATTGGACCCCAATATGGTCCACCGGTATTAAATAAATACTCTTCCAAAATGGTTTCATTGCAGCAAGCACATTTTCTTTCACAAACGTGATAAAAACAGTAACTATCTCTAGGTGAGTTGAATCCTAACAAAACCAAGTAATTCATCATCATTCCTTCATCATAATTCATCATTTATCAAGCCTCATCCAGCCAATACTCTTTCTCAAGTTCATCTCATACTCATAAATACTCATAACAATCTCATTTTCATAGAACCGAAACCAAACCCATTGTCATGACCCAAAACAGTGTGAGGGCCCGGTCCAGATCATGGGGCCGTGCCACTCGCTCGGGAATCGCATTGGGTGATGCCGTGCGATGCGGCACCCAACAGCACACATAATAAAGCATCATATTACATAAATCAAGCGGAAGCTTACAAAGTGTAAATTTTACAAAGACTTCTCAAAATATTCTACAGCGGAAGACTAGTACAACTCATGTCTCATACATATGCTAAGCAACAGAGAAGGTATCCAGCCCGTGGACCCTTCTCGCTAGCAACACTATCGCAATAGCAGTGGCAGGGGTTGCCCTGAGTTCACCACTCGGAGAGCTCCGAGTCTCTTTGGACACCCGTACAATTCAACGTACAGTTATTACCTGCAAAACAACTTATGCAGTATCTGTGACCACGAAGCTCAGCAAGACTTAACCGTCACCCTAGTAATGAAACTCTACATGCTAAAAATAGAGGGCTGAATATAGTAGTTTGCACAAAAGATGAACTTGAGCTAAAGGAGAGTTCTTACTTTCAGTTTAGCAACTTTTATAGCCCTTGCGCAATTTACATCGAGACTCCACAATCAAACAAGAAACGCTTTATCTCGATGTAACTTGCCCGAGGTGAAAGGAACTTTAGTGAGCTATTCTAGACTCATACGGACCTTGCGCCATTAACGTCGAGACTCCACGATCAAACAAGAAATGCTTTGCCTTGACGCTACTAGCCCAAGGTGGAAAATTAAATTTAGTGAATGTGTTGATCATTCCTCATCTCCATTATGAGGATTACTCACAAAGCATATTAAATGTTTCCCAGTTTATTACTACGTCACGACTAAGTGTACAAGTATGCTCACTATCGCGAGCGACGGTGATTGCAATAAAAAACACCCAGCTAACACGACACGTACGCCCGTACTCGACGTTGCACACAACAACCATCACTGACATCGTACGTGGCAACCTTTCACACGACACCCAAATGTCGCACCGGTCCCACCGACTGGGATTAAGTCTCTCTACGGCAAACCCTCGTAGAACCGACTTCTCTATCCTTTCAGCATCGGCATCAGACGGTGAGGTATGCCTTGACACCCAGGTTAACATGTTGCATCGGTTTCCTGGGTCCCATATAGCCAGTATGCATCCGGTACACATCTCAAACTTGTCCAGCGGGGCCGCACACGAGAACGGGCCTTAAGCGACTCAGACATAGACTAGGTTCACAGGACCACGTCCTTGAGCCTTCCATCCACTGCCCGGTCTCCATTCCAAACTATGAGGATCAATTCCCAACTCTTCCGATTGATCCCCCTTAACCCCGTTTCACGAGTAGGAAACTGCCCACTCGAGTTTTGCTTCTTTTAATCCACTTTTGTTAATTTGAGATCAGCAGCTATAATCAATTTATAACCTACTCTACATTATACTCCAGGGTTTTCTGGGTCATGCATTTGGAGTGTCATAACACCTAGACTTAATGCAATAAATAAAATGCTAGACGTGTAAAGTGAATACAAATAAAAACTTGTAAGGTTTGATGCAAACCGGGGCTTGTCTTTGTTTTGCAGGGACTACTATATATATATAACTCAGTTAGTGAGACCACTTGGTTTGATCTCTTGCCTCCCTACTTTGATCTCTACTCCAATGACTTCAAGTTCTTCATGTAGATGCTACACGTAACGAATATGCACATATATTTAATTGTAAAGACTTTGCTACAAGTTCTAATGACAAGTTTAAAAACTGGAACCTTGTTTAAGAATTTAAAATTACACTGGTGCTAGTGGTTTGGGTTTGGTTCTAAGCAACATGATTAAGTGCTAAGTGTTTTCCTCCTCTTCTATATGGATCACCTTAAAGGTTAAACAGAACAGGGGTGATCCAGAGCTCCAATGGAGCTGAGAATTTTCATGTGAGTTCCTTATCACAAGAAAGTCCTCTGGACCAAACATTAGCACTTTTCCTTGAGTGGTTTGTTCAGAACAATTCTCTAAGCAATTAAGCAAAAAGGAATTAATTCTGAGATCACACCCATGTTCATGCCAAACTTAGTGAACTACAATTTCAATTATAGTTCATAGAGATTGCATGAATTTTCTAGCATTTTTGGAGCTAAGATTTAACCAAAACTGAATTTCTAAGTTTTGGAAATTCTCTGAAAATGTTTCTGTATTCAATTGAACACAGCAACTTCGAATCTGAATTGCCCTGAACAAATCAACTCCAAATGAGCTGAAACTTTTACAGGAGTCCACTAACATCCTAAAGACTATTCTGCAAAATTTGAGGATTTTTGGATGAACCAAACTCCCTAAAGAATTCTTTTGCTGAAAAGATTTAAAGAATTTTTCAGAATTAAATAATGGGTACCATACAAATTGGGTTGTATATTTGGACAGAGCTATTCAATATGAATCCAACCCAATTTGAATCACTAAATTTGGAGCTTCCTAGCAAAAGTTATGAGGTTCTAAAGTTTGGGGAAAATTCTGAAATTGAACTCTGTTCTATTTTCCCATTTTCAGAGGCATGAGAAATTAACACCACATTTGGCCAGGCGAATGAGGTCCAATGCTTCTGAAAATTTTACTGGATTTCAAGTATTTTTGAAAGAATCTCCTGCCCAAATTTAGGGATTTTCCAATACACAGAACTCCTGGAAAAATTCCCACAATATTTTCTTTCTATGAATTAATGAGCCAAAACCAGGGGTTTTCATAATTATTGGTCTGTACCCTTGGATTATACTCTCTGAGAGGAATCCAACGAAATTTTTGTGACAATTTTTGGACATTCCTACACAAAGTTGTGGCTATTTAAACTTTGAACTGAAATCTGAAAATCCTAAAATGTTCAAATGCTGACTGTGGGTCCAGGGGACCACGTGTCACTTGCTGGAACAATCCACACGGGGCTACTGGACTTTTCCCATGCAGCCACAAGAGATCTCAGCCGCAGCAGATCAGAAACCGAAATCACTGTCGATGACATGCGGGACCCGCCGGGTCGTCTTCAACCTCTGGCCACCTACGCCCGCGCGCCGCCGGGCTCGCCGGAGTTCGATGGATTTCGGTCTCCCAGCAATCCCCCGAGCCTTTCGTCGCCGCTAGAGCCTAAGTCCATGTGCTGAGTACGATGGAACCCTCTCCCCCGACCGGCGGTGGCTCTAACCTAGCCGGCAACGGTGCGGCGGCTCGGTACGAGTTCGGCAATGTCGCCCGGCCAACCTAGCCCGCCAAAACACCGGTGGAACGGCGCTACAGCACCAGTGGACGCTAAGGAAGATCATCCTGGTGGTGAAGCAGCCCGGAGATGGCTTTAACCTAGCTCTCATCGTGAGCCCGAACCTCCCCGCTATAGCCGCCGTTGGGAAAATGGAAATTACGCTGGCTACAGCCATGATCAAGCTAGGGTTGAGAAGTAAACTTGGGCACCGTCAAGTCTAGCTCCTGTGAGTGCAGTTTGCTGTGCTCTAAGCAAATAGAAGTCAGGAATTTGAAGATTTCATACCCGAGGGTGGTTTTGCACCGGCCGAGAGTAAACTGTGAAATACGCCCGCGGCAATCAGTCACTTGGTCCAAGCTTTGGGGTCGAACAGCGTGGAGTCTTGGCGCGTCCAACCCCGCTCTTGCTCGGCCGTGACAAGCTCTCTGCCGAGCTGTCCACGAGAGCACCACCGTTTGGTTCTTTTCGGTTGCCGTGAAAAACACACGTCTCTCGGGTTGCTGTGGCCTAGCTCGACTGGGAAAGGTGCGAGGAGTTCGTAGGATGTCCCGTGGTGCTGTTTTGCTATGTTGCTGACGCTTGCACGTGAGAGGAGCCGATCTCCGAACGATTAAGCAACGGCGGCAGCTGTTCTGTCCTGCAGCCCGCGCAAGACAGAGGACGAAGGTGGTCCTCGGTGTTGTAGCGAAACTTAGCACGATGGGGAGTAATATCAGTGCATGAGCAGCTCGCCAGTGCGAGGAAACCGCCCCCGAATGTGCCGTGGTGGGTGTCTCGGTGGCGCCCGTGGCTGGGTCGGTTGCTCGAGTGGAAAACTGAAGACTGAATACTGAAGGCTGAAGACTGAAGATCTTTTGGGCATATGACAAGTGGGTCCCACTTTCCCACTTATCCCCTCTCAACAGCTCTCAATTATCTCCACAGTTTGGCAAATAATCAATCCAAATGTTTGAAGTTGCAAATTGAGCTGCATTTAGAGAGTTAGGCAAATTTCATCCAAATTCATATGTGTATTTGAATTCTTTGCACATTTAAGTCCTTTTGGGAAAAATGGATAGCAAATCTTTTCAAAAATTGATGAAACTTTGCCTACCCACTAATTTGAACCTAAGGAATCCAAATATGACATCTGATCTTTGATTTGGCTGCAGCAAATGAGACTTTTAATACAACAGTTTGAAAACCATTGTTTTACTCTCATTTGAATTTTTGAGTCGAACAATTTGTTCTCAAAATCTGACTTTAGCTTCCTCCCACATATGGGAACTTCCCAACTTGGTTTTTGATCCAACTTGGGTTCCAAGTCTTCAAACAAATATTTGAACTTGTGTGAAGAAAGCTCTAATGTGTATTATCACATGTGAAAAAGTTTAAACAAGTCCCATTTTTCACGCATAGGAAACCAACTTGGTGCAAACAAGAGTTTCTTTGTATTCATATTTTGGGACCTTTACAAACAGTCCCAAAACCAGTCCAAAAAACCATACCCGAATAACCATCCCAAGTTTTTCCTCTAATCATGGAAGTTGGCCAGGTGCTTGTAACCGGAAGCACGGCTATCATGATAGTTTTACACTCTGCAGAGGTGGCACCACTTTATCCACAAGTTCGTGATTTTGTCACCCGTCGGCGACTAGAGAGAACCTCCATTATGCCACTACACAACCGTCGGTGTATGGTCAAGAGATCACAAAATAGCCTTTACAAAGGGACTCCTAGAATGTACAGACCCACTGAGGTTTCGCCGGCAGGCTCGAATCTCCATTCTCCCACCCACAGGCCCCTTCGTGTGCCATGCAGTTCCCAGGGCAGTCCTCCTCGACTCCCATTCCCCTCGCCATCCAATGGTCCACAACAAGCTAGCAACACACCTAATTAGTCAGCTATGCTGCACCCATATTTGGCCTTGGGGTGGCACTGTTTTCCTGGCATGTGCTCGCATGAACCGGTCCTTAGATCTACGGCAAGTAAACCACCATCTCATTCAGCAACATCCACGAACCAAGCTCTCCTAGATCTCCCCGATTCCATGCTCATTAACATCATAAAGTTCTCATAATATTTAATCTCATAAGTGCAGTAGCTAAACATGTTTTATTGCAGCTTCCCGTATCCCGTAAATTGAGCGAAGCAAAAGGGAAAAACGACCATACCCGACATATCAATTTTTCCGGTGACAAGGATGGCTAATGTGAGGACGTGACAGTCCCGACAAGACAGGTTCTCACTGAGGGGTGCTGCGTTGTACAGCACCCGATAACACACATAAAAAGTAAAAAGCGGTAGCGAAATTTTATTACACAAACTTGTTTATGAACATTGTTACATAAAAATAACGTTAAGTCTACACTCACGGGCGTAGACTAAGCAAAAGAGTTTACGCTCAGCAGTGAACATGTTCTCACTAGCACACACACACACTAACACGGCGGCATCGACTCCCACTCGACGGTAGTTCCCTCTTGGGGGTCCGTCTCCTCCTCGAGAGCCTCCTCCTCATAGCACCCTGCAAACGCTTTAGACACAAGCAGTGAGCACGATGGCTCAGCAAGACTGACCCGTCTCACCTAAACATTAAACTTTATATGCTGGGTTTGCAGTGTATAATAGGAAAGTAATGCTGCAAAGGACATGCCTAATTAGTTTACTCTTACTTTCAAGTTTTAGCCGCAATAGTGGGGAACCTTGTGCCGAGACACATAAGAAAGCCGCAATCAAACAAGAAATGCATTTCTCTTATGTGCTTTGCCTAATAAGGTTGAAAAGAGCTTTAATTGGCTCTAAACTAAAGCATTTCATTAACAAACAGTGTAAAGCTTTCAAGCAAAAATCTTTTAACATGACACTAGCCTGTTCTTTCTACATCATGGTACAGTGAACAAGTGGTACTCACTGACCGTGAGGGACGGCAATTATAATCGATTTACACCTGCAAGGTTACCCGAATAACCCAGCACTTATGCCCGTACTCGATGTTGCCTACAACAACCACCACAGACGTTGTACACAACCACCTTTCATCCGTTACCCAAGTGTTGAACCGGTCCTATCTTCCGGAGCAGGAGGTCTCTGCACGGAGCATCTGCAGTGCCCACCAGTCGATTTACACCTCGCCGCTCGCAACCTACCCTATAGACGACAAGCAATGCCTCAACAGATCGCTACCCGAATTACAACGGTATCCCGGTTCCCATATATCCGGTAGGTCTTCAGTACTGTTCTAGCTTGTTCAACAGGCTCGCACATGGCTCGGTCCTTAATCGACACAAGCAGATCTATGGCACCCAGGCCCCAAAGTCCTGCTTCCCTTACCCTCTGCTCAGTCTCATTTTCTTGCCATGTGAATCATTGTTTATCTTCCTAACCGAGTAGTGTGCCTCTAGCCTATTCTCGCGAGTAGTTCCAACCATTCGACTTGTACCGAATCCTATACCATTTTAGCAATGCAGTGGCTACTCGAGGATTAAAACCTAAGCCCAAAACTCCTGGTTCTCTTGGCTATGCATTTGGGTTTCCAATCAAGACTAATGCACAATTGTAGGAAATACATAAGGTAAGTGATCAAAACATAAGACTTTATGAAATGGCTAATGCAAACAAGAGCTTGTCTTGCTGCTGGTCATGAGCTAACTCTTCCTCTAATAAATTCTAAAACGTCCGGACCCTCTTCGAGTTTAGTGACTACACAAAATAAACATACAATGCGTGTCAATTTAAATGCATTTGAGTTATTGTGATAATGTAAATACTATAAGTATAGGTAGACAGTCCTATTGACCCTGAAATTTTTACTGTGGTTTGGAGACAACCTAAACAGGGACTTGGCCGAATTTCATTTGAAGCAAAGCTCATTTAAGCCCTGCACAAATAAATGTGTATTTGACCATAATTAGACCTCTTAGGGTTTTCTATGTATTTTCATGGATCAAGTTATGACTTTCTGAAAACTAGATTTTCAGATGGTTCTAATGGAATTGGTTTCATCTAATTTGAAGCATCCTAGAAAAAGATATGAGCTAAACAAGGTCAGAGAAAATCTAAAAAATGTTTCTGGACATTTTTTTCTCTGGACAAGTTTCCTTAATCACACCATTAGGTGGATAAAATGAGCTCGGATGGATCTGAAATTTTTATGGCAGCTCAGGGATATTACAAGGAACATCCTGGCAAAATTTCAGAATTCTCCAACCTAGTCCGCAAAGGTGCAGCGGCTCGGCTTCACTCCGGCAGCGTCGCCCGCCACCTCTAGCCCATAAAACACTGAGTTTTCAAGCTCTACAGCACCGGTGTGACATGTAGATGCTTGACACGAACCCAAGTTAGCTCGGTAGAGGCTCTAAGTGAGCTTGCACCGTGCGCCCGATGGCTTCCACCATTGGTGCCATTAGCAAAACTCGAAATAGGCTGTCTACAAGGGTTTTCATGCTAGGGTTGCAAAGAAAAGTTGTTCAATTTTGAGTGTAGGTCATGTGTCTGCAGTTTGAGGAACCATAAATAATTATGGAACAAGAATTTGGAAACTTCGTACCCAAACCTTGGTTGGTGCCGGCCGGATGGAAAACGGGAAATACTCCGGGGAGCTTCCACGGCTTGGGCTGAAATTTGGAGGGAAGCAGATCTGGATTCTTGCTCTCCTAAAGACGTTCTTGCATGAGCATGAAAGACCACGGTTTGGACTGTCCACGGGAGCCTCCCTTTCGGTTATGGTTCGGCTGCCATGCGAACACGGAGTTCCCAGGGTAGGATGGCCGAACAATGGTCGGTGGCGCGTCGAGGAAGTAAAGAGCGATACCCTGGTGCCGTTTTTCCAGCCAAGGACCACTGTTCATGATCACAAAGATCGGTTTTCGATCGGCCGAGGTTGGCGGCGGTGGCTCTGTTCTTTGCGAGCGAGAAGGCTTCGGGTGCTTTGTTCGTGATCAAATGGAAAACGCCGAGGGGGTGTGATAAGGGCGTCGAGCAGCTGGCCTCTGGCGCATCAGGAGCAAAGCAGGACGTGGACAGCATTTTTGCCCTCAGTGGCGCGCGCAGCCTCAGCCTGAGAAACAGAGTCACCGGGTGCAGTCTTTTCAATCTAATGTATGGCTGACAGGGGGGGTCCCACCTCCAGTAATTTGTCCCAAAATCTTCAATTTCAACTGCTCTAAATAATGGGAACCCTAATACCCTTGGAAATTTGATCAATTCACCAAATGCCCATTTGAAATTGGAATGATTCAAATTGTGAACTGGTTTGAATGCATTTTGATTCAAATGGCAAACTGAAATTTAAAGTCAGTTTGAATTTTTCTCAAAATGGCTCATGTCAAGATCATATCGAAACAGAGTGAAAATTGGTGTGTGAGCTCATAAAAATGTGCTGAGTGTGAATATGAATCCCACATTCAAATTCATGGGATGAAAGGAGTTTGAATTTGAATTTAAGTTCAAACTAGCTTTTTAATAATTGTACCCAAAAGTACCTAAAAAGGCTTTGAATTTGGGTGAAATTTGGCATGAGCATTCCTAACAAAGTTTAGGAGTTAATCATATGCTCAGCCCCTATATGATGCACATGGTAAATACCACTTTTGCATTTTGTGAGTTCATCTCCTAATAAAACTATTTACGGTGTTTACAAGCTCTTCAAATGCGTTCATGTGATTACCACAAATGAAGTGAGGTGTTGGTGTGATGAACCCTTTTAGAAAGTGAAAAACTTGGGCCCTTACACCCCCCCCCCTTAAAAGAATCTTGACCCGAGATTACAAGGTAAAAATGAGAGAGAGGACGTGGAAAAATTACCGGGTATGCGATGTTAAAAAGTCGGGGTAGTTGGCGCGAAGAAATCCTTCGCTCTCACATGTCGCTTCATACTCAGAGTGATTACTCCATAAACTTTATAGAACCAAAATGTACGGATGCGTGTGATTCGGGCCTTCTCATCAATGATCTGAACTGGTTCCTAACGATAGGTGAGATCCGGTTTCAGTTCCTCGATATCCCCCAGCTGAACGGTGGTTGAAAACTTGAGGCACTTTCTCGGATGAGAAACGTAGAAGATGTCGTGCACACCGGAGAGTGTCTCTGGTAATTCCATCCGGTACGCAACGGATCCACATCTTTCCAAAACCTGGAATAGACCAATGAATCGGGGTGCCAACTTTCCTCTGACCCTGAATCTGTTCACGCCCTTCATTGGAGACACACGTAGATATGCATGATCCCCTACATCAAGTTGGAGAGGACGCCTTCTACAGTCCACATATTTCTTTTGTCGGGATTGGGCGGATTTTAAGTTCGATTGAATCCGCCGAACTTTTTCTTCCGCATTGTTGACAAGATCAATCGTGAAGGTGACCCTTTCGGCGGATTCACACCAATTCAGCGGTGTGTGGAATTTTCTTCCATATAGCGCCTCGTAAGGCGCCATCTTGATGCTGTACTGGTACCCATTGTTGTACGAAAACTCGGCTAACGTAAGTGATCGTCCCAATTCTTACCGTGGTTGATAGCACAAGCTCGTAACATATCTTCTAGAATTTGATTTACCTGATCGGTTTGCCCATCCATCTGCGGTAGGTGCGCTGAACTACGGATCAGCTTCGTCCCTAAGGTAGCATGTAACTGCTCTAAAAAATGAGACACAAGTAAAGTGCCCCGATCCGAGATGATAGTGCGGCGTATGCCATATAAGCAAAGAATCCGTGAGATGTACAGTTCAGCATACTTCTTGGCGTGGTAGTTGGTATTGACAGGGATAAAATGGGCAACCTTTGTGAGCCGGTCGATGATCACCCACACTGAATCATGTTTCTGAAATTTGGTGGGTAAACCAACGATAAAATCCATGCTCACATCCTCCCACTTGCAGGCAGGAATGCCTAGCGGTTGTAACAATCCCGGCTTCTTCATGTTGTCAGCCTTAACCGTCCGGCATGTATCACAGTCAGACACGTATTTTGCGATCTCCCGCTTCATCCGTGTCCACAAAAATTTTCCTCTGAGTTCTTGATACATCTTCTTGCTGCCGGGGTGAATAGAAAACTTTGACAAGTGAGCCTCGTCAAAAAATTTCTTCCTCAATTCCGGGCTACGGGGTATGACAATCCTGTCCTTGAACCACAGCATGCCATCTCCGTCTTTCCGGAAACATTTTAGTTCCCCACTGTCTACACGTCTCCGCAAATGCGACATACCCTTGTCATGTTTCTGGGCTGCCGCTATCTCTTCACAGATGGTGGGGATAAGAGCTGTGTTGTATAGAGTCCATGGGGAACCACATACAAAGGTGGTTCACTCTCTTTCAACGGGGCGATTGGTCAGATTATGTACATGTGACTTGCGACTCAGCGCATCAGCCACCACGTTTGCCCTGCCGGGTTGATAATGGATCTCTATTTCGTAATCCTTTATCAGCTCTAACCATCTTCTCTGCCTCATGTTCAACTCCTTCTGAGTGAACATGTACTTGAGGCTCCTGTGGTCGGTATATAAGTGTACGAGGTTACTGAGCAGGTAGTGCCTCCACATTTTGAGTGCGAGTACCACGGCAGCGAGTTCTAAGTCATGAGTTGGATAATTTTGCTCATGATTCCGGAGCTGCCATGATCCATACGTGACCACCCTTTGGTCTTGCATCACCACACATCCGAGCCCAATGCCGGATGCATCGCAGTACACATCGAACGGTTTTGTTGTGTCTGGCTGCAACAAAACCAGTGCTTATGTTAGGTGCTTCACTAAAGCCTTGAATGCTTCTTCACACGCTGGACTCCAAACATATTTGGTATCCTTCTTCAGCAGCTCGGTCATAGGCTTGGCAATCTTCGAGAAGTTTGGAATGAACCTCTGATAATATCCTGCGAGTACGAGGAAACTCCGTACCTCATGAACGGACCTCGGGGACTTCCAATTCAGCACTTGTGTAATCTTGCTCGGGTATACAGCGATGCCTTCCGCTGAGATGATATGCCCGAGGAAAGGTACTTCCGATATCCAGAATTCGCACTTGCTGAATTTCGCGTATAGCTTGTGATCTCGCAGCCGTTGCAGGACTATAGGCAGGTGCTTCGCATGTTCTTCCTCAGACTTGGAATAAACCAGGATGTCATCGATGAAGACCACGACAAACTTGTCCAGCTCTGGCATGAATACCGAGTTCATCAAATACATGAAATGATCTGGAGCGTTGTTGAGGCTGAAGGACATGACCAGGTACTCATAAAGCCCGTACCTCGTCGAGAAAGCCGTGTTCGGAATGTCCTCAGCCCGTATTTTAATCTGGTGGTACCCTGATCTTAAGTCCATTTTGGAAAAGATCTTTGTTTCGATCAAATGATCAAACAACATGTCGATCCGTGGTAATGGGTACTTGTTCTTGATAGTCACGAGGTTTAGTGGACGATAGTCCATGCAAAGCCGCAACGTTTCGTCCTTCTTCTTCAAGAGTAATGCTGAACAGCCCCATGGCAAGGAGCTCGGCCTAATAAACCACTCTTTCAGCAGGTCCATCAACTGTGTTTTCAATTCAGCCAACTCCTTTGATGCCGTCTTGTATGGCCTTCTCTTGATATTGGCATAGTCCCCGGAAGCTCAATCTTGAACTCCACCTCCCGGTCAGGCGGCATACCCGGTAAATCATCCGGGAACACATCCGGGAACTCACGGACTACTGGAATATCTTCCAATCTGATGGTGGTAGATTTGTATACGGTTGGAAGTTTTATGTAAGGGCCTAAGTTTTTGGCACATATTCAAAGTGTTCATCACCACACACACACACTTCATTTGAAGAAACTTGATGAATACATTTGAAGAGCAAGTAAACACCATCAACATGTTCATTACAGACTAAACTCACAAGATGCAAAAGTGGCATTACCCACATGCATCATATAGGGGCTGGGCACATGAAAAACTCCTACACCTTGCTAGGAATGTCCATGCCAAATTTCACCCAAATTCAAAACCTTTTTGAAGTCCTTTTGGGTATAACTAGAAAGAGGGTAGTTTGAACTCAAATTCAAATTCAAACTATTTCCATCCCATGAATTCAAAAGTGGGAGGCATATTCTTACTCAGTACATTTTTGTGAGCTCACACACTAATTTTAATTCCATTTGGAGTTGATCTTGACACGAGCTAAGTTTAGCAAATTCAAACTTTATTAGGATTTCAAACTGCAAATGTGCTTAAATTTATTCAATCACTTCACAATTTGAATTCTATCAACTTCAAATGGGCTTGTGGTTGATAATTCAAAAATGAGAGTGTATTTGGGTCTCTACTGTTTAGAGCAGTGGGGAAAATTTAACTTCAGAGGTTAAACCTCAGGTGGGACCCACATGTCAGCCTCAGCAGCAAATTTAACCGACTGAAGCCCGAGCTCGGTTTCTTGCGCTTGATCCAGCAGCCGCCACGGCGAAAGATCGATCGGGACAGCAGCTGGTTGCCGCTCCGACCACTGAGCCGCATCACCCACCCCCTTATCTCCACAGCCGACCCGATCAAAGGCAGAACCGATCGCTTCGTTGCTCCATCGCGCATGAAACGCCACCCTTGCCGCTGCTCTCTCGGTTGATCGGAAAATCCCACGATCACAGCCTCTCCACTCCCTCCAAGATGCAAAACAGTACTAGGGGCTCTCCTTCTCCTTCCCCGTTGTTGGAAACTAGCTGAACTTGGATGATGTCGACCATACCGTGAGTTCTTTCCGGTGACCTAAGTTCGCCACACCTTGGGCTCCCGTCGACAACCCAAACCGGAGCGTGTCACGCCCAAGGTAAGGCGTCCTCGGACGCGTTAGAGACTGGTGCTGCTCACCCCCGAACCACAGCTCGAGTGTTTGATTACCGGCGACAAATTTCAGTTTCCCCTTTCACTCGGCGCAGACCGATCTTCGGGTGGGGATCCACCAAATTCTCACTCCATAATGGTTTAGAGGGTCTCAAACTGTTCCTACATGAACTAGACTTAGTGGCGCACAAGTTGGCTTCACAACACCTAGCATGAGAACCCCTGTACATGGCGTATTTCCAAGCTTGCCAACGGCGGCTTATTCGGGAATCGTCGGGCGCACGGTGAGAGCTTATCTAGAGCCTATTCTGAGCTGCTTTGAGCCCATGCCGAGCTTCCCTAGGGTTCCCTGATGCTCTCCGGCCTTTTGCTCGATGAGTTGGGGTGCTAGGAAGTCCGGCCGACACGGCCGAAGCTCTTCCGAAGCCGACACTCGTCGCTGGCCGTGTTCCAGTGACTGTTACGATGAGCTGAGCCCAGCATCGTGTTCCCCGGATGGATTTAGGCAGACGCGGACAAAATCATGAAGTTTGGCGCACGGCAGGAGTCCGCCGGCGAGCACTCCGGCGAGGAGGGCGGCGGCCGAGCGCGGGAGGCCGGAGGTAGACGAAGCCCCGATCCCACGTGTCAGCGGCCGATATTTTAGACCCCGGGATTAGCTGTGGCACCGGATCGGGTGCGGCTGCACGAGAACGATTCCGTAGCCCCGTGTGTCGACCGCTGAGAAGTTGACACGTAGCCCCGGTCCCACGTGCAGCAATTTAAACATTTCCCCGATTTTCAGATTTAGTTCAAACTTTAAACCCACATAACTTTGGCTAGGAAACTCCAAATTGAGTGAACCAAATTTTGTTGGATTCAGCTCTCTTAGTACTTTCCAGAAAATCAAGTTTTACTTCATGAAAATCCTTATTTCTCCACAATTAATTCTTCAAATTTAAAAAGTTTAGAATTTTAACTGGAGAACCCTTTGGAGGAAATTTCTGAAATTTGGCTGGGATGTTCACCAAAGTATCCCTGAGCTACCATAAAAATTTCAGATCCATTTGAGCTCATTTGATGCACTTAATGGTGTGATTAATAAAACTGTTCCAGAGAAAATAGAAAATGTCCAGAAGCATTTTCAGAATTTCTCTGAAATTGTTCAGCTCATATCTTTAGCTAGGAACCTTCAAATTAAGTGAAACCAACTCCATTAGAACCCACTGAAAATCTAGTTTTCAGAAAGTCATGGCTTGCTCCATGAAAATCCCTAGAACACCCTAGGAGTTCCAATTAAGATCAAGTACATAATTATTTGTGGAGAGCTCAAATGAGATTTGCTGCAAATGAATCTGGGCCAAGTCTTTGTTTATGTTGTAACCAAACCACAGTAAAAATTTCAGAGTCATTGGGTCTGTCTAGTAAGAATTATAGTCTTCATAAGTTTAAATTCAATTCAAATGCATTTAAATTGATACATATACATGTTACGTCATGTAGTCGCTAAGCTGGAGGAGGAACCCGAAGTCTTAGACTTCGTCACTCCGGAAGAGCAGCTAGCCTACAACCAAGAGCAGCAAGGCAAGCTCCGGTTTGCATTAACCCGTTTTACAATTAGGTTTGAGATGGTGCAGCGGCTCGGCTTCACTCCGGCAGCGTCGCCCGCCACCTCTATCCCATCAAACAATGAGTTTTCAAGCTCTAGAGCACCGGAGTGACATGTAGATGCTCAACATGAACCCAAGTTAGCTCGGGAGAGGCTCTAAGTGAGCTCACACCGTGCGCGCGATGGCTTCCGCCATTGGCACCGTTAGCAAAACTCAAAATAGGCTGTCTACAGTGGCTTTCACGCTAGGGCTGCGAAGAAAAGTTGTTCACTATTGAGTCTAGCTCGTGTGTGTGCAGTTTGAGGAACCCTAAATGATTATGGAGGGAGGATTTGGAAAATTCGTACCCGAACCTCGGTTGGTGCCGGACGGATGGAAAACGGGAAATACTCCGGGGAGCTTCCATGGCTTGGGCTGAAATTTGGAGGGAAGCAGCTCAGGGTTCTTGCACTCCTAAAGGCGTTCTTTCTTGGGCATGAAAGACCATGGTTTGGGTTGTCCACAAGAGCCTCCCTTTCGGTTGTTGTTCGGCCTCTGCGCGAACATGGAGTTCCCAGGGTAGGAAGGCCGAACACCGGTCGGTGGCGCGTCGAGAAAGTAAAGGGCGATACCCTGGTGCCGTTTTGCCACCCAAGGACCACTGTTCATGACCACAACGATCGGTTTTCGGTCGGCCGAGGTTGGCGGCGGCGACTCTGTTCTGTGCGAGCGAGAAGGCTTTGGGTGCTTTGTTCAAACGGAACACGCCGAGGGGGTGTGATAAGGGCGTCGAGCAGCTGGCCTCTGGCGCATCAGGAGCAAAGCAGGAGGTGGCCGGCTTTTTTGACCTCGGTGGCACGCGGAGCCTTAGCCCAAGAAATAGAGTCACCGGGTGCAGTCGGTTCAATCCAATGTATGGCTGACAGGGGGTCCCACCTCCAGTAATTTGTCCCAAAATCTTCAATTTCAACTGCTCTAAATAATGGGAACCCTAATACCCTTGGCAATTTGATCAATTCACCAAATGCCCATTTGAAATTGGAATGATTCAAGTTGTTAACTGGTTTGTATGCATTTTGATTCAAATGGCAAACTGAAATTTAAATTCAGTTTGAATTTTTCTCAAAATGGCTCATGTCAAGATCAACTCCAAATGGAGTGAAAATTGGTGCGTGAGCTCATAAAAATGTGCTGAGTTTGAATATGAATCCAACTTTTGAATTCATGGGATGAAAGGAGTTTGAATTTGAATTTAAGTTTAAACTAGCCTTTTAATAATTGTACCCAAAAGTACCTAAAAAGGCTTTAAATTTGGGTGAAACTTGGCATGAGCATTCCTAACAAAGTTTAGGAGTTAATCATATGCTCATCCCCGATATGATGCACGTGGGAAATACCACTTTTGCATTTTGTGAGTTCATCTCCTAATAAATCTATTTACGGTGTTTACTTGCTCTTCAAATGCGTTCATGTGATTACCACAAATGAAGTGACGTGTGGGTGTGATGAACCCTTTTAGCAAGTGAAAAACTTGGGCCCTTAAAGATAACAAATCTAGTAAACTCCTATAAAAAGTTTCCGATCAAGTTGACACGAGCATGCAAGTTTTAGAATCAAAACAGTTCGAAAACTAAGGTTCAATTTGGTCAAGGGGCACTTGCCTTGCTCCCGCGGTTCGTGTTGCTCAAGCGTCTCGAAGTCTTGGTGCTGTAGTTCCTCATAGACGGCCTCTTGAGCGTGTCCTTCTACTCATGACCACGCACATAGAAAGATTACAGCAATCAATTATCATACACAAACTTTACTCAAGATGCAATGACGTAGATGAATGCAATTCCTATGGTGGAGTTTATAAAAATCAGTTTGCACGTGTTCTTGCAAGTTTTAGTAGGTTTCGACGGGGTTTTATGATGAAAAAGGCTGCTGGAATCAAGTGTGGACGTGGTTATGATCATGAGTCAATTTGTAGATCAATTCCACCGTCAAAACTTGACCGAAATGTGGTCTACCCATGTGCAGAAATTTCTGCTCGCAGGGGGTGGAGAAAACGGGTGCGTAGGAACAGCGCCGATGTGGTAAGAGGGGTAACAGAGACCTACCTCACTTATTCCTTCTCTCCTCTTTGTGGAAGGACCCTTATCCTTGCAATGGCAGCAACTGGGGCTTTCCTTTGGAGAATGGTGAAGCTGCGGCTAGGGCAGGATGTCGGGGCTTCTTCCCCGGCGACGACGAGGCGTGGAAGAGCTTCGACGGTGGCCAAACCTCAGCAGGGGCGGCGACCAAGGCTTTGCAGCAGAGAGAGGGGGTGGCGACCAGGAATTATGGGTCTGGGGTGGTGGCTAGGGGAGGGTTTTATTTATAAGGGGGAGAAAATAGCTAGGGGGGCTAGGATTTTAGCAACTCATTTATCCAAGGACTGAGATTTAATTTGAGAAGAGGTGGGATATAGGGGCTGTGATTTAATTATTTATTTTCCACCAAGGGCTGAGATTATCTGGGGGAAAAAGAAAATCCAAAAAATAAAAAGGGGGCGGCTAGGGTTCCCCTCTTTAGGTGGTGCGGCCAAGGGGGAGGGGGACAGGCTAGGGTTTCCCCCCTAGGTGGTGCGGCCAAATTGGGGGAAAATTTTCCCCCAAACGTGGGGGGAAATTCCCTTGGGGAAATTAGGGAAAATTTGGGAAAATTCGGGGGGGGGGGGGGGGTTAGTGTGGGGGACGCGGCCTCGGCAGGACCTCGTCGAGTGGTGCCGTGATATGCGGCACCCACTAGCACACAGGTCGAGGAAACACATCACATTACATAAATCTGTTCGCGGAAGCATACAAGAGTAATTTACAAATACTTATATCAAAATAAGCTACAGCGGAAGACTACAACTCTCACGACTCATTTCTACTTAGCATAAAAGAAACAGTCCAGCCTGCGGACGTTTCTTAATAGCAACATGAAGAACAAACCGCAGCGGCGAGGATGCTCTTGAGTAACCACTCGGAAGTTTTCGAGTCTCATCGGCCTCCCTTCTCATAACCATAAAGTCCATCCTGCAAAACAACTCGGATAGCATCCGTGAGCATAACGCTCAGAAAGACTTAACCATCACCCTAGGTAGGAAACTCTACATGAGGGTGTAACATAAAGTGGCATGGCATAAAGCATAATAAACTCGCCTAAAAGTGAATCCTTACTTTGAAGTGTTATTTGCAGCAATTTCAAATTAACCTTGGGCACGCCATATCGGGAGTCCACAATTAAACAAGAAACGCTTTCCCTCGATGTAAATTGCTCATGGTGTAAATGAATCGAGTTTTCTCTAACTATACATCAAGATCCATCACAAACCTAGTATGAAACTTCAAACCATAGTGATTAGTTCCTTTCTCATGCAAGTTCTTACTACGTCATGACTGTGAGAACAAGTATGCTCGGTCCTTTTCCGTGAGCGACGGTGATTCGAATCAATAACACCCGGACTACACGACACGTACGCCCGTACTTGACGTTGCCTACAGAAACCATCACTGACGTTGTACGTGGCAGCCTTTCCCCCGTTTCACCCCCGTTGAATCGTTCAAATCGCCCCGTACAGTAGCCACTCTCATGGTGCACCTACTGACATGAGATGTCATGAGAATGTTACCCACATACTGCACACCGGTCGTCTCGCCTGAGGCGACCCGAAAAGGCTCAACGCAAGCTTCCCGAGGTACATCGGTTTACTGGTTCCCATATAGCCAGCATGAGTTCGGTACACAACTCAAACTTGTTCAACAGGGCCGAATATGGATCGGTCCTTGACCGACACGGACAGGTCTATACCACCCAGGCCCCTATGTCCTGCTGCCCCTACGACCTGCCGGTCGCAACTTTAACTTCCTACACATTTTTTGAACCAATCCAGTATGCCCCTGTTGTCCTGATCATGCGAGTAGCATCTCACCACTCGACTTCTACCGAACCTTACTTAAGCATGGCAGTTCTACACGGTGAAAAGACAACTACCCAATACTCCATGGGTTCATTTGGTCATGCAAGAGGAGTATCAAAGCACTAGACCTAATGCACATATCATATCCTAACCAAAGAGTGAATACAAAGTAAAAACTTAACAGCTGTTAAATGCAAACCGGAGCTTGCCTGTTTTGCAGGGTAGTCGTATATAATCAGTTAGTGATCCTTGATGATCAACCCTTGATTCTCCAGAGTCTGATCCACTTAAACGAATCGCTCCTTCGAATCCCCTTCGTTGTGATTCCTATTGAAATGTATATGCACAATTTTTATAGAATGCAATGGAAAGAATTAAAGACTGGATTTTCTTAAGAACGGAGGCGGTGTGGAAATGACATGAAGGGCTTGGTTTGCCTCTGTTATGCAAATAAGTTTGAATGAACTAAATTTATCTTAGTGTTTTAGTTTCTAACTATCTAAGTTTTCTAATGACCATAAGAGATGAGCTGAAAAGATTTGAATGCATCTGAAGAACAAGAAATCCAATGACTTCAGAACTTTGCAGCATGTTCTATACTAACCAGAGATTTAGCTTGCTAAATTGCAGCTAATGTGTGGTAAAATTGTGTTCTCCATAATTCCTACAATGTCTCTTATGTATTTCCCCATATACATAAGTATGTAGAAAAAGAACAGGGAGTTCTAATGATCAACTTGAGCTGATAATTTACATGAGAGTTCCTGGTCACATGAAAGTATATTGGTCCAAAATTCAGACCTTTTACTTGAGTAGTTCCTCCAGAATAATTCCCTAAGCATTTCTATTCAAAAGAATTAATTCTGGAGTAATGTGCATTTTCATGCCCAATTAAGTGAAGTACAATTTCAAGTATTTCTCAGAGAGTATGTCTGAATTTTCCTATAATTGTTGGAGCTATGATTTGCCTAGAATGGATTTTACAAGTGGGCATTATTTTCTGAAAATGTTTCTGGACCCTTATGAACACAGCAGTTTGTATTTAGCAAATTCCTACTCAAATGATCTTCAGACGAGCTGAACATTTTCTTGAAGGTAAAAAATATCCTAAAGAATATTCTGGCAAATTTGAGGATTTTTGGATGAATTAAACTCCCTCAATAATTCTTTTACAGAAAAAAATCAAAGAATTTTCTAGAATTTAATATTGACTTTCATACAAGTTGGAGTTAATATTTGTATAGATCTTTGAAAAATGAATCCAACCCAATTTGAATCATTCAATTTGGAGGTTCCTACACAAAGATATGATTTTCCAAAGTTAGAACAATCTCTGGAAATGTTTTTCCTATTGAAATTCGACTGGGCCCATGTGTTTAAACTCCAGCCACTGGAACTGAAGCCACACCGGGGTCACACGGTTTTGGCGCGCAGCCATAGAGAATCCCTGAGCCATAGCTGATCACAGATTTAAAAACTGAGTCACTGACAGCTGGGGCCCGCGGTTTCTTCTTCCTCCCGCCTTCTCCTTCGCGCGCCGCGCCGCCCCCTCGCTGGACCGACGCCGGAGTTCGCCGACTCGAAGTTTCCGGCCACCGCCCAGGCTGAGGCTCGCCGCTAGGGGGTTTTGGACGTCGAGGAACACGATGGTGGCGCTAGCTCGAGCTGCCGGTGATCGGAAAACAGTCAGCGACGTGTGGCGGCTACGGTAACACTTCGGCGCCGTCGGCCGAGGGTTCTAGCCCGCCAAAACATCGACCAACTTGCTCTACAGCACCAGTGGGTGATCGCAAAGCTCGGCATGGCCTCCAAATGGATCGGCAATGGCCACAAATCAGTTGCCATCGTGCGACCAATCGTGTCCGCCATGAACACCCTCAGAAAAGCTCTAAATCCGCCGCTCCGAGGTGGTTTCATGCGATGGTTGCTATAGGAAAGATGCTAGCCGGCTAGTGCAGCATCTATGTGCAAAGTTTGATGATCTATGGAGGATTAGAGAGTGAGAATTTTGGAGTTAAGTACCGGACGCTCGGTTTGAAGCCGCCGGAGCAAAATCTCCAAATTAGCCGGCGATGATCCACGGTTTGCTCCGAAATTTGGAGGAGAGCAGCACCACCGTAGCGCGCTCCAGTGGTCGTGCTTGCTCGGGCGTGACAGCCTCTGTGGAGGGCTGTCCACGTGAAGCCGACCACCTGGAACTCGGCGTGTTTTGTGTCGGGGAGGTGAGCAACGAGCGTGGGGTGCTGTTTAGCAGCTCAGAGGATAGTGGGCGTGAGTTTTCTGCCGGTTCCCGCTCAAACCGAGGCAGCAGCGGTGTGAGGGGCTCGGTCCAAAGTTTGCTCACGATGAAGAGGAAACAAAGTCGGTTGCTCGGTCTGTGGGGGAGTAGATCACACCGAGAGAAGAGAAACAACACACACGGTGCCAGCGCTTGAGAGAAGGGAGCAGGATGTCGCGCACGGGTGCAGCCCCTAGGTGGAGTAGAGAAACAGAGACTCATCACCTCAATTGCTTTGTGTGCAAGTCACTAATTTAGCTCAATGACATGTGGTGTCCACCCCAAATTTCCTCCAAAAATATCTTCTTATGTTCATATCTTCCATTCAAAAGTTTTGAATTTGCAAAGTGGGCTGGTATTTGAATTCCCCCAAATTCAGTTTGAATTTGCATAGCAAATTTGAATTTGGTTTGAATTTGAAAATGTGTCTATTTAATTCCTTTTGAGCCCACCCTTAAAATGAAAAATTTTGCCACACTAAATTGCCTCAAATTCCAAAGTATATGCTGCATGAGTATTCAAAGTTTTTGGCCGCAAATTGGTGTGAACTTTGAAATCTGATTTTTAATCCTTCATGCAAAGGGGTATTTAAATTCTTATTGGTTCAACACCTTCAAATAAAAATGTGAGCCTCCTTTTGGATGATCATCCCTGTAGCACTTTGCATGAAGAAAAGTTTTAGCAAGTCCCATTTTTCATTACTTTGCCACACATATAAATTCAAACCTCGGTTTATTCATATACATTTTGGGACTTTTACATTCCGCCCCCCTTAAAAGAATCTCGTCCGGAGATTACAAAAGAAGAACGAGAGGGGAGAAGAAACTACAAACTGACAAAGCTAAAATTTCCGGATAGTTGCTGCGGAGGTAATCTTCACTTTCCCACGTTGCCTCTTCCGCGGTATGATTACTCCACATCACCTTGTAAAATTTGATCGTCCGCTGTTCCGGGTTACCCGGTTCTTTTCATCCATAATCTGAAACGGTCGCTCGGTGTAGGTAAGGTCCGGTTTCAACTCGTCGATTTCTTCGGTGCGGACAGCAGCGGTAAATTTGAGGCACTCCCGCAACTGTGACACATGAAATACATCATGAACACCTGCAAGACTTACCGGTAGTTCCAGCCGGTAGGCTACAGGTCCGCACTTCTACGTGATAGCAAAAGGACCTACAAAATGGGGAGCGAGTTTCCCCTTTACACTGAACTGGTGAATTCCCTTCATTGGAGATACACGAAGGTAAACGTGCTCTCCGACGTCAAACTTCAAAGGCCTACGCCTTTGATCAGCGTAGCTCTTCTGTCGGGATTGTGCAGCCTTCAAATTTTCTTGTATCAACCGAACTCGGTCTTCGGCTTCGTTGACAAGATCAACCCCAAATAGAACTCTTTCGCCGGACTTACACCAATTCAGCGGGGTGCGACACTTCCAGCCGTTGAGAGCTTCATACGGTGCCATTTTAATACTCGCTTGATACCCGTTGTTGTATGAAAACTCTGCCAACGGTAAGTGATCATCCCAATTCTTACTGTGGTGGATTGCACACGCCCTCAACATATCTTCTAGCACTTTGTTCACCCTCTCAGTTTGTCCATCGGTTTGAGGCTGATATGCGGAGCTTCTAATTAGCTTGGTGCCCAACGAGGCGTGCAGCTGCTCCCAAAACAGAGCAACGAACAGCGCACCTCGATCTGAAATAATAGTCTTCGGGAAACCATGTGAGCATATAATTCTTGATATGTATATCTCCACATATTTGCTTGGCTCGATAATGAGTGTTCACCGGTATGAAATGAGCTGATTTCGTCAACCGGTCGACGATCACCCATATCGAGTCATGCTTCCGGTATGTGGGTGGTAATCCAACGATGAAATCCATACTCACATTCTCCCACTTCCATGCTGGTATCTTTAGTGGTTGTAGCGGTCCAGCTTTTCCACATATGATCAGCCTTGACCCGTCTACACATATCACACTTGGATACGTATTTAGCAATTTCCCTCTTCATCCGCGTCCACCAAAATTTCTGTTTCAAATCTTGGTACATCTTGTTACTGCCGGGATGAATGGAAAACTTCGACAGGTGGGCTTCATCCAAGATCTTCTTCCGGAGTTTCATATTACACGGTACCACTATACGGTCGTTAAACCATATCGTACTGTCATCATCCTTCCGGAAACACTTCACCTTTCCTTTGTCTAGTCTTCTCCGTATGTGAGACATACCCCTGTCGCTTCTTTGAGCCTCAACAACCTCTTCACGGATCGTTGGAATGAGAGCGATATTGTAAAGCGCTCCATACGGAATGACACGGAGACTGGGTTCTTTCTCTTCCAACTCAGCAATCACCAAGTTGTGAACGTGGGCTTTCCGACTAAGTGTGTCGGCAACCACGTTCACTTTTCCCGGATGGTACTGGATCTCGATTTCATAATATTTTATGAGCTCCAACCACCTCCGTTGTCTCATATCCAGCTCCTTCCGCGTGAAGATATACTTCAAGCTTTTATGGTCGGTATAGAGGTGGACAAGATTACCAGTAGATAATGCCTCCACATCTTTAACGCCAACACCACAGCAGCAAGCTCGAGATTGTGATTTGGATAATGCTGCTCGTGGTTTTACAGTTGACGAGACCCATAGGCGACTACCCGCCCTTCTTGCATAAGAACACAGCCGAGAACGATGCCGGATGCATCACAATATACATCAAATGGCTTCGTCGTGTCCGGCTGAGCAAGAACTGGAACTGTTGTGAGATGTTTCACCAGAGTTTTGAATGCGGCTTCACATGCAGCATTCCACATGTATTTAGTGCCCTTCTTCAGCAGCTACGTCATTGGTTTAGCAATTTTTGAGAAGCTCGAAACGATTCTCTGATAATACCCCGCTAAACCTAGGAAACTTTGGACCTCATGGACTGATTTGGGAGATTCCCGCTTCAGCACTTGTTCAATTTTGCTGGGGTCCACGGCAATGCCCTCTGCTGAAATAATATGGCCTAGGAAAGGCACTTGATCAATCCAGAACTCACACTTTCTGAACTTGGCATATAATTGGTGCTCCCTCAACCGTTGTAGCATGATACACAAATGTTCAGCGTGCTCTTCTTCGGATTTGGAGTAAACCAATATGTCGTCGATGAATACCATTACGAACTTGTCTAACTCCGGCATGAATACAGAATTCATCAATGTAACACCCTCATCTCAGGTGTCAGCATATGTTCATGTTTTATGAAGAGGAAACATTTTAAGAAAATAAGGAACAGAGAAAAATATCAAAAGGATAGCCAATAAGAGCAAAATCCCGCTCTCAGAAAGTGCCGAAGACAACTTACCGCGGCCGCTGGCCACGTGGCGTGTTCGGAGCTCGTCCCTGCGAGGTGGGGAGAAGTCCGCCGCTAAAATAGCTACATGGCAGGTTCGGGACTCATCTCCGCAAAAGGGGGGAGGTCCGACCCTGGGGGACACGTGTTGCTCTCGGAGCTTTCCTCTGCGGAAGAAGCAAAGGAATTTCCGCAGGACACATGTCACCTTCGGAGCTAGTCATCACGGAAATCAGAGCACCGGTCGCACGGGATACGTGTCGATCTCGGAGCTCACCTCCGAGAGGTCCGGTTCTATCGGACACGTGTCACCACCGGAGCTTATCTCCGGGAGGTCTGTCGCTGCTGGACACGTGTCGACCTCGGGGGCATGTCCCTGAAGAAAGAAGAGAGGAAAGACCGGCGCCAACACGTGGCGTGCGCGGAGCTCACCTACAAAGGAGGGGGAGGTCTCGCTCGTTGACATGCGGCACGACCAGAGCTCGTCTCTGCGGAGAAGGAGATACCAGGCCCCGGAAGGACACGTGGAGCCTCCGGAGCTCATCACCGCGAAGGTAACGAGTTCTGGAGCGGCTGTTACGCGTAGGAATACCGGTACGAAAAGGAAACCGACCTGAATTCCACAACGTTACCACACCAAATCAACCAAGGATAAGATGATAGGATCCAACGACGATCTGAATAAGACTCTTATTCGGGATACAATCAGATTAGGACTCTTCTCTTCCCGATTATAAATAGAACCCAGAACCTCTGGCCGAAACCACAAACTTCTTTTCCAACTCTTGAGCCGACGACTTAGAGCCCTAGCCCTAACTCGCCGAGTAAACCATCGCCGGAGTACAGCAGGGAAGATCGCCGGAGAAAGCCCAATGATCTGAGGAGGACCTCGAGACCGAGAAGAACGTAAGGTAGGCCTCCAATACCACCTTACGACATCGTTGTGTTTTCTTTGCATCTGTTCTTTGATTGCTTTCGAACAGAAGCCTTCTCATGGATAGATCACTTGATGATCAGGTTGATCTAAAGACAAGATCATCGCCACATCCACCTTTGATCCGAACACCTCTGTCCATGCAAGCCATGCAAGAACACGTACAAACCAATCTAATAAAACTAATCATAGGATAGCATGCATGTGCATCATCGCATCTAGTTTAAGGTTTGTGCATGATATTGATTGCTGTGAATCTTGTATGCACGTGATCCTACATAGCTGGACAAGCTCAGGGAGCTGTCTACGACGAATTGCAGCAACAAGGTTTTGAGATCCAAGAACAACCGGAACCGCAAGAACAAGGCAAGTGCTCCTTGACCATGTTGATCCTATGTTTTGGGTAAAACTATTTTGTTTTGCGAAAAGGTGTGTGTGCTGAGTCAAACATAATGGGAAACCCTTTTTATAGGAGTTTACTAGTTTTGGTTGAACCACCCTTGTCGCCAGGGAAGTTTATGAGTCGGGTATGGTTTTTGCTTTATGCTTCGCTGAGTCTACGGGATTGGGAAGCGAGATAGATGTGTCTAGCTAACTGCACTCGTAATGATAATGAGAAACTGATGAGGTTAATGAACATGGATCGGAGGGAGATCTAGGCAAGCCTGAGTTTGTGAATGAGGTAGCATGAGATGGTGGTTTACTTGCCGTAGATCTAAGGACCGGTTCATGCATGCACATGCCAGGATAACAGTGCCACCACAGGGCCAAGTATGGGTGCGGCTTAGCTGAGTATTAGGTAAGTTGCTAGAGTGTTATGGACTGTGGAAGGCGCGGGGAATGGGAGTCGAGTGAGGACTGCCCTGGGAACTGCATGGCACAAGAGGGGGCCCGTGGGTGGGAGAATTGGATATTCTATCCTGCCGGTGAAACCTTAGTGAGTCCATACATCTAGTAACCCCTTTGTAAACGCTATTTTGTGATCTATTGACCATACACCGACGGTTGTGTACTGGTATAATGGAGGTTCTGCAGTCGCCGACGGGTGACGAAATCACAAACTCGTGGGTAAAGAGGTGCAAACTCTGCAGAGTCTAAAACTATCATGATAGCCGAGCTTACGATCACGAGCGCCTGGCTAAACTGCCATGATTAGTTGGGATGGTTATTGGGAAGGTTCTTGGTTATGAATTTTGATTATGGTTATGGTTTGTTTTTGGATGGTTGAGTCCGTGTGATAAGATGGTTGCATGACTGTTGAGTCATGGCAGCGAAACTGGTCTCGGTGTGAGACAAAGTTGTTTATGAGATAAGATGGTAGCAAATACGTGAAGGTATTCGTGAGATGGTAGCGAATACGAGGAGGTATTCATGGGTAAGAATGAGGTTGGTTAATGTTCGGGTGGAACATGGAAAGCGATGGAGGTATGTTAGTAATTTAATACATGCTTGGATTACATTCATCTAAAGTTAAGTTGCTGTTTTATCATGGTTTTTATAAATCTGCTTTTCTGGAAATAAGCCTTTTTATACCTACCTTGTTTATGAGCTGCATATCATGTGTTTTCCCGCACTTGCTGAGTACATCATTGTACTCAAACTTGCATTATTATCTCCTCATCAGCAGCAGGAGAAGACTACTATGAAGACCAAGTGGAGCATTATGACGTGTGATCTATTCTCAACCTTGCCTGTGGAAGGAGTAGAGATGGAGCCACTTCTGCTTGGATTTGTTTCCGCATTAGCTAAATTGGTTCCGCGTTAGAATAAAGACTTCCGCTGCGTAGAAATAAGACTTTCGCTGTGAGCATGAGTCCGAGACTCATGAGGTATTGTAATAAACTTTGTTATTCGTGGTAATATATAATCTGAAATCAGTTTGTGGAACGTATGTGTATGTGTGATAAACATCCTGGGCGCACATATACATTATTTCTCGGTTCCGTGGGTTTTCCACAGAATTGAGGGTGTCACAGATTGGTATCAGAGCGACAGGTTGACAGTAGGTTACACGCCTAGATAGAAAACTTAGATTGATATTAGAGCCACAGGTTAACAGCAAGTTACACCCCTAAATAGGAGTCATGGATTGGTATTAGACCAAGACTGGTAGCTAAGACACAAAGGAAGCATCCTAGGGTGAATAGCTAAGATTGGCTTTAAAGCCACCTTGACATAGGAAACCATCCTTGAATAGGAGTTGTATGAGCCCTTCCAATGATTGTTGTAATTGTGTGATCAGTGTAAGTGGTGGGACGTCTTAAAACATTGTCCATATCCACACGTAAGTAGAAAGAGGTGTGAGATGTCTTGGCACTTGCTCACATCCTCATATGGGCTAATATATACATAGTCCAACTCACCTTGATGCATATAGTTGAGGGAACCTACCGAACCTTCTAACACTCTATTCTATTTCGGTCTCTCTCACAGATGGTGAGAGGAAACGCCAGCCGAAGGAACGTCCAGGAGGATGACCATGATGAAGTTCCTGCTAACCAAGGAGCTGGCGAAAACCATCTGGAAAGGTTGATGGCCATGCAAAACCAGCTTATGCAAACCATGATCCAAACTTTGGGTCAGTTGCAGGCCAACCAAAACCCCGTTCCGGCACCGCCGCCACCACCACCGCCGGCTCATAACAGGTTGGGAGAGTTCATGAGGACTCGACCACCCACCTTTGCTCAAGCTAGTGATCCCATGGAGGCCGATGATTGGTTAAAATCCATGGAGAAAAAGCTTGCCATTGTTCAGTGCAATGACCGAGAGAAGGTTCTCTTCACATCGCACCAACTTATGGGAGCCGCTGCTGACTGGTGGGATGCACTGAGCAATGCTCATGCCAACCCGGAGACAATCACTTGGACTGAGTTCAAGGAAAGTTTCCGGTCTCACTACATCCCTGCGGGTGTAATGATGCTCAAAAGGCAGGAGTTCGAAGGTCTCCGCCAAGGACAGAAAAGTGTGAATGAGTATCTCAATAAGTTCATACAACTGTCCCGATATGCCCCTGAAGATGTCAACTCAGATCAGAGGAAGCAGTACCTGTTCATGAGAGGGTTGAACAATGAGATCAAGGTTCAGCTCTCAACAATGACTACGTAAGCTTCCAGAAGCTGGTTGACAAGGCCATAGTGGTTGAAAACAAGATCCGAGAGATCGAGCGAGAATGCAAGAGGAAGATGCCATACCATCCCCAAGGGAGCAATGTACGACCTCGGTACATGCCCCCGGCAGCATCGCAGTATGGATCGACCACTCCTGCTACCGCACTGGTCAGCCACCACAGCAACAACTCGTTGCTCCAGCACCTCGCGTGCCCATGCCTCCTGCACCCCGACCTAACAAAGGCGCCCCTGTTCAAAACCCCCGCCCCAACGTACCTACTGCCGTAGGCAACAGGGCATGCTTTGCATGCGGGGAAGTAGGCCACTTCGCGAACCAGTGCCCGAAGAGGGGCCCTGGACAGCAAGATAACATGCCCAAGCAGAACCAGCGACCGAACGGAGGGAACAATCAAGGAAACCATGGACAACAGAACTATGCTCGTGGCCACGTGAACCATGTCACTGCCGAGGAGGCACAACAGGCTGAGGACGTCGCAATTGGTATGTTCCTTGCCAACTCCAACCCAGCCGCTATTTTATTTGATTCTGGAGCATCACATTCCTTCATATCATCCAAATATGTTGCCAAACATCATCTACCCGTATCCCACTTAGAATGTGCTATGTTAGTTAATTCTCCTAGAGGAGAAATGAGGACTAATATAGTATGTCCTAGAGTAAGCCTTAAAATAAGGGGGGTAGACTTCCTTGCCAACCTTGTTGTCTTGGACTCCCAAGGGATTGACATCATACTCGGAATGGATTGGCTAAGCAAGCACAACGGAGTAATCCGATGTGCTGAAAGGAGCGTGCAGTTGACAAACGATCACGGTATTCGTGTCGAGTTTGAGTCAGCCCAGCAAACAACCGAACGGGAAAATTTGAACCACGTCGAAGGAACAACATTGGACAGCATTCCAGTGGTTCAGGAATTTTCGGACGTATTCCCGGAAGAGCTTCCAGGTATGCCACCTGACCGGGACATTGAGTTTTCCATAGATTTGGTACCCGGAACTGCACCCATAGCCAAGAGACCGTATAGGATGCCCGTCAATGAGCTAGTTGAACTCAAGAAGCAAATTGAAGAACAGTTGGAGAAGGGTTTTATCCGTCCAAGCTCGTCACCATGGGGAGCTCCGGTGCTCTTCGTAGACAAGAAAGATGGAACCCAAAGGATGTGCGTAGATTATAGGTCTCTCAACGAGGTAACAATCAAGAACAAATACCCTATGCCTCGTATAGAGGACCTATTCGACCAAATGAAAGGAGCCCGAGTGTTCTCCAAGATTGACCTTCGGTCAGGATACTTCCAGCTGAAGATTAAGCCTTCCAATATACCCAAGACAACCTTTCAAACACGGTATGGTTCGTATGAATATACCGTCATGTCTTTTGGGTTGACCAATGCACCCGCATACTTCATGTACCTTATGAACAAGGTTTTCATGGAATACTTGGACATGTTCGTCGTGGTTTTCATCGACGACATTATGGTGTATTCAAAAAGTGAGGAGGAGCATGAAAAACATTTGAAATTGACCTTGCAGAAATTGCGAGAGCATCAATTGTATGCCAAGTTTAACAAGTGTCAATTTTGGCTAAAGGAAATATCTTTCCTAGGCCACATTATCTCCAAGGAAGGGGTATCGGTTGATCCCGGAAAAGTAAGAGATGTTCTGAACTGGGACCAACCGCAGGGCGTGAGGGATATTCGGAGTTTTCTTGGGATGGCTGGATACTATCGACGCTTCATTAAAGACTTCTCTAAAATAGCAAAACCTATGATGGAGTTGCTAATGAAGGGAAAAGTTTTCCAATGGACACCAGCCTGCCAAGGAAGTTTTGAGGAACTCAAGAGAAGGCTAACCACAGCACCGGTTCTAGTATTGCCAGACGTAAGCAAGAGCTTTGACATATATTGTGACGCATCCAGACAGGGGCTTGGATGTGTGCTCATGCAAGAAGGACAAGTGGTAGCCTATGCCTCACGACAATTAAAGAAGCACAAGCTTAATTATCCTACACATGACTTGGACCTAGCAGCAGTAGTGCATGCATTGAAGATTTGGAGACATTATATCCTTGGTCATCGATGTGAGATCTATACGGATCATAAAAGCCTCAAGTACATATTTACACAAACGGACTTGAATTTGAGGCAACGTCGATGGTTGGAACTCATAAAGGATTATGATGTTGGAATCAACTACCACCCCGGGAAGGCCAATGTAGTAGCTGATGCATTGAGCAGAAAGGGAGCATGTCACCAACTCACGATTCGGGAACTACCACCCGAACTACGTAAGGAGTTCGAACGGTTACACCTCAGATTCTTGAACAAAATGGAAATAATGGAGATCCACTCCTCATTGGAGCAAGAAATAAGAGATGGCCAGGCAACGGATGAGGAGATCAAGGAGATCAAGGAAAGAATCCGACAAGGAATAGAGAAGGATTTCAAGGAGGATGAGAAGGGAACGCTTTGGCTAGGAAAAAGGAATTGTGTGCCTAACATAAAACACCTCCGCGACATGATATTAAAGGAGGCACATGATTCACCCTTTTATATACATCCCGGAAGCACCAAAATGTACAAGGATTTGAAAACTTGTTATAGGTGGGATGGTATGAAGAGGGATGTAGCCGAATACGTTGCCCTATGCGACACATGCCAACGGGTAAAGGCTGAACATCAAAGACCTGCTGGATTGTTGCAACCTTTGAAGGTACCAGAGTGGAAGTGGGAAGACATCAGTATGGATTTCATCGTCGGATTGCCATGTACTCAGTCGGGTTACGACTCCATCTGGGTTACCGTGGACTGATTTACGAAAACCGCCCATTTTCTCCCTGTATGGGCTAATTACAACGTGGCACAATTAGCTGAGTTGTACATGGAACAGATCGTGTGCCGTCATGGAGTCCCGACGAGGATAGTCTCAGATCGAGGTTCTCAGTTTACCTCTAGGTTCTGGAGGAAGCTGCAGAGAGCCATGGGTACACGACTGGGTTTCAGCTCCGCCTATCACCCACAAACTGATGAGCAAACTGAAAGGACAAACCAAATTCTGGAGGACATGTTGAGAGCTTGCGCCTTGAAACGTGGGCGTAGTTGGGATAGGAGTTTACCGTATGCCGAGTTCTCCTATAACAACAGCTATCAAGCAAGCTTGAAGATGTCACCTTTCGAAGCATTATATGATAGACGGTGTAGAACGCCACTGTTATGGAACGAGACTGGAGAGTACCAGGTGTTTGGACCCGAAGTACTACAAGAAGCTGAAAAGCAAGACCAAACAGTACGGGAGAACTTAAAGGCTGCTCAGTCACAACAGAAAGGCTATGCTGACAATAGGCGTAGGAAGTTGACCTTTGAAGTAGGAGACTTCGTATACCTTAAGGTATCGCCTATCCGAGGCCAACGACGTTTCAACATCAAAGGCAAGCTAGCACCTCGCTACATCGGACCATTTAAGATTTTGGACAAGCGAGGAGAAGCAGCCTATCAACTAGAGCTCCCAACCCACCTCTCCGACGTACATGATGTGTTTCATGTATCCCAGCTCAAGAAGTGCTTGAGAGTACCAGAGGAACAAGTATCAATGGGAGAGCTTGAACTTCAAAAGGACCTGACTTATGCGGAACACCATGTCCGAATCTTGGACGTAAAGGAAAGGGTCACCCGGAACAAGGTGATTCGATGGTGCAAGGTACAATGGAGCCATCACAAAGATGCTGAAGCCACATGGGAGCATGAAGAGGATATCAAAGCAGAATTTCCCCATCTGTTTACTACTAACGAATCTCGAGGGCGAGATTCAATTTAAGTGGGGTAGATTTGTAACACCCTCATCTCAGGTGTCAGCATATGTTCATGTTTTATGAAGAGGAAACATTTTAAGAAAATAAGGAACAGAGAAAAATATCAAAAGGATAGCCAATAAGAGCCGAATCCCGCTCTCAGAAAGCGCCGAAGACAACTTACCGCGGCCGCTGGCCACGTGGCGTGTTCGGAGCTCGTCCCTGCGAGGTGGGGAGAGGTCCGCCGCTAAAATAGCTACGTGGCAGGTTCAGGACTCATCTCCGCAAAAGGGGGGAGGTCCGACCCTGGGGGACACGTGTTGCTCTCGGAGCTTTCCTCTGCGGAAGAAGCAAAGGCATTTCCGCAGGACACATGTCACCTTCGGAGCTAGTCATCACGGAAATCAGAGGACCGGTCGCACGGGATACGTGTCGATCTCGGAGCTCACCTCCGAGAGGTCCGGTTCTATCGGACACGTGTCGCCACCGGAGCTTATCTCCGGGAGGTCTGTCGCTGCTGGAAACGTGTCGACCTCGGGGGCATGTCCCTGAAGAAAGAAGAGAGGAAAGAATGGCGCCAACACGTGGCGTGCGCGGAGCTCACCTACAAAGGAGGGGGAGGTCTCGCTCGTTGACACGCGGCACGACCAGAGCACGTCTGACACGACCCCATTGGTCCTGTCGAGCCAGGATCACGCTGAGGGGTGCTGCGTTGCACAGCACCGCATAACACACGTCAAAGGTACAAAGCGGAAGCGGAAGCTTTATTACATAAACAAGTTTATCAACATGTTTACATCAAAATAAGTTTAGTCCACACTCGCGGGCGTAGACTAAGCATCAAGTGCACGTTCAGCCCTCGAACGTGTCCTTGCTAGCACACACGCACACTAACTCTGCGGCGTGCACGACTCCCACTCGACGGGGTTCCCCTCCTGGGGTTCCGTCTCCTCTTCGGGAGTCCCTTCCTCATAGAACCCTGCAAAAGCTTCAAACACAAGCAGTGAGCACGAAGGCTCAGCAAGTCTGACCCGTCTCACCTAAACATGAAACTTCTACATGAGGGTGATGGGTTGCATGAGGTAAAAATCATTTGCAAGGACTCGCCTAATTAGTAGAACCTTACTTTCAAGTTTTAGCAGCAGGTTGTGGGAACCTTACGCTAAGGCACATGAGAGAGCCGCAATCAAACAAGAAACGCATTTCTCTCATGTACTTTGCCCAAAGTTGAAAAGAACTTTAGTTAGCACTAAGCTACAACATATCATTAACAATCAATATCCAACTTTCAATCAGCAACATTTTAACATGTAACTAGCCTGTTCTTTCTACGTCACGGTACAGTGAACAAGTGGTACTCACTGACCGCGAGGGACGGCGATTATAATCGATTTACACCTGCAGGGTTACCCGAACAACCCGTCACGTACGCCCGTACTCGATGTTGCCTACAACAACCATCACGGACGCCGTACGCGACTACCTTTCACCCGTTAGCCAAATATTGAACCGGTCCCATCGTCCCGAGCAAGAGGTCCCTGCACGCGCATCTCTGTGCCGCCAGCTGATTTACACCTCGAGCTCTCAACCTACCCTCTGAACGACGGGCAATGCCTCAACACCCAGCTACCCGAGTTACATCAGTTTCCCGGTTCCCATATAGCCGGTAGGTCTTCGGTACTGTTCTAGCTTGTTCAACAGGCCCGCACACGGCTCGGTCCTCAATCGACACAAGCGGAGCTACAGCACACAGGCCCCAAAGTCCTGCTGCCCTTACTCTCCGCTCGGTCTCATTTTCTTGCCATGTGTTTCATGTGCTATCTCTACCCGAGCAATGTGCCTCTAGCCTATTCTCGCGAGTAGTTCCAACTACTCGACTTGTACCGAATCCTACTCTATCCTAGCAATGCAGTGGCTAACGAGGTTTTCAATCCTAAACCCAACCCATGGTTTTCTTGGCTATGCAGTTGGATTTCCAAACAAGACTCTAATGCACAGAACAAAGGAAACAAGTATGTGCTCAAAACAATAAAAATTTGTAAAAAGGTTAATGCAAACCGGGGCTTGCCTTGCTGCTCTTGGTCGTAGGCTAGCTGTTCCTCCGGAGTAACGAAGTCTAGGACTTCGGGTTCCTCCTCGACCTTAGCGACTACATGATAAGAACAATGTATGTATTAATTTAGAGGCCTTTGTATTAACTTTGAAGTTGTGAAGCCTATAACCCTTACTAGACAGACCTAATGACTGTGAAACTTTTACTGTGGCTTGGTTACAACCTAAACAAAGACTTGGTCAAGTTTTAGTTGCAGCAAAGCTCATTTGAGCCCTCCACAAATAATTATGTCCTTGACCTTAATTGGAACCCTTAGGGTGTTCTAGGGATTTTCATGAGACAAACTATGACTTTCTGAAAACTAGATTTTCAGAGGGTTCTAATGGAGTTGGTCTCACTTAATTTGGAAGTCTCTAACTAAAGATATGAGCTAAACAATTTCAGAGAAAATCCTGAAAATGTTTCTGAACATTTTCTATTTTCTCTGGAACAGTTTTACTAATCACACCATTAGGTGGACTAAATGAGCTCAAATGGATCTGAAATTTTTATGGTAGCTCAATGATATTTTGGTGAACATCTCAGCAAAATATCAGGATTTTCCGCCAAAGGATTCTCCAGTTAAAATTCCTAACAGTTTAAACATTAAGGAATTAATTCTGGAGAATTAGGGAATTTCATGAAGTGAAACTTGATTTTCTGGAAAGTACTCAGAGAGCTGAATCCAGCAAAATTTGGTTCACTCAATTTGGAGCTTTCTAGCCAAAGTTATAAGGATTTGAAGTTTGAAGGAAATCTGAAAATCGGGGAAAAGTTTAAACTCGCGCGTGGGCCCAGGGGACACGCGTCGCACGCCGAAGCGACAGCACACCGCGGCCCACAAGGCTTTTGCGCGCCAGCACACCCGATCCCGGCCGCAGCCGGATCTCGATTCAAAATATCGGCCGCTGACAGCTGGGGTCCACCCCCTTCTTCAACCTCGCGACACCCGCGCTCCGCCGCCGAGGGACCTCGCCGGAGAGCTCGCCGCTGGCTGCTGTACCGCTTCAAACTTCTTGATTCTGGCCGCCCCTGCCTACTTTTACTTGGGGAACATGATCCGAGGGTCAGCTGCTCATGACAACGGCCGGAGCATGGTTGGCGACGAGCAGCCATATCGGAACGACTTCGGCCATGTCGGCTGATGCTCCTAGTGCCTCAGCTACTTGGGAAACCGGTCGGGGAGCATCAGTGGACCTCAGAGAAGGTCGACATGAACTCGGGGCAGCTCGGGGAAGGCCCGAAATAGGTCCTCACCGTGCGCCCGATACCCCCAGTGCGTTCCGCCATTAGTAGACCTTGAATTACGCCGGGCACAGAAGTTCTCCGGCCCAGAGTTGTGAAGGCAACTTGTGCGTCACCGTGTCTAGTTCGTGTGGGAGTGGCCTGAGGCCCTCTAATCCTTTCTAGAGCACGAATTAAACAGAATCGTACCCGAAGGTCGTTCTGCACACAGAAAGGGGAAAAGTGGAAATTCGCCGCCGGTGAGCAACCACTCGAGCTGTGGCTCGGGGATGAGCAGCACCGATCACTTGCGCGTCCAAGGGTGCCTTGGCTCGGGCGTGACAACGCCCAGGTTGGGCTGTCCACGAGAGCCCGAGGTGCGGCGGTTTCCAGTTCCGAGTTTGATCTTTCGGCACAGCCGATATCACTCGGTTTCAATCGATTTCTATCAATGGGAAGGATGGAGGATGGTTGCTAGTACCTTGCTGGGACCTTGGAATGGAAAGAGGGGACTGCGATCGGCTTGATCAAGCAGGAACTCGAGCGGCGGCGATGGCAGTGGAAAAACAAGTCGTGTGCGTCGGCAGCTCGAGGAAATGGTGACTGAAGCACGCCGGGGAGGGAATAAATAGCCCGGCCGGCTGGTCTCCGGCTTGGGGCACGCAGCAGGAGCTGGCGCCGGCTGCCCCCTTCGGTGGCGCGCGCGCACAGCTGCCGGGAACCGACTGAACTGTGGTTCAGTCGGTTTGCTTTGAGGCAGAGGCTGACATGTGGGTCCCACTTCTCTTTTAACCTCTGAAATTTATTCCTAACAGCTGTGGTAAACAGTGAACCCTATTCTACCCTTGGCAATTCAAATTATTCACCCAAGAGCCATTTGAATTGATCAAAGTTCAAATGAGGTTTGGTTTGAATGAATTTCAGCACAAGTGCAGTTTGAAATTCAAATAAAGTTTGAATTTCTCCCCCTTAGCTCATGTCAAGATCAACTCCAAATGGAGTGAAAATTGGTGTGTGAGCTCACAAAAATGTGCTGAGCAAGAATATGCCTTCCACTTTTAAATTCAGTGGGTGAAAACAGTTTGAATTTGAATATGGTTTCAAACTGCCCTCTTCCTAACTATACCCAAAATGACCTCAAAAAGGTTTTGAATTTGGGTGGAACTTGGCATGGACATCCTTAGCAAAGTGTAGGAGTTTTCATATGTCCAGCCCATCTATATCACATGTGGGAAGTACCACTTTTGCAATGTGTGAGTTTGTTCCCTAATGAGCATGTTGATAATTGTTACTTGCTCTTTATTTGTGTTCATCATTCTTCCTCAAATGAGGTGTGTGGTGTGGTGATGAACACTGCAAATGAGTGTCAAAAACTGAGGCCCTTACATTCCTCCCCCCTTAAAAGAATCTCGTCCCGAGATTATAAGGTGAAATGAGAGAGAGGACGGTGGAAAATTACCGAATATGCGACGTGAAAAAGTCGGGGTAGTTAGTGCGAAGGAATTCTTCGCTCTCCCATGTCGCTTCGTCCATGGAGTGATTACTCCATAGAACCTTGTAGAACCACAACGTACGGTTGCGTGTGGTTCGGGCCTTTTCATCAATAATCTGCACCGGTTCCTCCCGATAGGTGAGATCCGGTTGCAGTTCTTCAATGTCTTCCAGCTGAACGGTAGTTGATAGCTTGAGACACTTCCTCAGCTGGGAAATGTGAAAGACGTCGTGCACACCGGAAAGTGCTTCTGGTAATCTTAGCCGGTATGCCACCGATCCACATCTTTCGGTAATCTGGAATGGACCGATGAATCGGGGTGCTATCTTTCCTCTCACCCCAAATCTGTTTACGCCCTTCATTGGAGACACTCGTAGGTATACGTGATCTCCAACTTCGAATTGTAATGGGCGCCTCCTCCGGTCCGCATACTGTTTCTGTCGGGATTGAGCGGCTTTTAGGTTCGCTTGAATTAATCGAACCTTTTCTTCCGCGCTGTTGACAAGATCAATCCCGAAGGTAACCCTCTCGCCAGATTCACACCAGTTCAGTGGTGTGCGGCATTTCCTGCCGTATAGCGCCTCGTAGGGCGCCATCTTGATGCTGGCTTGGTACCCATTGTTGTACGAGAACTCGGCTAATGGCAAGTGATCATCCCAATTCTTGCCGTGGTCGATAGCGCAAGCTCGTAGCATGTCTTCTAGGATTTGATTTACCCGCTCCGTTTGCCCATCCGTCTGCGGGTGGTAGGCTGAACTACGGATCAGCTTCGTCCCCAGGGCAGCGTGTAGCTGCTCCCAAAAACGGGACACAAATAAAGTGCCCCGGTCCGATACGATGGTACGGGGTACGCCGTATAAGCATAGGATCCGTGAGATGTACAGTTCAGCGTACTTCTTGGCGTTATAGTTGGTGTTGACCGGGATGAAATGGGCAACTTTGGTGAGCCGATCGACGATCACCCACACAGAATCATGTTTCTGTAAGGTGGTGGGTAAACCGACGACGAAATCCATGCTCACGTCCTCCCACTTCCAGGCAGGAATGCCCAGTGGTCGCAGCAGTCCCGGTTTCCGCATGTGGTCTGCCTTCACCCGTCGACATGTATCACACTCGGACACGTATTTTGCCGTCTCTCGCTTCATCCGTGTCCACCAAAACTTGCTTCTGAGTTCTTGATACATCTTGTTGCTGCCGGGGTGAATAGAAAACTTAGATAAGTGAGCTTCATCAAAGATTCTCTTCCTTAACTCCGGGTTTCGGGGTACGACGATCCGGTCCTTGAACCATAAGACGCCGTCTCCGTCCTTCCGGAAACATTTCAACTCCCCACTGTCTACACGTCTCCGCAAATGTGACATGCCCTTGTCATTCTTCTGGGCTGCCGCTATCTCTTCACGGATGGTGGGGATCAAAGCTAGGTTGTAGAGAGCTCCATGTGGAATCACATGTAGTGGTGGTTCGCTCTCTTCCAACGGTGTGATGGTCAGATTATTGACGTGTGACTTGCGGCTTAGCGCGTCTGCCACAACGTTTGCCTTGCCCGGATGATAATGGATCTCTATCTCGTAATCCTTTATCAGTTCCAACCATCTTCGTTGCCTCATGTTCAGATCCTTCTGAGTGAAGATGTACTTGAGGCTTTTGTGGTCGGTACATAAATGTACGAGGTTACCGAGTAGGTAGTGCCTCCACATTTTCAGTGCAAGTACCACGGCAGCGAGCTCCAAATCGTGAGTTGGATAATTTTGCTCATGGTTCCTAAGCCGTCGTGATCCATACGCGACCACTCTTCGGTCTTGCATCAGCACACATCCGAGCCCAATGCCGGATGCATCGCAGTACACATCGAACGGTTTTGTTGTGTCTGGCTGCGCCAAAACCGGTGCTGATGTTAGGTGCTTGACTAAAGCCTTGAATGCTGCTTCACATGCTGGACTCCAAACATATTTGGTAGCCTTCTTCAGCAGCTCTGTCATTGGCCTGGCAATCTTCGAGAAGTTCGGAATGAACCTCCGATAATATCCCGCGAGTCCGAGGAAACTCCGTACCTCATGAACAGTTCTCGGGGATTTCCAATTCAGCACTTGCGTGATTTTGCTCGGGTCCACAGCGATACCCTCCGCTGAGATGATATGCCCGAGGAAAGGCACTTGCGATATCCAAAACTCGCATTTGCTGAACTTTGCGTATAACTTGTGATCCCGCAGCCGTTGCAAGACTATACGCAGATGTTTCTTGTGATCTTCCTCCGACTTGGAGTATACCAGGATGTCGTCGATGAAGACCACGACAAACTTGTCCAGCTCCGGCATGAACACCGAGTTCATTAAATACATGAAGTGAGCTGGAGCATTGGTGAGGCCAAAGGACATGACCAGGTACTCATAAAGTCCGTACCTTGTCGAAAAAGCTGTCTTTGGAATGTCCTCAGCCCTGATCTTAATCTGATGGTACCCGGATCTTAAATCCATCTTGGAAAAGACCTTTGCTTCGACCAACTGATCAAACAACATGTCGATCCGTGGCAACGGGTACTTGTTCTTGATGGTTACGGCATTTAATGGACGGTAGTCCACGCAAAGCCGCAACGTTTCATCCTTCTTTTTGACAAATAATGCCGAACAGCCCCATGGCGAGGAGCTCGGCCTAATAAAACCCTTCTCCAGAAGGTCCGTGAGCTGAGTCTTCAGTTCCGCCAACTCCTTGGGCGCCATCTTGTACGGCCTTCGGGATATTGGCATGGTTCCCGGTGCAAGTTCAATCTTGAACTCCACCTCTCTATCGGGTGGCATCCCCGGCAAATCATCCGGGAATACATCAGGGAATTCTCGGACCACTGGAATGTCTTCCAATCTGATGGTTGTGGCTTGATAGACACTTGGAAGTTTTATTTCTGGACTGTCCAGAAATAATGAGTGAGAACCGTGCACTCCTGAGTTTAAGTGCACGACTCGGAGGACGGTGTCTAAAACAGCGCCGTGGCGGGTTAACCACGACATCCCTAGGATGACATCGACCTTCTGTCCCTCTAAGATAATGAGAGACGTGGGGTACACTCTACCCGCTAAGCATAATGGTGCTTTGGAGACCATTACGCTTGCTGAAATCTTCCCACCCGGTGAACAAATTAAATATGGACTATCGGTGGGTAGTATTGGCAAGCTGTGTTTAGCAATGAAAGCTTGGCTAATAAAATTATGCGTGGCGCCTGAATCAAATAGTACTATAGCGGGATGCTGGTGGAGTTGGAACATACCCGCAAGGATTGGCTCGCCCTCCGGCACGTCCTCAATGGCAAGCTGGTGGACAGTGCCGGGCCTAGGGTTTGCCCGCCGCGCATTAGTAGGGTTCCGGGGTTGATTCCTCCCCGGAAACTGTGGTACCACTCCGCCGCCTTGCCTCTCCGGGCAACTGCTCGCGAAGTGTCCTGGACGACCACACTTGTAACATGTGGCCGCTGCTGGTGGAGTACTCGGGGGACGAAAGCCCGGCATGCGTTGCGGAGGTGCAAATGCACGCGGCATCGCCCGCTGCTGCTGTTGTTGTTGCGGTGGTGCTGGCAGTACCGGCCGGAATGCCGGTGAAGAGTACGGCCGACCGCGGAACGGCATCGACCGCTGTGGTGGTTGCCAGCGCGGACCTGATGGTGGGCGATTCACCATCCGAAACTTCTGAGAAGGACCGCCTCCTTCTCCGCTGCTCTGCGGCGCGCTTCGCTTTCGCTCTGCCGCCGCCAACTCCTTGCCGGAGTCTTCCTGAACAATCGCAGCATCAATTATGTCGTTGAGGCTGCCGCGATTGAACATCGCCAGCTTGTCCTTCAGGAGCGGGTTAAGCCCCTGGTAAAAGTGGTCCCGCCGCTTCTCGTCCGTATCTGCGTGATACGACGCGTAGAGTGCGAGATCGTTGAACGCTCTGGAGTACTCCAGCGCGTTCCGGCTCCCTTGTTGCAGGTGTAGGAATTCCTGCGTCTTCCTCTTCATCAAACCGGGCGGTATATGATAGGCCCGGAAGGCCGTCCGAAACTCCGCCCAGGTCATCACTCGGTCGGTGGGTTGTGAAGCACAAAAGTTGGCCCACCACGCGCTCGCGGATCCTTGGAGCTGCTGGACCGCGAACTGAGTTTTGCGCTGCTCGCTGATTTGGAGCAGCCCGAATTTCATCTCTATGGCGCGGAGCCAGTTGTCCGCGTCAAGTGGTTCATCCGCCCTTGAGAATACAGGGGGATGAGTCGCCAGGAAGTCGGAGTAGGAGCTCTGTTGGCGCTCCTCACGATCTTGACGTCTCTCCGGGCGAGACGTATTCGCAATCAACGTTTGCAGCAGCTCTGTGTGCTGCTGATGTGAACCCGCCATTGCCGCGACAATGTCGGCCAATGTAACCGTCGGCAGTGGCGGTGGCGGTGTTTGCTGTTGCTGTTGCTGCTGCTGTCCCGAGGAGTCCTCGGGAGGCGGTTGGGAGGTCTCTCCCCCTTGGCTAGTACCTCCAACATCAGGGTTGGCACGAGTACGCGTCATTCTGAAATTCAACACAGCAGCAATTAGCACATGTCTTACTCAAAATTCCATAAACAGCAGTAAGTATTGAAGCGACGCATGACTAACTTGCACAACATTCACATATATTGATAAAGCATAAACTTTATACAAGATACATTATTCTCGGACCTCCGAGAAGTCGTGCTCATGCCGTCACTACCTATACATACGCTACTGTCTACACGACATGTCACCGATTACAAAAGTTGGGTTACGCTACCCTAGCTGCCCTACTTGGCAACCGTAACCCCCTACTCGGAGTAGAACTCGACCTCCTGTGGGTCGTCCTCCTCCGGTACCTCTGCTGGTGGCTCGGGGTCTACCACCTCTTCTCCCATTCCAGGTTCTCCCATGGCTGGAAGACCCAAGACTACCGGTACGCCCAATACCGGGGGCACGAGGTCCTGCAATGCATGCACCTCGTCCATAGCCTGGTTGTAGTCCTCTTCCCAGCCTTGTCCTTCCTCAATAGCGTCGTCCCGCTCTTGAGCAAGGTCCTCATTCTGCTGGGTTAGGGTCTGCACCAGCTCTTGCAACGCCGCAATGTCAACACGGCTCTTCTTCTTTGCCTTCTTCAGACGACGCAACTGATTGTGTTGTTCATTCAGTCGCTTGATCGTCGGAAGGAGCACATTGCGGAGTGCACTGTGAGCACTCTCAAAATGATCTCCACGGCTTGTGCTCTCCTTGAGCTTGGTGGCGAGATGCTCCGTATGAACAGCTTGGCTGTCCATCACAGCGTTTCCCGCCCTCATTTGGAGGCTGAGATTTGCCTCCGCGGGGTTGTACCTTGGGCAACTCGGGTTTGTTGCCTCTAGGTACCTCTCTTCCCACACATGCTGAGCTCGTCCCTCCACCGGAACGAGTGCGTATGGAGTTCCCTCCATAGCCTGCACGTGTAGTTGGCAGAAACGTGACATAGTGTCACGGGCTGCCACTTGCCACATCCCTTCCGGTTGTCTTCCTCTCACCGTGACGGTGAATGGCACCCAACCGGGTGGCGTAGGCCCTGCAGGAACCTCGACATGGATCGTCCACGTCTTGTTCCCCTCTTCGCCTTCTTCCTTGGCGAAGTATTGCGGCATCTGGTTGTACCCGAAATATTGGAGCATTAGCCACAATGCTCCCGGGTAGCCGCTACGGTCAGAGCAGTGGGAAACTACCCACCCGTTCTCCAACCGTTTATCTGCTGCCATCTGTAAAAATATATTTGAGAAATGTCAAATATTTATTTAAACAGTAGACCATTGAGTTATAACATAAGATATGTCATTGAACCCTTAACACTTGGAAACATAGTTCAAATTTTTAAACAAATTTGACTGCTGATCTGCTGTTCCCATGACAGCCCTGACCAGTTTCCATATTAATCTGATTTAGGCCAGGTTAAAAGCAAAACCAGTCCTGGAGCTCAACATCAAAGTTAAAGTTAACTTCAATAGCTTTCCAGAAAGTATTTGGTTGGCCTAAGATCTGCTCTGGTTCAACAGTTATGAGATGTCAAAGTTAACAGAATTTCTGGAAACAATTGGACAGCACCTCCCTGCCTTAGGTACTGATTTGATCCAAGAATCCCAGTTAATTCTGTTCCTAATCTGACAAAACTTTCTGTTACACAGTTGTAACCCATCTCATAATATTTCCAGAACTACCTCATTTCCTATTTTTGGATTTTTAAGCAGGAAGTTATGCTTAATTTACAGAGAGTTTACAGAGAGTCTTTGCTCTGTCCTGTTTTCTGGACAGTTTCAACTCTACTGCATTTTTCGAGTGGTTAAGGGACGAAACACCTCTGGAACTCAACAGAAAAGTTGTAAAGCTCCTCCAAAGCTTTCCAGAAATGTATCATACGACCCCAACCTCGAAAGAACTCAACCTCTAACCTCTGATTACTTCAGCCTTGATTTAGCTGAAAACAGAGTGCTCTGTCCTTAACATCCTATAAGTTGAAAACTTATTAGCTTTGAATATCCTGTTCAAGGGAAGGAGTTACATCAAGTTTTACTACTTTGGATCAAAACCTTCAAATTTTTAAATGAAGTTGTTCATTTAGTTGGGTGTGACGTCGATGCGTCACCAGATCATGTCGGTACTACGTCCTCACAAAGAAAAACCTATACCGGACTTAGCCGGCTTCGTTAGTTTAGTGGCACTACTCGTCACTCGCACACGGATGCTACACGTCTACCGTTTCGTGGTAAGGCTACCTGCAGAAATTCAACCAATCATCAGACTCGGCGGCACCCCGAGCCCGGAATCCATACAGTTGGTACACCCGGCCGTCATCACTCGCCCGGATGTTCTCAAGCCAAACACGCCTTGAGTTACGTGTTCACGTTTCAGACCACGTGACGGGGTCTCCCATGTTGCACCACGCACGCCAGGGACAGACGTTGCTCGAATACCCCAAACGACATGAAGAGTCGTAGAGGATACTAAAGCGGGTCGGGTTACCTGCCACCCGTGGGGCTCCACCCTTCAGCTTGTGCGCACTGGTGGACAGCGCTTACGTGCACCCCCCAAGACATGAACGTCCCGAGATGCACGATTTTCCGACATAACAAATAGGTTAATAAGCCACTTTCTATATACTAATAACATCCTTATACGGGCTACTAATTCGTTCCTCACTGGATTTTTGAAAAAGAAGACCTTTGTACTGTGTTAAACCTCAAGCGAGCTCTGATACCACGCTGACACGACCCCATTGGTCCTGTCGAGCCAGGATCACGCTGAGGGGTGCTGCGTTGCACAGCACCGCATAACACACGTCAAAGGTACAAAGCGGAAGCGGAAGCTTTATTACATAAACAAGTTTATCAACATGTTTACATCAAAATAAGTTTAGTCCACACTCGCGGGCGTAGACTAAGCATCAAGTGCACGTTCAGCCCTCGAACGTGTCCTTGCTAGCACACACGCACACTAACTCTGCGGCGTGCACGACTCCCACTCGACGGGGTTCCCCTCCTGGGGTTCCGTCTCCTCTTCGGGAGTCCCTTCCTCATAGAACCCTGCAAAAGCTTCAAACACAAGCAGTGAGCACGAAGGCTCAGCAAGTCTGACCCGTCTCACCTAAACATGAAACTTCTACATGAGGGTGATGGGTTGCATGAGGTAAAAATCATTTGCAAGGACTCGCCTAATTAGTAGAACCTTACTTTCAAGTTTTAGCAGCAGGTTGTGGGAACCTTACGCTAAGGCACATGAGAGAGCCGCAATCAAACAAGAAACGCATTTCTCTCATGTACTTTGCCCAAAGTTGAAAAGAACTTTAGTTAGCACTAAGCTACAACATATCATTAACAATCAATATCCAACTTTCAATCAGCAACATTTTAACATGTAACTAGCCTGTTCTTTCTACGTCACGGTACAGTGAACAAGTGGTACTCACTGACCGCGAGGGACGGCGATTATAATCGATTTACACCTGCAGGGTTACCCGAACAACCCGTCACGTACGCCCGTACTCGATGTTGCCTACAACAACCATCACGGACGCCGTACGCGACTACCTTTCACCCGTTAGCCAAATATTGAACCGGTCCCATCGTCCCGAGCAAGAGGTCCCTGCACGCGCATCTCTGTGCCGCCAGCTGATTTACACCTCGAGCTCTCAACCTACCCTCTGAACGACGGGCAATGCTTCAACACCCAGCTACCCGAGTTACATCAGTTTCCCGGTTCCCATATAGCCGGTAGGTCTTCGGTACTGTTCTAGCTTGTTCAACAGGCCCGCACACGGCTCGGTCCTCAATCGACACAAGCGGAGCTACAGCACACAGGCCCCAAAGTCCTGCTGCCCTTACTCTCCGCTCGGTCTCATTTTCTTGCCATGTGTTTCATGTGCTATCTCTACCCGAGCAATGTGCCTCTAGCCTATTCTCGCGAGTAGTTCCAACTACTCGACTTGTACCGAATCCTACTCTATCCTAGCAATGCAGTGGCTAACGAGGTTTTCAATCCTAAACCCAACCCATGGTTTTCTTGGCTATGCAGTTGGATTTCCAAACAAGACTCTAATGCACAGAACAAAGGAAACAAGTATGTGCTCAAAACAATAAAAATTTGTAAAAAGGTTAATGCAAACCGGGGCTTGCCTTGCTGCTCTTGGTCGTAGGCTAGCTGTTCCTCCGGAGTAACGAAGTCTAGGACTTCGGGTTCCTCCTCGACCTTAGCGACTACATGATAAGAACAATGTATGTATTAATTTAGAGGCCTTTGTATTAACTTTGAAGTTGTGAAGCCTATAACCCTTACTAGACAGACCTAATGACTGTGAAACTTTTACTGTGGCTTGGTTACAACCTAAACAAAGACTTGGTCAAGTTTTAGTTGCAGCAAAGCTCATTTGAGCCCTCCACAAATAATTATGTCCTTGACCTTAATTGGAACCCTTAGGGTGTTCTAGGGATTTTCATGAGACAAACTATGACTTTCTGAAAACTAGATTTTCAGAGGGTTCTAATGGAGTTGGTCTCACTTAATTTGGAAGTCTCTAACTAAAGATATGAGCTAAACAATTTCAGAGAAAATCCTGAAAATGTTTCTGAACATTTTCTATTTTCTCTGGAACAGTTTTACTAATCACACCATTAGGTGGACTAAATGAGCTCAAATGGATCTGAAATTTTTATGGTAGCTCAATGATATTTTGGTGAACATCTCAGCAAAATTTCAGGATTTTCCGCCAAAGGATTCTCCAGTTAAAATTCCTAACAGTTTAAACATTAAGGAATTAATTCTGGAGAATTAGGGAATTTCATGAAGTGAAACTTGATTTTCTGGAAAGTACTCAGAGAGCTGAATCCAGCAAAATTTGGTTCACTCAATTTGGAGCTTTCTAGCCAAAGTTATAAGGATTTGAAGTTTGAAGGAAATCTGAAAATCGGGGAAAAGTTTAAACTCGCGCGTGGGCCCAGGGGACACGCGTCGCACGCCGAAGCGACAGCACACCGCGGCCCACAAGGCTTTTGCGCGCCAGCACACCCGATCCCGGCCGCAGCCGGATCTCGATTCAAAATATCGGCCGCTGACAGCTGGGGTCCACCCCCTTCTTCAACCTCGCGACACCCGCGCTCCGCCGCCGAGGGACCTCGCCGGAGAGCTCGCCGCTGGCTGCTGTACCGCTTCAAACTTCTTGATTCTGGCCGCCCCTGCCTACTTTTACTTGGGGAACATGATCCGAGGGTCAGCTGCTCATGACAACGGCCGGAGCATGGTTGGCGACGAGCAGCCATATCGGAACGACTTCGGCCATGTCGGCTGATGCTCCTAGTGCCTCAGCTACTTGGGAAACCGGTCGGGGAGCATCAGTGGACCTCAGAGAAGGTCGACATGAACTCGGGGCAGCTCGGGGAAGGCCCGAAATAGGTCCTCACCGTGCGCCCGATACCCCCAGTGCGTTCCGCCATTAGTAGACCTTGAATTACGCCGGGCACAGAAGTTCTCCGGCCCAGAGTTGTGAAGGCAACTTGTGCGTCACCGTGTCTAGTTCGTGTGGGAGTGGCCTGAGGCCCTCTAATCCTTTCTAGAGCACGAATTAAACAGAATCGTACCCGAAGGTCGTTCTGCACACAGAAATGGGAAAAGTGGAAATTCGCCGCCGGTGAGCAACCACTCGAGCTGTGGCTCGGGGATGAGCAGCACCGATCACTTGCGCGTCCAAGGGTGCCTTGGCTCGGGCGTGACAACGCCCAGGTTGGGCTGTCCACGAGAGCCCGAGGTGCGGCGGTTTCCAGTTCCGAGTTTGATCTTTCGGCACAGCCGATATCACTCGGTTTCAATCGATTTCTATCAATGGGAAGGATGGAGGATGGTTGCTAGTACCTTGCTGGGACCTTGGAATGGAAAGAGGGGACTGCGATCGGCTTGATCAAGCAGGAACTCGAGCGGCGGCGATGGCAGTGGAAAAACAAGTCGTGCACGCCGCAGAGTTAGTGTGCGTGTGTGCTAGCAAGGACACGTTCGAGGGCTGAACGTGCACTTGATGCTTAGTCTACGCCCGCGAGTGTGGACTAAACTTATTTTGATGTAAACATGTTGATAAACTTGTTTATGTAATAAAGCTTCCGCTTCCGCTTTGTACCTTTGACGTGTGTTATGCGGTGCTGTGCAACGCAGCACCCCTCAGCGTGATCCTGGCTCGACAGGACCAATGGGGTCGTGTCAACGTCTCTACGTAGAAGGAGATACCAGGCCCCAGAAGGACACGTGGAGCCTCCAGAGCTCATCACCGCGAAGGTAACGAGTTCTGGAGCGGCTGTTATGCGTAGGAATACCGGTACGAAAAGGAAACCGACCTGAATTCCACAACGTTACCACACCAAATCAACCAAGGATAAGATGATAGGATCCAACGACGATCTGAATAAGACTCTTATTCGGGATACAATCAGATTAGGACTCTTCTCTTCCCGATTATAAATAGAACCCAGAACCTCTGGCCGAAACCACAAACTTCTTTTCCAACTCTTGAGCCAACGACTTAGAGCCCTAGCCCTAACTCGCCGAGTAAACCATCGCCGGAGTACAGCAGGGAAGATCGCCGGAGGAAGCCCAACGATCTGAGGAGGACCTCGAGACCGAGAAGAACGTAAGGTAGGTCTCCAATACCACCTTATGACATCGTTGTGTTTTCTTTGCATCTGTTCTTTGATTCCTTTCGAACAGAAGTCTTCTCGTGGATAGATCACTTGATGATCAGATTGATCTAAAGACAAGATCATCGCCACATCCACCTTTGATCCAAACACCTCTGTCCATGCAAGCCATGCAAGAACACGTACAAACCAATCTAATAAAACTAATCATAGGATAGCATGCATGTGCATCATCGCATCTAGTTTAAGGTTTGTGCATGATATTGATTGTTGTGAATCTTGTATGCACGTGATCCTACATAGCAGGACAAGCTCAGGGAGCTGTCTACGACGAACTGCAGCAACAAGGTTTTGAGATCCAAGAACAACCGGAACCGCAAGAACAAGGCAAGTGCTCCTTGACCATGTTGATCCTATGTTTTGGGTAAAACTATTTTGTTTTGCGAAAAGGTGTGTGTGCTGAGTCAAACATAATGGGAAACCCTTTTTATAGGAGTTTACTAGTTTTGGTTGAACCACCCTTGTCGCCAGGGAAGTTTATGAGTCGGGTATGGTTTTTGCTTTATGCTTCGCTTAGTCTATGGGATTGGGAAGTGAGATAGATGTGTCTAGCTAACTGCACTCGTAATGATAATGAGAAACTGATGAGGTTAATGAACATGGATCGGAGGGAGATCTAGGCAAGCTTGGGTTTGTGAATGAGGTAGCATGAGATGGTGGTTTACTTGCCGTAGATCTAAGGACCGGTTCATGCATGCACATGCCAGGATAACAGTGCCACCACAAGGCCAAGTATGGGTGCGGCTTAGCTGAGTAATTAGGTAAGTTGCTAGAGTTTTATGGACTGTGGAAGGCGCGGGGAATGGGAGTCGAGTGAGGACTGCCCTGGGAACTGCATGGCACAAGAGGGGGCCCGTGGGTGGGAGAATTGTATATTCTAGCCTGTCGGTGAAACCTTAGTGAGTCCATACATCTAGTAACCCCTTTGTAAAGGCTATTTTGTGATCTCTTGACCATACACCGACGGTTGTGTACTGGTATAATGGTGGTTCTGCAGTGGCCGACGGATGACGAAATCACAAACTTGTGGGTAAAGAGGTGCAAACTCTGCAGAGTCTAAAACTATCATGATAGCCGAGCTTACGGTCACGAGCGCCTGGCTAAACTGCCATGATTAGTTGGGATGGTTATTGGGAAGGTTCTTGGTTATGATTGTTGATTATGGTTATGGTTTGTTTTTGGACGGTTGAGTCCGTCTGATAAGATGGTTACATGACTGTTGAGTCATGGCAGCGAAACTGGTCTCGGTGTGAGACAAAGTTGTTTATGAGATAAGATGGTAGCGAATACGTGAAGGTATTCGTGAGATGGTAGCGAATACGATGAGGTATTCGTGAGTAAGAATGAGGTTGGTTAATGTTCGGGTGGAACATGGAAAGTGATGGAGATATGTTAGTAATTTAATACATGCTGGGATTACATTCATCTAAAGTTAAGTTGCTGTTTTATCATGGTTTTTATAAATCTGCTTTTCTGCAAATAAGCCTTTTTATACCTACCTTGTTTATGAGCTGCATATCATGTGTTTTCCCGCACTTGCTGAGTACATCATTGTACTCAAACTTGCATTATTATCTCCTCATCAGCAGCAGGAGAAGACTACTATGAAGACCAAGTGGAGCATTAGGACGTGTGATCTATTCTCAACCTTGCCTGTGGAAGGAGTAGAGATGGAGCCATTTCTGCTTGGATTTGTTTCCGCATTAGCTAAATTGCTTCCGCGCTAGAATAAAGACTTCCGCTGCGTAGAAATAAGACTTCCGCTGTGAGCATGAGTCCGAGACTCATGAGGTATTGTAATAAACTTTGTTATTCGTGGTAATATATAATCTGAAATCAGTTTGTGGAACGTATGTGTATGTGTGATGAACATCCTGGGCACACATATACATTAGTTCTCGGTTCCATGGTTTTTCCAGAGAATTGAGGGCGTCACAATCAAGTACATGAAGTGTGCCGGAGCGTTGGTTAACCCAAATGACATGACGAGGTACTCATAGAGTCGGTATCTCGTCGATAAAGCTGTCTTCGGTATGTCCTCCGGTTGGATCTTGATTTGATGATATCCCGACCGAAGATCCATCTTCAAGAATATTTTTGCACCCACAAGTTGATCGAATAATATGTTGATGCGAGGCAAAGGATACTTGTTCTTTATCGTGACAGCATTTAGAGGACGATAATCAACACATAGCTGCAGTGTTTCGTCCTTCTTCTTTACAAACAGCGCAGAGAAACCGCAAGGTGAAGAACTTGGTCGTATGGAACCCTTGCTCATGAGTTCATTCAGCTGCTCTTTCAATTCCGCTAGCTCGTTAGGTGACATCTTGTAAGGCCTTCGTGAGATAGGTGTTGTTCCCTGCACCAGTTCAATCTTGAACCCGACGTCTCGTTCGGGCGGCATGCCTGGTAAATCATTGGGAAATACGTCGATATAATCACGTACCACCAATATATCTTCAAGTTTAAGCGCTTCCGTGTGGTAGGCCTCTTCCATATCTGGGTCTTCGCTGTCTAAAAACAGCGTGTGCTGTCCGTGAATCAGCAAATCAATCTGGACAGTCCGGTTACCGATATTGAGAACGGCACCGTGATGGTTTAACCAAGACATCCCCAATATTATGTCTATCTTCTGCCTATCCAACATAATCAGCGATGTTGGGTATATTTTTCCTCCCAAACACAAAGCTTCTCGGGATACAATCTGGTCAGCAGAGATATTTCCTCCCGGTGAACGTATAAGATAACTCGTTGTGGGAGTATTGGTGGATAATTGGTGCTGATCCACGCATGTTTTGCTGATAAAATTATGGGTTGCACCGGAATCAAAAAGTATGAGCACGGGTACGTCATTCAGAGTGAACATGCCCGCTAACACCGGTGCTCCCTCTGGGACATCCTCAATAGCAAGATGTTGCACACTACCGGATTGCAATGCTGTTATATTGATTTGAGCATGTGGAGGCATACCACCTGATGATGATGGTTGTCCACTGTTCAACAACTTCTCCCGGCATTCTTGCCTAAAATGCCCAGAATGGTGGCAATAAGAACACGGATGTTTCCCCGGTTCTTCGTTGACTGGTGGTTGAGAAGTTGATGTACTTGGCTGCAGCAATTGTGTACCAGAAATCAATCATTGCTGCGGCAATGGTGTTGCTTCAAGACGTGATTCTTTTGCAGGAAATCTGTACTGAGTTGACCTTACTGGTGCTGGCCATAGTTCATCGGATGGTGTGTGATACACCAAACGGTATTTACGAGGAACAACTGGTGTGTCTTCTTGCACATCATCCCGGTCCCTCTTCTCTGCTTGACACTCGAGTGTCGCTTGTTCTTGCAGCAGAGCAGCACTGATCAACTTGGTGTAATTTCCTTGATTGAACAGAGCCAATATATCTTTTAATATGGCACTCAAGCCATAGAAAAAGTAGTCACACCTTGCAGCTTCGCTTGTCGCGTAGTCAGGAGCATATTGTGCCAAATGGTTAAACCGTTTTACATAATCGAGGACACTCATGTCCCCCTACTTCATGTTCCTGAATTCCTGCTGCTGGGCCTTGATAAAACCCATAGGAATGTGACGAGCACGGAATGCTTCACGAAATTCTGTCCATTCCACTTGATGGCCTTCCGGAATGGTGGCGAGATAAGCGAACTACCAATTTCCAGTGGCTCCATGGAGCTGTTGAGCTGCAAATGATGTCTTCTGATACTCATCGCACTCGAACACTTCAAACTTGGACTCCATAACCCGAAGCCACTGATCAGCTTCCACTGGTTCGTTGGCTTCCGTGAAAATTGGCGGTTGAGTCGCCAAGAATTCCATATAGGCGTTCCGAGGTGGAATGACCTGTTGTGTACGTTGGAGTAAGCCCTGTTGTACCAAGGCTTGGAGTAGTCTTGTGTTCTCTTTACTTGACTCGACCATCTGAGCCATGACATCCACCCATACCATTGATGGCGGTGCCCGTGGTGGACTCGAGTCATCGCCGTCTCGGCGAGAACCTTCAGCCCTACTCGGAGAATGAGTATGCACCATACTGCAAAAGAATAATTTTGAGGGGAGTCAAAACTTGATATCAGCTGTATGTGAAAGTATGTAAAACATGAACATGCTAAAATTTTATGAAAGCATAACAAAATTTCATGTTTACACATCTTCCTAAAGCCAACATAATCAGTCCCCTATTCTATTCAGAACCGACCTTTCTGTACTTAACCCAGATTTTTATCTGGTTACAAGAATTTTAATAAATCAAGTTGAATACCAAAGTTAAGTTAACTTCATTATATTTTCAACGAGTATCCATATGCCCCTAGATCATTTCTGGATCAAAAGTTATGATTGTTCAAAGTTGACAGAATTTCTGGATAAAATTTGCCAGCATCTCCTTTGTATGTGGCTGTTTTTATCACAGTTGTACATAAAAATGGAGTACAATTCTGAACAAACTATGAACTACAAAATCGTTACAAATTTCATAACCTTTCCAACAGCGTATCATATGACCCTAAGGGATTTTTCAACAGAGAGTTATGTCTAATTTACGTAAACATCCAGAGAATTTGCAGCTGTCCTGTTTTCTGTACAGTTTGCATTCAACTGGACATTCAACCAATTTGGCGCCTGATTTTGCTCTGGAGGTCTACAGATAAGTTGTAGAGCACTTAAAAACCTTTCCAGAACTGTATCATACACCTCCATTGGGTCAATATACTCAGAGTTATGCTCTTTCAAAATCCAGTAAAAATTTCTGCCAGAACAGAGCAATCTGTTTTTGAATCAAATGAAGCCTAGCAAATCTTTTCTTTGAAGCTTAGATCAAATGAAGAGCTCAGTAACTAATATGTGCTTTCCAACATCCATTTTTTAGTTTGAAAGTTAGTCATGAATAATTTCTTCATAGGAAAGTAGACTATCAAGTGTAGTACGGTGGCGATGCACCGTAAGACATATGACGGTACTGCGTTGCCTCACAAAAGAAAAACCTAACCAGATTACACACTCAATCATCAGGTTCGGCTGCACACCAAACCCGGTCCCAATACAGTTCATACATCCGTCCGTCATCACTCGCACGGGTGTTCTTAAGCCAAACACGCCTTGAGCTACGTATTCACGTTACTAACCACGTGACGGAGTCTCCAATACTTGCCCGTAGCATGCCAGGGAATGGCGTTGCTCGAATACCCCAAACGACATGAAGAGTCGTAGAGAATACCCAAACTGACCGGGTTACCTGCCACCCGTGAGGCTCCACCCTTCAGCTTGTGTGCACTGGTGGACAGCACTTACGTGCACCCTCCAAGACATAGAACGTCCCGAGATGCATGATTTTCCGACATAGCAAATAAGTTAGGTTGCCACCTTCATAATATGCTAATATAGTAGTCCTTATGTGGGTCTAGTACCGTTATCTCACCATATCCTAAGTTTTTAACATAATATCATCCTTAATCCGTGCGCTAGCCCCAATGCAGCTCTGATACCATGCTGTGGTGGATGAGGCCCCAGCAGGACCTCGTCGGGTGGTGCCGTGATATGTGGCACCCAACAGCACACGGGTCGAGGAAACACATCACATTACATAAATCTGTTTGTGGAAGCGTACAAGAGTAATTTACAAATACTTATCTCAAAATAAGTTACAGCGGAAGACTACAACTCTCACGATTCATTTCTACTTAGCATCAAAGAAACAGTCCAGCCCGCGGACGTTTCTTACTAGCAACACGAAGAACAAACAGCAGCGGCGAGGATGCCCTTGAGTAACCACTCAGAGGTTTCCGAGTTTCATCGGCATCCCTTCTCATAAGCATGAAGTTTATCCTGCAAAACAACTCGGATAGCATCCATGAGCATAACGCTCAGCAAGACTTAACCGTCACCCTAGGCATGAAACTCTACATGAGGGTGTAATATAAAGTGGGATGACATAAAGCATAATAAGCTCGCCTAAAAGTGAATCCTTATTTTCAATTGTTACTTGTAGCAATTTAAATTTAACCTTGGGCACGCCACATCGGGAGTCCACAATCAAACAAGAAACGCTTTCCCCCGATGTAAATTGCTCATGGTGTAAATGAATCGAGTTTGCTCTAACTATACATCAAGATCCATCACAAAGCTAGTATGGAACTTCAAACCATAGTGATTAGTTCCTTTCTCATGCAAGTTCTTACTACGTCATGACTGTGAGAACAAGTATGCTCGGTCCTTTTCCGCGAGCGACAGTGATTCAAATCAATAACACCCGGACTACACGACACGTATGCCCGTACTCGACGTTGCCTACAGCAACCATCACTGACGTCGTACGTGGCAGCCTTTCCCCCGTTTCACCCCCGTTGAATCGATTCAATCGCCCCATACAGTAGCCACTCTCATGGTGCATCTACCGACATGAGATGTCATGGGAATGTTACCCACATACTGCACACCGGCTGTCTCGCCTGAGGCGACCCGAAAAGACTCAATGCAAGCTTCCCGAGGTACATCGGTTTACTGGTTCCCATATAGCCAGCATGAGTCCGGTACACAACTCAAACTTGTTCAACAGGGCCGCATACGGATTGGTCCTTGACTGATACGGACAGGTCTATAGCACCCAGGCCCCTATGTCCTGCTGCCCCTACAACCTGCCAGTCTCAACTTTAACTTGCTACACATTTTCTGAACCAATCCCGTATGCCCCTGTTATTCTGATCATGTGAGTAGCATCTCACCACTCGACTTCTACCGAGCCTTACTTAAGCATGGCAGTTTTACACGGTGAAAAGACTGTAAAATCCCAAGAAGTCACTTGCTAAAAGGTTCATCATCCTCACGACACCACAGCGAACTTAGTGGCTAGCTCAGGAACATTTGTGAAGAGCAAGTAAACACAATAAAGAGGGTGATTACAGGAAAAGCCATAACTTGAAAAGGTAGGAGTCATACACATAAACATGAGAGGTTGAGCTCACCCCTAGACCTTAAATATTCTTGTGAAGGCTCAGGCCAAGTTTCATGCAAATCCAAGCTATTTTGAGGCACTTTTAGAGACATTTGAAAAAGGGGCTATTTGAATTCAAATTCAAATTTCAGCTAGTTTTCATCACTTGAATTCAAAAGTTGACTTCATATTCAAACTCAGCACATTTTTCAGAGTTAGTCCACCAATTTTCATCCTCATCAGAGTTCATCTTGTCGGGAACTAAATTTGCATTAATTAAAAACTGAATTTGAATTTCAAATTCAAATGTGAAGCAAATTCAGCCAAACCAATTTCATTTTGGTGAATTCAAATTTACTCACTGACTTGGTGGCTAAGGTTACCATTTAAGCGTGAGTAGATGGGATATTTGCAACAAAAAATGGAAAGAATTAGAGGGGAGAAGGGGACCTACATGTCAGTCAAGCCACTGAGGGAATCAACACACACGCGTGAGCTCTGTTTCTGCGGGTCTCGGCAGAGCTCGACACCAAGCTGCTCGGGCTGCCACCTCCCCAGCGCACGACCGGCTGGCCCAGCGCGCGGCTGCTTGCTCACGAAGGCTCCCCGAACGCTGCAAACCACGGTCCGTGCTTTGTTTCGCCGCTCGACAAGAAACACAGCCGCTCGCCGCCCTCTCTGAAATTCGATCGGGAGACGACCAAACTCGTGCCCCCGAGCTTCCCGAGCTGCATAAACAGCACTGAGGGGTCCTCCCCTACCATCTCCACACATCACCGGGCTAGCCAAGCTTCCCTACACCGAGAACGCAATGTCCTCCACGGTGACCTAAACAAACCGGCGACTGGACGTCCGTGGAGAGCTCTTCACAGAGGTTTTCACGCCTGATCCAGCACGGCCAATGGAGCACCCTGCCTTGGTGCTGCTTCCATCCAAAACTTGGAGCAAGCCGTGAACCCTAGTGACTGAATTTGCCGTTCTTCTCCCGGAGCATCTCCACGGACCTTTCGGTATGAAATTCCTAAATTCGCACTCAATTCTCACTTAGAGTTCAGCAAATCATGCAAAAAGGAGCTAGAGTAGTCGGCGACCAACATTTCTTCACAACCCTAGCTTTAAACACCATGTAGACCGATCAATTTCTATTTTTCCGAGCTCAACCATGGCGGCATCGATCGGGCGCACGGAGAGAACCTATTTGGAGGTGTTGTCACGCACCGGTTCCTGCTTGCCGAGCTTCCCTAGCATCCAAGGGTGCTCTAGAGCCGATCCCTCGAGCCTTTTGTTGGCTAGGACCACCGGTCGACGGTGCCAAACCTCTCCCGAGGCCGCCGCACGACGCCGGCACACTTCTGGTCCTCTAGCATCCGTACTGACCCCGCCAACGAACTCCCCGACCCTGAAAACCCCCTAACGGCGAGTCTCCAGCCGGGAGATGGCCGGGAGTGCGCGGCTGGCGAGGCGCCGCCTCTGTCCGGTGAGGACAGCGCGCGCGGGAAGAGAAGGCTGGAGGAAGAAGAAGGGGGTTGGCCCCCCTGTCAGCGAGGGAATTTTAAACCCGGGATCGGTTGTGGCCAGTGATCGAGTGTGGCTACACAGTTAAAACCCTGCGGTCCCGTGTGTCCTCAAATTCTATTGGCTGCAACTTAAACCGTGGGCCCAGATCGAATTTGCAATAGAAAAACAATTCCAGTTTTAGCTCCACCTTAGGAAATTCATAACTAGGTGTAGCAAACTTCAAAATTAGTGAATCAAATTTTGTTGGATTCAGCTTTTCGAGTACTTTCCAGCAAAACAAATTTCAGCTCATGAAACTTATTATTTTTCCAGAATTGATTCTCCAAAGTTTAAATTGTTAGGAATTTTTTCTGGAGAATTCTTTTATGGAAAATTCTGAAATTTGACTGGAATGTTCATTTGAAAATACTTGAGTCACAGGAAAAATTTCAGATCCATCCATGCTCATTTAGTCCCCCTAATGGTATGATTAATTGAACTGCCCTGAGAAAATGGAAAAATGTACAGAAGCATTTTTTAGATTTTCTCAAAACTTGTTTAGGGCATAACTTCCTCTATGATTCTTTAAATGACATGAAACGATTCCATTAGAACCATTTCAAATTCCAGTTTCCAGAAAGTAATGGTTGGAGCCATGAAAATCCCTGGAAATCCTTAGAGGCTCTACTAAGGACCAAATAGGTTTCTATTTGTACAGAGCTCACATTAACTTTGTTTCAAATGAAACTTGGTCAAATCTCTGGTTAGGACCCTACCAAGCCACTATAAAATTCCAGAGTCAACGGGGAGCGCTAGCTAGAGTTATGGTCTTTACATATCCAATTTAACACATTGCATTTAAATTGACATATAGTATATTGCTTACGTGTAGTCGTCGTAGGCGAGGAAATTCTGGAAGTGCTGGACTTTCTCCTTCCGGACGAAGCCCTAACCACTGACCAGCAGCAACAAGGCAAGCCCCAGTTTGCATTAACAAATTTTACAAAGTTTTGCTTTATATATACTTAGTATGAGGTATGTATGTGCATTAGGTGTAGGATGGATGAAACCCCAAGTGCATAACCAGATTTTTCCTACAAGAGTGAGGGTAGTATCTAAGTCCTCAAGTAGTCAGGCTATGCTTAATGATCATAGAACTTCAGTACAAGTCGAGTAGTTGGAATCTACTCGCGAGTATAGGAGTCGGGACACACTGGATTGGTTCGAGTGATGTGAGATCACTTTAGTAAGAAAATGAGACTAGGCAGGGGCTAGGACGCAGCAAGAGGAAGTATTGTAGGCACAGCCCTCTCCGTGTCGATTGACGACCGATCCATGTGCGGCCCCACTGAACAAGTATTGAACGTACCGAAGGCATATCGGATATATGGGCCCCGATAAACCGATGTAACCTATACCTCCGGGCGTTGAGGCATAACGCACCGATTTATAGGTGTAGGTTGAGGGCAGCAAGGTGGAAATCCACTAACGAGCATAGAGAGATGCTCTGAGTAGGGAATCTCCTGTCCGTTTGGGTGCGACCGGTTCGACGTTTGGACCGTTTGGTGAAAGGTTGTCCCGTACGACATCGAGTGAGCATGCTGTGGAGCTCCACGGGTGGCCGTACGTGACGTGCTCTTCGGGTATCCCTGCAGGTGTATATCGAGTCAATCCGCCCTCCCTCGCGGTGATGAGTACCGCTTGTTCACTGCATCGTGACGTAGATAAATTATGGAATGTTGTGATTCAATTCTGCTGATATGTATAAATTGTATTGCTACATGTGTGCCACCAAATATCGCTTACTAAATTTCAAATTCATGAACTGTTAACCTGTGGCTAAAATATGAACTAAGGATGAACTTGTAGGTGTGTCCGTTTGCTGCAATTTACCATCCCATGTTCGTCGTGAACTGCATGTAGAGTTTCATGCATAGGGAGTCGGTTAAGTCTTGTTGAGCCATCGTGCTCACGGTTGCTGCTATAAGTGTTTTTCAGGTGATGACTACCCAATGGACTCGGGTTACGAGTCCACCGGCGAGGACTACCCTCCGTCGGGGACCACGGCTGAGTGGGAGCCGTACACGCCGCGCTGAGCTGAGGAGTGCAGCTAGTGTGGGTTGTCCATAGAGCTGGGCAACCGACTTTTCTAGATAGATGGGCTTGAGTTGTATAAACCTAGCTTCCGCTGTTGTAATCTCAGTACTTAGCTTGTAACTGAAGTCTTGTACTATGTTGTACATATTTAGTTGGTTTTCTATGTAATACAATGTGTTCTTTATGACGTGTGCTGTCGGGTGTCGCATCGCGCGACAACACCCTCTGAGATCCTGGGAGTGCGGATTCCGGTCCGCCACAGGCTGGTATCAGAGCTGCATTGGGGATAGCACACTAATTAAGGACGGTATTGTGGGAAAACTTAGGATTACGGTGAGGACTCGCTAGTATGCCCAAGTAAGGACTATATTAGCATAGTTACTTAAAGTGGAATGACTAACATATGTGTTATAATTCTAAATTTCGATGATGTAATGACGCACCTACGCTCAGGTAAAAATGGTAAGGAACGCCACTGAAAGCGGTTCAATTTCGGTTAGCTCCCCTGACGAGGAATGTGGTTCAGGGATAGGTCTCACAGCTTGGTGTGAGATGTCAATATGAAACTCTTGGACTCTTTATGTTCCTGAGTTCATATGAAACGCTGGTCCCTAGCATGCATTAGGCAAGCAAGTGGAGACCCCATCATGTGGTCAGTAACGCGATAGTGTTTTCTTCTGGAAATAGCTTAGGAGGACATACGCAGCGCTTGCCATCGGCGTGCCCTGCAGGGCAGTAGGTTGTATCTGTTGGGTTGATAAAATTCCCAACCATGACGAACCGTTCGCGCTCTACTCGGGTTCCCCGTCGTGTGGTGTGAAAACACGATCACGTACCTTGAGACGTGGCTTAACTCAAGGATAGCCGTATGGCAATGATATGGGCATATGTATTTACTTTCAAATATGGACCTGCCTGAAATGAAAACAATCCTTGAGTGCATCACTATTGAGTGTTCTTCTGCATGTACTAACCACGTATGTATTCCCTGTAGTGCACATGTGCGAGAGACCGTTTAGTGCCACAATTGAGACGTATATGCCGGTATAATCCGGTTAATATTTTCTTTTTGTGAGGAACGTAGTACCGACATATAATAGACATTTGCATTAAAGATAATGGTAAAAAGGAACTAAAATAACCAAGTCTCAATATTTAGGACCCTGGTTGGATAGAAAAATTCAATAGTTGATTAGTTTAGCTCAAAGGGATTGAAAAACAGAGTGCTCTGTTTTGGCAGCAAGTTTGCTGAACTGTAACAGAGCATAACTCACAGTTTACTTAGCCAATGTGGGTGTGGCATATAGTTCTGGAAATAGGTTTCAGTGTTCTGCAACTTTGTTGTAGACTTCCAGAGCAGAATCACACCTTAAACTTGTTGAAATTCCAGATGATTGTAAACTGTCCAGCACCAGGACAGGTTCTAAAACTCTCTGGACTGTTCTGTTTTTCAAGCATAACGTCCTGTAGAAAAATCTAAAATTATCATATGATACATTTTTGGAAAGGGCAGGAGATATGTTACATCTTTGTAATTCAGAGTTTCTGCAATTACAGCATGTAATTCAGTGGAATTTAGAGTTGAAAATAGCAATTTCCAAAGGAGGTGCTGTTGAAATTCTTCCAGAAATTTCTGTTGGCTTTGAATTATCATAAGTTTTTAACCAGAGCTGATCTGAGGGCAAATAAATACTCGTTGGAAATCTAATGAAGTTAACTTTAACTTTGGTATTCGACTTGAGTTATGAAAATGCCATGTACCAGGTCAAAATCTGGAATATGTAGAAACTGGTCATTCTGGCAGTAGGATGACAGTGAACTCAATTGAGAGATTGTTGTACCCTAAGGTGTTTGAGTACTTCCAATCGGGTAGAACATACTCATGAGTTGTTATATTCAACTAGTCAAAGATGGTGCGTACACGGGCCATGCATGAGGTCGGTGGCTCTTGCCAGCAGGGGGTTGATGACTCCCAGCCACCTGCCTATGACAGTACCCCGCAGCAACAACCACCACAGCTGCCTTCGCTTACACTAGCGGATGTGATTGTGGCACTGGTGGGTAATCGTGAGGATCAGACCGATCTGCTCCACATGATCGTGCAAAATACGTCCCAGGCGGGGGCGTCAAGAGAGGGGGCCTCGTGAGCCCCACATTGTGACGTACTCGTACTTCATGAGTACGCACCCTCCGGTGTTCACCGAAGCGGCAGAACCCCTGGAGGCCGACAACTGGCTGCGGACGATTGAGTCCATGTTCGGGCTGCTCCAATGCACGGAGCGGAAGAAGACTCTCTTCACGGCGCAGCAGCTTCACAGTGCCGCTGGTGCATGGTGGGCGAACTATGTCGCCTCACTACCTGCTGGCCACACCGTGGAATGGGCAGAATTCCGGGAGGCGTTCCGTGCCTACAATATCCCTCCCAGGATAATGAAGAGGAAGTTCCAACAGTTCTTGGAGCTGAAGCAGGGAGGGAGGAGTGCCCACGACTACTCCCCTGCCTTCAATCATCTGGCGCAGTATGCGTCGGATTATGTCTCCACCGAGGAGTAAAAGCGAGAGCATTTCTATCGGGGGTTAAATCCCGAGATGAAGACGCATCTCGTACAATACAATCATGACACGTTCAACGATCTAGTCAACGCCACGATCATGCAAGAAGATGCTCAGCGGGAATTGGCAGCTGAGCAGAGAAAGTGCAGCGCTCCACCAAGCAGCGGGGGTGGAGCTCCTCAAAAATACCGCATGGTGTATCGGACACCATCCGGTCAACAGTAGCATCCACCGGCGCGACCTCAGCAGCTCGGTGATCGTTCTTTTCAGCCACCCCCGTTCCGACCGCCGACGCCACCACCGCGACCACAACAGCAGCAGCAGATGGTACCCCGGGCGTTTCCACCGCTACAACGCGCCCTGGGTTTTTGTCCACCGATCAGCGGAGGACCGCCTCACTACAACTGCTACACGTGTGGCCAGGCGGGCCATTTCTCGAAGGACTGTCCCCAGGGGAAGCAGAGCAGAGGGCAAGCCCAATATCAGGGCGGTGCTCGAGGCCGACCTCCAGTCAAGAAGGTTGGTAAGCGAACCGGGGGCGTTCGCAACCTCGACAATGAGGATGCCCCGGAGGGAGAAAACGTGCTGGCAGGTACGTTCACTCTCAACGATCAAGAAATCATCATATTATTTGATTCTGGTGCAACCCACAACTTCATAAGTGCATCATATGTTGTTAAGCATCAACTGGAAGCCTTTCCAACCGAGTGCTCTTATATGATCTGCTCACCGGGAGGAAATATTTCAGCAACTATGTGATTCCAAAAGCACCACTGTGCTTTGGTGGGAAGATATATCCCACTACTATGATTATTCTTGAGGGGAAGAGGATTGATGCAATCTTAGGGATGTCATGGCTTAGTTACCATGGTGATGTCCTAGAAACCTTATCACGGATGGTTCACCTCAACTTCCCACTACACCGTCCGCAGTCCCTCCTACTAGACAATCTAGTCGCGGAAGTTTCAGCCACCTATACTACTGAAGCTTCCAAGCTAGAGGACATCCCTGTAGTCCGAGAGTATCCCGACGTGTTCCTGGATGATCTTCTGGGCATTCCACCTGAACGGGATGTGGAGTTCAAGATTGAACTTGCACCCAGGACTACTCCTATATCAAGGAGACCATACAAAATGGCTCCAAACGAGCTGGCTGAATTGAAAGAACATCTCAATGATCTGTTGAGCAAAGGTTTCATTAGACTGAGTTCCTCGCCTTGGCGATGCTCGGCGCTGTTCGTAAAGAAGAAGGATGAAACCTTGAGGCTGTGTGCGGATTACCGGCCGCTCAACGCCATCACCATCAAGAACAAAGACCCACTGCCCCGCATTGATATTCTGTTTGATCAGCTTGTGGGTGCAAGTGTGTTCTCCAAGATGGACCTTCGCTCCGGGTATCATCAAATAAAAATCCGGGCGGAGGATATCCTGAAGATGGCCTTCTCGACGAGATATGGCTTATACGAATATCTCGTCATGTCTTTTGGTCTCACTAATGCTCCGGCACATTTCATGTATCTCATGAACTCAATGTTCATGCCGAAGCTGGACAAGTTCGTTTTGGTGTTCATTGATGATATCTTGGTTTACTCCACGTCAAAAGCAGAACACGCCGAACACTTGAGAATCGTTCTTCAACGGTTGCGGGACCATAAGCTCTATGCCAAGTTCAGAAAATGTGAGTTTTGGATCAGCCAAGTACCATTTTTGGGACATATCATCTCAGCGGAAGGCATTGCGGTTCACCCAAGCAAAATTGAGCAACTGCTGAAATGGAAAGCTCCCACTTCTGTCCATGAAGTCAGAAGCTTCCTCGGTTTAGCAGGATATTACCGGAGAATCATTCCAACCTTCTCCAAGCTTGCTAAGCCGACGACAGAACTACTGAAGAAGGGAACAAAATATGTTTGGAACTCAGCATGTGAAGGAGTGTTGCAAGCATTGGTGAAGCATCTCACAACCGCCCCGGTCTTAGCTCAACCGGATATGACCAAGCCCTTCGACGTGTATTGTGATGCGTCTGGTATCGGGCTCGGCTGCGTGTTGATGCAAGAAGGACGTGTGGTCGCGTATGGCTCACGCCAACTTCAAAACCATGAGAAGCACTATCCGAATCATGATATGGAACTCACTGCTGTGGTTTTGGCGCTGAAAATGTGGGAGCACTATCTCCTGGGGAATTTGGTGCATCTCTACACCGACCACAAGAGCTTGAAGTATATCTTCACCCAGAAGGAGCTGAATATGAGGCAAAGGAGGTGGTTAGAACTAATCAAAGATTATGAGATTGAGATTCATTACCACCCCGGCAAGGCGAATGTGGTTGCCGACGCGCTGTCGGAAATCACATGTCCATAACCTCACCATTACACCGGTGGAGAAGGAAGAGCCGAGATTATACTTGGTTCCTTATGGATCACTCTACAACCTTACTCTCATCCCTACCATTAGGGAAGATATTATTGCAGCTCAGAAAGTAGACAAGGGAATGACATATCTCCAGAGACGGATAGACAGCGGGGATATCAAATGTTTTTGGAAAGATGATGAGGGGACGCTGTGGTTCAATGACCGCATAGTCGTACCATGGAATATGGAGCTGAGGAATAAGATCCTTGATGAAGCTCACTTGTCTAAATTCTCCATTCATCCGGGCAGCAACAAAATGTACCAGGATTTGAAGAGATAATTTTGGTGGACACGGATGAAGCGGGAAGTGGCTAAATACGTATCCGAGTGTGATACGTGTAGACGAGTAAAAGCGGATAACATGAGAAAATCAGGGTTGTTGCAACCCCTGAAAATTCCAGCATGGAAGTGGGAAGATGTGAGCATGGATTTCACTGTGGGATTACCCCTGACTTCCAACAAGCACAATTCCATTTGGGTAACTGTTGACCGGCTAACAAAGTCGGCTCACTTCATTCCCGTGCATACACGGTACAATTCCAGCAAGTATGCGGAGTCGTACATAGCAAGAATCCTATGCTTGCATGGAGTACCCAAGACCATAATCTCATACCGAGGGGCACTGTTTGTAGCTCGTTTCTGGGAGCAGTTGCACGCTTCTTTGGGTACCAAACTGATTCGAAGCTCCGCCTATCACCCTCAGACAGATGGGCAAACTGAGAGGGTGAACCAAGTATTAGGAGACATGTTAAGAGCGTGGGCCATCCACCACAGTAGAAACTGGGATGATCATCTACCGTTGGCGTAATTCTCATACAACAACGGCTATCAAGCGAATATCAAGATGGCACCATATGAGGCTCTCTATGGTCGCAAAAGCCACACCCCATTGAACTGGTGCGAGTCCGGTGAAAGGGTCACATTCGGGGTTGATGTGGTGAACGACGCCGAAGAGCGCATTCAGATGATTCAAGCCAACTTGAAGGCCGCTCAATACCGGCAGAAAAGTTATGCTGATAAGAGGTGTAGGCCGCTACACTTCGACGTCGGGGAACACGTGTACCTCCGGGTATCCCCGATGAAAGGCGTGCACCGATTCGGCGTAAAGGGGAAACTCGCTCCCTAATTTATTGAACCCTATGCTGTCACCGAGAAGTGTGGACCAGTGGCGTATAGACTGGAGTTACCGGCATCTCTTGCTGGTGTTCATGACGTTTTCCATGTTTCACAACTACGGAAATGTCTGAAGTATACGGCTGCTATTCCCACCAAAGACATTGGTGAGCTGCAACCGGATTTGACATATGCTGAATATCCGGTGGCGATTATTGATGAGAAGGCTCGGACCATGCGTAACCGAACGCTGTGGTTCTACAAAATACTGTGGAGCAACCACACCGCTGAAGAAGCGACGTGGGAGAGCAAGGAGTCCCTTCACTCAAACTACTCGGATTTCATGGCGTCTCATTTCGGGTAATTCCTCATACATCTTCATCTCTTCTTTTATAATCTCGGGACGAGATTCTTTTAAGTGGGGAGGGATGTAAAAGCCCAAGAAGTCACTTGCTAAAAGGTTCATAATCCTCACCACACCACAGCTAACTTAGTGGTTAGCTCAGGAACATTTGTGAAGAGCAAGTAAACACAATCAAGAGGATGATTAGAGGAAAAGCCATAACTTCAAAAGGTAGGAGTCATACACATAAACATGAGAGGTTGAGCTCACCTCTAGACCTTAAATATTCTTGGGAAGGCTGCAAATCAAAGCCTTTTTGAGGCACTTTTGGAGACATTTGAAAAAGGGGCTATAAATGCAAATTCAAATTTCAGCTAGTTTTCATCACTTGAATTCAAAAGTTGACTTCATATTCAAACTCAGCACAATTTTCTGAGTTAGTCCACCAATTTTCATCCTCATCAGAGTTCATCTTGTCGGGAGCTAAATTTGCATTAATTAAAAACTGAATTTGAATTTCAAATCAAAATGTGAAGCAAATTCAGCCAAACCAATTTCATTTTGGTGATTTCAAATTTACTCACTGACTTGGTGGCTAAGGTTACCATTTAAGTGTGAGTAGATGGGATATTTGCAACAAAAATTGGAAAAGAATTAGAGGGGAGAAGGGGACCCACATGTCAGTCAAGCCACTGAGGAAGCAACACACACGCACGAGCTCTGTTTCTCCGGGTCTCCACAGCACTCGACACCGAGCTGCTCGGGCTGCCACCTCCCCAGCGCACGACCGGCTGGCGCACCACGCGGCTGCTTGCTCACGAAGGCTCCCCGAACGCTGCAAACCACGGACCGGTGCTTTGTTTCGCCGCTCGACAAGAAACACAGCCGGTCGCCGCCTTCTCTGAAATTCGATCGGGAGACAACCAAACTTGTGCCCCCGAGCTTCCTGAGCCGCATAAACAGCACTGAGGGTTCCTCCCCTACCATCTCCACACACCACCGGGCTAGCCAAGCTTCCCTACACCGAGAACACAACGTCCTCCGCGGCGACCTAAACAAACCGGCGACTGGACGTCCGTGGACAGCTCTTCACAGAGGTTTTCACGCCTGAGCCAGCACGGCCACGGGAGCGCCCTGCCTTGGTGCTGCTTCCATCCAAAACTTGGAGCAAGCCATGAACCCTAGCGGATGAATTTGCCGTTCTTCTCCCGGAGCATCTCCACGGACCATTCCATATGAAATTCCAAAATTCCCATTCAATTCTCACTTAGAGTTCAGCAAATCATGCAAAAAGAAGCTAGAGTAGTCGGCGACCAACTTTTCTTCACAACGCTAGCTGTAAACACCATGTAGACCGATCAATTTCCATTTTTCCGAGCTCAACCATGGCGGCATCGATTGGGCGTATGGTGAGAACCTATTTGGAGGTGTTTTCACGCGCTGGTTCCTGCTTGCCGAGCTTCCCTAGCATCCAAGGATGCTCTGGAGCCGATCACTCGAGCCTTTTGTGGGCTAGGACCACCGGCCGATGGCGACGAACCTCTCCCGAGGCCGCCACACGACGTCGGCACGTTTCCGATCCTCCAGCACCCGTACTGACCCCGCCAACGAACTCCCCGACCCTGAAAACCCCCGGACGGCAAGTCTCTGGCCAGGAGATGGACGGGAGCGCGCGGCCAGCGAGGTGCCGCCTCTGTCCGGCAAGGAGAGCGCGCGCGTGGGAAGAGAAGGCTGGAGGAAGAAGAAGGGGCTGGCCCACCTGTCAGAGAGGGAATTTTAAACCCGGGATCGGTTCTGGCCAGTGATCGAGTGTGGCTACACAGTTAAAACCCTGCGGTCACGTGTGTCCTCAAATCCTATTGGCTGCATCTTAAACCGTGGGCCCAGCTCGAACTTGCAATAGAAAAACAATTCCAGTTTTAGCTCCACCTTAGGAAATTCATAACTTGGTGTAGCGAACTCCAAAATTAGTGAATCAAATTTTGTTGCATTCAGCTTTTCGATTACTTTCCAGCAAAACAAATTTCAGCTCGTGAAACTTATTTTTTTTCAGAATTAATTCCACAAAGTTTAAACTGTTAGGAATTTTAGCAGGAGAATTCTTTTATGGAAAATTCTGAACTTTGGCTGGAATGTTAATTTGAAAATCCTTGAGTCACAGGAAAAAATTCAGATCCATCCATGCTCATTTAGTCCCCCTAATGGTGTGATTAGGTGAACTGCCCTGAGAAAATGGAAAAATGTACAGAAACATTTTTCAGATTTTCTCAAAACTTGTTTAGAGCATAACTCCCTCTAGGATTCTTCAAATGACATGAAACCAATTCCATTAGAACCATTTAAAATCCTAGTTTCCAGAAAGTAATGGTTGGAGCCATGAAAATCCCTGGAAATCCTTAGAGGCTCTACTAAGGACCAAATAGGTTTTTATTTGTACAAAGCTCACATGAACTTTGTTTCAAATGAAACTTGGTTAAATCTCTGGTTAGGACCCTACCAAGCCACCATAAAAATTACAGAGCCAAAGGGGAGGGCTGGCTAGAGTTATGGTCTTTACATATCCAATTTAGCACATTGCATTTAAATTGACATATAGTATATTGCTTACGTGTAGTCGCTGAAGGCGAGGAGACCCCATAAGTGCTGGACTTTCTCCTTCCGGACGAAGCCCTAACCACTGACCAGCAGCAATAAGGCAAGCCCCGGTTTGCATTAACAAATTTTACAAGGTTTTGCTTTATATATTCTTAATATGATGTGTGTATGTGAATTAGGTGTAGGATGGATGAAACCCCAAGTGCACAACCTGATTTTTCCTACAAGAGTGATGGTAGTATCTAAGTCCTCGAGTAGTCAGGCTATGCTTAATGTTCATAGAACTTCGGTACAAGTCGAGTAGTTGGAATCTACTCGCGAGTATAGGAGTCAGGACACACGGGATTGGTTCGAGTGATGTGAGATCAATTTAGTAAGAAAATGAGACTAGGCAGGGGCTAGGGCGCAGCAAGAGGAAGTCTTGTGGGCGCAGCCATGTCCGTGTTGATTGAGGACCGATTCGTGTGCGGCCCTGCTGAACAAGTATTGAACATACCGAATGCACATCAGATATATGGGCCCCGATAAACCGATGTAACCTATACCTCCGGGCGTCGAGGCATAAAGCATCGATTTATAGGTATAGGTTGAGGGCAGCAAGGTGGAAATCCGCTAACGGGCATAGAGAGATGCTCCGTGTAGGGAACCTCCTGTCCATTTGGGTGCGACCGGTTCGACGTTGGGGCTGTTTGGTGAAAGGTTGTACCGTATGACATCGAGTGAGCGTGCTGTGCAGCTCCACAGGTGGGCGTACGTGACGTGCTCTTCGGGTATCCCTGCAGGTGTATATCGAGTCGATTCACCGTCTCTCACGGTGATGAGTACCGCTTGTTCACTGCATCGTGACGTAGATGAATTATGGAATGTTGTGATTCAATTCTGCTGATATGTATAAATTGTATTGTTACATGTGTGCAACCAAATATCGCTTACTAAATTTCAAATTCATGATCTGTTAACCTGTGGCTAAAAGATGAACTAAGGATGAACTTGTAGGTGTATCCGTTTGCTGCAATTTACCATCCCATGTTCGTCGTGAACTGCATGTTTCAAATTCATGAACTGTTAACCTGTGGCTAAAAGATGAACTGAGGATGAACTTGTAGGCGTGTCCGTTTGCTGCAATTTACCATCCCATGTTCGTCGTGAACTGCATGTAGAGTTTCATGCATAGGGAGTCGGTTAAGTATTGTTGAGCCATCGTGCTCACGGTTGCTGCTATAAGCGTTTTTTAGGTGATGACTACCATACGGACTCGGGTTACGAGTCCACCGGCGAGGGCTACCTTCCATCAGGGACCACGGCTGAGTGGGAGCCGTACACGCCTCGTTGAGCTGAGGAGTGCAGCTAGTGTGGGTTGTCCATAGGGCTGGGCAACCCACTTTTGCTAGATAGTTGGCGTGAGTTGTATAAACCTAGCTTCCTCTGTTGTAATCTCAGTATTTAGCTTGTAAATGAAGTCTTGTACTATGTTGTACATATTCAGATGGTTTTCTATGTAATACAATGTGTTCTTTATGACGTGTTCTGTCGGGTGTCGCATCGCGCGTCACAAGCCTCTGAGATCCTGGGAGTGCGGATTCCAGTCCGCCACAAAGACAACTAACCAATACTCCATGGGTTTATTTGGTCATGTAAGAGGAGTATCAAAGCACTAGACCTAATGCACATATCATATCCTAACCAAAGAGTGAATACAAAGTAAAAACTTAACAGCTGTTAAATGCAAACCGGAGCTTGCCTGTTTTGCAGGGTATTCGTATATAATCAGTTAGTGATCCATGATGATCAACCCTTGATTCTCCGGAGTCTGATCCACTTCAATGAATCGCTCTTTCGAATCCCCTTCATTGTGATTCCTATTGAAATGTATATGCAAAATTTTTATAGAATGCAATGGAAAGAATTAAAGGCTGGATTTTCTTAAGAACAGAGGTGGTGTGGAAATGCCATGAAGGGCTTGGTTTGCCTCTGTTGTGCAAAGATGTTTGGATGAACTAAATTTATCTTAGTGTTTTAGTTTCTAACTATCTAAGTTTTCTAATGACCATAAGAGATGAGCTGAAAAGATTTGAATGCATCTGAAGAACAAGAACTCCAATGACTTCAAAACTTTTACAGCATGTTCTATACTAACCAGAGATTTAGCTTGCCAAATTTCAGCTAATGTGGAGTAAAATTGTGTTCTCCATAATTCCTACAATATCTCTTATGTATTTCCCCATATACATAAGTATGTAGAACAAGAACAGGGCATTCTAATGATCAACTTGAGCTGATAATTTACATGTGAGTTCCTGATCCCATGAATGTATTTTGGTCCAAAATTCAGACCTTTTACTTGAGTAGTTCCTCCAGAATAATTCTTTAAGCATTTCTACTCAAAAGAATTAATTCTGGAGTAATGTGCATTTTCATGCCAAATTAAGTGAATTACAATTTCAAGTATGTCTCAGAGAATATGTCTGAATCTTCCTATGATTTTTGGAGCTATGATTTGCCTAGAATGGATTTTACAAGTGGGCAATATTTTCTGAAAATGTTTCTGGACCCTTATGAACACAGCAGTTTGTATTTAGCAAATTTCTACTCAAATGATCTTAAAATAAGCTGAAACTTTGCTAGAAGGTTAAAATTATCCTAAAGAATATTCTGGAAAAATTTGAGGATTTTTAGATGAACCAAACTCACTCAATAATTCTTTTTCAAAAAATATTCAAAGCATTTTCCAGAATTTAATCTTGACTTTCATACAAATTGGAGTTCATATTTGGATAGATCTTTGAAAAATAATCCAACCCAATTTGAATCATTCAATTTGGAGGTTCCTACACAAAGATATGATTTTCCAAAGTTGGAACAATCTCTGGAATTGTTTTTCCTATTAAAGTTTGACTGGGCCCACGTGTTTAAACTCCAGCCACTGGAACTGAAGCCACACCGGGGTCACACGGTTTTGGTGCGCAGCCATAGAGGATCCCCGAGCCACAGCTGATCACACATTTAAAAACTGAGTCGCTGACAGCTGGGGCCCATGGTCTCTTCTTCCTCCCGCCTTCTCCTTCGCGCGCTGCGCCACCCCCTCGCCGGACCGACGCCGGAGTTCGCCGACTCGAAGTTTCCGGCCACCGCCTGGGCTGAGGCTCACCGGTAGGGGGTTTTGGACATTGTGGAACACGATGGTGGTGCTAACTCGAGCTGCCGGTGATCGAAAAACAGTCGGCGACGTGTGTTGGCTACGGTAAGACTTCGGCGCCGTCGACCGAGGGTTCTAGCCCGCCAAAACATCGACCAACTTGCTCTACAGCACCATTGGGCGGTTGCAAAGCTCGTCATGGCCTCCAAATGGCTCGGGAACGGCCGCAAATCGGTTGTCATCGTGCGACCGATCTGGTCCGCCATGAAAACCCTCGGAAAAGCTCAAAATCTGCCGCTCCGAGGTGGTTTCATGAGACGGTTGCTAATGGAAATATGCTCGCCTGCTAGTCCAGCATCTATGAGCAAAGTTTGACGATCTATGGAGGATTAGAGAGTGGGAATTTGGGAGTTAAGTTCCGAACGCTCGGATTAAAGACGCCGGAGCAAAATCTTTAAATTAGCCGACGATGATCCACGGTTTGCTCCAAGATTTGGAGGAGAGCAGCACCACCGTAGCGCGCTCCCGTGGCAGTGCTTGCTCGGGTCTGACAGCCTCTAGAGGGCTGTCCACGTGAAGCCGACCGCCTGTTCACTCTAGGTCGCCATGGAGGATGTGACACCCTCATTTTTGGTTTCTGCATGTATCCATGTTTCATGTAGAAAAAAACATTTTAAAAGAAGTGGGAACAGAGAAAGAATCAAATAGATACCCAAAAAGAGCAAAATCTAGTTCACCAAGAGTGCCGAAGACAACTCCCGCGGCCCGCTGGCCATGTGGCGCCTTCGGAGCTCATCTCCACAAATGGGGAGAGGTCCACCGCTAAACTGGCTACGTGGCAGGCTCGGGGCTCATCTCCACAAATGGGGAGAGGTCCGACCCTGCAGGACACGTGTCACCTTTGGAGCTAGTCACCGCGGAAATCAGAGGACCAGTTGCACGGGATACGTGTCGATCTCGGAGCTCAACTCCAAGAGGTCCGGTTCTATTGGACACATGTCGCCACCGGAGCTTATCTCCGGGAGGCCCGTCACTGTTGGACACGTGTCAACCTCGGAGCTTGTCTCCAAGAACAAAGGAAGTCTGGCGCTGTTAGGACACGTGGCACACCCAGAGCCACCTCCGAATAGAGGGAAGGTCCGGCACTGACACGTGACATGCGCGGAGCCACCTCTGAATAGAGAGGAGGTCCCGACCGCCGGGACACTTGGCGCACGCGGAGCTCACTTCCGAAAAAGAGGGAGGTCTCGCTCGCTTGACACGCGGCACAACCGGAGCTCGTCTCTGCGGAAAAGGGGAGACCAGGCCCCGATGGACACGTGGAGCTTCTGGAGCTCATCACTGTGGAGGTAACGAATTCTGGAGCGGTTTTTGCTTCTGTACGCATGGGGATACCAGTACGGGAGGAAACCGACATGAATTCCACAATGTTATGGCACCAAATCAACTAAAGATAAGTTGTTAAGATTCAACGACAATTTGAATAGGACTCTTATTCGAAGTCCAATCAGATTAGAACTCTTTCTTCCCAATTATAAATAGAATCCAGAACCTTTGGCCGAAACCACGAACTTCTTTTCCATCTCCTGAGCCGACGACTTAGAGCCCTAGCCCCAACTCGCCGAATAAACCCTTCGCAGGAGTTCAGTCGAGGAAGATCGCCGGAAGAGGGCCTCAACGATCTGTCCGATAAGAGAAGGACCCCGAGACTAAGAAAAACATAAGGTAGGTCTCCAATACCACCTTACGACATCATCGCATTTTCTTTGTATCTGTTCTTCGATTCCTTTCGAACAGAAGCTTTTTAGTGGACAAATCACTTGTTGATCAATTTAAAGTCAAGATCATCGCTACGTCCACAATTGATCTCTACAACTCTGTTCATCATAAAACCCATGCAATCCATGCAAGAACACGTACAAACTAAACTGCATCATAGGATTAACATGCATAAGCATCATCACATCTAGTTAAAGTTTGTGCATGATATTGATTGTTGTAAATCTTGTATGTGCGTGATCGCGTATAGAAGGACAAGCTCAGGGAGCCGTTTATGACAAGCTGCCACAAAAATGTTTCGAGATCCAAGAGCAACCGGAACCGCAAGAACAAGGCAAGTGCCCCTTGACCATATTGATCCTATGTTTTGGGAAACTATTTTGTTTTGCGAAAAGGTGTGTGTGTGCTGAGTCAAACATGATGGGAAATGTGGCGGACCAGAATCCGCTCATCCAGGATCGCAGAGGGTGGTGCCGCGCGATGCGACATCCGACAGCACACGTCATAAGAACACAATATATACATGGGAAAAACAAACTGAATGTACAAGGTAGCACATTTCTCAGTCACAAACTATGGTCTTTATTACACAGCGGAAGTTTCTTTTGTACAACTCACGCCCGCCTATCTAGCAAAAGTCGGTTGCCCAGCCCTAGGGCAACCCACACTAGCTGCACGTCTCAGCTCAGCGCGGCGTGTACGGCTCCCACTCAGCCGTGGTCCCCGACGGAGGGTAACCCTCGCCGGTGGACTCGTACTCCGAGTCCGTGGGTGGCTCTTCACCTGAAAAACACTTAAGCAGCAACCATGAGCACAAAGGCTCAGCAAGGCTTAACCGACTCACCTAAGCATGAAACTCTACATGAGGGGTACAATGGACATAGGATAGTAACATTTCAGCAAAAGGACACGCCTACAAGTTCATCCTTAGTTCATCTTTTAGCAACAAGTTAACAGTTCATGAAATCTGAAATTTAGTAAGCAGTATTTGGTGGCACACATGTAGCAATACAATTATATCAATCAGCATCATTGCATCAACATATTTCATTCATTAGTCTACGTTACGACGCAGTGAACAAGCAGCACTCGTCACCGCGAGGGACGGCGAATCGACTCGATATACACCTGCAGGGAAAACCCAAAGAGCACGTCACGTACGCCCACCCGTGGAGCTGCACAGCACGCTCACTCGATGTCGTACGGGACAACCTTTCACCCAACAGCCCAAACGTCGAACCGGTCGCACCGAAACGAGCAGGAGGTTCCCCACACGGAGCATCTCTCTATGCCCGTTGGCAGATTTTCACCTTGCTGCCCTCAACCTACACCTATAAATCGGTGTGCTATGCCTCGACGCCCGGAGGTTTAGGCTACATCGGTTTATCGGGGCCCATATATCCGATATGCCTTCGGTACGTTTAATACTTGTTCAGCAGGGCCGCACACGGATCGGTCCTCAATCAACACGGGCAGGGCTGCGCACACAAGACTCTCTCTTGCTGCGCCCTAGCCCCTGCCTAGTCTCATTTTCATTACTAAAGTGATCTCACATCACTCAACCGAACCCGTGTGTCCCCAGCCTATCTCGCGAGTAGATTCCAACTACTCGACTTGTACCGAAGTCGTATGACTCATTAAGCATAGCCTGTCTACTCGAGGTCCTTAACACTACCCTCACTCTTTTAGGAACCTTTGGTTATGCAAGTGGGGTTTCATTCATCCTATACCTAATGCACATACATACTTCATATGACACATGTAAACAAAGTAAAACTTTTAAAAAGGGTTAATGCAAACCGGGGCTTGCCTTGTTGCTGCTGGTCAGGAGTTAGTTCTTCGTCCGGAAGAAGGAAGTCCAGCACTTCCGGAGTCTCTTCTTCAACGGCTACACGTTAATGAAATACTACATGTTAATTTAGATGCAAATGTGAGTTTTAGAGTAAGACTTCTACTCTTAGTTCTAATAACCAGCCTCTAACACCTGGAACTTTGTTTAAGAATTTAAAGATGAACTGGTGTTGGTGGTTTGGCTTGAACTTAATCACATGGCTAAATGCTAAGTGATTTTCCACCTTTTTCATCTTAATCCCTTAAGTGGGTAAACAGGACAGGGGTGATCTAGAGCTCCAATGGAGCTGAGAATTTTTGTGTGAGTTCCTTGTCACAAGAAAACCCTCTGGACCAAACCTTAGCACTTTTCATGGAGTGGTTTGCTCAGAACAATTTCCTTAGCAAATAAGCAAGGAAGAATTAATTCTGAGGTAATACCCCTGTTCATGCTCAACTTAATGAACTACAATTTCTATTATAGCTCATAGAGTTTGCATGGATTTTCCTAGCATTTTTGGAGTCAAGGTTTGCCCAGAATTGAATTTCCAAGTTTTGGAAATTCTCTGAAAATGTTTCTGCATTCAAATGAACACAGCACTTTCCAATTTGAATTGCTCTGACCAAATCAACTCCAAATGGTCTGAAACTTTTACAGGGGTTTACTAATGTCCTAAAGAACATTCTGGCAGAATTTGGGGATTTTTGGATGAACCAAACTCCCTCAAAAATTCTTTTGCTGAAAAGCTTTAAAGAATTTTCCAGAATTAATTACTGGGTTTTATAAAAATTGGGTTTCAGATTTGGATTGTACTCTGTTAGAGGAATCCAACAAAATTTGTTTCATGATTTTTAGATTCTCCTAACCCAAGTTGTGGTCCTCCAAAGTTTGAACTACAAACTGGACATTTCAAAATGTTTAAATGTCTGCCGGTGGGTCCCACCCGGCAGTCTTCCCCTTCCTCGCGCCAAACAGGGGCCCACGGCGGCGCACTCCGGCGAGCTTCGCCGGAACTGCTCTCCCGGCCGTCTCCCGGCCCCAAACTTGCCGCCCCGCCCTAACTCACATCGCTGAACTCGTCGGTGGCATCGCCGGCGGCCGTAGCTCACCGGAACAGGGCTCCCGACGGTGACAGTGGCGGTTAGGGTTCCGGCGTGGTCGGGAATGCGTTATAACGCATCAAAATGATTGGCAAAGGGTCGGAGAGCACCACGGGAGCTCGAGGGTGATGGAAATGGCCGCCAAACCCCATGAAAAGGTCGGCAACCTAGAGCTCCACGGTGAACCGAGCTGTTATTCTATGGAGGCCCGAGAAACAACCTAAACCCGGCCATTTCTGGGTCATTTCCCATGATTCTTGGTCGAGGAGGGCCGCTAGGAAGTGAGGAAGGTATGTGTAAGCTCACTCGAGCTGGATTGGACGGTGCAGCTCGAATTTCGGGTTAGACCGATCCTTACCCGGTTGCACTAGTTCTCGGGATCCTTAGGAATTCTCAGCGCACCGTCTACCGATGGTTAGAAGGGTTGCAGCTACACGATCTGGAGGCTAAGGCGCACCTTTTCTGTGTAGAAGTCCGGCGGTGAAACTGGCCGTGGCGTGCTGTCCACGGGGAGCAGTTTGCGCCTTTCCGCCGGTGGCCTGAGCTCTCAGTGGCGATCGTCGATTTGTGGTCGAGTGCGGTGCTAACACCGTGGGGTGGTGAGATGGCTAGCTAGAGCACACACCGGCGCTCTCTTTCTGCGTTGGGAGCTCGGGCAAAGGCCGAGCGGACGTCGGCGTGCAGGGGAGGATCGGGGGAGCGGCGTCGGTGGCCGAGCAGAGCGGGGGCTCGCTGTTTTTGCAAAGAAGCACGCGTACGTCTTCGGTGTCTTGGCGAGGGGGTCATGTAGCGGAGAGGGCGCGCCGTTCCCCGGCTGCCAGCGCGAGCGACGGGAACCAGGAGGTGGCCGTTCGGCCGGCGGTGCGCGCGCGGCAGCTGGCTGCGCTCGGTTGACTGAGGAACAGAGAGCAGACTTGGGGGCTAAGTCTATTTCACCCAATGACAGGTGGGCCCCACTGGTCAGTGCTCTACCCCCTCTCAAAAGATCTCCAAAACTTGACAAAAGATGAATTAAATCGTTGGAAATCTTCAACTGAGCTACATTGGTATTGTTTGGCAAATTTACCTCAAATTCAAATGTATATTTGAATTCTTGGCATATTTGGATCCTTTTTGGAAAAATGGGTAGCAAATCTTTTTGAAAATTTCTGAAACTTTGCCTCCCCACTAATTTGGACCTGAGGAACCCAATTATGCACTTTGATCCTTGGTTTAGCTGCTGAAATCCTGAGTTTGAATGCAACAGTTTGGAAACACACTCTCATGTGTGATCATATGTGTATAATTTTTCCATGTTGTGAAAGTGTAAGTTTCCCCTCTAACCACTTCTTTGATAGAGGTTACTTGCTCCTCCCATTCCTTACCAGCCATCCACAACAAGAGCTGAGGTGTGGTGAAGTGAAGAAAAGTTTTTACAAGTCCCTTTTCTTGGGCTTTTACATCCCTCCCCCCTTAAAAGAATCTCGTCCCGAGATTATAAAAGAAGAGATAGCAATGTAATAGGGACTTACCCGTGTTGAGAAGCCAAGAACTCCGGGTAATTTGAGCGAAGGAACTCCTCGCTCTCCCACGTCGCTTCCTGGCGGTGTGGTTACTCCAGAGTATTTTGTAGAACCACAACGTTCTGCTACGCGTGGTCCTGGCTTTCTCATCAAGAATTCCCACCGGATATTCATCATATGTTAAATCCGGCTTCAGCTCGCCGATGTCTTCGGTAGGAACAGCAGTTGTATGCTTCAAGCATTTTCGCAGTTGCGAAACATGGAAAATATCATGGACACCAGCCAGAGATGCCGATAGCTCCAATCGATACGCTGCTGGTCCACACTTCTCGGTGATAGCGTAGGATCCAATGAAACGGGGAGCGAGCTTCCCCTTCACACCGAATCGGTGCACGCCCTTCATTGGAGACACGCGGAGGTACACGTGTTCCCCAATGTCAAAGTGCAACGGCCTACGCCTCTTATCAGCGTAGCTCTTCTGTCGGGATTGAGCGGCCTTCAAATTGGCTTGAATTGTCCGAACGCGCTCCTCGGCGTCGTTCACCACATCAACCCCGAATGTGACCCTTTCACCGGACTCGCACCAATTTAATGGGGTGCGGCATTTACGACCGTAGAGAGCTTCGTAAGGTGCCATTTTGATACTCGCCTGATAACCGTTGTTGTACAAGAATTCTGCCAATGGTAGGTGATCATCCCAGTTCCTACCATGGTGGATGGCACACGCTCTCAACATGTCTTCCAGAACTTGATTCACCCTTTCTGTCTGGCCATCTGTCTGAGGGTGATAGGCGGAGCTCCTGATCAACTTAGTACCCAATGCAGCGTGTAGCTGCTCCCAAAAGCGAGATACAAATAATGCACCTCGATCTGAGACAATGGTCTTGGGTACCCCGTATAGGCATAGAATCTTCGCTATGTATAGCTCCGCATATTTGCCGGCATTGTAACATGTATTCACCGGAATGAAGTGAGCCGTCTTGGTTAACCGATCAACAATTACCCATATGGAATCATGCTTGTTGGCTGTTAGGGGTAATCCCACAATGAAATCCATGCTCACATCTTCCCATTTCCATGCCGGGATCTTCAAGGGTTGCAGCAGCCCTGATTTCTTCATATGATCAGCTTTCACTCGTCTACACGTATCGCACTCGGATACGTACTTAGCTACCTCCCGCTTCATCCGTGTCCACCAAAATTTCTTTTTCAAATCTTGGTACATTTTGTTGCTGCCCGGATGAATGGAGTATTTAGACAAGTGAGCTTCATCGAGGATCTTTTTCCTCAACTCCATATCTCGGGGTACGACTATGCGGTCATTGAACCACAGCGTCCCCTCATCATCTTTCCGGAAACATTTAATTTCTCCATTGTCTATCCGTCTCCGGAGATGTGCCATGCCTTTATCCGTTTTCTGAGCTGCAATGATGTCCTCCCTAATAGTAGGGATGAGGGCAAGGTTGTACAGCGATCCATAAGGAACCAAGTATAAACTTGGCTCTTCCTCCTCCACCGGTGTAATGGTGAGGTGATGGACATGTGATTTCCGACTCAGCGCGTCGGCAACCACATTCGCCTTGCCGGGGTGGTAATGGATCTCAATCTCATAATCTTTGATCAGTTCTAACCACCTCCTCTGCCTCATGTTCAGCTCCTTCTGGGTGAAAATGTATTTCAAGCTCTTGTGGTCGGTGTAGAGATGCACCAAGTTCCCCAGGAGATAGTGCCTCCACATTTTCAGCGCCAACACCACGGCAGCAAGTTCAAGATCGTGAGTCGGGTAGTGCTGCTCATGGTTCCGAAGTTGGCGTGAGCCATAAGCGACCACACGTCCTTCCTGCATCAACACGCAGCCGAGCCCAATACCGGACGCGTCACAATACACGTCGAAGGGCTTTGTTGTATCCGGCTGAGCTAATACCGGGGCTGTTGTGAGATGCTTCACCAGTGTTCGGAACGCTCCTTCACACGCCGTGTTCCAAACATATTTTGTCCCTTTCTTCAGCAACTCTGTCTTCGGCTTAGCGAGCTTGGAGAAACTTGGAATGAATCTCCGGTAGTATCCCGCTAACCCGAGGAAGCTTCTGACTTCATGGACTGAAGTGGGAGCTTTCCATTTCAACACTTGCTCGATTTTACTTGGGTCAACCGCAATGCCTTCAGCTGAGATGATATGTCCCAAGAATGGCACTTGGCTGATCCAAAATTCGCATTTGCTGAACTTGGCGTAGAGCTTGTGGTCTCGCAATCGTTGAAGAACGATCCGTAAGTGTTCGGCATGCTCGGCTTCCGTCTTGGAGTAAACCATGATATCGTCGATGAACACTACCACAAACCTGTCCAGCTCCGGCATGAACACCGAGTTCATGAGATACATGAAATGGGCTGGAGCATTTGTGAGACCAAAGGACATGACGAGATATTCGTATCGTATCTCGTCGAGAACGCCGTCTTCGGGATATCCTCCGCCCGGATCTTGATCTGGTGATATCCAGAGCGAAGGTCCATCTTTGAGAATACACTTGCCCCCACAAGTTGATCAAACAAGATGTCAATACGGGGCAGTGGGTACTTATTCTTGATGGTGACGGCGTTGAGCGGCCGGTAATCCACACACAGCCTCAGGGTTTCATCCTTCTTCTTTACAAATAGCGCCGAGCATCCCCAAGGCGATGAACTCGGCCTAATGAAACCCTTGCTCAACAGATCATTGAGCTGTTCTTTCAGTTCAGCCAGCTCATTCGGAGCCATCTTGTATGGTCTCCGTGAGATGGGCGTAGTCCCGGGTGCAAGTTCAATCTTGAACTCGACATCCCGCTCAGGTGGCATGCCCGGAAGATCGTCCGGGAACACGTCGGGATACTCCCGGACTACGGGGATGTCTTCTAACTTGAGAACTTCAGCATTATTAATTGCTAAAACTTCCCGGACCGGTGTGTCTAACACCATGGAATGCGGACGGTGAAATGGAGAATTTAAGTGAACCGTCCGTGTCCGAGTCTCTAGGACAGCACCATGGTATTGTAGCCATGACATCCCTAAGATTGCATCAATCTTTTGTCCCATAAGGATTATCAAGGTGGTGGGATATAGTTTCCCACCTAAGCACAGAGGTGCCTTTGGAATCATCATATTAGCTGAAATCCTCCCTCCCGGTGAGCATATCATATATGTGCAGTCGGTTGGGAAGACTTGCAATTGATGTTTAGCCACATAGGATGCACTTATAAAGCTGTGGGTTGCACCAGAATCAAATAATATGACGATGGCTTGATGGTTGAGAGTAAACGTACCCGCCAGCACGTTGTCTCCCTCTGGGGCGTCCTCATTGTCGAGGTTGCGGACGCCTCCAGTCCGCTGGCCAACCTTCTTCACCGGAGGTCGGCCTCGAGTACCGCCCTGGAGCTGGGCTTGCCCGCTGCTCTGCTGCCCCTGGGGACAGTCCTTCGCAAAGTGGCCCGCCTGGCCACACGTGAAGCAGGTGAAACGGGGCGGTCCCCCGCTGATCGGTGGACGGAAACCTGGGGCGCGTTGTGGCGGTGGAAACGCCCGGGGTACCGTCTGCTGCTGCTGCTGTCTTGGTGGTGGCATCGGCGGACGGAACGGAGGTGCCTGAAAGGGACGTCCCCCGAACCGTTGCGGTCGCGCCGGTGGTTGCCACTGCTGCCCGGATGGTGTCCGATACACCATACGGTACTTCTGGGGAGCGCCACTCCCACCGCTGCTAGGTGGAGCGCTGCGCTTCCTCTGCTCAGCTGCTAACTCCCGCTGAGCGTCCTCTTGCATGATGGCGGCATTGACTAGGTCGTTGAATGTGCCGCGGTTCCATTGTACGAGGTGGGTCTTCATTTCGGGATGTAACCCCCGATAGAAGTGCTCCCTCTTCTTCTCCTCCGTGGAGATGTAGTCTGACGCATACTGCGCCAGATGGTTGAAGGCACGGGAGTAGTCGTGGGCACTCCTCCCGCCCTGCTTCAGTTCCAAAAATTCTTGGAACTTTCTCTTCATTATTCCGGGAGGGATGTGATAGGCGCGGAACGCCTCCCGGAACTCTTGCCATTCCACGGCATGGCCAGCCGGACGTGAGGCGATAATTCGCCCACCACGCACCAGCGGCACCGTGGAGCTGATGTGCTGCGAACAGCGTCTTCTGCCGCTCCGTACACTGGAGCAGCCCGAACTTGGACTCGATAGTCCGCAGCCAGTTGTCCGCATCCAGTGGTTCTTCAGCTTCGGTAAACACTGGAGGGTGCGTACTCATGAAATCCGAGTACGACACTTCGCGGGGCTCATGAGGCCCTCGCTCTTGACGTCCTCCCGCCTGGGACGTATTCTGCACGATCGTGCGGAGCAGGTCGGTCTGCTCCTCACGACCTCCCACCAATGCCGCTATCACATCCGCTAGAGTAAGCGGAGGCGGCGGTGGTGGCTGCTGCTGCGGGGTGCTGTCGTAGGCCGGTGGCGGGGAGTCATCGCCTCCACCTTGGCTAGAGCCACCAACCTCGTGCGTGGTCCTAGTACGAACCATCTGCAACCATACGACATTAACCATCAGTCCCGCAACATTTTGCATGCAGTCCAATAGAACTGGGCGGAAAAACATTATGACAACAAAACATGCGAAATATCTCGTAAGTAGATAATGTAATAACTTTGCACAAGCTACACCATTACCAGACCAAACACAAGTTAGTTTAATCCACTTGATGAACCCCCTGTTTGGAAGCTCAACATAACTGGGTTTGGTCTCTACGAGACATTATTATTGTGTTGTCATCACGTATAACACCCTTAGGGTACGACACCCTCTCCAATGAGCTCAACTGTCATTCTTCTGTCAGAATGACCAGTTTCTACCTATCCCAAGTTTTGATCTGGTTCTGTGCATTTTCATGACTCAAGTTGAATACCAAAGTTAAAGTTAACTTTAGTATCTTTCCAACGAGTATGCATTTGCCCCCAGATCAGATTTGACTAAAAAGTTATGCTAATTCAAAGTCAGCAGAATTTCTGGAAGAATTTTAACAGCACCTCCCTTGGAAGAGGCTGTCTTCAACCCTAATTCTCCCTAATTTCTGTGCTGAAACTTCAGAAACTTTGAATTGCAAAGATGTCACACATCTTCTACTCTTTCTAAGCGTGTATTATATGACAATTTTAGATTTTTCTACTGGGAGTTATGTTTGAAAAACAGATCAGTTCAGAGGATGTTTTACTCTGCCCTGGTTCTGGACAGTTTACATTCCTCTGGGATTTCAGCCATCTTAAGGCGAGTTTCAGCTCTGGAATTCTACGACAAAGTTGTAGAGGACTTGAATACCTTTCCAGAACTATATAGCACACCTCCCTGGGCTAAAAGACCTGTGAGTTATGCCCTGTTGAGGATCAGCAAACGTGCTGCCCAAAACAGAGCACTCTGTTTTTCAGTCTTTTTGGAACTACATTCCTCACTATCCCACTTTTATACCCAACCAGGGTCCTAAATGTTGAACCTATAGATTTTAATTCTTCGTTATCATTATACTCATGCATATGCCTACAATATCTCGGTACTACGTTCCTCACAAAAGAAAATCCTAACCGGATCATACCGGTATATACGTCTCAAGTGTGGCACTAAACGGTCTCTCGCACACGTTTTCTACACGGATACATACGTGGTTAGTACCTGCAGAAGACCACACAATGATGGTGCACTCAAAGGTTGTTCATTTCAGGCAGTTCCATATTTAAAAGTAAATACAAACGCCCGTATCATTGTCATACGGCCGTCCTTGAGCTAAGTCACGTCTCAAGGCACGTGATCGTGTTTCAACACCACACGACGGGGAACCCGAGTATGTCATGAACGGGTCGTCACGGTTGGGAATGTTATCAACCCAACAGATACCACCTACTGCCCTGCAGGGCACGCCGATGGCAAGCGCTGCGTATGTCCTCCTGGGCTATTTCCAGACGAACACACTCTCGCGTTACTGACCACGCGATGGGGTCTCCACTTACTTGCCTAATGCACGCTAGGGATCAGCGTTTCATATGAACTCAGGGACATGAAGAGTCGAAGAGGTTCATATTGACATCTCACACCAAGCTGTGAGATCCATCCCTGAACCACGTTCCTCGTCAGGGGGAGCTAACCGAAATTGAACCGCTTTCGGTGGCGTTCCTTACCATACTCACCAGAGCGTAGGTGCGTCGTTACAAAATTGAAACTCAGAATTATAACACATAAGTTAGTCTTTGCCACTTTAAGTAACTATGCTAATATAGTCCTTACTTGGGCAACTACCGAATCCTCACCGTATACCTAAGTTTTTCCCATAATGCAGTCCTTTAGTACTGTGCTATCCCCACTGCAGCTCTGATACCAGGCTGTGGCGGACCGGAATCCGCTCATCCAGGATCGCAGAGGGTGGTGCCGCGCGATGCGACACCCGACAGCACACGCCATAAGAACATAATATATACATGGGAAAACCAAACTGAATGTACAAGGTAGCACATTTCTCAGTCACAAACTATGGTCTTTATTACACAGCGGAAGTTTCTTTTGTACAACTCACGCCCGCCTATCTAGCAAAAGTCGGTTGCCCAGCCCTAGGGCAACCCACACTAGCTGCACGTCTCAGCTCAGCGCGGCGTGTACGGCTCCCACTCAGCCGTGGTCCCCGACGGAGGGTAACCCTCGCCGGTGGACTCGTACTCCGAGTCCGTGGGTGGCTCTTCACCTGAAAAACACTTAAGCAGCAACCATGAGCACAAAGGCTCAGCAAGGCTTAACCGACTCACCTAAGCATGAAACTCTACATGAGGGGTACAATGGACATAGGATAGTAACATTTCAGCAAAAGGACACGCCTACAAGTTCATCCTTAGTTCATCTTTTAGCAACAAGTTAACAGTTCATGAAATCTGAAATTTAGTAAGCAGTATTTGGTGGCACACATGTAGCAATACAATTATATCAATCAGCATCATTGCATCAACATATTTCATTCATTAGTCTACGTTACGACGCAGTGAACAAGCAGCACTCGTCACCGCGAGGGACGGCGAATCGACTCGATATACACCTGCAGGGAAAACCCAAAGAGCACGTCACGTACGCCCACCCGTGGAGCTGCACAGCACGCTCACTCGATGTCGTACGGGACAACCTTTCACCCAACAGCCCAAACGTCGAACCGGTCGCACCGAAACGAGCAGGAGGTTCCCCACACGGAGCATCTCTCTATGCTCGTTGGCAGATTTCCACCTTGCTGCCCTCAACCTACACCTATAAATCGGTGTGCTATGCCTCGACGCCCGGAGGTTTAGGCTACATCGGTTTATCGGGGCCTATATATCCGATATGCCTTCGGTACGTTTAATACTTGTTCAGCAGGGCCGCACACGGATCGGTCCTCAATCAACACGGGCAGGGCTGCGCACACAAGACTCTCTCTTGCTGCGCCCTAGCCCCTGCCTAGTCTCATTTTCATTACTAAAGTGATCTCACATCACTCAACCGAACCCGTGTGTCCCCAGCCTATCTCGCGAGTAGATTCCAACTACTCGACTTGTACCGAAGTTGTATGACTCATTAAGCATAGCCTGTCTACTCGAGGTCCTTAACACTACCCTCACTCTTTTAGGAACCTTTGGTTATGCAAGTGGGGTTTCATTCATCCTATACCTAATGCACATACATACTTCATATGACACATGTAAACAAAGTAAAACTTTTAAAAAGGGTTAATGCAAACCGGGGCTTGCCTTGTTGCTGCTGGTCAGGAGTTAGTTCTTCGTCCGGAAGAAGGAAGTCCAGCACTTCCGGAGTCTCTTCTTCAACGGCTACACGTTAATGAAATACTACATGTTAATTTAGATGCAAATGTGAGTTTTAGAGTAAGACTTCTACTCTTAGTTCTAATAACCAGCCTCTAACACCTGGAACTTTGTTTAAGAATTTAAAGATGAACTGGTGTTGGTGGTTTGGCTTGAACTTAATCACATGGCTAAATGCTAAGTGATTTTCCACCTTTTTCATCTTAATCCCTTAAGTGGGTAAACAGGACAGGGGTGATCTAGAGCTCCAATGGAGCTGAGAATTTTTGTGTGAGTTCCTTGTCACAAGAAAACCCTCTGGACCAAACCTTAGCACTTTTCATGGAGTGGTTTGCTCAGAACAATTTCCTTAGCAAATAAGCAAGGAAGAATTAATTCTGAGGTAATACCCCTGTTCATGCTCAACTTAATGAACTACAATTTCTATTATAGCTCATAGAGTTTGCATGGATTTTCCTAGCATTTTTGGAGTCAAGGTTTGCCCAGAATTGAATTTCCAAGTTTTGGAAATTCTCTGAAAATGTTTCTGCATTCAAATGAACACAGCACTTTCCAATTTGAATTGCTCTGACCAAATCAACTCCAAATGGTCTGAAACTTTTACAGGGGTTTACTAATGTCCTAAAGAACATTCTGGCAGAATTTGGGGATTTTTGGATGAACCAAACTCCCTCAAAAATTCTTTTGCTGAAAAGCTTTAAAGAATTTTCCAGAATTAATTACTGGGTTTTATAAAAATTGGGTTTCAGATTTGGATTGTACTCTGTTAGAGGAATCCAACAAAATTTGTTTCATGATTTTTAGATTCTCCTAACCCAAGTTGTGGTCCTCCAAAGTTTGAACTACAAACTGGACATTTCAAAATGTTTAAATGTCTGCCGGTGGGTCCCACCCGGCAGTCTTCCCCTTCCTCGCGCCAAACAGGGGCCCACGGCGGCGCACTCCGGCGAGCTTCGCCGGAACTGCTCTCCCGGCCGTCTCCCGGCCCCAAACTTGCCGCCCCGCCCTAACTCACATCGCTGAACTCGTCGGTGGCGTCGCCGGCGGCCGTAGCTCACCGGAACAGGGCTCCCGACGGTGACAGTGGCGGTTAGGGTTCCGGCGTGGTCGGGAATGCGTTATAACGCATCAAAATGATTGGCAAAGGGTCGGAGAGCACCACGGGAGCTCGAGGGTGATGGAAATGGCCGCCAAACCCCATGAAAAGGTCGGCAACCTAGAGCTCCACGGTGAACCGAGCTGTTATTCTATGGCGGCCCGAGAAACAACCTAAACCCGGCCATTTCTGGGTCATTTCCCATGATTCTTGGTCGAGGAGGGCCGCTAGGAAGTGAGGAAGGTATGTGTAAGCTCACTCGAGCTGGATTGGACGGTGCAGCTCGAATTTCGGGTTAGACCGATCCTTACCCGGTTGCACTAGTTCTCGGGATCCTTAGGAATTCTCAGCGCACCGTCTACCGATGGTTAGAAGGGTTGCAGCTACACGATCTGGAGGCTAAGGCGCACCTTTTCTGTGTAGAAGTCCGGCGGTGAAACTGGCCGTGGCGTGCTGTCCACGGGGAGCAGTTCGCGCCTTTCCGCCGGTGGCCTGAGCTCTCAGTGGCGATCGTCGATTTGTGGTCGAGTGCGGTGCTAACACCGTGGGGTGGTGAGATGGCTAGCTAGAGCACACACCGGCGCTCTCTTTCTGCGTTGGGAGCTCAGGCAAAGGCCGAGCGGACGTCGGCGTGCAGGGGAGGATCGGGGGAGCGGCGTCGGTGGCCGAGCAGAGCGGGGGCTCGCTGTTTTTGCAAAGAAGAACGCGTACGTCTTCGGTGTCTTGGCGAGGGGGTCATGTAGAGGAGAGGGCGCGCCGCTCCCCGGCTGCCAGCGCGAGCGACGGGAACCAGGAGGTGGCCGTTCGGCCGGCGGTGCGCGCGCGGCAGCTGGCTGCGCTCGGTTGACTGAGGAACAGAGAGCAGACTTGGGGGCTAAGTCTATTTCACCCAATGACAGGTGGGCCCCACTGGTCAGTGCTCTACCCCCTCTCAAAAGATCTCCAAAACTTGACAAAAGATGAATTAAATCGTTGGAAATCTTCAACTGAGCTACATTGGTATTGTTTGGCAAATTTACCTCAAATTCAAATGTATATTTGAATTCTTGGCATATTTGGATCCTTTTTGGAAAAATGGGTAGCAAATCTTTTTGAAAATTTCTGAAACTTTGCCTCCCCACTAATTTGGACCTGAGGAACCCAATTATGCACTTTGATCCTTGGTTTAGCTGCTGAAATCCTGAGTTTGAATGCAACAGTTTGGAAACACACTCTCATGTGTGATCATATGTGTATAATTTTCCCATGTTGTGAAAGTGTAAGTTTCCCCTCTAACCACTTCTTTGATAGAGGTTACTTGCTCCTCTCATTCCTTACCAGCCATCCACAACAAGAGCTGAGGTGTGGTGAAGTGAAGAAAAGTTTTTACAAGTCCCTTTTCTTGGGCTTTTACAGGAAACCCTTTAATAGGAGTTTACTAGTTTTGGTTAAACCACCCTTGTCGCCAGGGATGTTTATGAGTCGGGTATTGTTTTAATTTATGCTTCGCTGAGTTCATGGGATTGGGGAGCGAGATGGATGTGTCTAGCTATCTGCACTCGTAAGATTTATGAGGTACTGAGGTTGTTAATGAACATGGATCGGAGGGAGATTTAGGCAAGTCTGGGATTGTGAATGAGGTAGAAAGAGATGGTGGTTTACTTGCCGTAGATCTAAGGAACGGTTCATGCGAGCACATGCCAGGATAACAGTGCCACCACAAGGCCAAGTATGGTTGCGGCTTAGCTGACTAATTAGGTAAGTTGCTAGATTGCTGTGGACCGTGTAAGCCGCGGGGAATGGTAGTCGAGTGAGGACTGCCCTGGGAACTGCATGGCACAAGAAGGGGGCCCATGGGTGGGAGAATTGGAGATTCTAGTCTGTCGGTGAAACCTTAGTGAGTCCATACATCTAGTAACCCTTTTGTAAAGGCTATTTTGTGATCTCTTGGTCATACATCGACGGTCGTGTACTGGTATAATGGAGGTTCTGCAGTCGCTGACGGGTGACAAAATACAAACTTGTGGGTAAAGAGGTGCAAACTCTGCAGAATCTTAAAACTATCATGATAGCCGAGCTTACGGTCACGGGCGCCTGGCCAACTTCCATGATTAGATGGGATGGTTATTTGCCATGGTTATTGGTTATGGTTTTGGATGGTTTGGTTTTGGTTTTGTTTTCGGGACTGTTGAGTCTGGGTGATGAGATGGATTGCATGACTGTTGAGTCATGACAACGAGGTTGGTCTCGGTGTGAGACGAAATTTGTTTACAAGATGAAATGGTAGCGAATACGAGATGGTAATCATGAGATGGTAAGGAATACGAGAAGGTATTCGTGAGGAAGAATGAGGTTGATTAATGTCCGGTTGGGACATGGAAGGTAATAAAAATAATGGAGGTATGATTGGTATTTTATTACATGTTAGGATTACACTCACTTAAAGATAAGTTGCTGTTTTATCGTGGTTTTTGATAAATAACTTTGCTTTTCTGCAATGAGCCTTTTTATACCTACCTTGTTGTGAGCTACATATCATATTTTCCCGCACTTGCTGAGTACATCATTGTACTCAAACTTGCATTATTATTTCATCATCAGCAACAGGAGAAGATTACTATGAAGACCAGGTGGAGCAATAGGCGTGTAATCTATCCTCAACCTTGCCTGTGGGAGAATGGAGTATAAGATGGAGCCGCTGCTGTTGCTTAGATTGCTTCTGCATTAGTTCAAAGACTTCCGCTGCTAGAATAAAGACTTCTACTGTGAGCATGAGTCCAAGACTCATGAGACATTGTAATAAACTCTGTTATTCGTGGTCATATATATTCTGAAATTCAGTTTGTGGATGATGTGTATATGTGTAGTGAACATCCTGGGCAAACATATACATCAGTTCTCGGTTCCGTGGTTTTCCACTGAATTGAGGGTGTCACAGACTGGTATCAGAGCCACGGGTTGACGGTAGGTTATACGCTTAGATAGATCACAGATTGGTAGCAGACACAGATTGGTAGCTAAGCCATGCTGACCATAGGATACAAGCCTAGGAAAGGCCATAATTGGATCAAAGATTGGCAACACCCTAAGCCATATAGGACCCCCATTGAACAAGCCTTGACTAGGAGTTGTATGAGCCCTTGCGATGATTGTTTATGATTGTTTGCTTAGTGTGAGTTGTGGGACGTCTCAAAGCGTTGTCCATATCCACACATAAGTAGAAAGAGGTGTGAGATGCCTCAGCACTTGTTCACATCCTCAAATGGGCTAATATATATAGTCCAATCCACCTTGATATATAGTTAGGGGGATCCATCTAACCTTCTAACCTTCTATTCTATTTCGTTCTCTCTCACAGATGGTGAGAGGAAACGCCAGCCGGAGGAACATCCGTGACAACCAAGAGGATGGCCATGATGAAGTTCCTGTTAACCCCGGAGCTGGTGAGAACAACCTGGAATGGTTGATGGCCATGCAGAATCAACTTATGCAAACCATGATCCAAACTTTGGGTCAGTTGCAGGCCAACAACAACAACCCCGTTCCGGCACCACCACCACCACCACCGCCGGCTCATAACAGACTGGGAGAGTTCATGAGGACTCGACCACCCACCTTTGCTCAAGCTAACGACCCCATGGAGGCCGACGACTGGTTGAAATCCATGGAGAAGAAGCTTGTCATAGTGCAGTGCAATGATCGAGAGAAGGTTCTTTTTACGCCGCACCAACTCATGGGAGCTGTCGCTGACTGGCGGGATGCCCTATGCAACGCTCATGTTGACCCGGAGACGATCACTTGGACTGAGTTCAAGGAGAGTTTCCGCTCTCATTACATCCCTGCTGGTGTAATGATGCTCAATAGACATGAGTTTGAAGGTCTCCGCCAAGGACAGAGAAGCGTGAATGAGTATCTCATCAAGTTCACGCAACTGTCCCGGTACGCCCCCGAAGACGTCAATTCGGACCAAAGGAAGCAGTACCTGTTCATGAGAGGGTTGAACAATGAGATCCAGGTTCAGCTCCTCAACAATGAGTACGCGAGCTTCCAGAAGCTGGTTGACAAGGCTATAGTAGTTGAAAGCAAGATCCGAGAGATTGAGCCAGAGTGCAAGAGGAAGATGCCATACCAGCCTCAAGGGAGCAACGTACGACCTCGGTACATGCCCCCAGCTGCACCGCAGTATGGATCGACCGCTCCTGCATACCGCCCTAATCAGCCACCACAGCAACGACCCGCTGCACAAGCACCTTGTGTGCCTTTGCCTCTTGTGCCCTGACCCAACATGGGCGCTCCTGTTCAAAACCCCCGCCCCAACGTACCTGCTGCCGTAGGCAACAGGGCATGCTTTGCATGCTGGGAAACAGGACACTTCGCGAGCCAGTGCCCGAGGAGAGGTCCTGGACAGCAAGGCAACGTTCCCAAACGGAACCCACGGCCGAACGGAGGGGACAATCAAGGGAACCATGGACAGCAGAACATTGCTCGCGGCAACGTGAACCATGTCTCTGCTGAGGAAGCACAACAGGCTGAGGACGTCGTAATTGGTATGTTCTTTGCCAACTCCAATCCAGCCACCATCTTATTTGATTCTAGAGCATCACATTCCTTCATATCATCCAAGTATGTTACCAAGCATAATCTACCCATATCACACTTGAGTTGTACTATGTTGGTTAATTCTCCCGGTGGAGGGATGAGGACTAATATAGTATGTCCAAAAGTAAGCCTTAAAATAAGGGGGGTAGACTTCCTTGCCGACCTCATTGTCTTGGATTCCCAAGGGCTTGACATAATATTCGGGATGGATTGGTTAAGCAAGCACAACGGGGTAATTCAATGTGCTGAAAGAAGCGTGCAGTTGACAAACGAGCACGGTATTCGTGTCGAGTTTGAGTCAGCCCAACAAACTACCGAAAGGGCAATTTTGAACCACGTCGAAGGAGCAACATTGGACATCATTCCAGTGGTTCGAGAATTCTCGGACGTGTTCCCGGAAGAGCTTCTAGGTATTCCATCTGACCGGGACATTGAGTTTGCCATTGATTTGGTACCCGGAACTGCACCCATAGCAAAGAGACCCTATAGGATGCCCACCAATGAACTAGTGGAACTCAAGAAGCAAATTCAGGAGCAGTTGGAGAAGGGTGTTATACGTCCAAACTCGTCACCTTGGGGAGCCCCCGTGCTCTTCGTAGACAAGAAGGATGGGACCCAAAGGATGTGCGTGGACTATAGGTCTCTCAACGAGGTGACAATCAAGAACAAATACCCTCTGCCCCATATAGGGGACCTATTTGACCAAATGAAAGGAGCCCGAGTGTTCTCTAAGATTGATCTTTGGTCAGGATACTTCCAGGTGAAGATTAAGCCCTCCGATATACCCAAGACTGCCTTTCGAACACGGTATGGTTCGTATGAATATACCGTCATGTCTTTTGGGTTAACAAATGCACCCGCATACTCCATGTACCTTATGAACAAGGTTTTCATGGAGTACTTGGATAAGTTCGTCGTGGTTTTCATCGACGACATTATGGTGTATTCAAAAAGTGAGGAGGAGCATGAAGAACATTTGAGATTGACCTTGCAGAAAATGCACGAGCATCAATTGTATGCCAAGCTTAACAAGTGTCAATTTTGGCTAAAGGAGATATCGTTCCTAGGCCACATTATCTCCAAGGAAGGAGTATCGGTTGATCCTGGAAAAGTGGGAGATGTTCTGAAGTGAACCAACCGCAAAACATGAGGGATATTCGGAGTTTTCTTGGGATGGCTGGATACTACCGACGCTTCATCAAGGACTTCTCTAAGATAGCAAAGCCTATGACGGAGTTGCTAACGAAGGGAAAGCGTTCCAGTGGACATCAGCGTGCCAAGAAAGTTTTGAGGAACTCAAGAAAAGGCTAACCACAGCACTGGTTTTGGTATTGCCGGACGTGAGCAAGAGCTTTGACATATATTGTGACGCATCCAGACAAGGGCTCGGATGTGTGCTCATACAAGAAGGACAAGTGGTATCCTATGCCTCACGACAATTAAAGAAGCACGAGCTTAATTATCCTACACATGACTTGGAGCTAGCAGCAGTAGTGCATGCATTGAAGATTTGGAGACATTATATCCTTGGTCATCGATGTGAGATCTATACGGATCATAAAAGCCTCAAGTACATATTTACACAAATTGACTTGAATTTGAGGCAATGTCGATGGTTGGAACTCATCAAGGATTACGATGTTGGAATCAACTACCACACTGGAAGGACCAATTTAGTAGCTGATGCATTGAGTCGGAAGGGAGCATGTCACCAACTCACGGTTCAGGAGCTACCACCCGAACTACGTAAGGAGTTCGAGCTGTTACACCTCGGATTCTTGAACAAGATGGAAGTGATGGAAATCCACTCTTCATTGGAGCAAGAGATCAGAGACGGCCAAGCAACGGATAAGGAGATCAAGGAGATCAAGGAAAAGATCCGACAAGGAATAGAGAAGGATTTCTAAGAAGATGAGAAGGGTACGCTTTGGCTAGGAAAAAGGATTTGTGTGCCTAACGTGAAGCACATCCACGACATGATATTAAAAGAGGCACATGATTCACCTTATTCCATACATCCCGGAAGTACCAAAATGTACAAGGACTTGAAGACTTGTTATTGGTAGGATGGTATGAAAAGGGACATAGCCGAATATGTTGCCCTATGCGACACATGCCAACGGGTGAAGGCCGAACATCAAAGACCCGCTAGATTGTTGCAACCCTTGAAGGTACCCGAGTGGAAGTGGGAGGACATCAGTATGGATTTCATCGTTGGATTGCCACTTACTCAGTCGGGTTATGACTCCATCTGGGTTATCGTGGACCGATTGACGAAAACAGCCCATTTTTTCTCCCTGTAAGGGCCAAGTACAACGTTGCACAATTATCCGAGTTGTACATGGAGCAGATCGTGTGCCGTCATGGAGTCCCGAGGAGGATAGTCTCAGATCGGGGTTCTCAGTTTACCTCTAGATTTTGGAGGAAGCTGCAGAAAGCTATGGGTACACGAATGGATTTTAGCTCCGCCTATCACCCACAAACCGATGGACAACCGAAAGGACAAACCTAATTTTGGAGGACATGTTGAGAGCTTGCGCCTTGAAACATGGGCGTAGTTGGGATAGGAGTTTACCCTACGCTGAATTCTCCTATAACAACAGCTATCAAGCTAGCTTGAAGATGTCGCCTTTCGAAGCATTGTACGGTAGACGGTGTAGAACACCGCTGTTTTGGAACGAAACCGGAGAGAACCAGGTGTTTGGACCCGAAGTACTACAAGAAGCTGAAAAGCAAGTCCAGACGATACGGGAGAACTTAAAGGCTGCTCAGTCACGACAGAAAGGCTATGTGGACAATAGGCAAAGGAAGTTGACTTTCGAAGTAGGAGACTTCGTATACCTTAAGGTATCGACTATCCGTGGCCAACGACGTTTCAATGCCAAAGGCAAGCTAGCACCTCGCGACATCGGACCACTTAAGATTTTGGACAGGCGAGGAGAAGTAGCTTATCAACTAGAGCTCCCAACATATCTCTCCGACGTACATGACGTGTTTCATGTATCCCAGCTCAAGAAGTGCTTGAGAGTACCAGAGGAGCATGTACCAATGGAAGATCTTGAACTTCAAGAGGACCTGACCTATGAGGAGCACCCTGCCTGAATTTTGGACGTAAAAGAAAGGGTCACAAGGAACAAAGTGATCCGATGGTGCAAGATACAATGGAGCCATCACACCGAAGCTGAAGCCACATGGGAGCGTGAAGAAGACATCAGGGCAGAATTCCCTCATCTATTCTCTACTAACGAATCTCGAGGTCGAGATTCAATTTAAGGGGGGTAGATTTGTGACACCCTCATTTTTGGTTTCTGCATGTATTGATGTTTCATGTAGAAAAAACATTTTAAAAGAAGTGGGAACAGAGAAAGAATCAAAAAGATAGCCAAAAGAGCAAAAGCCAGTTCACCAAGAGTGCCGAAGACAACTTCCGCGGCCCGCTGACCACGTGGCGCCTTCGGAGCTCATCTCCGTAAATGGGGAGAGGTCCACCGCTAAACTGGCTACGTGGCAGGCTCGGGGCTCATCTCCGCAAATGGGGAGAGGTCCGACCCCGCAGGACACGTGTCACCTTCTGAGCTAGTCACCGCAAAAATCAGAGGACCAGTTGCACGGGATACGTGTCGATCTCGGAGCTCACCTCCGAGAGGTCCGGTTCTATTGGACACGTGTCGCCACCGGAGCTTATCTCTGGGAGGCCTGTCACTGTTGGACACATGTCAACCTCGGAGCTCGTCTCTGAGAAGAAAGGAAGTCTGGCCCTGTTAGGACACGTGGCACACCCGGAGCCACCTCCCAAGAGAGGGAAGGTCCGGGACTGACACGTGGACTGCGCGGAGCCACCTCTGAATAGAGAGGAGGTCCCAACCGCCAGGATACGTGGTGCACGCGGAGCTCAGTTCCGAAGAAGAGGGAGGTCTCGCTCGCATGACACGCGGCACAATTGGAGCTCGTCTCTGCGGAAAAGGGGAGACCAGGCCCCGATGGACACGTGGAGCTTCCAAAGCTCATCACCGCGGAGGAAACCGACATGAATTCCACATTGTTACCGCACCAAATCAACTAAAGATAAGTTGTTAAGATTCAACGATAATTTGAATAGGATTCTTATTCGAAGTCCAATGAGATTAGAACTCTTTCTTCCCGATTATAAATAGAATCCAGAACCTTTGGCCGAAACCACGAACTTCTTTTCCAACTCCTGAGCTGATGACTTAGAGCCCTAGCCCCGACCCGCCGAATAAACCCGTCGCCGGAGTTCAGTCGAGGAAGATCGCCGGAAGAAGGCCTCAACGATCTGTCTGATAAGAGAAGTACCCCAAGACTAAGAAGAACATAAGGTAGGTCTCCAATACCACCTTACGACATCATCGCGTTTTCTTTGCATCTGTTCTTCGATTCCTTTTGAACAGAAGCTTTTTCGTGGACAAATCACTTGTTGATCGATTTAAAGTCAAGATCATCACTACGTCCACAATTGATCTCTACAACTCTGTTCATCATAAAACCCATGCAAGCCATGCAACAACATGTACAAACTAAACTGCATCATAGGATTAACATGCATAAGCATCATCACATCTAGTTAAAGTTTGTGCATGATATTGATTGTTGTAAATCTTGTATGTGCGTGATCGCGTAAAGAAGGACAAGCTCAGGGAGACATTTATGACGAGCTGCCACAACATGGTTTTGAGATCCAAGAGCAACCGGAACCGCAAGAACAAGGCAAGTGCCCCTTGACCATATTGATCCTATGTTTTGGGAAACTATTTTGTTTTGCGAAAAGGTGTGTGCTGAGTCAAACATGATGGGAAACCCTTTTATAGGAGTTTACTAGTTTTGGTTAAACCACCCTTGTTGCAAGGGATGTTTATGAGTCGGGTATGGTTTTAATTTATGCTTCGCTGAGTCCATGGGATTGGGGAGCGAGATGGATGTGTCTAGCTAACTACACTCGTAAGATTTATGTGGAACCGATGTTGTTAATGAACATGGATCCGAGGGAGATCTAGGCAAGCCTTGGTTTGTGAATGAGTTAGAAAGAGATGGTGGTTTACTTGCCGTAGATCTAAGGACCAGTTCATGCGAGCACATGCCAGGATAGCAGTGCCACCACAAGGCCAAGTATGGGTGCTGCTTAGCTGACTAATTAGGTAAGTTGCTAGATTGCTATGGACCGTGGAAGGTGCGGGGAATGGGAGTCGAGTGAGGACTGCCCTTTGAACTGCATGGCACAAGAGGGGGCCCGTGGGTGGGAGAATTGGAGATTCTAGCCTGCCGGTGAAACCTTAGTGAGTCCATACATCTAGTAACCCCTTTGTAAAGGCTATTTTGTGATCTCTTGGCCATACACCGACGGTTGTGTACTGGTATAATGGAGGTTCTGCAGTCGCTGACGGGTGACGAAATCACAAACTTGTGGGTAAAGAGATGCAAACTCTGCAGAGTCTTAAAACTATAATGATAGCCGAGCTTACGGTCACGAGCGCCTGGCCAACTTCCATGATTAGTTGGGATGGTTATTGGCTATGGTTATTGGTTATGGTTTTGGATGGTTTGGTTTTGGTTTTGTTTTCGGGACTGTTGAGTCCGGGTGATGAGATGGGTTGCATGACTGTTGAGTCATGACAGCGAGGTTGGTCTCGGTGTGAGACGAAATTTGTTTGTAAGATGAAATGGTAGCGAATACGAGATGGTAATCGTGAGATGGTAGCGAATACGAGAAGGTATTCGTGAGCAAGAATGAGGTTGATTAATGTCTGGTTGGGACATGGAAGGTAATAAACATAATGGAGGTATGATTGGTATTTTATTACATGTTGGGATTACATTCACTTAAACATAAGTTGTTGTTTTATCGTGGTTCTTGATAAATAACTTTGCTTTTCTGCAATGAGCCTTTTTATACCTACCTTGTTGTGAGCTACATATCATATTTTCCCGCGCTTGCTGAGTACATCATTGTACTCAAACTTGCATTATTATTTCATCATCAGCAACAGGAGAAGATTACTATGAAGACCAGGTGGAGCATTAAGCGTGTAATCTATCCTCAACCTTGCCTGTGTAAAAGTCCCAAAAATGTGTATGAATAAAAACCAAGGTTTGAGTTCACATGTGTGGCAAAGACATGAGAAATGGGACTTGCTAAAACTTTTCTTCATGCAAAGTAATACATGGATGACCATCCAAAATGAGGCTCACATTTTTATTTAAAAGTGTTGAACCATTAAGGAGTTAAATACCTCTTTGCATGTAAGTTTAAAAATCAGATTTGAAATTCAAAGTTCACACATGTGGTGACCAAAAACTTTGAATAAACATACAGCCCTATAGTTGGAGTTATAGGAAAAAGTTTTATCACAAACTTTGCATTTGTAGGGTGGTCTCAAAAAGGAGTTAGAGAGAAGAATTTGCAAACTTCAACCAAATTAGAATTTGGCAAGCAAATTCAAAGTGAATTTGGAGAATTCAAATTCTAGCCACCCTTTTAAACTCAGAATTTTGGGGAATTAAGAGGATCAGCATGAGAAGATATTTGGGAAAACAATGTGGGGTGGGACCCACATGGCAGTGAGCTGGAAAATTAAACTTACACAGGAAGCAATTGACTTTGTCTCTGTGATTCAACACCCACGAGCAGCTCTCCCACCGGTGCCACCGAGGGCTGCCCAGGCCACCTCTTGCTGTGTTCTCCCAAGCACCGGCGCCCAGAGGCGGTCCTGCGACGTGATCACCCCCCCCCTGACCGAAGCAAAAGTCATTTGTCTTCTCCTCCTCGAGGGCGACGCTGAACCGAGCCGTCCTTCCACTCCGCCTCTCGGTCTGATCAAAGAAACGGCAAAACGCTGCGCTTCCCTCCTCCCCGAACTGCTATACAACGTCCAGAGCTCGAACCCCACTGCCCCGACGCTTAAACCACCGAGTTGCGGCCTCTGTGCCCGTGATTAACGCCGTCCGCCGCGACCTAGCGCAAAGGCGGCGATCAGCCTCACGTGGACAGACCACTACGGTGGTTTCCAGGATCGGTCAAGCACGGCCACGGACGCGCGCTGGTTCGGTGCTGCTCTCAGCCAAAGCTCCAGCTGTGCTATGAAGCATCGCCGGCGAATTTCGAAGTTTTGCTCCGGCGGCCTCAACCCGAGCTCCCCGTACCGTTCCTCAAAATTCCCCCTCTCCAATCCTCTGCAGATCATCAAACCTTGCACTTAGATGCTGGATTAGCTGGCGATCAATTGTCCTTGAGGATCCAGCGCATGAAAACGCCTCAGCGCGACGGAATTCGAGCTCGACTAGAGGTGTTCATGGCGGGATCATTCGGTCGCACGACGACAACCTATTTGCAGCAGCTCCAGAGCCACTTTGAGGTCGTGCCGATCCTCCTAGAGGTGCGCTTGTGCTGTAGGGCTCGTCGGCACAGATTTTGGCGGGCTGGAGGCCTTAGGCAACGTCACCGAACCTCCACAGTTGCTGTCGCACGTCGCCGGCCATGTCCCGGCCGCAGGCAGCCCAAGCAGACCCCACAGCCATGTTCCTCGACGCCCAAAAACCCCTAGCGGCAAGTCCTAGTCCGTATGGTGGCCGGGAACGGCGGGCCGGCGAGCACCGACGTGCTCCGGCGAGGGGGGAGCGCGCGGGCGCGAAGGAGCCGGCCGGAGGAAGAAGAAGACGTAGGGCCCGGCTGTCAGCAGCTCAGAATTCAAACCCGTGATCCGGTGTGGCCGGGATCCCGTGTGCTGGCACGCAAAACTCCGTGGTCCCGGTGTGGCTTCAATTCTAGTGGCTGGAATTTGAATAAGCGGGCCCAGTGGAATTTTCAGTAGGAAAACAATTCCAGAGTTGGCTCAAACTTGGAAAAATCATAACTCCCTGTAGAAAACTCCAATTTGAGTGATTCCAATTGGGTTGGGTTCATCTTTCCGAGTTCTATTCAAATATGAACTCAGCTTTGTATGAAAGTCAATATTATATTCTGGAAAATTCTTTGAATTGTTTCTGAAAAAGAATTATTGAGGGAGTTTGGTTTATCCAAAAATCCCCAAATTTTGCCAGAATATTCTTTAGCATAGTGTTGACCCACTAGCAAAATTTTCAGCTAATTTGAAGATCATTTGAGTAGGAATTTGCTAAATGCAAACTACTGTGTTCAAAAGAATCCAGAAACATTTTCAGAAAATGTTTCCCACTTCTAAAATCTATTCTGAGCAATCCATAGCTCCAAAAATAAGAGGAAAATTTAGGCAATCTCTCTGAGACATACTTGAAATTTCAGTTCACTTAATTGAGCATGAAAATGCACATTACTTCAGAATTAATTCTTTTGAGTACAAATGCTTAAAGAATTGTTCTGGAAGAACTACTCAAGTGAAGGGTCTGGATTTTGGACCAAATGACTCTCATATGACCAGGAGCTCACATGTAAATTATCAGCCCAAGTTGAGCTGTAGAACTCCCTGTTCCTATTCTCCATACTTATGTATATGTGGATATACATGAGTGACATTATGAGAATTGTGGAGAACACAATCTAATTCCACCTTAGCTGCAATTTGGGAAGCTAAATCCTTAGATAGTATAGAACCTGCTGTAAAAGTTTGAGGCCATTGGAGTTCTTGTTCTTCAGTGGTACTCAAATCTTTTCGTCTTATCTGTTATGTTCATTAGGGAATATGGTTAGTGTATAGCTAAGGCCTTAAGGTCAATTTAGTTTAAGTCTGGTTCTTTGCACAACAGAGGCAAACCAAGCCATTCTTGGCTTTTCCACACAACCTCTGTTCCTAAGAAATTAATTCCATAACTTCTTTCCATTACATTCTATAAAACATGTACATATGCATTTCAATAGGAACCACAACGAAGTGGATTCAAAGGAGTTATTCATTGAAGTGGATCCAGCTCCGGAGAATCAAGGGTGGATCAGGAAGGACACTAACTGCTTATATACGACTACCCTGCAAAACGGGCAAGCTCCGGTTTGCATTTAACAGCTATTAAGTTTTTATTTTGTATTCACTTCCGGCTAAGATATGAACTGTGCATTAGGTATAGTGTTTGATACTCCTCTTGCATAGCCAAATGACCCATGGAGTATTGGGTAGGTCTCCTTTACTGTGTAAAACTGCCATGCTTAAGTACGGTTCGGTAGAAGTCGAGTGGTGAGATGCTACTCACATTTTCAGGAACAACAGGGGCATACGGGATTGGTTCATAAATTAATTTGTTAGTTAAAGTTGAGACCGGAAGGTTGTAGGAGCAGCAGGACATAGGGGCCTGGGTACTATAGACCTGTCCGTGTCGGTCATGGACCGATCCGTATGCGGCCCTGTTGAACAAGTTTGAGTTGTGTACCGGACTCATGCTGGCTATATGGGGCCCAGTAAACCGATGTACCTCGGGAAGCTGTCGTTGGGACTTTTCAGGTCGCCTCAGGCGGACGGCCGGTGTGCAGTATGTGGGGAACATTCTCATGACATCTCACGTTGGCAGGTGCACCATGAGAGTGGCTACTGTACGGGGTGACTTGATCGATTCAGCAGGGGCGAAACGGGGGAAAGGCTGCCACGTACGACGTCGGTGATGGTTGTTGTAGGCAATGTTGAGTACGGGCGTACGTGTCGTGTAGTCAGAGTGTTATTGATTCGAATCACCGTCGCTCGCGGAATGGACCGAGCATACTTGTTCTCACAGTCGTGACATAGTAAGAACTTGCATGAGAAAGGAACTAATCATTTTGATGTGAAGTATCATACTAGCTTTGTATTGGATCTTGATGAATAGACTAGTGCAAATTCGATTCTTTTATGCCATGAGCAATTTACATCGGGGGAAAGCGTTTCTTGTTTGGTTGTGGACTCCCGATGTGGCGTGCCCAAGTTACTTAAAATGCTGCACTTAATACCTGAAAGTAAGGATTCACTTTTAGGCGAGTTTAATTATGCTTATGCCATCCTATTTTAGGTTCATAACCTCACATAGAGTTTCATGTTTAGGGTGACGGTTAAGTCTTGCTGAGCGTTATGCTCATGGAAGCTATCCGAGTTGTTTTGCAGATATTTTGACTTCGTGCTTATGAGAAGGGATGCCGATGAGACTCGGGAACCTCCGAGTGCTTACTCAAAGAGCATCCTCGCCGCTGCAGATTGTCTTCATGTTGCTAGTAAGAAACGTCCAAGGGCTGGACCGTTTCTTTGTTGCTAGTTTAGAAATGAGTCGTGAGAGTTATAGTCTTCCGCTGTAGCTTATTTTGAGATAAGTATTTATAAAACATTCTTGTACGCTTCCGCAAACTATTTATGTAATATGATGTGTTCCTTCGACCCGTGTGCTGTTGGGTGCCGCATATCACGGCACCACCCAACGAGGTCCTGTGGTCCCTCACAGCGTGGTATCAGAGCTGCGTTGGGAATAGAGCACGGATTGAGCATCATATTATGTCAAAAACTTAGGATACGGTGAGATAACGGTACTAGGCCCACATAAGAACTACTATTAGCATATTATGAAGGTGGCAAGTTAACCTATTTGTTATGTCGGAAAACCGTGCATCTCGGGACGTCTATGTCTTTGTGGGTGCACGTATGCGCTGTCCACTAGTGCGCACAAGCTGAAGGGTGGAGCCCCACGGGTGGCAGGTAACCCGACTCGCTTTAGTGTCCTCTACGACTCTTCATGTCATTTAGGGTATTCGAGCAACGCCATTCCCTGGCGTGCTTTGGGCGAGTATGGGAGACCCCGTCACGTTGTCAGTAACGTGAACACGTAGCTCAAGGTGTGTTTGGCTTGAGAACACCTGGGCGAGTGATGACGGCTGGGTGTATGAACTGTATGGATACCGGGTTCAGTGTGCAGCCGGACCTGATGATTGAGTGCGTTTTATAGAGGTGCTAACCACGAAAACCTTAGTGCGTGTAGAACACGTTTGCGAGTGACCGTTTTATTGCCACCTAAGGATACGTATATGCCGGTGTAATCCGGTTAGGGTTTTCCCTTGGTGAGGCCACGTAGTACCATCATATGTCTTACGGTGCATCGTCACCGTACTACACTTAATAGTATTCTTTCCTATGAAGAAATCATTCATGACTAACTTTCAAACTAAAAATGGATGTTGGAAAGCACATATTAGTTACTGAACTCTTCATTTGGCCTATGTTTCAAAGAAGAGAATTGCTAGGTTTCTTTTGATCCGAAAACAGAGTGCTCTGTTCTGGCAGAAATTGTTGCTGGACTTTGACAGAGCATAACTCTGTGTATATTGACCCAATGAAAGTATATGATACAGTTATAGAAAGGTTTTTAAGTGCTCTACAACTTTTCTGAAGACTTCCAGAGCAAAATCAGAAAACAACTTGGTTGAATGCCCAGAGGGATGCAGACTGTTTGGATGACAGAACAGCTGCAACACTCTCTGGATGTTTCTGTAAATTAGCCATAACATTCTGTAGAAAAATTTCTAAGGGTCATACGATACACTGTTGAAAAGGTTATGAAACTTGCAACGATTTTGTAGTTCATAGTTTGTTCAGAATTGTACCCCATTTGTATGTAAAACTGTGATGAAAACAGCCACATACAAAGGAGGTGCTGGCAAATTTTATCCAGAAATTCTGTCAAATTTGAACAATCATAACTTTTTTTCCAGAAATGATCTAGGGGCATATGAGTACTCGTTGGAAAGATACTGAAGTTGACTTGAACTTTGGTATTCAACTTGAGTCATGAAAATGCTAGTAACTGGATCAAATTCTTGGTTAAGTACAGAAAGGTCTGTTCTGGACAGAATGAGGGACTGAATATGTTGGCTTTAGAAAGATGTGTACACAAGAAATTTTGTTATGCTTTCATAAAGTTTTAGCATGTTCAGGTTTTACATACTGTCACATACTGCTGAGATCAAGTTGAGTCCCCTCAAAATTATGCTTTTGCAGTATGGTGCGTAGTCATTCTTCGAGTCAGGCTGAAAGTTCTCGCCAAGACGGTGATGACTCGACTCCACCACGGGCACCGCCGTCAATGGTATGGGCGGATGTCATGGATCAGATGGTCGAGTCAAGTCAAGAGAACACAAGACTACTCCAATCCTTGGTACAACAGGGCTTACTCCAACATGCACAACAGGACGCTCCACCTCGGAACGCCTATTTGGACTTCTTGGCGACACAACCACCAATTTTCACGGAAGCCAATGAACCAGTGGAAGCTGATCAGTGGCTTCGGGTTATGGAGTCTAAGTTTGGAGTGTTTGAGTGCAATGAGTATCAGAAGACATTATTTGCAGCTCAACAGCTCCATGGAGCCGCTGGAAATTGGTGGTTCGCTTATCTCACCACCGTTCCGGAAGGCCATCAAGTGGAATGGACAGAATTTCGTGAAGCATTCCGTGCTCGTCATATTCCTATGAGTTTCATCAAGGCCCAACAGCAAGAATTCAGAAACTTGAATCAGGGGGACATGAGTGTCCTTGATTATGTCGGACGATTCAACCTTCTGGCACAATATGCTCCTTCTTATGCGACGAGCGAAGCTGCAATGTGTGACTACTTTTTCTATGGCTTGAGTGCCATACTAAAAGATAAGTTAGCTTTGTTCAATCAAGGCAGTTACACCTAGTTGATCAGTGCTGCTCTGCTGCAAGAACAAGCGACACTTGAGTGTCAAGCAGAGAAGAGGGACCGGGAGGATGTGCAAGAAGACACACCAGTCGTTCATCGTAAATACCGTGTGGTGTATCACACACCATCCGATGAAAGATGGCAAGCGCCAGTGAGATCAACTCCGTACAGATTTCCTGCTCAAGAATCTTGTCTTGAAGCAACACCTTTGCCGCAGCAACTAATGACACCTGTGGCATCATTGCTGCAGCCGAGTACATCAACTCCTCAACCACAAGTCAACGAAGAACCCGGGAAACCTCCGTGTTCTTATTGCCACCGTTTTGGGCATTTTAGGCAGGAATGCCGGGAGAAGTTGGTGAACACCAGACAGCCATCATCATCAGGTGGTATGCCGCCACCTGCTCAAGTCAACATAACAGCATTGCAATCCGGGAGTGTGCAACATCTTGCTATTGAGGATGTCCCGGAGGGAGCACTGGTGTTAGCGGGAATGTTTACTCTCAAAGACGTGCCCGTGCTCATACTTTTTGATTCCGGTGCAACCCATAATTTCATCATCAAATCATGCGTGGATCTGCACCAACTATCCACCAATACTCCCACAACGAGTTTTCTTATACGTTCACCTGGAGGAAATATCTCTGCCAATCAGATTGTATCCCAAGCAGCTTTGTGTTTGGGCGGAAAAATATACCCAACATCGCTGATTATGTTGGATAGGCAGAAGATAGACATTATATTGGGGATGTCTTGGTTAAATCGTCACGGTGCCGTTCTTAATATCGGTAACCGGACTGTCCAGATTGACTCGCCGATTCACGGACAGCACACACTGTTTTTAGACAGCAAAGATCCAGATATGGTAGAGGCCTATGACACGGAAGCAATTAAGCTTGAAGATATTCTGGTGGTACGTGATTATCCCGACGTATTTCCTGATGATTTACCGGGTATGCCACCCGAACAGGACGTCGAGTTCAAGATTGAACTGGCGCCGGGAACGACGCCTATCTCACGAAGGCCTTACAAGATGGCACCTAACGAGCTAGCGGAGTTGAAAGAGCAACTGAATGAACTCATGAGCAAGGGTTTCATACGGCCAAGTTCTTCACCTTGGGGTTGCTCAGCGTTGTTCGTTAAGAAGAAGGACGAAACACTACGGCTATGTGTTGATTACCGTCCTCTAAATGCTGTCACAATCAAGAACAAGTATCCTTTGCCCCGCATCGACATCCTGTTCGATCAACTTGTGGGTGCAAAGGTATTTTCGAAGATGGATCTTCGGTCGGGATATCATCAAATAAAAATCCAACCGGAGGACATACCGAAGACAGCTTTCTCAACGAGATACGGTCTCTATGAGTACCTCGTCATGTCATTTGGGTTAACCAAGGCTACGGCACACTTCATGTACTTGATGAATTCTGTGTTCATGCTGGAGTTAGACAAGTTCGTCGTGGTATTCATCGACGACATATTGGTTTACTCCAAATCAAAAGAAGAGCACGCTGAACATCTGCGTATCGTGCTACAACGGTTGCGGTAGCACCAATTATATGCCAAGTTCAGCAAGTGCGAATTTTGGATTGATCAAGTGCCTTTCCTAGGCCATATTATTTCAGCAGAAGGTATTGTCGTGGACCCCAGCAAGATTGAACAAGTGCTGAAGTGGGAATCTCCCAAATCAGTCCACGAGGTCCGAAGTTTCCTAGGTTTAGCGGGGTATTATCGGAGGTTCATTCCGAGCTTCTCAAAAATTGCTAAACCAATGATGGAGCTGCTGAAGAAGGGCACTAAATACATGTGGAATGCAGCATGTGAAGTCGCATTCAAAACTTTGGTGAAACATCTCACAACAGCTCCAGTTCTTGCTCCGCCGGACACGACGAAGCCATTTGATGTATACTGTGATGCATCCGGCATCGGTCTCGGCTGTGTTCTGATGCAAGAAGGGTGTGTAGTCGCCTATGGGTCTCGTCAACTGCAAAACCATGAGCATTATCCAACTCATGATCTTGAGCTTGCTGCAGTGGTGTTGGCGTTAAAAATGTGGAGGCATTACCTACTGGGTAATCTTGTTCACCTCTACACCGACCATAAAAGCCTGAAGTATATCTTCACGCAGAAGGAGCTGAATATGAGACAACGGAGATGGTTGGAGCTCATCAAAGATTATGAAATTGAGATCCACTATCACCCGGGAAAAGCCAACGTGGTTGCCGACGCGCTTAGTCGGAAAGCCCACGTTCACAACTTAGCGGCTGCTGAGTTGGAAGATGAATAACCAAGCCTCCGTGTCATTCTGTATGGCGCGCTTTATAATCTCGCGCTGATTCCAACGATCCGTGGAGAGATTGTTGAGGCTCAAGGAAGAGACAGAGGTATGTCTCACATACGGAGAAGACTAGACAATGGAGAGGTGAAAAGTTTCAGGAAGGATGAGAACGGTACGATATGGTTTAACGATCGTATAGTGGTACCGCGCAATATGAAACTCCAGAAGAAGATCTTGGATGAAGCCCACCTGTCAAAGTTTTCCATTCATCCTGGAAGTAACAAGATGTACCAAGATTTGAAACAGAAATTTTGGTGGACGAGGATGAAGAGGGAGATTGCTAAATACGTATCCGAATGCGATACGTGTAGATGGGTCAAGGCTGATCATATGCGGAAAGCCGGACCGCTACAACCATTGAAGATACCGGCATGGAAATGGGAGGATGTAAGTATGGACTTCATCGTCGGATTACCGCTCACATCCCGGAAGCATGACTCGATATGGGTGATCGTTGACCGGTTGACGAAGTCGGCTCATTTCATACCGGTGAACACTCATTTTCATGCCAAGCAATATGCAGAGTTATACATCTCCAGAATTATATGCTCACATGGTGTCCCGAAGACCATCATTTCAGATCGAGGTGTGCTGTTTGTTGCTCGTTTTTGGGGGCAGCTGCATGTCTCATTGGGCACCAAGCTGATTAGAAGCTCTGTATATCACCCTCAAACTGATGGACAAACTGAGAGGGTGAATCAAGTGCTCGAGGACATGTTGAGAGCGTGTGTCATCCACCACGGTAGGAATTGGGATGATCACCTACCGCTGGCGGAGTTTTCATACAACAACGGTTATCAAGCGAGTATTAAAATGGCACCGTATGAAGCTCTCTACGGCCGGAAGTGTCGCACACCGCTGAATTGGTGTGAGTCCGGCGAAAGAGTTCTGTTTGGGATTGATCTTGTCAACGAAGCCGAAGACCGAGTTCGGTTGATACAAGAGAACTTGAAGGCGGCACAATCCCGACAGAAGAGCTACGCTGATCAAAGGTGTAGGCCATTACATTTTGACGTCGGAGAGCACGTATACCTTCGTGTATCTCCGATGAAGGGAATTCACCGGTTCGGTGTAAAGGGGAAACTCGCTCCCCGTTTTATTGGTCCTTTTGCTTTCACGGAGAAGTGCGGACCCGTAGCCTACCGGCTGGAATTACTGGCAAGTCTAGCGGGTGTTCATGATGTATTTTATGTATCACAGCTGCGGAAGTGTCTCAAATTCACCGCTGCTATTCGCACTGAGGACATCGATGAATTGAAACCGGACCTTACCTACACCGAGCGACCAGTTCAGATTCAGGATGAAAAGGCCCGGGTAACCCAGAACCGGACGATCAGATTTTTCAAGGTTCTGTGGAGTAATCACACCGCGGAAGAGGCGACGTGGGAAAGTGAAGATTACCTCCGCACCAACTATCCGGAACTTTTAGCTTTGTACAGTTTGTAATTACATCTCCCGTCTCGTTCCTCTTTTGTAATCTTGGGACGAGATTCTTTTAAGGGGGGCAATGTAAAAGTCCCAAAAATGTGTATGAATAAAAACCAAGGTTTGAGTTCATATGTGTGGCAAAGACATGAGAAATGGGATTTGCTAAAACTTTTCTTCATGCAAAGTAATACATGGATGACCATCCAAAATGAGGCTCACATTTTTATTTAAAAGTGTTGAACCATTAAGGAGTTAAATGCCTCTTTGCATGTAAGTTTAAAAATCAGATTTGAAATTCGAAGTTCACACATGTGGTGACCAAAAACTTTGAATAAACATACAGCCCTATAGCTGGAGTTATAGGAAAAAGTTTTATCACAAACTTTGCATTTGTAGAGTGGGCTCAAAAAGGAGTTAGAGAGAAGAATTTGCAAACTTCATCCAAATTCAAATTTGGCAAGCAAATTCAAACTGAATTTGGAGAATTCAAATTCTAGCCACCCTTTTATACTCAGAATTTTGGGGAATTAAGAGGATCAGCATGAGAAGATATTTGGGAAAACAATGTGGGGTGGGACCCACATGGCAGTGAGCTGGAAAATTAAACTTAAACAGGAAGCAATTGACTTTGTCTCTGTGATTCAACACCCACGAGCAGCTCTCCCACCTCTTGCTGTGTTCTCCCAAGCACCGGCGCCCAGAGGCGGTCCTGCGGCATGATCACCCCCCCCTGACCGAAGCAAAAGTCATTTGCCTTCTCCTCCTCGCGGGCGACGCTAAACCGAGCCGTCCTTCCCCTCCGCCTCTCGGTCCGATCAAAGAAACGGCAAAACGCCGCGCTTCCCTCCTCCCAGAACTGCTAGACAACGTCCAGAGCTCGAACCCCACTGCCCTGACGCCTAAACCACCGAGTTGCGGCCTCTGTGCCCGTGATTAACGCCGTCCGCCACGACCAAGCGCAAAGGCGGCGATCAGCCTCACGTGGACAGACCACTACGGTGGTTTCCAGGATCGGTCAAGCACGGCCACGGACGCGTGCTGGTTCGGTGCTGCCCTCAACCAAAGCTCCAGCCGTGCCGTGAAGCATCGCCGGCGAATTTCGAAGTTTTGCTCCGGCGGCCTCAACCGGAGCTCCCGGCACCGTTCCTCAGAATTCCCCCTCTCCAATCCTCTGAAGATCATCAAACCTTGCACTTAGATGCTGGATTAGCTGGTGATCAATTCTCCTTTAGTTTCCAGCGCATGAAAACGCCTTAGCGTGACGGAATTCGAGCTCGACTAGAGGTGTTCATGGCGGGACCATTCGGTCGCACGACGACAACCTATTTGCAGCCACTCCCGAGCCACTTTGAGGTCGTGCCGATCCTTCTAGAGGTACGCTGGTGCTGTAGGGCTCGTCGGCACATGTTTTGGCGGGCTGGAGGCCTTAGGCAACGCCGCCGAACCTCCACAGTAGCTGTCGCACGTCGCCGGCCATGTCCCGGCTGCATGGAGCCCAAGTCGACCCCACAGCCGTGTTCCTCGACTCCCAAAACCCCCTAGCGGCAAGTCCTAGTCCAGATGGTCGCCGGGAACGGCGGGCCGGCGAGCACCGACGTGCTCCGGCGAGGGGGGAGCGCGAGGGCGCGAAGGAGCCGGCGGGAGGAAGAAGAAGACGTAGGGCCCGGCTGTCAGCAGCTCAGAATTCAAACCCGTGACCGGGTGTGGACGGGATCCCGTGTGCTGGCGCGCAAAACTCTTTGGTCCCGGTGTGGCTTCAATTCTAGTGGCTGGAATTTAAATAAGCGGGCCCAGTGGAATTTTCAGTAGGAAAACAATTCCAGAGTTGGCTCAAACTTGGGAAATCATACCTCCCTGTAGAAAACTCCAATTTGAGTGATTCCAATTGGGTTGGGTTCATCTTTCTGAGTTCTATCCAAATATGAACTCAGCTTTGTATGAAAGTCAATATTATATTCTGGAAAATTCTTTGAATTTTTTCTGAAAAATAATTATTGAGGGAGTTTGTTTTATCCAAAAATCCCCAAATTTTGCCAGAATATTCTTTAGCATAGTGTTGACCCACTAGCAAATTTTCAGCTCATTTGAAGATAATTTGTGTAGGAATTTGCTAAATGCAAACTACTGTATTCAAAAGAATCCAGAAACATTTTCAGAAAATGTTTCCCACTTCTAAAATCTATTCTGAGCAATCCATAGCTCCAAAAATCATAGGAAAATTTAGGCAAGCTCTCTGAGACATACTTGAAATTGTAGTTCACTTAATTGTGCATGAAAATGCACATTACTTCATAATTAATTCTTTTGATTACAAATGCTTAATGAATTGTTCTGGAAGAACTACTCAAGTTAAGGGTCTGGATTTTGGACTAAATGACTCTCATATGATCAGGAGCTCACATGTAAATTATCAGCCCAAGTTGAGCTGCAGAACTCCCTGTTCCTATTCTCCATACTTATGTATATGTGGATATACATGAGTGACATTATGAGAATTGTGGAGAACACAATTTAATTCCACCTTAGCTGCAATTTGGCAAGCTAGATCCTTAGGTAGTATAGAACCTGCTGTAAAAGTTTGAGGCCATTGGAGTTCTTGTTCTTCAGTGGTACTCAAATCTTTTCAGCTTATCTGTTATGTTCATTATGGAAAATGGTTAGTGTATAGCTAAGGCCTTAAGGTCAATTTAGTTTAAGTCTGGTTCTTTGCACAACAGAGGCAAACCAAGCCATTCTTGGCTTTTCCACACAACCTCTGTTTCTAAGAAATTAATTCCGTAACTTCTTTCCATTACATTTTATAAAACATGTACATATGCATTTCAATAGGAACCACAACGAAGGGGATTCAAAGGAGCGATTCATTGAAGTGGATCAAGCTCCGGAGAATCAAGGGTGGATCAGAAAGGACACTATCTGCTTATATACAACTACCCTGCAAAACAGGCAAGCTCCGGTTTGCATTTAACAGCTTTTAAGTTTTTATTTTGTATTCACTTTCGGCTAAGATATGAACTGTGCATTAGGTATAGTGTTTGATACTCCTCTTGCATAGCCAAATGACCCATGGAGTATTGGGTAGGTGTCCTTTACCGTGTAGAACTGCCATGCTTAAGTACGGTTCGGTAGAAGTCGAGTGGTGAGATGCTACTCGCATGTTCAGGAACAACAGGGGCATACGGGATTGGTTCATAAATGAATTAGCAAGTTAAAGTTGAGACCGGAAGGTTGTAGGAGCAACAGGACATAGGGGCCTGGGTGCTATAGACCTGTCCATGTCGGTCAAGGACCGATCCGTATGCGGCCCTGTTGAACAAGTTTGAGTTGTGTACCGGACTCATGCGGGCTATATGGGATCCGGTAAATCGATGTACCTCGGGAAGCTGTCGTTGGGACTTTTCGGGTCGCCTCAGGCGGACGGCCGGTGTGCAGTATGTGGGGAACATTCTCATGACATCTCACGTCGGCAGGTGCACCATGAGAGTGGCTACTGTACGGGGCGACTTGATCAATTCAGCGGGGGTGAAACGGGGGAAAGGCTGCCACGTACGACGTCAGTGATGGTTGTTGTAGGCAATGTTGAGTACGGGCGTACGTGTCGTGTAGTCCGGGTGTTATTGATTCGAATCACTGTCGCTCGTGGAATGGACCGAGCGTACTTGTTCTCACAGTCGTGACGTAGTAAGAACTTGCATGAGAAAGGAACTAATCATTTCGATGTGAAGTATCATACTAGCTTTGTATTGGATCTTGATGAATAGACTAGTGCAAACTCGATTCTTTTATGCTATGAGGAATTTACATCGGGGGAAAGCGTTTCTTGTTTGATTGTGGACTCCCGATGTGGCATGCCCAAGGTTACTTAAAATGCTGCACTTAATACCTGAAAGTAAGGATTCACTTTTAGGTGAGTTTAATATATGCTTATGCCATCCTATTTTAGGTTCATAACCTCACATAGAGTTTCATGTTTAGGGTGACCGTTAAGTCTTGCTGAGCGTTATGCTCACGGAAGCTATCTGAGTTGTTTTGCAGGTATTTTGACTTTATGCTTATGATAAGGGATGCCGATGAGACTCGGGAACCTCGGAGTGCTTACTCAAAGAGCATCCTCGCCGCTGCAGATTGTCTTCGTGTTGCTAGTAAGAAACGTCCGTGGGCTGGACCGTTTCTTTGTTGCTAGTTTAGAAATGAGTCGTGAGAGTTATAGTCTTCCGCTGTAGCTTATTTTGAGATAAGTATTTATAAAACATTCTTGTATGCTTCCGCAAACTATTTATGTAATATGATGTGTTCCTTTGACCCGTGTGCTGTTGGGTGCCGCATATCACGACACCACCCAACGAGGTCCTGTGGTCCCTCACAGCCTGTGGGAGAATGGAGTAGAAGATGGAGCCGCTGCTGTTGCTTAGATTGCTTCCGCATTAGTTCGAAGACTTCCGCTGCTAGAATAAAGACTTCCGCTGTGAGCATGAGTCCAAGACTCATGAGACATTGTAATAAACTCTGTTATTCGTGGTCATATATATTCTGAAATTCAGTTTGTGGATGATGTGTATATGTGTGATGAACATACTGGGCACACATATGCATCACTTCTCGGTTCCGTGGTTTTCCACAGAATTGAGGGCGTCACCGAGGAGTGCTCTAGGGCCCGGGAAATGCTGGAACTCGGTGTGTTTTGTGTTAGGGAGGTGAGCAACAAGCGTGGGGGTACTGTTTAGCAGCTCGGAGGAGAGTGGGTGCAAGTTTTCTGCCGGTTCCCGCTCACGAGGCAGCGGCGGTGTGAGGGGCTCGGTCTGAGGTTTGCTCGCGATGAAGAGGAAACAAAGTCGGTTGCTCAGTCTGTGGGGTAGTAGATCACACCGAGAGAAGAGAAACCACACACACGGTGCCAGCACTTGAGAGAAGGGAGCAGGAGGTGACGCAGCCGTTCTCTCGGTGGCGCCCGGGTGCAGCCCCTCGGTGGAGTAGAGAAACAGAGACTCATTATCTCAATTGCTTTGTGTGCAAGTCACTAATTTAGCTCAATGACATGTGGGTCCACCCCAAATTTTCTCCCAAAATATCTTCTCATGTTCATCTCTTCCATTCAAAAGTTTTGAATTTACAAAGTGGACTAGCATCTGAATTCCCCCTAATTCAGTTTGAATTTGCATAGCAAATTTGAATTTGGTTTGAATTTGAAAATGCATCTATTTAGTTCCTTTTGAGCCCACCCTAAAAATGAAAAATTTGCCACACTAAATTTCCTCAAATTCCAAAGTATAGGCTTCATGATTATTCAAAGTTTTTGGCCGCAAATTGGTGTGAACTTTGAATTTGAAATCTGATTTTTAATCCTTCATGCAAAGGGGTATTTAAATCCTTATTGGTTCAACACCTTCAAATAAAAATGTGAGCCTCTCTTTGGATGATGATCCCTGTAGCACTTTGCATGAAGAAAAGTTTTAGCAAGTCCCATTTTTCATGACTTTGCCAAACATATGAATTCAAACCTCGGTTCATTCATATACATTTTTGGGACTTTTACAGTTAGGGGGGGATATGGGGGAATTTGGGGGAATTTTGGGGAAAAATTAGTGGGTGGCCAGGTTTGGCTATTTTTTATTATTAATTTATTTTTTCTTTTTCTATTTCTTTTTCTTTTTTCTTTTCTATTTATTTTCATTATTTCCTTTAATTAATTAATTTGTTTCTATATTCCTTACTTTATTTTTTTGTTCTTTTTAAATGCTTCTCTACATGAGAAATGTATGCAATGCATGGTAGTAAACTTGAGGGTGTTACACTATCAACCCACGTGCTATAAGCATCCTCTTCCTCTTCTTCTATGGATTTAGGCGTTGATTCGCCGTGAAAGACCCACACCTCATAATGTGGCACGAAACCATATCGGCACGAGTCTATTGAAAGTGTTTTCTTGCCCAAACACCTCATATTCTGGCATCTGCTACATCGACACTGCACCTTATTTATGTAGGATAATGAAAAAGCACGGTCCACTAAAGTCGTAGTCTTGGTCACCCACTCATCTGAGTGAGTTCCAACCAGTATACATCCAACTACGGTCTTCACCCATATTTGAGCGTACAAATAAAATGCAGACAAGTCAACATCAGCTATCACGCGTCTACATCTATTAGGAAGGATGTGTCCTCAACCCATCCAAGAGTGACCGAGAGAGCTTGCTTACAATTAGACGCAGGTCTAGATCCTGATGAAATTTTGGTAGCATAACCCCGAAGTTCTCCAACTGCACGCCCTGAAATGGTGCAGCAGAGAACATCAGGGTTATACAACCAAAATTTCAATCAGATCCAGACCTCACGTCTCGTCATAAGAAAGATCTCTCGGTCAATCCAAGGCTGTCCAAAAAAGGGACAATTCCGAACCTACACGCGTCACATACGTAGCGCAAGTGACACATGCCGGTTCAAAATGGGTGACGCATAAGTTACGTTACTCATTTTTTATTCATTAAATACCATAGTAAAAAGCTTATTTACGAAGGTTTTCATGTGTTCCGGTGAGAGAGAGAAAGAGGAAAGAAACAGAGAAAGAAAGAGAAAGGTTACGAGATGGTCGTGAAATCTTGACAGTTAACATATCGTGTCCAACCCGATGTTCCAATGAGTGCGCGCACCGTGCAGGGACTCGGGTGCGCCGTTCAGAGACTCAGGCGCACTGGGTGGGGGTGTGTGGCAGAGGGATGGGGAGAGAGGGCGACCAAGCTGCGCGTGGGCGGTGGCATGGGTCGGCTACTTCAGATGCGGGCCAAGGGGACGGGGGCGTAATTGGAGGTAGCGAATCAGCAGAAGCAATAGGAGTCTTCGACGGTGTGCAGCTTAATGGGTTGAAAGAACCTGATTCTAACATTTTTCACTTCACCTAAACGGGTCAAAACAGTTTTGTTTGATCCATTTACACCGTTTAAACAGCCGTCGGGTCAACCGTTTAAATGTCCGTTTACAGTTTAAACAACACAGCAAGTGTGTGCTTACCGTTTAAACACGTTTAAATGGCCTTTTAATACCGTTTAGTATAACACTGAATAAACTAAATACTCAACTAACTAAACAAATAATTAACTAAGCACATATAATACATAATTAATATATATCAAACTAAAACATAAAATAGGCACTTAAACAACTAATCAAACAATAAACTTAATTAAATGAATAGTTACTAAATTCAACCTAATAATTAACATTTAAACTAAATATCACTAAAAGAACATGAATTGATTAAGTATTTATAATTATATCTAACCTAATTAACTACTAATTACACAAATTAATAAAATTACTTGTTTTGGGTCTGAGGCGGCAGGCTGCGGGAAGCCGGGGGCGGGGGCCGGGGCCGGCGTTGGGTGGCGACGCCGGGGGAGGCGGGCGGTGAGGCCCGAGCGCGGCGGGGGCGGCGATGTCGTGGGTGGCGGGAGCGGCGGGGGCGGCGATGTCGTGGGCGGCGGGAGCGGCGGGGGCCAGGGGCGTCACTGCTCGGGGCAGTGGGGGCCGGCCTGCGGGCGGGGGTGGCAGCGTGGTGGTGGCTCGGACTCAGGGTTGGCGCGGATGTGAATGCCGTGTCGGCGATGGTCTCTTCTAGCTGTCGTAAATAAGGCTACTTACGATGGCTAACCCTAAAACTGTCGTAATTTAAGCTAGTCGTCGTACATGTGGCAGTTTGCTGTAGTGCATGTCTTCTACTCCTTTTTCAATTAATTTTAAGAGAGTGCTTGACATGGAAAATATGGAGTATCTTTTGTTGTGGATTTGTATAATGGATAAATTTACTGACTTCTAGTGTATTAGTTTAGCATGTGCACGTGATATCTTGATCGTAGAAGTATGAAAAGAATCTCACATAGGTCTATAGTAGTTTGACTAGGCTCAATGTGAAAGCAAATAGAATATGCGTAAGGTTTTATCTAGGTATACTATCATATAGCTTTGGTAGGAAGTTCTAATCAAGTGAGGAAACTTTCAAATTTTAACCTATTTGTATTTTTCCGGATATTAAGTTTCACCTTGAATTAGGATTTAGCAACTTAATTGCTATATCATATCTCACAACAACCTAGAATTAGAGGCAAGCTTATGCTGCCCACAAATTCTAAGCTCAAGGTAAAGTTACGCATAACCAATAAACTCAATAGTTGGAAAATACTAACATGTATACTATAGACAAAATAAAAAATAAGACAGGGCAATTATTCATCATTTCAACTTATGTAAACGTATGGCATTCTTATCGCACATATTTTATTCAATTCAAATCCTATTCGAGGTTTTTTTATTTTTATAGATGCAAATGATGTGGAAAAAGGAAATGATATGCAAGGTGAGATGTGATACAAGTTATCTAAAGTGTGGGTCCTCCCCCAAGCTTGTTCTTGGTCGAGGTCCGTGATAGGGGTTGATTCCCTAACAGCGAGTACATCATGAGGTTGGCCTATCCTTGTTGCAGCATGGCTTTGACGATGGAAGGTTGGGTGTCGATATTATGGTTCCTTCCATGGGTGCCATGAATGTGGTCGAGGAGCATGTTAGTGGATGCTCCTCGTCCGCATATCAATGTCTTCTGTTTGGTGTGATTTGATTCCTTGGCTAAGGTCATGATAACCTTGAGCCACAAAGCTAAAACAAGCACCCAACGGTGGAGGTAACTCCCTTGAGCTTGAATGGGTGCTTGATTAGTTGGGAGCATATTAACCCCGCTTATTCATAACAACCCATTAGTCTCTTGTGGAGGGTTTCCATTAAAAAACCTCCGGCCTCGTATAGATATGATTGACCCTCAGGCTTATTTCCGACATGTTTCAATCATGCTCGTTTACTCCTTGGCCAATAGATGTTGAGATAGAACCTCTGAGGCTTCGTTCAAGGATCGACTTCTTGTATGCTTGCATAGAAATATTACTCCTACAAGCTTCCCCTCTTGGATGGAGAGGAATGGTTATCTCCTGGTACTTGTACAAATGAATTTCCGGGTTAGGTAACCAAATTTCATTGGTACATCCAGGGAAGAGAAAGAACAAAGATCTATCAGGCCCAATTTCATATGAGTGTGAGTGCATCCATAAACACTGTACCACTCATTGATATAATAGTGGAGCTTTATGAATAGATCAATTTGCACATATTATCTAAAGCTCATACTCATAGCAATGCAAGTGATGGATGTCACCCTATGGGTCCTTCATCTTGAAATTTTCTAACCATCATAGCTTTTATAAGAGCAAATTTTATCTTTTAGATCATGGCAAAACAAGATTCTCAATGTTATCCTCCCCGAACATAGATAATGCGTAGTTTACTACATACCACTTCACCCATTAAGTTATTCCAAAAGCTTTGTTTAATAAACCAAGACAAAAAAATTGACTAAGTCTATTACCCAATGCTTATTGGATTCTTGGTACTTGTTTTAGTTTCTTCCAAGTAAGGTGATATTTCTTATGAAAGGCAAAAGGTTATATCATCACTTACTTTCATGAGGGTGCATGGGAATTGAATGAGGATGAGGCGGAATCCGTCCTCATCAATTCAAGCAAGTCATTCAATCCTAGTGTAAACCAAATGATGGAAGATTCTAAATTCATACCTCTTCTGAATCGCAGTTCAGGATCGAAGGCCCTTGTGTGAGGAACACACAGACTTGGAGTCTAGCCTTGATGTTCAGTGTCACTTGCCAAGTCGAGGTTAGAGTTGGCGATGAATGCGGGTGAAGCTTCATCTTACAGCTGCGTCGGGTCACCATCTTGAGCAATCCTCCACCTCGGGCTTGAGTTGAGCTTGGTGGAGGGATATGCGCTTGAATCCCCCCGATGGTGGCTTGAGCTTGATGGGGCTCCCCTTGTTTTTGCCGAACAGCCTCTTCATATTTTTCATTCTGGCTGCAACTCAGTCAAGAACAAACAAAACAACTCGAAAATGGGTTGCGTTAGCAAAAGCAAATCGGTACCCTTGTCAAATTATCTTGCAGAACTTGAAACATCGCGCAAATGCAATGAGGAATAAGGGAAATCATTTGGGGTTCAGTTAGGAAACCAAACTCAAGTGGTTATGCCTAAAGTTCATATGAAAATTAATTTCCTTCCTAATCCAACATTTTCTTTTTATGTTGGTTGGAAAATTTTAGTTTCCAACTTGCAAATTTTAAAATTCAAACATGCTAAATGCAAATTTAAGTTTTGGTAAAAATTCAAATATGCCATTGGAAAAATAACTATGAGATAATTACCAACTAACCTTTTAGCAAGGACTCACCAAATTTTTGAAGTCCAATGAGCGGGACTTACCTCCGTCCTGTTTAGCGTGATGATATGTCATCCATACCCGGAGATGAGGGTGTAGACGACTTCCCTTTCCTGACACACCAGATCTCTTTTGGTGGTCAACTGGACAGTGGGGCCCGTGTGGCCCCAGCCTCTCCGTCGTCTTGATGTAGACTTGATTGTGTTGCGACGGCATTTAAGATACTCTTTCATGAGGTAGGTGAGGCTTGTCCTTCTTGGGGGTGTCACGTTGACCTTCTTGATGTTCTTTTGAGTCAGCCTATACTTGATCTTAGATCAAAGATATCCTTGGGCACGGAGATAAGTGGAATCCACAATCAAACAAGAAACGCTTCATCCACGATGCTGGTTGCCCAAGGTTGCACAGGCTTAGTCGAAGTGTAGGGTCCCCACGGGTGATTGTGGGACACCTTGTATCTTGAATGCTTTCAAGTGTCTTGCCATTGGCCAATAGCTTCTTGGATGTGTTTTCATTAATTTTTGCTTGGATATGGACAAGATACTTAAAGCTAGGTTGGCTTAAGTGGAATCCCTTGGAATTGTTGGAATTCCCATAACCAATTGATGTAAGGGTGGTGTTAATTCCACCCTTGACCTCCTTGTTGATGGTGGCCATTGGAGTTGTTGTTTAGGAACAAAGGATCCTCGTGGGTCTTAAGGAAATAATTCCCTAAGTATCTCGTGTTGACATGGACTTTCACACATCATATCCATGACTTGGATCCTCCCAACACTTCTCTGTTGGCTTCATCCTCTTGATACTTCATAAGGAGGTCTAGTTTCGTAGTTAGCATGTCCACCTTGTTCATGGTGTGCATTCAAAACTGACGGAACTGGAGTCATTCATAAATCCACCCCATGATTGGTGACCATCTTCTCACACCAAATTTTTAACTTTCCTCATGGTCTATGATAGGGAAACCAGGGGGTGGCCCGATCTTCACGGCAGTAGGTACGACAAGGTATAACTACCTGAAAATCAGGCAGGATAACTAGCTTTATATCTGCCAAGGTTGGATGCGACCAAGTGATGGGGAGAGAGGCACTGAAGTCTTGAAAACTTCGACTTGATCTCCGATCGACTACAGAACCACGATCCTTGATAACTAGCTTTAAACCTGCCAAGGTTGGTTTTGACCAAGCGGCGGGGAGAGAGGCACCGAAACCTGAAAGACTTCGACTCGGTCTCTAAACGACCGCAGACCACAAACCAGTACTAACCTACAAAAAAGGCCCAAAAGCCTAGATCACAAATTAGGGGATCTCACAGGGATCACTGTAACAGCCCTGACTTTTGTAAAGTTTGATTTCAACTTATCAAGCAAAGTTAAGGGGAAGAAAGCTTAAGTATGTGTTCATAAAATGATAGCATAGAACGGACATGTGATGGAGTTAAAGATTTTCTTTAGCTTAGGCTTGACACCTGTTAACATGAGCAGGGAACTTCACTCCCTAATTTTGAATTCATGTCAACCCTCACTATGAAGAGGATGGAGGGAAATTTAAACACAATTTGAATTCTTTTAAAAGGATTCAGGTGCAGATTATCCAAATGCACACAAGTGAATTCATTAATGCATTCCCATGTATCAATGAGCTCATAATCCAAATTTGGATAATTTTGGAGCTCATCTACCATTTATCCATAGGGATATTTGAGAGAACATTCAAATTCAAATTTGATTTGAATTCTGAACCAAACATGCTCAATTTCGAAATCTGATTTCAGATTCAAATTCCTCATATTTTGTTTGGTCTACCGTCCAATTTTGGTGGAATTTTGGACAAAGGCAGTGCAGGAACCTTAAAGCACAAAGGGGAGAGGGGTTTAGATGCTCTGACCCACATGTCATTGGCTCTGTGCAGTGAACCGACTTCTCCCTCGGCTGAGAGCGCGACAGCAGCTCGGTGCAACCCGTTCCCAATGAGTTGCCGGCGCCACCTCCTGCCCACCCCTGCTGATCACCTCAGTCCTATCCTCCACGCACGAGCACAAACCAATTTCGCCTCTCTCAGTGCTCGCGCGCCTGCTCTTGGATCCTTCCGTCCGTGTCCGAGTCTCTAGGACAGCACCATGGTATTGTAGCCATGACATCCCTAAGATTGCATCAATCTTTTGTCCCATAAGGATTATCAAGGTGGTGGGATATAGTTTCCCACCTAAGCACAGAGGTGCCTTTGGAATCATCATATTAGCTGAAATCCTCCCTCCCGGTGAGCATATCATATATGTGCAGTCGGTTGGGAAGACTTGCAATTGATGTTTAGCCACATAGGATGCACTTATAAAGCTGTGGGTTGCACCAGAATCAAATAATATGACGATGGCTTGATGGTTGAGAGTAAACGTACCCGCCAGCACGTTGTCTCCCTCTGGGGCGTCCTCATTGTCGAGGTTGCGGACGCCTCCAGTCCGCTGGCCAACCTTCTTCACCGGAGGTCGGCCTCGAGTACCGCCCTGGAGCTGGGCTTGCCCGCTGCTCTGCTGCCCCTGGGGACAGTCCTTCGCAAAGTGGCCCGCCTGACCACACGTGAAGCAGGTGAAACGGGGCGGTCCCCCGCTGATCGGTGGACGGAAACCTGGGGCGCGTTGTGGCGGTGGAAACGCCCGGGGTACCGTCTGCTGCTGCTGCTGTCTTGGTGGTGGCATCGGCGGACGGAACGGAGGTGCCTGAAAGGGACGTCCCCCGAACCGTTGCGGTCGCGCCGGTGGTTGCCACTGCTGCCCGGATGGTGTCCGATACACCATACGGTACTTCTGGGGAGCGCCACTCCCACCGCTGCTAGGTGGAGCGCTGCGCTTCCTCTGCTCAGCTGCTAACTCCCGCTGAGCGTCCTCTTGCATGATGGCGGCATTGACTAGGTCGTTGAATGTGCCGCGGTTCCATTGTACGAGGTGGGTCTTCATTTCGGGATGTAACCCCCGATAGAAGTGCTCCCTCTTCTTCTCCTCCGTGGAGATGTAGTCTGACGCATACTGCGCCAGATGGTTGAAGGCACGGGAGTAGTCGTGGGCACTCCTCCCGCCCTGCTTCAGTTCCAAAAATTCTTGGAACTTTCTCTTCATTATTCCGGGAGGGATGTGATAGGCGCGGAACGCCTCCCGGAACTCTTGCCATTCCACGGCATGGCCAGCCGGACGTGAGGCGACATAATTCGCCCACCACGCACCAGCGGCACCGTGGAGCTGCTGTGCTGCGAACAGCGTCTTCTGCCGCTCCGTACACTGGAGCAGCCCGAACTTGGACTCGATAGTCCGCAGCCAGTTGTCCGCATCCAGTGGTTCTTCAGCTTCGGTAAACACTGGAGGGTGCGTACTCATGAAATCCGAGTACGACACTTCGCGGGGCTCATGAGGCCCTCGCTCTTGACGTCCTCCCGCCTGGGACGTATTCTGCACGATCGTGCGGAGCAGGTCGGTCTGCTCCTCACGACCTCCCACCAATGCCGCTATCACATCCGCTAGAGTAAGCGGAGGCGGCGGTGGTGGCTGCTGCTGCGGGGTGCTGTCGTAGGCCGGTGGCGGGGAGTCATCGCCTCCACCTTGGCTAGAGCCACCAACCTCGTGCGTGGTCCTAGTATGAACCATCTGCAACCATACGACATTAACCATCAGTCCCGCAACATTTTGCATGCAGTCCAATAGAACTGGGCGGAAAACATTATGACAACAAAACATGCGAAATATCTCGTAAGTAGATAATGTAATAACTTTGCACAAGCTACACCATTACCAGACCAAACACAAGTTAGTTTAATCCACTTGATGAACCCCCTGTTTGGAAGCTCAACATAACTGGGTTTGGTCTCTACGAGACATTATTATTGTGTTGTCATCACGTATAACACCCTTAGGGTACGACACCCTCTCCAATGAGCTCAACTGTCATTCTTCTGTCAGAATGACCAGTTTCTACCTATCCCAAGTTTTGATCTGGTTCTGTGCATTTTCATGACTCAAGTTGAATACCAAAGTTAAAGTTAACTTTAGTATCTTTCCAACGAGTATGCATTTGCCCCCAGATCAGATTTGACTAAAAAGTTATGCTAATTCAAAGTCAGCAGAATTTCTGGAAGAATTTTAACAGCACCTCCCTTGGAAGAGGCTGTCTTCAACCCTAATTCTCCCTAATTTCTGTGCTGAAACTTCAGAAACTTTGAATTGCAAAGATGTCACACATCTTCTACTCTTTCTAAGCGTGTATTATATGACAATTTTAGATTTTTCTACTGGGAGTTATGTTTGAAAAACAGATCAGTTCAGAGGATGTTTTACTCTGCCCTGGTTCTGGACAGTTTACATTCCTTTGGGATTTCAGCCATCTTAAGGCGAGTTTCAGCTCTGGAATTCTACAACAAAGTTGTAGAGGACTTGAATACCTTTCCAGAACTATATAGCACACCTCCCTGGGCTAAAAGACCTGTGAGTTATGCCCTGTTGAGGATCAGCAAACGTGCTGCCCAAAACAGAGCACTCTGTTTTTCAGTCTTTTTGGAACTACATTCCTCACTATCCCACTTTTATACCCAACCAGGGTCCTAAATGTTGAACCTATAGATTTTAATTCTTCGTTATCATTATACTCATGCATATGCCTACAATATCTCGGTACTACGTTCCTCACAAAAGAAAATCCTAACCGGATCATACCGGTATATACGTCTCAAGTGTGGCACTAAACGGTCTCTCGCACACGTTTTCTACACGGATACATACGTGGTTAGTACCTGCAGAAGACCACACAATGATGGTGCACTCAAAGGTTGTTCATTTCAGGCAGTTCCATATTTAAAAGTAAATACAAACGCCTGTATCATTGTCATACGTCCGTCCTTGAGCTAAGTCACGTCTCAAGGCACGTGATCGTGTTTCAACACCACACGACGGGGAACCCGAGTATGTCATGAACGGGTCGTCACGGTTGGGAATGTTATCAACCCAACAGATACCACCTACTGCCCTGCAGGGCACGCCGATGGCAAGCGCTGCGTATGTCCTCCTGGGCTATTTCCAGACGAACACACTCTCGCGTTACTGACCACGCGATGGGGTCTCCACTTACTTGCCTAATGCACGCTAGGGATCAGCGTTTCATATGAACTCAGGGACATGAAGAGTCCAAGAGGTTCATATTGACATCTCACACCAAGCTGTGAGATCCATCCCTGAACCACGTTCCTCGTCAGGGGGAGCTAACCGAAATTGAACCGCTTTCGGTGGCGTTCCTTACCATACTCACCAGAGCGTAGGTGCGTCGTTACAAAATTGAAACTCAGAATTATAACACATAAGTTAGTCTTTGCCACTTTAAGTAACTATGCTAATATAGTCCTTACTTGGGCAACTACCGAATCCTCACCGTATACCTAAGTTTTTCCCATAATGCAGTCCTTTAGTACTGTGCTATCCCCACTGCAGCTCTGATACCAGGCTGTGGCGGACCGGAATCCGCTCATCCAGGATCGCAGAGGGTGGTGCCGCGCGATGCGACACCCGACAGCACACGTCATAAGAACACAATATATACATGGGAAAACCAAACTGAATGTACAAGGTAGCACATTTCTCAGTCACAAACTATGGTCTTTATTACACAGCGGAAGTTTCTTTTGTACAACTCACGCCCGCCTATCTAGCAAAAGTCGGTTGCCCAGCCCTAGGGAAACCCACACTAGCTGCACGTCTCAGCTCAGCGCGGCGTGTACGGCTCCCACTCAGCCGTGGTCCCCGACGGAGGGTAACCCTCGCCGGTGGACTCGTACTCCGAGTCCGTGGGTGGCTCTTCACCTGAAAAACACTTAAGCAGCAACCATGAGCACAAAGGCTCAGCAAGGCTTAACCGACTCACCTAAGCATGAAACTCTACATGAGGGGTACAATGGACATAGGATAGTAACATTTCAGCAAAAGGACACGCCTACAAGTTCATCCTTAGTTCATCTTTTAGCAACAAGTTAACAGTTCATGAAATCTGAAATTTAGTAAGCAGTATTTGGTGGCACACATGTAGCAATACAATTATATCAATCAGCATCATTGCATCAACATATTTCATTCATTAGTCTACGTTACGACGCAGTGAACAAGCAGCACTCGTCACCGCGAGGGACGGCGAATCGACTCGATATACACCTGCAGGGAAAACCCAAAGAGCACGTCACGTACGCCCACCCGTGGAGCTGCACAGCACGCTCACTCGATGTCGTACGGGACAACCTTTCACCCAACAGCCCAAACGTCGAACCGGTCGCACCGAAACGAGCAGGAGGTTCCCCACACGGAGCATCTCTCTATGCTCGTTGGCAGATTTCCACCTTGCTGCCCTCAACCTACACCTATAAATCGGTGTGCTATGCCTCGACGCCCGGAGGTTTAGGCTACATCGGTTTATCGGGGCCTATATATCCGATATGCCTTCGGTACGTTTAATACTTGTTCAGCAGGGCCGCACACGGATCGGTCCTCAATCAACACGGGCAGGGCTGCGCACACAAGACTCTCTCTTGCTGCGCCCTAGCCCCTGCCTAGTCTCATTTTCATTACTAAAGTGATCTCACATCACTCAACCGAACCCGTGTGTCCCCAGCCTATCTCGCGAGTAGATTCCAACTACTCGACTTGTACCGAAGTCGTATGACTCATTAAGCATAGCCTGTCTACTCGAGGTCCTTAACACTACCCTCACTCTTTTAGGAACCTTTGGTTATGCAAGTGGGGTTTCATTCATCCTATACCTAATGCACATACATACTTCATATGACACATGTAAACAAAGTAAAACTTTTAAAAAGGGTTAATGCAAACCGGGGCTTGCCTTGTTGCTGCTGGTCAGGAGTTAGTTCTTCGTCCGGAAGAAGGAAGTCCAGCACTTCCGGAGTCTCTTCTTCAACGGCTACACGTTAATGAAATACTACATGTTAATTTAGATGCAAATGTGAGTTTTAGAGTAAGACTTATACTCTTAGTTCTAATAACCAGCCTCTAACACCTGAAACTTTGTTTAAGAATTTAAAGATGAACTGGTGTTGGTGGTTTGGCTTGAACTTAATCACATGGCTAAATGCTAAGTGATTTTCCACCTTTTTCATCTTAATCCCTTAAGTGGGTAAACAGGACAGGGGTGATCTAGAGCTCCAATGGAGCTGAGAATTTTTGTGTGAGTTCCTTGTCACAAGAAAACCCTCTGGACCAAACCTTAGCACTTTTCATGGAGTGGTTTGCTCAGAACAATTTCCTTAGCAAATAAGCAAGGAAGAATTAATTCTGAGGTAATACCCCTGTTCATGCTCAACTTAATGAACTACAATTTCTATTATAGCTCATAGAGTTTGCATGGATTTTCCTAGCATTTTTGGAGTCAAGGTTTGCCCAGAATTGAATTTCCAAGTTTTGGAAATTCTCTGAAAATGTTTCTGCATTCAAATGAACACAGCACTTTCCAATTTGAATTGCTCTGACCAAATCAACTCCAAATGGTCTGAAACTTTTACAGGGGTTTACTAATGTCCTAAAGAACATTCTGGCAGAATTTGGGGATTTTTGGATGAACCAAACTCCCTCAAAAATTCTTTTGCTGAAAAGCTTTAAAGAATTTTCCAGAATTAATTACTGGGTTTTATAAAAATTGGGTTTCAGATTTGGATTGTACTCTGTTAGAGGAATCCAACAAAATTTGTTTCATGATTTTTAGATTCTCCTAACCCAAGTTGTGGTCCTCCAAAGTTTGAACTACAAACTGGACATTTCAAAATGTTTAAATGTCTGCCGGTGGGTCCCACCCGGCAGTCTTCCCCTTCCTCGCGCCAAACAGGGGCCCACGGCGGCGCACTCCGGCGAGCTTCGCCGGAACTGCTCTCCCGGCCGTCTCCCGGCCCCAAACTTGCCGCCCCGCCCTAACTCACATCGCTGAACTCGTCGGTGGCGTCGCCGGCGGCCGTAGCTCACCGGAACAGGGCTCCCGACGGTGACAGTGGCGGTTAGGGTTCCGGCGTGGTCGGGAATGCGTTATAACGCATCAAAATGATTGGCAAAGGGTCGGAGAGCACCACGGGAGCTCGAGGGTGATGGAAATGGCCGCCAAACCCCATGAAAAGGTCGGCAACCTAGAGCTCCACGGTGAACCGAGCTGTTATTCTATGGCGGCCCGAGAAACAACCTAAACCCGGCCATTTCTGGGTCATTTCCCATGATTCTTGGTCGAGGAGGGCCGCTAGGAAGTGAGGAAGGTATGTGTAAGCTCACTCGAGCTGGATTGGACGGTGCAGCTCGAATTTCGGGTTAGACCGATCCTTACCCGGTTGCACTAGTTCTCGGGATCCTTAGGAATTCTCAGCGCACCGTCTACCGATGGTTAGAAGGGTTGCAGCTACACGATCTGGAGGCTAAGGCGCACCTTTTCTGTGTAGAAGTCCGGCGGTGAAACTGGCCGTGGCGTGCTGTCCACGGGGAGCAGTTCGCGCCTTTCCGCCGGTGGCCTGAGCTCTCAGTGGCGATCGTCGATTTGTGGTCGAGTGCGGTGCTAACACCGTGGGGTGGTGAGATGGCTAGCTAGAGCACACACCGGCGCTCTCTTTCTGCGTTGGGAGCTCGGGCAAAGGCCGAGCGGACGTCGGCGTGCAGGGGAGGATCGGGGGAGCGGCGTCGGTGGCCGAGCAGAGCGGGGGCTCGCTGTTTTTGCAAAGAAGAACGCGTACGTCTTCGGTGTCTTGGCGAGGGGGTCATGTAGAGGAGAGGGCGCGCCGCTCCCCGGCTGCCAGCGCGAGCGACGGGAACCAGGAGGTGGCCGTTCGGCCGGCGGTGCGCGCGCGGCAGCTGGCTGCGCTCGGTTGACTGAGGAACAGAGAGCAGACTTGGGGGCTAAGTCTATTTCACCCAATGACAGGTGGGCCCCACTGGTCAGTGCTCTACCCCCTCTCAAAAGATCTCCAAAACTTGACAAAAGATGAATTAAATCGTTGGAAATCTTCAACTGAGCTACATTGGTATTGTTTGGCAAATTTACCTCAAATTCAAATGTATATTTGAATTCTTGGCATATTTGGATCCTTTTTGGAAAAATGGGTAGCAAATCTTTTTGAAAATTTCTGAAACTTTGCCTCCCCACTAATTTGGACCTGAGGAACCCAATTATGCACTTTGATCCTTGGTTTAGCTGCTGAAATCCTGAGTTTGAATGCAACAGTTTGGAAACACACTCTCATGTGTGATCATATGTGTATAATTTTCCCATGTTGTGAAAGTGTAAGTTTCCCCTCTAACCACTTCTTTGATAGAGGTTACTTGCTCCTCTCATTCCTTACCAGCCATCCACAACAAGAGCTGAGGTGTGGTGAAGTGAAGAAAAGTTTTTACAAGTCCCTTTTCTTGGGCTTTTACAGGAAACCCTTTAATAGGAGTTTACTAGTTTTGGTTAAACCACCCTTGTCGCCAGGGATGTTTATGAGTCGGGTATTGTTTTAATTTATGCTTCGCTGAGTTCATGGGATTGGGGAGCAAGATGGATGTGTCTAGCTATCTGCACTCGTAAGATTTATGAGGTACTGAGGTTGTTAATGAACATGGATCGGAGGGAGATTTAGGCAAGTCTGGGATTGTGAATGAGGTAGAAAGAGATGGTGGTTTACTTGCCGTAGATCTAAGGAACGGTTCATGCGAGCACATGCCAGGATAACAGTGCCACCACAAGGCCAAGTATGGGTGCGGCTTAGCTGACTAATTAGGTAAGTTGCTAGATTGCTGTGGACCGTGTAAGCCGCGGGGAATGGTAGTCGAGTGAGGACTGCCCTGGGAACTGCATGGCACAAGAGGGGGGCCCATGGGTGGGAGAATTGGAGATTCTAGTCTGTCGGTGAAACCTTAGTGAGTCCATACATCTAGTAACCCCTTTGTAAAGGCTATTTTGTGATCTCTTGGTCATACATCGACGGTCGTGTACTGGTATAATGGAGGTTCTGCAGTCGCTGACGGGTGACAAAATACAAACTTGTGGGTAAAGAGGTGCAAACTCTGCAGAATCTTAAAACTATCATGATAGCCGAGCTTACGGTCACGGGCGCCTGGCCAACTTCCATGATTAGATGGGATGGTTATTTGCCATGGTTATTGGTTATGGTTTTGGATGGTTTGGTTTTGGTTTTGTTTTCGGGACTGTTGAGTCTGGGTGATGAGATGGATTGCATGACTGTTGAGTCATGACAACGAGGTTGGTCTCGGTGTGAGACGAAATTTGTTTACAAGATGAAATGGTAGCGAATACGAGATGGTAATCATGAGATGGTAAGGAATACGAGAAGGTATTCGTGAGGAAGAATGAGGTTGATTAATGTCCGGTTGGGACATGGAAGGTAATAAAAATAATGGAGGTATGATTGGTATTTTATTACATGTTAGGATTACACTCACTTAAAGATAAGTTGCTGTTTTATCGTGGTTTTTGATAAATAACTTTGCTTTTCTGCAATGAGCCTTTTTATACCTACCTTGTTGTGAGCTACATATCATATTTTCCCGCACTTGCTGAGTACATCATTGTACTCAAACTTGCATTATTATTTCATCATCAGCAACAGGAGAAGATTACTATGAAGACCAGGTGGAGCAATAGGCGTGTAATCTATCCTCAACCTTGCCTGTGGGAGAATGGAGTATAAGATGGAGCCGCTGCTGTTGCTTAGATTGCTTCTGCATTAGTTCAAAGACTTCCGCTGCTAGAATAAAGACTTCTACTGTGAGCATGAGTCCAAGACTCATGAGACATTGTAATAAACTCTGTTATTCGTGGTCATATATATTCTGAAATTCAGTTTGTGGATGATGTGTATATGTGTAGTGAACATCCTGGGCACACATATACATCAGTTCTCGGTTCCGTGGTTTTCCACTGAATTGAGGGTGTCACAGACTGGTATCAGAGCCACGGGTTGACGGTAGGTTATACGCTTAGATAGATCACAGATTGGTAGCAGACACAGATTGGTAGCTAAGCCATGCTGACCATAGGATACAAGCCTAGGAAAGGCCATAATTGGATCAAAGATTGGCAACACCCTAAGCCATATAGGACCCCCATTGAACAAGCCTTGACTAGGAGTTGTATGAGCCCTTGCGATGATTGTTTATGATTGTTTGCTTAGTGTGAGTTGTGGGACGTCTCAAAGCGTTGTCCATATCCACACATAAGTAGAAAGAGGTGTGAGATGCCTCAGCACTTGTTCACATCCTCAAATGGGCTAATATATATAGTCCAATCCACCTTGATATATAGTTAGGGGGATCCATCTAACCTTCTAACCTTCTATTCTATTTCGTTCTCTCTCACAGATGGTGAGAGGAAACGCCAGCCGGAGGAACATCCGTGACAACCAAGAGGATGGCCATGATGAAGTTCCTGTTAACCCCGGAGCTGGTGAGAACAACCTGGAATGGTTGATGGCCATGCAGAATCAACTTATGCAAACCATGATCCAAACTTTGGGTCAGTTGCAGGCCAACAACAACAACCCCGTTCCGGCACCACCACCACCACCACCGCCGGCTCATAACAGACTGGGAGAGTTCATGAGGACTCGACCACCCACCTTTGCTCAAGCTAACGACCCCATGGAGGCCGACGACTGGTTGAAATCCATGGAGAAGAAGCTTGTCATAGTGCAGTGCAATGATCGAGAGAAGGTTCTTTTTACGCCGCACCAACTCATGGGAGCTGTCGCTGACTGGCGGGATGCCCTATGCAACGCTCATGTTGACCCGGAGACGATCACTTGGACTGAGTTCAAGGAGAGTTTCCGCTCTCATTACATCCCTGCTGGTGTAATGATGCTCAATAGACATGAGTTTGAAGGTCTCCGCCAAGGACAGAGAAGCGTGAATGAGTATCTCATCAAGTTCACGCAACTGTCCCGGTACGCCCCCGAAGACGTCAATTCGGACCAAAGGAAGCAGTACCTGTTCATGAGAGGGTTGAACAATGAGATCCAGGTTCAACTCCTCAACAATGAGTACGCGAGCTTCCAGAAGCTGGTTGACAAGGCTATAGTAGTTGAAAGCAAGATCCGAGAGATTGAGCCAGAGTGCAAGAGGAAGATGCCATACCAGCCTCAAGGGAGCAACGTACGACCTCGGTACATGCCCCCAGCTGCACCGCAGTATGGATCGACCGCTCCTGCATACCGCCCTAATCAGCCACCACAGCAACGACCCGCTGCACAAGCACCTTGTGTGCCTTTGCCTCTTGTGCCCTGACCCAACATGGGCGCTCCTGTTCAAAACCCCCGCCCCAACGTACCTGCTGCCGTAGGCAACAGGGCATGCTTTGCATGCTGGGAAACAGGACACTTCGCGAGCCAGTGCCCGAGGAGAGGTCCTGGACAGCAAGGCAACGTTCCCAAACGGAACCCTCGGCCGAACGGAGGGGACAATCAAGGGAACCATGGACAGCAGAACTTTGCTCGCGGCAACGTGAACCATGTCTCTGCTGAGGAAGCACAACAGGCTGAGGACGTCGTAATTGGTATGTTCTTTGCCAACTCCAATCCAGCCACCATCTTATTTGATTCTAGAGCATCACATTCCTTCATATCATCCAAGTATGTTACCAAGCATAATCTACCCATATCACACTTGAGTTGTACTATGTTGGTTAATTCTCCCGGTGGAGGGATGAGGACTAATATAGTATGTCCAAAAGTAAGCCTTAAAATAAGGGGGGTAGACTTCCTTGCCGACCTCATTGTCTTGGATTCCCAAGGGCTTGACATAATATTCGGGATGGATTGGTTAAGCAAGCACAACGGGGTAATTCAATGTGCTGAAAGAAGCGTGCAGTTGACAAACGAGCACGGTATTCGTGTCGAGTTTGAGTCAGCCCAACAAACTACCGAAAGGGCAATTTTGAACCACGTCGAAGGAGCAACATTGGACATCATTCCAGTGGTTCGAGAATTCTCGGACGTGTTCCCGGAAGAGCTTCTAGGTATTCCATCTGACCGGGACATTGAGTTTGCCATTGATTTGGTACCCGGAACTGCACCCATAGCAAAGAGACCCTATAGGATGCCCACCAATGAACTAGTGGAACTCAAGAAGCAAATTCAGGAGCAGTTGGAGAAGGGTGTTATACGTCCAAACTCGTCACCTTGGGGAGCCCCCGTGCTCTTCGTAGACAAGAAGGATGGGACCCAAAGGATGTGCGTGGACTATAGGTCTCTCAACGAGGTGACAATCAAGAACAAATACCCTCTGCCCCATATAGGGGACCTATTTGACCAAATGAAAGGAGCCCGAGTGTTCTCTAAGATTGATCTTTGGTCAGGATACTTCCAGGTGAAGATTAAGCCCTCCGATATACCCAAGACTGCCTTTCGAACACGGTATGGTTCGTATGAATATACCGTCATGTCTTTTGGGTTAACAAATGCACCCGCATACTTCATGTACCTTATGAACAAGGTTTTCATGGAGTACTTGGATAAGTTCGTCGTGGTTTTCATCGACGACATTATGGTGTATTCAAAAAGTGAGGAGGAGCATGAAGAACATTTGAGATTGACCTTGCAGAAAATGCACGAGCATCAATTGTATGCCAAGCTTAACAAGTGTCAATTTTGGCTAAAGGAGATATCGTTCCTAGGCCACATTATCTCCAAGGAAGGAGTATCGGTTGATCCTGGAAAAGTGGGAGATGTTCTGAAGTGAACCAACCGCAAAACATGAGGGATATTCGGAGTTTTCTTGGGATGGCTGGATACTACCGACGCTTCATCAAGGACTTCTCTAAGATAGCAAAGCCTATGACGGAGTTGCTAACGAAGGGAAAGCGTTCCAGTGGACATCAGCGTGCCAAGAAAGTTTTGAGGAACTCAAGAAAAGGCTAACCACAGCACCGGTTTTGGTATTGCCGGACGTGAGCAAGAGCTTTGACATATATTGTGACGCATCCAGACAAGGGCTCGGATGTGTGCTCATACAAGAAGGACAAGTGGTATCCTATGCCTCACGACAATTAAAGAAGCACGAGCTTAATTATCCTACACATGACTTGGAGCTAGCAGCAGTAGTGCATGCATTGAAGATTTGGAGACATTATATCCTTGGTCATCGATGTGAGATCTATACGGATCATAAAAGCCTCAAGTACATATTTACACAAATTGACTTGAATTTGAGGCAATGTCGATGGTTGGAACTCATCAAGGATTACGATGTTGGAATCAACTACCACCCTGGAAGGACCAATTTAGTAGCTGATGCATTGAGTCGGAAGGGAGCATGTCACCAACTCACGGTTCAGGAGCTACCACCCGAACTACGTAAGGAGTTCGAGCTGTTACACCTCGGATTCTTGAACAAGATGGAAGTGATGGAAATCCACTCTTCATTGGAGCAAGAGATCAGAGACGGCCAAGCAACGGATAAGGAGATCAAGGAGATCAAGGAAAAGATCCGACAAGGAATAGAGAAGGATTTCTAAGAAGATGAGAAGGGTACGCTTTGGCTAGGAAAAAGGATTTGTGTGCCTAACGTGAAGCACATCCACGACATGATATTAAAAGAGGCACATGATTCACCTTATTCCATACATCCCGGAAGTACCAAAATGTACAAGGACTTGAAGACTTGTTATTGGTGGGATGGTATGAAAAGGGACATAGCCGAATATGTTGCCCTATGCGACACATGCCAACGGGTGAAGGCCGAACATCAAAGACCCGCTAGATTGTTGCAACCCTTGAAGGTACCCGAGTGGAAGTGGGAGGACATCAGTATGGATTTCATCGTTGGATTGCCACTTACTCAGTCGGGTTATGACTCCATCTGGGTTATCGTGGACCGATTGACGAAAACAGCCCATTTTTTCTCCCTGTAAGGGCCAAGTACAACGTTGCACAATTATCCGAGTTGTACATGGAGCAGATCGTGTGCCGTCATGGAGTCCCGAGGAGGATAGTCTCAGATCGGGGTTCTCAGTTTACCTCTAGATTTTGGAGGAAGCTGCAGAAAGCTATGGGTACACGAATGGATTTTAGCTCCGCCTATCACCCACAAACCGATGGACAACCGAAAGGACAAACCTAATTTTGGAGGACATGTTGAGAGCTAGCGCCTTGAAACATGGGCGTAGTTGGGATAGGAGTTTACCCTACGCTGAATTCTCCTATAACAACAGCTATCAAGCTAGCTTGAAGATGTCGCCTTTCGAAGCATTGTACGGTAGACGGTGTAGAACACCGCTGTTTTGGAACGAAACCGGAGAGAACCAGGTGTTTGGACCCGAAGTACTACAAGAAGCTGAAAAGCAAGTCCAGACGATACGGGAGAACTTAAAGGCTGCTCAGTCACGACAGAAAGGCTATGCGGACAATAGGCAAAGGAAGTTGACTTTCGAAGTAGGAGACTTCGTATACCTTAAGGTATCGACTATCCGTGGCCAACGACGTTTCAATGCCAAAGGCAAGCTAGCACCTCGCGACATCGGACCATTTAAGATTTTGGACAGGCGAGGAGAAGTAGCTTATCAACTAGAGCTCCCAACATATCTCTCCGACGTACATGACGTGTTTCATGTATCCCAGCTCAAGAAGTGCTTGAGAGTACCAGAGGAGCATGTACCAATGGAAGATCTTGAACTTCAAGAGGACCTGACCTATGAGGAGCACCCTGCCTGAATTTTGGACGTAAAAGAAAGGGTCACAAGGAACAAAGTGATCCGATGGTGCAAGATACAATGGAGCCATCACACCGAAGCTGAAGCCACATGGGAGCGTGAAGAAGACATCAGGGCAGAATTCCCTCATCTATTCTCTACTAACGAATCTCGAGGTCGAGATTCAATTTAAGGGGGGTAGATTTGTGACACCCTCATTTTTGGTTTCTGCATGTATTGATGTTTCATGTAGAAAAAACATTTTAAAAGAAGTGGGAACAGAGAAAGAATCAAAAAGATAGCCAAAAGAGCAAAAGCCAGTTCACCAAGAGTGCCGAAGACAACTTCCGCGGCCCGCTGACCACGTGGCGCCTTCGGAGCTCATCTCCGTAAATGGGGAGAGGTCCACCGCTAAACTGGCTACGTGGCAGGCTCGGGGCTCATCTCCGCAAATGGGGAGAGGTCCGACCCCGCAGGACACGTGTCACCTTCTGAGCTAGTCACCGCAAAAATCAGAGGACCAGTTGCACGGGATACGTGTCGATCTCGGAGCTCACCTCCGAGAGGTCCGGTTCTATTGGACACGTGTCGCCACCGGAGCTTATCTCTGGGAGGCCTGTCACTGTTGGACACATGTCAACCTCGGAGCTCGTCTCTGAGAAGAAAGGAAGTCTGGCCCTGTTAGGACACGTGGCACACCCGGAGCCACCTCCCAAGAGAGGGAAGGTCCGGGACTGACACGTGGACTGCGCGGAGCCACCTCTGAATAGAGAGGAGGTCCCAACCGCCAGGATACGTGGTGCACGCGGAGCTCAGTTCCGAAGAAGAGGGAGGTCTCGCTCGCATGACACGCGGCACAATTGGAGCTCGTCTCTGCGGAAAAGGGGAGACCAGGCCCCGATGGACACGTGGAGCTTCCAAAGCTCATCACCGCGGAGGAAACCGACATGAATTCCACATTGTTACCGCACCAAATCAACTAAAGATAAGTTGTTAAGATTCAACGATAATTTGAATAGGATTCTTATTCGAAGTCCAATGAGATTAGAACTCTTTCTTCCCGATTATAAATAGAATCCAGAACCTTTGGCCGAAACCACGAACTTCTTTTCCAACTCCTGAGCCGATGACTTAGAGCCCTAGCCCCGACCCGCCGAATAAACCCGTCGCCGGAGTTCAGTCGAGGAAGATCGCCGGAAGAAGGCCTCAACGATCTGTCTGATAAGAGAAGTACCCCAAGACTAAGAAGAACATAAGGTAGGTCTCCAATACCACCTTACGACATCATCGCGTTTTCTTTGCATCTGTTCTTCGATTCCTTTTGAACAGAAGCTTTTTCGTGGACAAATCACTTGTTGATCGATTTAAAGTCAAGATCATCACTACGTCCACAATTGATCTCTACAACTCTGTTCATCATAAAACCCATGCAAGCCATGCAACAACATGTACAAACTAAACTGCATCATAGGATTAACATGCATAAGCATCATCACATCTAGTTAAAGTTTGTGCATGATATTGATTGTTGTAAATCTTGTATGTGCGTGATCGCGTAAAGAAGGACAAGCTCAGGGAGACATTTATGACGAGCTGCCACAACATGGTTTTGAGATCCAAGAGCAACCGGAACCGCAAGAACAAGGCAAGTGCCCCTTGACCATATTGATCCTATGTTTTGGGAAACTATTTTGTTTTGCGAAAAGGTGTGTGCTGAGTCAAACATGATGGGAAACCCTTTTATAGGAGTTTACTAGTTTTGGTTAAACCACCCTTGTTGCCAGGGATGTTTATGAGTCGGGTATGGTTTTAATTTATGCTTCGCTGAGTCCATGGGATTGGGGAGCGAGATGGATGTGTCTAGCTAACTACACTCGTAAGATTTATGTGGAACCGATGTTGTTAATGAACATGGATCCGAGGGAGATCTAGGCAAGCCTTGGTTTGTGAATGAGTTAGAAAGAGATGGTGGTTTACTTGCCGTAGATCTAAGGACCAGTTCATGCGAGCACATGCCAGGATAGCAGTGCCACCACAAGGCCAAGTATGGGTGCTGCTTAGCTGACTAATTAGGTAAGTTGCTAGATTTCTATGGACCGTGGAAGGTGCGGGGAATGGGAGTCGAGTGAGGACTGCCCTTTGAACTGCATGGCACAAGAGGGGGCCCGTGGGTGGGAGAATTGGAGATTCTAGCCTGCCGGTGAAACCTTAGTGAGTCCATACATCTAGTAACCCCTTTGTAAAGGCTATTTTGTGATCTCTTGGCCATACACCGACGGTTGTGTACTGGTATAATGGAGGTTCTGCAGTCGCTGACGGGTGACGAATCACAAACTTGTGGGTAAAGAGATGCAAACTCTGCAGAGTATTAAAACTATAATGATAGCCGAGCTTACGGTCACGAGCGCCTGGCCATCTTCCATGATTAGTTGGGATGGTTATTGGCTATGGTTATTGGTTATGGTTTTGGATGGTTTGGTTTTGGTTTTGTTTTCGGGACTGTTGAGTCCGGGTGATGAGATGGGTTGCATGACTGTTGAGTCATGACAGCGAGGTTGGTCTCGGTGTGAGACGAAATTTGTTTGTAAGATGAAATGGTAGCGAATACGAGATGGTAATCGTGAGATGGTAGCGAATACGAGAAGGTATTCGTGAGCAAGAATGAGGTTGATTAATGTCTGGTTGGGACATGGAAGGTAATAAACATAATGGAGGTATGATTGGTATTTTATTACATGTTGGGATTACATTCACTTAAACATAAGTTGTTGTTTTATCGTGGTTCTTGATAAATAACTTTGCTTTTCTGCAATGAGCCTTTTTATACCTACCTTGTTGTGAGCTACATATCATATTTTCCCGCGCTTGCTGAGTACATCATTGTACTCAAACTTGCATTATTATTTCATCATCAGCAACAGGAGAAGATTACTATGAAGACCAGGTGGAGCATTAAGCGTGTAATCTATCCTCAACCTTGCCTGTGTAAAAGTCCCAAAAATGTGTATGAATAAAAACCAAGGTTTGAGTTCACATGTGTGGCAAAGACATGAGAAATGGGACTTGCTAAAACTTTTCTTCATGCAAAGTAATACATGGATGACCATCTAAAATGAGGCTCACATTTTTATTTAAAAGTGTTGAACCATTAAGGAGTTAAATACCTCTTTGCATGTAAGTTTAAAAATCAGATTTGAAATTCAAAGTTCACACATGTGGTGACCAAAAACTTTGAATAAACATACAGCCCTATAGTTGGAGTTATAGGAAAAAGTTTTATCACAAACTTTGCATTTGTAGGGTGGTCTCAAAAAGGAGTTAGAGAGAAGAATTTGCAAACTTCAACCAAATTAGAATTTGGCAAGCAAATTCAAAGTGAATTTGGAGAATTCAAATTCTAGCCACCCTTTTAAACTCAGAATTTTGGGGAATTAAGAGGATCAGCATGAGAAGATATTTGGGAAAACAATGTGGGGTGGGACCCACATGGCAGTGAGCTGGAAAATTAAACTTACACAGGAAGCAATTGACTTTGTCTCTGTGATTCAACACCCACGAGCAGCTCTCCCACCGGTGCCACCGAGGGCTGCCCAGGCCACCTCTTGCTGTGTTCTCCCAAGCACCGGCGCCCAGAGGCGGTCCTGCGACGTGATCACCCCCCCCCCCTGACCGAAGCAAAAGTCATTTGTCTTCTCCTCCTCGAGGGCGACGCTGAACCGAGCCGTCCTTCCACTCCGCCTCTCGGTCTGATCAAAGAAACGGCAAAACGCTGCGCTTCCCTCCTCCCCGAACTGCTATACAACGTCCAGAGCTCGAACCCCACTGCCCCGACGCTTAAACCACCGAGTTGCGGCCTCTGTGCCCGTGATTAACGCCGTCCGCCGCGACCTAGCGCAAAGGCGGCGATCAGCCTCACGTGGACAGACCACTACGGTGGTTTCCAGGATCGGTCAAGCACGGCCACGGACGCGCGCTGGTTCGGTGCTGCTCTCAGCCAAAGCTCCAGCTGTGCTATGAAGCATCGCCGGCGAATTTCGAAGTTTTGCTCCGGCGGCCTCAACCCGAGCTCCCGGTACCGTTCCTCAAAATTCCCCCTCTCCAATCCTCTGCAGATCATCAAACCTTGCACTTAGATGCTGGATTAGCTGGCGATCAATTGTCCTTGAGGATCCAGCGCATGAAAACGCCTCAGCGCGACGGAATTCGAGCTCGACTAGAGGTGTTCATGGCGGGACCATTCGGTCGCACGACGACAACCTATTTGCAGCAGCTCCAGAGCCACTTTGAGGTCGTGCCGATCCTCCTAGAGGTGCGCTTGTGCTGTAGGGCTCGTCGGCACAGATTTTGGCGGGCTGGAGGCCTTAGGCAACGTCACCGAACCTCCACAGTTGCTGTCGCACGTCGCCGGCCATGTCCCGGCCGCAGGCAGCCCAGCAGACCCCACAGCCATGTTCCTCGACGCCCAAAAACCCCTAGCGGCAAGTCCTAGTCCGTATGGTGGCCGGGAACGGCGGGCCGGCGAGCACCGACGTGCTCCGGCGAGGGGGGAGCGCGCGGGCGCGAAGGAGCCGGCCGGAGGAAGAAGAAGACGTAGGGCCCGGCTGTCAGCAGCTCAGAATTCAAACCCGTGATCCGGTGTGGCCGGGATCCCGTGTGCTGGCACGCAAAACTCCGTGGTCCCGGTGTGGCTTCAATTCTAGTGGCTGGAATTTGAATAAGCGGGCCCAGTGGAATTTTCAGTAGGAAAACAATTCCAGAGTTGGCTCAAACTTGGAAAAATCATAACTCCCTGTAGAAAACTCCAATTTGAGTGATTCCAATTGGGTTGGGTTCATCTTTCCGAGTTCTATTCAAATATGAACTCAGCTTTGTATGAAAGTCAATATTATATTCTGGAAAATTCTTTGAATTGTTTCTGAAAAAGAATTATTGAGGGAGTTTGGTTTATCCAAAAATCCCCAAATTTTGCCATAATATTCTTTAGCATAGTGTTGACCCACTAGCAAAATTTTCAGCTAATTTGAAGATCATTTGAGTAGGAATTTGCTAAATGCAAACTACTGTGTTCAAAAGAATCCAGAAACATTTTCAGAAAATGTTTCCCACTTCTAAAATCTATTCTGAGCAATCCATAGCTCCAAAAATAAGAGGAAAATTTAGGCAATCTCTCTGAGACATACTTGAAATTTCAGTTCACTTAATTGAGCATGAAAATGCACATTACTTCAGAATTAATTCTTTTGAGTACAAATGCTTAAAGAATTGTTCTGGAAGAACTACTCAAGTGAAGGGTCTGGATTTTGGACCAAATGACTCTCATATGACCAGGAGCTCACATGTAAATTATCAGCCCAAGTTGAGCTGTAGAACTCCCTGTTCCTATTCTCCATACTTATGTATATGTGGATATACATGAGTGACATTATGAGAATTGTGGAGAACACAATCTAATTCCACCTTAGCTGCAATTTGGGAAGCTAAATCCTTAGATAGTATAGAACCTGCTGTAAAAGTTTGAGGCCATTGGAGTTCTTGTTCTTCAGTGGTACTCAAATCTTTTCATCTTATCTGTTATGTTCATTAGGGAATATGGTTAGTGTATAGCTAAGGCCTTAAGGTCAATTTAGTTTAAGTCTGGTTCTTTGCACAACAGAGGCAAACCAAGCCATTCTTGGCTTTTCCACACAACCTCTGTTCCTAAGAAATTAATTCCATAACTTCTTTCCATTACATTCTATAAAACATGTACATATGCATTTCAATAGGAACCACAACGAAGGGGATTCAAAGGAGTTATTCATTGAAGTGGATCCAGCTCCGGAGAATCAAGGGTGGATCAGGAAGGACACTAACTGCTTATATACGACTACCCTGCAAAACGGGCAAGCTCCGGTTTGCATTTAACAGCTATTAAGTTTTTATTTTGTATTCACTTCCGGCTAAGATATGAACTGTGCATTAGGTATAGTGTTTGATACTCCTCTTGCATAGCCAAATGACCCATGGAGTATTGGGTAGGTCTCCTTTACTGTGTAAAACTGCCATGCTTAAGTACGGTTCGGTAGAAGTCGAGTGGTGAGATGCTACTCGCATGTTCAGGAACAACAGGGGCATACGGGATTGGTTCATAAATTAATTTGTTAGTTAAAGTTGAGACCGGAAGGTTGTAGGAGCAGCAGGACATAGGGGCCTGGGTACTATAGACCTGTCCGTGTCGGTCATGGACCGATCCGTATGCGGCCCTGTTGAACAAGTTTGAGTTGTGTACCGGACTCATGCTGGCTATATGGGGCCCAGTAAACCGATGTACCTCGGGAAGCTGTCGTTGGGACTTTTCAGGTCGCCTCAGGCGGACGGCCGGTGTGCAGTATGTGGGGAACATTCTCATGACATCTCACGTTGGCAGGAGCACCATGAGAGTGGCTACTGTACGGGGTGACTTGATCGATTCAGCAGGGGTGAAACGGGGGAAAGGCTGCCACGTACGACGTCGGTGATGGTTGTTGTAGGCAATGTTGAGTACGGGCGTACGTGTCGTGTAGTCAGAGTGTTATTGATTCGAATCACCGTCGCTCGCGGAATGGACCGAGCATACTTGTTCTCACAGTCGTGACATAGTAAGAACTTGCATGAGAAAGGAACTAATCATTTTGATGTGAAGTATCATACTAGCTTTGTATTGGATCTTGATGAATAGACTAGTGCAAATTCGATTCTTTTATGCCATGAGCAATTTACATCGGGGGAAAGCGTTTCTTGTTTGGTTGTGGACTCCCGATGTGGCGTGCCCAAGTTACTTAAAATGCTGTACTTAATACCTGAAAGTAAGGATTCACTTTTAGGCGAGTTTAATTATGCTTATGCCATCCTATTTTAGGTTCATAACCTCACATAGAGTTTCATGTTTAGGGTGACGGTTAAGTCTTGCTGAGCGTTATGCTCATGGAAGCTATCCGAGTTGTTTTGCAGATATTTTGACTTCGTGCTTATGAGAAGGGATGCCGATGAGACTCGGGAACCTCCGAGTGCTTACTCAAAGAGCATCCTCGCCGCTGCAGATTGTCTTCATGTTGCTAGTAAGAAACGTCCAAGGGCTGGACCGTTTCTTTGTTGCTAGTTTAGAAATGAGTCGTGAGAGTTATAGTCTTCCGCTGTAGCTTATTTTGAGATAAGTATTTATAAAACATTCTTGTACGCTTCCGCAAACTATTTATGTAATATGATGTGTTCCTTCGACCCGTGTGCTGTTGGGTGCCGCATATCACGGCACCACCCAACGAGGTCCTGTGGTCCCTCACAGCGTGGTATCAGAGCTGCGTTGGGAATAGAGCACGGATTGAGCATCATATTATGTCAAAAACTTAGGATACGGTGAGATAACGGTACTAGGCCCACATAAGAACTACTATTAGCATATTATGAAGGTGGCAAGTTAACCTATTTGTTATGTCGGAAAACCGTGCATCTCGGGACGTCTATATCTTTGTGGGTGCACGTATGCGCTGTCCACTAGTGCGCACAAGCTGAAGGGTGGAGCCCCACGGGTGACAGGTAACCCGACTCGCTTTAGTGTCCTCTACGACTCTTCATGTCATTTAGGGTATTCGAGCAACGCCATTCCCTGGCGTGCTTTGGGCGAGTATGGGAGACCCCGTCACGTTGCCAGTAACGTGAACACGTAGCTCAAGGTGTGTTTGGCTTGAGAACACCTGGGCGAGTGATGACGGCTGGGTGTATGAACTGTATGGATACCGGGTTCGGTGTGCAGCCGGACCTGATGATTGAGTGCGTTTTATAGAGGTGCTAACCACGAAAACCTTAGTGCGTGTAGAACACGTTTGCGAGTGACCGTTTTAGTGCCACCTAAGGATACGTATATGCCGGTGTAATCCGGTTAGGGTTTTCCCTTGGTGAGGCCACGTAGTACCATCATATGTCTTACGGTGCATCGTCACCGTACTACACTTAATAGTATTCTTTCCTATGAAGAAATCATTCATGACTAACTTTCAAACTAAAAATGGATGTTGGAAAGCACATATTAGTTACTGAACTCTTCATTTGGCCTAAGTTTCAAAGAAGAGAATTGCTAGGTTTCTTTTGATCCGAAAACAGAGTGCTCTGTTCTGGCAGAAATTGTTGCTGGACTTTGACAGAGCATAACTCTGTGTATATTGACCCAATGAAAGTATATGATACAGTTATAGAAAGGTTTTTAAGTGCTCTACAACTTTTCTGAAGACTTCCAGAGCAAAATCAGAAAACAACTTGGTTGAATGCCCAGAGGGATGCAGACTGTTTGGATGACAGAACAGCTGCAACACTCTCTGGATGTTTCTGTAAATTAGCCATAACATTCTGTAGAAAATTTTCTAAGGGTCATACGATACACTGTTGAAAAGGTTATGAAACTTGCAACGATTTTGTAGTTCATAGTTTGTTCAGAATTGTACCCCATTTGTATGTAAAACTGTGATGAAAACAGCCACATACAAAGGAGGTGCTGGCAAATTTTATCCAGAAATTCTGTCAATTTGAACAATCATAACTTTTTTTCCATAAATGATCTAGGGGCATATGAGTACTCGTTGGAAAGATACTGAAGTTGACTTGAACTTTGGTATTCAACTTGAGTCATGAAAATGCTAGTAACTGGATCAAATTCTTGGTTAAGTACAGAAAGGTCTGTTCTGGACAGAATGAGGGACTGAATATGTTGGCTTTAGAAAGATGTGTACACAAGAAATTTTGTTATGCTTTCATAAAGTTTTAGCATGTTCAGGTTTTACATACTGTCACATACTGCTGAGATCAAGTTGAGTCCCCTCAAAATTATGCTTTTGCAGTATGGTGCGTAGTCATTCTTCGAGTCAGGCTGAAAGTTCTCGCCAAGACGGTGATGACTCGACTCCACCACGGGCACCGCCGTCAATGGTATGGGCGGATGTCATGGATCAGATGGTCGAGTCAAGTCAAGAGAACACAAGACTACTCCAATCCTTGGTACAACAGGGCTTACTCCAACATGCACAACAGGACGCTCCACCTCGGAACGCCTATTTGGACTTCTTGGCGACACAACCACCAATTTTCACGGAAGCCAATGAACCAGTGGAAGCTGATCAGTGGCTTCGGGTTATGGAGTCTAAGTTTGGAGTGTTTGAGTGCAATGAGTATCAGAAGACATTATTTGCAGCTCAACAGCTCCATGGAGCCGCTGGAAATTGGTGGTTCGCTTATCTCACCACCGTTCCGGAAGGCCATCAAGTGGAATGGACAGAATTTCGTGAAGCATTCCGTGCTCGTCACATTCCTATGGGTTTCATCAAGGACCAACAGCAAGAATTCAGAAACTTGAATCAGGGGGACATGAGTGTCCTTGATTATGTCGGACGATTCAACCTTCTGGCACAATATGCTCCTTCTTATGCGACGAGCGAAGCTGCAATGTGTGACTACTTTTTCTATGGCTTGAGTGCCATACTAAAAGATAAGTTAGCTTTGTTCAATCAAGGCAGTTACACCGAGTTGATCAGTGCTGCTCTGCTGCAAGAACAAGCGACACTTGAGTGTCAAGCAGAGAAGAGGGACCGGGAGGATGTGCAAGAAGACACACCAGTCGTTCATCGTAAATACCGTGTGGTGTATCACACACCATCCGATGAAAGATGGCAAGCGCCAGTGAGATCAACTCCGTACAGATTTCCTGCTCAAGAATCTTGTCTTGAAGCAACACCTTTGCCGCAGCAACTAATGACACCTGTGGCATCATTGCTGCAGCCGAGTACATCAACTCCTCAACCACAAGTCAACGAAGAACCCGGGAAACCTCCGTGTTCTTATTGCCACCGTTTTGGGCATTTTAGGCAGGAATGCCGGGAGAAGTTGGTGAACACCAGACATCCATCATCATCAGGTGGTATGCCGCCACCTGCTCAAGTCAACATAACAGCATTGCAATCCGGGAGTGTGCAACATCTTGCTATTGAGGATGTCCCGGAGGGAGCACTGGTGTTAGCGGGAATGTTTACTCTCAAAGACGTGCCCGTGCTCATACTTTTTGATTCCGGTGCAACCCATAATTTCATCATCAAATCATGCGTGGATCTGCACCAACTATCCACCAATACTCCCACAACGAGTTTTCTTATACGTTCACCGGGAGGAAATATCTCTGCCAATCAGATTGTATCCCAAGCAGCTTTGTGTTTGGGCGGAAAAATATACCCAACATCGCTGATTATGTTGGATAGTCAGAAGATAGACATTATATTGGGGATGTCTTGGTTAAATCGTCACGGTGCCGTTCTTAATATCGGTAACCGGACTGTCCAGATTGACTCGCCGATTCACGGACAGCACACACTGTTTTTAGACAGCAAAGATCCAGATATGGTAGAGGCCTATGACACGGAAGCAATTAAGCTTGAAGATATTCTGGTGGTACGTGATTATCCCGACGTATTTCCTGATGATTTACCGGGTATGCCACCCGAACAGGACGTCGAGTTCAAGATTGAACTGGCGCCGGGAACGACGCCTATCTCACGAAGGCCTTACAAGATGGCACCTAACGAGCTAGCGGAGTTGAAAGAGCAACTGAATGAACTCATGAGCAAGGGTTTCATACGGCCAAGTTCTTCACCTTGGGGTTGCTCAGCGTTGTTCGTTAAGGAGAAGGACGAAACACTACGGCTATGTGTTGATTACCGTCCTCTAAATGCTGTCACAATCAAGAACAAGTATCCTTTGCCCCGCATCGACATCCTGTTCGATCAACTTGTGGGTGCAAAGGTATTTTCGAAGATGGATCTTCGGTCGGGATATCATCAAATAAAAATCCGACCGGAGGACATACCGAAGACAGCTTTCTCAACGAGATACGGTCTCTATGAGTACCTCGTCATGTCATTTGGGTTAACCAAGGCTACGGCACACTTCATGTACTTGATGAATTCTGTGTTCATGCTGGAGTTAGACAAGTTCGTCGTGGTATTCATCGACGACATATTGGTTTACTCCAAATCAAAAGAAGAGCACGCTGAACATCTGCGTATCGTGCTACAACGGTTGCGGTAGCACCAATTATATGCCAAGTTCAGCAAGTGCGAATTTTGGATTGATCAAGTGCCTTTCCTAGGCCATATTATTTCAGCAGAAGGTATTGTCGTGGACCCCATCAAGATTGAACAAGTGCTGAAGTGGGAATCTCCCAAATCAGTCCACGAGGTCCGAAGTTTCCTAGGTTTAGCGGGGTATTATCGGAGGTTCATTCCGAGCTTCTCAAAAATTGCTAAACCAATGATGGAGCTGCTGAAGAAGGGCACTAAATACATGTGGAATGCAGCATGTGAAGTCGCATTCAAAACTTTGGTGAAACATCTCACAACAGCTCCAGTTCTTGCTCCGCCGGACACGACGAAGCCATTTGATGTATACTGTGATGCATCCGGCATCGGTCTCGGCTGTGTTCTGATGCAAGAAGGGTGTGTAGTCGCCTATGGGTCTCGTCAACTGCAAAACCATGAGCATTATCCAACTCATGATCTTGAGCTTGCTGCAGTGGTGTTGGCGTTAAAAATGTGGAGGCATTACCTACTGGGTAATCTTGTTCACCTCTACACCGACCATAAAAGCCTGAAGTATATCTTCACGCAGAAGGAGCTGAATATGAGACAACGGAGATGGTTGGAGCTCATCAAAGATTATGAAATTGAGATCCACTATCACCCGGGAAAAGCCAACGTGGTTGCCGACGCGCTTAGTCGGAAAGCCCACGTTCACAACTTAGCGGCTGCTGAGTTGGAAGATGAATAACCAAGCCTCCGTGTCATTCTGTATGGCGCGCTTTATAATCTCGCGCTCATTCCAACGATCCGTGGAGAGATTGTTGAGGCTCAAGGAAGAGACAGAGGTATGTCTCACATACGGAGAAGACTAGACAACGGAGAGGTGAAAAGTTTCAGGAAGGATGAGAACGGTACGATATGGTTTAACGATCGTATAGTGGTACCGCGCAATATGAAACTCCAGAAGAAGATCTTGGATGAAGCCCACCTGTCAAAGTTTTCCATTCATCCTGGAAGTAACAAGATCTACCAAGATTTGAAACAGAAATTTTGGTGGACGAGGATGAAGAGGGAGATTGCTAAATACGTATCCGAATGCGATACGTGTAGATGGGTCAAGGCTGATCATATGCGGAAAGCCGGACCGCTACAACCATTGAAGATACCGGCATGGAAATGGGAGGATGTAAGTATGGACTTCATCGTCGGATTACCGCTCACATCCCGGAAGCATGACTCGATATGGGTGATCGTTGACCGGTTGACGAAGTCGGCTCATTTCATACCGGTGAACACTCATTTTCATGCCAAGCAATATGCAGAGTTATACATCTCCAGAATTATATGCTCACATGGTGTCCCGAAGACCATCATTTCAGATCGAGGTGTGCTGTTTGTTGCTCGTTTTTGGGGGCAGCTGCATGTCTCATTGGGCACCAAGCTGATTAGAAGCTCTGTATATCACCCTCAAACCGATGGACAAACTGAGAGGGTGAATCAAGTGCTCGAGGACATGTTGAGAGCGTGTGTCATCCACCACGGTAGGAATTGGGATGATCACCTACCGCTGGCGGAGTTTTCATACAACAACGGTTATCAAGCGAGTATTAAAATGGCACCGTATGAAGCTCTCTACGGCCGGAAGTGTCGCACACCGCTGAATTGGTGTGAGTCCGGCGAAAGAGTTCTGTTTGGGATTGATCTTGTCAACGAAGCCGAAGACCGAGTTCGGTTGATACAAGAGAACTTGAAGGCGGCACAATCCCGACAGAAGAGCTACGCTGATCAAAGGTGTAGGCCATTACATTTTGACGTCGGAGAGCACGTATATCTTCGTGTATCTCCGATGAAGGGAATTCACCGGTTCGGTGTAAAGGGGAAACTCGCTCCCCGTTTTATTGGTCCTTTTGCTTTCACGGAGAAGTGCGGACCCGTAGCCTACCGGCTGGAATTACTGGCAAGTCTAGCGGGTGTTCATGATGTATTTTATGTATCACAGCTGCGGAAGTGTCTCAAATTCACCGCTGCTATTCGCACCGAGGACATCGATGAATTGAAACCGGACCTTACCTACACCGAGCGACCAGTTCAGATTCAGGATGAAAAGGCCCGGGTAACCCAGAACCGGACGATCAGATTTTTCAAGGTTCTGTGGAGTAATCACACCGCGGAAGAGGCGACGTGGGAAAGTGAAGATTACCTCCGCACCAACTATCCGGAACTTTTAGCTTTGTACAGTTTGTAATTACATCTCCCGTCTCGTTCCTCTTTTGTAATCTTGGGACGAGATTCTTTTAAGGGGGGCAATGTAAAAGTCCCAAAAATGTGTATGAATAAAAACCAAGGTTTGAGTTCATATGTGTGGCAAAGACATGAGAAATGGGATTTGCTAAAACTTTTCTTCATGCAAAGTAATACATGGATGACCATCCAAAATGAGGCTCACATTTTTATTTAAAAGTGTTGAACCATTAAGGAGTTAAATGCCTCTTTGCATGTAAGTTTAAAAATCAGATTTGAAATTCGAAGTTCACACATGTGGTGACCAAAAACTTTGAATAAACATACAGCCCTATAGCTGGAGTTATAGGAAAAAGTTTTATCACAAACTTTGCATTTGTAGAGTGGGCTCAAAAAGGAGTTAGAGAGAAGAATTTGCAAACTTCATCCAAATTCAAATTTGGCAAGCAAATTCAAACTGAATTTGGAGAATTCAAATTCTAGCCACCCTTTTATACTCAGAATTTTGGGGAATTAAGAGGATCAGCATGAGAAGATATTTGGGAAAACAATGTGGGGTGGGACCCACATGGCAGTGAGCTGGAAAATTAAACTTAAACAGGAAGCAATTGACTTTGTCTCTGTGATTCAACACCCACGAGCAGCTCTCCCACCTCTTGCTGTGTTCTCCCAAGCACCGGCGCCCAGAGGCGGTCCTGCGGCATGATCACCCCCCCCTGACCGAAGCAAAAGTCATTTGCCTTCTCCTCCTCGCGGGCGACGCTAAACCGAGCCGTCCTTCCCCTCCGCCTCTCGGTCCGATCAAAGAAACGGCAAAACGCCGCGCTTCCCTCCTCCCAGAACTGCTAGACAACGTCCAGAGCTCGAACCCCACTGCCCTGACGCCTAAACCACCGAGTTGCGGCCTCTGTGCCCGTGATTAACGCCGTCCGCCACGACCAAGCGCAAAGGCGGCGATCAGCCTCACGTGGACAGACCACTACGGTGGTTTCCAGGATCGGTCAAGCACGGCCACGGACGCGTGCTGGTTCGGTGCTGCCCTCAACCAAAGCTCCAGCCGTGCCGTGAAGCATCGCCGGCGAATTTCGAAGTTTTGCTCCGGCGGCCTCAACCGGAGCTCCCGGCACCGTTCCTCAGAATTCCCCCTCTCCAATCCTCTGAAGATCATCAAACCTTGCACTTAGATGCTGGATTAGCTGGTGATCAATTCTCCTTTAGTTTCCAGCGCATGAAAACGCCTCAGCGTGACGGAATTCGAGCTCGACTAGAGGTGTTCATGGCGGGACCATTCGGTCGCACGACGACAACCTATTTGCAGCCACTCCCGAGCCACTTTGAGGTCGTGCCGATCCTTCTAGAGGTGCGCTGGTGCTGTAGGGCTCGTCGGCACATGTTTTGGCGGGCTGGAGGCCTTAGGCAACGCCGCCGAACCTCCACAGTAGCTGTCGCACGTCGCCGGCCATGTCCCGGCTGCATGGAGCCCAAGTCGACCCCACAGCCGTGTTCCTCGACTCCCAAAACCCCCTAGCGGCAAGTCCTAGTCCAGATGGTCGCCGGGAACGGCGGGCCGGCGAGCACCGACGTGCTCCGGCGAGGGGGGAGCGCGAGGGCGCGAAGGAGCCGGCGGGAGGAAGAAGAAGACGTAGGGCCCGGCTGTCAGCAGCTCAGAATTCAAACCCGTGACCGGGTGTGGACGGGATCCCGTGTGCTGGCGCGCAAAACTCTTTGGTCCCGGTGTGGCTTCAATTCTAGTGGCTGGAATTTAAATAAGCGGGCCCAGTGGAATTTTCAGTAGGAAAACAATTCCAGAGTTGGCTCAAACTTGGGAAATCATACCTCCCTGTAGAAAACTCCAATTTGAGTGATTCCAATTGGGTTGGGTTCATCTTTCTGAGTTCTATCCAAATATGAACTCAGCTTTGTATGAAAGTCAATATTATATTCTGGAAAATTCTTTGAATTTTTTCTGAAAAATAATTATTGAGGGAGTTTGTTTTATCCAAAAATCCCCAAATTTTGCCAGAATATTCTTTAGCATAGTGTAGACCCACTAGCAAATTTTCAGCTCATTTGAAGATAATTTGAGTAGGAATTTGCTAAATGCAAACTACTGTATTCAAAAGAATCCAGAAACATTTTCAGAAAATGTTTCCCACTTCTAAAATCTATTCTGAGCAATCCATAGCTCCAAAAATCATAGGAAAATTTAGGCAAGCTCTCTGAGACATACTTGAAATTGTAGTTCACTTAATTGTGCATGAAAATGCACATTACTTCATAATTAATTCTTTTGAGTACAAATGCTTAATGAATTGTTCTGGAAGAACTACTCAAGTTAAGGGTCTGGATTTTGGACTAAATGACTCTCATATGATCAGGAGCTCACATGTAAATTATCAGCCCAAGTTGAGCTGCAGAACTCCCTGTTCCTATTCTCCATACTTATGTATATGTGGATATACATGAGTGACATTATGAGAATTGTGGAGAACACAATTTAATTCCACCTTAGCTGCAATTTGGCAAGCTAGATCCTTAGGTAGTATAGAACCTGCTGTAAAAGTTTGAGGCCATTGGAGTTCTTGTTCTTCAGTGGTACTCAAATCTTTTCAGCTTATCTGTTATGTTCATTATGGAAAATGGTTAGTGTATAGCTAAGGCCTTAAGGTCAATTTAGTTTAAGTCTGGTTCTTTGCACAACAGAGGCAAACCAAGCCATTCTTGGCTTTTCCACACAACCTCTGTTTCTAAGAAATTAATTCCGTAACTTCTTTCCATTACATTTTATAAAACATGTACATATGCATTTCAATAGGAACCACAACGAAGGGGATTCAAAGGAGCGATTCATTGAAGTGGATCAAGCTCCGGAGAATCAAGGGTGGATCAGAAAGGACACTATCTGCTTATATACAACTACCCTGCAAAACAGGCAAGCTCCGGTTTGCATTTAACAGCTTTTAAGTTTTTATTTTGTATTCACTTTCGGCTAAGATATGAACTGTGCATTAGGTATAGTGTTTGATACTCCTCTTGCATAGCCAAATGACCCATGGAGTATTGGGTAGGTGTCCTTTACCGTGTAGAACTGCCATGCTTAAGTACGGTTCGGTAGAAGTCGAGTGGTGAGATGCTACTCGCATGTTCAGGAACAACAGGGGCATACGGGATTGGTTCATAAATGAATTAGCAAGTTAAAGTTGAGACCGGAAGGTTGTAGGAGCAACAGGACATAGGGGCCTGGGTGCTATAGACCTGTCCATGTCGGTCAAGGACCGATCCGTATGCGGCCCTGTTGAACAAGTTTGAGTTGTGTACCGGACTCATGCTGGCTATATGGGATCCGGTAAATCGATGTACCTCGGGAAGCTGTCGTTGGGACTTTTCGGGTCGCCTCAGGCGGACGGCCGGTGTGCAGTATGTGGGGAACATTCTCATGACATCTCACGTCGGCAGGTGCACCATGAGAGTGGCTACTGTACGGGGCGACTTGATCAATTCAGCGGGGGTGAAACGGGGGAAAGGCTGCCACGTACGACGTCAGTGATGGTTGTTGTAGGCAATGTTGAGTACGGGCGTACGTGTCGTGTAGTCCGGGTGTTATTGATTCGAATCACTGTCGCTCGTGGAATGGACCGAGCGTACTTGTTCTCACAGTCGTGACGTAGTAAGAACTTGCATGAGAAAGGAACTAATCATTTCGATGTGAAGTATCATACTAGCTTTGTATTGGATCTTGATGAATAGACTAGTGCAAACTCGATTCTTTTATGCTATGAGGAATTTACATCGGGGGAAAGCGTTTCTTGTTTGATTGTGGACTCCCGATGTGGCATGCCCAAGGTTACTTAAAATGCTGCACTTAATACCTGAAAGTAAGGATTCACTTTTAGGTGAGTTTAATATATGCTTATGCCATCCTATTTTAGGTTCATAACCTCACATAGAGTTTCATGTTTAGGGTGACGGTTAAGTCTTGCTGAGCGTTATGCTCACGGAAGCTATCTGAGTTGTTTTGCAGGTATTTTGACTTTATGCTTATGATAAGGGATGCCGATGAGACTCGGGAACCTCGGAGTGCTTACTCAAAGAGCATCCTCGCCGCTGCAGATTGTCTTCGTGTTGCTAGTAAGAAACGTCCGTGGGCTGGACCGTTTCTTTGTTGCTAGTTTAGAAATGAGTCGTGAGAGTTATAGTCTTCCGCTGTAGCTTATTTTGAGATAAGTATTTATAAAACATTCTTGTATGCTTCCGCAAACTATTTATGTAATATGATGTGTTCCTTTGACCCGTGTGCTGTTGGGTGCCGCATATCACGACACCACCCAACGAGGTCCTGTGGTCCCTCACAGCCTGTGGGAGAATGGAGTAGAAGATGGAGCCGCTGCTGTTGCTTAGATTGCTTCCGCATTAGTTCGAAGACTTCCGCTGCTAGAATAAAGACTTCCGCTGTGAGCATGAGTCCAAGACTCATGAGACATTGTAATAAACTCTGTTATTCGTGGTCATATATATTCTGAAATTCAGTTTGTGGATGATGTGTATATGTGTGATGAACATACTGGGCACACATATGCATCACTTCTCGGTTCCGTGGTTTTCCACAGAATTGAGGGCGTCACCGAGGAGTGCTCTAGGGCCCGGGAAATGCTGGAACTCGGTGTGTTTTGTGTTAGGGAGGTGAGCAACAAGCGTGGGGGTACTGTTTAGCAGCTCGGAGGAGAGTGGGTGCAAGTTTTCTGCCGGTTCCCGCTCACGAGGCAGCGGCGGTGTGAGGGGCTCGGTCTGAGGTTTGCTCGCGATGAAGAGGAAACAAAGTCGGTTGCTCAGTCTGTGGGGTAGTAGATCACACCGAGAGAAGAGAAACCACACACACGGTGCCAGCACTTGAGAGAAGGGAGCAGGAGGTGACGCAGCCGTTCTCTCGGTGGCGCCCGGGTGCAGCCCCTCGGTGGAGTAGAGAAACAGAGACTCATTATCTCAATTGCTTTGTGTGCAAGTCACTAATTTAGCTCAATGACATGTGGGGTCCACCCCAAATTTTCTCCCAAAATATCTTCTCATGTTCATCTCTTCCATTCAAAAGTTTTGAATTTACAAAGTGGACTAGCATCTGAATTCCCCCTAATTCAGTTTGAATTTGCATAGCAAATTTGAATTTGGTTTGAATTTGAAAATGCATCTATTTAGTTCCTTTTGAGCCCACCCTAAAAATGAAAAATTTGCCACACTAAATTTCCTCAAATTCCAAAGTATAGGCTTCATGATTATTCAAAGTTTTTGGCCGCAAATTGGTGTGAACTTTGAATTTGAAATCTGATTTTTAATCCTTCATGCAAAGGGGTATTTAAATCCTTATTGGTTCAACACCTTCAAATAAAAATGTGAGCCTCTCTTTGGATGATGATCCCTGTAGCACTTTGCATGAAGAAAAGTTTTAGCAAATCCCATTTTTCATGACTTTGCCAAACATATGAATTCAAACCTCGGTTCATTCATATACATTTTTAGGACTTTTACAGTTAGGGGGGGATATGGGGGAATTTGGGGGAATTTTGGGGAAAATTAGTGGGTGGCCAGGTTTGGCTATTTTTTATTATTAATTTATTTTTTCTTTTTCTATTTCTTTTTCTTTTTTCTTTTCTATTTATTTTCATTATTTCCTTTAATTAATTAATTTGTTTCTATATTCCTTACTTTATTTTTTTGTTCTTTTTAAATGCTTCTCTACATGAGAAATGTATGCAATGCATGGTAGTAAACTTGAGGGTGTTACACTATCAACCCACGTGCTATAAGCATCCTCTTCCTCTTCTTCTATGGATTTAGGCGCTGATTCGCCGTGAAAGACCCACACCTCATAATGTGGCACGAAACCATATCGGCACGAGTCTATTGAAAGTGTTTTCTTGCCCAAACACCTCATATTCTGGCATCTGCTACATCGACACTGCACCTTATTTATGTAGGATAATGAAAAAGCACGGTCCACTAAAGTCGTAGTCTTGGTCACCCACTCATCTGAGTGAGTTCCAACCAGTATACATCCAACTACGGTCTTCACCCATATTTGAGCGTACAAATAAAATGCAGACAAGTCAACATCAGCTATCACGCGTCTACATCTATTAGGAAGGATGTGTCCTCAACCCATCCAAGAGTGACCGAGAGAGCTTGCTTACAATTAGACGCAGGTCTAGATCCTGATGAAATTTTGGTAGCATAACCCCGAAGTTCTCCAACTGCACGCCCTGAAATGGTGCAGCAGAGAACATCAGGGTTATACAACCGAAATTTCAATCAGATCCAGACCTCACGTCTCGTCATAAGAAAGATCTCTCGGTCAATCCAAGGCTGTCCAAAAAAGGGACAATTCCGAACCTACACGCGTCACATACGTAGCGCAAGTGACACATGCCGGTTCAAAATGGGTGACGCATAAGTTACGTTACTCATTTTTTATTCATTAAATACCATAGTAAAAAGCTTATTTACGAAGGTTTTCATGTGTTCCGGTGAGAGAGAGAAAGAGGAAAGAAACAGAGAAAGAAAGAGAAAGGTTACGAGATGGTCGTGAAATCTTGACAGTTAACATATCGTGTCCAACCCGATGTTCCAATGAGTGCGCGCACCGTGCAGGGACTCGGGTGCGCCGTTCAGAGACTCAGGCGCACTGGGTGGGGGTGTGTGGCAGAGGGATGGGGAGAGAGGGCGACCAAGCTGCGCGTGGGCGGTGGCATGGGTCGGCTACTTCAGATGCGGGCCAAGGGGACGGGGGCGTAATTGGAGGTAGCGAATCAGCAGAAGCAATAGGAGTCTTCGACGGTGTGCAGCTTAATGGGTTGAAAGAACCTGATTCTAACATTTTTCACTTCACCTAAACGGGTCAAAACAGTTTTGTTTGATCCATTTACACCGTTTAAACAGCCGTCGGGTCAACCGTTTAAATGTCCGTTTACAGTTTAAACAACACAGCAAGTGTGTGCTTACCGTTTAAACACGTTTAAATGGCCTTTTAATACCGTTTAGTATAACACTGAATAAACTAAATACTCAACTAACTAAACAAATAATTAACTAAGCACATATAATACATAATTAATATATATCAAACTAAAACATAAAATAGGCACTTAAACAACTAATCAAACAATAAACTTAATTAAATGAATAGTTACTAAATTCAACCTAATAATTAACATTTAAACTAAATATCACTAAAAGAACATGAATTGATTAAGTATTTATAATTATATCTAACCTAATTAACTACTAATTACACAAATTAATAAAATTACTTGTTTTGGGTCTGAGGCGGCAGGCTGCGGGAAGCCGGGGGCGGGGGCCGGGGCCGGCGTTGGGTGGCGACGCCGGGGGAGGCGGGCGGTGAGGCCCGAGCGCGGCGGGGGCGGCGATGTCGTGGGTGGCGGGAGCGGCGGGGGCGGCGATGTCGTGGGCGGCGGGAGCGGCGGGGGCCAGGGGCGTCACTGCTCGGGGCAGTGGGGGCCGGCCTGCGGGCGGGGGTGGCAGCGTGGTGGTGGCTCGGACTCAGGGTTGGCGCGGATGTGAATGCCGTGTCGGCGATGGTCTCTTCTAGCTGTCGTAAATAAGGCTACTTACGATGGCTAACCCTAAAACTGTCGTAATTTAAGCTAGTCGTCGTACATGTGGCAGTTTGCTGTAGTGCATGTCTTCTACTCCTTTTTCAATTAATTTTAAGAGAGTGCTTGACATGGAAAATATGGAGTATCTTTTGTTGTGGATTTGTATAATGGATAAATTTACTGACTTCTAGTGTATTAGTTTAGCATGTGCACGTGATATCTTGATCGTAGAAGTATGAAAAGAATCTCACATAGGTCTATAGTAGTTTGACTAGGCTCAATGTGAAAGCAAATAGAATATGCGTAAGGTTTTATCTAGGTATACTATCATATAGCTTTGGTAGGAAGTTCTAATCAAGTGAGGAAACTTTCAAATTTTAACCTATTTGTATTTTTCCGGATATTAAGTTTCACCTTGAATTAGGATTTAGCAACTTAATTGCTATATCATATCTCACAACAACCTAGAATTAGAGGCAAGCTTATGCTGCCCACAAATTCTAAGCTCAAGGTAAAGTTACGCATAACCAATAAACTCAATAGTTGGAAAATACTAACATGTATACTATAGACAAAATAAAAAATAAGACAGGGCAATTATTCATCATTTCAACTTATGTAAACGTATGGCATTCTTATCGCACATATTTTATTCAATTCAAATCCTATTCGAGGTTTTTTTATTTTTATAGATGCAAATGATGTGGAAAAAGGAAATGATATGCAAGGTGAGATGTGATACAAGTTATCTAAAGTGTGGGTCCTCCCCCAAGCTTGTTCTTGGTCGAGGTCCGTGATAGGGGTTGATTCCCTAACAGCGAGTACATCATGAGGTTGGCCTATCCTTGTTGCAGCATGGCTTTGACGATGGAAGGTTGGGTGTCGATATTATGGTTCCTTCCATGGGTGCCATGAATGTGGTCGAGGAGCATGTTAGTGGATGCTCCTCGTCCGCATATCAATGTCTTCTGTTTGGTGTGATTTGATTCCTTGGCTAAGGTCATGATAACCTTGAGCCACAAAGCTAAAACAAGCACCCAACGGTGGAGGTAACTCCCTTGAGCTTGAATGGGTGCTTGATTAGTTGGGAGCATATTAACCCCGCTTATTCATAACAACCCATTAGTCTCTTGTGGAGGGTTTCCATTAAAAAACCTCCGGCCTCGTATAGATATGATTGACCCTCAGGCTTATTTCCGACATGTTTCAATCATGCTCGTTTACTCCTTGGCCAATAGATGTTGAGATAGAACCTCTGAGGCTTCGTTCAAGGATCGACTTCTTGTATGCTTGCATAGAAATATTACTCCTACAAGCTTCCCCTATTGGATGGAGAGGAATGGTTATCTCCTGGTACTTGTACAAATGAATTTCCGGGTTAGGTAACCAAATTTCATTGGTACATCCAGGGAAGAGAAAGAACAAAGATCTATCAGGCCCAATTTCATATGAGTGTGAGTGCATCCATAAACACTGTACCACTCATTGATATAATAGTGGAGCTTTATGAATAGATCAATTTGCACATATTATCTAAAGCTCATACTCATAGCAATGCAAGTGATGGATGTCACCCTATGGGTCCTTCATCTTGAAATTTTCTAACCATCATAGCTTTTATAAGAGCAAATTTTATCTTTTAGATCATGGCAAAACAAGATTCTCAATGTTATCCTCCCCGAACATAGATAATGCGTAGTTTACTACATACCACTTCACCCATTAAGTTATTCCAAAAGCTTTGTTTAATAAACCAAGACAAAAAAATTGACTAAGTCTATTACCCAATGCTTATTGGATTCTTGGTACTTGTTTTAGTTTCTTCCAAGTAAGGTGATATTTCTTATGAAAGGCAAAAGGTTATATCATCACTTACTTTCATGAGGGTGCATGGGAATTGAATGAGGATGAGGCGGAATCCGTCCTCATCAATTCAAGCAAGTCATTCAATCCTAGTGTAAACCAAATGATGGAAGATTCTAAATTCATACCTCTTCTGAATCGCAGTTCAGGATCGAAGGCCCTTGTGTGAGGAACACACAGACTTGGAGTCTAGCCTTGATGTTCAGTGTCACTTGCCAAGTCGAGGTTAGAGTTGGCGATGAATGCGGGTGAAGCTTCATCTTACAGCTGCGTCGGGTCACCATCTTGAGCAATCCTCCACCTCGGGCTTGAGTTGAGCTTGGTGGAGGAATATGCGCTTGAATCCCCCCGATGGTGGCTTGAGCTTGATGGGGCTCCCCTTGTTTTTGCCGAACAGCCTCTTCATATTTTTCATTCTGGCTGCAACTCAGTCAAGAACAAACAAAACAACTCGAAAATGGGTTGCGTTAGCAAAAGCAAATCGGTACCCTTGTCAAATTATCTTGCCCAACTTGAAACATCTCGCAAATGCAATGAGGAATAAGGGAAATCATTTGGGGTTCAGTTAGGAAACCAAACTCAAGTGGTTATGCCTAAAGTTCATATGAAAATTAATTTCCTTCCTAATCCAACATTTTCTTTTTATGTTGGTTGGAAAATTTTAGTTTCCAACTTGCAAATTTTAAAATTCAAACATGCTAAATGCAAATTTAAGTTTTGGTAAAAATTCAAATATGCCATTGGAAAAATAACTATGAGATAATTACCAACTAACCTTTTAGCAAGGACTCACCAAATTTTTGAAGTCCAATGAGCGGGACTTACCTCCGTCCTGTTTAGCGTGATGATATGTCATCCATACCCGGAGATGAGGGTGTAGACGACTTCCCTTTCCTGACACACCAGATCTCTTTTGGTGGTCAACTGGACAGTGGGGCCCGTGTGGCCCCAGCCTCTCCGTCGTCTTGATGTAGACTTGATTGTGTTGCGACGGCATTTAAGATACTCTTTCATGAGGTAGGTGAGGCTTGTCCTTCTTGGGGGTGTCACGTTGACCTTCTTGATGTTCTTTTGAGTCAGCCTATACTTGATCTTAGATCAAAGATATCCTTGGGCACGGAGATAAGTGGAATCCACAATCAAACAAGAAACGCTTCATCCACGATGCTGGTTGCCCAAGGTTGCACAGGCTTAGTCGAAGTGTAGGGTCCCCACGGGTGATTGTGGGACACCTTGTATCTTGAATGCTTTCAAGTGTCTTGCCATTGGCCAATAGCTTCTTGGATGTGTTTTCATTAATTTTTGCTTGGATATGGACAAGATACTTAAAGCTAGGTTGGCTTAAGTGGAATCCCTTGGAATTGTTGGAATTCCCATAACCAATTGATGTAAGGGTGGTGTTAATTCCACCCTTGACCTCCTTGTTGATGGTGGCCATTGGAGTTGTTGTTTAGGAACAAAGGATCCTCGTGGGTCTTAAGGAAATAATTCCCTAAGTATCTCGTGTTGACATGGACTTTCACACATCATATCCATGACTTGGATCCTCCCAACACTTCTCTGTTGGCTTCATCCTCTTGATACTTCATAAGGAGGTCTAGTTTCGTAGTTAGCATGTCCACCTTGTTCATGGTGTGCATTCAAAACTGACGGAACTGGAGTCATTCATAAATCCACCCCATGATTGGTGACCATCTTCTCACACCAAATTTTTAACTTTCCTCATGGTCTATGATAGGGAAACCAGGGGGTGGCCCGATCTTCACGGCAGTAGGTACGACAAGGTATAACTACCTGAAAATCAGGCAGGATAACTAGCTTTATATCTGCCAAGGTTGGATGCGACCAAGTGATGGGGAGAGAGGCACTGAAGTCTTGAAAACTTCGACTTGATCTCCGATCGACTACAGAACCACGATCCTTGATAACTAGCTTTAAACCTGCCAAGGTTGGTTTTGACCAAGCGGCGGGGAGAGAGGCACCGAAACCTGAAAGACTTCGACTCGGTCTCTAAACGACCGCAGACCACAAACCAGTACTAACCTACAAAAAAGGCCCAAAAGCCTAGATCACAAATTAGGGGATCTCACAGGGATCACTGTAACAGCCCTGACTTTTGTAAAGTTTGATTTCAACTTATCAAGCAAAGTTAAGGGGAAGAAAGCTTAAGTATGTGTTCATAAAATGATAGCATAGAACGGACATGTGATGGAGTTAAAGATTTTCTTTAGCTTAGGCTTGACACCTGTTAACATGAGCAGGGAACTTCACTCCCTAATTTTGAATTCATGTCAACCCTCACTATGAAGAGGATGGAGGGAAATTTAAACACAATTTGAATTCTTTTAAAAGGATTCAGGTGCAGATTATCCAAATGCACACAAGTGAATTCATTAATGCATTCCCATGTATCAATGAGCTCATAATCCAAATTTGGATAATTTTGGAGCTCATCTACCATTTATCCATAGGGATATTTGAGAGAACATTCAAATTCAAATTTGATTTGAATTCTGAACCAAACATGCTCAATTTCGAAATCTGATTTCAGATTCAAATTCCTCATATTTTGTTTGGTCTACCGTCCAATTTTGGTGGAATTTTGGACAAAGGCAGTGCAGGAACCTTAAAGCACAAAGGGGAGAGGGGTTTAGATGCTGTGACCCACATGTCATTGGCTCTGTGCAGTGAACCGACTTCTCCCTCGGCTGAGAGCGCGACAGCAGCTCGGTGCAACCCGTTCCCAATGAGTTGCCGGCGCCACCTCCTGCCCACCCCTGCTGATCACCTCAGTCCTATCCTCCACGCACGAGCACAAACCAATTTCGCCTCTCTCAGTGCTCGCGCGCCTGCTCTTGGATCCTTCTCCAGCGAAGAACCCCCGCCATCGCCGTTTCTCTGTCGCCCGATCACCCTCGCCACTCGAGCTTCAGTTGGCCGAGCTCCTCACACAGAAAAGTCGTGTCACTAAATGTTCTAGCTGCCCACTATCTCCACCCCCAGGTTGCCCTGCTCAGTTGCGCGCGGGAATTCAAAGTCTCAGCTGTGACCGTGTGAGAACCGAAGAAATGAGCTTCGGCTCTCCGTGGACACACTACAGGAAAACGTATTATTTTCATCGGCTAAAAGTAATTTCATGGGCCCTCACAAAAATAAAACTAATTTTGTGAGCCATAACCTAGCACACGAAAATGTGACACTAATTTCGTGGGTTAGCGTTAGAGCTCACGAAATTAGATGTTAACTTCGTGGGTTTCTGGTAGCACACGAAAATAAGGGGACATCAATTTCGTGGGTTATCTGTGGCACACGAAAATAGATGCCCTAATTTCGTGGGTGTTTGTAGGCACAAGAAAATATGAGTTGGTTTCGTCGTTTCATGATAAAAGTATGCAATAATTTCGTCGGCCACGGCGGCTCACGAAAATATAGGCCATTAAATTCATGGGCTTTCGATAGGCACACGAAAATACGCGCGGGATTCATCGGCTAGCGACAAAAGTACGCCTTAATTTCGTCAGCCATGGCGGCTCACGAAAATATAGGCCATTAAATTCGTGGGCTCCCGACAGGCACATGAAAATAGGCGCTATTTTCATCGGCTTCCGACAGGCACATGAAAATAGGCTCTATTTTAGTCGGCTTCCGACAGGCACACGAAAATAGGTGCTATTTTTGTGGGTTTCTATGAGGCACACGAAATTAACTCTTATACAAAGCCGAGACCTGCTTCGGTTTTCATTGTGACCTGCCGCCGCCATATGTTACGCCGCCCGCCCGCTCGCGCCCAGCGCCGTCGACCGCTGCGCCGCCCAGCCCGACAGAGCCGCAGCCGCCGCCGCCTCGGGCTGTGACAGGGCCTCACGGCCTCGTTGAGCCAGGATCATGCTGAGGGGTGTTGTGTTGCACAGCACCGGATAACACACATAAAAGGTACAAAGCGGAAGCAATGTTTTATTACATAAACGAGTTTATGGACATTTTTACAACAAAATATGTTCAGTCTACACTCATGGGCGTAGACTACGCACCGAGTTCACATTCACCCCGTGAACGTGTCCCCGCTAGCACACACACACACACTAACACGGTGGCATGCACGACTCCCACTCGACGGGGTTTCCCTCTTGGGGATCCGTCTCCTCCTCGGGAGTCTCCTCCTCATAACACCCTGCAAAAGCTTCAAACACAAGCAGTGAGCATGATGGCTCAGCAAGTCTGACCTGTCTTTCCTATTCATGAAACTTCCACATGCTGGATTATGTGTAATAGGGAATGTAAGTTGCAAAGGACTCGCCAAATTATTTGAACCTTACTTTCCAGTTTTAGCAGCAAATTGTGGAGAACCTCACGCTAAGACACACAAGAGAGCCGCAATTAAACAAGAAAAGCATTTCTCTCATGTGCTTTGCCCAAGGTAAAAAGGAACATTAATTTGCTCTAAACTACAACAAGTCATTAACAATGAAGGTATAGCTTTCAATCAGCAACTTTTACATGACTCTATCCTATTCTTTGTACGTCAAGGTACAGTGAACAAGTGATACTCACTGACCGTGAAGGACGGCGATTATAATTGATTTACACCTGCAGGGTTACCCGAATAACCCGTCGCGTACGCCCCGTACTTGATGTTGCCTACAGCAACCATCACGGATGTCGTACGCAAACACCTTTCATTCGTCAGCCAAATGTTGAGCCGGTCCAATCGTCCTGAGCAAGAGGTCTCTGCGCGTGCATCTGCAGTGCCACCAGCCGATTTACACCTCAAGCTCTCAACCTACCCTCTGAACGACGAGCTATGCCTCAACACCCAGCTACCCGAATTACATCCGTTTCCCGGTTCCCATATATCCGGTAGGTCTTCGGTACTGTTCTAGCTTGTTCAACAGGCCCACACACGGCTTGGTCCATAATCGACACAAGCGGAGCTATGGCACCCAGGCCCCAGCGTCCTGCTGCCCTTACTCTCCACTCGGTCTCATTTTTCTTGCCATGTGTTTCATTTGCTGCCTTTACCCGAGTAGTGTGCCTCTGGCCTATTCTCGCGAGCAGATCCAACTACTCGACTTGTACCGAATTCTACACTATCTTAGCATTGCAGTAGCTAATCGAGGTTTAATAACCTAAGCCCAAACAAGGGTTTTGTTGGCTATGCATTTGGGTTTTCAAACAAGACTCTAATGCATAAATATGTGGATACTCAAAGTAAGTTCTTAAAACAGTAAAATTTTATAAAACAGTTAATGCAAACCTGAGCTTGCCTTTCTGCTGTTCGTCATATGCTAGCTGTTCCTCTGTAATAATGAAGTCTAAGACTTCAGGCTCCTCCTCAACCTTAGCGACTACATGAGATAAATACATATATGTATCAGTTTGAATGCATTTGAATTTGAAGTTGAATTTGTGAAGACTATAAGTATTTCTAGACAGGCCCACGGACTCTGAAATTTTTACTGTGATTTGGATACAACCTAAACAGAGACTTGGCCGAGTTTCATTTGCAGCAAAGCTCATTTGAGCCCTCCACAAATAATTGTGTATTTGGCCTTAATTGGAGCTCTTAGGGTGTTCTAGGGACTTTCATGGAGTAACCAATGATTTTCTGAAAACTAGATTTTCAGAGAGTTCTAATGGAGTTGGTTTCACTTAATTTTAAGATTCCTAGCCAAAGATATGAGCTAAACAATTTCAGAGAAATTCTGAAAATGTTTCTGGACATTTTCCATTTTCTCTGGAACAGTTTTATTAATCACACCAGTAGGTGGATCAAATGAGCTCAAATGGATCTGAAATTTTTAGGGTAGCTCAGGGACATTATGGTGAACATCCTGGCCAAATTTCAGAATTTACTCCAAAGGGTTCTCCAGTTAAAATTCTAAATAGTTTAAATTTTGAAGAATTAATTCTGTAGAAATAAGGAATTTCATAAAGTGAAACTTGATTTGTTGGAAAGTACTCAGAGAGCTGAATCCAAAAAAATTGGTTCACTCAATTTGGAGTTTCCTAGCCAAAGTTATGTGGGTTTGATGTTTGAACTAGAAACTGAAAATTGGTAAAAGTTTAAATTGCTGCGCGTGGGACCGTGGTGACGTGTCGGTTTCTCAACGGCTGACACATGGGGCTATGGAGTTTTTCGCGCGCAGCCACAACAGATCCGGTGCCACAGCTGATCCCTGATTTAAATATCCGGTCGCTGACACGTGGAACCGGGGGCTTCTTCAACCTCTCGACCTCCCGCGCCCGGCTGCCGCCCCCCTCGCTGGAGTGCTTGCCGGAGGGGCTCTGCCGTGTGCCAAACTCCAAGATTTTCGCTGCCTCTGCCTAATCCCACACGGGGAACTCGGTGCTGGACTTAGCTCGACATGACAACCACAGGAACATGGCCGGCGACGAGTGGCGGCTTCAGAAGAACTTCGGCCGCGCTTGCTGGGCTTCCTAGCACCCCAACTAATCGAGCAAACTGTCGTATAGCATCATTGCACCCTAGGGAAGGTCATCATGAACTCAAAAGAGCTCGTAAATGGCCGCAACTAGTGACGCGGCGCCACGGCCTTGTCGAGCCAGGATCACGATGAGGGGTGCTGCGTTGCACAACACCGGATAACGCACATCAAAGATACAAAGCGGAAGCAATGTTTTATTACATAAACTGGTTTATGAACATTTGTACAACAAAATATGTTCTGTCTACACTCACGGGCATAGACTACACATCGAGTTCACGTTCAGCCCGTGAACGTGTCCCTGCTAGAACGCACCCACACTAACACAACGGGGTGCACGACTCCCACTCACGGGGTTCCCCTCCTGGGGTTCCGTCTCCTCCTCGGGAGTCCCTTCCTCGTAAACCCCTGCAAAAGCTTCAAACACAAGCAGTGAGCAGATGGCTCAGCAAGACTGACCCGTCTCTCCTATACATGAAACTTCTACATGAAGGGTTGTAGGGTACATGAGGTAAAATAAGTTGCAAAGGACTCGCCTAATTATTTGAACCTTACTTTCAAGTTTTAGCATCAGGTTGTGGAGAACCTTACGCTAAGGCACATGAGAGAGCCGTAATCAAATAAGAAATGCATTTCTCTCATGTACTTTGCCCAAAGTTGAAAAGAACTTTAATTAGCTCTAAACTACAACAAGACGTTAACAAGCAAAGTATATCTTTCAAATCAGCAAACTTTTAACATGTATCTAGCCTGTTCTTTCTACGTCACGGAACAGTGAACGAGTGGTACTCACTGACTGTGAGGGACGGCGATTATAATTGATTTATACCTGCAGGTTTACCTGAATAACCCGTCACGTACGCCCGTACTCGATGTTGCCTACAGCAACCATCACGGACATCGTACGCAACCACCTTTCACCCGTCAGCCACATATTGAACCGGTCCTATCATCCCCAGCAAGAGGTCTCTGCGCGCGCATCCGCAGTGCCGCCAGCCGATTTACACCTCAAGCTCTCAACCTACCCTCTAAACGACAGGCAATGCCTCAATACCCAGCTACCCGAGTTACATCAGTTTCCCGGTTCCCATATATCCCGTAGGTCTTCGGTACTGTTCTAGCATGTTCAACAGGCCCGCACACGGCTCCGTCCTCAATCGACACAAGCGGAGCTATAGCACCCAGGCCCCAAAGTCCTGCTGCCCTTACTCTCCGCTCGGTCTCATTTTTCTTGCCATGTGTTTCATTTTCTATCTTTACCCGAGCAATGTGCCTCTAGCCTATTCTCGCGAGTAGTTCCAACTAATCGACTTGTACCGAATCCTACACTATCTTAGCATTGCAGTAGCTAACGAGGTTTTCAACCTAATCCCCACCCAGGGTTTTCTTGGCTATGCATTTGGGTTTCAAACAAAACTCTAATGCAAGAATGAAGTGGGTGCTCAAAGTAAGTTCTCAAAAAAATAAAATTTTGTAAAAGGGTTAAGGTAAACCGGAGCTTGCCTTGCTGCTCTTGGTCGTAGGATAGCTGTTCCTCCGGAGTAACGAAGTCTAAGACTCCGGGTTCCTCCTCAACCTTAGCGACTACATGAGATAAACATGTATCATTTTAAATGCATTTGAATTGAAGTTAAACTTGTGAAGACTATAAGTTTTGCTAGACAGACCCAATGACTATGAAATTTTTACTGTGGTTTGGTTACAACCTAAACAGAGACTTGGCCAAGTTTCATTTGCAGCAAAGCGCAGTTGAGCTCTCCACAAATAATTATGTACTTGACTTAACTGGAGCTCTTAGGGTGTTCTAGGGATTTTCATGGAGCAAGCCATGACTTTATAAAGACTAGATTTTCATAGGGTTCCAATAGAGTTGGTCTCACTTAATTTGAAGGTTCCTAGCTAAAGATATGAGTTGAACAATTTCAGAGAAATTCTGAAAATGTTTCTGGACATTTTCTATTTTCTCTGGAACAGTTTTACTAATCACATCATTAGGTGGATCAAATGAGCTCAAATGGATCTGAAATTTTTATGGTAGCTCAGGTATATTTTGGTGAACATCCCAGATAAATTTCAGAATTTTTCTCCAAGGGGTTCTCCAGTTAAAATTCTAAACACTTTAAACATTGAAGAATTAATTCTGGAGAAATATAGATTTTCATAGAGTGAAACTTGATTTGCTTGAAAGTACTCAGAGAGCTGAATCTAAAAAAATTTGGGTCACTCGATTTGGAGTTTTCTAGCCAAAGTTATGTGGGTTTGAAGTTTGAACTAAAACTGAAAATCGAAGAAAAGTTTAAACTTCTACCGGTGGGTCCCGCACACAGTGCTTCGTCTTCTTCCTCGCGCCAAATACCCGGCGGCGGCGGTCTCTGGCGAGACTCGCCGGAACCGAGTTTCCAGCCACCTCACGGGCTGAAACTCGCCGCCTCCCCCTTTTCCGACCTCCTGAACTCAGCTGTGGGCTAGCCGGCCACCGGCGATGGCCGGAAACCTGAGCACATCGGCCACAGCACCCGCTAGGGTTTCAGCGAGGTCAGTTTCGCACTACAGGGCACCAAATCGATCGGAAATTGCTCGGAGAGCATCAGTGGAGCACGAGGAACATGAACCAAGGTCTTGTGGAAGCTAGAAACGCCGGCAACCATACCCTCGATGGTGAGCCGAGGTACTTTGCAACGGCGGCAAGGAAAACGGCCATATCACGGCCAATCCTCAACGGTTTTCCTTGCTTCTTTCTCAAGCGTGTGCGCTAGCATGTATAGAACCTACTGGACAACCGGCTTGACCAACAAGAGTGTGGAGTCCGAATTTCAATCGGAGGTGAGCTCAGCTCATATGAACTGGCTTTCGGTAAACTTGGAAATTCTCAACCGATGGTTGATCATATGCCAAACGGCTTTCGGCTACACATCTACATGCAATGACACACCTTTCTTGTGTAGAGAAGTGGATGCGACGACGGCTGTGCCGAGCTGTCCACGAGAGCCCCGAATGGCGGTAACGTTCAGTTCGCTGGGAAAACGCTCGGCTGAGCTCGAGGGCGCCTGATCACTGGACAACACGATGTCGAGGATGTTGCTCACAAGCTCACGCTGCCGTTTTGCTACTGGGAAGGTTGTGTTCGTGAGCGATCGGCCTGCTCACGAGCGGAACCGAGAGAGCGGCTGGTTTTCGGTGGAGCTCGGTGTGAGGAAGAGTGAACTCACCGTAGACTCGGGTGGTAAGCAAAAAGGAGCACGTCGGGGAGGGATAAAAAGCCGGGCAGCTGGTCTACCGCGCGGGGAAACACAGCAGGAGCTGGCGCCGGTCAGCCTCTCGGTGGCGCGCTCGGCTGCAACCCGAGAACCCAGCACTCTGTAATTCAGTCGGTTGATTTTCCTGGTTAGGCTGACATGTGGGTCCCACTCCGGTTTTAACATCTGAAATTGATTTTCCCCACTGCTATAAACAGTAGAGACCCAAATAACCCTGGTAATTTGAATTATCTAACCTCTGGCCATTTGAATTGGATAGAATTCAAATTGGGGAGTGTTCGAATATATTTTCAGCACATATGCAGTTTCAAATTCAAATGGAGTTTGAATTTGCTAGACTAAGCTCATGTCAAGATCAACTCCAAATTTAGTGAAAATTGGTGTGTGAGCTCACAAAAATGTGCTGAGTGTGAATATGGATCCCACTTTTGAAATCATGGGATAGAAGTTTGAATTTAAATTTGAGTTCCAACTAGCCTCTTTCTAGTTACACCCAAAAATACCTCAAGAGGGTTTTGGATTTGGGTGAATTTTGGCATGAGCATTCCTAGCAAGGTGTTGGAGTTTTTCATATGCTCAGCCCCTAGATGATGCATGTGGGAAATGCCACTTTTGCATTTTTGTGAGTTTATTCTCTAATGAGCATGTTGATGGTGTTTACATGCTCTTCAAATGTATTCATGAAGTTTCCTCAAATGAGGGTTGTGTGTGGTGTGATGAATACTTTGAATATGTGCCAAAAACTTAGGCCCTTACAACTAGTATGTCACCGTGTGACCGAGGTCAGAAATTGGAAATCCTAGCAAAACTCGAAGAACAGTGGCTACACCCGACGGTTTTTCAAAGTTTCGGATCCTATAGACTCGCATGTATGTCTAGAAGTAGTTCTCTAAGTTAGACGATGAGTGGTGCGGTGTGTAGCACAAATTTTGCGAATTGGTCCGGCGGTCTCTTTTGTACACCGTCGCAAAATCGTGAAATTCCGGCATCGGCATCTCATGTCACGCCGCTAGAGCTTGTGGTAATGAAAGAGGGATCAATGACGAACCTCTTTGCTGCTCACAGCTCGGAGAAAGGTGGGCTGTGGTGGCCGGACGAGTTGTTCCTGTGGCGGCGGCTCGAGTTGAACCGAGGAAGAAAGAATGGTGCGGTGGAGCTCGAGGAGGGTCGCTCACGGTCTGTAACCGGTGCGATAACGTCGAGCAAGGGTCGACGAACTTGGTTGCGGTCTCAGCTTGCCGTGACAACCACTGGTTCAGCCTGGCGACGGTGGAACCGAGAGCTCGGGAGAGCGGTGAGGTGTAGCGAAGTTTCTGTGCAGGAGGACGTCGGGACAGTGGTGAGATGAAGCTGGGACAGCTCGGGCGCGAGGATAAGAGGGCAGAGAGGCGGTTCGGTGGCCAGAGGCGGCAAGCAGCTGCTGTCGTCGCCGTTTCCTCGCCGTGGTGCACGCTCTGCCGAGCGCAAGAAACCGAGCCCGATTGCTTCAATCGTTTTGATCACTGGTGAGGCTGACAGAAGGATCCCACACCCAATTTAACCTTTGAAATTTATTTTCTTCCACTGCTCTAAATAGTAGTGCCCCTAATACTCTTTGCAATTTGAATTATCCACCAAATTCCCATTTGAAATTGTGAAAATTCAAATTGTGAAGTGTTTGACTATATTTATAGCACATATGCAGCTTGAAATTCAAATTGAATTTGAATTTGCTTAAATTGGCTCATGTCAAGATCAACTCAAAATGGAGTGAAAATTGGTGGGTGAGCTCACAAAATTGTGCTGAGTGTGAATATGAATCCCACTTTTGAATTCATGGGTTGAAAGGAGTTTGAATTTGAATTTGAGTTCAAACTAGCCTCTTTCTAATTATACCCAAATATACCTCAAAAAGGTTTTAGATTTGGGTGAAATTCGGCATGAGCATTCCTAGCAAGGTGTAGAAGTTTCTCATATGCTCAGCCCCTATATGATACATGTGGGAAATACCACTTCTGCATTTTGTGAGTTTCTCCCCTAATGACCATGTTGATGGTGTTTACTTGCTCTTCAAATGTGTTCATAAGTTTTCCTCAAATGAGGTGTATGTGGTGTGATGAACACTTTGATTGTGTGTAAAAACTTAGGCCCTTACAGGCTGCGCCGCCCATGCCCGTTCGGAGCCCGCCGTCGCCTCGGGCTGTGCCGTTTATACCAAATGGATGAAAATCTCAGATTTGCCACGTGCTCCATTTTGGAATGTTCACATACCGCATACCCACGTGCTCCATTTTTTAAGACTCTTCATGTTTTAGAGACATATGAAATGCACTATCCTCCAGTGCGCATACCCAAGGGCAAGAGGAGGAGACCCCATCGTGTGGTTTGTAACACGAATTATGTTCTCTATGACTCTTCATGTCCACTGGTGTGATTTATTGCAAAGGTGTGGAGCCCTCTGTCGGGTGGTGAATAACCCGATCATGTACCTTGAGACGTGGCCTGACTCAAGGATGACCCGTATGGCAATGATACGGGGCGTACGTTTTTATTATGATATGGACCTGCCTGAAATGACAAACCTTTGGGTGCTTCACTATTGAGTGGTCTTATGCAGGTACTTTGACCATGTTAGCACATGTCGTTTAGAAAACGTGTGTGAGTGATTGTTTTAGTGCCACCACTTGAGACGTATATGCCAGTATAATGCCAGTTAGGATTTTTGATTTGGTGAGGAAACGTAGTACCGTGATATGTTCTTAACTGCATGAAAAAGGAAGTTTTCAAAGAAAAGAGTAAATCTGGAGTCTAGGATTCCATTAGGGGTTAATGAACTCCTATATTGAACTAAGAGTCAATTGGGAGTATAGATTCATTCTAAAAAGACTTAGAAACAACCTTCCTTGTTTTCGGCAAAATTTTTGCTGAAGTTGAACAGTACATAACTTTGTTTGGTTGAACCAATGGTTGTGTGTGATACATTTCTGGAAAGGTTTTGAAGTCTTCTACAACTTTTCGGTAGAAGTCCAGAACAGAATCACATACCAAATGGATGAAAATCTCCACCTCGTCTTAGTAGAGAGCTGAGAATTTCTACAACACGAGACCGTCGTGGAGCTTAGCAGAGCCGCAATCGTGTGCCGTCTCATAAATGCTCAGATCAGCACCATGAACATTCAAAGAAGATTCTTTTAAAAGCTGGCCGGGTTAACTATACTGCTATTGAGGACATTTCAAAAGGCGAACCAGTTTTAACGGGAATGTTCACCTTACATGAATACCCCACTTTCGTGTTATTTGATTCCGGGGCTACCCAAAATTTTATTATCGGAGACTTGGTGCGGAAGAATCATCTTCCATTTAGTACGGTTAGACATCCGTTTCATATCAGCTCAACGGGAGGCAAGATATCAACAGATGAAATAGTCTCTAGGGCACCTTTATGTGTGGGTGGAAACATCTATCCTGCGAGCCTTATCATACTCAAAGGCCAAAGGATTGATATTATATTGGGGATGTCATGGTTGACATATTATGGAGCTATCGTTGACATCAGCTCTCGGACAGTTCAACTGAATTCCCCAATACACGGTTGCAACACATTGAATCTTGTGGATCTATCACAATGAGTTGCAGCAGTGCATCAGATTGAAGATCCTAAGCTTGAGGATATTCAAGTGGTATGTGAATATCCAGATGTGTTTCTCGACGACTTACCAGGCATACGCCCGAATGTGATGTAGAGTTCAAGATAAAACTAGCACCGGGAACCACACCTATTTCTTGGCGACCATAAAAAATGGCACCAAAGGAGCTAGCTGAAATAAAGGAGCAGCTTAATGACCTCATGGACAAAGGTATTATATGCCCAAGTTCATCACCTTGGGGATGTTCCGCACTCTTCGTGAAGAAGAAGGATGAAACTTTGAGATTATGCATAGATGTAGGATCGAAGTACATGTGTAAAGCTACCAGAGGGGGGGGTGAATGGTAGATAAAGACTTTTCAGCGGAAGCAACAAAACACCCCTCAGCAGAAAACCGATCTGTTAAAGAAACCGTGTGTGCGACTAATCTAAACGTGTTCAACTGTGACAAAACTAGTATAGATTGTATAGAATCAAGTCACGAAGACGTCACAACAAGAATCATGAAAATCCATTGAGCGAAACTCAAGATACGATCGAAAGATCGAACAAAGGTCAATCTGTCCTACGCGAGAAAATCAGTTCTGGAATACTGCAAAGAAACTCGTGTAGATCCGAAACCAAAAATTCAATGACCGTTAAATTTTCACAGATGATATATAATCAAGTTTTGAAGACAACCCAAAAAAAATCACATCAATTGGATCTGTAAAACTCGAGTTATGATAAAACCACCGAAGCAAGGTAGTGCTGAAAAGAAACTCGACGAGAAAAACTTGTCTGAAACAAGTCGGATGAACAAGACACAAAAGTTCCTTTAGAATACGAATTTTATTTATCAAAACACAAGAGGAACAGCCCCAAAGTCGTGCCTCACAATCTCTGGCCCCCCTTGCTTATACAACCAGCCCTAAGACCAACCCAATTCAAACTAGGACTTCTACTCCTACTTTGATTCAAACTCTAACTTTCCAAAACTTCTCAAGACTGTTCTATAGGCAGATAGAAGCAAACTTAAGACATCAAAACACCTTAGGAACGTTCCAAACATTCCTAAAACAACTTTACTTCGTGCCTAACACGAAATTCTATCATAACCAACTCAAATATTTCCTTATTCGAGCCATAACCGACTCAGCCGCAGCCTGAGTCCATAATCCAGCCGGTTGGACCTTTCCTACCAATTCTTTACATCCACATATCTTCATCACGCCTTGGAGCCATGTTGTCACATCCATGCACACGTGCAAACACCTTCCAACGACGTCCAAGATACCTTCATATGCATTGTTCTTGATTCAAACATACTGCGCAACCTCCCGATCAACTCAACCACAATTCCTTCTGAACTTGGTTGTTGAACCTCATCTTCTCCCTATGACTAGTTCAATGGATCCCGTCACCAGCCATGTCTTGAACTCAAGCAACACCTGCACATGAATAAACAACCAATACTTCCGAGCACAAGTCCTCGACTTGACTTTCGTTAGTTCCGAAACTACAACATCTTACGTGAGCACCTCACATAAGCATGTTGTAAACCATAGCAAAATGATATCAGCCATAACCACCAAAACACACCAAAAACTTAGTAAAATAATACTAAGCAAACTTTCCATAATAGTAAAGCAAGTTCAAAACATTGCAAGTTAAAAGGAGAACCATTGCAATCAAGCTCCGAACATTACCAAAGCTAACCGGACCTTGAACCAGAGCTTACCAAAGCTAGTCGGACCTAGCGCCGGAGCTTACTAAAGCTTAGTCGGACCTAGCACGGAACTTACCAAAGCTAGTCGGACCTAGCACTGGAGCTAGCAAAAATAAGTCGGACCTAGCCGAAATAAGTCAGACCTAGACAAAGCAAGTCGGACCTTACGTCGGACCTATCGTCGGACCTTGCAGGAGCTCGGGCCTAGAGTCGGACCTTGTTAAAATGGTGTTTTGGTAGTATTCAAAACTTTTATCTTCAAAGCCAATGTATTCAGCACACATAGGTCTCACAGTAGATTATCATCCGCTGAATGCTGTCACCATAAAGAATAAGTATCCACTACCGCGCATCGATATTTTGTTTGATCAACTGGTGGGTGCTAAGGTATTCTCCAAGATGGATCTTCGTTCCAGGTATCACCAGATAAAAATCCGGGATTTATGAATATCTATCTTGTCATATCATTTGGATTGGCCAATGCTCCGGCTCATTTTATGTATCTCATGAAATCGGTGTTCATGCCGGAGTTAGATAAGTTCGTCATGGTTTTCATCGATGAAATCTTGGTCTATTCAAAGTCAGAAGAAGAACACGCTGAACATTTGCGTATTGTACTCCAACGCTTGAGAGATCACAAGATATATGCAAAGTTCAGTAACTGTGAGTTTTGGATCAGCAAAGTGCCGTTTCTTGGGCATATTATTTCAGCGAAAGGCATCGCTGTGGACCCAAGTAAAATTGAGCAACTGCTGAATTGGAAATCTCCAACATCTGTTCATAAAGTGAGAAGTTTCCTAGATTTAGCGAGTTATTACCAGAGATTCATTCCAAACTCCTCCAAAGTCGCTAACCCTATGACGGATCTGTTGAAGAAAAGAACCAAATATGATTGGAGCAATTCATGTGAACAAGCTTTACAAAGTTTAGTGAAGCATCTCACTACAGCTCCAGTTTTGGCCCAGCCAGACAGAACAAAGCCGTTTGACGTTTATTGTGATGCATCCGGCATTGGTTTGGGTTGTGTGCTGATGCAAGAAGGACACGTGGTCGCGTATGGATCCCGACAATTAAGGGGTCATGAGCATAATTACCCGATGCACAACCTTGAACTAGCTGCAGTGGTCCTTGCATTGAAAATATGGAGACATTATCTACTAGGCAATCTAGTACATCTCTACACTGACCATAAAAGCTTGAAGTACATCTTCACACAGAAAGAACTGAATATGAGGCAGTGAAGATTGCTCGAATTAGTCAAGGATTATGAACTTGAGATTCATTACCATCTAGGCAAAGCGAATGTGGTTGCTGACACACTTAGAAAGAAATCCCATGTTCACCATTTAGCCATGGCTGCACATGAAGAAGGAGAACCAAGCCTGCGCTTAGTTTCCTACAGATCGCTGTTTAATCTCGCTCTCATTCTTACAACCCGAGATGAGATTGTAGAGGCTCATTAGAGGGACAGGGATATGTCTCATATCCGGAGAAGAGTGGACAGCGGTGAATTGAAGATGTTCCGCAAGGATGAAAAGGGTACTCTCTGGACCGCCAAGATCCGAAAAAGGATATGTGGAAGTTCTGTTTCCTTGCCTTGGCACTAGAAGTCCTGTCCCTGTCAACTAGAAAGGTAGTAAGCAAGTACTGAACAGAAATCGCCGCCATCACATACAGCCCTTTCCTCTGCCGGGGACTTTCACGAAATGAAAACGGGCGGCTCAGGTGTGGATCTATGAATAGGGAATGTTGCACTAGTATCTACAGGACCCAAATTGTCAATAGGCTCCCCAAGAACGTTAAAAATTCGTCCGAGCGTAGCTCCACGACCAGAACACTAAGAGCAGCTCCTGTGTCAATCACTTCCATTCCTCTCATCAACCCGTCTGTAGCACTCATAGCTACAGCTCTAACTCGATTCTATTTATTGCTTTCTTTGCTCTTGCTGGTCTCGATACAAAGAAAGAAGATAGGCTTCCGTTCTTCTTGATCTTACGCCAACTCAACTAGATTAGCTAGTGCCGATAATAGTTTCAAGAGAGGAATTCTTTGGATTCTCCCAATCTCGACGATTCACGAGAAAATAACAATTATTCTTTTAAGTTAACTATTATTTCAAGTTAGCAGCCCCAATATCTTTCTTCGGAGCAGTTTCTTTTCCCGTCCCCTCGCCCCGGCATAGCGCGGCTATTACCCAAAGTCAGGAAGAAAACTGAGAAACACTGGCTTCGAGACATAATCTGGCTGTGATGCGTACTTCGACACTTAACGAGTTGTTTCTGGTATGAGTTTGTTAAAGCAACAGGTACTTGCCATCTATCTTCATTGTTCAACTCTTTGATGAAAAGATGAAAAAACCAAAAAAAAATTCTGCCCTTCCATCTCTTGGATAAATAGAGAGGGAGGGTAGAGTCCTTTGGTGTCCCTTCCAGTTAAGAATTGGGGCCTTCTCTTCGAATCAATCAATATGACTATCGGAAGAAGAATAACTACCTTCTCACGGACCTACCTTCTCGAAACAAGGGAGTGATAGCACGTGGTTTGAATATGTAGGTTCCAGCTTCTGTAACCTCGTCCTAGCCCAGCCCAACTTCCGCCTGCTTCTTCCATAAACCCGACCATCTGTTAACGCATACAGCTTCCCCTGGCTTCGAGACTTAATCTGGCTGTGATGCGTACTTCGAAACTTACCGAGTTATTTCTGGTATGAGTTGGTTAAAGCTCATCCGATCCGACTGACCTTTTTAGCCGATCTTCCTCAGGTGTCTCCGCGTTATCAGCATCTAGGCCGAACAACTCGTGGGAATGTGGTAAGCCAGCTGCACCTTGGGACATCGCCGGACCATGTTAACAAATCGATTACGAAAAACTGGATCGGATTTTGCAGTTCTTTTTTCTGCAGTACCTCGACGTGACATGAGCGTGAAAGAGGTTCAAGACGCGATTTCTAGTCACCATGGGATGAATAGGAGGTGGAGAAGGGGGAAGTAGAAGAGACAGGAGAAGTGGGGGAAGATGATTCAGTAGTAGGAGTAGTGAAAGGAGTATGTCCTCCCTAATAACCTGAAAGTTCTTCTCAGATACAAGGAAATGGTTCAGTTCTAGACCCCAAAGATCGTAGTTCTCGAACGAGCACTCAAAAAGATTCTGAAGGATCCTCAATAAGAAAAAAATGAAGATAATAAACTGTGGATTCTTTCTTTCTCTTCCATTCTTAAGTTACATACGAATTTGTCCCCGTGACGGCATCCCAAGCAACCAGAGAAGGTTTGTGGTTCTACTCATAAGACTGTGCTTGAATCGAAATCAAGCCTCTGAACCGTATTTGGGACGATTTTCTGCCTCATACAGCTCGGGCCGAAGATCGGGGAAGTTGAGGAGAGATGGGGAGACCCAACTGCTGCCGGTCAGTCGTGGTCTTCTAGACTCTACCAAGAGTCTGGACGAATTTGTTGCTTCATCCAAATGTGTAAAAGATCATAGTCGCACTTAAAAGCCGAGTACTCTACCATTGAGTTCGTCAGTTTTCAATTAGAAAGTTCAAAGACTTCCCCTGCCAAGTCAAGTCCTACTGCCTCTATGGATCGTACTGTTGTGATTCTACCCGCCGCCACTCCCCTCGGTGGGTCAGTTTTGGGGCGGGGGGGGGGGGGGCAGCTGCCTGTGTTGAGCCATTCCTAAAAACTCATCCAGCTTCACTAAGGCAGCTTAAGAGGACAGGCAACAAGAAGGCGGTCACCGGGGAATCTGTTCCCATGCAATAGTCAGGAATTCTTGACGGTATCTAGCTGGAATAACTTGTTCTTCCTGAATACCCTGATTTAAGGACAAAGAATTTCCTGCTGCTATCATATAATATTCATCTCTATTTGGCCCGGCGGAGAGAACAGTCAGGATAACGAGCGCGGAGCCTGCTTGGCAGGCGGCAGAAGCTGTGGGCAAGTGCTTGCTTGGTAGGCCAACAGCCCTGTGAACGGGCGGGGGTGCATTGGAAAACAGTGACAATGGATTTCATTACAGGATTGCTCAGATCAGATGGGAAGGATGTTTCCTAAACCGGGCGTTCCCCAAAGATTGAAAGAAAAATTTGCATGAAGGAGTCCGTCCCAGATGTAGCCACTAACGTGATGAACTGGGTGACCAAAAGTGGCGACTCCGCGTCGAACAGAAACAAGCAAGCAGGGGGTAGAAGCAACAGGTTGGGAAACAGTCACACTTCTCATTCCCCCCGCCCCAGAAATGGGGCGGGTCCCCTATTCCCACCTCTGCTATTTTAATTCGAACGAAGGGGACCTGGGTCCATATAGAAGATAAAAGGTGAGTAGTCCTAGGAAGAGAAAGAGACAAGAAATGGTTAAGCTTTACCCTATTTTGATCGTTTAGAGGGCGATCGCGGAGTCACTGAATGAAGTCCTCCCTCCCTTTCTTTCGGAGGTGCTGACCCGCTGCGAGGCAGATATGACTAAGTGACATATTGAATATGGCGACGATCAGGGCCTGCCCCTACTGGTAATTCACCGTCCCGCTCTTATGGCCACTTTTAGAAATCAAAGGTGCAGGTCCCCTCAGAGTGTACTAAGTCAAAAGGTGACATAGACCTAGAGTTACTGGAACGAAAACGAATCTTTACATGCTTTCCCAAAACACAAGCTTTTCCTTTGCATCTGGGATCCGCTTGACCACGATTCTCCTTCTATTGATTCTTTTCCGATCGAGATGTATGGATCCATGTGTCTACATACCTAGATTCTGTTCATGGACTAACGACGGAACTGATAACATTCGAGATTATGCAGGATTATACACGAAAGATCCTTTTTGGCTGTCTCGTTAGCCCAAAAGTAGCACCGGATCCAATTCCCAAAAACCGGAAATCAGTTCCTTCCTCACTCAAGAAGGGCCCGAGCACATCCTCTGTCACCCCCACCGCGCTTACGGCTCTATACCCCAACCCAACTTGCTCTGTCCCTGGGTCCTCCCGCATCTCTTCAAAAAAATCTGCTCCGCTGATTTGACTCAGCACAACCTAACGATACATCCAATACCAATGATCTGTGCCTACCGTAAAACAACAAGGAAGGCCTTTTAGATTATTAATATTCTGACTGCTTTTCACTCTTGTCTCGATCTTGCTTTTGCTTAGAGGGCAGGCCGCAGGACAAAGCAAGAGCTTGGTGCTGGAACTGGATTCTTGCAGCGTCAGTAGGCTCAAAGGGAAGGAATGGAAAACAGGACTTGTGATTCTCGGCGGCGATCGAGCTGTCGTCAGTGTTAGAAAGTTTTTTTTTTCAAGACAGGACAAGAGACGGTCAGCCATCTTTTAAGTATTTTATCTCACGTGCTATCCAGACTCAAGTCTTCCTTCTATAAAAAGGTATGGTAGTAGTGGTTAAGCTCATGCTGCTCTGGATCAGACTGGCCAGCCCATGGAGCTGCTTCTCCTTTTCTCCTCCGCAGGCGTCCATTCCAAATCTAAACAAAATAGGTTTAAATAAACAAACAACAATCCGTTACTCGTTATCCGGATAAAAAAGTCTTTTTTGCATATTTTTTCAGGCCGGAAGCAAGGAAAAGAAAACAATGAAGTTGGTTCTCGGTTGGTTGGCAAGCAAAGGGGGAAAGCTGGTTAAACAAAACTAGGGATAGCTACCAGGTATTTTCTAAAGGTTCAAAAAGAAGGTAAACCACACATCTTTTTTGGTGGGAGGGTACTCCGAGTAGTGGGTACCTCGTAGGACCTCGACCCGCCTACTCGGGTCACAAATTGTGGTTGTTTGGGCACTTCTGTAAGCCTTGCACCTCTATTGAGTAATGCCTGAGTCGCAGCATCAAGGTCCCCCCCTCCTTACCGTACGTGCGACTCTCACCGCATACGGCTCGCACAAAGACTCAAAAATCCATCCCGAGCTTTTTTTACTCCATCTCTCCTCTCCAATCCTTGATCAAACTCATAAAACCCTTTCAACATGCTCCTTTCTTCTTTATCTCCTGGCAATGAAAGGCAGGCGGTGCCTTCGTCTCGTTCAATACGGAAGTCTTCGGCTCAGCACCCTGCTCTCTGAAATCGAAACCCCACTTGGGCATCCTGAATAGAACTCCCCCTCTATCACCATGCAAGAACGAGCTAAAAGCCCTTTATGGAACCAAGCAATGCCCGCCCTGAGAGCTGCCGCGATGACGTGGAACCTACCACCTACCCCCAAAGAGATGGGATAGAGCGAAAAAACCCCGCTTATTTTGATGAATAAACATTTGACTGACGGATGTAGCTGAAACATTAGGTCTAAGAAAAAAGATAAGCCATTCTCCTCCGAAAGTCAAATGAGCAGACTGGACCAGTAACCATATCTTATCGGTCATCCTATTGTTGATGAATCAAAGCGAGATCAGATTGCTCTTGATGACGAGGGCCACCTCCCAAATTTTCTAAAGAAAGTGCTATCCACTGAGGGGCAAGCGGAGGAAGTGCAGCTCCAATAAGTTCCACTATTAAGATAAGATAAGAAAGAAGAAATGCCTATTTCAAGCACTGGTATAGAGCTAGCAAGTACTAAACAATGTATTAATAGAAAGTATATAGTTATATCTGTAATCCCGGAGGGAAGAGTTGCCTTGCAGGAGCTCGGGTCTTACCATCCCTCGAGTCCGATCTCGGGATGGCGCTTCTTAGGCCAGGTCCCTATAGGTTCAAATCTAATCTTATTTCTATCTATTTTTTAAATAACTATAGTAAAAACTAAGAAAACTTTTATGCATGGAAGATGTCTGGCGGGTACAGGTACTACAAGAAAAATGACTACCTACACCAAATCCTACTCGGAATGCTGTTCCTGCTCCCACATTTCAAGCCTTCACTCTTTCCAACCATCCGAACCCGGCTGTGGCATCTTTCCCTTAGAGTAGTCTAGCCCCTCCGACAACAGACGAGAGAGCTGCAGTTGCTGACTGGATCTCGATCGCCACTCCTGGATCCAATCCTAGCCGACTGAGACAGTCAAAGCGTAAACTCATGGGGAAGTAAACTTTGACTACTAGAGAAAAGAGGATAGCCATCTGAAACACTCTTCTTTGTTCAGTGCTTGACTTGAAACTACTGCTCCTGGGGCAGACGAGATAGGGGCAAGCAGATACCTTCAGCCTTCAAGTGAGAGAGAGAGGATCGAGAAACCATCGCCCAAAGGTGCTTTCATGAAAGCCAGTCTCCGGGGGTAAAGAACCTTTCTTCACTCTTCCAGCCTTCCAAACCATCCACTGGATTTTCATGTTCGTCCGTTGAGCGACGGCCCTTCCACTCGGCACCGTCGGATCACTAAGGCCGACTTTTGTCTCTGCTCGATGGGTGAGTCTTGCAGTCTAGCCCGGTACGGTCATTCGGGAAGTTTCCCCAAGGACGACTCCCATACAATTTTTGCGAGAGCTGGAGAAGTGTCTACGGGTAAAGCACCCACAACAGGGATGGAAAGGTGTCGATCGACCATGAACTTGTCAAATTTCTTTGACCACTGCCTCGGAGCCCGTACAAGCTCTTCGTCAACGACCATATGTGACCTTCTTTTCAGGGTGCAGAAGGTGGCAGGGGCATTTGTGAGTCCAAAAAAAGGCACATGATGAACTGTCGGCACCAGTCCTACATTTTTCTCTGTGGACCGAGGAGAAAAGAAAGGGGGCTCAGCAGGAAGAGGATTGTACCATGAGAGAAGCACAGAGGTTAACCCGCTTCAGCCAGGTCTAAAACCCACTTTTCATTCAGTCTTATTGCTTTCTTTTTGAGTCCTAAAAAAATTTGCAATTTAGGAGTTTGGAAGCGAGGACGATCCACTTCTGTCTGAAGAAGTGGAGTGGAATGGATCTGATTACCCATTGGTGGGGGGTTAGAATTCCTTACAATTCAAAAGTCCCAAACGATCCGAGGGCCAAATAGGATTATTTTCTTCATTAGACTTTTTAATTTTTTTATCATGTGGGAGTTAGAATTAATTCCTGTTTACTTACTTTTATCCATGTGGGGGAGGGGGGAGGCGTCAATATTCAGCTACCAAGTTTATTTTATATACCGCAGGCGGTTCCATTTTTTTCTTAATCGGAGTTCTGGGTATGGGCTTATATGGTTCCCCACACGGGACGGGGCCAAGGACTTCATGTATGGGTGACAGATCGGCCATAGGAGTACTCCGCCCGGCTGGCCTGCCTGCGGTAATGCGAATTCTCCCGTTCCCTGGTCAAGCTTCTAGAAGATTAGGTAGATGAGTACCGAGCGGAAGAAGAAACCTATCACGGCGAACTCCGTGGTTCAAGATGTGGTTTCCTGTGCGACGCTCTTCTACTTTCTTTCTTCCTCCTGCGCCCGCCTAAGCCCAGCCCGGCCCTGATGCCAGGACCTTTTGCTCTAGGCTCTACTCCTTGTCATTGATTTCTAGCTAGCTTTCCCACTCGCATAAAAGGAATGAATCGAGGGCTTGCATTTCTTTGTCCTACTTGGGCTTTAAGAAGAGAGGGATGCCCAAGTGGGGTTTCGATTTCAGAGAGCATGGTGCTGAGCCGAAGACTTCCGTATTGAACGAGACGAAGGCACCACCTGCCTTTCATTGCCAGGCCATCCCCTTCATCTGCCGAGTTCTGTCCAACAGTAGTCAAGAAGCTCCATCAGTCTTATTTTTCCCTACCAGGTTGAGCGCCCGAGTTTCAATGCAAAATGACTCCCGATTCTTCTGAAAGAAAACTGGGGAAAAAGAAATATGGAGCCGTCAGAGGCTTATCTGACCGATATGACTTAAATTCTTTCCTGAGCTCAACAAAAAATGGAGGGGTTGGGGCACCATTGAAGAGAAGCAAATGAAACGCTTTCATAAAAATTCCCGTAGAATCGAGAATGAAGTTTTCCAGCGGGCGAACAAGCCGGCTCCGGCTCCGCGCACCTGCTTACACCTTTGGAAGCACTTTCACGTGTGAACCGAAGTCGTCTTGCCAAACTCCGCTTCCATGGCGCTTCTAGATTAATTGTTCTTTCTTGTGTTGACCGTCTCTGAAAAGCTTTTTCTGGGATGGGGCTCGGCCTCCGAACCGTACGTGGAACGATTTTCTGCCTCATACAGCTCGGGCCGAAGACCGGGGAAGTTGAGGAGAGATGGGGGAGACCTAACTGCTGCCGGTCGGGACGGACAGGAAAGGGGGCAGGGAGTAGATAATTCTTCTATGTTACCATAGAAAAAATCCCTCCCCAAATCGTGCTTGCATTTTTCATTGCACATGACTTTCCCTATGTAGAAATAGCCAATTTCTATTCCGAGGCCTTAGTGATATCTTCGCTATTATTATTCGGTTTCCTTTTCACGGCATGGACGGCTACCCCATTGGGGGTACTCAGCCCTTTAATGAATATCTGTAATGGCCAAGTGGCATTTGCGAACAGGGGTTTACATGAGATTAGTTGAGTAGGCTTGCCTTAGTTGTCTGCTATAAGATAGCTAGTTGTGGGGCTTTCTAAAAAAAGGCTGAAGGCTGAACTTTATTAATAGTCAGTCCTTCTCTCCTTCCATCCCAGTAGGCATATTCATGCTTTTCTGCTATCCATCTTGATCAAATAGAAGAAGGGGAAATTCAGACTAGGCAAAAGATCAAAAATAGTGAAAAAAAGAACCGAGAGCACTATCGATTACTTTCTTTCTGACCTTCAGCCCATGATCCCGAGCCGGTCTTATCTTGGCTCACAAACCCCATGTTTGGCCTGTATTCGGAGTTTCCCTGGGGTTGGTTAAGCGAAATGGGGCCGTCCTTCATCCTTCTTCCCTCCCTTTTTGAGTACGCCCTGCCCTTATTGAAGTAGGGCGAGGCCTTACTGCTATGGACAAAGCCGAACCGATACGATAGGCGGGCGGAGTGAGCGAGACCAAGACGGGCCAGAGGACTTTTGCCTGTGGTGTGGTCCAACCCGTGGGCGGAGTCGCCCTCATCCCCTCATTGCTCAGTGCTCCCTGCAGCTTCGCTGGGCTTTACCCCCGTGGACGCGGGCTTGGCTTTTCTAGAATTCAAGTAGACTTAAGATAAAGTAAATCTCTCTTTTTATGTCCAAAAATCTAGATTTTGAACATACAAAGGATACACAGAGACTCGGTTTACTCTGACGCAACCATCTCCTCTACTTCTACTAGGCGGGCCTCCTTACTCTATTCTTATTTCTCCTTCCGATAAGAGACTAGGCGGTTATCTAATAACTGATTGATCTCAATATCTGTATTTAAGAATCTGTCTTCAGGTTTTAGCACAATAAAAACTTGTTGTCCACATCTGGTATAAGTAATTCCTGGATATAGCTTCTCTATAACTCTATCGAAATTGTGATGATAGAAGAGATGGTAAATTACATGAGTAAATTCACCTAAAAGAAAAGCGGACTAAAATAGAACTACAAAAGAGAGATCACTTTCGACGATTGAACAGCACTTTTATATCCAGATTGGAACTGGACTTGAACCTTCATGTCCAGATTTCACTCCACTTTCACGCCCAATAGATCTACCCCTTGTGGATTTAACAACCGAATAGTTGTACCCCGGAATATGAAATTGCGGAGGAAGATATTGGATGAAGCTCATTTATCCATGTACTCCATTCATCTGGGAAGCAGTAAGATGTACCAGGATTTTGAAAACTAAGTTCTGGTGGACACGGATGAAAAGAGAGATTGCAAAATACGTATCCGAGTGTGATACGTGTCGGCGGGTTAAAGCTGACCACATGAGGAAAGCCTGACCACTTCAACCGCTGAAGGTTCCAGCATGTAAGTGGGAAAACATAAGTATGGACCTCATCGTCGGATTACCTATGACCAGCAAAAAGCATGATTCTATATGGGTAATCGTCGATCGTTTGACCAAAACAGATCATTTTATTCCAGTCCATACCAGATATGTGGTAAACAAGTATGTGGAGCTGTTCATCTCAAGAATCGTGTGTTTACACGGGGTTCCCCGCACCATCGTCTCTGACCGAGGTGCGTTATTCGTATACAGATTTTGGGAGCAACTACATGCTTCATTGGGAACCAAGTTAATTCGGAGTTTAGCGGATCATCCGCAAACCGATGGTCAAACTTAAAGGGTAAATCAGATTCTAGAGGATATTCTACGGGCACGTGTCATCAATCATGGGAAGAATTGGGATGACCACTGTAACAGCCCTGACTTTTGTAAAGTTTGATTTCAACTTATCAAAAAAAGTTAAGGGAAAGTAATTGCTTGAGTTTGTGTCACGTGAAATGATGAACACAAAAACAGACATGAGGGGGGGTTAAAAAATTTCTTTAGCTCATACTTAACACATGTTAACCTAGGGGAAAATTTTCATTCCCCAGATCTCAGTCATATGCATATCCTTATGAGGAGAAGATGGGGGGAGGAATTTAAAACACAATTTGAATCGTTTAAAAGTATTCATGATCAGATTGTATGAATGCATCCAATTGAATTCACCGATGCATTCCTCACGTATTCAAGAGATTAAGTTTCAGATTTGGAGAATTTTCGGGTTCATATACTATTTATTCCGAGGAATAATTGAGGGCCCATTCAATTTGAAATTTGAATTTGTAAACTGAACCATGTTTTCCCAAGTTAAAATCCAAGTTCAGGTTTGAGTTCTTGACATTTGGTTTGGCCTACACTCCAAATTTGGCGAAATTTGGACAACATCTATGTGGGAATCTCAAAGCAAAGAGAGAAAAAGATTTGAGGGGGGTGGACCCCATCTGTCAGCTGCACACCGCAGTGAACCGACGTTGCTTTTCCTTCGGTTGCTCAGCGTGCGCCACCGAGCGGAGCAGGGGCCGGCGAGCTGCCTGCCTGGGCGCTCTTCCGATCGGGTCGCCGCTCTTATCCCTAACACGTGAAGCAACAAACAAACTTTGTTTCCCTCCCACTCGCTCTCACGTCGCTCGGCTTGCTCCAGCAAGATCCCCAGCGCCGCTTCTCCGTTTTCCACCACACATAGCCGCCCGAGCTTCGTGTGATCGAACTCCAAGCATAGAAAATAAGCGCAATGACTTGTTCTAGCATGCTACCACTTCACACCGAAGTTTTCTTGCTGTGCTTGGCGGCAAATTGAGGATTTCCACCGAGCTCCTGAGGGCACCGGCGGAATTCCACTTCGGGTCACCGTGAACAGAGCGCCACAGCCGTCGTTGTCCCCCACTTGCTGCACAAGAAAGGTGCGCTATACTCCATAGATCGTGTAGCTGCAATCCTTATAGCAAATGATCAACCGAGTGTGGAGAATTTCCAAAATTCCCGAAACCTAGAGAAAACTAGCCGAGCTCGGTTTAAACCCAAATCCGGGTTACACGATCCCCCAGCGCTCGAGCCGGCTTGCACGTCGCTTGTACACCTTCTATTGCTCCTCCTCGAAGAAGATCTGAGCAAAACCATCCATAATTGACCGAGTTCTTGCTGTTTTTCGTGCCTCCATGGAAAAAGCACCTCGGGTCACCGTGGAGGAGCCCTCGGTTGCCGGTGTTTCACCGTTGTTAGAGTCCATTTCCACCTTCCACTGGTGATCTAGAGCCGAAAATCTGAAAGTTTGGTGAAGAGTTGAGCTCGCTGGAACCCTAGCAGGCGCTGCCGCTGTCCCGCACCCCTTTCCGTGCATTCTCGGCCGCCGGCGACCCTCCAGATGGGTTCAGCGTGTCGATATAGGAGCAGGCAGCAAGTTTTGGGCCAGAAGGTGTCCGGGAAGGCCATTTCGGTGACCCTCGCCGGAGGGCGCCACCGTTGGCTCTGTTTGGCACGAGGTTGAAGAAGCTATGCATCATGGGGCCCACTGGCAGGGATTTAAACTTTTCTCTGTTTGCAGATTTCCATTCAAACTTTAAATAGCCACACCTTTTTATAGGAGTACCCAAAAATTGTCAAATAAATTTTTTTGGATTCCTCTCAGATAGTACTATCCAGGGGTGCATCCCAGTATTTATGAAAATCCTTGGATTTGGCTCATTAATTCATTTATGGAAAATCTTGTAGGATTTATTCCAGGAGTTCTGTTATTTGGAAAATTCCCAATTTTGGGCAGGACATTCTTCCAAATATACTTGAACTCTAGTAAAAATTTCAGAGGCATTGGACCTCATTTGCCTGGCCAAATGAAGTGCCAATCCTGTATGTCCCTGAAAATTGGAAAATAGAACAGAGTCATTTTCAGTTTTTTCCCCAAAACTTGAAAAATCATATCTTTGTATAGGAACCTCCAAATTTAGTGATTCAAATTGGGTTAGATTCAGATTGAAAAACTATATCCATATATGCAACCCAACTTTTATGAAATTCAAAAATTAATTCTAGAAAATTCTTTGAAGCTTTTCAGAAAAAGAATTTTAGATGGAGTTTAGTTCATCCAAAAGTCCTCAAATTTTGCCAGAATAATCCTAAGATCTTATTGAACTCCTGTAAAAATTTCATCTCATTTGGGGTTGATTTGTGTGGCAGAATTCAGATTTCAAATTGCTGTGTTCAAATGAATACAGAAACTTTTCAGAAAAAGTCCGAGAGTTGGAAAATTCAGTTCTGGGCAATTCTTAGCTCCAAAAATCCTAGAAAACTTCATGCAGGCTCTTTGAACCATAATTGAAATTTTAGTTCACTAAGTTTGGCATGAACATGTGAGTTATATCAGAATTAATTACTTGTTGCTTAATTGCTTAAGGAATTGCTCTGAAGAAACCACTCGGTGAAAAATGATTAATTTTGGTCCAGAATCTTTTCATGGGACCAGGAACTCACATGTAGTTCAGCTCAAGTTGATCCTTGGCTCTTCCTGACCTTGTTCTCCAATTTTATGTATCTGAGGAAAATATAGGGATTAGTGTGGGAATTATGGGAGACACAATTTCCTTCCACTTAAGCTGAAATTTGGCAAGCTAAGTCCCTGTGTAGGATAGGACTTCCTGTAAAAATTTTGAAGTCAGTGGAGATCAGGATCTTCAGTTACTTCCAAATCAGTTCAGCCCATCTTATATGTTCATTAGAAAACTTAGACAGTTTTATAACTAAACTCCTAGGGCTCAGGGAGTTAACTTTTAAGTTTCTGTGCACAACAGAGGACACAACATCATTCCTAGAATTTCCACACAGTCCTCTGTTCTTCACATGTTTAAGTCGTTAAGTCTTTAAATTCCATTGTAAAAGCTTATGCGTATTCATGTCGATAGCTCACGTCGAAGGACTTCGACGGAGCCATCCCTTGACATGTGGATCAGTTGAGCAGATTCAGAAGGATCAAGGGATAGAAGATCGCTAACTTCTATTATATACTACTACTACCCTGCAAAACAGGCAAGCTCCGGTTTGCATTACCCGTTTCATGAACTTTATTGTTTTGAGAACTTCCATTGAGTCTCCATTTTAATTGTGCATTAGAGTCTTGTTTGAAAACCCAATTGCATATCCAAGAGAACCAGGGTTTTGGGCTTAGGTTTTAAACATCGAGTAACCTCTACAATGCTAAACTAGTGTAGGATTCGGTACAAGTCAAGTAGTTAGAACTGCTCGCGAGAATAGGCTAGAGGCACACCACTCGGTTAGAGATAGCAAATGGAACACATGGCAAGAAAAATGAGACTAAGCGGAGAGTAAGGGCAGCAGTACTTTGGGGCCTGGGTGCCATAGCTCTGCTTGTGTCGATTGAGGACCGAGCCATTTGCGGGTCTGTTGAACAAGCTAGAACAATACGGATATATGGGAACCGGGAAACCGATATAATTCGGGTAGCAATCTATTGAGGCATTGCTTGTCGACCAGAGGGTAGGTTGAGAGCATGAGGTGTAAATCGGCTGGCGGCACTGCGGATGCGTGCGCAGAGACCTCTTTCTTGCGATGATAGGACCGGTTCAACACTTGGCTGATGGATGAAAGGTGGTTGCGTACAACGTCCGTGGTGGTTGCTGTAGGCAATATCGAGTACGGGCATACGTGGCGGGTTGTTCGGGTAACCCTGCAGGTGTAAAACAATTATAATCGCTATCCCTCGCGGTCAGTGAGTACCACTTGTTCACTGTACCATGACGTAGAAAGAACAGGCTAGTTCCATGTTAAAAGATTGCTGGTTGGAAGCTGTACTTTGGTTGCTAATGACTTGTTGTAGTTTAGAGCTAATTAAAGTTCTTTTCAACCTTAGGCAAAGTACATGAGAGAAATGCATTTCTTGTTTGATTGCGGCTACTTTATGTGTCTAAGCACAAGGTTTTCTAACAACTTGCAGCTAAAACTTGAAAATAAGAGCCGACTAAATAGGCGTGTCTTTTGCAACTTACTTTCCTATTATACACTGCAATTCTAGCATGTAGAGTTACATGTTTAGGGGAGACGAGTCAGTCTTTCTGATCCATCGTGCTCACAGCTTGTGTTTCGCTTCGAGGACCCGACGGTCTCGACTAGCCCGGATCACGCTGAGGGTTGCTGCGTTGCACATCACCGAATAACACACAAAAAGGTACAAAGCAGAAGCAAAAGTTTTATTACATAAAAGCGTTTATGAACATGTTTACAACAAAATATGTCAAGTCCACACTCACGGGCGTAGACTAAGCAAAAGAGTTCACGTTCAGCCCGTGAACGTGTTCTCACTAGCACACACGCACACTAACACAGTGGTGTGCATGGCTCCCACTCGACGGTGTTTCCCTCTGGGGGGTCTGTCTCCTCCTTTGGAGCCTCCTCCTCATAACACCCTGCAAACGCTTCAAACACAAGCAGCGAGCACGATGGCTCAGTAAGACTGACCCGTCTCACCTAAACATGTAACTCTACATGCTAGAATTGCAGTGTATAAAAGTAAAGTAAGTTGCAAAAGACACGGCTATTTAGTTGGCTCTTATTTTCAAGTTTTAGCTGCAAGTTGTTGGAAAACCTTGTGCTAAGACACATAATGTGGGGACCACCCCGTGGTTCACCCACTCTGGGATCGCAGAGGGTGGTGCCGTGCGATGCGGCACCCAAAAGCACACAAGAAAAGATTAAGAACAACATACAAACTTTTATTTGACATAAAATACAGCGGAAGTCTTTTACAAACTTATTTATACAGCGGAAGTATTATACATAACTAGTCTATCATCCTAACTAAACAAAATTGCAGCCATCCAGCCCGGGGACACTACGCACTAGCAACATTCACACCACGATCACGGCGGCATGCAGGGCTCCAGCTCGGCCGTGTACCCCGACGGGGGCATCGCCTCATCCTCGGACCCTTCCTCATAACACTCACCTGCACACATCACAAATATTGCAACCGTGGTCATGATGGCTCAGCAAGGCTTAACTGACAACCCTAGTCATGGAACTCTAAATGCAGGGATGTGTAATATAGGAAATGACATTTGCGATAAAGACACGCCTACATGTTAATCCTTACTTTCAGTTTTTTTTTATAGAAGCAGATTAATGATCCTTAGGAATTCCTCACATCGGAAGTCCACAATCAAACAAGAAACGCTTTCCTCCGATGTAGTGATGCCCAAAGTGGAAGATAAACTTAATGAGCTCTACATCTACAGCATACATGGTAACAAGACACTATTAATTCAATACAGCACATTCATCTGGCTTATTTCACTTCTTACTACATCACAGAACAGTGAACAAGCGGTACTCAAATAACCGCGAGGGACGGTGATTGCAATCAGGAGACACCCGTACAACATGTCAAATACACCCACTTTCAGAAGTGTGGTGCTTCACACCTTCCTACTCTGTTGTATGCAACAACCTTTCAAAGGAAACCCAAATGCCGAACCGGTCCATCCGTAACGGGCAGTAGGTCCCCGCTTGGAGCGTGTCTGTGCCCACCAGCAGATTTACACCTTGTTACCCTCAACCCACTCCTATAAAACGGTTGGGTAAGCCTCGGCACCCAGGTTAACCAATTACATCGGTTTCCTGCTTATGTCAGTATGACATCCGATACTGTTCGATACTTGTCCAGCAGGTCCGCACACGACTCAGTCCTCAATCGACACCACAGGGCTACACACGTGAGACCTCCGCTCACTACATCCTATTCTCCCTGCTCGGTCTCAGTTTCACATTCTTAAGCCATTCTCTACTCTTTTCCATACCGTGTGATAAAACCTTACCTCGCGAGTAGATTCCAACTACTCGACTTCTACCGAGATCCTAAGCACATTAGCATGACATTCTCTACTCGTCAAGTTTGTAAACTACCCAACCCTTCATAGGATTTGAAGTCAAGCAAGTGGGATTTCAATCACCCTAACTCTAATGCAACCATTTCAACCTAAACATAAGTGATACAAATAAAAACTTTGCAAAAGGTAATTAAATGCAAACCGGGGCTCACCTGGTTGCGCGTCAAAGGGGAAGTTAGCGTCTGGTGGGAGGACGTCCAACGGCTCCGGCGCATCCTTAACTTCTGTCACTATACGAAATGTAGCAAAATATATGTATAAGTGCTAGTGTTATATAAGAGATGAACTCCTATTGCTAGCTAATGCTGTTTAGGTTCCTTAATTTGACTTGGGATTTTTCCAGTGGATACTAGACTCTCTAAGGATGATCTGAGCAAAACTTGGAGAAATTCTATTGGACCTTGTGGTCTCCAAAATTCCTACATGTCCAAGGCTTCTCTGAATTTTTGATCCCAAATCTGAAGTTTTTGACATGGCTAACAGTGGAAGATCTAATTAGAGAAGGTCTCTATGGTTCTATCAAAAAAAATTTCACCATTTTTGGAGCTACCTACAGGGAGAAATGAATTTTTGAAGTTGGACAGGAGTATGAAAAGTTTCTATTTAGAATTTAAATTTGAAATAAAGGCTGAAATTTGGAAGACAATTTAGCTTAGCAAATTAACTCCAATGAAGCTCAAATTTTTACAGGAGATCACTAGTATTATGAAGAATCTTCTGGCCAGGTTTGAGGAAATTCCATAACAGGGATCTTCTGGAATTAATTCCCAAAAATTTAATTTTGATGAATTTTGGAGACAATTCCAGAGATCTTCAGACCAAATTCTTTGCATTTCTGCAAAGTACTGACTGAGAGGATGTAAATGTACCAAACCATGTACATGAATAAAAACTAAAGTTTGAGTTCATATGTGTGGCAACGACATGAAAAATGGGACTTGCAAAAACTCTTCTTCATGCAAAGTAATACATGGATGAGCATCCAAAAATGAGGCTCACATTTTTATTTAAAAGTGTTGAACCAATAAGGATTTAAATACCTCTTGCATGTAAGTTTGAAAATCAGATTTGAAATTTAAAGTTCACACATGTGGTGGCCAAAGACTTTGAATAAACATGCAGCCATATAGTTGGAAATTGTGGGGAAAAGTTTGATGCCAAACTTTTCATTTGTAGGGTGGGCTCAAAAGAGAGTTAAAGAGAAGCATTTTCAAATTCCATCCAAATTCAAATTTGCTATACAAATTCAAACTGAAGTCGGAGAATTCAAATTCTAGCCACCTTTCAAACTCAGAATTTTGGAATTTAGGAAGATCAGCATGAGAAAATAATTGGGAGAAAAATGTGGAGTGGGACCCACCTGTCATAGAGCTGAGTTGTGCCTTAACCCCTAAGTCTAACTCTCTGTCTCACACCCACGAGCAGCTCTAGCACCGTGGTACCACAGAGGGCTGGCCAGGCCACCTCTTGCTTTGTTCTCCCAAGCACCAGCGCCCAGAGGCGGTTCCTGCGGCGTGATCACCCCCCTGACCGAAGCAAAGGTCATTTGCCTTCTCCTCCTCGCGGCCGACGCTGAACAGAGCCGTTTTCTTCTCTCCGCTGCTCAGCCGATCAGAAGAACGGCAGAACACACGCGCCCTTCCCTTTCCGAGCTGCTAAACACTCCCACGAGCTCAGTCTCCACCTCCCTGACGTGAAAATGAGCGAGCTCCGGCCTCCTGTGCCCGAGGTCCACCGCCACAGCGGCGACCTAGCTTCAACCGGGCACACGTGGGCAGCTCGCCACAGCAGTCTTCACAGCCAAGCAAGGGCGGCAACTGGAGCGCACGGCCACCGCGCTGCTCGCACCCAAAGCCCAGGCCATGCCGTGAGCTATTGACGGCGAATTTCAAAGTTTTGCTCCGGCGGCTCCAACCCAAGCACCTGGTACGGTTTCTTCGAATTCCCGCTCTCGGATTTTCCATAGGTTATCAAACTTGGCACATAGACGCTGGACTAGCCGGCGATCATTTTCCCTTTAGCATCCGTTGCATGAAACCAGCTAGGGGCGACGGATTTTGAGCTCGATCAAAGGCGTTCATGGCGGACACGATCGGTCACGCGGTGCCGACCAACTTTCAGCCATATTTGAACATCTTTGAGGCCTCGTCGAGCTTCCTAGAGGTGTACTGATGTTGTAGAGATATTTAGTCGAGGTTTTAGCGTGTTAGAACTCACGGCCGACGGCGCCGAACCTCAACGATGCCGCTGCACGTCGGCGGTCACTTTCCGGTCACCCATGCCCCCAAAACACTTCACCAATGTGTTCCTCGACATCACAAACCCACTGGCGGCGAGTTTTAGCTCGGTTGGCGGCCGGGAACGGTCGGCCGGCGAGCACAGACTTGCTCCGGCGAGGTAGCGGCGGCGCGCGCGTGAGGGACCGGCGCAAGATTGAAGAAGGGGCCGGGCCTGGCTGTCAGCAGCTCAGAATTTAAATCCCCGATCGGCTGTGGCCGGGATCCGCTGTGCTGGCGCACAAAAACCCCGTGACCCCGGTGTGGCTTCAATCTGATTGGCTGGCATTTAAATAAGCGGGCCCAGTGAAGTTTTCAGTAGGAAAACAATTCCAGTGATGGCTCAACCTTTAGAAATTCATAGCTCTCTGTAGAAACCTCCAAATTGAGTGATTCCCATTGGGTTGGATTCATCTTTCAGAGATATATCCAAATATGAACTCAGATTGGTATGAAAGTCAATATATAGTTCTGGGAAATTCTTTGAAGGTTTTCTGAAACAGAATTTCTGAGGGAGTTTGGGTTATCCAAAAATCCCCAAATTTTTCCAGAATATTATTTGGCATAGTGTGGATCTTCTAGCAAAATTTCAGCTCATTTGGAGATCATTTGAGTAACAATTTGCTAAATAAAATCTGCTGTGTTCATAAGAGTCCAGAAACATTTTCAGAAAATGTTTCCCACTTGTAAAATCTATTCTGGGCAATCCCTAGCTCTAAAAATCACAGGAAAATTTAGGTAAGCTCTATGAGGCATACATGAAACTGTAGTTCACTTAATTGGGCATGAAAATGCACGTTACCTCAGAATAAATTCTTTTGAGTAGGAATGCTTAAAAATTGTTCTGGAAGAACTACTCAAGTAAAAGGGCTGAATTTTGGACCAGATTACTTTCATGTGACCCAGAACGCACAGGTAAATTATCAGCTCAAGTTGAGCCCTTGAACTCCCTGTGCTTATTCTCCATACTTATGTATGGGTGGGAATACATGAAGGACTTTGTAAGAATTATGGAGAACACAATTTGACTCCACGTTAGCTGCAATTTGGCAAGCTAAATCCTTAGGTAGTATAGAACCTGCTGTAAAAGTTTTGAGGCCATTGGAGTTCTTGTTCTTCAGTTCCACTCAAATCTTTTCAGCTCATCTATTATGTTCATTAGGGAAAATAGTTAGTGTATAGGTAAGATAGTAAGATCAATGTAAATCATTTCTGTTTCTTTGCACAACAGAGGCAAACCAAACTGTTCTAGGCTTTTCCACACAACCTCTGTTCCTAAGAACTTCATTCTATAACTTCTTTCCATTACATTCTATAAAACATGTGCATATGCATTTCAATATGAACCACAACGAAGGGGATTCAAAGGAGTGATTCATTGAAGTGGATCAAGCTCCGGAAAGTCAAGGGTGGATCAACATGGACACTAACTGAATATATACGACTACCCATGCAAAACAGGCAAGCTTTGGTTTGCATTTAACAACTGTTAAGTTTTTATTTTGTATTCACTTTCGGTTAAGATATGAATTGTGCATTAGGTCTAGTGTTTGATACTCCTCTTGCATAACCAAATGAACCCATGGAGTATTGGGTATGTGTCTTTCACCGTGTAGAACTGCCATGCTTAAGTACGGTTTGGTAGAAGTCGAGTGGTGAGATGCTACTCGCATGTTCAGGAACAACAGGGGCAAACGGGATTGGTTCATAAATTAATTAGCAAGTTAAAGTTGAGACCGGAAGGTTGTAGGGGTAGCAGGACATAGGGGCCTGGGTGCTATAGAGCTGTCCGTGTCATTCAAGGACCAATCCGTATGCGGCCCTGTTGAACAAGTTTGAGTTGTGTACCGGACTCATGCTTATATTATGGGACCCAGTAAACCGATGTACCTCGGGAAGCAATCGTTGGGACTTTTTGGGTCGCCTCAGGCGGACGGCCATTGTGCAGTATGTGGGGAACATTCTCATGGCTTCTCACGTCGGTAGGTGCACCATGAGAGTGGCTACTGTATGGGGCGACTTGATCCATTCAGCGGGGCTGTAGGCAACGTCGAGTACAGGCGTACGTGTCGTGTAGTCCAGGTGTTATTGATTCGAATCACCGTCGCTCGCAGAATGGACCGAGCATACTTGTTCTCACAGTCGTGACGTAGTAAGAACTTGCACGAGAAAGGAACTAATCACATTGGTTTGAAATTCATACTAGCTTTGTATTGGGTCTTGATGAATAGGCTAGTGCAAACCCGATTCTTTTATGCCATGAGCAAATTACATCGGGGGAAAGCATTTCTTGTTTGATTGTGAACTCCCGATGTGGCGTTCCCAAGGTTACTTAAAATGCTGCAACTAATACCTGAAAGTAAGGATTCACTTTTAGGCGAGTTTAACTATGGTTATGCCATCCTCTTTTAGGTTCATAACCTCACATAGAGTTTCATGTTTAGGGTGACGGTTAAGTCTTGCTGAGCGTTATGCTCACGGATGCTATCCGAGTTGTTTTGCAGGTAATCGACTTCATGCTTATGAGAATGGATGCCGATGAGACTCGGGAACCTCCGAGTGTTTACTCAAAGGGCATCCTCGCCGCTGCAGATTGTTCTTCGTGTTTCTAGTAAGAAACGTCCGTGGGCTGGACTGTTTCTTTGTTGCTATGTTAGAGATGAGTCGTGAGAGTTATAGTCTTCTGTTGTAGCTTATTTTGAGATAAGTATTTGTAAAACATTTGTGTATGCTTCCGCAAATGATTTATGTTGTGATATGTTTCTTCGACCCGTGTGTTGTTGGGTGCCGCATATCAGGGCACCACCCAACGAGATCCTATCCCGCACAGCGTGGTATCAGAGCTGTGACAAGTGGTGCCAAAGGCCCTGTCACAGTTGGTATCAGAGCTGCTGTCTCAGAGGAATCCAAAAAAAATTTGTTTCATAAATTTTGGACATCCCTACAGAAAATTATGGAGGTTTAAAGTTTAAACCATTTTTTGGAAATCAATTCTATGATTTTTAGCTAATTTATTTAACCCTGAGATAACCAACTGATTAAGCCCTCTAAATAAGCTCAAAAAATCATATACTTTTTACTGGAGATCAGGAACAATGAAAACGATTTGCTGCCCAAATTTGAGAATTTTTCATAGATAATCCTTCCTGGAATTAATCATTAAAGGATTTAACAAATTAATTCCACAGAAAATACTGGCCATTTTCATGGCAAGCACTTTGTTCCTATGTGAAGTACTCCTTATGAGGATTCTAACAAAATTGGTCTCACCCTTTTTGGAGTTTTCTACACAAAGTTATGGGCTTGCAAAGGTTGGTCAATTTCTGGATTTAATTCTCCACAGAAAATTCAAACATGGGCCCCTTCTGTCAGGCGTTTCTTCAACCTCCTGGCAGGCACTCGTGCGCACAGAAAACCGGATCATGGTGTGCGCCGTTCTCCCTCGTTTCTCAACCAAATCGGCTCCAGTTTCGCCCTACACGACCGTTGGAACGTGGCGCAGCTGCCGGGCAAGGTCTCACCTCATGAAAACAGCCGGAAACAGGTCGGCACCGTCGGCGGCGCATCATCGATGCGTTTCAGCGTGTCCCAAGCTGATTTCAACAGCACAAGCTGCCGTAAAGCATCCCTAGAGCGCATGGAACATGGAACACATGCCAATCCTTGCAGAAAATGGAAGGAAAAGGGGGTTCACTGGAGGACCGACCCGTTTTTACCGCCGGCGGTGAATTCTCGTCCCCCGGGGCGTGTGATGGCCGATTTGATGCGTGCTTTGGTATGCGAGGTCACTAGGGTTGCTATTTTCTGTGGCTTGATCCGAAGGAAAGATGATCAAGCCGGTTGGACGAGTTTCCCGATTAGAGGGGCGCCGGTTCAACACGTACACCGGTGCAAAAATTCAAAATTTGGCGAGCCGGCGGGAGGAACGAGCAAGGAGAGATCGGGAGCATAATCTACACACCATGGCACACCTTAGGGGGGTGTTGGTCGTGCGGGGATCGGACAGACGCTGTGGAACTGTGAAGCGGCTTCGTGCTCTGTTTTTCGGGGAAGAGCTGCTCGGTCACGGCGGAGGAAGGCCGGGGATGAGCTGAGGAGGGCTTGAGGTTATCGAGGAGTCTCCGGCGCAACTTTGGGGTGGATCAACCGGGATCCACAGTGGCTGGAAGGTGACCTGCGCTGAGGCAGCAGGGAGCGGCGCCGTTCCGGTCGAGTGAGCGCGCGAGATAAAAACTGTGCCGTGGCTTGTGCGTGCGAGGTAGAGAAGAACCATTTGAGTTGTGCAGGCCGATCTTTAGCGAACTGCTGAGAACAACGGAGTGAACCACCTCGGGGAGAAAGAAGAGACACAAGCTGCTCGGTGGTATTGAATGCTACTCGGTGGCAAGCTCACACAGAGGGAAATTCCAGTGTTGCCTCTGTTCCACTGACCTGTGGGTCCCACCGGTAGTCTCCCCCCTAAACAACAGTGGCTTCACCATTTAAATTCAGAATTTCCAGCCATTCCCACAAAGTGAATTTAATTTCCAGGAGTTAACCTTCGGTCGTGTTCAGTTCACCTTTTAAATTCCGTGGTGTCGATTCAGTTCCTGTGCGAGGGGAAAATAATGCCCGGGGTTGCTGTTTTTGGGTGAGCAAAATATCACGCCGAGAGCTACTCAATCCCACGAGCTGGTCGCCAGCGCAACGGAAGCAGCGAGGAGGTGGCCTCCGCTTGCAGCTCGGTTGGTGAGTGCGATGATCATGCCGTAAGGTGTTGAAGCCACGAGCAGGTCGCCAGCTCGATGCAAGAAGCTGGAGGTGGCTGCCTTGTTGGCGCTATGAGGAGGCTCAAGTGGTGTTCGACACCGAACAGAGGAAGTCTTTGGGAGCAAGTTAAAATGGCTCAATGACATGTGGGGTCTACCCCCTTACTCCTCTTCTTTTCCTCCAAATGTCTCCAAAAGATCTTCATTCGAGTGAATCCCCTCAATCTGATATTTTGGGAGTTTAAACGTGGGCTGAATTTTGAATAAACCAAATCCATTATGAATTTCACTTTCAAATTTGAATTCTGCTCAAATTTGGAAATGATCATAATTAACCCCTTTTTAGCCCATCCTAAATTAGAAGGTTGCCAATCTAAGTTTTCTCAAATTCAAAGTTATGAGGATACATGTGTACTCCAACTTTTTGGCAGCAACTTGAGGGAAACATTTGAGTTCAAATCTGAATTTAGACTCCCTCTTACACATGAGAACTTTACACATGGTGTTAATTTAACCTTGGCTTAACACATTTCAAATGAACGTGAGAGCTTGTTTGGTTGGACACCCATGTGCCTTATCACATGTCTAAAATTTTTGTATGTCCCATTTTCATGCATTCCAAACACAAAGGGAAATCAACATTCACTTTATTGACTTTGCATTTTTGGGACTTTTACACATAAGAGGGTCGTAATTAAACAAGAAACGCATTTCTCTCATGTGCTTTTCCTAAGGTTGAAAAGAACTTTAATTAGCTCTAAACTACAACAAGTCATTAGCAACCAAAGCACAACTTTCAACCAGCAATCTTTTAACATGGAACTAGCCTGTTCTTTCTACGTCACGGTACAGTGAACAAGTGGTACTCACTGACCGCGAGGGTTGGCGATTATAATTGTTTTACACCTGCAGGGTTACCTGAATAACCCGTCATGTACGCCCGTGCTCGATGTTGCCTACAGCAACCACCACGGACGTCGTATGCAACCACCTTTCATCCGTCAGCCAAGTGTTGAACCGGTCCTATCGTCCCGAGCATGTGGTCTCTGCGTGTGCATCCGCAGTTCCGCTAGCCGATTTACACCTCATGCTCTCAACCTACCCTCTGGACGACAAGCAATGCCTCAACAGATCACTACCCGAATTGCATTGGTTTCCTGGTTCCATATATCCGGTAGGACTTCGGTACTGTTCTAGCTTGTTCAACAGGCCCGCACATGGCTCGGTCCTCAATCAACAAAAGCGGAGCTATGACACCCAGGCCCCAAAGTCCTGCTGCCCTTACTCTATGCTCAATCTCATTTTTCTCGCCATGTGTTCCATTTGCTTTCTCCAACCGTGTGGTGTGCCTCTAGCCTATTCTCGCTAGCAGTTCCAACTACTCGCCTTGTACCGAATCCTACACTAGTTTAGCATTGCAGAGGCTACTAGTGGTTTAAAACCTAAGCCCAAAACCGTGGTTCTCTTGGCTATGCAATTGGGTTTTCAAACAAGACTCTAATGCACAATTAAAATTGAGACTTAATGTAAGTTCTCAAAACAATAAAGTTTATGAAACGGGTAACGCAAACCGGAGCTTGCCTGTTTTGCAGCATAGTAGTAGTATATAATAGAAGTTAGTGATCTTCTATCCCTTGATCCTTCTGAATCTGCTCAACTGATCCACACGTCAAGGGATGGCTCCATCGAAGTCCTTCATCGTGAGCTCGACATGAATATGCATAAGCTTTTATAATGGAATTTAAAGACTTAACGACTTAAACATGTGAAAAACAGAGGACTGTGTGGAAATTCTAGGAATGATGTTGTGTCCTCTGTTGTGCACAGAAACTTAAAGGTTAACTCCCTCAGCCCTAGGAGTTTAGTCATAAAACTGTCTAAGTTTTCTAATGAACATATAAGATGGGCTGAACTGGTTTGGAAGTAACTGAAGATCCAGATATCCACTGACTTCGAAATTTTTACAGGAAGTCCTATCCTACACAGGAAGCCAAATTTCAGCTAAAGTGGAAGGAAATTGTTTCTCCCATAATTCCCACACTAATCCCTATGTTTTTCTAACATACATAAGATTGGAGAACAAGGACAGGAAGAGCCAAGGCTCAACTTGAGCTGAAAATTTACATCTTTGTACTGGTCCCATGAAAAGATTCTGGACCAAAAGTTAGCATTTTTCACTGAGTGGTTTTTTCAGAATAATTCCTTAAGCAATTAAGCAACAAGTAATTAATTCTGAAGTAACTCACATGTTCATGCCAAACATAGTGAACTAAAATTTCAATTATCGTTCAGAGAGCGTTCATGAATTTTTCTAGGATTTTTTGAGCTAAGAATTGCCCAGAACTGAATTTTCCAACTCTGGGACTTTTTCTGAAAAGTTTCTGTATTCATTTGAATACAGCAATTTGAAATCTGAATTCTCCCACACAAATCAACTTAAAATGAGCTGAAATTTTTACAGGAGTTCAATAACATACTTAGGATTATTCTGGCAAAATTTTAGGACTTTTGGATGAACCAAACTCCATCTAAAATTCTTTTTCTTAAAAGTTTCAAAGAATTTTCCAGAATTAATTATTGAGTTTCATACAAATTCGGTTGGATATTTGGATATAGTTTTTCAATCTGAATCTAACCAAATTTGAATCACTAAATTTGGAGGTTCCTACACAAAGATATGATTTTTCAAGTTTTGCGGAAAAACTGAAAATGACTCTGTTCTATTTTCCAATTTTCAGGGACATAAAAGATTGGCACTTCATTTGGAAAAGCAAATGAGGTCCAATGCCTCTGAAATTTTTACTAGAGTTCAAGTATATTTGTAAGGATGTCCTGCCAAAAATTGGGAATTTTCCAAATAACAGAACTCCTGGAATAAATCCTACAAGGTTTAAAATAAATGAATTAATGAGCCAAATCCACGGATTTTCATAAATACTGGGCTGCACCCCTGGATAGTACTATCTGAGAGGAATCTAACAAAATTTATTTAAAAATTTTTGGATACTCCTACACAAAGTTGTGGCTATTTAAAGTTTGAATGGAAATCTGCAAACAGAGAAAAGTTGAAATCCCTGCCAGTGGGCCCCACGATGCAGAGCTTCTTCAACCTCACGCCAAACAGAGCCAACGGCAGCGCCCTCCGGCGAGGGTCGCCAAAATGGCCTTCCCGGCCACCTCCCGGCCCAAAACTTGCTGCCTGCCCCTATATCGACACGCTAAACCCATCTGGAGGGTCACCGGCAGCCGGCAATGACGGATAGGGGTGCGCGACGGAGGCAGCGCCCTCTAGGGTTCCGGCGAGGTCAGACGAGCTCAACTCTTCACCAAACTTTTGGATTTTTTGCTCTAGAGCACCAGTGGAAGGTGGAGAAGGTGGAAATGGACTCTAACACCGGTGAAACGGCCGGCAACCGAGGGCTCCATGGTGACCCGAGGTGTTTTTTCCATGGCGGCATGAAAAACAGCAAGAACTCAGCCAATTATGGATGGTTTTGCTCGGTTCTTCTTCGAGGAGGAGCGCTAGGAGGTGTACAAGCAACGTGCAAGCCGGCTCGAGCGTTTGGGGATCGTGTAACCCGAATTTGGGTTTAAACCGAGCTCGGCTAGTTTTCTCTAGGTTTCGGTAATTTTGGAAATTCTCCACACTCGGTTGATCATTTGCTATAAGGATTGCAGCTACACGATCTATGGAGTATAGCGCACCTTTCTTGTGAAGCAAGTGGGGGGACGACAACGGCCGTGGCGCTCTGTCCACGGTGACCCGAAGTGGAATTCCGCCGGTGCCCTCAGGAGCTCGGTGGAAATCCTCAATTTGCCGCAAACCACAGCAAGAAAACTTTGGTGTGAAGTGGTAGCACGCTAGAACAAGTCATTGCGCTCATTTCTGTGCTTGGAGTTCGATCACACGCTCGGGCGGCTATGTGCGGTGGAAAAACCGAGAAGCGGCGCCGGTGGGTTCTTGCGCGAGCAAGCCGAGCGATGTGAGAGCGAGTGGGAGAGAAACAAAGTTTGTTTGTTGTTTTACGTGTGAGGTATAAGAGCGGCGACCCGATCGGTAGAGGGCCCAGGCAGGCACCTCGCCAGCCCCTGCTCCGCTCGGTGGCGCGTGCTGAGCAACCGAAGGAAAGCAACGTCGGTTCACTGCAACCCCCCTCAAATCTTTTTCTCTCTTTGCTTTGAGATTCCCACATATATATTGTCCAAATTTTGCTAAATTTGGGGTGTAGGCCAAGCCAAATATGAAGAACTGAAATCTGAACTGATATTTAACTTGGGCAAATTTGGTTCAGTTTACAAATTCAAATTTCAATTTCAATGTGCCCTCAATTATTCCTCGGAATAAATAGTATATGAACCCAAAAATTCTCCAAATTTGAAACTTAAGCTCTTGAATACGTGAGGAATGCATCGGTGAATTCAATTGGATGCATTCATAAATTTGATCATGAGTCCTTTTAAACGATTCAAATTGTGTTTTCAATTCCTCCCCCATCTTCTCCTCATAAGGATTTGCATATGAGTGAGATCTGGGGAATGAAGTTTTTTCCACTAGGTTAACATGTGTTTAGTATGAGCTAAAGAAAATTTTTAACTCCCCCACATGTCCGCTTTTGTGTTCATCATTTCATGTGACACAAACTCAAGCTATTCCTTTGTCTTAACTTTGTTTCATTAGTTGAAATCAAACTTTACAAAAGTCAGGGCTGTTACATCCCCCCCCTTAAAAGAATCTCGTCCCGAGATTATAAGGTAAAAATAGGAGAGAGTCTGCGTACTGTTTTTGTCGGGATTGGGCGGCTTTTAAGTTCGCCTGAATCAGCCGAACCTTTTCTTTCGCATTATTGACAAGATCAATCCCGAAGGTGACTCTTTCGCCAGACTCCCACCAATTCAGTGGTGTGCGGCATTTTCTTCCGTATAGCCTTGTATGGCGCCATCTTAATGCTGGCTTGGTGCCCATTATTGTACGAGAACTTGGCTAACGGTAAGTGATCATCCCAATTATTACCGTGGTTGATAGCACAAGCTCATAGCATGTCTTCTAATATTTAATTTACCCGCTCGGTTTGCCCATCCGTCTGCGGGTGGTACGCTGAACTACGGATCAGCTTCATCCCCGATGCAGCATGTAACTGCAACCAGAAACGAGACACAAATAAACTGTCCCGATCTGAGATGATAGTACCGGGTACACCGTATAAGCACAGGATCCGTGAGATGTACAATTCAGCATACTTCTTGGCATTGTAGTTGGTATTGACCGGGATAAAATGAGCAACTTTTGTAAGCCGGTCACCCACACGGAATCATGTTTCCGAAATTTAGTTTGTACCAACGATGAAGTCCATGCTGACATCCTCCCACTTCCAGGCAGGAATGCCAAGCGGTTGTAATAATCCCGGTTTCCTCATGTGGTCAGCCTTCGCCCTTCGGCATGTATCACACTTGAACACGTCTTTTGTGATCCCCCGCTTCATCAGTGTCCACCAAAACTTGCTTCTGAGTTCTTGATACATCTTTTTGCTGCTGGGGTGAATAGAAAACTTTGACAAGTGAGCCTAATCAAAGATTTTCTTCCTCAACTCCGGGTTACGGAGTACGATGATTCTGTCCTTGAACCACAGGACGCCATCTCTGTCTTTCCGGAAACACTTCAATTCCCCACTGTCTACACGTCACCGCAAATGCGACATGCCCTTGTCATGTTTCTGAGCTTCCGCTATCTCTTCACGGATGGTGGGGATAAGAGCTAAGTTGTAGAGAGCTCCATGTGGAATCACATGGAACGGTGGCTCGCTCTCTTCCAACGGGATGATGGTCAGATTATGAACGTGTGACTTGCGACTCAGCGCATCCGACACCACGTTGCCTTACCGGGGTGACAATGAATCTCTATTTCGTAATCCTTTATCAACTCCAACCATCTTCGCTGCCTCATGTTGTAACAACCCAAAAATCTTGTTAAGACCCTAAATCATGTTAAGAGGGGAATTTAAAAATTTTTGGATGTGTTGCATTTTTTGCAACAATTTAAATTCAAACTGGAATTCAATTTAAATTCAAAACAGAAAAGAAATAGAAAAAGAAAAAAAGAAAACAGAAAAAAACCGGCCAGTGGGCCGAAACCCACCAGCCGGCCCAACCCGCACCCGCACCATCCCGCAGCCGCGCGCGCCTCTTCCTCCCACTGACAGGCGGGGCCCGCCAGCCTTCTTCTTCCTCGCGCCCGCGCCGGGACTCTATCACCCGAATCGAAACCGATCGGGAATTCTCGCGTATCCCAACCGAATTTCGATCGGGGGCGACGCAAACTCGATCTAAACCACCCCGCCGCCCTTCCCCGTCTATAAAAACCCCGGCCTCGTTCTGTTTTTCCCACGCGATCCGCCGATTTTACTCCGGTGAGAAACCGAGTCCCTCCGGCGAATTCTGGCCGATCTACGCTCGGAAATTCCGATCTAACTCATTGGTCTTGATCCACCGCCTCCGGGGAACCCTGCAAGTGCAGAAAACTAGGTGACTTGCGGTTCAAACACAGCGCCGACGAGCCTCACCGTGGTTTCACTTCGGACCTCGTCGCCGACCGCCTTCCAGGACCTCCGAGCTCAAGAAAACCCCTGAGGTGAGATCCCCGACCTCCCCTCCACCGATCTATGCCATAAAATCACAGTTCTAGGAAGAATTCCCGAAGATCCAAAACTCTCCGGCGAGATCGCCGCTTCCCGCCGCCGTGCACCGCCGGGCAGCCCCGCCCGCGCTCGGTTAGAGCGACGTGGCCGCTTGTGCGCCCTCTATTTTAAATCGCACGGTAGACTTTAAATCCCCACGTACCGGTTCAACGTTGTAATCTCAGCCGTCTGTTTTAAATCGGATGGTCCACGTCAGCCCCGCGTTATAAACACTGGAAATCTTACGTGCTACCCCCTGGGGTTCTCGGGAAATAAGAGCTAGCGCCGGAAACTTCTGATCTAGCCCCTGGAACTTCAGAAAATCATGTAAATTCATTTAAAAATCAGTTTTAGCCCCTGGACTTAATAAAAATTAGGAAAAACTCCTCTGTTATGAGTAGCTAGACCCCTAAAAATTGTTAAAATAATATTATAGACCCTGTAGAGGGGTGAGTTTAACTTTTTAACCCTGTTTGATATTTAATCTAGGAAATTGAATATGTGGCTAGTATTTAAAATTTAAAAGTGGGACAAACATATTGTCAAAATTAAATTAAAAACTTTCTCAGTACTTAGAAACATTGGAGTGAGATAAAAATAGATTTTGGGCTGAAATGAATCTGTTTAATTTATTATTCACATTTATTAGTTATAGGGACACATTTTTAAGTAAAGAATAGTTATGAAAATAGGGAAAATAAATGTAAAATAGTTTACATCAGAGGAAAAGGTCAAAAATATATTATTAAATATTTTAGATCAGAACCTATTCTGTTTAGATGATGTGTCTTGTTATTTTCATAATAAAGTTCACATTTAGGCATAGGAAATAAATCTGAAAATATAGCAACTAGTAAATGATAAATGAAGTTTCAAAAATCCAAAGAATTCAGTTTAGGGTTGGTAGAAATTCTGAAGACACATATGGAGTAGGAAAATACCTTTCATGCATACTTGGTAGCTAAAAGGTGTAGTAATTAAAAATATAAGGAATTTATTTAAATTGGAAACTCATATATATAGTATGTAAGCATAAATGTGAATACAAAAGTAGAAATCATATACACATGTTTAAAAGTGCATGTAAGTCAAAGATCAACACACATAGAGTAACCACAACACATAGAATTTGTGAATGGCTTTCATAAATGTGAATGTGTGGTTTGTTTGAGGTGGAAGTGTGAACTATGTCTTATGGATTGTTGTTATTCTTTTGCTATGTGTGATGGTATGATGTAGAACCTGCTCCAGAGCAAGTTCTTCCTTTCCAAGATCAGGATTACCCATTTCAAGAGCAGCAGGAAGGAGGCAAGTGTCCTTACCACTTTGATCCTATACTAGGATGTTTAGATAGAATTATTGCATTGTCAAGTTAAATATGAAACCCATGCTAGGAAGTTTCCCTAGAATTGCATTACCTTGTTTCCTTGTAGCTTGGGTTGGGATTCATTTTATCATGTCATTTATTATTATGCATATGCTTAGCCATGCTTAGAATGGGATATTTGGGATATGAGATCATCAGTTTATATTACCATACTCTTGAATGAGATATTATGAGTTATGTAGAGGTAGGAATCAAGGCAAGTTGGTTGTTTTGGTTGGTGCTGGGTGCACGAGACTTGGGTTTGTGTTTAGTACTTGCCTGGATCCTAAGGACCGGTTCATGAAGCATGTAACCTGGCTTTACCGTGCCAACCACATGCTGAGATGGGGCAGCTTGGCCAATTAATTAGGTGTATCCCCGGCGTAGTATGGGTGTGTTGGATGGTGCGGGGAATAGGTGTCAGCTGGACTACCATATGAACCGCAAGGCTCAAGAGGGGGCCACTGCAGCGGGGTTGGAGCCTCTTGTATGCTGTTAGGGGTGAAACCTCAGTGGGCCCACGCTCGTCGGGAATCCCTTTATAAAGGCTTCGTAGTGATCTCCTGGCTACACACCTGGGACGTGTGAATGTGGTTCGTAGCCACTGGCATAATGGAGGTTCTTTTAGTCCTCCCGGCAACGGGGGATGAAATCACTACATGTGGGTACAGTGGTACAAACTCTGCAGAGTCAAAACTGTCATGACAGCCGTGCTCACGGTCAAGAGCGGCTAGGACTTATTCATGATTAGAGGATTGATGGTTTTGGAAGTTGTGGATGTTAAGCGGGGAGCTTAACATTGGAAATAATGTTATGGTTATTGGATTATGATGATGGGATGGGAGATTGGGACCATTTCACCTGTGTAGTAATGTAGGTGCTTAATAAGCCAAGGTGATAGGTATTAATTGCATAGTGCTTTAGCCATGAGTTCAACCTCTCCTTGTTCTAGCCATGCAAGATATAATTTTCCCACACTTGCTGAGTACCATTGGTACTCAACCTTGATTATTTTGTTGGTTTATATTGCTGCTCAGGTCAAGATAATGAGGTGGTGTATAATGACCAAGACTTTGGACCCGAAGAAGGTTTCTAGGTTCATGGAGACCCCCGGGCAACGCCTGTGACGGAGCCCTCAAGAATAATATTCCGCTGCTAGTTTATTTACTTGTGATGAACTTTTTATTGTCCAACGAGACATTTGCTATGTAAGACTTATTTATATTCGACACCTGGCTTGTAATAAATGATGCTTCACTATTTGTCATCACATGTATGAGAAAATGATCCTGGCATACCTGTGATATTCACTTGGTTGTTCTTCGGAAAAACCGGGTGTGACAGAAGTGGTATCAGAGCCAAGGTTGCCCGTAGTAACGTGGACCTAGGTAGAAATGGACGTATTTAAGAGCCTTATTTTCTTAAAAACTATTTTTACAAGGTGTGTGTTGAAAAGTGTTATTTAATGAGTCACTTTCTTCATCTTACCCCAATTTTCATTCAAAATAGGATTTTTTTTAAAAGTTTATCTAACCTAAGTTTAAATGCTTTTTGTTTTGGATGGTTCACATGATTCGCACCGCTCGCAAGTCCACGGGAGGGAGAGTTCCTGTAGTTGCCCTTGCCCAAAGAGAGGAGAGCCGTCCGGTGACGTACCTTTCCTACGGATTGGCAGTAGGAGGCTTGTTGCGCCGTCTTCGACGTATGCTCGAAGCCGCCGGCAATACGGGCAAGCTAATCATCCACTATAACTCCACCAGGACCATCCGTGAGAAGAGGGAAGAATGGAGTTCAGAGATGAGGATTATACACGAAAATCAGCTGCTTAAGATCCACCGTTCTCCAGCCTGTAGAGCGACACAGGTCGATGCGGAGAAGGATGTCACCTGGGAGGCCATCACCTGCCAGAGACACATCTATCGTCGCCACCTAGACAGGACTGAGTACATGTATGTCCTCCAGCGTGAGAGTAGTACGACGGAGTACAAGTACCCGCCAGTGCAGCAAGGAACTTCCCATGAGCACATGGACTTGTGCTTGGAGGATGCTGCTATGCTCAGCACTCGACTGCAGGAGTATCGGGAAGAGCTTCAGTATGTTCGGGACACCCTGAAGGAAACGGAGGCATTGCTGCGAGCCTGCTTGAGGGCGAGAGAAAGAGGAGATGGGAATGAACTGTGTGTCACCGTGAATGATACATGGACTCCTGACTCCCCAGATCGCCGGGCGATCAGGCGTCGTCGCACTTCTCCACCAGCAGCCTCCCCACCCAAAGCAGAGTCAGAAGGCAGCCGAAATGATGAGGAAGATCCCGAGGAGCCAGCTCAAGAAAACGAGTAGTGTAGAGTCCTTCCCTTAGTTAGCAAGATGTCGAATAGTCGAGTCGTTACGTTAAGTTAATGGTGTGTTAATGCTTGGTGTGTGACGTGAGTTGTGGAAGCCATGAGCAACTGTCCACAGCCTCGTCTTTAGATTGTTTTGCTTTGGTGTGTGAACCCACCGTAAATTATATTGTATTTATTTTTGTGTGAGAAATGAACCCTCAGAAAAGTATAACAAAGCCTCAACACTTCAAAGTACAAACAAATGAAAGTCGTAATATGATACTAAATGCTTTCAAATTAACATTGTTTGATTCTGCCAGATGGCCGGAAGAGGAAAAGGGCGTGCTGCCAACCCCGCCAACAACAACGATGAGGCATGCAACCCTCATCTTTCTGGAGGCCAGGACCGGGGTGGTCGCCGTGAAGGAGTTGATCCCCTCCACCAAATGCTGGAGAACCAGAATCAGCTCATCCAGAACTTGACTCAAGTGGTGGCCAACTTGCATCAAGTTCCACCTCCACAAGCTGCACCACGCCAACCAAGGTTGAGTGAGTTTCTAGAAATTCAACCTCCAAAGTTTGCAAGTGCTGCTGAACCTCTGGAGGCAGATGATTGGCTTAAGACCATTGAGAGGAAGATGAGGATCATACAGTGCCAAGGGTATGAGAGGGTGCTGTTTGCCTCTCATCAATTGCATGGACCTGCTGCTGATTGGTGGACCGCCTACGTGGCTGCCCATCATGACCCTGAGAACATCACTTGGGAAGAGTTCAAGCGTAGCTTCCGCAACCATTACATCCCAAGAGGTGAACTCAAAAACAAGAGGAAGGAGTTTTGGGGACTGCAGCAGGGAAACATGACGGTGAGGGAATACCTCACTAAATTTACTCAGCTATCCCGTTATGCCCCACGGGACATAGAGACTGATGAGCAGAAACAAGATTGTTTCGTGGAGGGACTTACCGCAGAGATGCAGTGTGCAATGTCCTCAAATGAGTATGAAAGCTTCCAAAAGATGGTGGACAGAGCATTTGTGGTAGAAAGGAAGCTAAAGGCCTTGGAAAATGAGAATAAGAGGAAGGCCGGGTGGTCACATCAAGCCTCAGGGAGCAACACCCGCCCACGTCTGATGCAGCAACCTACAGGGCAGACGAACCGTGTTGCGGTACCCTACTCAGCACCAAGAGGGTACAACCCGAACTACAGGCCTCCCGCAGCACCAGCACAGCCACAACGTCAGTTTGTACAGCAGCCTCGCCCCGCATATCCACCTCGACCAGCAGTACAGGGACCTCCAAACCAACCCCAAGACAGCAAAGGCCAGGCACCTAAGGTTGGGGTGCAATGTTTTAGCTGCGGTGAAGTGGGGCACTACGCCCATAAATGCCCAAAGAAGAAGCCCGCGTAGCCACAACAGCAGAATGTGATGCGAGGACGGGTGAACCACGCCACTATGGAGGAAGCGCAAGAGGCACCCGGCGTGGTAGTTGGTAAGTTTCCTGCCAATTTACACCTTGCAACTCTGCTGTTTGATTCTGGTGCTACCCACTCGTTCATTGCTCAAGGGTTTGTTAAGAAGCATGACCTAGCAACCACACAAATGAACCATATGCTAGCCGTAAACTCCCCAGGTGGAGAAATAAGGACAAGGCAAGTGTGTCCCAAAGTGAACCTAGACATTAATGGGGTGGTATTTACTGCTAACCTCATAGTGATAGATTCACAAGGGATAGACATTATCTTGGGTATGGATTGGTTGACAAAACGTAAAGGAATCATCCATTGTTCGACCAGAATGGTGGAACTAACTCTAGTGGCACAAGAGTAAAGTTCATAACAATACACGAACCTAGGAGGGACATTAAATTAAATCAAGTTGAGGTGAAAGTTGAGGAAATCAGGACCATCAGGGAATATCCAGATGTTTTTTCCGGAGGAGTTGCCAGGTATGCCTCCCGATCGTGAAGTGGATTTCGCAATTGAGCTAGTACCTGGAACAGCCCCGATATACAAGAGACCTTATCGGATGGACTCCAAGCAGCTAGAAGAACTCAAGGATCATTTAAGAGAATTGACGGAGAAGGGGTATATTCGTCCTAGTTCCTCAACATGGGGAGCTCCGGTGATATTTGTGCCCAAGAAGGACGGAACCCAAAGGTTATGCGTGGATTACCGTGCCTTGAATGAGGTAACCATCAAGAACAAGTACCCATTACCCCGCATTGAAGACTTGTTTGATCAGTTGAGGGGAGCTTGTGTGTTCTCGAAAATTGATCTCAGGTCGGGATACCACCAACTCAAGATAAGGCAATCTGATATTCCCAAGACAGCTTTCGTATGTTGGTACGGACTGTATGAATACACTGTCATGCCTTTCAGGCTAACTAATGCCCCGGCATACTTCATGTATCTCATGAACAAGGTATTCATGGAATATCTGGACAAATTTGTGATGGTTTTCATAGATGACATTCTCGTCTTCTCCAAAGATGAAGAAGAACATGAGAAACATCTAAGGTTGGTGTTGCAGAGGCTAAGAGAACACCAACTATATGCCAAGTTGAGCAAGTGTGAGTTTTGGCTGAAGAGAGTTCCCTTCTTAGGACATATAATCTCGGAGGGAGGAATCTCCGTGGATCCTGCCAAAATCGAGGATATACAGAAGAGGAAGCCACCTGGGAGCGAGAAGATGAGCTCAAGGCACAATTTTCGGAATTGTTTTCTTAGAACCACCAATCTCGAGGACGAGATTTCTTTTAAGGGGGGTAGAGCTGTAACACCCCAAAAATCTTGTTAAGACCCTAAATCATGTTAAGAGGGGAATTTAAAAATTTTTGGACGTGTTGCATGTTTTGCAACAATTTAAATTCAAACTGGAATTCAATTTAAATTCAAAACAGAAAAGAAAAAGAAAAAGAAAAAAAAGAAAACAGAAAAAACCGGCCAGTGGGCCAAAACCCACCAGCTGGCCCAACCCGCACCCGCGCCAGCCCGCAGCCGCACGCGCCTCTTCCTCCCACTGACAGGCGGGGCCCGCCAGCCTTCTTCTTCCTCGCGCCCGCGCCGGGACTCTCTCACCCGAATCGAAACCAATCGGGAATTCTCGCGTATCCCAGCAGAATTTCGATCGGGGGCGACGCAAACTCGATCTAAACCACCCCGCCGCCCTTCCCCGTCTATAAAAACCCCGGCCTCGTTCTGTTTTTCCCACGCGATCCGCCGATTTTACTCCGGTGAGAAACCGAGCCCCTCCAGCGAATTCTGGCCGATCTACGCTCGGAAATTCCGATCTAACTCGCTGGTCTTGATCCACCGCCTCCGGGGAACCCTGCAGGTGCAGGAAACTCGGTGACTTGCGGTTCAAACACAGCGCCGACGAGCCTCGCCGTGGTTTCACTTCGGACCTCGTCGCCGACCGCCTTCCAGGACCTCCGAGCTCAAGAAAACCCCCGAGGTGAGATCCCCGACCTCCCCTCCACCGATCTATGCCACAAAATCACAGTTCTAGGAAGAATTCCTGAAGATCCGAAACTCTCCGGCGAGATCGCTGCTTCCCGCCGCCGTGCGCCGCCGGGCAGCGCGCCCGCGCTCGGTTAGAGGGACGTGGCCGCTTGTGCGCCGTTTATTTTAAATCGCACGGTAGACTTTAAATCCGCGCGTACCGGTTTGACGTTATAATCCCAGCCGTCTGTTTTAAATCGGACGGTCCACGTCAGCCCCGCGTTATAAACACTGGAAATCTTACATGCTACCCCCTGGGGTTCTCGGGAAATAAGAGCTAGCCCTGGAAACTTCTGATCTAGCCCCTGGAACTTCAGAAAATCATGTAAATTCATTTAAAAAAACAGTTTTAGCCCCTGGACTTAATAAAAATTATGAAAAACTCCTCTGTTATGAGTAGCTAGACCCCTGAAAATTGTTAAAATAATATTATAGACCCTGTAGAGGGGTGAGTTTACCTTTTTAACCCTGTTTGATATTTAATCTAGGAAATTGAATATGTGGCTAGTATTTAAAATTTAAAAAGTGGGACAAACATATTGTCAAAATTAAATTAAAAACTTTCTCAGTACTTAGAAAACTTTGGAGTGAGATAAAAATAGATTTTGGGCTGAAATGAATCTGTTTAATTTATTATTCACATTTATTAGTTATAGGGACACATTTTTAAGTAAAGAATAGTTCTGAAAATAGGGAAATAAATGTAAAATAGTTTACATCAGAGGAAAAGGTCAAAAATATATTATTAAATATTTTAGATCAGAACCTATTCTGTTTAGATGATGTGTCTTGTTATTTTCATAATAAAGTTCACATTTAGGCATAGGAAATAAATCTGAAAATATAGCAACTAGTAAATGATAAATGAAGTTTCTAAAATCCAAAGAATTCAGTTTAGGGTTGGTAGAAATTCTGAAGACACATATGGAGTAGGAAAATACCTTTCATGCATACTTGGTAGCTAAAAGGTGTAGTAATTAAAAATATAAGGAATTTATTTAAATTGGAAACTCATATATATAGTATGTAAGCATAAATGTGAATACAAAAGTAGAAATCATATACACATGTTTAAAAGTGCATGTAAGTCAAAGATCAACACACATAGAGTAACCACAACACATAGAATTTGTGAATGGCTTTCATAAATGTGAATGTGTGGTTTGTTTGAAGTGGAAGTGTGAACTATGTCTTATGGATTGTTGTTTTTCTTTTGCTATGTGTGATGGTATGATGTAGAACCTGCTCCAGAGCAAGTTCTTCCTTTCCAAGATCAGGATTACCCACTTCAAGAGCAGCAGGAAGGAGGCAAGTGTCCTTGACCACTTTGATCCTATACTAGGATGTTTAGATAGAATTATTGAATTGTCAAGTTAAATATGAAACCCATGCTAGGAAGTTTCCCTAGAATTGCATTACCTTGTTTCCTTGTAGCTTGGGTTGGGATTCAGTTTATCATGTCATTTATTATTATGCATATGCTTAGCCATGCTTAGAATGCGATATTTGGGATATAAGATCATCAGTTTATATTACCATACTCTTGAATGAGATATTATGAGTTATGTAGAGGTAGGGATCAAGGCAAGTTGGTTGTTTTGGTTGGTGCTGGGTGCACGAGACTCGGGTTTGTGTTTAGTACTTGCCTGGATCCTAAGGACCGGTTCATGGAGAATGTAACCTGGCTTTACCGTGCCAACCACATGCTGAGATGGGGCAGCTTGGCCAATTAATTAGGTGTATCCCCGGCGTATTATGGGTGTGTTGGATGGTGCGGGGAATAGGTGTCAGCTGGACTACCATTTGAACCGCAAGGCTCAAGAGGGGGCCACTGCAGCGGGGTTGGAGCCTCTTGTATGCTGTTAGGGGTGAAACCTCAGTGGGCCCACGCTCATCGGGAATCCCTTTTTAAAGGCTTCGTAGTGATCTCCGGGCTACACACCTGGGACGTGTGAATGTGGTTCGTAGACACTGGCATAATGGAGGTTCTTTTAGTACTCCCGGCAACGGGGGATGAAATCACTACATGTGGGTACAGTGGTACAAACTCTGCAGAGTCAAAACTGTCATGACAGCCGTGCTCACGGTCAAGAGCGGCTTGGACTTATTCATGATTAGAGGATTGATGGTTTTGGAAGTTGTGGATGTTAAGCGGGGAGCTTAACATTGGAAATGATGTTATGGTTATTGGATTATGATGATGGGATGGGAGATTGGGACCATTTCACCTGTGTAGTAATGTAGGTGCTTAATAAGTTAAGGTGATAGGTATTAATTGCGTAGTGCTTTAGCCATGAGTTCAACCTCTCCTTGTTCTGGCCATGCATGATATAATTTTCCCACACTTGCTGAGTACCATTGGTACTCAACCTTGCATATTTTGTTGGTTTATATTGCTGCTCAGGTCAAGATAATGAGGTGGTGTATAATGACCAAGACTTTGGACCCGAAGAAGGTTTCTAGGTTCATGGAGACCCCCGGGCAACGCCTGTGACGGAGCCCTCAAGAATAATATTCTGCTGCTAGTTTATTTACTTGTGATGAACTTTTTATTGTCCAACGAGACATTTGCTATGTAAGACTTATTTATATTCGACACCTGGCTTGTAATAAATGATGCTTCACTATTTTTCATCACATGTATGAGAAAATGATCCTGGCATACATGTGATATTCACTTGGTTGTTCTTCGGAAAAACCGGGTGTGACACATGTTCAACTCCTTCTGAGTGAATATAAACTTGAGGCTCTTGTGGTCGGTATATAAATGTACGAGGTTACCGAGTAGGTAGTGCCTCCACATTTTGAGTGCAAGTACCACGGCAACGAGCTCTAAGTCATGAGTTCTGTAGTTTTTGCTCATGATTCTTTAGCTGCCGTGATCCATACACGACCACCCTTTGGTCTTGCATCAGCACACGTCCGAGCCCAGTGCCGGATGCATCGCAGTACACATCGAACCGTTTTGTTGTGTCTTGCTGCGCTAAAACCGGTGCTGATGTTTATGTGCTTCACTAATGCCTTGAACGCTGCTTCACATGCTGTACTCCAAACATATTTGGTAGCCTTCTTCAGCAGCTCTTTCATAGGCTTGGCAATCTTTGAGAAGTTCGGAATGAACCTCTGATAATATACCGCGAGTCCGAGGAAACTCCGTACCTCGTGGACAGACCTCGTAGACTTCCAATTCAGCACTTGTGTGATCTTACTCGGGTCTACAGCGATGCCTCTGCTGAGATAATATGCCTGAGGAAAGGTACTTGCGATATCTAGAATTCGCACTTGCTGAATTTTCGCGTATAGCTTGTGATCCCGCAGCCGTTGCAAGACTATACGCAGGTGCTTCTCGTGTTCTTCTGCCAACTTGGAATAAACCAGTATGTCGTCGATGAAGACCATGACATCTTGTCTAGCTCCGGCATGAATTCCGAGTTCATAAAGTACATGAACTGAGCTGGAGCATTGGTCAGGCCAAGGAACATGACATGGTACTCATAAAGCCCGTACCTCATCGAAAAGCTGTCTTCGGAATATCGTCGGCCCTTATCTTAATCTGATGCTATCCTGATTTTAAGTCCATCTTGGAAAAGATCTTTGCTTTGACCAACTTATCAAACAACATGTCGATCTGTGGTAACGGGTACTTGTTCTTGATTGTCACAGTATTAAGCGGACGAACACCACAACCATGTATCGTTAGCAGAATTCTCATATAACAATGGTTATCAATCCAGCATCAAAATGGCCCCGTATGAACCTCTTTATGGCCCGAAGTGCCACACACCACTGAATTGGTGTGAGTCTGGCGAGAGAATGGTCTACGGGATTGATCTTGGGAATGAGTGCCAGTGATTCAAGCCCACTTAAAGGCTGCTCAATCTCAGCAGAAAATCTATGCAGATAAACGACGTCGACCTCTCCACTTCGACATCAGGGACCACGTTTATTTTCGTGTCTCTCCAATGAAAGAGATTCATCATTTCGGAATGAAGGGAAAGCTCGCTCCGTGATACATCGAGCCGTTTGACGTCATTGAGATATGTGGACCCGTGGCCTAGCACTTGGAGTTACCAACTTCACTTTCAGGGATTAATAATGTTTTCCACGTTCCTCAGGTGCGAAAATTTCTCAAGTACCTCAGCTGCAGTTTGTATGGAGAACATTGAGGATCTTCAACCGGATCCCACTTATTCTGAGTATCCGATCCAGATTATCGATGAGAAGACACGTGACACAAGGAATCAGATATTGCGATTTTACAAAGTCTTGTGGAGAAACCACACCGCAGATGAAGCAACGTGAGAAAGCGAGGATTTTCTCCGTCTAAATTTTTCTGACTTGTTTGTACCATATGTCCAGTTGTCTTTATCCCTTCCTCTTTCTTTTTGTAATCTCGGGACGAGGTTCTTTTAAGGGAGGAGGAATGTAACAGCCCTGAATTCTGTAAAGTTTGATTTCAACTTATGAAGCAAAGTTAATGGGAAGAAAGCTTAAGTATGTGTTACATAAAATAATAAGCATACAACGAACATGTGAGGGAGTTAAAATTTTTCTTTAGCTTAGGCTTGACACCTGTTAACATGAGCAGGGAACTTCACTCCCTAATTTTGAATTCATGTCAACCCTCACTATGAAGAGGATGGAGGGAAATTTAAACACAATTTGAATTCTTTTAAAAAGGATTGAGGTGCAGATTATCCAAATGCACACAAGTGAATTCACTAACGCATTCCCCATGTATCAGTGAGCTCATGGTCCAAATTTGGATAATATTGGAGCTCATCTACCTTTTTTTCAAAGGGATATTTGAGAGAACATTCAATATTCAAATTTGAATTTGAATTCTGAACCAAACATGCTCAATTTTGAAATCTGATTTCAGATTGAAATTCCTCATATTTTGTTTGGTCTACCATCCAATTTTGGTGGAATTTGGACAAAGGCGGTGCGGGGATATTAAAGCACAGAGGGGAGAGGGGTTTCGGTGCTGTGGCCCACATGTCATTGGCTCTGTGCAGTGAACCAACTTCTCCCTCGGCTGAGAGTGCTACAGCAGCTCGGTGCAACCCGTCCCCAACGAGTTGCCGACGCCACCTCCTTCTCACCCCAGCTGATCACCTCAGTCCTATCCTCCACGCACGAGCACAAACGAATTTCGCCTCTCAGTGCTCGCGCGCCCGCTCTCGGTTCCTTCTCCCGCAAAGAACCTCCGCCATCGCCGCTTCTCTGTTGCCCGATCGCCCTCGCCACTCGAGCTTCGGCTGGCCGAGCTCCTCACACAGAAAATTCGTGCAACTAAGTGTTCTAGCTGTCCACTAGCTCAACCCCATGGTTGGGAATTCAAAGTCTCAGCTGCGCCTGAGTGAGAACCGAAGACACGAGCGTCGGCTCTCCGTGGACAGCACACACCAAGTAAGATCATGCTCAAGCAAACCCAACCATTGGTGCACCAGCAACCCTAGCTGCTTCTCCCCGAAGCTCATCCCTAACGGTGGATCACAGCACGGAAATTCGGGATTTTTCTTCCTGGCGGCGCAACTGGACCCCGAGGTAGGAATTTGTGAAATTCACCGTCAATTCGTGTTGTTGGTGTTTCAAACTTCGCACAGAGGTGCTACCCTAGCCAGTGCACCTTCTCCATCGATACAAGGCCGAGAAAGTAGGTGTAGAGCGAGAATTCCGAGTTCTTTCCAAGGGAAAACCGTCGGACCCCGTCAGCCGAATGGTGCTGACATGGTTGGAGAGCTCCCCGGCCTGGTTAGCCTCCATTTCTAGCTTCTACACATTCCACTGGTGCTTTAGAGCCCGAAAACCGATAGTTTGGGGTAGTACTGAGGTCGGTTGATGTCGCCAGAACCCTAGATGGGGCTGTCGCTGGTACGCCCCTAGTTCTGGTCCTCGCCGGCGGCCGGCAACCCCTCAAATGGATTCAGCAGGTCGGAAAAGGGGGAGGCGGCAATTTTCGGCCGGAGGGGAAGCCGGGAAGACCATTCCGGTGACCCTTCCCGGAGGGCGCCGTCGCTCGGTCTGTTTGGCGCGAGGAAGTAGAAATGACTGTAGCATGGGGCCCGCATGCAGTATTTAAACTTTTCTCTATTTTCAGATTTCAGTTCAAATTTCCAATAGCCACAACTTTGTGTAGGAGTGTCCAAACATTCCCAAATAAATTGTGTTGGATTCCTCTCAGTGAGTACTAACCAGGGGTGCATCCCAATATTTATTACAAATCCCTGGATTTGGCTCATTAATACAATTAATAAAAAGCTTAGGGAATTTATTACAGGAGTTCTGTTTATTGGATAATTCCCAATTTTGGGCAGAACCTTCCTATAAATATACTTGAACTCCAGTAAACATTTCAGAGGCATTGGACGTCATTTGTTTGGCCAAATGTGGTGTAAATCTTGTATGTCTCTAAAAAATAGGAAGAAGGACAGAAACATTTTCACACTTTTACCCAAACTTGTAAAATCCATATCTCCATGTAGGAAACTCCAAAAATGGTAAAACCAATTCCTATACACTCATGACTTTTTGTACTTCACAAAGTACTCTTTTCAGCATAGGAAAGCTTTATATCTAGGATGTAGAGGCAGATTAGTTGAAACCACATAAGGAATTGTTTTGATGACCTTTTTCCATTTCATGGGCTCAAATTGTGCACACTGCGTACATACCTTCCCTTGAAGCTGTGGTTAAATTTTCAGCTCCATTGGACCCCTGGAACTTGAGCTACCATTCTTTAGGTCTAAGTGTGTATATAAGGATTTAATCACATGGTGATTAATAGTACCTCCATTTCACTTAGCATTTTCATCTCTAAAGGTTGTAGATCCAACAACAGAAACCCTGCTGTTGTTTTTCACCCTTAAGTGTTAGTTAACTTGTACAACAGTTTGTAAAGCATTTTCTAAGTTCTTTTGAACATATGTGCATTGCATAGATGAGGATTCAACTCAGCAGCGATGATCTCCATCTTGTGACGAGCTTGGTGGATTCTCCAGATGAAGATTAACGTCATAGTCTAACAAAACCGTTGGGCAAGGCAAGCCCCGGTTTGCATATAATTACCATTTTTAGATTTTGCTTTACCTTCACCTTATGTTTACGAGACTTGATATTGTGCATTATGTCTAGGATGCTTGAAACCCACTTGCATGGCTATTATAACCCTGAATAGAAGGTTTAGTGTAGGATTTGCCTCATCGTCGATACTAGGCTAATGTTGTAGTTAGCCCGGTAGAAGTCTAGTAGTAAAAAACTACTCGCGAGAAAGGTCGTATAGTGGAGTCTACTCGCGAGCAGTTGATGATAAGAGCACCCTCATGAAAAGTGAGATGGGGACGGGGAGTTCCTGTTGGATGGAACACTCAAGGTTGTCTCGACCTGTGATGGTTGTGACAATGCTTGGGACCACATTGGGCCTGGGCCGGTTATGGTAAGGCAAATGTGGAGGTTGGGTATTAGCCCCGTCCGTGTCGGTTAAGGACCATGTGTATGCGGCCCTGCTGGACAATTTGAGCTGTACCGGATATATAGTGGGGTATGGGACCCATGAAACCGATATAACTCGATGGACCGTGATACAGAAACTCATCCTTTGCGTGGGAATGGCGTTGAGAAGGCGGGAGATGTAAATCCTTTAGCGTGCAACTTCGACGTGTCCGTGTAGCGGACCATCCTGCTCAGCACGAAATGTTTTTCTATGTCGGGGTGTCGTGTGAAAGGTTGCTGCATACAATGTAAGAAAGAGTGATTCTTTCGAGGCGGGTGTATGTGTTGTGTATTCCGGGTTGTTATTGATTTGAATCACCGTGGCTCGTGGAAGAGGATTGAGCATACTTGCCCACTGCGCCGTGACGTAGTAAGAGGAACTAAGTCTCTTAACCTGTTGTTCATGGCTTAATATTTGCATTGCAACCTTGACTGAAGTAGAGATAGTGCCAATATATTTCTATTCCACCTTAGGATATCAACATCGGGATAAGCCTTTCGTGTTTGATTGTGGACTTCTGGTGTTGTGAGGCATGAGGACCACTAAAATGAATGCTATAAGATTCTGAATATAAGGATCAAGTTTAGTCAAGCTTCATTTTGCAAAGTTCATATTCCTATCTTCTTACAACTCTTGCATGTAGAGTTACATGTTTATAATTGACAGTTAAGACTTGCTGAGCCTTAGTGCTCACGGTTGCTTCGTAGTTGTTTTTGCAGGTAGCAGGATGCCTGCTATGAAGAAGGTTGTTCGGTGAGACATCGAACCTCCCGGTTCGTATAAGTCACCGGAAACCTAGCCACTGCCTTACTTTGGTGAAGCTAGTAGGAAGCGTTCACGGGCTGAACGACTTCTCTTCGGCGTAGTTAGGGCCGAGAGTGAGTGAATGTCCAGTTTTATTTTCCGCTGCGTGTGTACATTATGTTGTAAAAGGACATATATTAAGAAATAGATGTTTTTGTATGTTATTACCATCTTTTCATGCATGCTGTTGGGTGCCGCATCGCACGGCACCACCCGATGCGATTCCTGGATCGCGGGACCCCAGACAGAAGGGGCCACCCCATGACAATCACTTCACAAGTCCATGAAGAACAAGGAAGAACAAAGGTGTGCGCAAGGCACTCAGCTGTAGAAACAATCTTGTTTATCAATTCATCAATGGTTGTTTTACCAGGAGCACAAGGTGGTATTTATACTAGGAACAACCCTCCTAGCTAGGTATGAACTGAAGTTACCACGTTTTGAGTTTGAATGAAAATTGGTGCAGAATTCCCGAGTTGGTCTTTAGTCCTCACGCGTATCTTTTTCTACCATGCAGTAAGTAGTAAAATGATCACAACTCTTGTTTCGGAACTCCAAATGATGCAACATTTGTTGCGTTAGAAAGTAGACTTGATATGCTTTCACACTATGTGTATTACGGACCATGAAACATTACAGTTTGGTGCAGGATTGCGCGTGAATTTTGATGTTCCTCCTGTGTACCCTTCTCAGTTCAGACAGTCCGAACTATCACGCCACAAAGTTCGGACAGTTCGAACTGACTTAATTCTTTTTGTGCTAGCCAATGGTGTCGCCTCTTGTGTAAACCTGAGTAATAGTAGATTACACAACTTAGGTAGTATATTATTCTCACCAATACTAAAATGTAATTGCAGAGAAGAAAGCATTCACCTGTTGTTCAAGTTTCTTAGTACCAGTGCGTGTATTCGGTCTGTCATAAGATCGTTTTTGTGTGTCTGTGTTTGGGATGTCCACACCATCCACCCCCTCTTGAAAAGGAGTTGTCCTCGACTCTTCTTCTCCAAAGTAGGGAGACAGGTCGGCGACGTGAATTTTGTGGTTGCTCTATATGTACTTGGGAGATCAAACTCATAAGCATTGTCATTGGTCTTTCGAAGTATTTTGAAAGGTCCATCAGATCGAGGCTGCAATTTGGACTTGCGATGTGAAGGAAATTGTTCCTTCCGTAAATGGACCCAAACTAAATCTCCTATTGCAAATTCCACTTTCTTGCGACCCTTGGTGGCACGTTTTTCATAGATCTTTATCATTTACTATATGTTTGTTCACACTTGATGATAAAGTTTCTTGACAAATTTAGCACGCTTGTTTGCATCAAAGTTCTCATGTTCCTGCAAAGGCAAAGGCAGAAGATCGATGGGAGCAGTGGATTTGAAACCATACACTATCTCAAATGGACAAAAAATTGTTGTTGAGTGTACTACCCTATTGTAAGCAAATTCCACATGTGGCAAACTTTCTTCCCATAGTTTCAAGTTCTTTTTTAGAACAGCTCGTAGTAATGTTGATAATGTGCGATTCACCATTTCGGTTTGCCCATCTATTTGTGGATGACATGTTGTGGAAAATAGCAACCGTGTCCCAAGTTTTCCCCACAGGGTCTTCCAAAAGTAGCTTAAAAACTTGGTGTCACGATCCGAAACAATTGTCCGTGGTATGCCATGAAGTCGTACAATTTCCATGAAAAATAGTTCAGCAATATGGGACGCATCATCACTCTTTTGACCGGAATAAAATGAGCCATTTTACTAAAGCGATCCACTACGACAAAAATGGAATCTCTCCCCTCTTTGTTCGAGGTAAACCCAGAACAAGGTCCATAGAAATGTCTTCCCAAGGAACACTAGAAATTTGTAGAGGAGTATACAGACCGTGAGGGTTCAAGCGTGACTTAGCTTTGTTGCAGGTTACTTAAAGTAGAACATGCCTCTTCACGTCTCTTCTTATTATAGGCCAAAAAAAGTGATCGACCAGCACTTGCTCTGTTTTCTTGACACCAAAGTGACCCATCAATCCTCAAGCTTTCTACACAAGCATAAGACGAAGAGAGCAATCTGGAATGCAAATCTTGTTAGCTCGAAATAAAAATCCATTATGCATATGAAAATTTTTTCATCCTTTTCCATCACAACATTTAGAAAATTGTTCTGAAAAATATGAATCAACGGCATATAAATCTTTGATACTTTCTAAACCAGTGACTTTTGCATCAAGTAGAGCCAACAAAACATGACGTCTAGATAAAGCATCTGCAACAACATCGTCCTTTCCTTTCTTATACTTTACAATGTAAGGAAATGTCTCAATAAATTCACTCATTTTGCATGTCTTTTGTTAAGTTTTAATTGGTCCTTAAGATGCTTCAAAGATTCATGGTCTGAATGTATGACAAATTCTTTAGTCAAAAGATAGTGTCGCCAAGTTTCTAAACATCTCACAAGAACATATAATTCTTTATCGTAAATTGAATAATTGAGAGTTGGAGCACTTAGCTTTTCACTGTAGTATGCAATTGGTCAACCTTCTTGCATAAAGACGCCTCCAATTTCTACTCCACTTGCATCACATTCAATCTCAAAAGTCTTACCAAATTCTGAGAGAGCAAGTTGTGGGGCTGTTGTCAACTTTTTTTTCAGCTCTTCAAATTCTTTTGTTTGTGTTTCTCCCTGATGGAAAGGTACATTCTTCTTTGTCAAAACGTTGATTGGGGCAGCAATGGTACTGAAATTTTGCACAAACATCGATAGAAGCCTGCAAGTACAAGAAAGCTTCACACTTGGCTGACATCTTGTGGAGGCATCCACTCACGAACAGCTTTAATCTTTTCTTCGTCGACCTCCACACCCTGAGCCGAAACAACAAAACCAAGAAACACTACCTTGTTGGTGCAAAAGGTGCACTTAGCAAGGTTAGCATACAAGTATTCCTTTCTCAAAACAGCAAGCGCACATCTTATATGTTCAACATGTTCGTCAAGAGACCTACCGTAAATCAATATATCATTAAAATAAACCGCAACAAACTTTCCAATAAAGGCTCTAAGAACATGATTCATTAATCTCATAAAAGTACTAGGAGCATTTGGCAATCCAAAAGGCATCACCAACCATTCATATAAAGCATACTTTGTTTTGAAAGCTGATTTCCACTCATCACATTCTTTCTTTCAAGTTCGGTGATAGTCACTTCTTAACTCAATTTTTGTAAATATGACAGCACCACTAAGCTCATCAAGCCTAGGAATGGGATGTGTATAACTTATTATTATGTTATTTATGGCTCGACAGTCAACACACATTCTCCATCAACCATCCTTATTTGGATCTAAAAGAACAGGAATTGCACAAGGTGAGAGGCTTTCCCTATATACCCTTTGACGATGAGCTCCTGTACTTGGCGATGAATTTCTTTTGTTTCCTCCGGGTTGGTGCGGTATGTTGCACGGTTAGGAAGCGAAGCACCAGGAACAAGGTGATAGGGTGAAGCCCGGGGTGGCCCGATCTTCACGGCAGTAGGTACGACGAACGGCAATTGGAAAGATCGAACAGTGGAACAAACAATGGTAACTACCTGAAAACAGCCGGGTAACTAGCTTTATACCTGACAAGGTTGGATGCGACCAAGTGACGGGGAGAGAGGCACCAAAGTCTTGGAGAACTTCAACTCGATCTCCGAACGACCACAGAACCACAATCCGAGATAACTAGCTTTATACCAGCCAAGGTTGGTTGCAACCAAGTGACGGGGAGAGAGGCACTGAAACCTCGATGATTTTGAGTCGATCTCCAAATGACCGCAAAACCACAAACCGGAAACTAATCCACACAAAAGGCCCGGAAGCCTAGAGCACCAATCAGGGGGCCCCTGAGGGATCACTTCACAAGTCCATGAAGAACTAGGAAGAACAAAGGTGTCCAAGGCACTCAGAATTATATTGTTTATCAAATGGTCAATGGTTATTTTTCCAGGAGCACAAGGGTGTTATTTACACTAGGAACAACCCTCCTAGCTAGGTGTGAACTGAAGTCACCATGTTTTAAAGTGGAGGGCCAGTTAGTGAGCAATTCACGAAGTAGTCTTTGGTCCTCGCGCGTCTGCTTGCCTTCTGTGCAGTCTTTAGTAATTTGGCTACAACTCCAGCTTGGGAACTCCAAACGGCACATCGTTTGTTGTGTTGGAAAGTAGACTTTATAATATTTCACACCATATGTATTATGCCCCCTAGAACGTGACATATTGGTACATAATTACACGTGAAGTTGAGGCTGCTGCAGTGCACCCGTTTTCAGATCGGAAGGTGCGAATTAACTTGGTTCTTTTCCGTAGCAGACAATGACGCTCCTTCATGTCTAAACCTGAGTATAACATAATCACACGACTTAGGTAGCATAATATTCTCATCAATATTAAAATGTAATGTAGAGAGGAAAGCATTGACCTGTTGTTCAAGTTTCTTAGCACCAGTTCGTGTAATCGGTCATTCGTAGGATTGTTTATGCGTGTCCTTTTCTGTGATGTCCACATCATCCTCCCCCTCTTGAAAAGGAGTCGTCCTCAACTCTTATTCTCCAATGTAAGGAGACAGGTAATCAACGTTGAATGTTGTACTTACGCCATATGTACTTGGAAGGTCAATCCCATAAGCATTGTCATTGATCATTTGAAGTACGTTGAAAGGACCATCTGCTCGAGGCTGCAATTTGGACTTGCGATGCACTGAAAATCATTCTTTGTGTAAGTGCACCCAAACCAAATCTCCTATTGCAAATTCCACTTTCTTGCTGTGACGCCCCTGTTCTGAGAGAGAACCTCTCGGATCTGAGACTGATGCGTATGTGTGCCCAGGATGTTCATCACACATACACATATAATCCACAAACTAAATGTAAAAGCCCAAGAAAAGGGACTTGCAAAAACTTTTCTTCACCTCACAACACCACAGTTTTTATTGTGGATATCTTAGGAAATATTGTGAAGAGCAAGTAACCTCCATCAAAAGAGTGATTAGAGGGGAAAGCATTCATTTTCACAAAGGGGGATTTGTACACATGAACATGAGAGGTTGAGCTCACCCCTAGAACTTGAAAAGTCTGGGGAAGGTTCAAGCCAAATTTCATGCAAATCCAACATTGTTTGAGGCACTTTTGGAGGTATTTGAAAAAGGGGCCAATTTGAATGTAAATTCAAATTGCAACAACTTTCATCACTCAAATTCAAAAGTTAGCTTCATATTCAAACTCAGCACATTTTTCGGAGTTAGCCCACCAATTTTCATCCCCAGTGGAGTTCATCTTGTCGGGAGCCAAATTTGCAATAATTCAAAACTGAATTTGAAATTCAGTTTAAATATGAAGCAAATTGGACCAAGCAAATTTCAAAATGGAGAACTCAAATTTGAACCAAAACTTGGGGGCTAAATCTCACATTAAATTGTGAGTAGCTGGTGGGATATTCAGCAAAAACAGAAAAGAAATATTAGAGAAAAGGAGAGAAAGGGAGGCCCACATGTCAGTTGCACATACAAGAGTTCAGTCGGTTGCTGCAGCCGGCCTCTGCTTCGCGCGCAAGGCATGGGAGAGGTGGCGAGCCACCGAGGCATCGCACGGCCACCTCACGGTGCCAAAACCGCGGCTCAAAGGCCAGCGCACAGCCCACGCCACCCTTTCTCCTGTTTCCCGGATGAGAACAACCCCCACCCGATCTCTTTCCTCGGTTCCGCGCAAGAACAGAACACCGACCGCCGTTGATCCCCGGCGTCCGAGAGCTAGAGCCCGTCCCGCGCCCGGCGAGCTATACGAAAAAGGTCCATTACAAGGTGCGTGACACGCTGGTGCCGACCGTTCCTCCTCTCGTCCGTCGTCGGGGTAGTATTTGGCCGTTTACTTTTTCGGTGTTCAAAATACCGAAGGTTGCAAAACGAGGAAATTCGGGGTAGATAGTTCACCACCAGGGATTCCGAGCTACGCACGCATTCTACACCCTGCCACGACCCCTAGGACCAAAAACCAGCAAGAACCATGGGCTAGGGTTACGGTTCTTCGAAGTTTTCTGAGCACAGCCGATATCTGGCCTAGGTCGCCGGTGAGGTCGTAGTTGCAGCCGTTTTCATGGGGATCGGTGTCCATGCCCGTGACCAGCAGATGTAAGCAGAGCTCGCCGAGCAAACCGCATCGAAAAAGCTGCAGGGGATGCCGAGTTTGACATCGCCGGTGAGCTCCCGGCCGCTGTTACCGGCGGGAGCACTCTTCCGGCCATTGTCAAGCTCTGGTAAGGGCACCACCGTGTTACCCAGGCCGAAATAGGCACAGGCGGCGAGTTTCGTCGGAGGTCGGGCAGCAGAACACCCGGCGGCGAGTATTCGGGCGAGGTGGGCGGCGGGGAGCCGCGGGAACGCGAGGTTGAAGAAGCCTTGCGGGCCCCGCGTGTCAGTCGCTGCGGAGAGCACTCGGGATTTGCTGCGGCACTGGGATCCCGTGCGGTTGCGCGGATGATTCTGCGGGCTCCGGTGTGGGTTAGCTGGGAGGCTGACACGTAGCCGGGGGACCCACCTGCAAGATTTAAACATTTTTGGAATTTCCAGTTTTAGTTCAAACTTCAAATGCATAGAACTTTTGCTAGGAAACTCCAAATTCGATGAACCAAATTTTGTTGAACTCAGAATTCTGAGTACATTCCAGCAATACCAATTTCAGCTCATGAAAGTGAATAGTTTTCCAGAATTAAATCCCTAAAATTTAAACTGTTGGGAATTTTATCTGGAGAACTACTTTATGAAAAATTATGAAATTTGGCTGAGAGGTTCATTGGAAAATCCCTCACTCACAGTAAGATTTTCAGAGGAATCCGAGTTCATTTAGCCCCCTAATTGGGTGATTAAGTGAACTGCCCTGAGAAAATAGAAAAATGTACAGAAACATTTTTTCAGATTTTCTCAAATCTTATTTAGACCATAACTTTCTGTAGAATTCTTCAAATAACATGAAACCAATTCCATTAGAACCATCTTAAATTCTAGTTTCCAGAAAGTAAGGGTTGGAGCCATGAAAACCCCTGGAATTATCTAGAAGCTCAAATATTGACCAAATGGGCTTTTATTTGTACAAGGTTCAAATGAACTTTGTTTCAAATGGAACTTGGTCAAGACTCTGGTTAGGACCCTACAAAGCCACCATAAAAATTTCAGAACCAAAGGGGAGGGCTAGCTAGAGTTATTAGTAGTTAAGTATTCAAATTTACACATTGCATTTAAATTTACATGTCGTATTTCATTAAACGTGTAGTCGCTGAAGAAGAGACTCCGGAAGTGCTGGACTTCCTACTTCCGGAAGAAGAACTAACTCCTGACCAACAGCAACAAGGCAAGCCCCGGTTTGCATTAACTCTTTTACCAAGTTTGGCTTTGTTCACATATTTACGGTGATGTATGAATGTGCATTAGGTGTAGGATGAATGGAACCCCACTTGCATGACCAGAATGTTTCCATAAGAGTGAGGGCAGTGTCTAAGATCTCGAGTAGACAGGCTATGCTTAATAATTCATAGGACTTCGGTACAAGTCGAGTAGTTGGAATCTACTCGCGAGTTAGGCTTGGGACACACGGGTTTGGTTCGAGTGATGTGAGATCACTTTAGTAATGAAAATAAGACTAGGCAGGGGCTAGGGCGCAGCAAGAGGATGTCTTGTGTGCGCAGCCCTGTCCGTGTCGATTGAGGACCAATCCGTGTGCGGCCCTGCTGAACAAGTATTGAACGTACCGAAGGCATATCGGATATATGGGCCCCGATAAACCGATGTAGCCTAAACCTCCGGGCGCCGAGGCATAGCACACCGATTTATAGGTGTAGGTTGAGGGCAGCAAGGTGGAAATCTGCCAACGGGCATAGAGAGATGCTCCGTGTGGGGAACCTCCTGCTCGTTTCGGTGCGACCGGTTCAACGTTTGGGCTGTTGGGTGAAAGGTTGTCCTGTACGACATCGAGTGAGCGTGCTATGCAGCTCCACGGGTGCGCGTACGTGACGTGCTCTTTGGGTCTTCCCTGCAGGTGTATATCGAGTCAATTCGCCATCCCTCACGGTGACGAGTACCACTTGTTCACTGCGTCGTAACGTAGATAATTTTTGGAATGCTATGATTCAATATTGCTGTCATGATATAATTGTATTGCTACATGTGTGCCACCAAATATTGCTTACTTAATTTCAGCTTCATGAACTGTTAACTTGTTGCTAAAAGATGAACTAAGTATGAACTTGTAGGCGTGTCCATTTGCTACAACATTGCTATCCTATGTCATTGTACACCTCATGTAGAGTTTCATGCTTAGGTTAGTCGGTTAAGCCTTGTTGAGCCATCGTGCTGCTGCTTAAGTGTTTTTCAGGTGAGGAGCCACCCACGGACTCGGAGTACGAGTCCACCGGCGAGGGTTACCCTCCGTTGGGGACCACGGCTGAGTGGGAGCCGTACACGCCGCGCTGAGCTGAGACGTGCAGCTAGTGTGGGTTGCCCTAGGGCTGGGCAGCCAACTTTTGCTAGATAGGCGGGCGTGAGTTGTAGAATAGTAGACTTCCGCTGTGTAATAAAGACAACAATCTGTAACTGAGTATTGTACCGTTTTGTGACACCCTCATCTCGGGTGTCAGCATATGTTCATGCTTAATGAAGAAGAAAAACATTTTAAGAAAAGAAGGAACAGAGACAAGTATCAAAAGGATAGCCAATAAAGCTCTCCGAGAACACCGAAGGCAACTTCCACGGCCAGCAGACCACGTGGCGCGTTCGGAGCTCATCCCCGAGAAATTTGGGAGAGGTCCGCCGTTAAACTAGCTACGTGGCAGGCTCGGGGGTCACCTCCGCAATTGAAAAGAGGTCCGACCCTGTGGGACACGTGCTGCCCGCGGAGATAGCCTCTGCGGAAGAAGCAAAGGCATTTTTCATAGGACACGTGTCATCCCCAGAGCTAGTCCTCGCGGAAATAAGAGGGCCAGTCGCGGGGGATACGTGTCAATCTCGGAGCTCATCTCAGAGAAGTCCGGATCTATCGAACACGTGTCGCCACCGGAGCTTATCACCGGAAGGTCCGTCGCAGCTAAACACGTGTCGACCTCGGGGCATGTCCCTGAGGAAAGGAGAGCGGAAAGACCGGCACCCACACGTGGCGTGCACGGAGCTCGTCTCCGAAGAAGAGGGAGGTCTCGATCGATTGACACGCGGCACAACCAGAGCTTGTCTCTGCTGATGAGGAGATACCAGGCCCGGAGGACACGTGGAGCTTCCGGAGCTCATCATCACGGAGGTAACGAGTTCTGGAGCAGTTGTTACGCGTAAGGACACCGGTACGCAACAGAAACCGATCTAAAATCCACGATGGTTACCAAAGATAAGACGTCAGGATCTAACAAAGATCTGAATAAGACTCTTATTCGGGATCCGATCAGATTAGTACTCTTCTCTTCCCAATTATAAATAGAACCCAAAACCTCTGGCCGAAACCACGAACTTCTCTTTCAACTCCTGAGCCGACGACTTAGAGCCCTAGCCCTAACTCGCCGAGCAAAACATCGCCGAAGCACAACAAGGGAGATCATCGGAGGCAAACCAAGCGGTCTGAGGAGGACCCCGAAGACAAGAAGAACGTGAGGTAGGACTTCAATACCACCATACGACATCATGTTGTTCATCTCCTTGCGTCTGTTCTTCGATTCCTTTCAAACAGAAGCCTTTTTTCGTGGGAAGAACACTCGATGATCAGTTTGATCTAAATACAAGACCATCGCCACGTTCATCTTTGATCTGAACACCTCTGACCATGCAAGCCATGCAAGAACACCAGATCAATCTAATAGAACTAATCGTAGGATAGCATGCATGTGCATCATCGCATCTAGTTTAGGGTTTGTGCATGATATTGATTGCTGTGAATTTTGTATGCACGTGAGTCCTATATAGCAGGACAAATTCAGGAAGCTGTCTACGACGAGCTACAGCAACAAGGTTTTGAGAATCAAGAACAACTGGAACCGCAAGAACAAGGCAAGTGCTCCTTGACCATGTTGATCCTATGTTTTGGGTAAAACTATTTTGTTTTGCGAAAAGGTGTGTGTGCTGAGTCAAACATGATGGGAAACCTTTTTATAGGAGTTTACTAGTTTTGGTTAAACCACCCTTGTCGCCTGAGAAGTTTATGAGTCGGGTATGGTTTTTGCTTTATGCTTCGCTGAGTCTCTGGGATCGGGAAGCGAGATAGATGTGTCTAGCTAACTGCACTCGTACTGATAATAAGTAACTGATGAGGTTAATGAACATGGATCGGAGGGAGATCTAGGCAAGCCTGGGTTTGTGTATGAGGTAGCATGAGATGGTGGTTTTACTTGCCGTAGATCTAAGGACCGGTTCATGCATGCACATGCCAGGATAACAGTGCCACCACAAGGCCAAATATGGGTGCGGCTTAGATGAGTAATTAGGTAAGTTGCTAGAGTGTTATGGACTGTGAAAGGCGCGGGGAATGGGAGTCGAGTGAGGACTGCCCTGGGAACTGCATGGCACAAGAGGGGGCCCGTGGGTGGGAGAATTGGAGATTCTAACCTGCCGGTGAAACCTTAGTGAGTCCATACATCTAGTAACCCCTTTGTAAAAGCTATTTTGTGATCTCTTGACCATACACCGACGGATGTGTACTGGTATAATGGAGGTTCTGCAGTCGCCGACGGGTGACGAAATCACAAACTTGTGGGTAAAGAGGTACAAACTCTGCAGAGTTATTAAAACTATCATGATAGCCAAGCTTACGGTCACGAGCACCTGGCTAAACTGCCATGATTAGATGGGATGGTTATTGGAATGGTTATTGGGAAGGTTCTTGGTTATGGTTATTGATTATGGTTTGGTTTGGGACTGTGGAGTCCGGGAGAAGAGATGGTTGCATGACTGATCGGTCATGACATGAGATTGGTCTCGGTGCGAGACGAGGTTGTTTTATGAGGTGAGATGGTAGCGAATACGAGGAGGTATTTGTGAGTATGAATAAAAGATTGGTTAATGTTCGGATGGAACACGGGAAGTGATGGAGGTATGTTGGTAATTTAATACATGTTGGGATTACATTTAAACTTAAGTTGTTGTTTTATCATGGTTTTTACAGAACTGCTTTTCTGCAAATAAACCTTTTATGCCTACCTTGTTTATGAGCTGCATATCATGTGTTTTCCCGCACTTGCTGAGTACATCATTGTACTCAAACTTGCATTATTATTTCTTCATCAACAGCAAGAGAAGACTACTATGAAGACCGAGTAGAGCATTATGGCGTGTGATCTGTTCTCAACCTTGCCTGTGGAGGGAGTAGAGATGGAGCCACTTCTACTTAGTTTTGCTTCCGCATTAGTTTTTGCTTCCGCATTTAAATAAGGACTTCCGCTGCATAGAATTAAGATTTCCGCTGTGAGCATGAGTCCAAGACTCATGAGGTGTTGTAATAAACTCTGTTATTCGTGGTAATATATAATCTGAATTCAGTTTGTGGAACGTATGTGTATGTGTGATGAACATCCTGGGCACACATATGCATTAGTTCTCGGTTCCGTGGCTTTCCACAGAATTGAGGGCGTCACAGATTGGTATCAGAGCCACGGGTTGACAGTAGGTTACACGCCTAAGTAGAAAGCCGTGGATAGATAATAGAGATACGGGTTAACCCCAAGAAGGAGTTACAGGCGTCCTAGGGTAAATAGCTTAGATTGGCCTTTAAAACAACCTTGACATAGGAAACCATCCTTGAATAGGAGTTTTGTGGGCCCTTGTGATGATTATTTGTGGATATGTGTTTAAGTATGAGTTGTGGGACGTCTCAAAAACGTTGTCCATATCCATACGTAAGAAGAAAGAGGTGTGAAATGCTTCGGCACTTGATCACATCCTCATAAGGACTAATATATATAGTACAACTCACCTTGATGCATATAGTTGAAGGGACCTACCTAACCTTCTAACCTTCTATTCTATTCTCCCTCACAGATGGTGAGAGGAAACGCCAGCCGAAGGAACGTCCAGGAAGATGACCACGAGGAAGTTCCTGCTAACCCCGGAGCTGGCGAGAACAACCTGGAAAGGTTGATGGCCATGCAAAACCAGCTTATGCAAACCATGATCCAAACTTTGGGTCAGTTGCAGGCCAACCAACACCCCGTTCCGGCACCACCGCCACCACCACCGCCGGCTCATAACAGGTTGGGAGAGATCATGAGGACTCGACCACCCACCTTTGCTCAAGCAAGCGATCCAATGGAGGCCGATGACTGATTGAAATCCATGGAGAAGAAGCTTGCCATTGTACAGTGCAACGACCGAGAGAAGGTTCTCTTTGCGTCGCACCAACTGATGGGATCAGCTGCTGACTGGTGGGATGCCTTGAGCAACGCCCATGCCAACCCGGAGACAATCACTTGGACTGAGTTCAAGGAAAGTTTCCGCTCCCACTACATCCCTGTTAGCGTAATGATGCTCAACAGGCAGGAGTTTGAAGGTCTCCACCAAGGGCAGAAAAGTGTGAACGAATATCTCAACAAGTCCATACAACTGTCCCGGTATGTTCCCGAAGATGTCAACTCAGATCAGAGGAAGCAGCACCTGTTCATGAGAGGGTTGAACAATGAGATCCAAGTTCAGCTCCTCAACAATGACTACGTAAGCTTCCAGAAGCTGGTTGATAAGGCTATTGTGGTTGAAAACAAGATCCGGGAGATCGAGCGAGAATGCAAGAGGAAGATCCCATACTAGCCCCAAGGGAGCAACGTATGACCTAGATACATGCCCCCTGCACCGCAGTATGGATCGAACACTCCTACAAACCGCCCTGGTCAGCCACCACAGCAACGGTTCGTTGCACCGGCACCTCGTGTGCCCATGCCTCCTGCGCCCCGGCCTAAAAATGGCGCTCCTGTTCAAAACCCCGCCCCAACGTACCTGCTGCCGTAGGCAACAGGGCATGCTTTGCATGCGGGGAAGTAGGCCACTTTGCTAACCAGTGCCCGAAGCGAGGCCCTGGACAGCAAGGTAACGTGCCCAAGCAGAACCAGCGACCAAACGGAGGGGACAACCAAGGGAACCGTGGACCGCAGAACTATGCTCGTGGCCACGTTAACCATGTCACTGCTGAGGGAGCACAACAGGCTGAGGACGTCACAATTGGTATGTTCCTTGCCAACTCCAATCCAGCCACCATTTTATTTGATTCCGGAGCATCACATTCCTTCATATCGTCCAAATATGTTGCCAAACATCATCTACCCGTATCCCACTTAGAATGTGCTATGTTAGTTAATTCACCCGGAGGAGAAATGAGGACTAGTATAGTATGTCCTAAGGTAAGCCTTAAAATAAGGGGGCAGACTTCCTTGCCAACCTTATTGTCTTGGACTCCCACGGAATTGACATCATACTCGGAATGGACTGGTTAAGCAAGCACAATGGAGTAATCCAATGCGCTGAGAGAAGCGTGCAGTTGACAAACAAACACGGTATCCGTGTCGAGTTTGAGTCAGCCCAGCAAGCAACCAAATGGGTGGATTTGAACCATGTTGAAGGAGTAGCATTGGACAACATTCCAGTGGTTCAGAAATTTTCGGATGTGTTCCCGGAAGAACTTCCAGGTATGCCACCTGACCGGGACATCGAGTTTGCCATAGATTTGGTACCTGGAACTGCACCATAGCTAAGAGACCATATAGGATGCCCGTCAACGAGTTAGTTGAACTAAAGAAGCAAATTCAAGAACAGTTGGAGAAGGGTTTTATCCGTCCAAGTTCGTCACCATGGGGAGCCCCGGTACTTTTCGTGGACAAGAAGGACGGAACCCAAAGAATGTGCGTGGACTACAGGTCTCTCAACGAGGTGACAATTAAGAATAAATACCCTCTGCCCCGTATATGTAAAAGTCCCAAAAATGTGTATGAATAAAAACTATGGTTTGAGTTCATATGTGTGGCAATGACAGGAAAAAAATGGGACTTGCTAAAACTTTTCTTCATGCAAAGTAATACATGGATGAACATCCAACATGAGGTTCACCTTTTTATTTAAAAATGTTGAACCAATAAGGAGTTAAATACCTCTTTGCATGTAAGTTTAAAAATTCAGATTTGAAATTCAAAGTTCACACATATGGTGACCCAAAAACTTTGAATTAACATGCAGCCATATAGTTGAGTTTTTAGGGAAAAGGTTATCACCAACTTTTCAATTGTAGGGTGGGCTCAAAGGAGAGCTAAAGAGAGGAAATTGCAAATTTTAAACCAAATTCAGATTTAGTCTTGCAAATTCAAACTAAATTTGAAGAATTCAAATTCTAGCCCACCTTTTTAAATTTAGCATTTTGGGGAGTGAAAAGATCAGCTTGAGAAGATATTTGCTGAAGAAATGGGGGGTGGGACCCACAGGTCATAGAGCTAAAGGAGGAGACTTACTCCCTAAGTTTTGCTCTCTGTGGGGACTTTTCCCGAGCAGCTCGCGAGCGCCACCGAGCAGCTTGCCGGTGACAGCTCCTGCTGCCGGTCTCCATGCGCTGGCGCCCTGGGGTCGGTCCTGGCCGCACCCCCAACGTGATAACGTGCTCCCCCGGCCGAAGCAAAGCACAATTGCTTTCTCCTCCTCGCAAACAAACCGAGAGCAGAGCACCTCGTCGGCGCTGCTCCACTGCCCCTGTCTCCCGGCCAGACCAGCGCCTCTCCGGCAGGCTCAAGAGGTCACAGAGGTGCGCCAGGAGGTACTGATCCTCATCCCGTCGTCCTCTTGCTCTCCCCCGACGCCGGCTCGCCGGAATTCGAGTTTTGGCGCCGGTGCACGTATAAAACAGCATGTGTTTAATTCGGGAAATTCTCCCAAACCGATTGATCACACCTCCTACAATTCAAACCACAGCAACTAGATGCCCTAGCGCCCTCCCACGCCGAAAACCAAAGGAAACCGACCCTCCTAGGCCCCGGGCGACGAGAAATCATCGCCGGCGGCCAAAACTGCCATGGTCCACGGTGAGGACTAGGTTGCAGCCACTTCCTGCATGATCTGATCCCCGTTCCATGTTCCTAGAGCCATAGGGATGCTGTAGGACATCATAGCTCGCCGGGAGATGCCTTGGACACGCTGGAACGCGTCCATGTCGAGCTCCCGAGCCGCCCCACCGGTGCCGACCCACCTACAGCCGTTTTCATGCGGGGAAACCTTGCCCGGCAGCTGCGCCACGTTCCCAGGAGCATGTAGGGCGAAACCGGAGCTCATTTGGTGGAGAAATGAGGGAGAACGAGCCATGCCAAGTTTTCTGCTGGTGTGCACCGCGGGCTCTGGCGGGAGGTTGAAGAAGCACCTGACCCGTGGGCCCCACGCGCTACTGTGCTGTTTAAAAAATCAAACAGAGAGTTGTGCAAACTTGTAAAATGCATAACTTGGTGTAGGAAGCTCCAAAAATAGTGAGATAAATTTTGTTGGATTCCTTTAAGAGAGTACTACCCAGAGGTACAACCCAATTTGTATGAAACGAATTATTTAATTCTGGAAAATTCTTGGAAATTCTTCTGAAAAAGAATTATAGAGGGAGTTTGGTTTATCCAAAAATACCCAAATTTTGCCAGAATATTCTTTAGCATATTGTTGACCTTATAGCAAATTTTCAGCTCATTTGAAGATCATTTGAGTAGGAATTTGCTAAAAACAATCTGCTGTGTCATAAGAGTCCAGAAACATTTTCAGAAAATGTTTCCCACTTCAAAAATCGGTTCTGAGCAATCCATAGCTCCAAAAATCATAGGAAAATTTAGGAAAGCTCTCTGGGACATACTTGGAATTGTAGTTCACTTAGTTGGGCATGAAAATGCACATTACTACAGAATTAATTCTATTAAGTACAAATGCTTAAAGAATTGTTCTGGGAGAACTACCCAAGTAAAAGGGCTGAATTTTGGACCAGATGACTCTCATGTGATCAAGAACTCACATGTAAAATATCAGCCCAAGATGAGTCCTGGAACTCCCTGTTCTTATTCTCCATACTTATGTATAAGGGAAAAATACATAAGAGATATTGTGAGAATTATGGGGGACACAATATGACTCCACATTAGCTGCAATTTGGCAAGCTAAATCCTTAGGTAGTATAGAACCTGCTGTAAAAGTTTTGAGGCCATTGGAGTTCTTGTTCTCCAGTTGCACTCAAATCCTTTCAGCTTATCTATTATGTTCATTAGAGAAAAGGGTTAGTGTATAGCTAAGGGCCTTAAGGTCAAATTAGTTTAATTCTGTTCTTTGCACAACAGAGGCAAACCAAGCCATGCTTGGCTTTTCCACACAACCTCTGTTCTTAAGAAAGTAATTCTATAACTTCTTTCCATTACATCCCATGAAACATATGCATATGCATCTCAATAGGAACCACAACGAAGGGGACTCAAAGGAGTGATTCATTGAAGTGGATCAAGCTCCGGAGAGTCAAGGGTGGATCTGCAAGGATACTAACTGCTATTATACGACTACCCAGCAAAACAGGCAAGCTCCGGTTTGCATTTAACAGCTGTTAAGTTTTTATTTTGTATCCACCTTTGGTTAAGATTTGAACTGTGCATTAGGTCTAGTGATTGATACTCCTCTTGCATAGCCAAATGACCCATGGAGTATTGGGTAGGTGTCTTTCACCGTGTAGAACTGCCATGCTTAAGTACGGTTCGGTAGAAGTCGAGCGGTGAGATGCTACTCGCAGATTTAGGGACAACAGGGGCATACGGGATTGGTTCGTAATTGAATTAGCAAGTTAAAAGTTGAGACCGGAAGGTTGTAGGAGCAGCAGGACATAGGGGCCTGGGTGCTGTAGACCTGTCCGTGTCGGTCAAGGACCGATCCGTATGCGGCCCTGTTGAACAAGTTTGAGTTGTGTACCGGACTCATGCTGGCTATATGGGACCCAGTAAAACGATGTACCTCGGGAAGCTGTCGTTGGGACTTTTCGGGTCGCCTCAGGCGGACGGCCGGTGTGCAGTATGTGGGGAATATTCTCATGACATCTCACGTCGGAAGGTGCACCATGAGAGTAGCTACTGTACGGGGCGACTTGATCGATTCAGCGGGGGTGAAACGGGGGAAAGGCTGCCACGTACGACATCAGTGATGGTTGTTGTAGGCAACGTCGAGTACGGGCGTACGTGTCGTGTAGTCCGGGTGTTATTGATTCGAATCACCGTCGCTCGCGGAATGGACCGAGCATACTTGTTCTCACAGTCGTGACGTAGTAAGAACTTGCATGAGAAAGGAACTAATCATATTGGTGTGAAGTATTATACTAGTGTTGTATTGGATCTCGATGAATAGGCTAGTGCAAACTCGATTCTTTTATGCCATGAGCAATTTACATCGGGGGAAAGCGTTTCTTGTTTGATTGTGGACTCCCGATGTAGCGTGCCCAGGGTTACTTAAAATGCTGCAATTAATACCTGAAAGTAAGGATTCACTTTTAGGCGAGTTAATTATGCTTATGCCATCCTATGTTAGGTTCATAACCTCACTTAGAGTTTCATGTTTAGGGAGACGGTTAAGTCTTGCTGAGCGTTATGCTCACGGACGCTATCCGAGTTGTTTTGCAGGTAATTGACTCGCTGATTATGACAAGGGGTGCCGATGAGACTCGGGAACTTCCGAGTGCTTACTCTAAGAGCATCCTCGCCGCTGCAGATTGTCTTCGTGTTGCTAGTAAGAAACGTCCGCGGGCTGGACCGTTTCTTTGTTGCTAGTTTAGATATGAGTCGTGAGAGTGACAGTCTTCCGCTGTAGTTTACTCTGATATACTTATTTGTAAAACATTCTTGTACGCTTCCGCAAGCTATTTATGTAATATGATGTATGTTCATCGACCCGTGTGCTGTTGGGTGCCGCATAACACGGCACCACCCGACGAGGTCCCGTGGGGCCGTCTCAGCGTGGCATCTGAGCGCTGTCACACATGGTATCAGAGCCGCGTTGGGAACAGAACACGGGTTGAGCATCATATTATGTCAAAAACTTAGGATACGGTGAGATAACGGTACTAGGCCCACATAAGGACTACTATTAGCATATTATGAAGGTGGCAAGCTAACCTATTTGTTATGTCGGAAAATCGTGCATCTCGGGACGTTTATGTCTTGGGGGGTGCACGTATGCGCTGTCCACCAGTGCGCACAAGCTGAAGGGTGGAGCCCCACGGGTGGCAGGTAACCCGACCCGCTTTAGTATCCTCTACGACTCTTCATGTCGTTTGGGGTATTCGAGCAACGTCTTCCCAGGCGTGCGTGGTGCAATTTGGGAGACCCCGTCACGTGGTCAGTAACGTGAACACGTAGCTCAAGGCGTGTTTGGCTTGAGAACACCTGGGCGAGTGATGACGGCCGGGTGTACAAACTGTTATGGATACCGGGTTCGGTGTGCAGCCGAACCTGATGATTGAGTGTGTTTTATGTAGGTACTAACCACGAAAAACCTTAGTGCGTGTAGAACACGTTTGTGAGTGATCGTTTTAGTGCCACCTAATGATACGTGTATGCCGGTGTAATCCGGTTAGGTTTTTCTTTGGTGAGGCAACGTAGTACCGTCATATGTCTTACGGTGCATCGTCACCGTACTACACTGGATAGTATTCTTACCTATGAAGAAATCATTCATGACTAACTTTCAAACTAAAAATGGATGTGATAAAGCACATATTAGTTACTGAACTCTTCATTTGAACTAAGTTTCAAAGAAGAGAATTACTAGGCTTCTTTTGATCTCAAAAACAGAGTGCTCTGTTCTGGCAGAAGTTTTGCCGAACTTTCACAGAGCGTAACTCTGATTAGTTGGACCCAATGGAGGTGTTTGATACGGTTCTGGAAGGTTTATTAAGTGCTCTACAACTTTTCTGTAGAACTCCAGAGCCAAATCCGACACCAACTTGGTTGAACGTCCAGATGAATGCAAACTGTTCAGAAAACAGAGCAGATGCAAACTTCTCTGGATGTTTCGGTAAATTGGTCATAACAATCTGTAGAAAATTTTATAAGGGTCATGTAATACACCGTTGGAAAGGTTATGAAACTTACAACAATTTTGTAGTTCATAGTTTGTTCAGAATTGTACCCCAGTTGTATGTAAAACTGTGATGAAAACAGCCACATACAAAGGAGGTGCTGGCAAATTTTAGCCAGAAATTCTGTCAACTTTGAACAATCCTAACTTTTGTTCCAGAAATGATCTAGGGGCATGTGAGTACTCGTTGAAAATATACTGAAGTTAACTTTAACTTTGGTATTCAACTTGAGTTATGAAAATGCTAGTAACTGGATCAAATTCTGGGTTAAGTACTGAAAGGTCTGTTTTGTACCGAATGAGGGACTGGATATGTTGGCTTTAGAAAGATGTGTAAACATGAAATTTTGTTATGCTTTCATAAAGTTTTAGCATGTTCATGTTTTACATACTTTCACATACTGCTGAGATCATGTTTTGACTCCCCTCAAAAATTATCTTTGTGCAGTATGGTGCGTACTCATTCTCCGAGTAGGGTTGATAGTTCTCGTCAAAAAGATGATGACTCGACTCCACCACGGGCACCGCCATCAACGGTATGGGCGGATGTCATGGCTCAGATGGTCGAGTCAAGTCAAAAGAACACAAGACTACTCCAAGCCTTGGTACAACAGGGCTTACTCCAGCGTGCACAACAGGACGTTCCACTTCGGAACGCCTACTTGGATTTCTTGGCGACACAACCGCCAATCTTCACGGAAGCCAATGAACCAGTGGAAGCTGATCAGTGGCTTCGAGTTATGGAGTCCAAGTTTGGAGTGTTTGAGTGCGACGAGTATCAGAAGACATCATTTGCAGCTCAACAGCTCCATGGAGCCGCCGGAAATTGGTGGTTTGCGTATCTCGGCACCGTTCCGGAAGGTCATCAAGTGGAATGGACGGAATTTCGTGAAGCATTCCGTGCTCGTCACATTCCTATGGGTTTTATCAAGGCCCAACAGCAAGAATTCAGAAACTTGAAGCAGGGGAACATGAGTGTCCTCGATTATGTCAGACGATTCAACCTTCTGGCACAATATGCTCCTGCTTATGCGACGAGCGAAGCTGCAATGTGTGACTACTTTTTCTATGGCTTGAGTGCCATCCTAAAAGAGAAGTTAGCTTTGTTCAATCAAGGCAGTTACACCGAGTTGATCAGTGCTGCTCTGCTGCAAGAACAAGCGACACTGGAGTGTCAAGCAGAGAAGAGGGACCGGGAGGATGTGCAAGAAGACACACCAATCGTTCCTCGTAAATACCGTGTGGTGTATCACACACCATCCGATGAGATATGGCAAGCACCAGGGAGATCAACTCCGTACAGATTTCCTGCTCAAGAGTCATGTCTTGAAGCAACACCTTTGCCTCAGCAACGAATGACATCTGTCGCATCATTGCTGCAGCCAAGTGCCTCAACTTCTCAACCACAAGTCGACGAAGAACCGGGGAAACCTCCGTGTTCTTATTGCCACCGTTCAGGGCATTTTAGGCAAGAATGCCGGGAGAAGTTGGTGAACACCAGACAGCCATCATCGTCCGGTGGTATGCCGCCACCTGCTCAAGTCCATGTAACAGCATTGCAATCCGGGAGTGTGCAACATCTGGCTATTGAAGATGTCCCGGAGGGAGCACCGGTGTTAGCGGGCATGTTCACTCTCAAAGACGTGCCCGTGCTCATACTTTTTGATTCCGGTGCAACCCATAATTTTATCAGCAAAACATGCGTGGATCAGCACCAATTATCCACCAATACCCCCACAACGAGTTTTCTTATACGTTCACCGGGAGGGAATATCTCTGCCAATCAGATTGTGTCCCGAGCAGCTTTGTGTTTGGGCGGAAAAATATACCCAACAGCCCTGATTATGTTGAATAGGCAGAAGATAGACATTATATTGGGGATGTCTTGGTTAAATCGTCACGGTGCCGTTCTCAATATCGGTAACCGGACTGTCCAGATTGACTCGCCGATTCACGGACAGCACACGCTGTTTTTAGACAGCGAGGATCCAGATATGGTAGAGGCCTACCACACGGAAGCGCTGAAGCTTGAAGATATTCCGGTGGTACGTGATTATCCCGACGTATTTCCCGATGACTTACCGGGCATGCCGCCCGAACGGGACGTCGAGTTCAAAATTGAACTGGCGCCGGGAACGACGCCTATTTCACGAAGGCCTTACAAGATGGCACCTAACGAGCTAGCAGAGTTGAAAGAGCAACTGAAGGAACTTATGAGCAAGGGTTTCATACGACCAAGTTCTTCACCTTGGGGTTGCTCAGCGCTGTTCGTTAAGAAGAAGGACGAAACACTACGGCTATGTGTTGATTACCGTCCTCTCAATGCTGTCACAATAAAGAACAAGTATCCTTTGCCCCGCATTGACATCCTGTTTGATCAACTTGTGGGTGCAAAGGTATTTTCGAAGATGGATCTTCGGTCGGGCTATCATCAAATCAAGATCCGACCGGAGGACATACCGAAGACAGCTTTCTCGACGAGATACGGACTCTACGAGTACCTCGTCATGTCATTTGGGCTAACCAACGCTCCGGCACACTTTATGTATTTGATGAATTCTGTATTCATGCCGGAGCTAGACAAGTTCGTTGTGGTATTCATCGACGACATATTGGTTTACTCCAAATCTGAAGAAGAGCATGCTGAACATCTGCGCATTGTGCTACAACGGTTGCGGGAGCACCAGTTATATGCCAAGTTCAGCAAGTGCGAGTTCTGGATCGATCAAGTGCCTTTCCTAGGCCATATTATTTCAGCAGAAGGTATCGCCGTGGACCCCAGCAAGATTGAACAAGTGCTGAAGTGGGAATCTCCCAAATCGGTCCACGAGGTCCGAAGTTTCTTAGGTTTAGCGGGGTATTATCGGAGGTTTATTCCGAGCTTCTCAAAGATTGCTAAACCAATGACGGAGCTGCTGAAGAAGGGCACTAAATACATTTGGAATACAGCATGTGAAGCCGCATTCAAAACTTTGGTGAAATATCTCACAACGGCTCCAGTTCTTGCTCAGCCGGACACGACGAAGCCATTTGATGTATACTGCGATGCATCCGGCATCGGTCTCGGCTGCGTTCTGATGCAAGAAGGGCGTGTAGTCGCCTATGGGTCTCGTCAACTGCGAAACCACGAGCAGCATTATCCAACTCACGATCTTGAGCTTGCTGCTGTGGTGTTGGCGTTAAAGATGTGGAGGCATTATCTACTGGGTAATCTTGTTCACCTCTACACCGACCATAAGAGCCTGAAGTATATATTCACGCAGAAGGAGCTGAATATGAGACAACGGAGATGGTTGGAGCTCATAAAAGATTATGAAATAGAGATCCACTATCACCCGGGAAAAGCCAACGTGGTTGCCGACGCGCTTAGTCGGAAAGCCCACGTTCACAACTTAGCGGTTGCTGAGTTGGAAGATGAAGAACCCAGCCTCCGTGTCATTCCGTATGGCGCGCTTTATAATCTCGCGCTCATTCCAACAATCCGTGAAGAGATTGTTGAGGCTCAAAGAAGAGACAGAGGTATGTCTCACATACGGAGAAGACTAGACAACGGAGAGGTGAAATGTTTCCGGAAGGATGAGAACGGTACAATATGGTTTAACGACCGTATAGTGGTACCGCGCAATATGAAACTCCGGAAGAAAATCTTGGATGAAGCCCACCTGTCGAAGTTTTCCATTCATCCCGGAAGTAACAAGATGTACCAAGATTTGAAACAGAAATTTTGGTGGACAAGGATGAAGAGGGAGATTGCTAAATACGTATCCGAGTGTGATACGTGTAGACGGGTCAAGGCTGATCATATGCGGAAAGCCGGACCGCTACAACCTTTGAAGATACCGGCATGGAAATGGGAGGATGTGAGTATGGACTTCATCGTTGGATTACCGCTCACATCCAAGAAGCATGACTCGATATGGGTGATCGTCGACCGGTTGACGAAATCAGCTCATTTCATACCGGTGAACACTCATTATCGAGCAAGACAATACGCGGAGTTATTCATCTCCAGAATTATATGTTCACATGGTGTTCCAAAGACCATCATTTCAGATCGAGGTACGCTGTTTGTTGCTCGATTTTGGGAGCAGCTGCATGCCTCGTTGGGCACCAAGTTGATTAGGAGCTCCGCATATCACCCTCAAACTGATGGACAAACGGAGAGGGTGAATCAAGTGCTCGAGGACATGTTGAGAGCATGTGCCATCCACCACGGTAGGAATTGGGACGATCACCTACCGCTGGCGGAGTTTTCATACAACAACGGTTATCAAGCGAGTATTAAAATGGCACCGTATGAAGCTCTCTATGGCCGGAAGTGTCGCACACCACTGAATTGGTGTGAGTCCGGCGAAAGAGTTCTGTTTGGGATTGATCTTGTCAACGAAGCCGAAGATCGAGTTCGGTTGATACAAGAGAACTTAAAGGCTGCACAATCCCGACAGAAGAGCTACGCTGATCAAAGGCGTAGGCCATTACATTTTGACATCGGGGAACACGTTTATCTTCGTGTATCTCCGATGAAGGGAATTCACCGGTTCGGTGTAAAGGGGAAGCTCGCTCCCCGTTTTATTGGTCCTTTTGCTATCACGGAGAAGTGCGGACCCGTAGCCTACCGGCTGGAATTACCGGCAAGTCTAGCGGGTGTTCATGATGTATTTCATGTTTCACAGCTGCGGAAGTGCCTCAAATTCACCGCTGCTGTTCGCACTGAGGACATCGACGAGTTGAAACCAGACCTGACCTACACCGAGCGACCGGTCCAGATTTTGGATGAAAAGACCCGGGTAACCCGGAACCGGACGATCCGATTTTTCAAGGTACTGTGGAGTAATCACACCGCGGAAGAGGCGACGTGGGAAAGTGAAGATTACCTCCGCACCAACTATCCGGAATTTTTAGCTTTGTACAGTTTGTAATTACCTCTCCCGTCTCGTTCCTGTTTTGTAATCTCGGGACGAGATTCTTTTAAGGGGGGAGGAATGTAAAAGTCCCAAAAATGTGTATGAATAAAAACTATGGTTTGAGTTCATATGTGTGGCAATGACAGGAAAAAAATGGGACTTGCTAAAACTTTTCTTCATGCAAAGTAATACATGGATGAACATCCAACATGAGGTTCACCTTTTTATTTAAAAATGTTGAACCAATAAGGAGTTAAATACCTCTTTGCATGTAAGTTTAAAAATTCAGATTTGAAATTCAAAGTTCACACATATGGTGACCCAAAAACTTTGAATTAACATGCAGCCATATAGTTGAGTTTTTAGGGAAAAGGTTATCACCAACTTTTCAATTGTAGGGTGGGCTCAAAGGAGAGCTAAAGAGAGGAAATTGCAAATTTTAAACCAAATTCAGATTTAGTCTTGCAAATTTAAACTAAATTTGAAGAATTCAAATTCTAGCCCACCTTTTTAAATTTAGCATTTTGGGGAGTGAAAAGATCAGCTTGAGAAGATATTTGCTGAAGAAATGGGGGGTGGGACCCACAGGTCATAGAGCTAAAGGAGGAGACTTACTCCCTAAGTTTTGCTCTCTGTGGGGACTTTTCCCGAGCAGCTCGCGAGCGCCACCGAGCAGCTTGCCGGTGACAGCTCCTGCTGCCGGTCTCCATGCGCTGGCGCCCTGGGGTCGGTCCTGGCCGCACCCCCAACGTGATAACGTGCTCCCCCGGCCGAAGCAAAGCACAATTGCTTTCTCCTCCTCGCAAACAAACCGAGAGCAGAGCACCTCGTCGGCGCTGCTCCACTGCCCCTGTCTCCCGGCCAGACCAGCGCCTCTCCGGCAGGCTCAAGAGGTCACAGAGGTGCGCCAGGAGGTACTGATCCTCATCCCGTCGTCCTCTTGCTCTCCCCCGACGCCGGCTCGCCGGAATTCGAGTTTTGGCGCCGGTGCACGTATAAAACAGCATGTGTTTAATTCGGGAAATTCTCCCAAACCGATTGATCACACCTCCTACAATTCAAACCACAGCAACTAGATGCCCTAGCGCCCTCCCACGCCGAAAACCAAAGGAAACCGACCCTCCTAGGCCCCGGGCGACGAGAAATCATCGCCGGCGGCCAAAACTGCCATGGTCCACGGTGAGGACTAGGTTGCAGCCACTTCCTGCATGATCTGATCCCCGTTCCATGTTCCTAGAGCCATAGGGATGCTGTAGGACATCATAGCTCGCCGGGAGATGCCTTGGACACGCTGGAACGCGTCCATGTCGAGCTCCCGAGCCGCCCCACCGGTGCCGACCCACCTACAGCCGTTTTCATGCGGGGAAACCTTGCCCGGCAGCTGCGCCACGTTCCCAGGAGCATGTAGGGCGAAACCGGAGCTCATTTGGTGGAGAAATGAGGGAGAACGAGCCATGCCAAGTTTTCTGCTGGTGTGCACCGCGGGCTCTGGCGGGAGGTTGAAGAAGCACCTGACCCGTGGGCCCCACGCGCTACTGTGCTGTTTAAAAAATCAAACAGAGAGTTGTGCAAACTTGTAAAATGCATAACTTGGTGTAGGAAGCTCCAAAAATAGTGAGATAAATTTTGTTGGATTCCTTTAAGAGAGTACTACCCAGAGGTACAACCCAATTTGTATGAAACGAATTATTTAATTCTGGAAAATTCTTGGAAATTCTTCTGAAAAAGAATTATAGAGGGAGTTTGGTTTATCCAAAAATACCCAAATTTTGCCAGAATATTCTTTAGCATATTGTTGACCTTATAGCAAATTTTCAGCTCATTTGAAGATCATTTGAGTAGGAATTTGCTAAAAACAATCTGCTGTGTCATAAGAGTCCAGAAACATTTTCAGAAAATGTTTCCCACTTCAAAAATCTGTTCTGAGCAATCCATAGCTCCAAAAATCATAGGAAAATTTAGGAAAGCTCTCTGGGACATACTTGGAATTGTAGTTCACTTAGTTGTGCATGAAAATGCACATTACTACAGAATTAATTCTATTAAGTACAAATGCTTAAAGAATTGTTCTGGGAGAACTACCCAAGTAAAAGGGCTGAATTTTGGACCAGATGACTCTCATGTGATCAAGAACTCACATGTAAAATATCAGCCCAAGATGAGTCCTGGAACTCCCTGTTCTTATTCTCCATACTTATGTATAAGGGAAAAATACATAAGAGATATTGTGAGAATTATGGGGGACACAATATGACTCCACATTAGCTGCAATTTGGCAAGCTAAATCCTTAGGTAGTATAGAACCTGCTGTAAAAGTTTTGAGGCCATTGGAGTTCTTGTTCTCCAGTTGCACTCAAATCCTTTCAGCTTATCTATTATGTTCATTAGAGAAAAGGGTTAGTGTATAGCTAAGGGCCTTAAGGTCAAATTAGTTTAATTCTGTTCTTTGCACAACAGAGGCAAACCAAGCCATGCTTGGCTTTTCCACACAACCTCTGTTCTTAAGAAAGTAATTCTATAACTTCTTTCCATTACATCCCATGAAACATATGCATATGCATCTCAATAGGAACCACAACGAAGGGGACTCAAAGGAGTGATTCATTGAAGTGGATCAAGCTCCGGAGAGTCAAGGGTGGATCTGCAAGGATACTAACTGCTATTATACGACTACCCAGCAAAACAGGCAAGCTCCGGTTTGCATTTAACAGCTGTTAAGTTTTTATTTTGTATCCACCTTTGGTTAAGATTTGAACTGTGCATTAGGTCTAGTGATTGATACTCCTCTTGCATAGCCAAATGACCCATGGAGTATTGGGTAGGTGTCTTTCACCGTGTAGAACTGCCATGCTTAAGTACGGTTCGGTAGAAGTCGAGCGGTGAGATGCTACTCGCAGATTTAGGGACAACAGGGGCATACGGGATTGGTTCGTAATTGAATTAGCAAGTTAAAAGTTGAGACCGGAAGGTTGTAGGAGCAGCAGGACATAGGGGCCTGGGTGCTGTAGACCTGTCCGTGTCGGTCAAGGACCGATCCGTATGCGGCCCTGTTGAACAAGTTTGAGTTGTGTACCGGACTCATGCTGGCTATATGGGACCCAGTAAACCGATGTACCTCGGGAAGCTGTCGTTGGGACTTTTCGGGTCGCCTCAGGCGGACGGCCGGTGTGCAGTATGTGGGGAATATTCTCATGACATCTCACGTCGGAAGGTGCACCATGAGAGTAGCTACTGTACGGGGCGACTTGATCGATTCAGCGGGGGTGAAACGGGGGAAAGGCTGCCACGTACGACGTCAGTGATGGTTGTTGTAGGCAACGTCGAGTACGGGCGTACGTGTCGTGTAGTCCGGGTGTTATTGATTCGAATCACCGTCGCTCGCGGAATGGACCGAGCATACTTGTTCTCACAGTCGTGACGTAGTAAGAACTTGCATGAGAAAGAAACTAATCATATTGGTGTGAAGTATTATACTAGTGTTGTATTGGATCTCGATGAATAGGCTAGTGCAAACTCGATTCTTTTATGCCATGAGCAATTTACATCGGGGGAAAGCGTTTCTTGTTTGATTGTGGACTCCCGATGTAGCGTGCCCAGGGTTACTTAAAATGCTGCAATTAATACCTGAAAGTAAGGATTCACTTTTAGGCGAGTTAATTATGCTTATGCCATCCTATGTTAGGTTCATAACCTCACTTAGAGTTTCATGTTTAGGGAGACGGTTAAGTCTTGCTGAGCGTTATGCTCACGGACGCTATCCGAGTTGTTTTGCAGGTAATTGACTCGCTGATTATGACAAGGGGTGCCGATGAGACTCGGGAACTTCCGAGTGCTTACTCTAAGAGCATCCTCGCCGCTGCAGATTGTCTTCGTGTTGCTAGTAAGAAACGTCCGCGGGCTGGACCGTTTCTTTGTTGCTAGTTTAGATATGAGTCGTGAGAGTGACAGTCTTCCGCTGTAGTTTACTCTGATATACTTATTTGTAAAACATTCTTGTACGCTTCCGCAAGCTATTTATGTAATATGATGTATGTTCATCGACCCGTGTGCTGTTGGGTGCCGCATAACACGGCACCACCCGACGAGGTCCCGTGGGGCCGTCTCAGCGTGGCATCTGAGCGCTGTCACAGTATAAAGGACCTGTTCGATCAAATGAAAGGAGCCCAAGTATTCTCCAAGATTGATCTTCGGTCAGGATATTTCCATCTGACGATTAAGCCCTCCGATATACCTAAGACAACCTTTCAGACACGGTATGGTTCATATGAATATACCGTTATGTCTTTTGGATTGACGAATGCACCCGCATACTTCATGTACCTTATGAACAAGGTTTTCATGGAGTACTTGGACAAGTTCGTCGTGGTTTTCATCGACGACATTATGGTGTATTCAAAAAGTAAGGAGGAGCATGAAGAACATCTGAGATTGACCTTGCAGAAGTTGCGCGAGCATCAGTTGTATGACAAGCTCAACAAGTGTCAATTTTGGCTAAGGGAAATATCCTTCCTAGGCCACATCATCTCCAAGGAAGGGGTATCGGTTGATCCTGGAAAGGTGAGAGATGTTCTGAAGTGAGACCAACCGAAGAGCGTGAGGGATATTCGAAGTTTCCTTGGAATGGAAGGATACTATCGGCGCTTCATTAAAGACTTCTCTAAGATAGCAAAACCTATGACGGAGTTGCTAATGAAGGGAAGGGTCTTTCAATGGACACAAGCCTGCCAAGAAAGTTTTGAGGAACTCAAGAAAAGGCTAACCACAGCACCAGTTCTGGTATTGCCAGACGTAAGCAAGAGCTTTGACATATATTGTGACGCATCCAGACAAGGGCTCGGGTGTGTACTCATGCAGGAAGGACAAGTGGTAGCCTATGCCTCACGACAATTAAAGAAGCATGAGCTTAATTATCCTACACATGATTTGGAGTTAGCAGCAGTGGTGCATGCATTGAAGATTTGGAGACATTATATCCTTGGTCATCGATGTGAGATCTATACGGATCATAAAAGCCTCAAGTACGTATTTACACAAACGGACTTGAATTTGAGGCAGCGTCGATGGTTAGAAGTCATCAAGGATTATGATGCAGGAATCAACTACCACCCCGGGAAGGCCAATGTAGTAGCTGACGCATTGAGCAGAAAGGGAGCATGCCACCAACTCACGGTTCGGGAGCTACCACCCGAACTACGTAAGGAGTTCGAACGGTTACACCTCGGATTCTTGAATAACATGGAAATAATGGAAATCCACTCCTCATTGGAGCAAGAAATAAGAAAGGGACAAGCAACGGACGAGGCGGTCAAGGAGATCAAGGAAAGAATCCGACAAGGGATAGAGAAGTATTTCAAGGAGGATGAAAAGGGTACGCATTGGCTAGGAAAAAGGATTTGTGTGCCAAACATAAGACACCTTCGCGACATGATATTGAAGGAGGCACATGATTCACCCTATTCCATACATCCAGGGAGCACCAAAATGTACAAGGACTTGAAAACTTGCTATTGGTGGGATGGTATGAAGAGGGATATAGCCGAATACGTTGCCCTATGTGACACATGCCAATGGGTAAAAGCCGAACATCAAAAACCCGCTGGGTTTTTGCAACCTTTGAAAATACCTGAATGGAAATGGGAGGACATCAGTATGGACTTTATTGTCGAATTGCCAAGAACTCAGTCAGGATACGACTCCATCAGGGTCATTGTGGACCGGTTGACGAAAACCGCCAATTTTCTTCCGGTAAAGACCAGTTACAACGTTACACAGTTGGCAGAGTTGTACATGGAGCAGATCGTGTGCCGTCATTGAGTTCCGAAGAGGATAGTCTCAGATCGAGGTTCTCAGTTTACCTCTAGATTCTGGAGGAAGCTGCAGAAAGCCATGGGTACACGACTGGATTTTAGCTCCGCCTATCACCCACAAACAGATGGGCAAACCGAGAGGACAAACCGAATTTTGGAGGACATGCTGAGAGCTTGCGCCTTGAAACGTGGGCGTAGTTGGGATAGGAGTTTACCGTATGCCGAGTTCTCCTATAACAACAGCTATCAAGCTAGCTTGAAGATGTCGCCTTTCGAAGCCTTATATGGTAGACGGTGTAGAACGCCACTGTTATGGAATGAGACTGGAGAGAACCAAGTGTTTGGACCCGAAGTACTACAAGAGGCTGAAAAGCAAGTACAAACGATACGGGAAAACTTAAAGGCTGCTCAGTCACGACAGAAAGGCTATGCGGACAATAGGCGTAGGAAGTTGACCTTTGAAGTAGGAGACTTCGTATACCTTAAGGATTAACCTATCCGAGGCCAACGACGTTTTAATGTCAAAGGCAAACTAGCACCTCGCTACATCGGACCATTTAAGGTTTTGGACAAGCGAGGAGAAGTAGCCTATCAACTAGAGCTCCCAAACCATCTCTCTGACGTACATGACGTGTTTCATGTATCCCAGCTCAAGAAGTGCTTGAGAATGCCAGAGGAACAAGTGTCGTTGGGAGAACTTGAACTTCAAGAAGACCGTACTTACGCAGAACACCCTGTCCGAATCTTGGACGTAAAGGAAAGGGTCACCCGAAACAAGGTGATTCGATGGTGCAAGGTACAATGGAGCCATCACACTGAAGCTGAAGCCACATGGGAGCGAGAAGAGGATATCAAGGCAGAATTTCCCCATCTATTTTCTACTAACGAATCTCGAGGACGAGATTCAATTTAAGGGGAGTAGATTTGTGACACCCTCATCTCGGGTGTCAGCATATGTTCATGTTTTATGAAGAAGAAAAACATTTTAAGAAAAGAAGGAACAGAGACAAGTATCAAAAGGATAGCCAATAAAGCTCTCCGAGAACACCGAAGGCAACTTCCACGGCCAGCAGACTACGTGGCGCGTTCGGAGCTCATCCCCGAGAAATTTGGGAGAGGTCCGCCGTTAAACTAGCTACGTGGCAGGCTCGGGGGTCACCTCCGCAACTGAAAAGAGGTCCGACCCTGTGGGACACGTGCTGCCCGCGGAGATAGCCTCTGCGGAAGAAGCAAAGGCATTTTTCATAGGACACGTGTCATCCCCGGAGCTAGTCCTCGCGGAAATAAGAGGGCCAGTCGCGGGGGATACGTGTCAATCTCGGAGCTCATCTCAGAGAAGTCCGGATCTATCGAACATGTGTCACCACCGGAGCTTATCACCGGAAGGTCCGTCGCAGCTAAACACGTGTCGACCTCGGGGCATGTCCCTGAGGAAAGGAGAGCGGAAAGACCGGCACCCACACGTGGCGTGCGCGGAGCTCGTCTCCGAAGAAGAGGGAGGTCTCGATCGATTGACACGTGGCACAACCGGAGCTCGTCTCTGCGGATGAGGAGATACCAGGCCCGGAGGACACGTGGAGCTTCCGGAGCTCATCATCACGGAGGTAACGAGTTTTGGAGCAGTTGTTTCGTGTAAGGACACCGGTACACAACAGAAACCGATCTAAAATCCACGATGGTTACCAAAGATAAGACGTCAGGATCTAACAAAGATCTGAATAAGACTCTAATTCGGGATCCGATCAGATTAGGACTCTTCTCTTCCCAATTATAAATAGAACCCAAAACGTCTGGCCGAAACCACGAACTTCTCTTTCAACTCCTGAGCCGACGACTTAGAGCCCTAGCCCTAACTCGCCGAGCAAAACATCGTCGAAGCACAACAAGGGAGATCATCGGAGGAGAACTAAGCGGTCTGAGGAGGACCCTGAAGACAAGAAGAACGTGAGGTAGGACTTCAATACCACCTTACGACATCATGTTGTTCATCTCTTTGCGTCTGTTCTTCGATTCCTTTCGAACAGAAGCCTTTTCGTGGGAAGAACACTCGATGATCAGTTTGATCTAAAGACAAGACCATCGCCACGTTCATCTTTGATCTGAACACCTCTGACCATGCAAGCCATGCAAGAACACCAGATCAATCTAATAGAACTAATCGTAGGATAGCATGCATGTGCATCATCGCATCTAGTTTAGGGTTTGTGCATGATATTGATTGCTGTGAATTTTGTATGCACGTGAATCCTACATAGCAGGACAAACTCAGGAAGCTGTCTACGACGAGCTGCAGCAACAAGGTTTTTAGAATCAAGAACAACCGGAACCGCAAGAACAAGGCAAGTGCTCCTTGACCATGTTGATCCTATGTTTTGGGTAAAACTATTTTGTTTTGCGAAAAGATGTGTGTGCTGAGTCAAACATGATGGGAAACCTTTTTATAGGAGTTTACTAGTTTTGGTTAAACCACCCTTGTCGCCTGAGAAGTTTATGAGTCGGGTATGGTTTTTGCTTTATGCTTCGCTGAGTCTCTGGGATCGGGAAGCGAGATAGATGTGTCTAGCTAACTGCACTCGTACTGATAATAAGTAACTGATGAGGTTAATGAACATGGATCGGAGGGAGATCTAGGCAAGCCTGGGTTTGTGTATGAGGTAGCATGAGATGGTGGTTTTACTTGCCGTAGATCTAAGGACCGGTTCATGCATGCACATGCCAGGATAACAGTGCCACCACAAGGCCAAATATGGGTGCGGCTTAGCTGAGTAATTAGGTAAGTTGCTAGAGTGTTATGGACTATGGAAGGCGCGGGGAATGGGAGTCGAGTGAGGACTGCCCTGGGAACTGCATGGCACAAGAGGGGGCCCGTGGGTGGGAGAATTGGAGATTCTAACCTGCCGGTGAAACCTTAGTGAGTCCATACATCTAGTAACCCCTTTGTAAAAGCTATTTTGTGATCTCTTGACTATACACCGACGGATGTGTACTGGTATAATGGAGGTTCTGCAGTCGCCGACGGGTGACGAAATCACAAACTTGTCGGTAAAGAGGTACAAACTCTGCAGAGTTATTAAAACTATCATGATAGCCGAGCTTACGGTCACGAGCACCTGGCTAAGCTGCCATGATTAGATGGGATGGTTACTGGGATGGTTATTGGAATTGTTATTGGGAAGGTTATTGGTTATGGTTATTGATTATGGTTTGGTTTGGGACTGTGGACTCCAGGAGATGAGATGGTTGCATGACTGATGGGTCATGACATGAGATTGGTCTCGGTGCGAGACGAGGTTGTTTTATGAGGTGAGATGGTAGCGAATACGAGGAGGTATTCGTGAGTATAAATAAAAGATTGGTTAATGTTCGGATGGAACACGGGAAGTGATGGAGGTATGTTGGTAATTTAATACATGTTGGGATTACATTTAAACTTAAGTTGTTGTTTTATCATGGTTTTTACAGAACTGCTTTTCTGCAAATAAACCTTTTATGCCTACCTTGTTTATGAGCTGCATATCATGTGTTTTCCCGCACTTGCTGAGTACATCATTGTACTCAAACTTGCATTATTATTTCTTCATCAACAGCAAGAGAAGACTACTATGAAGACCGAGTAGAGCATTATGGCGTGTGATCTGTTCTCAACCTTGCCTGTGGAGGGAGTAGAGACGGAGCCACTTCTGCTTAGTTTTGCTTCCGCATTAGTTTTTGCTTCCGCATTTAAATAAGGACTTCTGCTGCATAGAATTAAGATTTCCGCTGTGAGCATGAGTCCAAGACTCATGAGGTGTTGTAATAAACTCTGTTATTCGTGGTAATATATAATCTGAATTCAGTTTGTGGATCGTATGTGTATGTGTGATGAACATCCTGGGCACACATATGCATTAGCTCTCGGTTCCGTGGCTTTCCACAGAATTGAGGGCGTCACACGTTTGTACAGTTCAGTTGTTTTTCCCATGTAATATATTGTGTCCTTATGATGTGTGCTGTCGGGTGTCGCATCGTGCGGCATCACACTCTGCGATCCTGGATGAGCGGATCGCGGTCCGCCACAGCCTGGTATCAGAGCCGCATTGGGGATAGCACAGTACTTAAGGGCTGTATTACGGGAAAAGCTTAGGTTTACGGTGAGGAATCGGTAGTTGCCCAAGTAAGGACTATACTAGCTTAGTTACTTAAAGTGGCAAAGACTAACCTATCTGTTATAATTCTGAATTTCAATTATGTAACGACGCACCTACGCTCTGGTAAGAATGGTAAGGAACGCCACCGAAAGCGGTTCAATTTCAGTTAGCTGCCCTTGACGAGGAACGTGGTTCAGGGATAGGTCTCACAGCTTGGTGTGAGACGTCAATATGAAACTCTTGGACTCTTCATGTTCCTGAGTTCATATGAAACGCTGATCCCTAGCGTGCATTAGGAAAGTAAGTGGAGACCCCATCGCATGGTCAGTAACGCGAGAGTGTGTTCGTCTGGAAATAGCCCAGGAGGACATACGCAACGCTTGCCATCGGCGTGCCCTGCAGGGCAGTAGGTGGTATCTGTTGGGTTGATAACATTCCCAACCGTGACGACCCGTTCATGACATACTCGGGTTCCCCGTCGTGTGGTGCGGAAACACGATCACGTACCTTGAGACGTGACCTAACTCAAGGACGGCCGTATGACAATGATACGGGCGTTTGTATTTACTTTCAAATATGGTACTGCCTGGAATGGAAACAAAACCTTTGAGTGCATCACTATTGTGTGGTCTTCTGCAGGTACTAACCACGTATGTATCCGTGTAGAAAACGTGTGCGAGAGACCGTTAGTGCCACACTTGAGACGTATATGCCGGTATAATCCGGTTAGGATTTTCTTTTGTGAGGAATGTAGTACCGAGATATTGTAGGCATATGCATGAAAATAATGATCACAAGGAATTAAAATCACTAGTTTCAACATTTAGGACCCTGGTTGGGTAGAAAAATTGAAGGGTAAGGATTGTAGTTCCGAAAGACTGAAAAACAGAGTGCTCTGTTTTGGGCAGCAAGTTTGCTGATCTTCAACACGGCATAACTCACAGGTCTTTTAGCCCAGGTAGGTGTGGTATATGGTTCTGGAAAGGTATTCAAGTACTCTACAACTTAGTTGTAGATTTTCAGAGCTGAAAGCCACCTTAAGATGGCTTAAATCCCAGGGGAATGTAAACTGTCCAGAATCAGGGCAGAGTAAACACTCTCTGGACTGTTCTGTTTTCAACCATAACTCCTAGTAGAAAAATCAAAATTTTCATATGATACATCTTTAGAAAGGGTAGAAGATGTGTTACATCTTTGCAATTCAAAGTTTCTGAAATTTCAGCGCAAAATTCAGTGGAAATCATGGTTGAAAACAGCAACTTCCCAAACGAGGTGCTGTTGAAATTGTTCCAGGAATTTTGTCGACTTTGAATTACCATAACTTTGTAACCAGAGCTGATCTGAGGGCATATATGTACTCGTTGGAAATATACTGAAGTTAACTTTAACTTTGGTATGCAACTTGAGTCATGAAAATGCCCAGAACCAGGTCAAAATCTGGAATGTGTAGAAACTGGTCATTCTGGCAGAGAAATGACAGTTGAACTCATGTGAGAGATTGTGGTACCCTAGAGGGGGTTTGAGTACTCCCAATGGGGTAGAACATACTCATGAGAGGTTATATCAAGTAGTAAAAGATTTAAGTATAGGTCTCACTCAAGTTTCTTTTACTAGAGACCATGTTTGTGTCGTATTCAAGATAAAAGGGTGGTTTACGTGATGACAACGCGATAGTAACGTCTCGTAGTGACCAAACCTAGTTGTGGTGAGCTTCCAAAGAGGGGGTTCATCAAGTTTGATTAAAATAGCTTGTATTTGGTCTGGTAATGGTGTAGCTTGTGCAAAGTTATTACATGATCTACACACGAGATGTATCGCATGTTTTATTGTCATTATGTTTTACGCCTAATTTTATTGGACTGCATGCAATATGTTGCGGGACTGATGTTTATTGTCGTATGGTTGCAGATGGTTCGCACTAGGACCACACACGAGGTTGGTGGCTCTAGCCAACAGGGAGGTGATGACTCCCAGCCACCGGCCTACGACAGCACCCCGCAGCAGCAGCCACCACCGCCGCCTCCGCTTACTCTAGCGGATGTGATTGCGGCACTGGTGGGTGGTCGTGAGGAGCAGACCAACCTGCTCCGCATGATCGTGCAGAATACGTCCCAGGCGGGGGGGGGGGGGGGGGGGGCGTCAAGACAGAGGGCCTCGTGAGCCCCATGAAGTGTCGTGCTCGGATTTCATGAGTACGCACCCTCCAGTGTTCACCGAAGCTGAAGAACCACTGGAGGCTGACAATTGGCTGCGGACCATCGAGTCCAAGTTCGGGCTGCTCCAATGTACGGAGCGGCAGAAGACTCTGTTCGCAGCGCAGCAACTCCACGGTGCCGCTGGTGCGTGGTGGGCGAACTATGTCGCCTCACGTCCGGCTGGCCATGCCGTGGAATGGGGAGAGTTCCGAGAGGCGTTCCGAGCCTATCATATTCCTCCCGGGATCATGAAGAGGAAGTTCCAAGAATTTTTGGAACTGAAGCAGGGCGGGAGGAATGCCCATGACTACTCCCGTGCCTTCAACCATCTGGCGCAATACGCGTCAGACTATATCTCCACGTAGGAGAAGAAGCGAGAGCACTTCTATCGGGGGTTACACCCTGAAATGAAGACGCACCTCGTTCAGTGGAATGGCGGCACCTTCAATGACCTAGTCAATGCCGCGATTATGCAAGACGACACTCAGAGGGAGTTGGCAGCTGAGCAGAGGAAGCGCAGCGCTCCAACCAGCAGCGGGGTTGGCGCTCCTCAGAAGTACCGGATGGTGTATCGGACACCATCCGGGCAGCAGTGGCGTCCACCGGCGCGACCTCAACAGTTCGGGGGACGTTCGTTCCAAGCACCCCCGTTCCGACCGCCGATGCCAGCACCAAGACAGCAGCAGCAGCAGCAGACGGTACCCCGGGCGTTCCCACCGCCACAACGCGCCCCGGGATTCCGTCCACCAATCAGCGGGGGACCGCCCCGATTCACTTGCTTCACGTGTGGCCAGGCGGGCCACTTCGCAAAGGACTGTCCCCAGGGGCAGCAGAGCAGCGGGCAAGCCCAGTTCTAGGGCGGTGCTCGAGGCCGACCTCCGGTGAAGAAGGTTGTCAGCGGACTGGGGGCATCCGCAACCTCGACAATGAGGATGCCCCGGAGGGAGACAACGTGCTGGCGGGTACGTTTACTCTCAACAATCAAGCCATCGTCATATTATTTGATTCTGGTGCAACCCACAGCTTTATAAGTGCATCCTATGTGGCTAAGCATCAAATGCAAGTCTTCCCAACCGACTGCACTTATATGATCTGCTCACCGGGAGGGAAGATTTCAGCTAATATGATGATTCCAAAAGCACCTCTGTGCTTAGGTGGGAAACTATATTCCACCACCATGATAATCCTTATGGGGCAAAAGATTGATGCAATCTTAGGGATGTCATGGCTACAATACCATGGCGCTGTCCTGGAGACTCAGACACGGACGGTTCATTTAAACTCTCCATTCCACCGTCCGCATTCCATGGTATTAGACACTCCAGTCCAGGAAGTTTTAGCAGTTAATAATGCTGAAGCTCTCAAGTTAGAAGACATCCCTGTACTCTGGGAGTATCCCGACGTGATCTTCCGGGTATGCCACCTGAGCGGGATGTCGAGTTCAAGATTGAACTTGCACCCGGTACTACGCCCATATCTCGGAGGCCATACAAAATGGCTCCCAATGAGCTGGCTGAACTAAAAGAACAGCTCAATGATCTGTTGAGAAAGGGTTTCATTAGGCCTAGTTCCTCGCCTTGGGGATGCTCAGCGCTGTTTGTAAAGAAGAAGGATGAAACCCTGAGGCTGTGTGTGGACTACCGGCCGCTCAACACCGTCACCATCAAGAATTAGTACCCACTGCCCCGCATCGACATATTGTTTGATCAACTTGTGGGTGCAAGTGTGTTCTCCAAGATGGACCTTCGCTCTGGATATCACCAGATAAAGATCCGGGCGGAGGATATCCCGAGGACGGCCTTCTCGACGAGATACGGATTATATGAATATCTCATCATGTCCTTTGGTCTTACAAACGCTCCAGCCCATCTCATGTATCTCATGAACTCAGTGTTCATCCCGGAGCTGGACAAGTTTATGGTAGTGTTCATCGACGATATCTTGGTTTACTCCAAGACAGAAGCCGAACATGCCGAACACTTGGGAATCGTTCTTCAACGATTGCGAGACCACAAGCTCTACGCCAAGTTCAGTAAATGCGAGTTTTGGATCAGCCAAGTGCCATTCTTGGGACATATCATCTCAGCTGAAGGCATTGCGGTTGACCCAAGCAAAATAGAGCAAGTGCTGAAATGGAAAGCTCCCACTTCAGTTCATGAAGTCAGAAGCTTCCTCGGGTTAGCGGGATACTACTGGAGATTCATTCCAAGATTCTCCAAGCTCGCTAAGCCGATGACAGAATTGCTGAAGAAAGGGACGAAATATGTTTGGAACACGCGTGTGAAGGAGCGTTCCAAGCATTGGTGAAGCATCTCATCACAGCCCCGGTTTTAGCTCAACCGGATACAACAAAGCCCTTCGACGTGTATTGTGACGTGTCCGGTATTGGGCTCGGCTGCGTGTTGATGCAGGAAGGACATGTGGTCACCTATGGCTCACGCCAACTTAGGAACCATGAGCAGCACTATCCGACTCATGATCTTGAGCTTGCTGCCGTGGTGTTGGCGCTAAAATGTGGAGGCACTATCTCCTGGGGAATCTGGTGCACCTCTACGCCGACCACAAGAGCTTGAAATACATTTTCACCCAGAAGGAGCTGAACATGAGGCAAAGGAGGTGGTTAGAACTGATCAAAGATTACGAGATTGAGATCCATTACCACCCCGGCAAGGCAAATGTGGTTGCCGACGCGCTGAGTCGGAAGTCACATGTCCATCACCTCACCATTACACCAGTGGAGGAGGAAGAGCCGAGTTTATACTTGGTTCCGTATGGATCGCTGTACAACCTTGCCCTCATCCCTACTATTAGGGAGGACATCATGACAGCTCAGAAAACTGATAAAGGCATGGCACATCTCCGGAGACGGATAGACAATGCGGAGATCAAATGTTTCCGGAAGGATTATGAGGGGACGCTATGGTTCAATGACCGCATAGTCGTACCCCGGGATATGGAACTGAGGAGGAAGATCCTCGATGAAGTTCACTTGTCTAAGTACTCCATTCATCCGGGCAGCAACAAAATGTACCAAGATTTGAAAAAGAAATTTTGGTGGACACGGATGAAGCGGGAGGTAGCGAAGTATGTATCCGAGTGCGATACGTGTAGACGAGTGAAAGCTGATCAAATTAAGCAATCAGGGCTGCTGCAACCCCTGAAGATCCCGGCATGGAAATGGGAAGATGTGAGCAAGGATTTCATTGTGGGATTACCCCTAACATCCAACAAGCATGATTCCATATGGGTAATTGTTGATCGGTTAACCAAGACGGCTCACTTCATCCCGGTGAATACACGTTACAATGCCGGCAAATATGCGGAGCTATACATAGCAAAGATTCTGTGCTTATATGGGGTACCCAAGACCATCGTCTCGGATCGAGGTGCATTATTTGTATCTCGTTTTTGGGAGCAGCTACACGCTGCATATGGTACTAAGCTGATTAGGAGCTCCGCCTATCACCCTCAGACAGATGGCCAGACAGAGAGGGTGAATCAAGTTCTGGAAGACATGTTGAGAGCATGTGCCATCCACCACGGTAGGAACTGGTATGATCACCTACCGTTGGCGGAATTCTCGTACAACAACGGCTATCAGGCGAGTATCAAGATGGCACCCTACGAAGCTCTCTACGGTCGCAAGTGCCGCACCCCATTAAACTGGTGTGAGTCCGGTGAAAGGGTCACCTTCGGGGTTGATGTGGTGAACGACGCTGAAGAGCGCGTTCGGACGATTCAAGCTAACTTGATGGCCGTTCAATCCCCGCAGAAGAGCTACGCTGATAAGAGGCGTAGACCGTTGCACTTTGACGTTGGTGAACACGTGTACCTCCACGTGTCTCCGATGAAAGGCGTGCACCGGTTCGGTGTGAAGGGGAAGCTCGCTCCCCGTTTCATTGGACCCTATGCTATCACCGAGAAGTGTGGACCAGCGGCGTATAGACTGGAACTACCGGCATCCCTTGCTGGTGTCCATGACGTTTTCCATGTTTCGCAACTGCAAAAATGTTTAAAGCATACAGCTGCTGTCCCTACCGAAGACATCGGCGAGCTGAAACCGGATTTAACATATGATGAGTATCCGGTGGCAATTCTTGATAAAAAAAGCCAGGACCACGCGTAGCAGAACGTTGTGGTTCTACAAGATACTCTGGAGCAACCACACCGCTGAAGAAGCGACGTGGGAGAGCGAGGAATTCCTTCGCTCAAATTACCCGGAGTTCATGGCATCCCAACGCGGGTAAGTCCCTATTACATCACTATCTCTTCTTTTGTAATCTCGGGACGAGATTCTTTTAAGGGGGGAGGGATGTAAAAGCCCAAGAAAAGGGACTTGCAAAAACTTTTCTTCACCTCACAACACCACAGTTTTTATTGTGGATATCTTAGGAAATATTGTGAAGAGCAAGTAACCTCCATCAAAAGAGTGATTAGAGGGGAAAGCCTTCATTTTCACAAAGGGGGATTTGTACACATGAACATGAGAGGTTGAGCTCACCCCTAGAACTTGAAAAGTATGGGGAAGGTTCAAGCCAAATTTCATGCAAATCCAACATTGTTTGAGGCACTTTTGGAGGTATTTGAAAAAGGGGCCAATTTGAATGTAAATTCAAATTGCAACAACTTTCATCACTCAAATTCAAAAGTTAGCTTCATATTCAAACTCAGAACATTTTTCTGAGTTAGCCCACCAATTTTCATCCCCATTGGAATTCAGCTTGTCGGGAGCCAAATTTGCAATAATTCAAAACTGAATTTGAAATTCAGTTTAAATATGAAGCAAATTGGACCAACCAAATTTCAAAATGGAGAACTCAAATTTGAACCAAAACTTGGGGGCTAAGTCTCACATTAAATTGTGAGTAGCTGGTGGGATATTCAGCAAAAACAGAAAAGAAATATTAGAGAAAAGGATAGAAGGGGAGGCCCACATGTCAGTTGCACATACAAGAGTTCAGTCGGTTGCTGCAGCCCGCCTCTGCTTCACGCGCAAGGCACGGGAGAGGCGGCGAGCCACCGAGGCATCGCACGGCCACCTCACTGTGCCAAAACCTCGGCTCAAAGGCCAGCGCACAGCCCACGCCGCCCTTTCTCCTGTTTCCCGGACGAGAACAACCCCCACCCGATCTCTTTCCTCGGTTCCGCGCAAGAACAGAACTCCGACCGCCGTTGATCCACGGCGTCTGAGAGCTAGAGCCCGTCCCGCGCCCGGCGAGCTATACGAAAAAGGTACGCTACAAGGTGCATGACACGCTGGTGCCGACCGTTCCTCCTCTCGTCCGTCGTCGGGGTAGTATTTGGCCGTTTACTCTTTCGGTGTTCAAAATACCGAGGGTTGCAAAACGAGGAAATTCGGGGTAGATAGTTCACCACCAGGGATTCCGAGCAACGCACACGTTCTACACCATGCCACGACCCCTAGGACCAAAAACCAGCAAGAACCATGGGCTAGGGTTACGGTTCTTCGAAGTTTTCTGAGCACAGCCGATATCCGGCCTAGGTCGCCGGTGAGGTCGTAGTCGCAGCCGTTTTCACGGGGATCGGTGTCCATGCCCGTGACCAGCAGGTGTCAGCGGAGCTCCCCGAGCAAACCGCATCGAAAAAGGTGCAGGGGATGCCAAGTTTGACGTCGCCGGTGAGCTACCGGCCACTGTTACCGGCGGGAGCACTGTTCCGGCCGTTGTCAAGCTCGGGTAAGGGTACCACTGTGTTCCCCAGGCCGAAATAGGCACAGGCGGCGAGTTTCGTCGGAAGTCGGGCAGAAGAACGCCCGGCGGCGATTATTCCGGCGAGGTGGGCGGCGGGGAGCCGCGGGAACGCGAGGTTGAAGAAGCCTTGCGGGCCCCACGTGTCAGTCACTGCGGAGAGCACTCGGGATTTGCTGCGGCACCGGGATCCCGTGCGGTTACGCGGATGATTCTGCGGGCTCCGGTGTGGGTTAGCTGGGAGGCTGTAACACCCCAAAAATCTTGTTAAGACTCTAAATCATGTTAAGAGGGGAATTTAAAAATTTTTGGACGTGTTGCATGTTTTGCAACAATTTAAATTCAAACTGGAATTCAGTTTAAATTCAAAACAGAAAAGAAATAGAAAAAGAAAAAAAAAAGAAAACAGAAAAAAACAGGCCAGTGGGCCGAAACCCACCAGCCGGCCCACCCAGCACCCGCGCCAGCCCGCAGCCGCGCGCGCCCCCTTCCTCCCACTGACAGGCGGGGCCCGCCAGCCCTTCTTCTACCTCGCGCCCGCGCCGGGATTCTCTCACCCCGGATCAAAACCGACCTGGATTCCTGCGCATCCCCGCCGAATTCCGTTCGTAGGCGACGCAAACTCGATCTAAACCACCCCGCCGCCCTCTCCCGTCTATAAAAACCCCGACCTCGTTCTGTTTTTCCCACGCGATCCGCCGTTTTTACTCCGGTGAGAACCCGAGCCTTCTCCGGCCAATTCTAGCCGATCTAAGCTCGGAAATTCCGATCTAACTCGCTGGTCTTGATCCACCGCCTCCGGGGAACCTGCAGGTGCAGAAAACTCGGTGACTTGCGGTTCAAACACAGCGCCGACGAGCCTCGCCGTGGTTTCACTTCGGACCTCGTCGCCGACCGCCTTCCAGGACCTCCGAGCTCAAGAAAACCCCCGAGGTGAGATCCCCGACCTCTCCTCCACCGATCTATGCCATAAAATCACAGTTCTAGGGAGAATTCTCGAAGATCCGAAAGTCTCCTGCGAGATCGCCGCTTCCTGCCGCTGTGCGCCGCCGGGCAGCGCCGCCCTCGCTCGATCAGAGCGACGTGGCCGCTTGTGCGCCGTCTAGTTTAAATCGCACGGTAGACTTTAAATCCCCGCGTACCGGTTCAACGTTATAATCTCAGCCGTCTGTTTTAAATCGGACGGTCCACGTCAGCCCCGCGTTATAAAGACTGGAAATCTTACGTGCTACCCCCTTGGGTTCTCGGGAAATAAGAGCTAGTCCCGGAAACTTCTGATCTAGCCCCTAGAACTTCAGAAAATCATGTAAATTCATTTAAAAATCAGTTTTAGCCCCTGGACTTAATAAAAATTAGGAAAAACTCCTCTGTTATGTATAGCTAGACCCCTGAAAATTGTTAAAATAATATTATAGACCCTGTAGTGGGGTGAGTTTACCTTTTTAGCCCTGTTTAATATTTAATTTAGGAAATTGAATATGTGGCTAGTGTTTAAAATTTAAAAAGTGGGACAAACATATTGTCAAAATTAAATTAAAAACTTTCTCAGTACTTAGAAAACTTTGGAGTGAGATAAAAACATATTTTGGGCTGAAGTGAATCTGTTTAATTTATTATTCGCATTTAGGGACACATTTTTAAGTAAAAGAATAGCTCTGGAAAATAGGAAAAATAATTGTAAAATAGTTTACATCAGAGGAAAAGGCCAAAAATATATTAGCAAATATTTTAGATCAGAACCTATTCAGTTTAGATGATATGTCTTGTTATTTTCATAATAAAGTTCACATTTAGGCATAGGAATTAAATCTGAAAATATAGCAACTAGTAAATGATAAATGGAGTTTCTAAAATCCAAAGAATTCAGTTTAGGATTGGTAGAAATTCTGAAGACACATATGGAGAAGGAAAATACCTTTCATGCATACTTGGTAGCTAAAAGGTGTAGTAATTGAATATAAGGAAATTTATTTAAATTGGAAACTCATATATAAAGTAGGTAAGCATAAATGTGAATACAAAAGTAGGAATCATATACACATGATTAAAAGTGCATGTAAGCCAAAGGTCAACACACATAGAGTAAACACAACACATAGAAGTTGTGAATGGCTTGTTACATGTGAATGTATGGTTTGTATGAAGTGGAAGTGTGAACTATGTCTTATGGATTGTTGTTTTTCTTTTGCTATGTGTGATGGTATGATGTAGAACCTGCTCAAGAGCAAGTTATTTCTTTCCAAGATCAGGACTACCCATTTCAAGAGCAGCAGGAAGGAGGCAAGTGTCCTTGACCACTTTGATCCTATGTTAGGATGTGTAGCTAGAGTTATTTGCATTGTCAATTGAAATATGAAACCCATGCTAGGAAGTTTCCCTAGAATTGCATTACCTTGTTTCCTTGTAGCTTGGGTTGGGATTTATTTTATCATGTCACTTATTATTATGCATATGCTTAGCCATGCTTAGAATGGGATATTTGGGATATCAGATCATCAGTTTATTTTACCATACTCTTGAATGAGATATTGTGAGTTATGTAGAGGTAGGGATCAAGGCAAGTTGGATGTTTTGGTTGTGTGCTGGGTGCACGAGACTCGGGTTTGTGTTTAGTACTTGCCTGGATCCTAAGGACCGGTTCATGGAGCATGTAACCTGGCTTTACCGTGCCAACCACATGCTGAGATGGGGCAGCTTGGCCAATTAATTAGGTGTATCCCCGGCGTAGTATGGGTGTGTTGGATGGTGCGGGGAATAGGTGTCAGCTGGACTACCATATGAACCGCAAGGCTCAAGAGGGGGCCACTGTAGCGGGGTTGGAGCCTCTTGTATGCTGTTAGGGGTGAAACCTCAGTGGGCCCATGCTCGTCGGGAATCCCTTTGTAAAGGCTTCGTAGTGATCTCCTGGCTACACACCTGGGAAGTGTGAATGTGGTTCGTAGCCACTGGCATAATGGAGATTCTTTTAGTCCACCCGGCAACGGGGGATGAAATCACTACATGTGGGTACGGTGGTACAAACTCTGCAGAGTCAAAACTGTCATGACAGCCGTGCTCACGGTCATGAGCGGCTTGGACTTATTCATGATTAGAGGATTGATGGTTTTGGAAGTTGTGGATGTTAAGCGGGGAGCTTAACATTGGAAATGATGTTATGGTTATTGGATTATGATCATGGGATGGGAGATTGGGATCATTTCACCTGTGTAGTAATGTAGGTGCTTAATAAGCTAAGGTGGTAGGTATTAATTGCGTAGTGCTTTAACCATGAGTTCAACCTCCCCTTGTTCTAGCCATGCATGACATAATCTTCCCACACTTGCTGAGTACCATTGGTACTCAACCTTGCATATTTTGTTGGTTTATATTGCTGCTCAGGTCAAGATAATGAGGTGGTGTATAATGACCAAGACTTTGGACCAGAAGAAGGTTTCTAGGTTCATGGAGACCCCCGGGCAACGCCTGTGACGGAGCCCTCAAGAATAATATTCCGCTGCTAGTTTATTTACTTGTGATGAACTTATTATTGTCCATCGAGACATTTGCTATGTAAGACTTATTTATATTCGACACCTGGCTTGTAATAAATGATGCTTCACTATTTGTCATCATATGTATGAGAAAATGATCCTGGCATACATGTGATATTCACTTGGTTGTTCTTCGGAAAAACCGGGTGTGACAGAGGCTGACATGTAGCCGGGGGACCCACCCGCAGGATTTAAACATTTTTGGAATTTCCAGTTTTAGTTCAAACTTCAAATGCATAGAACTTTTGCTAGGAAACTCCAAATTCGATGAACCAAATTTTGCTGAACTCAGAATTCGGAGTACTTTCCAGCAATACCAATTTCAGCTCATGAGTGTGAATAGTTTTCCAGAATTAAATCCCTAAAGTTTAAACTATTGGAAATTTTATCTGGAGAACTACTTTATGAAAAATTCTGAAATTTGGCTGAGAGGTTCATTGGAAAATCCCTGAATCACAGTACAATTTTCAGAGGCATCCGAGTTCATTTAGTCCCCCTAATTTGGTGATTAACTGAACTGCCCTGAGAAAATAGAGAAATGTACAGAAAATTTTTTCAGATTTTCTCAAATCTTATTTAGACCATAACTTTCTGTAGAACTCTTCAAATAACATGAAACCAATTCCATTAGAACCATCTTAAATTCTAGTTTCCAGAAAGTAAGGGTTGGAGCCATGAAAAACCCTGGAATTATTTAGAAGCTCAAATATTGACCAAATGGGCTTTTATTTGTACAAGGTTCAAATGAACTTTGTTTCAAATGAAACTTGGTCAAGACTCTGGTTAGGACCCTACCAAGCCACCATAAAAATTTCAGAACCAAAGGGGAGGGCTGGCTAGAGTTATTAGTAGTTAAGTATTCAAATTTACACATTGCATTTAAATTTACATGTCGTATTTCATTAAACGTGTAGTCGCTGAAGAAGAGACTCCGGAAGTGCTGGACTTCCTACTTCCAGAAGAAGAACTAACTCCTGACCAGCAGCAACAAGGCAAGCCCCGGTTTGCATTAACTCTTTTATCAAGTTTGGCTTTGTTCACATATTTATGGTGATGTATGAATGTGCATTAGGTGTAGGATGAATGGAACCCCACTTGCATGACCAGAATGTTTCCATAAGAGTGAGGGTAGTGTCTAAGATTTCGAGTAGACAGGCTATGCTTAATAATTCATAGGACTTCGGTACAAGTCGAGTAGTTGGAATCTACTCGCGAGTTAGGCTTGGGACACACGGGTTTGGTTCGAGTGATGTGAGATCACTTTAGTAATGAAAATGAGACTAGGCAGGGGCTAGGGCGCAGCAAGAGGAAGTCTTGTGTGCGCAGCCCTGTCCGTGTCGATTGAGGACCAATCCGTGTGCGGCCCTGCTGAACAAGTATTGAACGTACCGAAGGCATATTGGATATATGGGCCCCGATAAACCGATGTAGCCTAAACCTCCGGGCGTCGAGGCATAGCACACCGATTTATAGGTGTAGGTTGAGGGCAGCAAGGTGGAAATCTGCCAACGGGCATAGAGATATGCTCCGTGTGGGGAACCTCCTGCTCGTTTCGGTGCGACCGGTTCGATGTTTGGGCTGTTGGGTGAAAGGTTGTCCCGTACGACATCGAGTGAGCGTGCTGTGCAGCTCCACGTGTGGGCGTACGTGACGTGCTCTTTGGGTTTTCCCTGCAGGTGTATATCGAGTCGATTTGCTGTCCCTCGCGGTGACGAGTACCCCTTGTTCACTGTGTCGTAACGTAGATAATTTATGGAATGCTATGATTCAATATTGCTGTCATGATATAATTGTATTGCTACTTGTGTGCCACCAAATATTGCTTACTAAATTTCAGCTTCATGAACTGTTAACTTGTTGCTAAAAGATGAACTAAGGATGAACTTGTAGGCGTGTCCATTTGCTTCAACATTGCTATCCTATGTCATTGTACACCTCATGTAGAGTTTCATGCTTAGGTGAGTCGGTTAAGCCTTGTTGAGCCATCGTGCTCACGGTTGCTGCTTAAGTGTTTTTCAGGTGAGGAGCCACCCACGGACTCGGAGTACGAGTCCACCGGCGAGGGTTACCCTCCGTCGGGGACCACAGCTGAGTGGGAGCCGTACACGCCGCGCTGAGCTGAGACGTGCAGCTAGTGTGGGTTGCCCTAGGGCTGGGCAGCCAACTTTTGCTAGATATGCGGGCGTGAGTTGTAGAATAGTAGACATCCGCTGTGTAATAAAGACAATAGTCTGTAACTGAGTATTGTACCGTTTGTACAGTTCAGTTGTTTTTCCCATGTAATATATTGTGTCCTTATCATGTGTGCTGTTGGGTGTCGCATCGTGCGGCATCACCCTGTGCGATCCTGGATGAGCGGATCCCAGTCTGCCACACTAAATTTCAGAATAATACCATGAATAACAGGGTTTATTACAATGTCCCATGAGTCTTGGACTCAATCTAGCAGCGGAAGTCTTATCTTAGCAGCGGAAGTCTTATTCTAGCAGCGGAAATCTTTATTCTAGCAGCGGAACTCTTCTAAAACTATTGCGGAAGCAACTAAGCAGCAGCAGTGGCTCCATCTCTACTCCATCCCCACAGGCAAGTTGACGGTGGATCACACTCCTAGTACTCCACGTGGTTTTCATAGTACTCCTCTCCTGTTGCTGATGATGTGATAATGCAAGTTTGAGTACATGATGTACTCAGCAAGTGCGGGGAAATATGATATGTAGCTCACAGCAAGGAAGGTATAAAAAGGCTCATTGCAGAAAGCAAAGTTTATTTCTCGAAACACGATTAAAACAGCAACTTAGCTTTATGTGAATATAATCCCAACATGTATTTAAACACCAACATACCTCCATCATCTTCCATTACTTTCATGTCTCTTCCAGACATTTATCTTTCTCAACTTTTCTCAAGCTCATGAATACCATCTCGTATTCACTACCATCTCATGAATACCATATCGTATTCACTACCATTTCATCTCATATTCCATTCCGTCTCATAACGAGACCAATGCTCAATGCCATGACTCAACAATCATGCAACCAATCTTATTACCCGGACTCAACAGTCCCGAAACCAAATCCAAAGACCAAACCATAACTAAACCAATAACCATCACAAAAACCATCCCATCTAATCAAGTGAGTTGTCCAGGCGCTCGTGACCGTAAGCTCAGCTATCATGATAGTTTTAAGACTACGCAGAGTTTGTACCACTTTACCCACAAGTTTGTGATTTCGTCACCCGTCGGCGACTGCAGAACCTCCATTATACCAGTACACAACCATCGGTGTATGGTCAAGAGATCATAAAATAGCCTTTACAAAGGGGCTACTAGATGTATGGACTCACTAATGTTTCACCAGCAGGCTACAATCTCCAATTCTCCCACCCACGGCCCCCTCTTGTGCCATGCAGTTCCCAGGGCAGTCCTCGCTCGACTCCCATTCCCCGCGCCTTCCATGGTCCATAACAATCTAGTAACTTACCTAATTAGTCAGCTAAGCCGCACCCATATTTGGCCTTGTGGTGGCTTTGTTATCCTGGCATGGCTGGCATGAACCGGTCCTTAGATCTACGGTAAGTAACCACCATCTCATTCTACCTCATTCACAAACAAAGCTTGCCTAGATCTCCCTCTGATTCATGTTAATTAACAATATCAGTTTCTCATTATTCATACGAGTGCAGTTAGCTAGACACATCTATCTCTCTTCCCGTATCCCATGGACTCAGCGAAGCATAAAAGCAAAAACCATACCCAACTCAATAACTTTCCCGGTGACAAGGGTGGTTAACAAAACTAGTAAACTCCTATGAAATGGTTTCCCATCATGTTGACTCAAGCACACACACCTTTTCGCAAACAAAACAGTTTTCCAAAAATATGGGATCAATATGGTCAAGGGGCACTTGCCTTGTTCTTGCGGCTCTGGTTGCTCTTGTGTCTCGATGTTCTGGTGCTATAGTCCTTCGTAGGTAGCTCCCTGAGCTTGTCCTTCTAATTACGATCATGCACATACAAGATATGTAGCAATCAATCACCATGCACAAACTTTACTCAAGATGCAATGGTGCATATGCATGCTAATCCTATGATGCAGTTTAGTTTGTACATGTTCTTGCATGGGTTTTACGATGAACAGAGGTGTATAGATCAATTGTGGACATGGCGATGATCTCGTCACAAGGTCAAGATCAAAACTGATCAACACGTGATATGTCCACGAAAAAGCTTCTGTTCGAAGGGATCAAAGAACAGATGCAAAGAAAACCACGATGATGTCATAAGGTGGTATTAGAAACCTACCTTGCTTCCTTCGGGTCCTCCCTCCTAGCAAAACAGATCGTCGGGGCTCTCTTCCGGCGGCGGCGGTCGTGTCGGGGCTCATCGGCGGTCTCTCTGGTGGACAAACTCCGGTGAAGGGGTTTAGCTCGGCGAGTTTGGGGCCTAGGGCTTCTAAGTTGTCAGCTTAGAAAAGATGTTACGACCAAGGATTCGTTTCGGGTTCTATTTATAATCGGAAAACAAAGAGTCCTACTCTGATCAGAATTCGAACAAGAGTCCTATTCAAATTGTTTTTAAATCTTAACAACTTATCTCTTGCTGATTTGGTGCAGTATTCAACGTAGAAGAGTCCGTGTCGCTTTCCTCCGTGTCGGGCACTCGTGCATGGGAGAAAAACCACTTCAGATCTCGTCACCTCCGCGGTGATGAGCTCTGGAGGCTCCACGTGTCCTGCCGGAACCTGGGCTCCCTTTTTCACAGAGACAAGCTCCGGTTGTGCCGCGTGTCAGACGGGCGAGACCTCCCTCTTTCTCAGAGCTGAGCTCCGCGTATGCCACGTGTCAGTTCCGGACATCCCCTCTCTTTGGAGGTAGCTCCGAATATGCCACATGTCAGTGCCGGACCTCCCCTCTCTTCGAAGGTGGGCTCCGATAGTGCCACGTGTCCTAGCAGCGCCTGACTTTCTTTCTGCTCAGATACGATCTCTGAGGTCGACACGTGTCCAACAGTGACGGACCTCTCGGAGATGAGCTCCGGAGGTGACACGTGTCCGATAGTGTCGGACCTCCCGGAGGTGAGCAATGGAGGTAACAAGTGTCCAGTAGGACCAGACCTCTCGAAAGTTAGCTCCGAGAGCGACAAGTGTCCTACGGTCGGACCTCTCGAAGAAGAGCTCCGAGAGCGACACGTGTCCCGCACGGCTGGTCCTCTCTTTTCAACAGTCACTAGCTCTGAAGGCGACACGTGTCCCACGGGGCTGGTCTCGCTCCTCCGCAGAGGGTAGCTCCAGGGCAACACGTGTCCCACAGGGTCAGACCTCGCCTCTTCCGCAGAGGCAAGCTCCGAGCCTGCCACGTAGCCAGTTTAGCGGCGGACCTCTCCCCCTTTGCGGGGATGAGCTCCAAAGGCACCACGTGGCCAGCGGGCCACGGGATTTGTCTTCGGCGCTCTCTGTGGATTGGATTTGGCTCTTTTGGCAATCTTTTTGATATTTTCTCCGTTTCCACTTCTTTTAAAATGCTTTCTTTATACAAAATATGAATGCATGCAGAAATCAAAATTGAGGGTTTCAGAAATCTACCCCCCTTAAATTGAATCTCGCCCTCGAGATTCGCTAGTAGAGAATAGATGAGGGAATTCTGCCTTGATGTCTTCTTCACGCTCCCATGTGGCTTCAGCTTCGGTATGATGGCTCCGTTGTACCTTGCACGAACGGATCACTTTGTTCCTCGTGACCCTTTCCTTCATGTCCAAAATTCAGACAGGGTGCTCTGCATAGGTCAGATCCTCTTGAAGTTCAAGTTCATCCATTGGTATTTGCTATTCTGGTACTCTCAAGCACTTCTTGAGCTAGGATACATGAAACATTTCATGTACGTCGGAGAGGTGCGTTGGGAGCTCTAGTTGATAGGCTACTTCTCCTCGCTTGTCCAAAATCTTAAATGGTCCGATGTAGCGAGGTGCTAGCTTTCCTTTGATGTTCAAACGTCGTTGGCCTCGGATAGGCGATACCTTAAGGTATACGAACTCTCCTACTTCAAAAGTCAACTTCCTTCGCCTATTGTCCGCATAGCCTTTCTATTGTGACTGAGCAGCCTTCAAGTTCTCCCGTATTGTTTGGACTTGCTTCTTAGCTTCTTGTAGCACTTCGGGTCCAAACACTTGGTACTCTCCGGTCTCATTCCAAAACAACGGCGTTCTACACCGTCTACCATATAATGCTTCGAAAGGCGACATCTTCTAGCTAGCTTGATAGCTGTTGTTATAAGAGAATTCAGCATACGGTAAGCTCCTATCCCAACTACGCCCATGTTTCAAGGCGCAAGCTCTCAACATGTCTTCCAAAATTTGGTTTGTCCTTTCGGTTTGTCCATCAGTCTGTGGGTGGTAGGTGGAGCTAAAATCCAGTCGTGTACCCGTAGCTTTCTGCAGCTTCCTCCAAAATCTAGAGGTAAACCGAGAACCCCGATCTGATACTATCCTCTTCGGGACTCCATGACGGCACACAATTTGCTCCATGTATAGCTCGGCTAGATCTGCCGCGCGGTACGTGGTTTTAACAGGAAGAAAATGAGCGGTTTTTGTCAATCGGTCCACGATAACCTAGATGGAGTCGTAACCCGATCGAGTACGTGGCAATCCGACGATGAAATCCATACTGATGTCTTCCCACTTCCACTCGGGTACCTTCAAGGGTTGCAACAGTCCAGCGGGTCATTGATGTGCGGCCTTCACCCATTGGCATGTGTTGCATAGGGCAACATACTGGGCTATGTACCTTTTCATACCATCCCACCAATAACAAGTCTTTAGGTCCTTGTACATCTTGGTACTTCCGGGATGTATGGAATAAGGTGAGTCATGTGCCTCATTTAATATCGTGTCACGGATGTGCTTCACGTTAGGCACACAAATCCTTTTTCCTAGCCAAAGCGTACCCTTCTCGTCTTCCTTGAAGTCCTTTTCTATTCCTTGTCGGATCCTTTCCTTGATCTCCTTGATCTCCTCATCCGTAGCTTGGCCATCTCTTATCTCTTGTTCCAACAAAGAGTGGAGTTCCATTACTTCCATCTCGTTCAAGAACCCGAAATGTAACCGTTCGAACTCCTTTCGTAGCTCGGGTAGTAGCTCCCGAACCGTAAGTTGGTTACATGCTCCCTTCCAGCTCAATAAATCGGCTACTACATTGGGTTTTTCGGGATGATAGTTGATTCCAACATCATAATCCTTGATGAATTCCAACCATCGACATTGCCTCAAATTCAAATCTGTTTGAGTGAATATGTACTTGAGGCTTTTATGATCCGTATAGATCTCACATCGGTGGCCAAGGATATAATGTCTCCAAATCTTCAATGCATACACCACGGCTGCTAGTTCCAAGTCATGTGTGAGGTAGTTCAGCTCGTGCTTCTTTAATTGTCATGAGGCATAGGATACCACTTGCCCTTTTTGCATGAGCATGCATCCGAGCTCTTGTCTTGATGCTCCACAATATATGTCAAAGCTCTTGCTCATGTCTGGCAATACCAAAACCGGCGCTGTGGTTAGCCTTTTCTTGAGCTCCTCAAAGCTTTCTTGGCACGCTGGTGACCATTGGAAGGCCTTCCCCTTCATCAATAGCTCCGTCATAGGCTTCGCTATTTTTTAGAAGTCCTTGATGAACCGTCGGTAGTATCCAGCCATCCCAAGAAAACTCCGAATATCCCTCACGTTTTGCGGTTGGTTCCACTTCAGAACATCTCCCACTTTTCCGGGATCAACCGATACTCCTTCCTCGGAGATAATGTGGCCTAGAAACGATATCTCCTTTAGCCAAAATTGACATTTGCTGAACTTGGCATACAATTGATGCTCTCGCAGCTTCTGTAATGTCAATCTCAAGTGCTCTTCATGTTCTTCCTCGCTTTTCGAATACACCATGATGTCGTCGAAAAAACCACGACGAACTTATCCAAGTACTCCATGAAGACCTTGTTCATGAGGTACATGAAGTATGCAGGTGCGTTCGTTAACCCAAAAGAGATAACGGTATATTCATACGAACCATACCGTGTCCGAAAGGCAGTCTTGGGTATATCGGAGGGCTTAATCTCCAGCTGGAAATATCCCGACCGAAGATCAATCTTGGAGAAGACTCGGGCTCCCTTCATTTGGTCGAACAGGTCCTTTATACGGGGCAGAGGGTACTTGTTCTTGATCGTCACCTCATTGAGAGACCTATAGTCCACGCACATCCTTTGGGTCTCATCCTTCTTGTCTACGAAGAGCACGGGGGCTCCCCATGGTGATGAGCTTGGACGTATAAAACCCTTCTCCAACTGCTCCTGAATTTGCTTCTTGAGCTCCACTAGTTCATTTACGGGCATCCTATAGGGTCTCTTTGCTATAGGTGCAGTTCCGGGTACTAAGTCAATGGAAAACTCGATGTCCCGGTCAGGTGGCATACCTGGAAGTTCTTCCGGGAACACGTCCGAGAATTCTTGAACCACCGGAATGCTTTCCAGGGTTGCTTCTACGACGTGGTTCAACGTCGCCTTCTCGGTTGCCGGTTGGGCTGACTCAAACTCAATATGGGTACCGTGCTCATTTGTCAACTGCACGCTTTTCTCAGCACATTGGATTACTCCATTGTGATTGCTTAACCAATCCATTCCGAGTATTATGTCAAGCCCTTGAGAATCCAAGACAATGAGGTTGGCAAGGAAGTCTACCCCCCCCCCTTATTTTAAGGTTTACTTTCGGACATACTATATTAGTCCTCATCTCTCCACCGGGAGAATTAACCAACATAGTATATTCCAAGTATGATATGGGTATATTATACTTGGCAGCATACTTGGATGATATGAATGAATGTGATGCTCTGGAATCAAATAAAATGGTGGCTGGGTTGGAGTTGGCAAGGAACATACCAATCACGACGTCCTCAGCCTGTTGCGCTTCCTCAGCAGAGACATGGTTCACGTTGCCGCTAGTGTAGTTTTGCTGTCCACGGTTTCTTTGATTGGCTCCTCCGTTCGGCCGTGGGTCCTGTTTGGGCATGTTGCCTTGCTGTCCAGTACCTCTCCTCGGGCACTGGCTCGCAAAGTGTCCCGTCTTTCCGCATGCAAAGCATGCCTTGTTGCCCACGACAGCAGGTACGTTGGGGTGGGGGTTTTGAACAGGAGCGCCCGTGTTTGGACGAGGCGCAGGAGGCAAAGGCACACGAGGTGCTTGCATGGCAGGTCGTTGCTGTGGTGGCTGGTTAGGGCGAAAAGTAGGAGTGAACGATCCATACTGTGGTGCAGCTGGGGGCATGTACCGGGGGCGTACGTTGCTCCCTTGTGTCTGGTATGGCATCTTCCTTTTGCCCTCTAGCTTGATCTATCGGATCTTGCTCTCAACCACTATGCCTTTGTCAACCATCTTCTGGAAGTTAGCATAGTCATTGTTGAGAAGCTGAACCTGGACCTCATTGTTGAACCCTCTCATGAACAGGTACTGCTTTCTTTAGTCCATGTGGACATCTTCGGGGGCATACCTCGAAAGCTGCGTGAACTTGTTGAGGTACTCATTCACGCTCTTCTGTCCTTGGCGGAGACCCCCAAACTCTTGTCTTTTAAGCATCATTACTACAGAAGGGATGTAATGAGAGCGGAAACTCTCCTTGAACTCAGTCCAAGAAATAGTCTACGGGTCGACATGAGCGTTGCATAGGGCATCCCACAAGTCAGCGGCAGCTCACATAAGTTGGTGCGATGCAATGAGAACTTTCTCTCGGTCATTGCACTGAACTACGGCAAGCTTCTTCTCCATGGATTTCAACCAATCGTCGGCCTGCATGGGATCATTAGCTTGAGCAAAGGTGGGTGGTCGAGTCCTCATGAACTCTCCCAGTCGGTTGTGAGCCGGCGGTGGTGGTGGTGGTGGTGGCGGGGGTGTAGGAACGGGGTTATTGTTGTTGGCTTGCAGCTGACCCAAAGTTTGGATCATGGTTTGCATAAGCTGATTTTGCATGGCCATCAACCGTTCCAGGTTGTTTGCACCAGCTCCGGGGTTGTCATTCTCAGGAACTTTGACGTGGTCCCCTTCTCGGTTGCCAAGGACGTTCCTCCCTTGATGGCCGGCGTTTCCTCTCACCATCTGTGAGTTAGAGTCGGATAGAATAGAGGTTTGAAGTTTAGATAGATCCCTCCCAACTATATGCATCAAGGTGGATGGACTACATATATTAGCCTTATATGAGGACGTAAACAAGTGCCGAAGCATCTCACATCTCTCTACTATGTGTGGATATGGACAACGCTGAAACATCCCAAAACTCACACTAAGCACACAATCATAAGCAATCATCACAAAAGTTTCAAACAACTCATATTCAAGCTTATTCAATGGAATTCCTATAGTCAAGGTGGTTCCAATGCCAATCTATGCATTTTACCTAAGCTTGCATCCTATGGTCAGCGTGGCTTCTAATACCAATCTGTTACTAGGTGTTGCATCCTACGGTCATCCGTGGTATCTATACCAATCTGCGATTTCTATCTAGGTGTGTGACCTACGATCAACCGTGGTAGGTTGATACCAATCTGTGACTAGGGGTGCGTCCTACAGTCAACGTGGCTCTGATACCAATCTGGGATGCCCCTGTTTTGAGAGAGAACCTCTCGGACCTGAGACTGATGCGTATGTGTGCCCAGGATGTTCATCACACATACACATATAATCCACAAACTGAATTTCAGAATAATACCACGAATAACAGGGTTTATTACAATGTATCACGAGTCTTGGACTCATTCTAGCAGCGGAAGTCTTATCTTAGCAGCGGAAGTCTTATTCTAGCAGTGGAAATCTTTATTCTAGCAGCGGAAGTTTTCTAAAACTATTGCGGAAGCAACTAAGAAGCAACAGCGGCTCCATCTCTACTCCATCCCCACAGGCAAGTTGACGGTGGATCACACTCCTAGTACTCCACGTCGTCTTCATAGTACTCCTCTCCTGTTGCTGAGGATGTATGATAATGCAAGTTTGAGTACATGATGTACTCAGCAAGTGCGGGAAAATATGATATGTAGCTCACAGCAAGGAAAGTATAAAAATGCTCATTGCAAAAAGCAAAGTTTATTTCTCGAAACACGATAAAAACAGTAACTTAGCTTTAAGTGAATATAATCCAAACATTTATTTAAACACCAACATACCTTCATCATGTTCCATCACTTTCATGTCTCTTCCAGACATTTATCTTTCTCAACTTTTGTCAAGCTCATGAATACCATCTCGTATTCACTACCATCTCATGAATACCATCTCGTATTCACTACCATTTCGTCTCATATTCCATTCCGTCTCATACCGAGACCAATGCTCATTGCCATGACTCAACAGTCATGCAACCAATCTCATTACCCGGACTCAACAGTCCCAAAACCAAATCCAAAGACCAAACCATAACTAAACCAATAACCATCCCAATAACCATCCAATCTAATCATGTGAGTTGTCCAGTCGCTCGCGACCGTAAGCTCGGCTATCATGATAGTTTTAAGACTATGCAGAGTTTGTACCACTTTAACCACAAGTTTGTGATTTCGTCACCCATCGGCTACTGCGGAACCTCCATTGTACCAGTACACAACCATCGGTGTATGGTCAAGAGATCACAAAATAGCCTTTACAAAGGGGCTACTAGATGTATTGACTCAGTAAGGTTTCACCAGCAAGCTACAATCTCCAATTCTCCCACCCACGGGCCCCTCTTGTGCCATGCAGTTCCTAGGGAAGTCCTTGCTCGACTCCCATTCCCTGCGACTTCCATGGTCCATAACAATCTAGTAACTTACCTAATTAGTCAGATAAGCCGCACCCATAATTGGCCTTGTGGTGGCACTGTTATCCTGGCATGGCTGGCATGAACCGGTCCTTAGATCTACGGCAAGTAACCACCATCTCATTCTACCTCATTCACAAACCAATCTTGCCTAGATCTCCCTCCGATTCATGTTCATTAACAATATCTGTTTCTCATTATTCATACGAGTGCAGTTAGCTAGACACATCTATCTCGCTTCTCGTATCCCATAGACTCAGCGAAGCATAAAAGCAAAACCACACCCGACTCATTAACTTTCCCGGTGACAAGGGTGGTTAACAAAACTAGTAAACTCCTATGAAAGGGTTTCCCATCATGTTGACTCAAGCACACACACCTTTTCAAAAATAAAACAATTTTCCAAAAACATGGGATCAATATGGTCAAGGGGCACTTGCCTTGTTCTTGCGGCTCTGGTTGCTCTTGTGTCTCAATGTTCTGGTGTTGTAGTCCTTCGTAGGTAGCTCCCTGACCTTGTCCTTCTAATTACGATCACGCACATACAAGATATATAGCAATCAATCACCATGCACAAACTTTACTGAAGATGCAATGGTGCATATGCATGCTAATCCTATGATGCAGTTTAGTTTGTACGTGTTCTTGCATGGGTTTTACGATGAACAGAGGTGTAAAGATCAATTGTGGACGTGGCGATGATCTCGTCACAAGATCTAGATCAAACCGATCAAAACGTGATCTGTCCACAAAAAATCTTCTGTTCGAAGGGATCGAAGAAAAGATGCAAAGAAAACCACGATGATGTCGTAAGGTGGTATTGGAAACCTACCTTGCTTCCTTCGGGTCCTCCCTCCTAGCAAAACAGATCGTCGGGGCTCTCTTCCGGCGGCGGCGATCGTGTCTGGGCTCGTCGGCGGTCTCTCCGGTGGTCAAACTCCGGTGAAGGGGTTTAGCTCGGCGAGTTAGGGGCCTAGGGCTTCTAAGTTGTCGGCTTAGAAAAAATGTTACGACAAAGGGGTTGTTTTGGGTTCTATTTATAACCGGAAAACAAAGAGTCCTACTCTGATCGGAATTTGAACAAGAGTCCTATTCAAATTGTTTTTAAATCTTAACAACTTATCTCTTGCTGATTTGGTGCAGTATTCAATGTAGAAGAGTTCGTGTCGGGCACTCGTGCATGGGATAAAAACCACTTCAGATCTCGTCACCTCCGCGGTGATGAGCTCCGGAGGCTCCACTGGTCCTGCAGGAACCTGGGCTCCCTTTTCCGCAGAGACAAGCTCCGGTTGTGCCGCGTGTCAGGCGGGCGAGACCTCCTCTTCCTCAGAGGTGAGTTCTGAGTACGCCACGTGTCAGTTTTGGACCTCCCCTCTCTTCGGAGGTAGCTCCGAATGTGCCACGTGTCAGTGCCGGACCTCCCCTCTCTTTGGAGGTGGGCTCCGATAGTGCCACGTGTCCTAGCAGCACCAGAGTTTCTTTCTGCTCAGATACGAGCTCCGAGGTTGACACGTGTCCAACAGTGACGGAACTCCCGGAGATGAGCTCTGGAGGTGACACGTGTCTGATAGTGTCGGACCTCCCGGAGGTGAGCTCCGGAGATGAGACGTGTCCAGTAAGACCGAACCTCTCGGAAGTTAGCTCCGAGAGCGACACATGTCCCGCGGATCGGACCTCTCGGAGAAGAGCTCCGAGAGCGACACGTGTCCCGCGCGGCTGGTCCTCTTTTTTCCGCAGTGACTAGCTCCGAAGGCGACACGTGTCCTGCAGGGTTGGCCTCGCTCCTCCGCAGAGGCTAGCTCTGGGGCAATACGTGTCCCATGGGGTCGGACCTCGGCTCTTCCGCAGAGGCAAGCTCCGAGCCTGCCACGTAGCCAGTTTAGCGGCGGACCAAAAGAAGTGATCGACCAGCACTTGCTCTGTTTTTTTGGCACCAAAATGACCCATCAAGCCTCCAGCGTGAGCTTCCTGCACAAGCATTAGACGAAGAGAGCAATCTGGAATGCAAAGTTTGTTAGCTCAAAACAAAATTTCATTATGCATATGAAATTTCTTCCATCCTTTTCCATCACAAGATCTAGAAAATGGTTCAGAAAAATATGAATCAGTGGCATACAAGTCTTTGATACTTTCTAAGCCAAGAAATTTTGCATCAAGTTGAGACAACAAAACATAACGTCTAGATAAAGCATCCGCAACAACATTGTCCTTCCCTTTCTTGTACTTTACAATGTAAGGAAACATCTCAATAAATTCACTCCATTTTGCATGTATTTTTTCAGTTTTAGTTGGCCTTTAAGATGTTTCAAAGATTCAAGATCTGAATGTATGATAAATTCTTTAGTCAAAAGATAGTGCTGCCAAGTTTCTAAACATCTAAGAAGAGCATATAATTCTTTGTCATAAATTGAATAATTGAGAGTTGGATCACTTAGCTTTTCACTGTAATATGCAATTGGTCCACCTTCTTGCATAAGAACGACTCTAACTCCTACTCCACTTGCATCACATTCAATCTCAAAAGTCTTACCAAAATCCGGGAGAGCAAGTAGTGGGGCTGTTGTCAACTTCTTTTTCAGCTCTTCAAATGCTTTTGTTTGTGTTTCTACCCAATGAAAAGGTACGTCCTTCTTTGTCAACTCATTGATTGGGGTGGCTATGGTACTAAAATCTTTCACAAAACGTTGATAGAAACCTGCAAGTCCAAGAAAGCTTTGCACTTGGCTGACATTTTGTGGATGCCTCCACTCACGAACAACTTTAACCTTTTCTTCATCGACCTCCACGCCTTGAGCTGAAACAACAAAGCCAAGAAAGACTACCTTGTCGGTGCAAAAGGTGCACTTTGCAAGGTTAGCAAACAAGCATTCTTTTCTAAAAACAACAAGCACACATTTTATATGTTTCACGTGTTCATCAAGAGACTTGCTGTAAATTAAAATATCATCAAAGTAAACCACAACAAACTTTCCAATAAAGGCTCTAATAACATGATTCATCAATCTCATAAAAGTACTGGGAGCATTTGTCAATCCAAAAGGCATCACCAACCATTCATATAAGCCAACTTTGGTTTTAAAAGCTGTTTTCCATTCATCTCCCTCTTTCATTCGGATTTGGTGATAGCCACTTCTCAAGTAAATTTTTGTAAATATGATAGCACCACTAAGCTCATCAAGCATGTCGCCAAGTCTAGGTATGGGATGTCTATACCTTATCGTAGTTTTATTTATGGCTCGGCAATCAACACACATCCTCCATGAACCATCTTTCTTTTGGACAAGAATAGGAACTGCACAAGGCGAGAGACTTTCCCTACCCTTTGTTGATGAGCTCCTGTACTTGGCGCTGAATTTCTTTTGTTTCCTCCAGGTTGGTGCGGTATAGTGCACGATTAGGAAGCGGAGCACCAGGAACAAGGTCAATTTGATGCTCAATTCCCCTCTTTGGTGGCAGCCCTGGTTGTACTTCTTCCGGAATTGCGTCTTCATATTCCCTCAATACATAAAAAACAGTGTGTGGCAATGTAGAGGAGAAATCATTAGTGGTAAGAAAATTGTCCTTGTACAGGAGTACATAGAACGTGGCATTGGGTTCACTCAATTCTTTCAAATCCCCTTTTGTAGCTATGATCACTAAACCTTCTTTTCCCTTTGCCTGGGTTCTTTGCGGCTGTGGAGTTTTATTTGGCCATGGAAGCGCTCCCTCACTATGTTTGTGGGTCACTCGCAAGTGGTTCTCACTCTCTCGCTGTTTTCTTTTCAGATCATCCTTCACAATTTTCTCTGGTGTCAATGGAAGTAGAGTGAGACGCTCTCCATTGTGCATGAAGATAAGCTTGTTAGCACGACCACAAATCTGAACATCACGATCATATATCCATGGTCGTCCTAATAATAGCTGACAAGCGTGCATGGGGACGACGTCACATTCCACTTGGTCTAATCCAAATAGAGAAAGGAACAATTACGGTGTTTGTGATACGTAGTGCCCCACAATCATTAAGCCACTGCATCTTGTATGGGTTAGGATGATGCTGCTATTTGAACCCCATTTTCTCCACTAATTTTTGACTTCAATATTATTGCAGCTGCCATTATGAACAATTTTTGCATACTTTGTCTTTGATCATGCCTCTGGTATGAAAAAGATTGTGGCGCTCTCCACTATGTTCTTTTACAGCCGTGACACTAAGCACTCTACGAGAAATGAAGCAATTATCATCACCTTCTTCGGGTTGCATCTCATTCTCATCATCTTTAATTTCTTCATCATAGCGTGGTGCATCTTCTGGTTCACTTTCAGATAACCATTCTCCTTGTTCATTCACAATCATAGTCCTTCGAGTAGTACACTCAGCAGCAACATGTCCACGCCCTTGGCACTTGTGACACATAATGCTTCGGCTATTTGAAGAGGACGTAGCTGCTGATGCAACATAAGGTGCTGCTGTACTAGTAGTGCGACGTTGTTGGTCTTGTTGAATTGTAGGCGAAGAAGCAGCTGAAACTGATATTTTTGCAGTACCAATGGATGGAGAAGACTTAGCTGCACCGCCTTGAGATTTCCCCTCAACAAAAGATGTACCGGGTTGCTGCCGGTTCCAAGGAAAAGATCGACCACCATAGGATCGACTTCGTCGAGCTTGCTGAAATTTTCTTTCGGTGTGCATAGCTTGATCCACAAGGCTCTGCAAATTGTGGTATGGAAAAATCCCAGCAAAATCAGAGATTTCAGCATTAATACCATGCAAAAATCTTGTATCTTTTATTCTTCATCTTCTCTAATTCCCGATCATCAGCAACAACTCCATTTCCTTGTAATACTCATCAACTGATTTGGAACCTTGTCTCAATTGCTGCAACCTATTACGAAGGTCACGTTGATAGCTGGATGGTACAAATCGTCTTCTCATCACTTGCTTCATCTTATTCCATGTATTGATATGATCACGTTCCAACACAAATTGATTTTCATGTATTTGATTCCACTAACTGAGAGCATAACCTGAAAATTGGACGGAGGCAAGGTTTACACGCCGTCGATTGGAGAGATTATGCACTCTAAATATTTGGTCACATTGCTCCTCCCATTCTAGTTTAACACGAGCAACGCTGTCCTGATCATCCTCATTGTGTTGACGACGACATTCTCCAATATAACCAGCACCTTGACGACGATCATGGTGATGTGCAAAAGGTCCTTGATCTGCAAAAGAGTTATCATTTGCCTGATACCCATCGTATGAGTCCTCATGTAATTCCTGCTCATCATCAAAGTGCACATGGTTGCCGTGACCACGTCCTTGCATTCTTCTTCCACGCTGATCATTGTGACCAGCACGCCTACCACCATCATGGCCACCATGTTCATTTTTGAAATGATTCTGAAAACCATTCCCAAAACCAGAATTTTCATTGCCTAATTCTTCATTATGATGTCGTGGAGCCCTGCCATCAGCTGGAGGGAGACGTTAATTGAACATCCTCTCCATGGCCTCCAATAGTGAGTCTTCGAGTTGGCATAGTTCAGCTCTTGCAATAGGTGGTTCTTGCCTTCCAGTGTTGCCCACCCACGAACACTCGAATCAGATCCTGCCATGTTAGAACAGTGGAGGGAAAATGGTATAGGAATTTTTTTGTGGAATCACACAATCTCACCTCTTGCTTACCAAAGTTCTTATCCGTTATCAAGGACTGCGAGTGTGCAAAATGTGGTAGTATCCCTGCTGTGATTAAGCGGTTGAAAGGATTACGAGTCAAGGGTTCCGTTTACGGTATTTTTTTTGGATATAGGATGGCTGAACAAGGAAGGATCGTAGCACCGTAAATCAAGTATCATAAACCAAGTCAAAAGATGAGTGAAACTTTGTTGCCCAATCTGAAAATTCTTTCAACAGTGATTATAATCTTGCAGCCCTTTAAATCTTTCTCTTTTTTCTCACTTTCTTTTTTTTCACTTGTCTCTTTTCTTTTTTCTATTTTTTTATGCAAACAAGATGCGGGCTGACCAACACTATGTAGATGGATATGGCAACAAGAGATGATGAAAATGACACAAGATCAGCTGTACTACACAAAAGTTCGGTTACTTTTTGTGGTGGTTTAGTGGACTATAGGTATGACACGAAAAACACGAGACGTATAACAGAAAAAAATGGTGATAACAAAATGGACGATATGAGGACCGTACCTACCGTATAAACCCGAAATCTGATACCAAATGATAGGGTGAAACCCAGGGGTGGCCCGATCTACACGGCAGTAGGTACGACGAAGGGCAAATGGAAAGATCGGACAGCGGAACGAACAATGGTAACTAGCTGAAAACAGCGGGGCAACTAGCTTTATACCTGACAAGGTTGGATGTGACCAAGTGACGGGGAGAGAGGCACCGAAGTCTTTGAGAACTTCGACTCGATCTCTGAATGACCACAGAACCACAATCTGAGATAACAAGCTTTATACCAGCCAAGGTTGGTTGCGACCAAGCGACGGGGAAAGGGGCATCGAAACCTTGAGGATTTCGACTCGATCTCCGAACGACCGCAGAACCACAAACCAAAAACTAATCCACACAAAAGGTCCGGAAGCCTAGATCACGAATTAGGGGACCCTTGAGGGATCACTTCACATGTCCATGAAGAACCAGGAAGAACAAAGGTGTGCAAGACACTCAGAATTATATTGTTTATCAAATGATCAATGGTTGTTTTACCAGGAACACAAGGGTATTATTTATACAAGGAACAACCCTCCTAGCTTGGTGTGAACTGAATCCACCACGTTTTGAAGTGGAGGGCCAGCTAGTGAGCAATTCACGAAGTAGTCTCTAGTCCTCCCGCGTCTGCTTGCCTTCTGTGCAGTCTTTAGTAATTTGGCCATAACTCCAGCTTGGGAACTCCAAACGATGCACCGTTTGTTGCATTGGAAAGTAGACTTGATAAGACTTCACACCATATGTATTATGTCCCCTGGAACGTGACTGATTGGTACAAAATTACACGTGAAGTTGAGGCTTCTACAGTGCACCCGTTTTCAGATCGGACGGTGCGAAATAACTTGGTTCTTTTCCGTAGCAGCCAATGATGCTCCTTCATGTGTAAACATGAGTATAACATATCGCATAACTTAGGTAGCATATTATTATCATCAATATTAAAATATAATGTAGAGAGGAAAGCATTGACCTGTTGTTCAAGTTTCTTAGCATGAGTTCGTGTAATCGGTCCTTCGTAGGATTGTTATGTGTGTCCTTTGCTGTGATGTCCACATCACAAGGTCAATCTGATGCTCAATTCCTCTCTTTGGTGGTGACCCTGGTGGTACTTCTTCAGGAAACACATCTTTGTATTCCTATAATACATCAAAAACAACACTTGACAATGTAGAGGATAAGTCTTCAGTGGTAAGAAAAGTGTCCTTGTACAGGAGTACAAAGAACAAGGCATTAGGTTCACTCAATTCTTTTAAATACCCTTTGGTAGCTATTGTAAAATCCCCAAGAAATGGTACAAAGAATTTCAACACATGTACACTTAGGAAAAATGAGGGGAATTAAAACTTTGAATTATAACGTTGTGAGTTCAAAGTGATGATTAAAACCTCTCAAAAACTTCCAACATGGAGATCTAAATTCATAACTTGGGTCTTCATATTTCAAATATTCAACCTTCCAAATTTGAGCTCATTTCGAGGGGTTTTAATATTTGTTTGGGATTAAAAGAGGAAACCCTCTAATCTGAATTTAAATTTCAGTTTCAAATCCCAATATCCTCAATTTGCAAATTTGGTTCCACAAATGTGTTCTCCACATTTGAATTAGCAGCCATGCCAAAATTCAGAAATATTGGAGTTGGTTTGCTATGCTTTTGGAACAATGCAAATGAGTAATTCAAATTCCATTTCAAATTCAACTAACAAAAACTCAATTCAAATTCCACACTAGAATTCAAATCAGTTGGAATTCAAATTTTCAAACCTTAACTTTGAGGCAAAGCATAGCCTTCAATTTTGAGTAGCTGTGATAAAAATATCAGTGGAAAATGGATTAAGAATTGAGGGGATGGGGTCCACATGTCAGCCACCCAATTGCTTTTACCGCTTCTGTTTTGGCTTCGGTAGAACAGCGAGCGACCGCCAGCGCCGGCTGCGACCCACTCCCTCTGATTTCCACCTCCTGCTCAGAACATCAGCACTCCGAGAGGGATATTTCACCGCCCCGTTGCCCACGTGAACGTCAGATCACTCTTTCGTTCGCTCCCCTGCTCAGCTCGAGTAACTTGACCGCCGCTCTGTTGCGCCGCGCCGCCCTTCCGTTGCCGACGCCATCCCGGCGTTGTCACGCCTGGTTAAGGTCATAGAAACGTGCGCAGGGATCTCTGGTTCCTCCCGGATGATAGTCCAAGACTTTCCTTCGAACCGATCACAAGAACTGAGCGTAGCTGGTTCTTCCACATTCAACTTTGCCTCCACGATGCCGCACCGTCGACGGGCCGCCTCAGACGCATTCACGCTCAACCAACCGGCGTCCTAGGTGCGTTGTCGACCCTTCTTGCTGTCCTCCCGGTTTGGAGCTAGGTTGTAGCCTAGGTCGGCCGGAATTTGATGTTTATCGCCGGCGGTTTCTTTGAACCGAGGTGAAGGAAACGGGAAATTCCTCAGCCATATTGAGTTGTGGTTCACCAGAGGCTAGGCATAGGTTCTCCAAACCATAGCCACCATTCTCGAGCAAATGGCAAGCAAAACCGTGCAGTTTCCGAAGGGTTCTCCGTGTTTTCCCTCCCGGCGGCGCAAAACCACTTCGGTCGCACGGTGAGCTTATGTTTCTGGCCGTTTTCCGAGGGATCATGGTTGTGTGTCGGGTTCCCCATGTCACGGTGGTGCTGTAGGACCAAACCGTGGCTGCTTTCCAGGCTCACCGAAGGAGTACCATGTCGCCGGAGTCACCAAAGTCGCTGCCACCGTCGCACGCCCATCCCCAGCCATCGTCGGTTAGGGGTAAGACTGGTAGCATGTTTCCCGTGTGGAAATAGGCAGTAGCGGCGAGTTTGGCGAAGGTTGGGGCAAGGGAACATCGTTCCGACGAGCTCTACGGCGTGGGCAGCCGCGGGGAGGCGCGCGGGCGCGAGGTAGAAGACGAGGGAGGCGCGGGCCACCTCTCAGTGGCTCGGCCCAGGCGCAGGATCGGGGTGCGGCACGGGATCGGCTGTGGCTGCACGGGTTAACTCTGTAGTCCCCGGTGTTGCCGCAATTCCACTCGTCCGATTTAAAACAGTGGGCCCGGTCACAATTATTTGAAGTTTCTGTCAAGCAATTAATTCCAGAAATTAGCTAATCTTTGCAAACCCATAACTTTGTGTAGGAAAACTCCAAAAAGGGTGAGACCAATTTTGTTAGAATCCTCATGAGGATTACTTCACAGAGGAATAAATTGCTTGCTAGGGAAATGCCCAGGAATTTCTGTAGAATTGTTTTTATTAAATCATTTAGAGATTTATTTCAGGAGCAGTTCTTTATGAAACATTCCCAAATTTGGGCAGCTAATCCTTTGCGTAGTTACAAATCCTCAGTAAAAATTTGAGCTTCATTGGAGTTCAATTGGTAGGCTAAATTACCTTCCAAAGTTCAACCTTTATTTGGAAATTCAAATTCTAAACAGAAACTTTTCAGAACTCCTGTCCAACTTCAAAAATCCATATCTTCCTGTTGGTAGCTCCAAAAATGGTGAAACAAATTTTGTTAGAACCATAGAGACTTACCCTAATTAGATCTTCCACTTTTAGGCATGTTAAAACTTCAGATTTAGGCTCAAATTTCAGAGAATTCTTGTACTTGTGGGAATTTTGGAGGCCACAAGGTGCAATGAAATTTCTCCAAATTTTGCTCAGATCATCTTTATAGAGTCTAGTATCCACTGGAAAAATACCAAAGCCAATTAAGGAACATAAATAGCAGTAGCTATGAATAGAAGTTAATTCTTATATTTCCTTAGCACTTGTGCATATATTTTGCTACCTCTCATATAGTGACTGAAGTTGAAGATACACCAGAGCCGTTGGACGTCCTCCCACCCGATGCTAACTTCTCCTTTGACTCGCAACCAGGCATGCCCCAGTTTGCATTTAATTACCTTTTACAAAGTTTTTCATTTGTATCACTTATGTCTAGGTTGAAACGTTTGCATTAGAGTTAAGGTGTTTGAAACCCCACTTGCATGACTTTAAATCCTATAAAGGGTTGGGTAGTTTACAGACTCGATGAGTAGAGAACGCCATGCTAATGTGCCTAGGATCTCAATAGAAGTCGAGTAGTTGGAATCTACTCGCGATGTAAGGTTTTATCAGACGGTATGGAAAGAGTAGAAAATGGCTTAAGAGTTGTGAAACTGAGACCCATCAGGGGGGATAGGATGCAGTGAGCGGAGGACTCACGTGCGTAGCCCTGTTGGTGTTGATTAAGGACAGAGTCGTGTGCGGGCCTACTGAACAAGTATCGAACAGTACCGGATGGCATACTGACATAAGCAAGAAACTGATGTAATTGGTTAACCTGGGTGCCGAGTCTTACCCAACCATTTTATAGGAGTGGGTTGAGGGTAGCAAGGTGTAAATCTGCCGGTGGACACAGTCACGCTCCACACGGGGACTTCCTGCCCGTTACGGATGGACCGGTCCGGCATTTGGGTTTCCTTTGAAAGGTGGTTGCATACAACAGAGTAGGAAGGTGTGTGGCATCACACTTTTGAAAGTGGTGTATGTGACGTATTGTCCGGGTGTCTCCTGATTGCAATCACCATCCGTCGCGGTTATTTGAGTACCGCTTGTTCACTGTTCTATGACGTAGTAAGAAGTGAAAGAAGCCAGATGATTGATAATATGCTGTGATGAACTATTAATGTTTTGAAACCATGTATGTTGTAGATGTAGAGCTAATTAAGTTTATCTTCCACTTTGGGCATCACCACATTGGAGGAAAGTGTTTCTTGTTTGATTGTGGACTTTCGATGTGAGGGCTGCCTAAGGCTCATTAAACTGCTGCTATAAAACTGAAAGTAAGTATTAACATGTAGGCGTGTCTTTATTGCAATGCCGTTATCCTACATTACCAATACCTGCATGTAGAGTTTCTGATTAGGGTGTCGGTTAAGCCTTGCTGAGCCATCGTGCTCACGGTTGCAATGTTTGAGCTGTGCAGGTGAGAGCTATGAGGAGGGGTCCGAAGACGAGGCGGTGCCCCCGTCGGGGTACACGGCCGAGTTGGAGCCCTGCACGCCGCCGTGATCTCCGGTTCCATGTTGCTAGTGTGTAGCGTCCCCGGACTGGACGGCTACACTTTTGCTTAGTTAGGATGAGAGAGTAGTTATAAAGAATACTTTCGCTGTATAATTATGTTTTGTAAAAGACTTCCGCTGTTTTATATCAAATAAAACTTTGTATGGTGTTCTTATTCTTTTCTTGTGTGCTGTTGGGTGCCGCATCGCACGGCACCACCCTCTGCGATCCCGGAGTGGGTGAACCACGGGGTGGTCCCCCACAGTCGTGGTATCAGAGCTGCATTGGGAATAGCACGGTCACGTGGTTGGATGTTATTTGACACGAGGCCTTGAAAAGAACCTATTTTGAAAACTTAGAAGTAGTCGAGTGAGGATTAGTCACTATGCCCACATAAGGTCTATGATAGTATAGATATTATGCTGGAAAAGCTAACTTATGTGTTATACATTCTGTAACAACGCTCCGACGTCAGGTAAGAGGTACGGTACGCCACCACAAGCGGATCAATTGCGGTAAGCTCGCCATACGAGCAATAGTATGGAATGGTTTACCGTGGCATGGCACGGTAGTGAATATGAGTATCTGAACCTTCCCATGGTTCTGAGAGCATATGAAAACGCTGATCCCAGCGTGCTTTAGGCAAAAGTGAGAATACACCGTCGTGTGGTAAGCAACACGATAGTATGCAACTCTTGAACATTCAATGTTCAAAGGGCCATATGCAGCGCTCGCCATTTGAGCTCGTTTGATCCACCTAATGGTGTGATTAATGAAACCGTTCCAGAGAAAAAGAAAAATATCCAGAAACATTTTTCAAGTTTTCTCTGAACTTGTTTAGCTCATATCCTTTACTAGGGATCTTCAAATTAGGTGAAACCAACTCCATTAGAACCCTATGAAAATCATGGCTTGCTCCATGAAAATGCCTAGAACACCGTAAGAGCTCCAATTAAGGCCAAACACACAATTATTTGTGGAGGGCTCAAATGAGCTTTGCCGCAAATGAAACTTGGTGAAGTCCATGTTTAATTTGTATCTTAGCCACGGTAAAAATTTTAGAGTCATTGGCCCTGTCTAGAAATACTTATAGTCTTAACAAATTCAACTTCAAATTCAAATTCATTCAAATTGACATATACATATGTTTATCTCATGTAGTCGCTAAGGTTGAGGAGGAGCCAGAAGTCTTAGACTTCATAACTCTGGAGAAACAGCTAGCCTACGACCAACAGCAGCAAGGCAAGCTCCGGTTTGCATTAACCATTTTATAAAATTTTACTGTTTTGAGAACTTACTTTGAGTACCCACTTTATTTATGCATTCGAGTCTTTTTTGAAAACCCAAATGCATAGCCAAGAAAACCCTGGTTTGGGCTTAGGTTTTTAGACCTCGATTAGCTACTGCAATGCTAAGATAGTGTAGGATTCGGTACAATTCGAGTAGTTGGAACTGCTCGCAAGAATAGGCTAGAGGCACACTACTCGGGTAAAGATAGCAAATGAAAAAAATGGCAAGAAAAATGAGACCGAGCGGAGAGTAAGGGCAGCAGGACTTTGGGGCCTGTGTGCCATAGCTCCATTTGTGTCAATTGAGGAATGAGCCGTGTGCGGGCCTGTTGAACATGCTAGAACAGTACCGAAGAACTACCGGATATATGGAACCAGGAAACCAATGCAATTCGGGTAGTGATCTGTTGAGGCATTGCTTGTCGTCCAGAGGGTAGGTTGAGAGCATGAGGTGTAAATCGGCTGGCGGCACTGCGGATGCGCACGCAGAGACCTCTTTCTCAGGACGATTGGACCGGCTAAACATTTGGCTGACGGATGAAAGGTGGTTGCATATGACGTCCGTGATGGTTGCTGTAGGCAACATCGAGTACGGCGTACGTGACGGGTTATTCGGGTAACCCTGCAGGTGTAAATAGATTATAATTGCCGTCCCTCGCGGTCAGTGAGTACCACTTGTTCACTGTACCGTGACGTAGAAAGAACAGGCTAGAGTCTTGTAAAAGTTGCTGATTGAAGGCTATACCTTGATTGTTAATGACTTGTTGTAGTTTAGAGCAAATTAAAGTTCTTTTCAACCTTGGGAAAAGCACATGAGAGAAATGAGTTTCTTGTTTGATTGTGGCTCTCTTATGTGTTTTAGCTTGAGGTTCTACACAACTTGCTGCTAAAACTTGAAGGTAAGGTTCAACTATTTAGGCGTGTCTTTTGCAACTTACTTTCGTATTACACATTGAAATTCTAGGATGTAGAGTTACATGTGTAGGTTAGACGGGTCAGACTTGCTGAGCCGTCGTGCTCAGTGCTTGTGTTTGAAGCTTTTGCAGTGTGTTATGAGGAGGAGACTCCCAAGTATGAGACGGACCCCCAAGAGGGACCGTTGAGTGGGAGTCGGGCACGCCGCCGTGTTAGTGTGCGTGTGTGCTAGAGGCGACACGTTCATGGGATGAACGTGAACTCTTTGCGTAGTCTATGCCCGTGAGTGTGGACTGAACATATTTTGTTGCAAACATGTTCATAAACTCTTTTATGTAATAAAACCTTGTTTCCGCTTTGTACCTTTTATGTGCGTTATCCTGTGCTGTGCAACGCAGCACCCCTCAGTGTGATCCTGGCTCGTCGAGGCCGTGAGGCCGTCGCAGTGTGGTATCAGAGCTCGCTTGAGGTTTAACGCACTAAAAAGGTCATCTTTTTCAAAAACTCGGTGAGGAACGTGTTAGTAGCCCATATAAGGATGTTGTTAGTTTATAGCAAGTGGCAAATCTAACCTAAGTGCTTATATCGGAAAATCATGCATCTCGGGACGTCATATGTCTTGGGGGTGCACGTATGCGCTGTCCACCAGTGTGCACAAGCTAAAGGGTGGAGCCTCATGGGTAGCAGGTAACCCGACCAGCTTTAGTATCCTCTATGACTCTTCATGTCGTTTGGGGTATTCGAGCAACGCCCTTCCTTGGCGTGCTACAGGCAAGTTTGGGAGACCCCGTCACGTAGTTAGTAACGTGAACACGTAGCTCAAGGCGTGATTGGCTTGAGAACAACCGTGCGAGTGATGACGGATGGTTGTAGGAACTGTATTGGGACCGGGTTCAGTGTGCAGCCGAGCCCGACGATTGTGTGAGTTATTTGCAGGTAGTCTAACAACGAATCTGTAGATGAGTAGCACACGTGTGCGAGAGATGTTTAGTGCCACTGAACCACCGCAGCCGGTTAAGTCCAGTATAGGTTTTTCTTAGTGAGGAACGTAGTACCCGCATGAACTGGTGACGCTTCGACGTCACACCCCACTAAAAGAATAACATCATTGTAGAACCTGAAAGTTTTGATGCATAGAACTAAAACTTTGATATAACTTCTTCCCTTAATCAGGATGTTCACAGTTAACAAGTTTACAACTTATAGGTTATTAAGGACAGATTCCCCTGTTTTCAGCTGAAATAAGTCTTAAGTTAAACAGAGGTTAGAGGTTTATTTCTTTCGAGTTTAGGGTCATATGATATATTTCTGGAAATATTTGGAATAGATTTACAACTTTTCTATTGATGTTCAGTGGTGTTTCATCCCTTAACCAGTCGAAAAATGCAGTAGTGTTGAAACTGTCCAGAAAACAGGACAGAGCAAATACTCTCTGTAACTCTCTGTAAATTGAGCATAACTTCCTGAATAAAAATCCAAAAATAGAAAATGAGGTAGTTCTGAAAAGTTCATGAGATTGTTTACAACTTTGTGACAGAAAATGTTGTCAAATACGATGTAGAATTAACTGGAATTCTTGGATCAAATCAGTACCTCAAGCAGGGAGGTGCTGTCCAATTTTCTCCAGAAATTCTGTCAACTTTGACATCTCATAACTTTTGAACCAAGACAGATATTAGGCCAAGCAAATACTTTATAGAAAGGTATTGAAGTTATCTTTAACTTTGATGTGGAGCTCCAGAATTGGTTTTGCTTTAGCATGGTCTAAATCATATTGAAATGGAAACTGGTCAGGGCTGTCAGTTTGGGCAGCAGACCAGCAATCAAATTTATCTTAAGTTTGATTTGTGTTTCCAAGTTTTATGAGTTCAGTGACATGTTTTAATGTTATAACTTAATGATTTACTGTTGAAATTCATATTTTACCTTTTTCAAATATACTTCTACAGATGACAGCGGATACACAACTGGAGAACGGGTGGGTGGCATCCCACTGTTCTCAACGCAGCGGTTATCCGAAACTGTTGAGGCTAATGCTTCAACATTTTGGATACGTGGAAACGCCACAGTACCTCGCCAAAGAAGAAGGCTAGGGGGGTGGGACAGGACGTGGACCATCCATGTGAATGTTCCAGCAGGACCTACGCCACCCGGTTGGGCACCATTCACCGTCACGGTGAGGGGTAGACAACCGGAGGAGATGTGGCAGGTGGCAGCCCCCGACACCATATCGCGTTTCTGCCAGCTACACGTGAGAGCGATGGAGGGCACTTCATACGCGCTTGTCCAGGTGGGGGGGGGCGAGCTAATCACGTGTGGAGAAAGAGGTACTTGGAGGCAACAGATCCGGGTTGCCGAAGGTACAACCCCGCGGAGGCGAATCTCAGCCTCTAGTTGAGGGCAGGAAAGACCATGACGGACAGACAAGCTGTCCATATGGATCGTCTTGCCGTGGAGCTCAGGGAGAGCACCAACCGCGGAGACCATTTCGATAGTGCTCACAGTGCACTCCGTAATGTTCTCCTTCCGACGATAAGCGACTGAACGAAAAAACACAATCAGTTGCGTCGTCTAAAGAAGGCGAAGAAGAAAAGCCGCGTCGACATCACGGCTTTACATAAACAAGTGCAGGCCTTGACCCAGCAGAACGAGGTCCTAACTCAAGAGCGTGATGACACTAGTGAGGAGAGCCAGGGCTGGGAAGAGGACTACAACCAGGCCATGGACGAGGTGCATGCTTGCAAGACCTCGTGCCTCCGGTAGTGGGCCTACCGATGGTAGGTGTCGTACCGGTGGTTTTGGTTATCCGGGCGATGTGGGAACCTGAGCCAGAAGAGGAGGTCATGGACCCTGAGCCACCAGCAGAGGTAGCGGAGGAGGACGACCGGCAGGAGGTCGAGTTCTACTCCGAGTAGTGAGTTACCGTTGCCAAGTAGGGCAGCGAGGGTGGTGTGTAAAAACTTTTGTAATCGGTGACATGTCGTGTAGACAGTAGCATGTGTATAGGAAGTGACGACATGAGCACGACTTCTCGGGGATCCAGGAATAATGTATCTTGTATAAAGTTTATGCTTTATCAATATATGTGAATGTTGTTCAAGTTTATTCATGTGTCACTTCAATACCTACTGTTTTTTATGGAATTTGAAGAATGACATGTGCTGATCGTTGCTGTTTTGAATTTCAGAATGACTCACACTCGTGCCAACCCGGAAGTTGGGGGTTCTAGTCAGGGGGGAGATGCCTCCCAACAGCCTCCAGAGGATTCCTCGGGACAGCAACAGCAGCAACAGCAACAACCGCCTCCGCCACCTCCACCGGTTACATTGGCCGACATCGTTGCGGCTATGGCAGGTTCATATCAGCAGCACATGGAGTTGTTGCAAACTCTTATTGCGAATACGTCTCGACCAGAGAGGCATCAAGACTGCGAGGAGCGTCAACAAAGCTCCTACTCCAACTTTCTGGCTACTCATCCCCCCGGTATTCTCAAGGGCATATGAACCCCTCGATGCGGACAACTTGCTCCGCATGATGGAAATGAAATTCGAGCTGCTCCAAGTGAGTGAGCAGCGCAAGACTCAGTTCATGGCCCAGCAGCTTCAAGGGTCCGCGAGCGCTTGGTGGGCAAACTTCCGTGCCTCGCAACCCACCGAGCGAGTAATGAACTGGGCAGAGTTCCAGACGGCCTTACGGGCCTATCACATACCGCCGGGTCTTATGAAGAGGAAGACACAGGAGTTCCTTTGCATGCAGCAAGGCAGCAGGAACAAGCTGGAATACTCCAGGGCGTTCAACGATCTCACGCTCTACGCTTCATATCACACTGATACTGATGAGAAGCTGCGGGATCACTTTTACCAGGGGCTTAATCCGCTCCTGAAGGACAAGCTGGCAATGTTCAATCACGGCAGCCTCAATGACATTATTGATGCTGCGATTGTTCAGGAGGACTCCGGCAAGGAGTTAGTGGCAGTGGAGAAGAAGCGAAGTGCACCACAGAGCAGCGGAGAAGGATGTGGTCCTTCCCAAAAATACCGGATAGTGTATTGCTCACCATAGGGTCAACGCTGACAGCCACCACAGCGGCTGATGCAATTCCGCAGTCGGCCATATTCTCCACCGGCGTTCTGGCTGGCATTACCAGCACCACCTCCGCAGCAACAAAAGCAGCAGCGGACGATGCCGCATGCGTTTGCACCTCAGCAGCGCATGCCGGGCTTTCGTCCCCCAAGCACGGGGCAGCCGTCAACCGCATGCTTCAAATGCGGTCGTCCAGGGCACTTTGCCAACAACTGCCCCGAGAGGCAAGGAGGCGGAGTTGTACCAAAGTTTCCGGGGAGGAATCAGCCCCGGAACCCCATTAATGCGTGGCCGGCAAATTCTAGGCCCGGCACGTCCACCAACTCGCCATAGAGGACGTGCCGGAGCGGGAGCCAATCCTTGCGGGTATTTTTCAACTCCACCAGCATCCCGCCATAGTGTTATTTGATTCAGGTGCCACGCATAGTTTCATTAGCCAAGCTTTTATTCCTAAATACAGCTTGCAAATACTACCCACCGAAAGTCCTTAATTGATTTGTTCAACGGGTGGAAAAATTTCAGCAAGCATGATGGTTCCAAAAGCGCCATTATGCTTAGAGGGTAGAGTATACCCTACGTCTCTCATAGATTTAGAGGGACAGAAGGTCGATGTCATCTTAGGGATGTCATGGTTAACCTGCCACGACGCTGTTTTGAACACCATCCTCCGAGTCGTGCATCTACACTCAGAAGTGCACGAGTCTCACTCATTATTTCTGGACAGTCCAGAAATAAAACCTCCAAGTGTATACCAATCCACCACTATCAGATTGGAAGACATTCCGGTAGTCTGTGAGTTCCCTGATGTGTTCCCGGATGATTTACCGGGGATGCCGCCTGACAGAAAGGTGGAGTTCAAGATTGAACTTACACCGGGAACGATGCCAATATCCCAAAGGCCGTACAAGATGGCGCCAAAGGAACTGATAGAACTGAAGACGCAGTTAACGGACCTGCTGGAGAAGGGTTTTATTAGGCCGAGCTCCTCAGCATGGGGCTGTTCGGCATTATTTGTGACGAAGAAGTATGAGACGTTGCGGCTTTGTGTGGACTATCGTCAACTAAACGCCGTAACTATCAAAAACAAGTATCCGTTGCCACGGATCGACATGTTGTTTGATCAGTTAGTTGAAGCAAAGATATTTTCCAAAATGGACTAAAGATCCGGGTACAGGCTGAGGATATCCCAAAGACGGCTTTCTCAACGAGGTACGGACTTTATGAGTACCTGGTCATGTCCTTCGGCCTCACCAACGCTCCAACTCACATCATGTACTTGATGAACTCGGTATTCATGCTGGACCTGGACAAGTTTGTCGTGATCTTCATCGACGACATATTGTTATATTCCAAGTCGGAGGAAGAACACACGAAGCATCTGCATATAGTCTTGCAAAGGCTGCGGGATCACTAACTATACGCGAAATTCAGCAAGTGCGAATTCTGGATATCGCAGGTGCCTTTTCTCGGGCATATTATCTCAGTGGAGGGCATCGCTGTAGACCCGAGTAAGATCACACAAGTGCTGAATTGGAAGTCCCCGAGAACTGTTCACAAGGTACGGAGTTTCCTCGGACTCGCGGGATATTATCGGAGGTTCATTCTGAACTTCTCGAAGATTGCCAAGCCTATGACCGATCTTCTGAAGAAGGCTACCAAATATGTTTGGAGTCCAGCATGTGAAGAATCATTCAAGGCATTAGTGAAGCACTTAACATCAGCACTGGTTTTGGCGCAGCCGGACACAACAAAACCGGTCGATGTGTACTGCGATGCATCTGGCATTGGGCTCGGATTTGTGCTGATGCAAGAACGAAGGGTGGTCGCGTATGGCTACGGCATCTCAGGAACCATGAGCAAAATTATCCAACTCATGACTTAGAGCTCGCTTCTGTGGTACTCACACTCAAGATGTGGAGGCACTACCTACTCGGTAACCTTGTACATTTATATACCGACCACAAAAGCCTCAAGTACATATTCACTCCGAAGGAGCTGAACATGAAGCAATGAAGATGGTTGGAGTTTATAAAGGATTACGAAATAGAGATCCATTATCATCTCGGCAAGGCAAACGTTGTAGCGGATGTGCTGAGTCACAAATCACACGTCCACAATCTGACCATCACACCGTTGGACGAGAGCGAGCCACCATTGCATGTGATTCCACATGGAGCTCTATACAACTTAGCTTTGATCCCCACCATCCGTGAAGAGATAGCGGCAGCTCAGAAACATGACAAGGGCATGTCGCATTTACGCAGACGTGTAGACAGTGGGGAGTTGAAATGTTTCCGGAAAGACAGAGACGGCGTCCTATGGTTCAAGGACCGGATCATCGTACCACGTAAACTGGAGTTGCGGAAGAAAATCTTTGATGAGGCTCACTTGTCAAAGTTTTCTATTCACCCCGGCAGCAACAAGATGTACCAAGAACTCAGAAACAAGTTTTGGTGGACACGGATGAAGCGGGAGATCACAAAGTATGTGTCCGAGTGTGATACATGCCGAAGGGTGAAGGCAGACCATATGAGAAAATCAGGACTATTATAACCACTGAGCATTCCTGCCTGGAAGTGGGAGGATGTGAGCATGGACTTCATCGTCGGTTTACCCACCACATTTCAGAAGCATGATTAACTGTGGGTGATCGTCGACTGGCTTACCACAGTTGCTCATTTTATCCCGGTCAACACCAACTACAACGCCAAGAAATATGCTGAATTGTACATCTCACGGATCCTATGGTTGTACACCCCGCACCATCATCTCGGATTGGGGCACTTTATTTGTGTCTCGTTTTTAGGAGCAGTTGCATGCTTCTTTGGGGACGAAGCTGATCCGTAGTTCAGCGTACCACCCGCAGATGGATGGGCAAACCGAGCGGGTAAATCAAATTTTAGAAGATATGCTACGAGCTTGCGCCATCAACCACGCTAAGAATTGGGATGATCACTTACCGTTGGATGAGTTCTCGTACAACAATGGGTACCAGGCAAGCATCAAGATGGCACCTTACGAGGCGCTATACGGGAAAAAATGCAGCACACCGCTGAATTAGTGCGAGTCTGGTGAAAGGGTCACCTTCGGGATTGATCTTGTCAGCAACGCGGAAGAAAAAGTTCGGCTGATTCAAGCAAACTTAAAAGCCGCTCAATCCTGACAAAAACAGTATGCGGACCGGAGAAGGCGCCCGTTAAAATTTGAAGTCGGGGGTCACGTGTATCTACGTGTGTCTCGAATGAAGGGCGTGAACAGATTCGGGGTGAGAGGAAAGTTGGCACCCCGATTCATCGGTCCATTCTAGATTACAGAAAGATGTGGATCAGTTGCATAGCGACTGAAATTACCAGCAACACTCTCCGGTGTGCACGACGTCTTTCACATTTCTCAGCTGAGGAAGTGTCTTAAGCTATCAAATACCTTTCAGATGAAGGATATCGATGAACTAAAACAGGATCTCACTTATCGGGAAGAACCGGTTCAAATTATTAATGAAAAGGCCCGAACCAAACGCAACCGTACGTTGTGGTTCTACAAGCTTCTATGTAGTAATCACTCCATATATGAAGCAACGTGGGACAGCGAAGGCTTCCTTCGCGCTAACTACCCCGACTTTTTAACGTCGCACCTACGGTAATTTTCCACCGTCCTCTCTCTCATTTTCACCTTATAATCTCGGGACAAGATTCTTTTAGGGGGGGGATGTAAGGGCTCGAGTTTTTGCACACATTCAAATTGACCATCACACCACACACACCTCATTGGAGGAAGGATTATGAACACATTTGAAGAGCAAGTAAACACCATCAACATGGTCATTAGATGATAAACTCACAAAATGCAAAAGTGGTATTTCCCACATGCATCATATAGGGGCTGAGCATATGAAAAACTTCTACACCTTGCTAGGAATGCTCATGCCAAATTTCACCCAAATCCAAAACCTTTTTGAGGTATTTTTGGGCAGAATTGGAAAGAGGCTAGTTTGAACTTAAATTCAAATTCAAACTCCATTCATTCCATGAATTCAAAAGTGGGATTCATATTCACACTCAGCACATTTTTGTGCACTCACACACCAAGTTTCACTTCATTTGGAGTTAATCTTGACATGAGCTATTGTGGCTAAACTCAAATCAAATTTGAATTTCAGATTCAAATTTGCTGCAAATTTGATCAAATCAAATCACACATTGAATTATTCAAAGTCAGTTGGCCATTTTGATGTTTGATCAACTCACAAGGGGTATTAAGGTCCCTACTGTTTTCAACAGTGGAGGAAGTTAATTTGTGAGGTTAAAAATGAGGGGTGGGACCCTCCTGTCAGCCTCCTAGTTGATCAATCGACTGAAGAATATCGGTTCCTCAGTTTCCCGGGCCGGTGCTGCGATTGCTACCGAGCCAATGCCGGCGCCAGCAGCTGCTTTCGGTGTTTCCCCGTGCTGGCACGCTCACCCGGTCCTTATCTCCACAGCCGAGCGCCACAGTCCGAGTTCTTCACCCTCCCATCGCCGTTCACGAGCTCGATCGCCGGCTCCCGCGAAAACACACCCGAACACCGTCACTCTCCGTTCCCGATCGCCCATGCTAGCCAAGCCTCGGTTGCTCGAGCTGTCCACACGAAAAAGCTTCACCCACACGTGCTCTAGCATGCTATCACCACCCCTCCGACGTTCTTAGCTCATGTTGCCCGCAAAGAGACGATCGCCGCCGAGCACCGAAGAGAAACCAGCGGAAGTCGTTTCGGTCCACACTGGACAGCGAGCTACGAGCCTCTTCACCGCCACTTCTCTTCACGAAAGAGGTGTGTTTGCATGTCCTGATAACGTAGCCGGTGGTTGTTTATCGTTTGCAAGCACCGGTAGCATGGTTTTTACCGTTTACCGAAACATAGTTCACTCGGGGAAGGCTCGGTCTCAACCAAAATTCGGGTTAACCGATCAACCAAAGACCGAACAAGCTTTCCAGCACCTTCCTCACTTCCTAGCGGTCATCCTCGAAGAAGAATCAACGGAAACCATGGAGGATCTGCTATGTTAGAGCTGTTTTTTTCTCACCGCCGGCAAAAATTACCTCGGCTCACCGTCGAGGAGGTAGTTACAGATGTTTTCAGCCCCAAAGCGTATTCATTTCATGTTCTACACATGCCACTCATGCTCCAGGGCTAAAGAACCGAAACTTTAGTGGGGAAATGAGGGTTTCCGACTTCACCGGAAGCCTAACCTCCACTGCCACCGTCGCACACCCCTTTCTGGCGATCTTTGGCCGCCGGCGACCCTACCAATGAGCTCAGCGGGTCTGAATATGGGGGGCGGCGAGTAGGTGCTTGGGAGGTGGCCGGGAAACTGATTCCTGTGACCCTCGCCGGAGGGCGCCGCCGGGGGACTCTTTTGGCGCGAGGTTAAAGAAGCTCTGCATCGTGAGGCCCACCGGCAGGGATTTAAACATTTCCCGAATTTTAGTTTTTAGTTCAAACTTCAAACCCACATAACATTGGCTAGGAAACTCCAAATCAAGTGAACCAAATTTGGTTGGATTCAGCTCTCTGAGTACTTTCCAACAAATCAAGTTTCACTTTATGAAAATCCTTATTTCTCCAGAATTAATTCTTCAAAATTTGAAATGTTTAGAATTTTAACTGGAGAATCCTTTGGTGGAAAATTATGAAATTTGGCTAGGATGTTCACGATGATATCCCTGAGCTACCATAAAAATTTCAGATCCATTGGAGCTCGTTTGATCCACCTAATTGTGCGATTAATGAAACTGTTCCAGAGAAAATGAAAAATGTCCAGAAACATTTTTCAAGTTTTCTCTGAACTTGTTTAGCTCATATCTTTTGCTAGGGATCTTCAAATTAGGTGAAACCAACTCCATTAGAATCCTCTGAAAATCTAGTTTCAGAAAATCATGGCTTGCTCCATGAAAATCCCTAGCGCACCCTAAGAGCTCCAATTAAGGCCAAACACACAATTATTTGTGGAGGGCTCAAATGAGCTTTGCCGCAAATGAAACTTGGCGAAGTCTCTGTTTAGTTTGTATCTAAACTACAGTAAAAATTTCAGAGTCATTGGGCCTGTCTAGCAATACTTATAGTCTTAACAAATTCAACTTCAAATTCAAATGCATTCAAATTGACATATGCATATGTTTATCTCATGTAGTCGCCAAGGTTAAGGAGGAGCCAGAAGTCTTAGACTTCATAACTCAGGAGCAACAGCTAGCCTACGACCAACAGCACCAAGGCAAGCTCCGGTTTGCATTAACCATTTTATAAATTTACTGTTTTGAGAACTTACTTTGAGTACCCACTATATTTATGCATTAGAGTCATGTTTGAAAACCCAAATGCATAGCCAAGAAAACCATGGTTTGGGCTTAGGTTTTTAAACCTTGATTAGCTAATGCAATACAAAGATAGTGTAGGATTCGATACAAGTCGAGTAGTTGGAACTGCTCGCGAGAATAGGCTAGAGGAACACTACTCGGGTAAAGATAGCAAATGGAACACATGGCAAGAAAAATGAGACCAAGCGGAGAGTAAGGGCAGCAGGACTTCGGGGCCTGGGTGCTATAGCTCCACTTGTGTCGATTGAGGACCGAGCCGTGTGCGGGCCTGTTGAACAAGCTAGAACAGTACCGAAGACCTACCGGATATATGGGAACCGGGAAACCGATGTAATTCGGGTAGCTGGGTGTTGAGGCATAGCTGGTCGTTCAGAGGGTAGGTTGAGAGCTTGAGGTGTAAATCGGCTGGCGGCACTGCAGATGCGCGCACAGAGACCTCTTGCTCGGGACGATTGGACTGGCTCAACATTTGGCTGACGGATGAAAGGTGGTTGTGTACGACGTCCGTGATGGTTGCTGTAGGCAACATCGAGTACGGGTGTACGTGACGGGTTATTCAGGTAACCCTGTAGGTGTAAATCGATTATAATCGCCGTCCCTCGCGGTCAGTGAGTAACACTTGTTCACTGTACCGTGACATAGAAAAAACAGGCTAGATTCATGTAAAAGTTGTTGATTGAAAGCTATACCTTGATTGTTAATGACTTGTTGTAGTTTAGAGCAAATTAAAGTTCTTTTCATCCTTGGGCAAAGCACATGAGAGAAATGCGTTTTTTGTTTGATTGTGGCTCTCTTATGTGTCTTAGCTTGAGGTTATCCATAACTTGCTGCTAAAACTTGAAGGTAAGGTTCAACTATTTAGGCGTGTCATTTCCAACTTACTTTCCTATTACACATTGAAATTCTAGCATGTAGAGTTACATGTGTAGGTGAGACGGGTCAGACTTGCTGAGCCATCGTGCTCACTGCTTGTGTTTGAAGCTTTTGCAGTGTGTTATGAGGAGGAGACGGACCACCAAGAGGGAAACCCCGTTGAGTGGGAGCCGGGCACGCCGCCGCGTTAGTGTGCGTGTGTGCTAGAGGGGATACGTTCACGGGCTGAACGTGAACTCTGTGCGTAGTCTACGCCCGTGAGTGTGGACTGAACATATTATGTTGTAAACATGTTCATAAACTCTTTTATGTAATAAAACTTTGCTTCCGCTTTGTACCTTTTATGTGTGTTATCCGGTGCTGTGCAACGAAGCACCCCTCAGCGTGATCCTGGCTTGTCGAGGCCGTGAGGCCGTCGCAATAAATCAACTCAGGCGATTCTACACATAAGAACACCGAGCCAGCCGCACGCAACATTGCGCCGATCTCTGACCCACCAAAGGGAAATAGCGTACATCCTGGATGATCTCAAGAGCACCGCATGGAAGGAAGAATCAACCTCCTACACCGCGATACTCGGGGGCTACATGGTCACATAAGGCCTGAAGGCTCATACCGAGAAGATTTGCTCTTCTCGAGTCGTGTGACGTATGTCTAAGGGGCAACGAAATCCCTGAACGAAGCAACGGTCCGAAAGATACTGGAAAGGCAACTACTCAACCACGCGAGACCCAAACACTCGCACCAAAAAATATGCTTCTCCCGAGCCATGCTACATACGGCTAAGGGACAACGACAACCCTAAACGAAGCCACGGTCCGAACGAGACACAGGGGACAAGGTACCAGGACCTCCACTTCCAAAGTCGGGCAACCTTCAGCTAAGGGGAAATGAAAGCACTAAAAGAAGCTACAGTTTGAGCGAGCCAGAGGAAGTAAGGAACAAGCAAACAAGATAAGTCAAAAGTCCAGGTTTTTTCCATTCCTTAAAAATCTCCCAAAATATTGGTTACAAACGGGAAAGAAACAAATACAAGACTACTGACGGGCTACCCTAGCCTCTGCCTCTCCATCTCCTCCATCTGCTGAATGCAATCGTAAAGGACCATCTCCTGTAGAGCCCGGGCTGCCGGCTCGACCCTTCATAGGAACACCCTAGCTCCGCATCGGACGGGCCATCGGAAAAGCCCTCTCCCAAGGCTCCGTTGAACACAGGGTAGTGCGACAACACCATGCCTAGGGCCACCTGAGCTCCGCAGATGACCCCAGCGCCCCCCTAAGATGACAGACGAGTCGCTATCCGATCCGCAACCAATGACAACTCCGCCCTGAGCCTCTTCTCCGAGAACTCTCCAAGCACCGAGAGGCACATGGAACGCCCGGCAACCCGGAGGTTATCAAGGCTTGACCGAAGCATGTTGAATTCCTTGGAGACCTTTCTGAGCCGAGCTCTGATGAAGTTTTTGCCCAAGGAGGCCTCCTCAGGTAGGCCCAGAACAAATCGCAAGCCACAGTCACCGCACCACGAATCTCCTATAGACCCCTCTAGACATCGGAGAGCCGATAACAAAGACCCAAGAGCTCCTCGTCCCGCTCATGAAGCTTCCTCTCCTCCTCGGCCACCCTCGCCTCTGAAAGGAACGCTACAGGGCTGAGCACGAAGACTTCGAGAGGAATTTCAGGGATGAAAAGAAGACCTACCCGAGAGTTGACGGTCCACCGCAACCATGGCGTCCGGAGCTACCCGAGCCTCCTCGCTGGCATCCTCATCCGAAGTGGCCCGGTCGTCCTCCTGAGCTCCCGCGAGCTTGGCATCAGCTGCCCCCTCCTTGGCGATCGCGGTTGCCCCATCCTCAGCATCCCACGTGGCCTCCTCACGAACTCGTGCAAGCTCCGCCGGCACCGCCGCCAGCTCGGTCTCTGCCTCCTCTTGTCGAAGTTCACTCTCCCGAGCAAGTCGCGACTTCTCGGCTGGCCGCTGGACCAGCCCCTGCAAAAATCAGAAAAAGCCCAAGGTAAAACAACGCACCCTGCAAAAAATGATGAAAGCGGAACCAAGATCCCTACCCGTCCACCGGGAGCCTCCCTCTAAAGTTGGTCGAGCGCGCCACCCACACGCTCATACACGGCAAAGAGGCTTGCCCGAGTGGCAGCAAGCTCGGCGCAAGAGCTCTCGACATCCTCGTAAGCTCGCTCCCAAGTTGCAAGCTTGGACAACGAGACATCCAGGGTAAGGATGAGCCATCTCGGTCGGCCGCTAGCTCCGACTCCTCTATGCTGGGAGCAGGAACCTCACGGGCAGAGCCGGAATCATCCAAGTGGGACCCCACGACTGGCGATCCATACCCGTAGGCCGAGCCCCCAGGGGGGACGACGGGTCCCTCCTGAACAGCGCCAGGAGCTGGGTCTCGGCAGACTCGATCCCATCCTCCACAAGGGTCGGCAAGGGGCTCGCTTCCGGAAGGCAGGATGAAGCCGGAATTAATTCCTGGCCAGCAACCCCACCATCAGGTTCAAGTGGCGGCAGGGATCCCGAGCCCCTAGGCGCTGTCCCGACCTAAGCAGAGGTAGGAGGCAGCGACACTGGGCCGGCGGCATCAGCAACCAGGGCCCCAGCCGATTCCGAATCCACAGGGGCGAACACAGGCGAGGGCCACCATTCCCACTCCGTGACCACCACCGGATGAACCACCTTCGCCAGCTTATCAACCGGAACACAGACGATCGGGTCCATCCAGCATCACAAGAAACAGTAAGAAGACCGAGCGCCCTCACCACCGACGCCAGCACGACATGAACTTTTGGAGCTGCGTAGTATTGCCGCAACCTCAACTTTTGTGGTCGGTATAGGACCCAAAGGGACAGACGGCGCACCTCTCGCCTTCCTATTCCTCAGCATCAGGTCAGGAGCGTGCCCAGCCCAGAGCAAGGAACGACCCGCGCGGGTTGATGCACGGGCGAGCGAAGAGTGGGTCCACAGTGAAGGGGGGCACGACAAGGACAACGTCATCTACCGAGGCCACTGCCGTGAGTTTCTTCATCCTTGCCGCCGCCTCCGAGGAAAAGAGCTCCACCTCCGACTCCTTCATCGGGTCCGACGGGCCAAGATACTCCCACATTGGATACCCCCGAACCCGAAGGGGCTGCATCCTCCGCTCCACAAAAACACGGAGAAGGCTTGTGCCGGTAAGGCCCCTTCCTTTAAGATCCTCTAACTAGGTGAGAAGCGGCACCAACATGGCCGCGTCATCGTCACAGACGCCGTCGTGATTGTATGCCCTCAGTACCGGAGGACTGCTGGTGAAACATGGGAGTACCGGCGCTGCGTTCCGGATGTTGAACCATCCCTGATGGCATCATTTGAGCAACGATGGAGAGGGACAGTGAAGTAGCGCGTCTGCTATGCACGGAGTTGAACGCAGGCGCCACCAGAGTTGGGGAGCGGGGAGTCAGTCGCCGAAGCCCACACCCAGAAGAAGAACCTCCATAGGTTCATATCTGGCTCCAACTTAAGGAAAGCCTCGCACAGGGTGACGAACACCGACATGTCGAGGATTCCGTTCAGTGTCAGTTGGTGAAGCTTGACGCCATACTCCTTGAGGAGCCGCCGGGAGAAGGGGTGTGCCGGAATCCCAAATCCCCGTGCATGGAACGCGAAGAAGGACACAACCTCATCGTCGAGCGGCGCGGGCACGTTCTCCCCCTTGGCAAGACGAATGGAGTGAGCCTCCCTCGACGAAAGCATCCCACCTACTCAATGATCTGGCTAGAACTCGCACGGGAGGTCGTCCACGCAGACATGGTGGCTAGAGAAGAAGAGGTAACAAGCGTTATGTTTAATCGGGAGAGGAAAGTGCAAGTAAGGAAAAGGCAATACCCTAGGGAGCACATAAAGCCATCAGAGCAGCGTACGACCTGACAACCGTCAGGGAACAGGCAACCACTCGGGTCCCCTCGAAACCAATGCTGCTTCAGTCTGATCAACTGCCCCTAGAGATTAAAACCGTCCCTGTGGCACGAGAAACGGATTGAGAGGCACCTCCTCGTTTCCTCGAATTAAAACTGCCCCCAAGGTATAGGAGTTGAGACGAGAGGCACCTCCTCAACCCCTCGAAACATAAGCGTAAATTCATCCAAAGAAAGGAAGGTAAGTCTCCAGCCCACATTTGGGGCCAGAAAAGTCCCGGGTTCGAAGGCCGGCCCCCACAGGGCTCCAAGGCTGCCTGGGACGTCCATGAGGGAGGGGCAGACGCACGAGGCGGTCGACGATAGAGACTATATTGGCGAGGGTGAATCCTCTCGACACCCCTAAGTCCGTAGCCAAGTCCCAACCCCGCAAGCACCGAGGTAGCACTTCGAGGGGTCAGCATCGAGTCCCCCGAGCACACTATAGGCTAGGTAACCACGCGCTCGCCTCGAGTAGGGATTTAATGAAACGCGGGCACTGAACCGTGATAAGGAAGCCCCCCACAGAGAAAATAGTTCCAATCAACCAAACGAACAGGGCGGCAGTGTTTCACTCGGCTCTCCTGAAAGTCAACTCACTGGGCCCGGGGGCTCGACCGCCGAGGAAAGTCCCCGATTGGCCTGACCCCTCTGAGTTACAAACGGCTAGTGGATGGGGGGCGAAGCGAACCCGCCATAACGACAACCCGGCCTCTAAAAGGAGGCTTGGGGGCTTGCCACAGGGTCCCATTGGGAGAGACCATAGGTCGCGGTTGGTCGTTGGGAACCCGTTCGTCGCGGCTATAATATTTGAACCAATCCCTAACGATGTCTTCTTTCTTTTTCTAGCCATGCAGCAACGAAGACAACTGCTGTTCACCCCTTGATCGATTAATGGGATCTAACAGAGGCTTGGGGGAAACTGACGGGGTTCCTGACCCTGACCCCCAGGGGAAGCGGCGGTCTTCCACCTCGGCGCCCGGACGAGGAGCGGACCCGATGGAGAAGGCTCGAGCGTGGGCTTGGAGGAGGATGGAGCAAGGGTATCAAGGGTTCCAGACCCCGACCTCTGGAGGGAGCGACGATCCTCGCCCTCGCCACCCAGGCTAGGGGCAGACCTAGAAGAGAAGACCCGAGCCCGAGGTTGTGAAGGAAAGAAGCAGGTAGCCTTCATTGTAGAACAGGCGTCGCCATGACCAAGTGGGAGGGCACTTGAATGCCACCCCTGACATGCGCATAAGAGCCCTATCCCGTCCGATGGAACGATGGAGGAGGAGTGTGCGGTGCGTGCACGCGCCCCAGAAGACTCGCCCTAGAGACAAGACAGGAGCAAGTGGAGTGGCGGACTCCAGAGGCGCACGCGACCTCATCGAGCGGTCTGACTTATGTAGGATAGAACGCTCGTTCCTTTATCCGCGACTCCCTCTCCACTTACGGAGAGTTAAGAGGGAGTCGCTGGGAACGAGTATAAGTAGATCGACAGTCCCCCTAAAAGGAGAGAGTTCTTGCACTTGTAAAAGAACAACCCCCATTTTCAATGAAGAGTAGTGAGACACATGAAACTGTACGTAGGGCGCCTTGCCTGAACCAATATAAATCCCTTGTGTTCGTAGATAGGCCATTTCAAGGACGAACGTGCAGTACATTCGTTACTAGTCAGAAATCCGAACGCCGACACCTCCGAATAATGTTTCTCCGAGCATCCGTCGGAGGACTACATAAAGGCACAGATATTGCAGTAGGATTCATCATACTTGGCACCTCGTCAGTGTGCTTTGTAGTCAATTCATCAAGACGCTGCCGTAGAGCATCGAACTTCATATGTTGATTCTGACTACACAACCTTTTAAACAAGTTCATAAGTTGTTTGTTTCTAAACTGTAAAAATTTGCCCCAGAGTTTCTCATGCTCCACCTTTATTGTATGTCTTGCCAACATGGTCTAACGCCACGTTTGGCGCCACCATACTTGACATCAAGTATAGCCTTTAGTAGGCTCGCATGACGGTCATGGATAACACACACATTTGGACGTTCTTGCACTACTGCCATCTTAACTCGATTGCGAAACCAATATCAGCTATAAGTGTTCTCGCTCTCCACGAATGCAAAAGACACCGGTAACACTTGATTGTTGCCATCCACTCCAATAGCCGTAAGAATTTGGCCTTTGTACTTTCCAGTTAGGAATGTACCATCCATGCAAAGTACAGGTCTGCAATGCCTAAATGCATTTATATATTGACCAAATGCAAAGAATGAACGATGGATAATTAGCTTCCCAGGGACCCTTTGGGTTTTCAACATCCATTATGTCATAGTAAGTGCCAACATTTCTCTGTTTAATTGTATGAAGAAACTTTGGAAGATTGTCATACGATACTTCATACCAACCAAACCTCTATTCTACAACTTTCTGTTTCGCCTTCCAAGCTTTTGAGTAACTTATAGTGTACTTAAAATCCTCCTCTATGGTGTTAATTATTGATCTTGACTAAAACCATATGTTTTCCACAATCCTATCATACATGTAATTTGCAACATACACTGTTGTAAGAGCCGTATTGCACTTCTCCAATTCTTGCAGCTCACATGTATGGTCTTTAACTATGGAACATTTCCACAACTTTCTCCACTTCTTATAACCATGAACTCGGAAAGGACAGCTTCTGGACACACATTTAACATCATAAATTGTTGTACTTTACTTGTAAACAACAAATGACCTCTTCAATGACAGGGACCAAAACTTCACAACATCTTTGAGAGCATCTTTGTTTTTATAAATACCTCCATTTATATTGTTGTCCTAATACTCCAACGACAAAGAGTGACCTTCTCTAATACATAGATTACAAAAGTTTTGATTATTCCACTCTGCCAGGATAGGAATCTCATCTTAATCATCTGACGAGTCAATTTTGGAACATATGATTTTCCATGTCATTCGCTCGTATTTGCTGAACTATGTCTTCGTTGTCTTCACCCTCATCAGCTTGACCTGTTGGTTCACTATGAATTGTATCCTTCCTGTCCACCTCATATTCTTCTTCATTTTCAAGCCTCTCATCATCTGCTTCTTTACAACCGCCTTAATCCTCCAGTTCATCTACAGAATCGTGAACTGCCTCTTTTGGTTCTGCTTGAGCAAGAATCATTAGAGGCTATCCCTGCTGGCCATCTTTGTCTACATATTTTCTCCAAATCCTCATTCCGTTCAGATCAATTAAGTCCTAGAAAAAATCATGTCTTGCACGATTTGACCATGCCTTTAAGCTTCAGCTGATACTGTTCAGCATCTAGGTCAAACGTACGCAACAACCATTTTTGAACACCACTAATGGTCCTCTCATTAGGTCTCAATATGCCTCTACAAATTGAACTAAACCTAGACAGATCAATACCAGATGCACAATGTGCAATCTCTCCTTTGCCATAAAAAATCTCAAATACTAATCTCTCCGACATACCTAACAAAATAAATCAGTTTAATACATATGTTTGTACATATTTTTAACGCTGCACAACTGCCACTTTCTAGTAAATAGTTTAATACGCCACATTCTAGAATACAATAAAAACTAATTTATTCACTAATAAAATATAACTACGTAAAACAAATAGCATATATTTAATCAGTAAAATATCATATATCTAATCACTAAAATATCATAAGATTATCGTTATATCAAAAATGAGATTTATTATACAAATAACAAAAAAACAACAAGTCATGTCTACTTTAAATAATGATAACAAATAAATTATTTCCTACTATTCAAAAACCTATTAACTTACTTACTAATATAAAAAAACAAAAAATTATTAAAATATATCCTACCAAAATTTGAATCTATATTATACGGTATCTACAACACATAATATTTACATGAAATAATACATGAATAACTACAGACAAAACATGCTACATAAAATATTAACTATAGCAAAAAAACAAATATTACCTTCTCTCTTTCTTTTTTTCCTCTCCTCCCTGTTTTTCTCTCTTCCTCTTCTTCCTTCCTTTTCTTTCCTCCTCTTCTCCTCTTCTTTCCTTCTTTTGTAGCCGCGGAGGGGGGGGGCAGCATGCGCCGTGGTCAGGACGACCGTTGGGCGTCTGGGCCCATGGCACCGGCGGCTGTCGCCTGCCCACCTGGCGACTGGCCCCACAAGCAATGCCCGCTGCCACGCGCGATCGGTCGCCGCACTGGTGCCACACAGGCCATGACGTGCCCCAATGGCCCAGCCACAGGACGACCTGTCGCCCGTTGAATGGGCGACACAGTGGTCATTTTGGGAAAATTTGGAATCGTCCATTTTGTAATATTAAATTCGAATAAAAAACATATATTAAAAAAATCGCGCTCTTGGTGTGTTGTGTCAGTCTTTTTTATTTTGGAAACAAATCTAATTGCAGAATGCCACATATCAACCATAGATGTACTTAATATTACTATCCAATTTAACCTTCTTGACATAAAATCTTTGACCAAATAAAAAAAATTTAGAGCTCGGAGTGTATCAAATTTCACAAGAGATACAACCTATTATTATGAAATATTTAACATTTAGGATAAAAATCTAGTTCAATCTGAATTAAATTAACTGTCCTAAGCATCATATATTTCAAAACAAAGAGAGTATAATTTTATAATAAGCATTATGAAAATTGGCGATTGGCTACAATATTTAAAGGAGAAAGTAACTTTACTTCCTCTAAGTATGGTTTGAGTCCGCACAACTTTTTGATACGTTTATTTAACCCATAAGATTCTCAAATTATTTTTACTTTTCTCCTTTAGCTACTAAGCTAAACTATTTTTATCTGTGTTAATCATGGTATTACCATTTCACTATCACGACATGCTTCTTCTACCGCTTGATATCGGTTTTACAGTTTGTTTTGTCTCTCTCGTCTCCACTAAGATGATCGATGATACGTACATTGGTATTGAATGCCTTAGTGTCGTATTCATCTGTGGGGACCTCTGCCCCGACAGTCCAAGAATCGCATTGGGTGGTGCCGTGCGATGCGGCACTCAACAGCACACCACCGAAAAACACACATACACAACAATATGTCTTTTATACTTTGAGTTGTCTCATTTTACAAATAATGTACAGCGTACATTGCAGCGGAAGATAAGAATACACTCGTGGACTATAGCCTACGCTAAGCAAAATGAAGCCATCCTGTCCGCAGATGCTTCACACTAGCACCACCTCAAAAACCCGTCGGCGTGCAAGGTTCCAAAGTGAGACTCACATCCCTCATTGGGTGCTGCCCCGCTCGGATCTCCCTTCCTCCCTAACGTTGCCTTATGCAACGTTACATGCAAAACAATGGATCAACAAACCGTGAGCTTATGCTCAGCAAGACTTAACCGACAACCTACACATGAAACTCTAGATGCTAAAAATAGAGGGCTGAATTAAGAAAGTTGCATAAAAGATGAACTTGAGCTATCAGAGAGTCCTTACTTCCAGTTTTAATCAACTTTTATAATCCTCACACAATTTACATCGAGAATCCACAATATCAAACAAGAAACGCTTCAACTCGATGCCACTTGCCCGAGAAGAAGGTAAATTTAGTGAGCTACCTTAGACCCATACATACCTTGCGCCATCAACGTCGAGACTCCACAATCAAACAACAAACGCTTTGTCTCGATGCCACTAGCCCAAAGTAGAAAGTAAATTTAGTGAAAGTAGTTATCATTCCTCATCTCCAATATTAGGATTAACCATGAAGCATATTAACTTTTCTCCAGTTTCTTACTACGTCCCGAGTAAGTGTACAAGTATGCTCACTACCACGAGCGACGGTGATTCGAATCAAAAACACCCGGCTGACATGATACATACGCCCGACCAAGACCGGTGATCAACCGATCCCCTCAACGTCGTATGTGGAAACCTTTCACACGACACCCAAATATCGAACCGGTCCCACCGACTTGGATTGAGTCTCACTACGGCAAACCCTCGTAGAGCCGACTTCTCTATCCTTTCAGCATCTGCATAAGACGGTGGGGATTGCCTCGACACCCAGGTTAACATGTTACATCAGTTTCCTGGGTCCCATATTGCCAGTATACATCCGGTACACAACTCAAACTTGTCCAGCGGGGCCGCACACGAGAACGGGACTTAATCGACTCAGGCAGAAACTAGGTTCACAGGACCACGTCCTTGAGCCTTCCATCCATACTGTCCGGTCTCAATTCCCAACTAAGAGGATCAATTCCCCTTCCGATTGATCCCTCTTAATCCCGGTTCACGAGTAGGAAACATCCTACTCGAGTTATGCCTCTTTTAATCCACTTTTGTTAACTTGATCATAGCAGATATAATTAAGTGAAAACCTAATCTAAATAAAACTCCAGGGATATATTGGGTCATGCATGTGGAGTGTCATACAAACTAGACTTAGTGCAATAATCAAAATGCTAGACATTATAAAGTGAATACATATAGAAGCTTGTAAATTTTGATGCAAACCGGAGATTGCCTAAGTGTTGATCCCGCCTAATGTTTCTGTCAATAGGAGCAAGTTAGCATCCTCCGAAGTCTTCGCGTGAATTCCCTCTACCGAAATGATCTATATAAAGGATGTGTCACATTATGAAATAATGTGCTATATACAAACTACAGAAACAAACTATATGCAACCATAGGACTATAGGGTTGAAATTTTTACAGAAGCTTCCTAATATAATGATAGGAGAATTGAAAAAAATTTAGAAACTTTTGAGGAAGGAGATGGCCACAAAAAATCTTGGAACCTTTACCTCCAATGATTTATAGGAATTTAATTAGACTTGTTCATATGGAGAAATTTGATATCCTAATAGGTATGGACCTAAGGTTCCTAGGAAAATTTGTTTCAAATTTCTCAGAGTCTTCTGCTGGCTAGAATGGAGGATTGAATTTAAATTCTATTTTCTGTAATTTGATTGTGTGATTTTTCAGCCCTTTTAAATAAACCTGAGCAAACCTACTGATTAAGCCCTATTAATAATCTCAAAAAATCCTGAAATTTTTAATGGAGCTCAGGAACTATGAGAAAGATTTGCTGCCCAAAATTTGAAGTGTTTCATAAAGAATTGCTCCTGGATTAAATCCCTAAAGGATTTAATAAAAACAATTCTGCAGAAATTCATGGGCACTTTTGTAGCAAGCACTTTCTTCCTCTGCAAAGTAATTCTTATGGGTAATCCAACAAAATTTGTCTCACTAATTTTGGAGCTTTCTACACCGAGTTATAAATTTGCAAAGTTTAAACAACTCTCTGTTTTGATTTTACACAGAGCACTGAAACATGGGGCCCACGGGTCAGTTCTTTCTTCAACCTCCGGACAGAGCCCACGGGTGCACGCCGGACAGAGGGGTGGCGAGGCTCGTTCTCCCTCGTTTCTCCACCATTTTAGCTCTGATTTCGCCCTACACGACCCTTGGAACGTGGCGCAGCTGCCGGGCGAGGTCTCCCCTCAAGAAAACAGCCGGAAACGGGTCGGCACTGACGGCGGCGCTCGGAGGCGTGGCATCGACGCGTTCCGGCGTGTCCCTTGCCTCTCCCAACGAGCTAAGTTGCTGTACAGCACCCATAGAGCTCGTGGAACATGGAACACACCCCAATTCTTGAAGCAAACGGCGGGAATAGGGCGGTCACAGGAGACCCGACCCGTTTTTGCCGCCTGCGGCGAATTCTCGTCGCCCGGGGCGTGGGATGGCCGGTTTGCTGCATGCTTCGGCGTGGGAGGGCGCTAGGGTTGCTAGTTTCTATGGCTTGAACCGGAGCAACGATGATCAAGCGCTTGGAACGAATTTCTCGATTTAGTTTTCGGCGGTCCTTCACGTTCACCGGCGCCACAGCTCATATTCCGGCGAGCCGTCGATGGGGAAGAGCAAAAGGGGTCTGAAATGCGTATCTACACGTCATGGCGCACCTTAGGGTGTCTTTGATCAAGCCGTAGGGGCGCTGAAGCGGCCGGTCGACGTGTATCAGTGTGGCGTATCGTTGCTCTTTCTTGCGGTGGAAATAATCGGACAGCACCACTTGGAGGAGGCCGGGGGTGAGCTGGGGACACGTCAAGGGCATCGGGGAACGATGGGCGCAGCTCAGGGTTAGCTCAACTGGCCATCACACACACCGGAACCGATCGGCGAGGTTCACCCAGAGGCGGCGCCACGTTCTCTCTGGTGAGCGAGCGAGTGAGTGATGGTTTTCGTCGGTTTCACGTGTGAAGAGGGTTTGCAAGCAGAGAAACTGGACTTTCGTTGGCCAACCTCGTAGCCTATTGATCAACAAGCTGTGGACTTGCCTGCCTTCAGGAGTAAGGTAGGAGCAGCAGCTCAGTGGCTGACTCGGTGGTGCGCTCACACAGAAGCAATTTGAATATTGTTTCTGTTCACTGACATGCGGGTCCCGCCGAGTCTTCCCTCCAAACAACAGTAGCTCCATAATTCAAATTCAAAAGTTGCAGCAAATTCCAAAAAATTGAATTTGATTTCCATGGCGTTAACTCTCATTTGTGCTCGCTTTTGAAATGCCGGGTTTATTTCCTTATTGGCTAGTTTTCTTTTGTAGCCCTTCCTTATTTTCGTGTAGCTGGGTTTTAAATTTGAAAACCCTAATTACAATTGAATTTGACCGTGCGGATGAAATTCCAACAAGAAGCTATTTTTGCTGAAATTAGATATTTTAAACTCCTCCCTCCTTAGAAGAATCTCGTCCCGAGATTAGTAAAAAGAACGAGATAGAAAAAAGTTACCAGTTATAGTTCGATAACAGTCCCGGGCAATTTATTCGAAGAAAAATCCTCGATTTCCCATGTAACCTCGTCGGCGGTGTGGTGATTCCACAAAACCTTGTAGAACCGCAACGATCGACGCCTTGTTTCACGAGTCTTTTCGTCGAGGATTTGTACCGGTTTCTCGATGTAGGTGAGATCCGGTTGTAACGTTTCCATGCCTCCTGAAAGAACCTCCTTATGCTCCTTCAAACATTTTCTTAGTTGTGAGACATGAAAGGCGTCATGTATGCCCCGCAATGATGTGATTAGCTCCAAACGGTATGCTACTGATTCACATCTTTCCATAATGAGGAACTGGACTGACAACACGAGAAGCTGGCTTTCCCTTGACCCCGAGTCGATGAATTCCTTCCATCGGGGATACTCAGAGACAGACTTGGTCTCTGAATTCCGAAATACAAGGGTCGCCAGTAACTCATTAACTCGTGGAAGTTACTCCGAATTACCAAGGTCTGTTTCTCCCTTACTTAGCATGGAGGCTACAAACGATCCATTCGCATTCTCGTGCCTCTGGGTTCACGTAGTCAGACGCATATGGTACCAATGCTCGTGGCATCCCTCCCTCCTTGTTTCCAGACTAGAAACTCCTCGAGCTTTCCCTGGATTATTCCAGAAAGAACATGCTAAGCATGACATGTCTTCCGGAATTACGTCCATGTGAGCTGATGTCCATCTGGTAGGGATGCGAGCTGATTTGCCCACTAGGTACTGGCGGAACTATGAAGTTGTTGCGCCACGTACAGTACTTTCTGATGTTCGATGCATTGAAGCAACTTGAACTTAAACTCTATGGTACGGATCTAGTTATCCGCCACCAGAGGATCCTCAGCCTCTATGATGACCGGTAGTTGAGTCGCCAAAAACTCAAAGTATGAGCTCGTTTGAGGTTGGCGAGAGCCTTCGTTTTGACATCCCTCTTGACGGTTTGTTGATGGATTGAATCTTCACTGTCCTAATCTTGACATGGATAACCAATACATGCCTAGATTAACTAGGTCCTTAAAAACTTAGTTTAGTACTTCTCCCAATATGAATCAAGGTATTTGGTGAGATTAAACAATGAATCGGTAATCTCACCTCGAATTGGAATTTTAACCATTTAATCAAAAACTAAAGGCTTTGCTTGAACATAAGAGTAGCCACAAGTCAAATCCACTTATGTTATCAACGTAGCAAAGACCCACTACATATGGTAACCATAATGGTGTCAAAGTCACCATATAATCTCTTAAGATTGTGTTAAAAGATTGTCGCGAGGTTGAGTAATCAATCGGTAAGCCCCGCGATGAGAAGTTAGTTTAGTTCTGGCAATTATGGCACTCGGAGCTAAACAAACAATGGATGAAAGTTCAGAAAGATACAAGGCATGTTGAGAAATTGGTTTCCCTTGTATTACTCAATGGTTAGAATCAGCAACTTGATCCATAGTACAAGGATGTGATAAGACCAAGGTTAGTAGACACTACTTAATGGTTTGAAAGGAGGTACACAATCTTGCTGAGTATTTTGGTATTTCTAATATTGTCTTGTTATTTATGATGCATAATGATGCTGCACATGTGGTAAGGTGCAATGCATATGCACATGGTATGGTGCAAAATGGTGCATATGTATGGTGCAAAATGGTGCATATGTATGGTGCAAAATGGTGCATATGTATGGTGCAACATGGTGCATATGTATGATGCATCATCTTTTAGAGTTTGAGCAAGAGTTAGTACAATAATTCAAACACGATTAAGAATCATCTCAGACTTTGCCAGGTATAAATACTTGGTCATGAAAGGTGCTAAACAAGGATTACCACTTTCACGTTGTGACCAAGTTCAATGGAATTATGTCAAATGTTTGACCAGATGGTTGGGAAATATTCCATGGAAACTTAGTTACTATCCGTTGACTTCACCTTCACCCTTTTTCTAAGTATTCATCTAACCTTTCAGTGTGAAGAATGAACTACTAGTCCTAGCTCCTAGTTAGCACATCACCCTACTGTGGTTGAGGTTACTAGAGTTGTCACAAATCGTGACATGCTAAATCTTCGTCTTCTTTTCAGTCTTGCAATTATGGTGAGCCTTTGTGGGTGCGTGGTGAATACGTTGAAACTACATATTTCTTGATGATGATGGATCTTGTACTTAAACTTTGATTGTTTGAAGGTGTAATTCTCTCGTCTCTTTGTGATGTCATACTTTGGTGTATAACAAATGGATGATCCATGCTTTGGTTTACTTGGATGCACTCCTCCCCTCTTAAGTTCCAATGTAGAAGATTGAGAACTTAATCCATCTTATACTTGTGGGGAGGTGATGCACACAATGACCTTTTGGAGCGGAAACTAAACAGGTTTTTGTGACCGACGAGGGTTGTGGTGCGGTAGTCGGTCTTCATCGCTAGGGATGGTCTTGTAGATGAAAATTTTCCGATATCGACGTTGAAGCTGATGATATATAAAGAACACTCGGAACTTGTTATGGACTTCTGAGAGTAAGAAGAAAAACACTCATAATCCCAACAAGTTATCAGGTGCTTGACCAATCAGTTTCCCGACAACTCGGTTCACAACTGACCGGTCTGCACTAAAAATTTCATAGCAGTAGAATTAAGACCAGGGGAAATACCAAAGTTCTGGATCACTTCAGTATCTTTACAACGGTTATTTATGTGACTCCATATCAGTTCAGATTCAACAGATGAAGTTTGAAAGTTGATAGAAATTCAGGGAGAATTTCAGCAGTACCCCACCGAGAGGTACCCACTTTGATTCAACTTTTTCATACAGTTCCGAAACCAGTTTGTCAAAATTCACAACTACAAAGTTGTAGACTAACTCACAAGATTTTCAGAAATGTATCACATAACCTTTGAAAAAAAAGTATACATGAAGTGATGGTCCAAAACCATAAAAGTACAGAAACTGAACCAGCTTCTGTTCCATTGTATAAAATCCTAATTTAACTTGTGAACCTGTTGTGGAATGAACCGATAAGTTGGAGAAGACTTCCATATATTTCCAATGAGTATTTATTTGCACTCAACTAAGTTCTAGATCGAAAGTTATGAGCTTTTACAGTCGACATGAATTCTGGAAGAATTTCAGCAGCACCTCCCCTGTAAGTGCTCACTTTGAGTCAACTTCTCCATACAGTTAGAAACATATATGGACCAAACTCATAATCACAAAGTTGAAAAAAAATTCATAATATTTCTATAATTGTAAGATTTCCCATTTTACAATCCTTATACAGGAAGTTATAAGCAAAATCCAAATCAGTACAGAAACTATGCACAGCCTTTGGGTACGCTTAACAGTTTCATTTGTACTGCGGATATCACCCCTTTACAGGAGGATTCTGCCCTGAGGTTGAACAGAAACATTGTAAAGCACTTCCCACGATTTCCAACATGTATTTATATGACCCGTTTGCATTCCTGGATCAAAAGATATGATGGTTCAAAGTTAACAGAATTTCTGGCAGGATTTTGACAGCACCTCCCCAGAGGTACCAAGATTGAATCCACAATTCCAGTTAATTCTTCTCAAGTTTTGGCAAAACCATGAATTACAAAATGGTAGCATATCTCACTCTATTTCCATAAATTTGTCACAATACCCTTAGTGATTCTTTCACCGAGAGTTAGGGTGGAATTACAGAGACCCTGTTTCAGGTTCTACGCATTTGTAGCAGTTTTGGTTTCTAAGGTTTTTGACCAACTTTAAGTGTGTTTCTGTCCTGGAGGTCTATAGAAAAGTTTTAGAGGACTTCTCCACCTTTCCAAAACTGTATCACACCCTACCATTGGTCTTTTCTACAATGAGTAACACCCTATGCAATTTCCAGCAAAAATACTGCCAAATCAGGGGACTCTGTTTCTGGGTCTCTCTACACTCACATATGCTTGAGTTGGTTTCTGAACAAGTTTTAACTACTTCATTTTAACTGTCTTCATTCAAGGGTTACAGAATCATCAAATTTATGAGATGAGTGAGGTGTTGATGCAATTTCCATGATAATGCCAGTACTACGTTCCTCACAAAAGTAGCAAATCCTAACCGGATTACATCCTGCATATACGTTCTATTAGTGGCACTAGAATCGTTCACTTGCAAACGTGTTCTACTCGTAATACGGATACGTGGTTAGTGTACCTGCAGAAAACCACTCAATGATTATGCACACATAGGGTTTTCATTTCAGGCAGGTCCATATCATAATTAAAACATATGCCCTGTATCATTTACATACGGGCCGTCCTTGAGTCAAGTTACGTCTCAAGGTACATGGTCGCGTTTTCACACCACACGACGGAGAACCCGAGTAGAGCGCGAAAGGGTCGTCACGGTTGGGAATTTTATCAACCCAACGGATACCACCTACTTCCCTGCAGGGCATGCCGATGGCAAGCGCTGCGTATGTCCTCTTAGGCTATTTCCAGAAGAACAGACTATCGTGTTACCGACCACAAGATGGGGTTTCCACTTTCTTGCCTAATGCACGCCAGGGACCAGCGTTTCATATGAACTCAGGAACACGAAGAGTTCAAGAGTTTCATATTAACGTCTCACCACAAGCTATGAGACCTATTCGCTGAACCAATTTCCTCGTCAGGGGAGCTAACCGAAATTGATCCGCTTTCGGTGGTGTACCTTACCTCTTACCTGGTCGGCGGTGCCTCGTTATAGAAAATAGTAACAAGTATGTTAGTTAGCCACCATACATCACTAATGCTACTAATAGACCTTATGCAGGCCTAGTACCGAATCCTCACTCGTAAACTCTAAGTTTTTTAAAATACGAGTCTTTTCAGGTGCGCTATTCCCAATGCGGCTCTCATACCATGCCTGTGGGGACCTCTGCCCCGACAGTCTAGGAATCGCATTGGGTGGTGCCGTGCGATGCGGCAGCCAACAGCACATCACTTAAAAACACACATACACAACAATATGTCTTTTATACTTAGAGTTGTCTCATTTTACAAATAATGTACAGCGTACATTGCAGCAGAAGATAAGAATACACTCACGGACTATAGCCTACACTAAGCAAAATGAAGCCATCCTTCCCACGGATTCTTCACACTAGCACCACCTCAAAACCCGGCGCGTGCAAGGTTCCAAAGTGAGACTCACACCCCTCATTGGGTGCTGCCCCGCTCGGATCTCCCTTCCTCCCTAACGTTGCCTTATGCAACATTACATGCAAAACAATGGATCAACAAACCGTGAGCTTATGCTCAGCAAGACTTAACTGACAACCTACACATGAAACTCTAGATGCTGAAAATAGAGGGCTGAATTAATAAAGTTGCATAAAAGATGAACTTGAGCTATCAGAGAGTCCTTACTTCCAGTTTTAATCAACTTTTATAATCCTCGCACAATTTACATCGAGACTCCACAATCAAACAATAAACGCTTCATCTCGATGCCACTTGCCCGGGGAGAAGGTAAATTTAGTGAGCTACCTTAGACCCATACATATGTTGCGCTATCAACGTCGAGACTCCACAATCAAACAACAAACGCTTTGTCTCGACGCCACTAGCCCAAAGTAGAAAGTAAATTTAGTGAAAGTAGTTATCATTCCTCATCTCCAATATGAGGATTTACCATGAAGCATATTAACTTTTCCCCAGTTTCTTACTACGTCACGACTCAGTGTATAAGTATGCTCACGACCGCGAGCGACGGTGATTCGAATAAAAAACAACCGGCTGACACGACACATACGCCCGTCCGAGACCGGTGATTAACCGATCCCCTCAACGTCATATGTGGCAACCTTTCACACGACACCGAAATATCGAACCGGTCCCACTGACTTGGATTAAGTCTCACTACGGCAAACCCTCGTAGAGCCGACTTCTCTATCCTTTCAGCATCTGCATAAGACGGTGGGGATTGCCTCGACACCCAAGTTAACATGTTACATCGGTTTTCTGGATCCCATATTGCGAGTATGCATCCGGTACACAACTCGTCCAGGGGGGCCGCACACGAGAACGGGCCTTAATCGACTCAGACAGGGACTAGGTTCACAGGACCACGTACTTGAGCCTTCCATCCATACTGTCCGGTCTCAATTCCCAACTAAGAGGATCAATTCCCAACTCTTCCCATTGATCCCCTTTAATCCCGGTTCACGAGTAGGAAACGGCCTACTCGAGTTATGCCTCTTTTAATCCAATTTTGTTAACTTGATCACAACAGATATAATTAAGTGAAAACCTAATCTAAATAAAACTCCAGGGATTTATTGGGTCATGCATGTGGAGTGTCATACAAACTAGACTTAGTGCAATAATCAAAATGCTAGACATTATAAAGTGAATACAAATAGAAGCTTGTAAATTTTGATGCAAACCGGGGCTTGCCTTAGTGTTGATCCCGCCTAATGTTTCTGTCAATAGGAGCAAGTTAGCGGCCTCCGAAGTCTTCGCATGAATTCCCTCTACCGAAATGATCAATATAAAGGATGTGTCACATTATGAAATAATGTGCTATATACAAACTACAGAAAAAAACTATATGCAAACAGAGGATTCTAGGGTTGAAACTTTTACAGAAGCTTCCTAATATCATGATAGGAGTATGGAAAAATTTTTAGAAACTTTTGAGGAAGGATATGGCCAAAAAAATTCTTGGATCCTTTAACATTCAATGATTTATAGGAATTTAATTAAACTTGGTCATATGGAGAAATTTGATATCCTAATAGTTATGGACCTAAGGTTCCTAGGAAAATTTGTTTCACATTTTCCTATGTCTTCTGCTGGCTAGAATGGAGTATTGAAGTTAAATTCTGTTTTCTGTAATTTGATTCTGTGATTTTTAAGCCCTTTTAAATAAACCTGAGAAAACTTACGGATTAAGCCCTCTTAATCATCTCCAAAAATCCTGAAATTTTTACTGGAGCTCAAAAACTATGAGAAAGATTTTATGCCCAAAAGGGAGAGTGTTTCATAAAGAATTGCTCCTGGAATAAATCCCTAAATGATTTACTAAAAACAATTCTACAGAGATTCCTGGGCACTTTCGTAGCAAGCGCTTTGATTCTCTGCAAAGTACTTCTTATGAGGAATCAACTAAATTTGTCTCACTAATTTTGGAACTTTCTACACCGAGTTATGAATTTGCAATGTTTAAACAACTCTCTTTTTCGATTTTACACAGAGCACTCAAGCATGGGGCCCACGAGTCACTTCTTTCTTCAACCTCCGGACAGAGCCCGCGGGTGCACGCCGGACAGAGGAGTGGCGCGGCTCGTTCTCCCTCATTTCCCCACCGTTTTAGCTCCGATTTCGCCCTACACGACCCTTGGAACGTGGCGCAGCTGCCGGGCAAGGTCGTCTTCCGGCATGTCCCTTGCCTCTCCCGACGAGCTAAGTTGCCATACAGCACCCCTAGACTCGTGGAACATGGAACACACCCCAATTCTTGCAGAAAACGGCCGGAATAGGGCGGTCACCGGAGACCCGACCCGTTTTTTGCCGCCTGCGGCGAATTCTCGTCGCCCGGGGCATGGGATGGCTTTGCTGCATGCTTCGGCGTGGGAGGGCGCTAGGGTTGCCAGTTTCTATGGCTCGAACCGGAGCAACAATGATCAAGCGCTTGGAACAAATTTCTCGATTTAGTTTTTGACGGTTCTTCACGTTCAACGGCGCCACAACTCAAATTCCGGCGAGCCGGCGGTGGGGAAGAGCAAAAGGGGTCTGAAATGCGTATCTACACGTTGTGGCGCACCTTAGGGTGGCTTTTATCAGGCCATAGGGGCGCTGGAGCGGCCGGTCGACATGTAGCAGTGTGGCGCATCGTTGATCTGTCTTGCGGTGGAAAGAATCGGAGAGCACCGCTTGGAGGAGGCCAGGGGTGAGCTGGGGACACGTCAAGGACGTCATGGAATGATGAGCGGAGCTCGGGGTTAGCTCAACAGGCCGTCACACACACCGGAACCGATCGGCGAGGTTCACTCAGAGGTGGCGCCAGGTTCTCTCGAGTGAGCGAGCGAGTGAGCGATGGTTTTCGTCGGTTTCACGTGTGAAGAGGGTTTGCAAGCATAGAAACTGGACTTTAGTTGGCCAACCTCGTAGTCTATCGATCAACAAGCTGTGGACTTGCCTACCTTTGGGAGTAAGGTACGAGCAGCAGCTCGGTGGCTGACTCGGTGGCGCGCTCACACAGAAGCAATTTGAATATTGTTTCTGTTCACTGACATGTGGGTCCCACTGAGTCTTCCCTCCAAACAACCGTAACTCCATAATTCAAATTCAAAAGTTGCAGCAAATTTCAAAAATTTGAATTTGATTTCCATGGCGTTAACTCTCGTTTGTGCTCGCTTTTGAATTGCCGGGTTTATTTCCTTTCTGGCTAGTTTTCTTTTGTAGCCTTTACTTTATTTCATGTAGCCGGGTTTCAAATTTGAAAACCCTAATTACAATCGAATTTGACCCTGCGGATGAAATTCCAACAAGAAGCTAGGTTTGCTGAAATTAGAGATTTTACACCATCTACGCTCCCACTAGTCATCATAAGTAAGGTTGCTTCCGCAACAAAAACTACCATGGCCACCAATGAGATCTACCTCGACTATCATTATAGATCATTGTTGTGATCTCGTGCTGTGATGGTGTCGCGCTAGGGCCAAATAGTTGCGATGGATGGCAAGATGTAGGATTGGACAACCTTGGAGATATAATATTGGAGGGGGCCAAAAAGTTGTGACATTTGTTGTGTTGCTCGTCTCAATAGAGATTAGAGTGGTAAGGTAAGTTATGAAATCGAGGTCGAGGGAAAGAAGAAAAGTGACATGGTAGTCATGTAGTAATACCACTGTCCACTCTAGAGGTTTATGTCAGTGGTTAAAACTGAAAAGTGATCCGTTTTGAAGATTATAGTGGTTAATTAAATATTTAATTAATAGTTTAGAGATTACATGAACTCAAACCGTACTTGGAGGATTAAAATGGATTTTCTCTTTATTCGAACGACAACTCTCTAAACCAGTGGGCCATCCTATGACATAATAAACATTTATAGTACGGGGCGGTAGCTCTGAAAAAATGATTTGTACCAACAGTTCTACATGCCACTCATTTAGTCAGTCAACTTTGAAAATTTATATCTCACAAACAAAATACAACGTACATAAAAATATTTTTCATTTTACAATCAGGATATATATTTGATTTAAGTGGTCACAGTATATCAATCATTACAACAAGGTTAAAATAATTTGTATAACATGATTGCAAGAACTAAACAAACAGTTTCATGTGTGGCAAACCTGAAATACAAACTGAATTAACTGAGAATTATATAAGGACATAATTAAAGAGCAAAGCACAATTCCTTATAGTATAAATGAAAAATCTACAAGACAATTGCCATAAACAAAGAATTTGAATTGTGTACTGAGGCAACAGGCAAGGTATAAAGGGTACCTTGACTTGCGGAAGGACAGCTACAGCTTGTTTTGTGCACTTGGTCCTTTCATTGAGGATTTTCGATCAGGTTGTAGGTCATGGCTTTGTATAGACTCCATTGCACTCAATGATAGGTGGAAATGAACATTTAACCATGATAACTAGTGTGAATGGTCATAATTGGATGTATTCAATTGTGGTTATATTTAGACTCAAAAAACAAAAGACAATTGGATGTAGTTTATGACTTAGCTGCACAAGGTTTTAGAAGATATTCCTATACTTGTTATCTATTAAGATGCTTGCAATAGGGTTACTAAATGCAATGTATCATGTGTTTCCACAATCTGACCAAGGAGAATCCTTAGGCATCTAATGTAGTATTTATTAAGAAATTTTCTGATGAAAGTGTTGGACAGATGTGGCCTACTGCTAGGGCATATGACAGATATGTTTATGACAAGCACATGACAGCAGTTTATGTAGATGATCCTAAAGCTAAGAAGTGGCTGGAGGAGCATCATAAAGTAAAGTGGAGAAGGTCCGACTTTAATTCTGATATCAAGTTTGATTATGTGACAAACAATGTAGATGAAGTTTTTAACAATTGGATCAAAGATATAAAATATATATCAATTGTTGAGCTTGTTGACAATATAACAGAGATGATTATGATCCTTTGTCATAAGAGGAGAAGAATTGGAGAAAGGTTGTATACAAGGATACTGCCAGTAGGCCTACAAATCTTGAGTGCTAAGCCTAGAGGGCCGAGACACTAGTCTGCTGTCAAAAGTGACAACTATGTTGCTGAGGTGTGAGAAAACTGAAATTGTAGGTTCGTGATTAGGACATATTCACATGAGTGCTCATTGTGGGGACCACCCCATGGTTTGCCCACTCCGGGATCGCAGAGGGTGGTGCCGTGCGATGCGGCACTCAACAGCACACAAGAAAAGATTAAGAACAACATACAAACTTTTATTTGACATAAAACACAGCCGAAGTCTTTTACAAACTTATTTATACAGCGGAAGTATTATACATAACTAGTCTCTCATCCTAACTAAGCAAAAGTGCAGCCGTCCAGCACGGGGACGCTACACACTAGAAACACTCACACCACGATCACGGCGACTTGCAGGGATCCAGCTCGGCCGTGTACCCCGACGGGAGCATCGCCTCGTCCTCAGGCCCTTCCTCATAACTCTCACCTGCACACAGCTCAAATATTGCAACCGTGAGCACGATGGCTCGGCAAGGCTTAACCGACACTCTAATCATGAAACTCTACATGCAGGTATTGGTAATGTAGGATAAAGACATTGCAATAATGACACACCTACATGTTAATCCTTACTTTCAGTTTTATAGAAGCAGTTTAATGTGCCTTAGGCAGCCCTCACATCGGAAGTCCACAATCAAACAAGAAACGCTTTCCTCCGATGTGGTTATGCCCAAAGTGGAAGATAAACTTAATTAGCTCTACATCTACAGCAGACATGGTTTAAAGACATTAATAGTTCAACACAGCATAATATCATTCATCTGGCTTGTTTCACTTCTTACTACGTCACAGAACAGTGAACAAAAACCGCAAGGGACGGTGATTGCAATCAGGAGAAACCCGGACAACACGTCACATACACGCACTTTCAGAAGTGTGGTGCTTCACAGCTTCCTACTCTGTTGTATGCAACAACCTTTCAAAGGAAACTCAAATGCCAAACCGGTCCATCCATAACGGGCAGGAGGTCCCCGCGTGGAGCATGTCTGTGCCCACCGGCAGATTTACACCTTGCTACCCACAACCCACTCCTATAAAACGGTTGGGTAAGCCTCGGCACCCAGGTTAACCAATTACATCGGTTTCCTGCTTATGTCAGTATGCCATCCGGTACTGTTCGATACTTGTCCAGCAGGTCCGCACACGACTCGGTCCTCAATCGACAGCAACAGGGCTATGCATGTGAGACCTCCACCCACTGCATCCTATACCCCCTGCTGGGTCTTAGTTTCACATATTTAAGCCAGTCTCTACTCTTTTCCATACCGTATGATAACATGCTACCTCGTGAGTAGATTCCAACTACTCGACTTCTACCGTGATCCTAATAACATTATCATGGCATTCTCTAATCGTCAAGTTTGTAAACTAACCAACCCTTCATAGGATTTGAAGTCATGCAAGTGGGATTTCAATCACCCTAACTCTAATTCAAGCAATTCAACCTAGACACAAGCGATACAAATGAAAACTTTGCAAAAGGTAATTAAATGCAAACGGTGCTTGCCTAGTTGCGAGTCAAAAGGAAAGTCAGCTTCTTGTGGGAGGACGTCCAACGGCTCCGGCGTATCCTCAACTTCGGTCACTATATGATATGTAGCAAAATATATGTATAAGTGCTAGTGTTATATAAGAGATGAACTACTATTACTAGCTACTGCTGTTTAGGTTCCTTAATTTAACTTGGGATTTTTCCAGTGGATACTATACTCTCTAGGTATGATCTGAGCAAAATTTGGAGAAATTCCATTGAACCATGTGGTCTCCAAAATTCCTACAAGTCCAAGGCTTCTCTGCATTTTTATCTCAAATATGAAGTTTTGACATGGTTAACAGTGGAAGATCTAATTAGAGGAGGTTGCCCTGAGTCTAAAAAAATTTGTTTCACCATTTTCGGATCTACCTACAGTGAGAAATGAATTTTTAAAGTTGGACAGGAATTCTGAAAAGTTTCTGTTTAGAATTTCAATTTTCAAATAAAGGCTGAACTTTGGAAGACAATTTACCCTAGCAAATGAACTTAAATGAAGCTCAAATTTTTACTAGAGCTCAGGAACTAGGAGAAGGGTTTGCTGCCCAAATTTGGGATTTTTTCATAGAGAATCCTTCCTGGAATTAATCCCTAAAGGATTTAATAAAATGAATTACACACAAAATACTGTGCATTTTCATAGCAAGAATTTTATTTCTATGCAAAGTAATCTTCCTAAGGATTCCAGCAAAATTTGTTTCACTATTTTTGGAGCTTCCTACCCAAAGTTAGAGGCTCTCAAAGTTGCAGCATTTTCTGGAATTACTTTACACAGAGAAACTCATCTGCCGGCTGACAGTGGGGCCCGCCTGTTAGTTGCTTCTTCAACCTTGGGACAGAGCCCGCGTGCACATAGCTCCCGATCATGGCCCGCGCCGTTATTGCTCGTTTCTCAGCCATTCTCCCTCTGGTTTCGTGCTACGTGATCCTCACGCCGTCCTCTAGCAGCAGGGCAAGGTTCCCACGCATGACAACAACCGGAAACATGTCGGTATCAGCGGGGCGGCACGGCGGCGCTGCCTCGACGCGTTCCGGCATGTCCCTTGCCTCTTCTGACAAGCTAAGGTGCCGTACACCATCCCTAGAGCACGTGGAACAAGATGCTAACCCTAACCCGAGCCGAAAACGTCCGTAAATTGGAGCTCGACGGTGAGCCGAGCCATTTTGGCCGCCGGCAGCGAATTCTTGTCGCCCAGGGTGGAGGAAGGCTGGTTGGCTTCGATGTTCGGCATGGGAGTGCACTAAGATAGCTAGTTGCTCTGTCTAGGACCGGAGAACCGATGATCAAACGTGTGGAGAGAATTTGCCGATTCGGCCTTGATCGGTTCTTCATGTGCACCGGTGCTAAAACCTAAATTCCGGCGAGCCCGCCGTGAAAATGGGCAAGAGGGGTTCGGGAGAAGCAGCTACACCTCTTGGCGCACCTTAGGGCAAAATTTATGGCGCCAGAGAGGAACTGGAGTGGCCAGGTGACGTGGAACCGAGAGAAGCGGCGTGCTCTGCTTTCTTCCGCGAGGAACGGCTCGGGCATGGCGAGGGAAGGTCAGGGACAAGCTGAGGAGCGGTGAAAATCATCGAGGAGGCACCAGCGGAGCTTTTGGGTGGCTCAACTAGGTTCTCACATCGCCGGAAGGTGATTGGCGATGAGGGACCGAAAAAAATGGCGCCTCTCTGTGTTTCTCGGTCGCGCGCTCGAGCGAGTAGGCTGAGGGAAGCTTCGGTGTAACGCGGAGAAGCGAAGTGGAGTTGTGCCTGCTTTCTAGCGATCACACACGCACAAAAAGCTGCCTTTGGGAGCAAGTTCTCGCAAGCTGCTCGGTGGAAGGCAGAGCACAGCTCGGTGGCGCGCCGAGATGAAAACAGTCGGTTTGCAATTTGTGTGGCTGACCAGTGGGCTCCACCTTGTCTTTTACTATTCAATTTTTCTCACTGATCTTTTTCCACAGCTACTCACAATTAAAAGCTTTGCTTCACCTCAAAGTCATGGTTTGAATATTTGAATTCAAATGTTTTAAATTCTAGTGTGGAACATGAACTGATTTTTGGTTATTTGAATTTGAATTGGAATTTGAATCTTCCCCTTTTGCATTGTTCCAAAAGCATAGCAAACAAACTCAAAAACTTCTGAATTTTTGAATGGCTGCTAATTCAAATGTGGAGAACACATTTGTGGAACCAAATTTGCAAATGGAGGAAGTTGGGATTTGAAACTGAAATTTAACTTAAGATTTGAGGGCTTCCTCTTTTAATCCCATACAAATAGTATAACCCCTCTGAATGAGCTGAAATTTTGGAGGTTAAATATTTGAAATATGAAGTCCCAAGTTATGAATTTAGATCTCCATGTTGGGAAGTTTTGGTTAAGTTTGGATCATCACTTTAAACTCACACCGTTATAATTCAATGTTTTAATTCCCCTCATTTTTCCTAAGTGCAAACGTGCTGAATTTCTTACTACTACTTTTGGGGATTTTACATCCCTCCCCCCTTAAAAAGAATCTCGTCCCGTGATTCCAAAAGAAGAGCAAAGTGGGGAAACTTTACCAGGTATACGATGATAGCAAGTCTAGATAATTTGCTTGTAGATAGTCCTCGCTTTCCAATGTCGCCTCATCAGTGGTATGGTTACTCCACAAGACCTTATAAAACCATAAGGTCCGGTTTCTTGTGGCACGAGTCTTTTCATCGATAATCTGGATCGGATATTCTGAGTACGTGAGGTCCGATTGAAGAACTTCTATGTCTTCAGTGCGGATTTCAGCCGAGGGTTTGAGGCATTTCCTCAGCTGAGAGATGTGGAAGACGTTGTGAATTCCCGCGAGCGACGCCGGTAACTCAAGGTGATAGGCCACGGGTCCGCATTTTTCAATGACGGCGAACGGACCGATGAATCACGGTGCAAGTTTGCCCTTCACTCCGAAATGATGAAGTCCTTTCATCAGAGAGACACGGACATAAACATGGTCCCCGATGTCAAAGTGGAGAGGACGGCGTCTTTTATCCGCATAGCTCTTCTGACGAGATTGAGCAGCCTTGTGGTTGGCTTGTATTACTTGCACTCGTTCTTCAGCCTCATTCACAAGTTCAATACCGTAGATAACTCGCTCACCGGACTCACACCAGTTGAGTGGTGTGCGGCATTTCCGGCCGTAGGGAGCTTCATACGGCGCCATCCTGATGCTAGCTTGATAACCATTGTTATATGGAAACTCCGCCAACGGCAAATGATCGTCCCAGATTTTACCATGGTGGATGGCACAAGCGCGTAGCATATCTTCAAGCACTTGATTCACCCTTTCAGTTTGACCTTCCATCTGCGGGAGATACGTGGAGCTTCGAATCAGTTTGGTCCCCAATGACATGTGCAGCTGTTCACAAAACCGAGCGACAAAAAGCGCATCGCGATCTGAAATAATTGTGCGGGGAACACCGTGCAAGAACAAGATCCTTGCAATATACAGCTCCGCATATTGCTTGGCCACGTAACTTGTATGTGCGGGAATAAAATGATCCGACTTGGTTAGTCGATCGACTATCACCAAAATCGAATCACGCTTGTGAGACGTGAGAGGTAACCTGACTATGAAGTCCATGCTGATATCCTCCCACTTCCATGCCAGAATGTTCAAGGGTTGCAGCTGTCCGGCTTTATGCATATGGTCGGCTTTCACCCGCCGACACGTATCACATTCGGATACGTACTTTGCGATTTCTCTTTTCATCCGTGTCCACCAAAACCTGGTTTTCAGATCTTGGTACATCTTTTGCTGCCTGGATGAATAGAATACTTGGACAAAGGAGCTTCGTCCAAGATTTTCTTCTGAAGCTTCATGTCACGGGGTACCACTATACGGTCTTCAAACCATAGAGTACCGTGTTCATCCCTTCGGAAACATTTCATTTTACCATTCTTCATTCTTCTCCGAATGTGCCACATTCCCATGTCTTCCTTCTGAGCTTCCATAATCTCCTCTCGTATGGTAGGGACAAGAGAAAGATTATAAAATGCCCCATATGGAACCAAGTATAGACTCGGCTCCTCCGCCTCAAGTGGGGTGATGGAACAGATGGTTGACGTGAGATTTGCGGCTTAAGGAGTCGGCAACCACATTCACCTTACTGGGATGGTAGTGAATCTCGATCTCATAGTCTTTGATCAGCTCTAATCATCTCCGTGGCCGCATATTCAACTCCTTTTGAGTGAATATATATTTTAGACTTTTGTGGTCAGTGTAGAGGTGCACTAAGTTCCCAAGTAAATAGTGCCTCCACATTTTCAATGCCAACACCACAGCAGCGAGCTCAAGATCATGAGTCGGATAGTGCTGCTCGTGGTTACGAAGTTGACGTGAGCCATAGGCGACCACTCTTCCTCCTTGCATCAATACACAGCCAAGCCCGATGCCGGACGCATGACAATATAGTTCAAAGGGCTTGGTCGTATCCGGTTGAGATAAGACCGGGGGCTGTTGTAAGATCCTTCACCAATGCTTGGAAAGCTCCTTCACAAGCTGAACTCCAAACATATTTGATCCCCTTCTTCAACAATTCAGTCATCGGCTTAGCAAGCTTGGAGATGCTTGGGATGAATCTCTGATAATATCCCGCTAAACCGAGGAAACTCCTGACTTCATGGACAGATGTGGGGGACTTCCATTTCAGCACTTGTTCGATTTTGCTTGGATCAACTGCAATGCCTTCTGCAGAAATAATATGACCAAGAAATGGCACTTGGCTGATCCAAAACTCACACTTGCTGAACTTGGTATAAAGCTTATGGTCTTGCAATCGTTGGAGCACGATATGCGAGTGTTCGGCGTGTTCTTCTTCAGACTTGGAATAAACCAAGATGTCGTCGATAAACACCACCACGAACTTGTCCAACTCCGGCATGAACACTGAGTTCATGAGGTACATGAAATGTGCCGGGGCGTTGGTGAGACCAAAAGACATGACGAGATATTCATACAGACCATATCTCGTCGAGAAGGCCGTCTTCGGGATATCCTCCACTCGGATCTTGATTTGATGATATCCTGAGCGAAGATCCATCTTCAAAAATACACTCGCACACACAAGTTGATCAAATAGAATATCGATGCGGGGCAGTGGATATTTATTCTTGATGGTGACGGTGTTCAGAGGTCGGTAATCCACACACAACCTCAAGGTTTCATCCCTCTTTTTCACAAACAGCGCCGAGCATCCCCATGACGAGGAACTCGGTCGAATGAAACCCTTCTTCATTAAATCATTGAGCTGCTCATTCGGTTCAGCTAGCTCATTCGGAGCCATCTTGTACGGTCTCCGTGATATCGGTGTTGTCCCGGGTACAAGTTCGATCTTGAACTCGACATCTCTTTCTGGTGGCATGCCCGGGAGATCATCCGGAAATACGTCCGAGTATTCACGGACCACATGAATATCCTCAATTTTTGTGGTTTCCGTGTTATATGTGGCTGGAACTTCTTGAACCGAACGGTCAAGAATGAGAACATGTGGTTCACGAAGTGGAGAGTTTAAACGAACCACATGTGGAATGATGTCAAGAACAGCACCATGGCGATGTAGCCATGACATTCCTAAAATGACATCGAGTTTTTGACTTTCTAACATGATTAGAGAAGTCGGGTATATATTCCCACCCGATTGTAATGGTGCTCTATAGACCATCCTATCAGCTGTTATTTTCCATCCCGGAGTGCAAATCAAATATGAACTATTTGTGGGAATGATAGGCAATTAATATTTAATAACATAAGATTTACTTATGAAATTATGGGTGGCACCGGAGTAAAAAAGTATGACTACGGGATGATCTAAATAAGAAAATGTACCCGCGAGGACGGGTTCGCCTTCCGGCATGTCTTCGATTGATATGTGGTGGATGTTGCCAGGTTTTTGTACTGGTTTCTTGGCTGATTGCAGGGCTGATTAGCACCCGGATACAGTTCTGCACCCCTGCCCTGTTGCTGCTCGGGGCAGTCCTTGGCAATATGCCCGACACGGCCGCACGTGAAACACGTGTAGGGTGTCGGGGTCCCTCCGAACTGAGGACGGAATCCCGGTGCACGCTGTTGAAACAGAGGTGCACGCGGAACCATTTTTGCTGCTGCTGTTGCTGTGGTGGATACGATGGTTGGAAACTTGGCGCATTAAATTGTCGACCGCGAAACTGAGGCGGTCGCGCCGGTGGCTGCCATCTCTGACCGGATGGTGAGCGATACACCATGCGCTATTTTTGTGGCGCCCCACAACTGCTGCTCGTCAAAGCGCTGCATTTTCTCTTATCAGAACTGTGCTCGTGCTGAGCATTTTCTTGTAAAATTGCGGCATTAACAAGGTCATTGAATGTGCCGTGGTTGCTTTGGGCGAGATGGACCTTCATTTCGGAATTCAGGCTCCGGAAGAACGAGTTTCGCTTCTGTTCCTCCGTTCCCGCACATTCTGGCGATATTGCGCCAGCCGGTTGAATGCTCTGGAGTACTCATGAACACTCCTCTCGCCTTGTTTCAGCTCCAGAAACTTCTGGAGCTTCCTCTCCATAACACCGGGAGGTATATGATAGGCGCGGAACGCCTCCCGGAACTCCATCAATGTGACGGCATGGCCAGCCGGTAATGAGGCGATGTAGTTCGCCCACCATGTACCGGCTTCCCCTTGAAGCAGTTGCGCTGCGTACAGCGCCTTCTGGTGTTCGATGCACCATAGTAAACCGAACTTCTCCTCGAGAGTGCGGATGAAGCTTTCCGCCTCCAAAGTCTATTCAGCCTCCGTAAAGACCGGTGGACGGGTCGCCAGGAAGTCCGAATATGAACTTTGTTGGGGCTGGCATTGCCCATCGTCTTAGTGTCCTTCTCGTCGGGACGCATTCTGCTGCACCAGCATCCGCTGCATCTCGGTTTGCTTGTCGTGCGAGCCGAGTACTGCGGCGAGAACCTCCGCAAGATTTCTTGGAAGTTATGGCGGTGGAGGAGATGGTTGCTGCTGCGTCGTGGTTTGCTCCGGAGGTTGAGACTCATCACCACGAACCTGACTGGGACCTCCCTCCTATTGCGTTGAACGTGTACGCACCATTCTGCATTCATACCATTCAAACGATCAGCACATGTTGGTTTATTTCATCCAGGCTATACAATAGTAGTGCGAGAATAGAATAAATAATACGCATAACATTCACACATATGGATAAATATAAACTTTATACAACATACACATCCCTGTACCATGTCACCATAATCAAGTTCCAAGGTAATGAACTTTATGGTTAAAAGTTCATTTCGACCATCGTGGGTCACCACGGGATGTTAAGTGTGTTAGCCTGCGTAAATCCTCGCTATTGTACTGGACCCAAACATGTCCTCACTCAACATGATATTTTGAATGCATAAATTTTATTTTTTGACTCCATTCACTGTTTTCCGACAGCCTCTGGATATCGAAAAGTGAAACCAAGTGTTTTGATTGAAAACTCCACACATGGTTTTCTCTGTCCAGCTTCTGGTCCAGCAGACTAGTTGGAAGAATTTAACTGTTTTGGCCACATTGGAGGCAAAACCTGGACTGGAGTTCAACCACAAAGTTGTAGTAGACTCCAAAAGGAATCAAGATTGTATTTATTTGCATCCATAGCCTTCCTAGTTTATGAGTTATGATTTTTACAAGTTGGCAGATTTTCTCAGGAATTTTGACAGTACCTCCTTTGCAAGTGGCTGTATTGTTCACAAAATTCCAACTATTTCTGCCCCCAATCTACGAAAACAATGAACTAGAAAGTTGTAGAACATTTCCTACACTTTCCAACGGTATCTCACTTTACCACTAGAAATTTTTCTATAAGAAGTTCTGGTCGAATAACAGAAAATTCCAGAGAGCATTTTTGGCTGCCCTGTTTTTGGACAGTGCATACTCATCTGAGATTTTCATCCATTTGGAGGGAGATTTTGTTCTGGATTTCTACAGAAAATTTGTATAAGACCCCAAAACCATTCCAGAATAATATCACACACCTCCATTAGTTCAACCAATCCTATGTTATGCCCTGTTTAAATTCAGCAAAATTTCTGCCCAAAACAGGGGAGGTTGTTCCTAAGTCTTTGAAATTAAATCTATACTCCCAATTGACTCTTAGTTCAATATGGAAGTTTACTAACCCCTACATGGAATCCTGAACTTCATTTTGACTCTTTTCTTTGAAAATATCCTTTTTATGCAACCAATACTCATCTCGCTACTACGTTTCCTCACCAAAGAAAAATCCTAAGACGGTATTCCGGCATAAACGTGTCAAATGGTGGAACTAAGATCGTCACTCACAAACGACTTCTAAATGTCATGCACTAACGTGGTTAATGTACCTGCAGAAGACCACACAATAATGGTGCACACAAAGGTTTAACATTTCAGGCAGGTCCATATCATAGTAAAAACATATGGTCCGTATCATTGCCATACGTATCGTCCTTGAGTCAAGCCACATCTCAAGGTACATGGTCGTGTTTTCACACCACACGACGGGGAACCCGAGTAGAGTGCGAACATGTCATCACGGTTGGAAATTTTATTAACCCAACGGATACTACCTACTGCCTCATGACCGTTGAGGCACGCCGATGGCGAGCGCTGCGTATGGCCCTTTGAACATTGAACGTTCAAGAGTTGCATACTATCGTGTTGCTTACCACACGATGGGGTATTCTCACTTTTGACTAAAGCACGCTGGAGATCAGCGTTTTCATATGCTCTCAGAACCATGGAGAGGTTCAGAGACTCATATTCACTACCGTGACAAGCCACGGTAAACCATTCAATACTATTGCTCGTATGGCGAGCTTACCGCAATTGATCCGCCTGCGGTGATGTACCTTACCTCTTACCTGACGTTGGAGCGTCGTTACAAATTAATAACAACTTAGGGGTCATGAGCAGAATTACCCAACGCACTATTGAGTTATAACATAAGACATGTCATTGAACCCATAAAACTTGGAAACATAGTTCAAATTTTTAAACAAATTTGACTGCTGATCTGCTGTTCCCATGACAGCCCTGACCAGTTTCCATTTCAACCTGATTTAGGCCATGTTAAATGCAAAACTAATTCTGGAGCCCAACATCAAAGTTAAAGCTAACTTCAATAGCTTTCCAGCAAGTATTTGCTTGGCCTAAGATCTGTCCTGGTTCAAAGTTATGAGATGTCAAAGTTAACAGAATTTCTGGAAACAATTGGACAGCACCTCCCTGCCTTAGGTACTGATTTGATCCAAAAATCCCAGTTACTTCGGTTCCTAATCTGACAAAACTTTCTGTTACAAAGTTGTAACCCATCTCATAAGCTTTCCAGAACTACCTCATTTCCTATTTTTGGATTTTTATGCAGGAGGTTATGCTCAATTTACAGAGAGTCTACAGAGAGTCTTTACTCTGTCCTGTTTTCTGGACAGTTTCAACTCTACTGCATTTTTCGAGTGGTTAAGCGATGAAACACTTCTGGAACTCAACAGAAAAGTTGTAAAGCTCTTCCAAAGCTTTCCATAAATGTATCATATGACCCCAACCTCGAAAGAACTCAACCTATAACCTCTGATTAACTTCAGCCTTAATTCAGCTGAAAACAGAGTGCTCTGTCCTGAACAACCTATAAGTTGAAAACTTGTTAACTTTGAATATCTTGTTCAAGGGAAGGATTTACATCAAGTTTTACTACTATGGGTCAAAACTTTCAAGTTTTTAAATGAATTTGTTCATTTAGTTGGGTGTGACGTCGATGCGTCACCAGATTATGTCGGTACTACGTCCTCACAAAGAAAAACCTATACCGGACTTAGCCGGCTTCGTTAGTTCAGTGGCACTACTCGTCACCCGCACACGGATGCTACACGTCTAGCGTTTCGTGGTCAGGCTACCTGCAGAAACTCAAACAATCATCAGACTCGGCTGCACACCGAGCCCGGAATCCATACAGTTCGTACACCCGGCCGTCATCACTCGCCCGGATGTTCTCAAGCCAACCACGCCTTGAGTTACGTGTTCACGTTTCAGACCACGTGACGGGGTCTCCCAAGTTGCACCACGCACGCCAGGGACAGACGTTGCTCGAATACCCCAAACGACATGAAGAGTCGTAGAGGATATCAAAGCGGGTCGAGTTACCTGCCACCCATGGGGCTCCACCCTTCAGCTTGTGCGCACTGGTGGACAGCGCTTACGTGTACCCCCCAAGACATAAACGTCCCGAGATACACGATTTTCCGACATAACAAATAGGTTAATATGCCACTTTCTATATGCTAATAACATCCTTATACGGGCTACTAACTCATTCCTCACTGAATTTTTGAAAAAGAAGACCTTTGTACTGTGTTAAACCTCAAGCGAGCTCTGATACCACGCTGACACGACCCCATTGGTCTTGTCGAGCCAGGATCACGCTGAGGGGTGCTGCGTTGCACAGCACCGTATAACACACGTCAAAGGTACAAAGCGGAAGCGAAATTTTATTACATAAACAAGTTATGAACATGTTTACATCAAAATAAGTTCCGTCTACACTCGCGGGCGTAGACTAAGCGTCAAGTGCACGTTCAGCCCTTGAACGTGCCCTTGCTAGCACACACGCACACTAACTCTACGGCGTGCATGACTCCCACTCGACGGGGTTCCCCTCCTGGGGTTCCCTCTCCTCTTCGGGAGTGCCTTCCTCATAGAACCCTGCAAAAGCTTCAAACACAAGCAGTGAGCATGAAGGCTCAGCAAGTCTGACCCGTCTCACCTAAACGTGGAACTTCTATATGAGGGTAATGGGTTACATGAGGTAAAAATCATTTGCAAGGACTCGCCTAATTAGTAGAACCTTACTTTCAAGTTTTAGCAGCAGGTTGTGGAGAACCTTACGCTAAGGTACATGAGAGAGCCGCAATCAAACAAGAAACGCATTTCTCTCATGTACTTTGCCCAAAGTTGAAATAAACTTTAGTTAGCTCTAAACTGCAGCAAGTCATTAGCAATCAAGTCCATCTTTTAATCAGCAACATTTTAACATGTAACTAGCCTGTTCTTTCTACGTCACGGTACAGTGAACAAGTGGTACTCACTGACCGCGAGGGACGGCGATTATAATCGATTTACACCTGCAGGGTTCCCCGAACAACCCGTCACGTACGCCCATACTCGATGTTGCCTACAACAACCATCACGGACGCCATACGCGACTACTTTTCACCCGTTAGCCAAAAATTGAACTGGTCCCATCGTCCCGAGCAAGAGGTCTCTGCACGCGCATATCCGTGCCGCCAGCCGATTTACACCTCAAGCTCTCAACCTACCCTCTGAACGACGGGCAATGCCTCAATAACCAGCTACCCGAGTTACATCAGTTTCCCTGTTCCCATATAGCTGGTAGGTCTTCGGTACTATTCTAGCTTGTTCAACAGGCCCGCACACGGCTCGGTCCTCAATCGACACAAGCGGAGCTACAGCACACAGGCCCCAAAGTCCTGCTGCCCTTACTCTCCGCTCGGTCTCATTTTCTTGCCATGTGTATCATGTGCTATCTCTACCCGAGCAATGTGCCTCTAGTCTATTCTCGCGAGTAGTTCCAACTATTCGACTTGTACCGAATCCTACTCTATCCTAGCAATGCAGTAGCTAACGGGGTTTGCAATCCTAAACCCAACCCATGGTTCTCTTGGCTATGCAGTGGGGCTTCCAAACAAGACTCTAATGCACAGAATAAAGGAAACAGGTATGTGCTCAAAACAATAAAAATTTGTAAAAAGGTTAATGCAAACCGGAGCTTGCCTTGCTGCTCTTGGTCGTAGGCTAGCTGTTCCTGCAGAGTAACGAAGTCTAAGACTTCGGGTTCCTCCTCGACCTTAGCGACTACATGATAGAAACAATGCATATATTAATTTAATGCATTTGTATTAAGTTTGAAGTTGTGAAGTCTATAACCTTTGCTAGACAGACCTAATGACTGTGAAACTTTTATTGTGGCTTGGTTACAACCTAAACAGAGACTTGGTCAAGTTTTAGTTGCAGCAAAGCCCATTGGAGCCCTCCACAATTAATTATGTCCTTGACCTTAATTGGAACTCTTAGGGTGTTCTAAGGATTTTCATGAAACAAACTATGCCTTTCTGAAAACTAGCTTTTCAGAGGGTTCTAATGGAATTGGTCTCACTTAATTTGGAAGTTCCTAGCTAAAGATATGAGCTAAACAATTTCAGAGAAAATCCTGAAAATGTTTCTGAACATTTTCTATTTTCTCTGGAACAGCTTCTCTAATCACACCATTAGGCGGATTAAATGAGCTCCAATGGATCTGAAATTTTTATGGTAGTTCAGGGATATTTTGGTGAACATCCCAGCAAAATTTCAGGATCTTCCTCCAAAAGGATTCTGCAGTTAAAATTCCAAACATCTTAAACTTTCAGGAATTAATTCTGGAGAGTTAAGGATTTTCATGAAGTGAAACTTGATTTGCTGGAAATTACTCAGAGAGCTGAATCCAGCAAAATTTGGTTCACTCGATTTGGAGCTTTCTAGCCAAAGTTATGAGGACTTGAAGTTTGGATGAATTCTGAAAATCGGGGAAAAGTTTAAACTCTCGGGCCCATGGGGACACGTGTCGAGCGCGGAGGTGTCCGGCACAACGGAGATACCACACGTGTCGAGCGCGGAGATGTCCGGCACACTGGAGCTCACAGGGTATTTGCGCGCCAGCACAGCCGATCCCCGGCCACACCCGATCCCGATTTAAATTCTTCAGCCGCTGACACGTGGGCCAGCCGGCTTCTTCTTCCTCCCGCCGTTCTCTCGCGCCTGCGCCGCCGACCTCGCCGGAGCAGACTCGGAGCTCACCGGCTCGCCGCTGCCAGACCTCCCATGGGCTGAAAATCGCCGCCAGGGGGTTGTCGACATCGAGGAACACGTCGGTGGTGTCAGGTCGGGCTGAGGGTGACCGGAAATAGCCCGGCGACGTGCCGCGGCCTCGGTTGAGGTTCGGCACCGTCGACCGTGATTTCCAAACCCACCAACACCTCGAACAAACGGCACTACAGCATCAGTGTACCACTAGGAAGCTCGACAAGGTGTCAAAAGGTTTCAGGGATGGCGGTAAGTGGGTCGGCACTGTGTGACCGATCGTGCCCGCCATGACCGCCCTCGATCAAGCTCGAAATTCGTCACTCCTAAACAGTTTCACGCTACGGATGCAGAAAAGAACTTGATCGCCGGCTAGTCCAGCGTCTATGTGCAAGATTTGATGACCCCCGAAAGATCACAGAGCGAGAATTTAAAGAAACCGTGCCGGAAGCTCAGTTTAAGGTTGCCGGAGCAAAAACTGAGAATTCGCCGGCGAGAGTTCACGGCGTGGATTGAGCTTCAGGTGGAAGCAGTGTGGAGTCCGTGCGCTCCTGTTGCCGCCCTTGCTCGGCCGTGGAAGTGGTTGCAGCGTGCTGCCCGCGTGAGACCGATCGCCGTCCTTCAGCTAAACTGCGGCGGTCGTCGTTGGTCACGGAAACAGGGGCCGAAACCTGGTGGTCCAGGAGTTGGGAGGGTGGTGCGCGACCTCCGGTGGCTGTCTAGCAGCTTAGGAACGAAGGAGATTGTTTTGCTGGTTTTCCCGATTGAGCAGAGAGCTGCGGCGAGAAACAATGCCGCTGCTCGGGTTTGCCCGCGAGAAGATAAAGCCGGCCGACTCCTGCTCGGCTGAGGCGGTGCCGGTCGCATGGGGGCGCGAGCAAGCCGCCCTGGGCACCAGCGCGCGGAGAGGGAAGCAGCTGGTGGCGCCGGTAGCTGCTCGGTGGCACAGCCGACAGCTGCTCGGTGGAATTTCCCACCGAGACTCTGACTTTGGTTGCAAGTTTCTCCTTCTTCCCTCTATGACATGTGGGTCCCACCCAGGGTTTTAACCTATGGAATTTACTCCTAATCACTGTAGTAAACAGTGAACCCCATAATACCCCTGGTGATTCAAATTATTCACCCTTGAGCCATTCGAATTGAATAGGATTCGAATTGGGTTGGGTTTGAGTGAATTCCAGCACAAGTTCAGTTTTAAATTCAAACAAAGTTTGAATTCGTCCCACTTAGCTCATGTCAAGATCAACTCCAGATGGAGTGAAAATTGGTGTGTGAGCTCACAAAAATGTGCTGAGTAAGAATATGCCTCCCACTTTTAAATTCATGGGATAAAAACAGTTTGAATTTGAATATGGTTTCAAACTGCCCTCTTTCTAACTATACCCAAAATGACCTCAAAAAGGTTTGGAATTTGGGTGAAACTTGTCATGGGCATCCTTAGCAAAATGTAGGAGTTTTCATATGTCCAGCCCCCCTTATATCACATGTGTGAAATATCACTTTGGCAATGTGTGAGTTTGTTCTCTAATGAGCATGTTGATAATTGTTACTTGCTCTTCATTTGTGTTCATCATCCTTCCTCAAATGAGGTGTGTGGTGTGGTGATGAACACTGCAAATGTGTGTCAAAAACTGAGGCCCTTACACGGATTCGGTGCCACAGGCCGATCCCCGCGCGTACACAGAGGCTGACCGGTGGGACCCGGCCCCCCTTCGTCTTCCTCACGCTGCCGGCGCCTCCCACGGAGGAGCACGCCGGCGAGGCTCGCCGGGACGGGGTTCCCGTGGTCCGTGCTTCCTAAAACTCGCCGCCTGTGAGTTCTACACCGCGCTGAACATGATGGTGGGGTCGGGAGCCGATGACAACGGCCGGAACGGTGCTTGCACCGGCGACCATGTCGGACCTTACTTAGATGACATCGTTCTCCCTCGACAGCGGGTCTTTTGGGCTAGGGTTTGCTCCAAAAGCACCAGTTTCACATGGACAACATCGAACCATAGCCCGCTCTCCATGAAAACCACGGAGAGGGGACCGCACCGGCGACCCGAGCCCTCAAAACGCCGGCGACGACAAAAACTCGAAGAACTCCTTCAGTTCTTGATGGTTTCTGACGCCGTTTGAGCGAGAAGGATCGCAGGGATCTAGCAAGCTTCTCCTAGACCAGAATGAGCTCTAGCTATCGCAGCACGACGAATTTGATCGTAGACCGAGAGGTGTTGCTATGAACTAGGGTTTGGTAAAACCCAAAATTCTCACTACCCGATTGATCAATTGTCCTGAGGCTTTCGGTAACACAATCTACAGACAACAACGCACCATTATTGTGCAGGGAAGGGGCGGTGAAACTGGCCGTAGCGTGCTGTCCACGGTGAACCGAACGTTGTTCCGCCGAGCACCTCCGAACGCCGGTGCAAATCCTTGGTTTGCACGTAGCACGAGCTAGGAAGCTTAGGTAGAAGAACGGTGGAGGCTGGAGCACGCTCTTGTGCTTCTTTTTGCTGCTTGGAGCTCGATCGTGCGAGCTCGTGCGAGCATGGGCGAGGGAGGAACAGCAACGGCGCCGGGCAGTTTCCTTGCGGAAGAAACTGAGCAGCGGTGAGCGTGCGAGGGGGCAAAAGAGTGTTTCGGTGCTGCAGCTCGGGGGGGGGGGGGGGGGAGAGGATCACGCGGCCGAGAAGCCGGAGCTGGCACGGTGCCGTCCTCGGGAGAGGGTCGCGCCGGGAGCTGGCGTCGCCTCGGCGACCGGCCGAAGAAAAACAGAGGCGGTAGCTCTGTTGGGAGGCTGACAAAGGGGTCCCACCACCTCTAATTTTTATCCAATTACCACTGATATTTTTACCCCAGCTACTCAGAATTAAATTCCATACTTCCACCCCAAGTCATGGTTTAAGCTTGCTGAATTCAAATAGTTTGAATTCAGGTGTGAAGTTTGAATCGGTTTTGGTCATTTAAATTTGAAATGGAATTTGAATCCTCCATTTTGTATAGTTCCATAAACCTAGCAAACCAAGTCCAAAGTTTCTGATTTTTGGCATGGCTGCTAATTCAAATGTGGAGAACGCATTTGTGGAACCAAATTTGCAAATTGAGGAGATTAGAATTTGAAACTGAATTTGAAATTCAGATTAGAGGGTTTTTCCTTTTAATCCCAAACAAATATTGAAACTCCTCCAAATGAGCTGAAATTTGGAATGGTGAATATTTGGACTATGAAGATCCAAGTTATGAATTTAGATCTCCATGTTTGGAAGTTTTTGGGAAGTCCAAATCCTCACTTTAAACTTACACCTTATAATCCAATATTTTAATTCCCCTCATTTTTCCTAAGTGTATATGAGCTGAATTTTCTTGCTACCACTTTTGGGGATTTTACATCCCTCCCCCCTTAAAAGAATCTCGTCCCGAGATTCCAAAGGAAAAGCAAAGTGGAGAAAACTTTACCGGGTATATGACGATAGCAAGTCCGGATAGTATGTTCGTAGATAGTCCTCGCCTTCCCATGTCGCCTCATCAGCGGTATGGTTAATCCACAAGACCTTGTAGAACCTTAAGGTCCGGTTTCTTGTGGCGCGAGTCTTTTCATCGATAATCCGGATTGGATACTCCGTGTACGTGAGGTCCGGTTGAAGAACTTCTATGTCTTCAGTGCGGATTTCAGCGGAGGGTTTGAGGCTCTTTCTCAGCTGAGATATGTGGAAGACATTATGAATTCCTGCGACTGACGCCGGTAACTCCAAGCAATATGCCACGGGTCCGCATCTTTCAATGACGGTGAACGGATCAATGAACCGCGGCGCAAGTTTACCCTTCACTCCGAAACGATGAACTCCCTTCATCGGAGACACACGGACATAAACCTGGTCCCCGATGTCGAAGTGGAGAGGGCGGCGTCTTTTATCCGCATAGCTTTTCTGACGAGATTGAGCAGCCTTGAGATTGGCTTGTATTACTCGCACTCGTTATTCAGCTTCATTTACAAGTTCAATGCCGTAGATAACTCGCTCGCCGGACTCGCACCAGTTGAGAGGTGTGCAGCATTTCCGGCCGTAGAGGGCTTCATACGGTGCCATCTTAATGCTAGCTTGATAGCCATTATTGTAAGAGAACTCCGCCAACGGCAAATGATCGTCCCAATTCTTGCCGTGGTGGATGGCACAAGCGCGTAGCATGTCTTCAAGCACTTGATTCACCTGTTCAGTTTGACCATCCGTTTGCGGGTGATACGCGGAGCTTCGGATCAGTTTGGTCCCCAACGACGCGTGCAGCTGTTCCCAAAACCGAGAGACGAACAGCACCGCGATCTGAAATAATGGAGCGGGGAACATCATGCAAGCACAAGATCGTTGCAATATATAGCTCCGCATATTGCTTGGCCACATACTTTGTATGTATGGGGATAAAATGAGCCGACTTGGTTAGTCGATCGACTATCACCCAAATCGAGTCATGCTTGTGAGACGTGAGAGGTAACCCGACTATGAAGTCCATGCTGATATCCTCCCACTTCCATGCTGGGATGTTCAAGGGTTGCAGCTGTCCGTCTTTACGCACATGGTCGGCCTTCACACGCCGATACGTATCACATTCGGATACGTACTTTGCGATTTCTCTTTTCATCCGTGTCTACAAAAACCTGGTTTTCAGATCCTGGTACATCTTATTGCTGCCTGGATGAATAGAATACTTGGATAAATGAGCTTCATCCAAGATTTTATTCCGAAGCTTCATGTCATGGGGTACCACTATACGGTCTTTAAACCATAGAGTGTCATGTTCATCTCTCCGGAAGCATTTCATTTCGCCATTCTTCATCCTTCTCCGAATGTGCGACTTTCCCATGTCTTTCTTCTGCGCTCCCATAATCTCCTCTCGTATTGTAGGGATGAGAGCAAGATCATATAATGCCCCTTGTGGAACCAAGTACAGACTCGGCTCCTCCTCTTCAAGTGGGGTGATGGACAGATTGTTGACATGAGATTTGCGGCTTAAGGCGTCGGCGACCACGTTTGCCTTTACGGGATGGTAGTGAATCTCGATCTCATAGTCCTTGATCAGTTCTAGACATCTCCGTTGCCGCATATTCAACTCCTTTTGAGTGAATATATATTTCAAACTCTTGTGATCGGTGTAGAGGTGCACTATGTTCCTAAGCAAATAGTGCCTCCACATTTTTAAGGCCAACACCACAGCAGCGAGCTCAAGATCATGAGTCGGATAGTTCTGCTCGTGGTTACGAAGTTGACGTGAGCCATAGGCGACCACTCTGCCTCCTTGCATCAATACACAGCCAAGCCCGATACCGGATGCATCACAATATACGTCAAAGGGCTTGGTTGTATCCGGTTGAGCTAACACCGGGGCTGTTGTAAGATGTTTCACTAATGCTTGGAAAGCTTCTTCACAAGCTGAGTTCCAAACAGATTTGATCCCCTTCTTCAACAGTTCAGTCATCGGCTTAGCAAGCTTGGAGAAATTCGGTATGAATCTCCGGTAATATCCTGCTAACCCGAGGAAACTCCTGACCTCGTGGACTGATATGGGGGACTTCCATTTTAGCACTTGTTTGATTTTGCTTGGATCCACTGCAATGCCTTCTGCAGAAATAATGTGACCAAGGAATGGCACTTGGCTGATCTAAAACTCGCACTTGCTGAACTTGGCATAAAGCTTATGGTCTCGCAATCGTTGAAGCACGATATGCAAGTGACTGGCATGTTCCTCTTCGGACTTGGAGTAAACCAAGATGTCGTCTATGAACACCACCACAAACTTGTCCAACTCCGGCATGAACACTGAGTTCATGAGATACATGAAGTGTGCCGGGGCGTTGGTGAGACCAAAGGACATGACGAGGTATTCATACAACCCATATCTCGTTGAGAAGGCCATTTTTGGAATATCCTCCACTCGGATCTTGATTTGGTGATATCCAGAGCAAAGATCCATCTTCGAAAATACACTCGCACCCACAAGTTGATCGAATAAGATATCGATGCGAGGCAGTGGATATTTTTTCTTGATGGTGACAGTGTTGAGAGACCGGTAGTCCACACACAACCTCAAGGTTTTATCCTTCTTCTTCACAAACAGCGCCGAGCATCCCCATGGCGAGGAACTCGGTCGAATGAAACCCTTATTCATTGAATCATTGAGCTGCTCCATCAGTTCAGCTAGCTCATTCGGAGCCATCTTGTATGGTCTCCGTGAGATTGGTGTCGTCCCAGGTACAAGTTCAATCTTGAACTCGACATCCCATTCGGGTGGCATGCCCGGAAGGTCATCCGGAAAGACATCCGGGTATTCACAGACCACACGAATATCCTCAAGTTTTGTGGCTTCCGTATTATATGTGGCTGGGGCTTCTTGAACCGAACGGTCAAGAATAAGAACATGTGGTTCATGGAGTGGAGAGTTTAAACGAAGCACACATGGAATGATGTCAAGAACAGCACCATGGCGATGGAGCCATGACATTCCTAAAATGACATCAAGTTTTTGACTCTCTAACATGATTAGAGATGTCGGGTATAAATTTCCACCCAACTGTAATGGTGCTCTATAGACCATTCTATCAGCTGTTATTTTCCCACCCGGAGAACATATCAAATATGAATTATTTGTGGGAATGATAGGCAATTGATATTTAATAACATAAGACTGACTTATGAAATTATGGGTGGCACCGGAGTAAAAAAGTATGACTACGGGATGATCTAAATAGGAGAACGTACCCGCGAGGACGGGTTCGCCTTCCGGCACGTCTTCGATGGCTAAGTGGTGGACGTTGCTGGGTTTTGGTGCTGGTTTCTTGGGCTGATTACGGGGCTGATTAGCACCCTGATATGGTGCTGCACCCCTACCCTGTCGTGGCTCGGGGCAGTGCCTCGAAATGTGCCCGACACGGCCATGTACCTTGAGACCATGTACCTTGAGACGTGGCTTGACTCAAGATGATCCGTATGGCAATGATACGGACCGTATGTTTTTACTATGATATGGACCTGCCTGAGATGTCAAAACCCTTGTGTGCACCATTATTGTGTGGTGTTCTGCAGGTACATTAACCACGTTAGTGCATGACATTTAGAAATCGTTTGTGAGTGATGCCTTTAGTTCCACCATTTGACACGTATATGCCGGAATACCGTCTTAGGATTTTTCTTTGGTGAGGAAACATAGTACCGAGATGAGTAGTAGTTGCATAAAAAGGGTATTTTCAAATAAAAGGGTCAAATTGTAGTTTAAGATTCAATTTAGGGGTGAGTGAACTCTCATATTGAACTAAGAGTCAATTGGGAGTGTAGATTCATTTCCAAAGACTTAGGAACAACCTCCCTTGTTTCGGCAGAATTTTTTCTGACCTTAAACAGGGAATAACATAGGATTGGTTGAACCAATGGAGGTGCGTGATACCATTGTGGAAAGGTTTTGAAGTCCTTTACAACGTTTCTGTAGAACTCCAGAACAAAATCTCCCTCCAAATGGATGAAAATCTCAGATGAGTATGCACTATCCAGAAACAGGGCAGACCAAAAAGGATCTCTGGAATTTTTTGTATTTCGACCACAACTTATTGTAGAAAAATTTCAAAGGGTCAAATAAGACACCATTGGAAATTGTAGGGAATGTACTACAACTTTATAGTTCAGTGTTTTCCTAGATTGAGGGCAGAAATAGTTGGAATTTTGTGAACGAAACAGCAACATGCAAAGGAGGTGCTCTCAAAATTCCTGAGAAAATTCTGTCAACTTGTAGAAATCATAACTCCCACACTAGGAAGGCTATGGAGGAAAATAAATACAATCTGGATTCCTTTTTGAGTCTACTACAATTTTGTTGTTGAACTCCAGTCCAAGTTTTGCTTCCAAGGTGGCCAAAACATTAAATTCTTCAAACTGGTCTGCTGGACCAGAAGCGGGACAGAGAAAACCATGGTTGAAGTTTTCAATCAAAACACTTGGTTCCACATTTCGATATCCAGCGGCTGTTCCAAAACAGTGAGTTGGAGTCAAAAATTTTATACATTCAACATATCACTTCGAGCGAGGACTTGTTTGGGTCCAGTACAATAGCGAGGATTTACGCATGCTAACGCACTTAACATCCTGTGGCGACCCACGATGGTCGAAATGAAATTTTAATCCATAAAGTTCATTACTTTGGAACTCGATTATATTGACATGGTCCAGGGATGTATATGTTGGATAAAGTTTATACTTTATCCATATGCGTGAATGTTATGCGTATTATTTGTTCCATTCTCGCACTACTATTGTATAGACTGGATGAAGTAAACAAACATGTGCTTGTCGTTTGAATGGTAGGAATCTATACCCGACTTCTCTAATTATGTTAGAGAGTCAAAAACTCGATGTCATTTTAGGAATATCATGGCTACATTGCCATGGTGCTGTTCTTGACACCATTCCACGCGTGGTTCATTTAAACTCTCCACTTCATGAACCACATGTTCTTATTCTTGACTGTTTGGTTCAAGAAGTTCCAACCACATATAACACGGAAGCCACAAAACTTGAGGATATTCGTGTGGTCCGTGAATATCTGGACGTATTTCCGGATGATCTTCCAGGCATGCCACCCGAAAGGGATGTCGAGTTCAAGATCGAAATTGTACCCGGGACGACACCAATATCACGGAAACCATACAAGATGGCTCCGAATGAGCTAGCTGAATTGAAGGAGCAGCTCAATGATCTGATGAGTAAGGGTTTCATTCGACCGAGTTCTTCGCCATGGGGATGCTTGGTGCTGTTTGTGAAAAAGAAGGATGAAACCTTAAGGTTGTGTGTGGATTACCGACCTCTCAACGCCGTCACCATCAAGAATAAATATCTACTGCCCTGCATCGATATTCTATTCGATCAACTTGTGGGTGCAAGTGTATTTTCAAAGATGGATCTTCACTCTGGATATCACCAAATTAAGATCCGAGCTGAGTACATTCCGAAGACGGCCTTCTCGATGAGATATGGGTTGTATGAATATCTCGTCATGTCTTTTGGTCTCACCAACGCCCCGGCACATTTCATGTATCTCATGAACTCAGTGTTCATGCCCGAGTTGGAAAAGTTCGTGGTGTTCATAGACAACATCTTGGTTTATTCCATGTCTGAAGAACACGCCGAACACCTGCATATCGTGCTTCAACGATTGCGAGACCATAACCTTTATGCCAAGTTCAGCAAGTGCGAGTTTTGGATCAGCCAAGTGCCATTTATTGGTCCAATTATTTCTACGGAAGGCACTGCAGTTGCTCCAAGCAAAATCGAACAAGTGCTGAAATGGAAGTCCCCCACATCTGTCCATGAAGCCAGGAGTTTCCTCGGTTTAGCGGGATATTATCAGAGATTCATCCCAAGCTTCTCCAAGCTTGCTAAGCCAATGACTGAATTGTTGAAGAAGGGGATCAAATATGTTTGGAGCTCAGCTTGTGAAGGATCTTTCCAAGCATTGGTGAAGCATCTTACAACAGCCCCGGTGTTAGCTCAACCGGATACGACCAAGCCCTTTGACGTATATTGTGATGCGTCCGGCATCGGGC